>CM035769.1:17500000-20000000 GCA_020466155.1 Pachypeltis micranthus
TTATTTATATTTACTTTCTTCAGTTCTGTAAGCTTTAAAAAGCTGCTCAGCCTGAGATAATCAGTGTGTCTGTGAAAGTAATTGAGCGAAATCAAATCAGCTGGCCAAAACACGGGCACGAGCCACATCGATCTAATTATAGTTATCATAGTGATCAAAACGACAAATACTCTTTTCCTCTAAAAACCCTGCAAATTATTACACAATGGTTTATTATTCTCATGAACACCTTGACCAAGTATTGCTGCTCCCCCATCCCATTCGATTCAGCACCGAATACTAGTAAACCATACGAAACATGACCTGACTACAATGGAACTACGGAAACAAAACGTATGATGATCTGGTCGGGGGAAATTGGAACGGGGGCGCTTCGAACCCGTTGTGAGTCGAAAGGGGAGTTGAGCAGCGAGTGGGAGGCAGAGTCGTTGGGAGGCGAGCAGGTTTTTTAATGAGACGAGCGGGGAGGGAGGGAGTACAAACGACAAAACGTTGACTTCCGCTGTAGTTCCCGCGTTGTACTGAGTTTCGTTAATTTTTTTACCGTTTTTAGCCCATAACAATCATGGGCTTCGTTCGATCGGATTGCCGAGATGGCGGGCACAACTAGATACCAAATAGGATTTTTGTGTGAAAGAACGAATTTTTTAGACCACGTTAAAGGCGCAAAACGGCCCGGATGGCGGACGGACATTGCAAATTTGGAATCTCCATGTCTTGAAACGTAAAGTATCAAATTTTGAGGGGGGATGTAAAAAATTTTTCGTGACCGAAAACATAGGGTTATTATTCAGAATGAATAATAAACCAAAACGGCATTGACGATTTTGGTTAAATTTGTTGTACAGACAGTTCTAGATACATAACAGTGTAATACTATTTTCGAGCATCACGAAAGCAGTACAATAAATTATCAAAAGTGGCTGAGAATCCAAAGTTAACGTACCTGTTACGGCTCCTCTGTCAAGTCAGTACTGGAGTCAGTCAGTTGGTTGTGGTCTTTATATACGAAGAGAAAGGTAAACGGAATGGTGGAGAGTCGAGGTAGGGGGGTATTGTTTAAGTAGTAAGATGGTGCAGTCCTGTATTTTGGTAGGTTCATGTCCAGTTGTCTTGAGGTGGTTGGCAAAGTTTGAATCGTCTTTGTTCCCACTAAGAGATTTAATGTGTTATGAATATCTGGTCCGTATTTTTCGTCCTGTCTGTCCTATGTATGCGTTTTTACAAGTACAAGTTATTTTATACACCCCACTTTGGTCGAGTGGGTCAGTCTTTTCAGTCTTCGCAGTTAGTTTGGTTCTAAGTGTGTTGTCCGTACGTAATACGATTTGTATGCCTTCCTATCTGAGGAAGTTAGTTATTCCGTGCATTTTTGGTCCTGTGTACGTAAATGTGCAGCGGTTTGTCAAAGTCTGTGTATTTTGTGTTTTTGAATCGTCTTTTTTGGAGTCATATTTTCTTAATAATTTCTTTATTGTTTTTTTTTTGAGTAACCGTTATTTTCTGCGATAGTATTGATAGTATCAAGTTCTTTGTTGTAACTTTGTTCGGATAGTTTTTAGTCTCCGTATCATGTGTCTGAATGCACTTAGTTTATGTTGTTGTGGGTGATTTGGTGTATAGTGTATGGTCGTGTCGGTGGCAGCGGGTTTCTAAAAATGTATTGTAGTTCGTTGTCCAACCGTGTGATTTTCAGGTCCAAGTAATTAAGAGTTTTATTTTGTTCTTTGTCCGTGTCATATTGGATGTTATGGTGGATATTGTTTAAGTCCTCTAGTATATCGTCAGTGTTATCACGGCCTAATATGCAGATGATATCATCTACATATCTGACGTAATGTTTGATATAGTGTTTTGTCATTAAGGTCTGGAAATGAGTTTCTTCGTAATGCTGTAGAAATATTTCAGTCAATATGGACGAGGTAGGGTTTCCCATACCTAATTCATCTTTTGGCTTGTATATGCTATTCTTAAATTGCAAGTAGTTTTGTCCGAGTGTCAGTTTGGCGAGGTTGGTAACATTTCTAGTAGTTGTCGTGTCTATTTGTCTTAGTTTGTAATATGTCAAGGGTTTCTTTTATTGGTATGGAGTGGTGTAGGTTTTGTATATCAAATGATACCAGTCTAGTGTTTGGAGTTATAGTTACGTCTTTAAATCTAGAGGCGAGTTCTTCTGTGTTGCGTATCGTGTATCTGTTTGGTAATGTAATGGTACTTTTTAGAATTGTGGTCAAATATCCCGTTTACCTTTCTCTTCGTATATAAAGACCACGATTAACTGACTTAACGGCCAGACGATGATGTCTTTACATCGAAAGCGCTCACCTACAGTAACTCACCAGCCAGAGGAGACGGACTCACCTAACAGGTTCGTTAACTTTAGTATTTGCCTACTGACGGACCTAACCCAATTGCTTTGTCTGAAAATCTACTTATTAGTGCAGTTTTTTCTTTCATAAATCGTGGTCATATAACAAGAACGTTCTCGTAAAAATTAATTTGGCACTGAAATGAGCTACTTGTGCAATGTAAGTAACTGCCATTAGATAATCAAGGGCAGCATGTGAAATTACTTAATTCAAATGAATTTGGTTCTTGAACGAAAGTTTTCCCTAGTATTTTCACTATAACTACGAATTTTAGACATATATATCTGCGGCGACGCATCACACAACTTTCCTGGGCTCCAACTGCATTCAGTGATCTTGTTCACCCTGGCAATAGATCAAACCATTGGGGTTATAACAACGTTGTGCGTAGAAATTGGGGGTTCCGGAATTTATTGTGCCTTCTGTACTGGCGCACAGAAGATTTATGACACTGCCAACGTGACAAGTTGGCGAAGGACCAGATATGCGAATACATCGAGAGCTCCTTTGTCACTTCCTTTCTTCGGACAACTGGCACTGAAAGAATTTGGAAACGTGGAAGCTTACTCGGGTTAGGTTCTACTAGTCAAGGCAACCTCACCTCTACAGGGTGCCGGCTGGAGAATTTCGTTCAGGTCACGCTTTTCAGATAGGACCTGTCAGACAGTGAAATAGTGTCCATAAGGAAGACCTTATCTTGGTTAGTGGCGGGTATTTCAAAGAACAGCTAGAGCCCCTCATCCATTGAACGCACAGAGCTGGCTGGAAGGGATCGCTGATCAGGTTTCGTGCAACCCGACTCCTTTCCCATATGGTGGACAGTGGCAGGTCATCCTGGAATCCACGCTCGAAAGAAGTGAAGTGCAGGAAGGGCGTGCACCCCTTTGGGTTCTTGGGCTGCCCAAGCCACAGCTATCTGAAATGGTACCACGGGAGACTTCTGCCCCTGGCCACAGTGCCATCAGATGGAGTATCACTGGCTGTGAAGCCTAGGTGTTGGAGGTATGGTTTCGCTTGAACGCTCCCCATGCAAATTAGCGTGTTGGTGAGTGAGAGGTGAAGGTCATAGGGCTAGGCACTGTCTCCAACCACCAACAGTCCTCAGACCACACATCTTCCAAACATCACCACGATTTTTAAAAAGAAGGGTCGTGTTTAATTTTTTGGAATAATCGAGTAAAAACAGTGATTTCTGGGATAGGTTCTTATCTGTGAGCCTTATCAAGTTCTCATTGCATGCTAATGCCATATGAGAGGAGTTTATAAGGAAAACTGTATTAAAGGTTTGTGGGGGAGGGTTAGTTCCCCTAGTAGGTAAATTACTAAAGTTAGCGTACCTGTTAACAAAACATAGGGCTTTTCTTCGATATTATTAATAATTTATTGTGTTGTTCACGTCATTATCCCACAACGGGAATATTATGGTACTGTCTTGTTATTTACAGCTGTTCATTCGAAAGATGTAATCAACATAGTTTGACGTTTTGGAGAAAAAAGGGGGTTTCATCACTATTTCAAGTCACTATAGTTAGTTTTGGATCGATTTAAATTCATACCCTAAGTTTGGAATCTGGTGATCTGCGGGTTTAATTTAAAATTTGAGTCGAGTTGGTACAGCTGTTTTCTTTCGTCTGCGTTCATGGACACACACATACCATTTTCTCAAATAGCGTGTTTGGTACTCAGAAGCCCTAGAAACGTAAAGATCTGAAGAAAACTCAAAATTTTTATTTCAGACGATTGCGTCACTTTCCTTACTACGTCATTTGACTAAGGGAAGTAAAAAAAGGGCCCCTAAGTTATCAGGTCGAATACCTGCGGCCCGAGCAGAGCACTTAGCAGAAAATGACACTCGAGCTATTGTAGTTCGAGGTTTGCTTTTCTGAAAAGCTGAAGCAACACACTTAGCTACTCGAGTTTTTCCTCGGGCGAACCGTGAAAACGAAGTACATCACACAATGGCACGAGCTTTCTCATAGCCCAAGGCCTTGACGCGATCGACAAGTCAAATCGTACTCTTAAGAGCCAGGCGCTATGCCCGCATGTCAAGTCTAATATTGTTCACCAAAACGAATTAATACGCGATCAACATATTCTGTTCAAAGTTATAGTACGCTCCAATAAGTTGACATCAATGAGACGAGGTTGACAGATGAAATAAAAGCAACGAAGTTTTAAATGTTTTGGTATTATTCAACACAAATTATAGGAACTAACATCTACCAATAACTTTCAAGTGGTAAGATTTCAACGAAATAAATCAGTTGATACAAGTAATTGGCATAAGTAAAACCAGAGGGAACCTTTCCCTCTTAGAGCTATGTTAATTGAAATAGAAATGAGATCAATATTTAAATTATAAAGTAATAAAAAGGTACAAATACTGTTGCAAACAAACCTATATAAAACACAGTAGAAGAAAAAAACTATAAAAATAGTTGGAATGGAAAGTGATACAATTGCTGCTATAATACGGAA
This sequence comes from Pachypeltis micranthus, assembly GCA_020466155.1. Taxonomy (NCBI): domain Eukaryota; kingdom Metazoa; phylum Arthropoda; class Insecta; order Hemiptera; family Miridae; genus Pachypeltis; species Pachypeltis micranthus. The sequence goes on from CM035769.1 coordinate 17,504,848, forward strand.
CTATTTTCTAAGTGCAGTCTTCAAGAATACAACACTAATTTTGTATCTTTTTACGCTTACTTCTCGCTCTATATTCGAAGGATAACATGATTAGCATCATAATTTTTGGTCTGCTTTATACAAAATATAACTCTTTGCCATATTGATCATAAACTAATCTACTGGACTCGCCTTTGTTCAGAAATATTTTCAAATTCCACGAAATTAGGGGGATTTTTTTTCGTGGAACGTTTTGACTAGCACTAGCTAAAGGTTTGCAAAAACGATTTTTTTTGGGCTGAAAAATACAATTTGGTTCGTGTTGACATCCAATGTTTGGATTGTTGAAAACGTGCGACTTGTGGTGGGGCTGAGGAAGAAGGGATTGTAGGGAACACAACAGCCACCCTCGTGAGATGCCTAAGGGGTTTCATGGATGTGGTTGATTGTGAAGGAATGAAATCACAAGCAAAGGAATACTGCGAAGAGATTTCACCTTAATCGATTTTTCATCGCCAAAGTGCGAGTACAGCGTAAACCCGAATAAAGAGCACCATCAGATCGAGCCTTCTCTCGCAAAGTTAACCAGAGACCCACTGGTATTTGGTATATTCGAAGAAAACTAATTGTTTGTTCCAGTCAATTGGCTGCGAAAATGAATATAATAAAAATAATTTGGTGATTCCAAAATCTTGGTCATATTTGTGTCCTTAGAGTAATTTCGATGAAACGATTGAGTGATTTTTTTCCAAATTTTTTCTGTCAGCCATTTGTTATGAGCAACTCCGACTATCAGACCTGAGGCCCCATTAACGTTGATCAGAACCAAGTTGGGTCGGTGGCGATATGGACGGACGAAGGCAGGGAGCAGTGTGGACAACTTCACCACACAAAAACTGATCAACGTGATCAATATTTGTGTGGATTATAATGTACGGTTTGAAAAAAAGCAACGAACTGTAGTCGCTTATTTTAATTGTTCGTTTTTATCACATCAGAACCAACGCTACTCTCAATTTTGGAAATTTAGAAACGTTCAACGGCTTCACTTATCGTACCAGTCAAAATAACCCAGTGAATGTAAACCAGAAAGACTCGCGATTTAAACAAAGCCGCTGTATGCGCAGGAGTTGAGGCCGCCAATGGTGGTTTAGTCGGAAAGAAGTTCTTTTTATCGAAGTGCAGAACATTGACAGAAGACCGTGCGGGCAGATTCGGAGGTTAAAGCGACCCAGAACAGCATGAATTTTCATCACACGAACGTCAAGTTACGGCAGAGATACCATTATTCCTGCCCAATCTCCACACTTTCCACACATGGGAGTTTCAAGCCTGTTGTTTCAACACCTCCGTTACTTCTCGGGTCGATGGACCGTGAGCGTGGTGGCTCTTCAACAAAAATGTCTAAATGTGCCCTACTAGTTGCACATTTACAAACCAGCTACGACCTCAATATAAAAACCTCGCACTAGCGCTCTCTTTCACATTTTGTGCGTAAGTAACCTGTTATAGGAGCAATCCCCATAACTCGAGCTTCCAGTGAAATGAGCGACTACGTACATTTATTAAATCCATTTCGAAATTGAAGCGTTCGATTATTCTATTGATACGTTTTAGAAGCACAGTAAAAAATCATGGCCCTTGAAAATGAAAGTTTTTATTAAAAAGGTAAATTTGAAAAATTGAATGGTTCTCTGGACTTAACTTTAAGCAAAATTGTAGTTTGAAGACTCATTTTTCGGTAGATTTTTCCATTTTTTGTTTTACTATATTTTAACTCCTATTTTTTACTGCGTTTATTTTGTTCATAAAGTGCCATGCTATAGCTACACCCCTGTCACACTGCTTAAATTTATAAAAGGAATTATGTAACGTACGTAAGTACGGTTATAATACGCATCTCAAGTAAAGAGTTGGGATGTACTTTCCAAACATTCCCTTTTCCTTCCTCTCATTCCAGGCCATTTATCTGTAAGGGCAGCAAAAAATAGGTTCATGCTTGAATTCGATTAGTCGTGTCACACACTCAGGTTGTTGAGGAGTGAAAAACTCGAGTTTCCTACCAATTCTGATCAAATTTTGAATTATTTCGATGTGAATTCGCAGTCATTTCAGCGTCATATTCGATCGTGATCTATGAGCTCAGTATTTAGAAGGTAATTGGTAACCTTTTTGTAGTCAAGTTTGAGGTGAAATTCTCCACATTATTTTCATCTATTGTCTATTTAGCACCAAAAATTAAGGTTTTTCGCCTCTTTTTCGTTAACGTCTACCTAAACGGATTTCGATTAAACTCTCTAAATATTTATCCATTTTTTGTTCCCAGCAACATTTTTCGTACCTATCCGTTGAACGAAGGTATAAGTCAAAAGAGATAGCAAAACTAAATTTGCATAACATTACACTATTGTTTTCCACTTTTCTAAAGCCGTGATCAATCATACTTGGGAGTTTTCAACCAATGATTTTGATCTTCAGAAATACTCCGACGTAAGATAGGGCAACGATATTTATAGCAGTATCATTTAGAGGCGTGGCGGAAAGATGTGTGTTGCTTCTCACAATATATTTTGATTTCGAATCATATGAGATCATCTGTCTAACGAAAGCTTGAACATTTCAGGAGACACTGTTACTGTTGAATGCCACACGTTTGTGCATTGTTCACAATTTTTAAATGCTCCCAGGATGGAATTCCTACAAATAATCGAAAGCCGGGATCATTGCCTAATATGTCGATTGGTGGTGCCCAAGGCCATTGGAGGTTCGTCAAACTGTCAAACGCTGGTTTCACACAGCATTTCATGACAGTAAAATGGGCGGTTTTAATTGTTTTGTCTAGAACAATACCGTCGTGTACAGATCGCTACCATCTATTATGCCTGCAGCTGATTGTTGTAGGATATGAAGAAACAGAGTTGTAAGTTCGGAAAGTGCGGGCCAACTCCCAAACTAAAATGCGTATTAACCATCAACCAATTTTCCTTTCAATATTGAGGGAACTTCGTGCAAAAATAGCAAGCAGATTTTGGGCGTTTGCTCTTGGGTCTTCTGCGTTTAAAACTAAAACAAGATGGTTTTTGATCGAATCAAAACTCCACCAGCCAACGTTCCCATGAGCTGAAGACTTTCATCTTCAAGTCACACGACACTGTGCAATCTGACCTTGAGAAAATATTTTTCTAAAAACTGTTTCTAATCCTACTAGAGCCGCACCCCCAAGTCCTTGGAGGTTGTGGGCTTTCCAACTAGAAAAAATGCTACGTCACACCATTTTGAATTTGATAACATTTTTTAGTGGCACAGTTAAAATTATAGCGGTATTCGCGGTAATCACAGACTCGTAATTGATCGTTAATCGACACAAAACGTTAATGAACACAAAACTAAACACTAAGAACACTTATCAACCCACTAAGTTGATTCATCAACACCTTTTTATCGTCACTTGCGTTTCTGTAGATTTAACATCGTACAAACATAAATGAATCGGGTGGGCTAATTATTTTAAAACAATTAAAAACCGAATATTCACAATTACCAGTGAATTGCTTACACTAATAACACACTCGCCAAAAAAATATCGGAAATGCGATAGGTGCAAGTTTTATTGAGAACCAACGAGAATTATTTACAAAAACGTTAACTACCTGAACATGTATATGCATAATTGACAGGACTCCTTGCAACTTTTCCACCCACGTAGCTTGTGACACGAGATCTTCATGCTTTTCCAACACCTGCCTTTGTAATTCCTTATCGAGCGTATTTATTCCTGAGGAAAGAGGGTTCAATTCAAACACCAATATGCTATTGCTAAATTTGTTTGTCATCAAGACCACATTTTAATAATGGGGTTTTGGTACTATGCAAACTGTGAACATAGAGAAATTAAAGAGGATACTATAGATGTCAGAAGTGGACTGTAGTGAATTTGGTGGTTGGTATTTCTACATAGTGTATTTAAGAAGTGGATGCGTGGATGATATGACTGCTGATCCGTACACAGTCGATCCGACAAATTGAGGCAAAAACCCACCATGTGATTCGAATTGTGCGAACACATCAAGCTGCAGGTGGCTGAGGAAAAAAACCACTTAATCCTCTTAAAAGGAAAAGTAGCCAACTGGCAATGCGTTTTAGCGGCCACAGGAGAGAGGACTTCTTGAGAAGTAAGTGAAGTACTTAGGAGTCAATATATGTGAGAGGTGGCGCTTCGACCGACACCTCCAGTCCCTCAAAGGCACTACCATTGCAAGGTTAGTACGATCACTACAAGCAATTAGTAAACCCACTTACCTAGCCATGGGAGTCGTTACTGCCCAGTTGTTTGGGGTAGCAAACTAACAATCAATCACAGAAGAGAGCTACGCTCCTGTGGATCACCAAGGCCTATAAGACCGTGTCCACTGAAGCGCTCCAAGTGATCACTTGTCAGTTACCAGTTGAATTGGCCATTGAGTGCCTTGCGGACAAGTGGAGAGTGAAAAGGGAGCTAATCCACACGGAACTGTTTTTCCCCAACATCCATGAACGTCAACTGTTTTTCCCCAACATCCATGAATGGCAACTTCAATGTACAGCCACTTCTTTTCTCTCAAAGACTCTCCATCCTGCACGCCTTGCACCTCCAATGTCGAGGAACCAAGAAATCACCGGCTGCTCCACTGCAGTTCCTACAATAGTGAGCGAGAGTTGTTGGAAAAGCAGCCAAACCTATCAGCATTGACTGCTACTAAGCAAGCTTATAACCACTTCTTTCAGTATGCTAAGAAACGTGGTCACAGTTGATCTGTCTATTTGAAGCTTGCCACCCATGTCAATAGTTGGATCATGTGGGAAACCAGATTATGAACTTCTCCCAAATGGTACGGGATTCCCCAGGGTCATACCGCCAGCCCGTAACAGACTGGCAAAATGACAACCTGCCCTACTTTCAGAGTACTGGGTTCGTTGGATGCTGAGTGAGTGGCTGGGTTCTTGCACGTAAGCAAAACCGCAACTTTCACGACGGTCGACTGATATACTATCAGGAACAATCATATTGATAAGGAAACAGACCTGTATTCAAGAAGCCCCAGGGCTGCTCCTGCTCGCTCACACCACAACAATTACGAAGTAATCAGTAAACAGTGAATTCGTGAGTCTGTCAAAACGATTTTTTTTTAGAAGGATCGTGTTTACTGTTTAGGTAAAACTGTAGTAAATGAAACGGCTGTGGTTTGAATTTTACATCTCAATTCTTTTTTTCCTCGCGTCACACAACGCTCCTTTTTACTTCATAGACCTAAGGAAAGTAAAAAGTGCAAGTGACGCAATTTCAGAGTAGTGAACAGAGCGTGAAGAAACGTTTTGTTACACACACTGAATGTTAATGCCCTTTCCCACGAGTTTCTTGTCAGTATTCATTCAGATAAAGAGCGTTGTCATGTTTAAAGGATCAGGCAAAGAACAGACATTATTTTTCTAGTTTTAAATTAGGCCAATCGACCACAGAAACGTATAAATGATTAAATCTGCGCTTGACTAGAATGCTATAAGTCGTTCGCCAGTGTTTGAGTACATAAGAGCAGTATGTTGGTTCAATCGACTTCTAATCAGTTGACTTATCGCTCAATGCATGTTCTTTAATAAATATGCGCTTCAATTGGTGTAAATATGAAGCTATTGAACCTAATGTAGATTCACTTTCAGACTTGAATATCCCAAAGACATCGACAAGACTGTAACTGGACTATGCTGCCTGTGCTGCAGGGTAACGATGGAGGACACAGTTGGTCAGCTCACAACAGACACAAAACAGGAGGTGCATTGCTCAATTTGCCCAGGCAGTGCTAATCCAGAAGAGGATTGTTTATCGTGGGTCAGTGATACGCAGGGAGGAAGAATGAAGACATGGAGTACATACGGCACCCGATCTTTCCAAACTGCTGGGCAGTAAAGAAGGATGTAAGGAAATGGCGATATTCTGCCTGATTGTCGTGAGGGTGAAGAGGTCAGGAAAACAGAGCTGCCATTGCAGAAAGGAGCGAGGGTCAATCTGACGAAATGCACTAAACAGTTCCTGGTTGGTTTCTCAACACGCAGATGTAAACGACCACTGGGAGCAGAATGCCACTCACCAGCAAAACAGTTGTTAACCTCAAGGCGTGGAAAGGCAGATATCCACGTGTGTGGGGCTTAACCTGCTCATATTGTTCACCTTTCAAGACCTCGCAGGATAAACAAGACCCCCAAGATGGAAATCTCAAGAGAAAACCGAATTCCGTCTAAAAAATCAAGATCATAACATTTTTAAAAGTGAACTTCATCGGTTCAAGGAAAGTCCGAAAAACGCTATTTCGGAAAATGGTCTGTGTGCCTGTGACTGGGATTGAACGTAAACGTCGGAACCAAATCAGCTCAAACTTGATATCTAGCACGGTGTAGGTCCATGTAAGGGTATGAGCAAAATCCGCACAAAACTAACTATAGTTACCATAATGATCAAAACACTAGTTGTTTCATGGAAATGCTCAATGATTTCGAACTACTACTTGTGTTGTTCTAAATAACATAACAATACCAATGTTGGTGGGAACAAGTCGAGAAAAATTTTACTGCACTTTTTTCCTCATAAACTCAGCTCAAATGTTACTAGAATTTTCAAAAAAATGGACGCGGTAGCCCAATCAAGTGCCTGTACAATGGTTTGATAACGCTCATAAGGTAATTTCCACACCCACCATTTCACTTGCTACCGTTACTCACAGTTTTTACCCGATAATTCAGGAACATTGATTATTACCCTTCAGGTTTAGTCTCATTAATACACTGTGCGCTGATTACTCAATAATCGTCATGGCACAAGTAGGAACACCACAATGAATTCTGGAACTATAATGGCTATCATTTTCTGTCACTGTGAAGTCGTTTGTTCATGTTCAAATGAACTGAGCTCAAAATTAATTGAATTGGTAGTAAAAACAATGAAAACTAGTTAAGAGCAAAACTAAGTTGAGAGATGTGTCCTGATGTTTTTTTGAGAAATTTGTGACTGGAGACTAAATTTTATTTCTACAGGAACGTCACGTAATCGCCGGAAGAGAAGGAGTTTCCTTCAAATCTTTTCATTTCAAAAAGCTCCCGAGACTTTGGGAAATTGATTTTGGTCAAATTGTTGATAATTTACAGCGCTCTTTCGTCATTTTTCTACAGAAGAGAATGTTGCACAGAGACCATTTCCTCGAATGGCGTTTATCGAATTCCAACGAGTTACAAGATCTCGATTTTATTTCAAGTGATTACGTAACTTCACTTTATAGATTTGAGGAAAGTTACAACTAAATAAATATAGTCGAGCAAACTCCTTCAAGAAATTTTCATTCATTCTATTTACCTCAATTCATGGCAACAGGCATGAGAGTTTTACTGACACTGCACACTTTTCTCCCTAAATTCATCCTTTTTCAGTATTCACAATGTAATTAATTTATTTCAATCCCCCCCCCCCCATCAACCATATTTCCTTGCTTTTCATTTTCCCCTGGCTACCCAATGGTGAAACGACATCCGCTGCACAGGCTTGGGAAACCTGGATACTTGGAGCAATGCACGAAAAAGTAAAGCCGCACACATTAGCTTTAATATTCTATTTGTTAATAATTCAGTAATGTCAAATAGACTCCTAATAGAAAATCGTATTACAGATTGTAATATGAAGAACTGTACAGTCCACATAACCACTCAACAAACATCACGAATATACCCCCCCCCCCTCCAACACCTCCACAAACACTGTAAACTGGTATTTGGTGACTATCCCATTATATGTAAGAGGAACTTGCAACTATAACAGTTGTAAGGAATATGGTCCACTTGTGCGGTGAGATTTTTGCTGGTCGATTCTTACAAAATATTTTCATTAATACCACAGAGCTCATATTGCAAGAATCGTCTGACTAAAAGTTCAATCTCAAACTATCATTTATCCACTTCCTCAAAGTTTATGTTGCTGCAAGTTCTTCGCACGTGCAGTTAGTCACATAGATACCCTCTGAAATAATCATACCTCAAAACGCATCATGTGAGGTATGTTAACACTATGTTTACTCATTCATTCTCAATTCGCTAAACTTAACACGAGTTCTTTCATTTACACGGAAAACATTGAGCTAAAATTAGTGTGCAAGTTGTTGTCCTGTGTTTACGATTAACATTTTTTTAAATAAACGGCGAAGCTGAATGATTCATCGCTTCGTCCGAACCTCGAGAAACCATCACCTGTTTCCAGTGAGCAGTCGACACCCAACTTTGACTTTGAAAATTATACTAAGAACGTACCTTCGGTTAATTTCGACAACTGCTCGGTCACTGACAAAGATTGATGGGCGAAGTTACGTAAATCGAGATCTGGGTGCTCTACTTTATTAATGAATTGCGACAGGAAATCTGCAACATAGAAAAAAGAAGCGACATTAGCTACGTTCGGAAGTAAAACTGTACCCTCAGGTAAGTCTTGAGCAGGTACTTAGGATTCGTGCTACGTGCAGTGATGCTGTCAGGGGATTTAGATCAAACGTGGAGAAATAGTCGAGGAACCAGCGCATTGCGTGAAGTACCTGGGACATAAGATAGTTGACCAATTGGGAGAGCGAAGATGTGACCTAGCAACAGTAATTTTCCACGACTGTTCCTGAATCCTTTTTCGAGTATCATGAATACATTTTCACCCTTCGTGGAGAGTTGCACGGTGTTTTATTCCCTAAGCCTTTGTTGAAGTTGATTCTCCTGACCACAACGAAACATGTAAACTCCACGTGTAAACTTTTTCAACTGGTATAAACCACTAAATTCGAACTGGTGCGGTGCATTACAGAATACACCTGTGCCTTACGCACATTCTGCTATTTTCAAGGCTTTCGTTACTAATCCAATCAATTTGTTCACTCAATTCACTCGATCAAACACAACCACGTTCGAAGTGGAAACTGGAATTTATTACGCTGCTGCTACTTACGCCGTGTCTTTTATTCAGTGATCGACGTAATTTATAAGACTGTAATCATGATTTTTTGCAAAGGAAACAGTTTGGTTTTTCGTAGAAAAACAATATTTCGAATTCCGGAATTTGTTTTTTAGCCCACGATAATCTGATGACAGTGATAAAACTTCCATGGTATGGAAGCTTATTGGACTAGCTCTCTGATTTTTTTTTTAGAACACTAGCGTCACACAAGTAAGATTCTTGATGACAAAAAAAACAACAGTTTCTCGTCGAAAGTTTTGATAATTTGAGATAATAATTTGTTCTGCTCTCGTAACTTTCCCGTGAATAAAAATGTATAGCAGTTTGCCATTTGGAACTGCCCATCCGGAAAAGTTAGTCATTTTAGAGGAAAAAAAACAACTGGCGTGTCAGTTACTATGAAGACTAGTCAGTTTTGACCCGATTTTGCTCATACAGTTTCAAGCATCCCACGTTGACCTAAATATCAAATTTGAATCGAATTTCAAAATGTTTTTCGGCCGCCACCTTCCTACTCTGTTGAGCTTGGGCTAAAATTGTTTATTGTATCATTCAATTCTGTTGCCTTGTATTCGGGAATTACGAAAGGTGTCTTTGTTGATTTTGTGCCTAGAGTCGTGCTGTATGTACCCAATTTATACTTGTCCCAACCCACAACACGACTCTTATCGAGAAAGTGGCTTAAACGTAAGATACGGTCAAAGTGGGTTTTATAATAGATTCGATTGAATGAAAAATACAGCTCTGAAGAAAATATATTAAAAGAAAAAGTTCATCAGATTACACTTGTTTCCTTCCCACGTCGTAGAGCTAAGGGAAGTAATACTAACATAAGATCGCCCCCATGAATTGTTTTATAACATGTTGGGAGAGGCAACGCTGTGAAAACAAAATGTATTAGCGAGATTCCCTGGGGTGTACTGTAGTAAAAAAAGTTATAATTCGGGACTGGACGGCTTGTTTCTGCGAATACCATTCATTCAAGCTTCGAATGTGCCCCACGCGACTCACTTAAGCTGCCACATTGCCAGGCAGGAAGGGTTCATAGTTAACTATCCAACCAATGTTATATATCTTAAAATGATAACTGGATGTTAATCAAGTGTGTGCGAAAAGTTGGCGGACATACAAACGTAAAAAGTTCTTTGCAGGTATAAAATCAAAATGTAAATTCTGATAACACTCGCAGTGAAAAGCGCAGAAGCACGATGGCAACTATTCTGCCTGAACGGTGTATTTGAACAGAATGAGCAACAAAACGTTTAGAAAGAAAACACACTTAATAGCTCACAATACCTTAGCTCTTTCCCGTCAGGGCCGTGGTAGCCTCTAGTTTCCCTGTGACTTGCTCGCACACTCTGTCGCACACGCAGTTAGTGCAGATGTAATCGTCATCTTCTTTGAAGTCTTTATTGTCCATGTCGACGCACTTCATGTGAAACCACTGTTTGCAAGCACCGTCGCACATGACCCAATCTAAACTCGCATCGACTGGCTTCAGGCAGGTCGAAGCAGCGCAGTTGGTTTCAGGCTCATGCTCTTCCGTCGTTATGGCCAACAGAGCAGGCGGGCCTTTGCGACGTCGGATGCCTTTTCTTTTCTTCCCCCCAAGTGCTCGCAGATTGGCCGACGGTGTGGGTTGGCCCAAAGGGTATTTTCTCTTGAAGGATTTTTGGGATGAGCCGTCGAGCGAACTCGCAGGGGACTTGGGCACTTGAGCGGGGGATCCAGTTGATTCTTTCATTGGCAACAAACCGTTGTATACTCCAGACTCGATTTCAGCGTGGATCCAAAGAGGATTCAAAGTGTTCCAAATTTCATTCAGCTCTGGAGTTGTTATTTCAAACCTATTACCTTGAATCAACTCTTCTTTCAAAGCCAACAGAGTCATTCTGGAAATTCCTTTGCACGTGCCAACTATTAAATGGGTTTCTGTCAACAATTCGTCTGCCATTGGATCCTCACTAAATCTCTTCGCGTGGAATTTTAGAAAAAAGTCGACAATGTCGTTGGATCGAGATGTGAGAATCTCAGGATTGATGATACTTCTCAAGCTTTCTTTCCATTTTTTGACTCGAGTGACGATGAGTTTGATGGCGAAGCACTCTGGAATCTTGACTTCAAGGCGATCCACCGTGTCCACCAATTTGACAACGGATTGAAGAGGAGGGCGGTTGGTTCTTTTACAATATCCACAAAGTCGCCTTGATCGAAAATTGGGATCCCAGACTGACGGATGCATTTTGGAAGCGTTTGACGAATCGGTGTCTCGAAAACAAGACAAGTGCATAGGAGTGTAGCAAAGTTCGCAAACTATAGCCAAAGAGTCAACAACGCCTCCGCAAATGCACACGACGTTCGTTTCGTTGAGTTTTCGCAAATTTTCAAGCCTCAATTGACAGAGTGATTTGAATTCTTGTTTCAACGCTTCTTTATAATTCTTCTTCAAATAATGGTCGACGTCGTCTTTGTCTATCAACGTTTCGAGGTCCCTCACTCGATGACCTTGTTGTTTGACAAAGTAGTACTGACGAGGTATGAACTTTCGAGGCCACAATGCCTCCATTAACGTCAATCCGTCGCCTTTCTTCAAAAAAAGGGATTTGGCGGCCATTTCCCAATTCCTGAGGACGGTCACCCCTTGTTCTAATTGTTTAATGGCATTAGCAGAACCCGAAATTTCTTTTTTTACCTTCAACACAAGATCTTCTAAATCTGACAAATACAAAACGAGATCCCCGTCAAGCACCAGTTTCAAAGTTTTCTCTAAATTCGCGTTGAGTTCAGAAGTTCTGTTCGCATCGCTTGGTTCGTAGTCCATGATGGTCTGAAAATTCAATCGGGATATCAAGTGATTATTAACCATGTACTTTTCTAGTTCTCGTCTCGTCTTGACGACCACGGAGCTGTCGGGAAATGATTTACCCACGTCAAATAGTTTATGAATTACCTCACCATCTGCGCCAGACGCAATCGCAAAATCAACCTGTTCCGCCCATTCCAATTCCATCAGCTTTTTCTCCAATTCTTGCAATTCCGGCAAATCCAAATTAAGCGACTGCCCCATTTTGATGCAGGGCAACAGGCGGGGTTTGCACGCGTCTTTCATGCAGAGCACTTTTTGAGCGCTTTTTTGAAACTTTTTGGCTTTGTCGAGTATGTCTTTGACGGTGGCTTCTTCGGCTATTGAGCAGGGGAGCTTGATGATTTCTTGGTGGAAAAGCTCCAAATCTTCGACGGTAATTTTACTGGGGTTGTCTTTTTTGCTGCAGTTTGCGACGAGCGCTTTGGAAAGAGCAGAACATTCGATGCACCTTCGGACGTGATATTCGAGCAATTCAACGAGCTCACTGTGGGGGAACTCCTTTTCTTTGGCTTCAACTAATAATTCCGTTAAATTACGAAGGGACAACTTCTTTTGGTCCTTGACATTCAGCGCTTGTTGAACTCTCGAAGTCCAATTGTCAAAACCGCATAATTTGGAGCTGATGACGACCAATAAATTTTGAAGGATGTCGAGTTTTAATTGATACTTCATGACATAATTTTTGGGGTCGCAGCAACACAAATTTGTTATGTGGTCCAGACAAACAAGTCGGCTGTAATCACACGGGCAGGCGACAGCTGATAGAAACACTGTGGTGTTACAAACGCAACATTGTCGCTCATCGTCGGGCAATTTATCAAACTCTACGTGCACCGCGCTTCCAACACCCAGTCTTAACGCTCGAGTTCTCCTCAGCCTTTCCGCCTCAACCATCAAAGACATGTCTTTCACCAGAACGAGCCCCATATCTCTTTCAAGAGTTTCAAACATGATGGCCATTTTGCACACCAGTTCGTCGTGTGAAAACACGCAAGTTCGTCTGAGCTGGGAATAGTGGTGTATGCACTCTCTTCCAATAACGAGCCAATCAGCCGGAGCGAAATTGCAGGCTTCTGCGAAGTTAAAGCCTTGATTGAAGCCAGCGTGGTATGCACGCGGGAACGTGATGACAAACTCCCCTCTTTTTTGGTCAGTGCGATAAACTGGAACACCAGCTGCCATGATTTCGTTAGGGTTCATTATAGTGACCAACTGGTGGAGTAAATCAGGTTGACTTTCAAACAGCTCTGGCGCTGCATTTTGCATGGCAGCTTCAAACTGTTCTGCGTAACTACCAGGAACTCCGTACCATGTTTTGGCCTCTCCGAGATGTAAATAATTGATCGAGTAACTCCAATGGTCCTCGTTGTGCCAACAGAAGGTAGCAAAGCACATGCCAGCGTACATCCAAGGGATCTTCATGCCAGAAATATCTGCACTGATGTGCCTGAGAACCGACTCTTCCAAAACTGGTAAATTGTTGAGGTTCCAAGGGGATTTGGCGTATTTTTCAAACTTCTTTTTGTCGACCCCTTCAACGCACGGTTGGTCGAGTCTAGGAAACCCTGACCCGTGCTCAATAACGTGCAGGTCTGCGCCATACTCTACAGTGACGGCTTCGTCTATTGATGAAACCACTCTCCAAAACTCATGTTCGACAGTCGGGTGTTCCACTTGATCCGGATCCATGTTGAAATAATTTTTTTTAAACTCGTTGGCCATGAATTTAAATTCGTTCAACGTGTATTCTCTTTCAGCTTGCGCAAATCCGAATTCTTCAAGCGGTTTATACCCTTCAGCCGCCACACATTTGGGGCATTTCCAATTTTCAGGGGGGGTTTCCTGAGACAACGGAGGGATGAGGCAAGAATGATGGTATCTGTCCTCGCAATGAACGCACATCACAAGAACTGTTTCTTCGAGGTCGCCTTTTTTACAGCCCTTGCACATATATTTGGCCAAAGGGTCGAACTCGTACATGATTTTTTTGCCTCGCGTCCTCAGCCCTTTGTTCACTGCCCCGTCGTCGAAAACGGCCATTTTTGGTCCCGGCCCTAAAAACCTCAAGCTTTTCAATTCCCTGGCAGAAGCAGGTTTCCCAGGTACAGCCCCGTTTCGTATCCCTTCGCCAGTTTCACTGTCTACTAATAGACCGTTCTCGTTTGAAACGTTCTCTTTGTTTTCGTCAGAATCCTTGTTCCTTAGTTGAGATTGTAAAAACGGATGAATCAAATTGTCATAGTGGCTCTTTAATGTGGTGGGGGAGTGCTTGCACGTGAACCCCATCGACAAAGCGATGTTAGCCCACTTCTTATTTTTGTTAACAACATCCAAACCACCGTGCTCTTTGACTTTACGATGGAGGGTGTAGAGGTCGAGGGAGGTTTTTTCCATAAGAGGAACTTGAAACGTTTTTCCGCTGAGCGCAAAAAATTTCGTCAGCTTGTCGTTGAAGTTCAATTTGATTCTAGTTCGAGCTTCAAGCTCGTTTATACGCTGGATGCGAGGGACGAACTTCAAAGTGTTCATGTTGAGAGCGAAAGGAGTTTTCCAACCAGCCGGCGGTATGATTTTGCAAATGCCCGTCTTTTCCCCGATGGGGCGTATTTTCTTAATGTACTCCAAAGGGTCTTTGAATTCTTCGATAGTTGGCCGGAAAATTGGAGCGTCGGGCGGTGGCTCAAACACGAACTTCTTGCCCCCCTTTTTGGGGGAGAGTTTACTGTTGGGACTGGAGCTCGAATCCATCGATGAATCTTAATGGTCCACCTAGAAATGAAAATAGAAAACAGCATGTTGAACGAAAGTAGTGTAAACAATCAAGAAACAAAAATGAAAAGTCAGGTGTGCTTCACAAAGCAAGATTTCTCAGCGTTTTTCACCATTCTACCTACTAATCAGTTTGCCACTACGTTTATGTGACCTTGGCACAACAACGTTCTGCGTGGAAACTGGCAGTGATTAGGTTTCAAAATTTATTGCATCACTCATATTCATGCCAGAACCTTCACTGAGAAACCAGTGCGAAGACAAATGATGAAACTGTTAACCCGATTTTCTTTGAAAACGTCAGTTTTAATATTTCTGGAACAACAGGGAATACACTTGTGAAAAATTAAGTCCAAGAAGCGGCAGTAGTTTGAATTCCAGAATTTTGTGGGAGCTTCGCAATTATTTTATAACTGTTATTCCTTTATAATACCTCAAGTCTATTGGACCATCGTCACATGAGAGGGATTTGTGAAGAGAAAGCAGTACAACAAAAGCTTTTTCGTCGGAATATTTGATAATTTACCACACCACTCCCTCGTCATTTTCCCACAAATGAAAATTTTGTATGACTATAACGGATTTGAACCCGTCCACACATCAAAGGTCTCGCTCGGTTGCCTAGCTAAGATCGTTAGGAAGATTTTCAAGAAAAATATCTGGTGCGTTGCAACACACAACTTTCCTTAGCTCTACGTCAATCCACTCATGTACATGGCCTTTGAACTCGGTCAAACAACACGTCACAACTGCAGGAAAAAGTAGCCCCTACAGTTCTGGAATTTATTGTGCTGCTCGTACTCATTCCAGGACCTTTATTGAGCAATTGGTACACGGAGAATTAATGAGGCTGTAAACACGAATTTTTTGAAGAAGGATAGTAATTACTTTTGCAGAGCTATTGGGTAATAACTGTTGGAACTGGTAGTAAGCGAAACGGCGGTAGTTGAAATTCAGGAATTTCTGGAGTGACCCCCATGTATATCATGAGCGTTTTTAAACATCCACCCTAAAGGTATTGGATTGGAATACAATACCAATTTTTTTTACATTCTACAAGAATTCTAGCGGAGTTTATAAGGAAAAAACTGCGCTAAAAACGCTTTGGGTCGAAAACTTTGATAATTTATTGTGCTCCTCTCGTCATTTTCCCACGAATGGGAATTTTATGGTATCATTGCCTTATTGAGAGCTATCAATATAAAAAATTTAATCAAAATCGTTAGAGCCGTTTTTGAGAAAAAAAATTTGGTGTTTTGATCACTATGATAACTATAGTTAACTTTCGGTGGATTTTGCCCATACCCTTATTTTTTCGTCCTATGGTAACCTGTAGGCTACAAATCAAGTTTCAGCTGATTTGGTACGGTGGTTTTCTCTAAAAACCGCGCTAAAATCGATTTCGTCGAAAGTTTTGGTAATTTATTGTCCTGCTCTCGTCATTTTCCCACAGATGGGAATTTTATGGTATAATTGCCTTATTGATAGCTATCAATATAAACAATTTAATCAAAATCGTTAGAGCCGTTTTTGAGAAAAAAAATATTTGGTGTTTTGATCACTATGATAACTATAGTTAACTTTCGGTGGATTTTGTTCAAACCCTTATTTTGGCGTCCCATGGTGACCTGCGGGCAAGATATGAAGTTTGAGCTGATTTGATACGGTGGTTTTCTCTAAAAATCGTTCACAGACACACTTTAGTGACACACACACACACACACACACACACACACACACACACACACACAGACCATTTTCCCAAATAGTGTTTTTTGGACTCAGGGGGGTCTGAAACGTAAACATCTGAAGAGAACTCAAAAATTTTTGTTCAGCCGATTACGTAACTTTCCTTTCTACTTCGTAGAGCAAGGAAGGTAAAAATGTTTCACGTTTGGATGACTATGATAACTACAGTTAATTTCGGGCAATGGCCTTACAAATTAAATTGTGCTCAAATTAAATCAGACACATAGGCTATTTTCTCAACTAGAACTTTTGGCACAGAAGGCAACTTTTTTTCAGGCGGACTTTGTAGGGCTTAGATAATAAAAAATGTCTCAACATCCTAGAGGGTGTTAACTTTAGTTTTAATACGTAAGTAGCGCACACAGCTTTTTAATCAACGAAAATGAGACTACTACATGAGGTCCTACTCATGGGACCTTCAGTGACCACAGTGGATTAGAATGAGAAATCTCATTTTGATAAAACAACGAATACAAGTTCAGAGGTTGCTTCAATTTTTGTCAAAGTCTGGGGATCTCCACAGTCAAGTCCCTTGCAATCAAATGGTGCTAGAAGTGGGACTGAATTATTGGAGAACTGCAGATAAGCAAAAAATTTGAGAAAATCATCCGCTGTGAACTAGTTTTCATAGTTTCGTCAGAATTAATCTGTTCATTCTCATCCACTTGGTCGATTGCAGACAAGCAAAGGCACTGCTGAAGGCCATTGACATAATTTTCTGAGATGAAAGTGCTACTTGAAGGTCAATAAAACAAATACATTTTATGAGTTTCCACGTATCTTCAAGTTGTCAAGGATTTAAGATGAATGATTGATGGCTATGTCAACCTCACTGATTTCTCTTTAAAAAATAGTAAAGACGTGCTTGTAAGCGGAATTACCTCCTCCTCTTGGCCTCCCCCCCAGCCTATCAGTTCACGATTCAACAGCATGGTTAGCTGTGAATGACATTCATCTAGTTCTCATATAGAGAACAAGAGCGTTTCATAACCTTGTTCACAACAATGTCCTCAGATTTCACAACATTTTGCCATCAGTCTTCAACGATGTATTTAGGTTGTCGGGTAGTTGTGTGAGGAAGATTAACATAAATGACTATGTAGTAAACATAGAATAAGCCAGATTCTTTTGTTTTACAGATATGATTATTACGGAAAGCCCAAAAATTACGGATTGCTGCGATTTTGTATTAATGTACTACACATCTACTAATGAATGCCTAACTACTCTTCTCAACAAACACTTTCGTGGGCATTCTGCAAAAGGAGTAGGCTTAAAAGGCAAAATGAGGTTTTTCAAAGTGGATGAACCAGTTTCAATCAAACTCGCACGTTCCCTTTAATAAGATAATACCTATATATCGTTTCCCACAAACAGTTAAGTCTCAAGTGCATCAAAAATGAGTTTTTTAAGTTTCCTTTGGAGGTAAAGCGACTGGTCGCTCAATTGAAACGTCAAAAGATTCACATGACGATGAGGGTTGTAGAGCAGGAACGAGTTGGCACGTTCAGCAACTCTGGTGAAATAGAAGTGATGGCAGACATACCACACACACACATGCCCCCGTTGGAAGGAGAGTCACCGAAACTTAAAATGGAGTGCAATTCTTGGTTTGTATAGTGACTCTTCAACTCTGGCAAGATCAGTGGGAGAGTGAAGAGGTCAGAGGGCAGCTACAGGTGGATGGAGAGAAGGTATTGAAGCGAGTTACCTATTACCTTACTCAGTTTCTATCAAGGCATGGTTGCTTTCAAACCTATACAGACAGAATGAAAGATCAGTAGGTGCTTAGGGGATGTTCACAGTGAAGTATTCAACCAATAAGACTTGACTCTCCTACAACACAACTCCTTTATTCAGTTGCTACTCCTACAATCAGTTGCTGGTTGTGTTCCCTTGAGTCACTACCTTGTGAGCTTTACTTTCCTGGACAATGACGAATTTCAAACTTTGGCTACTTGGAGGGATTCAGAATAAGGCAGCCATGGCTGCAATCTTTGTAGTTACCCCAAGATATGGGTAACTGAAATTCACACTGACGTATGTCTGCGTTATATCTCACTACCATTCTGAGAGCACCACCTCTACTCCCATTGAGAACATTCATTTATCATTATTTGATGTAGTCCAAGTTCATCATCAGTTTGTCGCTTAAATTATTTTTCATTTTAATTTTAATACAGAAAAAGACAGCAACAGTGCTGGAGGATACTCTGAGATCCGGAGAGATTGCGCTGTGCTGCTTTCTGGATATTGGGGGGGCTTTCGACAATACGTCGTATGCCTCAATTACGGCTGTGGCTGGTAGGAAGGGAGTAGATCCTTACCTAATCTCTTGGACCAAGGAGATGCTGAGTAACAGGGTGGTCTTCTCGGAGTTGGGAGGAGGGGGGGGAAGACACTCTCTGTGGTGCCCACCAGGGGATGCCCAAAGGGGGGGGGGTGCTCTCCCCTCTCCTTGGTTACTGGTAGCTGATACCCTTCTCGAGCTGCTGGAGGAGGAGGGCTACAAGGTAATAGGATACGCGGATGACCTGGTAATTATAGTCAGGGGTAAAATCGCGAATGTAATCAGTGAATGCATGCAGCATGCACTGAATACCCTACAGACATGGTGCAATGGGCAAGGACGGTTTGTCAATCCAGACAAAACGAGCCTGGTCCCATTCACTATTCACTAGAAGGCGCAGCCTTACGCTGCGGGAACTCAGGCTGGGTGGCAAGGTGGTGAAGATCCAGCGTGAGATCAAGTACTTGGGAGTCTTTCTTGATGGAAAGCTCTCTCGGGCCACACACGTGAAAAAAGCCTTACAGCGGGCGTCGGTGGTGATGTGGGCAGCTCAAAGAATGGTGGGGAAGATATGGGGGCTGAGGCGTGGGATGATCCAGTGGCTGTAGGCTGTGCGGTTGTTAGGCCTGTAGTCACCTATGGAGCCCTGGTCTGGTGGACTAGGATGGAAAACAAAACAGTGCAGTTGCAGCTAAATAAACTGCAGCGTAGGGCGTGTCTGGCCATTACAGGCTGTATGACAACATGCCCTACGGCTGCACTGGAGGTCTTGTTAGATTTAGCTCCACTCCAAATACATGTTAAAAGGATGGCGTTCCTCCAGGCTGCGCGTATGTTGGAGTTGGGTCTGATCATGCGGGGGAGGAGGAGTTCCTGCCACTTGATCCTTGACAAGGTGAAGGTGGGGGGCTGAACTGCATGTGGTAGACTCAATGCCCGCGAGGTTCAACCGGCGCTCCCCTTCTGGATACTCATTCATGAGCGATCCAGGTGGGTAGGGGGAGCTCCCGCTTTCGAAGCTGGGGCCCTGGTATACTACACTGATGGCTCGGTGCAGGGTGGCCTTGCAGGGGCAGGCATCTTTGGGCCGAGGATCAGAGCAGCGATCCCATTGGGGTCGCTGGCCACGGTGTTCCAGGCAGAGGTGGCTGCGGTGACAGTCTGTGTGCAGCGGCTGCTGCAGAGGGGACTGAAGCGGCAGAGAATCTACATCATGGTGGACAGTCAGGCCACTCTCAAGGCCTTAGCCTCATACTGTCTTACATTGCAGCAGGTGTGGGAGTGTCTGACTGGACTGAAGGCCCTGGCAGAGGACAACAGTGTAACACTGTGTTGGGTGCCAGGGCATCAGGGTATATAGGGAAACGAACGGGCTGATAGGTTGGCTAAGAAGGGATCAGAGCAGATCCCTATTGGCCCTGAGCCCTTTGTTGGGACTACCAGGAGCCACCTACGTAGAGAGGTTGGCAAATGGGAGGACAGGTGCAGGGCTGCTCATTGGCAGGGGTTGCCCGGCCTTAGACAGTCAAAACTCTTCATCCGGCTCTCCAGAGAGAGGTCCAAGGAGGTACTTGCAGTGGAGAGGAAGGATATGAGGATCATATGTGGCCTGTTCACTGAGGTACCACCTTGCAAATATTGGCAAGGGCGAGGTACAGGTATGCAGGTTCTGCGAGGTAGGGCTAGAGACGGCAGAGCATGTGCTGTGCATATGCGATGGACTTGCAGCATCTGCGTTCTGTGTTTGGGAGGCTCCTTCTTCAGCCAGAAGAGGTGGCAAATGCAGAACTTGCAGATATCCTCCGCTTTGTGCGGGGGTGGTGGGGGCGCATAGGTGACGTCACACCAAGTGAGACCAGTGCCGTGGGGCCTGGGGGTGGTGCAGGTGGGCCATGATCCGAGTATCATGGACGCCCTTACAATAGGCCCGTTTGTGGCTGCAGTGAGGGTATTGCCTGCATCCGTTTCAAAAAAAAAAAAAAATACAGTGAAAGAATTTTTATCAGTTTTACTCATACCAAATTCTGAGCTATTATTTGGCATTAATGAACCACTTGGTTTGGTCTCCTAATCTATACCTAAATGAAGGATGGTGTTGAGGATGACAAATAACACACCTGCCACAGACAGTAAACGAACCACTCTACGACAGGGCCTCCAGGGAGTAGTTGAACAGGTAAGTTCCAATATCATAGTACAATGCTAGATGACGAAGATTGTTGGAGAGCAGTGACCTCCAGCTCATGAGGCACCAGTACGGAATGTCCACATCCAAAAGTGGAATTACTATACAGGAGAGTTGCTCTTTTTAGAGGACGATATGGACCTGTATGGTGTGTGGACCCATCACATGATTAGAAGTTGCCGATAGTTCAACTTGACGCTACTAAATGAAAGCCAAATAACTTGTAGGCAAAATTTAAAGGAGGAATGGGTGAAACAAAGAATATGGACTGACCACTTGATAACGCTACGACTGCCTGTATCGATATGCGTCCAATAGTTATCTCATATTTATTTCATATACCCATTCTTAATTTCATTGAATTCACTCCTTTTCATAGCCTTTGTACATTTAAAATTTAAAATAATTATATAACGGGGTATTAAGAACATTAAATAGTTGGCATAATCGTACAGCTGTGAGTTATTTCTAATTTCAAACATGGCACCAGAACCTACGATGTCGGACATATCGATAACCTGACCTCGGTCATGATATATCGATATATTGCCTTATCAGAGGAAGCGGTCCCTATTCTTCGCTTTTACCGGTGGAATTGCTACAGACAATGATTGATATTTTTGAACGTTGGACAATAACGCACTTCTCCAACTTACCAACCTCCTGCTATTTAGAAGTGAACTGTCACATGCCACACACGAGGGTTGCTACTTTTGTAGGTTGGCCCTTTTCTGTTCGTATAAACGAAAAAGTACAGTAAATTTTGCGAGGAATGGACGATGGATGGATTGAGTGTGAGCATAAGACAGAAGTCTTCTGTGACGTGGGAGAACTATTCAGACCTAAAATACTACTTTATTATCGTTTGGAGAGGTCCTTAAGGGGGGGGGGGGGATGATCGTACGAATGTGCAGATAGTCTTTATTACTTACAATGTAGTCGATAACGACTAATAATTTACATTATACTCGCCAATTCAATGGCACCTGTTCCCAAGCCTAACACCTCAACTTCAAGAGAAGCACACCACCCGGGAACTTCTGCTCGAAATGCAGAAATAACGCTATTTGCATAATTCGAGATTTTTTCGAGCTTAGTTTTTGTTAGAGGTTTCTTTTGCGATCCTGCTTATGATGAACTGCGTGTAATCTACTCACATTGAACGGTAAGCTTCGGACTGGATCTCCAGTTACTTTTGCAGAAGTGTGCGCGTTACCAAAAATCCAAACCATTACTTTCGGTTTATGAAGGAACAATTTACTTATCGCATTGGCGATCTCTCATCTTCCTTTCCGATCACTGAATCAATGTGGAAAATCGGTGGTAATTCCGATGTCAGAAATTCAGCCTAGGCCCAAGTGCGAAGTATAGCTCGGCACGTGATCTTAACAAATGTTGTGTGATGCGTCACATCAGATAATGGAATGAGTGGCGTCAAAAGACTCAAAAAACGCGAAATTGAGTTATTCTGCGAGGTCGAAATAAAGGTTCGCAACCAAATCTGAGAGACGGTCGAAACCACGTCGCAATGTCTAAATCATGCGACAGTAGAAATGTCGCATGAGACGACTCCGGGGATCGACGATATTTTCGTATTTCCACGACTCGGCGAAACTAATGAGTCGTTCTTTCAATATGGCAGAGCCCGTAAGGCGTCGCGCTTTAGACCACCACAAACTGTGAAGGCGACCTCGATGAGAGTTCGCACGAAACCCTATCTGACACATGAGGGAAACTTTACAATAGCAGCAGTCTTTTTAACCTGTTCGGACAAACGACTCAAATTCACCTTGACAACTCGAAGAGTTCGCGGAAAAAGTCCAAAGAAAACAAACAAAGTAAACAAAATGGAGTTCGTACGAGTTAACGCTAAAATGGTTAGTTGTGCGAATCAATTACTCACCAGCGAACGAAGACTTAGCGGATGTCAGTTCTTCGTTTTCAGATCGTCAACGACAAAAAAATCATTGAATAATCCGAAAACAAGCCTCTTCGACGACTCAACGTTCCATTTAGACGATCGACGACGAGCGGACGATAAAATTAAGTACCTGGCGGAAAGGGAACCAACGGTAAGTGGGTTAAATGGAGGTATAAGCTTGACGACAATATTTTGGGTGGTTTCGGTGGACGTTCTGAAGGGAAGAAAAATTAACGTGACTGATATAACGTGAGTTCTCTCTCCCACTCCGACTCTGAAGCACACGCACACACAACAAACCTAAATTTCGCTCGAAAACCCAATTACCCCCCCTCATGAAAAGTTTTGCGCCGTTTCGTTTTCTAGTGCGATGCTATAAAAGTGAAAGGGTCGAAAAACGAACGTAATTTTTGAAAAAAAAGAATGTTTTCCTTCCCGAGGAAGAAGGAAAAGTGGGTAAACCAATACAAAACGGGGCTGCTAGGGAGAACAAGTACGGCTAACCCCCCCTTTGCAAGAACAATCCGTAGGCTACGTGACATACAACACGAATGCAATGGCCATCTTACGCGTCCAACCATCAACCACAAACCAACTCGTCGAATCCGCACCTTTTTTTTACGACTCAAGAGGAAATCACACCCTTTCGGCAGAGCGATTCTTCGTTTTTGACGGTAACTCCACACTCAACCGCCTCTTACTGCTTCAAAAAAGTCGGATTCGTTAGCTAAGAGCGAAGAGATCGGACAGCCGATCGCAAACTGGCGAAAACTCTTCTGGAGGGCGCGGCCGATGCGTTCAACTTGGCACGAAATTTACGCAAAGACCGAAATTCTTTTTACCGAAGACGAAACTCTGCTGAAGACGAGCCTCCGGCAAAGAGACAAAATCGCGACTAAAGAGATTTCGCGTTAATTTCACGAAATAGAGAAAGTTCCGTCCGAACAAACACGTCAGGTTGTGAAGGGACGAATGAAAAAAAAAGTACCGAAACTAGAGTCGAAATCTATTGAGCACATGGGGGCTCTCTTTGAATAATGTACTTGTTGCCACCAATACTTCAATATTCATCCCGTCAAATTTCAAAAACCCAAATTTCGTACCAGGAGACAAAAAATGAATAAAAGACACAAAAAGAAGAAATCTCGTCAAATTATCTATTAATGGCGCAATAAAGACGAAATAAGACAGAGAACGAAGAGATTGAAATTCAAAATGGGAAGAAGAGAACAAGAAGGACGGAATACTTCAAGGGCGAACGACTCAGATGATCATAAGACCTTCTGTTTCGGAAAATACATGAATGACGAATTGCGATAATTACCTTGCAAGAAGAAACGTTCTTAATCCGAATATTTAAACGACGAAATCCCCAAAAAAGCCAAACGTCAGCGACGACAGCAGCGTGGTGACGGTGCGGACAGACACTTTTCGTCAAAGATGGCTATGCGCATTGGTCGGATCTTCCCTCTCCCCCTCCACCAACTGATGGACTAGCGATCAAAATTCGAGCGATCTCGAAAGTCGCCCACTTCGTGGAAAAAAAGCTGGGCTTTTCAACGACGCGCCGATTCGAAACGACACAATTGAAGAACGGCAAACATAACAGAGAAAGTAAAAAAAGATGAGACGAAACGGTCAAAAAACGGATTGACAGCTTATTAACGGACAAAGTGCAGATCGTCGAAGCGCGTTAGTAAATTTGACGTCAACGTTGACATATATAAATATCAAAATGAAATTGACGAAACAGCTCTAAAAAAACTTACCGTCACTTTTCAACGCGATCCAAATATCAGACGACACCATTTCGAAATTCGCACAATTATGCCACGCTCGCGACCGAAACTACACCAAATTTTCCACCAAAAATGCAAATTTTCCGAAAATACGGGAAAAACCCAAGACGAACCGCACTTTTAGCCGGACGGACGTAACGACTCGAGCGCGAGTTTTTACGGGCGGCGGACGAAAATCCGACAGCGACACTGACGAGAATATGAAATTATGTCGAAAATTGAAGAAATTAAACGAAACGACGGAATCGGAAAAACGCCAGACGTCAGCGGAACGACAGCGGCAGCTCTTCGACGGCCAGCGGAGGTTAGACGAAAGCAGGTTACTTTTTCTCAGAAGATATTTGCCTCCAGAGCGGGAAATTTGAATTCCTTCCGGGCGATCGGACAGTTTCGACTCAATTTGCCGAGGAAAATCTTAAAAAGTACAATTCCCCCTGAATTGGAAAGCGCCGAAAATAAAATTGGAGTTTACTCACAAAAATGTCGAAAATTGAACATAAAAAATAGTAAAACTGTACAAAGAAGGTCCAAGAAAGTAGAAAATTGTAAACCGCTTAAAAACTTGCGGAGTTGGAGTTGAAGTGGTTTTCAAGTTCAAAAACCTTCTGCGACGCAGACGAAAATCCGCAATTGTATGGAAAATTGAGGAATTAAACGAAACAATCCAAAACTGGCCGAAGGATAGCAGCAGTTCTCCGACGTGGGAGGTTAAACAAAAGCAGGTTAAGTTATCGCCTTCAGAGCGGGAAGTTTGAATTCGAATCCCTTTCCAGCTACAGGTTTGTTTAGGTGCAATTAGGAGGAGAAATTTTCAAACTATACCGCTTCAGTTCTGCCTGAATCGGAAAACGATAGAAAATAAATAGGACGAACGACCGTTGACTTGAACACAAATTGTTGGAAAGTTGCATGAAAATCATTCAGAAATCAATTAAATGCTCTCTAATAAAAACGACAACAATTGACGATCGTTTGAAAATTGGAAAATTGTATAATACTTTGGGTAACTTATCTGAGAAAGTAGAAAACCGCCTACAAAGGTTAAAAATTCTGCGCTGGGCTTTATCCTTGTTTAATGCTACAGACTCAGTTATGGAGAACAATAAGTAGGTACTAACTAGTTTGTCACGAGTACCTCGTAAGTTTGATCAAAATCGTTAGAACCATTTTCGAGAAAATGTGAAAAATAACAAATTAATAGTCGACAAATCTCGTTTTTACTTTCCTTGGCTCTACAAAGTAGAAAGGAAATTTATGTAATCTGCTGAGTCCAAAAAACACTATTTGGGAAAATGGTCTGTGAACGATTTTTAGAGAAAACAACCGTACCAAATTAGCTCAAACTTGATATCTCGCCCGCAGGTTACCATGGGACGCCAAAATAAGGGTATGAGCAAAATCCACCGAAAGTAAACTATAGTTATCATAGTGATCAAAACAGCAAATATTTTTTTTCTCAAAAACGGCTCTAACGATTTTGATTACATTTTTTATATTGATAGCTCTCAATAAGGCAGTTATAGCATAAAATTCCCATTTGCGGGAAAATGACGAGAGCAGCACAATAAATTATCAAAAATTTCGACGAAATCGGTTTTAGCGCGGTTTTTAGAGAAAACAACCATACCAAATCAGCTGAAACATGATGTCTCGCCTACAGGTTACCATCCAACGCCAAAATAAGGGTATGAGCAAAATTCACCGAAAGTTGACCATAGTTATCATAGTGATCAAAACACCAAATTTTTTTTCTAAAAAACGGCTGTAACGATTTTGATTACATTCATCATTTTGTTTATATTGATAGCTCTCAATAAGGCAATGATACTATAAAATTCTCATTCGTGGAAAAATGACGAGAGCGGCACAATAAATTATCAAAATTTTCGACGAAAAGCGTTTTTAGCGCGGGTTTTTCCTTATAAACTCCGCTGGAATGTTAGTAGAATGTTAAAAAAAATTGGTATTGTAGTCCAATCCAATACCTAAAGGGTGAGTGTTTAAAAACGCTCATGAAATACATGGGGCTCACTCCATAAATTCCTGAATTTCAACTACTGCCGTTTCGCTTACTACCAGTTCTAAACGTTTTTACCCAATAACTCTGCAAAAGTAATTACTATCGTTCTTCAAAAAATTTGTGTTTACAGCCGCAATAATGATCTGAGTACCAATTGCTCAATAATGGTCCTTCAATGAGTACCAGCAGCACAATAAAATCTGGAACTGTAAGCGCTACCGCTTCCTGCTGCTGTAAAACGTTGTTTGACAAAGTTCAAATTAACTGAGTGATAAATGAATTGATTAAATAGAATTAGCCATGTACAAAGTGAATTGTTGTAGAGCTAAGGAAAGTTGTTTGTTGCAACGCACCAGATATTTTGAGCTGTCATGGCTTATGTCCCCGTTCAACCAATAGGTACAGAAATATTTCTGGACAAAAACATATGAGTGTAGGTTGCTAGATTGTCACTGTAAGATTGACCAAATCGAGTGAAGTAGTTACTCCAGAAATTACGAAAATGTAAAAAAAAACTATTTCGACACATTTTGGTTTTCATCTCTCGACGAACTGTCACGACTACAATACTTTCCTCACCCCATTGGGTAGCGGAAAGTAAAAAATAGAAATTGCCTGAAAAGTGGACTAAACTAACAAGTAATTGAACGAAACTGGGAAATTGAAAGGAAACAATATCACTGAAAAATCAACTAAGGCATGGAGGTCTGCTCTCCCACTCTCTTCTGGCATGAGTTCCTCTTGTTAGCCACTACAACCAATAATTCGGTTTAGCTTTGGATCAGTAGTCAATTCGTTGAGGTCAGGTTGTCGGGTAATTAAGTACAAGTTGTAGCAGAACTCGGTAAAAATTGGTGGGGTCTTGGAACGGAAGAGTTTCGCCCCTGAAGCGAAATTATTGGGTTATTTTGAGTACTTTAATAAAAATTGTTAAGCGATTGATGGACAGTTGAGCAGTGCTAGGCAGTTGACTAAAACATGACGGGCTGTAGAGTAATAGTTGTTAGGCAAGTCAGTAGAGATCGTATGTAGTTGAGTTAAAGTTATTGGGTAGTTCATTAAAACTGTTAGGAAATTAAATAAGCAAAGCTGGACAATTCAGTGAAATGTTTTGGGCAATAAAATTAATATTTTTAGACTATTGAGTAAAAATTAGGGTTAAACTATTATTGTAATAAAAAATATTGTATATCTATATCGCACATTTTAAGGCAATAGAGTGATAGTTATTGAGCAATTCAACAAAACATTTAGCACAAGTGACTAGAATTCATTGGACAATTGTGCAAACAGTTTATCGA
The DNA here is from genome assembly GCA_020466155.1 of Pachypeltis micranthus. Taxonomy (NCBI): domain Eukaryota; kingdom Metazoa; phylum Arthropoda; class Insecta; order Hemiptera; family Miridae; genus Pachypeltis; species Pachypeltis micranthus. Next base: position 17,532,734 of record CM035769.1, read on the forward strand.
GTTATTGAGCTCAAACGGGACAATGGAGTAGAAATTATTGGGTAGTCAAGTGGGCATTTTTAGGTAATTATGTGAAAATTGTGTATATATATTTGTATGCATGGATAGTGAGAATCATCGGCAACTGAGTGCACAGCTTTGATAACTGGATAGATATTGTTGAACGATTGAGTAAACGTTGAATGGCAGTCAAGTAAAAATTGTTTGGATGTAGAATAAAAATTATTGGAGGTGTCAGTAAGAATAAATGGGGAAGGTGAGTAAAATTCGTTGGGTTATTGAGTAAACAAAAATATGCACCACTGAAATGAAAAAATTGATTATTTAATTAATAGATTTTTTGTTAATGATCGAGTCAGCACATACTGATGGGCAGATGGGTTAAAGGTTTTCGCAATTAAATGAGAGTCATTCGAGAAATCAGTAATCATAGTTTCACCTTTGAGATGAAATTATCAGGGGGCAGTGGACCAGGCAGCCTTGACCATCAGTTGCTCCATTTAAAATCTTACCCAGTTCCTCCCATTTAGGGCATACCTGCAACGAATTGTTTAAGTGTTATTCTGTCTGCACTGGGCGCGCTGCTGGCATGGTGGAGAATGGAGTTGATCAGCGTTCGTCTGCACCATGTGAAACTCTGGTGGTGAATTGCAATGCGGAGCCAGAAGATGTTGGAAGCAAGCTGATCAAGGGCTAGTACCTTGCAGGTATAAAGAATGAAGGCATGGTGTAAAGACTGCTACTGAACCTCCCAAACTGCTGGGCAGGAAGAAGGATGTATGGAAATACACCTTCAAGATCCTATAGAGGGGCAAGAGGACAAGAAAGAACAGCTGCAATCATGTGGCCACTTGGAGCAGAGCCCCTCACCTAAATCTCAAAAGGAGAAATTGGGCTATTGAGAAGATTTTTTTATAGGCGGTTATTAAAAATTAATAGGCAGTTAAGACAATTTTTTTTTGGCTATTGACCAAAATTTATTAAGCAGTGGAGTGAAGATGTTTGGACAATGTGTACAAATTTATGAGCAGTTGAGTTTAGTTTTTTTTAATCTGACTGTCATTTACATGAGATGAGCGTCATGGCCTAAAGTCCTATTGAGCTTGCCCTAATGTCTCATAGATCTATCCCCAACTTCCTAAGGAATGCCCAGCATTTCCTGTAAGAGACTTCTTCAATGTTTCTCCCTCATAAAGGATGTACCAAAGGCCAAAAATCGCTCCCTTTCAAGTCTCTGACACTGGGCCAGAACATGGCACGGGGTCTTTTCATCTATACCACTCATTTTGCAGTGTCCCAAGATGATTCCCCTCTATCTGCCTCAAGTCCTTCCTCTCCTCGGCAGAAGGCCAAGTCTTATCTCATAGGTTGGTATAGAGATAACGCGTTTTGAGTGCCTCACTCTTTCAGCACTCCAAAGAGCCTGATGCATTCTCCTGGAATATTCTCATGACTAGTGACGAAGATGCTCCAAAATGGGGAAGTTCTATAGATGAACTGATAAAATATCGCTTCTCGACGTCTTGGCTAAGATCAAAGAGCAGTTGAGTAAAAATTATGTGCTAAAAGCTCTCAGGCAATCGAGTGTTTGCTGGTAGGAATGGGGGTAGTTGGGCAATCAATCCAATTGTGAGAATAAAGTGTCCAGACTCACACACAATTGATTGCTTCAGTCGATTCGAGGAACGAAAATGCGACTAACTACCAACAGATGTGTTCAACACGCTCGAGGAAATGTGTCGAATTTAAATTAATTTTTCAGGGCTCATTCTGTTGATCGTGTTGGGTGGCTGGTTAGAGCTGGCAAGTGGGTGTTGTGTGGTGTGCCAAGTTACCCCAAAAACAATCAGTTCACGAACGAATGACCACAGTTTCACTGCGTATAATTAAATACTTGGCTTAAAATAGTCCGTACCTTGTGTTAGCAAGTTCAGAAAACTAATATCATGTAAAGGAATGCATATTATTTCTCCAGCTAATACTCATTCCAGAGGTGCACACTTCATCGAATAAGAAGAAAGAGAACGCTCAAAATTGGAATAAACCTTTCCCCCTGTCCTTCAATATTGGAAACCAACCTCAACAATTGCAGGCAATTATAAGAAAATTATTGGGAAATTGAACGAGAACAGTTGAGCAGTGGGGTAAAATTTGTTGAGCAATCGAAAAAACGCTGCCATCTATTACAAAACGGTTCATTATTTTCTTTCCCAGCTTGACTGAGTCCTATTCTATTCACCCCAACGTCGAAAAATATTAAGAATATGAAATTACTATGCCAACCAACCGGAAAACGACAGCTCATATCTAACCAACAACAGCATAAGCGTTCAGCATCGAAAAATTCCAGTAAACGATATCAAACGCGACGTGGGTGGAATAAAACTGCCAAAATTCTATTTTTTAATAATTTTGTAAACCATTTTTTCCTATAACAACCACTAGTTTTGTCCAATCAGATTGCTGAGATAGCAGGCAGAACTAGATACCAAATGGAATTTCTGTGCAAAAGGTCAGATTTTTTAGACCACGTTAAAGGCAAACTATAGCCTGGACTGTTTTGAATTTGAAGAGTGGGGGGGGGGGAAGAAAAATACTCCTCATCGAAAACATAGTGTATTATTATACAGAATGAATAATAAACCAAGAGTTGGGTAATTAAATCTGTAAAAATTCTAAAATATAGAACATGAATTCTTATAGGCTTACTTTGGGACATAATTTCGTTCCCTCTCAACACAATGCTTTCTGGCAGTAAGGTAAAGGCATGTTAAGGGTTAAAGGGTTTAGCATAGAACAATTGGAAGATTTGGTAAAAATTGATGGACAACCGAATGCAAATGTCGAGTAATTGAATAAATAATGAAAAGTAGCTTTAAAAGTGCTGCATAGTTGAGTAAACATGACTGAATTAGGTTGAATCTGGGACTCACTCTCCCAACTGCCCAACAGCTCCTACTTATTCCGAAATTCAACAAAACTTATCAAAAATTGTTTGAGAATTGTTGAATAAACATAGCTGGCCAATCAGCTCCAAAATGTTGAAGAATCGTGCGAAATTGTTGGTAGGCTTGAGCAAAAATAGGTGGTCGAAGTGGGGAAACCTAATCTGTTATGAGCTGGCTAGAAGTTGTAGGTTGAGGTAGAGCAATTGAACACAAATTGTTGGGTGATAGACAAAAAAATTATTGAGCATTGCACAGAAGTTTTTGAGTGATTAGAAGAAAATTATCGGACTTTGTTAAGGGAGTCAAGTAAAAATTGGCAAACGCAGTTGGGCAATGGTAACAATTGTTGGACAGTTGGACGATTAATGGGTGGATGATGGAAAAGTCAGAAAAAAATGACGCAATTAAAAGTCCAAAGCTTTGTGTATTTCATTAGTGAGCCAAGTAATAATTGGTTAGCTGTTGAGAAAAACGTTGGGCAATAAGGCAGATTGAACGAACGGATAAACATTGTTCGTCAATGGAATACAAATTGACGAAGACTTGAATAAAAACGGCTGCAAACTATTACACAACGGTTTATTATGATAATGGAGAATCTTGCGAGATTGTTGATGGGACTAAGCAAAAATAGATGGGCGAATTGGCGAAATGTATTCCGTTGTGAGCTGACTAAAAGTTGTTGGATAGGTTATCAATCACCTATCAGCAATCGAGCTCTCAGCTGCAGTGCATCTACAGGACAAATCAATAGCTCAGCTCACATGCGACGAACTCCGCCGTATGAAATCCTCGACCAGGTTTAAGCTTCGTCTACAGCACATGGTGCTTAATGATGCTGTGGAGCTGGTGTGGAACACTTGTACATGAGCACTCTGCCCTTTCATCGTTGAAGTATCTTCGACTTACTCCATGACCTGGCTTGCTGCAGGATTTTGGCATATCTCAAGCTTGTGCAGTCACGATTCTGCTGGCGATCCCTCAAGAGAGACGTATCCTCGTGAGCCAAGACATGCATTCTGTGTCAGTGAGTCAGGACCCTCCAGCTGAGTCAAGATTGGCTCATGTCAACATTGACATTGTAGAACCGTTGCCCACTTTACAGGGGTTCTGATACCTCCTCACATTCGGGGACAGATTCTCTAGGTGGCCTGAGGCAACACCGATTCAGGACATTACTGTTGAGACTGTCGCTTTTGCATTCATTTCGACGTGGGTGTCCCAGTTCGGCGTTCCCCGCCATATTTCCACTGATCGAGGCAGATAGTTCGAATGTAGGCTTTTCACAAACCTAACAGCGCTGCTTGGGACAAATCACATACAAACTACTGTGCACAATTCAGTATCAATCAGCGCAATCAACAGATGGCTCAGGCGTTTGAATTCAGCGCTGAAAGCACAACTCCCTGATGACTGGGTTTCAGTCCTGCGAGTCATGCCGCTGGGATTTTGCTCTACTGTGATGCCGAGTTGTCCAACTGAACTCCTCCCCAGCGAAACCATCTCCTTGCCAGCGAAATTCTTTGAACAAACTCCTAGCCCCTCTGACGTGCCAGCATTCATCATTAAGTTACGTGAGCTAGAAAAGCTTTGGCCCGTACCATTCAAGCACCACACCTCCAGGAAGTTGTTTGTTCATCCAGCATTGCACACACCATCACACATTTTTGTCCAGCACGACGCTACTCGGAAGCCACTCTAACCTACCTACAACGGCCCTGATCCAGCACTGTCACAATCGGGAAAGGTTTTCAAGATTACAATGCCACAAGGGGAGCAATCCCTGTCAATAGACCTACTGAAGACAGCGTTTTTAGAACACACAACTGACGCCTTGTCGCCTCCAGCAGACCCACCACCAGATAACACTGCCAAACTGGGTCAACCAAAACCACAAACAGTCAACCCACTAACAGTGACTCGTCCTGGGCATCGCACTCGACAGCTGACAATGTTGTCTAGTTGTTCCGCATGACGTCACAATTTGCCCTCCTTTTAATTTCAGTTTCGTTTTTCCTGTCTTTACTTATCGTTAATAAAACTAATTCGTTCTCTCGCGTTCAAAGCTTTCCTCCTTTATCTACATCGCCGAAAGGTCAACGGAAATTGATGAGGGGGTCGAGTAAAAATTGAAAAAGGTGTTGATCAATACGTGCTCAAATGTTAAGTAATGTTTACTCAACTGCCCATCAACTTATTGCACAACTGTTTTTCAATTTTCGCCCAGACGCCCATCAACTGTTTCCCCATAGTTTAAAATGTAAAAATGTCAACTGAGTGGGCCAATAATTTCATCTCTATGATGTAACTATTTTTACTGAACTGCTCATCAATTTATACTCCAAGCCTCCACTCTCTATACTCTATAGATGAATCTACAGTTGAACAAAAAGTGTTGTGAAAATTAATAAGACGCGGTTGGACAATGGTCACCAAAAGCTAATGCTCAAAAGTCCATTAATTGTTTAATCCACTGCTCAACAATTTTACTCAATCGCCTGAAAAAGCCTACTCAATAGCCCAATAGTTTTATCTCAATGGTTCAACAATTTGTGCAACGATTTTTGCTCAGCTGTCCATCAGGTTTTACAAGTCACCCAACAATTTTTAATCAGTTGGCTAACAATTGTTACTGCATTGTTCAGCAGTGAGAATTTATTATTGGAGAAGACACACTTCAGAGGAGAGGACTTCACAATTGCCTGAAAAGTCTACTGAATAGCCAATAATGTTATTTTACACAATAACTCGACACTCTACACGATATAGCTCGTCAATTTTCACAGTCTTGCACAACGATTTTTGCTCAGCTGCCTAATAGTTTTTATTAAGTTGCCCAACAATTTTTACTCAATTGGCTAACAATTGTTACTGCATAGTTCAACATATAGAACGCAAGGGTAGGATAATTGTTTACACAATATCTAGTTATTGCTGGCAATACACTAATTGCTTTATTGCTGTGCACTCATTTGCTTAAGCGCTTAACTAGTTCAACTTCCATTTTGTGCTGGTATATGTGTTTGAGTGGTTCATTCTCATTCCCGACCAACAACCAAACAAGTCCCAGTTTTTGAAATCATTTCTGAGACAGCACTGCGAGGTACATCCTTAGCCTTAGGGATATCATAGCAGATCCCACATCTGCGTTACGTTGGTGTCAATTAGAAAATTAAAGCACACTTTTCATCTGCACACAGTCCTTGTCCATTTCAGAGCTCATGGTAGCCGTTGATGTGTTTTGAAGGGCACGCAGCACAATAAATTGTCGGCAATTTCTTTTTACTTTCCTTTGGCTCTACGAAGTAGAAAGGAAAGTTATGTAATCGGCTGAAATTTGTTTGTTGAGTTTTCTTCAGATCTTTACGTTTCAGACCCTCTTGAGTCCGAAAAACACTATTTGGGAAAATGGTCTGTGTGTCAAAAATGGCTCTAACGATTTTGATTAAATTTTTTATATTGATAGCTCCTAATATGGCAACTACACCATAAAATTCTCATCTATGGGAAAATGACGAGAGCAGCACAATAAATTACCAAAATCTTCGACGTAATCGATTTTAGAGTGGCTTTTAGAGAAAACGACCGTACCAAATCACCTGAAACTTGATATCTAGCCCGCAGGTTACCATTGGGAGCCAGAATGAGGGTATGAACAAAATCCACCGAAAGTTAACTATATTTAGCATAGTGATTAAAACACCAAATTTGTTTTCTCAAAAACGGCTCTAACGATTTTGATTAAATTTTTTTTATTGATTGCTCTCAATAAGGCAACTATACCATAAAATTCCCATTTTTGGGAAAATGACTAGAGCAGCACAATACATTATCAAAATTTTCGACGAAAAGCGTTTTTAGCGCAGTTTTTTCCTTATAAACTCCGCTGAAATTTTTGTAGAATGTTAAAAAAAATTGGTATTGTAGTCCAATCCAATACCTAAAGGGTGAGTGTTTAAAACCGCTCATGAGATACATGGGGCTCACTCCAGAAATTCCTGAATTTCAACTACCGCTGTTTAGCTTACTACCAGTTCTAACTGTTATTATCCAATATCTCTGCAAAAGTGATTACTATCCTTCTTAAAAAAATTCATGTTTACAGCCTCATTAATTTTCTGTGTACCAATTGCTCAATAATGGTCCTGCAATGAATACGAGCAGCACAATAAATTCCAGAACTGTAGGCGCTACGGCTTCCTGCTACTGTGCAGTGTTGTTTGACCAAGTTCAAAGGAACTGAACAATAAATGAATCAATTAAATAGAATTAGCTATGTACAAAGTGAATTGGCGTAGTGCTAAGGAAAGTTGTGTGTTGCAACGCACCAGATATTTTCACGCTGCTTTTCCTTACCTCAGCTTAATAAGATGGATTACATTCTCGTTTTCTCTTGACCTTTACGTTTTTAATGGATTCTGTGACCGAAAAACACCACGTGAGAAAATTATCTGTGTGTTTGATTACATGACTGCAAGAATCAGCTTAAAATGTTCGTGTCGACAGTTCAAACCAACAAAATGGCAATACAAAGTTATCGACTTTAGTACCATATTTTCTTTATAATCTTCGCTTCTAGAAAAAAACTATCGTTCGAGTAGTCCAAGAAGGCGAAGGAAGCACTTTCACGACGGCAGTTTAAAAACGGCCATAAAGCAGTCGTAAATAATAGTAATTATAGAAGCAGCCCGCGAAATTCCAGAATGTTAACTACAGGCGTTTCTACTATTTTTTCCTTGTAATTCCAGAACAATAAGAAAACAAAGAAATCTATTTTTTGAACATTTTTCAAATATTGTGACAGCTTTATAAACTATATGCTAGTTGTTCAATAAATGTCGTCAAACAAACGGAGGCAACTCGATAAATTCCAATATGTACTCTAGACCTCCAGTTAATGTCCATGTAATTGATGCGTTTTGAACTGACTGAGAAAAGTCAATCTGTCGGTGAACAAACCTGCCAAGTCCTTGCGGAAGGGCACACATTTTGAAGCAAACACCCAACGTCGAAACCTTCAACAAAAAACTGTCAGTTCATACGTTTTTTTTTTTGGCGTCAGATTACAGTAGTTAATTATAATATTTTGTTTCGAGAAATATTCAACTCTTCATCTCGTAACGAGCTCAATCGCCGTCAAAACTCGCAACGTAGACAATATCCGTTCCATCTGGAAACCGTATTTTTCATTGCCAAAGGTCGCAAACGTCGCTCGCTCTATAATACGTCGTTGGGGAATGATGATTCGGACTGTTCAAATATTGACCTCATCGAGATTATAAACAGCTGCCTGCGAGCAGGTCGTAAACAACTGCACATCGAGAGAGCGAGAGAGGTTGCAGCTAAAAAAGATAATAAAAAATGCAATCAGGCGGTATTCTGAGAAACTGTTAACGCTTATTTGATTTTTCGAGGGACGTACAGCGCCGAATTGGATCACTCGCGAATATATCTTGCGTCGAACATTGTACAATTTTCCACTGAAGATGTAACTTGTACAGAAACGCTTAGAGATAACGAAACGCAGGTATTAGCCGAAAGTACCCTGTAAGATTGACCGAAATCGTTAGAGCTGTTTTGGAGAAAATTTGAAAAACATACTTCCATCATGTTCTGACGTGTTTTGTCGTGATATTTCCCATTCAACGAGCGGGCTTAGAAATATTTGCAAAAAGTTCCCAATAATAAAAGCAAAATAATGGTTCTCTAGCACAGCATGATTGTGACCTGTCCTATTAAATATAACGTCGAAAAATATTGAGAATATAACGTGGGTACGTCGATAATCTAGAAAACGACAATGTTTTAGTGCACCGCCGAGTTAGGCAATTGGCTCGACGCGACCTGTCGAATTGACGAGTGATTGGAGTGAGGCGGGAGGCAGTGAGAGGAAATGAGCGCAGGCTGGGGATAAATCCTCACTTTCGCTACATTTTGCCGCGAGTTCCTTCAAGGAGGCCCAAATTTCTTATACGTTTATTTCGCGACACGATTTCGTTCCTTCCAATCCAATCCAAGTGAAGGGGTTTTCGCCCCTAACAACCATGGGTTTCGTTCTATCGGGCTGGCCAGCCCGTGGGCACAACTAGATACCGAACGAAGTTTTTTTTTAAAAGAACAGATTTTTAGATCAAGTTAAAGGCAAAGAACGGACCATGCCTTTAAACGTAAAGTATCACATTTTGAATGAGGCGGGGGGTGTAAATAAATGTTCCTGGCTGAAAACATAAGTGTATTATTCAAAATGAATTATAATCCAAAATGGCTATAGGCTATATGCTGAAAGCCTTTCCGTCAGGTTCATGAAATTTAGTTTGGCTCCTTATCGAAGAAAATGTGAAAACATTAGGAGAAAACGTTATTTGGGACAAAGCTGTTTTTGCAGTACTGAACACAAAATGTACCTCTTTCACCTTCATTTCTGCGAACACATGCGACATTTCCCTGAGATGTTTATTCTGATCGAAAGTTAGGAATTGACTAGTTGGAGATATAATGTAAGTATACACCAAATAGAGCTGTTTTTGTGACAAATGACAAAAATCCTTGTTTTTATCCTCCCCCCCTCTTATTACACAATAGCTGTTCATAACAGTGACTTCAAGCTTTCAAAAAATGGCGTACAGGTCTGTTTCCTTATCAAAATGACTCGGGCATTCGCTCAGCATCCGAATGCAGACTTGTGAAGGTACGGCAGGTTGTTATTTAGTCAGTCCTCCGGTTGAGAGCTGTTTCCCATGCATCCACACAGAGATATGACCCTGGGGAATGTGTACTATCTCGGGGGAATTCTCAATTTAGTTTGATCTAGCTATTTACTTGGGTGGAAAGTTTCAAAGAGAGAGACCAACTGTGACCACATTTTTAATTTCCTCGGTTTGTCCTTCTTTGCAAACTGGCTGAAACGGTTGTAAGCTTGCTTACAAAACGGCAGTCACAGCTGGAAGGTTGGATCAGGATGGAGAGTGTTTGAGAGAAAAGAAGTGAAGTGACGCGTTGAAGTCAGCATGTCCTGTAAGGAACTGGCTAGTCCAGTGGCCTGGCTCAACCCACTTTCTCCTAAGATGTTGACAAAAAACTCGTACGTGGCAAGTCCCTTCCACAACGATTCTCATCTTGTTTGCCATTGATCCAATCATCATTCACCTAGCGAGGAGTTTACATTCGATGGAGACGGTTATACAGAGTTCGGTCCAGAGTGGTGGAAGCTCCCTTTTTACTTTCCGCTACCCCAAAGGGGGAAGGAAAGCATAGTAATCGTGTAAAAACAAATTTGGATTTTCTTCAGATCTCTACGTTTTAAGGCTTACTGAGGCTAAAAAACCCAATTTCGGCGCGTGGTCTGTGTGTGTGTCTGTAGTTCGATTTGCGGGAGAACGGCTGATTCGATTGAACTGGTTCTTTTTTGTTTTGTTAGTTATTTTTTGTAGACACCAAAATAAGGTTATGGGCGATTTCGGCCGTTGGGAAGGGGAGGGGACAAAAATGTACCGAAAACCAGGGGTTTTCGCATTTTTCTCAAAAACGGCTCTAACGATCTTGATTAAACTTTCAAATTACACTCTACTAATCAATACCTAACTTTTCTTCTCCATACATATCTCCATGAAAATACGGTGAACGGAGATATAGGCTTATGAAACAAAAATAGGTTTTTTACGTTTTTTGGCAAAACGGCCACAACGATTTTCACCAAACTCTCTGGTTGCTTTCGAATAGTTAATATCTACGTATTGTTCTCAATAAATGTTCCTCCGAAAGTCCATTGAGCAGAGATAAAATTGAAAATGTGTCGAAAATAACGTTTTTAGAACATTTCCGTAAATTCAAGAGTAACTGCTTCACCAAATTCGATCAATCGTTCAGAGTGTCTTTTAGTCACCCATACACACATTTCGTTCTCCATAATTATTTCTGTATGTATATATTGAACGATTGAGATATAAGGCAAGTTAACTCAGAAAAGGAGATTTGTCGAATATTAATTTATCGGTATTCCAATTTTCTCAAAAACGGCTAAAACGATTTCGATTAAACTTACGGAGTAATTTCAACTAACCAGTTCCTACATTTTGTTCTCCATAAATGTTTCTGTAGAAATGTGTTGAATGAAGATATAGCACCCGCATATGTATTTGGTTATCGCACTTACGGGGGTGGCGGAAACTTGTGTGTTGCTACGCACCGCTGGTTAGTCTGAAATTGTCCACCATGCACTCAACCATCAGCCAACGGATGGCTGACCAGTGATCACTTGGAGAGCTTCAGCGTATGCTGTGATGTAGGTGATTCACAGGAACCCAGCTGATGGGCCTGTTACTCTATTTTCATTAACTGAGTTTGCTGTATTAAATGACCTTGTTCCTAATTATTGTCATAACACACACCTAAGTGGCCTTGCTAATTGCTCGTAATGAGGCAAACCTTAAAAGGATAGTCCCCAGCCTTTGAGGGACTGGAGGTGTTGGCTGAAGCGCCACCGCTCACCTACATTTATTCCTAAGAAGAAGGCTGTGGCTGCCAAAACGTATTGACAGTTGACTATTTAATTTCCCCTGTAGGAACAAAATTACAACAAAAAACAGCCTAATTGGTTCATCTGTTGGTCTACAAATCTTACTACAAACACACACGAAGACAATGTGATGAAATTCGGTTTCTCTTGAATTCAATGTGCTTCAAAACGTAAACGTAGGAAAACGGAGCCTGGAGAAAGAAAAAGAAGGAAATTTTCAGCTGCACTCAAAAAGAAAAATCAAAATTATAAATTAAGCTTATAACTGTGAACAGTCATTACTTGTGGACAGATGGTGTTCCCAAAGCGAGAGCTTTGGACTCCCACTGTTTCTTTTGTTTATTAACAGCTATGAACGGGTTAGATTCTTATCATTTGCAGATGAGCTTGAAGTGTTTCCCAGTGGAGGACCGTTCGGAGCATTAAAGCATTAAATATATTTCAGTAGTCAGCTCATCATCACTAGCACAAGCTTTAACTGAATGTAGTTTGTGACGCTGATAACTGAATGAGAGTAAAACTTCAAGAATAAATACAAAGTGCAACCAAAATACTCTTAACGGATCTAAAACCCTCGAATGCACTGGCTGTGGGGTGTGGATAAATGATTCTGGGAGGAGTGGGACACACGATACCCTGGGCCCCACTCCAACGGTTTTTCAAGCAGAGATGTACGCTATCATTGCTGCGGCCACCACCAATCCTCAAAGGGTATAGCAATAAAGGGTTATGGCCATAATGGGATCACTGGACATGGAAGAGCGGACCATCTGGGCAGTCTCGGTTCTTCTACCGAACTTATAAGGCCACTTACTCCTTGTAGGGCAACTTTGTCAAGAGAATATGCCAGAAGAATACATCAGGCTGTCTGGAACGCTGCAAGAGTACGGCACATATGACTAGACCAACATAGGAGATCTACGCAGCGTTCTGAAGATGGAGAGAAAGGACAAATATTCGTACGTATGGGTGTAAGCAACGCCCTCGGTGCTGTTGGTGTGGTAAAGATGAGGAGACTCCCTACCATGTCCTGGCCCAGTGCCAATGGAAAGGAAGCGATTTTTGGTCTTCGGTACTACTTGTCCAAGCGATGACATCAAAGAAGACTTGCAGGAAATACCTGGCATTCATAGGAAGCTAGGCACGGACCTGTGAGACATTAATATTGGCACAATAGGACTTTATGCCACGGTGCTAATTCCAAATAACGTACAGCTATAATTATTTTTCAAAAACGCTTAAGGAAGGCGGAGCTATCGCAGGAACAAATTAAATTACGATACAATATTTTGAGAGGCTGCTTCATTTAGACATTCATCATTCTTCTTACTTTTATGTGTATCCAACACATTTCTCTCAAAGTAAAAATGTACAAATTCAACAACCTGGCTATTTCGAAAGAGTACTTGAACCACTGCGTAACGTTCATAGCCTGTATGTCTTGTACTCAACTGTATTTGTTGTTTGGGCGTTCAGCCCTGTCGCCTCTGACGGTTTCCTATGTGGAGAATGTCTGTGTCAGAGGTGTGTTGCGGTGAGGCAAACAAAAGCTGGGTGTAAGCTGCTGTCGGCTTTGTTTCTGTGGATCTCCGTGGCCTACAAGATTGTGTTGTACAAGAGTTTTACCGCCTGACTCCCATTATAGGTACTCCATTGATCGTAGTCTAGTGATTACAGCCGAGGTTTCATAATCCGACGAATGTTGGGCATTGGATCGGAGCTCGTGATTGCTGTAAGTTTTGTCTGAGTCAGCGGCTCGCCAAATATTTCCAGCCCCCCCCCCTCGTAACACAGTGAAGCGCTACATCAGTATCAGCTACCAATTGACATGGTGGTTAAGAGTGCAGTGGAGAGTTGAAATGAACTCTACCCATTATAATCTGAAATCAGCAGTCATGGTGATCCACAGAAAGGAAGCTCACGGGAAGTTACACTCTGCTTTTATTTGCTTATTAACGCTGAGGAAGAGTGCATTGGACAAGCCAGTTCCACATAGAGCATGACGTCTTAAATCTCTGTTCGTTCCTGTTATCTCAATAACGAATGTAACTCAGCTTGAGTTAAGTCGACAAAACACTCACATACCACACGAAGCTGCCTGTCCTTCACGAGCACAACAGGTTTGCCCAGCCTCCGCTTCATTCCTCTTACACTCGACTCGAAACAAAATGTAACTGAGCAGGCGCTAAAAATTATTGTACGGCCTACAAGGCTTAGCAGTTGTGCCGACCAAAGCCTATCCAACGCGCCTGCGTGAGAGGACCGAATTCCCGTGAAACGTCACCGAAATTGCGCACGCCAATATAAATAACGTGCCCGCCTACTCATAAAAAAAAACATCCGTCCTATGATTAAGTTCATACTTACTGCACCTAGAACAATTACAGTTTCCCATTACGTTCATATCAAAAATTGGGGGAAACTTGAAGTATCTGTGTAGCACCAGTTTCCGCAAAGTCAATGATGCATTATACATGCAAGCTGCTGCATCTTTTAACATTTACGAAGAATGAACGTAGATACTAGTTGGCTGAAAGCGTCTGAGTCGATTTCGAAAATACTAAAAAAAACAATAATACGATGTTCGGCAAATCGCATTTTCTGGTGGTTCTTAGTGTGTATTTCCGTTCAAGGGATGGTCACAAAATAATTATCGACAAAAAAATACGGGCATAGGTGTTGCTACAAGATATTCCTTCAGGACGACAAAATTCAGTTATGCAGTTACCGGGGGAAATTCGAAAACGTCTTAGAAAAACTAATTTTGGCACAGCTTGATTATTATCTCCGTTCAAGGAACATTTATGAAGAACAACATATGACTATTCGAAGACACCCTGTCAGATGGCGTCAATAGCTTGAGGCGTCGTTCTTAATAGTTGAAAAACAACTTACTTTTGGCCCATTAGTTCGTCAGAACGGTCAAGAGAATAAATGCGGCCCCCTTCCCCCCACCACAATTGTTAGCAAAGACGGTAATTGCTCATAACCTCATTTTCCGACTTTCAAAACAAAATAAGGAGCTCAATCGCTCGAGCCGTTCTCTGACAAATCTGATTGAACGCACTGACGGACCACGTTAAAAAAAAACGAAACGTAAGGAAACTAAACTGTAACCATTTTATTTTTTGCACGATTGTGCTTTCCTCGCCAATTTGGTAGCGAAACGTTTTCAAAAAAATCTGTACGCAATCATTCGGCAATTTTAATGATTTTCGGCCAACAACGCCGGAATTATAGAAAAACGTCACGAACAAAACGACGATAGTTTGAGTTGTGGAATTTCTGAGGTTGCCCCTGATTACCTGATGACCGTTATTAAACTCCACCGTATAGTTAGCGTATTTTACTACGACTGCGATTTTTTTTTTTTGGAAACGCTGATACAACATGAGCGAAACTAACATGAAAAAAGCTGCTCTAAAATCGTCTTTTGTCGACATTTTTGACAATTTAATGCGCCGCTCTCATTATATTTCCACGAACGACATTGAATCATTTGGAGCTGTACGTACACAAAATTTAATCTAAACCATTGAAGAGGGTTTTGAGAAAAAAATGTTCGATGAACAGATCACTACGATAACAAGACAGTTTTTCTTCCTGAGTATGAAATTCGGGACTTGGTTCAGCTGTTCTCTTTCAAACATGTTCACAGACACACAGGCTACTTTCTCAAATGGTGTTTGGTGGGCTCAGACAAAACATATCGCATATTACCCTACTTCGGAAGGGCATGAAGGTCCCCTCAATTCAAACCGGTCTTACAGTATATGATTAACGCTTTAGTTAAACTGTAAATGGACTGTATTACCCTTTTAATGGTGGCGAACGAGAAGCTCAACCTTTCCTTGATCTACAGATCCTACGGTCGATTCTACGAACGTAAATAATTTTAAAACCCGAATTAACGTCCGCAACCTTTTTAGTATTTTAGTATGTGCTCTAAAGTACTTTTTCAGAGGTTTTTTGGTTTATTATTCATTCTGAATAATAACCCTATGTTTTCGGTCACGAAACATTTTTTACACCCCCCCCCCCTCCCTCAAAATTTGATACTTTACGTTTCAAGACTTGGAGATTCCAAATTTGCAATGTCCGTCCGCCGTTCGGGCCGTTTTGTGCCTTTAACGTGGTCTAAAAAATTCGTTCTTTCGCACAAAAATCTCGTTTGGTATCTAGTTGCGCCCGCCATCTCGGCAATCTGATCGGACGAAGCCCATGGTTGTTATTGGCAAAAAATGGTTAAAAAAATTAATGAAACGCAGTATAACGCGGGAACTACAGCGGAAGTCCACGTTTCGTCGTTAGTACTCCCTCCCGTCTCATTAAAACCACCTGCCCGCTCGCCTCGCAACCCCCGCTCGACTGGCAACGGGTTCGCTGGAAGCTCCCGTCCCAATTTCCCCGACTCTTTGTGCCCTTCACGGGCGCCGGGGGAATATTTAGTTTTCGTAGTTCCATTGTAGCCAGGTCATGTTTCGTATGGTTTACTAGTATTTGATGCTGAATCGAATGGGATGGGGGAGCACTAATACTAGGTCAAGCTGTTCATGAGAATAATAAACCATTGTGTAATAATTTGCAGGGTTTCAGAGGTTTCCTTTATGATTGATCAACCCCGTCCACTGGGGTAGCAAACATCAAAATTAATCCCAAGAACGTACTGTCCCAATCCCTGAGAGCTGCGCCTACAAAACAGCATCCACTGAAGCACTCCAAGTGTTCACTGACCAGTTACTCGTTGACTTGACCGATGAGTGCTCGGTGGACAAGAGGAGAGTGAAAAGAGAGCTCTCCACTTAACGAAAACATGCCTCGCTGGATGAATTAGATAAATCACGAAAGAGATGGAAGTTCTCGTCATAGGGACGTGACACTTATGAGTTTTTTCCCCGAAATCTGTGAACGTCTCAGGAGGAAGGGGGTTGAGTCAGACCACTAGACTAGCCAGTTCCCTACGGCTAATCCACTAGGCGCCTTCTCTATTATCTCAAAGATTCTCAAGCGCCTCCTGTGCGAATGAAACAAGAACCCACATGCTGCTCCACCGTAGGGCCTCTACAACAGTGAGCGACCGTTATGGGAAGAGAAGCCAAGCCTTCCAGCGTTGACTGCTGCTACGCAAGCTTATAACCATTTAGCCCAGTTTGCAAAAGTTGATCTCTACCTTTGAAACTTCCCACACAAGTAAATAGTTAGATCAGGTAGGAAACCAGATTAAGAACTCCTTCCCTGATGGCAAGGACGTCATACCTTAGGTGGTAACTCACGTGATAGTTTTGTGGTTAGTATGGATTCATAAATGGTAGTGATGGGGCATGAGATAGGTTCCAGTTCTAAGTAGAGCTGACTAGCGTGGATTTATAAGGGTTCATCTGAATTCTCCAGGTTTGGCACCGCGTGGACTGTAGGGTTTGTTAATTATTTTCACTGTGAGAATGCCAAAATCGTAGGCGAATTGTCCAGTTGTAAGGTCGGGGCTCTGTACATGGTCACGTACGTAGCTGAGATGTAGTAGTCGCCCTAGGACACTTCCCTGAGGAACTCCTGCTTTAGATCGCTAGAGACGAAAGACAACTATGACGAAGACCACACTTGATCTCGCCCTTTGTCATTTACCGCCCAAGTAAACAGTTAGATCGGATGGGAAACCAGATTAAGAACTCCTCCCAGAAGGTACGTCATACCTGGGAACAAACGGGCTCAATGGATGCTGAGCGAGGGCCCAGGCTCTTCCACGATAGCATAACCGCTACCTCAACGACTTTCCCTTAAAAGTGTTCAAAAACCGTTATTTTGATAAGGAAACAGACCTGCAGTACTGCCAAACCAAGTTTTCTTCAGATTTCAACGTTTTAAAGGCGATAAAGTTATTAGTTGAAATGAACTGAGTGAAAAAACAGGTCGGATCAGAGCCGTCGTATATTTTCATCGGCAGCTTCACTCGCTCTTTAAACGCCTTGGGAGGTTGACGCGAAGAAGGGAAATGATTTCAATCCCCAAGACGGTTCAAACAGTCAATATTATTTTAATCAGCAATAGAAATGACAAATTATCAATCCACATCGTAATCAGTTCTTCAATTACAAATTACACAATAGTAATATGATACAGTCTTGAGGAGAGGTATTCAAAGCTTACGTCTTAAATAGTTTCATCAAATAATTACATTTATTATTATTATTATTACTATTTTATCAATTGTTTACACCAATTTTACGTCGACGAATAATAAAACTTGAAGGAAAATAAATCGGAAATGAATTATAAAAATTAACTAGATTTCATACCGACGACGACAAATTCGTCATTCATCGTTTACAACGTCAACAAACAAAACAATTTCTACCTATAACTCTACTCACATCTAAAGTACTCACCCCGGTGCCTTCTCAGTATCAAATAACTCGCCGACATTTTGTCCGAAGGTGAAATACACTGTACTCAGGTGCCTCTTTTCCACTTATTGGTTAGTTAGTACACATATCCATTCGCTTCTTTCCTATCTACGCTAATATTCTCTAAAAACATTTCACAAACGCTCTTTTTTTGCTATTTATAAGTTTTATACAACAGTCAACCCCGGGCATCACTTTTTTTTTTTTTCATTTTCATACTTTTACTTTACAATACAAAAGATTACCTTTTTTTCTTCCCGCTACAAGACAAAATATACTTAAATATAATATATCAAATTTTGTTACAACGATGGCAATGTATTGCTCGTTACGTTACATCTAAAGAGGTAGCATGTTGTTGGCATTACAATTGAATCGCATCATAACACTTTTCGAACGATCAATTTAGGTAATAAAACGAAAAAAAACATGTTTACGCCTAAGAAACGTTAATTCTAAGAGGTCGACAATGAAACGCGCGCCACTGGGCGCCAACCGAATGTCAGCAACCTCGCAGAAAGTGATATTGCACTAAGCTTTTTTTTCAATATAAATTCCTCGCCACTAATTTCACATAATAGAATAATCCCTTTTAAAAAAACGCGTCAGTACTTACAACGAGGAGAGTTCAGTACAGAAAGGGCCTTACACTTAATTTGGAGATATAATTTTTCGACAACAGCGTAGAATACGTTTTTTTTTTTTTGGAAGTCTTTTCGTTTAAAAAAAAGCGTGATGAACGGTTTAAATGAAATGGGAGTAGTACGTTTCAGTATTTTGGGACTCGAAAGTCGAAATTTAGTCGAAGCGGCTCGTTACGTGACTTACACGGAGGTCTTCCACACACCTTCGAACGCTAACTGTGGAAGATGTAACGTTCTGACGGCTAACATTTGTTGTTTTTTTTTTTGACGTACACGAATCTCGGCTTATCATAACTCGGCGCCGAAAGAACAGTTGAAGAAACGGAAATACCTTCGTGGAAGTGACGGAATTTATTGGGTACGGTCAAATGTCTGAAACTCTACAGAAATTGCCAAGCCAAAACGTCAAGAGTTTCCTTAATTTTTAAAGTGGCTCTAATTTATTTCACAACATTTCCGTGATGCGATTTTCCGAGAATATTCAAATCAGGAGTGGAAATCGTACGAAAAAACTTTGGACGACAACCTGGTGTGACGCACCATACTACTTTTCTCAGCTCAACGTGGATCTAGCACTCCAGGAATCAATTTTGCTTTTTATCCAACTTATGAAAACGTTCAAGGTTCCGGAATTTTGTCCAGTTGCTCTTAATTATTCACACTGCCATTCCGGTTTTTCTGAGAAGGATCGTGCGAGTAATTTGAAATTATTGGCTAAAATAAGTGAGCAACTGTAGTAAGTAAAGCGGCGGTGATTTGAATTCCTGAATTGCTTAGGTTCCTCCTAATAAATTATGAGAATTATTCAACTTGTATCACGTAGGTATTTTATTCTACTACCACCCTGATTTTCTGCGAATTCTACCACCACATGAGCAGGATTTATGATTAAAAAAACCCTGCGCTAAAATTGTCCTCTAAATTTTTTTTATTGTGCTGCTTTCGTCATTTTCTCACAAAAGAGAATTTCGTGGTACGGTTGTGTTATTCTGAACTGTCTGTACAAAAAATGTAATTAATATCGTTAGAGCTGCTCGTGTGAGACAAATTATTTGGTAATTTGATCATCATGATGCTTCTCCTTTGAAACGACTCATGACTTTGAAAGACTGCACGCAACTTTCCTTAATACATCGTAGTGCTAAGGAAAGTAAAAATATTTTTAATTTATCGCTCTGGTTTCGTCGCTGTGCTAGGAATGGTACTGCAATGATGCTGATGATGGAAAAAGTAAAATGATCGAAATCGTTGGCGGAGTTTTTTGCAAAAAATTAATATTTGGTATAACGTAGAGGCCGAATATGAAATAGGTGATGATTTGGTTTTCATTCTGCGGAGTTCAGTCACTCACTTTCCAAACGAAAAAAAGATTTGAATTGAAAGAGCCAAAGAGCGCCACTTTTTCGGCAGCGGGTGGGAAACAGAAAACAAAAAGTATCCTTCACAAACAATAACCGTAGCTGGTACCCAGAAAGTTTATATTAAATTGTCGAAAAAGTGATCAACGGTCGTATTGAAGGGAAATAACATTGGTTGATCCAAAACGATGCTCTGCAGAGCCCATACTGGATGGTTAATGCAACAGGAGGTTATAACGTGGTTATCTACCTCTAAAGCGCTCTTCTCATCAACCTCAGAATCGCTCTTTGAACTACCCCAAATAAAATCTACCTTGAAAAACCCCTCGCTGGTAGAGTATTGAAACTGTAAGTAAATTTTCACACAGCGTCGCATCGTTTCATAAAGCGGTTGGGGTGGGGGGGGGGGTAGGTCATCAATAATTACCGGTTTAATCCCTTACTTAACTCAGGAATTTGTGTGCCTTGAAAATTGCAATTCAGTGCCTTCGAGGTCCTAGGGCACTCTCCTTTGGAAAGTCTGCCTTACCTGGGCTTCAATACACTGTGTCACTCCGGCTACAACTTTCCTTTCCAAGACCTGGGAAATACACGGAGGAGAGGACGATACCTACGGCATATAGTCGAGCCGCAAGTTACCTCAAACTTCCAGTCAATTATTTTCAACTTGCCTCACCCCTTCTTGACTGCTAGGGCAAATTCAAATTTGGACAGTACGTGGCAAAGCTTAAAACGTGGCACTAAGAGGCTGAGGGCGAATAAATAAATAAATAAGTAAATAAATATGACTTAACGTTGCCAACCTTATTTTCACAAATTCTATTCCTTTAAATAAATAAAAAATACTTCAAGTAAATAAATAAAAATCGAAATGTTTTTAGGTTAGAAATGCCATTCCTATAGTTCGATTCAAAGTATGGCCACCAGGGGCGCCACTAGTTGGCACAATCAAAGGCGAGGCGTTGTTTCATTAGCAATGTACCGGTACAAAGGTAAGGTGAATTAGAAGCCTAGGAAATTTGTACAAACACGAAATAAATAATGTAGCGTCGCTGCGCACTAAATGCCGATTTACCACTCGTTAAAGTTATTCCCCAGCACAATGAAAATTACCGCGGAAGATGATTTGCAGAGACGGGAACTCAAAACTGAAATATTTACGCACAAAAGGTAGAGGAATGTAAAGTTAGTTGATCGTGTTTGTGATAGAAAATAGGAGTTTGAGGTTTGGACGTGGCGAGTTTGGGGTCAATAGCAGTCTTCGAGTTTTGGGGTTTCGAAAGTCGTGTGTCGTAAGTCAAGAATCGAAGGTGTTGGGTGGGTTGCGGCACCACGAAATGAAAGTGGCTCTTCGAGAAGAAAAAAAAACGTATTCTACTTCGGAATTAGAATCAAATGCGTTTTGTGCTATCGAATAATTATTTTAAAATGTAACGAAAATGGGGGGATTATAATACAAAAATGTACACGATTGAGTTTTGAGTGAACAAAGTACCTGACGTTGAGGTCGATATCACAGTTCCAGTTCTCGGGTGGCAGTGTCGTATTGTCTAAGAGGCCTTGGCGTAATGAATGACGGAACTGTAGCGAACGGGCACGTCGACAGTTTCGGTTTCCATTGACTTCAAAATGGCTTTGGAGCGTTTTCGAGGGGGTAAAATGAGAACTTCTTTGATGTCGATGGGCTCGGGTGTCGTCTCGACGACGACGGGATAGTTTGAGACGGGGCTGACGGGATTGCTGCTGGGAGGAGTCAAAAGGGGATCTGTCGTCGCGTCGCCCTCTTCCATTTCTTCCGGCTCGTTGTCCAGCCCTGGAAGTTCGAGAAGCTCTTCGTCAGGATAGACGGGTTTCCTTTGGAGGGAAGCGACGGGCTCCGGGACGAGGTAGACCGGCGGCTCGGTGACTGAAAAGCCCGGAGTTTCGAGGACGTGGTCCGGGCTCGGGCGGTACTCGGGACGATTGCTTTCGCTCGTAGCGACAGCGACTGCCGCCAAAAGGGCAGGATTGAGCCCTCCGGGCTTTTCGTTTTTGTACAAATAACCGCACAATTCGCGAATGTTGGGGTACGACGTGCTCCCGCTTCCGTTGCTGTTGCTACCGGTGACGTCGAATTCTTCCACGGGAGTTTCAACGGCGGGCTTGACGTTGTTCTCTTTGTCACTCGTCGACGAGGCGCACGACGTCTCCGTCTCAACTTGTTGCCCCTCTTCCGACCTATTCTCCGAATGCGTCTTTATGTGACTCTCCATCGTCTTCTTGGACGAAAACGTCTGATTGCAAATCGTACACTTGTACACTTTTTCCCCGTAATGAGCCACTTGATGCAATTTGAGGACGTGGTTGTAACCGAAGGATTTGCCGCAAATATAGCACGAATAAGGTTTTTCCCCGGAATGGGTGCGGTAGTGAACTTTGAGTTGTTTGGAGCACGTGAACCCTTTTCCGCAGTCTTTGCACACGTAGGGTTTTTCGCCAGTGTGGGACCTCATGTGAATCACCAATTGGCCGCTTTGAATGAAAGTTTTGTTGCAAACGGCGCATTTGTGCGGCCTTTCTCCCGTGTGAATCCGCATGTGCCGGTGAAGTTTGCCCGAATGTTCGAAAGCCCTTTGACAGACGTCGCATTTATACGGGCGCTCTTTGGTGTGAATTCGACGGTGCACGCTTAAATTCTCTTTGACGGAAAAGGATTTGTTGCAGTACTCACATTGGTAGGGTTTTTCTCCCGTGTGGGTCCGGTAGTGGCGAGTGAGTCGAGCGGGGACGGCGAAAGTTTTTCCGCAAAAATTGCATTGGTACGGGTCCTCGCCCTCTTTGTGGGTTTTCAGATGAGCCTGATAGGCGGTTCGAGCTGTGAAGCTCTTATGGCACGTTGGGCACTGCAGGGTTTCGGCCGTTGAGTCCGCCGGAGCGGGCTGAGCTGGAGGAGTGAAGACGACCGGTAGGTCCGGGCTGCAGACGACGCGACGAACCGGAGGCGGCTCTTCGGGGGCCGGTGGCTCCGCGGAACCTGGGAGTAAAGGGCTGAGAGTACAGTCGGCACCAACGGGTAATACTTGTCTTCCTTCTTCCCCGCTGAGGTAACCCACCATTTCAGACACACGACTCCAGAGATCTAAAAAAAAAAAAAACACTCATTAACAAACCTGACCTACATAACACTAAACATCCACAAATACGGAAATAAAGCGTCGGAAACTATAGGGAAACGCCGGGGAAACTCTTACCATGATTATCGGGTTTTTCTTTGCAACTCGCCCAAAAATGCTTAATCCAGTCTTTGCTGTCGGTCTTGGGTTCCATGCTGGGTAGTTGCCGAGGAGTGACTGACATGGGCAAGCTAGTGCACGTGGAACGGAGTGGGGGACCATGCGCTTTGGAGCTGTGACGTCCCGACACGTGCCGCTCTCCCACCTAACCAACCGAACTCGGTTGCTCAACTATTGCACTAGGTCAAGATCACCACGCTCCCCCTTCCAACACCCAAAGCTCTCGTCATTCCCTTTCATCCCTCCTCCGCCCCGGCACATCCACACACATAATCATACCCTCTCCTTCTATTGTTCCCAACAAAACAAACTCGTTCCCACCCCGCTTTTATTGCCTTCCCAAAATACTTCCCTTTTATTCTTCCCGGCAACCCCCTCAACCGTGACGTACTGCACGAATAGTTCGGCGTTTTAAAAAATTACATTTTTCACTTTCTCCGTAACCGGTGCGACAAGAAACAAAATATCAATTGCAACGCATCAACTTTTCTTAGTGCTATGTACAGTTTTTTACTTTTTCTGCGTAAGAAGAAAAAGTATAGTTAGAAATGGTGTCAAAAAAGTTGGGTTTCTTCAGATCTCTACGTTTTGACGCCAACTGAATCCGAAAAACCTAATTTCCTGTCTGTTCTGTGTGTGTGGTTCAATTTACGGGAGAACGGCTGGGGAAATTTTATTACAACCCCCCTCCCCTCCTCAATCATCAACATTTCGCCTCCAACGTGGTCTAAAAACTACTTTTTCGCATAAACATCCCATTTGGTTTCTAGTTGAGCTCGCCTGCTCGGCAATACGATCCGACGAAGCCTATAGTTAAATGGGCAACAAATGTTTTTTAAAAATGAACAAAAATAATTACGTCGTGTTTGGTATCGTTTTCAATGTATTTTTACTTTTCTTGGCTCTACAAAGTAGAAAGGAGAGTTATGTAATCGGATGAAAAAAAATTTTTGAGTTCTCTTCAGATCTTTACATTTCAGACACCCTTGAGTCCGAAAAACACTATTTGGGAAATGGTGTGTGTGGGTGTGTGTGTGTGTATGTGTGTCTGTGAACGTGACTGATATAACCCCCGTCGAGGGTTTAGGTACAGTCATCAAATAAGGAAACAGACCTGTGTCTGTGAACGATTTTTAGAGAACATAGTGATCAAAACACCAAATTTTTTTTGCTCAAAAACGGCTCTAACGATTTTGATGAAATTGTTTATATTGATAGCTCCCAATATGGCGATTATACCATAAAATTCCCATTTGTGGGAAAATGACGAGAGCAGCACAATAAATTGTCAAAATTTTCTACGAAAATCGGTTTTAGCGCGGTTTTTACTTTCCGCTACCCGAAGGGAAGGAAAGTATAGTAATCGGTCCAAAAAAAAAAAATTTGGGTTTTCCTCAGATCTTTACGTTTCAGACCCTAATGAGTCTAAAAAACCTAATTTCGTCGCGTGGTCCGTGTGTGTGTGTGTCTGTATTTCGATTTGCGGGAGAACGGCTGATCCGATTGAGTTGGTTCTTTTTTTGTTTTGTTCGTTATTTTTTTTAGACACCAAAATAAGGTAATGGACGATTTCGGCCGATGGGAAGGGGGGTCGGGGACGAAAATGTACCAAAAACCAGGGTTTTTCGCATTTTTCTCGAAAACGGCTCTAACGATTTAGATTAAACTTTCAAATTATCTTCTCCTAATCAATACCTAACTTTTCTTCTCCACACATATCTCCATGAAAATACGGTGAACGGAGATATGGGCCCCTGAAGCAAAAATAGGTTTTTTACGCTTTTTGGCAAAACGGCTACAGCGATTTTCACCAAACTCACGGGATGTTTTCAAATAGTTAATACCTACATACGTTTTTCAATAAATGTTCCTGTGACGGTCCATTGAACTGAGATAAAAATTAAAATGTGTCAAAAATAACGTTTTTTCGATCATTTCCGTAAATTCTAAGGTAACTTTTTCACCAGATGTGATAAATTCTAATGGAGTGTCTTTTAGTCACCCATACCAACATTTCGTTCTCTATAAAAATTTCTGTATATATATGTTGAACGGAGATATAAGCCAAATTAACTCAGAAAAGGAGATTTGTCGAATATTAATTTATCGGAATTCCAATTTTCTCAAAAACGGCTCTAACGATTTCGATCAAACTTTCGGAGTACTCTCAGCTAACTAGTCCCTACATTTTGTTCTCTATAAATGTTCCTGTAAAGATGCGTTGAACGAAGATATAGCACCCACATATGTAGCTGGTGTTCGAAATTACGGGGGTGGCGGAAAGTTGTGTTGCTACGCACCGCTCGTTTTCACTCAGTTCGTTAGAATTTGGTCCCTTGGTCCTACGGTGCTGGAATTTATTGTGGCGCTCCTACTCGTACCTAGACCATTATTGAGCAATTAGTACGCAGATAATTAATGAGACTGTAAACAGAATTTTTATTTGAGATTTGGGAAGGATAATGGTCACCGTCCCACAATTATGTGTGGAGTAGCTCCTGTAAATTAAAAGCGTTATTAAACCCTCATTGTACATGTACTGCATTGGCCTACCACCTCCATTTTTATTGTTGGATTTTCTAGTAGCATTTGAGCGAAGTTGATAAAGACTTTGATCACTATAATTAGTACGAAAGTTGTGTGTTGCTACGCACCAGATATTATTCTTTTAAACTCCGCTGAAATGTTACTAGAGTGTTGTGCTACTCGTATTCGTACCATTATTGAACAATAATGCTTCGGGAATCAGTATGAGCAGCCCTAAAATTCCGAAACTGTAAGCGCTACCGCTGCCTGCTGCCGTAGAGCGTTGTTTGACCAAGTTCAACTGAGCGATAAATGAATTGAGTAATTAGAAAAAAGCCATGTACCCGAGTGAATTGACGTAGAGCTAAGGAAAGTTGTGTGTTGCAACGCACCAGATATTTTCAATGCTGGGTCGAATGCAACGAGTCTAACAGGTGTACGATTGTATGTTGACCGAAAATAGTGAAATCACTGAGCTAAAGCCGACTAATTGAAAGAACTCGCACGACGTAATCACTTCATCATTTGCACTCCCTCCTATCTCACTCGAACTCGTCACATCGCAGCAATTGCCTACAGGCGTCCGGAACACGTCATTTTCAACGTTCCGTTGTAGTCAGGTCGTGTTTCGTATCGTTTACTGGTATTTTTCGATGCTGAATCGAATGGGATGGGTCTCGGAGGTGCGGGACTACGCCAAGCTGTGCAAGATAATACTAAACCGTTGTGTAATAATTTGCAGCGTTGTTTCGTTTTGTTCGTGATTATGTGTAGACGCGAAAATAAGGTTGTGAGGGGTACTCATCGATGGGAGAGGGGGGCGGGGAACGAATATATATAAAAAACTAGAGTTTTTCTCATTTTTCTCAAAAACGGCACTAACGATTTTTACCAAACTCACAGAATGTTTTTAAGTAGTTAATACCTATACATTGTTCTCAAAACTGTTTCTCTGACAGTTCATCGAGCAGAGATAAAAATGTGCAGAAAATGTTTTTTTGAAGATTGTTGTAATTTCCCGAGTAACTTCGTCGCTGGACTTTATTAATCTTATGGAGTGTCTTCTAGCAGCCTATACCCACGTTTTGTGCTTTATAATTATTTCTGTACGTATCAGTTGAAAGGAGATATAAGCCATGATTGCTCGGAAAAAGAGATTTCTCGAATATTAATTTCAAGTTTTCCTAATTTTCTGAAAAACGGCTGTAACGATTTCGATCAAACTTACGGAGTACTCTCAGCTAACTAGTACCTACATTTTCTTTTCAAGAAGTGTTCCTGTAGAAAGGCGTTGAACGATGATATAGCCCCCGAAGTTGCAGCACGTCGTCGTATGGGGGTTGCGGCAAGTCAGATATTTTACCCTACGATCCAACGTTTAATCTATTTTACACGAATCTAGTAGAATTTAACGTTTTACGTAGAAACCCGTAACATTGGGAGAAACTGTATTCATTGAGTCGCTTCCTCGATGGACTTGTAGGTAGTAAGTGATTTTTTTTTTGGGACGGTTTGAGCAGCTCTGGGAAACATTGCGAAAATATTCCGTGTGACTGTAACTAAAGAAAAACATTCGGAATCCAACTGATCCAGAGACTTCCGAATTAGGACAGTCAAGGAAGTATGAAGAGGCAAAAGTCCATTTTTCGAGAGCTTTGCGACAAAAATTGAATTTCCTGGAGCGAGGTAGAGCCAGTGGACAATACCTTCTGAGAGGACCCTTCTGAAAAACCACGCGTGGGCAGTTTGCGCATGATTATAGGGGCTGAATTAAGATCACTCGAAGAAAAGAATAAATTTAAATCAGAAACTCAAGAGCATCACCCCAAAACAAGTTAATTTTCAGGGCAGTGAGGTTAACAGAGTATTTCGGTATGAGGTTGTCAAGGTTTAGTTCGGTTAGCAAATTGTTTTACTCTAGTACATCTTCCTTTCATTCGAGTTTCGATTTGTATTCTGAGCATCCTGTATTGTGTGGGTACTCATCGTTCGCTAATATCACTCTACCCGCACGTCAATTTTTCTCCTCAACTCAAGATTTACTTTAAAGGGGAGTAGCCACATTTTCTCACACATTTGAGTTGTATTATTGCTTTAAATAAATGAGTATAAACAAAAACGCTTTCTCGCAACTTTTCTTAACATTGAGTTAATTCGACCATTTTTACTTTCCTTGTCCCTTTCCTCAGGAAAGTTATGTAATCGGCTGAAAAAAAAGTTCTCTTCAGGTGTTTACTGAGTCAGAACAACACCATTTGGGATGGTCTGTGTGTAAACGCGATTGAGCAAAATCAGCTCGAACTTTATATTTAGCCCACGGATCACCATGGGGCGCCAAACTGAGAGTATGAGTCAAGTCTGCCCCAAACTAGCTATAGTTATCATAGTGATCAAAACACCAACTTTTTTTTTTTTCGAAAGCGGCTCTAACGATTTTGACCAAATTATTTATACGAAAAGCTCTTAATGAGTTGAATGATAGTTGCGGAGAACAAAATGTGGGTTTAGAATGCTAAAAGACACTCCCGTAGGATTTATCGCGAAGAAGTTACCCTGGAATTTACGGAAATGTTCGAAAAGACGTTATTGTCGACACATTTGATTTTTATCTCTGTTCAATGGACTGTCAGAGGAACAATTATTGAGAACAATATGTAGGTATTAAATATTTGAAAGCACCCTGTGAGTTTGGTGAAAATCGTTGAAGCCGTTTCGCCAAAAAGCGTAAAAAACCTATTTTTGCTTCAGGGGCCCATATCTCCGTTCACCGTATTTTCATGGAGATATGTATAGAGACGAAAAGTTAGGTATTGATTATTAGAAGATAATTTGAAAGTTTAATCAAAATCATTGAAGCCGTTTTCGAGAAAAATGCAAAAAACCTTAGTTTTTGGTACATTTTCGTCCCCTCACCCCCCTTCCCATCGGCCGAAATCGTCCATAATTTTATTTTGGAGTCTACAAAAAATAACGAACAAAACAAAAAAAGATCCAGCTCAATCGGATCAGCCGTTCTCCCGCAAATCGAACTACAGACACACACACGGACCATGCGCCGAAATTAGGTTTTTTAGACTCAGTAGGCCTCAAAACGTAAAGATCTGAAGAAAACCCAAATTTTTTTTTGACCCGATTACTATACTTTCCTTCCCTTCGGGTAGCGGAAAGTAAAAAAACCTAATTTTTACTCCCCCTAGTTACCTAATTTCGGCGCATGGTCCGTGTGTGTGTCTGTCTGTGGTGTGTGTGTCTGTGGTTCGATTTGCGGGAGAAAGGTGGTGTTCGAACTTAAAGGGGTGGCGGAAAGTTGTGTGTTGCTACGCACCAGATATTTTTTGGTACATTTTCGTCCCCCATCCCCCTTCCCTCCGAACGAAATCGCCCTTAACCTTATTTTGGTTTCTACCAAAAATACGGAACAAAACAAAAAAAGAACCAGCTCAATCGGATCAGCCAGCTCACACACGGACCACGCGCCGAAATTAGGTTTTTTTTAGATGCAGTAGGCCTCAAAACGTAATGATCTGAAGAAAACCCCAAATTTTTTTTTTCACACGATTACTATACTTTCCTTTCCCTTTGGGGTAGCGGAAAGTAATAAAATAACGAATTGATCAGGAGGGGGAATGAGGCAAGTTGTGAGGTGCTCCGCATCGAATATTTGGTCAGTTACGTCGTTGAGCGCCGCGGGAGCGATTCGGTGCGAGTTTAAACCCCAAATTTAAATGGACGCGGGGTCGAAAAGCGCCCGACGGCCGCTGAGGGGAAAAGTGATGACGTCGCGGTAGTGACGTCACGCCCAATCGGCCAGTGGGGGGTGATAAGCCGGTGGTTGGCTCCGAAACGAACTAGTTACCAACCAAAGCCTTATCCTCCACGTGCCGCCGTTTTTCGAAGTCACCGACCCCAACGCGAGCGGAGGTTCTTGGGGTTCTCCCACCGCTCGGGGGACGGAAATTGGTCCGGTGGTGGGGGGAAGCGCCGCGGTCGGGCGGTTGTTTCGAAGGGCCGCGGGGAGAGGGCGTCTCGTAGGAGGCGAAGGACGCTGTGGGGAACCGGTGTGAGGGGGGGGGGGATGGAAAAACAGCTCCGGTTTCGAACGGAGAGAAACTCGCGGCGGCCCCAAACGAATTCGACTCCGACGAAACGTTCAAACGAAATCGCGTTGTCTCAGGACAACCGAATCAAATCCGAAGTTAATTACCTAATTCGACGCATCACACGACTTTCCTAGGCCCCACGAGAAATTCGAATATTTACTACACTCCGCGTCAATACTACTGACTACTCTAATCTGTTTCATTGGATCCAGAGAATTAGGTTGTGGTAAGGGGTGGGGGCTGAATGCTCACTTTTTATTATTAATGTTATTGTTATTGCCTTTATGGATGCAACCATGAGAAGAAAGATTGAAAAAGGGCAATCGATCATCATTTTCTTATATAAGAAAGCTAACAAACTAACTTAAAAAAGTGTTATCCCAAAATGCAGGGTCACTACTACGTCTGCCCCTGTTCATTCAACTTATAACAACGCCCCAGATGAAAACTGGTGGCGCCTGAGGTTCCAGAATTTATTTAGTCGCTCCTACTTGCGCCACCGGTCACTATTGAGCAATTTCGCGCAGATGATTTCCTTGTAGAACTATAGTATTCGCTGTTTTAGAATTATCGGGCACGAACTGTGAGAAATATGAAAAGTTGGGATCAGCTCTTAATTATTATAGGAAAAACTGCGCAAAAATTTTCGATAATTTATCGTACTGCTCTCGTCATTTTCCCACAGATGCGAATATTTATAATAATTATACGAGACATTTAATCGAAATCGTTGGACGTATACCCTCTTCGTCTGCAGGTTCATCAATGGGACATAAGTCATTACTAATGCTCGCGACTGACTGAACTAAAGGGACTCGAGACTCTAGTTGTATATGTGGTGGGGGTTATAGGTGCAGCACAATAAATTATCGAAGTTTTAGACAAAAATTACGACTGTTTTTTCCTCCTAAATTCCACTCACACCAAACTGGAGCCTCGTAAGATAATTAAGAACAAGACGATAAATTCCGGATATTCAAACCAATGTCGCTTCATCGACTAAGCTCCTTCATAGTTCCCACCTCCTGAACAACTCGTCATCCTCCACAAAAATCAGGCATCTCAATAAAGGACGCGACATTAATAGGAGAAACGAAAATAATACCGAAACAGTAAACGCTAACAGTCGGTTGAATTTAGTTCGATCGAATAATTCAGTCGAGTCAGTCAGTCGCGGGCATACACGACTTACGGCCATGGAAAGCGCTCGCCCCCAGTGCACCACCATCCGAGGGAAGGCCGTTTCGACTCACCCAACAGGTGCGTTGATTTTGATCGTAAACTTTCTTATTGGAGTTTAATCCATCCGACCGTTCTCCCGCAAATGCAAGCAAGAGACGATATAATGAGGATTATTACGAAAACCTTATACTTTCCTGAGGACTAAGAAGTAAACAGTAAAGTTACGTCATGCAAAAATAATTTTCGTGGCTCTCGCGCGACAAATGACGACATTTTGCGACCTCTGAGGCGCTACAGAGAGAAGGAAGAATTTTGAAGAATGTGGAAATCATTGTTACAGCTCTTCACAACATACAAAGTAAGGAAAGCATTGCAACACACAACTTTCCTCGTGCACACGTCCGTTCGGCGCTTTAGCGACTAAATCTGTTTATATGAACTTGGTAGAGAGTAGAAAGACGCTCAACATGAAGATCTGGTTCCGGAATTTATTGAGCTGCTCATGACCATTATTGAACTATCAGCGCACAGGTGTTTCAGGAGACATTTTAATAAGGATAGTTAAAAAAAAAGGTGGATTCCTGATGAGGAAAAGGTTTTAAGCCTTCTCACACTCGAAGGCGTCTCATACAGATACCCCTCCACCGAACAACAATATTCAACAAATCATTCACATCCACAGCCACAGCCATCCGCATCTACAACAACAATCCCGACTACTTCAGACCAGAACAAAGCGTGAGAGCATTTAAAAATACTTTTTCAAATTTACTGTTGCAGAAGTACAGTGCGAGTGCCTAGCAAAGGACAAAAAAATATCTGGTGCGTTGTAACACACAACTTTCCTTAGCTCTACAACAATTCACTTTGCACATGGCTAATTCTATTTAATCGATTCATTTATCACTCAGTTAATTTGAACTTGGTCAAGCAACGCTTTACGGCAGCAGAAAGCGGTAGCGCTTATAGTTCCGGAATTTATTGTGCTGCTCTTACTCATTGCAGGACCATTATTGAGCAATTGGTACACAGATAATTAATGAGGCTGTAAACACGATTTTTTAAAAAAAGGATAGTAATCACTTTTGCAGAGTTATTGGAAAATAACTGTTAGAACTGGTAGTAAGCGCAACGGTAGTAGTTGAAATTCAGGAATTTCTGGAGTGAGCCCCATGTATCTCATGAGCGTTTTTTAATACTCACCCTTTAGGTATTGGATTGGACTACAATACCAGTTTTTTTTAACATTCTACAAGAATTCCAGCGGAGTTAATAAGGAAAAAACCGCGCGAAAAACGCTTTTGGTCGAAAATTTTGATAATTTATTGTCCTACTCTCGTCATTTTCCCACGGATAAGAATTTTATAGTATCATTGCCTGATTGAGAGCTATCAATATAAAAAATGTAATTAAAATCGTTAGAGCCGTTTTTGAGAAAAAAATTTGCTGTTTTGATCACTATGATGACTATAGTTAACTTTCGGTGGATTTTGCCCATACCTTCATTATTGCGTCCCGTGGTAACCTGTAGGCTAGACATTAAGTTTCAGCTGATTTGGTACGGTGGTTTTCTCTAAAAACCGCGCTAAAATCTATTTCGTCGAAAAATTTGGTAATTTATTGTGCTGCTCTCGTCATTTTCCCACAAATGGGAATTTTATGGTATAATTGCCTTATTGAGAGCTATCAATATAAAAAATTTAATCAAAATCGTTGAAGCCGTTTTTGAGAAAAAAAATATTTGCTGTTTTGATCACTATGATAACTATAGTTAACTTTCGGTGGATTTTGTTCAAACCCTTATTTTGGCGTCCCATGGTGACCTGCGGGCGAGATATCAAGTTTGAGCTGATTTGGTACGGTTGTTTTCTCTAAAAATCGTTCAAAGACACACACACACACACACACACACAGACCATTTTCCCAAATAGTGTTTTTCGGACTCAGGGGGGTCTGAAACGTAAAGAGTAAAGATATATTGAGAAGTTTTTGATTTTGTTTCTTTTTTATCTTTTTGTACGTTTATGTTTCGTTGGTTTTTTTAATATGAAGCGATCATTTGATGAAAATAACTACTGCCAGAAGTGGAAAAATATCTGGTGCGTAGCAACACACTACTTTCCGCCACCCCTTTAAGTTCGAACACCACCTACACATGCGGGCGCTATATCTTCGTTCAACGCATTTTTACAGGAACATTTATAGAGAACAAAATGTAGGGACTAGTTAGCTGAGAGCACTCCGAAAGTTTTATCGAAATCGTTGGAGCCGTTTTTGAGAAAATACGAATACCGATAAATTAATATTCGACAAATCTCCTTTTCTGAGTTAACGTGGCTTATATCTCCGTGCAACATATATATACAGAAATAGTTATGGAGAACAAAATGTTGGTATGGGTGACTAAAA
The DNA here is from genome assembly GCA_020466155.1 of Pachypeltis micranthus. Classification (NCBI taxonomy): domain Eukaryota; kingdom Metazoa; phylum Arthropoda; class Insecta; order Hemiptera; family Miridae; genus Pachypeltis; species Pachypeltis micranthus. The sequence continues at coordinate 17,566,089 of CM035769.1, forward strand.
GACACTTCATTAGGATTTATCACATCTGGTGAAAAAATTACCCTGGAACTTTCGGAAATGTTCGAAAAAACGTTATTTTCAACACATTTTCATTTTTATCTCTGCTCAATGGACTTTCAGAGGAACATTTATTGAGAACAATATGTAGGTATTAACTATTCGAAAATATCCTGAGAGTTTGATGATAATCGTTGAAGTCATTTTGCCAAAGCTTAAAAACCTATTTTTGCTCCATAGGTCATTATCTCCGTTCACCGTATTTTCATGGAGATATGTATAGAGAAGAAAAGTTAGGTATTGATTAGGAGAAGATAATTTGAAAGTTTAATCAAAATCGTTAGAGCCGTTTTCGAGAAAAATGCGAAAAACCCTAGTTTTTGGTACATTTTCGTCCCTCACCCCCCCTTCTCATCGGCCGAAATCGTCCATAACCTTATTTTGGTGTCTAAAAGAAAAACAAACAAAACAAAAAAAGAACCAGCTCAATCGGATCAGCCGTTCTCCCGCAAATCGAACTACAGACACACACACACAGGTCTGTTTCTTTATTTGGTGACTGTACCTAAACCCTCGACGAGGATTATATCAGTCATAGAAGTTGCGGTTTCGCTAATATGCAAGAGGCCGGCCCCTGCAGCATCCACCGAACTCAGACCTGTGGAGGTACGGCAGGTATTTGGTCTTAGCCAGTCTCACCGTAGAGAGCTGTTGCCCGTGTGTTACCGCGGAGGTTGACCACCTGAGGAATCCCGTACCATCTGGGAGTATTTCATAATCTGGTTTCCTACCTGATCTTACTTTTTACTTGGGTGGCAAGTTTCAAAGGACAGATCAACTATAACCACGTTTCTTAGCCATCACCTTCTTTGCGAACTTTGCAAAATGGTCATAGATTTCCTTTGTAGCAGTCAATGCTGCTAAGTTCGTTTGCCCTACCAACAACCGTCGCTCACTGTTGTAGAAACTACAGTGGAGCAGCACATGGTTTCTTGTTTCCTCCGCACTGGAGGCACAAGACGTGCATAATGGAGAGTCTTTCAGGAAAAGAAGTGGAGCCGCGCATTGAAGTCACCATGTCCCGTGAGGAACTGGACTCGTCCAGTGGTCTGGCTCAACCCATTTTCTAGAAAGACGTTCACGGATGTTGGGGAAGAACTCATACGTATCACGTCCTTTTGACGAGGATTCCCATCTCGCTTGCCATTTCTCTAGAGCCCATTCGTCGATGGCGGCAAGTTTCTGTTCTGTGGTGAGATCCGCACGGAGTTCAGCCCAAAGCGGGGGAAGCTCCTGTTTCACTCTCCACTTGTCAATCATGCACTCGACAGCCAAATCAACTGGTAACTGACCAGTGATCACCTGGAGTGCTTCCGTTGATACAGTCTTGTAGGCCTTGGTGATCCACAGGAGCGCAGCTCTCTGGGATTGGGCCAATACTCTCTTTTGATTGACTGTTAGTTTGCTACCCCAGACAACGGGGCAGTAGCCAATCACACCTAAATAGATGGCCTTATACATGAGGATGGTGTCGTGGTAACACACACCCCAAGTGGCCTTGCTAATGGCACGCAGTGAGGCAAACCTTGCAATGGTAGTGCCTTTAAGGGACTGGAGGTGTTGGTTGAAACCCCACCTCTCACCTATATTCACTCCTAAATACTTGACGTGCTTTTCAAGAAGGAGCCTGTGGCCGCCAAAGCGTATTGTGGGTGGATTATTCACTTTCCCCTTCAAGAGGATTAGCTGGGCTTTTTCCTCAGCCACCTGCATCTTGACATGCTCGCACCATTGGTTGACAGTGCGGAGCACATGGTGAGTTTTTTCTTCAATTTGGCGGACTGACTCTGCAAAGATCAGCACAGTCAAGTCATCCACATAGGCGTACGGCTCGCAGTCAGTCTCCATGAGTTTCCTGAGTAGACCTTCGAAGAAGGCATTCCAGAGTGCTGGTCCTAGGACCGAGCCCTGTGGGCACCCCTTCTCAATCTTTCTCCGGACGGAGACATGCCTACTTTCGATCGTAGCAGTTCTGTCTGTCAGGTAACTTCTGACGAGTGAGTACAGGTTGCGGGGGATTCCCCTATCTTTAAGCTCATTAAGGAGCGCTGGCCACCAAAGGTTGTCAAACGCTCCTCTGATGTCAATCAGAACTGCTACGACGTACTTAGCCGGTGCCAGCAGGGAAACACGCCGAATCTCGACAATGACATCCTGCGTGGACCTTCCTTTGGTACACCCGTATTGCCTGCCTGTGAGGTTGCGGCCAAAGACTCCTTCGAGGGACTGCAACATCAAGATTTCTAGTGTTTTGCCTAATATGGAAAGAAGGCTGAGTGGTCTCCATGATCGCGGGTCTGACTGATTGCGGTCGCCTCCCTTTGAAGAGTGACAACACGCCGCAGACTTCCACTGAGTGGGGAACTGTCCGACCTGCAGACAGTCATTAAATAAATTAAGGAGACCGCTGGAGATTGTCCGCTCAGCCTTCCTTAGCATATTGCTTTCTATTTTGTCTGGCCCGGGATTTGTTGGGCTTTAAGGTCGCAAGGGCCCTGCCGAGGTCGCCTGTTGTCCACAATGGGATGTCGGGCTCGTTCGGAGGGTCCATGATCAGCTCCCTTGCTGTCCTCTGGGCTTCAGTGTCTCGAGCTACTTGGTCATCTGGGAACGCCTTCTCAAGGAGGGTTTCCAGTGAGCTGATGCTGCAGGCCCAGCCTGACTCATTTTGCATCGCAGCTAAGACTTGCTCTACGTTTGCTTTTCCTATGGAGGACTTGTAGTGTCTGCCCCAGGGGTTCTCAGAGCTCTCCGCTTCCACAAAATTTCGCCAGCCTTGCCGTTTGGCTCGTTTGATGGCGCGGTGGAAGGCCTTCTTCTCTTGGATGAAGGCAGTTCGGAGTGTTGCTCTGGCATCAGGGTCACGAGTGTTTTGGTACATCCTTCTGGCTCTATTTGCACTTTGCTTGAGGGGATTAAGTTCCTCAGTCCACCATGGGACTTTGATCGCCCTGTGCTTCTGTGGGCAAGTACAGAGAGCCCAGCAGAGTGCAGTGCTGTGGTAAATGTGTCCACTTTGCTGTCCACCTCTTCAGGTGTGGATGCTTATGCTATTAGGTCGGGTGTCTGCGGCACGCAGTTCACCTTCCAGTACCCTACAGAATTGTGGCCAGTCAGCATTTTTTGTGCGGAATCGCTTTTCACGCATGTCTTTGCAGAGGATGTTGTCATCCGTGATGGCAAAGTCAATAACCATGTGATCGCTCTGCGTTGCACCTGGTACGACTCGCCAACCTTGCAATTTGAGTAGCAGGGTGTGAGACACGGCTGTGACGTCTATACACGACCTTCCTCCTGGACCATCATAGGTCGCCTCAGTCATGGGGTCGTTGGCAACAACCAAGTTGTACCTGGTGAGCAGCTCTATATACGCCTCGCCCGCCCTGTCCAGGGTTGGGGATCCCCACAATGGTGATCTGGCGTTTGCATCAGCACAGACTACGCAGGGTCGTCCTGATAGGCCTGCTAGAGCCCGCCGAGTGGTTCAAGGCTGTTGGCAACTGGTGCGCCAAATTGCCTGTAAATGATATTACAACCAGCTCAAAGCCACCGGCTCGTGATGAGCACAGCGGCCAAGTGCTGGCTGTTCAGGTGGGTGAGTGCGAGCATGTCAATGGACGGGTCGGTGCAGGCTACTGCTGCCTTGGCTCCGTTCTTGCTCCAGTCACCACTCGTGCCTGCGATCCCAGACCAAGGGTTTTGGATCCTATGTATGGTTCCTGTATGGCGAGGACACTGCAGCGTTTCTTGAGTGCATTTTGCAGCAACTCAGCCATAACTGGGCAACTCTTATTTGTGTTGTGCTGAAGGATTCGAACTGTTTTTGACCTATTCATAATCTACTCGTGACTCCTGGAGGGCAATCGCTCGCTGACGAATGGTACAGCGTGCGTCTCGTGTAGAGTGTGAGACCTGTTGGATTTTGCGTTCGACGCAATTGGCACACTTGAGAGGGGCATCACGCTTGCATTCCCTACCAGATGTGGCAAGGCGCACCAGGCGCACACAACAGGTCTTGTACAGGCCACTGCCAGGTGGCCATAGCGCTGGCATTTGTAGCACTGAGTGGGGCTTGGTACTTTCGTATGGCGCACCGCTGCCAGGCTATTTGGAGGTGCCTTGCCCTCTAGTTTTTTGTATAGGCTGGTGATACCTCAATCACCCAATCCTTCTGCCTTCCACGCTGTTTGGTGAAGAGGGGCCTGACATCCTGCGGCTGCAAGCCTAACGCAGGGTTGTGCTCAACCACTTGTTGGGCCAAGTCCTCTTTTCGAAGATCAGTCCGCACGTCGCACAATAGCAGGCGTGGGAAACGACCCAGGGGGGCTGCCGCTTGGAGCTTCAACTCCTTTTTTGTTGAAATGTGGCTCGTGAGCGCCTTGGCCATTTCTGGCGTTTCCGTCACAATGACGGCGCCACCTCCTACTGCGCGTGCGGATGTTCAGCACTCGGACGCTTAGAGCTTGGAGGTCCGTAGCAGGGACACCCCGCATCAGTGCTTCCATTGTATCAGGGTTGGAGGGACCAGCCTCTCCTTCCTTACATGTATGCTAACCACTACCACGTTTTGTCGTGGGTTTTTAGGGGGGAGTTTGGCAAGCGGTGGAGGCTTTTTATTTTTGTTTTTATTTTTACTTTTGCCCTTGTTTTTGGGCAGAGGCGTAGGCGGGCGCTGCCCTCAGCCTGCTTAGTTGGGGCCTGTTTCCGCTTCCCCTGCGCTCCTGGCCCTGGCAGACTGCCATTCCGCCTCAGCTCCATGAGGGGGGGAGGAGGGCGCAGTAGCGGCTACTGCCGCATATGAGGGGCCTGGGGTACTACCCTGGCTCATTGAAGGTCCTTGAGTTTGGGGGGCTGGTGGCACTGGCTGCTGGGCAATTGCCCTACGCAGCTCTTCCTCACGACAGCCGCCACAGTTTCCCGCAGGGGGAGTGGCAGGGGGCGATGTCGTTGGGGGCATTAGCTTTTATAGCCAGCTTCGAAATTTCGAAGAGGCAACTAGTGATGAGGTCCCGCATAGGTCCTGTCGCGTTGACCCTCATCCGTGCCATCTGGCTGTGGATGATTTGGACATATGCGCAAATTTGCTCCATGTCCGACAGATTAGGGTCAACGGCGTGTCGTGTGCTTGTAGTAGCCGGGTTGCCCGGGCTACTAGGGGAGAAGGGGAGATGAACGCGGTTTGCCCGGTTCTTTCCGCCCTTGTTTGTTTGGACGACGAGTAGATTGCTCATCGTCCGAAGAGGGAGGGGTCGAGCTTGGCGAGCCGAGGAAGAGGCGCAGGTGGCGTTTTTATTACCTGCAATTGTGTTATTTGACTTAGTCATGTTTTTACTAATTTTGAGGGGGAGATTAAAGAAGCAGACTGGTGTAGTGTATCCTTGTGAGTTCATTTGTTGTGTGTGTTAGTGGTATGAGCGAGAGGTGCTCGAGAGGCAGTGTCCTGGAAGCTCCCCTCAGGCATATTGATTCTAGCCCCTTTCGCTGGTCCGTTGAGGGTCAAAGGGAGGCCCCCACATGCGCCGCAGCTGCCAGTCCGGCCACCCACCGACTAAGACGCATGAGGATTTTTCGGCTGCTGCTCAGAGTCAGCCCTCGGCCACTGGTGATGTGGTGAGCGGGACACACGCTATCAGCCGCCCCAGGAACGCTCAAACCTGGTTTTTCCCTCCTCATTCCGAAGGCCGCACCTATATAGGGGATCGCTCAAAGGTGTTAGTGAGCTACTTCCAGGACTGTCTTTCGCTCATTATGAGTGTTTTAAGTCAATATGTTCTGCCACGCAAGCCGTTGCAGTGTATTTTGTATCTGGAATATGTTGTGTGTGGCAGTGTCGTGAGCTTTACTTTAAGGCCGGATTTAACGACCACGCAGAGGATACGGCAGGAGAATTCTGTCCCCCTTCCTGCGGGGGGTGTGTACTGCGATCCCAGCTAAAGGTAGGGGGTTCCCAGTGTGTCATGTATGTGAATGAAGTGTAAGTTGTGTCCCTTTAGTTCGGCTTATACGAACACGCAGGGAGTACGGCAGTGGAATTCTGGACCCCCACTGCAGGGTGAGCACAGTGTGGCGACAGAGTACACTGTGACGCCCAGCCACAGTTAAGCCTCGTTGGATGTAATCCTGCGGGGACCTCGTAGAGGTGAGGTTGTCTTTCAAGCTGGGCCCACCCGGCTTTCCCTTTTAGTCGGCTCATACGACACGCAGGGAATACGTCAGCGGTATTCTGGACCCCCGACTGCAGGGTGAAGACACACACACACACACACACACACACACACATACACACACACATACACACACACACATACACACGGACCACGCGACGAAATTAGGTTTTTTAGACTCAGTAGGGTCTGAAACGTAAAGATCTGAAGAAAACTCAAATTTTTTTTTTGGGCCGATTACTATACTTTCCTTCCCTTCGGGTAGCGGAAAGTAAAAAGGTCAATGCTTCCAGGGACAGTGGAAGAGAGAGCCCTATGGCCTTAACTGCCCCTGGTTAATTTAAATAAACCATTTCAATCAATCTCTCTCTCTCTCTCTCTCTCTCTCTCTCTCTCTCTCTCTCTCTTCTTCTCTCTTGTTATCTTTTTACTTTCCGCTACCCGAAGGGAAGGAAAGTATAGTAATCGGCCCAAAAAAAAAATTTGGGTTTTCTTCAGATCTTTACGTTTCAGACCCTACTGAGTCTAAAAAATCTAATTTCGGCGCGTGGTCCGTGTGTATGTGTGTGTGTGTGTGTGTCTGTAGTTCGATTTGCGGGAGAACGGCTGATCCGATTGAGCTGGTTCTTTTTTTGTTTTGTTCGTTATTTTTTGTAGACACCAAAATAAGGTTATGGACGATTTCGGCCGATGGGAAGGGGGGGTGGGGGACGAAAATGTACCAAAAACTAGGGTTTTTCGCATTTTTCTCGAAAACGGCTCTAACGATTTTGATTAAACTTTCAAATTATCTTCTCCTAATCAATACCTAACTTTTCTTCTCTATACATATCTCCATGAAAATACGGTGAACGGAGATAATGACCTATGAAACAAAAATAGGTTTTTTAAGCTTTTTGGCCAAACGGCTTCAGCGATTTTCACCAAACTCACAGGATGTTTTAGAATAGTTAATACCTACATATTCTTCCCAATAAATGTTCCTGTGACGGTCGATTGAACAGAGATAAAAATCAAAATGTGTCGAAAATAACGTTTTTTCGAACATTTCCGTAAATTCCAGGGTAACTTTTTCACCAGATGTGATAAATCCTGATGAAGTGTCTTTTAGTCACCCATACCAACATTTCGTTCTCCATAATTATTCCTGTATATATATGTTGAACGGAGATATAAGCCACGTTAACTCAGAAAAGGAGATTTGTCGAATATTAATTTATCGGTATTCCAATTTTCTCAAAAACGGCTCAAACGATTTCGATCAAACTTTCGGAGTGCTCTCAGCTAACAAGTCCCTACATTTTGTTCTCTATAAATGTTCCTGTAAAAATGCGTTGAACGAAGATATAGCGCCCGCCTATGTGGTGTTCGAACTTAAAGGGGTGGCGGAAAGTTGTGTGTTGCTACGCACCAGATATTTATACTGATTAACAAATGAAGGAAGCAATTACCTATAATGGAATGCAGTAATGAAGACATTTATTTACTTTTATTTATCTTTTTTTTAAATTAGTAGTAGTAGTTTTTTCTCAAACACAAATCTGGAGAATTTTGTAACACAAAATTGACTACCATGTAATGTCGCCTCGTGCCAATCAGTGCTCGTCACTTGTTGCCTGAAAAGTTCGAGTTAGGTGGAAGAATGGCCATGTACGGTCAAACCTCGCCAGATTCAGAAGACGTTATCAATCAATCAATCAATCTCTCTCTCCCCCCCCCACCACCACTGCATCCCAAAGTCGCCCCTTGAATTTGGCGCGTTTATTGCACTTAAACGTCAACTCACCTTTCGTCGGTCGCACCTCGAAATGTCTCCTTCAAAAACGATCGATTCGCGTAGTTTTCGTTTCGTACGTTAATCGCCCGACAGATTTTGTGGATGGAGGGGGGGGGCAACGAGTGGAAAACGAGAAAACGGATCAGAATGCACCGGCAACGCGCGAGAGGGAGGCAGTAAGTTCGTCTCAACGAAAGGGAAATTGCGTTGCAAGGGCGGATAGCCGTGTCCTCCCTCTGTAGGGCCACGGAAGCGCATGCGCTCGTGAGCTTCGCGAAGGGAGAATCTCCTTAAATCTCCCAGGATGACGAGGAGGGTGGGGGGATGTTTAATGCTGGGAATTAATCCGACTTGATTCGTACTACGTACTGTATTCGAAAATTAAATAGGAACATATTGTGGGGGCTTCATTCTCCAAGTATGAATAAAAATTTGACTTTTTACACTCCTTGGCTGTACGAAGTAGAGAGGAACCGACTGAAATAATTTATATTTCAGATCTTTACGTTTCAAAGTTCGAAAAACGCCATTTTAGTATCTGTGAAAGCGATTGAGCGGAAACGACTGAACTAAATGATCCCCACAAGCTCCTACGGGAGCGAAATCCACCTAAAACTAACTATAGTTATCATACTATACAAAACACTAAATATTTTTTAGATTGGGATTACATTTCTTGTATGGACAGCTCCAAATGACGCAATACAAAAATCATCATCTGGCGCAATAAATTACCGAATATGTCGACACAAAATCAATTTTATCGCAGTTGTTTCTTTACGAACTCAGCTCAAATGTCACTAGAAACTAGATGTACTAGTCCAATACAATACTTATACGATGAGCGTTTAATAGCGCTTGAAAAATACGTAGGAGCTACTCCACAAATTCCGGAGCTCCGGGTGCCAAATTCGAATCAATTCAGTTTAAAATCAATTGAAAGTTGTGTGATGCGGCGCACCTGATATTCTTCCGGGTTACTTCCAGGCCGATTAGGGTTGTCTCTTGCTGTATGATTGTTTCATTTTAATTCTTTAACGCGGCACTATTTATTTTTGAGTATTTTTATGGCTTCGGCCCCGTCAAAACTCCCCTCTGGGCACGCTGGTATGGTACATTATGGTAATTTTGTAAACTCGAACGTTATTGGCACCTGACGGTAATTCGTATTGTTAGCGCGGAATTCGATTATTGAAAGTGCGAACACATTTTGCGCGGGATTTATTGCACTCTGTACCTACAAGGCTGTGCGTTGGACTGTGGAACGCCCAAGGTTCGAATTGCGCGTTAACTCGTACCTTTTTTTTGTAAAGGAAATGAATTTCGCAGGAAAAAGAAAGTTGTAGTCGCTCGTTTCTCGTCTTCGCAACACAAAAGAGAGATCGAATTTCGAGCGAGTCGACGAGGTTTCGCTCGGGGTCGAATATCGTCCGTCTGAAGGGAGGAGGGTGGAGGTAGGATTGGATACGGGGGGAGGACCGAGAAGCGAAAATCGTCGACGAGCTCTCGCAGACTGTCAGTTGTGGAGTGGGGGAGGGGAGGGAATGGGAGCTTGGGACGGGGGAACCTATTCTCTTCGCGAATAAAAAAAAAAGTCGTTTTTCGCGAATAGGTGAACTGCAAAGATTATAAGCGTGGTCAGGGTTTTTCGGCTGGGTGTTTCGAGCGGGAGGGGGCGAGAAGCTTCTCGCAGACAAGCAGCTCTCCGCCATCTTTTAGGACTGACCTTCTCCATTCGAATCCTTATTAAGGTCTCCGCTGCGGGTCGCGACAGCGGTCTGGGGCGGATTGGCGAAGGGTAAATGAAGGAGGGTGATGGGGGGAAGAGGAATGGGGTATTGAGGAAGGCCGAATTTGGTCGCACCTTTCGTCCGAAAGTTTCGACTTTTGAGCAAAATTTGAACGAAAATCGTCGTAGCGGCGTTCTACGGGGGCAGAGGTGGCGTTGATGAGGGGGGAGGTGGGGAGTGAAGGTGGAGATTTGAACGGGGTGGAGAGCGGAAAAGCAGAGACCGCGCCGCCATCTTGTGTGGAAATCGCTCTGAACGCCGAATCTTTTTCGAAACTCGAAATAATAAGTTTGAACGAAAATCGACGCTAAACCCCACGTAAATCGACAATCCACATAACCCCACGAACACTTCCAAGATATTTTCTCGATGAACAACTAATTCCCCACAGTACTGCCACCTTAATCCAAAAACAAACCGCACAAAATGTGAAATATTTGCACATCCTTTTTATTGTGGTTTACGTTGGTTTCGAAAGTACGGGGGGTACGTTGGGTTCGTTTTACGGGGATTTCCAAAAAAAACGGCCTAATGTGGGTGTGCACACTCGGGGGGGAATTTTGTTTTATTTCAAAACACAGGGTTCAAAATTGGATTGATATGTGGTGAGTGGTGGTGGTGTGGGTGACGTTTGGTCGTGGCGAGTTTTAATTGAATCGCTCGAAACGGTTGGCGAGGGGTTCAAAAATGGTGATGAGGCGAAAGGTTTAAAAATGAGGTTGAAGAATTAAAAGACTTACATGAGCTGGTTTCTCCACTGGTGTCGAGTTAACTTCTTGACCTATGATAAACTGGAAAGTCTTAGGCCGACGGCTAGAGCTCCACCATCCACTCTTACTCAAGGACTAATAGCGACTGAGGGATGGGCCTAACTCGGCCCTACCTCAATCTTCGACGGAAACGAAGAACGAAACTCTCGAAAACCCACCAAAAAAACCACACCCGGCGTTACACTCGAAATTCGATTTCCCAAAAAAAACGTTTCGGAGACACTAGTGACTCGCACAATAGCCAGTAGGAAAATGTTTACCACTCACCCCGTGGTGGAGTTCGAGGGGTGAGATGTGATGGTAGGCCGAGTTCGACCGATCATGACCGAAACTGCCGAAATTGTGAGCGGTGTTGTCCTCGTCGAGTTCGGTACCAATGACCTCTCGGGTAGGGAGTCTGAGAGCGGCACGTGGAGGATAAGGCTTTGGTTCGCTCCAAAAGTGACGTCACTCGAGCCCTCTCCCTCCTACAACTGCCTGAGCCTACTCCTCTTCATACGTCAGATTTCGGCGGTTCCTTACGAGCCCCGGGCCACTCATTTCGTCTGGGAAATTATACATTTTGAGCCACTAAAACGACACAGTGTGTGGCGAATCAAATTTGAAAAATCCATCAATAGCGAGAAGGCGCAGAACCGACCGCCCGTTAAAGTCTCCCAACTTATGGAATTCCGAGTGCCGGCGAACATGAAGCGTTTACTTCACCTTAACTGGTTAATCCGTGTCACCTTCGCAATCGCTCAAAAAATATGTAACGCGCATATAGGTTTCTGGAACCCCTGCTAACTCGATTGTATGAGAACCAATACAGAGCAAAGGCCAATGAATATAACAAAAACCAAATGAAAGCACAAGAGTTCACACCGGAACCCATTAACAAAACCAATGATAGTTTCACATGAACATCATCACCACCGGAAACACTTCTTCAGCGAAAATGTACCAAAAACTAGTGTTTTTCGCATTTTTCTCGAAAACGGCTCTAACGATTTTGATTAAACTTCCAAATTATCTTCTACTAATCAATACCTAACTTTTCTTTTCGATACATATCTGCATGAAAATACGGTGAACGGAGATGTAGGCTTATGAAGCAAAAATAGGTTTTTTACGCTTTTTTGGCAAAACGGCTTCAACGATTATCACCAAACTCACAGGGTGTTTTCAAATAGTTAATACCTACATATTGTTCTCAATAAATGTTCCTCTGACAGTCCATTGAACAGAGATAAAAATCCAAGTGGGTCGAAAATAACGTTTTTTCGATCGTTTCCGTAAAGTCCACGGTAACTTCTTCACCAGATGTGATAAATTCTAATGGAGTGTCTTTTAGTCACCCATACCAACATTTCGTTCTCCATTATTATTTCTGTATATATGTGTTGAACGGAGATATAAGCCAAGTTAACACAGAAAAGGAGATTTGTCGAAATTTGTGGAAATTTATCGGTATTCCAATTTTCTCAAAAACGGCTCTAACGATTTCGATCAAACTTACGGAGTACTCTCAGCTGACTTGTCCGTACATTTTGTTCTCTATAAATGTTTCTGTAGAAATGTGTTGAACGAAGATATAGCGCCCGAATATGTAGGTGGTGTTCGAAATTACGGGGGTGGCGGAAAGTTGTGTTGCTACGCACCGCTCGTTTTCACTCAGTTCGTTAGAACTTGGTCCCTTGGTCCTACGGTGCTGGAATTTATTGTGGCGCTCCTACTCGTACCTAGACCATTATTGAGCAATTAGTACGCAGATAATTAATGAGACTGTAAACAGAATTTTTATTTGAGATTTGGGAAAGATAATGGTCACCGTCCCACAATTATGTGTGGAGTAGCTCCTGTAAATTAAAAGCGTTATTAAACCCTCATTGTATATGTACTGCATTGGCCTACCACCTCCATTTTTATTGTTGGATTTTCTAGTAGCATTTGAGCGAAGTTAATAAAGAAAAGTGGTAGACTTTGATCACTATAATTACTACGATTTAACAATTTTCCGCCTAGACGCTGTCGTACACCTATTAAAATTGTTTCAATCCAGCATCTAAAATACGTAAAAAACAATACCAAACGCGGCGTTTTTGCGATAAAACTTCGTTTATGTTAATTTGTTTAACAAACGATCGGATTGCCGAGCAGGCGGGCACGACTAGACACCAAACGGGATTTTTGAGCGAAAGATCGGGCTTTTTAGGGTCAAGACGCCCTGGACGCAGATTTGGAATCCCGATGGCTTGAAACGTATCAAATTATGAGGGGGGGGGGGGGTCGTAAAAAAATGTTCCCGACCGAAAACATAGGTGTACTATTCACAATGAATAAAAAACTGTGGTAAAATTGATTTTCAACAATTTATTGTGCTGCTGTGTCACTTGGAGCTGTCTATACCAGAAATCTAATCAAAATCGTTACAGCCGATTTCGAGAAAAAATAATAAGTGTTTTAATCACTTCGATAACTATAGTTAGGTTTGAGTGGTTTTTGCTTTAAACCTTCTTTTTGCAACCCATGGTGACGTGCAAACTAGATATCAAGTTTGAGGTGGTTTAGTGAGGCCGTCTTTTCTCATTTCGTTCGCAGAGATCATTTTCCTGAATAGTGTTTTGCGGACAGCGTTAAAATTAAAGCTTGATCTGAAGAGAACTCAAGTTTTTATTTCAGCCGATCACTATAGTAACTACAATTTTGCTGGATTCAGCTATTTTCTCCCAATGGCGTTCACAGACACACAGGACATTTTATCGAAGGTTCTTCTAGCTTAGACGCCTTCGAACGGGAAAGATCGAGAGCTGAGATACCTCCAAAATACCCCGAGTTGTTGATCATTATTCGTATAAGCCGTTCGTATAACAATCGAGCATTATTATCAATATAATCGCACGATCTGTATTGCGTCACTGTTTCCAGATTGAGAGTTGTACCACATCCAGTTAAGTTGTGTACAAGAACGGGCAGGAGAGTTCAAAGACCTCTCACCGCCTCTAATCTCCTTCTTCCAAATATTTTCGTACCTGCTTTCTCGAAGTCATTCGATTTGTGGCTCCGCACGAACGAGCGTAGCGGTTCTGTTCCCCATTGGAGCGTACTTGACGTTTTGATCGGGCACATGTGCCGCAGCGGCCGGGCTTCTTCCTGTACCGTGCAATACCGCCAGGAGAGCCTTCCGTTTGAACTTGAACCATTCGCTGGAACAATAGTTTAGTCTGGGGCCAAAATCTTATTGGTGTTGCGAGATATTTATGCCTTTCTCAGTATTACGTTTTAATCGTGACAGTTCTACGCCTTTGGGTTCCCCAACTTGAAGGGTTTAGGTTAGTTACCTGATCGCTCTCAGGTTGTTAAGACCGAGTCGGTTTCAGCCTCTTTTCAAATACTTCCAGGATATTAAAGTTAACGTAGCTGTTTGGTGGGTACATCTTCTGTTGCTGGTGAGATGCTGAGGGCGAGCGCCTTCGATGCAGAGACATCATCGTCTGGCTTCTTAAAACCGAAAGCGCTCGCCCACAGTATTTCACCAAAAAGACAATTTACACTACATCGGACAGCCTGGCTGGTCTAGACCCTGGTGTCTTACCAATGCGCTAAAGACCTGAATACCCCGATTTTATGATTGGCCATCAGCGAATGAGACGGCCGACGTACGACCGAAGGATGAATTTGCACTGGGGGATCACCAAGAGCCACATGCGTATTGTTAGAGGAGATGTGCGCGACTGCTCCCACTGGACTCCAAACAATTTCTTTTTACTTTCCTTGGCACTACAAAATAGAAAGGAAAATTAATTATGTAATCGGCTGATAGAAAAGTTTTGAGTTTTCTGCAGATCTTTACATTTCAGACCCTACTGAGTCGGAAAAACACTATTCGGGAAAATGGTCTGTGTGTGAGTGTGTATGTGTGTCAATGAACGATTTTTAGAGAAAACGACCGTACCAAATCAGCTCAAACTTGATATTTAGCCCGCAGGTTGCCACGTGACGCCAAAATAAGGGTATGATCCAAATCCACCGAAAGTTAACTATAGTTATCATAGCGATCGAAACGCCAAATATTTTTTTTCTCAAAAACGGCTCAAATTTTGATTAAATTTTTTATATTGATAATTCTTAATAAGGCAATTATACCATAAAATTCTCATTTATGGGAAAATGACGAGAGCAGCACAATAAATTAGCCAAAGTTAAACGAAAATCTATTGTACCTATGCTTTTTACCTTATAAACTCCGCTGAAATGTTACTAGAATGTTAATAAAAATAATGTAGTAGTCCAATGCAATACCTAGAGGGTGAGTGTTTAAAAACGCTCATGAGATACATAGGGCTCACTCCAGAAATTCCTGAGTTTCAACTACCGTCGTTTCGCTTATTACCAGTTCTAGAAGTTATTACCAAATAACTCTGCAAAAGTAATTACTATCGTTCTTCAAAAAATTTGTGTTTACAGCCTTATTAATGATCTGTGTACCAATTGCTCAATAATGGTCCTGAAATGAGTACGAGCAGCACAATAAAATATGGAACTGTAAGCACTATCGCCGTGAAGTGCTGTTTGACCAAGTTCAAATGAATTGAGTAAGTCGAAAAAGCCATGAACAAAGTGAATTGACGTAGAGCTAAGGAAAGTTGTGTGTTTTTACATTATAGAGATATTTTTTTAGATTTCCCCGGTTATTTCAAGAAAATTGAGCAAAGGTTTTCACTCGAATTTTCCACCTCTTTTTTACACAATTTCTAAAGTGCTCTTACCTTATTTTCGAACGAATATTTCTTTATGCTTTTTTTTAGAAACTATTTTCGCTAAATTTTACTAAATGTTTACTCAACCTGTACCCTTTTATTCGCTATTTTCCACGTTGTTTCTCCCTATTCCTACACCTTTTACGCTCGATTCTCTAACGATTTTTACACAACTTCATAACAACTTTTGTAAGTTTTCAAAATTATTTTCACTTAATTTTGCTGAATTTTGTGGACAATTACTCGATTTTTGACATTATTAAATATTTCTCAACTTTACACAGCGTTGCTCTATTATATCGATTTATTTGTGATTCCCCAACGATTTTGAAACAGATCCATAATGAATTTTATATGATTCTAGTTTATTCTGTTTCTACTAGACTTTTAAAAAACAATTTTATTCATTTTCGAAAGAATTATACTTAATATTATTCAACTTCTTATACATTTTCGTACGATTTCAGAACTAATTCGACTGAATTTGTGAATAATTTTTATTAAATTAGAACAATTCGTTCGTCATTCCTCAACTAATTTGCCACATTCTTCGACGATTTTTACACAAACCCATAACAATTTTTGTAAGACTTCATACGGTTTCGAAACTATTTTTACTCACGCCTGAATTAACAATTTGTTGACAAGTTTTATTCCGTTGTCGATCGTTCGCTATTCCTCAACGAATTTTACCACATGCTTAGCGATTTTTCGACGAGCCCGTGATAATTTTAGTTGGGATTTCTTACGATGGTTTTACGATTTCTAGTTAATTCTTGCTAGATTGTTGTGAAACACATCTTAACTAGTTTTGCCTCCTTCTTGGACAACTTGCACTCAATTCTTTTCACAACTTCCCAACTATTTTGTCCAATTTCTTTAAACATTTTTACAGATTTTCCGCGATTAGCACCCGATAATGCAACCATTTTTGATCGATTTTCCCAACGTATTTTAGAAATATTTCCAGAAAAGTGGGCAAATCTTTTATGCAACTACTTTTACTAGATTAACGAACGATTTGTACGACCGTTCGTATAAATGTTTTTCGACGAATTTCACTCGTTTGAGAAAACAAATGGTGTTCCAAAACCGTTTAAGTAATTTCAAGTGTCATTTCATTTTAATTTTTCATAATCAATCCTGCAACAGTTATTACGTAACTTCCCATTTTATACTCGATTGCTATTTCCACTGAATCCCCAACATTTTTCCACGATTTGATGACAATTATTCGATTTTCCAACTGACTGAGGTTTTCACTATTCTCATATACTCTTATTATATTTTTTAACAATTTTCTATCGATTGTAGAACGATTTTAATTCAATTTTCCAACTCCCAACTGTTCAATTATATACCGTTGTAAACGATTGTTGAACAATCTGTTGACAGCTGAATGTGGCCCCATGTGGCTGAATTTTACAACTAGTTTTAGTGTATTGCCCAATAATATCAGCTATTTTGCGCAATCGTTGTTATTTGATTACCGAACAATTTTTACGCGTTTAGTGTTTCCATTTCTCGACCCAAAGGGTAAGGAGAGTATTGCAATCGTGTCAAAAAACAAACAAAATCTGGGTTTTCTTCAGATCTTAACATTTTGAGGTCTATTGAGTCCAAAAAACCTAATTTCGGCGCAAGACCTGTGTGTGCGCGTCTGTAGTTTATCTTCTACCAGTTAGTACAGAACTAGTTTACGTATTTCCATGAAAATACAGTGAACGGAGATATAGGCCTATGAAGCAGAAACAGGTTTTTTACGCTTTTTGTCCAAACGGCTTCGACGATTTCCACCAAACTCACAGGATGTTTTCGAGTAGTTAATACTTTAATACTGCTTACAACAAATGTTCCTCTGACAGTCGATTGAACAGAAATAAAAATCAAGGTGTGTCGTAATTAATATTTTTTCGATTATTGTAAATTCCGAGGTAATTGATTCACCAGATTTGGTCAATTTTTCAGTGTCTTGTAGCCATCCATACCCACATTTAGTTACCCGTAATTATTTCTATATACATCTGTTGAACGGAGATATAAGCCAAGTTAACTCAGAAAAGGAGATTTTTCGAACATTAATTTATTGGTTTTCCAATTTTCTCAAAAACGACTAACGATTTCGATCAAACTTACGAAGTACTCTCACCCAACTAGTACCTACGTTTTGTTCTGAATGGCATGGAACGTTCTGTTCCTGTAGAAGTGTGTCGAACGAAGATATAGCGCCCGTATACGTAGCGCGTCGTCGAATTTACGGGGGTCTCGGAAAGCTGAATTTTACTTCTCTTCTTAACTGAACATAAAGACAGTTTCGCAAAACCGTTTAACTGATTTCCGAATGTTATTCGAAGTGTTGCTTCCTGCAAGATTGATATGTACACCCAATGCTCCAACTATTTATCGCAATTTCAAAACAATTTTCATTCGACTTTCCAACTGTTTTTACTCGATTTGCAAGCTACTAATACATACGAAACTTGGCCACGCTCATAATTGGTCACCTAAAACAACTTTGAGCGTTTTCCAAGAAGTCGTGAATGGTCCGAAACCAATTGAAAATCACGGGAAGAATATCGAGGTTGGACTTTTTTCAATTTTCCGTAATTTTCCCAGTTTGAATTGGCCACCTAGTTTGCCCGTACGTCATGAAAGGTCGCAGTCATTGATAAAACGCAAATTTGAAATCAGCCTAAGGATATCTGGGAGGGACGTTTTTCAATAACAATAAGTTTGAACGTTTGCAAGAAGTCATGGGTGTTCGCGGACACGAATATGAAAGATATTTGATATTAAAGCAATTGGTACTGACTTAACGGCCAAACGATGATGTATTTACATCGAAAGCGCTTGCTCACAGTATCTCAGTATCTCACCAGCTAGAGACGGACTCACCTAACAGGCACGTTAACTTTAGTAAAGATATTTGAAGTCAGGGAGAAATATCTAGGTGAGAAGTTCGCCTAGTTCAAAATCGGGCAACTAGCATGGTATTTCAAGTAGGTCTTATAACTATGTGACCATCCACGACGCCTGGACAAATGGTAAAAATCTTCGATAGCCTATTTTTAACGCGTCCAAATTACATGTAATACCATTGATTCCCTACGAAGATTGATAGATATATATACTTTTTTTATTCAACAATTTGCTCATTATTGTGGAAAGTTTGAGGCTCTCGATTTTCCAACTCCATTCAGTTATCCATACAGTCAACGATTATTGAACAATCTCTCAACCAGCAAAAACAACAACACAACACAAAACCACAACTGGGCAAAAGGAACAAACGATGACGCGGGTTGTTGATTGAACAATCTCTCCTCCAGTTTTACTGAACTCTCAAAATTGTTTAAGTAGTTTCCCAATTTTTTTAGATTGCCGAACAATTTTTAGTTTTTTTTCCAGTTCCCACCGACCAACGAATTTTACCCCCTTTTTACTTTCCTTGGCTGTACGGAGTGAAAAAGAAAGTTGTGTAATCGAAAAAAAGAGATTTGTTGTTTGATATGAAGTTTTCTTCGTATCTTTACGTTTCATACCCTACTGAGTCCGAAAACACTATTTCTCTATCTGTGAACGTGATAGCGAGTAAACTGAACCAGATCAGCTTAAACTTGATATCTACCCCACAAGTTACTAAGGGTATGAGCGAAATTCGCCCAAAACTAACTATAGTTATCATAATAATCACTTTTAAAGAAACATTGTATAAACGGTTAATTCGTGAGACTAAACGCACTTGACGAAGCAACGAAACGAACTTTAATTTTCATAGACAAATATCATATGACCAGAAATAACGGATGAACCTGGTCAACCAATAACTAACTGAAGGGTCATCCGTCACTTGTAAATTTCAACAATCACAACACTAAATTTGTTTTGTTTTTTTTGTCAAAAACGAATTAGATTTTTGGTATAGACAGCATAAGATGCCCCGATAATACCATAAAACTCTCATTCGTGGGCGTGAAGCAGCACAATAAATTACCAAACATTTCGACGTAAGTCAATTTTTGCGCAGTTTTTTCCTTATCAACTCCGCTCATATGTTACTAGGATCCTCATCAAAATTGACGATGAGCGTTCGATAACGCTCGTACAATATATAAGAGCTACTCCAGAAATTCCGGAATTTCAACCCCCTACGTTTTACTCACTACCATTTCTCACAGGTTTTACCCGATAATTCTGGGAAAGTGATTATTATTCTTCTAAAAAAATCGCGTTTAATAGATTCATTAATTTTCTGTGTAGTGATTGCTCAATAATAGCCATGGCACAAACAGGAGTACCAGAATAAATTCCGGAACTATAAGCGCTATCACTTTCTACCGTCGTGAAGTTATTTCTACCAAGTTTGAATGAACTGAGCGAAAAATGAATTGTATTAGTAGCGAAAGCCGCGATACCTATTGTAATTACGCTGAGCTAAAGGATGTTTTTAAACAAAATGTTCAACGGTTTCGCAAAATCGTTTACCAAATTTCAAATCAAACTAATACTTCATTCTCCAGCAATTTATTAGGCAACTATTTATGCTCAATTCCCCAAACATTTTTGAACATTTCCTCAACGTTTTATGCGGTTTTCCAATTATATGCTTCGTTTTTATAGCAAACGTTTATCCTTTTCCCCGCAATGTGTTCAAGGTTACACACGTCTTCATTCATTTCTACGATTTTAATTTTTCTAGTTTCCGAAAACATCGCTTGTGTTGAGCTTAGATAGTTGTTTTAATCGATTATCCCACGACTTTTTTCATCATTTCCTGCTTGCACTTAGTTCTTGGAATTCGATTTTCCCAGGTACTCGAAAAATGCCACCATTCCTCAACGTGTTTAATATAATTTCACGTAATTTTTTAAATAATTTTATTCGTTTCCACTATCGGAACAGAACTCGACTATTTTAATTCTGTTCTTCAGCTATTGATATAAATTATTTTCACTCCATTTCCAAACAGTCGTGACCGGGGTTTTCCCGCCGAACGTAAGTAATTGTTCCTAGAATTTTTATTCAATTTTCCAGCTATTTTACTATTTTTACAATATTTTATATTTATATATTCGCAGTTCCCCTCATTCTCCAATTACTATTTTTCTGACATCTAATGAAATCCGAAACAATCGTTCTCGAATGCTAACCATAGATTTTAAAATAAATTACCACCCAGCAATAAATTCTTTCCAAGGGGATAGACAATTACGCTATAAATTACTCACTTGCCAATCGCCTAAATTCCAAAGTGGACACGAAGAACGAAATCGTTAACATTCTGCTTCCGGAAGATTCATCCCTTCGTCGAAGTTCATTGCTTCAGCGCCTCAGGAACGATTTTATTGATTACCAAAAGGGTTTTACTTGCCAGAACCATTTCTGTGAGCTACCGAGTTGAGGGCGAGCGTCCGTTGGCCTCAGTATTGGGGCAACAACCTTATCGTTGCTGTACACGTGTCGGGGCCACCAACCATTGATTGGGCAGAACTCATTTTCCATTTCAACGCCTCAGTCGTTTTCCCTGCATTTTCAAAATCGAGCTTAACGAGCGAGTATCGAGGACAGTTTTCACGGGGTTTTCTCGCGATAAATTTTCACGTCTTTTCGCTCAAATTTTCGGTAAATTTCTGAAGGAGTTAAAAGACGAGGTGAACGTCCGTGGAAGAGCTGGTGGGACGGTACACGTGGCGAAGGAGCGAACCTAAGCCTTACCCTCTGCTGAAGTGCATTCAACCTCAATTGAGGGGGGCCAGGGAGTTGGGTCTCTCGCTCCTCGTGCCTTCCGAAATAACTTCCTTTCCTTTCGGTCCTCCCTTTGGCTTCGTAGCTGATCCTGGGGGCTTCCTTCGGAAAATCTCTCAAACTTTTTACTACTTCATCTACCCTTTTTTTTTTTACGATGGAAGTTTCGGACTCTGCTGGGCGTTACGTTCTCCGGCGGATGCGAATCAATAAATTCCATTAATGCGAACTGGGTTACAGAGGTCATCCCGTCAGCCATTGAATCCTTCGTCGGGGCGAACAAAGACCGGAGGTCAACGTACGATAATATTTACGAGTCCGTATAATGAAGTGGCCACCCATTGCATTATTACGCCGCGTCGTAAATTTGTGAGGCCATCCGCTTGCAGGACACATTAAAACACACAGTTGGGTTCTCCTGACATTGAAAGCCAAATCCAACACAAAAGCGAAAACCATCTAAACTCCGAAACTATAGTGTTCCGCGTATATATTTGTTAGGACGTCTCTCCGAAGTTGAATCATTACTAGACTTCCTGTATTAGAGCGACACCCTTACAGAACGGTAACAGAAGGGTGGAGGGGGGGGGGCAAAATGGGGAAAAATATTTTTAATGTAATAAAAACAAATGAAAACACTAACTTCCAGTTGTAAATTCCCGGGAGGAGATACTTGCCATCATTAAGAACCAGAAGAACGTAGACGATATCCCTGCCGAGCTAATAAAATGCGGTGGAGAAGAGATATGGAAGGAACTCTACGAGCTCATCCTGATGATATGGAGGGCAGAAGAAATGCCAGATGAGTGGAGTGTCGCCGGGATCTGCCCGATACACAAAAAAGGCGATAAACTGACCTGCTCTAACTACAGGGGCATAACCCTACTGTGCACAGCATACAAGGTGTTTACCTGTTGGCTGAACCAGAAGCTGGTGCCCTTCATGGAACGGGAGGTAGGCGAGTACCAGTGTGGCTTTCGCCGTGGTCGATCAACCGTAGACCATATCTTCACACTGCGCCAGACACTAGAGAAAAAACATGAATACAATGTGGATCTCCACCACCTCTTCATTGACTTTCGCCAGGCTTACGACAGCATCATCAGAGACCAGCTGTACGGTGATCTGGTGAGGTTTGGCATCCCAAAGAAGCTGGTTCGTTTGATCAAGATGACAATGAAGACTGCCGTGAGCAGAGTAAAGGTGCGAGGATCCCTAGCTCAGGCAGGCATTCCCGGTTAATACTGGTCTTCGTCAGGGAGATCCCTTGGCACCAACACTCTTCAACTTTGCACTCGAGAGTGCTGCAAGGAGCATCCGGACCAACCCCGGCGGAACAATCTTCAACCGGCTGACACAGCACCTCGCCTACGCAGATGATGTCGACATCTTCGCGAGAACAGCCCCCGCCCTCTCTGGAGCAGTGGAGGAGTTCGAGCGAGCGGCCAATACTAGAGGCTTGCAGATAAATGAGGAAAAAACAATGTACATGCGGACATCAAGGAGGCCACCGACACCAAATACCACTTTCCCAGTCGCAAACCACGACTTCCCAGTCTGTCACGACTTTAAGTACCTGGGCGCGCGTATCACAGAAGACAATGATGTAACTACCGAAATCAAAGCACGCATAGCAGCTGGGAATCGGTGCTTCTGGGCGGTGCAAAAGACTGTAAAATTTCGTGGACTCTCGCGCCGAGCCAAGCTTGCAGTCTACAAAACAGTTGTGCGCCCAGTTGTCACATATGGTTGCGAGACTTGGGCCCTCACGTCTGCGAGCGAACGTTTGCTGAATTGTTGGGAGCGCAAGGTCCTGAGAAAAGTCTTTGGCCCTGTATATGACAACGGTGAATGGAGGATCCGAGGGAATGCAGAGCTGAGACGCCTGTACGGTGAGCCTGACCTGGTGGCATTCGTTAGGCGAGCTCGTCTCAGGTGGCTGGGTCATGTCGAGAGGATGCCCACGGAAAGATTCCCAAGAAGAGCTATGTACGGGGCCCCTGGTGGAAGACGCCTGAGAGGAGGACCACGCCTGAGCTGGCTGAGGGATGTTGAAGAGGACCTGACTAGACTGGGTGTGAGAAGATGGAGGACCCATGTCCATGACAGGAAGGAGTGGAGGTCAATTGTTGAGAAGGCCCTGGTTCTTGGAGGACCGTAGCGCCGGATAAATAAAATAAAAAAAATCATTTATAATTTAAAAAAATAAAAAAAGGCTCGGAAACTTTTTTGTGCTCAGATTTAGGTAACTTAACGATAATACACTATTTTCATTTCTGGGCAAATGGCAAGAGCAGTACTATTGCGACTTTAGGGTAGTTTTTTTCCCTTATAAAAATCAATTACATGATACAAGAGTTCCTAAACAATCTCAAGGTGGTGTTAGTTCAATAAGCTGCCGATACGACGAACGTTTAAGAACGGTCAGCAGCTAATCAGGAGCCACCGCAAAAATTCCGGAATTCAAACTAACGTCGTTTTGTCGATTAACTTTTTTCACCGTTTCCCCTATAATTCCTAACGCGAACCTCCCCGAAAAATTCGTGTCGACAGTCCCGTCAATTACCAGTATCCCGAATTTTAAATGGAGCGCATGCGATACGTAGCAGCAACACAATAAATTTCGGAACTGAAAGTTCTACCAGTTTCTACTTAAAACGTGAAGATGCGCTCATGCGAGCTGAGTGAACGAATGATGAGAGCAGCACAATAAATTATAAAAATTTTTCGTGGAAAATCGATTTTGGTTGGGTTGTTTCCTTATAAATTCCGCTCATCTGACGTTGAAAAAAAAGCCTGTTGTAAGAAAATACCATGCACTTAACCCAACACAAATTTCGTGACGCTTCTCCGTTACATATCCCGCGTAACATGCCCCCCCGCGTTACATTTTCGAGTTTATGTAGCAAAGTAAAGACATAAAATGTTAAAATGCTGCTCTCGTCATTTTCCCACAAATGGGAATTTTATAGTACAATTGTCTTATGAGCTATAAAAAACACATAAAATCAGAAACCTGATTAACCTGTTCGTCGTGGAAAGTAAACGAAAGAAACCTTTACACAAACGGTGGGTACAGCTTTCGTACAAGTACGCAACCACGAGGAACATTTTATGTCTTTTATTTTTGTTTTTAAGCAATGATAACTACGTTTGATTGTGCTCGTTGACGGTTTCGATATAATGGCCGCGTCAATTGCAATTGACATCATCACTTGGTCACTGAGGTTATTAAAAGTGTGATGTTACCAAGCGTTACATTTTGTAACATACGTTACCAAGCGTTACATTTTGTAACATACGTTACCAAGCGTTACACTTCAACCATTCGATATTTCGTGACGCTTCTCCGTTACGTAACGTCTCCCGCGTTACATTTTCGAGTTTATGTAGCAAAGTAAAGACATAAAATGTCAAAAGCTAAACTGTATTTTTTGTTTACTCCCCTTGGCTCTATGAAGGAGAAAGGAAAGATAATCGGCTGGAAACAAAAGTTTAATTCTTTTCAGATCTTTACGTTTTCAGGCCAACTCAGTCCGAAAAACAATATTTGGAAAACGGTCAGTGTCTGTGAGCGCGATTGAGGAAATCGTATAGCCCTTACCCTGGGACGCCAAAATAAGGAGGGTATGAGCAAAATCCGCCCGAATCACAGCCGTCAAAACATTAAATATTTTTTGTCTCAATAACAGCTATAACAATTTTGATTAAATTATGTGTATGGAGAGTTTTAAATAACACTACCTAACTATACAATTCCAGTTACTTTCAATACCACAATTAATTACCAAATATCGACGAAAATCGATTTTTAATTCGACTTTGCTCAAATTTCACTAGGATCTGCAGGGAAAATGACGTGATAGTCCAATCAAGCACGTACACGATGCACGTTTGATAACGCCTATAAGATATATAGGAGCTACACCAGGAGTTCCAGAATTTCAACCCACGCCGTTTCACCGACTACCATTTCTCACATTTTTCACCAGACTATTCCAAAACGGCGAGCTCGATCTTCATGAAAAAAATCACGTGGTCTCATAAATCTTCTGCGTGTTGATTGCTCAACAACGTTTGACTTGGCACAAGTAGGAGCAGCACAATCAATTTCAGAACCTTAAGCTCCTCTCGCTGTCATGTAAAACGTTCTTGGTAACAGATTCAATTAATTGCCTTAGTCCAGAAGTGCGCGTGAGGCCAGGGATAGTTGTGTGATGCATCACACCCGATATTTTTACAGTAGTTCTGAAAATCTTATAAATTACACCCGTCGTAGTCGCTTAGTGCAAACCATACATTTTAGAACCCTTAGTGACTAAACGTGTGTGTATAGAACGTTAAGGTCTATTTTGGGCAGTGCCAACTAACTCGACGGTAATACGAAATGTTCACCTTTGGAAAATTGACAGGAAGATCACTATAACGAAACGCCTCAACTGAAATATATTTTAGAGCAGTTTGTTTCGCCCCACCCTACAGGCAGTTTTTTCGAAACTAACTATTCTTCTACACGTGTGACCGTTTAAAAATTGAAATGATCGACTGTGCAGCAAAAATTGGTAACAATGTATATAAAATTTGATAGTGTGCTAAACTAATCAATGTGTATCTTATTCAATAAATGTTCCAATGACAGCCTGTTGAACAAAGAGAGCAAATCTAGAAAAAATCAAGTTAACTCTCGACTATTTGTTGAAAAGGAGGTTTCGTCGAACGATCAAATATTAATTGCAACGCATCGCACAACTTTCCTCAGCCCCACATGCATTCAGCGATTTGACCACTGTAGTAAGTGATAAAATCTGAGTTCGTAGAAAGTAGCTCGACGTTCGACATAAAAACTGGTGGCGCTTAAGGTTACGGAATTTATTGAGTTACTCCTACTTATGGGGCATAAGGGGCGACCGTTATTGAATTAATCACGCAGAGTTTCACAAAATTGTTCTGAGAACGCTAGGATCTAAAATAGACTTTTTCGATATTTTTGATAATTTATTGTGCTGCTCCCGTCATTTTTTCGCAAATGAAAAATTTAAGCGGTTTTATGTCATTTGAAAGTGTTCATACAAAAAATTTAACTTAAATCGTCGTAGCCATTTTTGAGAAAAAAAAAGTTTCGTGTTTTGGACTATAACTAGTTACTTTTGGTTTCGCTCATACTCTTAGTTTCTAATTATATGATTATCTGTGGGCTAAATATCGAATAGGAGTAGGCTTGGTTAAGCCGTTTTGAAAGGCGTTCACACAAACCGTTTTCCCAAAAGGTATTTTTCGGACTCAGTAGCCCTTGAAACGTAAAGCTCTGCAGAAAACTTGATTTGTTTTTTCTGCCGAGTACATAAGTTAGCTTCCTACTCCGTAGGGCTAAGGAAAGTAAAATAAAGAGTGGGGTGCCTCTAAATTATATTCAGTATGTTCAAATTTGCGGCGCCTTCAAGATGGATAGTGCGGAGAAGAGCAGTAGTGAGTGACCGGGAGCTAAAAGCTGGTTATAATTGCAAATTATGGGATCTTCGAAGATCGCAGGAACGTTCACTTAGCTTCACTGGATTTGATTAAAGTCATAGTTTCCTTGTCTCTCAAGGTTCACTATCTGCGACGTTTCGAGAGAATGGCACAATAGCATTTCGATGTTCGTCGTAATTTTTCATAATGGACTTTGGCAGGGGTATATCGCGCTATTGAGGTAGGGACCACAGGCTTTAAATTTGTGTGAAGGTCGAATTGTTGAGTTCCTACTTCGTCATAGCAACTCGGTTTCTGAGGACGCCAACGCTTTAACGATTATATCACTGAGTGGTCAGACTGTCAAAGGCTTTTAGTCCTTATAGCTTCTGTTCTGTTCAGCTCAAGCCAGAATTAGTAAAGGTCGCCCCTGTCAATCAACTTCTTTTCTTTTAATATTCTCAACTCTGCCCAACACAGGGATTAATATTTCTGGAACCGATAACGCACCCTCTCGCTTACTGTTCCCCCAAAGTGGCCCCTCTTCCCTTATCTCACTTCTCACCCCTTACTCGTACCACCTCCTCACTGTCACTCTTTCGCTTGCTTACCTGCAAGTATTCAGTAGTTAGTTCAGGACGAGACACATTCAGGTATATTTGTCGCTAAGAGAACCAGCTCATTTTATTTACGTAAAATTTAAAACAGGAAAACTCGAACCGAATCTTTCGAGGCTAAATGGCAGCTCCTTAAAAACAAAGTGCGTGTAGCCTCGTAAAATTAAGTTGGTTTGATGAACTTAATCTAATTAGAACTCAGATAATTATACCAATAACACGACCTGGTTTTCCTGTGAAACGTCAATTTTACCTTACACTTCCCAAAACGTACTGTTTTTTCCTCAAAAACAGCCTCGACGATTTTGATTAAATGTTCAAAATAGTTTTGTTCAGTGAACGAAAATATAGGTCTACGAAACAACCAAAAATATTCTTTTTCACTTTTGCCAAAACGACTTCAAACTCCCTATACGTCTTCCATAAATGTTCTCATGACAATCCTTAAATTGGTTTCAACACGAGTTAGTCTTCCAATTGCTTATCTAATTTGACTGCTTTTAGTACCTCATTCTTGTCCTTCAACAGATCGGAGGACCAAAGTTATTGTGGAAAGTTGGGCGTTGCTACGGATCAGATATTTTTTGTAAAATTGTCACGTACGACTTCATTGACAGTAACTCGATGTTACTTTTGAATGAAACTAGCTATTTCTTTAGAGCAAGCCACGAGTTTATTATTTATTACAAAACGAGATTTGAAATGAACTTCGTATGAAATCAGAAATCTTAAATTTATTTTATACGAAAATTACGTATCAAGGTTGGATGCCTGCTCATTGAAAAAGGTTGTAGTTTCTTGTTATTCAGACAGCGCTATAAACTATTCAGCTGCTCCAACGTTTCGGTGTATTTATAAACCATTCTCAGATCTTAGATGACGATCTATTATTAGCGGGCATCAAGGGGTGTGTCTGTTTTAGTAGTAGCTTTGCAGTTTTATTGTACGAAGAAAACTGATGTAACAACTCGAGTCATCGAGCTTGGATAGAACTTTTTCTTGACAGACGTCGATATTTTGAGATAGGATTAATAATTAAATGCAAATTACAATACACGCGCTCTCACTGAAAGGTTATTGTCAGAAACGACGTTTGTTCCAACACGGGAATTACTCAGGTTGCTTCTGAGTTAATTATTGCGCATTTTATGTTCGTCATATTGGACTAACTACGCTATATGCGGAATTTACAAAGAAATATCTGGTGCGTTGCAACACACAACTTTCCATAGCTCTACGTCAATTCACTCGGGTATATGGCTTTTTACACTTACTCAATTCATTTATCACTCAGTTCATTTGAACTTAGTCAAACAACACTTCACGGGAGCAGGAAGCGGCAGCGCTTACAGTTCCGAAATTTATTGTGCTGCTCGTACTCATTCCAGGACCATTATTGAGCAATTGGTACCCAGATAATTAATGAGGCTGTAAAAACGAATTTTTTGAAGAAGGATAGTAATTACATTTGCAGAGTCATTGGGTAAAAACTTTTAGAACTGGTAATAAGCGAAACGGCGGTAGTTGAAACTCAGTAATTTCTGGAGTGAGCCCCATGAATCTCATGCGCGTTTTTAAACACTCACCCATTAGGTATTGCCCATTACTATAATACCAATTTTTTTAAACATTCCAGCGGGGTTTATAAGGAAAAACCGTGCTAAAAACGCTTTTCGTCAACAATTTAGACAATTTATTGTGCTGCTCTCGTCATTTTCACACAAATGAGAATTTTATGGTATAGTTGGCATATTGGGAGCTACCAATATAAAAAATGTATTCAAAATCGTTAGAGCCGTTTTTGAGAAAAAAAAGTGGTTCACTATGATAACTATAGTTAACTTTCGGTGAATTTTGGCCATACCCTTATTTTGGCGTCCGATGGTAACCTGCAGGCGAGATATCAAGTTTGAGCTGGTACGGCGGTTTTCTCTAAATCGTTCACAGACACACAGACCATTTTCCCGAATAGTGTTTTTCGGACTCAGGAGGGTCTGAAACGTTAAGATCTGAAGAAAACTCAAAAATTTTTTTTCAGCCGATTACATAACTTTCCTTTCTACTTTGTAGAGCCAAGGAAAGCAAAAAAACTGTACTATTATCACTTTCCAACGAAATTTCGGATAATTTATTGCGCTGCTCTCGTCATTTTTCCAACAACGGAAATTGCCCAAACAAAACATTTGATCAAGTTGATTAGAGCCGTTTTCACGAGAAAAAAAAAATCGGGTGCATTGCATCACACAACTTTCCTTAGCCCCACGCGCATTCAGCGATCTTACTTGCTCTAGCAATTAGTAAATGGCTTTTCATTCAGTTCATAACAACGTTCTACGAAGAAACTTGTGGCGCTTAGGGAGCCGGAATTTATTGAGTTTCTCCTATTTATGCCACTTATTATTGAGTAATCAGTGCATAGGTATAAGAGGTCAAAACTGTGAAAAATGTCAGGTGGCTCGAACTCCAGAATTTCTGGGGTTGCTGTTAACAATTTTTTGAACGTCATTAAACCATCATCGTATAACTACTTTATTGGGCTGCTACCTCGATTTTTTTGGATAATTTTAATGTAGTTTAAGCGGGTTTTATAAGGAAAAAACTGCGCCAACATCAATTTTCGTTGGTAGTTTTAATAATTTATTGCGCTGCTCTCTTCATTTTTCCACGGATGAGAAAGTTACGTTACTATTGCGTTGTTTGGACCTGTCAACACACAAAACTGAATCAAAATCGTTGTAGCCGATTGGAAGACAAAAATAATGTTGGGTTTTGATCACTATGGTAAGTATAGTTGGTTTTCATGTCCTCATTTTAACGTTCCACGTCGATCTGCTGGTTGAATGTCAAATTTTGGTTTTGGCGTTCTCTCTCAATCGCATTCCCAGACGAACGGACAATTTTCTTAAATGGGGATTTTCAAACAAGAAATATTTGAACCTCTTTTTCAGCGTGCTACACGACTTTCCTTCCTACTTCGTCGGACTAAGGCATGTTAACAGGGGAGGGGGGGGGAGGGAGTGTCGTCAATTACTTCCAAGGAAGCAAATTAGGGCAGCATTTTCTTTTTTTTTCGTTTTTCACGGAAACCGTCGATTATACTTCGTTTTTCTGCGGTACTAGCGGATCTCGTAAGTTATTGTTTTTGGTCGTACGTGGAATTAATTACAAGCAATTAACGAATGGCCATGAATAAGAAATTCAGTTTAACCGTTTACCGCTCACCTATATTCTGAACGAGGAAAAATATGAAGGTCGACTGAAACACGACGGGTAATTTGTTTGAGAAATGCAAGACTCCAATTGACATGTGTCCCGAAATTCCACGTCAGGCTTAAAAATTGAAACTGCGATATTTGCGTATCGTTTTTGACGTACGTGTGGACAAATTTCCAAGTATAGTTTTTTCGGTGTTTTCACAACTGAGCTGAGTTAGCTACGTATTCGTAATCAAAAGTTTGAATGTGGGTGTTCGTAGACATCAACATATTTTATATCAGGGAAAGTACATCCAGGTGGCACCTGTCAACAAAAACTTTAACCGTTTGCCTAGAAGTCGTGGATGATAACAGACATGAATGTGAAACAATCAAGGGAAGAATGTCAACGTGGGAGTTGTTTCAGTTTTTCAAAATTTGGTCCCGTATAAAATTGGCCACCTACACACACATTTTGAACGGTTGCCCATAAGTCGAGGGTGGTCGCAGACACGAGGGAAATTTGAAAGCACGGCATCAATATGTCACGCCAAAATTCGGGTATTAGCAAAATCCACCCAAAACTGACTACAGTTATAATGATCACTCTATAACATACACTAATTGTTTTTTCAAAACCATTTTTAACGATTTCGATTAAACTTTTTTCATAGACACCTCCAAATGACCCAAAAAGACTATAAAATTCTCATTTTTGAAATGACGAGAGCAGTTCAATAAATTACCAAACATCGATTTTCGCGGTTTTTTCCGTATAGACTCCGTTAAAACGATACTAGAACCTTCACAAAAATTAGGGAGGTCGCCCAATTAAATACCTATGATCATTAGTAACTCCAGAACCTACTCCAGATATTCTTGAATTCCAACCACCGCCGTTTCACTAGCATGTTTCTCAGTTTTTTACCCGATAATTCTGTACGGAGATTATTATCGTTCTTAAAAACATCGTACTAGTTGCTCAATAAAGGCCAGGGCGTGAGTAAGAGCGCCTCAATTAACGCCGGAACTGTTGGCGCAATGTTGCTTTATTTTTTAAAGAATATTTGCTGTTTCCGCCGCGCTGCACAAAAAAAATCAAGGTTCTTTTATTAATTTTGTTAGCAAATACTGGTTTGCACCTTATTTTTCTCACTCTAAACACATCATTCAAACTAACAGAAATCAATCCATATCCAAACCCTGCAACACATGAAAGATGTCGTCTTGATCTCAGGAGAAAGTCTCGCTTGAAGTAAGGATTTTATAGAAGACGAAAAACAATTTTTAATTGTCGGTTGTAATTCGCTACTACAACTAATAACTGCAGTTGTTCAATTGAATTGAGGACCACATACATTAATTAGTTGGTCGTAGAACTACAATTAACTTTGTAGTAGGAAAGTAGTTGAACCTTCAATTAACAGCTAACCTGGTTTGAGAATTAACAGTTGGTGGTTGAAGGTTTAGTTTAACTAAAATAGCAGTTAACTACCCCCATCGCGTAGCGTGAATAAGTGAAACCAATCGAAATCTCGGAAGGTACACCGACACGACGGCCATTATTTATTTCCCCACAATAAAAGAGCATGAGCGCCAAAAATAATTTACTGGACGTACATCCCCAGTCAAGAGTCGCTATTCAAGACACTATATAAGACAATACGAGGAAAAAAACCTTGTAATCAGAAAACGTTCTATCGTCGACACAAACAGGAAGAAATAACGAACCTGCTGAGTCAGCTGGCAAAATTCAACTCGAATTTTCAACCGCTTATGTCACAATCTTCAATAACTAAACATTATGGAAGTGACAACACTATTTTTGAGGAAGGTTCACAATTACTGTTCTCTAATGGCAAACGAAACGAAAAAAAGTTGAGCAAAAACACTAAAAAATATTTTATGCGGTGTACCACGCAACTTACACCGTGTAGGCAGCTAATAAGCGTTTTGATTACGTCAGTCTAACGTGAGCGTGTTGAGGGACTAAAATCGATTTGGTTGACATTTTCATGAGGAGTAATGCTGTTCTCGTAGTTTTCCATTGGGTGAAAATTATGAATGATCGTTCGGTCATTCGGTTCTGTCCGTACAAAAAAGTAATTAAATTCATTGGAGCCATTTTTGAGGAAAGATAATTAGAGCTCCGTGACAATCAGGGTTTGTTTTTGACCGGTTTTGATGGAACTTTGACTTGGGCACAGTGATCTGCAGGTTAACTATGAAATTCTATCGGATTTGTTTCCGCGTTTCGCTCTCAATAACGTTCACAGACACTTACGCACACGCTGAAAACTGCACATATTTTATTGAGTAAAGATTTGAAGAAAGCAGATTACCTAACTACTTCCTACTCCGTAGGGCTACGGGAAGTAAAAACAGTAGCAAAATGCGTTTGAGAAACTTACGAACTTATGATAAATCAAGTTTATTTGCGACGCCGTGAATTTCAACTGCTTACTGTCAAACTGATACGTAAGAAAATAGAAGTTAAACGAGATTTGTCTCTGACGCAGGAGTACGACCCACTGGTTAAAAACTTCCCGGGTCAGGGCACCCGAAAGATGTGGAATAAAATAAAAGATGGAAATCGAATAAACGAACAGTTCACTTTCAGGTGATAAACAGCTTGTCGCGATACGTATTTGTAAATGTTGACCGTAGAAGGGCTATTGGTTGTGTTATTGGGAAAATCTAGACGATAAACAAATTGTTATCGGGGCGAGAGTCGATTTCAAAATTTCCCCACTGACTGGAACTGACGTAACTTGTTCGCAGTCTGTAGGTGGACCAATAGAGCGTTAAGTATTTTGTTTCATATCAGAGACATCGTGGAACTTAAAATGATTTCTTAGCCGCTAGTAGTACGTTCCACATATAATTTCGCTTCAGTTGGACATTTAATAAGGCCTTTTACGCCTTGGGAACTTCGCGCTGAGACACAACAGACTAGATTTCACCAGTACGCCTTCATGTCAGTCGCAGTTCAAGCTGTGAAGTTCTACATTTAAGACAATCGACAGTCGTCTTGAGTGTGAAACTGGAGGCCTGTGTCAAAGCAAAAGCTTGCACACGAGGGTGGCGGATTTAATTCGACGGAGCTCGGTTCGGGATTTCGCAGTTGAGAACGACCTTGAATGGAGGGCATTAAGTCGACTAGACTTCTTAAATAGCCCGTCGAAACAACAAAATATTGTGTGGGAGTAGAAGAAGTTTCGCCCCAAATACCGTCAACGACGAACGTACCGACCTCGAATTCAAATATGGAGCAAAACGTTATCGTCAAAAGTTTGATAAAAGTAGATGATGATGTCTGCCAGTTAGGCAAAAACCACGTAGAAACGGACGAATAATCTTTCAAACACGAAGAAGTTGGGGGCGATTCTGTGAGGACGAAATAACTATATCGAGACTTGAGCATTTGACTAACTCAATCGGTTAATCAAGGTTCCTCCAAAAGATGCACTGCCCCAACGACCCAAATTAATGTTGCCTGTTCGCAAGGATCTACGTGAAGATGAATGAAACCTCAGTGTACACGGTACGGGGCATTCCATCTTGAGTTTTTCAAACGAATTGAAGGGACGACGCTGAAGTGAGTACAGCGTTGGGATCTTGTTAAAAAGAGACGTTTTTGGGAAATGTGCCTTGGTGAGATGGAGGCCTCGTGGAGATTGAATGTGCACTCCGACGTGGTATTTGCTGTGGGAGTAATAATTGAGGAGGGATGGCTATGTTTATATAGAAAAATCGTGTTTTACAGGCACAAGATTCTTCTTCTTTCGTTTTTGTAGCTGAAGGCAACCGAAGAAAAACCCCGAACGTGCTTGTTGTGTGGCGTCTCTGGCCAGCTTCATGTCCCCTCTCTCTCTCTCTCTCTCTCTCTCCCATGGAGCGTGTGCGACGGCCTCATTAATCTCGCACAAAACGCAGGATATCCTTCAGATCTATGCCCACAAACTTCCGTGGCTGCAGGAGATGTGTACCAAGCGCTGTAAGGCGAGTCCTGTGTCCTAGCCAGCTACTCCCAAGTACATGGTACGTGGTCTGCCGACTCTGTAGCAGCTTTGTACGCAGCTAACTTACGAATCTAGGCTAGGTGGTACCATGGTTGACGGTGGTCCCGTGAATAGACCTCATAACGTCCATGTACTTTTTCTCTCCAGATTGAGGATCTGCTCCCTGGAGAGCCTGATAAATAACTTTAACTGCCTTCGGCCAGACACATCCCGTCAGTAGGCAGTGCTGCAATACTCCTCCAGTAGGAAACCAATGGCTTAAGGGCAGCCTGACTGTCAGTCCCCTACGCAGAAGATTCTGCGCACACTGTCATGGCGAAGAGCTTGCATAGAAAACATGATGTCGTTGCCCGTATTTCTGGCCCACAAATCACTGCACCAGGCCACCAAGACTATTCTTGAATTAAATTTTAAAAAAGAGTTTCACTCATGCCAATTCGAAACAAAAGACGCCTGTTTATTTAATCTCTCAATCACGCCGGTTATTTTCATCTTCACAGCGTACTGACTTGACAACGCTGTCAAAGAATGTAATTGGCGGTGGGGGGAGGGGGTTCGTAATAAATTTGTTTGGACCGAAATGGTCTCTATTTTCAGATTTGGAATGAAGGCGATTAGAGTAAGTTTCATAATCTCGCGATACTTCTGCTTCTCTTCCGTGTGGGGCGTCTGTTAATCCCACCGGCCCTAAATCTATAGCGTCGATCACCAAGAAATGGTTACGCATGACCAATAGTCTTGAAATACGGATAGCACCCAATCCTTGGATTCTTAGACTGCTGGACTGGAGTTTGGATTTTCACTTATGCACGGTTGCTTCGAACTATGGATGGAGAGCAATTGTGTACCACAGGGAAACCTCGAAGACTGTATGTGAACAACTCAAGAGTTATTAGATATTACTCGTATATCTTCTAAACGGCTCAAAACTTACATGAAGTTAAAATCAAGATTTCACTGCGTTTAGACTGAAAACGTACACGAAATCAGATACAATGGTCCTTTCTCAAGTGGCAAAGGAATTATTTGACCTTTCGGATTTTGTGGAATTATCGAAGAAAAGGAAGGACAAATTCTGGGGATTGCCGATGAAAATTCTAGGTACACGTGCCACGAAGGAGAGTTCTAGAGCAGTGGCGAAATATTTTTCAGAGCTCATGCTCGTAGACAAAACAAAACGAATGACAACTGATAGTAATTCATTGCACGTGCTCTAAAAGAGTAAGCTGATGAAAAAGATATTCAATTGGAAGTTCTCAGTACCATCCTGGAGGCTCGCTGAAAAGAAGATGAGTGACATCAAGATGTTAATCACTTCGTATAGGGGCATGGAAGGAGTTTCATGAGGCGGCTATTAATCATCTCAATCAGTTCTAACGACTGCGCCAAAATATGAAATTATTCTTACACTTACAAAATGAGTTTCACTCTGGACTATTGGAAACACAAGACGCCTTTTTATCATCTCTCCATCACGACGCTGTACAATAGAAGCATCTGGAGTTGGTACAGTAGACAAGAAACAAAAATAATACTTTGGTGTAATGAATGAAAATTGAACAGGGTCCCAGAGGAATTTTAGTGGTTACTCCCGGAGTTCGTCGACTTGATCCTGATACACTCTATGTTCGAATTCTCTTTCGACTATATAAACATTCTGCGTGTTACATACAGTTCGTTACAATAACCGCCGAAATTCCTCTTGAAGAAATGTGATTGCAATACCAATTTCTGTAATGGTAATCAAAATCCCAATTACTTCTTTGATTACACACAATGGGAATGGGTTTTTTGAACTTTCATTATAACCATTGCAGGAACTGGACTGGAGTAATTCCATTACCTGCCTGCTTTCGGATTACAAGTGAATGGGCGTGATATGCGCTTTTGGGCTATTATTAATAATATGTCTATTATTTATATATACACGTATTAGTCTCAGTCCAGACACAAACGATGGCGAACGCAACGCTTCCAAGGGCCTGCGTTCACTCTTCCCGACAGTGACGTCAGACCACAAAGCAGTTTGTTTGCCAGTGTGGTTGAACGCTTAAGACTACATCACAATAATAAGGGTTGGCGAAGCGAACTCCCTGAGACGGTTCAATTGGTTAACTGGGCCCCTTAGCAGGTAGCTCGTAGGTTCAACCGCAGTGGCGAACAAACAGAGGCGGTGGTCAGCCCTCACAGTTTGAAAGGGTGAACGCTAGAGCCTTCTTTCGGACTAGTTTTTTTGCTCTGAAACTAGATGACCAGATTTTTTTTTTCATTCAAACACAATTTTTTCTCGTACGTTATGCTTTAAAATTTTGTTTAAGTAGACCATTGACAAAGACGTTGAAGTTTATCCATCAGCAGAGGGAGATTGGAACTGGAAGGTGGCTATCGAAACACACAACCAATTAAAGAAGTTACTAATTTCAACAAACCACCTAATTTCAACGTTTACAGTTACGTTGGACTCTTGAGTTCCCCATGGTTTGACGTTAAGGAGATTTAAATCTAACACTCTTTCCTACGACGCAATGAAATTCACGTTTCCTCAATCAGGCTGAACCCTCTCTAAATAGATTGCGTGCTTTGGAGAGGACTGAACGACAATCTTATAAATAGAACACAAACAAAACATAGTAAACATTTGACGTTGAATTTGTGAATCGCTTATTTCTTTGCTTACAAGACACAATTGGTAACTGCCGTTTGTGAAGGATGTAGCTTCTGATTCTTCACGAGCCCTGTGACGTATCAATCGAGCCTCTCCTTCATCAGCCAGAGATTTCAAGTTCAGTGTTTTCCCCCCTCTCTCGAATATTGTTGGATAACGTCGAGCGAATCCCTGTTTATTAACCCCTTGCCCAGATATTGTCTTTAATAACGTTCCGAGCAAATTAGGTGAAAGGAGTTCGATTAATTTATTCGATTAAACTCGAAGTGGGTCTTAGTGCGTTCTTATTTTCGTTTCCTTGTATTCTCCTCAAGAAGAGTTATTTATTCATTGCGCGTGAAGAATCAGAAGCTATATCAATCAGACATTACTCAGCAACCTCCTTAAAACGTCCCCAGTATCATTGAGAATCTGACAGTTCTTCAACCGCTAGTCCGCATACTCCTTTCCCATCAGATATAGAGATGAACTGAGATAAATAACAGACATAGATTTAGCCCATCGCTGCATAGCCCATTTCTTCGAAATGTCCCATGAACTTGCAATCCAAAAACAGGCGTGTAGTGGGATTACTCTATTCCAATTCCTGATATCGAAATGGTAATTACGTTTTTCCTATTATGTGTTATAAAAATGTCAAAACCCCATTCCTATTACGTGAGCATAATTCACATGTAATACAAAATTAAAATTTTGATTACCTTACAGGAGTGGGAATTGTAATTACTGTTGACGTAATTTTTGTTCAGGGGTCTGCATTCTGATTTTTAACTATAGCTGATCTTAACCGAGGTGGATTTCCATTAAAGCGTGACAATAATTTTAAAAGTAATTTTAATCTCGAGTTAGTGGAACAGTTCCGTTTTGTTACTTAATCGAGTTTCCAAAATTGCTTGGCGAATGACGCACTGCCATTCAGGGGATTGAGCGTTAAAAGAAATATCCAAGGCTCAGATCACAACAAACGTTCTTTAACACTGGCGACGAAGCGAGCAAACTCGATTAGCTCCCTTCTCAACATAAAATGTCCGGATGTCGGACGAAGACGCAGTGTAAAATATTTATGGGATTGCAAATAGCGATTCCTGATAATGAAACGGCGAGAGGGAGCGGCACAACACGAGTAATAGTCGGGAAACGTGCCAAGGTCGCCGGGTGCAGCTGCAACATGAGATAGGAGCCGAGCGGAGGTGCATTTTTCTCGTTGCAACCGATGAGCCCTGATTACGTGGGCAGCCGTGGCCTTGTCTGACCTTCTCTGCAGTTAGGTATTTTTCTTTATGATGAGTCAACCCGTTGGCAGAACCGCTCGGCGCAGACCTCCCCTACCACAACATTCGCACGACGTTGATTTGCTTATAGCGATAGAGAGACGTCAACAAACGTTATTTTGAAATATCTGGAGCGACGCACCGCGCAACTTTGTACACAGGGCACCTATCACGTCTCGAATTTTTATCGCTGATTAATTCAATCTCGTGTTAACAGTCTCGTGGCACAAGTAAGAGCGGCGCGATAAATTCCAGAACCTGGAAGGTGGACAGGCTGGCGATTCACGGCGAAGAACACACTCGGCGGGGCTCACAGCAGAGGCATTCGTCAGCCTCATGTTGAATTTCGATGAAAACTGAAGGTGCATTGTTCAGTTTGTTCGGGATTGCCGATGTGGGGCCAGGATGAAGAATGAAGACATGTATGAAAGGCCGCCTACTGCAATATGGGAATGACCGCGCCCTGCAAGATTCTCGTGAGGACGCTGCCATCACAGAGAGGAGTGAGGGCCAACTTGCTGCAATGCGCTAAAAAGTTCCAAATTGGTTTCTCAACGTGCATGACTAAATTCATTGGACTACTGGAAGCACACCCTCCCCAATACGCCCCATACAAAAAAAATAGTGATCAAAATTCCATTTTTTTAACGGCTCTAACGATTTAGATTAAATTTTGTGTTGTGTGTGGGAAATGTAAGTGTGCCTCAAATAACGCGACAGAACCATATAATTCTCATCCGTGAGAAAATTACGAGAGCTGCACAATAAATTGCCAAAAATGTCGACGAAAATCTATTTTAATTCAGCTTTTCCTGATAAATTCCCCTAAAACGATCTGAGGTTTCTCAGAAAAATTGTGTTCGTGTCGTAGGTATTTTTTGATGCTGAGTCGAATATGATGGGTCTCAGAGATCTAGGGCTGCGTCCAGATGGGCAATAGCGTGAAGTTAAGTGCAGTAAATTAGGTGAGTTCTAGTAGTTGAAGGAACTCGCGGGACAATATAACGAAAGCGATCATATCTCTCTGGCCTGCTCTCATTTCTTAGCATTGCCTCCCACCACTCATTCCAACCACTCGCTCGACTTGTCGCGTCGTGTCTCTTGCCTAGCATCGCCGAAAAAACTTCAATAGTCGTTGTACCGTTGTAGTGGTCATGTTTGTCACGTAAGCCCTTTGGTGGGCAGACGAAGTAAACGAACGATTGTTATTAAGAAAATAACTGTCTTACCTCAACAATGGTGGGAGGGGGGGGGCTCGCCACGTTAATTGCTAAACTAATAAGCCTTGAGTGGGGATACGCGATGACCACCTCAAACGAACACCGCACAATGTAATAGGAAATGAAACTAAAAAGCACGCTCGACACAACAAGGCTCGCACGTTGTTTTCAGTCGTAGCGAACAACTGACACATTAGCAAAGAGCGACCGAGCCCCGGTCTCTGCTGCACCAAAGGGTTCCTGATCAGTCCTGATCAACCTGACATGTTTCATATCGTTTACTAGTATTTTTCGACGCTGAATCGAATGCGATGGGTCTCAGAAGTGCTCTACAAGTTCGCATATGAGTTGTCATTTTCCGGAAAGCCATTTCAAGGGTGGTACGTATTTTTCTCGGCCTAATGAATTTCCCTTATAATGTAGTGATCTTTAGGAACCGATTTTTCAGGCGCTGCTCAACCAATCGCTTTACTTTTTTTCTTATTTTGTCAAGAATATTATGCTGTAAAGACTTTACCAAAGAAATACCAGCATGAAGTTGTGAAAAAAAATAGGCGAAGTTTTGAAGAAAATGTAGATTTTTTACTAAAATGTTTTGGACTGCACGGCACAGCTTGTGTATAATATACCAGTGGACTTTTTTTTTTTAATCCACGAAATAAGTTCAATAGTAAGGGAGAAAAATGTTCCTGAGTGCTGAAAAACGTGATTGTTCAGAAAACGCGTTTTTCTGAAAAGCAGTTTTTTCCTTGACGTGACGTCGTTTCAAAGCTTCTGAACTTTTCCAAAGTTTGTTTTATGTGACGGGACTCTTTATAGAAGAAGAAGACAACAACAACGAGTAGGTTGTAATTTGACAGGTTACTGATGTTTGTTTTTGTCAGATTTGCATCTTGTTCAGTCGTTCTGATTTCCTTACTTGTACTTTTTTCGTTGGTATTCTTTGCAAGTGATTTTTTCTAACACAATGCCTGGAACACCAAAGCTATTTCAAGTCTTAATATTTTTCGACGTTGGAGAGAATATGATAGGTCCCAAAGAACGTATACAAGATAATAATAAACCTTGATAGTTGATAGACTTGATAGTTGCCAGAGTGAAGAGCGGAGTTTAAAAGGAAAAAACCGCGGTAAAACGCTTTTCGTCGAAAATTTTTATAAATTATTGAGCTGCTCTCGTCATTTTTCCACAAATGAGAATTTCATGGTACAGTTGCCTTATTGAGAATTATCAATGTAAAAAATGTAATCAAAATCGTTACGGCCATTTTTGAGAAAAAAAAATTTGGTGTTTTGATCACTATGATAACTATGGTTAACTTTCGGTGGATTTTGTTCATACCCTTATTTTGGCGTCCCATGATGATCTGCGGGCGAGATATGAAGTTTGAGCTGATTTGATACGGTGGTTTTCTCTAAAAATCGTTCACAGACCATTTTCCCAAATAGTGTTTTTCGGACTCAGGAGGGTCTGAAACGTAAAGATCTGAAGAGAACTCAGAATTGTTTTTTCAGCCGATTACATAACTTTCCATTCTACTTCGTAGAGCCAAGGAAAGTAAAAATACTACTGTACCTCGTGCACTTCGTTTCATTTCATACTACAGCTGCGGGATTGGGGGTTGAGCCACACGTTCTAAAATTAGCAAAAACCCAAACTGTTACAAATACCTTCGGCTCATAACCGACTCTCCTTTATATGGCGGCAATAGTATCCTGCACGCTCCACCACTCTGTTGAAGATAGCAACCAAAACTCGTCGACGTTGTGCCACCCCAACCAGCTTTCGGTTAGCCATTGCAGCTTCCTCCACAAACATTTTACCTAGCGCTGTCTTCACACTCTCACGTGTACATACCTATACATACACAGCTGTATGTACTTGTTGGTTGCGTACTATAAAGTTTACTTAAATAATTAAAATATCGCGTCGCGACCCACAACTTTCCGCAACCCCCCTGCGCAGGCGCTGTACTTCAACGCATTTCTACGGAAACTGTTATTGAGAACAAAATGTAGGTACAAGTTAGCTGAGAGTACTCCGTAAATTTGATCGAAATTGTTATAGCTGTTATTGAGAAAGTTGGAAAAACAGTAAATTAACGTCCATCAAATCTCGTTTTTCGAGCTATCGTGGTTTATATTTCTGTTCAACAGATAGATACAGAAATAATTGCGGAGATGATAATTTAGGTAGGTTAAAGACGCTCCATAAGATCTAGTGAAGCAGTTACTCTGGAAATTATGAAAAGTTCTAAAAGCTCATTTTGGTTTCTTTCTTCGTTCAATGGACTGGTAAAGGAACATTTACTGAGAACGACATATAGGACTTACTTATGTTTTTATTTTACTTCAATACTTCCTAAGTGTTAACTTCCAAAGATTCCACGATTGCATGGATAACTTGACATCACTCGTCTATTACGGTACCGAACCCTTATCCCAAGTATGACTTTTATTTAAAGCATTTTAGTTATTTAGGTCCTAGATTTTTAAACAATTACCTCCAACCATTAAACTTATTGAAAAGTTCAATCAATTTAAAAAAAAAAAGTGTTCATGAGTTTCTTCTACAACAGTATTTGAATGATTTCTATATTAATCTCCTTCTGAATTGATGCATTCATGAATTTTCTTACTTTTTTGCTATTTTTCTCTGCGTCTATAATTGGTTTCTTTGTTTTATTGATCACTAGTATAACGTTTATGTACTATTAATTTACATGAAACTCCTGATTTTCGGACAATTTCCTTAAATTTTGGAGATCAGAAATTGCGAGAATGTTCTTCATATTAAGTGGTACTACTGAGTCTAAAAAACCTAATTGTGGCGCGTGGTCCGTGTGTGTGTCTGTAGTTCGATTTGCGGGAGAACGGTTGATCTGATTGAGCTGGTTCATTTTTTGTTTTGTTTGTTATTTTATGTAGACACCAAAATAAGGTTATGGACGATTTCGACCGATCGGAAGGGGGGTGGGGGACGAAAATGTACCAAAAACTAGGGTTTTTCGCATTTTTCTCGAAAACGGCTCTGACGATTTTGATTAAACTTTCAAATTATATTCTACTAATTAATACCCAACCTTTCTTCTCTATACATATCTCCATGAAACTACGATGAACGGAGATATAGGCCCATGAAGCAAAAATAGGTTTTTTAACGCTTTTTGGCAAAACGGCTTCAACGATAATCACCAAACTTTAGAGATGTTTTCGACTAGTTAATACCTACATATTGTTCTCAATAACTGTTCCTCTGACAGTCCATTGAACAGAGATAAAAATCAAAATGGGTCGAAAATAACGTTTTTTCGAACATTTCCGTAAATTTCAGGGTAACTCATTTACCAGATGTCATAAATCCTAATGTGGTGTCTTTTAGTCACCCATACCCACATTTCGTTCTCCATAATTATTTCTGTATATATAGGTTAAACGGAGATATAAGCCAAGTTAACTCAGAAAAGGAGATTTGTGGAATATTAATTTATCGGTATTCCAATTTTGTCAAAAACGGCTCTAACGATTTCTATCAAACTTACGGAGTACTCTCAGCTAACTAGTCCCTACATTTTGTTCTCTTTTATATGTTCCTGTAAAAATGCGTTGAACGAAGATATAGCGCCCGCATATGTAACTGGTATTCGAAATTACGGGAGTGGCGGAAAGTTGTGTGTTGCTACGCACCAGATATTTTTTCTAAATTGTGTATGTAACTTTCCTTTCTACTTTGTAGAGCCAAGGAAAATAAAAACTGTGGTAAAATCGATTGTCGTCAAAATGTTTGGTAACTTATCGTGACGCTCCCATCATTTTCCCACAACGAAGAACTGGCTGTGTTGTTTGAAGTAGTTTGAACAAAAGTTTCAATCAAAATCTTTAGAGAAATTTTTGAGCAAAAACATATTTATTGTTTTGATCACTGTAATAAAGTGTTGTAGTGTTTTGTGCAGATTTTGCTCGTACCCTTATTTTGGCGTCCCATGGTGACTGGCGGGCTAAATACCAAGTTTGAACAGACGTAGTTCGGCTATTTTCTCTCAATCGCTCAAGTTACCCTTTCCAGTCCGTAGAGCCATGGAAAGTAAAAACGGGTATGGTGGTGTAAACTTAGTGGATTCAGACAAAAGTGTGCATGTGTGGTATAAGCTCGTGTAATGAGTAGGCCCAGGTGGGTTCGAATGGCCCATAAGGTGGTAATAGTATAAGTAAGTAGGCAGTTAGTAGAACTGCGGGTGCCTTCAGTTTTGTCGGATTTAAGGCCATTTCCGGCCGCCGCGTAGACCACACGCCAACATGACTGGGGGCCGCGGCCTGTCGTAATGGTCGCGGCGTTCGCCCACCGGTGGTGTCGGCAGTCGGCCGAGCCGCGATGGGTTGAGCTGGACTCGGGGTTGAGGCGAAGAAGAGCCGGGTACACGTCGGAGGCGCCTCAAGGTGGAAGAGGGCGCGCCGTTTCTGTCGGTAGTGGGGCCTTTCGAGTTCGAGACGACGGGGGCGGGACGGAGCACCAGGTTTCCGGGGGTTCGAACGAAAAAGGGGGTCACGACGAAGGGGACGAATGGACGATGAAGAGCGGAGAGGGGCGAGCGATGATAGGACGGGGGGAGGAGGGGGGAGCTCTGTATCACTGATGGGGTTAAAGCGAGGAGGCGCGAGGCGGCGATTGTGGGCCCTGCAGCGGAGGAGGGGCCGCACGTGTATCCACGTGTGCCGGGGCCAACGCCCTCCGTCGTCCTCTAACACAATTGTTAACATATGGAGTTGGATTTCTCTTACACAATCGCCGTTTTGTTTACCGGGAGGAGGACGAGGAGAGAAAAATATAGTTCGGGGATCTTCTTCGTACAACAAATGAGAAACAACGAGCGACGAATGGGGGCAACGACCGGGTTGACTCTTTAGCAACCACTCAACGTCCTAATCCTATCTGCATCTTTCCTACTTCAAAACTCTTCAAAACTCAAATTACCCTCCTT
Organism: Pachypeltis micranthus; assembly: GCA_020466155.1. NCBI lineage: Eukaryota > Metazoa > Arthropoda > Insecta > Hemiptera > Miridae > Pachypeltis > Pachypeltis micranthus. The sequence goes on from CM035769.1 coordinate 17,610,546, forward strand.
ATAAAGATGCCTGGGCCTTCAACGCCATTTACGAGGCACTCAAGCAGCCGATAAATACTCAATCGCACCACTGTACTGCTGCACACCTAACTTTTCAGGTACCACAGGTGAATATACCTGAGAGGAAGCAAATTAGCACCCTGTGTACTACAATTTATTTCTTGAGGTTTGAACAAATTATTGAATTCAAGTACGATAAACATGTTTTTCAGCATTGTCTGCGCGGTGCACCACTCTCAGCACCACTTTCAACGCAACGCAAAGGGTAAGGGTCGTAAGCAGTAAAAAATACATAGTACATCACACAACTTCCACCAGCTACACATGCATTCAGCGAAAAGAAGAAACTGTTGGCGCTCAAGGTTCAGAAATTTGTTGAATGCTCAAAACCCACGACTGCTACTGAACCATCAGTGTCCAAGAGATTCACGACGCTGCTAATGTAATAACGCGAATATATTGAGAAGCTGCCTACCGTCAACTCGGGACCATCTGGCTTTAAAATAACACAGAAGATAGAGAGAAGTTGAGATGGGAAGGGAAGCTGGTCAGGTCAACCTCACCTTCACGAGGGGCCTCCTGGAGGCGTGGAGAGAGTAATTTTATGTAAGTCTCGCTTTTCACGTCAGAGACGACGACCTCTGGCCGGGGAAACTTTGTCCGTAAGGAAGTTCTTGTGGGAGCTTGGATAAACTTTGGGTCCTTCTAACTGAGGTCCTTCCAAAACTCAGAGAAAGGCACGAAATCCAAGCGAGGCCATGGGATGAGGAAAAGCTGTAAGTACCGTCGAAAGATGGAGTGGGCCATCGACCATTCTGGCCTTAAGGGTTGTTTGACCCAAGCATGGTACCACAGGAATGCACAGCCCGTGAATTATGGGTGAGGATCACTGAGGTGGCTGTCCCCGCAAGGCCAGGTAGGTAGAACGCAGCAATCCAATTCCTACCCGGGGCAAGGCCTGAAAAAGCTGAAAAATGCGCTCGCCCTGCAGACATTGTGGTGGTCGTGGGGTCCCTGGAAGGTAGTTCGTTCATTCCAATTTATTTTGTAACCCGTGGGGTCTGAGGGAGGTGGGAGGCCACCTATTCGATACTCCCCCAGACATCCCAAAGCAGAATCGTAACTGTCCAGGTAGCAGCAGGTCTTCGAGAGGACGGCGGGAGGTACTACCCACTGTGAAGGTTTACCCATTGGACACAACTGTTTTGATGAAAGAGAGCGCAGTTCAGGTCCCACGCAACCTGACACCTTTTCTCATGTGGTGGATGAGCGCAACTAAGCCTTGGAATCCACGAGTGAATAAAACATAGGTGCAGGGAGAACGCCTCGTGGCAATTATTGCACTGTGGACTGCTCAAGCCACAGCTAACTCAAATGGTACCACGAAAGACTTCGAAACCAGTGCACAGTGGTTTATAAGAATGTCAACAGGAATTTGGAAGCGTTCGTTAAGAGCATCATAGTTAGTATAGTCTCACGTTGTGACAACATCGAAAACGAATAATGGTATAGAAGCCGCTGTAGTAGGAAGACCACGTGACGCAGCCGTATAGCAAATCTGGAGCGTCATTGGTGAACTGCAAAGTATTTCGCCCGAGAGAAATCGCGAGCAACGTTGTCAACAAACTGCTGGTCATGAAGGAAACACCACGGTCCAACAGCGAACCGTCAATTGTAATGGTAAGTGAAGACAGAGCATTTCTTAGGATTGAAGAGGCCTCACAATGAGTGTCAACCGGAAAGTACAGAGCAAGACTAGCAGATTAGGTGCTCCTGATCTACATCCTGACATTTTCAGCAAAAATGAGGAAACTCGCCAGTTTCCATAAATAACGAGGATAAGAAATAGTGACACTGAGGAAAGACTCTTGAGGAAGTTATGAAGGGAGCACACAACGTACCGCCTCTTACGCCAGCAGATAGCTCTGGATCCAGACCAGGAGACAACCGAAGATGCCGAGGGAGTCCAGAATCTTGGAGAAATTGAAGCTCGTGTAAATCGTTCGAGAAGTCGACGGAGGCTACCGACACAGTTGCAGTAATTAATGCCTCGAAGAACGTACACCTGGGAGAAATCCAAGCCGATAACCGATATTTCAAAAATATGTTATCAATAATCTAGTAAAACACTAAAAATCGTGATACACATTCATCAGCGGTGTATCGCTCTTCAGTGGCCTCGTCCGTTTTTAGAAGACTGTTGTAATGTTCAGGTGTGAAATCCCGGGCAGGGGAGTTAATGAATTATAAAAAATAATGCCCCAGTACACTTATTAATTAACAACGCCTAATTATTTTGCGGTGACGCAACTCGCATTATTTAATGAACAGTCTTTCGCCATAAATCAGGTTTGAGTTGGATGTGGCGTTAATGTCTTTCAAATACATAATTCTTCCAAGGTTAGTTGTTGATAGCAAATTCATATTTTGAACCTATAAGTATCCCAATAATTCACTCATGGAGAACCCCATATTAATATCAAATGTCATTACACACCGAATGGAACAACCACGCCATGTTGCTCCAGAATGATGCAGGAAGCGACAGCGCTCGTATGCATTCGACTGATCGACTGAGGGATAATTTAATTTGGGTTTAGAAGTAATTGATCAAGTTTGGATATGACTGACTTACCGAACGGCCAATTGAGCAGCACTTCATAGAACTCATTTCATACATGCGCCTTGTTCTTCTCTGAAGAAAAGAAATTGCGTCGTGAGCTCTCTCAACTGAACCGAAGGGAAGAACAACTTCGTGCTTTTTACGCAGATAAGTTAACTCAAGGTCGGTTTCACCAAACGCACCCAATCGCCGTTTAATGCGATTTTATTTTTTTCCTGTTTGGAAATGTAAAACATTGGTTAACACTAACGGGGCTCACCTTAGTAATCATCCATTAACACGTCGACTTAACAAAACGGAAATGGAGCGTTTAAACGTTGATTTAGTTCTGCCGTGGAGACATTTATTCGCCCAATAAATACAACGCGTTTTGCTATTTGACCAACAAAATTTTCTGCATTGCAAATGGTTTTCTATTTTTTTGTCAATTTTTGAGCCCTCACAAACGGAGCGAGCCCTTTCAGTTCATTCGTTTAGTTCAGGTTTTTACTTTCCTTGGCTCTACAAAGTAGTAAGGAAAGTTATGTAATCGGCTGAAATTTTTTTTTTGAGTTTTCTTCAGATCTTTACGTTTCAGACCCTCCTGAGTCCGAAAAACACTATTTGAGAAAACGGTCTGTGTGTGTGTGTATGTGTGTCTGTGAACGATTTTTAGAAAAAACCACCGAACCAAATCAGCTCACACTTCATATCTCGCCCGCAGGGACGCCAAAATCAGGGAATGAACAAAATCCATCGAAAGTTAACTATAGTTATCATAGTGATCAAAACACCAAAAACGGCTCTAACGAGTTTGATTAAATTTTTTATATTGATAGCTCCCAATATGGCAACTATACCATAAAATTCCCATTTATGGGAAAATGACGGGAGCAGCACAATAAATTGCCAAAACTTTCGACGTATTCGATTTTAGAGTGGTTTTTAGAGAAAACGACCGTACCAAATCCCCTCAAACTTGATATATAGCCCGCAGGTTACCATGGGACGCCAAAATAAGGGTATGTACAAAATTGGGTTATGTCCGCCAGTAGGCAAATTACTAAAGTTAACGTACGTTACTGAGTTACTCACAAGCCAGAGGAGACGGACTCACCTAACAGGTACGTTAACTTTAGTATGTACAAAATCCACCGAAAGTTAACTATAGTCATCATAGTGTCAAAACAGAAAATTTTTTTCTCAAAAATGACTCTAACGATTTTGATTAAATTTTTTATATTGATAGCTCTTAATATGGCAATCACACCATAAAATTCCCATTCATGGGAAAATGACGAGAGCAGCACAATTAATAATCAAAATTTTCGACGAAAAGCAGTTTTAGCGCAGTTTTTTCCTTATAAACTCCGCTGGGATGTTAGTAGAAAGTTAAAGAAAATTGGTATTGTAGTCCAATCCAATACCAATAGTGTGAGTGTTTAAAAACGCTCATGAGACACATGGGGCTCACTTCAGAAATTCCTGAATTTCAACTACCGCCGTTTCGCTTACTGCCAGTTCTAACAGTTATTACCCATTAACTCTGCAAAAGTGATTATTACCCCTCTTCGAAAAATTCGTGTACATCCTCATTAATTTTCTGTGTACCAATTGCTCAATAATGGCCCTATAATGAGTATGCGCAGCACAATAAATTCCGGAACTGTAAACGCTACCGCTTCCTGCTGCTGTTTGACCAAGTTCAAAGGAACTGAGTGATAAATGAATTGGGTAAGTAGAATTAGTCATTTACAAAGTGAATTGTTGTAGAGCTAAGGAAAGTTGTGTGTTGCAACGCACCAGCTATTTGGTTTGATAACCACCGCCCTGTAGTAAACGATACTGCAGCAACCTACCTCATCGACTCTTCATGAGTTGATGTTCGATTTGTCTGAATAGCCACAAAACTATCGCTTATCATTCATCCACCGTGGTTCTTCATCGGAACCGCTTTCGCCCCCGTCAATATCGTCTCCTAGTACAAACCAAAATGCTCTAGTTTCCCTCAGGATGTTGGAATATATACGACAACCCGGTAATGTAATAAAAAGAATAAGACAAGACAAATATGTTTGCCCACTCATCGATGTAAACAGCAGAAAATGGCGGAAGTTGGTAAATCGTCGATTTAGAGCGCTGACCAAGTTGGTTCATTTCTTCTGACGATTTATCTTGACTTGACTCCGCCCCGTTAGACAAATGAAATCTCCTACTTAATAACTAATGGATGGTGAAACTGACCTTGATGGCGATGAGCAGTGTAAAGTGAGACTTTCAAGTAACTTCTCAATTATGAGATACTTCAGCCATTCTTATCAATTATGCTGAGCGTTGAAACAAGAAGTCGATATTTGTCTATTACTAACGTGAACTAAGGAAAAGCTGACATACCTACAAAGCCAAAATGAGTTCTTGAGATTTGTAGATCGACAGAATGCGCGAGAATAACTTCACGTATGAAGAATACAGCAAAACGAAGTAATGTAGGCGAATAGCTGCCGTATGAGAGGAAACATCCAGTCTCGCCGACGGCTCCTTCAGCCCCAGAACCGTTACAAAAACACGGTGACAAAAATCGAACGCAATTACAGCTCCCATTTTCGGAACAGCTGCCGCTTCATTAATGAGTATTGTCGCGTAATTTTACTCCCGTAATTGCAGTTTAAAAAATAAAACGTCGATGTTCAGAAAAGCTAACATTTTTATGACCTATCGCACTCGCTGGTGTTTGCGGCTGTGAAATATCCGTTCTCGTCGCCAGCTCCGTCAGCTCCGAGAGCTGTTACCGAAATCGCAGTAACTCGGCACGCACTGTTCCAATGCATCTGTATTAGTTGTATTTACTCATTTTACTCGTAATTGCCTTGTTAGCCAGTTGAGAATTTCTAATTGATTAACAAAGTAACTAAAAAATCTTTCGCGTTTTTGTAGTAAAATATCTGGTGCGTAACAACACACAACTTTCCGCCACCCCTTTGAGTTCGAACACCAGCTAAATATGCAGACGCTATATCTTCGTTCAACGCGTTTCTACAGAAACATTTGTAGAGAACAAAATGTAGGTACTAGTTATATGAGAGTACTCCGTAAGTTTGATCGAAATCGTTTGGAGCCGTTTTTGAGAAAATTGGAATATCGATAAATTAATATTCCACAAATCTCCTTTTCTGAGTTAACTTGGCTTATATCTCCGTTCAGCATCTATATACAGAAATAATTATACAGAACGAAATGTGGGTGTGGGTGACTAAAAGACACTCTGTAAAGATCTATCACATCTGGTAAAGTAGTTACCCTGGAATTTACGGAAATGTTTGAAAAAACGTTATTTTCGACACACTTTCATTTTAGTTCAATGGACTGTCAGAGGAACATTTATTGAGAACAGTACGTAGGTATTAACTATTCGGATACATCTTGAAAGTTTGGTGATAATGGTTGTAGCCGTTTTGCCAAAAAGCGTAAAAAGCCTGTTTTTGCTTCATAGGCCTATATCTCCGTTCCCCGTATTTTCATGCAGATATGTATAGAGAAGAAAAGTTAGGTATTAATTAGTAGAAGATAATTTGGAAGTTTAATCAAAATCGTTAGATCCGTTTTCGAGAAAAATGCGAAAACCCGTAGTTTTTGGTACATTTACGTCCCCTCTCCCCTTTCCATCTGCCGAAATCGTCCATAACCTTATTTTGGTGTCTACAAAAAATACCAAACAAAACAAAAAAAGAACCAGCTCAATCGGACCAGCCGTTCTCCTGCAAATCGAACTACAGACACGGACACACACACACGGAACACGCGCCGAAATTAGGTTTTTTAGACTCAGTAGGCCTCAAAACGTGAAGATCTGAAGAAAACCCAAATTTTTTTTTGTGCCGATTACTATACTTTCCTTTCTTTCGGGTAGCGGAAAGTAACTAGGAAAAATCTAGCCGAAGAAGTACGATCATTTGATTGAAAATGTAGAACCTTCTCACTTCTATAACTTGTACGTTATTGGTTTGTGTTGTTTCTGCTGACATTAGTTAATGAATCTTATCCATGTTGTTAGTTGAACTTCAATATTCTTTGATACGCTCTCTTATTATCAGCTCTGTGTGTATGAGCTGATGGGATCCTTATGACTATATTTTACTCCCATTTGAAATATAGTTCATATTATTGGCAATTCCTCCTACAAATATCATCGCAACTAAACTTATTGAAGTTTCATTGTACGCACAAACGCGAATTCGAAAGAAAGTGTTGAATTGCACTTTGGATTAGATTGTTTCACAAAATTGCTCATAGTATCGTGGACGAGAAAGAAAGGCGCACAGAAATTATAAAGGAGCATACTGACTATGGTCTTTGTCAAGTGCGATCCATTCAACAAAACATGAAATTCTCGACAAATTTTATATTTAGCTTACGGTCTCACATGGGATGCAAGGGCATGATAAAAATTAGTTCAAAATTAACTACAGGCTTGAACGATTTAGATTACATTTTTTTGTTCACAGCTCCAAAAACACAACGGATATATAAAATTTGCATTAGTTGGAAAAATAACGAGAGTAGCACAATAAATTAGCAAACATTTCTATTATAGTACAGATTTTTACTTCCCTTGGCTCTACGAAGTAGAAAGGAAAGTTATGTAATCGGCTGAAAAAAAAATTTCAAAAATTGAAGAGTTTTCTTCAGATCTTTACGTTTCAGACCCCCCTGAGTCCGAAAAACACAATTTGGGAAAATGGTCTGTGTGTCTGTGAACGATTTTTAGAGAAAACCACCGTACCAAATCAGCTCAAACTTGATATCTCGCCCGCAGGCCTCCATGGAACGCCAAAATAAGGGTTTGAACAAAATCGACCGAAAGTTAACTATAGTTATCATAGTGATCAAAACACCAAATATTTTTTTTATCAAAAAATGGCTCTAACGATTTTGATTAAATTTTTTATATTGATAGTTCTCAATGAGACAATTATACCATAAAATTCCCATTTGTGGGAAAATGACGAGAGCAGCACAATAAATTATCAAAATTTTCGACGAAAAGCGTTTTTGCCGTGGTTTTTTCCTTTTAAACTCCGCTGGAATGTTAGTAGAATGTTAAAGAAAATTGGTACTGTAGTCCAATCCAATACCTATAGGGTGAGTATTTAAAAACGCTCATGAGATACATGGGGCTCACTCCAGAAATTCCTGAATTTCAACTACCGCCGTTTCGCCAGTTCTAATCGTTTAATACCAGTTCTTACAGTTATTACCCAATAACTCTGCAAAAGTGATTACTATCCTCCTTCAAAAAATCCGTGTTTACAGTCTCATTAATTTGCTGGGTACCATTTGCTCAATAATGGTCCTGGAATGAATACGAGCAGCACAATAAATTCTTTAACTGTAAGCGCTACCGCTTCCTGCAGCCGCAAAGTGTTGTTTGACCAAGTTCAAATTAACTGAGTGATAAATGAATCGATTAAATAGAATTAGCCACGTACACAGTGAATTGTTGTAGAGCTAAGGAAAGTTGTGTGTTGCAACGCACCAGATATTTCATTATAAATCTCGCTCGTTTTCATAAAAGCAGGCTGATATGCTACTTATACGATGAAAGTTGAATAGTGCATAAAATAATCAGGAGCCACCTCATAAAATTCTAGAATCCAAACTAACGATCTTATTTGGCTGAATGTTTTCGCCGTTTTCCTCATAATTCGAAAACTGTAAACACGAGCCTCCACCATCATGTTGACAGTCCCATCACTTACCTGTACGTTGGTGGTTCAATATACTCGTAAGCCGTGGTATAATAGTAAATTCCAGCGTGACCAGTTTACAACGTCAAGTTATCTAACGAAGATAAAACGCCAATGTACTCGTATACGGGGCTGAGAAAAGCTGTGAGATGCATCGGGCTGGATATTGCTTTTTTTGGCCTATTTAGGCGCTTTTACAAATAAATTGCAGGAAAGATGAAAGCATTTCGATTGTAAACGCGGGAAGACGTCGATTTTAGTTGCGGAAGGGCCCGTCGGACGCGGCACCTGTCGACTCGTCCGGCGGCTTCGGCTCCTCCGAATCCGCCCGAACAATGCCGAGCGGTCAACTGAAGGCCGAGTAGGACGTTCCGTCTCGAGCCCTCGTGAGCGAAACAAGTTGACCCGTTCAGACTGTCTCTTCTTTTCTGGGGAGACTGCCCTCAAAACCTTATCGACTGACGTAGCAATATTTTTGCTCGTTTCGAATTCCGAGGAAAGTTCAGGGGCTCAACTCAAACGTTCCTTCGCCCCGGACGACTTGGAGCTGGACGAAATACCAGTCCAACGAGAATTCGTTCTCAAGCCCTCATTCCTTGCGGATGGAAAAATAATTTTTTGAAGGCTTCGCGAACTACGGTGAATGTTACCTTGTCTTCTACACCAATTTCCAGAGTTGTCCAGAAACATATTGCAAGATGATTACACGCTAATGGCTTATTAAATAGGACTATGGATTAGAAGGGTACAGGTACAAAAGAACCGAGTTTTTGGGCTTGTAACAAATACAGGCAGGTACGAGAGGAATTCGGTCTTACGCGGATACCTGGAATATTATCTATTTCATTCGTGAGGGACGCGGTTTCCTCAACTTACCAAAAAAAATGAGTTCCTAGGAAGAAGGAGACTCTTGAGACCAGTAGAACTACGTTCCTCCACGAAAACCTGCATTAATCATCTGATGATGACTATGTGCTCGGCCACGACGCCAGTAGCGTGAACTACAGGTGTATTTGAGGATTCTGCAAAGAAATTAAAAGTTGTTATGCTTGAAGTTTGTATGACCACCGCCTTCGTTTTTGAATTAATCGCTTTCTCTGTAAAGCGTGTTGCTTAGTGAAAACCCCAGAGAAAGAACATCGACTCCGAGAAAACCCACGGTAACAGTGAACTTTGGGGAGGGGGAGCGTGGGACATTGTTTTTAATGTGTACGAACAGTTCTCTCGTAAAAAAGCCGGAGGGGCGTTTTAATACAATTGCGTCCATGTTTTTAGAATTTTCAAAATTCTTTTAACGGATTTGTACCTCGCCTCGCTAGTGACAATTGAGGTTATATAACGTCATCTTATAAATGTTAAGCTGCTGAACCCCTCTTTGGCCTCTTTTCACTTTCCTTAGCTCTATGATACCAGCACTATCAAAAAACTCAAATGACCTGTACGATGACGGTCTAATAACGTTCATAACCTACTTGGGAGCAACTCGATAAATTCCAGATTTCGAACCAGCACCGTTTCACTTACTACTCCATCGTTTTTATATAATTCCACTACGGTAAATATGATCCTTCTCAAGAAAAACCAACTTGGCAGATTCATGAATCACTGAGTTCACTCAGTAATGGTTGTGACAGAAGGTCGGGCAACTCAATGAACTCCAGAACCTGAAGCAGCACCAGTCAGCCGTTGTAAACTAAAAGAAATAACATTTAGATTAATTGCCATGATAACAATACTTTCCTTACTTTTTGAGTAGCGGAAAGTGAAAATTAAAATAATAAAAGTGATAAAAGTTGCTGAATGCACGTTGGGCTGAGGAAAGTTGTGTGATGCGTCGCAACAAATTTTTATTTTATTCTGTTCGCAGGCACTCTCTGACGTGACATTGGGGACGTCGAGTCACTTTTTACTTTCCGCTACCCGAAGGGAAGGAAAGTATAGTAATCGGCCCAAAAAAAAAATTTGGGTTTTCTTCAGATCTTTACGTTTCAGACCCTACTGAGTCTAAAAAACCTAATTTCAACGCGTGGTCCGTGTGTGTGTGTGTGTGTGTGTGTGTGTGTGTCGTATGAGCCGACTAAAAGGGACAGCCGGGTGGGCCCAGCTTGAAAGACAACCTCACCTCTATGAGGTCCCCGCAGGATTACATCCAACGAGGCTTAACTGTGGCTGGGCGTCACAGTGTACTCTGTCGCCACACTGTGCTCACCCTGCAGTTGGGGGTCCAGAATTCCACTGCCGTACTCCCTGCGTGTTCGTATAAGCCGGACTAAAAGGGACACAACTTACACTTCATTCACATACATGACACACTGGGAACCCCTACCTTTAGCTGGGATCGCAGAACACACCCCCGCAGGAAGGGGACAGAATTCTCCTGCCGTATCCTCTGCGTGGTCGTTAAAACCGGCCTTAAAGGGGCTTAAAGCTCACGACACTGACATACACAACATATTCCAGATACTAAATACACTGCAACGGCTTGCGTGGCAGAACACACTCACTTGAAACACTCATAATGAGCGAAAGACAGTCCTGGAAGTAGCTCACTAACACCTTTGAGCGATCCCCTATATAGGTGCGGCCTTCGGAATGAGGAGGGGAAAAACCAGGTTTGAGCGTTCCTGGGGCGGCTGATAGCGTGTGTCCCGCTCACCACATCACTAGTGGCCGAGGGCTGACTCTGAGCAGCAGCCGAAAAATCCCTCATGCGTCTTAGTCCCGGTGGGTGGCCGGACTGGCAGCTGCGGCGCATGTGGGGGCCTCCCTTTGACCCTCAACGGACCAGCGAAAGGGGCTAGAATCAATATGCCTGAGGGGAGCTTCCAGGACACTGCCTCGAGCACCTCTCGCTCATACCACGAACACACACAACAAATGAACTCACAAGGATACACTACACCAGTCCGCTTCTTTAATCACCCCCTCCCAAATAAGTAAAAACATGACAAAGTCAACTAAAACTTCAGCAGATAATAAAACGCCACCTGCGCCTCTTCCTCGGGCTCGCCAAGCTCGACCCCTCCCTCTTCGGACGATGAGCAACCTACTCGTCGTCCAAACAAACAAGGGCGGAAAGAACCGGGCAAACCGCGTTCATCTCCCCCTTCTCCCCCTAGTAGCCCGGGCAACCCGGCTACTACAAGCACACGACACAGCGTGGACCCTAAACTGTCGGACATGGAGCAAATTTGCGCATACGTCCAAATCATCCACGGCCAGCTGGCACGGATGAGGGCCAACGCGACAGGACCTATGCGGACCTCGTAACTAGTTGCCTCTTCGAAATTTCGAAGCTGGCTATAAAAGCTAATGCCCCCAACGACATCGCCCCCTGCCACTCCCCCTGCGGGAAACTGTGGCGGCTGTCGTGAGGAAGAGCTGCGTAGGGCAATTGCCCAGCAGCCAGTGCCACCAGCCCCCAAACTCGAGGAGCAACCACGAGCCAGGGTAGTACCCCAGGCCCCTCATATGCGGCAGTAGCCGCTACTGCGCCTTCCTCCCTCATGGAGCTGAGGCGGAATGGCAGCCTGCCAGGGCCAGGAAGCGCAGAGGGAAGCAGAAACAGGCCCCAACTAAGCAGGAAGTGCAGGCCGAGGGCAGCGCCCTGCCTATGCCTCCGCCCAAAAACAAGGGCAAAAATAAAAATAAAAACCAAAATAAAAAGCCTCCACCGCTTGCCAAACTCCCCCCTAAAAACCCACGACAAAACGTGGTAGTGGTTAGGCGGACATGTGAGGAAGGAGAGGCTGGTCCCTCCAACCCTGACGCAATGGAAGCGCTTATGCGGGGTGTCCCTGCTACGGACCTCAAAGCTCTGAGTGTCCGAGTGCTGAACATCCGCACCGCAGTAGGAGGTGGCGCCGTCATTGTGACGGAAACGCCAGAAATGGCCAAGGCGCTCACGAGCCACATTTCCACAAAAAGGAGTTGAAGCTCAAGCGTCAGCCCCCTGGGTCGTTTCCCACGCCTGCTGCTGTGCGACGTGCGGACCGACCTTCAAAGAGGACTTGGCCCAACAAGTTGTTGAGCACAACCCTGCGTTAGGCTTGCAGCCGCAGGATGTCAGGCCTCTCTTCACCAAAAAGCGTGGCAGACAGAAGGATTGGGTGATTGAGGTATCACCCAGCCTGTACAAAAACTAGAGGGCAAGGCACCTCCAAATAGCCTGGCAGCGCGGTGCGCCATACGAAAGTACCAAGCCCCACTCAGTGCTACAAATGCCAGCGCTATGGCCACCTGGCAGTGGCCTGTACAAGACCTGTTGTGTGCGCCTGGTGCGCCTTGCCACATCTGAGTAAGGAATGCAAGCGTGATGCTCCCCTCAAGTGTGCCAATTGCGTCGAACGCAAAATCCAACAGGTCGCACACTCTACACGAGACGCACGCTGTACCATTCGTCAGCGAGCCATTGCCCTCCAGGAGTCACGAGTGGATTATGAATAGGTCAAAAACAGTTCGAATCCTTCAGCACAACACAAATAAGAGTTGCCCAGTTATGGCTGAGTTGCTGCAAAATGCACTCAAGAAACGCTGCAGTGTCCTCGCCATACAGGAACCGTACATAGGATCCAAAACTCTTGGTCTCGGATCGCGGGCACGCAGTGGTGGCTGGAGCAAGAACGAGCCAAGGCAGCAGTAGCCTGCATCGACCCGTCCATTGACAAGCTCGCACTCACTCACCTGAACAGCCAGCACGTGTGCGCTGTGCTCATCCGAGCCGGTGGCTTTGAGCTGGTTGTAATATCATTTTACAGGCAATTTGGCGCACCAGTTGCCAACAGCCTTGAACCACTCGAGCGGGCTCTAGCAGGCCTATCAGGACGACCCTGCGTAGTCTGTGCTGATGCAAACGCCAGATCACCATTGTGGGGATCCCCAACCCTGGATGGGGCGGGCGAGGCGTATATAGAGCTGCTCACCAGGTACAACTTGGTTGTTGCCAACGACCCCATGACTGAGGCGACCTATGATGGCCCGGGAGGAAGGTCGTGTATAGACGTCACAGCCGTGTCCCACACCCTGCTACTCAAATTGAAGGGTTGGCGAGTCGTACCAGGTGCAACGCAGAGCGATCACATGGTTATTGACTTTGCCATTACGGATGATAACATCCTCTGCAAAGACACGCGTGAAAAGCGATTCCGCACAAAAAATGCTGACTGGCCGCAATTCTTTAGGGTACTGGAAGGTGAACTGCGTGCCGCAGACACCGACCTAATAGTGCAAGCATCCACACCTGAAGAGGTGGACAGCAAAGTGGACACATTTACCACAGCACTGCACTCTGCTGGGCTCTCTGTACTTGGCCAACAGAAGCACAGGGCGATCAAAGTCCCATGGTGGACTGAGGAACTTAGTCCCCTCAAGCAAAGTGCAAATAGAGCCAGAAGGATGTACCAAAACACTCGTGACCCTGATGCCAGAGCAACACTCCGAACTGCCTTCATCCAAGAGAAGAAGGCCTTCCACCGCGCCATCAAACGAGCCAAACGGCAAGGCTGGCGAAATTTTGTGGAAGCGGAGAGCTCTGAGAACCCCTGGGGCAGACACTACAAGTCCTCCATAGGAAAAGCAAATGTAGAGCAGGTCTTAGCTGCGATGCAAAATGAGTCAGGCTGGGCCTGCAGTATCGAACGTTCACTGGAAACCCTCCTTGAGAAGGCGTTCCCAGATGACCAACTAGCTCGAGACACTGAAGCCCAGAGGGCAGCAAGGAGCTGATCATGGACCCTCCGAACGAGCCCGACATCCCATTGTGGACAACAGGCGACCTCGGCAGGGCTCTTGCGACCTTAAAGCCCAACAAATCTCCTGGGCCAGATAAAATAGAAAGCAATATGCTAAGGAAGGCTGAGCGGACAATCTCCAGCGGTCTCCTTAATTTATTTAATGACTGTCTGCAGGTCGGACAGTTCCCCACTCAGTGGAAGTCTGGGCGCGTTGTCACTCTTCAAAAGGGAGGCGACCGCAATCAGTCGGACCCGCGATCATGGAGACCACTCAGCCTTCTTTCCATATTAGGCAAAACACTAGAAATCTTGATGTTGCAGTCCCTCGAAGGAGTCTTTGGCCGCAACCTCACAGGCAGGCAATACGGGTGTACCAAAGGAAGGTCCACGCAGGATGTCATTGTCGAGATTCGGCGTGTTTCCCTGCTGGCACCGGCTAAGTACGTCGTAGCAGTTCTGATTGACATCAGAGGAGCGTTTGACAACCTTTGGTGGCCAGCGCTCCTTAATGAACTCAAAGGTAGGGGAATCCCCCGCAACCTGTACTCGCTCATCAGAAGTTACCTGACAGACAGAACTGCTACGATCGAATGCACGCATGTCTTCGTTCAGAGAAAGATTGAGAAGGGGTGCCCACAGGGCTCGGTCCTAGGACCAGCACTCTGGAATGCCTTCTTCGAAGGTCTTCTCAGGAAACTCATGGAGACTGACTGCGAGCCGTACGCCTATGTGGATGACTTGACTGTGCTGATCTTTGCAGAGTCAGTCCGCCAAATTGAAGAAAAAACCCACCACGTGCTCCGCACTGTCAACCAATGGTGCGAGCACGTCAAGATGCAGGTGGCTGAGGAAAAAACCCAGCTAATCCTCTTGAAGGGGAAAGTGAATAATCCACCCACAATACGCTTTGGCGGCCACAGGCTCCTTCTTGAAAAGCACGTCAAGTATTTAGGAGTGAATATAGGTGAGAGGTGGGGTTTCAACCAACACCTCCAGTCCCTTAAAGGCACTACCATTGCAAGGTTTGCCTCACTGCGTGCCATTACTAAGGCCACTTGGGGTGTGTGTTACCACGACACCATCCTCATGTATAAGGCCATCTATTTAGGTGTGATTGGCTACTGCCCTGTTGTCTGGGGTAGCAAACTAACAGTCAATCAAAAGAGAGTATTGGCCCAATCCCAGAGAGCCGCGCTCCTGTGGATCACCAAGGCCTACAAGTCTGAAACAACGGAAGCACTCCAGGTGTTCCCTGGTCAGTTACCAGTTGTTTTGGCTGTTGAGTGCATGATTGACAAGTGGAGAGTGAAGCGGGAGCGACCCCGGCTTTGGGCTGAACTCCGTGCGGATCTCACCACAGAACAGAAACTTGCCGCCATCGATGAATGGGCTCTAGAGAAATGGCAAGCGAGATGGGAATCCTCGTCAAAGGGACGTGATACGTATGAGTTCTTCCCCAACATCCGTGAACGTCTTTCTAGAAAATGGGTTGAGCCAGACCACTGGACGAGCCAGTTCCTCACGGGACATGGTGACTTCAATGCGCGGCTCCACTTCTTTTCTCTGAAAGACTCTCCATTATGCACGTCTTGTGCCT
Organism: Pachypeltis micranthus; assembly: GCA_020466155.1. Lineage (NCBI taxonomy): Eukaryota > Metazoa > Arthropoda > Insecta > Hemiptera > Miridae > Pachypeltis > Pachypeltis micranthus. The sequence continues at coordinate 17,626,221 of CM035769.1, forward strand.
CCAGTGCGGAGGAAACAAGAAACCATGTGCTGCTCCACTGTAGTTTCTACAACAGTGAGCGACGGTTGTTGGGAGGGCAAACGAACTTAGCAGCTTTGACTGCTACAAAGGAAGCCTATAACCATTTTGCAAAGTTCGCAAAGAAGGTAATGGCTAAGAAACGTGGTTATAGTTGATCAGTCCTTTTGAAACTTGCCACCCAAGTAAACAGTAAGATCAGGTAGGGAACCAGATTAAGAACTACTCCCAGATGGTACGGGATTCCTCAGGTGGTCACCTCCGCGCGGTAACACACGGGCAACAGCTCTCTACGGTGAGACTGGCTAACGACCACATACCTGCCGTACCTCCACAGGTCTGAGTTCGGTGGATGCTGCAGGGGCCGGCCTCTTGCATATTAGCGAAACCGCAACTTCTATGACTGATATAACCCTCGTCGAGGGTTTAGGTGCAGTCATGAAATAAAGAAACAGATCTGTCTGTAGTTCGATTTGCAGGAGAACGGCTGATCCGATTGAGTTGGTTCTTTTTTTGTTTTGTTCGTTTTTTTTGTAGACACCAAAATAAGGTTATGGACGATTTCGGTGGGTGGGAAGGGGGGTGGTGGACGAAAATGTACCAAAAACTAGGGTTTTTCGCATTTTTCTCGAAAACGGCTCTAACGATTTTGATTAAACATTCAAATGATCTTCTCCTAATCAATACCTAACTTTTCTATTTTTCCATGAAAATACGGTGAACGGAGATATGGGCCCCTGAAGCAAAAATAGGTTTTTTACGCTTTTTGGCAAAACGGCTTCAACGATTTTCACCAAACTCACAGGATGTTTTCAAATAGTTGGTGCCTACATGTTCTTTTCAATAAATGTTCCTGTGACCGTCCATTGAACAGAGATAAAAATCAAAATGTGTCGAAAATAACGTTTTCTCTAACATTTCCGTAAATTCCAGGGTAACTTCTTCACCAGGTGTGATAAATCCTAATGGAGTGTCTTTTAGTCACCCATACCAACATTTCGTTCTCTATAATTATTTCTGTATATATATGTTGAACGGAGATATAAGCCAAGTTACCTCAGAAAAGGAGATTTGTCGAATATTAATTTATCGGTATTGTTACGGCCAAGAGAGTTACTTTGTTTTCGTTTCTTTTCTTTATTTATTTGGTTCTTGATATCACGGAGCTTCACAAGGATCGCCGGCGCATCGAAGACCGGACCGGACCGGACCTGACGGCCCCTCCTCTCGAGGACGTTCGCCGGCCTGGTGGGCTCGAATCTCCGGCCATGTGCGCTCGAGAGCCCGAAGAAGAGGTCGATCGGAATCGCCTTTTTGTTTCGTACGCAACCAAATTGTGCTCCGAAGAGACATTTAACTTTTACGTTTAGTTGGACAAATTTAGCGGTATCATCGCGATCACTTACTGCAGTCACGCAACACAAATTCGACTCTCCTTCGTTATCATCGTTAAAAACAAGGTCAGAACTGCCCGATTTATCCGTGCCGAAGAAGAATTTAATTTATTCATTTACGAACAGCAATTTTCAAATATTATTTTATCAGTACAGCTTTATTCATTTCATTTTAATTGTCATTTCCCACTATCAACACGAGGCCCTCATTTAACGTGCTCGCCCAGATTAATTGGTGTCAATATCATCACCCCTATTTGTGCGCGAACATAAGTTTTGGTAGCAGAGCGTGGTTCATTTCATTTTCGTTTCGTGTTGAAACATGGAATACGAGATCAGTGACGTGGTGAACATAAACTCATTCACTCATAATTTCACGCATTGTTTCAGTACATGTTCTATCACATTTGCGTCGTCACCTGCAACTGAAAATTGCCGTTACAGTACTCCTTATTTCTTGAAATCGCTTTAAATCACTCTCAATCTGTTTACTGTAGCATCATCTTCACCACAATCATTTGTACTGATTTGTATTAAGCGGATAGTCTTGGTACAGGTTTCCTCTCCTCATTTCCTTCAAAGTCAATCCTTCCAAGCTATCCTTGCCCTTGAGTGACCATCAAACTATTAGAATGGCAACAGCAGAATTTTCTGAGTTAATCAGTTCTCTACGTCGACAGTGGAACACGGCCAGCCTTGAGGTTCAGTCTTGCTACAATGCAGGGAAGAAGGCTCAGAAAGACGCCAAATTATTGTATGAATTTACAGGTCGGTACCGGGTTTTAGAAAAATATTATTCCAAATTTGAGAATGTAACTGAAAAATTAACTGACGTTTACGAAAGTCATGGAAAGGGGTCCGAGTTTCCAGGAGAGTCACAGAAGGGGGATAAGGGTTTAATTGATACGATTAGGAGATACTACTTGGATTGTCAAGTCATGTATGAGGAACTTACCAACCCTATACGCTCGCTTCCTGCTCAACCTTCTATCAACGCAACAGCCTTGGAATCACGCCCCTCTTCCCATCTTCCGAAATTGTCTCTTCCTAATTTTAATGGAGAGCTGCTTCAGTGGCCTAAATTTAGAGACACGTACACATCAATGGTTCATAACGAATCCACTCTTTCGATTGTGGAAAAATTTCATTATTTACTGACTTCTCTTACAGGAAATGCTAGATCCTTGATTAGTCACCTTCCGATCGAAGAAGCTAATTATGAATTAGCATGGCAGGCTTTGAATGTGGCGTACGATAATAAACGCATGCTTGCCGGGCTGTATCTGAACCAGTTACTGACATTCAAGATGACTCATGGCAAGCCCACAATTGAGTACTATCAATCCTTTTTATCGCAGGTTTCCGATAACGTTTCAGCCTTCAAATTATTAAGAATTCCTCAGGAGTCTGAATTTATTTTATTCTTTTTGGCTGCACGGTGTCTTGACCCACATACAAGAGAACAATTCGAATTGACACTGGACAAAGATACATTTCCCACGTTTGACAAATTAACGAACTTTGTGCGTGAACGTTCACTCGCGCTCCAACTTGCAGATACCACTAGAACATCAAATCAAGTTAAGCAAACATCTGACACTAATCTTTCAAGTTGTGGTTTTAAAAGGAATTTAAATTATAACAAACACAGCCGAAATTCCTCTCCCAAATTAACCTTGCTTGCTAATCAATCATCGTCCAGTCATAAACAAAATGACCGTAAACCTTCATCATTAGCAGCATCTCGATCTGAAACATCCTCAAGGCCAGATAATTGTGTGATATGTCACAAATCACATACTCTTTCAAATTGTCCTACCTTTTATGTGATCCCGGTTGCTCAACGGCTTGAGAGATTAAAAAATTGGACAGGGTGCAGAAATTGTTTATCCCAATATCATGGAACATCGAAATGTTTGTCAAAGCGCCCGTGTAGGTTCTGTAATCGGCCACATAATTCATTCTTATGTCTAGAACACCTGAAGGTGGAGGACGGTTCAGAAAGTATCCATACTCCACAGCCGTGCTCGTCGTCCCAAATTACTATGGTGGGGACAACACTCAATACCCAAGGTGCTAAAACCGAAGGTTCGCAAATTATTTTAGGAACAGCGTGGGCTCATATTCTCGACGCTAGGGGAATATTCCAACGAATTCGCCTGGTAGTAGACTGTGCAAGTCAATTTTCGTACATCACCCATAGCTGTTCGCTTCGCTTGGGGCTCAATATGAGCAGGGTTTCTCGAAAGATTTCCTGTCTTGGTGGAACACTGTACGAAGGTGCTAAGGGCACTGTCGCATGTGTTCTGCGCTCAATGGATGATAGTTCCACCAACCTTACCACCGAAGCCGTGGTAGTTAAGACTATAACGTCTTTATTACCCAGTACGCATATTCCTTCTCATGTGTACAAAAAATACTTGCCATTCGCATTGGCCGATCCGCAATTTTTCGAACCATCGAACATAGAGTTCCTGGTAGGCGCTGATTTGTTCAGTGATATCATGACTGGAGGAATTGAAACAATTGAGGAGGGTTTGCCCAAATTGTTTTCCTCAATTTTCGGGTATATTGTCATCGGTAAGGTTTGTAACAGTACAAACGTTGAAACTTCCCACAGTGAGGGAAATTCATTACTCGCCATTGGGACCAGCATTGATGACCTCAGCTTCCAACTTGAAGCTTTTGGAAACTTGAAGAAGTAGGTAACGAATTACCTCACACAAGTGCATCAGACATTGCTGCAGAGGAATTTTTCAAAAGTACGCATTACCGGTTACCCTCCGGACGTTATGTGGTTCGTCTTCCTTTTGTTAATTCCGTTCCCAATTTAACGGACTCTGATATATTGGCCAAAGGACGATTCCGTAACCTTGAAATCAAATTGGAACGCAACCCACATTTCAAGGCCCAATATTCAGAATTTATGCGAGAATATGGTGAGCTGAATCACATGGTACCAACACAGACAGAACCAAAGTACGTGATCCCCCATCACGGTATCACGAAGGTGGACCGAAACAAGGAGAAATTAAGAGTAGTTTTCGATGCCTCATGTAAAACTAAAAATGGTTCCCTGAACGACTATTTATTAATAGGAGAACCCCTACAAGCCGATATCAAAGACATCTTGCTCAACTTTCGTTCCCACAAGATCGCCTTTGTATGTGATTGTGTCAAAATGTATCGGCAAATAAACGTCGATGAGCAAGATCGCGCATACCAGCATATATATTGGCGTGAACAATCAACACAGGCTCTTCAAAGGTACGAGTTAACCACTGTAACATACGGTGTAGCTTGCGCTCCTCATCTTGCGTTGAGAGTTTTACAACAACTTCTCTCCGATGAAGGTGACCATTTTCCTCTGGCTTACAAATCTTTAGCTAGAGACGTCTACGTGGATGACATAGCCACCGGAGCAGATTCAGTTGAAGCTGCAATCGAATTGCAGTCCCAAATCATCGGACTTATGTCTCGAGGATGCTTTGCCCTGAGTAAGTGGGCAAGCAACTCACGAGAAGTCATCAACGCGGTGGATCAAGAAATAAACCCTGAAGTATCCATGCAGCTCAATTATCCTGAGGACCATTCCCTGAAGGTTTTGGGCCTTAGATGGGATACTGAGAAAGACGTATTCTCGTATAACATCGAGGTGCCTGAAAGAATTGTTTTTACTAGGCGAGCCATTTTGTCCACGGTGGCCAGGATTTTTGATCCTCTCGGGTTTTTAGCCCCGTCAGTGTTCCTCATGAAAAGCTTTATCCAAAAACTGTGGCAGGAAAAGTTGACGTGGGACCAACCTGTTCCTGACGCGCTTAAAACTCTCTGGCAGCTCATAATGGAGCAAATACCAGTGTTTTCGCAGGTTAATGTCGAACGGTTCCTCGCGATGGATAAACCGTATGAGTTCCAACTGGTTGGCTTTTGCGACGCATCCGACTTGGGATATTGCGCGTGTATATACATACGGATTTTCAAGGGCTCTGACGTTAAAGTACGTCTTTTAATTGCTAAAACACGGTTAGCTCCATTGAAAACAGAAACTTGCCCTCGCTTGGAGCTGTGTGGTGCACTCCTGTTGTCCAAATTATATAAATCAACAGAGAAGTTCATTCAGATGTTGTCAGGTGCTGGGCACCCTCCGATCTTCTTTACGGATTCAGCCATCGCTTTAGGTTGGATTAATACTCCGCCTCACAAATTGAAGGTGTACGTGGCTAATAGAGTAGCTGAAATTCGCACTATTACCTCCCCGTCGTCATGGAGACATGTAGAAGGTTCGTCGAATCCCAGCGATTGTGGATCGAGGGGTGTGATGCCCACCAACTTAGTCACCCTTAAAATATGGTGGGATGGACCTCCTTGGCTAGCCTTACCCATGACTCAATGGCCACGATCTCATGTCCAATACGACGCCATAGACATGCCAGAGCTGAAACGAGACTTCGAAATGAAATCTCTCATCACCTCATCAGATGATTTGCATTTCGTGATGTTAATTGCTCGGTTTTCGTCATACAGCAGGTTGATCAACTTCGTAGCCCTGCTGCAAAGGGCAGCGTATAATTTCAAGGCACGGCAATCTTCCGAATTGGCTCGATTCGGTTCTTACAGTTCCCAAGAAACGCATAGTGCCTTTCATGCTTGCGTAAAACTTGTGCAGCTAAGCGGCTTCTTTAAGGGAAACATGGGAAACGTGGCGAAGGCCAAGGAAGAACTTGCACGATTAAACCCCTTCATCGATGATAAGGGCATATTTCGAGTAGGAGGGCGTTTAGAAAATGCTTCCATGAGCCCAGCCCATAAGCACCAAATATTGCTGCCCACGAAATCACACTTTTCTGTGCTTCTCATTGACTTTTACCATAAAGTGTATTTACACCCTGGACCGAACCTTCTGCAAGCCCTTCTTCAAACACGCTTTTGGATTCCTTCCTTAAGACGTCTCGTCAGGCAACGAACTTTTATGTGCTTGAAGTGCTACAAGCTCAAAGCGAAATCCGTCGTTCCTACTATGGGTAACTTGCCAGATTTTCGACTAAAGGGAGGACAAGTCTTTTCGCATGTGGGCATCGATTTCGCTGGCCCATTTTCGATGAAAGAATCGAATCGTAGGAAGTCGGTTGTCAGCAAAGTCTACATGTGCGTTTTTATTTGCATGGCAACCAAAGCCATGCATCTAGAGGCTGTTACCAGTTTGAGCACAGAAGCCTTCCTATCGACCCTCTCTCGATTCGTCGCTCGACGCGGTCTACCCCACGTCATTTATACAGACTGCGGGACAAACTTTGTTGGCGCATCGCGCGAACTCAAGGAACTTGAGAAATGGTATAGGGAAGAGAGTACTCAAGAGTCCATTGCAACGTTCGCTACAACATTAGGCGTAAAATGGCATTTCAACCCCCCGTATTCGCCTCATTTCGGTGGCTTATGGGAAGCAGGGGTAAAATCGGCAAAGAGACATCTCACACTGGTAGCAGGAAGTACACCCCTCACCTACGAAGAACTTTCCACACTATTTACAAAAATCGAAGCGGTTCTCAACTCACGACCACTGTGCCCTCTTTCAAACGACCCCGGCGAGTATGACTACTTATCGCCTGGCCACTTTTTAATTGGAAGACCTCTCCTATCAAATCCGGAGCCGACACTCCTTGATACGAACCTTCACCATCTTTCTCGCTGGCAGCTTGTCAGACGCATGTCGGAGGAGATTTGGAGTCGCTGGAGGCTGGAATATTTGTCGACGTTGCAATCACGAGTAAAGTGGAATTACCGCAACACCAAGAACCTACAAGTTGGTGACCTCGTCCTCATCAAGACCAAAGTTGCGCCTCCTCTACAGTGGCCACTTGCTCGAGTGCTGCAAACTCATCCGGGCACTGATGGATTTGTACGGGTGGTTACTCTTAAGACCCCCACTGCAGTTGTCAAAAGATCTGTTGCCAACCTCATTCCTCTCCTTCCCTTGCATACCAATCCTTACCATTCGTAATTCCAGAAAATTTTACAAAATTTTGGTGGCCAGAATGTTACGGCCAAGAGAGTTACTTTGTTTTCGTTTCTTTTCTTTATTTATTTGGTTCTTGATATCACGGAGCTTCACAAGGATCGCCGGCGCATCGAAGACCGGACCGGACCGGACCGGACCTGACGGCCCCTCCTCTCGAGGACGTTCGCCGGCCTGGTGGGCTCGAATCTCCGGCCATGTGCGCTCGAGAGCCCGAAGAAGAGGTCGATCGGAATCGCCTTTTTGTTTCGTACGCAACCAAATTGTGCTCCGAAGAGACATTTAACTTTTACGTTTAGTTGGACAAATTTAGCGGTATCATCGCGATCACTTACTGCAGTCACGCAACACAAATTCGACTCTCCTTCGTTATCATCGTTAAAAACAAGGTGAGAACTGCCCGATTTATCCGTGCCGAAGAAGAATTTAATTTATTCATTTACGAACAGCAATTTTCAAATATTATTTTATCAGTACAGCTTTATTCATTTCATTTTAATTGTCATTTCCCACTATCAACACGAGGCCCTCATTTAACGTGCTCGCCCAGATTAATTGGTGTCAATATCATCACCCCTATTTGTGCGCGAACAGGTATTCCAATTTTCTCAAAAACGGCTCTAACGATTTCGATCAAACTTTCGGAGTACTTTCAGCTAACTAGTCCCACATTTTGTTCTCCATACATGTTCCTGTAAAAATGCGTTGAGCGAAGATATAGCGCCCGCCTATGTAGGTGGTGTTCGAACTTAAAGGGGTGGCGGAAAGTTGTGTGTTGCTACGCACCAGATATTTAATTTTTATTAATGCTGCCAATTTTGATATATTCGCAAATAACACTTAATCAACTGCTGGAGTACTCGACTTTAACGATAATCTGAATTGAATAATGTTGCCCGTAATAATATTTCCTAATCTAGGGTCATTGGGAGAATAAAAAACATTGGCCCATTCCCTGAGGCACCGATAAATCTCTGGCGAGTCTGTAACACGAAGCTGATCTACGGCCAGTAGAAGTAGATTGAAACTCAACTAGGTTGACCCTAAGCTACGTACAGAATACGGCACGAGTTCCCTGAGAATAATGTTGTTGTTGGTTTCGATTAGCGTGTTGTGATATCTCCAGAGCTCAACAAGTTACTTTGGAAGCTAATGTGACTACACGCGCCTGCAAATGTGCAGCGTCAGAAACTCATTTGGTGGCCCGAAGTGGATGTACGACTCCATCATCCATTTCTGGGGAATTAGTTCAAAAGCTTCTGCGTTGATATTCGGTTGGAAGGATCGTACCGTAGTTTTACTTCTTTCGTTCCCTGGGCTGCCATCGAGTTGTACGGACGTCCTCATCGCTTTTTTTCTAATAACAAAAAAAATATCGTCAATTGCTTTATGATACCAAAATATTCGTACGCAAGAGGCGATAAGTGACAGGGTACTCCATCCTTCAACTTCAACTAGGGAAACCTACTTATTGTCGACACGTGCAAAAATTAGTTCTTAAACATATATCTCCTGAAATCCCAGACCGAGTTTGGGCCAAGTTAATGTGAGGCTTCCCAGCAGCCTACACGTACCTCCTGTCACTCACAAGTTTGTTGAGACGGCGGACACAGTTACGGTGTGCAAGCATACTGCAGCAATTTGGCTGATCTCAAAGGACAAAATTCGATGGACGAATAGAAATTCGAGCGGTGCCCCGCAAACGATGTATTGTAATTGTACGATTTTCCGCGGTATTTACCTAGCGTTTTCGAGCTCGAATCATTTGCTGGAGCGACTAGGAAAGGGCCAGGTCGAGCGTCGCACGAGTTGAACTGCGGGTCATTGACCCAAAGGCTCCAAGGGCGCTTGGGAAGTTACTGACACGAGCTCACGGTTTTATTTATAAAATTTGGTTTTACCGCTCCGGCAGGCCCTGATTTTAGCGTTTGATTCGCCTCAAAAGGTACTATAATTCGAAGGCGATGTTTGCAATAGTGGAGGGGTGAAGTCTAGCGCGCCTTAGACTTCACCATTGACCAGTTGGAATTTATTGGGCGAATTCTCCCTGTACAGTCTACATGTGCAGATGGACTCTCAATTATAGAAAGCCGGGAGCCCTTCATCGTGGGAAAGTATCGCGAAAAATCAGGCCTTTCCTCAGAATTGCAGTGTTTTTTTCTGGAACGGGAACGACCTAATTCTGGTTCAGGAAACTATCTTTTTTAAAATGTGATTTATTAATGCAATATTTCTTGTCATAATGAACGCATTGGTAGGTTTTACATCTTTACCTAACAATAATTATATAGTAATGTAAGCAGCACTAAGTTTCATTGTACCATTACATTATTATTGGCGCAGCACTACCAAATCCATTGGATTTTTTTGAGTCACACAAGCTCTCCTACGTTATTCAGAACATTGGGCATCTCCTGGTTATCATGTTTAAGAATATCGTCGTTACGCAAGTACCTCTATGCTTCTCAATATTTTATTCTGCAACGTTAGGATTTTTAAAAATAATTGACTTCTTAGCCGACCCCAGAGTTGTTTGCAGAGGCTTCTGAGTCTAAAAAAAACGTCATATGATTACTTTCCGCTACCCCAAAGGGAGAGGGAAGTATAGTGATCGTGTAAAAAAAAGGATTTTCTTCGGATCTTTACGTTTTGAGGCCTACTGAGTCTAAAAAAACCTAATTGTGGCGCGTGGTCCGCGGGAGAACGGCTGATCCGATTGAGCTGGTTCTTTTTTGTTTTGTTCGTTATTTTCGACACCAAAATAAGGTTATGGGCGATTTCGACCGATTGGAAGGGGGGGGGGACAAAAAACCAAACCATGTACCAAAAACTAGTGTTTTTCGCATTTTTCTCGTAAAAGGCCCCAACGATTTTGATTAAACTTTCAAGTTATCTTCTACTAATTGATACCTAACTTTTCTTCTACGTACATATCTCCATGAAAATACGGTGAACGGAGATATAGGCCTATGAAGCAAAAATTGGTTTTTAACGCTTTTTGGCAAAACGGCTTCAATGATTATCTTATATTACAAAGTTCATATAAATTAATTGAACAACATATCGTATCAGCTACCAGTGAGTTAAAACCCTGCAAATGATTACACAACGGTTTATTATTCTCTTGAACAGCTTGACGGAGTCTCACACCTCCGAGACCCATCCCATGCGATTCAACATCGAAAAATACCAGTAAACCATACGAAGGATGACCTAACTACAACGGAACAACGAAAATCTGAAATTGCAGGCGCCTGTAGGCAATTGGCACGATGTGTCAAGTCGAGAAGGTCTTGATGAGACTGGAGGGAGAGAGCACAAACGATGAAATGATTACTTTCCAGCGAGTTCTTTCAATTAGTAGATTTTGGCTCACAACATTTACTGTGATTTCACTATTTTCCGTCTAGACGCAGTCGTACACGTCTCAAACTTGTTTCATTCGACCCAGAATCTAAAAATACCTTGCAAACTATACCGAACACAGCGTATTTGCAATAAAACTGCCGAAATTCCGGTTTTTGTTAATTTTTACTTTCCTCTACCCTGAAGGAGAAGGAAACTACAGTAATCGAGTAAAAAAAAAAAAAATTGGGTCCTCTTCAGATCTTTACGTTTTGAGGCCCACTGAGTATAAAAACCTAATTTCGGCGCGTGGTCTGTGTGTGTAGTTTGATTTGCGGGAGAACGGCTGATCCGATTGAGCTGGTTCTTTTTTTGTCTTGTTCGTTATTTTTTGTAGACACCAAGATAGGGTTATGGGCGATTTCGGCCGATGGAAAGGGGGGGTGGGGGACGACATTGTACCAAAAACTAGTGTTTTTCGCATTTTTCTCGCAAACGGCTCCAACGATTTTGATTAAACTTCCAAATTATCTTCTACTAATCAATACCTAACTTTTCTTCTACGTACACATCTCCATGAAAATACGGTGAACGGAGATATAGGCCTATGAAGCAAAAATAGGTTTTTAACGCTTTTTGGCAGAACGGCTTCAATGATTATCACCAAACTTCCAAGATGTATTTAAATAGTTAATACCTACGTATTGTTTCCAATAAATGTTCCTCTGACAGTCCATTGAACAGAGATAAAAATCAAAATGTGTTGGAAATAACGTTTTTTCGAACATTTCCGTAAATTCCAGGGTAACTTCTTCACCAAATGTGATAAATTCGAATGGAGTGTCTTTTAGTCACCCATACCCACATTTTTTTCTCCATACTTATTTCTGAATATGTATGTTGAACGGAGATATAAGCCAAGTTAACTCAGAAAAGGAGATTTGTCGAATATTAATTAATCGGTATTCCAATTTTCTCAAAAACGGCTCCAACGATTTCGATCAAACTTACGGAGTACTCTCATATAACTAGTACCTACATTTTGTTCTCCATAAATGTTCCTGTAGAAATGCGTTGAACGATGATACAGCGCCCGCGCATGTAGCTGGTGTTCGAACTCAAAGGGGTGGCGGAAAGTAGTGTGTTGCTACGCACCGTGCTTTTTACTTTGCTCAGTTGTGTGTAGTAGGAAGGAAAGTTATATCGACCAAGTCTACTCGAATTCACTGTGCAATTTTAAAATAAAATTATGAGCGACGTCGGTCCAAAATAATCTGTTGTTATCGCAGTGATCAAAACACCAAACACTTACGAAAAGTTTTTTGTATCAGCAGTTCCAGAATCGTATAATTGACGTTTGTGAGAAAATGACGAGGGAAGCACAATAAATTACAAAACCTTTGGAAGAAAACCGATTTTGGCGCAGGGGTTTCCTTAGAAATCCCGCTCATATGATAGTAGCACCGTAAGAATAAACCATCTGCATGAGTGTTTAGTGGCGCTCGTAATATCATTGAGAACAGCCCTGAAAATTCCCGAGTTCAAACCAATCCCGTCGACTTTGGCGCTCAATAATTCCAAAACTTGGAACACGATCCTTCTAAAAAAATATCTGGTGCGTTGCAACACACAACTTTCCTTAGCTCTACGTCAATTCACTTTCTAACATTCCAGCGGAGTTTATAAGGAAAAACCGCGCTAAGAACTCTTTTCGTCGACAATTTTGATAATTTATTGTGCTGCTCTCGTCATTTTCCAACGAATGGGAATTTTATGGTATAATTGTCTTATTGAGAGCTATCAATATAAAAAATGTAATCAAAATCGTTAGAGCCGTTTTTGAGAAAAAAAATATTTGGCGTTTTGATCACTATATCACTATGATAACTATAGTTAACTTTCGGTGGATTTTGTTCATACCCTTATTTGTGCGTCCCATGGTAACCTGTAGGCTAGACATTAAGTTTCAGCTGATTTCGTACGGTTGTTTTCTCTAAAAACCGCGCTAAAATCGATTTCGTTGAAAATTTTGATAATTTATTGTGCTGCTCTCGTCATTTTCCCACAAATGGGAATTTTATGGCATAATTGCCTTATTGAGAGCTATCAATATAAAAAATTTAATCAAAATCGTTAGAGCCATTTTTGAGAAAAAAATATTTGGTGTTTTAATCACTATGATAACTATAGTTAGCATTCGGTGGATTTTGTTCATATCCTTATTTTGGCGTTTCATGCTTCCTTGTCGGCTAGATATCAAGTTTGAGCTGATTTGATACGGTCGTTTTCTCTATAAATCGTTCACAGACACAGACACACAGACCATTTTCCCAAATAGTGTTTTTCGGACTCAGGGGGGTCTGAAACGTAAAGAACTGAAGAAAACTCAAAATTTTTTTCAGCCGATTACATAACTTTCCTTTCTACTTTGTAGAGCCAAGGAAAGTAAACATCGTGATGACTGTCTCATAAATAATCTATGTACTGATAGCTCAATAATAGTCGTGGGACAAGTGGGAGCTACTCAATAAATTCCGAAACCTTAAGCGCCATCAGTTTTCATATGGAACGTTGAGCTACATTCTTCCAAGTTCATACAAGCCGAGTCAAAACGAATTTTATTAATTGATAGGGAGATAAAAACCGCCGAATTCACGTGGAGTTGAGAAAAGGTGTGTGATGAGCCGCACCAGAAATGTCTCAAACGATTTTGATTAAATTTTGTGGGCAGAGGGCTAGAAACAAGTGAACAGAATATACAATTTTTGTTTGTCGGAAATGACAGAAAAGCGCTATAAATTATTTAAATGTACAGTTCCTAGCAACACACTACTTTCCGCAACTCCCGTAAATTTGACGACCCGCTACATATACGGGCGCTATATATTCGTTCAACGCATTTTTACAGGAACATTTACGTAGAACAAAATGTAGGTACTAGATAGTTGAAACTACTCCGCAAGTTTTATCGAAATCAATGGAGTCGTGTTCGTAACGTGCTCGTTTTCGGAGCTATCGTGGCTTATATCTCCGTTCAATGGATACAGAAATAATTACGAAAAACAAAATGTGGCGTGGGTTGATATAAGACTCTCCGTAAGATTGATGAAATCCGATAGCGCGGTTACTCAGGAAATTACTAAAATGTTCAAAAAAACATTATTTTTGACTCATTGTCATATTTATCTCTGTTCAATGGACTGTGAGAGGAGCATATAGGTATTAATATAAACCCATTGTGTGAGTTTGATGAAATTCGTGGTCGCCGTTCGGCCAAAAAGCGTAAAAACCTCATGTTCAGGCAGCTACACCACTTATTCCACCTATTTAATTACATTAAAAAGTGTTTTATTATATTTCGTTTTAACGTGAGCGACGTCAGTACACCGTCATCACCAGCTCCACGCGCTATTTTATTTTATTCCATTTTCAATCATCGTCGTCTCACCACGTGCCTCGTTAAAACGGGCACATTGTATTCATTGCCATTCCCTCGCTTGTTCAGTGAAAAATCGTCGTAAAACAGCGTCTACCAGCGTCATACCTGGAAGTCATAGTTTGACGTCTACCAGCGTCATACTTGGACCAATAAACAGCCGGAGGCCTAATGCATATCGAGTAGGAGCGCGAACTTAAAACGTCGAGCGACGAAAACTTGTACCAAGTAACAATTTATTTTCTACTTTTGCTTCAGACTTTTTTCACGCGCAGTTACTTTTCATTTTCTATTTATATTTTATGAACTCAACGATTACTTAATTTTAAAAAGTTCTTGCATTAAATATCTGTATGCAAAACCTGGCCTGATAAGAATTTCACTAATTTGCCGCAACACCCCATTTTCCGTATTTTTTGGAGATATTAAGAGGCGGAAAGTAAACAAATCGACTTTGTGTGATAACAGTGTTATCATAAAAGCAAGAGGGCAGCCCAACAAGTAACTTACACAGTAGTGGTTTATAATGGCCATAAGATAACTAGGAGCAACTCGAGAAATTTAGGAATACAAATTGTTGCCCTCCTTTCGGCTTTACACCTCGAAGCAAAAAAGTAGTTTTCCCCTTTGACGCTTCATTACTAAATCGTTGGCCGACATTTGCTCTTTACGATTTTTGAGCTATCTCTAATAAAAATGAACGTTGAACTTCATGAGTTTAGACGACGTCTTCCAGGGAATTCAAAGAACTTTTAATAGGCAGATTTATATTAACTTCATGAGATACGACCCTTCTTCATTAAAAATTAATTTAATTTATTGGAAAAACACACATTTTGTTTATCTTCACAACGACAGAAGGTGGAGCGCTAGTTGATCAGGAAGTTTTGGTTGCATTTTGCGCGTGAAATGAGCTAAAAAAAAGTTGGTAGCACGTTCACTGACTCCTGTGTTGCGTATGATCGAATTTACTAGGGCTTGCTCCAGCTTCCAATCTAACTGCGCACAAAACTTCGGTGAAGTTAAAAATCGTGAGGTGACAGGTCTCGTAAAATGTTCATTTTTTCGCTATTGTCGAAAGATTCTTTTTACTTTCCGTGGCTCTAGGAAGTGGACTGGAAGTTTATGTAATCGTTTTTTTCTTCATAAACATCGCTCAGATGTTACCAGGATCTTCAAAAAACAATTGACGCGGCAGCCCAATCAAGTGCCTAATATATAGCAGCAAATGCAGGAATTTCATCCCCCATCGTTTCACAAACTACTCGCAGTTTTTACCCTATTATTCTGGAACATTTATTATAATTGGAATCCAAAAAATCATCTTTACAGTCTCATAAGTCGCTATGTGGTTATTGCACAAGTAGGCACCACAATAAATTCGGGAACTATAGGCGTTATCATTTTCTACGACGAAGTTCAAACGAGTTGAAAAAAAATGAATTGAATTAGTAACAAAAGCCTTGCAAACCATTGAATTTACTAAGAGTTAAGGAAAGTAGTGCGATGCCTTGCGCCTGATGTTTTTTTTTGCTTCGTAATGAAACAAATGTATTTTTAATAATACAGATGTATTTAAAAGTGTAAGTTTGTGAATTATTGGAGATTTGAGGGTAACAAAATTCAGAAGGAATGTGCAGGTAAGTTCCTATAACGACTGATGTGCTTGTATTGTCATATCAATTAGGCAGATCTATAGATAAGTATATTAGGTAGTGATGCGTACAGCAGTTAATGGTACGTCCCTGTAACGGAAGGCGCGACTTAGGTTTTACAGCATAAACGTGTATACCGTTGGCTTTCAGCCAATTACTCGGAGGCGACTCAAAAGGGCGGTTCAAATCAAAATCCCCTAACCAAAACATGAGTTAACTCCCAGAAAGTCGCATTTTCCGCAGTGAAAACATCGAGCCATTAATTCGGCTCCTTTAATCTTCGACGGCGTTTGAAGTTCATGTGCTCGACTGGGAAATTGTTTGGGAGGACCTGCGAGATCAGTAACCCCGTCGTCGAGGGTGGAAGCCCTATCCCCGGCGATCCCAAAACAAGAGGCCTCCACTCTACGGCGGGGGCGGGTCATTCCGTGACACGTGGAGGGGTTCGTTCACCCGGGTTAGCCAAGGTCACGCCACGTGGAAGGCCCCCAAAGGTCGTTGAACTCGGGATGAGCTCCGTAGCACACACGTGTACAACCCTCCTGGCTTTGCCATAGGACCCCTCGTTTTTTTTTCGGCGAAGGAAGGGGCCGCACCCCTCAAATATGGATGACAGTGCCCTCTTCTCGATCGAAACGTTCAACCCCTCCCGTTAAGGGTGAAACTCTGGATCTTCTTCCTTCGCCCTTACTCTCCAAGGATTTTGATTCGTAGGCTCGACGTCTGCGGTCAATACTTGTTCGATTGAAATATCCTCCATAATTCCAACACACCACGAAGCAACTTGTTTTTTCAAAATAATTTTATATTCATCCTGCTTATCGTCGTGGGATAACAAAATAAAATTGCAAGCAAAAGCAGTTCAAAACTAACTACAGATTGTAGTGTAATTGCAAACTCTGGTGTGTGTTGCAACGCACCAGATATTTTTTTTAAACATTCTAGTAACATTTCAGCGGAGTTTAAAAGGGGAAAAAACCGCGCTAAAACCGATTTTTGTAGGTAATTTTGATAATTTATTGTGCTGCTCTCGTCATTTTCCCACGAATTGGAATTTTACGGTATAGTTGCCTTATTGAGAGCTATCAATATAAAAAATTTAATCAAAATCGTTAGAGCTATTTTTGAGGAAAAAAAGGTGTTTTGATCACTATGATAACTATGGTTAACTTTCGGTGGATTTTGCACATACCCTTATTTTGGCGTCCAATGGTAACTTGCGGGCTAGATATCAAGTTTGAGGTGATTTGGTACGGTCGTTTTTTCTAAAAACCACTCTAAAATCGATTACGTCGTAAATTTTGGTAATTTATTGTGCTGCTCTCGTCATTTTCCCACTAATTGGTATTTCATGGAATAGTTGCCTTATTGGGAGCTATCAATATAGAAAATTTAATCAAAATCGTTAGAGCCGTTTTTGAGAAAAAAAATTTGGTGTTTTGATCACTATGATAACTATAGTTAACTTTCGGTTGTTTTGTTGGTATGGAGTACACAATGTAGTTTTGCGGTTTTTTAGATGTTGTACTTGAATACACTATATTTTTGAGGACGTTTTTATTTTTATGAGCTATTTTACAACTGATTTGGTTTGTGAAAGATTTAGATATTGTTTCTTTCAGTCCCAACCTACTGTATTGAGAGGGACATGGTGTTGTAGTAGTTGTATTATTGTGTGAATTTGACTGTACTGAACTAGGTAGTGATGCTGGAATAATGTCTGCATGTGTAGCTTATTCGGGAATTTGAGTGGTGGGTGTGATAGGGGCCACGCGGTTGATTAAAGACGATCTTGAGTTCGTATTGTTGTACATATCCGGTGTGATGTGGATTTGTCCTAACACAGATGTGACACTTTCGTACTGGAGGTGTGAAGAAGTCTTTTTTGATCTCTTCACTATGTCCCTATTTACTCATAACCAAGTTAAAACCTTCCACACCAATCCAATGTGTTGGTTACTATTAAGGTCTGTTTGTTTGTTTTTGTTTTATTTATTTTTTCTCCGATTGTCATTACTTTAAGAAACTATTAGCAATTTCCAGAGGTACGTTTTTCAACCATACTTCAGCTCACTGTGTCTCTATAAGTTCCTTATAATGTATTGTAACTGAATTGCCTGCTGTGATATCCTATAGCCCTGATGATGCTTAATAAATTAAGCGAAACGTCCGCCTAGAGAAAGCTTTTCATTCACCCTGACTGGCTCTCAAGAATCCACATCAGAGTTAACTTCTACCGTTAAGAACGACCCCAAATCGTAATTACAAACCACTTTTTCATTTTCCTAGGCTCACCGTAATAGAAAGCAAAGTTACGTAATCTGCTGAACAAAAATTTTGAGTGTTAGAAAAAACAACATCAAGGAGAATGGTTCGTGTGTGTGTGTCTCAGTGAACGAGATTGAGAGAAAATAGTTACACCACGGATACCAAAACATTTTTCGTCTCAAAACGGCTCTAAAGATTTCGATTAAATTTTTTGTACGGACAGTTCAAAACAACGTGAAAAGTGCCGGGAAATTCTCATTTGTGGGAAGGGGACGTGAGCAGAGCATTGAATTATCGAAAATTTCTTCTTTTTTATGGAAGTTTTTTTTTCTCATAAATCCCGCTCAAAGGCGTCGGACCTCAGGAAATTGGAGCACTATGGCTTCGGCCCTCGGATGGTTCTGTTTCTACAGAGCTATCTTGAGGGTTGGTCCCAGATTGTTTCTTTCAATGGGACTACCTCTAGTGAGGTTGCAATCCCCTGTGGTGTCTCGGCCCTTGCCTCTTCCTCTTGTATATCAATGACCTACCTTGCCAGTTCGAGGATTCAAACAACATTTTCCTGTTAGCTGACGGCTTCACTTGCCTAGCACGAGGCTGTTCCCGTGAAGAAATGCAATACTATCTGCAATATAAGTCTGAGATAGGTGTCAGGCAAATGGTATTGAACAAATCTAAAACCGAGACCCTCGTAGTGGGTCTCAACAAAAGTTTAACACACACAGTTAATTTCCTGGGTTTGGATAGCCGACTTTCCTGGAAGGCCCATGTTCAGACGTTGTCCCTTAAATTATCATCTTAGGCGAAGAGCGTCGTTACTGATGAATTCCTGCGTTCTGTTTACCATTCTTGCTTTGCCAGCAGAGCAATGTATTGTATTGTTGCATGGGGAAACAGTAGTCATGCAATTGACATATTTAAACAACAAAAACGTGCCCTCAGAATCTTGGCTAATCTCTCATGGAATGATCTTAGAACACTGCAGAGGATGCGTAGTCCGTGCTGTGACGACCGAAGTGCCACGATCCAGTCAGTCCAGTCCAGAACAGTTGTTTGGGTCCTTGTTCTGCTGGCAAGGCATCTCACATTTCGCGGAGTACTGGATAACATCTCTCAGCTTGAACCAAGTATCTGTGTCCAGTTGTTCCGTGTATTGCCCACACTTGACTTGAGTGTCGCTTCCACCCAGTTAATGTTTATCCTCGGGCAATTCAAATTCAATTAAATGCTCAGCATTAATGGAAATAAATTAGGATTGCCCTTCTGTCATTCCACCTCTTGTCTTTTCTCGATTTCTGTACTCTCACTACTATAGTAATAAATGCGAATTTTCGTTTCTGCTGTTTTGCGATCTTAAGCCCGGCCCATTTCATCGCCCCATCATCATGGGATCATGTAGAATCTTGCAGCACTAAACGCTCTCGAATTTATCGGGTTGTTGAGTGATATTGAGTAAACTGCTCGTAGGTAATTAAGGGGGCAGTTCATGTCACCTATTTTGTTACCGGGAGGACAACGTAAAAATAGTCACAAAACACGACAGATATTGGAATTCCGGGGATCACAGGCTGTTCAATATTATTTGGTGACATGTGAGAGTGTTTCCAGGCTGAGGACTCTAAACTCGTCCCCAAGTTGTAGACAGGGGAAAGCAACTCCTTAGTACAACGGCTTCTGGAACCCACCCTTCAGCCGAACCAGACCAGCACGAGTCCTTCCTCATTCTGCCAGGAGGCCCTTCTCCCTGAGTAATCAGCGGGGAGGCTAGCAGCCCGTGCTATCAGCCGCTAAGCGGTTCCTAGGTTAACCCAGGGCTGCCAACGGCCTTCTGGTATGCTTCGGGAAGCTAGCATTGCCTGAGAGGAGAGCCTGCGAGGGTGCCAACTCCCCTGCTGCTTCCTCCAGCAAAGCCAACTAGCCCCTTCTTCCGTGCGCCTTTTGCAATCTTCTCGTGCAATACTGGAGAAGCTACTGTCTCCGATTTGAATATTTTATGACAATGAGAGGACACTCCTGGCATAGTCCTCTAGCGCCGGGAAGCCAGGGGTCACCACATAACGGTTTAGGTTTGTCTGGAGCTCATCCCTGAACACCACTTCCTTCAGATGTGCACGCTGACTTATCAATGTGGGACATTCATGGAGTACGTGTTCCGCTGTTTTTGGGACTGTTCCACAGCTGCACGTCTCCTAATCACAGAGACTGAGTCGGTGTAGCTACGCCCTGAAACTCCCATACTCCAATACTAGATGAGACACGGAATATCCAAGGCTAACCCATATCATTTTTAACCTGCTCTCCACAGTAGCCAGTTTCAGCCCCTGTCCACCTTTCCTGCCACGCACTTATCAGGCAGGTCATGATCGCCCTTATCCTGGACGAGTTCGTGTCTTCTGTCCTCAGAGGTAACGAAACGTGTGGGCAGGAAACGCCAAGCTTCGTAATTTATTTTAGTATGAATGGGAGTTACTTTGAGAAAAGAAATTTGTTACTGAAGTGAAACAGGTATCATGAGACTATAGAGGGCGTTAAGGAGAAATTTGGTAAGTGTATATGTGTGAATGTGTTGATGCGAGCGGATATGGCGGCGTCGGAAGCTCGTGGAAGGGACGCAGGTAACAGCATTGACCGTCTCCTGCCTGACGTGTGGTACCAGGAAAATGCTGAGGAGATGCATCGGTTGGGTGTGTCAGCAGGCGTTATTTGAGGTATCACCACCCGTGTGCTCGGGTCGTATCTCAACTGATAGCCGCCCTTTCCTTCCTCCCCTCAATCCTTCTATCCCTACAATAGAGTAGTCTCCCCCTCCCCCCCACCATTAATTTTTTATGTTTTTAAATTTATTTTTATGTTAAATATTATTAACTTAGTTTCCTTTTTGGATTCTCCCGTCTCACTTACGGTGTGCTTTGTAAAAAAAAGATTTGGAACGAGTTACTACATCTGAGGAAGAGAAATTTGTTACTTGAGTGAAAAACGTATAAGACTCAGATATCAAGTATGATAAAATGATTTCGTGTATTCTGTCTCCAGGGGAAACGGTCAACTGGTAAGTTAGCACTGTCACAGCTTGAGTGACTATTTTTTCCCTTCCTAATAATGTGCTGCTCCCCCGTCGCTGACTATAGACAGATCCTTATTGAGTAGCTCCGCTTTCCTGCGAGTTAGCCTTTCACGTGAAACTGCCAGCTATGAAAACGACAACAGACACACACAAAAAAAACACGATATGAGACATTTGAGCTCCGGCCCACTCTGAATGGAGCAATTGAGCCGCAAAAGAGTGGCGCAATCGGGAAAAAGTGGTAGTTGCTCCGCCAATTATAAAAAGGGCAGAACATCATGAATACGTCCCCTTGTCGATCTAAAGCACAACATACACGTCGCCTTTATTGAAAGATACAACGCAGTACGAGATAAGAAAGAAAGTTAAAAAAAAGTGGTCGTACGGAAAACATTTAAAAAAAACATTTGGTGTTGCAGAGCGGATGGTCCAGCGAGGAGGGTGCGTGTGTGTGAGTGCGCTTATAAAATATTACCAAGGCCAAAGGGCTCTCTTCAATCGAGCACGACTATTACGAAACTCGGGGATGGGGCGAGCAGCTGGATCTCCCCGACAAGCTCTCAACAAAGGTTCGAGTTTTTTGAAAGGGGTGACTGCAATTGGGGTGTTTGGCCAAACGGACAACGAGATGGAGACCGTTGTGGGAAGAGCGACAGGAGGGGCAATGGGAAGATTGGGATTAAATGACGTCACAAGGCAGGGAATTTAACAGAAAGCGGTCGTGAGGGGGGATTCACTGAGTACTCGTGAAGTAATAAAGAGGATCACTTCCTCAGACCTTCGATGTTGGTGTGCTCACGCAATGTTCCAGCCCCTAACGTGAGAAGTTGGAACGATCCCCCCCCCTCACCCCTCGTCACTCCGGCCTCCCTGTTGACCAGAAACCAAGTTTTAGTTGTTGGTCAAAGCGATCATTTTTTTACCTTCCCCAACCCAAAGGGCAAGGAATGGTAATTGGCCGAAAAACATGCACGCATTATACGGACGTCCTACCAGCTGACATATATACACTTTCGTGGGGAAAATGAGGAAAGACATGATCAAAAGGGGTACAAATTAAAGGAATTTCCAAGAATATTATCAAAATATCATTATAAGGAAGACCATTGACTTCCGTTCCCCAAACAACTTCCTCTGATTAGCCCCTAGGACTTACCTTTGGATCTTTTCACTTAAAGCGGCCAATGAGGGAGTGCTTTGGAATACGACACCTTTCGCTTTGGTATAAAGGGTGTTACATTTGCTAACAGTCACAGGCCAGGAACCGACTCGTTATTGTAAATGTTATGGGACGACTTCGATCCGAAATTAGCTGTTGAATTACCGTAATACACCCTGTATAAGAGGTCTCAGAGTGATACGTTCAGTTTGTTAGCGGTGCTGATAATCGTTTAGCCGCCTGAAACTGGTATAACCTTAACAAAAGTGTGGAGAAGATAATTTCTCTTGCTTTCATCTTCTTTGATACGCTAATCTCCCGATCTACCCAAGTCTAAGTACACTAGTCAGTACGTAGGAAACTATCTTTCGTTCCTTCTGAATTTTATACACTCGACACCTCACTCACTCACCATATTCTATTCAACTGGCAGTAGCCCCGCCACAGAAAGCGGGCGAAAAAGGTTATTTTATCAGATATCGAGTAGATACGTATTGTCATGTTGACTGTCAAACGAAAAGAGAACCACTTACGTTCGAGAGGAGCAAAAATATCATTCAGAACGCAATTAGACTGGAACCAGATCTGCGTTGCAACACATAACTTTCCTTAGCTCTACGTCAATTCACTTTCTACATGGCTTTTTCTACTTACTCATTTATCACTCAGTTCATTTGAACTTAGTCAAAGCAGCAACAATTGGTACACAGAGAGTTAATGAGGCTATAAACACGAATTTTTTGAAGAAGGATAGTAATTACTTTTGCAGAGTTATTGGGTAAAAACTTTTAGAACTGGTAGTAAGCGAAACGGTGGTAGTTGAAATTCCGGAATTTCTGGAGTGACCCCCATGTATTTCATGAGCGTTTTTAAACACTCACCCTTTAGGTGTTGGATTGGACTACAATACCAATTCATTTTAAACATTCTAGTGACGTTTCAGCGGAGTTTAAGAGAGAAAAAATTGCGCTAAAAACGCTTTTCGTCGAAATGTTTGCTAATTTATTGTGCTGCTCTCGTCATTTTTCCACAAATGGGACTTTTATGGTAAAATTTTCTTATTACGATCTATCAATATAAACAATTTAATAAAAGTCGTTTTTTGAGAACAAAAATATTTAGTGTTTTGATCACTATGATAACTATAGTTAACTTTCGCTGGATTTTGCTCATTCCCTTATTTTGGCGTCCAATGATAATCTGCGCGCTAGGTATCAAGTTTGAACTGATTTGGTACGGTGGTTTTCTCTAAAAATCGTATACAGACACACACACACAGACCATTTTCCCAAATAGTGTTTTTCGGACTCAGGAGGGTCTGAAACGTAAAAGTCTGAAGAAAACTCAAACTTTTTACTTCCCTTGGCTCTACTTTGTGAAAGGAAAGTTATGTAATCGGGTGAAAAAAAAATTTTGAGTTTTCTTCAGATCTTTACGTTTCAGACCCTCCTGAGTCCGAAAAACACTATTTGGGAAAATGGTCTGTGTGTGTGTCTGTATACGATTTTTAGAGAAAACCACCGTACCAAATCAGCTCAAACTTAATATGTCGCTCGCAGATTACCATGGGACGCCAAAATAAGGGTTTGAACAAAATCCACCGAAAGTTGGCTATAGTTATCATAGTGATCAAAACAACAAATATTTTTTTTCTCAAAAACCGCTCTAACGATTTTGATTACATTTTTATTATTGGTAGCTCTTAACATGAAAATTATACCATAGAATTCCCATTTGTGGGAAAATGACGAGAGCAGCACAATAAATTACCAAAACGTTCGACGAAATCGATTTTAGCGCAGTTTTTAGAGAAAACAACCGTACCAAATCAGCTGAAACTTGATGTGTAGCCTACAGGTTACCATGGGACGCAATAATGAGGGTATGGGCTAAATCCATCGAAAGTTAACTATAGTCATCATAGTGATCAAAACACCAAATTTCTTTTCTCAAAAACGGCTCTAACGATTTTAATTACATTTTTTATATACATAGCTCTCAATAAGGTAATGATACTATAAAATTCTCATTCGTGGGAAAATGACGAGAGCAGCACAATAAATTATCATAATTTTCGACCAAAAGCGTTTTCGCGCAGTTTTTTCCTTATAAACTCCGCTGGAATTCTTGTAGAATGTTAAAAAAAATTGGTATTGTAGTCCAATCCAATACCTAAAGGGTGAGTATTAAAAAACGCTCATGAGGTACATGGGGCTCACTCCAGAAATTCCTGAATTTCAACTACTGCCGTTTCGCTTACTACCAGTTCTAACAGTTATTTTCCAATAACTGCAAAAGTGATTACTATCCTTTTTTTAAAAAATCGTGTTTACAGCCTCATTAATGTTTTGTATACCAATTTCTCAATAATGTTCCTGCAATGAGTACGAGCAGCACAATAAATACCGGAACTGTAAGCGCTACCGCTTTCTGCTGCCGTAAAGCGTTGTTTGACCAAGTTCAAATTAACTGAGTTATAAATGAATTGATTGAATAGAATTAGCCATGTACAAAGTGAATTTACATAGAGCTAAGGAAAGTTGTGTGTTGCAACGCACCAGATATTTTGAGTTAACTTGGCTTATATCTCCGTTCAACATATATATACAGAAATAATTATACAGAACGAAATGTGGGGTGTGTGTTTCTGTAGTCCGATTTGCGGGAGAACGGCTAATCCGATTGAGCTGGTTCTTTCTTTGTTTTGTTCTTTATTTTTTGTAGGGGGGGGGGGGACGAAAATGTACCAAAAACTAGTCTTTTTCGCATTTTTCTCAAAAACGGCTCCAACGATTTTGATTAAACTTTCAAATTATCTTCTACTAATCAATACCAAACTTTTCTTCTCCATACATATCTCCATGAAAATACGGTGAACGGAGATATAGGCCTGAAGCAAAAATAGGTTTTTTACGCTTTTTGGCAAAACGACTACAACGATTTTCACCAAACTCACAGGGTGTTTTCAAATAGTTAATACCTACATATTGTTCTCAATAAATGTTGCTCTTACAGTCCATTGAACAGAGATAAAAATCAAAATGTGTCGAAAATATCGTTTTTTCGAACATTTCCGGAAATTCCAGAGTAACTACTTCACCAGATGTGATAAATCCTAATGGAGTGTCTTCTAGTCACCCATTACCCACATTTCGTTCTGTATAATTATTTCTGTATATATATATGTTGAACGGAGATATAAGCCAATTTAACTCAGAAAAGGAGATTTGTCGAATATAAATTTATCGGTATGCCAATTTTCTCAAAGACGGCCCAAACGATTTCGATCAAACTTACGGAGTACTCTCAGCTAACTAGTCCCTACATTTTGGTCCGCATAAATGTTTCTGTAGAAATGCGTTGAATTAAGATATAGCGCCCACATATGTAGCTGGTGTTCGAACTTAAAAAGATTGCGGAAAGTTGTGTGTTGCTACGCACCGCTCGTTAATATTTGGAACAGTCGGAGAGGTAACTCTAAAACCAACCGTGAATGTATCGTTAGGTAACTACCATAAAATACCTAAATCCATTTAATTAACGAATAAACGAATAAAGAACCTCCGGGTTGATAATTTTGAAGATTCCCCTCCCTAGGAACGTCCGAAACAAAAAGAAGACTTTGTCGCTTCCCTGTCACCCTCTGTGCACACCTGTCTCTGGCTCATTATTACCTCAAATACCTCATTCTTCTTTCCAAGTACGATTAGTACGTCAGATCCGTCTCGACGAAAAGCCGTACCATTCAGCAAACGAGGACGCCAGATTCGTCTGAGCGAAAAAGACTTACGCCGCATGAAAAAAAATTACGACAGGTTCATCCAGACGAAACGTTTTACCCCAAACTGTGGATTGTTCTCGACGAGAAAGGTTAACTGAAACTAAAATCGGCAATACTAGTCAAAACTAGAAAACTCGTAGTCTTACGACATAAGTACGTAACATCACCCAAAGCGCTGCAAATTATTACACAACAATTCGTTATTTTCTAGCTCAAAATGATTGGGACCTATCCTACTCAATTCAAAGCTGAAAAATCCTAGTTAACGATGCGAAACATTACCCGACCGCAACGGAACGACGAAAATTGACAATTGGCACGACGTGAGGTAGGAGGCAGTGCGAGAAACGCTAATTTAGCTTTAATTTTTGAAACCACGTTTTACGCCCATAACAACCATGGGTTTCATCTGCCGAGTACCCGAGAATAACTGGATCCCAAACGGGGGTTTAGTGCGAAATAATGGACTTTGTAGACAACGTTAAAGGCAATGGCGTGGACAATAAGTGGTGGACAGCCATTGCAGATTTGAAGTCATCATACTTCGGAACGATTCAAGTT
Source organism: Pachypeltis micranthus (assembly GCA_020466155.1). NCBI lineage: Eukaryota > Metazoa > Arthropoda > Insecta > Hemiptera > Miridae > Pachypeltis > Pachypeltis micranthus. The sequence continues at coordinate 17,652,915 of CM035769.1, forward strand.
TCTGGGGAGGGATGAGGGGTTTGTAAAAATATACGAAACATAAGTGTGTTATTCAGGATGAATGATAAACCAAAATGGGCAATGGGCAGATGGGAACCCTATGGCAGTGCATAGCACTGAAATCTTGCAAGGATGTCATCAATCATACCCCAGCCACAGAGGTCATTAATGAACAAATTTCTATGAAGTTGGTGGGAAATGCTGTTGACTCTGTAATACAAGGGCAACATTCCTAACGAGAAGTGGCCTGAGCTGCCGGACCCACGTTGAGCAACTTCTCAAGCTCACCTCTAATTTCCCTTACAATATGTAAATGGACGTCTCCCACACTCACCTTTTTCACCCGTTTTGGTTTATTTTTCAAGTCCCAGAGGGAATCGGGCTCCGGGGGCTCTGGAATCGGGCGGGAAGGCGGCGGACTCGGTTGCGCCAGAAGCCGGGAAAGGACGAGCGAGGGGAACACGGAGACACGTGTCCGAGGGTCAGGGGCGGTCGAGTTGCTTCACCGCACAAGCCGAAGGGGATCTCCAAGCAGTCAAGCCAAAGGGTTTTGAGGAGCCTTCCCCTTTTGTGGCTCGGGACGGGATCGAGGGATCGAAAGATGCCCGCGGGTCGGGGATTGAAGGGGGAGAGGCGAGAAGAGAAGAGAAACTCCCGTGTTTTCACTGCCGCTCCCGTAGAACCGTGAACTCGACCGCCGCGTTCTGCGACCCCTTCACGAAAATTTGTTGTCCGCGATCCGGACGCCTCGTCTGACCTCGCGTAAGCCGTCGATGGCGAATCCCCCGCGGCCGCGGCGGAGAACGGGCGGCTCGGCTTGTGCGGAGGATCGCGGCCTCTGGCTCCCCGAGAGAGCTGTCTGCCATAACTGCAGTGACATCCCTGTCAACGTGATGTTTTATTGTATATACCCAACCTATTTACGAATAAGAAAGTCTGGAAGGAACGGCTAAAGCGATTGGTGGGAATGTAGGTTAGAAGCAGGAGGCATAGGATATGGGACGTACTATAGCGTGTAATGGCTTGCGTTGTTGGTATAAACCGTGGTGCCACTAGCACACACCTCCCCCGCTGTGACAATGCTCCCGAAGCACCCAGGCCCCCGAGGCTCTCTCCTCCTGGGGTGCTAGCGTCCAGCGGGCGTGCTATCGCCTTGGCATCCACGGCCTCCCTGGAGTGTACCCATCCCCTGCCTACCCGAGACCACCGCCAACAGGCATCCTGCACCCTCTATTATTTCTTTCTTTCTTATTTTCCTTTGTTTCTCATTTTCCCATTTTTTAGTCTCCCCCGTGCACTGCGGACTGAACTGCCGTTTTTTGACAATTTTTTTTTTTGCACCAAATATTTTTTGTCTGGAGGGGAAGAGTGTAATGGCTGTGTGGTACGGGTGTAATAGTGCCAATGGTGGCAACACTGTTGCTGCCACCTGTGCAGTTCGCCGCTGTTTATATTAGCGGAGGAGCCGCATTTTAATGATATAATGGCTACCAACATCGCCGACGAATCTTTCCCTTTTTTAAGCCAGTGAATCAGTACTTAAACGTCCCTTTATATTGTGTGAAGTAAGGTAAGCGATCAGAGCTTGGTGTTTCATTTTGCCCATTGTCCCTTTATTGTCATTAACACAATCCGAGCATGGGTTATTTTTTTCACTCTAAAAGGAGTTCATTTCATTTCGAGTTTTTCCTGATTAAATTCAAGTGGGTCCTATTTGGTTTATAATTTCATTTCCCAGTGCTTTCCTGAGAGGCATTATTTTATTTATTTTCATCAAGTGAGTATAATTGAATGTATTTAATTTGTTCGTTTCTTTTGGGCCCAGACACGACTTTCGCTCATGTTCTGTACGCGTGTTTGTAAAAGAATTCCCCAAGTACGTCACAAGCGAAACGCAATTGAAAGCTAAACCAAAAGAAAATTTGGTATTTTGTAGTTGACCGGTTGATGTGGTTTCGAGTTTATTGTGCCGATATTAGGGTTGTCAGCTCAGCACCACCCCTGGGCGTACCCCTACAAATTGGTGGGTGCAGTTGCTTCCAACGCTTTCTGACATCCTGGTTACAGCGTCTGTCTCAGCTAGCTGGTGCATTCCCGCCAGACGACCGCACTCTCGTCCTGCTTTACCAATGTGCCCACCTCCAGCTGTGGACGCACGACGACGTAAAAGCAGCACTTACGACATACGCAGTGGCCTACCAACGTGCACCGAGGGCAATAACGCAGCGTTATACCGTTCTGTTCAACGCTTGCTGAGGCCCCAGTTCCTTCCCTCGGCTCTTTAAGAAAACCGCTGTCATTTTCTTTCTCAAAGAATCCCCCATCAGTCTACTAGCGCTCTACGGCAATCAGCCTCCTCCCAGTAAAGGACGACTGGTTCAAGTTATATTATATAAGTGCTTATTCTAGCCTCTCTTCGTAGCCTCGTACCACCAGTAGTTCGAGGTATCTGAGGATGCCATCCGTTGCCCCCACAGGATCGTGCTGGCTGCGTTTTTTACTTCCCTTGGCTCTACTTTGTGAAAGGTAAGTTATGTAATCGGCTGAAAAAAAAATTTTGAGTTTTCTTCAGATCTTTACGTCTCAGACCCCCCTGAGTCCGAAAAACACTATTTAGGAAAATTAAGTCTGTGTGTCTGTGAACGATTTTTAGAGAGAACCACCGTACCAAATCAGCTCAAACTTCATATCTCGCCCGCAGGTTAACATGAGACACCAAAATAAGGGTTTGAACAAAATCCACCGAAAGTTAATCATAGTTATCATAGTGATCAAAACACCAAATATTGATTTTCTCAAAAACGGCTCTAACGATTTTGATTACATTTTTTATATTGATATCTCCCAATATGGCAACTATACCATAAAACTCTCAATTGTGGGAAGATGACGAGAGCAGCACAATAAATTACCAAAACTTTCGACGAAATCGATTTTAGCGCGTTTTTTAGAGAAAACAACCGTACCAAATCAGCTGAAACATGATGTCTAGCCTACAGGTTACCATGAGACGCAAAAATAGGGGTATGGGCAACATCCACCGAATGATAACTATAATCATAGTGATTAAAACACCAAATTTTTTTCTCAAAAACGGCTCTAACGATTTTGATTACATTTTTTATGTTGATAGCTCTCCTCAATAAGGCAATTATACCATAAAATTCCCATTCGTTGGAAAATGACGAGAGCAGCACAATCAATTATCAAAATTTTCGACGAAAAGAGTTTTTAGCGCGGTTTTTCCTTATAAACTCCGCTGGAATGTTAGAAAGTGAATTGACGTAGAGCTAAGGAAAGTTGTGTGTTGCAACGCACCAGATATTTGAAGTTAAGAGGGCCTTTGATACGGTGTGGTGTCTGGCAGTGCTGGGCTGGGGAGTTATTTCCAGGACAGATCGGCCTCGACCAGAACAGGCGAGCAGTGAGCCAACCTGGCAAATACGGCCGACTGCCCTCAGCGCCGAGTACTGTCCACGAGACCCACTCTTTCATCTCCTCCAGGCCAAAGGGTATGCCCCCATAGCGGTGGGGGCTGGCAACCCAAATTCGACCTACTGCGGGCCATGAAGCTTAAGAATTACTTGTGTCACCGCTGGCATCTCCTGCTAGCCCCTGCGAAGACCCAACTCGTGGTCCTACGTCCCTTCCCCCTCACTGAGTTGATTTAGCTCCCAGCTTTAGGATGGGGCTGATTGGCTTCTGCCCAAGAGGTACAGCGGCCGAGCCCTTGGCGCTACTGCGGACCAAGTGTACGAACCTCACTGTGGCCGATTCCGCACACAACGCCTTTACTTTAAAGCTGTTCCTATCGATAGTGTGATAATGAGCTAACTCTAGAAATTTTATCTTCCCTCGTTCACGAATTATCCACACAAACAGGTGTTGAAACACCCGATTCTCGTGAATAATGGTTGATTCATTCCTACCAGTAATTAGCGTTGATCATTTAACGACGATAACGTCAAGGACACCAAATAAAACCGACCTGCTGGTTCGCGAGTGAAGAACTCGTCAAACTTCATAGTAGCGGTTTCTGTGATCTGTAATATGAATCTTGCAAGCTTTCGTATTTTAACAACAGAAAGCGCTGCCGTACTAATAAACTCCCGCCTTAATTCAAAAGTCCCATCGAATAAGCTTCATCTTTCATCACACCTTCCTACGTGAGTGCTATCGCGCGTGCTTGATTCGTCTTGGGCTTTCAACGGCTGATGTGAGTTCAATTTCATAGTTTAACGATTATACACACGACCACAGTAGCTTTTTAAATTAAAAACAGTATATTTAAGAGTGTTTCTGCTACAAACAGTAACTATTTAGATTAGTTAGTAAAATCTCCCCTCCTTCCCACTAATATTTTGCATGAAATAAAACGGATGAAAATATATAACGATGGTCTATTTCCACTAAATTTGAGTTACAGTATTAGATCGGTTTCGACGGTCAAGTCATCATCAGTAACAAATATCTGGTGCGTTGCAACACACAACTTTCCTTAGCTCTACGTCAATTCACTTTGTAAATGGCTAATTCTATTTAATCAATTCATTTATCACTCAGTTAATTTGAACTTGGTCAAACAACACTTTGCGGCTGCAGGAAGCGGTAGCGCTTACAGTTAAAGAATTTATTGTGCTGCTCGTATTCATTCCAGGACCATTATTGAGCAATCGGCACACAGATAAGTTATGAGGCTGTAAACATAAATATTTTGAAGAAGGATAGTAATTACTTTTGCAGAGTTATTGGGTAAAACCTTTAGAACTGGTAGTAAGCGAAACGGCGGTAGTTGAAATTCAGGAATTTCTGGAGTGAGCCCCATTCATCTCATGAGCGTTTTTAAACACGCACCATATAGGTATTGGATTGGACTACAATACCCAATTTCTTTAACATTCTACTAACCTTCCAGCGGTGTTTGAAGGAAAAAACCACGGCAAAAACGCTTTTCGTCGAAAATTTTGATAATTTATTGTGCTGCTCTCGTCATTCTCCCACAGATGGGAATTTTATGGTATAGTTGCCTTATTGAGAGCTATCAATATAAAAAATTTAATCAAAATCGTTGGAGCCGTTTTTGAGAAAAAAATATATTTGGTGTTTTGATCACTATGATAAGTATAGTTAACTTTCGGTGGATTTTGTCCATACCCTTATTTTGGCGTCCCATGGTAACCTGTAGGCTAGACATCAAGTTTCAGCTGATTTGGTACGGGTGTTTTCTCTAAAAACCGTGCTAAATTCGATTTCGTCGAAAATTTGGATAATTTATTGTGCTGCTCTCGTCATTTTTCCACGAATGGGAATTTCATGGTATAATTGCCCTATTAAGAGCTACCAATATAAAAAATTTAATCAAAATCGTTAGAGCCGTTTTTGAGAAAAAAAATATTAGGTGTTTTGATCACTATGATAACTATAGTTAACTTTCGGTGGATTTTATTCATGCCCTTATTTTGGCGTCCCATGGTAACCTGCGGGCGAGATATCAAGTTTGAGATGATTTGGTACGGTGGTTTTTTCTAAAAATTGTTCACAGATACACATACACACACACACAGACCCACAGACCATTTTCCCTAATAGTGTTTTTCGGACTCAGGAGGGTCTGAAACGTAAAGATCTGAAGAAAACTCAAAAAAAAAATTTTCAGCCGATTACATAACTTTCCTTTCTACTTCGTAGAGCCAAGCAAAGTAAAAAGCAACTGAAAGGGGAACAGCAGAAAGGTTCTCTTACAGAAAGTTGGGTCGGGTTTTCGAAAATTAAGAAGGGGTTGTTGTACTAAGGTCAAACAAGGTCTCATAAAAATGAAGCCATGAATGGAGGAATGCTTAGAGGGATCACCTCATTTAAACACCCATCAAACCCGTTGCTTTTGATGATTTCAAATATCTCAAGTACGTCCAACATACGTCCCTTGGGGCAAAAATGGAGAAATTCATTGTATTGCCAATCTGTTAGATCAAAAGAGAAGGAGTGGCTGGATTCGGTCAGGTGATATGCAAAAGCTGAACCACCTTTGTCGTCCCTATAATAATTCTTTCCTTCAATTTCCGTCCTGTTTGTCCACAATACTCTAGCCCACAAGAACATTTCAATTCATACCACTTTTATCCTGAATTTGTATTTTATCTTTAACCGAGCCTAATGAAGACTGCTTTGATTTTTAAACCCAACCTTATACCCTCTAGATGATAAAATTTTGGATATTTTGTCGGAAACAGGCCCATAGTATGGTATGCTAATCCAATTCCTACTTTCAACTACCTCTCTAACTAACTTTGAAATCCCGGCTCTACTATTTTATTAAGGATCCTATTAAAGATAGAATTGATGCGCTCTTCATTATAACCATTGCTCGCCGCTATTTTCTTAATTACTGATTTTTCATTGAATAAATTTTCCTTACTCATTGGTATAGATAATGCTCGATTTATCATGCTTGTGAACACGTGGATTGTTTGATGAGTTATGAATAGTGATATCGCTATGCAATTCTTTTCGGAAAATAGCAAATTCGTGCCGTTTGTTATTCACGGAGACAGGAAGATCGAGGAAGTTAAGAGAATTACCGCCTAACTCAAGAGTGAATTTAATATGTGCATCTAGTCGATTTATGCTTTCGTGAAAAGAATTTAACTGCCTTTCTGTTCCTGTCCACAGTATGATAATATCATCTACGTATACCAATACAAAAGGTTACTAGGTTTGCATTTGTTAAGAATCTGTTCCTCGATATGGTCCATATAAATGTCTGCATGTTGTAGCTTCCATGGGGAATTAAAACCTCGAAACAAAGAGGAGGCCTCTTCCTGACCTCAATAACGTAGGGCATTGAATCTCTCACTTCATAAAATCGCTATCAATAATCACACATTTATTCGTTGTACATGTAAAAGTCTGGAGATATCTCTCCGGTCGAAAAGCATTCTCTTCATTTTGTGAGTTTTTCTCATCGTCACTCTTCCCAACACCAAAAGTAACGTTACGTTTTGAGGCCTGCTGATTCCAAAACGTACCAAAAACAAAGGGGTTTCTCATGTTTATGAAAAACTGCGCTAACGATTTTGATTTTGATTTTTGAAGATATAGGGGAGTTTTCATTTTGTAACAAAACGGCTTTAATGATTTTCATACATCTCACAGAATGTCGGTCTAGTCAACACCTATATATTGTGGTCTACAAACGTTCTGACAATCCGTTGAGAGGAGATAGCAAACAAAATATGTTCCGCATAAATGTTTTAGTAGAAATGCGTTAAACGAAGGTAGATAGATAAACGCGCTTTATTTAGGACGATTACAGGTGCCATTACGGAGTACAACACGTGAACCACTTGGGGCAAAGACCGTCAGTGAGAGTTCCGTTTCATGAGTAAATACTCATTTTGACTTTCTGCTACCACAAAGGGAAAGGAAAGCATAGTAATCGTGTCAAAAAAAATTTTGGGTTCTCTTCAGATCTTTACGTTTTGAGTCTTACTGAGTCTAAAAAACCTAATTTTGGCGACGATTTTGATTAAACTTTCAAATTATCTTCTACTAATCGATACCTAACTTTTCTTCTCTATACATATCTCCATGAAAATGCGGTGAACGGAGATATAGGCCTATGAAGCAAAAATCGGTTTTACGCCTCTTGTCAAAACAGCTCCAACGATTATCACCAAACTTTCAAGATGTTTTCAAATAGTTAATATCTACGTATTGTTCTCAATAAATGTTCCTCTGATCGTCCATTGAACAGAGATCAAAATCAAAATGCGTCGAAAATAACGTTTTTTCGAAGATTTCCGTAAATTCCAAGGTAACTGCTTCACCAGATGTGATCAATCTTATAAAGGGTCTTCTAGTGACCCATACCCACATTTCGTTCTACATAATTATTTCTGTATATATGTGTTGAACGGAGATATAAGCCAAGTTAACTCAGAAAAGGAGATTTGTCGAATTTTATCGGTATTCCATTTTTCTCAAAAATGGCTCAGAGGATTTCCAGCAAACTTACGGAGTACTCTCAGCTAACTAGTACCTACATTTTGTTCTCTATAAATGTTCCTGTAAAAATTCGTTGAAGGAAGATATTTGAGGAAAACTGTGTGTTGCTACGCACCGCTCGTTACTGTTGACTATAATGATTTCTAGGTAACATTCAAATATAACGAAGGTAGATACAAGGAAAAAATATTAACGAATCATTCCGCGGAAGAACCATTAGCAACAATAGCACAGAGTTGGTGCATTCTAATTATATTCCATCCCTGACAACACCATCCTTCCCAAGAAACATGGTTCTTCCGCCTTTTCCTGTTTTCTTCTTGTAGGAACTGCCAATTCAATTCGATCGCCTGACAAGGCATTAAAAATAGATCAGAAAATGAGAACAATTGATGTTCGCGTATCAAATTGTCTCGAACGGCTCTTTTGATTTACCTCGCTTTGGAGCTTTGTTCTGTGCGTATTTTTCAAAGTTGAGGAAAGCTGTGTGTTACCTCGCATCAAACATTGTATTTGACATTTCGGTAGATGATTACCCTTCTCCTCACTCGAGGCCCCCGTTTTTAACGTTTTGCCTTTTTAAAGACAATTATCGAGGAACTAAGACGATCCCGCATCATTCGTTTGATCGATACTTGAAGTTCTGGGTTAGCAACGAGACAACTCAACTGTTCTGCTCGTCGCTGGTGTTTGTTATTCTCCGTGAGACGACGTTATGGTGCTCGACACATCGAAAACCGGCCTCCTGCCCATTTCCACTAGGCAATGCAGAATCCCTGAAAAAAAGGTAACCATTGACTTGTATACAGTTCGGAGAATTCGATCGTGCGCTTTTGTTCGGAAATTATACTTTGATCAGACTGCCATTTTGAAATGTAACTCTGCCCCGGGGGGAAAAATCCGGTTTGACGTATCGCACAACTTTCTTTGGCTTCACGCGCACTCAGCGATTCTCTGAACTATTGAAACTAATTAAATTTGTTTTTCATTCTGTTTATAACGACGTTCTACATGACAGCGGGAGGGGAGTATGATTCCGAAATGTATTGTGCTGCTCCTGCTTCATCATTATTGAGCAATCAGTTCACAAGTGGTTTAAGAGAATGTGTAGGTGTGGAAAGGCCTCAACGCCTATTTTATGGAGGAGTTAGGATAGGAATGGTGAAGGAGATGAAGTATTTAGGAGTGGTATGGGTTGACGATTGGGATGCATGTGGAGTATGTGGTAGGGCGGGCTAGAGATAAGTTGTATGGGGTGGTAAGGATGGCTAGGGAAGAATGGGGAGTGATTACGGAGGCCATGCGCACGCTGTATAAAGGGATGTATGTGGCAGTGATAGCGTATGCGGGTACAAGTTGAATGGGGGGGGAATGGTGGGACAAGTTGAATGCCCACACAAGGAGGAGAACTGGCGATTGGGCAAAGGAAAATGTTAATAGGAATGGTGAAGGCCTACCGGACAGTCTCCTCTGGTGACCTATGCATCGCAGCCGGGGAGCCGCCCATCAACCTGGGGGTGAAGAGGAGATGGGCGGGCTACCGGCTAAGGACGCAAGGACGAGTGGCATGGGGTGGCAAAGGGAAATCGAGGGAAGAAAAAGGAAAGCCCTCATCGACCGTTATCGATGAGTGGCAGGAGAGATGGGAAAACAGCGAGAAAGGTAGGTGGACGCACGCTTGGCTGCCACACGTAAGGGATAGGATAGGAGCAGGATGAATGAGGTTTGGGTTCTACAACACACAGCTCGTCACCAGCCATGGAGACTTCAGAGAGAAGCTCCGTGGATTTAGGTTGGTGATGGACGGGCTGTGTGAGTGTGGAGAGCTGGATACTGTGGAACACGTGGTGTTCCACTGTAGATATTACCAGCAGGATAGGGATACTGCCAGGAATGAGGTGATAGGAATGGAAGGGCAGTGGGACATGACAATGGTTAGGGAGCAGGGATGTTTTGTATGGTGGAAATGGTTCGCTGAAAGGGTTTTAAAGGATAGGGAAGAGGTTTGGTTAGGAAATGTGCGTAGGGCTTCAGGAGTAGGTGTTACGTTATGTGTTTGTGTGTGTTTTCTGTGTTAATGTGTGGTCTTGACTGGGCGGTGCCAGGGAAGGTCAAATATCAAGTAGCCCATCCCTAGACTGCTGGAGTGAATGTATTTAAGGGCTGAATGTATATATGAGTGAAAGTGTTGTGAATGTATATGCGTGTTGTTAGGAATAGGTAGTGTGGGGAAGGCTCCAGGGGGGACGAATATCAAGTAGTCCGCCCCTGGACCTTCGGGAAAGTGTGTGAATGTATTTATTGTATGAGTGTGTATGTAGGTTAGTTGTGTTAGGTTAGAGTGAGATTGGTGGGTTGTGAATGAGGGTGGCCAAATATCAAGTAGTCCGTCCTTGTCACGTCGGAAAGGGGATCGCAGTTCATGCCTCAAAAGACGGCCTGACACTCTTCTCTATGACAGGCAGGTGCAGGGGCAAGTCCAATCCCCTTACCTCCTATGGAGATAAAGCGTAGGTGCCAGGAGAACGCCTCTTGGCAATTCCGGCACCGGGGCCTGCCACCCCTTCAGGTCCTTAGGCTGCTCAAGATGCAGCCATATAGAATGGGTACCACGGGGGTTTCAGTCTGCGGCTGGCAGCGTGGAGCCTTTAGGGCGTGGCTCTGTCGGCCGTGAAGCCATGGGTTTGGCCTCGTGGGGGCAGTGGTTTCATTGAACGTTCCCTTAGAGAGCTGTTTGGTGCTGGCAGAAGAGGGGTTGAGGCCACGAAGCTAGGTACCCTCTCCAAGGCAACGGGTGTATGCCCAGCACTTATACAAATGTCTACGTGATATTTTTTTGTGAAGGGCTGCGTTTACCATTATGGAATAGTTGCGTAAAACGTTTAAAAATTGGGTGTTAAGTGAAACGGCAGTAGTTGAAATTCTGGAATTACTGAGGTAGCCCCTATATATCCTATAAGCATTATTAAGAACTCATGGTACAGCTACGTGATTGAACTAAGGCCTGAATTTTTCTAAAGATTCCAGTGACATTTGACCCAAGTTTATAAGGAAATAACTGCACTAACCAGATTCGCTGCATGCAATATTTATAATAATAATAATAAACCAATACGAAATCTCCCTCACCACAAAACTTAATATAGGCGTTTTATTTTTCAGCGACCTCCACCGAAACTTGAATTTCAAAAATGCGTTCAACCCGTTTCTTTGTCTGTGAAACCCTTCTCCGCGCTTTGCAACCCTTTCAGAAGAGGATGCTCCATTTTTTGCAACCACCCGAACGCCAACACGGACCTGAAGATGATGATCAAAAAGTCCAAAATGAAGAAAGTAAGTCGAACGTATATTCAATCGAATGTCTGACGTGGTGACGCACTTCTGGGAATTATTGTGATAACAATGAGCTCGCGCGATGCCAACAAAAGGGTGAACTAAATGTGTATTTAAGGATTGGTAACTTCGGCTTCTCAATAACCACCGGGTTCTGGTTGAACGTTGATGTTGGCTTCTTCCAGGAACAAGATGGAGAATCTCTGGGAGTCGACAGAAAGGCCCTGGCTGACAGGGTGGGCGAGGTTCTCGAAGAAATGATGATGTGCCGATTCAAACAGGCTCCTGAAACTGAAGAATCAACATCAACTTCGGAAAATCAAGAGATCCCGCCTCAACCCAGACCGCTCTTAGTTTTGGATTTGATGCGCTCTGCGTCTCAGGACACTTTGAGCGCCCACATGGTTGTATTTCGTTATCATTTCATCGGTATTCACCTGCTACAGTTTTTAGAGTTAATGATCATTCGTGTTTCAGGGAGGACTTGGAAGCATTCAGTCAACCAGCATGTCGATGGTTGCAAGTCCAGTCCCCCCGTCAGGCAAAACCATCATAAACAAGCTGCCGGTCAACGATAAAACTGAGCTCAGTAAACAAGAGGTAAGTCTAAAAACATCTGGGAATTGGGAGAATAATTCTTGACACAACCTCCTCAGGCACCTTTGCTCTGATTCCCTTCTACAGATGCTCCAAGGTTGGCTGTCCATTGGAAACCAACATGTTGTCACCCTCTACACAACTCTCAACTGAAGTCACAAAATCCGAGATGGATATTTCGATGTTACAAGATGTTTGCAGCTAATACCACATCGTCCTTCTCTTTCTCTTCCAAAACCAAGCTTGTTGGAGAAAATCGTTGACTGGCAACACTGCTAGCACACCCAACAATGCTTCCTTGAAAGTGTAGCAGTCTCGTCTTGAAATCGTGCTCAAGATGTCCTATTTCCAGCTTCTTCTCCTTTGTTTACATGTGTAAAACCTGAATGACGACATCTTGGGTAAATCACAGGAGAACAAACGTGTATTTGGAATTTTATTTATTTATTTCCTTGGAGCCCACGTGATCACTCAAACACAAGAAGAAAACAGGGCCAATGGAACAATGACCCAAGTCATGGCATCTTGAGGCCCATCTCCCCAGAGTTAGAGAGAGTTGGCTTAGCTTCTGTGAAAGGTGTTACGAAAGGTTTGGAAATGTTTGGAAAGCCACTGACTCAGGCAAAAATTACAGCAATCCCGAGCTTGGATCCTATGCCCTCGTTTCATCGAATTATGAATCCTTCGTCTATGACCACTAGACTATGATTGCTAGGGTACCTATAACGGGAATCAGGCTATACAAAGGGAAACCAGAATCTACCAGTCTCCTCCATAATTCGAGTATCTTTTTCCACCCCATTCCTCTCAAACTTACGTTTTGTAGCATTCACGCACATAATTTGTCGATTCTAGTGGCAAACCCTCTCAGGAGGACCCCGCTGGTTTTATTTCCCCACATAATAACCTTGCGTTGGTGTTGGCAATTGATCCTGGATCTTTCCCACTGAACAGTGACCAGATAGGATACCTATAACTCTTCGTAGTCGTCTAATGCCCAATTGGTGTGTTGTGCATTATAGCTCTTTGTAGCTTTGGAGCCTTGTAGTTTTGGAAAATTGATACTCTTCATGGTTGTTTATTTTCTCCTTAACGTCATCTCACATTTCCCCATTGTCCTTTTCAATTGTTGCTTAGTAATAAGCAAGAATGGCTCTGGCCGTCAGAAATGTTCATGGATCCTGCTTTGACCAGTTTCTACTCTCAGATCCCCCATATACCCTTTGTGACCTGGGTATTTTAGGGTAGCTGTATTCCCTCGTTCATTGAGTTTCTCAGCATTGTTCTTTGTTTCCTCAATGAAGAAACTTTTGACAAAGATTGATTATCAGTAGAGATGGCTTGGGCTTGGTATTCCTAACATTTCTCGACCTTTGATACATGAGTTTACTGCAGTAAGTCCAATTTTAAATAGTGTTTGTGCCTCACAAGAGTGATTTCTCTCATTTTAGCACAGGAATGTAGATTCCCATTCCTGCGTTGCCCATCATGCTTTTTGAACCCATAAGTATAACAAATGGTCTACAAATCATGTGCTACTGTAAGTCTACTGTCCAAGATTTTTCTAGAGTCTACCGTAGTGTTGAGGTTTCTCTGGAAACGACTATCGTTTTCATATCATCCACGTTTGCCTCTGGCATCTTGTTTTTAAGGCTTGTCTATATTTGTGTCGCAGCGAGTGACACCAGTATCCATGTTTTCTGAGTTTTAGTGTCTCTCTCGTAGTTTTCTGCGTGATTTCCCATTTCATTGGCAGTATTCCTCTCGTTATGGCCATTATGACGTGTGTGCTGTGAAATGCCCCTGTAATTGACATTGATCCTATTTCATTTGCATAGTGTACTGTTCTTAGCGACACCTGCCCCCCTGATGCGCCATATACAACAGTAGGTCTCAGTATTGTCTGATAAATCCCTTTCACTGATGTGGGTTTTAAAATCCACACATTCCCTAACAGACACTCAATCTGTACAAGAATTTTCCTTTCTTTATCTAATTGACTGGATAGTTGGTCTTTCCAGCTTAGTCGTTCACCTAATACAACCACTGATAAAGACAGGGGGATAGCACATCCTCGTATCATTACCTGATACCCAGCAGTATCAATTCTTTTCCTACTGAAAATTGTTTTTTTTTCATGTGTTGGGCACCTTTACATCATCAGTTTCACTTTACTTGCTAAGTTTCGTGCAGTATCCAAGTTTTTGTGACTGACTAGAATCACACATCATTCAACTATTCTATGCCTCCTCTCATCATCCTTCATCAACTGAACCTTCTTATAGCCACCAACTTCTTTCTTTCCATTAGCCTCCTCTCATATTATTCAATCACAGTTAGTGACAGGTTTTCTCACTGATGTACGTATAAGTGGGGTATGAAGAAGTCACAAAATACACGCATAAAGCGAAAACGGTGCTACAGCCTACAGGTAGAGCAGACATAACGTTCCAACAATGAAAGAACAGACTATGCAACTGAAAAACAAAGAATTATATGAAAAGACAGGGTTCTTCTGAATTTTGGGAACAGAAACAGGAAGTGAGCAGAGAGAGAGAGAGAGAGAGAGAGAGAGAGAGAGAGAGAGAGAGAGAGAGAGAGAGAGAGAGAGAGAGAGGTGGAGAGAGAGAGGTGGAGAGAGAGAGGTGGAGAGGTGGAGAGAGAGAGGTGGCGAGTTGGAAAGAGAGTGAACCGTTCCAAGGAAGAGGTGTCAGCATAGTGTACTCTAATCTTTTTATGTATTCAGTGGCCAAACATCATTCTTGAAGAGCATAGCTATCTTTAATGCCAGCTTGGCGGAGAATCTCAGTAAACTCCCTGGAGTCATAAGACACAGAACATTTTCCATAATCAAGGCCTCTATAGTTTTCTATATGAAGGCCTTCATGCAATTCACTCGAGGAACTTTCATTCGTCACGTCTCAGAGTTGAATGATTGAACAGCAATGAATGATTCAAGGAAGCAATTAACACAACATGTACACTACCATAGCTAATAATACAAGCGACCCGAATGAAGAGAAATTTTTTTTCTCCCATTTATTAAGAGACTATTACATTTGTAATATTCCTCTATGGGATATATTATTCGCTTTAAATTAACGCTTTAGATGTACAGCCAAACATGGTGGCTGGACACATACTGGGCATTGTATTGCGTAATCTGTAGATAACTGAGCTTAACTAAGACACTAAGAACTTTCACTGGGTATACGACATAAATGTGAGTTCAACGCAAAACGCGGTTGACTCTTTGATCATGGGCTCAGCAGGTTGGTGATATTCCTCGGGCGAGTGAGTCTACGACGTGATGGGGGTTGGAACCCTTCGTTGACTAGAAGGTTGTGATGGTCGAGGTTGTGGGAGACAAAGCTGGTGAGGTGTTTACGCAGGAATATGTGTCAATATGCAGATCATTGTAAAGGGTCTCATTGCGTATCAAAGGTGGAGCGTGAACTATCCTTTTTTGCAAGATGTTGTTTTGCGGCTGTTCTATGCGACGGAACTGTGATCAGGAACAAGTGCCCCAGATTTCTAGGGCATACGTCCAGATAGTGTGGATAAGAGTTCTATATATAGGAAGTCTATTTTGGAGTGATGATTTTATCTGGTTAGTTCTGCTACGAAGGTGGTTGAGTAAGAGAGGTATGTGAGCGTTGGAAGTAAGACGGCGATCCAATATGACACCCAAGTATTTTTAGGTTTGTGTGGTGGGGATGATATGTGTCTGGTAATGTAATGGTGGGTCATGTCTTTGTCTGTTATAGGTGTAGGTAACAGAACACGATTTGGATGGATTAACTTTTATCCACCACTTATTGCACCATTGTCCGAATTCCGTCTTAATTGTCTGCAGCATTTCCGTTGCAGCCTCCAGGTCTGGCACCTGGACAGCGTAAAGTACGTCATCAGCGTATAGTGCTCAGAAATGAGGAGGAGAGAGTAGTGGCAGGTCGTAGCAGTAGAAAGAATAAAGATATGGGGCCCATGTGAGTAAAGATTGTTGGGCAAGTGTGGCTGAATTTTGTGTAGAAAACCCTCGTGCCAAGTGCAGTCGAACGCTTTTTCAACGTCGAAAAAAGGAGTGCGACAAACCTCTTTTCTGTGATAGGTATTTTTGACGTATGTAGTGAAGCATTGCAGCTGAAGAGGACAAGAGTGTACCTTTCTGAAACCAAACTGCTCGTTTGGGATAAGATGAGACGTATACGGAGGAGGGTTGGCAGTACCAGACTCTTCAATAGTTTGGAGAGGATTGACAGTTAGCTGACGGTAGGAAGAAGGATCATTATCTGGCTTATCTGGTTTAGGAATCATACACAGTGAAGCGTGTTTCCACTTTTTCAGAGAAATAACCCAGCTGTGCAGCTGAGGTGAAAAGATTCGCCCGATGAGCGAGAAATCAGAGAAATTGCAAACTGAAATATTTCATTTTCACGCGTCAAGAAGCAAAGGGGAAAAGAACGAACTCACCTGAGCTTACAATGATTCTAAAGCACTCCCCTCCATATTAATGTTTTCTGACTTCCTCCTCGCCTGGCCTAGCATATTCTAAATCTTCTACCTTCCTCTATGAGCAGATACTTTCACGATTGTTGGCTGTTGATTTAATAGGCCAGACAAGCAGTTCTGTTCAGCGATGCATAAGCATTCTTTATCATTTTATTTACATTTGTCAACTAGTACATATTGTATGTCTACGTGCTCTCTCCAGTCAAATCATTCATGGCGAGTGTGCCAGATATCTAATTAGAATCACCCTGGATGGTCTAACTAGAGGCAAGAGCAAGGATTTCCCATAAGATTCTTCCAAGGACTCCTTCAAGGTTCTCAACTAATTTCTAACCCTAAAATGTCCTCGTACTCGACACTTTCACTCTGAAACCCTACCAATTCCTGTATTTGTTATTCATGAAGCACATTGAGAACTGTTCTAGTTCACACCAATAGGTACTGGCAAATGGATCTTCTTCATAGTCTTGCAGACCCTTCTAGCAAATCGTTAAGCTAGAGAATGGTTTGATTAGTTTCAACATCCCATTTACCAATGATCTCAGTTCAATTCGATTGTTTCTAGACTGAAGGCGATACAACAACTGACGGTGGCGTTGACGACGACGGAGAAATTCAAAAAAGACGAGGAAAAGTGAAAAAGGGCAGAAAGAAAACTGTCGCCAGCAACCTTGAAGACAAGAGCAGCAAAGAAGTGGTTGGGCTAATTGAACCTGGCGAGACTCAAGTGAGTATGTTCCCTTAGTTTGGTTGTGAGTGTGTACACGAGACATTTGAGCATCAACTGGCCGCAGCTTGAGCCAGTAGTTCAGGTCAACAGTATAATATTTGATTATGCACATGAAGACTGGCAGATCCAGGGACAGCTCCCTGTAATAAAATAATCATTGTAAGAATTATCTCTTTGCAATGTCCCCAATATTTTCTTCAAGGTTCCGAGTATAACAAAACTGCACCTTAGGTCTAGTGAGTATACACTCCCACAAACTGGGCTCAAGCTCCATCAAACCTACACACTTTCCAACATTGTTTACCCCTTGAGCAACTAATACTAAAGTTTTCCCATCATTTTACGCGAGCCTGTTAGAAATTAACGTTTTATAGCGAGAAAATGGTGGCGCTAGACGTTTCGCAATTCATTGGGCTGCTGCTACTTATGCCACGGTATTCCTTTAAAAGCAGCGTATTATAAAACAGATGTCACTGTCAACATGAACGTGCAAGCTTGGAAACTTCTGCTGCGGCTTACTGGGGTCCTTCCAAACCTCAGGGAGGGCGAGCCATCGAAAGATGACCATTCTGGCCTTAAGGGTTGTTTGACCCAAACGTGGTAACACTGGAATGTACAGCATGTGGCCTGCACAACAGTAGGCTGCCTCCACAGGGCCAGGCGGGTAAAACGGAGCGATCCAACTCCAACCCAGGGGAAGGCCTGAAAATTCCGGAAAATGCCCTAGCCCTGTGGTCATCGTGGTGGACGTGGGGTCGCTGGAGGGTAGTTCGCCCATCCCAAATTTCGTCTTCAAATCTGCGGGGTCTGAGGGAGGTGGCGGCCACCCCAAATGCAGAATCGTACCGGTCAACATGATTTTATGGTTTGGTTCATCTCTACAGTTCTGGAATTTTAGGAGAAACTGCAAAAAAAGGTAGTAAAAAACGAATTTTTTAAATGACATAATTTCCGAGGTTTCTCTCGATTACTTTATGACTATTATAACACTTGTACTGTATAGGTAGCTAGTTGAACTACCATTCTGCCTTTTCTGAGGTCGCAAGTATCGTACGAAAAAGATTTATCTGTAAAAAAAACTGCACTACAATCGAATTTCGTCGAATTCATGGACATATATGGCTATAGCTGAATAAATCCAAAACTGACATCGTCAATATAGTTATAAATATATAGGTTACTGTAGTTTTGGGTTTTTTAAAACGACTGTAGCTCAATTTTTCGGGTGAATAGTTCCTAGCAACTGACAGGCACATTTTCATTTGTGGTAAAATGAACAGAGCAGCACAGTAAAGAATCAAAACGTTTCGATAAAAATAGTATTAGTAGTTTGCTCCAGCTCAGAAAATCCATTTTGGCTAACGGATAACCGCAGAAATAATTGCGAGAAAACTATATGTGAGTGTAAGTTGCTGAATGACACGCCGTCAGGTTGAACCATTTACTTGGGAAATTTTGAAAATGTTCGTTAAAACCGTTTTTCAAAAAAGTTAAAAAAAACTCGGTTCGTCTCATAGGCTTATTGCTGTATTTTTGTTGTTTGCATTTTCCCGAAGATATTTACGGAGAACGAAAGTTAGCTATTGATTGAGTAGAAGGCGATTCGAAAGTTTAACGGAAACCGTTTTGGGCTGTTTTCAAGATAAATGCGAAAACCCGTCGTTTTTGTACATTTTGTACTCTCATTCCCAGCACCACATTCCTCCTTTCTGTAATATAAACCGCGCATGCAAAACATCACGAACAACCTTGAAAAAACACACCTCAAGCAGTTCTGACGCTCTCCTACAAAGCCAACAACATGTACGCGCACACACAAACCACTCCATCGAAAGGGGTTTTTTTCGCACTCAGAAGCCTTTGAAACGTTAAGATCTGGTTAGTAACAGGTGCGACGCATTGCGCAACTTTCTTTAGCTCTACTTCAAGTCATCGGGTTTTGCTGTCAATTTATTTTTCATTCAATTTGTTTGAACGTGGTCAAACGATTGGTAGAGAGTGACGGCGCTCACAGTTCCGGAATTTGTTGTGGACGATCAAAACTGAGGAATTTGTACGCTGGTAATTGATGAGACTGTAAACACCCTTTTTTTGGAAGGATGATAATCACCGTTCGAGAATTATCGGCTGAAAATGGCAAGAACTGTAGGCAGTGGTTGAAATTCTGGAATGTTAGGAGTAGCTTCTGAATGTCTTTAGATTCTGGCAACATTTAAGCAGACTTTATAACGAAAAAACCTAGCGCAAATCGATTTTCGTCGAAACATTCGGCAATTCGTGTGTTGCTCTCGTCACTTTCCTACGAATGAAAATCATAGTGTCATTTGGAGCTTTCTATACAAGAATTTAACCCAAATCGTTACAGCGGTTTTGGAGAAAAAAAAATTATGATAACTGTAGTTAGTTTTGGGCAGATTTGTCTCACATTTATGTTGGCGCCCCAAAAGCAAGACTGCAGGCTAGATATCAAGTTTGAGCTGATTTGGTTAAGCTGTTTTCTCTCTATCGCGTTCACAGACACTCAGAGCATTTTCTGAATAGTATTTTTTGGTCTCAGTAGGCCTTAAAACTTGAAGAGAACTCAAACTTTTGTTTTTCAACTGATTACGTATTTTATTTTCTACTTTGTAGAGCCAAGGAAAGTAAAATATCTTATGCAATGGGGGATGGCGGACTACCATTGCAGATTTGGAGTCTCCATGACTTGAAATGTTAAGTGTCAACTGTTGAGTGGGGGTTGTACAAAATTTAACTGAGCGAAACGCTTGGTGTATTATTCAGAATGATCAATAAACTGAAAGAAAGTTTAATTACAATAAATGAAATGGGTATGGCGCCTCAACAGCCCTATGCCGGCTCAATGCAGACCATAAGGGGCTCCCACGAGTACGCAGGCACATGACTCAGTGACTTGAAATGGCTACCACAGGCACAACAGCGAGCACCCATAACGTTACGATCCTGGCCTCCTGTACTCATCATCGCTGTACGCAGTGACGCCACAAGAATGGCGTGAAAGTGATGGTAACCCCTTCCATGTACGCCTTCCGAAGCCCACTTCACCCACTCCAATTAGTAAGGGGAGCTGGGGACTGAGTTCCTGTCCATCAACCGAACTGGGGTTAGGAGGCTGATGGAATTACTACATCGCACTGCTGATTCTGAAGAACCTAAGACCAGCGCATTTGACATTCCAGCAAGATGCCTGAAAAGCAAATACTCGGAGCATGAATGTATGCACATTGGGTGGTGTGTGGGAGGTCTACCCAAACACACACAACAGAAGGCACTATTCTGTCGAGACTTATTAGCTACGCAGACACACATATTGGCCCATAGAGGGGACTCAGTAGGTCTGAAGAGGGATCTGAAGAGAACGTTTCAGGCACGATGACAAAGGAATGGAACGAGGTTTAGCTCATCGGAGTCATTCCTGCCGTTTCCAGATCAAGAGTGAAGATACAGTCTGCTGAGAAATGAGGGGGGGGGGGACTTTGCGACTGCGATGGAGAGATGGAGAAGGTTGGGCGATCATGTCATGATGTCATGATGACAGACCTTGTGGAAGTACAACTCACTTGAAGAAAGTGGCCTTGTTATTGCCTTTAATCGGATCCATTTTATTACAAGAACTAAAAATTTTTTCTCAACCGATAACATTACTGTCCTTCCTACTTCGTAGAACCAAGGAATCTAAAAAACTCTACCTCGTACATAATCTTTCATTTAGCGGAGGAAAATCAAAAGTTTATTAGGTCGTTCGAGAGGCTCAGTTTTCTCATTTTATTTATTACGAATAAATCCTTTCATAATGGACCTCAGTTCTTTACATAATAACTGACGATAAAATGATTGAATTACCTCGCACATCATTGCAGCTTTATTACCACAACGTGTATTTCTAAACGCTTGTTAAGGAAATGTAATGGCCTAGTGAAAACTTGGATGAAATGGAAGTGTAACTAATTTGTTTGTTACAGCATTTAGTGTTATTGATTATGAGACTTCTGACTTCCTTCAGTTTGCGTCGTTATCGCTGCGCGTTGTATTAGTGCCCTGAACTTTTCTCCTTAAACATTAAACTGAATCGTTTATCAAAGGAACTAATGGAGCGATTAACTTAATAATCGAAGCACAACTGGCTCATGTCATATTTTTGGAATTTGTTGGGTCAATTACGACCTAGAAAGAAATGCTTCAGGTGTCTGTTCTAGAATTAATAGTTACCAAAAAACTTCCGAGATGCTGGGCAACTGTTGAATGGAAACGAAAAAATGACGAAGGGTTAGGATTGTCACAACATTGCTGATATTCATAAGAACACATCTCATAAGCATCTCTTCCTCACAAATAACACACCAAGTGCGTAAGTTTAATTTTGATTTAAATGGAATGTCATCATTAAATTACCTGGAGCTGTAGGCAGAGTAATGTATCCTCTTGTAAAAATCAGGATCTCACTCAACAAAAGTTGTGGTTGGGGAAGGCAGCCTGTCTCTTCCAGGGCAATGATGAAAAGGGATGGGATGAATTCTACGTCTAGCAACCCCTCGCTTGTTGTGATGTCTGCATTACATGCTTCCCTTCTTGTGAGCTAACCTCTGGGTG
Source organism: Pachypeltis micranthus (assembly GCA_020466155.1). Lineage (NCBI taxonomy): Eukaryota > Metazoa > Arthropoda > Insecta > Hemiptera > Miridae > Pachypeltis > Pachypeltis micranthus. Next base: position 17,674,699 of record CM035769.1, read on the forward strand.
GAAACACCTCATGATTACTCTGTAAATACAGCCCCTTCGTGTGATTCAATATTTGGGAAGGTTGGCCAACTTCACTACATCGTCCAATTGGGCACAGTCTGAAGCTACATATTGACGAACTGGTTTCGACGCTGTGTCCCAAATGTCAGTCTCATTTGATTTACCTCAGGCTCTGACACTCAGATCCCTCAGATTTCATTTTTCATATACCTTCAGTTGCGTAGGTCGCACGTGGTTCTAAATATAATCTGTTGGTTCTAAGCAGCTAGGCACGAAGGTAGTAAATGTATAGATAATTAATGGAATGTTGACACGATTTTTAAATTTATTATATTTCAGAAATATTTTAAAATAAATTTTAGAAGCTGCATACTTAACAAACAAACCATTTTCAACGTAAAGCCAGGTCTCAGCGTGGAGAGACGGAGACGAATTGAGTTGGTGTGGTTCCTCCAATCCAACGCCTCAACCGACTCTCGAGCCACCGGTTGAACGAAGCAGCTCGATGACATTGTCCTCCGACGTCTTCGACAACCCCACTTTGAGGCATCTGAGGAGAAGCTTGACGTTCCAGCAAGCTGAGGGAGAATTCAGGAGAATCGTAAGGCGATATGTGAGCTAAATTCGTGCACTTTTAAATGTCCAATCGCACTTCGTACGTCTGACGTAGCTTGAAATGAAAGTTAATGTTAATGCTGAATAAATGTGCCTTCACTCACCTAAGGAAGGCCAACAGTAGTTGCCCGCTTTAATTAAACTGTTTATTTGTAGAAGGCACAGCGTTATTGGGATCTATTCTATCAAATCCAACGTCGAAAAATATTAAGAATATAACACATGCAAACGACTATGTTTGTAGAGCACTTCACATCTATCTCGTTCGATTCAGCATCGAAAAATACTAGTGAACGATACGGAACATGACCTGACTACAACGAAAATTGACGTTTTTAGGCTACGCTTTTGGCACAACGCGACAAGTAGAACTTACTGGCAGTGAGGGAAATGAACGTAAGCCAGGGTGGAACGATAACTTTCACTATAATGTCTGGCGAGTTTTTTCGAGTAGTAGACTGGAGCTCTGCATTTACTGTGATTCCACGGTTCTCCATCCAGACACAGTCCTCAAATAGGAACTTGCAGAACTGCTGTTTTTCCCCCTTCCTCCCTTTTCTTTGGTGGCACCAGGAAAACCCCCATTGTGGCCACAACTGGGCCTATGGTGAGGGCTAACATGAGCCATGGCAACATGTCCTCCCAGTTCCAACCCAGCTTGTGTGTTCTCTGATGTGGCGTTCCCACCATTGTCAGACAAAACGCTTGACAACCTTGAAATCCACCCCTGCAACCTCTTCCGGCCACAGCTGGTGGCCCCTGAGCATTCTGAGGGGCATTGCAGCCAGCCCCTCACACGTACACAGTGCATGCTCCGCTGACTTCAGCTCCACCTCGCAGAATCTACAATTCTGTACTTCTGACCTATCAATCTTGGCCAGGTGGTGCCTTAGTGAACGGTGAACTGTAAACAGGCGTCATTCCATCTGTATATTATCTCTCTTCATGCTGAGGATCTCTCTTGTTCGCTCCTTGGGGAGTTTGATAAACAGCCTTGATTGTCTTTGGCCTACTGTTCTAGACTGGGGGGAGGCAGTTGTACCTTGGCCTCATACGTGGCCCATAACAACCCATCAGCACCTCAGTGGCCTCTTTCATGTTTTTTCTCATCCTTTCCTCATTTACATTTTCCGGTCACCCCTTTTTTCTCTGACTGTAAAGAAACCCTTGCCCTTTACAGTGACGTGCCTTCCAGCACGCCTGGAAACAGCAGGTCCTTTGGCCAGGCACCGATAGGCAGCCCTGCGGCCAGGCACCGATAGGCAGCCCTGCGGCCAGGCACCGATAGGCAGCCCTGCGGCCAGGCACCGATAGGCAGCCCTGCATTTCTCCTCCCATTTGCCAACCTCATTGATCAAGTGGCTCTTAGTGGTCCCTACGAAGACCTCAGGTTCCACTGGGAGAAGCGCAGATCCTTTCCTCACCAGTTTGTCGGCGTCGTCGTTCCCTTCTATTCCTGTATGACCTAGCACGCAACACAGTATTGAAGTGTTTTCCTTTGCCTAGGTCTTCAGGCCAGTCAGGCCTTCCTAAACCAATACTGACGTGACGGTATAGGAAGCCAGGGCCTTAAGTGCAGCTTGACTGTCCGACATAATGTATATTCTTTTCCGCTTTCCTCATGACCTGACTACAATGGAACTACGGAAACTACAGCGCCTGGCGCCCGTAAACGTCTGATCCGATGGAGGGGTGGGACGAGGACTTCCAGCGGACCCTCGCTCGGCAGTTGGCAGAACGTTGCGAGTCCAAAGGGAGCTGCGAGTCGAGCCGGCTTTGAAAACGAAACAAAACACGGCTTATTTGCGACTATACTGCGTTTCGTTAATTTTTTAAACGATTTTTTGCCCATATCCACCATGGGCTTCGTCCGATCGGATTGCCGAGATGGCGGGCACAACTAAATACCAATTTTTGTGCGAAAGAACGGATTTTTTAGACCACGTTAAAGGCTCAAAACGGCCTTGACGGGGGACGGGGAACGGCGGATGGCCATTGCAGTTTTGGAATCCCCATGTCTTGAAACGTAAAGTATCAAATTTTGAGGGGGGGTTGTACAAAATTTTTGGACTTTTTGGAATTCATTCTGAATAATAAACCCAAAGGGAAGTCCACAGATTAATGAACCAGCAATCTGGGCACGGTCGGTTCCCTCCAGCGTGGCCAGTATTGCACGAGTTTTTCCGCCTTACATCCGGAGGATGCTGACAAGGAAAAGCGCATGACGGAGCTTCAGAAAATATCTGATAGATTTTTAAATAAACGTGCACCAATTTTTCGTTGTATTCGCTCACGTTCCTCGCATTTATAAAATGCTTTCGGGTTTCAGTGGCGCAACGTTCTTTTCGAAGCTCTCGCAGCGAGCGACAAAGTACCGGATGTTGAACCATTCGTTGGGAAAAACGACGTAGTGGTTGAAGAAAGTGACCCAAAAGTTTGGATAGAATACCCGAGGGAATTCGAATACTCTACAGCGAGATTTGATGTGCCAGTCAGCAAAGCCACGCTTAACGGTATCGGATTAAAAGAAAATGTTGAAATTTGTAATGTTACAGTTTTTGCTTGATGTGTGCGTGTGTCGGCAGTTCAATTTGGACCGATTATGCTGGTACTTTTATAGTTTGTCCATGATTTCCAACATATTTAGGGGGGGACCAAATGTACTAAAAACGAGAGGTGTTCGCATTTTTCTCAAAAACCGCTTTAACGATTTTGATTAAACTTTCAAATTATTTTCTACTAATCAGTTGCTAACTTTTCTTCTCCATCCTGTGCAAATTGGGTCAACGGAGATAGGTTTATGAAGCAACCATACCCCCCCCCACCTTTGCAAACCGGCTTCAACGATTTTTACTAAACAGGATGTCTTTAAATAATCAATACCAATATGTTTTCTTCATAAAGGTTCCTCATTGAGTCCATGGAACAGAGATAACCAAAATATGTCAGAAATCGTGATGTTTTGGATGTTTTTATCTTACAAGTGTACATTCGGTGTCTTCAAGGAACCGATACCCACATTTTGTTCCCCACAACAATTTTTGCATCCATCTGTCGACCGGAGGTGTAAGGCACGAGATTTTCCGTACAATTAACGATCGTTTTTAAAAAAATCTGAACGGCTTTAACGATCTCGATCAAGCTTGTGCAATACTCTGATCTAACTTGTACGCACTTTGTGTCCTACAAGGTACACACTTACCTATTTTAACAAAGCACTTTCAATTAAGAAGATAGGCAATGCACAACTATGGCTGTCTCTAGCGTTCTCCTGTTCATTGGTAACGGCTATTTCCCTTATCCACACAGCTTGATCGAGCGTAGCGCCTTCAATCGCAAAAGCACACAACCCGCAACGCTTGAGGTTTATTCGGTTTGTTCAACTTATATCAGTCCTGCGCCTAACATTTTAAAGGTAGGCAACCTGCCACTCTCGAACAGGCTCCTGTCCCGTTTCAATATCCTATTACTTCTGCCTCTTCTGAATAACCCTATGTTTTCGGTCAGGAAACATTTTTTACAACCCGCCCTCAAAATTAGATACTTAACGTTTCAAGACCAAGGATCCCAAATCTGTAATGTTTGTCCGCTGTCCCTCGTCCGCCGTCCAGGCCGTTTTGTGCCTTTAACGTGGTCTAAAAAATCCGTTCTTTCGCACAAAAATCCCTTTTGGTATCTAGTTGTGCCCGCCATCTCGGCAATCCGATCGGACGAAGCCCATGGTTGTTATGGACAAAAAACGGTTAAAAAAATTAACAAAACGCAGTATAATCGCAAATACGCCGTGTTTCGTATAATTTTCAAGGTTTTTTACATCCTGGGTCGAATGGAATGAGTATCAGACGTGTACAACTGCGTATAGGAAAATTACAGTAATTATTAGAGTCTACTAATTGAAAGAACTCGGGAGAACTACAGTGGAAGTCAACGTTTCGTCGTTAGTACTCTCTCCCTCCCTCTCGTCTCATCAAAACCACCCGCCCGCTCGACTCGCAACGTCGTGCCAATTGCCGAGGGTTCACTCGGTTCGAGATTCCCCGTCCCAATTTCCCCTGACAGGGCGGAAGAAGGATAGGGCCACTTCCCCCGCACACCCCTACATCAGATCATAAATGCCTACAGACCCTTAAGGGCGCCTGGCGCCGGGCGAATATTTAGTTTCCATAGTTCCATTGTAGCGAGGTCATGTTTCGAATTGTTTACTAGTATTTTTCAATGCTGAATCGAATGGAATGGGTCTCGGAGCAGTAATACTAGGTCAAGCTGTTCATGAGAATAATAAACCGTTGTGTAATAATTTGCAGGGTTTCAACGTTTTGTGCATTTAGAACGCAACGCTTCATACAGAAACTGGTTGAACGGTTGTAGAACTAACAAGAGATTGATAATGAACAGGAGCCTCGACAAACGTGGCGGGTTGCTTACCTTCAAAATGTCGGGCGGAAAGTTAGCTACATTTTCATGATCAAAACTTTGACCAGTCAGGGATGGTCGCAGCAGTTGATGCAAATTTAGAATCAAGAGAGGAATGTCTAGATGGGCCTTTTTCATATTTTTGAATATCTCGACCTAAACATTCCCCTTCTGATTTTAAATATTTCATATTCATGTTTTGGACCATCCATGACTTCAGGGCAAACGATCAAAGTCGTAAATGGCCAATTTAGAACTAGGCCGAATTTCGAAAGACTAAAAAAACACCCAGTTAGATATTCCTCTCCTGATTCTAAATATGTTTCGTGTCAACCGCTGCGACCATCCCTGAATTCAGGGCAAATGGTCAAAGTTTCGATCATGAATATGTAGCTAACGTCTGCCCAGTTATATTCGTCAGAGGAAGCTAACTAGTACCTACGATATGCTCTCTATAAAAATGCGTCAAACGGCTATACTGCTCTCGTGATATAATCGAATTTAGGTGTGAAGTTGTGTGACACTTCGCCTGAGATATTACTCACAACACCACATTCAATCATTTTCTCTATCCAAAATGCTTCATTGAGGGAACGCCTTATGTTTAGAAGCTAGGCAACCCGTCATCACTCTCTAGCAAGCTTCTGGTTGACTTCTCCAATTTCTTAAACGTTATGTTGCCGGCAGAAAATGGTTGAAAAGTTGCAGGAGTAGCAGGAGGTTAAAAATAAACAGGAGCCGGCTCAAACGTGGCGGGTTGCCCACCTTCAAATTAAGGGATTCGCCAGAGAAAGCGAAGGTTGAATCCTCGTTTTTCGAACATCTCGAAAACTGCTCTAACGATTTTGATGAAACGTATAGGGTTGATTCAGTATAGTTTGTACCTAAAACTTGTTCTATATAAATTGGTTCCATAGAAATATATTGCTCTCGTAATATAGTCGAATTTGTGTGGCACTTCGCCTAAGATTTTACTCACAACTCATTTTAACGATGAATGTTCAACGACGAATCACAATCCACAACTACAGCTTTCACGAGTTTTTTTTTGTTTTATTATTTGTACTTTCAACCTGTTCATTTGCAAACACACGATTTTCACTGCCTATCTTAATTATCAGGTGTAACTATTTCGATTGCAAAATGCTTGTTTCATTTGTGCAGGTATGAAGCCTCTTGACTATCTTAAAAATTACGTTGTGGTTTCCAAAGACTATCGGCTTCTGTACAATCACGTTTTTATGGAATTTAGAGAAGATCCAGTCAAAAAGCCACCGTGGTTCATGCCCTCAAAGGTAACTCAAGGGACTCCTCGAATATTGGAATCAAAACGAAATATTACGCAAATATTTCAAAGGCGTTCTGTGTTACTAACCGCCTGGAGTTAATTAGCGTATCCGAGTAGCTATGTTTTACCAAGTTCTACTGAACTGAGCGCAAATTGATTGGATTAGACCACTGTGGCATGTACTTAATCGACATTATTTGTACTTTCTCCCTTATAACGTTTTAAAAAATGGCATATCTCCTCCTGCAGGACATCTTGAACGCATTGGCTAAGGTAATGGGACGACAATTTACTGCGCCGGAAGCAGAAGAATTGAGATTTCTCGTTGATTGGGGGAACGACGACTGTGTTGACCTTCGCACTTGGCACGGCATTGCAGCTCTGGCAGAAAGAGTATTTGGTATGTCCACATATTTTTGAATTTTCGAATTTCTCTCACCTTTAAGCTATCACTCATTGCCTTAGCCTTGTGAAGTAGGTGGGGAAGTTATGTAATGGGATGAAACATTTTTCGTCTAAATGTTTGGTAATTTATTGTGCTGCTCTCGTAATTTTCTCACGAATAAGAATTGTTTGTTGATCAACCACCGAATGGAAAACAGATTTTATAAGTTGCTAGGGAAAATAGAAAAATCGAGGTATGCACATGGGGCTGAGGAAAGTTGTATGGTGCGTCGCACTTGACATTTATCACAGTCATGTTCATAATAAATGCATTTTATTGCCGCTAGACGTATAAATTGGCACCGAGTCCACACAATCGGTTGTTGATGATTTTGGTTATGTGCTTCAGGTCTAAGGTTCAGTACTGCAGCAGACCCGGACTTGGGAGAGCGCCAAGAAATCGAAAAGGTCGATTTCGAAGCGTTGAACAGCCGAAGAAGGTATTTGAAACTCGACGAACATTTGAAGGCTTTGTTAGACGCCGTTCAAAAAGTCAAGAGAAAACGAAAAGGGAAGTTGGGCGAGAAATAAATTTAATTTCCAGAACCACCCAAGTCTTCGATATTTGGGAACGTCGTGCCTATTTTATTTTACTTATTGTGTTGCGTGCTAAGTGTTTCCTTTCCTTTATCAAAATCCCCACCAATTTGGGCTTCGGAGACCAAAAATCACCGTTTGAGAAAATGGTTCGTGTGTGTGTGCGTGTATGTGACAGAAAACGGTCGATATCCGATCTGGAGCTAACCCGAAACACAAACCGACTGTCCAGTATTTGAGTAGGCCTTTTGGCTGAGTAGGACACTTCTGAGCGCAATGTGCGGTCTACACAATTAATTTTTACATTCATTTACAGCCACTCGATCGCGTACTTTTTTATTTTCTCCTAACGATTATCATTAAATTACATTTCGTGAAATCTCAATGAAGATTTATTGACATGCTGGAAAGTTAAAATTGGATTTTTATGTAATAATTTGTACTTCTCAATGACAGGAGCTGTACCGTTATTACCCAAGTATTAGTTGGTTTATTATTCATTGTGAATAGTTTAACGCTTAACTTTTCAAGACGTGGGGATTCCTAAATCGAGGCTTATTTTTGCCTTCAACGTAGTCTAAAAATCCGTTCTTTCCCACAGAAATCCCATTTCTGTTCTACTTGTGTCCCTCCCTACTCGGTGATCCGATCAGACGAAAACCATGATTGTTGCGACGACAAAAAATGGTTTATGTAAGTTACGTTCTTTATTCCGGAGATTTAGTTTAAAAAAAAACTTCATTTAATTCTTCGATGAACAATTGAAGGTTTGTATAGTACAGAAAGATGTGCGGGGTAACATCCCTAGTACGGACTGAGCTTATACAAGGGTGAAACGGAGGAGTTTGCTAATGGCAACCAGCGAAAGCTGAAGATGGTAGACGACTGCACTGAGCTTCTCTCCTGGAGGAGCGAGGTGCAGTTTGCTGGACGTTAGGAGAAGGGATTTCTGCTGGTGCAGCACCTTTTATTATTAAATCTCCCTCTTATTACGCCTATATAACTTATATATTTAAATTTTGGCAGTTTTATTGCAATTATGTTGTGTTTGGTTTGGTTTCTTGGAGAAGAGACATTTTCTACCAAACAATGCCTAACGTGTGTACTCCGGAAATGTGTTCACAAAAATACTGTGAACGGTCGTGTAGTCCTACTAAGTAAAAAAGTTACTAGTTAATTTTTAGATCAATTTCATAAGATGTCATCAACTAATCAGTTGCTACATATAGTTCCCCATGAGTCCATTAAGCACAGATAACCAACATGCGTTTGTACTCCTTGTCTGGCCTCACACAATGAGGCAACGCTCCGCACCCAGATGCTATACTATCTCGTGGTCTTTTTGCCTATGGTGCAGTATGCCGTCGATATGAGTCAGTCACACCATCACAAACGGATTGGTGGCAGACACGAATGCTGCAAAAGGACCTCCTACCAGGCGCTGTATGTCCTTGCAGGTTCCCCCCCCCCCCCTACAGACCTGCTACAATTGTGCGGTGGCACATAAAAAGGGGAGTGCTCGACTTATGAGAGTATACTGCAGGGACTATATATTTCCCACTATCATAGCTTCTCTCTAGCGCAGCTGTAGCTTTTCAGGCGCTACACATTTGATGACTGTCTGTGAAGTAAGGGATCCATTGAGGACGCCCCTCACGTCTCATTTACCTTCCGCCTCTACCCTGACATCCGAGCCTGGGCTCCGCTCCTAGGGAGGGACTATGTTGCATCCCTCCTCACCAACAGATCAGCCATTCTCCGAGTAACCACATTCGCCCATAGGCGGTAGAGATTGGAGGCGTGGGTCCTGCAACAACAGATAGTAACCTGGGGTGCCCTGCGCTCGCACCTTGCATCAGTGTAAATTTGGACTATCAGCATCTTGCAATCGTGTGATAATGGGTGGGTTTGTTCCATCAAGCGAGAGGATATCCTTCAACCTCCAAAAATAGCAACACTGCCACGTGATCAAACTTACCTAGTTGCTTGTGTTATCTAGTAACTACATTTTGTTCTCCATAAATTTTTGCGTAGAAATGCGTAGAATGAAGTTTTTGGAGGTTGTGTAAAGTTGTGTAAAGTTGTGTTGCTGTGCACCAGATATTTTCTGTTTGTAGATTTTCTTTTAATCTGGAAAGCTAAGAGAAACACAGAACGGAATGTAATTATGGGTCACTAAAAGACTCTGTAAGATTGATCACATCTGGTAAAGCAGTTATCCTGGAATTTACGAAAATTTTCGAAAAAACGTTCTTTTCGATACATTTTCATGTTTATCTCGGTTCAGCGGATTGTCAGAGGAAAATTTATGAAGAACAATTTAGGTATTAACTATTCGAAAACATCCGTTGAGTTTGGTGAAAATCGTTGAAGCCGTTTTGCTAAAAAGCGTATAAAACCTATTAAAGAAATTGGGTTATATCCGCCAGTAGGCAAATTACTAAAGTTAACGTACCTGTTAGGAGTCCGTCTCCTCTGGCTTGTGAGTTACTGTGGGCAAGCGCTTTCGATGTAAAGACATCATCGTCTGGCCGTTAAGTCAGTACTGGAGTCAGTCAGTTGGTCGTGGTCTTTATATACAAAGAGAAAGGTGAAAGGGGTGATGGAGCGTCGAGGAAGGGGCGGGGAGAGGAGGTCATGTAGCTCAGGGGGAAACCCCCTAGAGATAAATGGAACGTGTTGGATGGTCTGTCAATTGTGGAATTTAAGTCTTTTTTGTGTAGGGTGGTCTGTAAATCCGTCAGTTGGTTGTTTTCGTTTGTGTAGTGTTTTGAGTGGTGTGAATATGGTGTCGCATTTTGTGTTGATTTGTTCATTTATGATCTGTCCATTGAAGTTTTTTTGTTTATAAATTTCCATGTTTTCTAATATGTTCAGTTTGTAAAAACGCATACATAGGACAGACAGGACGAAAAATACGGACCAGATACTCAGAACACATTAAATCTCTTAGTAGGAACAAAGACGATTCAAACTTTGCCAACCACCTCAAGACAACTGGACATGAACCCACCAAAATACAGGACTGTACCACCTTACTACACAAACAATACAAAGGACGAAAACTGAACATATTAGAAAACATGGAAATTTATAAACAAAAAAACTTCAATGGACAGATCATAAATGAACAAATCAACACAAAATGCGACACCATATTCACACCACTCAAAACACTACACAAACGAAAACAACCAACTGACGGATTTACAGACCACCCTACACAAAAAAGACTTAAATTCCACAATTGACAGACCATCCAACACGTTCCATTTATCTCTAGGGGGTTTCCCCCTGAGCTACATGACCTCCTCTCCCCGCCCCTTCCTCGACGCTCCATCACCCCTTTCACCTTTCTCTTTGTATATAAAGACCACGACCAACTGACTGACTCCAGTACTGACTTAACGGCCAGACGATGATGTCTTTACATCGAAAGCGCTTGCCCACAGTAACTCACAAGCCAGAGGAGACGGACTCACCTAACAGGTACGTATAAAACCTACTTTTCCTTCAGAGGCTTATATTTCCGTTCACCGTATTTTCATGGAGATATGTATACAGAAGAAAAGTTAGGTATTGATTAGTAGAATATAATTTGAAAACTTAATCAAAATCGTTAGAGCCGTTTTTGAGAAAAATGCAAAAAACCCTAGTTTTTGGTACAGTTTCGTAGTTTGGTACAGACACACACACAGAGCACCGCCGAAATTAGGTTTTTTAGACCCAGTAGGGCTCAAAACGTATCTGAAGAAAACCCAAATTTTTTTTGACACGATTACCATACTTTTCTTTCCCTTTGAGGTAGCGGAAAGTAAAAAAGATGGGAAAAACTGAACTAAATCAGCACAAACCTTCACCGTGAGTATGAGACGCCATTATGTTTTCAGAACTCTAGCAGTGCATGCAACGTATTACACATCATATACTACAAATCATGACGTACATTTGGTTAATGTTGCCTGTACTGTAACAACAATGCAACAGTGAAGAGTCCACCTCATTTGACCTTTAGATGAAACGAAGTACGAGAATTGAGTAAATAAACGTGACGACAAGGATATGCCAAAAAATGTGACAAAAATAATTATGTATATAATATATTTCATTCAAATTTCCCAACATTTATATATATTAATTTGTCTCTACTTACAAATAACAGGGAATTATTCACAAAGTACAATATCGATTTTTTTTCCTTTTTTGTCCAAACTATTTTTTTCAAGTCTTTATCAAACTGCGATAAGAAGTTCATGTCACTTTTCAGAGTGTGAACCAACAAAGAAGAAAAAGAACCTTGTTGTTTCCAAATTCGAACATTTTATTTATTTATTTTTTTTTTTAGAAAGAGCGATAAAAGTCTTCTGGGTACAAAAATATATATTACGTTACAAAATCCTTAAATGTTTCCCACTGATCCTTCATCACATCGTAATTAATTAAGGCAGCGCTTGCTATGTTCAAACAATCCTTTTTCCCTTCAAACGATATGTTACTCGTTTCCTCACGACGAACGAAAAAAAAAAATAGTTTCAACAGATGCTGTCGCGAAACATCCAAGTGCGAAATGGGAAAAAAATGTTCGTGCGATAAGTGAGAGTACGAAGAGGAGGTTATCTCCAAGTGGAATGCAACTTTGGTTTTTTAAAAATAATAATTAAAAACGAGATCTGGTGTTGTTCGAGTGAACCGTCTGACGCGTTAATTGTTGAGGTGGATGGAAGGACCGCGTGACATAATGAGAGCCAGTTTCACCTTGTAGTCCTAGTCGTTTTGCTCAACTGAAGATTTAAGCCGTTGATAAGCACAAACGGGTTTCATCACTGTAGTCAACATCACGCAAAAACATCAATTTAAAGAAGCTCCGGGCGCTCAGTTCCCCTTTGAGAGTAAACCTCCGGGAGGGCCCTTCACAACTTGGCAGTCTTCTCAGACGAGCCAACCCACTGACTACTCCCAAGTTGATAGCATTTTTTGTACCTCTTGGCACACTGTTAGAACTTGAACCTGTCTGTGATCACTGCTTTTAGTAGCACGAGCGAAGGGGGTCGTAGAATTCTACATTTAATTAAAAATTCCAAAGGACATACGAAAAACGTGGAACTCAGTTTTCTGCTGGAATGGTTCAAGCTATGGAGAAGTTTTCTTTGAAAAATACAAGAAATGTCAAAACCTCACTGAACATTTTCCGTCACGCACTATGTTTCACGACTTTTTACAAACTTTTTAGAATTTGTTTGAAATGATCGCTCTTTCAAACTTTCTGCTACTTTCGTTGTTCTAAATGTTTCTGGTTCAGTTTGAAGAACTATTTTTGCGCCACATCTGAAAGCAGTTTCTGTGGAGCATTTAAAGTTTTTCAAGGGCACTAACGAATCTTCCAAAATTCTGAAGATACTCAAACTCAGAACGAGGGATTGTCCAAAACTTCAATGGGTTGAACAGAATGAAATTGATTTTGGTGGAGGCTATGAGAAAATATTTCGGTTTGGCGCAATGGAAAGGAATCCTCTGTGGATTCAACGACCGTGGAACTTTTGGAGTGGATTGTATTTAAGGAGCTTGGAGGCGTGTTAAAATTCTGTCGCGAAAAGCAACAACGAAATTCCCCTGTGACACACTTTTGGGGATGTGGACATATTTATGGGCCCTATTCGGGAGGAGTTTGCTTCGACTGAACCTACGAGAAGTGCGAAAGATGACGACGCGGGAGTGGTTTTCACACCTCGTTGTACGAGGGTGGCTACCAGGTTATGCACAATCCTCTTTAGTGGCAGATCCCTTGCAAAGTCAATAGGACCCCGCGGGATACTTCTAGAAAGAGTTGCGAGTAGAGCTGCATCCTCGCCACTGGTACCAGAGCTTAGTGGAAGTCTCCAGGGAACAACAGTCTTCACTGTGAGGATCTACCTTCTCTTCAGGAGTAGTAGAGCAGTTTCCCTTCATGTACTACTGTGCACTGTATCTATCGGCTAATTGCCCACTGGGCACACGCACAGTCCATTTTTGCCCTTTGATAAACCAGTGAGTGACTGCTAAGGCTTCAAGACTTCCTTCTGCTGCCTGTGAGAAGTCAAGCTTCCTACTTTCAGACAAGTTCAAATAAAAACTGCGTAGCTCGCAAAACGCGAGCAAAAATAAATAAATTAGCTACTTGCATAGGGCGGAAGGATGCGCCTACGTCTTTTACTTTTACGACGAAGTTAAACGGCTTACAAGCACAATTCAAAACTTCCGATTCAAGTAAAAACGCCACACTCTGTTACCAACAAATACCTCGTAGGAGAGGTATTTTAACTGAACCAATCACTTAACTGTCGAATGTTCGCGCTCTTAAGGAAACGTGTATTTTTCTTGATTCACTTTATTCCCCCCAAAATAAATATTTACAACCCTAAGATAGATCAGACCCACCCTAATTCTTTTGATGAAAGGAGTCGTCCAGTCTCCTCTCTCTCGTTTCTCTGGCTGCTCTTCTCGCTTCTTTTGCCATAATAACAAGCCTACGCTCCTTCCAATTATTTTTACGAGGTGATTTAGGGTATAGTCCCCCCCCCCCCCATTTCGGGATTATTTCTGTTGCTATCGAGGCCTTATGTCATTGGATAATTTTTCCCTTCTGTCTTGGGTTCACCACACGCTGTCTAAAGAAGTCGTCATTTTTTTTAATTAAGAGAGAATTAATTAATTTTTCGAAAATTATCATTGTTTTCTGTACATACACATTTTTCGTAGCACAGCCAAAGGCGAATTTTTTAAAATTAGTTTTTGAGACAGGTTCAGTTACGGTACCCCATCTGTGCGCAATTTGTTGTGCCGCGGGTCAAGAATAGCTTCTCTTGACACTACTCTCTTTCATTTCTTACTCACATTCTCCACGTCCTCTCATTGCTTTTCATGGACAAGCGGATAGTGGCGACGCCTTTTGTATCAGCTGGCGAATTGGAGGGGAACTTCTTCTGAATGATGTGTCAGAGTATTCTACACGCGCTACGAGTCTTACGAGCGCCCAGCTAAGCCGTAGCTCGCATTTGTTTAACAGAACTTTCACTGTGGGGCATAACAATGGAAATAGATCAAATAAACGGGGTTGTGGGCAAAAATGAGAGCGAACTGTAGAAACTGAACTGGAGGTTATTAGTAATGATCAATTTGTTTTGTCTAATCCTGGGAATATCTTAAAACAATGATGAGGCCATTTGACCACAGTTTATCTCCCGTTTAACAAGTATAGGTTGGTAAAACTGGCCCTAAATACTATCGTTCGCTCGTTCATTCCAGTGAGGTTCCTTTAATCAGCTGTTTTTTTCTTCAGAGTGTAAAACTAGCCAGTTTTGTTTTGGATAACATCCAGGTTGTCGATCATTTGTTACACACTCTTTTGGAACTTGAGGATATGAACTAGTAGTTTCCATTAATTAGTATTGTCTCTTAGGGGCTGAGGAGACAGAGGCTTCACACGAATGGGAGGGCTAACATTCGTCACAATATTTCCGCCTGAAACCCCTGGTAGCTCTGAAATTGCACACCTTCAACAAGTGAAAACCTTTCCAAACTTTTAGAAGCTCAACCCAGCGGTGGTCACTCACAAGAAAGTTGAAGGGATTGAAAAGGCTCGTCAGTTATTTTAAAAAAATGGACAGCCTTAGGAAGTACCTGAGACAAAGTATCTCATTTCTCTCAGAAATACGGCAGTGCCTTCTGGAGGAATGTTCAAAAGTGCCAGCCAACCCCTTCATTCCTCCACGGAGCGCTCATATCCTGATGGTTCATGAAGCAGTTAGACTTGTCAACATAATGTAATCCTCGACGCCTCGTCAGCTAGTCACTCCACCTCCACTAAACGTAATTAAATGCTGTAGCGCCTCTCTCTTATTGCTCTCATACGTCAATAAACCTCGTGGCTCAATCACCCGCACCCCAAACTCCGTACTCGTTCCAGTTACTTTCGAAACATTGAAAAACGAAAAAAAATAGTTAGGGTAGTTCAGTACATTTGAACAAAACCAAGCTTTTGGTTGCCTTTACAACCGAACAGGCAACTGGTATTTCAACTAAAAGCGTTCGTTCAGTTAAGAGCATAATGCATTACAGTCTACGACAATTTCTCTAACTTTACACTCAGAAGCAAAAACCGTAATAAACATCAGATACAAGACTGTTCACGTTTTTTTTGTTTCAAATTCAGCAAACTGATGAGAAATAGAGTAGAGTGAGCAGGAGGAAATGTCGGACACAGATTTGTTCGGCTAAGAATTCAAGTTGAGCGATCGTCACGCTCCGTTTGAGCCCTTCGCTCAGTCACCAACTCATCCAGGGCCGTTCTTTCAAGAGCTCAGAACTATCCAGCATAGATTTGACCAGTTGAGAACTTTTCCTTATTCGAAGATCCAGCAGTTTGTGCTGTCCTTCGAAGGCGTACAAAACGCACTTAAAGCTCCCGCGTGAGATATTCCAAAGCTCTGTGGGTGGCACACAGTTCTGAGCAGAACCTTCGGGATTCTCAGCCGAACAAACCTTACATTCTCGGTGATCGCGTTGTCTGCTTACTGTTGGTTCAATGCCTTTCATACGCTTGACTTAGAGGCACTCTTTGGAGAACAAACAAAAACGTAAGTAACAACTAACTAGTCAAAAAAACAAAATTGGAAATATGGGAATAAATAATAATACATTTGCAATTAAACTAAAATGAAGTAACATTAAAATCGACGATGCTCTTCCAGTAAGTACAAGGACATACGAGAAACACAATACCATCCAGAGGCAAATGATACTACCCCCCCCACCCCACCCCCACCCCTCGCGGTCACACCACACAACTACTAACACGTAATACGTCCACATTCACATTGGAGTTAGAAGCGAACATAACATAACCAAAGGCACTTGGTGACTATTTTGTTTGAAAACAGAGTCGAAGTACAGACAACTTCGTGCGCTCTAAAAATAAAGGAGTGCTCGGGAGTTGGTTGGAGGAATGGGAATAAATAATGCGGGGAAGGGGAGGATGCGGAAGAAATACACGGAATTGATGAAGGGTAATAAATATTGTGTTGGTAATTAAACTAATGTCTTGGAATCACACAGGCCCACACAAGTAAAGCTCCATCGAACCAATTAGGGATGGGTTGTCATTACCTGTTTTCTAAACAGGGAAAAAACATGTCAACGCTCTCATTTTTCACGGAGTTTGTTTCACGCTTTTTGGAGAAAACCAAATATTTTCAGTAACCTTATTTGTTAATGTTTACGATTCTCATTCACACTGTCAGATGATCAGAGACTTAAAATCACGATGCAAACACCTACTGCTGCCCAGACTCACCTCATCTATTTGGAGTTGAAGGAGATGAAAGCACTGAAGAGGGAGAGAGTTTCAAAGAAGAGCGTTCGAATCTCCCACGTGGGGAATGTAAGGAGAGGGCCTAATGATTGAGTGAGAATGAAAGAAGTGGCGTTATTTGATATTAATGTCATTAAGTCCAAAGTATAGAGTAGTGTTTTTGTGAGCGTCTATGTGTATTGCTGTGACAAATTTAGCTGTTGGAACGACAATAGTTTGAATTCCGGAATTTATCGAATTGCTCCTATCTATTCAACTATCGTCGCATAAGTAGCACCAGCTCAGCCTTTTTCCGAGAAAGCTAGCGTTCTACGTGACCAGATTTTATACGGAAAAGTGTTTAATAGAATTTTTTGATAATTTATTGCGCAGCTCCCGTAACTTTCAGACGGATGAAACTACTACTGCATTTGAGGCAGTCCACGCGAAAAATGTAAACAAAATCGATGGAAGGAGATAAGAATTGGTGTTTCGATCACGATGGTAACTAAAGTTAGTTTGCTCATATCCTCATTTTGGGGTCTCATGCTGATCTGCAGGCTAAACGTTGATTTTAAGCGATTCTCTCCAATAGCGATTTCGGACACAGAAACCCTGGAAACTTTAGGAATTGAAGAAAACCCTTTTTATCAGTCGATTAGATCTTTTTTTTTTGCACCCCGTAAGACTAAGGAAAGTAGCACTAGATAAGACTGGCTGGCTATTACTAAGGCACTACGATTTTGGCTGAGAGCGCTCCACAATTGACGCAGTGAAGAGAGAAGAGGGTTAGCAAGATAGACACTCTGTCACTGGCACAGAGATGCGATTTCTTGGATACCCCTCCATGTGTTCAACACAGCTAAGTACACCAACACCCTCTGTACACGTTAGCGCCTGACCAGATCGCTGGAACGCACTTGACAACCTCCAGTTGGACGCAGTGCTAGCCCACGAGAGCTGCCTCGAGGGCGCAATAGGACTTAACTTGGCAATACAGAGGTGTTGGCAGATCTACAGCGTCAGTGCACCATATCAATGCGACAACAAGCTGAGTATTCGGTTAATAAATGTAACTCCTTCTCACAGCTCAAGTCTTCAAGTAGGGAGCATTCTCATGGGTGTGTTAATCTATCATTATGTTAATTATAAATACGTGCAAAATAAATAGAAAAAAGGGTATACGCCTCAAGGCTTCCCCAGGGAGCTACAGTCTGAGAGAGTGTAGAGATATGTGTAGACTCCCTCTGACAGCAGCAATAAACTCGTGCTCAAAAATACCCAGGGGCTCTATCACCACCCGTTTGGTAATGCACTCTTAGTGCCCAATAGAACTTCAAAAGTAGAAGCGTGGTTCAATTATGCGTCTACGCTCTATAACAATACTGAGCCCTGTTCAACATCATTGGCGTCACACGACTAACAATTAGAATCTCCGACGCGACTCACTCGTGACAACCCATCCCTACGTACATCAACCTAATCAGTGCAGAACCCGAGTATAATTAACGTTTTAGTTGAATGAGAAGATACCGGAGCAACAATTTATCCACACAAAAATATACCTACATATACATTTTCTCCCTAATTCAAAGAAATAACAATGAAATAAAATACTTTCAAAAACAACAATGGTAAAATCTTAACTAATATAAATCTTCACAAAATATGATTTATAAACAAACAAAAAATGTCGGTGAATTTGTGAAGACTAAACAAATATTAACCTACGACTTAATGGGAAACATCCAATTTGACTAAATCGACTCATCCAGGCGAATTTAATAGCGAGCTTCTCCTTGACAATTCGTTATAATTCTCGTTAGGTTCCATTTTTCCCCTCTACAGTTGTGTAATATTTTAGTAACATTGCACTTGAATGAAAGTCGAGCAACGGAACGCCGCTCGAAAAGGCCTCATGATTTCTTAAATTTGTAAGCCCATTAGCCAAAGCAAGACAAATATTTAAACGATCAATTACATGAAATATAAGAGGGAAGGTAGAGTTGCCGTTTGACCTACATCAGGTAGAAATGTGCAGGTCGCGGCTCATTTCGTCCCGAGCCTACGAAATTAACTAAGTTGAGAAAAGGAGCGAGGCGCTCGGGACGATAACAAAAACAAAAATTAAGGAGGAAAATTATTCACAATAACAAACAGGTAGGTAAGGTAGGAATTAAATTGACTACTTTGGCTAAATATGTACACAATTGATGACCAGTATTTAGCGTTGCTCGGGTTAAGGGGACGAGGTCGGTTTTAACCGTTTGGTGCGGTGGTGGTGGTGGGTGAGCTTGTGTTTCCTCTTGGGCTCGGGGCGAACGTCAGACAGGTCCGAACAGAGGACGATGCTTTGAAGGAGCTTTCGTTTTGCTCGAGTCATCGGGCCGACGAAAGTGTGGTCCATTTCGGTGATGGCGTCGTCCGAGGAACATTGGTGGTGAGGAGACGGTAGGACACGGGAGTCTTCAGGGGGAGGAGATTCGGGGGAAAGAGAAATGGGTGGAGCGTCGTCTCGACGAGCAGGAACTGGAACCACGGGCTTTTTCTTTTTCAAGGAAACCGGGACGGGAGACAGGGACATCGGGGCGGCTGGAGCAGGGAGCGAAGAGGATGGAGTCGACTCGTAGCTGGTTGGTAATTTTCTCTTTTTGACGCCGGGTGGGACGGGAGATAGTGTCAGGTGCTCGCTGCTACTGGGAACGACGCTTCCTTCGCATTCGGACGAATTGCTGGACAGACTGGACAGGTATTCGCGAACTCGGGCTTCCCCGAAATTGAAGACAGTTCCCTCTGTACTGGCTTTCCCTCGGAGAGCAGGTTTGTGCGGAACATTGGAATTGAATGAGCGTCCAGCACTAATTGGAGTTGGAATGGAAGACAAACCTGAAACAAAAATACAGCCTCATAAAAATACATTTTAAAACTTGACTGTTAATTTAGATAGAAGTCAGGCGCGGGGCTGGGGGGTTAAATAAAACAGGTAGAATTTTCAGGGGAAAAGAGTGCTGTTGATCATGGCAGGAGGGGTGATTTGGCGACCGAGAAAACCCTCACTGTGGGCCTCAATGGGTCTATTGTGTAGTGTACATGAACTGCCTCATGCCCTCTCAGTCCCATGGAACTGGTGTGCTGATGCAACATCCCCACCAATTTTGCACAAATGTCAAGACAGCCTCGAGGTCTATACCTACAACCTCATCTGGCCCCCAGCTAAGTAACCCCAAGCAGTCCAAGGTGCACTGCAGCCAGCCCCGCGCAAGTACACAGTACATCCTCAGCTGACTCCAGCTCCACCTCGCAGAATCTGCAACTCTCTACGTCTGACTTACCAATTGTGCCCTTGGTGAACAATCCCCAGTGAACAATCCCCACATACTGTCCGTATACTTGTTCCAGACCTGGGGGATTCTCATGTTCGCTCACATCCTGCCAATAGGCAGCCATACACTTCTCCCACTAGCCAACCTCCTTATTCAAGTGGCTGTTGGTAGTCCCTGTGAATCGCTCAGGTTCCACTGGGAGAAGTGCAGACCCATCTCTTGACACGTCGTCAGCCTTCTCAGTCGAATGACTCAATATCCTCGTAGCTTCTGTCCTTTTAGGTTTTACCCCAAAGGTAAGTCTGGCACATCCTCTCAATCGAGCAAGCCCTTCTTTGGTCTCTCCTCAAGCTCGATTTATCCTGACGTTTGTAGCACCATTCGGTTTTCTTGCTTGTGCGACCAGCTTGGAACATTGACCACCTCGTTCCTTCTGGCGTTTTTATTTTTATTACAACCTTCGCTAGGCCACACTAATGAATTTCTTCAAGTACCTGGCGACACAAGTACAATGCAAAGCTTTTGCTTTCTTCGATTCCGCGTTTTACCACCTCTACCTTCCATTCTGCAACGTCACGCCAGACCATCTGCAATTTCACATTATTTTCAGACTTTACATTGCGTTGTTTATGCTTAGAAGATTTAGTTATTCTGTTTATTCGTTACGTTCATTTCGTTTTTACGGCAGGACCACACGATCATATTTGTTTTATTTCTTTAAATATACAGTAAACATGTCACATTTTGGGAAGTTTCCTTCGGGTTTATCATTCGTCCAAAACGTCATCCAACAACCTAACTTTCCAAAAAATAATATATTATTTGGTTTTCTGAGATAAGTTTGCATTGATTCATTTCATTCGTGTTGTCATATGAGATACCCCGTAATTTGCTGAGAAACTAATTTAAACCCTGGAACATGTGCCCGTGTTACACTAACCTCATCTTACAGCACACATTCAGTTCAACTATATTGACGAGCCCAACAAAACCCGAAATGCACCCTGTTCCTAAAATCATGTGAGCACCGAAAAGTGTTCTGAGCCCTATATTGGTATTCGATTGACCATCCAAAGCCTTCAGCATTTCTAGTACTGAATTTACATTCGTGCAGCGAGAACTGCTACTTCAAGTACTGCGAGCAGCTGAAGATATCACCTGATACACTAACAACTTTCACTGCTGAGCATTGCAACACCCTAAAGAATCATTTGTTCGTAAGAATGACGCAGAAATGGTCAGTCAACCGAACAAACTTATCTGGACATTCATGCGGTAAGTAGTACATACCATCCTACTGTTATGAGCTTCACATACAAACAGGATATATTCGCTTTGAAATACTCGTCCTTCGTTTTATCGTTTACCAACAAAGAAGCAGTTTTTGCAGTTTACATGCCCAAACAGCTGAGACAGACTTGACCTACTCCCAATCTTTCCACAAAGAGTCCATCATCATCTAAACATAGTTCCAGTTTTTTCTTCTCTAATCTAATCTCGCCTATATCATCTTTTCTCCCCCCGTTGTCCTAAATGCAATCGTTCTAACTCTGAATTTACTTTTTTGGAATAATTCCTCCTGCCATCGGATAAAACCATCCTTATCTACCAGAAGCAAGATCATCTTGCCGCAGTTATCTACGAACATTGAGTCGCCTTTTATTTATTCAATAAATCAACATTCGAACACCCCACCTATGTGCGAAAAATCACAATGAGCACTGAACCACAGCGGTTCCCTTACTACATACCTCACATACACCAACTCGACCAGTTTTATCGCACTTTTTGCGCTTGCTTTCCTTTAGGATCTTCATGTCTCGAGACAATGCGTCAGCACTCGTTTTCAGTGTCTTCAGCCTATCTATTGAAGCTTGATGGCTAATATGTCTGTACTTCCCGTACTGGATCAGCTTTCGTGAGCCTAGGCCTAGCGCAAGATTATGTGAAACGTTTGCTGTGCAGTTTTCTTCCACAAACAACACTCCACTGTCCATACCGCTAACTTGCACATCGCTGAATACAACATTAAACCCTCCTCCACCTCCTCTTAATGAAACTTGCTTCCTTCGCTTTCTTGATTTTCGTTGTTCAGCTTTCACCATCATGCGCTATACTTCAGATTTAAAGTATTGTTAAATCGAGCTTTCGTACCTGAAGAGCTGGAACTCGAAAAGCTACTCGAAGTCGAGAAACTTCTGTTATCTGTTGAGGATTTCTTCATTCGTCGTCTCTGCGCTAATTTTGCATTCATGACATCCTGAAACGTAAATAACAAATAATTGCATGAGAGGGTAACGTAAAAATGGAAGAGGGGATTTCATCCATTTTTCCCATTAATGATAAGACGTTATCAGTAATTAATCAGCGATACCAAAAAGTGCCCGGCACGCAGTCCTCCTGATGAACAAATGTTCGTAGTTATCTTGGAGATAAGCCTCAGAGCTTGCAGAATATACAAATACCTTTCGCTCCATTTAAAAATTGTAAAGACCCTTATTTGAATGGGAACTTCACTAAATCGTAAAAATGGGTGAAAAACGTGAAAGACTCGAACTCTCCTGAAAGCCCACTCCCATTACCACTCGGAAACAAAACAAATACAACCTCCCCCCCCCCCAGCGATGCACAATTTTTTAAAAAAAATCAAACGTGGAGTACTTTTTGTATTCACCTCACTTCACTCACTCTAAGGAATATTTGGGTCACCCCTTTCAACTATAGTAACTATAGTAACGTGGAACAACAAAGTATGCAACGCACAACATAACTTTCCTAGGCAATACAGCCTAATTTAGTGATTTTTATCGCTCTAGCAACTAACGCGACTTGTTTTTCACTAACCTGAACTGAGTAGAACCTCCCACATAAAAACTTGCTTAAGGTTACGAAATTTATTGGGTTGCTCCTCATAATGTCACGATGTGTTATTGAGTAGCCATTTCATAAGCAATTCTTGGCACTACCGAGATGATTTTTATTGGATGCAGCGAAATGTATAGTTCTTGAGTTATTGGGTAAACACTCAGTTGCGACGCTTCAAAAAACTTTCCTTAGCTATGTAAATTGCCTGGTTTACATGGTTTTACTGATAATTAATTATAAGCGTTATTACATCCTCATCGTAGAGGGACTTCATTGGACTACCACTTGACGTTTCCTGAAGATTCCAGTAACATTTGAGAAAAGTTTATAAGAGAAAATACTCTACTACAATCGATTTTCGTTGAAATGTTTGGGTAATTTATGGTGCTGCTCCCATCATTTCCCCACAAATGAGAATTTTATGGTTGTTGTGTCATTTGGACTGTCTATAATAAAAATTTAATCAAACTTGCTATAGCCGTTTTTTTAGAGAGAAAAATAGAAAAAAGTATTATTAGGCACTATGATAGCTATAGTTAGTTTAGGTAAGATTTAGTGAAACCTTCATTACGGCACCTCATCTCGATTTGCAGGTTGGATACCAAATTTGAACAGGTTCAGAATTTTTCTCTCAATTGCGATGAAAGACACACAAAAAATTTTCTCGACTGAGAGTCGTCTCCTTTTTTTTCAAATTTATTTTTAGCTCGTTACTTAGTTTTCTTTCCCAGGGCTAATGAAGTGAAGACAATGAAAAAGATTTACCTGCAGCCTGAAACCTTCCCTCGTCGCCTGGTGGAAGGCGCTTAGAGCCGAAGCCACAGCGTGTTCCGCGGCCCGTGGTGTCGAGCCAGTCAGAACATCCGGTGTCATCAAAGGCGTTGCAGTGACAGTCGAGCCATTCAACCAAGCGTTCGTCAACAAGTCTGACATGCGAAACCTTTGCCGGGGTTCAACCGTCAAAAGGCCTGAATAAAATGAAACGTTCGTCGTCAAGAATTGGCGAAAACACCGCTTTATTTATTGTGTATTTAACGAACCAAAATGGCGCTTGTTGTGAACTAATGCCGAAATGTTGGTAGTATAATGACCGTTACCTTTGGTAAGTTCTTTAGCTGCGTTAGATACGGAATCCCAAGCTCCAGCTTCAAAATTGAAATCGCCTTCTTTTATTCTGTTCATTATGGCGGCTGAACTGTCGTCTCTAGAACGAGCCAGAAATGGCGCCCTTCCACTCAGCATTGTGTACTGAAATATATAAATATACGGGTGAGTCAACATTCAACTAAAAAATTTGAACGAGGGTTAAAAATAATCTTCATTGCACAACATAATGTGATGCATGTGACTGAACCATAGAAATAGTGTCCAAAATGCGCTGTTAGATAGACATCACGACAGTGAATTAGAAGAGCACGACCAATTTGTGGTGTGATGGCAACTACGAACTATTGAAATTCTCTGTCAAATTGGGGGGGATCAAGAGAAAGAAAGAAGAGTCAATAGGAAAATTAGCTTAGAGACCTTTCTGGATATTCAAAGGGCCTAGACTCAAGGAGTCAATAGGAATATAATAAGGTGGATTGTTGTGTCGAACAGCAGAGAGATTTAAACCTCGCTAGGAATCTCACCAGTGAGGGGACGTATCTCTACACCCCCTCAAACCTGGTTCTTGAGAAGTGGACATGGTGGGGTTTTATGCACTAGGATGTGCTGACGATGTTGCTGTATTCATTCAGGGTAAAGTGCAACATGCTATCTCTCCTAGCAGGGGCAGCTTTGCAGATGGTTAGTACACGGTGCAGGGAGATGGGACTATCCATCAACCCAGCTGAAACGATCAGTCCCATTCACAAGACAAAGACAATTGTAGGGACGGAGGCCACAGGAAGTAATGGGTGCACTAGTTCAGTTCAGTGAGCAGGTCAAGTATGTGGATCAAAAACTAACCTGGAAAGAGCATGTCAGATATATAACCAAGAAGGCTACGATGGCCATTGTGAGACCAATACTCTCACATGGGTGGATTGACACAGAGCTGACATCAGGGAGAACTCTAGCAGCTTCACCCAAACTACAAAGATTGAGGTGTTCAATAATAGCAGGGGTATGGAAACCTCACCTATGAGTACTACGAAGAATATGTTTGATCGTTATTGCTCTTGACACATTTGTCACGGCAGAGGCTATGCAGGTGGCTTTCAACTAACTAGGTATCGTGTGGCTGAGGTACCACAGGCTACTCCTGGGCACTCGGCTATATTTAGGAACCTGAAAACCTTTACTGAGTTCAGCCCAATGACTGACATGATAGTACCCAGGTACAAGTTCGATTAGAAGTAATGCAACCATGAGGAAGCTTGTGGAACAACGAAAGTCGTTGGATTTGGCTTCCAAACTATTAACACCTACATAGATGGATTTAAAACCCTGGAGGGTACATGCTCCGGGAGGAGTAGGTCCTACTCCAATGGGTTTTCTAGCAGAAATATATGCTATCCTTACTGGGACAGTCATGATGTATGAAAAAGAATATAGTACCAAATCTATCAACATAATTACTGATGGTCAAGTATCCTGAAGGGGCACTGCAAGGTCTAAATGGTGAGGGAGTGCCAGATGCGGCTCAAATGTTTAGCAAGTTCTAAAAGAGATAATCTCAACTGGCACAAAAGTATCATTGACCATCCGGCCAGACTTGGTTGGTCTGCTGCTCCTATAGGGCCACTTCTCCGTTGTGGCGCATTTCCGTCATTAGTCAAGAGGACAGTGAGAGAGTATGCCAGGAGCACGTATATTCAAACGCTGCGAGAGCGAGGCACTTCTGTCAGGACCAATACACGAGATAAGACTTAGGTTTCTGATGACGTAGAGGACTTAACACACATAGGGTGAATCATAACCGAATGAACAGACACATGCATGTTAAGAGAGACTCTCACGTCCTGGCTCAGGCCAAGAAACTTGAAAGTGAGCGAGTTTTGATCGCTGGCTACCCCAAGGGTAAACATCAAAGAAAATTCTTCCCGGAAATGCCTGGCAGAAGGAAGCTACAGAAGGAGCTCTGAGACATTACTAGTGGCACAATAGGACTTAACACTGCCACGCTCGCCCCAAAATAAGGGTCAGTTAGAGTTATTAAAAAAAGGGCCAAACAAAGTAAAACATGAAATGAAAATTAGCGCAGCTAGAACAAAATAATAGGTTCATCTAGTTGAGAGGGAAAAGGTGGATCATTGACATTATACTTCCAAACTAATCTGATTGTATTGAAATGAAATGAAATAACTTCTCAATTTGAAAATCAAAACCGAATTCCTTACTTCGCAACCAATTAGCTCTCAATATTAAAGGGAAGAATAGTGTTTGGCACTCAATCGGATTGACCTGAAATCTCCAGACACAGCTAGGAATGCTCCTTATCACCTAGTAGCAAAGGTGGATCAACCAGTGTCTACTTATACATGTATTGCTGGATCTCGATTTGGTAGATTATGAGAACTGCCCTGATTTGCCTCCTGTCCTTTCACTAATGTGTTAGGTTAGTTCTGTAGTCCCGTAGATTACCTCAGAAAAATGCTTTGCAGTTCCTGCCTGGCCTCATGTCCAAGGCACCATTGAATCAAGATCTGGATGGATGTGGAGAAGAAGCTTCATGACTAGCGTCGCCTCCATTGGCATTCGCTCAAACAAGTTCCAACCCTGTGTTAGTCGAATTACATCCTGTCTGATATTGACTAACCCTGATTGGATCCGCAGTCAATCAATACGCGTCCTTAACAGCCCACCTTTTAAATTATGTCATTCAAAAGGAATAAATAATTCTGTGTGCAGGAAGCTCCAACTCTTGCTACGGACGATCTGAACATTCAGCGACTGAACAACTCAAAACAGTTGGTGGCAAGGCTTTGCTGGCACAGGGCCAACAGATTCTAGAGGGATGTGATGTGAACTGGGACACACAGACAGGGGAGTTGGTGATGCTATATCCTTCATTTTTCATAGATGTAAGGATTTTGGGTTGAAGTTCAGTAGAAGAAAAAGCAGAGTTAATCCCGTTATTAGTGGGCATACCGTAGTTAGGTGAGTGAGGCTTTGCAATGAACAGAGCGACCCAGCATAATCTTTGCCTATGCAGGACCTCCTCTGGGTTCTCAAGGTGCCACGAAATAGTAGGAATGAATACGAAATGAAAACGTTCATTCAGACCCCAGTTGGAAACGACTATAAGCTGTTATGCTCTGGGCTCCCTCGTCTTCTGACTCTGGCACTGATAGATTTTCACAAATGCAAACTGAAAAGCTCATGTAGTACCATATCTGATGATTATAAAGGGAATCAGTCGCTTTTCTCGTAAAATACGAGACTGCAGCCCTTGTGAGTGTCATGACACAAAAGATGGACCAGGCTCAGCGATGTCTCCAGAGGGCACACACAGCCTAGCTGAGGAATCAGCCAATCACATCCTCAGAGATCATTTCTTCTTGGCTACTGACTGTTTTAAACTGCTGAAAAAGTTCTCAATATTAAGTCATTTCTGAAACTTCCAAGTACCACTTTCCCGCATTTCTCTATATGCGACTTGACAGAAACCTAGTTTCTGAATTTGATCTCATTCGCTGGCAATCATTTAAACAGTGAGTTCACAACCCGTTATGCCCCTTTGCCTTATTCACACTAATTTCAAAAATACCTACAGCTAATGACTCAAGCGTAATATTGAACGTCCATCCTTATATCTACATCTCTAGCTAGAAACTATACTGCTCAGAAACTAATTAAGTCATTTTGGCTCTACTCCACTTTCTAATTTTTCTCTTTCGTCCAAAACGGTGCCTATTGGATAATTGAAATATGACCTCAACTTAGCCACTTACCAGTATAACACCTAAGCTCCAAAGGTCGCAGTTCTCGTCGTATCCTTTTTGAGAATTGTGCAGCACCTCGGGGGCAGCATAGTGAAGAGTGTAACACGGAGTATGTAACGAGTCGCCTTCTTTTTTCAACTGAGCGAAACCAAAATCTACTACCTTGATGGTTGAATTCGCTCCGTTGTCAGTGAACAACAAATTCTGCCAGATAACAAGAAAAAGCAATTTATTATTATTTTCAAGGTATTATAAAATAAAAGAATACGATTATATTTTTATATAATACAGAAAATGTATTTAAATAAGTCAAATACAGACAACAGTATTTTTATAATAATGAAATATACAGTTTTTACTTTCCTTGGCTCTACGAAGTAGAAAGGAAAGTTATGTAATCGGCTGAAAAAAAATTTACTCTTCAGATCTTCACGTTTTAGACCCCCCCCCGAGTCCGACAAACACTATTTGGGAAAATGGTCTGTGTGTATGTGTGTCTGTGAACGATTTTTAGAGAGAACCATCGTACCAAATCCACTCAAACTTGCTATCTCGCCCGCAAATTACGATGGGACGCCAAAATAAGGGTTTGAACAAAATCAACCGAAATTTAACTATAGTTATCGTAGTGATCAAAACACCAAATATTTTTTTCTCAAAAATGGCTCTAAGAATTTTGATTAAATTTTTTATATTGGTAGCTCTTAATAAGATAATTATAGCATAAAATTCCCATTTGTGGGAAAAGAACGAGAGCAGCACAATAAATTATCAAAATTTTCGACGAAATTGATTTTAGCGCGGTTTCTAGAGAAAACAACCGTACCAAATCAGCTGAAACTTGATGTCTAGCCTACAGGTTACCATGGGACGCAAAAGTACGGGTATGGGCAAAATCCACCGAAAGTTAACTATAGTTATCATAGTGATCAAAACACCAAATTTTTTTTCTCAAAAATGGCTCTAACGATTTGATTAAATTTCTTATATAGATAGCTCTTAATAAGATAATTATACCATAAAATTCCCATTTGTGGGAAAATGACGAGAGCAGCACAATAAATTATCAAAATTTTCGACGAAAAGCGTTTTTAGCGCGGTTTTTTTCTTATAAACTCCGCTGGAATGTTAGTAGAAAGTTAAAGAAAACTGGTATTGTAGTCCAATCAAAAGGTTGATTGTTTAAGAACGCTCATGAGGTGCATGGGGCTCACTCCAGAAATTCCTGAGTTACAACTACTGCCGTTTCGCTTACTACCAGTTCTAAAAGTGTGTACCCAATAACTCTGCAAAAGTAATTACTATCCTTCTTCAAAAATCTGTGTTTACAGCCTCATTAATTATCTGTGTACCAATTGCTCAATAATGGTCCGGGAATGAGTTCGAGCAGCACAATAAATTCCAGAACATTAGGCGCTACCGCTCCCTGGTGCCGTAAAGCGTTGTTTGACGAAGTTCAAATTAACTCAGTGATAAATGAATTGATTAAATAGAATTGGCCATGTACAAAGTGAATTGACGTAGAGCTAACGAAAGTTGTGTGTTGCAACGCACCAGATATTTTAGTAATGGTTTGGACATCTTGGCATTCAGCAACTAGGTTCATGGAATGACTTTTCAAGGTTTATTTCTCCATACAAGATAACGAAAACGAGTTGTGAAGGATATAGACAGAACGCTGCCGGCAGTTGGTTCCCTCCATCATTTGGCTGGGTCGACTTATCCATTTAATTTTCATTGCCGTAGCATCAGCCAGTGATTAAAGTCTGCGTTCAGAGTGAGGAAGGTTTACGTAAGACCAAATAATTATCTATCGAGTCAGTGGCGTTTATGGAGTTTGTTCTTTGGATTTCAAACGATCCCATAAAAGGGTGAGATGCGGCCAGAGTCGATTAATTGTTTAATGTCCGTTGCTGATAGCCCAATTACATTTGCAACCAGAATAAAAGAGACATTAGTTTCACGGCAAATCAATATAATTGGCACCAACCTCAGGTTTAAGGTCCCGATGAACAACGTTGTGGGAATGTATGAAGTTCACAGCCGAAACGAGTTGCCTCATTATTTTACTGGCTTCAGACTCTGTGAACCTGGTCTGCCGTCGAATCCGCTGTAGCAGCTCTCCTCCCTCCAAAAGCTCGAGGACCAAATAACTGTGAGCCTAGAGTTCAAACGAAGATGATTAGTCGAGACAATAAGTGTGAAAGCATGACATGTTGAATAAAAAAATTGAGGTTCGTGGGTTTATTAGCAGTACTTGGGGAGGGATCACAGTTCCACAATACACATCGAAATATCTAGCACGGTTTGATCCAGTACTTCCTACGATCAGTGTTCGTGATATTGGCTGTACGGTTGTTCAAAAACAAGGAGCTAACTATAACTTTGAACGTTTCATTTTTTTACCTTTTTTTGTTTTATACACAAGTTAGGTAAATATGAAGGAACGGTAGTAATAAGGGATAACATTTACATGTATTGGGACATTATGGACTTTTTCCTTGACTTAGCTCCACGGAATGGACAGTTACGATTCTGCATTCAGGGATGTCTGAGGGAGTACCACCCAGGTGCCTCTCAGACCCCACAGACCCTGCAGATTTAAGAACGGAATTTGGGATGGGCGAATTACCCTCCAGCGACCCTACGATCACCACGATGTCCACAGGGCAAGCGCATTTTCCAGCATTTTCAGGTCTTGCCCTGGGAAGGAGTAGGATTGCTTCGTTCTACCTACCTTGCCCTACAGAGGCAACAAGCTAACCTTTAATGCACCGGCGCGAGGCTGCAGACTATGCATTCCCGTTGTACCTCATTTAGGTCAAACAACCCTTAAGGCCAGACCGACATTGGCCCGCCCCATCTTTTGATGGAACTCACGGCTTTTCCTCATTCCAGGACAAGACAGATTGAACTTTCCGTCCACCCTGAGGTTCGGAAGGGCCCCAGTAAGCCAAGGCAGAGGTCCCCCGAGCTTCCGCCCACTGCTCAAGAGCTCATCCACCGTGCATCTGGTTTCCCGTCCCCCTTCTACGGAATAGACAAACAAGTTATGTACTACGCAGAAAAAAAAAGTTTTATCAGATCATTACGTTTTAAAGACTCTTGAGCCGGCCAAATACAAAGGCTGTTTAAGAAAAAAGTTTGTTTTTGTTGTCGCAATAAAAAAACTGTAGAACGAAATTGGCTGATATGCGGAACGTCGAAATGAGCTCATAAAAAAAAATCGGTTCAAAACGCGAAGGGCCATTTTCACTAACCGTGATAAAAATGAACACCGTGAGATAAGTAAATTAAAAGACTAACCGATATCGATCCTGCCATGTTATCCGAGATCCAGTGATTAAGCCATATCGAGGAGGCAGTGGGCTAATGAGGTTACGGTACAGTAAAGTAATTGGGCGACTGTTCAACATCCCATGAACAAGTTAACGTACCTGTTACCGTCTCCTCTGGCTTGTGAGTTACTGTGGGCTCACAGTAACTCACAAGCCAGAGGAGACGGTAACAGGTACGTTAACTTTAGTAATTTGCCTACTGGCGGACATAACCCAATTTCTTTAATACCATGAACAAGTGTTGTGTAAACGTAAACAGCCCCGTAACCTTACATCCAATGTCCATCCCTCAACAGTACATTTGACCGAATTATAATTTCTTAGAATTGTCGGAAGCCAAAGTAGCCGCATTAATCCACCCAGTTGAGCCACTTGCCTTTAGTGTTTTTTGCGGCGATATGACGTCTTAAGTTTTTAAAAAACTGTTCAATCAATGAACTTCACACGAAAAACAATTTGTTTTCGACGAACGGAATACTTTTGGTCGTAGCACAATTTAATTTCATATATCTTGAAATTGGAACGCTCTGTATCACTCTGTGGCGCCGGGTGAGATGGCGATACTGCAGTTATCACCATCGTAGTCGAGAAGCGACTGCAATAACTACGCATGTGCAGACAGTGGTAAAAGCAAAGAATAGGGACCGCTCCCTCTGATAAGGCAATATATCGATATATCACGACCGAGGTCAGGTAATCGATATGCCCGACATCGTAGGCTCTGGCGCCATGTTTGAAATTAGAAATAACGACAGCTGTACGATTATGCCAATTATTTAATGTTCATTATGTAATACCCTGTTATATAATTATTTTAAATGTACAAAGACTATGAAAAGGAGTGAATTCAATGAAATTAAGAATGGGTATATGAAATAAATATGAGTTAACTAATGGACGCATATCGATACATGCAGTCGTAGCGTTATCAAACAGTCGGTCCATATTCTTTGTTTCACCCCAGACAGCATCTCTGTTTATTATTATTCGTAAACATATCTCATATCATATATTACCATTTGTAAATTATTCACAATGATAATGGTCATAATAATAGAAGAGAATAATTGACGGAGCGCGGTAATGAACAACAGATAATAGGATATGACAAGGAAAGATAAACTGGAGCTATCCGCCCAATTTTTTGTGATTAATGGTTGATCGGGGCTTAATCAAATGTGGCAAAACTAGTTTTTGCGGAGTCGAATGGTTAGGTGCTTACCTGAGTCTACAGAGTTGGTGATAAATATCTTATTCCTCAAAGGAGGCGGCACCGTTTTTGATTACATATTTTATACGGTCAGACCCGTATAAATAGCAAAACGATAACGAACAATTTTCATTCGTGGGAACATGACGACAGTAGCCTGATAAACGATCAAACATTTCGATAAAAAACTATTTTAATTCAGATTTTTCATTATTTTTTGACTACGTTCTTTAAAAACTCGTGTAGGTAGTCCAATAATTTACCTAGACAATGGCACTTTAAAACAACTAGGGACATCTCTCGAAATTTCGGAATTTAGAAGGTTGTCGATTTTTTGACTTTGTTCACAACGTCATTCCCGTAATGTACGTAAAAGCTTCCAGAAAATCACGTTGATAGTTTGATGAATGACGTCCACGGCGATTATTCGTTATAGGTCGTGACATGACTAGGGGCAACGCAATTAATTCTAGTTCGCAAAAAGGGCAGTTAAGTCAATGCAGATTTAATTAGTCGGTAGAGCGATAAAAATCACTGTGCAAGGAAAGTTGTATAATGTGTCGCGCCAGATATTTCCCCCCAGAATTCACGAGCATACATAAACCTTGAAATAAACAGTCCTTTATTTTTGAATAGGCGACCCCCCGAGATTTCCTAAGCGCACATATTTTTATTCAATTTTATTTTCGTAGACTACATTATCCTTTTCACGCGGACTTAACGTTTTATAAAACGAGTCTGCGGCGGCTTTTAGAACGAATTTCGCTGAAAATTAACAGCCCTCACCTCGTCGTGGTAAACTTGATGGAGGTTGACGACGTTTGGATGACCCTGGCAGGCCCTCAAGAGATTAATTTCCCGCGTGCAGTCCACTTTCCGGCTAACGATTTTCACCGCGTACGCTTTTCCGGTCGACCTTTCGACGCATCGGCGGCACACGGAGAAAGATCCATCGCCCAAAATTCCGCTTCTTTCCAAATCCACGTCGAATTTTTCGAAGAAAGGGGAATCCTGAAACAAAAAAACGACGAGAATAAAATAAACGGAGTGAAGGGGGAGAGTTAAGCGCATAAGGTGATCCCTTCGACATTGTTGACACATATTCACCATAACTTCCATCACCTCCGCGGACATTTTATAGCGAGGAACTGGTAGCGCCTAACGTTCCAGCGTTTATTGCGCTGCTCTTACTGCCCTTGAAGATTCCTTACGACAAGATGGACGTGATTAGTGAAAGTCAGCTCATGAGTTTGAGTCACACCATGCCTCAGCCTCACTCGAATTCATCACTCTGGCAACTAAATAAAGTAGGGTTTAAATAATTTTATATGAATTCGAAACTGGTAGCGCTTATGGTTCCGGAATTTATTGAGTTGCTCCTACTTACGCTACGCCCGTTATTATGCAGTAAGTTTATGAGACTGTCCACTAGATTTTTCTCAAAGGATTGAGTTAACAGTTTTGGTATTATCGGGTAAAAAATGTAAGATGGCGATGGTTGAGGTTGCTCCTAACCATTTTACGAACGTTATTAAACCGTTATGATGTTTTTTGAGATTGTCAGTATCTTTTTATTGGGATTTATGAGGGAAATATCTGGTGCGTTGCAACACACAACTTTCCTTAGCTCTACTTCAATTCACTTTGTACATAGCTAATTCTATTTAATCAATTCATTTATCAGTCAGTTCATTTGAACTTGGTCAAACAACGCATTACGGCAGCAGAAAGCGGTAGCGCTTACAGTTCCGGAATTTATTGTGCTGCTCGTACTCATTGCAGGACCATTATTGAGCAATTGGTACACAGATAACTAATGAGGCAGTAAACACGATTTAAAAAAAAGGATAGTAATCACTTTTGGAAAATAAGGGAGGAATTGGAAAATAACTGTTAGAACTGGTAGTAAGCGAAACGGCAGTAGTTGAAATTCAGGAATTTCTGGAGTGACCCCCATGTATCTCAGCGTTTTTAAACACTCACCCTTTAGGTATTGGATTGGACTACAATACCAATTTTTTTTTAACATTCTACAAGAATTCCAGCGGAGTTTATGAGGAAAAAACTGCGCGAAAAACGCTTTTGGTCGAAAATTTTGATAATTTATTGTGCTGCTCTCGTTCTTTTCCCACAAATGGGAATTTTATGCTATAATTATCTTATTAAGAGCTACCAATATAAAAAATTTAATCAAAATTCTTAGAGCCATTTTTGAGAAAACAAATATTTGGTGTTTTGATCACAATGATAACTATAGTTAGCTTTCGGTGGATTTTGTTCATACCCTTATTTTGGCGTCCCATGCTTTCTTGTCGGCTAGATATCAAGTTTGAGCTGATTTGATACGGCCGTTTTCTCTATAAATCGTTCACAGACACACACACACACAGACCATTTTCCCAAATAGTGTTTTTCGGACTGAGGGGGGTCTGAAACGTAAAGATTTGAAGAGAACTCCAAATTTTTTTTTTTCAGCCGATTACATAGCTTTCCTTTCTACTTCGTAGAGCAAGGAAAGTAAAAAGACATTTTTAATAATTTATCGAGCAGCTTTTGTCATTTTCCCACAAATGAGAATTTTACAGCACTGACGCGTTATTTCCAGTCGCCAATACGAAAAATTAATTCAAAACCGTATTAAAGAAACAAATATTTGGTATTTTGATTATTATGATAACTATAGTTAGTTTTGAACCGCTTTTGTTCATACCCTTAGTTTACTGCCTCATAGTGATATGCTACCTTAATATGGAACATGAGCTGCTTTATACACACCGCTTTTTCAAATTTCAGTTTGATTTAGTTCATTTAATTTGGATAACTTTACTCCCCATCACGTGTAGTAGATAAAAGTACAATTGTGTAAACAAGTAGGGAAGCAATGTGGAAGACGTAAAAAAAAATTAAATAAAGACGAAAATCGAGTTAATATGATGCAAGTTGGAGTAAAAAGAAAGGACAGACTTATGGAAAATATAGTAACAATCGAAGAGAGTAAGTAAAAACCGTCGAGTTACAATTTAAAATCACTACAATACCGTAGAGATCGTGACGTAACGAGTAATAGTGATATGAAGAGAATATCGTTGATAAATTAAGTAAATTCGGCAAAACTTGTTATTAAATAGAGGATTGCGGTTGATTGAGAATTTAGTAAAAATAGAAAATTTATTAGCGCACAAATACCTAGATAGTAAGTAAAAAACATGTTGGACGTAAACCGTGCAGCAAATTGTGGGGAAGACGAGTGAAAATCGTTTGTAAATTAACAAAAAAATTAAAGGCGTATTCGCCTTAAAAATATCTGGTGCTAACAACTTTCCACAGGCCCATTCGCCCCCGAGAATTGCTGAACGTATCGCTAGCACTGAGGAAAGTCGTGTGATGAGGCGTGTATTTCGCCATGCCAAGGGCCAGGGATGTAATTACGCTCGGTCGGCCCCTTTTGGAGTATACTTCAATAATAGTCATTCTCCTTTTTACGCATCGTCGATTTCTCAAATTGAACGTGTACAGCGTACGTAGCTTTTAAACGCGCAACCCTGGTTCAGACATTAACTACCTATCATTGAGCTCTATAGCTTCGCAACTCCGCACGTCTCCTTCCTGCACAGAATGGTCATTGTTGTCCTCGATTTTCCGCCATTTCATTCGTCAATCAATTTAGCCTTACATTCGTTAGTTAAAAAATTGTGCGGGAATCGAACGAAAATGGTTAGTAAATTAAGACAAAAATTGTAGGAGAGCGTACCTTTAAAATATCGGGAGCTAAGCACAACTTTCCTCAGTCATATTTGCATTGAGCGATTTTTAACGCTATCAACTAATACTATCTATTCTTCACTCAGTTGGTATTAACTCAGTTTAACTCAATTTGAGCAAACTGGTCGTGCTGAACGTTCCAGAATTTATTGAGTTGCTCCTACTTATATCAAAACTAAATCGGGGGGGGGGGGGCTGTAAATACGCTTTTGTTTGGGGCGGTCCGCGTTTATAGTACAGAGTACGCTGCACAAAAAAGTTAGCATGAATTCCGGATTTTCTCTCATTTCCAAATTTCAAGCTCGCTCATGACTAACTTACAGTAATTATTGAACTGATAGGAAGCTCATTGAACTGACAGTCTGATTTTTTTTAGAACGTTAGTGGCAAATGAGAGAGATTTATGAGGAAAACGCTGCAAATTATTACACAACGGTTTATTCTCATGATCTGCTTGACCTAGTCTCACACCTCCGAAACCCATCCCATTCGATTCAGCATCGAAAAATACTAGTAAACCATACGAAGCATCACCTGACTACAACGGAACGACGAAAACTCAATACTCCAGGTGCATGTAGGCAATTGGCACGACGTGGCGAGTCGAGCCGGCGGGTGGTTTTGTTAAGGGGAGGGAGGTAGTACAAACGATGAAACGATTACTTTCGCTGTAGTTATTGTCCCGTGAGCTCTTTCAATTAATTGACTTCTAATCGCTATAATTACTGTGATTTCACTGTTTTCGGTCTAGACCAGTGGTTCCCAACCTGGGGGCGATCAGTATGAAAAGGCAGAAAAAATAACTCTTCTGTAGAGTAGAATCTTAAGTGTCGCAGAAACATGGTAGCGTTTCAAAAACAAATTCACTCGTTTTTAAGAAAATTATGGGCAAAAAAATATGATCTGTATAAAATATGCAAGTGTGCGAGATTGAGTTGCGCGCCGGTAAGGGAATTGTTCGAAACAGTGACTGAATTTCTCGATTCTTGTGACCCTGAATTGAGTCAAGCGTTGAGACTTCGCAAATTCGAGATTGCATATCTGACTGATATTTTCGAAAAACTCAATGAGGTCAACATGAAGCTGCAAGGAAATAAGATGAATCTTATCAAAGCAAAAGGCATTATCAGTTCATTCATTGCCAAGTTTGCAATTTTCAAAGGTAATATAGGTCGTGGTGAACTGTGTCAGTTTCCATCCCTACAAAAATGCTCAGAATCCCTCCATCTTGAAGATGACCAAATCTTCACTTTCACAGACCACCTTGACAAGCTAAAATGTGACATGGAATCAAGATTTGAAGACATTGCCAATCTTAAAATTCCAGATTGGGTTTTAGATCCATTTTCGTTTGACGCGGTGGACACCCTTGAACATATTTTGCAGACAGAGTTTTTGGACCTGAAATATGACTGTGAGGCAAAGATGATTTTTAAGCAGCATGGTTACGAGTTAGCCTGGGTTAACTCATGGAATCTTATCCAAAACTGTGGGAAATGGTTGAATCCCTTCTAATCTCATTTCCATCCACATATTTAGTGGAAAAAGGATTCAGCTCTGTCGTCCAGCTCCTCACAAAACAAAGGAACAAATTGGATGTTTGCACCAAAGGAGACCTGCGCCTTCACCTGACCAACATACAGCCGGATATTCAGGCTTTGACTGCAGTCCACCTAGCACAAGGGAGCCATTAAAACGGTAAATTAATTAATTGAAATAATAATAATTGTATATAATAATAAATCATTTAACATAATAATTCAGTCTATTATTTTTACAACAACACGTTTCTTACATTTAAATAAGGGTATACCGTACTGAGAGAAGGGGGGCGACAGGGGTGAGTCGTCTTCCACTAAGGGGCGATACCTCATAAAAGGTTGAGAACCACTGGTCTAGACGCAATGGTACACCTCTGAGAATTTTTTTATTCGATCCAGCATCTAATAATACCTAGAAAACGATACCGAACAAGGCTTATTTGCGATAAAACTGCCGAAATTTCGTTTTTGTTAACCGTTTTTTGCCTATAACAAACATGAGCTTCGTCCGATTGGATTGTCAAGCAGGCGGGCACTAGACACCAAATGAGATTTTTGTGCGAAAGTCGAGAGTGGTGTGGAGGGTGGGAAGGAGGAGGGGTTGTAAACAAAGTTCCCTGACCGAAAACGTAGGTGTATTATTCAGAATGAATTATAAATCAAAAATTACGCTAAACTCGTGCTGAATTTATTGTGCTGCTCTCGTGATTTCCCCATGGATGAACATTTTATCGTACTACCGCATTACTTGGAACGGTTCACACGACAATTTTAACCGTAATCGTTCAAACCATTTTTGAGGAAAAAAGTTGGGTGTTTGGTCCACTATGACAACTGTAATTAATGTGCCGATTTCGTTCACGCCCTGGCGCCCCATAACGACTCGCAGGCTAAATATCAAATTTGAGCCGATACTGCAGCTCTCAATGATGTACATACACAAACAATTAACTCAAATTACGGAGGAAAGAGGCGCGTTGAGTATCAGGTATTTGAATTTTTCATCCCCAGCAAGAAACGGAGAAAGGAAAGCCGCGTGCGACCTCGGCTGAGCAACAAGTGTGCAAAGCCCACTCAACACAACTCGCTCACAGAGATTTCGATACTAACGTACGGAACGTTGCACATTAATATCTACAACGACGCTCGAGTCGAAGAGTAACGAGAACTCAAAATTTCGCAACTCGAAGCGAAGAGAGAAACGACTGACGGGAGAACTTCCAGTTACCTTGAACGTTTGAGCGATGAGGTTTGCGATTGTCGGCCGTTTGTCGTGGTTAGGCCTGAAGATTTCATCGCTAATGGCGTTCTCGCTGAACAACACGGACGGCGCGACGTAGGAATAGCCCTGAAACACGTTCGAAGAACAATTATTACAAACAAAAGAAAAAAAGGCTGACAATCATATCGAATAATCCTCTAACGGAGAAGCGATAAAATGATTAATCGCATCCAGTTTCTCTTCTCGGCGTTTAACTCGCCGGCCATTACCAACAGCTTCCAAGATTTTTTTTGTGGTATGTAATATATTAATCTCACAATCTGAACAAATCAATGAGTTAAGGTACGAGCCGAATAAAAAAAAATCTGTCGTTAATAGCGAAAATAATACAATTTAATTTACTAAAGTTAACGTACCTGTTAGGTGAGTCCGTCTCCTCTGGCTTGTGAGTTACTGTGGGCAAGCGCTTTCGATGTAAAGACATCATCGTCTGGCCGTTTAGTCAGTACTGGAGTCAGTCAGTTGGTCGTGGTCTTTATATACAAAGAGAAAGGTGAAAGGAGTGATGGAGCGTTGGGGAAGGGGCGGGGAGAGGTCTTGTTGGTCAGTCTTGTTAGTAGTACCTTAGCCGGACTCACCTAACAGGTACGTTAACTTTAGTATTTGCCTACTGGCGGACACAACCCAATTTCTTTAATACCTAACACAGCCAGTCCGGCTAAGGTACTACTAACAAGACTGGCCAACAAGACCTCTCCCCGCCCCTTCCCCAACGCTCCATCACTCCTTTCACCTTTCTCTTTGTATATAAAGACCACGACCAACTGACTGACTCCAGTACTGACTAAACGGCCAGACGATGATGTCTTTACATCGAAAGCGCTTGCCCACAGTAACTCACAAGCCAGAGGAGACGGACTCACCTAACAGGTACGTTAACTTTAGTATTTGCCTACTGGCGGACACAACCCAATTTCTTTAATATTTAATTTACTCTTCTCGAGTAAAAAATCAACATTGCCGAGGTTCTCGGCACAATTGACGCTAAATTGAGTAGAACAAAATTAAAACCGTGACAATCGCTTGAGAATTATTAGCATAACGTAATTTTTCTGCATTTAACCGATACGTTCGAGCGACGTAACTTGAAATATCCGACGCGTGTCGCACAAATAGACAACTAGAAATAAAAAGATCAAAATCGATTGAGGAATTCGGTCAGCGCGTCGGTGCCACATACGAAAAGTCAACGGATTTTTATTTTCCTCAGCCCTCCGAAGTAAGAAAAAAAGTTTACGATCGGCAAAAATAAGTTTTTTAAGAGTTTTCATCAGATCTTCGCGCTTCAAGGTCCCACAGTCTAAAATGTTCGAGAAAAGTGTGAGTCCCTGTGAAGACGATTGAGAGGAAATAGCTAAGCCAAGCTATCTCAGCCGGCAGGATACGACGTTATCATGAAGTTATAAGCACAATCTCTTCAAAACTAACTATAGTAACTAAACAACTGAATAAACTCTTTGTACAGACAGCTCCAAAGCGAATTAATTGTCGAACGTTCCGGTTGAAGACGTCGACAAAAGCGCATTTTTTCTCTCACATTACAAAAACAATAAATGCATTTACAGTGTGAGTTAAGTAACGCTAACTACACCTATTTACCTTATTGGCGTTATTAAACTCTCATCGTATAGGTAGTTTATGGGACTCTATTTGAGAGGGATTTCATGAATAAAACTGCGTACATTGAGTTCGACGCATCACACAACTTTTCCTAGCCCCACTTCCATTCGGCGGTTTTCTTCCTCTGGCTAATAATCAAATCAGCGTTTCATTCAGTTTATAACAACGTTCTGCGCAAAAACCGGTGCCCTAAAGGGTACAGAATTTATTGAGCTGCTTCTACTTGTGGCACGAGACTGGTTCTTACAGTTTCTACCACATTCTACGGCCATCTTTTACCAAGTTGAAACGAATTGAGTGAAAAAAAAACAGATGGGATTAGTTGCTAAAGCCACGAAAATTGCAGAACGCATCGCTGGAGGCCGAGGAAAGTTGTCACCCCATGATGCGTCGCACCAGATGTTGTATTGCTGCAATTTACAATGGTTTGTCATACCCAGGAAAAAATTATAAAAATAGATGCAAACGGGGCTACAATAAAAGCAATGAAAAAAAGTGGACGGCTTTGGAAGTGGCCAGCAAGGGAAGACAAAATATTTTATGTATGGGGTGACATTTTGGGACACTTACCGGAGCCGACGAAATTCTCCAAAAACACGTGAGATTTATTCCGTGCCACTGCTCGAATAATTTTCATTTTTGTCTGTGTTTTTTATGTTCTTTTCGTTTTGTACCTACTCTACCTTTCGAATTGTTAATTACAACTTATTAATAGTATGCCTCAGTTAATTTAATTTCCATATTTATGTAGGCCTACGACTGAAACTTTGGCGGGTGGGATGGTTGATTCTCCGGGATCATACAACCCACTCACCGGGATCAAGTGTCCCCATAGGGAGGGTTACTTGATCCTTGTGTCGGACTTGAAAAAAAAAACCTTTTTGTCGTTTTTTTTCAATAAATAGGAAGGTCTGTATTGGTGCATAATCGGTAGTATGGAACGGGGATACATGTGTAACTTAAAAAAAATCAGATTTATTAAAATGTTTCGAATTACTAAAAGAAAACCAGCAGGGATCAAGTATACCACCTCTCCCCTACACGATCCCACAACTATCAACGTGAACATTACAACAGAAAAAGGTCTCCCATTAATTATAATTACCAACAAACAAACAAAAAATGGGGTGTGTAGGGCATGCCACTAGGTCACGTAACAGTTGCCCTAGCCTCAAAAAATAGTAAACAATTAAATTACGCATTTTTTAAATTTCTATTTGTCTCATATCGTTTGGTATAATCAATACAATGACAGTACATGTACGAAGTTTCGATATGTCACAGTTCGTTCCTAACCTCGAAAAACGTCTGAAATCGATTGAAATCGGCCGAATAAAGGAATAAAATAACAACTCCGAGCAACTTATTGTAAGTTTTTGTGACAACTTAGCTTGCGGTCTTCGGTTGTCGAAGTCGTGGCCCTAACCTAAAAATGTCGCAAATCGTCAGGCGCCATTTGAACGTGTGAGCAATTTTATCTTATGATTTTGAGGCTACTAAATCTGAATATAGTTTGCGAC
Source organism: Pachypeltis micranthus (assembly GCA_020466155.1). NCBI lineage: Eukaryota > Metazoa > Arthropoda > Insecta > Hemiptera > Miridae > Pachypeltis > Pachypeltis micranthus. The sequence continues at coordinate 17,716,650 of CM035769.1, forward strand.
TGATTTCACAGGATCCCAGTTCATTGCTATAACAGCCCAAAAATATATCCGAAAAATGTAAAAAATTGAAGGGATAGCTCCCATCTTCCTTTACTCTTTCGTATATGATGTGTTATAGGATTATACCAAACGATATGAGATCGATTATTTTTTTACTTTTTTTTAGGTTAGGCCAACAGTAACGTGATAGAACGACAATGCTAACCTCAAATTCGTGCTCAGCCACCTCAAAAGAAAGGAAAAAACTTTAGTGGCATGCCCAGCATAAGCCACTTTCTGTTTGTTTGTTGGGTTATATACGCGACAGTTACTGAATGACAGTCGCTTCACGGATAGGAGGAACCCAATAAACAACGGAACCTTAAGCAATTTGTGATGGACCTGAATGAAATTTCATTCGAATAATTGCTACAGTGATAAAAAATAGGGAAATCTACATGGGACTGTGGAAAGTTGTGTGATGCGTCGCACTAGATATTATTCGCGTTAACCGCCACTTTTGAGAGTTGAACATACACGTCAAGTTACGTCGGGTTAATAATTATAGCAGAACTTTTTTTTTTTTTTTTATCAACGATCACAATTCTTCCCTTATTCGTCGGGTCGAAGAAAGCGACGAAGATGCTAGTAAAAGGGCAAAGCCCTCGCGAAAAAGGTTTTTGACCTGGTTACATATTTACGTCTCGGCGTGTACATAAAAACAGGGACTAACTCCGCCGTAAAGTAAGGGGCGGCAATGGTTGAAGAGGTTCCCTTCCCTAGTTGAGATGAGATGGGTTCGCCATTCGAGAAGAAAATACGTAAATACTAAAAGATGAGAGATAACAAACGGGCCAATAGAATGATTGAAACGCATGGTCTGGAAAGAACGACCAAAAATAAAATATACACATTTCGGGTTACAACAATAAGCGAAAAAAGTTTTAAGATGCCAGGGGGAGGGGTTTAAAGAGACATCTTTCAGGATCTACTCATTAAATTTCCGGGAGCTTTGAACGTTGAGCACTTGGCAGTTGAAAGCCAAGTTCTCCAACTGCCTTCGAGGTCGATACCACTCGAAGCAACTTTCAATTACGATTAACGCTTTCCTATCAAACTCCGAGTTAACTCTAAGGAAATAAGGGAAGAGGCACCTTGAAGATTTTGTCGTAATTCGGAGGGACGATGGCGGGAGAATCCGTCGGCGCCATTTTGGTGAACTCTTCGGAAAAATTGGACACGTCGAGCTCTCCGGAGATTTTGGGGATGAACGGAGCCGGGACGGCTTTTCTCGCCAAGTCGTTCCAGCTGAGGCCCTGGAGAAAATAAAGAAGGAAGGAGTGTTAGTACTGGGGCATTCAATATTTGCGCAGCTATTCCAATAAGCACAACCTAAATAATACTCGTTACCTAACTTATCACGTTCAATTTGAAACGTGCAAAACGAAACTAATTTTAATACACAGATGTTCGTTCACCGCTGACGACTACGCCACATCCTCGACTTCATCGACCAATGAAAAGATTCGTGCTCAGTCACCCTCCCAACCCAAGCTTTCACAAAACCACACCCCCCACGAGTGCGTGTGAAGTACAACCTTATTGTTTTTAATCCAGCGGTTCACATGTCTTACTTTTGGTGGAACGAATTTCAACGAATCATCCCAATCACGAATGAATTACTTTATCCAGTTGCTAAATATGGTGATTAAACACGTGATTCAACCCCTACCACCTGAAGTGTACCAGTCTTTCATAATTTAATAATAAATTAGTATTCAATATCAAATTATCAGTAAATTAATAAAATTTATTTAATGACATGAAAAGAACAATTAAATTAATTGATTATTGCTACTTGTTCAGCTCAGCTCAGGCCATATTAGTTCATTGCCTTTGATTTTACCAGGACATCCTGAGCTTGAGTCTTCCCCTTCTTTTTGACCTGAAGCCTTTGAAATGGTGGTTATGGGAAAATCCGAAGTACCCCGTTTAATTAGCTTCTCTTGCCGGCCACAGCATAAAAGAGTATATCCGAAGCTGGCAACGGATTTTCCCCTTCGTCGTTTCCAAAACATTCATTGCTCACTATTCATTCCCTTTCCATCTCCCCTTCAGGCATTTCAACTTTTGGTTCTTCCCAGACTCGACCCAAAAACGCAAATTCGTCACTCAGCTCTCACACTACTCACTCCTCTCCACTTTCATCCCTACAACACAGCTCCCCATCTATCCTGAGACCCCCTTGTGTCGCGTGAAGTATCTCAAACTACTTTTCGCTACTTTAAATAACGTCCTCTACCATTTATCCTTCCAACTCCGACTCAATCTCCCCCTCTCGTCCTTCCAACACTAATCAAAAATTACAAAAAATGAGGTAGTACGAAAACTGCAATTAATTACTACACGTTTCCCCTCCTGATACTAATAATTCATTTATATCGATATCGAACAATTAATAAATTAACCAAAATAAATAATGTTAATTAAATGCGCTTATGAAATAGTTAACTAATCTATAACGAAACTAACAAATACACTAAGTAAGCTCATTCAGTTCTCAGCTCAATTAATATTTTATTTGTATCAACATCAAACTATATCTCTATCAATAAATGACACGCTAGTAGATGAAAAATTGTATAAATTCATCTGTACTGATAATAAATTAAATTAAGAATATATAGATGAACTAGATCAATTGTTGATTAATAAAAAGGCTTTTATAAATGATCAAACAGATGAAATAATACCGTTAACTAACAACTAAACACTTTCTATTGTTTTTATATTACATATATTAATAGTTTATTAACATTAGTGCCAAATTATTAATAAAGGACATACAAATAGTAGAATAATTGAACGAATCGATTACTAAATAAATCAATAATAAATAAGTTGATAAATTAATTCCATTCATTTTATCATTATTAACTAATACGATGATTAAATGAACGATCAAATATTACTATTTATATTTTACTATTATCAAACTGTTAATACAGAATAAACCAATATTATAATTAAATGAATCAGGGTACTGATAATAAATAATTTAATTAATTAGTACTGTCATTAAATTAATAATTAAATGTGTTAATAAATACTTTCAATGGATAATATACAAGGACATGAACTATTCAACCCTTATTGTTGAATAATTCATTGTTGTAAAATCACAATTTATGTCACTCACCCTCTCCTGTGATCATGAATGTACTAATAGTTTGTTAGTACTAACATCCAAATATTAATAACTAGAACAAAAAGGTATAAATAGATGAATAATCAAATTAACTGACGAAACAATTAGTTAATGCGTTAATAAGATAATTAATCAATGCGTGTAAATAAATTATTAACCCGGCACACCTCATTCTGCCCCACCCCCTGCAGAATTCTGTTCACTTGGAGGGGTAGAAAACAAAGAAGTGACTCCCCCCCCCCCCCCCAGAACAAAATTTCTCCTGCCACTGTTCAGTCCTTCCAGTTCAAGACTTCGTACCACATCCTCTGGCGCCGATGAAACCCTCTCTAGCGGCTCTATAAAACAGCTTTCACGCGCTAATGTTTCGTTTTTTTGCCTTTCGTCGCAACCGTTATTTTCTAAGTGCGAATCAATTTAAATGTTTTCAATAACAACCCACTCACCTTGAAGAAAGGGTGTCGCTTGAGTTCATCGGCATCGTCGATACCCCCGCCAAGCCTTTCCCTCGGGTTTTTGATGAGAAGTTTGGTGATAAAGTCGGCCACTTCGGGAGACAAGTCGTCCGGAATGGGTGGGTTCACCCTCAAAATGCGCCTGAAAGTCGAAAACAAAAATGTGAATAACGGTACTTCTTCCACGCCTTCCGTGTTCAAGTCTTACGGTTCAGCAGTCGAAACGAACTGGTACATCGGTGCTTTTCTCTCAAATCAAATACTTAATGGCACTACATACATATACATTCGAAAATGACGTTTTAAACAAAGAAACTCAAACTTATTACACCTAATTATACGGAGCGACTGGACCACACAAGACGAGACTAAAACAGGATAATTGGTTTCATGAAGCTTCTATAATTTTTAGAACAATGAAACCATTGTGGGCTTGACAGGAATCACAGGGAGCCCTGTTTAGCAATTTTAAGCCAGTATCATGAAAATGGAACACCTTCGATAAGGTTTGTGAGATGACCATCTACGACTTTGAGCAAACCGAATTAACATTTTCGGCGGCTGAAGTAAATCGGCTTTAACTATTTTGATCAAATTTTTTTAATCGACCATCCCAGATTGCAAAACAGTACCATAAAATTCTCACGCGTGAAAAACTGACGAGAGCTGCAGAAGAAATTATCAAACTTTTCGATATTAGCGCAGATATTTCTTTATAAATCTTGCTAACGTGATAACGGCGTTCTCAGAAAAATCAGCAAGATACTCCAATAAAATACCTATACGATGATACTTTAATAACGTTTAGAAGATAATTAAGGGAAACCCCAGAAAATCCGAAATTCAAACCGCCAATAGTTTCACTTACTACCATTTATCAGAGTTTTTTCCGATAATTCCAAACAGGTAAACACGGTCCTACTGAAAAAATTGATAACCCAACAATTTTCACTTATCTGTTTCTATGTTGAAAGTCGAGTTACGTTCTACCAAGTTCATATGGGGAATGAAACGCCCATTTTATTAGTTGCTAATTTTAATTTAATTAAGACAAATACAGAGGAAATATTTATTGGGACAAATTAAGAAGAAAATGGGGGAGGAAATAAATGGCGAGTGAAAGGTGGGAGCCAATAATCGTTTTCCTTCAGTGCGGTTTAGCGAATATGAGGGCGACCTGCAGAGCCGACACCCTAGAGACAATACCATTGAGGGAAAAGTGGGGTTTCTGTTGATCCATAAAGCGTCATAACGATCAGAGCTGAGGGCGCAGCGGGAAGGAAGAGAATGAAGTTCTATGAAAAGACGGCAGGGCCGAGTGATGGGAGGGTTTTGCCCGCTTTGGAGAACACAATGAAACGAGCTGAGCAGAGCGAAGAAGGGAGAAAGAGGGAACTAGGGGGGGAAAAAAAGGGTAAACGTGGGAGCTACTTGCACCCCCAGCAACATCCAGAGCCCCTTCTTTCGAGAGAAGTTCTGAGCCGGCGTTGCCATCCACCCGCGATAATGGGAGCTAGGGCTCACTGCCGAGTGAATGGAAAGTAGTTGCTTCTCTCAACTCGTGTAAAGCAAAGCCAAGAATATTCTTTGAAAAATAATAATTTTTCCGAGGGAGTAATATTGCTCTCCACAACGTCAGGGGGGAAAGCTTTAAACGGAAACAGTCTCATAGGAAAACCACCTCACTCTTTGCCGTGTACAAGTTTCCTCTTCGTGTTCCAAGTAAACTTCTGAGGAGTCTCCATTGGGATTTTCCCTCCGCCAACCCGTGAGACACTTCTTTGCGTTCACAATATAAATATCAGCAGAAAAAAGCTGTAATTATAGTATATTTCACCTACTCACAAACACCCTTTACTTCCCGAATAACTTGACACCATCTCAGCTGCAAATAAGAAAATCGCACTGAGACTTTGAGGTCGGCCAAAAACCCTCAGGAATCAAGATAACACATATCGAATTCAAAGTTTTCCTCGTGAGAATCAACTACCGCTCTGCCAGCATTCTAAGAATCCTTGGTCGATTTCGTAGCTTCTCAACTATTATACAGTAACTGGGAAAGATCCTCCACAACTCGGCAAGAAAACGGCAGTAACCAAAACAAAACATTGGTATTACGCAGGAGAATCAACTAACGTTCATTGGGTCCCCTGGCAATTTTATAGCATAATACATTGAAAGGAGGGATGAAAGTGCAGGAGGAGGATAAACCTGTACCTCAGCCCAGAAGGCACGTATTTCCTGCCGTCAGTAAGAGCTATCATCATCGCTATTTCAGGAGCACCTTGGACAACATTAATCCTGTGTTGGGAGTTGCTCCCACAGTCAGTCACCCTAAAGGCATGCCAACTCTCCTTTCTCTTTATTCATGTACTCATCGCGTACACACCTGCCTCCCACAGCTTCACTGAAGCCCCTTAGCTTAGGAGCAATGTGCAACAAACCTGCATTCTCTCACTCCTAGTGCCAATCAGAACTCAGCCTCGCTTTAAGCCTGGAAACCTCAGTCTCACCTACCCATATCAGTAGGCCAATGACTACGCAGTATTTAGGTGAATTTCAGAGTTCTCAACTAAAAGTGAATAAACTCTCATGTAACGACACTAATGAAATAAATGAACACGAACTTACCACGGGAAACAAAATCAACCCTTTTAGAAAGCTGTGTGATTTAAAATAATCCAAAAATACAGGCCCACTTGGAATTAAAGGAAGAAACGATGCCTTGTTTCTTAATTTAAAGCTTATTCTTGGATTGAAATTAAAAGAGGATAAGCTGAGAACACAATCACCGATCAATTACATGAACGCCTTCAGTGGCTCACCTTATTCATTTAACAGTCGAAAAATGGCATGAAACTACAAACACGGACAAAACTAGTAGGAATGAAAGACAAGCGCTTTACAGCCTGACACGGTGTATGAATGTAGCTGTTTCGTTGAGCTATATCATAAGGAGTCGACGTGGACATCATGAGCTGCGGCCACAATGAAACCGTCCTCCTCACCTGAAATCTCCAACGTTCAGCCACGTTTTCATTTTACTCGTTAAGCAGCAGGTAGTGGCGATTTTTTGAGTAATTTCGTTAAAGGATCGTAAGCATGGGAAATGTTAATGGAAGTACATAATGACTCAAGACCGTCAACGGTTTAAGTTATAGTCGAAACTAAGCCAAAATTGATTGTCAATCACGCAAGCATTAGCTTCCTAGTCCCGTTTAATTGATCCCACCCGAGTAGCTCGCTGATGACATGCACAATGTGAGCGCGAGTGATTTTGCGCTTGGCTCATTTCGAAGAAATAGACGAAACAGGTTGAATGAGGGACCTTGTGGCTTCAGTAAATAAGTGAAGGTAATAAGACAACTCTAGAAAAGAAGATGGCATTTGAGCATAAAATATTCCCTCCGAGACATCTCCATTTATTTGCCCTTTAGCTCGGCTTGAACGTCCATTATGTACTTCCCTGGAACTATTCCCTTCTCGAGCCGGGCCCAGAAGAGACCGGATCCCGCGGACTATCACAAAGTGAAACGAAACGACTGCTACGAGTTTCCAATTAACCAGAATCCTTTAAAATGTCTCCCTCGATGGAAATTGAGAAAGCTTTTTCTCCAACTCATAGCTAGAAATGAAATTACGTGATTTCCCAAGTTTTCGCCGGAATTACAGAGCAGCGGCGGTTCGGAGATGTAAAGTGCTTTATTTATTAAACAGTTACAACGAGAACCAGTCGTTTTGCGATCCTCTCAATTCCGTTTTACATTTACTGGGGTACGAAATTTCGTTCTTGTACATTTATCGAATGACAAAACGAGGCGACTCTTTTTATTTCGAATGCTCTTCATTTTCTCACTTCTTCAATTTGGCTGCGATGCCTTGAAGTGTCTCTTACTCAGGTACTTGACAATGAAAAAGTGTCACCCCTCAACAGTTTGTTTTATCTTTAAAAGAATTCATTGTTCGTACTTTATAAAGTAATTAAAAAATGAATTTCACACGGAAAATATTTTTAAAAACAAGTCACGCAAAAATAATAAATGTTAACCTTTGTTCAATATTTAAATGTGGACATTCAAATTAAACAAGCCTAAAAAGTATACCACAAACAGTCATTAAGTGCACAGAAGAGTTGGGATGAGAAAGAAGGAACCAAAATTTAGAGCTACAAGAAAATGAGCTGCGTTCGTTCGACTGAAAGCAGGATCCATAGACGTGGTTTATTTCTGTCCACAAAATGTTCGCCTCTACACGCATTTCATTGCCTAGACGCAAGTTGGAAAACACCGTAGTTAAGTAGAACACGGAAAAATCGAAACGACAAAATAAATTGGGAGGAAAGACGAATGTTCCTCATAGATAACTCAAAGGATTACAACAGTTACAAGTTCCAGAAACATCGCAATTATTTAAAATACTTTCGTGAGTTCAAGTGCAGTGTGATTTCCTTCCATCTTGTAGTAACAATTATTAGTAAGATTATCCTCGAATAAAGAGCAGATATTCGTCTCATCATATTGAACTCACAGGGGTGAAGGAAAGTTGTTGTTTCGCCGTCCCTACATGCCCAGAGCCAGTTTTAAAAATATCAGGTGCGACTCCTTACACAACGTTCCTCGGCTACAATCTTTTCACTCAGTTCGTTTGAATTTGGCAAAGAAAGTGGCAGCGCTTAAAGCTCCGTAATTTATTGCGTTGCCTTCACTCATGCTGTTAATGAGCATTCAGGCGCGCATTTGGGATTTTTTAGCGCTCTCCCAACTAATCTCGTGTGGTTTTCACTCGGTTTATACGAACCCGGTAGAATCCAAGGTCAAGTTCGAAGTACTAACGGATGGTGCTCAACGTTCCGGAATTTATTGAGTTCCCCCGACGTATCCTACGATCGTTATTGAGCCATCGGCGCACAGGGAATCCTTGAAACTGTCAACACGAATTTTTTCAGAACTGTTTTGGGGGTTTAGCGAGTAAAAGCTGAGATATTGTACGGCGTGTTATTAAACTATTTACTTATAGGTAGTTTATTGGACTATACTCCAAATTTTTCTGCTAATGCTAGTACCACATTAGCGTAAACAATCAAGAACAAATATTCAAAAGTCTTTTGTGGAAATGTTTAATAATTTATTATGCTGCTCTTGTGATTATCAGACAAGAATTCAATAGTACATTCAATACTACCTATTTAATAAAAATCATTAGAGCCCTTTTTCGAGGGGAAAAATGGGTGTTTTGACAACTCCGTTTTGAAGCAATGTCGTGCATACCTTTATTTTGGCATCCCAAGGTGCCCTGCAGGCTGAATATAAATAAAGTTTGAGCGGATATTTTCAGCCGTTTTCTTTCACCCGCGTTCACACACACACACACACAGGCCATTTTCCCAAATGCCTACTAAAAGAAAGTAAAAATCATATCATAACTAATAAGTTCATGACGTTAACTACTTCCTTTCTCACCCAACGTCACGTATTACCAAGACCATATAAACTGAGTGAAGAACAAATTGAATTATTTGGGAGAGCGGTAACAATCTGCCCGTGGGGCTGAGAAAGGTTGTGCGATAAGTAACACCAGATATTTCAAATACAAGAGGCTTCAATAATGTGAACCTCTGATGAAAACTTCGATTTTTTTTGTTGCCTAATTAGAGTACTTTTATTGCCCTCATCAGTGTTGTAGGAGCGAAAGAAAGTTTGCCAAAATCGGTCTGTTTATGGTGTGAACGGCGGTCGTTTGAGAAAAGAAGACATCGGTCGGACACGTGGAAAAGCCTTGGACCTTCGTTCATTGCAATAACCTCACTTCGCAGCTAATTGCTATTAAAATAACATCATTACGAGGGAGAGAGCTGACCGAAATCCTCAGCGGAGAACAATATCTCGGTAAAAGGATTCACTCTCCGGGACGAGTATTACAAGAAAGCGAATGTGTAGAAGACTAACGCAACAAGCTCTTTCTTCTCGAGCTTTAAAAGCTCTCAGCAGGAGTCAGGCCGCCAAATGGGATGAAAGAGCCCCGTTCTGTGTAGAAGAATTTCATCCGCTGCTTTCGCATTCGCCAGACCTCCGTCTTTTTTTTTCGCAGTATTTGACAGAGCGAATACGAGGATATCGGTCCCTATGGAGAAATAGCGATTGATGCAAACAACGCTTCATAAACCTTTTTATTTTCTTTCGCGCTCTACGAAGGAGGAAGAAATGTTACCGTAATCGGGCGGATATTTCAGGGAGTAGAAAAGAACGTTTTATTAGCTTGTGAAGGATACAGCCTCTATTTCCGTCGGCTCTCCTTTCTTGTCGCTCTCTGCCATGGGTGATTAATTTGCGAGGCTTTGAGCTCCTTATTCTCATTCTGATTCTTCACGCCCCCTGCGACGTATTAATTGAGCCTCTCCAGCTAGAGATTATAAGTTGAATGTTTTGCTAACCCCTGTTTATTAACCACCTTGCCCCGATATTGTCTTTCATTATGATCCGAGGAAATTACGTTACTTTGATTAAATATTGAAAGGTGTTCGATTCATTTATTTATTTAATTTCTATTTATTCAATTACATTCAATGTGTGTCTTATTGCGTTCTTAGTTTCATTTCCTTAGTTTTTCCCCGAGAAAATTTATTTTTTATTTGATATCAGGGGTGAGTTTAGTGAGTTCTTGTCTGATTAAGTAAATAGGGGGTAAAACACGAACTACTGTAGTACAAAACCACTAGGAACATGAAAACAGTTCCGTTAAGTAAATATATAAAAAGCCCGTGCAAAGACATTCGTAGCATGGATACACTGAAAGCCTCAGTCATAACCGAACACAGGCGGCAAATTGTACCCGTTACTAGTATAAAATGAGTGCATGACGTATCGCTCAACAAATAAGAGATCAGCTGGAACATCCACCCACCACCTCTTGCCTCTGAAGAGATCAATGTTGCCAACAAAACAGGTTACCGCCTCAAGGAAGGTTTGTAAAGGAATTACTTAATGACGTCCAGCTGAGCAGTCTTGCCAATATAACGAGCTCTCTCGCCTTAGAGAAGGTTTTGCTAAAAAACTTCAAGGACCCAAAAAACACCATTTGAAATTCCGCGAGTGTGTATTATGATCACAATTGATGGATTGACACGCTCACATTAGGCTTAGTCGGCCGATCAACGGGGAACGAATGATTAACGAGATTTTGAGCATAATCACATAGCCATATAAACACCAAGTATTTTTATTTCCCGAATACTGCTATCAAGATTTTTAGTGCATTTTCTAAATAAGCAGTTGCAAACAAATTGGACAGTAATCCGTCGGAAAATTACGAGAACAGCACAATAAATTAACAAAAATTTCGGAAAAATCTATTTCATAGAAGTTTTTACTTTTCTTAGCTCTTCGAAGTAGAAAGGAAAGTAACATAATCGGTTGGAAATTTTATCTTGAGCTCTCATCAGACCCTAACCTTTCAAGGGCTTCTGCGCCCGAAAAAATAATATTTGACAAAAAGGTACAAATCGTTTGTTTTTTAGCGTGCAGTTCACTATGGAACAAAATAAGGGTGTGGGAAAAGTTAGCGCAAAACCAACTATAGTTATCTTAATGTTTAAAACAACCTCCAATGTATGATTGGGTATAATAATAAATTATGGAACGTTGACAAAAATCGACTTTTCCTCATAAATTCCGCTCAAATGATAATTACGTTATCAGAAAAATTAGGGTGGTAGCCCAATAACCTACCTATACGATGAGCGTTTAGTAACGTTCATAAGATAATTAGGAGCAACCTTACAAATTCTGGAATATCAACCACTGCCGTATCTCACAGTTTATGATTCCCAAACTGAGAACACGATCATTCCTGAACTAAATCGAGTTGGCAATATCATAAATCTCCTGTACACTGATTGCTCAATCGTGGTGTTGGCACAGGTAGGAGCAATTCAATAAATTCCGGAATCTTAAGAACCACTAGGTTCTATGAAGTTGTACTTGAAGGACAAGCAGGTTTGATTACTTGTTAGAGTGAAGAAAATCGCTGAGTGTATTTAGGGCTAAGGAAAATTGGGTGATGCGTCGCGCGTGTTTTAATAAACTCCGCTCATAAAACAGTAGAGTCCTTGCAAAACAGGAAAAAAAGGACCGGCATTCAATCAGCGGTCAAAATAATTAGGAACGCGCCACGAAATTCTGGAAATTCAAACCACTGTCACTTATATGGCTAACTATTTTCACAGTGTTTCCCATACAATTCCAGAACTTTAAATGCGAATAAGGAAAAAAGGATGTTGACAGTCTCATACGTAACCCATCCGGAACGTTGATCGCCACATGTTTGTACGTAGTACTTGAAGTTAAATTCTACCGGGTTAGTACAAACGTTGGTAGAGCACTAAAAAAGCCCTGCTGAGGAACATTGTGCGATGCAACGCACCAGATGTTTGTTTTTCAAGCCTCGGGGCGGAACCGGCGAAGCGAAAAATGATAAAAATTATTAAATACACCGTTCCAACTTTTCAAGGGACAAACATGCTCCACGGCTCACCTTGAAATCTCCTGTTGCGTGTTCCGTTCGCCCTCGACCGTAAAAGGGGACGCTCCTGTTAATAGCTCGTACGTCAAAACTCCAACGCTCCACCAGTCGACGGCCTGCAAAGGAAAAAAAAAACGTTACAAGTTGAGCCTCACGCACAGTTGCTGAAATATGACAATTTGTTGAGTTCACATGATACAGTGACATTCGCATTAATTCGGCCGCCTTCGCGAGGGTTTAATAGAAAAATACAACTACGATGTCAAAAACTTGACACGCTGTATACAGATATAACGATGACGAAAGCAGCACAATAAATTGAAAAGTTTCAACAAAAACGTATTTTAGTGCAGTTTTCCCTATAAATCTCGCTCGTGTGACGTTAGCGTTCTCAAAAAACCAAAATGATAGTCCAATAAGGTGGATGTTTAACAACCGTGATAAAATAATCAGAAACGACCTCAGAAATTCCGGAATTCGAATAAAAGTAGATTTTTACCAACTTTTATTAGCAGCGTTTCCACAAAACTAGAAAGTTTTGGAGCGGCTACAGGTGTAAGTTAAATTTAAACCTCGATTTCCTCCGATGCGAACGAAAGAAACCTTTACACAAACGGTGGGTACAGGTTTCGTACAAGTACGCAACCACTAGGAACATTTTGTCTTTTATTTATTATTTTTTAATGCAATGATAACTACGTTTGATTGTGCTCGTTGATAGTTTCGATATAATGTGTGAAAAACAAAAAATAATCGTAACCCTGGTGGGACTCGAACCCACAATCTCCGGTTTAGGAGACCAATGCCTTATCCATTAGGCCACAGGGGCTGTTGCTTGCAACTCGGGTTAAAAATTTCGTGACGCTTCTCCGTAACATCGCCGGCGTTACATTTTCGAGTTTATGTAGCAAAGTAAAGACATAAAATGTCAAAAAATCAAGTTAACAATCTCGTCAATTACTTGAACGTTTTTCAATTAAGGCGTAGCATAATTAGGAGCAGCGCTATAAATTCTGAAACCCTAAGCTTTACCTGTTTCCACGAGTTGTTTTATGAGTTCATATGAAGGGCGTGCAGACTGGGTTAGCAGCTAGAATGAACGTGGGGCTGAAAAAAGTACTGCGCCCTAGGACCGAAGTAGGAAATAAAGTTACGTAATCGCTTTAAAAAATTGTTATTTGTTTTGGTTCAGGTTTTAAAGAGATAACAAATTAATTGGCGAAGCGCTGAAAATCGTTAAATGCGCGTGGAACTGAGGTAGATGAGTAATGCGCCGTGCAGGGTATTCAAAAGAGTAGCTAAATAAAGGAACTTCTTCACTGAAGTGAACATGACAATGCCTTGGTTTTCACCATGTTAATGCTCATTCCATGTCCAGAAGAAGGAGAGAGAGGATGAATGAATGGTAGTTAACCACCAGGGAGAATTAGCATAAACACTCTCCTTGGCTACAACTTGCCAGCTACATTTTCTCCAAAGCACGACTTGAATAAACTATTAACCAACATCTTCTCGTATTTCTCTTTGAAAGCCCTCCAATTCCTCCAAAATTTTTCATTATGCACCTTCGACTCCTGAACGACAAAAGATCTTGATTCGCTCGATGACTGATATTCTGAGGATCCCCTGCCCTCACACCGAGTCTGGCGATGGGAGAGAAACCAGAAACGTAGAACTGATAAGTGTAAAGGGGTCTTCGTTGTTTCAGTCTTGAAGGCAAAAACAGCGATCTGTAGCCGTTTGCGCTCTCTTATCAGCAACACGTTCGTTCAGGCGCAGTCCCAGAACGAAACGGAGCATCCTCGGCTTTTTGGATTCGGTCAAGCTCGCCACTCTTCAGGTCGCAGATCGCCGCAGCCGCCCAATCAAAGTATTTTAGGACGAAACTTAGCAAGAGACGGAGGCGCAAATGTCTATGGAGAAACAACGCAATTGGTGAATAGTCCAAAAAGAAGCCCAACCTGCTTTTCTCAAGGCAATGTGTCCTGAATTCAGGACGCCGAGCAGCTTGGAAGTCTGGACGTTTTCTAAAGGAGCATCGGGTCTGTTTTTTTATTTAATGACTGTTGCTAAACCCTCAACGAGGGCTATATGAGTCTCCAAGGGAGTATCATCCACCGTAGCTCTTGGCACCACTGTCTCGTCAAATTTACTTGCACATTAATTTCTGCGAAATAAAAACTAAATCGCAGGGCTTTATTCTCGCTCACGAGATTTCAATACGAATCCTATTAACTGACTCCACAATCAGAACGATCAGTAGCGAGAGAAAACAATTGTAGAACTAACGAAGGGTTGAGGAAGGCTGCGTGAAAAGTCACTTCTGATGTTCTGTACATAGCGCTCATCGTGTTGCCGCATTAATTGCTCGACGAGTAGGAGAGCAAATCTAGTCTACGTTGTTTACCTTTTTAAGGGAGAGCTTGTTCCGCCAGCCATCGCTTTAATAACCGAGTTAATAGCTTTCCACCATAAAAAAAGGAAAAAAAGTTTCCTCTGTTGAACAGGTAGTGAGCGAACCTCCTGTATGTACACACTCCATCTCGTACTCCTTGACGTCTAAAATGTACACATCGTTTACGTTATAACCGAGCAATCGCAGTGTGTCAAAGGCAGACTGTATACAAAAAAAAAAACCCTAAAAAAACCGACGAACCGATCAGTCAAAGAAGTAAAAAACGTCTACGTCCCTGGTAGGGAGGGGGGGGGGCTCTCTCTTTTATTTGTCGCATTGAGAGGGAAAACACGGGAGCGATGAAAGCGGGCAGCGGTTTGAAAATACAAGGGAAATCTATTTTAAGGCAGTTGGTTCGGTAGAAGTGCACTCGGCTTTCCCTATTTACCCCGACGGATAATTGTCGCTTTTTTACTGCCGTTCCGACGGAACAAGAGGACTCACGCGATAGCGGCTCCGCCGAGCTGTGTCTGAGACCGCAACAAAAGGTCGTTTTCAACGACGGCACACACAGAAATGAAAGTAATGCCCTCTTCCACGCTCCAAGTTCTTATCGCAGCAGACACAAATCGCGTTATCACGATGAGATAACTATAGTTACCATTATGATGACGGGCGACGGAGGGATGCTCATTGTTTTATCCATAAATGTCAGCAAAAACGAGAGTTTTGTAGCATTTTTCACGAAAACGGCATCAACGCTTTTGCTCAAAGTTACAACGTGTCCTTTACTAATCAATAAACTACTACTTCTACTTGCGCTCTCAGCAAACCTCTTTGAGGCAACACTAATAGCGGATACGCCCGTCTAAGAAGCATTGATTTTCTTTAAAAGTTTGGGTCATTGTCCTATAAATTACTTATACGACTAATAACGCTCATAAAGTAATTAGGATTAACCAAAAGGAATTACTACCGTATCACACAGTTTTTACCAGATAATACCAAAACTGTAAACTCTTTCCTATTGAGAAAAATCAATTTGTCAGTCTCTTGAACTACCCATACATTGATTCCTTAGGAATGGGCATGAGATGAACAGGGCCAACTCAATAAATTCCGGAACCTTAAGCGCTACCAGTTTCGAATTGATTGAAACCCCGTTTTTATTAGTTGCCAGAGTGATGAAAATCGACGAATGCACGTGAGGTTGGTGAAAGTTCGTCTACCACCAATCACATGCATAATGTCACGAGTAATCTTGGTTTCATCGTTAGCGGAAGGTGGAACGCTAAGCACCGCCAGTTTCTCGGCAGAGTAAAAAATAGGGTGGATTAGTTAGAGTATCGCTGAATGTACGAAAAGCTGATAAAAATTATAGTGAATATGTGTCGACGATGTACGGTAACACAAACCTTAACAAAAAAACAGCTATATCGACAACAATCTGATTAATAGTCGCACCTCAATAAATTCCCGAATTTTCAGCACTTTGTAAGTAAAACGTGAATTTACGTCGCGCCAGATATTTTAGAAACGATTAACGTCGAAACTCACTGATGGTTTTCATATAATCAAATACCCATGTTGTTTGGCAGGCCGAATTAGTTGGGTTTTTGACTTCCGGAATATCCGCACTCGCGCCTAACGGTACTCTCAACCTTTTTGTTTGTTCTCAGGTATTTCCAAGTAGCAACGGATTTCCCCTGCCCTGGCCTTTCCCATCCCTCAATTTTAGATTCCTGTTCTCAACAGACAGCTCCTTCGAAGTCAGTCATCCAGCAGCACTCACCAACGACAACTGTCTCCCGGTTCTCCCAATGATTCGTCTCTCAGCTAGTGCTACTCCCAACTCAACACTCTCTCTCTCTGTTCTTCTCCCTCCACTGAGTATCACTCAACCATTTTCACATGTATTGAGAGTAATACAGTCCTCACCACGTTAATTGATTTCTCAGTTTCAAGCTCCCCCACTCGTGCGCCCAATGCATGTGTTATTCTTGATAAATGCTCCATCGCACATAAATAATAACCAAAATGGCCTACAAAATTTTTCTTTTACATATTTTCCGCACTAAATACCGCTTTGAAGTTGTTCACATTGAAAGGAGTACTCAAATTTCACCTTCTGTAACCATACATTTTAAAAATATCTGGTGCGTTGCAACACACAACTTTCCTTAGCTCTACAACAATTCACTTTGTACATGGGTTCACTTTGTATAATTCTATATAATCAATTCATTTATCACTCAGTTAATTTGAACTTCGTCAAACAACGCTTTACGGCAGCAGGAAGCGGTAGCGCTTACAGTTCCCGAATTTATTGAGCTGCTCGTACTCATTCCAGGACCATTAGTGAGCAATTGGTACACAGATTATTAATGAAGCGAACGAATTTTTTGAAGTGGATAGTAATTACTTTTGCAGAGTTATTGGGTAATAACTGTTAGAACTGTTAGTAAGCGAAACGACAGTAGTTGAAATTCAGGAATTTCTGGAGTGAGCCCCATGTATTTCATGAGCGTTTTTAAACATCCACCCTTTAGGTATTGGATTGGACTACAATAACAATTTTTTTTTAGCATTCTACTAACATTCCAGCAAACTTTATAAGGAAAAAACTGCGCTAAAAACGCTTTTGGTCGAAAATTTTGATGATTTATTGTGCTGCTCTCGTCATTTTCCCACGATGAGAATTTTATAGTATCATTGCCTGATTGAGATCTATCAATATAAAAAATATAATTAAAATCGTTAGAGCCGTTTTTGAGAAAAAAATTTGGTGTTTTGATCACTATGATGACTATAGTTAACTTTCGGTGGATTTTGCCCATACCCTCACTATTGCGTCCCATGGTAACCTGTAGGCTAGACATCAAGTTTCAGCTGATTTGGTACGGTTATTTTCTCTAAAAACTGCGCTAAAATCGATTTCGTCGAAAGGATTTGGTAATTTATTGTGCTGCTCTCGTCATTTTCCCACAAATGGGAATTCCATGGTATGATTATCTCATTAAGAGCTACCAATATAAAAAATTTAATCAAAATCGTTAGAGCCGTTTTTGAGAAAAAAAATATTTGGTGTTTTGATCACTATGATAACTATAGTTAGTTTTCGGTGGATTTTGTTCAAACCCTTATTTTGGCGTCCCATGGTGACCTGCGGGCGAGATATCAAGTTTGAGGTGATTTGGTACGGTGGTTTTCTCTAAAACTCGTTCACAGACACACATACACACACACACAGACCATTTTCCCAAATAGTGTTTTTCGGACTCAGGGGAGTCTGAACTGTAAAGATCTGAAGGGAACTCAAAATTTTTTTTTCAGCCGATTACATAACTTTCCTTTCTACTTCGTAGAGCAAGGAAAGTAAAAATGAGACTCTTAAAACTTTTACTTTTTACCTCCAAAAACCGCTCATTAATATCACAGGGTGTATTAAACTACATTAAATTTGTTCCCAAAAAACTTCATTCACGTATTGTCAGCAAACTTTTCGAAAATGAATCTGCTGCAAACGGAACAAAAATGTTCTGGTGCGAAGTTTGGAAATTTTTTCCTAAAAAACAAAACACGTTTCAAGTTTTGCTAAACGTATATAACTAAATAAACGAACGCGTGCATATATAACCATAAACACAATGTACACTAAACATTTCGGGATGTAAACCTACAAAACCTGGTAAATGGGCTTCTCGTCGAGCACTTCAAAGTTCACCGTTTCTCGTACCTTCGTAATGAATCTTAATTTGAGTTCGAAAACCATAGTAATAAATTTAGTTCAATAATGACACTATGTTTAGGAGAAAAAGTGTAAAAATAGTTGGAAAACTGTGTGAGAAGATCGTTTGGAAATATAAAGTATAGAAGAATCCACAAAGAAATTTATAAGTGTATAAGAATGGTTAATAATGTGAGTAAATTCAGTCGAAAGCTTTTGAAATGTGAACATTTGACTAAAACTGAAAATTAGTTTATATCCCAACTGAGAAACGTTTCTTCCAAGGTCGTAGCGCTGAAGCAAGTAAGAATGTCTCAATACCTCAGAAATAATTGTTCGAGAAATGTTTCCCCTCACGGCGCAATGAAGGCAAAAACGAGGAAAACCTACCGATAACTAAGCAGAGCTCGTTTTACGGGCAACTGGCCGGAGACCGCAGGGCTCATTAAATTAATTAAACAAAACTCGGACCTTCCTCGCGTCGTTTATAGCGAACTAAGGCCGTTTTTGTGACGTATTTGGCGAGCCGGGGAAAATTGGATTTTCGCGCTAAACGCCCTAACCGCCGGGGCTTGAACAGCTGAATAAATACTTCGTTTGCCCAACAGGTGACAACGAAATCGCGCTAAATTTTAGTACCGTAGCGAAGGAAATTCGCGTTAATAGCGGTTTAATCTTCTTTTAGAATGAAGCCCTCGTAACAATCAACTCGGTTCTTCCTCACTTCGATAGTTGAATACTGCTATTACGTGCGGAACGCAAAATAAAGTTTTATTATTTCTCCTTCGAGGAAAATCCCGAGTCAAGAGGAGCGTAAGAAGGAAATTCTTGAAAAGAGCTGCGACTCCTGCAATCTTCTTTTTTTTCTCTTTTTTTACGACACGGCAGTTATGATTTCTACGCTTTCTCCTCTGCAATACAACCCCCGCCCACGGCTTACAAGCCTCAGGCGTCTCTCCGCAGCTTCTTCTACCTGAAGCAATTCTGCCACCCGTATTGTTTTTATTGAAGAGAAAACCAGTCTTCTCGTTTAATCATCGTAATTTGAAGTTTACGATTACAATTGCGCCTGACTCGACGGGTAGAGAACCTGAGCTAGCTCGTAGCAAGTACTTTTTTTTTTGTTTCCCTTGTCTCGTTCAATACCTCGTAGAAAGAGAATAGACATCATTGTTATACAACCTTAAAATCGTCCGCGTGTACGTGTCGCTCTTATGCTACTGAACTGATATATCCTTGAATTCTATCATTTAACTGATTTTTTTTACTCGCCAAAATAGTGCAAGAGAGCGAGACCGATAGATAGATAGAGAGTGAATGGAGGGAGAAAGAAAAGTAGACGAAATTGTACTGAAAAACACTGGTTGGTCTGATGAACGCAAAGGCGTGAGCCCGAGGGAGAGTTAAAAGTGACATCTAAGAGAGAGAATAAACGTTAATGAACACCTGTGAACTTGAAGGATTTGTCTCGAGACAGAGTAATTTGTAGTACACCAAGCTGTGAGTTGCATTAGAGTTAGAGCACAAACTAGGCACGAGCGTGCAATACTACTTTTTTTCAAAAATGATTCAGATTTATTTTGATTAAACTTCTACAGCGCACAGAGTCAAACGACAACCTCATCATGTCAGAAGTTTCGACAAAAACCTATTTTACCTAATAGGTAAGTAGTTTTTTCCTAATAAATTCCGATCGTGCGGTAATAGTGTTCTCAGAAAAATCGGGCGGTAGCCCACAGAACTCCCTAAACGACGACAGTTCAATAACTTTCATAAGACAAATAGGACCAACCCCGGAAATTCCGGAATCCACTTACCAGCTTTTAGAGAACAGCAAAAGACTTTTCCCAAAATTCAAGCTGACGTGCCGACGATCCAATAAATTACCTACACATTGACATTTGTCATGAGACGGTTTGACATTGACATTTGTCACGGTTTCAATTCAACCGTGCGTCTTTTTACTTCGCAGAAGCTTAATGACGATGTTTAGTTTTCGAAGTTCAAGGCGACGAATTGAACCTTCGCCAATTTCTTCAGTCGTGAACCGGTACACGGTCCGACGTTTCGGAAAGGTTCGGGCCGCCAACTGACTAACGGAAGCCGAGAAAGTTTCTGTCGGAGGAAATCTGCCTAATTAATCCCGGGCCGTCATTGTAGAAATTTCAGCTTTTACGACTAATGAACTAAGCACCTTTTGTCCGGTACAAGGCGATCCGGCTCGAGCTGACGAGCCGTTACGAAACGGCTGTACGGAGCCGAAAAAAGCTCTTCACACGATCGCAATCTCTTCAGCCAACTTCTCCCAACGCCTTTTCTCTCCCCTTGGATTCTTGCTCTTTTTTTTTTAACCAGCCGACTTTCACTTGGCCCGTTCGAAAAAATACCGCACAGCCGCTTCCTCACAAACCGCGACTTTTGGGGCTCATTGGTGATTTTTTATTAAACCAGTCGACATTTAGATGATATACCAGTTGTACCCGGCTACGCTTCGCAGTGGTATATTGTGGTAGCACTAATGAGATAAATACAGCAATGATTGAACGAAATATTTAAATAATAATTGTGAAGTACTATTTTTTTGCCCGCCTCTCTCATACCGCTGAATTGCATTACGAAGCGTTTCTTTTTATTTCGTTTCAATATTTGTGACGTCAGCGTAACGCCATTTTTTGTTGCTCCACTCCAACCATCGTCGTCGTCCCGCGATGTGTATGATATTTCCGCTTTGTCGAGTGCAAAACCTACCAGAGACACGAATTCAGCATTCCAGTAGGGTCGCTGTATTTCGAAAGATATATAATTCGACGTCTTCCAGCGCCATACCTGGACCATTATGCAGCCAGAGTCCTGTTGTATAGCAAGTTGGAGTGGATGCATACGCTATAACGATAGTAACGTCGTAATTCGAATGAATCCTAGTGGATACGTTTGTTTTATTATTCATTCTGAACGATACATTTACGTTTTCGGTTAGAAACATTTTTTCACAGTCCCTTCTTGAAGTTGGACACTTTACGTTTCTAGGCAGGGGGATTGCAAATCTTCCTGATTTTTTCAGTCGACTGCATTACTTTCATTTTTCATTTCTCAGGGCTAAGGAAAGCAAAAATTGCCGGGTGCACGTTGGGGCGAAGAAAGTTGTCTGAATCGCGTTTACGCGAGGTCAGGAGACCAGTAAACACGCGTAGGTTGGACTCGACAATAACTTCGTTGGTTCACGAGGAGAACAGTTGTCTGTAGAGGTGGCAACAACTCTCTTACCGTTCCATACCCGCTTTTACCTTTACGATGAAATATTGAGATAAACATCCCAGTTTGCTACTTAGTTACTCAGTTAACTTCCAGGTATACGTGATGAGTTGCCATCCTCTAAATTACCTTCTACCTTAGGTACCGTGGGACAGTCCCCCATTACGGCCTTCGCTTGATTGAGTTGTGCTCCGGGCGACATTGATCCGCCTTCTCTCGCAGGTTGACCGCTCAGAGACGACTTGAATTAGAACACTCGTCCTGGCAAACTTCTCTTTCTTGCGCGACAGGGCGCGTATAATTAAATCAGGAGCGGCGCATCACACACCTTCCCTCAACCACCGAGTAGACGATTTTTCTCCCTTCCATTTGTTATTTCAGTTCGGCGGATTTCATTGAAAAAATTGTATTTTCCCACCACCAACAACTACATTTTCTTTTCCACAATCATTTTTGTAAAAATGTGCTCAACGAAGATTTCACATCGATTACGAAGCAGTGATGCTTTCGGATATTTATTTTCTGCAATAGTTCTCGCGCAATAAATGCTACAACGCAATTTAACGGCACAATTAGTTCCATAATAAATGCCTGTAAATGAGGTAATTAGGTACGAGCGGTGGTTCCCACGATGAAATTTTCATGCGACCGTGTGAGAAGGGGGGGGGGGCTTCATCTAAATCCCTGAAGATTTAATACAAATTGATCGAATAGTTCCGAGAGTCGGAAGTCACCAAAATTTTCCTTAATTAAGGACGACGGCGACTTTCCTCGCGCACTTAGAGTTCGTAACGAGGCTTCCATTATTTAGAGTGTACCACGCTTCAACTTGTTCAACAACAACAACGCCATTTAACCTTTCATTTATAATCAAGTACAGAGCGAATTGGAGTTGTCTGCTTTATGACGCGCGTACCAGTCGAAGTTCTGACGACGGCGTCACATGTCGAAAGCTCTACAACAAATACGTCCTCTTCCAGTTTGTTCCCCTGCTTTAACATTGTGATTTGATGTACATCGAGAACTGATAACCGAAAGAGCATGAAAAAACCAAGAACAAAAGTCTTGCGTAAACTCGACGAGTGCTGCAGCCTCGTTCAAAGCATTTATTTTATTTATTGGGCAGCCGCTATTTAGGTCACGCCCTTTATTGAGTGAACGGCGTAAAGTTAATACTTTATTCTAATTCATCGCTTATTAACCGACGACTTTCGTTAAAATTTTGACTCCCGTCGTTGGCGTTAGCTTTTGATAGAGCCTTCCTCGGCGGCCCTCGTTTGGAACTGTCAACGCAATTTTGCGAAGGTTGTGTTCACTGAAGCGGGTTGCGTCATATGAGCGAGATTTTTGAGGAAAAAACTGCACTATAATCGCTATTCGTCGATATTCGGCAATTCATTGTGCAGCTCTCGCTATTTTCTCACGTTTGAAAATCGTACAGTACCGTCTAGTTGTTCGAAATTTTCCACACAAATAATATCCGAAGAGCAAAATATTAGGGTTTTGATTGTTATCGCTCATAGCCATATTTTGGCGTCCGAGGTTGCCCGGCAGACTGAATATCAAATTTGAGGTGACTGTAGAATAGCCGATTACATAACTTTCCTTCCTACTTCGTAGAGCCAAGGAAAATACGAAGAAAACGAAGTTTCGTTTAATTGGGACGGAACTAACGAAAGGGAACTATCGGTTCGAAACGTTTCCAAGTAAAGACTATTTACAATTGGCGACCTGGAACCCCCCGAAAGAAGTGTGTCAAGGCGCTCTCCGAGTGGCGTCCTTGTTCCAAACGAGGGCCGCCGAGGAAGGCTCTATGAAAAGCTAACGCCAACGACGGGAGTCAAAATTTTAACGAAAGTCGTCGGTTAATAAGCGATCAATTAGAATGAAGGCTGGCGACAAATTAACTTGAAACGACTCTCGAACGAAAATGTGAGGCCTCAAATTTGAAAATAAACCTCCTTAACTTGAACTCGCTCCTGGAGGTTGGTATGGTCATAAACACGATGAGATAATAGAAATTACCTGTAGTCACGCGTCAATAAATGTTATTTAATTTCAAGAATTACTTTTGTAGTTTTCAAACGAAATTTCGTGATTAGGATGACCGCGTACAGGAAAAATAACCACAGACAGGAAACGCTAAGGAAAAGAATGAAATAATTATGTGCAACGCACCACACAACAGCTCTCAATCCTACGTGAATCAAGCAACTTTCGTCCCTTCAACAATTAATAAAATCAGAATTTATCGAGTTGCTCCGCCTTATGTAACGAACTTCATTGAGCGCACCGGCGTTTAGGTAGTTGATGAGAATGTCAACTTGATTTTTTTTATCCATCACGTTTGCAGTACTGGAATTATTAGAAAAACACTGAAAGAGTTGAATAAAGTGACAATAGTTTGAATTATAGAATTTTGTTGGAGTCCCACATTCATTTTATCCCCTTAAAATACTTCTTTACTTCTCTTACACTACTAATGTGTGGGTAACTTATTGGGCTGCCTACTCAGTTACAACGCTAATGTCATAATATAGGGCGTTTTAGAGACAAAAGCTGCACTAAAATAATGTTTGATAATTTATTGTGCTTGTTTGCCTCAGCTGATGCGCCCAATGGGAAGTCCTGAGCTTGGGCCATCCCCCTTAGCATTTCTGACATGAAGCCTTTGAAATGGTAGTCCCAGGAAAATATAAACTAACCGTTAAATTGGCTTCTCTCGACAAAGGGCTTAAGGTTTATTTCCGAAGCTGACAACTATTTTTTATTTCCAAAATGTTCACTTCTCACTCCTTGGATTCCAACTCAACTTTTCCCAGAACCAACCTAAAACCCTGCAAATTATTACACAATGGTTTATTATTCTCATGAACAGCTTGACCTAGTATCACTGCTCCGAGACCTATCCCAATCAATTCGGCATCGAATACTAGTAAACCATACGAAACATGACTTGACTACAATGGAACTACGGAAACTAAATATTTCCCCGGCGCCAGGCGCCCGTAAACGTCTGTAGGCAAAAAGAGTCGGGGAAGTGGGCTTCCAGCAAACCCGTTGAGAGTCAAGCGGGCGGGTGGATTTGATGAGACGGGAGGGAGGGAGGGAGTACTAACGTCGAAACGTTGACTTCCGCTGAAGTTCCCGCGTTATACTGCGTTTCGTTAATTTTTGTTAACCATTTTTTGCCCATAACAACCATGGGCTTCGTCCGATCGAATTGCCGAGATGGCGGGCACAGCTAGATACCAAATGGGATTTTTGTGCAAAAGAAACAATTTTTTAGACCAGGTTAAAGGCACAAAACGGCCCGGACGGCGGACGGACATCGCAAATTTGGAATCTCCATGTCTTGAAACGTAAAGTATCAAATTTTGAGAGGGGGTTGTAAAACGTTTTTCGTGACCGAAAACATAGGGTTATTATTCAGAATGAATAATAAACCAAAACGGACATTCGCCACTCAGCTCTCGCGCTATTCAGTAGCTCTCTGCTCTCGTTCTTACACCAGTTCACATGTCCAGAGACCCACCGTGTCGCATGAACTAGTTCCACTGGCTGCTCAATGCGAACTCAATCATGTTAATCGAAGTAACCTTTTCGTCTGAACTGTGCCGTGGTAATCAAGAGACCGTTTAATGCCCAGTGTATCAATATTGTCCTATATCTCATTCGTCTAACTCGTCAATCAATTCAGCTCATTCATTCTCTTGCACGCAATCGTACCACTCCAGTCATTTCCCCACAAATCAAAAGTTAATTGCACTGTAACTGGAATTATCCATACAAAGAATTTAATCAAAATCATTATTGTGGCCATTTTTGAGGATAAATTGAAAAAGAACAACAGAAATCGAAGGAAAACAAGTTTCCAATGTTCGAACAGACGTCAATGTTCGCAATTTGCTGCTCAACCCTCAAGCAATAAATTGTTAGCAGTTCCCGTTGCCATCAAGAGCCGCCAGTGCGTAGGACAACTCGCTTCTTAATCGCAATCGCGACACAAACTTCACAAATATTTTACCGAACCTTCAGACACGCTCGAAATGCTTCATCGTCGAAAAATCTTAATGTCTCCTTATTCATAAAAAAAAAAAAAAAAAAAAAAATTAGCGACGGTCGTTGTCTTTGGAGAACAGAAACTCAAGAGCCGAAGATAAGATAGCGAGCGGAGGGGAGCTCTCGCTAACGGTATAAAGCGGAAACAGGTCGACCCACTTTGCCTTCGACTTTGTTCTAATAGCAGCAGTTCTGAACGTATGAAATAATTATGATTTCAAACTTTTCTGGCGAGAAGAAGTTCGGAGAGGAAATTACGAGCGAAACGACGGCTCAAGCAATGACAGGTTAGGCAGTTTAAAAACGGCTTGGAAGAATAAGCGTTTATCCCCGAACGTTTCCAGAAAGCGACGGAGCAAACGTAATTAGGCCGTTAATTATCGTTCATGGCGCCCAAGTTTACCGGGAACTTGTTGATACTTCGAGCACTTTCAACTACGTGAATATATAAAATTAAATCCGCCTTAACGAGACTAACGTTGGGGAGTTGAGACGGTTGAGCAACAATTAAGCTATTTTGGTGCTCTACGGATTTTGCACAAGTCGAGGCACATGATCCTGCCATTCATTACATCATTCAGAACAAAAAAAACACACTGGCTGTAACCGAATACAACGGATATAAATACGGAGTGGGAGGGGAGGGATGTATTTAAACATTTGAAAAAATCTGGTGCGGTGCAGCATCCGCCTCACGAGTTTACCGGACGTTATCACTCAACCACATAATTGTTTCAGTTTTATATTTAACTGATAGCGCTTAACGTTCCCAAATTAATTGAGTAACCTTCATTTATTGGCTTTTTGATAATTTTTTTGAGAAGATTTCTGATTTCTTCTTTCGTGAGAATCCTTTTTTTCATTTTTTGAAGAAACTTACTGATAGTTTTTTGAGATGTTTGTCGAATTTATTTGAGAAGTTTTTCATTTTTTATCTTTTTTATTTCATATTTTTGATGAGTTTTACGGAGTTCATTCGATTTTTTTTATTCTGGAATTTTCGAAGCGTTTGAGAATTCCAATTTGCGCATGAAACTCCAGATAGTTGAACGATTGGCCGAAACGAAAACCAACTGAGCCTTTTACCTTACCGAACAAATATTTGGACAACTGGGTGCGCGTGATTAAAAATCAATGTTCAGCCCGCTTATATATTGTACTGAAAGAAGTTGAAATAAAATGACTCCTAGGCAAGTTAAAGTAATAACTTAAGCTAGTATTTGAAATACGATGCAGTCCAACACAGAAAAACAAACTTCGGACGTTAAACTATCAACTCAGATCGAAATTCACCTTCGGTAGTAGAAAACACAATTACTACAACGGGCATTTAAAATTATAAAAGTACAGCTGCGAGATTCGACCAATTGCCTGTAAGTCTCCACTCAAAAATACTTACTTCTGACTCCTCTAAAACAAGAATCTATCGAACAACGCATCGATCCAGGTAAATGATGGCAGCGTCCTACCACAAGCAATCAACTGGAATTGATTGGCTTGACCCTACTTACATCACGACGTTTATTGAGTAACCAGCGTATAGTTATTATACAAGGCTGCATGAACCGTCGATGTTCATAGTTGTGGAGTAATTTGAAAAACACTACGAATAAAAGTTAGTCAATAAAACGACATATTCAGCAATTTCGTGGGATGTCTCTAATTATTTTATAACTACGAATAAATAACCGTTATGTTTGTTGTGCGGGGGAGATGTGTGTGGGAAAACTACACTGAACACGACTGTCTGTACATTTTTGATAATTCATTGTGCTGCGCTCAACATGTTTTAGTACATCAGGTGGATGTGCCAGAACACACAATTTAATTAAAACCATAGGGGTTTGTGAAAAAATATATATCTTGGTGTGTCGATCACTATGATAACTATAGTTAGTTTTGGACCGATTTGTCCTCATATCTTCGTTTTTACGACACATATTTCGCCGTTTTCTCCAAAGAGTGACCACAGACCACAAAATGTATTTTTCGGGGCTACGGAATGAGTTATTCCAGGAGGAGGTGAGAACTAAAAGAAGAGGTGTAGTGTGTTTAAGGAAGAGGTGGATTTCCCCCAAAACGTCAGATTCCCCAAGGGCTGATGTTATGCCGATTTGGCTTCTTGAGCAGTATTGTGTGTTGAACTGAACTGAACCAAAACTCGGGTATGAGCTTTGCCTTTGCCACCAGTCAGTTAATGAGTTACTTCTAAGGTGCGCCATGCATCTGAATTTACCTCAAACCTCCACGCCATTCGATGCTAAGGATATACTGCTCAGCTAAGCAGCCGCCACAATCACAAGTCCATCAGCCTAATTTTGGAACGCGAGAACCTTCTTCGTTTTGTTTTTTGTCAGATCCGATGAAGAGCGCAGATCTTTTTCAAGGCGCTTTTCTCGGAAGGCTGTAGCAAACCCAACTAAATCCTCACTCGACGAGGAGGCTTTGAAACCCGGCCATAGGTTTCCTCAGGCAATAGAAAAGCCCTAAATCATAGGAGAGCTTCGTATAAATTTACTACAAACCACTTAATAGCTGCGTCCTCGACGGCTTTTAGCGTTTGTGACGTGGCGTCCGGCCAAACCAGTACCAATATTTAACATTGGTGGTCCTTTCCCAGGGGGAAGTATTTCAAGAAACCCATGTCACGGAAAAAAATCAAAGAATTATTGGTAAGCGACCGAACAGGAGTCCTATTTTTAGTGAGTGAATCCGTCCATTTTTTTGGCAAAGGGAGAAAGTGGCCTCGATGTGAATTGACTTAATTGTGATACTTATAGGGCTAGAAATTGTTGATTTGAGGGGTCGTAGTTGAAGGGAGGACTGAAACATAATGGGGCGCTGTCTACTCCTTCCCAGAAGAGCCATCCCTTTCTCTACTGCTGTCATGTACACAGCCAGAGCAAGTGTTTGTCTCTTGACACTTTGTACACAACTCTTGAAGTGCTGTACCTTAGAGGGAGTTGCTAAGAACAAAAGTGGCAGAGAGTAGAAATCATCCGCGTCAACTGCATGTTCAGTTCAAATCATTTTGTTAATTTACGAGATACATCTAGTTTTCGCATAATTTAGTTCCAAGTTTAGCTTACGATGTGACTTTTTTTCTATTGTAGGGTATGATTGAGGGACAATCGAGGCCTGAAACGTCGCCACTGGTACGTGTCCCCAATAAACATAAATTTATCTTTAATCTAAATTTATAATACGCCCACAGTTCACCATTGTTTCCATGTGAACTGATCCACTAATGTGTCCTCAATGGATGTTCATGTCATCGCCAGAACACCCAACTCTGAACTAACAGGCGATAAGTGCCTCTTCTGGTCGTTACATTCGGGATAATGCTCCTTAGTATTTCGTAATATATTCACAGTGTCCTTTGAGCGTTTGAAGGCGAAGAACTAGTTCGTGAATGAGACGAGAAAATACGCTGTTTAGTTGAACGTTCGCATGAGATAAACTATTGAGAACGCGTTCAAAGACGAGTAAAGGGGACAAATGTGGGTATAGTAGAACTGGTGCTATCAGGTAGGGAGCGAGTGTTCATCTGTATGATTTCTGTGGTTGACTGTTGTAAGGTGGTGACAAAAGTAAGGGGAGAGAAATGAGAAGAGTGAAGGGGAGGGGGGGGGGTGTCACAGGGATAAGCCTAGTGAACATTGTGGAAAGGTAAGTATGAAAATACGTTGTCAGCTCCAGAAATTCCAATCGTCGTTTTGGCCAGGCTTAGAATATTAATGAATGTAGTTGATTGACACGTGGCTCTATGATTCTGGTTGGGGAACCCCTAAGGCCTGAGTGGCTCGACTTCAGGATCTCTGTTGAGGACAGAAAACCTTTGTACCGATTCAGCTTGAACTAGTACGTTTCACGGAAATTTCAGTGCTACAGACACATGTGCGTTGGAGCGGGCAAAGCTCAACTGAACTGCCTGTAAATTGCCGTTGCGCCATAAATTTCGAGGTTACACTCCCTCTGATTTTACAAACAACGAACTGTGGATCTGAATGAGCGTGAAACAGGTTTCAATATCGCTTTTGACGTGCTGAAATACTAAAAGAAAAAATACTGAAAATTTAAAGCGGGGAAAAAAGAGATGAATGGTGTTACGGGTTCACGGAGTAATTGAATAACGAGCTCTCAAATCCACGTTCATCGACGTACCCGTCAAAATCAGCCAAAGCGTGGGACGAGCGAAACAAAATGAGCAGCAGAAGGCAAAATACAATTCTGGATCATCTTGAGCCCGTTATCTGGAATTATTAATTGGCCACCAGTTG
Organism: Pachypeltis micranthus; assembly: GCA_020466155.1. Lineage (NCBI taxonomy): Eukaryota > Metazoa > Arthropoda > Insecta > Hemiptera > Miridae > Pachypeltis > Pachypeltis micranthus. The sequence continues at coordinate 17,746,525 of CM035769.1, forward strand.
ACTCGTCAGGGTTTGGATATCGATTAGAACGAGTGAATGAGTTAATACGCCGAGGGCTAAAACTCCCCACACCCTTCTCCTCCCTCTCAACCCGCCCGCCAATCACCAGACAACTGATAGGTTCACTGAACGAAGGCCAAGTTGACGTTTTCAAAACGCGTGAGATTGGCTTTTATTTGTATGGGATCGTGAGTCAACTGACGAGTGGAAATTATTCCGTCTCGCCACCAAAAACATTCCCCTCCAGTTGAGGTATCACTTTCGACGAGAAGGACTGATAAAGAGTCGCTGAACACCTAAGAACCGCTTTCCGGGTAAAACTTTTCACGTGAAGAGTCTTAACTTGGGGCCGGTAACTCAGTCGTAGGTTAACCAGTGAGGTGACTAAACCACGAGATCTGGAGCTCACCACGACCTGATCAACGAAGAGTAACTCTTAAGTCGTTGTAGGTTAGGACAAATTAAACTGCCAATAACTCTCTCTGCACGTAAAGTGAAGGAACTTCGTTGTCCTACTATTAGTACTATCTTTTCACACCCTTAGCCCTACGAAGTGGAAAGAAAACTGACGAAGTCGGGAGAAAGAAAATAAATTTGGTTCAAAAAATGCCATTTAATAAAAAGGTCCGTTTTGTTTTTAAAAAAAGGATGACGTGCATATGTGAACATGATTGTGAGAGGACGGCACTGAACATAATGGGCCTAAATTTGATATTACCCTGGCAAAAACTAACTATAGCTGTCATAGCGATCAACCAAACGATTTTTTTCCTCAAAAACTGCTTTGATAATTTTGATTACATTATTCGTATGGAGAGTTCCAAATGACACGCCCGTACAGCACAAAATTTTCATTCGTGAAAAAATGACGAGAGCAGCACGATAAATTCGCAAAAGTTTCGACGACGATTTATTTTGCTGCAGTTTGTGTTTTCAAATAAATTTCGCTCATATGGCACGGAAGTTTTCTAAAATAATCAGAACGGTAAATTAGGTACTTATTCCCTAGCTGTACGCAAGGCCGCGCGCCGGACCCGCCATATCTTTCACGTTGGTACTTGTGTCACATTTCGTGAGTAAGGAATGAGACTGGACGGTTCTATCTATTAGTTTATAATAAATAATCCTATGTAATCAAACGGAATATAATAAACATCAAATCATCAATTTATGCAGGGGGTATAATTCTGCCACCACGCGTAATATATCGTTCAAAATGACTCCCTCGTGTATTTCTCCACATAAATTCTGCGAAATAAGGGTCCATGTAGTGGCGTGCTGCGGCTCGGTGCACTAGGTTAGCGTGTCGCTAAGCTTTCCCCCCTGTGGGCAGGCTATTGTTCTAATTTTTTATATAAACGTCCTGTACACGTTGTGTCGTGAGTCTTGGAATAAACAACTAGATAGAACACGAGATGAAACACAAGTATCGACGCTAAAAGCCCTCAGGAGCGTGTGAAAACATGCGCAAGTCTAAAGGATATGATGGGGAGGGGGGGATTTTCTCCCAATGAACGTCGTGGCATGAGTAGCAGCCGCCCAATGAACATTATGCCACAAGTTGATACGAAATGAGTGAAAAATATATTGAAGTACCAGCCAGAATGTACGTGAGGCTGAAGAAAGTTGTGTGATGCGTCGCTCCAGATATTTTAACGATTTCACCGCAACGAAGTAAGTTGTTCCTTTTTTCCGCTCTTAGTTATCGATAGCGATTCACGTACTAAGTGGCCAAAAACGAACGGCGAGAGGCTGAAATATTCAACAGTAGGTATCTTGTTGACTTTTACAACGGCGGCAGTTGGAACAAAAACGTTCGCAATAACATTCATTGAAGCAGGATGGTTTCAGTACACGCGGAAAGATCGCGAGTTCACGTGCCTCCGCGTCGAGTTGTTTGTACTGAGCCGTCGCGGTTTATTGACTCTACAAATTATTTGTTTACTGAATATCCCGACAACGCGTCCCCCCCCCCCTACCCCGGGCCACACGAACTGTTGTCGAACTTACTATGTATAATTTCAAAACTTCAACACGTTGACCATTTCCGGTAAAAAATACCGCAGGAGTCGCGGACGACGGGCATTTAAATTGCCCGTTGAATAATCGGTAACGGAATTAGGAAATTTTTGACGCGTTCGGAAATAGCGGTTTGACAACGAAAATCGAACGATAGAAATATCGAAACAGACATTTCTGAACGAAGAACGTATCCTTCAAATGAAATGATGGTTCGTGCTGACGGGATTGGTAGGATATTTCATCGACAAAAGCAATTTGGTGCGTAACGTCACCCAATTTTGTTCACCCCTCGTAAACACGCTGCTTCGAAACGCAAACTTTTATGGAGAACAAAATGTAAATACTAAACAGTTTTTGTAGAAAATCAGAAAAACGATAATGTAATGTGATTATAAATCTCATTTTACGAGCTATCATTTGCGTTCAATGGGCTGCTAGAAGAACATTTACTCACAAAAATATATAGGCAATGACTAGATGAGAACGTCTTGTGAGTGTGGTCAAAATCGTTAAGGCGGCTTTGCCGAAAGGTGAGAAAAACTATTTTTGCTTCACAGGCGCATATCTCGGTTCGCGAAATTGTTACAGAGATATTTATGAGGTAGGTAATGCTAGAAATGATTTGTAGAAATTTAATCAAAATCGTTAGCGAAAAACCCAAGTTTGTGACATTTTGATCCCGCGATTTTGATTCGACTGAAATCGCTCATAACCGGTTTATCGCACATTAAAAAATTACGAACAAACAAAAAAAGAACCAAATTAGTTAGTCCCCCACCTAATTAAATGATAGTCAATGAAACGAAGAAGGAAGAAAATAGGAATAAGAGGGTGTTCCATAATAGAGCAATACGAGGGTGGTGATACCACGGACAACGCCTAATGATACTCCCAGCCAACGCATCTTCTCAGCACTTTTCTTGCAGCACGCGCTGAGCCAAGACACCGTCAATGCTGCAACCCTGATGTTACCTGACTCTATTCCACAATCTTCTGCCATTCGAAGGTCCGTCCTGTCACATTTCCGCTTCTTCGTTAGCCAATTTAGCGCAAGATCCCAGTTTGCAGTTACTACAGGGACATCCAGGATCTGGTCGGGGTCAATGGCAACGTTGTCAAGCCAACCAACCAACCAGGTATTCCTTCTTCACCACACCCCACCCCTCAGAGCACAATGCACCAATGTATATGATACACCGACTCAAACTAGGTTAAAACAAGGACGTCAGCGAGCATCGACAACGTTACCATCCCGTCCTTTTGTACACTTCAGCGCTGTAGGCATGAAAAGCGTGAAAGGCGTGAAATTTGCGGTAATCTCTTCCATGGGCTCTCCGAAGCCTACTCCTCGCACACGTAGACCACGCGCTGAAATTAGGTTTTTTGTGTTCAGTAGCTCTCAAAACGTAAAGATCTTAACTATTTTTTGTACACGCAAAAATGAAGTTATGGACGATTTCCACAGATGGGAAAGGGAGGTGGGGGCCAGAATGTACCAAAAACGGGGGATTTCGCATTTTTCTTCGAAAACGGCTTCAACGATTTTGATTAAACTTTGGAATTAACTTCTACTAGTCGTTACCTGTTCCTCAGGTGGGATGTGTACCGCAGCCTAAAGACCTTTTGTGTCAGTCTAAGTCACAAAAGGCTTCTTTGATGTACATCCTAGGAGAAGTGGTACCAAAGACCAAAAACCGCTCTTTCTCAAGTCTCGGGCACTGGGCCAGGACATGGTAGGGAGTGTCCTCATCTGTGCCACACCACCTACACCGAGAGGTGCCGACTATGCCCATAACATACATGTGTTTGTTCATTTTGCAGTGCCCGGTGATGATCCCCACAATCTGCCTCCTTCCTCTCCCTCAGAAGGATCATGTGTTTGCTCTGAGACAAAGCGTTTGGAGTGCCTTACTTCCACAGGATTCCAAAATGTCTGATGCATTCTTCGGGCGTATTCTCCCACAGTACACTTGACTAGTGACAGTGAGGTCCCACAGTGGGGAAGTGGCCCAATAGGTACAGTAGACGAACCGCGTCTGGCCCAGATGGTCCGCCCTCTCATTTCCAATGATCCCCTTATTCCCAGGAATCCAATAGTTGTTACTCTTGTCTACAAATGAGTGAGCGGAGATATAGGCCTATGAAGCACAAATCGGGGTTTTACTCTTTTTGGCAAAACGGCTTTAACGATTGTCACCAGACTCACTGGACGTGTTCAAATAGTAAATACTTATATATTGCGCTCAATAAATGTTCCTCCGACAGCTCACTGAACAGAAATAAAAATGAAAACCTATCCAAAATTATGGTTTTTTTAAACATTTTTGTCATTTTTCCGAGTAACTGCTTCACTGGATTTGATACATTTTACAGAGTGTCTTTAACCAACCAATACCCACATTTTGTTTTCTGTAATTATGTCTATGTCTACCTCTCGAAGAGGGATATAACGCTTAAAAACTCGTAAAAAGATTTTTCGAATATTAATTTACCGTTTTCCCGATTTTATCAAAAATGGTTAGCAAAATTAATCGAACTAACGGGTGCCTACATTTTGTTCTTTATAAATGTTTCCCTAGAAATGCGTCGAATGAAGATACAGAGCCCGTATATACTGCAGGTCGTCGAATTCACAGGGGTTGGGCAAAGTCGTATGCTGCTACGCACCAGATATTTTTCTTTTTACACTATCATAATACATTCTGCTACGCAAAGCGTAGAGACAAACGGAGAAACTAAAGTAAGAGAGGAGGACAAACCCTTACCCTTTACCGGTAGTTTCACAGATTTTATTTTATCCAACTCAAAGGAATAGTTTCGACGAGTGTGGAGCCACAAAACATTCGTTCATGTGCGGCGTTGTGCGTAGTGGTTTGAAAGTAATATGATCTCATTGAAACACGAAGTGGTCGTTCTTGTTCATTCATGATCGTAATGATGAGCGTTTTCGTTGAATATTTTTCAAATTGATTCATCGAAGTAGTCAAGTTATTTTGTCTCCCACCGACAAACATGTAAACACGACGGATAAAGTTCAGAAGCGTTGGAATAAATGTGTTTGAAGCTAAATCAACAATTTACACAACGTAATTTAACGAGAATCGCGTTGAATGTTCCAGTTCAGCTTTGCAATCCCGATTAGTTACCAGGATATAATTCAGAGCTCACTGACTACAAATCAAAACGTATCTTTTTTTCCGACGCGCAGAACAAAAAGAAAGTCGCCAGGTTTGCGACACAGTAATTTTATTTTCTCTTTTTCAAATAAACGTTCGCCGGTAAAGTTGATTATCGTGGGCTGACGACAAAAAGTCGCTAGGAGTTTTCACTGAGTTGGCTCGCGAGGCCGCACGGTTTCGTTTACACTGGCGTCAAAATGGAACGCCTCTCCCTTTCGCTGCGAATGGAATATTAATTGGGATACACGAGCCGAAAGGGCACTTACTATGTCGTGACCGGAGCTTCCGCCCTTCACCACTTCCGGAGCCATGTACTCGATCGTTCCGCAGAAGGAATATGCCCGTTGCTCCTGAAATCAATCGATAAGACACAACTTTAATGATAAATAACAATAAACGCTAGACATGGTTGATATTACGGCAAATTTAAAAGGTAGAGCCGCCGAAACCAAAAAACGTAATGTACGACTGTCCTCAGTTCCACGTGCATTGCGCCATTTTATCCCTCTACCGACAAGCCATTTTTTTTTCTTCCGCTTAGTTTACACAAACTTGATACGACTCAAATCAACATTTCATTCAGAATTAGTGCGTGACGTTTAGTCAGAACTTACGTTACGACCTCTATTGAGATAAATTACCGTTGCATAAGGAATTTATGGGATTTTAAAGATTTCTTCCTTTAAAAAGTATGTAATCGGCTCTGGTGTGAGATAATTATAGTTTTGGACCAATTTTCCTCATACACTCGTTTTCTCGTTGCATGTAGATCTGCAAGCTAAATATCTTTGAGCCGATTCGGTTCTGACACAGACCGTTTTCTGGAAACCTTTAAAACTTAACAATCGGAAACCTCTATTTTGCTTCCAATCAAAGTTTTGGTTGTCATCACTGAATATTCTAAAAGAGTCTTATGGCGATGGGAGACGGCTGGCAAAATCTTTGAGGCGCTCAACGAGGCGTTTGGAATATCAGGTGATCCACGTGGTTGAGAAGCTCTCGTTCGAGTGAGCCCAACAACCTCTCACTTTCCTCCAGGCAACGGAGGTTTTGTAGAGAGCAAAAGATACTTTAGAGAATAAAACAGTCATTTTTCGATTGACTGAATTTCAGTAGCTATTCTTGGTTGTGAGTGCGACGGAGAATCCTGTCTCTTTTGGCGCGAAAGTTGGCGCTCAACAAGGCATTACGAATATTCAGAAAGAAAGTTAGGCGACTGTCTCGCTATCTCGTCAACCCAAAACATCGCAATTCTCTTGCAACTCGCAAATAGGAAGGGGAGGGGAAAAAAAAGAAACGGGAATGCGATTAAAATCAAGACCTTTTCGTATTTTCGCGAAGCGAGCGGAAGAACGAAAAAAGAGCCGTTTGTCGCCTTCAGTTACTGCGACGTGAAAAGGAAACTCCTGTCGGGAGAGGGGATAAAGGGGGGGGGGGAAGGATTGCAAACAGAATAGACAGGAAAAATGCGGAAAAGAAATGGGAATTTTTTTTCTCTTTTTCCCGGCCGGCGTTCAAACGTCGACGAGACCCTCCCCAGTTTTTGAAAGGAATCAATAATTTCTCGGCGGTACGCAGCGAGGAAGGAGCTTCTGTTTCCAGATAAGAAGCCCTTCGACGACGAGAGCTTCAAAACCCCTCAGGTGTTCCATTGGCCAGACCCCAAGTGGCTTCGAATTACTGGCGTTATGCAACGATAAGCGGGAGCCCAGACAGCGAGCCGAGATGAGTTTCAACCAAGAAAACTACCAACTGTCTGTTTACTGAAAGGAAAAACTGGAAGGGTAATAAGGAAACTGTGGAACAATCGGGTTGAGAAGTCAATTAGCTCGTCTCAGCTGCCCGGTTTCAGCAGTTCCTGAAAAATTAAGAAACCGTCTATTTTAAGGAGCCTTTCGCTCTTTCTTTCGCTAACGTCTTTGCCAAAACGACCTTATTAGATTCCAAAAGTCAATCTCAGCTTGTAAAACAGTAGTTCGTTTTGACGCCGGGTCCAAGAGGAGACATTCAGGAGAAAACAGACAGCGCAAATGAACTGTCTCCACGGGGATTTTATACTCGTATGGCTTTAGCAAATCATAAAATTTGTTTTTCATGCAGATTATATGAACTTAGAAACCGGTGACGCTTAAGGTGCTGGAATTTATTGAGTTGCTACTACTAGTGTTCTGAGGGGAGTTTGGAAACGTTTTTGCGGAGCCGCTGACTCAGGCAAAAATTACTGCGATTGCGAAGAGCTCCGATCCAATAAACCGACTATTGCGAGGGCGCCTTGAATAGGAGTCAGTACACTTGTGCCACAACTCTCATTCAGTAATCAGTACATAGACGATTTATGAGACAGCCAACTCGTTTTTACTTTCCGCTACCCAAAAGGAAAGTAAAAGTATTGTAATTGCGTCAAAAAAAGTTGGGTTTTCTTCAGATCTTTACGTTTTGAGGCCTACTGAGTCTAAAAAACCTAATTTCCGTGCGTGGTCCGTGTGTGTGTGTGTGGCAAGTTCTGATTCGTCCAGGGTCAGCTGCGGTGGTGTGACATCTGCCTTGTGGAGTTTGTGGCTGCTCTGCCGGTTCAGTTGACGTATGGGAACTCAGGCAGTGTCCTTACTCCCTGTACTCTCGGTGGAGTGGGCTTCAGAGAGCACTCACAGGAAGGATTACCGGCACTTTCACGCAGTGAGGTGTACAAGAGGCTGGGATCGTAATGTTCTCAATGCTCGCGGCCGTTCCTGCGATAACCTGTCGCTGAATCATGCGGTGCAGGTGTATCCGTGTAATCAAGCCATGACGCGGTATGCAAGCAGGTTGCTGGTGCATCGTCATCTGAGGGCAGGGAAGTGGAGAGAGAGCGGCACTACCAGGTTGTCTCTGAAGAAGGACTGAGGACTGAGATCGTCCCCATTGGTCCCGACCAGTCTACAGTGATCCTGAATGTCCAGGTAGTATCTGGCAATCCGGATCTTGCGCTAACTTGGCAAGCCAAGAAGCGCAAATACGACAGGACGGATCATCGTATGGCGGTGTCGGAAGCTCATGGAGTGGAGGCAGGTAACATCAGAAGGTGCGTCGGCTGACTGGGTCAGCAGGCGTTCTCCGCGGTATTACCCCCCGCCTGTTGCTCTGGTCGTACCTCAACTGGTGGTCGTTCAATCGTGGAACATCCTCTTATCCTCCCTATTTCCTCACTTATTATTTATTCAGATTTTCATTTTTGGGAGCCAACGTCCCATTTACGTGAGCTTTGGGGGAAAAAAAGAAAAATAAAGTGTGTATGTCCGTACATGTCTGTATTAGCAGGAGAACGCGTGACCCGATTGAGCTGGTTCTTTTTTGTGTTGTTTGTTATTTTTGTAGACACCAAAACAACGTTAAGGGCGATTTCGGTCGATTGGAAAGGAGGGAGGGGACGAACATGTACTAAAAACTAGGGTTATTCGCATTTTTTCAAAAACGGCTTTAACAATTTTGATTAAACTTTCAGATTATCTTCTACTAATCAATACCTAACTTTTCTTCTCTATGTATATCTCCATGAAAATACGGTAAACGGAGACATGGGCCTATGAAGGAAAATAGGGCTTGTACGCTTTTTGGCAAAACGGCTTAAACGATTTTCACCAAATTCACAGGATGTTTTAGAATAGTTAATATCTATATATTGTTCTCAATAAATTTTTTTGAGACAGTCCATTGATCAAACATTAAATTGGAAATGTCGAAAATTAAGTTTTTTCGAACATTTCCGGTACCGTCCAGATTTGATCAATCTTACTGAGTGTCTTTTAGCCACCCATAACCACATTTCGTTCTCTGCAATTATTTCTGTACATATATGTTAAACGGGAATATAAAAAACTCAGAAAAGGAGATTTGTCGAATATTAATTTATCGGTATTTCAATTTTCTCAAAAACTGTTCTAATCACTTCGATCAAACTTACGAAGGACTCTCAACTAACTAGTCCCTACCTTTTGTTTTGTATAAATGTTTCTTTAGAAATGCGTTGAAGGAAGATATAGCACCCACATATGTAGGTGGTGTTCGAACTTACAGGTGCGGCGCACCAGATATTTTAAGAATGATCGTGTTTTATTGTTTTGGAATCATCTAGTAAAAACTGCAAAAAATGGTAGAGTGCGGTGATTTAAACTGAGGAATTTCTGGGGTTTCAACTGATCCCCTTATAAGCGGTATTAAACCCTCGACGTATACGTTGTTTATTGGACCGCGACCCTAATATTTATGATAACGCTAATACCAAATGAGCGGAAGTTGTAAGGAAAAAATAAAAAACTGAGCTAAAATATAATTTATTTTCTTTTGTAGTATTAAATTTGTTCTAAATGACGCGAAAAGTATTTTTATCCTTGGGAAGATGACGAGAGTAGGACAATAAATCACCAATACTTTATCAAAGTTGATTTTAGAGCAGTTTATGATCGTAGAGATCTCGACAAATACGTAAAATCACAGCGTTAGTCGAATAAGTTACCTCGACGATGGCAGTGTAATGGCGGTTAAACAATACACAACCTCACGAATTACCTAATTCAAACTAACGACGTATATTTGACTAAATTTTTCCTTTAAACATACCGTCTTGGTAGTCTCCTGATTCTACGTTGACTACACGGCAAATCAACATACCAGCTGCAACGGTTCGTGACGTGAATGGGAGTAAACCAATAAATTTCGGAACTTGTAGCGCCAACTACCTCCAGTTTTCTGTAGTGTGGGGTAGTAAGGTGGCCTGAGTTTTCGCCGAACAAGTACGCTCGTAATTCGAACTTGAGAATTAGCCAGCCCTGTCCAGCCGCAAACCAAGACCTTCACCGGGCTGCCCATTGGATTGAGTGCGCTAGATAACTCTCAACCGTTTTCCACCAGGAAAATCCTGATGAAATGGAGGTTTATTTAATTAACATGTGGTAAATCTAGTTAGTAAGGATTGTTCGATATCCTAATCCCCCAAAGACACGCGGCTCGTTGAAGGTTCAGGCGCACGATAGAGTATAATTGTCATGGATCATATTTACAACAAAATGCAATTTGTTAATCGAGTCGAAACGAACTTACAGTTTCATGCGGCAGGAATTCTTTGCTGAGGCCGAAGTCGGTCAACACAATGTGACCCTGAGCGTCGAGTAGTATATTCTCCAACTTGATGTCTCTGTAGATGATCCCCAACTGAAAAACACAAAGAAACCAACATATTTTCATTCATGGCGAGTAAAAACGAAAAAACAGCAGAAGGGAAATCCATTACGAGGAGTTAGCGCGGCTGAAACTTTGTTGGGCAGCTTTCAGGCCGCCGCGAACTCACTTCTAGAAAGTAAGACCCTTCCCCGAAATAGCTCGATGTTTGTTGTCGAACTGTTTAGAAATGGTAACTGAGTTCGGTCGAGCGAGAAGTTGAGAACTGGAGAGAACAAAAGCTAAGCTATAGACGGGAGATTAGAGACGATAAATAGCGTCCGAAGAAAGTCAAACGCGGTTCCCGATTTGACAATACGAGTAATAGCGAGAGTGCCCCGATGTAATGCTAATTCTATGAACTACAATCGGTAAGTTGTATTGCGATTGGCTCAGACCACCTGTGGAAAAGATTCGACTTCGTGCCAAACCATCAGGCGCAAAGGTAACCCCGATTCTAGGTTCTCTTCCTCTTCCGGCGTCCGAGAATGAACTGAACACTACTCGCCTGAGCATGTTTTTCGAGATAGTTCATTTTGTCTGATACGATACTACCGATATTTACGTAGACATTTCTTCAACAGTGTGCTGCTCTCACGGATAAGTAGTCATAACGTAAGTTGTAGTGCCGCGATGCTGCTTTCCAGCCATTTCTGTGTCAGAAGAAGAGCTTTGAACATAGTGTTGCCGATCAGGATTCCTGTTCGTAAAACTATTTTAACAGAGCTCTAACTCTCATCTCATTTTTCCATCCAAAAATCAAAAAGGTGATGTGTTCCATATCCACCGATCAGCTTTTCAACTCGTCAATGCAACAAGTTATATTTTTTTTTACGAACAAGAAGTGATATTTTTCTTTCGTTTATTAAATCAAGGGCCGATCCAGAATGATTGTAGTTTCGAACATATTGCGAGCCGTCGTTTGGGCAATAGTACCAATCTTCATCCTCCGTCTGGTATCGTGGTTGCTGAGCACGTACGTCATACCGCCAATACCTTACCCAGCTCCCTTACAAAAACGAGTAATAAGTGATTCGGTAGGCCTGAAGAACTCACGATAGATGCTTGTCCCAGTCTTCCTACTTGTCTTTCACCATCTTGGCAAGCATGTGATCAGTAAAACCTCTCAGCTTGACTATTACTGTGAGGGTGCATTGGTCTCGTCTTGTGATTGTGCACGAGTTCACGCATTTCTTTAAAAACTTTCGACTCAAATGTGGTGCCTTCGTCTGAATGGAGTTCTCGAGGTGCGCCAAACCGTGCAATTACGTTGTCCACCAACCCCTTTCAGCTTTCAGGCCGGGGACCGCAAATGCCTCAGGCCATTTCGTAAAGGCATCCACTGCCACGATGATGTGTGTGTTCCCTCGTTGAGTCCGGGGCAAAGGCCCTACTGCATCAACCAACAGACGCTCAAATAGAGTACCAGAGGTGTATGTATATTCCCCCATCGAAGCGCGTCTTTGACTTCCAGGTTTCCCCCGTTTTTCGCACACTTCACATGCTTTGCAGGCTAACCTAACATCTTCTGTCGTGCCTGTCTTTCTCAGAGCTGCAAGCGTTCTGCGCCGTCCTAACTGTCCCAGTCTATGTGCCTGTAACACGACCTCACTGTGAAAGCATTTGGACACAATTATCTGTTCAACCATGGTATGCCCATCAGTACTTTCTTTTTCTCGCACCAGTAATCCATCTTTTAACTTCAACGTCGCGATGGCTGCCCATAATGTCTTCTCTCCTTCACCGCACTTAGCTACTTCTTGCCACTGTGGCCGTACTGCCTCCTTCACCAGCTTCAGTACTGGGTCGTCCTTTTGTGCTCTCATCCAGTCTTTTTCAATAGGTAGCGTCATAGGACATCTTCTTCTGTGTACTTCTGTTCCTGGCGCAGACAGTATCCACAATTTGTTTCTGCACATGATCTTCTCGATAGTCCGTCGGCATTGAGATGATCTTTACCGTGCTCAACTCGAAAATTAAACGGTACCTTCCAACTATCTAGCTAGTTGGCCATCCAGTTCCTTGAAATTACGAAGCCATCTTAATCGACTCACATTCTGCATGGGCTTCAAAATCTAAAATTTGCTCCAAAGTATTTGTTAGACGCGTTCCTACTGGGCGCTTACAGTTGCCGATGCCTTAAATTACCGGGCATGTTCCCCACCAACGGTCCCCGAGCTTTCCATATCATAGAAGGCCATTTTCACTTTTTTTTTTCTCTGGAAAGGCGCAATAATTCAATGACGCATTTTCTCCTCTGTAGATGTGACGCAAATCTCGTTCATGTTTTCTGTCTCATCCTCTTTCAATCATCTAACCAGTAAGTTATTGACTCCTTGAAAACTTGAATTAACCGAAGCCAAACAATTGATACAGGGAAAACAGGGCACAGACACAAAACAACCCATTAATTCAGATTGGAACTCTCCCTTTTATGGGGCAGATACTCAATATTCACCACTGACTACACTTTGAAATTACTGGAGACAAATTTACTCCACGTTCACTTCACCCAGCAACCACAGCAGGATAAACGCAAATCGTTTCTGGAAAAAGACTAGCGATATCCTTACTATTACAACCCATGAATCAATTTGATCAACCCCCCCACCAATTAGGTATTCAAAACCCTGCCCATACAAGAACATTTTCATTGCACTAAAGAACTTATCTATATCTACAGATAGATACTGACAGCCCTTTTCAACAGAAACCACAGTGCAGACCCTTTTAAGCAGGTCAACGAAGAAACTATAATTCAAGCGGTGCGTAACCAATTAATTTTTCCTGCATTTTTATTTCCGTTTGCCTAGTTATTTCGTTTTCTTTATGTTAGTAAACCTAATCACAAACTCGTGCGTAATTTTTACTTGAATTGCTTTTATGTGATTGTCACAAGGCTCTGAAGATGATAACTGGTTACAGGTAAGTGGGCAAAGCGGACCACATCGTGCTAACTTATCTCTGGTTACTTATTATAAAGTTCATTCTTTGCGTCACTTTACTGTACCTTCATTTTATGTAATTATAACAAATTTGTAAAATCGCTAGACGAATATACAGAAAACTTTATTCTACACTTAAAATGTTACTTATGAATCTTTTTCTTTTTCCTTTCACTCAGCTGCAAGTCAGTCACCACGGTAATATATTATCCGCTTGAGGCAGAATACTCCTAACACTTCTGGCAGGCCCAAAACAACAACAAAAACCTCTCCGCGGCCGCTAAGTATGTTGACGCTACTAACCCAGACGTTAAGGGCCAGTAAATACTGAAATATCCACCAGAACCACCAGCTGGCGACTAAGGTTGAGGCCTGAGAGAGCTAAAATGTAACCCCAGTCAACTAGAAACCGGACGTGAGACAAGTCTCCCGGAGGAAGTGGGATTTTATCCGTCTTTCCTCTTTCTTCCTCTTGAGGACACGTAAGTTCAGTTCGAAAGGAGTTGATCATCGGGTTCGGAGATAAGTCAACAGGAAAATTGATGGCAAAGGAGGGAGAGGGAACGAGGATTGGATTGTGGCGTACTTGAAAGGTCGCCTGGTCGGTTTAAGGACATACTTAACTGTTTGAAGACCGGTCTAAGCTTAGCCTGGAATAGAAATGCGGTGATTCCACCTTTCTCTTCACGGTGCCCCGGCGACTCTGGAGCTTGTTCTCGTTGAAACCCCCACCCCTCACACAACGCTTCTTTTTTTTTTTATTTCCAGACAAAAACCTCGTTTCTATCGCTCACTCGCTCGTGATATTGAACATTTTTACTTTTCCTGCCTCCGGAGTTACAGTTGGAAAGTTGGAGATTAGAAGGGGAATCGTCGACTATTTCGTCGCGAGAGTTGGAAACATACGAAAAAAAAACTCGATAGAAATGAAAGGTTAACTCGACACGTGGTGAACCATTCAACCGAAGTCTTACACAACAAGTTGTCTACGCGATAGCGGTTTAATAATTGACGGACACACAAAATACTGGAATTCAAATTTCTGTCGTTCCTCCGATAACTTCTTTCACACCTTATCCTCTTCAATGCTTGAACAGGATTGGTATTGCTGTTTGAGTGCACTGCGTGGCTTGACGACGCATCACATTTCGTTCCCCAGCCCCACGTGCATTCAGCTATTATTTTTCTTGGCTCTACGAAGTAGAAAGGAAAGTTATGTAATCAGCTGGAAAGTAAAGTTGATTTGTCTTCAGATCTTCAGGTTTCAGACCGTACTGACTCCGAAAAACACTATTTGGGAAAATGGTGTGTGTGAACGCGTTTGAGAGGAAACGGTCAAACCAGATCAGCTCAAGCTTGATATCTAGCCCGCAGGTCACCATAGGACGCCAAAATAAGAGTATGAGCAAAACTAACTATAGTTATCATAGTGATCAAAACACGAACCCCCCCCCCTAACAAAATGGCTCTAATGATTTTAATTAAATTTTTTATATGGACAGCTCCCAATGAGACAACAATAACATAAAATTCCCAACCGTGGAAAAATGATGAGGGCAGCACTATAAATTAACAAACATTTCGACGATTTTAGCGATTTTTTCCTCTAAGCTCCCATCTAATTAGGGATGATATTCGGAATCGTCACAAAGCGTCAGGTGGTAGTCCAATGAAGTACGTATCTATACGACGAGGGTTTATTAACGCCTATAAGATATACAGGGGCTGCTCCGGCAATTTGGAAATGTCGAAACTCCCCGTTTCACCTAGTACCATTTCTAAATGTTTTTACGCGGTAACTCTGGAAAAGTGATTATTACAAACTGCCTCATCAGTCCTCTTGTACCAATTGCTCAATAACGGTTAGGGCTTGAGTACGAGCAGCAGAATACATTTCGTGCTCTTCCTGTCGCGGTGAAGTGGGGTTCTATTAAGCTCAAATGAACTGAGTGAATAAATTGAGCTTGTAGCAAAAGCCATGAACACAGAGGATTGACGTAGAGCTAGGGAAAGTTGTGTGGTGCGACGCACCTGATACTTTTTATGAGACTAGCAACTAATTATACTTGCTTTTCATTCTGGTTATAACTCGGTAGAGCGTAGCTCAACAGTGGCGCTTGATATTCTGGAATTTATTTCCTCGTGACTACTTGTGTCACCAACATATTTGCGTACTCAGTGCACAGGCGATCCTCCCGCCAACGCGATTTTCGTCAAAAATATCGTGTTTTGGTTTATTATTCATTCTGAATAATACCCTATGTTTTCGGTCACGAAAAATTTTTTACAACCCCCCCTCAAAATTTGATACTTTACGTTTCAAGACATGGAGATTCCAAATTTGTAATGTCCGTCCGCCGTCCGGGCCGTTTTGTGCCTTTAACGTGGTACAAAAAATTCGTTCTTTTGCACAAAAATCCCATTTGGTCAACGAAACCGCTCGCCTGCAGGACTGGCAACGCCGCCCTCGCTCACCACCCCTTTCGACTCAACTCGCAACGGGCGGGCGCCAGTTTTTTTTTTTTTGCTTCCTCTAGGACGCGCTCGTGTTTCGTATATAACCTTTGGCACCATGAGATTTGTTTCTTTATCGTCCGATTGCCTTGTTCTGATTGCCTTGTTCTCGTCTTCACCTCCACGAATGACTGTTTCGCTCCGTCTCAACTATTTCCGTTAGCAAAATATCTGTTATCTTTTATCTACTTTTCATTATTCGCTTATTTTTGGTTTATTTATTTAATAGTTCGTGCGTTTCATTTTTTTGGTTTTAATACGATTTTTGGTTACATTTTGATATTAGTATTTAGAGTGCATGTTTTCATATTAAAATTCAGTTTTTTCTAGATACTTTCGTTTTTTTTTGTTTATTTTAATATTATGATTCAGTTCTTTTCGACCTTTTTTTGGGTTTCATTTTGATTTTTTCGATGCTGAATCAAACGGGATGGGTCTCAGAGCATTAATGCTAGGTCAACCTATTTATCCGAATAATAAATCGTTGAGTAATAATTTGCAGGGTTTTTTTTTACTGTGTCGGAATTATCTAGTAAAACTGTGAAAATCAAGTGAAACGGCGGACGGTTTGAAGTCCGGAATTTCTAGGGTTGCTCCTAGTTATTTTAAGAACGTTATTAAACACTCACCGTGTTGAGTTCATTGGATTACCACCTTGGTTTTTCTGAGAACGCTGGTATCGTGCGCGCAGCATTTATAAAGAAAAAGCAAACTTTTTCTAAAATCGATTTTTGTTGAAGCATTGAAGTATCGTCCCAACAAACAGGTGCGTTAACTTTTAATTTCTCGAAGTGTTTGATAATTTATTGAGCTACTCTTGTCACCGTTCCAATGGTGAAAATGTTATAGTGTGGTCGTGTTATTTGGAACGATTTGACCAAAATCGCTCCCGTGCGTCCCATGTACATTGCAGCTAAATATAAAATTGGAGTCGATTTGGTTCGCCGTTTTCTTTCAATCGCCGCATACTTCTATATGGGGCTTTTCGAACTCTAAAGCGTTAAACCGAAAATATCTCAAGAAAACAAAGATTAAATAGTTTTTATTGATCACATAACTGTTTTTCCTATTACGTAGGATAGTCTCATAAATCTCCCATTCACTGAGTACTAACTTAAAATCGCAACAAGGATCGCCCCATTCCGGAACGTTACGTTCCACCTGGAATATTCAATGTGAGTTGTTAGATTAGTAGAGGGATAAATAAAGGAAAGTTGTGCGATCCGTAGCACCAGTTAGTTTGCATTAAAAATATCCGAGGAGAAACTACCCGAACTATTTTGTCTCGGTCGAAGAACGAATGTTCATAAATTAACGCATTACATCGTTCGTGGGAACCTTCCTGAATAATTTCGCGCGGCTTTCAATGGCCCAAGCCCCGACCGAGTCCTTCATCGTAGGTGCCCACATTTTAGTTGGTTAAGCGGACAAGGACAGGCGAAGGCAGACTGCGACACGTTGCAAGGTGACAAGTGCGTTATTCCGCGGTATAAGAGTTGTTTGTAAACAACTTGGTCGTCAAGCTCTACGCTCAAGTTGTGGAGTTTGTGCGAAGGTCAGGACGAAGTGCCGAAAGAAATGACGCTTTTCTGTTCGGTGATTGTCGGTAACAAGTCGGGATATGGCTCACATCAGAATACCAAATACCGTTGAAAGTTATTCCGTCGACAAGGTCAAGTTGGGCTACGCGTCTTCCTTGAAATCCTCCTCCGCGATACAATTGGGAAGTAACGATTTTCCTTGAAAGTAGAGAGACTCTATGCGCGATTTTGAATGTTCACCTGGGGGTTGTTTACGTATTCTTCTGGCAGGAAACTTCGAAACGGCATTTTCGAGTTGAGAATTTTTCACATTATTTTTGTTCGAGGGTGCGACATTTTCTTCCTCGCTTTCAACAGTTACGGGAGTTGCATGGCGGAGACTGGGGTAGTCATTACAAAGCTCGGTCGTATCCCTTCTATTTGAATTAGTTTCCATCCTCCTCCCTTTTAACGCCGCGCCGTTAACCCAGACGCGGAGTGCGTTGGTTTTCTCTCCCTGTGATCACTTGTCGGAGCTTCAGCCTGTAATTATGTTCCCCCCGAGACCGCCGTTCGTTGATTCAGCCTTCTTATGTTGTCGCTTGATTGTCGCTAATCAACAGTTTGAAAGCTTCTATTCATTTGATAGTTCCCTCAAACCCGGTTCTAAACCTATTTAGGCGCCGTTTGCCCTTATTGTTTACGCTCTTGGACAATATGAGGCGGATGAAAGAGAAAGGAGAAAACAGGTTTATTAAAGATATCTGACACCGCACAACTTTCCTCAGTCCCACGTGCTCTCGGCGATTTTTCATTCACTTTCTCAATGATCCCAATACAAACTGGTAATGTGGTGTTTCAGAATTTATTGGGCACCTCCTACTTAAATCACGACGTAATTTATTATACTGCTGAGATATTTTTTCCGCAAGTATCAAATTTTGAGGTGGGGTTGTAAACAATTTTTCGTGACCGAAAACATAGGGTTATTATTCAGAATGAATAATAAACCAAAATGTGTCAGAAAGGGTGGTTTTAGGGCTTTCCGAAACTTTTTCAGTAAAAAAGTAACCAAAATTGAACGATTGGACGGATTGGCGCTTAGTCGCGCACAACTATTTCGGTGATTTCCGTTTAACGGAGTTCCAAGCCAATGTAGGCCAGAAATCTAGTTTTTTAAACGTTCTGGCAATCAACCTGTCTGAGCGCCTTCTCTACCAACCTATACCTGAATTTTGTACTCCTCAATTATTACTGTGACCATCCGCTGAATGGAGATATAAGATCGAATGGATCGTGAAATGAGATTTGTGAAACAGTAAATTATCGTTTTTCTGATTCTATAAAAAACGGCTTTATTGATTTAGGCCACATGCACGTGATCCTTTCAGTTAACATGGTACTTACATTTTATTCTGCGTAAGCCTTTTTGCAGGAATGAGTTGAACGAAGATAAAACGTAACAAAAGGATTGGCGTGATGCGTCGCACCGTATATTTTCCTCGTTGCCCTCAATCCTTAAAACGAATTGTTCCTCATTACCGAAGGACGTCAATGGACAACTAGGAAGCCTCAAGATGCCTTCCCGAATAGAGAAGGGTATCGAAGTTGAAGGGGCTCGTCGAAGAGCGGTTTTTAAAAGGCTTCTTCAGGCCGTCGGGGAGCGCATACCGAAGGGGCAGCAGAGCACCTGGCATTCTCTCCTCAACATCTGCCAAGCTGCCGGCACGTCGTTTGGGAGCTGGTGGTCGCCTGGTGGAGGTATGTAGCACAACTAGCGACGACCTCAGGCTCTTCTGGTCACAAAACAACTGCAGCTCTTCGGAAGACAATGAATGGAGTTCATCGCACCGAATATGGTCGAGCGCCGCCGCACTTGAGGTCGTGGGCTAGCGAGATGGGAAAACATAAGTTCAACGGTCGCTCTACGGATTTCTAATTTAATTTTTTCGTTCGGCACTTTTGGCCTTTATAGTTTCCGTAGCATTGCGATGTTGGTTGTAAATTATATTCGGTTCTCAACGTTCAAGTCTTCTGAAAACGGAAAATATTTGGTGAAACGCACCAGAACAACGTTCCTCTGCGAATTTTGTCACTTCAACAGCTAATCAAATCTGTTGTTCACCTATCTCACCGAATTGTGGATGCTGGGTGCTCCGACTCACGATTCAGTGCGTAGACAATTCATGAGATACGATGTTTCTGAGAAGGACCGTATTTTCTGTTTTGGAATTATCGGGTAAAAACAACGAGAAATGGTAGTAAAACCGCTTTGGTTTGAATTCCGGAATTTCTGGAATTGCTATTGATTATTGTAAGAACGTCATTAAACTCTTATCGTATTGGCAGTTGATTGGATTGCCACCCTGATATTTCAGAAAATTCTCGTATCATATGAGAGTGATTAATAAGGACAAAACTGCGCCTAAATCGATTTTCTTCGAAAATTGTGATTTGGCTCTTTTTTGCTCTCCTCGTCCCGTACTTTCCCACAAATGAGAATTGCCGAGTAGTTTCAAACTGTCGACATAAAAAAATTAAATCAAAATTTTTGCTGCCGTGTTTGGAGAAAAAACATACTTGGTGTTTTGATGAGTATGATAGCTTTCGTTAGTTCTGGGCTGATTTCGCCCTTACTTTGGCGTACCGGCAGGCTAATTATAACATTTGAGTTGATTTGGCCGAATAGCGTCCACACACAGGCCTTTTCCCAAATGAAGCAACCAAAACGTGAAGATCTGCTCATGGCTCTATTTTTTGAGCCGATTTTACTTTCTTTCATACATTTAATGCCTACCCTTCGGTGAAACGGTAATCGGTAGTTTATTAGCCCCTACATGTGACGTTGACAACCACCTGCCACGGAGTCACCACTCAGTGTGTTGAGTGTGATACCGAACTTACCCTCGCATTTTCTTGCAAATAAAGTTAATTTTACTCGACTCTGCATTTACGAGCCCCCCCCCCCCCCGGAAATTAACCAATTCTTACAGCTGAATAAATGGCGTGAAACTTCCTCGAATGTCAAGCTCTTCACGTAATTACTGTTAACTAACGTTTGAAACGGTTTTGTGACAGCCGTCTGAGTTTGAAAGCGACAGAAGACAAAAAAAAAATCAGAGGAAATAAAATTAAAGTCTTATTTCATCTCGTTTCAGCTTCACTTACATCTTCCTCAGTTAATCTTCTCATAAATCCCGATGGCGGAGGCTGTGAAAGTGATGAGCCGACTGTCGGCTCCCAACGTTCTTCCAACTTCCGTTCCAGCTGGCGTTAAATCTAATACGCTGCCAGGAAATGGCTCGTTGTATAGTCGAGTCGAGTTGCGAGCTCTCGCTTTCCGACCGGATCGATGAGGGGAACCAAACGCGATACCGCGTTACCGGTTTTGTCAATTAACTGCGGATTAGAAGGAACCGGCGATTATTTTCCCGAATCGGCAGCTCATTGAGTAAATGATGTTTGCTCTCGTTCGGCCTCTTCACCTCTAAACGTCGATATTTCCGCGGTAAATATGTTATCACGGAGTTGTTATAATATCGTACTGTGAGCATACCGAGAACTCGCGTCCCTCGATTAAGCCGCAGTTTTCGAATTTTGAGGAGAATCCTTTCGTGAAGCGCATTTGAACAGGATTAGGATTTACAACGCGTTAAATTGTGAGATTTGGACCGAAAAAGAGGTGCCACGTGAGCACATAATCGTTACATGCCCTAAGCACCTCATTTCGAATCGTTCTCACGGCCGTCGACCCGTCCCAACGCTTGGCTAATGAAC
This sequence comes from Pachypeltis micranthus, assembly GCA_020466155.1. Taxonomy (NCBI): domain Eukaryota; kingdom Metazoa; phylum Arthropoda; class Insecta; order Hemiptera; family Miridae; genus Pachypeltis; species Pachypeltis micranthus. The sequence goes on from CM035769.1 coordinate 17,767,675, forward strand.
TATGCGCCGTTATTTGTGTCTCGACCAGGATAAACTTGAATGAATCTCGGAGACGAGCTTAGTTGAACACGAACTTGTTATTGAAGAGTTGGTATATCACAAGATTTGAAGACTTATATGTAGAAAGAAGAGGTGAACAGGATATGATTGGAGTATATAAGCGCGAACAAGGGGGGCTCTGAAGGCGTGAAACTGGTTGTACAGGGAAGGAAGGAGAAATCCGAATTGGATGTTGATGAGAGGTGAAACAAGTCCGTTAGGAGAATTGGGAGATGACTTTTTCGCGAGAAGTGTTAGATGACTGTGTTGGGAGAACTGGAGCCAACCAACTTTTGCGAAACTGCGTAGGACAATGACTTTAGGAGGACCTGTCTGTTGTGGAGAGGAACGTGAAAAGAGAGGGGGAAATGATATTTTGGAATGTCCAGACGAAAGAAAAATCCGTCTAATGGTAGAGGTGGAATTTCCACAAGTCACAATAAGGGGTTGAGGACAAAGGTCTTTGGGGAAACAATGACTTTTCCAGGGCCAGGGAGTCCCGTTGGGGCAGGTGAGGGAATTCTGAGGTCAGCCAACCCATACTGATTCAGCATTTTGCGTTGAACAACCTGCATATAAAGAAATAAGCTAGTTTATCCAAGAAACGTAAATACACACTAAAATTTTATTTTCGGATACGACGTATATTACGCATATTACTTGGCTATGGTACTTCTCAAATGTCGATTGAAGAAAACAACAGCTGGCACGAAGCAACACACAACTCTACTTAAGCGACACTTGCTTCAACGCATTTCTACGGTAACATTTACGGGACGACAAAATGTAAGTAATAGTTAGTTGAAAGCACTTAGTAAGTTTGGTCGAAATCGTTAGACCCGTTTTCGAGACAATTGAAAAACCCGATAAATTAACATTCGACAAATCTCGTTTTCCGAGCTGTCATTGCTTAAACCTCCGGTCAACAGATAGATACAGATAAATAATTGCACACAACAAAATGTGGACATAGGTCGCCAGGAGACACTCCATAAGAACGACGAAATCCAGCGACGCAAAGTAGTAGGGAAATTACAAAACCGTTCAAAAACAACATTATTTTCGACGCATTTTCATTTTTATCTCTGTCCAATGGCCTGTCAGAAGAACATTTATGGAGAACAATATATAGGTGATAACTGTGGATTGAAGGAGCGGTTTTTCCAAAAAGCATAAAAAAACCTATTTTTGCTTCACAGGCCTATATCACAGTTTGCAGAACTATGCACAAACGTAGGTATAGTTAGTTAAAAGCACCACATGAAGACCTACAAGTAGTAAATGTTGTGAGTCAATTCAAAGCACACCCTATTTGTACCAACCTAATGAATAATAGTTAATAAGCATTTTAATTCAATAATAAGCCTTTCATTTTGGGGGAAAAAGTATGAACATTTTCAAAGTAAAATAAACTATCTGGGCAGTATCTCCGTTCGACGCATTTGAAGAGAAACATTCAAGTAAGAGCCAGCCGTTTTTGGGAAAATTGGAAATCCAATAACTGAATATTTGACAAATCTCGTTTTCCGAGCTATCACGGCTTATACCTCCGTTCAACAGATAGATACATGAATAGTTGTACACAAAAAAATGTAGGAGGCTAGAACTACCCTCCGTGAGGTTGATCAAATTAGTTATGCATTCACGCTGGAAAATGTATACAGAACCACACGTACGTGTTGACTGTTGACTGAATACATCCAGTGTAATTGTTAAAGCCGTTTTGCGAAGAAACGAAGAATATATATGGTGCAATCCATCGCACTACTTATCTCGGCACAATGTGCATCAAGCGATTCGAATCCATAGATCCAAATGCACAGATCTGAGGAACTTTTTACTTTCCTTGTCCCTACGAAATAGATAGGAAAGTTACGTAATCGGCTGAAAAAACCTGAGTCCGAAAAACACTATTTGATAAAACGGTCTGTGTGTGTGTGAGAAACCGGCATAACCAAATCAGCTCAAACTTAATATCAAGCCCGCAGGTCACCATGGGACACCAAAGTATGGGTGTGGACAAAATCCGCCCAAAATTAACTACAGTTATCACGGTGATCAAAACACCAAATACATTTTTTCTCAAAAACGGCTTCAACGATTTTCATTACATTTTTTATATGGACAGCTCCTAATGAGGTGACTATACCATAAAATTCCCACTTATGTAAAAATAACGCGAGCAGCACAATAAATTATCAAACTTTTCGACGATAATCCTGATAAACTCCGCTGAAACGTTATTAGAATAGTCAGAAAAAGAAGTGTGGTAGTTCAATCAAGTACCTATACGATGAGTCTTCAATAACTCTCATGAAATATATCGGGGCTACTCCAGAAATTCCGGAATTTAAATCACTGCCGTTTCACTTTTCACTATTTCTAAAAGTATTTACCGGACAACGGCGGAATTTTCATTTTGGGGTTTTCCTTCTCAAAAGGAAGGGTGTGCAGCCTCATAAATTCTTTGGGTACGAATTTCTTAATGATCGTCAGGGAATGAGAACGAGCAGCACAATAAATTCTGAAACTGTAAGTTCTACCGCTTTCTCTCGCCGAAGCGGTGTTTTACTTGGTCGAAATGAACTATGAAAATCAGTGAATTTATGTAGAGCTAAGGAAAGTTGTGTGGTGCGGCGCACCTGATATTTTTACACGATCTCGTTGTATTCCGTACCATTAGGACGTCCTCGTTACTTACGACGAAGCGCTGCTTGAGAACTCGCTACAGTACAATTTTAACGGCCCATAAATATCTGCAAATAAGTTTCACTTCCTCGACCGATACACTTATAGAATTAAATTAGGAAGTACGTTAAGCTTCTGGAGAGCGAAAATGCTAAGTAGTCGACGTCCGACGGTTTGAAGAGGCCCGGTCTTGCTCGAGAACTCGGCGAAGTGAGAAAAGCCCTTCAAAAGAATCGAGCCCGCAATTAAAGAGGCCCCTTCCCAATCCCGTTACGTGTGGAAGCATGTGCCGTTGCTTTCTCCGTCGGCAGACCGTGAAGAGACGGTTTCGCTAGTAACTTTTACCTCGAGAGGTCTCATACGAGAACTGGAGCTGTAATCGGCTGAGACTCTCGGCGTAGCGTTTGATGAAATGCCCTCGAGAGCAAACGTGAGCTTAACGCGGAGATAATGCTACGTTTAATGGGAAGTTAGTTGAGCAATAACCGACAATTAGATAAATCGCGGATCATTACCTCGTCGTTCGACCGTTTAACTTTCTCGAGCGCTCAACTGTCGCAGAAAAAATGGTGCGACGCGACGCATAACGCAACTGTACTCAGCGCGCCGAGCGCGTTCAGCGATTTTTACCCACCAACTAGCCAAACGTGTTCTTCATTCAGTTTATACGAACTGTTCAACGTAACAACTGGTAGTGCTAAAGGTTCCAGAACTTATTGGGCTGCTCCTATTCATGCCACGGCCTTCATTGCGTAGGTCCCTTATGAGACTGTCGAGATATATCATCACTTAATTACAATTACCTGGTCCATTTCATTTTTTCCGACGTTACGCTCCGGTATGAAATCAGACCTGCCCAACCAGTTACTAAACAGCTGCAGTATTTTGTCCATACGAAGGTAGCATAATCATTGGTCTTTTAATTGAATTGTGGAATGAATGGAAGGATGAAAAGTTCACTTTTATAATTTAATAATGATAACAGGGCAGTTCCGGTATGCCCGTGAATCGCCCATTTGCTTTATGAGTTGTTGTTTCTTCATCGCCAAAAATTTCGAGACAACTTTCGTCCAACGCTCTTCCAGAAGACATCCCAGTATCGTTCGTCGTTCGGGCCGCAGAGGTGCTAATCCGACACATTGTCTCTACATTGATGCGGTGGTGACGAGAGAAAGAATAAAAACCAACTTTCACAAATAACGATCAAATGAAAGCAGCTACGAAACGAATTTCTCGAAAATTACGCCGGAAATCTCATGTTTCTGAAACCTATTCCCAATCTATTCTCTGCCCTGCTGGTCATTATGGGACGCCAAAATAAGGGTATGAGCAAAATCCGCCCAAAATTAACTATAGTTATCATAGTCCAAAAAAATTCCAACTTCCAATTTTCTCAAAACATCTTTAACGTTTTTGACTAAATGTTTTTATATCGACAGCTCATAATGAGACAACAATACCATATCATTTCCATCCGTGGAAAAATGACGAGAGCTGCATAATAAATTACCGAACATTTCGACGATTTTCGCGCAGTTTTTTCCTTATAAACTCCGGTCAAATGTAAGAATGTTCAGAAAAATTCAGGCGGTAGTTCAATCAAGTACGTTGAGCGTTGTAACATTAGTGGATATAAGGGCTACTTTCCGCCGTTTGACTTATTCACTTATAGCCAATAACTCCGAAGTGATTAAAATCGTATCTACAGCATCATCAATCATCCGTGTACCTATTCCTCAAAAGTGGTCAGGGTGTGAGTTTGAGCAGCGCAGGAAATTTCGGAACTGCGCTGGTGAAAAATGAATTGAATCAGTAGCGAAAGCCATGAAAACCAGCGAATTTATGTAGAGCTGGGGAAAGTTGCGGGGCGCCTGAAGTTTTTTCATCCGAAGACGTAACTTTTATATTTATTTCGTAGAGCAAAAGCACAACGGCACCTCCAGAATTTGGCGATGAAAGAGAATAATAATGTACGTAAGGCAGTAGCACTATGAGATGAAGCAGATCTTTCGTAAATTATTTAATCAAATATTGTGATGCTCTAAGGGAACTTAATGTCGAAACATCGAGAAAATAGGGTTGTTTTAGAATGTAAAGACGCGAATACGGCTCGAACGAGGATAATTTGTTTCGCTTGGAGAAAACGTTTCAACGAATATCTCAGAGATATCAACCAGTGGTAGTTGCAAGTTCGAGGCGGCGCTTCTACCTGCACCTGAGGCGTCCCCGCAGTTATAAATAAACGAACGCGCCTTGGAGGCTCTGAATTTTTCATCTCCTTCCAAGAACTTTCGTCCTTCTGGTGGCTCCTTGAGGAAATGCAAACTGCTAACAGTACGGAAGGTAAGTAGCTCGAGTTAGAAGGTAAGTAGTTTCTCGTCCCCTTTGTTTTGAGTTAAGTCATGTTAATTGATATTAAGCTAAGCTTTGAGCAAACCGCGGATTATGGAAGCTCCGAACTTGGGTACTTGAATCAAGTTCGTATTAGTAAACAAGCAGTATTACGTGTCTGTCTCAATCTTCATACGCACGGCAAATGCGTTTAAACGTGCGATTTATTTTACCGTTGGTCCGTGGAGACAAAGTAGACAGCGAAATGTATACTAAACTCACGAGCTGAGTATTATTTTTATCAAATCGCACTCATCTTCAACATTGTGTATAATACGAAAAACTTCTGATTCAGGATATCTCAGGCGGCTCAAGCTAAAGATGTCTCGTTAATCTCACTTGATTAATACGGAGGACTTTCGAACCACTCTGTGCCCCTTTCGATACTTCAAGCCAAATCCAGGACTGTAAAGATTTTTGGAATTTTCAAAAAACAAAGTTGGTCTCCCGCTCATTACACAATTTTTCCTGTTAAAGAAGCTTTTTTAAACAGTAAGTAAGGCTCATTCCTTCCAAAATTGAGCGTAATCACTAATTTATACAAGGATTTTTTAAAGGAAGAGGAATGGAGCAATAGGCCAAACTTCTCTGATATTTTATTCTCATTTTTACTTTCCTTGGCTCTGCTAAGTAGAAAGGTAAGTTATGTAATCGGCTAAAAAATTTTTTTTTGAGTTTTCTTCAGATCTTTACGTTTCAGACCCTACTGAGTCCGAACAACACTATTTGGGAAAATGGCGTGTGCGTGTATGTGTGTCTGTGAACGATTTTTAGAGAGAACCACCGTACCAAATCGACTCAAACTTGATATCTAGCCCGCAGGTTAGCATGGGACGCCAAAATAAGGGTATGAGCAAAATCCACCGAAATTGGATTATAGTTATCATAGTGATCAAAGCATTTGTGAAGCATTGTGAATTGTCCATTTGGTTTTAACAGATTGGTAAGATCGAGGAAGAAGGCTGTGTCATTATGTCCATAGGGTCATTATTACCTCAAAACCTTATAGTTGAAACGTGGGTCAGAAAGAGGGTCGTGTGCATCCGTACTAGGAAGCATCTCAACGTGATAACAAATATCTGGTGCGTTGCAACACACAACTTTCCATAGCTCTACATTGATTCACTTTGTACATGGCTATTTCTGCTTACGCAATTCATTTACCACTCAGTTCATTTGAACTTGGTCAAACAACACTTTACGGCAGCATGAAGCGGCAGCGATTACAGTTCCAGAATTTGTTGTGCTGCTCGTACTAATTCCACAACCATTATGGAGCCACTGGTACACAGATAATTAATGAGGCTGTCAACACACATTTTTTGAAGAAGGATAGTAATCACTTTTGTAGAGTTATTGGGTAAAGACGTTTAGAACTGGTAGTAAGCGAAACGGCGGTAGTTGAAATTCAGGAATTTCTGGAGTGACCCCCATGTATCTCATGAGCGTTTTTAAACACTCACCCTTTAGGTATTGGATTGGACTACAATACCAATTTTCTTTAACATTCTACCAACATTGCAGCGGAGTTTATAAGGAAAAAACTGCGCTAAAAACGCTTTTCGTCGAAAATGTTGATAATTCATTGTGCTGCTCTCGTCACTTTCCCACAAATGGGAATTTTATGGTATAATTGCCCTATTGAGAGCTATCAATATAAAAAATTTAATCTAAATCGTTAGAGCCGTTTTTGAGAATAAAATTTGGTGTTTTGATCACTATGATAAGTATAGTTAACTTTCGGTGGATTTTACCCATACCCTTATTTTTGCGTCCCATGGTAACCTGTAGGCTAGTCATCAAGTTTCAGCTGATTTCGTACGGTTGTTTTCTCTAAAAACCGTGCTAAAAACGATTTCGTCGAAAGTTTAGGTAATGTATTGTGCTGCTCTCGTCACTTTCCCATGAATGAGAATTGTATGGTATAATTGCCTTATTGAGAGCTACCAATATAAAAAATTTAATCAAAATCGTTAGAGCCATTTTTGAGAAAAAAATATTTGGTGTTTTGATCACTATGATAACTATAGTTAACTTTCGGTGGATTTTGTTCATACCCTTATTTTGGCGTCCCATGATGACTTGCGGGCGAGATATGAAGTTTGAGCTGATTTGGTACGGTGGTTTTCTCTAAAAATCGTTCACAGACCGATTACACAGTGCATACACACTGACCATTTTTCCAAATAGTGTTTTTCGGACTCAGTAGGCTCTGAAACGTAAAGATCTGAAGAGAACTCAACATTTTTTTTCAGCCAATTACAAAACTTTCCTTTCTACTTCGTAGAGCCAAGGAAAGTAAAAATTGTTAGCATCCGAATTTATTGCTCTATTTCTGCGAATCGGGTTCGTAGGCCGTTTTGGGCTGAAACCCCCTCTTATATTTGAACCGTTTGAGCATCCTCCAATTAACCACAAGATTAACTCACAATCAGCCCATTTCGTACAGTTCATCTCTCTCACTCACCACATTACATACATTCTGAACGTTTAGGATAAGCAAATGAACGCCTCGAATGGCATTGTAGTTATGTGTTGACCCGATTGTGGTCGCACGGGTTTTCTTGTTTTTTTTTGTTTTTAATGCAGTAAAACTACTCTGAGCTTCGTACTAGGATTGTGAAGTTGGATGGGAACACCGAATTTCGAACCTATCGAAAGGAAAGCAAATAAATATATTTTGTAAACGTTCGTTAAAGTAATAATTCTCGTTATTATTCGAGGAAAGAGTCGTCCAAACCAATTACCAGAAACCCGTTTTTCGAAATTAAGAGGAAGAAGGTTAAGATTCGGCGATAGCAGAAGTAGCCGCCGATGAAAATAACGAGAACTCGAGAAAACAGTTCCCGTCGCGCAGCCACGTAGCGTCTGCAAAAGGAACATGATAACGATCGCTTCGCGGCTAATAGCAGCAAGAGCCCTGAATAGTCGCGAGCTGCCCCATTTTGAACGACGGTCGAAACCGTATTACTTAGTTGGCTGGACGATATTTACTTAGTTGCCTGGTTTGGCTAACGACTAGCAATCGGACACAACTTGGAATTTCCTCAGTTCAGTCGATAACGACCGCTCGGTGAATTTATTATGACGGGACATTATTTTCATTTCTTATTTACATCGTGCTCTTCGCGATTTCATTCCACGTCGAAGGAGGACGAATAAATGTCGGCTTTATTGGTACGTCTGGCGAGATATAGTTGCATTCGACCTCTCTCACAATTAACTAAAAACTAACGACAATCCTTTTTATTCGAAAAGAATTACTAAGCTACGCGTTTTTCCACATAAATTTCTCAGGAGTCGTATTTAACCTTTTCAGCAAAACTGTTGAGAGATTTGACCGAATTAGGGGTCAAAAACGTGTATGTTATTACACTCTATAATTCGATAGGATAGAGGGAGAGCTCAAAATTGGTTCAAAAATAGCTCTTAGGCCAATAAATAGCTAACCAGCAGACTGAGTAAGTTTGATTTGGAAATAGTCAGAAATCAATTAATAATATCTGGTGCGCAGCAACACACAACTTTACATAGCTCTTCGTCAATTCACTCGTGTTCAAGGATTTTCTACTTAGTTCATTTGAACTAGGTCAAACATCAATTCAGGCGACAGAAACCGGTACCGCTTACAGCTCCCAAATTTATCGTGCTGCTCGTACACAGGGAATCAATGAGACTGTAAACACGATTGTTTTGAAGAATGATCACTTTTCCAGAGTTATTGGGTAAGAAATTTTAGAAATAGCGAAACAGCGAACATTCCGACATTTCTGGAGTGACTACCACGTATCTTAAACGCTTATCCTATAGGTATTGGATTGGACTACCACATCAATTTTTTGAAGATTCCAGTAACATTTCTGCGGAGTTGATTAGAAAAAAACCGCGCTACAATCGATTTTCGTCGAAAATGTTGGTAATTTACTGAGCTGCTCTCGGCATTTTCCCACAAATGAGAATTTTATGGTACAGTCATCAAGTCATCAAGAGCTGTCCATATAAAAACTGTAACGAAAATCGTTAAAGCCGTTTTTGAGAAAAAATACATTTGGTGTTTTGATCACTATGATAACTGTAGTTAGTTTTGGGCGGATTTTTTCCCATAACTTTATTTTGGCGTGCAATGATGGCTTGCGGGCTAGATACCACCGTTTAGACCACTGTTTTGCTCAATCGCGTTCAGAAACACACGGACCATTTTCCCAAATAGTGTTTTTCGGATTCAGTAGAGTCTGAAACGTAAATATCTGAAGAGAGCTCAAAATTGTTATTTACGGCCGATTACGTAACTTCCCTTTCTACTTCGTAGAGCCAAGGAAAGTAAAAACCTTGACTACTTACATAATTTGTATAATTCTTATCCCTACGAAGTAAGAAAGAAAGTTATATAATCGGTTGCATTTGTTTGAAGTGCAAGTGTTCCCTTCAGCCGTTTCCAGAGTCTGTGCGTCGGCTTCTACCACTGGGAACCGAAATGAGGCTCAAAACTATGTATAGTTATCACAGTTATCAAACCACAAAAACCTTTTTTTCTCAAAAACGGCTTGAACGACGTTATCAAAGTGATGTTGCGGCATACAATTGTCATTTGTGGGAAAATGTCGAGAGTGGCGCAATAAATTATTAAACTTTTCGACGGAAATTGTTTTTAGAGCGGCGGTTTTCGTTATAAATGCCACTAACATGATACTGGCGATCTTTAAAAAATCAGAGTGCCATATGCTACGTATATGGCAGTCGTCCAATAACCAGGGGCAACTTTAGAAATTTAAACTGTCGTTTCTTCGACCACCTTTTTTCCGCCTTAATTCTCGAACTGCAAACATGAACCTTCCCAGACATATCAAGGTCGCAACGTAAGTATGGGCCGCCCAATAAACTCCAGAACATTGAGAAATCGGGGAAATATGGAATTTCGCTCTAATCCCGAAGGTTTGGATATTTTACACCATGAAATTTTCCAAAGGGATAGCAAAAACTTTCAAATATGTTGAGAAACGTGAAGAGATATGTGAAGGCAACGACAATAAATAACCATCTACAAACAAAGTGCAAGGAAACTCAAACGGTAAAGTTTATTGCACGGGTGGGTAGAAGAAAGAACGAGTTTTGCTTAGAAGTTGTAACGGTAAGATCGAGATTTAAACAGTTCGGACTGACCTGGAATCCAGATGAACCAACTTTGAAATAGATTCCCTCGTGCACAGAGGATTCCTCTATTACTAGCTAGTAGCATATTTTGGATAATCGCTCGACAAACCGGCACGAAAATGGGGAAGCACGCCGGTGACTACCAAACGTAAAATATCTAGAACGACACGCATCATCCGAGCTACAAATAATATCTGTTTTTCACTCAGTTTATACGCGCTGGGTAAAACCCCTCAACTTTCCTCATAGAAAGTGGTAACTCTTAAAGTGGCGGAATTTATAGAGTTACTTCTATTTAAGCCATGAAATATCGTCTCCACCGTTTTGGAATTATCGAATAAAAGCATTTCTCACAACTTCATTTGAACTTGGTCAAATGGCGGCGGTTTTCTTAAAGTTCCGGATTTTATTGCGCTGCTCGTACTAATTCCCGGACCATTATTGAGCGATTGCTGCAAAGAGAATTAATGAGGCTGTAAACAGTATTTTTTTGAAGAGGATAATAATTACTTTTCCAGAGTTTTGGGTAAAAACTTGTAGAAATGGAGTGAAAAGGAGGTGATTTCAATTCCGGAATTTATGCGAGTTGCTCACTTTATGAGCGTAATTATAAACTCATCGTATAGGTAATTCATTGGACTTTCGAGAACGCTAGTATTGAGGGACATTTACGCAGGAGAAACTGCGTTGAAATTGACTTTCTTTCATTTTGATCGTGTTCATCTCGTCGTTTTCCTACAGATGAGAATTTTAGAGTGCTGTCGTCGTATTTGTAACCGTCCTCGTAAAATGTCGCGTTTTGACCACGATAACTATAACTATTTTTCTCATAGCCTCATTTCGCCGTCTCATGGTAGGAATTTGAGTAGGTTTTTAGACCATTCTATCTCTATCGCGTTCACAGACACAGATTTTCTCAAATCGTGTTTTCGGACTCGGAAGCCTTTGAAACGTAAAGAGCTGAAGTAAATCCCTAAGCGCTAAGAATTATGAGAACTCATCTCAACAGTGTCGTGACCGCCTTAGCACGCTTTAGCCGACTGGCATCTCGTAATAACTTTTGACACGTTCTTACCAGCGGTGTCCTTGAGCCAGAACTCCACGTTCGGCAAATCATCGAATAACCTTTTTAAGCCGATTTAAATAAATGAATGGGAAGAGAGGAACGACGTTTAGAGAGAATACCGCGAGAGCCTGGAATAAAGGTCATTTTAGTATAGAAAAAAAACAGGGAAATGGAATCACGCACTTGAACGTCTTGGCATTTAGTGAATAAAGCGGGACCGATGATAATGAGAAATATGAACTGCCCGAAGGAACAAAAACAAATTGATCTCGGAGAAGGTCGATCGTAGTTGAAGCTAAAGCTCTCGACTCGAGGCCAAGATCGCCTCTATCAAAGATCGCCGTTGGATAAATAAATATCCAGACGTGTTGTTTCAAATATTTACAATTAACTGAGTGCCTTCTGGTTTAGTACAAGGGGAAAACTAATTGCCGCGGAGCTCTCAACGCGCAAACTTCCCGCTTGACATTCTGTCGGACTCATCAAGTAGCGGCTCGTCGTGAATTATAACGACGTCGAGAATTAACAATGAAAACGTCGTCGACCAATATTTTCGTTATCGCCTACAGTGGAATCATTTCACGATATAACACTTTGGGCGTTCACATTAGAAAAAGAGGTTAGACTATAAAATATTTTACGAAACCAGTTTAACTCTACAGTCAACCTAAGATACAAGGAATCTCACAAAGAGAAGCATCTGAACGTGCCCCGTACACATCATTATAACAGATGAGGTACATTTATCAAACATTAACTTAAAGAGTGGCAGCCCGAAAATACCCGCGGACTCGACAAATTAATATCGAAATCGACGACTGAAACTTTGGTTTTGAAGCATCGACATTTTTACATTCTTCAGAGCCACTAAGTACCAAGGAAATTTACGTATGAAGGAAAAAACCGGGGTATTTGTCAGGCCTTCATGTTTCCTCAATGGTTTGTGGGTGTATGCGAACGAAATTGACTGCGAAGCTCAACAAAATCAGCTCAACTTCGATATTTGGCCTGTAGATCAACATGGGACGCACGTCATACGGTTATGAGCAGACCACTTCAAAATTGCAGAGGTCATACTGATCGTAACATCACAATTTTTTTCTCCGCAACAGCTACAAAGATTGTGATTAAAAATTGTTGCGCCGATAGTTCCGAAGGACAACAATAATATAACATTTTTCATCCGTGGGGAAATCACTCATGTAACACAATAAATTGTCAGAACTGTCTACAATAATATATTTTAGCACAATTATTTCTTCATAAATCTCGCTTACACGACGCGTTGTTACGAAAATAGATCGCATAACAATAGCAACCCGATAAATCCCGGAACTCAATTCATATAGCTGTCGTTGAAACTCACTATTTATGGACTGCAATCGAGTTATTTACACGATAGCTCCAGAAGAATAAACTCCAACGTGTCACAATTAACAGTAACGCAATGAATTCTAGAACGATAACATTTTTTAGTCTCTCGCTGCAGAATGTCGCGTTAACGAACTCACGTAAACTGCATGAAATACCGTATTAAACGGTACAGCGGTAAACTTTCCTGAATGTACGTCGTACTGAGGAACGTTTCACAACTTGCCGCACTTGGTAATTTATAACGCCGAAAATACTAACGAATTAGTGAAATTAGGGAGATGCGCACATTAAGGGTTTAAAATACGTGGTTCGCACAACTAAAGTTCCTCCAGACACGAAAAAATATGAAACGTCCTGATGAACGTTGACGAGTTTCCGACCTGGAACTAGTTTCTAAAAATGCCCATCTTTTGCGTGGCAATTGCCCCACATACACGCACTTTCAATAGCGTTACTATGAATTAGCGACAACCTACAATTATGCAACAGCGGTTCGCTACCTCCATCTAGCGTGACATTATCACTTCGGTTGTCGACAGTCATATAAAATACCATCACACGACTTTTCTCAACACCAGTAAAGTCGATGGTACTCCAACAAAAATATAGAATGTATGAAAATAAATTATTGAATTTAACAATGAATGGATGATAACTCGTATAACAATCGGCGAATTAGAAGAACGAAATTGTTCGAACGTTAATAAAAAAACTTGAATTTTGCATCATCTACTAATCTTCGTATTGAAAGTTGCAGGAGCCCTGCACGAGCCGTGACTCCTCAGTGCTGGGTCTCCCGCGCGAACACTGCTTGACAGCCTTTTCTAAATCATTTCCACAGCCAATTTTATGTGAAAATACAACTCGACCTCGCGCCATTTTGCCAGGGAAGCTTGAAACTATTAGTTTTAGACAGATCAAAAAAGTAGTAAAATTCGTGATCTGCACAATCAACGGTGAAGACTTGAGTCTTACACGGCGAATTATTTGAGCCCGCTCTTTCGGTAAGAAGACAGGTAGGCTATTGAACTTCGGTTCAATTTTCGAATTAATGGAGTCACACTGCATCTCTGAGTGGCCAGGCTCAAAAAATGAATGTCGTATACTCTTCAACGTAGTTGTCAATCATTCGGATTGAAATTAGGCGATAGCCTTCATCATGTAGTGGTATAAACAGGATCCAATCTCGTTGGCGCCTCTTTTCCCTCAATCCTCACTCCATAGACAACAATGCCCATCATGAGATTTCAAATCAAAAATAGTAAAATTATAAACCGCTAATTTCCGCAATTTGACCCGTATCCTCTTTTGGAACATGTAAAACTGATTCAAGATCAAAATTAAAAGAGAGGCAGGAGTCATCTTCAAGAGCCATCCCACGAGTGACAAGCAGCCAATTTCCGGGCTGCGAGTTGATTGTACTCAGTTTCACGATTAGGTTTATCGTGCGTTTTTTACATTGGTCCTTCTTCGGACAAAAGAACCGAAATTTGTACTCTCGAAATGTTTTCCTGAAAGCTTCGGGCGAATCTTTTTTCAACCCTCCTTTCTGACAATGTTTGGAAAACATCCGGAAAATCTGAAATGTTGACATTGAGAGTGCTGTCAACAGCTGTTTAAATGAAACAATTGCCATAATCGCGCAACTTTAACGTGAGATAATGAGACTCACGCTGTAGTGCACGTGTTACGGACGTTACGAACTCAATTTTCTTCGCAACGCTAAAATTGCGAATGTGCACTATGGTTTTTAAAAAAAATTTATTGGTGAGTTTTGAGCTGATTGCAGTTTCGTGAAACCGAATTTTGCCATTGGCAAGATGGGAAAAAGGAGCATCGCGTAATTAAAACGACTACTAGCGAAGCGGAAAATGTGTTGATATCGTTTTCAGGAATCCGATAATTGGCGGTTATGGCGTGGTGGGGACGGTGTGTATATACCATCATTACATTAGTAAAAGAGCAAACTGTTCCTACAAACACACACACACACACACACACACACACACACACACACACACACACAGACCAAGCGCCAAAATTAAGTTGTTCGGATTAACTCTCCGGGACATCATTAATTTTTTTCGTGTTCCGGGGGTTGCTATTTTAACTCGAGGAACAGTAAAAGTTACCGAAAGTTCGATACGTGCGATTAACTCTCAACATGTTTGAATTCAGTGAGGCGAGAGACGTAATCGTTCGTTGGGCGAAAGGAAAGTTAGCGTCTGATTGGTAGCTTGAATGTGGACAGGAGCCTTTTATGAGCTTATCGACGATGAAAGAAGTCTTGAAGTCGCTTCATCTGCGATGAATTCCAACGGTAGAATATTTAGAGCTTCCACCGTAAGAATCCCCAAGGTTCTGAATAAAGAACAATCTTTTGAGTTCAGCGAAGAAAGGGTTTTTGTGCTCTCGGGGTTTTCAATATACTGTTGATTTCTTCTTTCAGGGCGTACTTTGATAGATTAAACTTCGTTGTCCGACCGACTACAATTCGTGATAAAAGACGGAAGACGTCTCCGTGTGTTATTTCGGACCGGGAGGGGGGTTTTTTTTAAGGGACGTAAGCCCTCATCAATGGACGAAGGTAGAAAAATCGTCGCACGTACACGGAGCTGAAGAAAGTTGTGAGATGCCTCGTCGTTTTAAGTAGCTCTCGAAACCAGTGGAATTAGACGCGTGGAAATCTACTAAGCTCTTTCGTCGAGAACGAGGGTTTCTTTCCCTGCGGCACTGTATGCTTTTTAGGTTTATGAGAGATTTTCGAGACACTCCGCTACGTACGAACCTGTCTAAATTCAATTAATGTTCTTCGCTAGCCCGCGCCACTGATGGATTACCGTTTGCCGAAATCCTCCTCCACAGTAGTGGTAGTTCCTCGAGGGAATCGGGAGTACTCCAATTTTGTTGGCTTAGAAGTATCTATCAGTTGAATGAGACTCCATAAGCTCCTGTTAAATCACCAGAAGTATTTTTGTGAGTATGAGATTAACGATTTCAGTGAACGGTGCATCCACATCTCTCCAAGTTCTAAAACATTCTTCCAGTAAAATATGCTGATCTTCTGAAAGCGTATTTATCGAGTAAATACTTGGGGCTCAATGGAAAGGAGCCAAAAATTCAAAGCTGGAGCGCACGGACGTTAGTAAGGCGCCGACTATGGCTTCATTGTGACCACACCTATTCTTCCCGTCGATTCCAGTGTTCTGATCTACATCTCAGGAGAGTGAGGGAGTCATGTTGTTGTATTGTTCTGCTTACATTAGCTTTCCAAATGATATTGATTTGGTTTACTGATTAATACTGACTCCCTCAACATTTGTATTTTCGCACAACATTTCGCCCGCACTTTGAGGTACTGGAAATGGGCATTCGGTACGTCCACAATTCCATTTGACCGTGTCACCGACTCTTCTCAGAGACAGATCAAGGCGAAATGTCGGAGCTATGGTCACAATGAAGTCTTCACTTTACACTCCACTTTCATGGCAATTCGTGATTGGTTCAGGGTGGAGCTAGGGCGGCGAGAGACTACCTAAATTAACGAAATATTCACACTTAGAACTGACCAGTATGCAATCTCGATCTCAATCGTATAGAGCACATAGCGGGAATCATTCGTACCAGTCCAAATCAGCAGGGGCTGGAATTAGCGATAATGAAGCAGTGAGAAGGAATGCCACAGTACAATACTCACAGGATCGTTCTAAGCATGCGCAAGAGTCTACAAGAGCCACATAAGGGACATGAAGGCCATAAAGTTTGAAAAAAAATCACATTTTGAACATTTTCGCGCGCGAGTTTTTCCTTGCTCTTGATTTCTATTGATAATTTTTGCGTTTTTCTAGCCACACATTACGCTTACACCCAAAGAGTGTTCCTACCCAAAAAATGTATTTCTTACAACACAAAAATGAGAACGACAAATATGAAACCATTAAAAATGTGATCAGTTCAGACTCCTTTGTTTGTGTGTAACCACAAATGAATCTCCAAACCACTACAAAATATATCCAATGTTGTGGACATAATTTTTATATTTACTCTGCGCGATTAGCTGGTAGCGATCCCTCGTCATATTTGATGACAATTATACTTCGATTTACTGAATTATTGGTACACAGTGCACGTTGTATACGCAATACAAATGAATTTAAAAAAAATTAATATCAGTTCATAATAACGACAATGATATTAAATTTGAAAAACGTAATAAATTGTATAAGGTACTAGGCAGAATGGTGCTTGGAATGGGGTGGGGGGGATAATGGCGAGCTCAGTTGGCCATCAATTTGGAACGGCACCATCCCTCACAGTGACCAGTGGGGTCTGACTATTTACAACCGTGAAAGCTCTTCCCCAGCACGAAAATATTTAAAATAGTCCGATTCGCTATAATTTGCCAGTTCGTTTTCAGTGTACACCATGTTTCGTTTTAAAGCTTCTAAAAATTGGATTGAGGTTCACCTGAGAGGGCATAATGGCCTCATTGTGTGGCGGCGATTGGGGAAATAATTGGAGGTGGTTATCGGCTGCCTTCCTGTCAGGCTTCGAAGCCCCAACCAGATCCCTTGTCGAGGACGGGGGGGTTTTTTTTTTTTAATTAACCATTGTTCGTTTAGCCGGTTTATCAATTCATAAATGCGTCAGTGTTGGTATAATTAGCGATATACGGCTTGAGAGCTCGAGTGAAGCGGTTGTGAAACGGACAACAAATTTTCACGTGAGGGGAGAATCGTGACATTGAAAACTAACGAGTCTCTGAGGTGACTAGGACACAACTCGTGTCTCGTTCGTTTTTATAGATGAGACGTAAGTACGCATCATGGACTGTAACACACCTCGTCAAATCATCGACGAAAGACGACAGCTCCTAGAAAACCTTCGGACCCTCGATCTTTTCAGTCATCCAGAATAC
The DNA here is from genome assembly GCA_020466155.1 of Pachypeltis micranthus. Lineage (NCBI taxonomy): Eukaryota > Metazoa > Arthropoda > Insecta > Hemiptera > Miridae > Pachypeltis > Pachypeltis micranthus. The sequence continues at coordinate 17,785,302 of CM035769.1, forward strand.
CGAAAAGGGGTTTTAGCAGTTTGATCAAACTTACAGCATATAATGTACTAGTCAATGCCCATAATTTGTTCGAAACAAATATTTCTGTGCCGACTCGGTGAAACGCGATATAAGCCTAACAAGCACAACTAGATGTTTTACAACTTTTTCTCAAAACGGCTTCATTAATTTAAATCTAACTCAAGGGGCGTTCTCAACAAGTCAAAATTTATTCTTCCCCGTATGCGTTCTTCTTACAGCCCGTTACAGTTCGAGCAAGAATTCAAAAAGCGCGTGATACGCTTGTGGGCCAGATAAACTTGGTCAAAACCTACGCGTAAATATTTCTCTGACACTCGAACGGAAGTAACATCCTAAATGTGCCAAAAATGTGTTTTTGCGGTTTTTATATTTCCACTGTAAAGTTGTGTGTTGCTCCACACAAGATATTTTTGGATCGATTACAATGCTTTCGGTACCCTTTAAGTCGCGGAAAGTAAAAATAAACTTCGCTCTGATCGGAGTAATCAGAATCCTCTTTATTCGCCGCTCACATTTCCACATCCCCAACCGTTAAAAGATCCTCGATTGCCAGCGGCGGTTTCTCACTTAGGAAATCACAACACAGTTACGTAGCCGGATAACTGAACGAGGCCGTCGCTCGATCCTCCTCACTCAAAAGGGTTACCATCCGTGTCATGGGTTTCTGTGCGGTCGCAAAGCCGCGAAACGTGCCCTATCTCCCGTTAGAGGCTCCCCCTCATGCGCTCGTTCGAATAAGGAAGCCAGCCAGCAGATTCCCAAATCACGATCTTGTTTTAAACTTGCGTTTCTTTACCTCGATGTAGCGTATTTGTTAGGACCTAGGATTATAATATCTGGCCCGGCTCATCAGCGCAACTTTCTTCAACGTACGTTTAAGCGATTTGTATCGCTCTGGCGAGCAGTTTAATCTGTTTATCATTCAGTTAGTAAGAACCTCGTACGACCTGGCTTTAAGTTTTGATTCCCTCTGAACTGTTAAATGTATGGTGCGTCGCGTCAGACAACTTTCCTCAGCACCTAGTACAACTAATCCCATATGCTATTAGCTCAGCTTGTATTTACGCTCTACGGCGAGAAGCTCATAGTTATTAACGTTCCAGAATTTATCGCGTTCCTCATACCCTCCTACCTTTACCGAATGTGCACCGTATAGGCAGTTCATGGGACTGTCAACGTGCGTTTTTGTAACATGTTCTTTATTGTTCCGGAATTACTGAGTGAACGGCGGGGGAAAAGTTAACCTGGGAACGACAGTAATTTGAATTCCGGATGTTCTAAGGCTCCTCGTAATTATTACACGACCACTGTTGAACTTTCATCGTTTATTTTACTACTAGCACGATTTTTGTGAGAACGTCAGCTTTCCTTAAGCCGGATTTGTGATCAAAATCACTAGAGCTGTTTTTGAAAAAACTAAAACAAATTGGTTCCTCGATAACTATAGTTTATTTTGGGACTGAGTTTACGCATTTCGTTATTTCAATTTAAGTTGATGGAGTACATGCGTTCTCTCGCAATTTCGTTCGTGGACACACAGATCATTTCAATTCTCACGGTTCAATCTGAGGAGCACTCAGCATACGGGCTCCTCTCTATCCGTCTTGTCACATTTGTGCTTCTTGACTGGCCATGTGAGTTCCGGGCTGAGGCCTCCCGTGATACTAAGTAGATATCCAGGGCCATTGGAGACTGATTACTAGCCGAAACTAACAGCGACGGTGTTAGGCCTCAGTCCTTCTCTAATCCAACCTGGCAGTGTTGATAAGTCAACCCCTCACGATGTAGTTACTCAGGCTGGTAAGCACAAGCACGGAAATGACCCTCCACTACCGCACTCTTTCACACCTCATCGCTCCATGGTATGACGCCACCTAATGTGAGACTACTACCTTCTGACGTTCACTACATCAAAGCTGAATAGGAGTAGGAACGCGATTTACCGGAAGAAGGCCAACTGGGCATTGAAACAGATGCTATGGCTCGACTATTAAGGTTCAACTGCATCGTGAGCCCTTCTCATTCTATCTTCCCATTTGTACAACACACACATGTATACTAATGCATACATTATATAGGCACGTACAAAAAGTATTCTTGCTCTGCCAATTATATATTTATTTTCAAGCGTCATTTTTTGCGGCTTTTAATGTATTTCTGGGCAGACTGCTGAGTGTGTCAGAGAAAATAACGGAACAGGTGCTGAAGCAGATTGGCCAGTGAACCAAACAAATTTGCTCACTGGAGGTTCCATCCAGTAGGAACCTTTCTTTCTGCATTTATGGTCGTTGTGACGAAACGAAAGTTTAACGAACCAATTTATTAGCGAGATGAAGAGGCGCGTATCTGAGGACAGTTCACATCTTGGTGTAAGCAATCAGCCATCACACATTCACTCCAGAAGTAGGAAGTATTGGAGGTATATTAGGTGCATCGGTTGAGCTTAACGCCTATAATTTCATGGGTAAGGTGAACGTTCGGTCTAAGATGGAAGAGCATCACGATTTATCATACGAGAGACCACGTGAGAAATTTGAAGCTCACGTGGAAAGAATTCCATCTATCGTTAGCAAAGATATTCGTTGTGCCTCAGGGATAAAAGTCGGCAAAGCTGCAACAAATGAGGTGTCTGCAACGCTCTTCGAGAGGGCTGGAACTAATCAAACCTACAGGCTCCTTCACGACGTTGACAGAGAAGGTTAAAGGGGAACTTTGCTCTTCCAAGAGGATTCCGCTCATGACTATCATCTTTTCAGCACCTAAGCTGATGCACTGGCAGCCTGGCGAGTTCTTCTGATGCTAAGAGCGGCATCTGTTTCTTTTCAAAGTGACCGTGAATTTTGCGACAGGGTTATACGAACGAAATTTAAAGACGCGATTAAGTTTCCGATTGACATTGGCAGTTTCAACTGCTCCCCTGTACGTCCATGACACCATCCTCAAAGCCACCCATCCCATGATTGCTACTCACAGATGTGAATTGATCCTGCGAGGTTCAGTCTTGGTCAGGGCTTTTGAGATTCCTAAGAGAGTTCCCTTGACCTTTCACGCAAAGACCGTTCTCCACCGACCATGAAAAGATGCAGTTCAGGCATTTTACGATGCTCGAGCAGTGTCAGGTACGCAAGAGCCCTGACTGATGGATTTTCCCCGAAGACGAAGGAGTCGCAAAATCTTTGTTTTCTGAGCAATGGAAATTCTCGTGCCTTGGTATTTTCTTCATCCTAACCCCTACAGATAAGGACAAAATTGTAAAGTACTAAAGTTAACGTACCTGTTAGGTGAGTCCGTCTCCTCTGGCTTGTGAGTTACTGTGGGCAAGCGCTTTCGATGTAAAGACATCATCGTCTGGCCGTTAAGTCAGTACTGACTTAACGGCCAGACGATGATGTCTTTACATCGAAAGCGCTTGCCCACAGTAACTCACAAGCCAGAGGAGACGGACTCACCTAACAGGTACGTTAACTTTAGTAATTTGCCTACTGGCGGATATAACCCAATTTCTTTAAATTGTAAAGTCTTATAGGCCTAGCGTAAATCAAGTCTGACTGATTTCAGTTGACAAAGGTTCCTATGCTCGGTTTCCCAAATTGGTTGGACGTTGAAAACCTTCACTCTGCACCTCCCCACCCCCTGTATCACACAGTCATTCATTTTACCGTCTCTAGCTTCCTCTTTTTCCAAATTATCAACTATCGTCTTCGTATTGCTCAGCTCTCTCCATTAGTTGGCACTGTGACTTCCGGAGACCAACCTTAATGCATTGCATGTAATTCTGAACTCTCGATGCATCGATCCTATCTCATTTGTGACCAACAAGTTGAACGATGGTCTGGTACAATGTATCACTCTCGTCCAACGTTTATCACTAACTTCTTCACCTTTGGTCATTTCTCTTTCTGTTGGGCATTGAGCACTCACGGTGACTTTCCCACAACGTCCTATTAAGGAATCATACCATACATTGGGGTACTATTAGTTGTTCATGAGAGTAATCCTTTCAGTTGTCGCTATCGTGGCACTCAATGAGTTGCCACGTTTTGGCCATTTGAATGGTTTTCTTCCCTCCACAACTCAACAGAAGTTTCTTCGCGTGCGACCGTCACCAGTGTTGGAATGGTTCCATCCAAAGGCTTAATCTAATCGAATGTGCAAAGCAGTATCGTGTTGGGATTGAAGGGAGAGTTTGAACTGAAGTTTTAAGGTCATTTCTCCTTGGTGTTTTATACAATTATTTTCCGTGGAAACTAAAAAAATCAGACACAACTCTTTGGAGTAGCTAGTGAAAATAGGAATTGAAACATGCAGAGAATCGCCATGATACAGTAAAAGGTTTCTTGAGAAAGGCTGGAATATTGACATGCCAAGAGGATCGTGCCAAGATGGCCTCCAAATTTTCTCAAAAATGGCTAAAACGACTTTATCAACTTTTGCTTGTAATTTTCTCAAGTATGTCGATTTTCGTAGTAAATGCACAGTAAAACAGACACAAAAGTAAAATAAAACGTCCATCTCTAGGTAAATTACGAGAGCAACCCAATGAATTATCACAAATTTCGAAGAAATGCTATTTTATCGCAATTATTACTTTATAAATTCTGCTTAAGCGTTCTCAAAATTCGGTGGGCCAATATGTACTGTTGTTTCTTCAATCGACCCTTTTCGCAGTATTTTCATTACAATTTTTAAACATTAAACACGAACCTTCTCAAAAAGATCACGCGGAGTCTCATAAATGAGGTCGTGCTCAAGTAAGAGCAGCGCAATAAAAGTTTTTACAAAGTTCATATAAACTGAGTTCAAATAAGGTTGGATTAGTACATTACCCCGGGGTAAAAGGGCAACGTTAATTAAGAAGGAAAAAATTAAACGCCTAATTAATGTGAACGTAATTCGTTTAATTTAAAACATCCAATTTCCGGACAATAATTGTGGTAAACCAACTGAGCGTCTCGACTAAATTTATAGTTGGCGTTTAATTTTCCACTTGTCTGGTGAAATTCCTTTATACGCGGAACAAAAGAATCTCAGCAATTTAGCTTTGCCGAGCAAAGCAAACAATATTTCAAAGGATTTCTTCCTCGTTTCAACGGCACCCCTCCTCCTATCGTTTGAGTGGTGTAATATCAAAGGAGTTCCCTGGCAGCTGTCCAGGTTGCGAAGGATTTGCGCTCGAGATGCTCGAGACCGTGTATTACGGAGCTCAATTCCAATTCAGAGTCTTTTCCCCACGCTCTGTTTAGTTCCCAATCGAATATCCTGTACTCCCGTAAGTTCGATTTAGTTCAAAGGAGACGAACGGGAGGATGATTTTTAAAAAATACGGCGAGCTGCGAATGGTGCAGTATTGATTAAGTTTGTGAAGATTATTTTAGAAGTTAGATGTAATCGACCGATTCCTTCGGTCTAATAACTGAAGATGACATTGGGTGATGGGCACTGCTTTGTCTAACCAGTAGATTATCTAAGCCTTACTGGTTCTGTATACGAATGGGGAATGACTCACAATACTAAATGACGAAAATCATTAGTAGAGGAGAAATGGGGGTTGAAAGGTATGGAATGAGAGTTTTGGCTCAATTTGGAAGAAATCCAGTGCCCTAGGCAAATCGTACTGTACTATGAGATGTTTTGTCCCGCTTCTCAACCAATTACACGCAGCACATCATTTAACTGACCCCTTCCCCCCTCCCAACCCATTTCACCACCTACCGACCAATCTCGTTAGAGTACATCATTCCAACTCCCCAGGCACTTAACCCTCCCCACGTACTAACCTATCAGGTTTTACCTCAACTATATATAATTCACTAAGTCTTCTCAGATGATGGCCTCATCTACCACAATCGTGTTTGTAATTTGATAACGCCGAAATTACGTGTAACATTTCACCAATTCCAAAATGTATCAACAATAAGATCGTGTGACACAGTCACCAAATTATCGTTAATGGCTCTGAATTCGCTCATATAGAAGGTTATTCTCGCGTAGTAGTCAAATCTGAAATGGGCTTTCGGGTCCATATATACAGAGGAGGAAGGGTTGAAAAATTACATGATGTAACGAAAACATTTAGGGGTAATTGACTTGTACTATTAATTGACTCATGCTCGTGAATGATGATAACGCGCCAAACTCTACAATCAGGTTCGGAGAAAACTACGCAGCTGCCTAAGCTTTATACTATCATGCGAACATGCACATGCTATCACATCTGTGACGTACATGGGGAATTCTTTCACAGAATTACCGGCGTACAGGACACGAGTGAAAGTCGAGCCAGGGCCCAAAAGACGAACAAGTTAAATATACTCACTTGATATAAAATAAACAAAATAATGCCCCTCAGGAAAGTACTGGGAAATGAAATTATAAACCAACGTGGACCCACTTGAATTTAATTAGGAAAAAGCAGAAATGAAATGGAATGAACTCCTTTTAGAATGAAACAAATAACCTATGCTCGGATTGTACTAAATGACAATAAAGGGGCAATGAGGAAAATGAAACACCAAGCTCTGATCGCTTACCTTAATTCACACAATATAAAGGGACATTAAGTACTCGTTCACTGGCTTAAAAAAGGGGAAGATTCGTGAGCGATGTCGGTAGCCACTCTGTTGAAAATGTGGCTCCTCCGCTAATATAAACAGCGGCGAACTGCACGGGTGGTGGCAACAGTGTTGCCACCATTGGTAGCCCGCCGTAAACCATTACACATCATACTACAAAAACTAAACTAGGCATCATGTCCATGAACGATTACGTCAACAGCGTGAGCCATTTCATCCACATACGCACTCAATATTCAAGAACGTTCTAATACAATGAGTAATCTGTAGCTGCCTTATCAATCGATTTGTTAAGATGAGCAAGACTGGCCGATAGTGGGGGCTACAATGCAATTTAACATGATTGATAAGTATTCGATGAAAACGACTGCACAACTAACGATTACTGGATTCTTGGGCATAAAAGGATCACCGGAAATGAGAAAGCGGGCCAGACTAGGCTCGTCTACTGTACCTATAGGGCCACACACATGCATCGGACAGTCTGCAGGAGTGAAACACTCAGGTCCAACGCACGAGGTAAGACGTAGCCTTCTCATGATTGATAGGAAGGACTTGAGGCGGACAGTGGGAATCATCGCAAGTTACCGCACAACGAACAAGCAAATGTATGTAATGGGCATAGTCGACAAAATAGTGTGCTAGGAATAAGAAAACTTCCTATCATGTCCTGGCCCAGTGCCGGAGATACGAGAGGTAGCGATTTTCGGTCTTTGGCACAACTGAACTGGTGGGCATCAAAGAAAATTTTAGTAGGAAATACATGGCATTCCTTAGGAAGCTATGCATGGACCTGAGACATTAGGATTAGCACAATACGACCTTAAGCCGAGGTATTCATCCCAAATAAGGGACAGTCAGAGTAAAAACATAAAAAGGATGGTAGATAAAGAAGAAATATGAAGGTAAGAGTTTTTTTTTGTCTTTTATTTGTAACAGTGCATGCAGGTGATACCCTCACTGCAGCCACAAACGGGCCTATTGTAAGAGCGTCCATGATCCTCAGATCATGGCCCCCTGAACCACCCCATGCCCCATGGCACTGGGCTCACTTGGTGCGACGTCACCTATGTGCCCCCACCACCCCCGCACAAAGCGGAGGATATCCGCTAGTTCTGCATTCGCCACCTCTTCTGGCCAACACACTCTGCATTCGCCACACAAACACACAACGGCGTGATGCCGCGAGTCGATCCCATACGCACAGCACATGCTCAGCCGTCTCTAGCCCCACCTCGCAGAACCTGCATACCTGTACCTCGCACTAGCCAATATTTGCAAGGTGGTACCTCAGTGGACAGTGACCTGTGAACAGGCCACATATGATGCTCATACCCTTCCTCCCCAGTGCAAGCACCTTCTTGGACCTCGCTCTGGAGAGCTGGATGAAGAATTTTGACTGACTAAGGCCGGGAAACCCCTGCACCTATCCTGCCATTTGCCAACCTCTCTACGTAGGTGGCTCCTGGTAGTCCCAACAAAGGGCTCAGGGCCAATAGGGAACTGCGCCGATCCCTTCTTAGCCAACCTATCAGCCCGTTCGTTTCCCTCTATACCCTGAAGCCCTGGCACCCAACACAGTGTTACACTGTTGTTCTCGGCCGGGGCCTTCAGTCCAGTCAGACACTCCCACACCTGCCGCAATGGAACAGTTAAATGATGCTCTTTAACATGATTGGTTGATGGGAGCCGTTCATATAGCACAGACATATAAAAAAAGGGCGGCAGTTCAACAAACTGCCTATACGGTGCGAGTTTAATAACTTTAATAAGGTAATTAAGAAGAATCCCAGAAATTACAGAATTCAAACCACTGCAAAACTCCAAAACAGTAGATAAGAACCTTTTAAAACGATCATGTTGACAACCTCATGAATCATCAACGCACTGAAGGCCGCGGTTTAAGTAGGAGCAGCTCAATAAATTACAGAACATCAGTTCCTATATAGAACTCCTAAGAAGTTGTAGAGCTGCATAAAGGCTGGTTCTTGGTCATTAAGAAAACCGAAATGCTCCCATTAGTCACCAATGCGATGAGAATATATATCCAAAAGTGAAACGGATTATGGTGCATACCTTTGTTTATTTAGTTTGCACACAAACTGTTTTGGTTCGCAAAGGTTCAAGTTTCATATTTCGAGCTCAGCGTGGGATGTGTAGCCGAACTGCTGAAAGTTTTAATTAGCTAAGATTGCTCGGGCCGCTTACTGAAAGAGCCTCCGTCCAAAATAGCTGACTTGGGTCGTATCAATCCCGGGCTTGTTTTCCTTACGGACACCCCCCCCCCTCCCGACAGCGCCACCGGAGGATTCAAAGTGGGCTTGTTCCCGACTTAGGGGGTAATCGGGTTTCGAGAAGGCAGCAAGAGGGGAACTTGGACAGAGCGAGAGAGACCCCCATCCTCGTCTCTCGAGAAGACGCCCGCCCTACATTTTCAACGAGAGGCTTCCTTCCGCGCGCGGTGCACAAAAGCCGCATTCTCCGCGTTCTTTCAAAACAACTCGCTGAGAAGACGAGGAAGGCCCGGGAGGCGATCGGCACGACCCTCAAGTTGCCTCACCGTTCTCTCTTCGATATTGACTGGAAAACGAGGGCACGGCTTAGCGTCATATCCCTTCAATCGTCTTGTGATTTACAATTTTCCTCTCCGCGCTCTCGACCGCAAACGCCAATTAATTTCGACCTACTTGTTTACGCTCGTCGCTTCTTCGATTGAGGAGCATAGGGAGACGAAGATATTTACATGGGCGTTCTTGGAGCGGTGCGCAGTCCTTTGCTAGATGGAGCTGACAACCCCCCCACGCGAACGTTCTCGTCGTCAATAGGAAAAACGGTTAGTGACGAATGAATAAACGATGAACTGGCGAGCACCATCAAAAATATAAGAGCTGCAACTCATTTTAGAGTGGGGAAGAAAACTATACGGTTCGAGCTTGTTGACCCCGCACCACAGTCAATCCACATCTTTCTCTCAACCCCTTTTAATGACAAACGGTACCTGTAAGTAAATCACTTTTATCCCCTTCACGGCCCACCACAACTAATACTTTGGTAACCTTAAACGGACAGGTACCACACAGAAAATCAGCTATTTTCTTGTTCAAGTCAAATTTGTTTCAGTAAGTTTAAGAAATTTGGTTTTCTCGCATCAACGTTCATTTTAGATTCTGGAAACCCCAAAAGAAAAATGGGTTTCTGTCCTATAACCTGCGTTGACAAAGATTTCATTGCGAGTTTCATCGAAGCAAAAAAATGATCGATCAAGAGGTTTACGAGCTCTACGCCCCCTTGCTCAATTCACATAAATTCGAATCCAATACTGAAGTATGAGTGTAGCCGGTGACGCCACATTATTATCCTTATTTCCTTTTTACTGCGCTTCGATTCTAATACAGTTCGTGACAGGCGTGTCTCGCTATTACAGGGGCAATGAGTACCTCCCCCACTGCTGCAATGGAAGTTCTTTTGAATATCCCAGTTCTTCACATACCTGGGAGCGGTAAGGCTTTTGCAGACAGGAAATGTTTCCACCAGGACTAAGGCAAGCCTCCAAGAAACGACTAGACATCCTTGCTTTTGACGTCATGCCAGAGTGGAAGAACTTTCAGCTGCCATTCAACGTTAGCGTTTCAGCTAGCCACTCACGGGAACGATAGGAGAGAGGGACGTTCCAGACTGAGGTGGGCGCCCTGCAGTGGTATACTGACGGTTCTGTGATGGAGGCAGAGCAGGACTGGGCATCGTATGGCCCAATTTCAGTCTTACTAAGCCGCTGAGAAAGAACGCCACGAAATTTCAAGCGGAAATTCTAGTCATAAAGATCTGCTCGGAAGTGATCCTGATTAAAGAACTCAAGGGCAAGCTGATCCACATATTCTCGGACAGCCAGGCCGCCCTAAAGGCTATTGCACCCTACACCTTCAGGTCCAGGTTGACATGGGAATGTCTTCAAGCGCAACGCTACTCAGGGCTTTCTCTTGTCTGAGTCTGGCTCAAAGGAGGCATGAAGGCAACGAAAATGTCGGCAGCCTAGCAAAAAGGGCTAGGTGAATCGTCCGGTGGTTCGATGGGAGACACGGAAAGTAACGCCCATTGGCATCGCCAGCCACGATTAAGACAGGCGAAGAGGTTCATTAGGTCTTCCTGAGGATGAAGACAGCGTTGACACTACCCAGACAGGATCTGAGAGTTCAGAATAGTTTCCTCACTGGACACTCCCCACATAGGCTTCCTAAGGGGGCGGGTATGTTCGACGTCTTCTACCAACTAAGGGATAGTGTCACAATAGACCGATTTGTGGCCGGAGTGACAAAAGGACTTTGTCCCGTATGCCCGCGACAAAAAAAAAAAAAAACAACAAAACCGAATAGACCAGTTCATTTCGGTTCAATTTTCCTTTACTAGTTCGAGTACAAATTACTGCGAATAGTCTGTATCTGTGAACGAGATTGAAAGGAAACGGATGAACCAAATCTACTCAAATTTCAAACTTAGCTAGCATATCCTTTATATGATCGAAACATCGCGTCGACCGCTCCAAATAACAGCACCGTAGTATGAATTCTCATTTGTGGGAGAATGACGCGAGCAGCACAATAAACGATCACAAATTTCGAAGAAAATCGATTAAAGCGAAGTTTTTTTCGTTATAAAGTACACATTTTCAAAGAAATCAAGGTCCAATAGTCCACTTGATCGATGAAAGTTTACGCTCATTGGGCAATCATGAGCAACCACAGAAATTCCGGAATCTATCTAATGTGATTTTTTTTAGTAACTTTCTGCACAGCGTTTCCTTCCCCAAGAAGGCTGCAGTGGTCCCCTATAATTCCAGAACTGTGACGCCTGTTCGAGAGGCCGAATTAGCTGGGTTGTTGACCTCCAAAATGCCCGCACTAGCCCTAATGGAAAGCCATTGTTTCCCCGAAAACCTTCGTCCTCAAGCCCCTTTGTTGCCAATGGAAAGTCCACCTCTTCAGTTATTTCCGTTTGACAACGGATTTCTCACTTATCCTGGACTTTCCCAAATTTCCTTTCCCTCCTCTCAATTTACTTTCCTCCCCACAATGGACAGCTCTGCCCAAACTCATTCACCTACGAGTTCTCACGAAAGTAGGTCGTCTACCGTTCCCCCAATACTCAGCCATCCAGCTGCACTCACGAATGACAGTCGTCTCCCAGTTCTCCCAACAATTCATCTTTCAGCTCGCGCTACTCACAACTCAACTCTCTCTCTGTCTCTCTCCTTCCACTCTGAGTCTCACAACCAGTTCACATGTATTGAGAGTCCCTTTTTCGCGTTTATATACTCATACTCAACCTGATATCGCTATATTGTCAAGTGTAATACAGTCCTCACTCACGCTCACGACGTCCATTTATTTCTCAGCTCCAAGCTCCCTCATTTGTGCGCCCAAACTCAGTTACTAACGCTAAGAAAACCTCAATTATCCAATGATACTTCTCCACCCCTCTCCTCCCGGTACACAAACCTAGCCTTATGTACACTCGAACCTGAGGAACCTTCAAAGAAATCAAATGTAAGAAACCGAAGAAGCGCAAAAGCGTGACTCACCTTATGCAGATGTTCCAGAGCCAATATGATTTCACCAATGTATATCCTCACTTGTTCCTCGGTGAAATGTTCTTTGAGGTAAAGGTGAGTGAACAGCTCCCCACCACTGACGTAATCTGAACAGAATAAAAAGGAAAGAACATTGTTAACATTTCGAAAGGGGTTTTAATCAGAACAGTAACATCAAGAGGTAAATCGTCACTTCTCCTACAACAAACGACAAATTATATCTTCACAACCGTTCCTAACATGTACTTAAAACAGGCCAATGGCAGGTACTCATTATCACCAGAACGCTTATGCAAGACAAACAGTAGATGATGGAAAGCATTCAATGAGTGATGAAAACCGTTAGACCGAATTTTATGAAAAACGAACTTCTAAGGTACAGAGGCTCCAATTTTCGGATGTATTTTGACAAATTATATAAAAACATATGGATTTGGTTCGTCCTGGACAACCATCAAAGGTGCTATGGGGGAAATCATATTGGAACTGGGACATGTAGAACGCTTACGTATATTTAAGGAGTAACTGAAACTCGTATAACCTAAAGAGAATAGAGAAAAATAATATGAAACGTTACGAGCAAATATAAAAGTTCTGTTCGGTATATGGTGAAAAAGAGCTGTGAAATTTCCAAACAGTTTCTCTTTTACAGCAGATTCGATTGTTGTTACCCTTCCACGTTCAACTGCAGGCGAAAATACGGAATTCGATTCAGTTTGTTCCAGCGGTTCATGCGCGATTTCATTCATGGACACTGTTCGGCAGGCCGAATTGGCTGGGTCTTTGACCTCCAAAATGTCCGCACTAGCCCTAACGGAAAGTCACTGTTTCCCCAAACACCTCCGTCCTCAAGCCCTTTTGTTATCTTTGGAACGTTCACCGCTTCATTCATTTCCAATTGACAACAGATTTCCCCTGTTCTGGACTTTCCTATCTATCTTTTCCCACCCCTCAATTTAGATTCCTCTTCTCAACAGACAGCTCCTTCCAAACTCTCGCGATACAGTCGTCTACCAGTTCTCCCGACGAATCATCTCTCAGCTCGCGCTAGTCCCAACTCAACTCTATCTATCCCTCTCTGCCCTCTCCCTCCACATAGTATCTCACAACCAGTTTCACATGTATTGAGAGTCTCCAACTTGCGTACGCGTTTATATACTCATAATAGGCACTCACTGAAACCAAAATTAATACTGTTAACCAAAATTGAGATGCTGTATCAACTGTGTTCACAAATACACGCAGACCATTCACCCGAATTATGTTTTTTGCATTCAGTATACTTCGACACGAAAATAGTTGAAGATACTCACGCCATAAAATCAAGAAGAATATTTACACTCGGGCAATTACTCCGTTTCCCATTTCATAATTTTGTTCACTTTTGATCTATTCGCGATTGCACTTTTAAGATAAAATATACCTGTGTAGAAAATTATGAAAGCGGGATATTTGTGAGAGTGTAAATACGAGTATAGCACTATATTTTTTCTTTCGACCGGCAAACAGAAGATTCAACGGTTCATTTCCACATTTTCTCTCGAATGAAAATCCGGAGCTTCCGCATATGAAAACCTCTTTAACGTTGGCGTTCAAACGGAAGTTAGTAGCGGAAAAATATTGCAGGAGGAGATGCTTCGAGAAACGAGGTCAGTTGCGAGGGAGTGCGTTCCCCGGTCGGACATGCAATATGCACCTTCCCTTTCCGCTGCTTTTTCCTTTGCCTCTCAACGACCAAGTTTTATCGGAAGGTTGAACGTTTCATTACTTCACCGCCGGACCTTTTTCTCCGTTCAATTATAAAGAATTATAAAGCGCACTTGATCTCCCGCAGGCCGCTGGTCCCCTTCTCTTCGGCTCTTATTAACATTTTCCACCCTCGTCTGCTTCATGATGTGCTTTTTTTTCTTCTTTTTTTTGCGGCTAATTAAACGAACTTTATATCGTTCGGCTCCTCATGAGCTGTAACTTGTGACCTGACAGTGAATTGATTTTTACTGCCCTACTTCAACGTGGAAGGGAGTGTCGGAAACCAGACCGTCGTCGAAAGTTCGCAATATTCATGAAACGGTTTCGCCAAACCTTACTGACCTGGTTTGCATCACAGCAGAAGTCAATTCTGTTCGGATAGCGTAATGAATAGGTCAATTATAGCACCCCATGAATTGAATGCACCAATTTAAACTTTTATTAATTTTCTTGGTTAATTAACGTTTTAATTTGACAACTAATTGTTTTGCTAAATTCAGTTCATTTCTTTTGGGACGATGACCCCTTGAAATCTAGGCGAGAGCTAAGCTGCGTGCTGCGGAGAGCGCCCGGCATCACGCAGGAATCATGCACGATTGCTTATGTTCATTGCACGGTCTCAAAACCGGCAGTGATCATCCCCTGTCACAGACTACCTTCAAGAGCTGGTGGACTGAGTGCAGCAGTAAGGCGAGAGCACGAGGGAGTTACCCCTGTTGTGGACCGAACCCTGTCTATTTTTGTTGAATGTAATATTCGATAGTTACAGTTTGTTATGCCAATGGTTCTTTTCATTATTATTATTATTATTATTTATAGTTTACTGCTGGTTAGTTGCACCATTGATCTGATTGGTTATTTTAAATATTGTTCATGTTATTTTAAATCGATGCAGTTGACGTTGATTGTTTACGATAGCTATTTATGTAATTTATTTGATAGGTTGTTTTATGATGTTTGTTACTACATCGATTTTTTAATTATTAATTCGATGTTGATAATGGTTTGATGCGGCACGAAATCCCAGTTGATTTTGCCTCAAAAGGCCCCTCGAGAGGTTATCGGCTCCATCGAGTGGTTTTCCGTTCGTCATCGTCCAAAACTGGTGACACGGCGTTCGTCCATAAAAGATAATAACGTCCTCAAAACAACGTCGTTTCTGACCCGTCAAATAGGTTTCTCGTCGTTAGCCCGTGCCGTCGAAAGAACGCAGGTCTCGTTAACCGACAACTAAAACCTCAAGGACGACCATCGTGTCTCTCGTCTCGGGCCATCTGCGCTACTTAGTTGAGAATCAGCAATCAACATCGTACATTTGAATCCGAACTCGTGGGAAAAAAAAGAAGAAATTTCCCCCATTTGCGTTTGTGCGGACTGGTCAGGAGCGACGGTAATGATGTCCTGCGGTCTCTTCGCATCCCAGTCTTTGGACGACGAAGGTACCTGTTTTGCGATTGTATTAAGATGCGATCCCCCTCAATTACTCAGGCAGCATCTACAATGCAACGATCCACACAGGCACGGGCGCCACGCGAACTGTCAATCTTTTCCACGGCTGCCCTCCGAAGCCCATTTTACCACGCCAAAGAGATAATGAGAGACAGCGCACTTGCCCAGTCCCTTTCTAGCAACCTCCTGAAGCCCAGCTCACCTCATTCTTGACTGTTAAGCGGAAGGAAAGCGCTGAGAGGTGAATTCGCATGTTGCTTGGTTCGTACCTTAAAAGATAATCACGTCCTCAAATTAAATGAACTGCTCTCAGGGCTACAGCACAAGTAAATAAATACGAAAAAACTGAACTAAATAAATTATTCTCGAGTCCTAACTGAGCTCACAATTGGATAGCAATTAAAATTAAAGATCTCTGAATGGATCCGAAAAGATTTCATCGGGACGTGACCTCAACTAATTCACTTCGATCCGAAAAGAGGAACTGAAATAATAAATAACTTTTCAAAAGACTAATGCAGGCGATAGCGCGGTATAGCCCTGAATAAAATGAGTTTTACGTAACGGTACGTTATTAGTAAATCTTCCTAAAAGCGAGACAAAAGTTTCGGATTGTGGATCAGTGAATCCTGAAATAACGCCAACAGCGAAACATCAATCGACTAACCGAAAACCGCGATTTGGTGTGGTTATACTAGGTACTAGGGAGTTGCAAATCTGACGATTAGAATGGTAATTTCTTGAAAAAGGACTAAAGTTGTGATTGAAGTTCAAAAGTTGATGGTTGAATTGAACTTTAGCTGAGAGTGTAACTATATCATGTGTAGGGCTGAGCGGGCGTAAGGAGGGTGCAAAAATAAGGGGTGAGAAGTGAGATAAGGGAAAAGGGATATAGAAAACCTTGTTGAATTAGCAAGTACCATGTCGGTTCTAGAAATATTTAACCTTGTTGTCAGTAGGGTCAAGGTAAGTCCAATTGGATTGAGGACAGCGATCTTTCCTACCAATTTTAGCTTGAGTTGAGCCAAACACATGTTGTAATGTAATTTTAAAAAGAACATTAAAAAAAAAAACAATCAAATAAATAATTCGAAACCAGTAATCCAAACAGTTAGCTTGCGCATAATTCCGCCACGCGGCAAATTTCATGTTGCTTCTCGCATATTTGTTTTCGCCCTCCAGCAGTTTTCGAAGCTTCACAACCTCGATCACGAGGGGCTGCGAAAGGTTATGGGACGAGTCCCAAAAATATTTTGTTTTCCTTCGCACTAAATTTTGGTTTACTTTTCATATCGAATAAACCGTCCGTTTTCGGCCAGGAAAATTGTTTTAACGACCCCCCATCCCTATATTGGACACTTAACGGGCCAAGGCATGAGGATTCTACATCTGCAATGTCTGTCAGCCGTCGAGACCATATTTAGCCTTTGGAATGGTCTAAAAAATCCGTCCTATTGCTAATCGCGCACACACACCACGTAATCTGATCAGACGTAACCCGTGGTTGTTATGGGTAAAAAATGGTTTTAAAAAAAACGAAATGTCGGCAGTTTTATTGCAATTACGCGGTGTTTAGTATCGTTTACTAGTATTTTTCGATGCTGAGGTCAATTCTACTACTTTTAGGATCTCGCAGGACACTATAACGGGAAGTTATCGTTTCTCCTCGACCTGCGCTCATTCCTCGTATTGCCTACCCGTCTCATTTCAACCACCAGTCAATTCTACCCGTCGCGTCGCGCTAATTGCCTAGCGTTGCCTAGAAAACGTCAATTTTCGTTGTTTCGTATCGTTTTCCAGGATTTTTGGGTACTGAATCAAATCGGAGGAGGGAGACGGCGTTGAGCCGTGCAAGACAATGATACACGGTGCCTAATAATTTGC
This sequence comes from Pachypeltis micranthus, assembly GCA_020466155.1. Lineage (NCBI taxonomy): Eukaryota > Metazoa > Arthropoda > Insecta > Hemiptera > Miridae > Pachypeltis > Pachypeltis micranthus. Next base: position 17,802,561 of record CM035769.1, read on the forward strand.
AGAGTTTCGTTATTTCTCTATGCTTCATGCCTCTATGCTCGCACCGACTGTTAATATGATCCAGCGATATGCCTAACGGCTGAAATGCAGTGTTAGGGCCGTGACGGGTTGTTAAGACTGTGATCTTCAAAAGTTTCACTCATGAATTTTGACGGAAGCGCAATCCTCGATCGAAACGAAAATCGAAGTCAAATCACCACATACAACGATCGGTAAATTGTAAAGATACAGTTCGTCGATAAACAGGAACAGTTAGTCGCCTTTCAGTTTGACTCGAATACGCTCTAAGAACGATCTTATCGTTCAACGTTGTACCGTTTGAGAGGTACTTCCCTATGAGTAACTCAACAATGCTTCTCATCATCTGAATGTTATCTAAATAAATCAGTCATTTTCTTAACGCTTTAAAAAAAATGTCGAAAATAATGATCGGCTAAAGAAATCGGCAATAATCAAACATTACACAACATAAGCAAACTAATAAACGGTAAAAATAACCCTCGACATCAAATGTCCCTAACTTCGATTGATTCTCGCGGTGTCTGCGGAACAATGGAATTGTCTGGCTGCCGCTATGCAAGACTCGTTCGAGGCGTTGAGGGGAAAGGGAATAGCTATTGGCAGGTCGCCGTTGGCTCCAAGGATTTGAGCAGCTCGCTCAACCGGAGAGACGGAGGAGGTCTCATTGTTGACGGGACCAAACAATTTTGCAGATAAGAGGCCTTCAGCCTCAACTGGGCATCAATTTTCGTGATTGGACGGAACGTTCCGTTTATTGAGTTCGAATCGACTCCGAGAAGATACCGACACTTCGGGCTAACGACGGAGCTTTGATTTATTTACGTTAAATAATCGAGGGCTTAACACGATCAACCGAGTGGTCAACCGCCTTTCGAGAATTTAGAAGAAGCGGAAAAATTGGGAAATCATCTCAAACAAAAAGGTACTTCCTTCGACATTCCACGAAGAATTGTACGGCGAATGAAAGTCACTAAAAACTTGAGCCAACGTTGTCAAATATCCGGTGCGACGCATCATGCAACGTCTCGACCAACATCTCATCACGTATAATACTACTACGTACAATTCGTTCTTATTCAAAACTGATCATGCTTTACGTTCCGGAATTTATCGCCTGATTCCTAGTTCTGTCACGACCTTTAATGAGTTATCACTGTAACGGTGTCTATGTAAACGGGTTTCATGTGGATGTTTCGAGATTACTTATCTAGTATTATGAGGAAAAGACTGCAGATTGATCTGGCCAAGGAATTGAGTGAATTACGGAATTATTTTGTCCTTCGATTCATTTGTGGTGTACCAAGTTTCTCGTCAAAGAATCGCAAGTCCTGCAGCTTTTACAGACCCTGGCGGGCAATTTAAGACCGACTACAGTCGTGAAGGAGATCATAAACTTTAATTACCTCAACTTTTGAACATCCTTCTCCCTGCTGGGCCAACTAAATCGTTATTCGGGGTGATACTTAATGACGAAAGTTTAACGGTAGTCGTATCATAGTTAGCAGCAACCATATAAATTACGGGAATACTGTCATTTTATTGACTAACTTTTTTCACAATTTTTACCTTACAACTCCAGAGTGGTATAACATGTACCTTTCAACAAAAAACTCTCCCGTTGACAGTCTCATAAATTACTGGTTGCTGGTTACTCGATAAAGGTTGTGAGATAAGTAGGAGCAATGCAGAAAAGTCTAGAATGTTAAGCACTACCCTTCTATTCACTATTTCCTAATTTACTGGAGAAATTTGACTCCTTTGATCCTTGTTTACGATGCAAAAAAGAAAATTTTTCTCCCAATAACATTCAACATGCGCACATCTCCCCTCCCATACTACCTAAATGTCTATTGGGTTCAACTAAACTTATATTTTGTCCCGCTGAAGGTAGAACAAACATTCGGCAGTCAGCGGTCATTCATCGCTTAGGTAGCTTATTGGACTACCAACAAGATTTTTAAGGGAACCTTATTGCTACACGGACAGGATTTATAAAGGGAAACTGTGCTAAAATAGTTTTTCGTCTGATCGTTTAGGCGCTATCCGTACGAATTAAAATTTTACGCGACTTGTCGAGATGTTTCCCACACAAAGATTGTAATCAAAACCGTTGTGAACACTAGTTAGTTTTCGACCGACTTGGATCAAGCCCTCATTTGAAGTCCAGTGTTTGTCTCTTTCAGGAAACTGTGAAACACTACCGAAATAAACTTCAAACGGGTATTATCACAAGAAAACTCAACTAAAGCGCCTTTTGCAGCGATTATCGAAAAATATCTGGTGGGACGCATCCTGCAACTTTCTTCTGCCCCTTTAGCTATAAATTCATCCATTATTTGACTCAAGTCAAACGAACTTAGTAAAACGTTTACTTGCAAACTAAGTTCAGGAACAACGTATAGTGAATTGATGTTACTGATGGTACGAGTTTTTGAAGTGAAATATGAAATTACAGGGCAAAAACTGCGGGGAAAGTTAGTAATTAATTAAATTGAATTGAGACATTTTAAAGGTTGCCCCGAATATCTAAAGACAATTATTAAACCACTAGCGTATAGGTAGCTGATTGGACTGTCATTCTGATTTGTTTACAACGCTAGTAGTATATGAGATTCTTGAGAAATAAACTGTTAACTAAAAATGCTTGGTAATTTATTGTGTTCCTCTCGTCATCATCCAACGAATGATCATGAGGTAGTCTCACGTTATTTCAAACTGTCCCTACAAAAAATTTAATCAAAAACAGTCATATTTGAGGAAAGAAATATTTGGTGTTTGGTCACTATGATAACTACAGTTAGTTTTGAGTCCCAGGTTGGTCTCCAGTTTGGGTGGGTGATGATGTAGGAGAGAAATAAAGAGAAATACACGAAAATAAGTCGTTATTGTTAAGGACGGGGAAAACAGGAGCCCGTTCGTTTTAGAATCGAATTTTATTCATTTCGGCGACGAAACTGGAAGAAATTTTCGAAGCCACGGCGCGATCCAGGTATGTGCAGGCAGGTTGGCTTTACGTCGAACAACCATCTTGAGCCGCTTTAAAATATTGTCACCTTCCACAAGAATAAGACGAAGGGTAATAAAAAATCCTACCCTCGTTCTCAGATTCAACGAAAAGTTTCCTTTCGACCTCCGTCAAAGTAGCCCCCAATCAATGCGAATCTTTTTCCGAACGAAACGCGCGTGTCACGAAATAAAGTGAGTTTCAAACTGTGCGAGTCATCCTTCGATTCTCAGGCCAAAAAATTGTACGAAATTCGTACGGCGAACGCGAAGAGGGAAACATTTCGCAAAAGCGACGTCCTCCACGTCCGTGATTTCGAGAATTAGGGTACTTAGTGTAAAAAACTACCAAAAAAACCAGGGCCGATCAATTGGTCGTCCGAAATTGAAAGGATGAGAATCAATTCTTCCCGTTTTCTCTTTCCACCTCCGCGCCTTTCGGGGAACTAGGTCTCACGTTCTAATTCCCTCGGCTCGACGATCGGACAAATAATTCTGTGAATCCCGTTACGAAAAGAACGTCGCAACATCAAACAATTTGATTTGAGTATCACTACATTCGAAAACTGTTTCTTAACCTTTTCAGTACGCTGATTGTCAAAATACAGGAAAATAGCCCGTTTCTACCAGTTTCCTTCAGTTAACAAATAGGTCTGAAGCTCCAAGTAGACAGCGGGGTTTATAGCTATTTTCGTCGAATCCTATATAAACTGGTAGCTCGGGAAGTTCCGTAATTTATCGAGCAGCTGCTACCTACTCCACTACCTTTACTGATATATCTACGGGCAGGTAAGTGACATTAATATCAACTCGATTTTTCCAAGAAGATAGATTTCAAGAATTATATGGAAAATATTGCGAAAAGTATTAATAAAAAAATCAGGTGCGACGCATCACACAACTTTCCTAGGGCCCATGCGCATCCGGCGATGTTCTGGACTCTAGCAACTAATCAAATCTGTTTTTCATTCTGTTTATAACAAAGTCCTGAGCCAAAAAACAGTGTTCTGCATGAACACTGGTGGCGTTTAACGTTCCAAAATTTATTGTGCTGCTCATACTAGCGCCATGACTGCTACTGGCCAATCAGCCTACAAGTGATTACAAAGACTGCCTACGCGATTTTTTTTTGGTAAGGATTATGTTAACCGATTTTGGAATAACGTTTTTTTGGAAGTGGTATTAAGTGAATTCCGAAATTTCTGGCATAGTTTCCATATACCTCATGAGAGTTATCAAACGCTCATCGTATAGGTGCTTGACTGGGCTAAAATTTCAATTTTTCTGGAGATCCTGGTAACATTTGAGCGGAGTTTATAGGGAAAAAATTGCGCTAAAATCGATTTTCGTCGATATGTTTGGTAATTTATTGTGCTTCTCTCGTAATTTTCCCGCGAATGAGAATTTTACAGTACTGTCGTGTTCTGTGGAGATGTTTGTGCAAATCGTTTAATCAAAATCTTGAGTGCCGTTTTTGAGAAAAAAGTTATTTAGTGTTTTGATCATTATTATAACTATAGTTTGAGCTGATTTGATTTTGGTGTTTTCACTCAATCGCGATCACAGTCACACATTTACAGGCCATTTTTCTAAATAGTGTCTTTTGACTCACGCAAACATCTAAAAAGAACTCACATGAAGTTTTTCCATCCGATACAAAACCTTCCTTGCTACTTCGTAAGAATCAAAGATAGAATTCTGTTAAATTTGAGGTTGCTCTCGATTATCTTATGATCCTTTTGAATCTCCAACCGTATAGGTAACTTATTGTACTACTATTATAATTTTTGTGAGGGCACTAAGGGCATTTGAGCGAGATTTATCAGGAGAAAACTGCACTAAATTGCTTTTCGTCGATATTTTAAACAACTTATCGTTTTTTCCTGACAGATGAGAATTGAATAGTGATGGCACGTCGTTCGGTAGTGTCCATTTAAGTGTGAGAAACAAATGTTTTGTGTTTTGATTACTACGATGACTATAGTTAGTTTTAGCTGTTTCAACTGCTTAGTCACAACAGGTGGTTCAGTACAAGTATAAAATTCAGCTAGTACGTTACGGTTTATTTATAAACCACTGTCACAATAATTGAATACATTCGGACGCCTTACACCGTGATTAAGGCACATGGATGGAATTGAGACGAACACAATCAATAAACAACGCGCGAACATACTTTTGCCGAATAGTTCTCTTTGGATCCACACATTTCAGTAGCCCCTTTACTTCACTCTCCATAAAGTTCTCATCTTAAAAGACGAGGGCAGCTCAATGAATGATAACAAATTCAACTTTCAGTGCAGTTTTCCTTTAAAAACCCGCCCATTTTCAGAAAAATCAGTGTGGACGCCACCACAACTACCTATACCTAATGTTACCGAGTGTTTCTGGCTAGCTGGTACCTACATTTTGTACTTGGTACAAGTTAACGTAGAAATACGCTGCTCGTATGTAGTTGTCTCTCGAGAATGTTTGAAAATAAATGACAGTAGTGTCAACGTTCATGTTCTCCAAAAGTTGAGATTGCTAATCAAGAGCTTGAGCAGAGGCAATAAAAATGGCTTGATTGTAAGCCACAAATGACTGAAATCATCAAGTGACTTTGAATTCGACGGAAGGAAGGAACAGACGGTCGTCAAAGGAAAACTATTTTCCGGACAGATCAACCACTCGCTACACTAAAAACCTCGGTCAGGTCAATACAACGATATTGAGGTTCACATTAAGTAGTTTCCGGTTCGGAAAATGTTTATTTGCCCCTCGAGGGAGGGAAAAGGAGGAAAAGAGGAAGCGGGAAAACAAGTCAATACCGGGAAAGCGGGAGCCAAATACGAGTACAGTGTAATATCGAACTGTTGGAACTGCACAACGAGATTTTCCTTCCCTTCCGCCACCCATGCAACGCCACTCACGCCCTTTTCACCTCAGTTCAAATCCCTTTCGCTCCCGCAGCGACTCTCGACTTCCACAATAAAAGCTCCAGTCAACTAAAGCGATACTAACTTGGAAATAAAATTCACGGCGAATGGATTCGGAGGGGAATAACAAGTGGTCCGAACAGCGCTTCACGCAACAATCCCATAAATCTCCGACGTCAAAACTTTATTCCACTAACTTAGGAATCGCGGTTAAACCTCGTGCTTCGAATTGAGCGGACCCGAACAGCGCACGACTTTCCTCGCCCTTGAAGTCAGTTGCCCGCAATTATTATTAAAGCATTTACCGCAACTGTCAAAAAAGTTGGAGGGCGAATTTTCAGAAAATTGATGTTTCACGATATTTCGTAACAAATCCTAGAGATTATTAATATCCTCAGTCCTAAGAATTAGGAAGGAAAATTACGAAACCATATTTTTGAGTCTTATTCGCATCTTAAAGCTTTAAAAGGCTTCTGGGTCCGAACACCATTTGAGGGTCTCTAGAACTCGGCTTAAATTTTAAACCAACCCCTGCAGACCCCCAAACTGAGCCAACAAACGGGTATGAGCAAAATCGGTCCAAAAGCAGCTATAGTTATCATTAAAAAATAACAATTTTGTTTTTGCCAAAAACAAACGGTTTTCACGAATTTTTATTAAGTGTGTCGTTCTGAATAACACGAGTCATTGGCGGAATAATAACGAGAGCAGCAGAATAAATTATCACTAATTTCGACGAAAAGTGATTTCAGGGTAGTTTTTTCCTTACTAATCCCGCTGATACGATACTGGCACTGTCCTAAAAATCAGGATGGTTGCCCAATAAACGGCGAGGGTATGAGATAATTAGAAGCAGCCCTAGAAATTCTGGAATCCTAACCACTGCCGTTTAATTTACTACCATTTCTCACAGTTGTTACCAGGTTCTGCAGTAAAAACACAAATAATGAGCACAATTGTTAAATCGATTTCGACGGTTAGGTCATCATCAGTAACAAACGTGAACTGAAGGTACCTCATAGAAAGAACATCTTATACAGTTAGGTGAACGGAGATATTGAATCCTATTGGCTGAGAGAAGTGAAAGGGGGCGGGGCCGGGGAAACCAGACCAGTAACATCGGAAAAACCCGATGTCAATCAACTCAAAACAATGGTGGAGGGAAACTCCAAGCTATTGTAAAAATGAACCTATTAGTGGTGAAATGTTTTGAGGGATTACCTCATGAGACTTCCCACACCTATCACTTTTAACAATTTCGAACTTCCAACATTTTCCAGAACATCCAACATACCTCCTTTTGGGCAAAAGTGAAGAAATTCTATTTACTGCTTATTTGTTAGATCAAAACTAAAGTCATGATTAGATTCACTCAGATGACTTGCAAACGCAGAATCACCTTTGTTATCCCTAAAATCCTTTTCATGCTCTTTTATTCGTTCCCTAAATTTCCTACCAGTTTGACCACAATACTCAAGTCCACATGAACATTTTAGTTTATAGACCCCACTTTTATCCTGGACGTTAATTTTATCCTTAACAGAACTCAATAAAGCTTTAAGAATATTTTTATTTCTAAAACCTACTTTGAAATCTCTAGATGATAGAATTTTGCCAAGTTTATCCTAAATTTTCCCATAGTAAGGTATTCCTATCCATTTTTTCTCTTCTACCACATTTTCCCTCACTAAATTTGAGACCCCTTCCCTACTATCTCTCCTCCATATTCATTACTCGCTGCTATGCTTTTAATGACTGATTTTTCTTTTAATAAATTTTGACTATTCATTGGTATAGACAGTGCCCTATTGATCATGAACCAGAGGATGATTTGAGATACTACGAATAGTGATGTCACTATACGTATCTTTTCTATAAATTGAGAAATTAAGTTTTTTGTTAATCAGTGAAATAGACAAATCTAGAAAATTCAGCTTATCTCCGCCCAATTCAAGGGTGAATTGAATGAACGGATCTAGTTTAATAATTTTTTCATGAAAGGACTTTAATTGTCTTTCGGTCCCTGTCCATAAGATTATGATATCATCCACATATCTATACCAATACAAGAGGCTGTTTGATTTACATTTTCCAAAAATTTGTTTTTCAATATAATCCTTATAAATGTCCGCCAGCAAAGGAGACAGTGGAGAACCCATCGCAACCCCCGGCTGAGTATAATATTTACCCTCAAACAAGAAATAATTCTGATCCATACAAACAGAAATTAAACTAGACAATTCATTCTTTTCAAAAATATCGAGGTTCGAATAATGGATAAGCCCATTAACCACATCTTTGCAGGTAGCTACATCGAGATTGGTAAACAAGCTCACCACATCAAACGAAGCAAGTTTGACATTTGGAGGTGCTTGTATATCTTTAATTTTTGATACCAAATCTTGTGAATTTAGGACGGTGTTTTTTGGCCGAAAGTTGATTTCACTCCTAAACAAAATATTTAATTTTTTAGCCGATTTGTAAGCTGGGGCACCAATATATGACACAACTGGTCTCATTGGTACTCCTACTTTATGAATTTTTGGAAGACAGGATAACCTAGGCGCATGAGGATTCATTTCTACAAAGCTTGGTTTGTACATATTTTTAAGAATATTATCTGACTTGGTAACTATTTTACGGATTAATTTTTGATAACTATCAGTTGGATCTAAATTCAGGAGTTTACAACTATTATCTTCTAAAAATTTAAGAGTATTTTCAATATAACCTTGTTTAGATAAAATGACAGTGGTGTTACCTTTATCTGCTTTAAGAGCTACAATGTTTTTGTCGGTGAACTTCTTCTTCAACACGGCTGCTAGTCGTTCCTCTTGTCCCTTGTGAAATTCTTACATCCTTCTTCATTTCTTCAGCACATAAAGCCTTTGTCACGTATGGACCATTAGAAGCTTCAATAGAAATATCTGGTGCGTAGCAACACACAACTTTCCGCCACCCCTTTAAGTTCGAACACCACCTTCATAGGCGGGCGCTATATCTTCGTTCAACGCATTTTTACAGGAACATTTATGGAGAACAAAATGTAGGGACTAGTTAGTTGAGAGTACTCCGAATGTTTGATCGAAATCGTTAGAGCCGTTTTTGAGAAAATTGGAATACCGATAAAATAATATTCGACAAATCTCCTTTTTTGTGTTAACTTGGCTTATATCTCCGTTCAACAGATATATACAGAAATAATTATAGAGAATGAAATGTTGGTATGGGTGACTAAAAGACACTCCATTAGAATTTATCACATCTGGTAAAGAAGTTACCCTGGAATTTACGGAAATGTTAGAAAAAACGTTATTTTCGACACATTTTGATTTTTATCTCTGTTCAATGGACCGTCACAGGAACATTTATTGAGAAGAATATGTAGGTATCAACTATTTGAAAACATCCTGTGAGTTTGGTGGAAATCGCTGAAGCCGTTTTGCCAAAAGCGTAAAAACCTATTTTTGCTTCAGGGGCCCATACCTCCGTTCACCGTATTTTCATGGAGATATGTATGGAGAAGAAAAGTTAGGTATTGATTAGGAGAAGATAATTTGAAAGTTTAATCAAAATCGTTAGAGCCGTTTTCGAGAAAAATGCGAAAAACCCTAGTTTTTGGTACATTTTCGTCCCCCACCCCCCCTTCCCATCGGCCGAAATCGTCCATAACCTTATTTTGGTGTCTACAAAAAATAACGAACAAAACAAAAAAAGAACCAACTCAATCGGATCAGCCGTTCGCCCGCAAATCGAACTACAGACACACACACACACAGACATACACACAGACATACACACGGACCTCTCTCCGAAATTAGGTTTTTTAGACTCAGTAGGGTCTGAAACGTAAAGATCTGAAGAAAACCCAACTTTTTTTTTTGGGCCGATTACTATACTTTCCTTCCCTTCGGGTAGCGGAAAGTAAAAAGCTAGGTCTCGTGACAGAGGAACCCCCACAGATACGATTGGATTATGTTTAAGCCCTTTTTCAAGAAGCAGCAATTCTTTCGGTAAAAATGTTAGTTCATATTAGGTTCTGCAGATTCTGATAAATTAATTGAGCGTCAAATAGATTGGATTAGCAACTAAAGCCACAAAAACCGCTGAATGTGTGTGGGGCTAAGGAAAGTTCTGTGATGCGACTCACCAGATAATTCTGCGACTTATTCTCTCATTGCGATGGAGTATGTTTCTATAAAAATGTCGAATCACCCAGCCCTTCCGAAATATACGGTTCATTTGGTTTCCAGTTTCAGTGATTTATTAGTACTTTCAGGCGAGTACTTTCTACAAAAACACGGCACCTTTAGAACAAACTGTTCATGCCGCGTGGTTAGAGTGTGCAGCCTCATACATGACACGGGGGTTATTAATGGAAGCGCAGGAGGCCATTCCCTTTCCATCCTCCTACTAGTGGCAAAATCACCGACGGCGTGGACATTTGAACCAGGCCTAAGAATCCCAAGTTCGGGTCTTCGGTATTATATACTCAAAGTGTAGCGTGTTATCGAATTCATGTGGGGGTGAGGCAAGTTGAGCGTGTTTTGACTTCGTACGTATTTTCCTTCCCCATACGTTCCACCCTGAACACAGGCCTCGTCGGAATCAAACTGGAAATACGATATTTATAGATCCTCCCACCGAAGGCGTCACTCAAGACAATCCTGGCGCCCTGGAAAGGATGAAGGTAAAAAGGGAAAGAAAAAAAAACCGTCAAGCCAGAGTTTACTGACTAAACCGCCGCCGGTCAATATGGTAACAAGCCTCTTCTTATCGAATGAATAATTCGACTTTGACAGATGCTTTTTTCCTCTTCTCGACTCGAACAGAACGGAACAACAAGAGCAGCATTTTCGTCCATTTTTCATGAGAATTACGTCAGATAAAACAGCCGAGGTGAAAGGAACGAAAAAACAAGAGAAAAAAACCTACACTCCGAATGAAACGGCGAAGAGGAAAATTTGAGGGAATGTGAGAAGAGGCCAAAACTGAGGAAAGGGACGAAGGCAATTGGCACGACGCGACGAGTTGAACTGAAGGGTGGTTGGAGTGAGGCGGGAGGCAGTGAGCGGAAATGAGCTCAGGCCCGGGAGAAAGATATTTCGCTATACTGCCCCAGGATTTCCTTGAAATATACGAATTTACTTCACTATATTTACTCTGACTCCGCTATTGTTCATCTAGACGTAGTTTTGCATCTCTGAGTCCTATTTGATCAAAATATACTTAGAAGAGGATTTTTTTCCCTTGGTGCAACTGGGAAAACCCCCACTGCGGCCACAACTGTGCTTATTGTGTGGGCGTACATGAGCCCCTTGATGTCCTCCCAGTTCCACCCTCAGCTCGTGTGTTCTCTGATGTGGCGTCCCTACCATTGTCGCAGGAAACGCTAGACAACCTTGCGGTCTATCCCTGCACCCTCCTCCGGACACAGCTGAGGAATCCCAAGCGCTCTTGAGACGCACCACATCCAGCCCCTCACAGTACATGCTCAGCTAACTTCAGCTCAGTCATACTGAATCTGCAATTCTGTACCTACGGCCTCAGTGGACAATGACCTTTGAACAGGCTACATAATATCCGTATAGTATCTTAGAAGAAGGTACCAGACACGACGTGAATGCAATCAAACTGCCAAAATTCCGTTCTCGGCTAACTTTTTTGACCATTTTTTGCTCATAACAACCATGGATTTCGTTCTATGGGACTTCCAAGCAGGCAGGCGCCACTAGATACCGAATGGGATTTTGGTGAGGAGAACGGATTTTGTAGAAGTGAAGTTAAAGGACGGCACACGGACATTGCAGATCTAGAAATCTCCGTACCTTAAACGTAAAGTGTCAAACTTTGTGAAAGGGTGATGGCGGTGGTGGGGGGGGGGGGGGTGTAAAAAAAATCCCTGACTGAAAACACAGGTGTCACTTCTCAATGAATAATTATTCGATTCGTTCCACTTAAACGCACGAAAATGGCGAACAAATAACTTGAGACGGAGATAACGAGTAGCCGTTTGACACACTGCATAAAATTGTCATCAAAAACGTCTGCTCCTTCCTGAGCGAATTCTATAAACCCTCTCATAAAGGTGCACTAATGTGCTGAACAAAAGAGTAATTCGATTTTCCCAGCCTTCCACGATCTCAAAGGGAAGCCCTGATTAAACAATACTTCCCCACTTCTCTTACTGTACCCAATACAAACCACATTTTGACAGTCTCAATCTGCTAAAAATCAATAAGGACAAGAGTTCCGATTTCGTTTATTATTGATTCATTCACTAATACTTGTTATTATCTATTTAACCATTTTAAAATGTTGGTTCAAGATTTCTATGTTTCGGAATTCGTTACTGTTTACTATAACCGATTTATTTTCTTACAGATTTCACTTGGTTTACTTACTATAATTTCGATTCCCCCTTATCTTTTGCCACCTTAACAACACGAGAGGGAAACGCTCTTGATGTCAAGCGGGAGATCTCATAACTGGAAGAGATTAACAACATTCTTGGTTCTAGATTTACGCGGCAACGGATTTATAATGAAGAAAACAAAGATGCGACGATAACTCAGAAATCATTCGTCGATTTCGCTCGTAAACAACGCGAAAAGAGAGGCGTCCCATTTAGTAGAACGAAAGATATACTTATTAAGGTCGAGGAGCCGCGAGGAGAGGGAGAGAGAGGAACATTGTCGAAGGAAGGCTCAACTGTGTTGCGAGCTGTGGTGTAAGTAGGTTACCTAATGTTGGTGCGAACTGTGTCACGACCGATCTACGTTGTCGATTTTTTTTTTCTTTTTCCTCCCGAGCTCCCAAAACGGGACACCGTCACCTACACCTTCAGCTGCCCGAAGAATTGACGCTTCTGCTCAAAACGTAACTCCGTTCCATTGTTGGCAAGCGATTGGCAAATTTCGAGACGAGTCGAAGACAAAAAAAATAAAAATTTTTTTAAAAATGAGCCCGCACGTCGAGACACGTAACTCGGGCTAAAAATGGAACGACGGGCACGTTGCTCATCTTAACGCGCTAAATTTAAATTCGATAATAACACCGTTTGAAAATGCACCCTTCCTTCCTACCCTTGAACTCCACCCCAACAATTTATCCAGGTCTCCGCGGCAATCAAAAGACCCCTGACGAGAGAGACTTTAATGGTATATGCAGACTCAAGCACAGGACCTATTTCCTGGAAGTGGCCGATGGTCAAAAACAACAGTAGGAAAACACGTGCCCCTGGAATGAGTATAAGTATAATCCATGGCAACAGCTCTTACGCTGTACGTTGGCTATGTTTCAAGTCGACTCAACATCTTCGAATTCAAGCTCTATGCTCGATTTCGGGATCCAGGAGAACTATATTTGCGATAATTTGCAACTTCGTATGTTTTCCCTGGGGACTTCGAGGAAAAGAGCAAATGGTAAGCGAACATTGAAGTGAATTATGTGGTAGCTTTCCTCTTGTAAATCTAGCTGGGCATGTGCACAAAAAAATATTGAGATAGAATGGAAAAATATTGGGATGTTTGGCAACTCGCTGGCCATTACTTCCTCCTAGCATTAGACTCAATGTAGCGCCTCGGCTCTTTCTCCTGGTAATGGAATCGTTTAGCCATCTTTTAACCGACTTTCAAAACGAGCGCCGAGTTTTGTCATTCCTAATGATTACTTATTTAAATAACTAAGTGGTGTTAATTTGAGTTTCATTCCTCTCTTTAATCTGTTCTTTGAAGGGCGAGTTGATGTATAAGTAAACTGAATGTTTCAAATCCGTCTCCTGGTTACCCATTGTTGAACCTTTTAATATTCCAAGTAATCTAAATATTTCCTTTCACTTTATATGAAGCGCGGAACATTGAATTATTAATCACACGCATTTAATATTACCGTATTCCGCACAAAAGGGTTAATTTAAGTTTGTGTTCATAGCTCTCGTTCCAGGTGTTCATTTATTTTACGTTCAATTTAATTTTATCTAATTTTCAAGTTGAAATGTCACAAAATCATATTAAAAGCTACATGGGAACCGTCAAGACTTCACTTGCTTCGTCCTAAGGTTAAGGATACAGCCGAGGAGTTTCTTGTTCAAGATGTATACTAAACGCGTTCAGAGCTTGAATTACTATTTCAATTTATTCAAGAGAGCATTTGATTTCATTTTCCTTTTATTCAATGCAGCAGTGGGCGAAGCATTGATTTCTAATCACACTTATCCAATTCCACACAGGGACGTTATTATTTGCTTGAACTTCAAATACAATTGTGATTCATAAATTCGCAAGTTTTGAGTTTCACGGTCGTATTGTGCATCGCAAATTGTGAAGTCATTCATATGGACCCCTCCTTTAGCTCGCCTTATTCATTTAACAGTTGAAAAACTGAACACAATTAGCAGAAACAGGATAAAGGGACGATATTACACAATTTTAATAAGACGTCTCCTGTGTCATTCTGCTGTTTCAGGGAAAAGATCAGTGGAAGGTTAGGCGACAACCTCACAAGCTGCGACCACAACTAAACTATATCCCTCGCAGTATGAAGTTCACATTGACATTTTATGTCTTCACTTTGCTACATAAACTCGAAAATGTAACGCGGGATATGTAACGGAGAAGTGTCACGAAATATATTGTGTTGGGTTAAGTGCATGGTAACGTCTGTTACAAAATATAACGCTTGGTAACATCACACGTTTTAATAACCTCAGTGACTATGTGATGATGTGAATTGCGATTGACGCGGCCATTATATCGAAACCATCAACGAGCACAATCAAACGTAGTTATCATTGCATAAAAACAAAAAAAATAAAATAAAAGACATAAAATGTTCCTAGTGGTTGCGTACTGGTTTCTGTTGTACTAACTTCCAACGGACTGGTGATATTTTGAATTACGAAGAAGAACGCTACACTGACTACTGCACCCAACACTACGATACCCTTTCAGAAACCGTAATTCAACAGCTGGTGGCATTCCAGCACCTCCCAGTTGTCAATGGGTGTTCTTTTTAGAAGTTGTAGATACAAAACAATTCTGTTGGGGTTCATTTTTGAAGTTCCTTCGAGTCACTTTAGCAAGTTTTGAATATTCTCAGTCAAGGCTTACTGGATATGATTAAGTACCACTCGTACAAGAGGATTCTCGAGCCGATCGTAATATTCAATTAATAAACACTCCGCTATTAGCTTTTTTTTTAGAAGTTTCAAATCACACGTGGTTGTGATTATCCACGGAAACAACATTATTTTACAGCAATTGTACACGACGACATTATTTGTAATTTCAATTTTTTTTCCATAAACCCCCGATTTAGACTCAACCAGGGGGTCACGAGTTTTAGACGTTCGATAACGAGGAAAAGCGTAATTGTTCAATAATAATGGTTTAAATTAATGAAAGGCTGTTCCTTCGAATTGTCGAGACTGGCAGCTTCTTCGGTTTTATTCGCTCGCGGAGCGTTGAATAGTTCGAGAGGGCAATAGCCTCGACGAATCGTTTGCTTATGAAAACTCCGCCGCTCGTTGAACCGGGAAATAAATGAAACCCCGTTGATTCATACTGTCGCAGGACGAATACGGCGAATCGTTTATAACAAAACTAATAATCACCGGCCGCTTGAGGAGCTTCGATAGTCAATTAGGGCGATGAGATAATAAATAAAATATTCCCTTTCCCGAACGTTAAGGACGGAAACAAGATATTTTCGTCAGGTCAGTTGCCAGGTTAAATGATGCGAATCGGCTTTAGCGAGAGATTCCCGGTGGTGACGACCTTCGACTATCAACTGCCGGTTGGGAGGCTATCAATTCTTTTGTAGAAATTCGCCGATATTTCGCGATTGGCCGAGTATGAAATTGGAGAAAGCCGATATTGGGAGATACACCAAAGTAGAGACTCCACTACGAAGGAAAGTTTTGGGGAATGGAAGAACAGTAACGCTAGCGAAATTGAATAAACGTAGTATAAAACGAAATACGTTGGAGAAGTGATGATCGTTTAAAATGTATGGATATACAATTAAAAAATAACTTGTAACGAAATCAACAAAAAATTGAAAATTATTCGAAAATGAATGAATCAAGTAATGAACGGCGATCGCGTAAATATTCTTAAAATATCTGGTGCGTTGCAACACACAACTTTCCTTAGCTCTACAACAATTCACTTTGTTGTACAGGGCTAATTCTATTCAATCAATTCATTTATCACTCAGTTAATTTGAACTTGGTCAAACCACGCTTTACGGCAGCAGCAAGTGGTAGCGATTACAGTTAAAGAATTCATTGTGCTGCTCGTACTCATTCCAGGACCACTATTGAGCAAATGGTATCCAGAAAATTAATGAGGCTGTAAACACGGATTTTTTGAAGAAGGATAGTAATCACTTTTGCAGAGTTATTGGGTAATAACTGTTAGAACTGGTATTGAGCGAAACGGTTGTAGTTGAAATTCAGGAATTTCTGGAGTGAGCCCCATGTATTTGTGTTTAAATACTCACTCTATAGGTATTGGATTCGACTACAGTACCAATTTTCTTTAACATTCTACTAACATTCCAGCGGAGTTAGGAAGAAAAAAACAGCGCTAAAAACGCTTTTCGTCGAAAATTTGGATAATTTATTGTGCTGCTCTCGTCATTTTCCCACAAATGGGAATTTTATGGTATAATTATCTTATTAAGAGCTATCTATATGAAAAATTTAATCAAAATCGTTAGAGCCGTTTTTGAGAAAAAAAATATTGGGTGTTTTGATCACTATGATAACTATAGTTAACTTTCGGTGGATTTTGCCCATACCCTTATTTTTGCGTCCCATGGTAACCTGTAGGCTAGACATCAAGTTTCAACTGATATGGTACGGTTGTTTTCTCTAGAAACTGCGCTAAAATCAATTTCGTCGAAAATTTTGATAATTTATTGTGCTGCTCTCGTCATTTTTCCACAAATGGGAATTTTATGGTATAATTATCATGTTAAGAGCTACCAATATTAAAAATGTAATCAAAATCGTTAGAGCAGTTTTTGAGAAAAAAAAAATTTGTTGTTTTGATCACTATGATAACTATAGTTAAATTTCGGTGGATTTTGTTCATACCCTTATTTTGGCGTCCCATGGTAACCTGCGAGCGAGATATCAAGTTTGAGCTGAATTGGTACGGTGGTTTTCTCTAAAAATCGTATACAGACACACATACACCCAGACACACAGACCATTTTCCCAAATAATGTTTTTCGGACTCAGGAGGGTCTGAAACGTAAAGATCTGAAGAAAACTCAAAATTTTTTTTTCAGCCGATTACATAACTTTCCTTTCTACTTCGTAGAGCCAAGGAAAGTAAAAAGAAATAACGAAACATAGAAAACCGCCGTTGGATCACAGTTCGCCACAAAATGAGGAGGACGTTGACAAAAATCGTTGGAAAACCGAGTATAAAAGTATAATTACTGCCAAAGGGCTAAATTGAAGTAACCGTTCAAAATTGCGAAAAAACTGTCAAAACTATTCACACTTTTGGGGAGCTGGATGTAACTATCGGGAAGTTAAATGCGAATTGGCGGGAAGTGCAGTAAAAATCGTTGAAAATCGAGTAGCAAATGTTGCAAAGTACTGTAAAATCGTTCGACATCGCGTTACGTCAGGAAAATTATGTATGAATCACTCGGAAATGAATTAAAAATTGAAAGAAATAATAAGAAACTAATACAATTCGATGGAATCGCTGAGGTAACAAAAGTAGCCGAGTTTACGAAATTGCGAGGGAAGCGGCTATTGAAATAAGTAATTGTGTAAATACCCGTTGAAAATGGTTTAGCTATTCTAAAGAGGAAGTTTGTTGGAGCTATTGATCAACTGAACCGGGTTCATCTTCGTTATTTTTCTTTCGAGTCCACATACCTTATATTGGCTATGATGTCGTTACCAGTGGCTTCTGTCGCCCTTAGCGCGATGGCAAAAGTATGATTGCAGCAATGTCCACGGGATTCTCTCTAGCGGAGTATATTTATACTGTTATCGCTATCGGTGTACCTCGCTCGTACAGGACATGAATCTTTCGGAGTCCCATTCTCGACAACAAATCGAATGCTTCGCCGTCCAACCTGCCCCGCCCCATGTACTACTAACCTCTTTCAGTTTTGCTTACTCGAGGACCTTCCCCGGGTTTCATGGCTTTGTTTTCAAGTACCGAACAGCGTTCTTTTTGCTTATAGCGGTGTTATTTTACATCTCATTTTGCATATTTCGTTCAACCAGCTCCGCGTTTTGTCGTCATTGTTCTACCGCGCTCATACTCACTCCTCCTCAAATAGATAAACTAAATGATGAAAAATTAAAGTTTTTACGACCAAATGAGATAACATTGAGCTCAAGAGTCGCTAGAACCGAATTGAAAGCAAACCCCAGGTCATATTTTTTCAACGACAATCGCTGTATTGAGCTGACAAAGTGACAGAGAGAGAGGGAGGGAGGGAGAGAGATGATTCGTTTCATACGTCAACGTATCTATTAAATTGAAAAATGAGAACTTCGTTTTCCCATCTCTTTTATCCCTCACTTCTGAACGCCTCTCTCCGCATCGCTTCTCTTTGTACAGTTTGAGCAAACGAAAAATAGAGAGCATCTGTTGAAAAAATTGATCGGCAAAGGGAGGAAAGGCTCGTGAGGAGCGGCAGAGCGGAACTGACGGATACCAGGCACCGACTAACACGCTTTGATATTGTTGACTCACTCCGTCGCTATGGAGAGGCAAGATCTTGAATCCACGGAAAAACGGTTTTCCTTCGCTTTTCCTCCGCTAATGCCATCGGAAGAATTGTGCCACCGCGCGGTCACGATAAATCGTATTGAGCTCATTTCGACGTACGGCAGTTCCGTTTAAGACAGAACACGCTAAGTCGCCCGCAAATCGAAGTTTACCGATGCGCGTATTTATTTCACTAAATACCGCGAATTCCCTCGAAGAAGTTAACTTTAGAGAATTGAGATTGTAAGGAAATGAAATGTTTACAGAAAAATATCGCAGGAGTGAAACCCACAATACAAAAAACCGATATATGAGGAAATGAATCATGAAATGAGGGAGGTGCTGGTTTCAATCATTGCTTAGGGCGATACACCCATGAACAAGGAACGGCCGTTTAAACAGAAGTAATAAGGAGCATAGCGGCAAGCAATGCTTATAATGAAGACACCATTGATTCTATTTAGAAAACGACTAGTAGAAAGAAGAGTAGGGGAAGGTTTCAAACTAAGTTGACAAAAAAAATTGAATTAGATCACCATATTATGAAATGGTTCGCGGAAAATGTCTAAACTTTTACCATCTAGACGATATAAAAAAGATTGTAAAAATGGAAACAAATCTTCATCAGGTTCGGTTAAAAAAGTCTGCCAACGGTTTATTATTCTCTGGCAAGCATGATTGCGATTTGACGCAGTTCCACACCTTCGAGACGCCATTCAGCGCCGAAAAATACTAATAAACCATTCAGGACATGATCTGACTCCAACGGCACGACGAAAATTGACATTTACTAGACGACGCTAGGCGATTGGCAAGAGGTGGCGAGGGAATGGAGCGGGAAATGAGTGTAGGTCGGACAGAAACGACAACTTCCTCCGAAAATACCAAAGAAAATAGACCAAGCACGGCGTAATTGCAATAAAACTGCCAAAATATCATTTTTGTGTTATGGACACCATGGGTTTGCCGAGCAAAAATGTCCATGCCGAAAACATAAAGTGCTTAATTCAGACTGAAAATAATAACAGAACATAAACTCAATTGGCGTGTGTTGAGCGCACGAGTGGTGGAGCTTGAAACTGTATTACACTTGACAAAATAGCGATAACAAGTTGAGCATAAGTATATAAACGCGAACAAGGGGACTCTCAAAATTCACGTGAAGTGGAGGCTTGTGAAACTAAGTGGTGGGAGGGGGGGAGAGAGAGAGAGAGAGAACTGGGAAGAGAACTGTCGTTCACGAGTGCTGATGGATGATTGGCTGACCATTGGGATGAGCTGTGTGTTGAGAAGAGGAATCTGAAATTGAGGGGAGGGAAAAGGAAGATGGGAAAGTCCAGGAAAGGGGGAAATAAGTCATTCGGAAATAACTGAGGAGCGGGACTTCCACGGGAACAAACGAAGGGTTGACATAGAAAACGACTTTCCGTTAGGGCTAGTGTGGACATTTTGGAGGACTAAGGCCCAGCTAACTCCTGCTGAACAGCGTGTATTAACTAAAGTGTTCTTTTCGGCCGGCAGAATTATGACGCACGAGAGAGATTATACGAATTACAAACGGTTCCTCTTCTGCAAACCACCTAAACGGAGAAATGAAACGAAAGGAAAAGAATGGGCAAGGTAGTAAAAAATGCCCGCATTGAAATAAACACCGCTGACTTCTAACAAAATTTTAAAAGAGCAGAACGGTGAAATACAATTTAAAACGTCTTTTCCGAGTTTTCCATCTCAGCTAACTTGAAAGCTTTCTGGAGAACGGTAAAGACGGCGAATTGGAACTGGACTCCACTTTGGAACGAGAAGTAGCAGGTTGTATTTATACGAAAACGATCTTTCATTAAAAAACAGCATGTTCTTTCTTTCCCTTTTTGCTCTTTTAAACGGAAATTTTCCACCACACTCCGTGAATTCGGCTATCTGCTGTACATAGGAGCGCTGTATCTTCGTGCATAGTATTTATACGTAAGCAAGGGGTGGTCTTCAAAATAAAAATCTCTCAAGATGCGTCGTTTATCTCCAACCGACTCCTTGTACATGAAAGAGAAATGCTGCTGAATTTTCATCCATTACTTTCCATTGTAAAGGCCGTCAAAGCGTATTTTTCACTTTTTTTAGATCCGCGTTTTTTCTTCCCGAGGAATTAAATAAAAAACTAGAAGCACAACGCATCACACAATTTTCCTCGACCCCACGCGCATCGAGAAACTTTCTTGACTCCAGCAACTTATCAAACCTGTTTTTCATTCTCTTTATAACGACGTTCTGCATGAAAGCTAATAGCGTTTAAGGTTCAGGAATTTATTGTGCTGCTCCTACTCGTTCGACGACCATTATTGAGCAATCAGAGGTGATTCGTGAGACTGTTTACGCGAATTGTGTAGAAGAATGATGTTGAACGTTTTGGAATAATAGTAAGTTCAACGGCGGAATTTATGGAAGAGCTCCGATATACCGTATGAGCGCTATGCAATCGCATCGTATTGGCACTTTATTTGACTAACACCTCAAGTTTTATGAATATCCTAGTAAAATTTGAGCTGAGTTTATAAGGGGGAAAAAAAAAAAGTTTGGTAATTTATTGAGCTGATCTTGCCATTTTTTCACGAATGAGCATTTTATGTTATGATCGTGTTATTTGGAGCTGTCCATGCAACAAATTTAAACAAAACTGTTAGAGCCGTTTTTGAGAAAAAAAAATGCTTAGTGTTTTGATCACTATGATAACTATAATTAGTTTTAGGGGGACTTTGCTCATACTCTTGGTTTGGCGCCTCAGGATAGCCTGCAGGCTAGATATCAAGTTTGAGCTCATTTGGTTCAGGCGTCGCCCAATCCCCCGCACACACATACAGACAATTTTCCCAAATAGTGTTTTTCGGACTCAGTAGGCCTTAACTATCTGAAGAGAACTAGGCCGAAGAAATTAAAAATTTATTCGATATAAGAAAATTACTTCGTACACCCGGTTTTTATTTATTGACGCGTCAGCTTTTTGATGGCTAAATCCCCCCTTCACCGGAAATTTAGGATGAACGGCAAAGAATCGTCACAACAATGCGCAATTCCGAGGTATATCTCTTACTAGGTTCAATATTCGGAATATAAAACAATTTCCAACCATGTTACTTCAGAATGTTTTCCCCAGGAATCCCGTGGTACAATTAGCTTAACGAAATAATTACCCTAACGCCCCAAGAAACGTCCTAAATCCCCTCAATGCATTTGGCAAAATCAATTTGCAAGAATTTCTACGATTCTTGCCGTTATTCGTCATTCGCGTTGAAAATTTTATTTATGTGTGTTAATAGGAGACCTGACTGTACAGAAAGCCTAGTTTGGAGTCCTTGCACGGTGATTACATTTTATGAATGGACAGCACTAAATGACACGGCAATACCATAAAATTTTCGTTCTTCGGAGAATGACGGGAATAGCACAATAGGTTACCAAACACTTCGATGAAAATCGACGTTTGCTCAGTTTTTTCGTTCAACTCCGTTTAAATGTTACTAGAATCTTCAAAAAAATTGAAGCGGCATAGGTCCAATCAAGTATCTATACGATGAGCGTTTAATATAATTTATAGGAGCTACTCTGCAAATTCCGGAATGTCAACCCCCATTGTATCATCTGATACCATTTCTCATAGTGTTGACATTTTATGTCCTTACTTTGCTACTTAAACTCGAAAATGTAACGCCGGAGATGTAACGGAGAAGCGTCACGAAATGTTTTAACCCGAATTGCAAGCCACAGCCCCTGTGGCCTAGTGGACAAGGCATTAGTCTCCTAAACCGGAGATTGTAGGTTCGAGTCCCACCAGGGTTACGATTATTTTTTTGACATTTTATGTCCTTACTTTGCTACATAAACTCGAAAATGTAACGCTGGAGATGTTATGCGGGATATGTAACGGAGAAGCGTCACGAAATTTGTGTTGGGTTAAGTGCATGGTAACGTCTGTTACAAAATCTAACGCTTGGTAACATCACACGTTTTAATAACCCCAGTGACTAAATGATGATGTCAATTGCAATTGACGCGGCCATTATATCGAAGCACAATCAAACGTAGTTATCATTGCATTAAAAAAAAATAAATAAATAAAAGAGATAAAATGTTCCTAGTGGTTGCGTACTTATACGAAAGCTGTACCCACCGTTTGTGTAAAGGTTTCGTCCTGTCTGTCTTTCTCTTCTCATTAATTAAAGCTTATAAGATGAACAAGTGATGGTTGCTTTCTTCTTCATCTATCTGGACACTTAAAGGGACGGTAAACGGCGAATACCACTCGTCTGAAGGATGCCCAAGCAACGAAGCGACCACGCAACTTGACTGGGATTTCTTTATTTTATTACGATTATTCCAAAACGGTGAACGCGACACTTCTCAACCAAAAAATATCGTAAGCCGTCTCTTGAATTGCTTGTAAACTGGTTGCTCAATAATGAGCGCGGTACAAATAGGGGCACCGTAGTAAATCCTAGAACTATAAGCTCCTCCAGCTATCACGTAGAACGTTGCCAGAAATAAAATGAAGAACAAATAATTGTTAGAGTTGAAAGAACCGCTGAATTCACGCGAAGCCAAGAACATTTGTGTAATTTCGCACCGTTGGAATCGTTTGTGAGAAAATCGGTAAAACTTTATTGTTTTGCTAACCTTATTCTTGTGTGACACGGCTAATGTACATAAATAGTAGTTGGGACAGAACGCCGTGATTAAGTTCACTAACGCCATTTATTTTTGAAATTTTGAACACGTTATATAACACGTTTTTCGTCATATTTTGGTTATTATATCTGTTCAGCGGACTGTCAACGGTTCAATTTATAGGTACACCATCGTTCACCGAATTTTCATAAAGATATTTATGAAGAGTAAACTTAGGTATTGATATGAACGTTTAATCAAAACCCATTCAAGGAGGTTCCGAGAGAAATACGAAAGCCTATTGTACATTTTGCTCCCTCATCGATGGAAATCGCGAACAAAATAAAAACGTACAACCGAATATTCCTTCAGTCCCATTAACCTCCAATCGTATCTTCCGACATGATCGTAGAATTGACAGGATTACGCGAAAGAGGGAAACTCTGCCAGTTTCGTTTCGACGGCGAAGTCACAATTGGGTCAGCACGTGACTAATCGACGATCGCCCGGGCGTGCAATCCGTGCGACTCCCCTCCCAAGGACGATTTGTCTTGAATTTCGTCACAGAGAATTGTTGACGGTAATTCTCACGTAAGTTGTTGGGGATCTTTTTTTTTGTTTATTTCAAGCAGGAAACACGTTTTGAAATGTTGTGCGTGATGTTCGAGGTGAACCTGAGGGGAATTTGAAGGACAGTGTTCAAAAGATAACAATAAATATCTCAAGAGCGATCTCTTTGGAGTCGTTTGAGGTTAATCAGTAATAACGACGAGAACTCCCAGTGGATTGGAACTTAACTATAATGAATTCTTCCTATTTTAACAGATTCGAATGAGCCGCGTGCAATATTGATTGGAGCGATGCAAATGTGCACGCCGGACTAAGTTGTGAGATCCCTCGCACCAGTTATTTTTAATTACCCCCCCCCCCCCGGCCGCAGGAAGTGGACACATTTTCTGGTAAAGTACGACCAACTCCGAAGATCAAAAGAGCCATCCAAATATAATGGTTCGTGAATTATGTCCGAACCGGAGGACACCAGAATAGAACGAGAAAACGCGGTCTTTCGAATCGTGAAGAACGAGAAGTCAAACGAATTAACTTCAACTGAAACCTGCAGAAGCTGTCCAATTATTCAGATGGTTCATCAAACGGAAAGGAGGAAAGCTGAGTTGAAATTTTCCGGTCGTCTGAACGACAATTAAAATCAGAGGAGACTCCCTCTGAGCGCTTCGCTCCTTCTATCAGGTCCTTCAATTTTATAATCAACGCGATTTTAAGAGCGCCTCCTTTTTTCTTTCTTCGTCTCGAAAAATGAGAAAAGTATAGTAATCCGAGGTCCGGATCTACACGTTTTTAAGCCTCCGCAGTCACAAGGTTCTAATTAAGTTTGTAACTCATTTTTCGGAGGTGCAAAAGTAACGGTATGGCCAGTTTCTTCAGAGTGGATGGCGAGGGGTGTTGGATAGAGTTTCAGTACGAGACGGAGCCTGGAGATGTCCAGCAGCGGAGCTCTGGGTGGCATTTTTAATGTAGTAAGTTGAGGACATCATTCTTGAGCGCTACCAGGATGGTACAAGAAGCAGAGGTCTGGGAGGCTGGTATAACAGAAGAGGGGGATTGACATCTTTGGGCAGGTAAGACACCAGCTCTCGTAGGGGGCAACAAGAGCAAAGTGATCACGGAGGTTGGTAAGTGGAAGGAGAAGCGCAAGGCTATTGGCAGTTAAGGCTGTTTATCAGACTCTTCAGGAAGCGAACGAGAGAGATAGTATACGGATGGTATGTGGACCTATTCACAGGTCACTGTCAACTAAGGTACCACCCAGCCAAGATTGGTACGTCAGAGTTACAGCATTGTAGATTCTGCGAGGTGGAGCTGGAGTCAGCAGAGCCGGTTCTGTGTACGTTTGAGGGGCTGGCTCCAGTGCCCCTCAGAGTGCTCAGGGATCATCAGCTCCGGCCAGAGGAGGTTGCAGGGGTGGACTTCCAGGTTGACCAGCGTTTTGTGCGACAATGGTGGGGACGCCGCATTAGACAACACCTCAGCTGGGGGTGGAGCTGAGAGGCTCATGTTCGCCCACACGATAGGCCCAGTTGTGGCTGCTGTGGAGGGTTTCCCCTGTGCCACAAAAGAAAAGGGGGGAACAGGGGAAAAAGACAGCAGCTCTGCATGTTCCTGTTTGAGGAACTAACTTATGCCTGGACAAGGAATTAGCAACAGAACTTTTCACAAACAAGTTCAGAATATTTCCACAAGAACCCCTTTAACATACACCAACTCCTTCTGCCCCCCGGTGATTACATTTTGTTCTCCATACACTATTCGGGTGGAGTGCAATGAAATAAAATGCCTCGCACTATCTCATCTCATAATTTGTCTCGGCTATATCGACGCTACTGACACGCACTCTAAAGCATATGCTCGCATCGACTAGCCGGCTACTGGTGCGCTCGCTCAGAACTCCATCATTGTACCACCCTGGACCTACAACCTAACAATCGCCCACGGCCAAAAACAATTTAGGAACTGCCCCGAGGACGTATCTCCAGCCCGGAGGACGCGCATAATCACGAAATTGGAAGGAATTTTTATTTCCGATATATTTTGAGAGTGTCATTTTTACAGAATTCGGCCGAGGGTGATTTTAAATCTGAGAATCTGGAATCCCGAACCACCATTGTGTATCCAACATCCACATTTCATCTTGCCGAGGAGAGAAGACGACTCAGGGGCATGTGGCGTTGGTCTTCTGTTCCGTGTCAGTAAATACTTTTAATTCACCAATTGGCTTTTCATTTCAATATCTTCCCCGCTTTTTACTTCTCATAAACACGGTTTTCGTTTAACGGGGAAGAAGGGGTTTATTATCGAGCTCCTTAACCGTAAACATCAAGTTCGTGGTTTTTCCCGTTCCAGCATCGCGGCGGCGTTGGTGGAGTTTTATGACTAACAGCAAAAGAGAGCCCCCGTAACACACACATATTTCTTTGTCGTTTTCTTGCCAACCCCTTGCAAAGGATCCGCTGGATCCTCACCGTTGATTACCGCGGGTCCCCAACCGAACCGTTACACCACGCAACTCGCAGATTATTGAGCAATAACTCAACTCACTTTCTCTAAATCGTCATTTCCCGCTAAGGCTGTCGGACAACGCGAAAACCAACCGGGTTTTCGTCCTATTCCCCTTGAAAAAAACTTCCTCCCTCCTCTGACTACCCTAAACGGCAACGTACGGAACAAATTAATGCGTTTCTTTTTCGCTTACCGAGAATAAGATGAAGTTTGGCGTCCGTCTGGAAGGCGTAGTGAAGCGTGACGAGAAAAGGCGACTGCCTCACAGCTTCCAGGACCTGCCTTTCAGTCTTCGTGTGCTCCGTTGTTTTCTTTTTTTGAACTATCGTCGCTTTTTTGAGCACCTTCATCGCGTAGAGACGCCCAGCGTCTTTTCCACCTTTTTTCCGAACGAGGAACACTTTACCGTAAGCTGCGAACAGAAAGAGACAAAATCGTGATAAAAAAAGTGTTGAAGTAATTGCACAAAAATTATAATAGCTCATTATTTTGGCAAAATGACGCAATTTAAACAATTATCTGCTCTCGACAAAATGTAATTTCTGGTTGTCTAAAAATACCTTGTGAATATAGTCAAAATTATATAACTAGGGAGCTGCTAATATTTCAATGCAGTTGTGAGGGAATCTCTACAGGATATTGAGCTGCTTCACAACTTTGATAGCTTCAAAACGGATCATAATAAATACCCAGAATGAACTAGACAAAACTTGTTTCAACAAACTCAGAGGCTCCGAGCAAACGCTACTGGAAATGAACTAAACCTTAGGTTTCTGACTAGTTACAGACTGAATGACGACTTGACTCCACACAACCGAAATCTCTAGTTCGCACGGTGTCGTCGTGGATATGGGAATAGGAATTAGCCAAAAGAGTTCGGGTAAACCGATAACCTTGAGAAAAATGTTTCGTACTAGGTTGTTTGTTACCTCAGACCGATATCCAACGAGGCCCTAACCGTCAAGGGCGCTAGATAACGATAAATATTCACCTACAGGTTGACCCATGTGCGAAAATCGACTGAAAGCAGATTCGGGACGGCACGCTGGGACGGTATTTTAAACGGTCCTAACCGCACCCGCCGCCATAAAAGTTTGTTGCGTTTTTTACAATTTGGCGAGGAAAAGATAAGGACTGCCTGTAGTACTCGTTAAGTGATGCAAGTGGAAATGAAGTCGTGAGACAGAAACTGTTACTAACCGGTGGGGAGACTTAGACCTCTTTGTGCCCTATATCTACCCATCAGGACTTCAGTGGCCTTACCATTCAAATGATTATCCTTCCTCACTCAGTATATTCCGGTCACCTCTAATGTTCATCTGTTGACTACAAGGAAGCTTTTGTGTCACTGCCGTGCCTGGCCCCCCTACCCTCCTAGCATCATTTCTGGGGCTACATCGTGGTGGGGCCAGGTATTCTAATTCCTTTATTTTTATTTTTTTTAATTTCATTTTTTTGTTTCACTTCTGAAGCAGGGGCAGAGGTAAGGCACATAGTTCTTCGGGCAAGGTTGACTGCTCCCTCTTCTCGCATCTTGGGGTTTTCCCATTATAGCCTGGTGCATGCAGGTTTTGCAGACATCCATTCAAAATAAATTACGCTCACACCCCAGGGCTCAAGAGCCAGTACTTGGATATTCCTCCTCCTGTTCACTACCTACTTACTATTGATTCCAGGGGAGGGGGAGAGTACTTTGCTGCCCCTCCCTCCTCCGACCACCCATATCTGGGCCAGGACCACGCCTTTTGTGCCATTTCCCCACGAACCTCTTCGTCTTACAACCCCTTGAATGCTGATCAATTAGCCTGAGCATGCTGTAGTCCCGCAGGATGTGATCAGCAGTTTCACTTTGATATCCGCATGGGCACCTTGGAGAGCTTCTCTTCCTGAATTCGTGTAACTTTGCATTGAAGAAGTCCGTGCCCACTTTAGAGTCCAATCGAATACCCTGGGTTGACATCGGCACAAATTGCCCTCAGGGAGTAATTCATATTTGTGACAGCCTGTGGTCTCTACATTCCAGCGAGCTTGCCACTCATCCATAAGCCACTCCCCTATTGCCTCGTGCTCTACCTTGTCGATGTCCGTCCTCTCCATCCAGCCGGCTAATTCACGCACGATATGCACCGTCAACCACCACCGTGTTCGGATGTGTCATTGCTTTCCGTGAACAACTAACGAACAAGGGATTTCAGAGGCTATTTACTCAATCATTACACAGGACACCTTCGATCGATTCACGCAATTAGTTACCTATTATGCAGAAGTAGTTGTTTATCGATACTGCCAATTTTACGTTACCGAAGCCTTCTCCGTTGCCTGCTTCTTCAAACAACCAGAAAGATGTAAATCGTATAAAACGGGGCGTTTCTCCACCTCCCTCACCAGCAACAGGTTAGTTCTTTGGTTTCTCATCATCAGGAACTGAAAACACAAATCACTAGGCAACCCGGCATGCGAATCACCCAGGAGACTAGTTACAAACGGGTTCTTCCGTGAATCACGAACGAGTTCTCGACCAGTAGCGCCACGTACGGCGTCACATTGTATTACACAAAGAGTGACTCAAAGTAAACCAGTTGGAAATTCGCGCCACAAATCAGTTTCTTTTCAGTACGCCCGGGTGCACGATCCCTTTTTCTTTAAACCCGAACGTATTAGTTTTTTTCGAACACGAAACAAGGAGAAAACTAACAGATTTAGACCTTCCACTGGCAGAAGAAGCCATAAGAATCGACTATCGTCGGCTGCACTCCTCTATGACTCATCATCCAAAAATATAATACGAGAAATAGCTCAACAATCCCCTCCACCGCCATTTTAAGTCAAAAAAGATGCTCCCAACCCCACTAATTCAATTTTCAAAAATAAAAATTGGTGAAATTATCAAAGTCTAGATTGTCATTACAAATTCAACACTGAGTTTCCGAGATACGAACTTTGAGCTATTATTATAATAAAATTACTAACATGATCAGTTTACGTTAATTAAATATTCCAGTGGTAGATAGGGCATTCACTGTACTGCACCTACACATGTGTAATGTAAATTAAGGTAAAGCCTTACTATATTAAGACGTGTGCACAACTAGAATGTCCCATAGACAATGAAGTTTGCTAATATTAAAAAAAACAAAACAGTAGTTCAGTCATTTCTACCGCGTTAATTTAACTTTTGCAGCTCACAGCTAATGAATTCCTGTAAGGAAGGGTGAGTGCCAAGTGAACGTGATCCAATTCGTAGTAGAAAAACTTGTGATAACACGCTTTGTCAGACGTGCACCGGCAAACACTCCCTCGAAATACTTGAGAATAAATATGGGTATATTATACTAGAAGAGTTCAATTTGATCAAATCAGTGGCGAGATAAGAGCAACACGTTTTTCGCGGAGTTTACCTACGTCCCGCAGGCTGTCAGAGGAACCTTTATGGAGAACAATGTCGACCAATCGAAGGAACTGCGAATATAACCCAAATGGCTGTGCATTCAGCGATCTACACCTGTTTTTGGCCCAATTCATGTGAGCGTTGAAGAAATCCGTGGAACTGATTGCTAAAACTGGAACTTCGCCCGGTTGATAAAATGCACGCAGTTATTGTGGAAATGTCAATTACGTAAAAAAGTTATCTCTGCTCGACGGACATTCCACAGAAATATCCTTGGAGAACGACAATTGATCGTCTTGATTTTCAGACGATGATTTGAAAATTTAATCAAAATAGTTTAAGAAACATCCGAACAACCCTCACTTTTTATCTCCCACCCTTCCCCCGTTGATGGAAATCGTTCATAACCTTATTTCTGGGTCTTCTAAAAATCACGAACTGACGAGAAAAAAAAAACCCAGCTCAATCGGTCCAACCGTTCTCCCGCATATTTACGCCCAGACACCACGCGTGTTTTCGTTTCAATGAACCTCAAAAAGTGAAGGAAAACGCAACTTTTTATACGACTGCCAACACTTTCCTACTTCCGTTGGCGGAAAGTGAAAGGTTAATTTACGTTTTTAAAACGGTTCGAGAGACGAGATTAGATTAACGAAGAATTTCACGAGAGTGAAGGGTGTTACCAATTAATTAATATTTATTATTCACAGGAGGGGTTAATGTCACGACACCTAATTACCGAACAGAAAGTAAAGAATAAACATCGCAACAAAAACCGCAGTAGTCAAATATAAGACAAGCTTTCTAATGCCCTCAAAACTTCCAAAATTTCCTCGCATTGTTTCAACGAGATTACGTTCAATAATAAGCCGCGTAAGAAGTCGTTAGGGAAAGACGAAGTTGCGTGCGGTGGATTCACTTCACAGCAAAACAAAACTCATTAGTCAGGAGGCTCTCCACACTCAATTTCAAAAGTATAGAGTTTCCCGCGCTCTTCCACAAGTCCGATGGAAATAATGAGCCGTTTTACGAAACCAATGATGAAAGCGAGAACGAAAACGAACAGATGAATTACGACGACCGCAACAAAGAAAGTGATCCCACAACTGAGTTGTTTTTTTAACACTTCGCACTTTTCAACGAAGTTGTATCATTTCGGAAAAACGAAATACTCATCAAATAAATTTCATTAGTTAAAAAAAAGAAACAGAATCGCTTTCAAGAGTTGATTCGTTGAAGTTGTGCGGTAAAAACGAGGCCTATACTGTACGACCGGAGGGGATCAAAGGGTTTTCCGGAACACGTGCTGGCCGCGATGGGAAAATATTTTAATATCTTCGACAACCCTTTCCAGCATCAATTTAATCTCCTATATAAAAGCCCAGAGCGATATGGGCAAATGCACCAGTTTCCTCAGCCCCTCGCGCATGCAGCGATTTTTATCGCTCTACAAATCCGTTTTTCCTCAGTTGGACAAACTAGAACGTTCTGTGTGGAAACTGTTATTGCTCGAGGTTCTAGAATGTATGGAGCTGCCTTTTCTTGAATGATGGCCCTTGGCTGAGTAACCAGCGTGCCAGTAATTTATGAAACTTTCAAGACGATTTTCTCACGTGCACAACTTTCTTTAGCTCTACGTAAATTCACTGGTACTCATGGCTTTGCTGCCCCCACTCATTCCCCGACTATTATTGAGCAATTGGTACACAGAGGATTCATGAGGCTGGAGAGGAGGATAATAACCAGTTTTCCAGAGGGACTGGGTAAAATTCTTTAGAAATCGTAGTAGGTGCAACGGCATTGTCGAATTTCCGGAATTTCTGAAGTAGCCACTTCTTACGAGCGTGATTAAAAGCGTATCGTATATGTACTTGATTGGACTACCACCCTGAAGATTTGAACATTTGAGCGGAGTACATAAAGAAAACCCTGCGCTAAATACGATTTTCGTCGAAACGTTTGGAAACTTATTGCGCTGCTCTCATCATTTTAGTGGCAAAGAGAATTTTATGGTATTATGAAACTGTCCATCCAATAAATTTAATCAATATTGTTAGAATGGCTTTTGAGGAAAATAATGTTTGGCGTTTTGATTGCTATGATAACTATAGCTGGTTTTGGGCGGATTTTTCCTATACCCATATTGTGGCGTCCCGTCGTGACCAGCGGGCTAGATATAGTTTGAGCTGATTTGGTTCAGCCGCTCTCGATCGTATTCCCAGACACACACATACCACTTTAAAGTAAAAAATATCAAAGAAACATTTAAGCGTAATTTCCTGGGATATCCCACAGCCGTTTTTATTGTTTTATTTTATCTTACAACCATTGTGGAAGTTGCTCACGTAAAATTTTGAAAATTTTCATAAATAGAAGTTTATTGTGATGTCCCTGTCATTTTATCACTGATGAAAAGGTATTATCATTACAGAATGTAGAAGCGCTCACCCAAAAATGTAATCTGAATCGTCAGAAATGTAATATAATGTAATGTGTATAATGATAATGACGAAAATGTTAGTTTTGTACCAACTTCGCCCTTATATTGGCGTCCCAAGTAGATCTGCAGACTGAATGTTACATTCTAACTGGTTTATTACACGCGTTTGTCTCTCATTCTTGTACTACATTCGCAAACACAACTTAACATAAAATAACACGACTTGAACAACTTCGAATTTCCGCTACTTTGAAGGAGAATTTGAACCAGACAAAAATAAGTAAGTCGCTGTCCAGAAGCTTCAACGGCCCACGCGTCCTCCCTTCCAAACGCAGTTCGTTCGTCAGGGCGGTTGATTACCTGTGAAGGGGCTCAGTTACCGTTTGGGGGGCTCGTCCGAGGGGATTTGCAGCACTAACTCTTATTATTGCGAAGTGGTCTTGAAGTGTCTAGTGACCCACTACGATTTAGTCATCGTTGGAATGTACTTTTCTGGAAGAAAGTGAGCTAATGAGTTTGGAAGAATCCGCTTTCCACTCGCCTTCTACAAGTACGAGGTGGTTTGTTGGGCTATTTCAGAGGACGTAGATTTCTTTCGTAAACGTGCGAAGAGTAGATCGAGATAAACGATTATAGCGCGTGATATTGAGATTTACGTGTACCGTTTGTCTAGAATCAAAGAAGTGGCGGTAAAAATATTTAAGCGGGTAATTTAAACAAAGCGGCCAACACCAACGAGCAGTTAAAAATATTTGGCGCAACGCTTCGCACAACTTTCATCAGTACCTCTGAGAACCAACTCAATCATACGAACTTGAAACTGAGTTGGCAAAACTGAAAACGTAGAAATCGCTTGCGATCGAAGCTCCGCAATTTATTGGGCTGCTAATACTTACACCAAGGCGGAGGTTCGCGTTAGAATTACAGGCAGTTTTGGAATTGCGAAAAAATTGAAGAATTAAAACCGTTAACTTGAGTTCCATAATTTCTGAAGCCGCGCCTATGTTAATGGCGGTTATTACACTTCCATCGCCTAAGTACTGATTTGTTGGGGGGATGCTAATACCATGGGAGCGAGATTTATGACGAGAAGACCACTAAAATTGCCCGATAATTTTTTGAGTTGCTCTCGTCATTTTTTTACAGATGAACATTTTAGTGGACAGTTATATCAAAATCATTGGATCGTCAATCGTTTTCGAGAACGAAAATTTGGTGTTTCGGTGATAACTAACGTTAGTTTCCAACTGATTTAGCTCATACCCTTATTTCGAGGTCTCGTGATGATCCGCAGGCTAAATGTACAATACGAGTCGGTTCGGAGATGACGTTTTCTCTCACGTGTTAACGCACGAATTATTTTTTCAAATATTGTTTTTCGGACACCCTTACACCTGAAGAAAGCAACTCAACTTGACATTAGCCAGCAGGTTGGCAAGGGGCGTCAAAATTATCCTCTGGAGTTAACTTAGTTTTCATAGCGATCCAAATCAAATAGCTGTACATCAATAACGGCTTCGACGATTTCGATAAAAGTTTGCGTAGGAACAGGTCCAAACGTGTGAGCAGTAATGTGAAATTTGTATCCCTTCGCTAATGAATTGAGCAGCACAATAAATTACTAGACATCCCAGTGAACATTTTAGCGCTGTTTTCTTCATAAATCCTGCTCTTGTAACAATGTTGTTCTTAAATCATGTTGTTTAGCCTACACAATGGATGTTTAATGAAGGTTATTAAATAGTTAAGAACAATCCTTCGAATTTCACTTTCATACCAGAACGGCGAAGACGAACTTTCAAAGACAAAAAATGTTGTTGACAGTTTCATAAATTCCACTTGGCAAGGAGAGTTCCCCGTCGTCCAGATTATACTCCGTTAGATTCGATTCCCTTGACTCAGTTGGGAAACGAGCAACTCGAGTCCTTGGCGCACTTAATTAAACGCGTAATTCTCGGGTTATAGACTTATTTGCCAATTTAGATTCGCGATTCTGATCAATTCATTTGCATCATCGACTACGCGTTAAGAGTTACGAGCGCAAGAGAATAAAAAATCTGCCTCAATCATATTAAACATATTAAAACAGATAACCCATCTGCGGAATACTCACAGTAGAGCGTGGCATCTTCTTTTTCGTATTATTCGGCTTTGGAAGAAAAATCCACAAGATCAATTCCGGTCGACGACGGCGTCCTCAGTAAAAAGTCAGGTCGTTCTTCTCGGAAAAGCTGTTCAATAATTCGAAGTCGGCGATGTAGGGCGCCAGGCGTCGACCCGTGAAACTCTCCTTTCACTTGCTCCATCACAACCCGCATTCTTCAAACGTGTTAATGAGTTTTGTGAGTGAGCGGTAGGAAAGAAGGGTGAGAAGGATGGAGGAGAAAATTATGATTGATTGATTGAAACGCTTTATTCATTTTCCTGGGGAGAATTATTGCGATGAGACCGCTCTCTTTCGGTTGCTTTTCGGCGGAAAAATCTTAGTTGAGAATAAAAAATGACACTCGAATCTGCCAACGAATTTCCTCGGGAATTGAATGAAAAATATACGATAAATCCCAGCGTGAAAAGCGCCTAACCGGAATGCACACTTTCCGCAGATCATTACGTTTCAATTCAACTGGAATTTGACATTTCGCCTGCAGATGTTGAGAGATTAAACTGACAAATATTCATTTTGAAACTGCCGTAACGAAAGATACCTCATATTCCTCGATTCGCCGTAAAACAGATCAATCGAGTCGGTTATTTTTATTTTTTTGAAGGCACACAATTAAGGTCATGCGAAGGTGTTTTGGATATTTCTCAAAATGGCTTTAATGAAACTTTCGAATTTTCTTCTACGTATCCAACTTCTCTTCTCCATAAATATATCTGAGAAAATTCGTAATTAAAAGTCCTCTGAAGAGAAATGATTTTTAAAATAATTCTTTGTCCGTTGAACGGCGATAACGAAAATGTGCCAAAAATAATGTTTTTGAGATTTTCACGCATAAGCGACTTAGAACAACCTCACGGAGTGACAAAGTTTTGTTTTTTCTGCGTATATCCATTAAACGGGGACATACGCAGTGATACTTTGGCAAAACTTAAATTAACGTTTTTCTCATTTTCCACAAAACGGCTCAAACCACTTTGATCAAACCCATGTTTGATGCTAATGCGTTCAGCTAACCAGTACCTGCATACTTAGTACACGTGTTCGACCGAGCCTCGGAATACCCGCACCTGCCCTGACTCCGCGGTTATTTCCAACGACAACGAATTTCCCTGAAGTAGTTTTCCATCTTTCTTTTCCACTCCTCATTTTCAAACTCCACAACAGACAGCTCCTCTCAAACTCATTCACCAATGAATTCTCGCGATAGTCACTCGTCTCCCAGTGTTGAACAGGCACATTTGCCTCTGCCGCCTCTCGACCCAGTCAAACCTCGCACTCTCCTTCTGATATAGTTTCCCGCGCCTGTTCACGCGAGTTCCGAGTCGTACCCACATACTCACACTCAATTCGATACTCATTGCACATATAATACAGTCCTCCTCACGCTTACCGACTTTCTTTTTATTCCGTTCTTCAACTTCTCCTCTCACGCGCCCAACGTGTCCGTAGAAATAGGTAGGGAATGGATAGAGACATTATTATCAATGATAAAACGACAAGAGAATCACAATAACTTCTCTATAGTTGCGACGAAAATAGATTTCAATGCTTTGTTAAAATTAATTCCCGCTCATGCGCCAAACAACGTTCTCAAACACAAACGGAAAATCGTGGTGATAATACATTGAGCTACCGACATGATTGTAGTTTAATGACTGATATATGATTAGAAATTCCAGAATTTAATTTAATGTCGCATCTTCGGCTCATTTTTTCCACCACGTAAAATAACGTAATTCCAGAACAACATAAAATCATGCATGTCTTGGCCGTGTAGTGGGTTATTTAATAAAGGTCGAAACGTAAGTAGGGGCAATAAATTCTTGAACGTACCCGTAATAATAAATATTATAGTTCGAGAACACAAAATTCAGGACGTTACCGTGGAATTGATGCACCGTCGAGGAATGTTGCGCGAAGCGCCTTATAAATCGAACTTTTATGACTCGACAATATCCAGTCCTTATTCCCCTTTGTCGAGAAACATTCAAACATATGGAGGTTTTCTTTTTCAAAGCGCTTTGCGGTTGGCGGAACTTGCCTGGTGGTGTAGCTCTCGAAACCCTTCGGAATCGGCCTGGAAAAAAGGTTCCCCCTTCCCTCCCTCCCCCCTACCCATCTAAGCTGAGGGTTTCTTAACAGCGTCGCTACCAAATCTTTCGACATCACTTTTATGCGCTTCAGTTTCTATGTTGGGAAAAGCTGGGTCGTTCCACTCCCCTACAAATCGATGTCTCTTTCCGACCCCCTCTCTGCTGTCTCTATCGTATTTTTCCATCTCTGTTTATTTCGTACTTCTTTCGAGAGAGAATAAAAAAGAGGATGAGATGAGATGGGGAGAGGGGAGGTTTAGGAGGAGTCAGCTACGCTTCATTCAACTGAAGGTATTGAGCTCACCGGGCAACCAACACATTTTGACCCAAACGCCGGGAAACAATAAATAATGCGGCTCAACTCGCCTAACTTAACGCGGATTCATGCACGAGACTCTATTCTCACGTATCGTGTGATTACTCATTGAATAATTCCATCCTGGAACGAGTTGCCTGAGGGCTGCCAACCTTCTTAATTTACGCTCGCTACGTGAACGGGTAGAAAAGTATTGTGATCAGTAACAGAGAAAAGTTTCCACCAGCACTACACGCTTAGAAACCAACTGAATGGAAAACCCTCAATCCCAAAGCTTTGCGTGTGTGTCTGTAGTTCGACTCAAGAATGGCTTGACCGATTGATTTTTTTTTTGTTCGGGATTTTTTGAAGGCGCGAAAATTGGTTGTGAGATATTTTTATCGAAAGCACCACCAATTTTGATGAAACTTTCAAATCATCGTCTAGTAATCAGCACCAAACTTCGGTTTTCCATAAAAGTGTAGATAGTAAACGGATGAACCAAATCGGGTCAAAATTGATATTTAATCTACGGATCGTCGTGGAACTCCAAAAGCAGGGTACGATCAACACAGGTTATAGTTGTCACAATGATCAAACCACCAACTTTTTTTCTCAAAAACTGCTGCTACGATTTTGGAAACTTTTTTATTATCTGCAATTAGAAATAGTATAACAGTACGATAACGTTTTCACCTGCGGGAAAATTACGAGAGTAACACCATTAATTATCAAGGATGTTGATAGAAAGTGATTTCAGTTAAAAATGCCTCTCATACAATACTAGCGTTCCCAAAAAATCGGAGTGATAGTCTCGTGAACTACCTATAGGATGGTTGTGCGGCAACCATTAGGGAATGCTCTTGAGCAGCCTCAGAAATTCCCAAACTAACGTCGTTTTGTTCACTTTTTCCTGAATTATGTTATAAACACGACCCTAAATTAAATCACGTTGACAACTCCACGAATTACCTACACGTTGTTTCTTCAATAAAAATCTTGGTATATGTAGCAGCAGCTCAATGAATTCCGGAGCTTTGATTTACCAAATTTTACCAAGATCGCATTAAACGGAACGAAAAATATATTCGATTAATGGTTAGAATGTACGTAGGGCTGAGCAAAATGCTTGATGCGTCGCTCCAAGTTACGTCACGATTTGTATTAAATAACTGACGCGCGGTTAATTAATGGAACTGTCAGCATGTTGATCGTCTTGTGAGTGTTTTGTGGGCGCGTCAGCGTCATATGTACGAGATTTATGAGGCAAAGACGGTACTTAAGTCGAGATTTGTCCCCCCAGAGGTAATGAGGTACTGTTATGTCATCTCAAGCTGTTCATACAAAACACGCGGTCAAAATTGTTGTGGCCGAGCTTCAGAACAAAAAAGAAAAGGTTTTGCGCACTAAGGCGAGTTGTATGATGCGTCGCTCCACATGTTTCCTCGAATTTCCTCTTTTTCT
The DNA here is from genome assembly GCA_020466155.1 of Pachypeltis micranthus. Classification (NCBI taxonomy): domain Eukaryota; kingdom Metazoa; phylum Arthropoda; class Insecta; order Hemiptera; family Miridae; genus Pachypeltis; species Pachypeltis micranthus. Next base: position 17,840,824 of record CM035769.1, read on the forward strand.
GCTTTCGGCTCCAACTCGCAGGGTAGATTTAGCCAACTGATAATTTACACCGTGTTCATCCTGAACGTGACCGTAAAAAAGAGTTGTATATGCGGTACAAGATCGAATTTACACGCAAGATTTTTTGCAGTTAATTCTTGCTCTACCTCAGCTTTTACTAACAAGACAATTACGCGTTAGCGGATGATGTAACTCAAGTAGCGAAGTTTACAATGTTTTCGGACGCGGAGAGAAAATGAGGGAACCCTTCCTAACAAAAAGGGCGCCGCGGAGGAAGGGAAAAGATCGTACCTGAGCGAAATTGAAGAGAAACGCGAGAGGGAAATGAATTTTTCATACACAAACTGAGCGAGCGAGCGGGCGGATGCAAATATGGCGGTGGACGTGAAAGGGAACGGTGCGTGCGCCTTCATAATTGGGATATAATTTATTATTAGGGCCTCCCAGAACGGAGTCGACGGGGCGTCACTTCCGCCACCTTCTCATTGTTATCTGCCCCCCTCTGGAAAAAATGGGAAAACTAAAGAAAGAAAAAAACAATCAGTCGCACTCCGATTTACACGTGAGCAAACGGGCAGGAGCCGAAAATTATCTCTAATTGACGTAATCTACCGGTGAAAAGAGAAACAGTGGTACAACGGAGGGAGAGCACCTGGGAGGGTATTTACTGCTCAAGCGTCAAGAGTGGGCTTTAATGCTGCAGAATGGAGGTTGGGGGTAGAAGGGCTCACCTGGTTTTAACAGTTAAACCACTCTTCTGAAGAGCCCTTTCGATTGTAGGAAGGAGAGCCGTTCCATCGACCAGAGAAATTCTAGCTCTACGGAACCTGAAGGGGTCTACCAGACGTACCAGCTCCGCGCGAAAGATCTACGCCCTGGTGGTTCCGGAAACGATCAGAAACCCGTAATAACTCCAACTTGCCCACCGGAATTGGCAATATCAATTTGTAGACAGTCAGGTATTAAAGTAATTGGGTTAGTTCCGCCAGTAGGTAAATTACTAAAGCTAACGTACCTGAGTCCGCCTCCTCTGGCTGGTGAGATACAGCCAACTATACATCACACCACCCACAACAACATAAACTAAGTGCATTCATGCACACGATAAAGAGACTAAAAAATATCCCACTATCAATACTATCGCACAAAATAATAGTTATAAGAAAATAAACAAATTAGTAAGACAATATGACTAAAAGAAAAATAATACACAGACTTTGACACGACACAGGACCAAAAATACACGGAATAACTAAAAGAAAAAGGAAGGAAAAAAAAGGAAAAGGAGAGGAAGGAAGGTATACACATTGCATTACATTAGGTACGGACAACACACTAAACCAATTTAACTGCAAAGACTGAAAAAACAGACCCACTCGACCAATGTGGGGTATATAAAATAACTTGCACGTGTAAAACGTCTAAATATGACAGACAAGATGAAAAATACGGACCAGACATTCAGAACGCATTAAATCTATTAGTAGGTCAAAGACGACTCAAACTTGGCTAAATACATCAAGACAACTGGACGCAAACCTACCAAAATACAGGGCAGCACCGCCTTACTACATAAACAATACAAAGGACAAAAACTGACCATATTAGAAAACATGGAAATTTATGATCGAAAAAACATCAATGAACAGATCATAAATGACCAAATTAACACAAAATGCGACACCATATTTACACCGCTCAAAACAATACACAAACAAAAACAGCCAGCAGACGGATATACAGACCAACCTATACAAAAAAGACTATGAACCGACAATCACTAGACTATTTAAGACATACGTTTTACTCCTTTCCCTTCACCTCCAGCGGGTTTTCCCAGAGGTGCATGGCCTTCCTCTCCACCCTTCACTGACAATACACCATCCCGTTAATCTTTCTCTACTCCACGACCAACTAGTGACTTATTTACTGACGTAACAGCCAGACGATGAACGGGGTCTTTACACCCAGAATCTCCCCAGCCAGAGGAGACAGACTCACCAAATAGGTACGTCAACATTAGTTGTAGACAGTCCCTGTGAGCAGATGACGTCTTGGATTTGAACGGTCAGCCGAAATAAAACTGGAAAAAAATATATCCTGGGCGACGCATCACACAACTTGCCTCAGCTTGTAATCAATTCAATTGGCTTCTCGTTCATTTTATATGAACATGGATGCACTTCGCTCGGCTTTCTACGGAGTTTGAATCCATCGTGAGCGTTTCACAAAAACCTTTAAAACAAACAATATATAGGCAGTGTATGAAAGCCTGCGAATTTGGATTTATATGTATAAAAAAATATTTTTTTGAAAATAGTGGGATTTGTTTTTAACACGTCAGGCGTGACGCATCACAACTTTCCTTAGTACTACGTAAATTCGACTGTTTTTCCGATGGCTACCATTTCTAAAGCCCTTGGACTCCCATTCGGGTAAAGAGCAACAGAGTACTTCGGCCTGAGCTGAGCTCGACAATACGTGAAAAATTGTTAACAATAAAAATATTGGCGTTACAATATTTTTTGGGTTTGTACTGGAAAAATTGCACTTTCTTCGATTTTTTGTGATAATCCATTTCGCTGTCTGTAGATACGATTAACCTCATTGACCACATAAAAAGTGATCAAAATGGAATAAAAATGATAGTTTATGTTTTGGTCACTATGATGACTATAGTCAGTTTTGAACCGATTTCGCTTACAATTCTGCGGTTTCACCCCACGTTAATGGGCGTTGACCGAATACTTTACTTAGTTTCATTCAGCCGTTATTTCTCGATCACCGGATCACACAGAAAATTTCCAAATTTTGGTTTTACTTTCGTTAGCCCAAGTAGGAACCTATGTGTTATGTTGTCGTCTTGAATTGAAAAATGTACAAGGAAAAGTCAGCAGTGCGTATCGACAAATGCCTAGGAGGAAATATGGATGGACAAATTTATGTACGCTGTGCTGGAGGAAGGGGAACTCCCAACCTCAGGGACATATTCAAGTGATTCGCGGAGGCACCCGTTGTGCAGTTGGAGGGTTGCGAGATGTGACATTGGCTGATTGCACGATAATTCAGATTTCTCTATAGTCTCGCGAAATAATTTCACCGAAATTCAGTTCGGTTCGACCTTGTGACGTCGAGAAGTCGTCAATTTCTCGATTAACGTGATTGATTGGCTGGCGATTGACAATTCCGCGGATTCAAGGTGAACGGTGATTATGATAATTGACATCCTTCGACTAGTTAATTACAATCACCGGCCTTCTAAAAACCTTTTGCCAAAACTGGCGGGAAGATGACGCTCCAATAAATAATTGAGATTAATCTAGGAAGGAATTGTCGAATTGACGAGTATTTCAAGAGCGTCCGGCTGCCCTCAGACCTTTGCGTCCTCTGGAGTAGGGCCCCATGCGAGCACAACACCATTTGCGAAAATATTCTGCGTGAATGAACGTAATCGAGTGAACGTAACCAACTCGGTACAAATTTTATATCCATTTTTTTTTCGAACGCAGCCTCCAACGATTTCTATCACACTTTTTGAGCGGGCACCTCCAGATGACGTAATAGTCCTTAACATTTTCGTCCGAGGGAAAACGAACAGTCAATTATCAAACATTGGAGAAAACCGACGAAGTGCCGTCCCCCCCCCCCCCATAAATCCCATTCGTATGAAGCTGACGCGTTCACCAAAATTGTGTTAGCAGTCCAGTGTGCTACTTAAGCGACAAAATTGTATAGAAGATGTCAAAACAATTGGAAGCCACTATTAATTCCCAACTTTTTTAAAGTACTTTCCCTTTGATTCCAAAACAGTAAACGGGAACCTTCCCAAAACAAACAAGGCCACAATTCCACGAATTATTTGTACGTTCATTATCCAACACCGAATGTTTTCAACTAATAACTCGGGCAAACCGGTTATTCCGTTTTTTTCCCTTCTAAAAAAAATCGTGCCAAAAGCATCATCAACCCTATGTGCGCTAATTGCTCAATAATGAGTGGAAGCAGCACAAAAAATTTCGTAACTGTAAGCGCAACCGCTTTCTGCCACCGAGTATCTTTGTTTTACCACATTAAAATGAACTGAGTTAATAATAAATTGAATTAAGAGCAAAAACCATTAAAAAACATTGGTTTCCCAAAACAAAAAGGTCACAGTAGGGAAATAGAACAACCTAATAGATTTCGAAAACTTAAACACTACACTGGTGTGAATTCTTGAGAGTCAGTCAGGATAAAATGAAAAGCTTCTCTAGGCCGATTTTTCGCTTAATTTATTAATCATCAGAGCGACCCCACATCCCAATTATACTACTCGTACGTTGAGAAGATGTTCCAGTCAATCATTTTATCCTGACTGACTCTCAAAAATCCATATCAGAGTTAACTTCTAATGACAAGAACGACCCCACATCGTACTCAAAGACTACTTTTCATGTTTTTTAGTTAACTGATACTTTTCATGTTTTTTAGTTAACACGCCTAATCCACCTTTTTCTTCTGCACGTTGAGGACATTCTGTTCTACATTTAGCGATAGCTTGTTACTACTGATGACATAAATGGATATAAATACACAATACACAGTTCAAACATTTAACAACATAATCAAAGAAGTCGGTAGACCACCATCTAATTATTCAATTTTTTTTTATTCTTCATTCGACGTTACTGCCACCACAACTGTTGGGCACGCGAAGGGGGGAGCTTGAAACTGAGTATAAATGGACGTGGTGAGCGTGAGTGAGGACTGTATTATACTAGACAGAATAGCGTTATCAGTTTGAGTGTGAGTGTATAAAAGCTAACAAGAGATTCTGAACACACGTGAACTGGTTGTCAGACACTGAGTCGTGGGAGGGGGAGAGAGAGAGAGATGAGTTGTGAGTGGTGTGAGCTGAGAGACGAATTGTTAGGAGAACTGTGAAACGATGTTGATGGATGACTGACTTGAAGGAGCTGCCTGTTGAAGAGGGGGTAGGAAAAGGATAGGTTTTGGAAAGTCCAGGAAAGGGGGAAATTTGTCGTCACTTGGAGTTCCCACTGGTACAACAAAAAGGTGGGTGCTCGGGGGAACTTAGGGTCAAGCGCGGACGTTGAAGCCCACAACAACTCAGCTAATACGGCCTACCAAACAACAATCACAACACAGCCCTTCATTCATTTTAGCTACTAATCAAATCTAATTTTCACTGAGTGCGTACGAACTCGTAAAACATGACGTTCTAAGAAGAAACTGGAGACGCTCGTACGGAATTTATTGAGCTGTTGCTACTTGGACAGTATTCATTTAATAACCAACGCCAGTATTCGCATATACCGACGTGACTGTTATGAGATTTGAAATAATTGGAGAAACACTAAGGTACGTCATTAGATTCAATTTCGGAAATTGTGCCCTCCCCCCCCCCCCTGCGGGCAACGGGACAAGGTCCATTTGTCAATGCGGCCACACATGGGCCTTTTGTGACACTGGTCCTTTCTTAGTAGAAGGCGTCGTACATACCCGCCCCCCTTAGGAAGCCTAGTATGTCCTTCATCGCAGATTCCGCTATGACGGGGGTCTCAATAGTCCCCTGAGCAAAGTATTCGAAGCGTTTAATTGCCAAGGCAGGGCATTCATATAAGATGTGCTCCGCCGTCTCATCCTCCTCACCGCAAAGTCTGCATTCCACCGCCTCTGAGATGCCCATCTTGTTGAGGTGATACATGGGTGGGGCAGTGTCCAACGAGGGAGCTAATCAAGATTCTCATATCTCTTCTACAGAGTGTCAGCATCGCCTTAGCCGCTTGTCTTAGTCGTGGCTGACGATGCCAATGGGCGCTGTTTTCCTGTATCTCCCATCGAGCCACCACACAGTTCAGGTGACTCTTCGTCATACCTACGTAGGGTTCAGGCACGATGGATAGGGATTCTGTGCCCCTGTTCACAAGGTGCCTTTTCATTGCCCCCATACCCCCAGAGAGCCGGCACCCAGATAAGGGAAAGCCTATTGTGGGAATTTGTGTGCTTGCCCGTATACTTGTGCTCGCCTGCTTGGTTGTTAGAGCCACAAAACAGTTTTAAAAATCAACAAAAACGCAATTATAGCAGTTTTCTCGCAATAACGTCTTGTTTGGTAACATTTTCTACGTATTTTTAGATGGTGAGTCGAGTGGAACGAATCTCGGAGGTGTACGACTGCGTCAAACTGTGCAAGAAAATAAGAATAAACCATTGTAGAATAATTTGCCGGATGCGTGTTGCTTATGCTTCTGTTGAGGGGTGCCACAGTGATCTGTGGGCTACATATGAGATTTGAGCCGACTGTTTTTCCCAAATGGTGATTTTCGTGTTTAGAAGCCTCTGAAAAGTGTACGTCAGAGGGAAAACCAATTTTATTCAGCCAATTAAGTATATTCCTTTCTTAAGACTAAGGTAAGTACGTAAAAATGTGTGGATCGCGATACAAGTTTTGTTCACTCGACGAAATTCGACAACGAACATTTACATTTAGGTTCCCCGTGAAAAAAAATACGACCTCCCCGAATGTCGCAGTTCGAACTCAAACGAAAGATGTCGAGTTCGGGCCGAGCCTCATATTTAGATTATAATGCCACTTATAAATAAATAGGAAAGTCGAGTTGGGCCGAGTCCAGCTGATCTTTCGAAGGCCCTCGTCTTTGTCTTTCGCCGATGTTTTCGCCCGTACGAATATTCATGAGAACGACGATGACCCCGCGAGACGATGAGAAACAGCGAGAGAAACAGAACGGCGTGTCTCCGCTGGAATATTTTCCGCGGGGCGGTATAAATACATTTGACGGCGAGTTAAGACAATTAGGCGAAAAGCTCGGCTCCAGTTTTTCGAAGTCGAGCCTTTTGAAATGATTTCCCAGTAGATAACGACAGTCGCAGGACTTTTTTTTGAAAGCATTTCCACCGCGTTCTTCACACAAAACCCAACGAGTCTTCCAAAACGTCGCTACCATATTACTCTAGTTATTAAAAATATTTTTGTATAATTCGCACATCACCTGATTCACCGAACGACTATTAGCGAAATGGTTCTACAATTTATTGCGCTGCTCCTACTTGTGCCAAGACCATTACTGAGCATATAGTTCACAAGTGATTTAAAAAACTGTATTCTTGATTTATTTTTTATTTAAAGGAACGCGTTCATCGTTTTGAGAATAATCGGGCAAAAACCGTGAGAAATGGCAGCAGGTGAAACGATCAGGGTTGCAATTGTTTTTTTGCCATCAAGTAACATTTGAGAGGAATTTATACGGGAAAAGAACTGCGTTGAAATCGAATTTCGTCGAAATGCATAATTATTTATTAAGCGCACTCGCCATTTTCCCACAAATGAAAATTTTACCGCTTATTCATGTCATATCTCTACAAAATTTAATCAAAATCGTTATAGCCGTTTTTGAGAGAAAAAAATATTTAAGTTTTTTATCACTATGATTACAATAGTTGGTTTTGAGCGTATTGGTGTCTGATTTGATTCACCAGTTTTTTGTCAATTGGGTTCACAGACAGGTCTGCTCTTATCAAATGACTGTTCCTGAACCCTTACATTAGTCTACTGTCATGGAGGTTGCGGTTCGCGCAATCATTTAAAGGGCTGGCCACTCGCTCAGCATCCGCCGAACTCACACCTGCGGAGGTTCTAGGATTTATTGTGCCGAGCCACGACCATTATTGAGCAGTAAGAGGATGTCTAATCGATTTGTTTGAGAAGGATCGGGTTCACTGTTTCAAAATTATCGGTAAAAATTGTGCGAAAGGTTAGCATGTGAGGGCTGAAATTCCGGATTTTCTGGAGTAGCTCCTATATATCTTACGAGCGTTATCAAACGCTCATTTTATAGACACTTGATTGGAATACCGCGTCAATTTTTCTAAAGACCCTGGTAATATTTAAGCAGAGTTTATAGAGTGCGCTGAAGCCGATGTTCGTCGAAATGTTCGGTAATTTATTGTGCTCCCCTCGTCATTCTCCCACAAATGAGAATTTTATGGGATTGTGATCTCATTACGAGCTGTCTACATAAAAAATTTAATTGAAATCGTTCGTGCCGTTTTTGGAGAAAAAATAATTGTTTTGATCACTATGATAACTATAGTTAGTTTTAAGCGGATTTTGCTCCTACCCTTATTTTTGCGTCCCACGGTGATCTGCGGGCCGCTTATCGAGTTTTAGCTGATTTGGTTTCGTCGTTTTTGCTCAATCGCGTTCACAGACACGATTTTCTCGATATGCGTTTTTCAGACTGAAACGTGAAGATCTGGAGAGAACTCAACATCTTTCCGTCCATGCCATTACATAACTCCATAATTTGACAGGAGTGTGGTGGAAAGGTCAAAATTGGGCCAACAATAGCTCTTGCCTTTAGTTAGTTCGTTAACCCGCAGAATCGGTGAGCGGCGAAGAAAAGCACCAAAATTTGACTTCGAAATATTCAGAATTCGTGAAATCTAGAGCACCATATCGTGAAGAGCAACGATGATGGATTCAGTAGCAACATACTATGAAAGTTTAATCTAAATGGCTGCAGTGCTCACTTTTAAAACGCGAAATGTTCTCATTTTTCGAACTGGAATTTGAATTGAATTGAGCATTAAAATATTTTAAACGTACACCGATGCGGTTTTCTTTCGTGGAGCGGGCACTGAAACGATTTTTTCAGTGTCTTACTTCACAGCGTTGGGTCTGGAATAATTGCATTAGGGGGACGCTCTTATAGACCCTTAGGGTTCGGGACGTTTCAATAAAAACGAGATTAGCGCTCTCGTTCAACGCTTAAACGTGGCCGCACGAAGGTTGCTTTTTTGCAAGTTGAACGACATCCCCCTTGACGGAGCAAGTCAACCTCAGTAGCAAGTTGCCGACAGTACAGATACAGTGCTGCTGAACGAAATGGAGCATGATCAACATTTAAACGAATTGCTACACACGAGAGTTACAACGTTTGGAGGTTGGACGATATATAGATGTGAATCTTGTCAATACACCTTCGACAATTGGGTTATAAACTGAAGCAAGGTCAGAGATGAAAACACAATACTAGAAGCGACCTGACATTCCTACGAGGTAGTCATACTCTAACATTCCCAGCGAGATACTTAAAGGTATTGACTCTACCAATAACAAACGCAAATATGCTGGAATCTGTTGTGAACTACTATGGACGACTTAAAAAGTATAATAATAAAGGGTACGCGAAATTACTATTCCTGTGAGACTACAGCACTAACAACCTGAATTGTTCTCAATTTGGTTGTTTTTTTATGACGTCAGTGTAATGTTTGGCTAGACAATTTCACGATTGGTCATTTCGTATGACAATCGAGCCAAAGAGGAGCATTTTCAAGCAGCCAAAATTTGTCTTTGCGAAGCACGAGGATGCATGTGGAGTTTCCCCCGATTCGAGTTTGAGAGCATCGAACGGACGCTCTTCTGGGCCCGTTTTTTTCATCCTTTGAATTCTTAAAAGGCTTAAGCTGGCTCCGAGGGAGGCCTTTTAAAGAACCTCATCAAAAAACACTTAACAACTTCCATAAGCATTTTAGTGGAAACTCACAAACATCGTGAATCCCCTAGAGTTTAGAGTTAAATGAATAAACCCGGGTAAATTATTAATGCGAGGCTCATTATTGATTCGGTTGAAGCTCGTTTTAAGGGAAAAGCGATTTGCTGGATTTTGGGTGAACGCAGGGGCAGCGGATTTTTTCCCCCCGTGGACAGAAACGTCCTTTTCTCTCTCGTTCGTTAAGAAGGCGTGAAGACGATTTTTCATCTATCGTCCAATCGACGTAGATTTCACGCGTAACGCTGACTGTACCATTAGGTTATTCACCTGGTCATAACGTTGAACAGGAAAGCAAATCATCGTCAAAATTGATGAGCATAATCTCAAAATAAACGCGAGAAAATAAAATTCAGTGCTTGTAGGCTCAATTTCTCAACTCAGCCATTTCATCGCTGTACCTGCTTATTACTTTCCGCTACCCGAAGGGAAGGTAAGTATAGTAATCGGCCCACAAAAAAAAAATTTGGGTTTTCTTCAGATCTTCACGTTTCAGACCCTACTGAGTCTAAAAAACCTAATTTCGGAGCGAGGTCCGTGTGTGTGTATCTCTGTGTGTGTGTGTGTCTGTAGTTCGATTTGCGGGAGAACGGCTGATCCGATTGAGCTGGTTCTTTTTTTGTTTTGTTCGTTATTTTTTGTAGAAACCAAAATAAGGTTATGGACGATTTCGGCCGATGGGAAGGGGGGGGGGTGGACAAAAATGTACCAAAAACTAGGGTTTTTCGCATTTTTCTCAAAAACGGCTCTAACGATTTTGATTAAACTTTCACATTATCTTGTCCTAATCAATACCTAACTTTTCTTCTCTATACATATCTCCATGAAAATACGGTGAACGGAGATATGGGCCCCTGAAGCAAAAATAGGTTTTTTACGCTTTTTGGCAAAACGGCTTCAGCGATTTACACCAAACTCACAGGATGTTTTCAAATAGTTAATACATACATATTCTTATCAATAAATGTTTCTCTGACAGTCCATTGAACAGAGATAAAAATCAAAATGTGTCAAAAATAACGTTTTTTCGAACATTTCCGTAAATTCCAGGGTAACTTTTTCACCAGATGTGATAAATCCTAATGGAGTGTCTTTTAGTAACCTATACTTACATCTCGTTTCCTATAATTATTTCTGTATATATATATATGTTGAACGGAGATATAAGCCAAGTTAACTCAGAAAAGGGGATTTGTCGAATATTATTTTATCGGTATTCCGATTTTCCCAAAAACGGCTCTAACGATTTCGATCAAACTTTCGGAGTACTCTCAGCTAACTAGTACGTACATTTTGTTCTCCATAAATGTTCCTGTAAAAATGCGTTGAACGAAGATATAGCGCCCGCCTATGTAGGTGGTGTTCGAACTTAAAGGGGTGGCGGGAAGTTGTGTGTTGCTACGCACCAGATATTTGGGTTTGTGGTAAGTGCCCTAGTGTTGACGAAGTCAAAAACAGTACGACCTTAACTGACCTGTTTCGCTTTATAATCGCCAGACAACCAAAAGAGGAAAGGAACATGTTGACAACCATTGTTTCCATTCAGCAGCGTCAATTTATGACTACGTGACTGGGGGTTGTTGGAAACCTTTCGTCATCTAAAACCAACCCTCACGTGTGGTCACCCTTTAATCCTTCTCGTTCATAATTGTACCTGTTCATGTCCTAAAATTGAAAACATGTGTTCATTGGATGTATAGGAGCTTAATTAGGTAATTACTTGAAACGTTAACATTGTTGTGTCAAGAACACCTACATTTATATTTTGTATCAAACTAATACATTGAGTACGTAGATATGCGTAGATAGAAATATAAAATAAATACGGGAGAAGAAAGTAAACGTGAATGAGGAATGAGAGAAGCGAAAGTTCAATCACACGCGACACTTGAAGATCTGTCTCCAGATAGATGGGCTTGAGGTATGAAACTCCAACACGACCCAATTAGGACTCCAAGGTACCCAAAATAGCCACACAAATGAACTATTTATACACCGCCGAGAGAAGAAGAACGCTAATTTACACGAACTTCATTTTACGCGAAGGCACGTAAAAAATACCACTGAAAATATTGAAAAGGTGAACTAGCTGTAAGCTAAAATCAGCAGTATGGTTGGCCTTTCACCACGCACACAGACCTACAGAGCAAAGTGGCAAGCCCACGTGAAACGAACTGAGTGAGTGGAACAAAACGGGCTGACAGAGCGAAACGATGGACTAGCGTGAGCTTCGAGCTGGGGGAGAGTGAAAAGGGGACGGGGGTTACAGGGTGACACTAGAAAGTCCATTTGAGAACCCACGGCTCCAAGGACTCCCTCCTGACAAATATGAGGCCATTTCAAGGCTCTGGGAAATACCGTGGAGTTTCTGTAACTTCAGGTTTTAGTCCAGGAGCCGAGGGCTAAAAACGTTGACCGTTGTATGCTTTCCCGTGTAATTGAGTCACTGGATTTAATCAATCTTATAAAAGGTTTCTGGATTTATTATTTATCAGGTTTCCAATTATATCAAAAACGGCTATAACGATTAAAATCAAATTTACCAAGTACTCTCAACTAAGTAGTACCTACATTTTGTTCTGCATAAATGATCCCGTAAAACAGCGTTAAACGAAGATATAGCGCCCGCATACGTAGCAGGTCGTCGTATTTACGGGGGCGCGTAAAGTTGTGTGTTACTACGCACCAGTTATTTTATGAACGTTGTTAAAATCAGGAATAACATGTTATAATGCATATTATATGCGTACTAATGGGTTTTACTTCCCATCCAGTAAAGCCATACAGAAATACCGAGGCGATTATGTAATATTCTTTTTATGTGCCATCGAGACAGAATATACTTCAAATATATAATTAGTAATTTTAGCCCAGAAGTTGAGTCTGCTGTATGAACACAACACTTTGAAGGTAACGGATACTATTTAATAGTTTACTGAGTGGCTGTAGGTGCGATTCACGTCATTATCAGCTGTCAACTATTCAGTTTTTTTTTTTTAATACTGGATAATTATATTGCAGCGACTCTGCTTTGAAAATGGCACGTTCTCGAGGTGGCAGATAACGTTTTATAGTAAAGCTGATGTACTCCACTTCACCTATTCGTAACATAAATTTCAAGTTTCAACTCCGTCGGTCATTTTTTGACCAAAATTTCGTCAAATTTTGACGTCGTCTGCTCGGAAGAGTCCTCAAAATGAAGGAAGCAGACAAGGTATTTCTTAAAGTACTCCACTTCACCTATTCGTAACATAAATTTCAAGTTTCAACTCCGTCGGTCATTTTTTGACCAAAATTTCGTCAAATTTTGACGTCGTCTGCGAGTCGAAGTCCACGAAACTACCTACTGTGGCGGAGGAGGTAGCAGAGTTGTGAATTTGGAAAGTAAAAGCCAATTCCTCATCTGGGGTGAATATTGTAACTATCAACTAATAAGTCAAATTTTGACTTTTTTGATGAGCCGCCATTTTCTTAGTCCATACTTCAGAGCGAGCAGACTTGCGGGGTTTTACCAAACATTGAGGGAACTATCAGAAAAAATAGTGACCAACTTTCAACTCAACGGTCAACGTTTTTAGCCCTCGGTTCCTGGACTATTCCCGCTCAGGATTTAGAGAGACCACGAACCCAAGGAAGCATAGTCCAAGTCAGTTTTGGGCTGGCCCCGAACAATAAATGTAAATTCGCAGTTTGCGGCCCCTTTTTCGGTAAACATAATCACAGTATCAAAGTAGGGGGATAATTAAAGTGGGGACCACTGAATAGTTGAACGTAAAGCGTTTCTCCCTTTGATTTGTGCTGCGCCAATCAAGTTATAAGACAAACGTATTTACATTTCCAAAAACGGCAAAATCTAGTATTCATTCGGATAGCCCTGGGTGCAGAAATGTATCAAGAATTGGCACTTCTACCATTCTTGAAACGATCGCAATAACTTCATTTTCTGCAGAAATTGGCTTAAAAGGAGTTTTTACGCAGGAACGTGCCAAACTCAATTCCGTGATATTGACGCGCCCTCTCTCTCCTGCAAACGAATCGAAGTAAAGTAGCTCCCTACCACCACAAATACAGACTACAAGTTTGAAGTCGTCTGCCGTCGGAGGAAAATGTTGAGGGAGTTTCCAGAAGCGCGGTTCCGATGCTCGAGAAAACCGGAAAGCGAAAAGAGGAGCCGTTTCGGCTTTCACTGGAAAAGCGTTTTCTGGAGAGAGGAAAGGAAATGAAGCATGTCTGGTTTTCCTGGGTCTCTTGAATCGAGGGGGGGGGGTTCCGCGAAACGGGAAGAGGAGAACCTCCCAGAAAGGGTCAGAAGAGGAATGTAAGGCTCTCGGAGAAAGAGACCTTCGGGGTTCTACAAGTAGCCCTTGAATAAGAGTTGAATCTGTTGTGCTACTTCGTCCTCGAGCCTAATATTTTACGGCTACTCACGAATAAATTGTCAAAGAGGATAATCTACTGGTGAGGCACCCCCCCCCCCTGACCACATTAACGAATAATGCGTGCTAATATACAAATGCCCTGATCTGCGCCGGTCACCGAGTTAGTATTACGCCGTGTGGCTGTAAAACTGCAAAACTATATTCGGCCAGCAAATCAAAGCGGGAGGCCCAAAATAATGATTTGACCGAAATCCATCTAAAACTAAGTACAGTTATCGTTTTCATCGGAACACCAAAAAAATATCGCCTCATTACGAAATTTAAAGAAAAGTATCGGTATAATTTTGTTTACTACTGATGGCTTTGATATCCAGCTATGCATCTCTAGTTCTTTCCTCCTCACTGTAAATAGGCGGGCCGTATTGATTTCGAAAGTCTTCCGAGCATAATTGAGTCTTGAGCGATAACCGCTGGTTAGAGGAGTCTTCGCCGGCTCTTCCCGCAACAAACCGGTAATAATTCAGGGATCGATTCCTCGGGACGTCTCTCAAGTCCCTTTTGACCTTCACCAGGAAACGGCCCCTTTCCGGGGCAAACAGGTCGCCAAAACCCCCTTGAGATCATTTCCGCTCGTTACCGGGTTGTCTGAAAATTAACGGGCTAAAGGTGCCTCTTTCGTGATCAAACATGATCGTCTAGTGGGCTGTCTTTTTCCTGGCATAAAAACTTAAAAGTTGATCAGAAATGAGCGGAATTCTCGGCGGACGTTTAGAAAAATATTCTCTCCCGACACCACAAGGTGAGGGAACATCTCAAAAATTGAATGCATTGGCCGCAATTTGCCGAAAAAAAATTATAGTATCTGATGTCCACAGTCTACACAGCATTTTGAATCAGTTCAGCAACGACTCCGTTTTTCATTCCATTTACGATAACTCAGAAGTTAGCTCAACGTTCTGCGCAGAAACTGGCAGTGCTTAAGAGTGTGGAATTTATTGCACTGTCCTCAACTCCATCACAGCTTCCATCGAATGACTGCTGCGTAGATAATACATTGGACTGTCCTCAAACACATTTCTATTTATAGCTCTGGAATTATAGGTAAAACGCCGTGAAAAAAGTTTGTCAACGAGATGACAATAATTCGAATTGTGTGGGGTGCCCCCTGTCATTTTACAACCGTTATTAAAATACTACTGCGTAGGTAGCTCATTGGACTGCTACCGTGAGGGGAAAACATCACTACAATCGATTTTCAAAATTTTAGATAGTTGATTGTTCTCCTCTCGTCATCTTTCCACTGAAGAAAATTTCGTATTACCGCTTCGTTACCTTGAGCAGACCACGTAGAAAATATAATCAAAACCGTCCAAGTTTTCGAGAAAAAATAACTGGAGCGTAGCAATTCCCCGTAAATTCGGCGACCTGCTGTATATAGATGGGCGCTGTATTCAGCAGTTCATAGCATGTACACGGAACAAAGTGTAGTTATTTGAGAGTACTCCGTAAGTTTGATCGAAATCGTCAAAGCCGTTTTTTTGAGAAAATTGTTAAAAACGATTAAAAAAATGTTCAACAAATCTTGTGTTCCGAGCTATTGTAGCGTATATCTTCCTTCAACGGATAGCTACAGAAATAATTAAGGGGAACGAAATGTGGGTATAGGTTGCTATAAGACAATAAGATTGATCGAATCCAGAGGAGCAGTTGTCATGAAAGTTGCGAAGATGTTACAAAAACATTAGTTTCGAAACATTTTCATTTTTATCTCTTCAATGGAATGTCAGATAAACATTTATGAAGGGTAATATATAGGTATTAAATATTTGAAGACATCCTGTGAGTTTTGTGAAAATTGTGAAGCCATTTAGGCAAAAAGTAAAAATAACCTTATTTTTGCTTCGTAGGCTTATTATCTCCATTCGCCGAATTCGAATGGAGTCATTTATGGGAAAGAAAAGTTGAGTACCGACTTGTAGAAGACAATTTGAAAGTTCGATCTAAATGGTTAACGCCGTTTATGAGAATAATGCGAAAACCTCTAGTTTTTGGTACATTTTGGTCCCCCACGCCCTTTTGATGAAAATCGCTCATAACCTTATTTTCGCATTAAAAAAAAAATAATCACGAACAAAGAAGAAAAAGAACCAGCTCCGTTCTCCTGCAAATGGAAGTACACACACACGCACGCACGCACACACCCAGGATTTTACTCGTAGGGTGTTCGCCAAAACGAATATTTATCACTTTTTTATCAAAAAATCTAACTCTAACAGTATTGATTGTACTTTCAGTCAACAAGAACGTACTGGGAAGGTGGAATTTTGATGACATTCGCCCGAAATTTGGTTTACAATGTCAAAACAATTACCCTCGAATTTTTTCAGAATGTTCACATAACATAAACCTACACCGGTAGCTCGATTTTGGTTTTTGAAATACTTTTTTTAACCAATATCAGACTTTTACAAATAAATTTTGTGAAAAATCGTCAAACGTCGTATAGTTACGTTTTTGGGGTCGCTGAACTCGAATATGCAGTCAAAACAAGACGACAAAGCTTAAAATATCAAAATCATGTCAAAAATGACTTTTTTTCATAATTCGTGGTAAAATTAAGAAAATTCGTATTTTTACGTATTTCTGATAGAATTTTCATGAAATTCAACAGAAAAGCATAGTTTTAATATTTAATTTTTTGTTTTTATTTAATTTAGGTCGCTAAATTCAAATTTGATGTTGAAAATGCATTAGAAAAGACATAAGTCATAAGATAATAAACTATAATAATAATAAATTCATTCTATGTATCATTTTTGAATTTCAAAAGATGATGCGGATTTTCAAATTTTTTCTGTGCATAATGAATTTTCAACATCAAATTTGAGTTTCGCGACCTAAATACCAAGGAAATTTAAAAAATATTTAATATTAAAAATTAGCTTTTTTGGTGGAATTTAATGAAAATTGTAACAGAAATATGTAAAACTACAAATTTTCATAATTTGGAAAAATAGTCATTTTTTGACATGATTTTGAGATTCCAAACCAAAATCGAGCGACCGGCGTAGGTTTATGTTGCCGGCGTCAAAAAATCGGAAAAATTTAGAGGGCAAAAAGTGGGATTTTGAGGGATTTTTGTTGTTGACATTTTAGACCGAATTTCGGATGGAGGTCATCAAAATTCCACCTTCCTCAAAATAGCGGGCACCCTAGTACGTACGCTTTGTTCTACATGAATATTTAGGTGGGAATTCGTTGAAGGAAGGTGGAGCTAGTATTTATGGTGTATCGTTCGCAGTGGTTGTGGAATGTTGTGTGATGCTGCCTTTCAGATACTTTAAGTGGCATTTTTTGTTGTACTCAGGTGACTTCAAACGTAAAAGTTCAAAGAAGACTCAACTAGCATTTTTCGTTTTGATTAAATTTTCTTTCCTACTTTGTTTTTGCCTCGCAAGTTTTTATTAACTGGTGGTATGTAACTAAAATAAATGCAACTTGACATGTTTCTTCCAAATTTTCTTCTTTCAATGGCGCTATTCTGATTCGCTCCGTTGGCTCAACTCACCCAAACCTGGAACATACCTGATGTCAAGAGCCTAAAAGCGACTTGAAAACACCACAGTAGGCTGCTCCGACTCATTAGCTTATTTATGGAACGACATGGCGGGAGGGGGTAGAATTAGTGTAAACGGGTAGCCCCCCGCGGTAAAGAGAGAGAGAGAGAGAGAGAGAGAGAGAGAGAGAGAGAGAGAGAGAGAGAGAGAGAGAGAGAGAGAGAGAGAGAGAGAGAGAGAGAGAGAGAGAGAGAGAGAGAGAGAGAGAGAGAGAGAGAGAGAGAGAGAGAGAGAGAGAGAGAGAGCTCCTGAACCTGTTCGGAATTCCTAATGCGTGGTGGTGGAGGTGGGGGGGGGGGAGTACTTTTACTTAACGGAAAGAAACTAAACGAGGGTTTTAGCGGGAAGCTCCCCGAACAATGATGACGATGGCTCAGGGTTGACTTAGAAGACTCAACCGGAAGAGCCCAATTAGTGCGCGCTCGAAACGTAACGAAAGGTTCAACATATAAATCTGGTTCCTCTGAAGAAAAGAGAGATAGTAGAGGCGATCCGAAGGTGATCCACTGATCGATAATCATATACACTACAATTATTACAGCGGATCGTCTACGTGAAGCCCGAAGTATTACGCAGCGAGGTTTTCGAAAACATTACAAAACGCAAGTTTTGTGCACATTTTAATTGGTATCTCGGTCCAACGAACTCTTCGGGGAACATTTACGTGGAAGGATTCGTAGGAAAGTAGTTGAAGACGCCTAGTTAGTTCAAAAAATCCGTTAACGCCTTAAAAAGTTTTAAAAAAACCTTATTTCGATCATATCTCTGTTCAACGACTTTTTTCACGTTTATACACAACAAAAGTTAGGTACTGGTTAGTAGAATTTGACAATTTACACAAAATCGTCGTAGTCATTGCAATCCGGTTTTTGTGATAGTTTTGTGCCTTCAAAACATCACGAACAGAACAAAAAAAGACATAAATAAACAGGACAATGAAAACAACAATGGCATGGCGTTGACAAATCCGAGGACAGAAGACGCCACCTCCTCTTCTCCGCTGACCATTCAGTCTCGTGGAGTTTTTCCCAAGGCGCGAATGAATTTCTAGAAAGACTCATTTTCTCCGACGTAATTTCATTCACTCCCTTTCCCCAACACCCACTCGAATCAAACTCTGAATGAGAATTCAAGTGACTGCATATTCGGTGGAATCTATCCATAACAGAACTTTGACCAGCCTCATTTGACACCAACACAACGCCAGACATCAAATATAAATCGGTTGTGCTGCTCTCATCATTAAAATTTCATGTTACTGCGCTGTTTTTGAGTTTATCGACGTGGAACATTTCATCGAGGTAGTTAAACACCAGCGCTTGTTGCCCCTATCCCTCGATTTTCCTGTGCTTGGATTTGTCGTTACCACAAATCAACAAAATACAAGGGATTATCACGGAATAAACAAATTGAGAACGCGCGTAGATATGTCACGCCGTTTGAATATTTTCGAGTCATAATTTTTGCAAAGGTACGTAAATATAGCCCGATTCAGACGATCAATCTTCATGACCGTTGACATTTAAAAGGGTTATTGAAAGTACCGGACGTTATTCTTTCCTTCGATCAGCAAAAACGACAAGCTGCTTGTTATCTCCATCAATATTTTCGCTAGATAACCGTTCGTTTCTGTTTCGCATCGGACTATGGATCTTGTTTTGACCACTATGGTTAGTTTTGGATCGATGCGGTTCAGCCGGACTCTCCCAACTTCCTGAACAGTGACTTATCGATTCAGGGAATCCCGAAGCGTAAAAATTATAACAAAATTCGACGCTAACACCAATTTTTCAGCCAAATGGACTTTATCACTGTTCTACGTTGTAGAGTTTATAATATAAAAAAATACTCTAATTTTTTCAAAATCCTTTGATGGGGAACGTCGACGAAAATTTTCGTTTATTGGAGTGGGAGGAGGATACGTAATAGGTAAAATATCAGGTGCGCCGCATCACACAACTTTACTACAACGTGAATTCGTGGTTTTTCCTACTAACTGAATTTATTTTACACACAAAACACCACATCACGGCGGCAGGAAGCGGTACTGCTTAGGGCTCCGGACTTTATTGTGCTGCTCGAACTCATGCCCGAACCATTATTGGGTAATTGGTACATGCAGAATTAAGGAGGCTGGAAACACTTGTTTTTTTTAACAGGATAATAACCACTTCTTCGGTGTTATTAAGTAAAAACATTTAGAAATGGTAGAAAGGGAAACGACGGTGGTTGAAGTTCCGGAATTTGTGGATTAGCCCCTGTATATCGTTTGAGCCTTATTAAAGGCTCGCCGTATAGATACTTGTTTGGAGTGTCGCGTGAATTTTTTTGAAAATCTTAGTAATATTTAAACGGAGTTTACAAGGAAAAAAGTTAGCAAAAGTCGATTTTCGTCGAAATGTTTGGTAATTTATTCTACTGCTCTCGTCATTCTCCAACGGATGGTAATTTTATGGTATTGTCGTCTCATTAGGAACTGTTTACTTGAAAAATTTAATCAAAATCGTTAGACCTGTTTTTGCGAAAAGAAATATTTGTGTTTTGATCACTATGATAACTATAGTTGTGTTTGGACGGATTTTGCTCATACCCTTATTTTGGCGTCCCATGGTGATCTGCGGGCTAGGTATGAAGTTTGAGCTGATTTGGTTCAGTCGTTTTCTCACAAAATAGTTCACACACACAGACCATTTGCCCAAATTGTGTTTTTCGGTCTCAGTTTTAGTAGGTAAAGATCTGAAGAGAACTCAATTTTATTTTCCGCCGAATCCTTACCATTTCGTAAGAACAAAAGAAAAACAACAAAACTCGTTCATACGATTAAATTTTCCATTATGGATAGATCCCATCAAATGCAGTAAATAAAATTCTCACGTTGGGTATAGTGCGTGGGTGCGCGGCGGAGGGACTATGATTACTCAGTGGAAGGGTTCTCGGGTTTCACGTCACACGCCCTTGACTGGTCAAAGCCTGAAAAAACCCCTGTACTTTTGTAAGCGGAAAAACTGCAACATCTTTTACCGAAGACGCAAAATTCGCCTGAAAAGCCCTGCCCAAGGCCGCAAACGGAGATGCGGAGATGCTGATAATGAAATTAGGAAACGGGCGGAAATTGCTTTTAATTGGAGTTTGAAACGGCTCTCTTACGGGTTTCGTTATGTGTTATGAGGCTTTGTTACTACGACCCGAGGCTCTCCCACACAGAACCGTATCTCAATCGCGTATTACGCGTTTTCTTCAGCCGACGAGCGGAGTTTCCTGCTCGACTTTTCTAAAAAAAACCGGCCGTTTATACGTATGAAAATAAGCGCATTTCAAGAGTCAACCTTCTTCTTTCTTCGCGTATATTAAAGAATGAAGTCGGCTGGAAACCGTTGACTGGCTATTGAAAGGAACTGGGCTCCAACTGCCGGGCCCCGAACATGACCTCTTAGCGGCCAAGATCCCGTCCATTGTTGCGAAGCGAAGAAAGAGGACCCCCAAGGGGAAATCCTCCGTTGCCCTTGACGCACAAACCTTTGAATAATTTAAAGTTTTTTATGGATATCGATGGACGAACTATCCACGTTTACAGTAGGCAACTAACACTGACCCTCTTATCGATATTCAAAACTACTGATTTGTGCCGATATCATATCTGTACGTGGTGTAATAAAAAGAATATTAGAATTAGACTCTGCTCTAGAGAGGGACAACACAAACTGCGACACTTCAAGAAAGTGTAAAGGCATCATTGCTAAATACATTATTAATTTGAGTTTCAAACTGAGAATTTTTTCCGATACTTAGAAAACTTCTTACTTGTACTTCTTATTGTTCAAGGCATGGGATAGATACAATGTGAATAACTACAGACCTTTTTTCTTACCGAAAAGTGTTGATAAATGCGTCAAGCAACAGTTAGTACAATATTTAGAAAACAATAAGCTTAGCAATAAGCAATAAGCAATAAAGCAATAAGATTACCTATGGCTTTCGATCAAGACCGAAGATGCGGCATGCCAATTGAACTCTTTAATAATGCTCGATTTGGACAGAGGAAAAACACCCTTAGCAATTTTCAGCGATCTCATGAAGGCTTTCGATACAATTTCCCATTGCAAATTACTCCACCGAATGAAAAACTTACGAATCAAGTCAGCGCCTCTAGAATGAACACAAAATATCAAGTAGAAGGTGAAGTACAGTGCCCTGGATGAAATCGGGATCCAGCAAGGCACACCCCTGGACCTATCTTTTTCAATATGTTTGCAACTGAAATAGGCTGTGTATGCAAGAGCTAACACATTATTGTTCGCAGATGACTCGGCTCGGCAATATATTGGGCGACTACCATTGAAACTGCCGCTGAATTGTATTGGGTGGACTGTCTGGTTCACGAGTACAGGTGAACGTTAGCCCCCCCCCCCCGCCCCACGCCCGTTTCATGATTAGCGCATTGAAACGAACTTGAAATGAACCGTGGAATTTTTGCACTTAAAAAAAAAATTCTCAAAACTAACGACCTTATTTTGGCATCCCACGGTCACCTGCGGGCAAGATGCCCAATAAAACTACCACCAGTTTAGATACGACTCGAACAACACACAGGTGGTGGTGATACCTCAGAAAACGCCTGCTGAAATCCAGTAAAAACGAAAGTGCTCGAAAATCCAAAACATTCTGGGTGCGGACCGAATTAGCTGAAATCTTGAATCGGGGCCTTCCCTGAATATCCAACCCAACTCTTTCTGGCCTAAGCCATTTTACTGCAGCTGCAGGAAAGTCTGAACTGCCTGTTTAGTCGGAGGCTCGTACCAACAAGCGTCTTGAGTTGATTTCCAGAGCTGACAAAAAGAGCTGACTTGTTGGACTTTTAAAAATACGCACTTCCCCCCCACACGGGCTACCTTACCTCTCCAACTCACACATCTTCCTGGGCCCAAATCTAAAACACACAGACGTCTCTGAGGTCTCATGCTACTCACCACTCTACTCTCTCGCTCGCCATTCCCGTTCCTGCAACCAGTTCACCTATTCAGACTCCCTGGTTTGCACATAAATACTCATACCTAAAGTGTCAATACAGCCCTCACTCACTGCATTCATTCATTTGTTCATTTTACTCCAACTCAAGCTCCCCCACTCTACAACAATTACCATCCTCTCTTCTTCAAACTTTTCTTATTACTCGTTTGTAATTGAAATTTCGAAAAAGTACGCACGCTTGTAATACCTGCTTGTTGCGTGCGAGAGAAACAGAAAGCAATAAAGACATGGATTTATTGATGGATGAGACGAACGAAATTGAGGACTGTACTGATACACTGGGTTTTAAATGGTTACATGATTGGCATGACAGAGTTATGATTCAACGTTCACTTGATTAACACGTTAGAGTTCAGATTGAGCAACAAGCAGAACTAGTTCACACAATGCAGAGGGCCTCTAGGTGTGTGAACTGGTGTTAGGACGAGAGAGGAGAGCTACTGAATACTACATTGATTGTAGACTGACTTGATTAAGTTGGGAAGTCCGAAGAGGAAAAATTATTGTCGCCTTCGGAAATAATCCTTAAAGCCTCTTGTCAGCAGGAGAGGCTAAACGAATTTCCATCAAATAAGGAAAAATCCGTCCTGTTAGGGCTGAGGGCAACAAACTAATTCGGCCAGAGCTGAGCTGAACAATGCTATGCTCAACAAACTCCTCCCCCTAACCCAGGCTATAAGCTATTATAGGAGGATAATGTTTCTGTCCGATAAGCAGTGTGAAGTTGCATTATAAATCAATATGTCAAGTATGCTATGTCATTTATTTTTCTGGCGTGGAATACAACGAAAAAAATCGATATTTCAATTTTCGTGTTTCCTTTTTTAGAATGATACCTTGGTACTTGGTGTTCCAACCGGTTGCATGTCTTCAAAGATTGGTAAATTAAGCTTTCAGTTATTTTTCCACTTGCGTCATTGAGTTGGAGCTCACTCCTCCAGTTTCATCTTTACGATGAGCGGAACAGTGGTCAAAACGTCTCCCTTTGCTTAATAGTGTGATTAGGTACATATATATATAGCGTATCGTTGAGGTGGTAAGGAATGCGACGGGTCGCGCGGCACATTTTCGTCGAAAAACGAGGAAAACCCGGCCGACAGAGTGATAAATCGTATTCATCGACCAATCGACTTTTCAGTAGGAAGTAGCCGCCACTCGAATTCACATCAACTCCGGCGATTAAGAGATCGGCCTTTCATTAGTTTTCCCGCATGAGGCCTCATTAGTGTCATCGTCCTTAACCCGAATCCGACGTAAATGAAAACGACGCTTCACCGACGAGGCCTTTTGTCAGGCCACTTTTCCACTTCTGTTTGACCCAGTGGGTGCCTACAGTGAGACTAATCCGCCGTTGCGTCAACTAAATGTCAGCTGCGTTATAGGAAACAAACAACTCGTTCCGGAATCAACCGTGGCGACGGTTTTTCGAAACTCGACGTCTTGTATCTCATTATTTGGGAGGTTAGTCGGAAACGACTAGGCCGTCAACACTAACTTTTTTCCCCTCCTCAAAAACGGTTCGAACGATTTTGATTAAATTTTGTGAGTGCCCTATTTAGCATTTTTATCCGCAACAAATTGACGAAAGCAGCACAATAAATTGCCAAATATTTCGAAAATATTTATTTCAAAGTTTTATTCACGTAAATGTTTTTCCTCGTAAATTCCATTCATACGAAGGAAGCGTTTCGGCAGAAATATTTCTGGTAGCCCAATCTACTACTTACTCAATGATGTGATGTTATTGGAAGCAACTCGATGAATTCCGGAATTCAAATTGCTGCCGGTTTATTGGCTACCTTTTCTCACAATGTACATAATATACCCCCAAAACAATAAACACGAACCTTTCAATACAAAAAATTACGTATACGGTTCCACAAATAAGCTGATTATTGAATAAAAGTCGTGGACACGAGTAGAAGCTAGGCGATAAAATAAGGAATTGTCTGTTTATCGCATATGTGTGAATTGAGTGAAAGTTGTGTGATGCGTCGCACCGAGCATTTCTTCTCATTAACGGCCTTCGCGATTTAGATTGCATTTTTTGTCTCGACAGTAGTCGACTATTATTAGTGCAAATTTTCCTCACAAATCCCGCTCATGTGGCAGTAAAAATACCATCACACTGGAAATCCAATAAGCTACCTATAAAGATTAATAAATGTCGTAAAATAATCAGGAGCAACCTCATCAATTCCGAAATCAATTACTAACTTGTCCCAGTGTTTCCCATATAATTGCATAGCTGCGAGCACAACAAAAAAAACACGTTGATAGTCCCATCAACACCAGTGTTGGCAACAAATGGATAAAGCTAATTGGCGTAAGAGGACTGTATTTAGAGTGGTGATCGCGAAAATATTTACAAAGTACTTATAATCGGAATTCGAGTAACACTGAGAATATATTAGACTGCACTTCACGTTGTAGAACACTACCGAACATAGTCTGCTTACGACGTTATGAATGAGACCGCAATTACACGAGGTTTGGGCGTTGGGAGATTTTTACAGGGAGGTGGATATGAGAGGAACGGAGAAGCGGTAGTAGACGTAAAAGGAAGGGAGGTCTTATAAGGGTCTTACAACAAGACGGACAGGGGTTGAGCTGTTTCTGGTGGAGAGGTACCTGAAATTAAGGTGAGGAGAACAAAGAAGGAAAAAAACCCCAGCTCAGGGAAACCTGCATTAGTGGAATTTCCGCAGGTCGAGGGTTTGAGAGGTAGCGATAACCTAGTCATTGAGTGTGCAGGAGTCCTTTGAGACAGACAAGGGGAAGTCCGAGGTCAAAGGACTATTACGGATTTGACTTCCGTCAAACAACCGGTATGCAGTGGTTTTTCAATTAAGGTCGAGAAATAAGTTAGATTTGACAAGTTAATATAGTGAGAAGTTAATAATCGGCTTAATTTAATTTAACAATTAAATTAATAGGCTGAGGGAAATGGAATGATGCGAAGCACCACTTTTTTTTAATTTATATTTTGGATGTCGTACACCGCATTTCAGTGACATAACGTAAGACAATACGACAAAATGAATAAGTATTTTAGGGACGAGGGAATTTGTGGAGTAAACGCGAAGTTGAGGGGTTAATGGCGGAGGATTCTCTTCCACCCTTTTAGACGCCTCGTAAAGAAAATCAGTCCGTTTTTATCACCCCGAGATTTAGGCCACAAGGAGCCTTGAATTTGTAAGCGAAGGAAGTTAAGGTTGATATAAGGGCGCCAGTTACTTGCCGTTAATCTTTTCAAGATTCCTCGACGGCAGGAGAGAACTACGTCTCCCTTTCTGGTTATTCAATTTGTTAACGCACTTCGTCCGTTAATGAATTTTTTTTTTTCAAATCGCGCACAACATTTAGCGGAAAAAACGCAATAGTCGGGGTATTTCTGAAAACGAATAACTCGAAGGCATTGAAAGTGTGTCTAGAAACGGCAATTGGAGATGCTCGAAAAACGCTTTCAGCTTATGCAGAAACGATCATTTAGAAAAAAGACGTTAATTTAGTGATCGTAATTCGTCTTTCACAGGCGTCGTCGAATGAATCAAAGTTGGATCCTAATTTCCAGGGTATTTTGCATCGGAAGAGGATTTCATTCTCGTTTCCCTTCCCACTTAAACGGAAATTGAATGGGATGGCCCTCGGAAGAATCTGACTTTATTTTTAACGGTGTTTCCAGATGCTTCAACACATCGTTTCTACCGGCTTTACGGGCAGTTTCGCTCGAACGAGAATCCCCCCCCCCCCCACCCTCATACCCAACCAAACACCCTACCAACGATTTTTCAACTCTACTGGCTGAACATTTTGGTCGACGATAGAGATTTCCTTCATTTTCACTATCCTCGGCCCCACGAAGTAGGAAGACGTTACAAGATCGACTGGAAATTGTTGTCTTTCGTTTTTAGTTTTCCGAAAAACGCCTTTTGACAAAATGATCTATGTGTGTCCACACAATTACGAGTGAACTAAATAGCCAAATTTAGCTCAAATTAGCTCAAATTTGGTATTCTGCCAACAGATCAACTTGAAACTTCATAAATGAGTTATGAGTGAAATCCGATTGTAACTATGGTTCTCAAGAGGGATTTATTGTCTCGAAAACAGCCGCAATAATTGTATGTGTCGACGCATTCAAGCTAGTTGACTAATATAAAAGTTTCGTCTGTAGAAAAATGACGAGAGTAGCGCAATAAATTATCAAAAGCGATTTCGGAACAATTTTTTTTCTTTGTAAATCCTGCTCGCGTGACAACTGCCCTAAAAAACATCGTTTCAGCAGTCCAATAAATTACCTAATCAATGGAGATTTAATAACGGCCATAAAATAAGTAGGGATATCCCACGAAATTACGGAGTTCCAACCAGGGCTCTCATCAAATGTATTTTTTAGACTGTAAACCTAAACCTTAACATGTTTCAAAAAATAACGTTGATACTCGCAGTCCAATAAACTACCTACACGCTGGTTGTTCAATGAATTTCGTGGCGTGAGTAGGAGTAGTCCTATAAATTCCGGAACGTTAAACAGTTTCTACACAGATAACTTCTAGGAAGTTCATATAAATCCCGTGTTCGGAGAGAAATAAACCTCGAAACGTCCTTCTACAATGCTGTTACCGCCTGGATTTAACGGTTTTCACGCCGCCTTAGAATAAATGCGTAGGCGCAAGAATTACACCAGGCGGCGTAAAGATAGTACTTTTTTAATTGACTCGAGCGTTCCCGTAAGAATAATATGAGCATTTATTCGTGCAATACGTCGTGTGCTTATGGTAAATGTCATGACCGTGACGAGCTCTATGTAAATTTCCGAAATACGGTGAGGCTTTGGCGTTGGAGCAGTACGAACAGCACTGCGTAAAGCGTTGCCGCTAAGTAGCAGCGTCTCACTTTACTTGAATCGACTTCGAAATGAGATGTGGAAGACGTTCGGAGTAAACGGGCACCTGTCCAACCCGATCGGTTGGCTGGAACAAATCTACTAATAATAACCTTCGATCAAAGCCGAGGAAACCGGAGAAAAACGGAACCATTGTGCTCTGAGATGGTAGCGTCATGCCATCGCGTGTTTCAGTCATTGCCAGACTCACGAACACACTCAATTCGGTGGATATTTACAGCGTGTGTGGTTAAATTCGTCGGGAGGGAATGTAAACAATCGCGAGTCAACGATACGCAGAGGATAAAGTTAAAGGACACTTGGTACCGAACGATTTGCTGATTCAGAGCATCGATTCGTGAGTGAAAGTAAGGAATGTGGTGACTCAAATGACTGGCAGGTGAAGCAACGGCCTTGCAGAGGTTGACAGAATGAACCATTTCGATCGCAAATAAATGGATCTCGATAAATTAAATACTTTTTTTTCATTAGCAGACTGCCATGGGAAGGGTTCTGGCCTGTCTATGGATCATAACAACACTCTGCTGTCAATTTTACTTGAAAAACGCAATTTTACAATTCGCAACTCATACTATGCGTGCGAAACACAAAATAATTTAAACAAAAACTCTGAACATAATATTAAACTTCCTGTATAGAATCTGGGAGCACTAATTGAGTGAGAATAAAAATCAATGTTTAGCCCACTTTTATTATGAACGAAGGGAATATTAAATTGAATGGCTCATACAATAACTTGGGTCAGTTCAAAACGGGAAAAGAGGGACAGGCATTAAACGATCAACTAGCATTCTTCTATATTGGGCAGTTTGTTTTCAGGAGAATAGCTCAACGAAAGAAATAACGGGGAAGTCGGAGTATTGCAGTTACAGTACGGAAAACACAGCGTTGATGATACAGGAATTTGCCAAAGAACCTCCCGGCATCAATTCCTCACTTCCTGCGAACACTATCTTGTCCCGTAGCAAACGAGAAAATCTTATGGAGTTTTCAGTCCCAACTAAGCAGAAACACCTCGGTTTTGGCGAAATGCTTTCAGTTTTAGCTTTACACATCGCCACTATCAGTTCAGAGCGTTGTAAATCCCACGAAAAACGAATACTGAAGGCATTGTGCTGCGACTACCAGTTTCACCAAACCATCTGATTAAATCGTTTAAATAGTTGGGCTTATGATAGGTTGAACAAATTGAACTACTCCTGTCACAACTGAGCTTTCAGATCGATGTTTAGACTCATCAACCTCCAGTCTTCTTATTCCCATCTCTTCACAAAGAAGAATGAACTAAATGAAGAGATACAGCAGTCAAAAACTGGACATAGAAGAAGGAGGCAAATTTCTATGAGGAGGTCATTTCGATGCTTCATTAGAGATACTCGAAATGCATTGACATCTTGAGCGATTACGTTGAAAAACAATACATATCATCAGGGACAATGCACGCAAATTAATAAAAAGTGGAGTTTTCTTTCCAAATCGGAACTTATTTTGTGGAGGACATTCGTATATTTACAATTTTGTTTATACAATGATAAACCTAAAATTAGATGTGAATTCCACTGTACGTGAGCCTCAAGCAAGGGTCTCCCAAACGCACGACGCATATGCACAACACATGCTCTGCCGTCTCTAGCCCTGCCTCGCAGAACCTGCATACCTGTACCTCACACTTGCCAATATTAGCGTGGTGGTACCTCCGCAGACCTGTAAACAGGCCACATATGATTCTCATATCCTTCCTCCCCAGTGCGAGCATCTCCTTGGCCCTCCCTTTGGAGAGTCGGAGGAAAAGTGTTGATGTAAGACAATACGAGGCTAAGGCTTTGAGAGTGGCCTGACTGTCCACCATAATGTAAATCTTCTGCCGCTTCAGTCCTCTCTGCAGCAGCCATTGCACGCAGACCTCTGCCTGGAATACCGTGGCAAGCGACCCCAATGGAATCGCTACTCTAACTCTGGTCCCAAAGATCCAGACCTACCCCTGCCAGGCCACCCTGCACCGAGCCATCAGTGTAATATACCAGAGCACCAGGTTCAAACGTGGGAACTCCCACCAGGGAATCAAGTTAAACCAGGTCTCTTCAGTCCTTTAAAAGTCATACGAGTACAAAAACACGATTTGAGAAAATGTGAAGTGTGTACGTACAACTTAAACCGAAAAAATTGATCGTGCGAATAACTAATAAATAAGTGATGGGTCGAAATAACTGATCGGTAACACAAACAGTTCATTCCAGGGAGAATGGGGAATTTTTCGTTCTTACACAAATCATGCTGGTAGTCCCTTAAGCAACCTACAGGATGGTACTTTAATTACGAATATAAAATTATTAGAGGCGCCCCACAGAATTCCACAATTCATGCTCGTCATCCATCGTCAACTCAACTAATTCTTTTGACAGCGCTTCCACCGTAATTCCACAAACACGAGCCTTCCTATAAAAATCAGGTTGACAGTTCCATAAATTACCAACTCACTGTTGTTGGGATCATAACAGGGCACTGCAGAATGAACAAACACATGAATGTTATGGGTATAGTCGACACCTCTCGTTGCAGGTGGTGTGGCACGGATGAAGAAACTTCCTACAATGTCCTGGCCCAGTGCCGGAGACTTGAGAGGGAGCGACTTTTGGTCTTTGGCACCACTTCTCCTAGGATGGATACCAACGAGGACTCCTTCAGGAACTACCTGGTTTTCCTCAGAAAGCTAGGCATAGACCTGAAAGACACTAGGACTGGCACAATAGGCCATCTGGCCGCGGTGCACATCCCATCACTGGGACTACAGTCAGAAGATTATATAAGAGCGCCCCAATAAATTCTGTAAAATCAAGCACCACCGACGTGAACAAACTGAGTAAAACGTACCTGGTGAGACGCATCACACAACTTCCCTTGGCCTCACGTGCATCAGGCGATTCTCTTGACTCTGACATCTCACCAGCGAGAGAAGATGGACTCACCAAACAGGCAAGATAACTTTACTAATCAAATATGTCTATAACAACGTTCTACGTGACAACAGAAGGCGTTAATAGTTCTGGAATTTATTGTACTGCTCCTACTAGCGACACGACCATTATTCAGCAATCAGTTCACAGGTGGTTTAACAGACTGTCAACGCCATTTATTTGAGAAAGATCGCGGTCACTGTTTTGGAATAATCGCGTAAAAACTGTGAGACGAAACGGTTTTGGTCGCAATTCTGGAATTTCTAGAGTGGCTTCTATATATCTTTTGAGCGTTATCGTATAGGTATTTGATTATACAACTATGACCATTTTTCTGAAGATTCCAGTAACATTTAAGCAGAGTTTATATGAAAAAGACTGCACTAAAATCAATTTTCGTCGAACGTTCGCTAATTTATTGCGCTGCTGTGGTCATTTTCCCACAAATGA
Source organism: Pachypeltis micranthus (assembly GCA_020466155.1). NCBI lineage: Eukaryota > Metazoa > Arthropoda > Insecta > Hemiptera > Miridae > Pachypeltis > Pachypeltis micranthus. The sequence continues at coordinate 17,871,739 of CM035769.1, forward strand.
AATTTGGTGAAATTTTTATAGTATTGTGTCATTTAGAGCTGTGTATACAAAAAATGTAATCAACACTGTTAGAGCTGTTTTTGATTTTTTTTTAAATAGTGTTTTGATCACTATAAGTATGGTTAGTTTTATGCGGACTTCGCTCATACTCCCATGATAACCTGTAAGCTAGTATGGTTCAGCTATACTCTCAATCGCGTTCACAGACACACACACAGGCTATTTTCCTAACTAGTGTTTTTTTGGACTTACCGTTTTTTTCAGACGATTACATACATAACTTTCCTTTCTACTTCGTAGAGCCAAAAGTGAAGTGACTACATTAATTCGAAGAGTGGTAAAAATCAGACCGAGGAAGCTGTGTGGCGAGCCCCTCCGGATATTGCTGAAAGCGTATGGCGTGCAGCGTGCCTGATAGATATTTTTACCGACTACTGTGCGTCATCTCATCGCGTGCTTCAGCCGTTGCCAGACTCACGAACTTGTTCTCGTGTGTATCCGCAGCGTGAGTGGATAAATTCGTTGAGACAGAATGTAAACAATCGCGACCCAATGAGGAGAAGAAGAGAAAGAGAAAGGATATTTGTTACAAAAGGCGGCGGAGGGTACACAACAAGCAAACATTCGAAAGAGGTAACAGATGTGGTAACAGAAGAGGAGCAGAAGAAGTTATATTGAAGGTGAGGTTGTTTGTGAGGGGTTTCGAGGAGCAAAAGTGGACCGGCGGTGGAAGAAATAGGAGGAGATGTTTAATTAATGAAAAGGAGCCCTGGAGGAAGAGAAGAGATGGTCGGCGTTTCCTTTCTTCTCCCAGAGCAGACTCACCTCTCTTTACTTAATACTCTGTGGAAGGCGTTGGAAGCTCCTCCGCTGACTTAGATTAATTCTCCCCTGCCCCCCCCCACGTCCCATGACCGCCCTTCCCCACCCAACGCCATTCCCTTCATCTGACGTCTAAATATAGAACGCGAATTCATAAGAACAAAAGACTTCTTTTCTTCCCTATAAACAACGTTTTTGTTCGACGAGCGATTTTGCTGATTTGGAGCTTTTGGGCGCACACTGGACGCCTCCAGTCGTGAACATGTTGCCAGACCTAACTTCCGATGCAAAGTAAGGCCCCTGAACGGCAAATAGAGCGAACAACTCATGCAGAGGTCGACGGAATCACTTGCTAACTGCCCATCCGATATTTAGATAGCTAGACAATCCACAGGTGAAGACATCCAGATGAAGTCTGGTACTAGGCATCACACAACTCTCGTACATTCAACACTAGTTATCACCAACCAATAGTATCACAAAATATTATATTTTCATTAGGATACTCTTTAATATTCCCGCACGAAATTTAATCAAAATCTTAAGAGCACTCTATGAGCAAGAAAAAATGCTGTTCAGATCAGCATGATGACTAGAGTTATTTGTGTACTAGTTCGGACGATATTATTTGTGTTTGAGCCAGTTTTAGGTCTAGTTGCGCGACAATCGCCAGTAATTCCATAAATCATAAGCGTAAGGGGCAGAACGCATGAGGAGATGGAGGCTCCGTCGTGTTTAGCTTTGAGTCGAACTAAGCAACCACCCTATTGAACTTTGATTTTGAAGGGGAAATGGATGGAGGTTAATGAAGCATGAAATGCGTCACGAATATCTCTGTTGTGGTGCTGTTTGGCATACGCCTAAAACCGGCAGGAGGGCTGTGTTCCTAACAGAATGTTGCCTGATCCATATCACGACCCATCTAAGTATTCTTTCTGTAAGCAAAACCTCTCGCCTAACAAGAAAACACATAAACTACCACATCCAGTCAGTTCTCAATTTGTAGCCATAGATTCAATCTCCAAGTCACTGCCTCGGCTCATTCTCGGTCACCCTTAACTTACAGTGCTCGTTCCTCTCTCCATCACCAGTAATTTTGAGGAGACAAATCCGTATGTGTCGCGTGTGATGCTGAGTTCTCGCTCTATCGCTCCTATCTCCTTATGCCTTGCCCAATCAGCCATATAATTCGAATTTTGCATTCGTCTAGCTATCACGACTGATTTTCTCGCTGCTACTATGACTGATACAGAGTTGAATAGAGTATAAATAGCGAGTTATTTGGGAGTTTAGCATAATCAGTTTCAGAAGGAAAATATAAGTAGTTCGGCGATTAGTATATTGTGCAGTGAGCTGTACACCAGCTGAAGGGACGTTTCTGAGTGCTAAGCGAGAGGTTTGGCCAGGAAGAGGATACCCAAAAGAACAACGTGTACAATAAACAGAAGTTTTCTTAATTGTTCAGAAGACTAACATATTCGCGTCGACGTAACGTCAACTACAACGACCCAACTCTTCGCAGATAATGCGACCCTCGGAACAAATCGTTTCCCAATCGTTTTCGCCAAATCCCCAATGATAATGTCGACAACTACTTTGAACCGGTTCGTTGAGTCGTGGCGAGGACGTGGATTACTACAGGACGGCGACAAGAGCCCCACGGCCCCGCGCCTCGGAAACACACCGCGTCAACAAACGCTGAATGGATTCGGTCAATTCAAAAGGCGAGAAACTCAACAAGAGGAACGGCCTGGGGGCTAATTCAGTGGTCGGCCGGGACTAGACGGTAAGGGAGAGGGGTAACACGAGACCCGAGCACTTCGTAGTGAACTCGATGTCAGCGTCAGGTGGTTGGTTAGTAGGAAGAAAAAAAATAACTGGTACCCGCTACTTGTCGTAGAATTAAAACTTCGTGGGAACCGGCGGAATATAAAAAGCATTAGGTGAGAACACGTGCAAATAGACACGTCAACTCTCAAACAGACGCTTTATGTAATCAATTCGTTGTCATTATTGCAAAACTCTCAAGTTTCGTTGTGGAGTTTCCTTTCAACGGTCATCATTCAAATTCTCGCTGAGTGCAGAAAACAACAAAAACATTCAAGTTAATTCTGTGTTACTGCGGACACGATTGAGAGATGACGGCACAAACAAATCATATCCGCTTTGATATTCAGTCAGTAGCAAAAAATAAGGAACAGAATCCGTGCAAAACTAAGCTCTAAAGATTTTGACATTTTTTATGTATAAGTCCAAATAACACAACGATAATATACAATTTTAATTTGTAAGAAAATTACGAGAGCTGCACAATAAATTATTAAACTTATTGAAAGTCGATTTTCGTTAAGTTTTTACAATAGAACAGAATAGAGGGAATAGATTGCAATCGTGTAAAAAACAGAAGAGTTTTCTCCAGACATTTTGAGGATTGCTGAGTCGAGAAAACCTCATTTTGGAGGATGATCTGTGTAAGTACGTAGTTAGATCAGCGGGAGAACGGTTCGGCCGATTGAGCTGGCACTTTATTCGAGATTTTTGAAGATGTGAAGTTAAGGTTATGAGCAATTTCCACCGATGGAAGTGGCTGGGGGTGGGGGGTGGTGCATAATGTACCGAAAACCGAAATATATTAAGCAGTACCACGCATAAGTCTTTCGACTCAAAACGCGTTTATTTTTCTTCACTTTTTGGAAAAAAAACGGCTCTAACTTTGAAGCTAACTAATTTTCGTCAAACTCAGAAATTGCCCTAAACTAGTCAATTCCTACGTATTCTTCCCCGTAAATGTTCCTTTGACAGTCCGTTGAAGCACAGATTGCCACCATACACCATAATGCGCTAAAACTATCCGTGAGAATCGTCGGAGAAATCAAAAAATGAAAATGTCCGAACATCAAATTATCAAGGTCTATAACTATTTTGTTTAAACTTACGAGGTACTAGCTGACTAGTACCTACATTTTGTTCTCCATAAACATTCCCGTAGAAATGCTTTGAAGGAACCGACTGCAAATCGACCAATTTACGTTTAGTTGGGGAAAGCAGTGTGTCGCATCACACCAGATATATTTGTCTCGCGAAAAATTGTACCGAATGTGAGCAGACAGCTCCAGATATCTCGGAGAATGACGAGAGCAGCGCAATAAATTATCAACTATTTCGACAAAAGGCTTTCTGGCAGCAGTTTTTTTTCATGAGACAAAACTCGTGTTGGCTTCCCAATAAATTATCTACAGAATGGCGGTTGAAATACGCACACGAAATAGAGAAATGCATGCGAAATTCTTGAATGGTGGAAGTATTTTCGTCTTTTTGACTAATTTTTCTCAAATTGTTTTCATTATTAAAGTGATTCGGTAAGTTCTGGATGAAGGTAAATAATTAAAGTTAACGTAACAGTTTGGTGAGTACGATTTCTCTGGCTGGTAAGGTGCTGTGGGCGAACGCTTACAACGTAAAGACATCATCGTCTGGAAGTTAAGACAGTACTGAGTTTCTTTACATCGAAAGCGCTCGCCCACAGCACCTTACCAGTCGGACTCGCCAAACAAGTACGTTAAGTTTAATTGTTTTCATTATAATTGCAGAATTGTACAGGTGAACATCTGACAAAAACCGTTGGGGGCACGTAATAAGTAAAGACTACCCAACAAACTACGGTACGTTAAAAGTTTCTATATTAAACGTCAAGATCCCCCAGGTTCGTACAAAAAGAGTGAAAAACGGTGCAACGTTGTGAAAGTTGTCTGATGCGTCGTACCAGATTTTAAAAAGTGGTAACTAACGGTGTTTTAGGTGTATAGCAGGTGTGATAACGTGCTCCGAGGAACCTGAGCTGCCCTGAAAATTCGGGCAGGCGACAACAAGATTTGAACCAGACAGACGGCAGTAACTTAAGTCCGATAAAAAAAAGAGAGGAGCTGGGCGGGTATCCTGGCTTCCCTTTAAACCAGAACCAGACTCGGGATAACGAAAGGTGCGTTGGCGTAGGAAGATTTAAAATCCAAGGGCACCTCTTGGAGAGGTTCGTTGGGGCTCCCCCGATGACCAAAATCAAAGAACAACCCGAAGCGTTTTAAGGCCGGTTTCACAAAAGCGGATCCAACTGTCGTTCAAAATATCTGGCGCGACGCATCAGAATTTTCTTGACCTCTAACAACTAATCAAATATGTTATTCGTGCTGTTAATGACGACGTTCTATGTGACAGCAGGAGGTGCATATGGTTCTGGAATTCACTGTGCTTATATTTGTGCCATGGCCATTATTGAGCAATCACTCTATGTGAGTTAGTATGCGAAACGTCGGGGGTTGAATGCTCATTGTACTAATACTTAATCTAGTTTCCCATTACAAGGGTGGCAGGGTTCAAAGGAACAGATCAGCCGTGACCTAATTTCTTAGGCATGGCCTTCTTCGCGAACTCTGTGAAACAATTATAAGTTTGCTTGTAGCTGTCAATGCTGGTTGGTTTGTCTGCCTATCCGACAGTAGGAACTACACAGGAGCAGCACGTCGTTTCTTGTTTCCTGACCACTAGAGGCGGAAGACATTGCAAAGATGAGAAAAGAATTAGAGTTGCGCACTAAAGTGGCCATGTACTGTAAGGAACTGGCTCAATCAACTTTGTCAACAGGTAACTGGCCAGTGATCACTTGAAGCTCTCTGGGATTGGGCTAGTACTCTCCTTTGGTTGACTGTGAGCTTGCTAACCCAGACAACAGGCAGTAGCCAGTCAGGCCACTAACGGCTAAATGGCCTTGTACCTGAGGATTGTGTAGAGGACACACACCCCAAGTGACCTTGCCTCGTAATGAGGCAAAACATTGAGACAGTTGCGATCCTGTTTGTGGGGATGTCGGGGGGAGCAATGACCTTCCAGCAACCCCACGACCCTCCGATGTCTACAGAGCAAGAGCATTTTTCAGCTTTTCCATGTCTTGCCCTGGGTAGGATGGATTGCTCCATTATACCTACCATGCCCTGCCGAGGTAGCCACCTATTGTGGCTCTAATCCACGATGCACTGGCGCACCTCCGCACGCAGAACATTTCCGTGGTACCATGTTTGGGTCAAACAACCCTTAAGGCCACGGAATGATCTCTGGCCCGTCCCATCTTTCGAACGCACTTGCAGCCTCCAGATTAGGACAGTTTAAAGTGCCATTAAGACACTGAACGTGTTGGTTGAAACGCCACGCCACCTCTCACTTACATTGTCTCCTTAATGCTTGGCATCCTTCTCAAGAAGAAATATTGTCAGTTGACAATTTTCTCCTTAAACTTGCCACGTTCGCATCATTGGGTGACCGTTCAGAGCACTTGATATATTTTCGTCTCGATTTAGTTTATCGAGTGTGCACCGATCAGCACAGTCAGATCGTCCACATAGGCGTATGGCTCGAAGTCAGTCTCTATTAGGCTCCTGAGAAAACCTTCGAAGAAGGCGTCCTAAAGTGTTGGTCTGAGCCCAGAAGGACTGTCCTCCGTGAATACATTCGATGGTAGAAGTTATGGAGAAAAAAGCGTAGTTACGAAATATTTAATGTGACCCCATAAATTGGATCAAACTTCAAAAACAGGTAATTTAATGTACGACGAACGCTCATTTTCTAACTTTTTTTAGTTTTAATCAAACAGATGTAGTTAAAGTATGTGTAACATCGATGGTTACAATTTCCGGCTGGTAGGTTAGCACAAATGATACATTTCATTAAAATATGGAGTTAAATGCAAATTGATTTCACGTATTACGTACCAAAATTATAGTTAAGTTATGAAATTAGTTAATGGCCTGACAAAGGAATTTAGAAGCATTTACCTTTCAGGAGGCTGCTTTTGAAACCCTCGTCATGAATTTCCGTCGTGGCTTCAGTTTTTACCAATAAAAACCGACATTTCTCCCCCAAATAATGTATATTGACAAGGAATAACGTATTTATGTACTTCACATTTTGCGTGGTTCAAGAATGTTTTGTTTCTTTTGAGTTTTCTGGCGGTACTTTTTATTTTACGTCGTGAAGCCTTCTACGGCAGAACAAAATTAGCTCACATTTCATGTTTAGGCGGCAGAAAAGAAAGAAACGCCAAAATGAGATTGTGAATGAAATCGGCCCAAAACTAAAGCCGTCATAGCGATCAAAACGAATTTGTATTCTCATCTCGATTTTGACGAAATTTGTTGCATGGACAGTTCAAAATAATGCGATATTCGCGTCAGTAGAAATAACGGGAGCACCGTAAATTATTCGACATAAATCGATTTGAATATCGCGGTTTTCTTATAAATCCCGCTTTTAAAAAGCTAGCTTTCTCACAAAAATCGTGTTGGTAGTCCAATAAACAGCCTAGAAACACCCCACAAAATTGCCAAAAGCAGACTATTCTTTAGAATAATTGTTTTTCACAGCGTTGCCCGTATAACTCCGAAACTGTTAAAACGAGCCTTTCCAAAATGAACGTAGACAGTTCCGTCATTTGCGTGTAAGTTACGCAATACAAGATGTAATGCGTAGGAGCATTCGGGAACATTTAGCGCTTCCAGTTCAGTTTCCAGATATGGACACGCCGGCGTATTTGTACCAAATGCAGGTGAACTGAATGATAAAAAGATTGTTTTGTTTGCGAGAGTGAGAAAAATCACAAAGTGGTCGTGCGATGGGTCGCACCGGTATTTCTGATACGATTTCCTCCTCGTAAATGTCGTCATTCACCGCCAATTGAAATGCTCTAATCATTCCACGCGATGATGTTTGCGGACGTAAGAATAGCGATGACCGATCGTTCATTTTATGAAAAATAAAATATTAGTGCGTTCGTGGATGTCCAAAAATAGAACAAAAATCTTTGATTTCGATGGGACCTCAAATGATCTGGAGATCGGCCGCTCAATTTAAAAATTGAGCCAAGGTCGAGTTATTTTAAGAATTCGGTGAAAATACCGCCGTTCGACGATTGAAAGCGTCAAATCTAATAACTAAATTGATGCACGAAACCGATGCTTGGTCTAGGAGCCGCGAATAACAGTAGACGTGAGAAGAGGAGAAAAAGAGCAGCACGGTAAGGCCGGCAGCGAATCCAAAGTAAGACAAATGACTCGAATGTGAAGACGAAAGGGGAGAAAATGTAGTTAGCAGTCAGGTATCTCCTGGCGAGATGGTCCTGAATCGAAAAGGCTCTGGAAGGGGAATAGACCCGTTACAGCATCGCGGATTCTCCCAGACCTTCTGGGAGGCGCAATCAAACCGCAATGATTCAGGGCAGTGAAACGAGCCTGGAGCTTTACAACTCTTCGTTGATGGGAAACAAGTGGTCGGCAATTATCGTAGAAATCTACACCTTGCCATTTCGAAGTCAATAACATTTCTGCGCTATGGAATCCTATTGCGAGGTTAAAATGTCTAAAGCGACTCACCGCGCAACAACAGTCAACCTCCGTAAACTCGGTGAAACGCAACAAAGACACGCTATAACTACTCAACTCGTTGTTACCCGAAATTGGATCAAAATTGTTCGGAGCCGATTCGAGAAAATTGTAAAACTGCTTATTACTGCTCGTTTAGTGGCCATTTTCCGATGTATCCTAGCTTATATTTCCTTTCAAACAGATGACAACAGAATCAGATGCTGAACACAAAACACGTGTGTAAGTTAATAACAGGCGCCCAGCCAGGCTCATTATGACATTTCCTTGGAAAATTAGAAAATGTCTAAAACGCCCGTTTTGTGGCACATTTAGCGTGTTATTTCCGTTCAGGGAACACATATGGACGACAATACATTGACATTGGCGATATTGGAACAGCTTATGAGTTCGATGTAAATCGTTCAAGTCGTTTTTCCGATATTCTATATTTCTCCGAGTTCGTATCAACGTGCACCCGAAAATTTTTCCGCTGCTCCTACTAATGACACGTCCTTAACTTAACATCTAGCATGTGCATAATGGATGTCAACATGAATTTTCGGGGAAGGTTCGTGTCTACGGTTCTGGAATTAAAGGGGAAACACTCCGAAAACACTAAAAAACAGCGTTAGTTTGAATTTCGGAATTTCAGAGGTCGCTCTGACTACTTATTGTCCATTACTTCCATAGTGTAGAGCCATTATTGGAATAATATCGTTTTCTGGTTTTTTGTAGAACGATATCTTTAGCCATTATTGAGTCAACACAAGTTTTTTTTAATAGCAGGATTGTGTTTTCTGTTTTGGAATTTGTGAAGTGGTTTTCAACTATGGTAGTCGTGTCTGGGCCCAATATACTTAATCAGTCAAGAACTCATGAACTCTCCCTGGCTATCACATAAACAAGTAACTCTTCTTGAGGAGAAAGTGAGGAAATGAAATTAAAAACGTAATAAGACCCACATTCAATTTAATAGAATAAATAAAAATGAAATAAATGAATCGAACTAGTTTCAATATTTAATCAAAGTAACCTAATTTGCCCGGGTTGTGCTCAGACAAAATATTGGCAAAGGGGCTAATAAACAGAGATTTGCTCACATTTATCCAACAATATTCGAGCGAGGAGGAAAACACTGAACTTAAAATCCCTGGCTGATAAGGGAGAGGCTCGATTAGTACGTCGCGGGGCGTGTGAAGAATCAGAATGAAAAATGGGGCACAACGCCTCGCAGATAGCCGCTCGCCCCTCCCTGCGCGTTCCCGTCGAAACTGCAGAGAGAGCGAAGGAAGGAGAGCCGGCGGAAACAGGCTATATCCTTCTCAAATTATCGAATAAACACAGTGAGTAACTCGGTCGTTGGAATTCTGGAACTTTTGGGGGTTGCTCCTAATTATCTGAAGGGCGTTAATAAACTTTAATCGTAAAGGTTGTTTATTGGACTATCACTTTGATTTTTCCGAGAATGGTAGTATCATTTGAGCAGAATTTATTAAGCACGGTGAAGTAAAGAACTGAGGAAATTTCAATCGGACGGTCTTCGTGGAGCTAAGTAACGGAAAAATTAATTATATTGTTCGTGTTGATTTAGATAAAAATGCAAACTACCTTATTTGTTGTACATTACCGTCCCCTATAAGGTCAACAGCTGACGCCACGAAGCCTAGGGGGGGGGGGGAGACCGTCGTGCGAATGGGGGTTGAGAGGCGTAGTAACAGAGTTGGTATTGAGAACCGTTGTGTGAGCAGAAACGAAGAACGAAAAATGTATGTTCTTCAGCACACGAAATGCATTACATAGAAGAGCCATCACTCACTGGACCAGTGGCTGTTGTTCGTCGTGATTTGGCTTATGTGTTTGCTGACGGTTCGGTTTTGTATCGAACATACGTACAGTAAGTGTCCTACGAGGTCTTTCAACGGCCCTAAAAAGCCTGATCTAAACCAAGAAGGAGATTCAGGAGCATTGGCACGAAAAAGTCATTTTAGGAGAATTGGTAAGAAAATTGACGAAGTTTCGCTCCGTGGAACCAACATTCCGAAGTACTGGGCAAACCTAACACGGAGCTCTAACGTCCCTCAATACACTCTACGTCGCCGAGCCCGGAAACCGATCGTTCCTTCCGTCCCACGGGCTTTGTCTTCTCAGAGAAAGGGCCAAAATGGGTCAAGCCTGACAGTTTCAAGACCGATTCGAGCGAACAGAGTTTGACGGGACATGGCAACTTTGACGTCAAGCTCCAGTTCGTCGTGAAAAATTGTCCAGTCCACGCGGCGAGCAGTTCGAGAACCAGACGTCACGTTCTTTTCCAAAATACTTCCTGTCAAAGTCCGATTAAGCCCGACTTCAAACTTTTGTCTTTCTCTTCCACTCACCCTGGAGTCATTGCAATTAATCATTACTGCATCGTTTCACAACGGGAAATGCGTATTCTACTAATTGTGTGACCAAAGATAATTTCAGCAACCTTATTTTCTGAGTCACGGAGAAATTCACGAAGGTTCTGCACACTGTGACTGTGCGCTTAGAGCCTTACATTACACAAACCAACATTTTTTAACATAAACAAAACTACTTCGCACAAACCTAACTAGCTGCTGCTAAGGCCTCTCCGTTAGAATTAAGCAACTGACTACTGGGTAGCTATTCAGGCAGGCGAGTAGCGAGGTACTAATTCTGAAGAAATCTTAGGAGAAAATTATCTTCCTTTCAGAATTCAGAATGTTGAGTGAAGGAGTTTACATCATTGAATGTTTTTTCAAACCGAATGTGAACTAGTAAAGAGTTGTCGTACTGTTCAGAACGCAGGGGAGAAGTTGCGCACGCTTGTAAGGAAATGAATCACATGCTAGGCCCATATCTTTAAAAATCTTCTACAACGAATCCTCTGATTTTTCTGGGTTTATATGACCATTTATGGCCCACGTTGTAAGCGGTAAGTACCTCGCAGAGGCTGCACAAGTCTTGAACATAGAAAAGTTAAGTCAATGGTGTACCAAGTGGCGCTTGAAGATCAACGCAACCAAATTGACGGCCGTTATGCAGACCTTCCTTAGGAACATCCACGTTCCCGTCGCCTGTTTTAATAGTTTTCTCAATATAGCTACAAGTAACCAGGGGTTACTCCAGACCGCCGCGTTACTTATCTGAATCACATTTGTGATGTGATTGTTAGAACCAGGAATCGAACAAACCAGTGAAACCCACTTCTCAACAATCCTTATACCTCTATCGCGAATAAAGTTTTCATATACGAACATCGGATCCGTCCTGTATGGGGCACAGCTCGAGTTTTCGTAGGGTATAGTTAGTTCCTGAGTGCAATTTCGGTTATTTTATTTCTTTCTTGGTGAGAACGTGTAGGACGAACGATAAATAAGTTTACTTCCTTCTATAATTCAGTTCTTTGTTTCTCTTATGCTATCCAATTATTTAATTATTCTATAACTTTTCTACGAAGTGCCTGATAGTATTTAAGGAACACTAAGCAACTCTCTCCTTGGCACAGATCTTGATCTATTAAGCGGGTAGTTTCATTCCTACCTGCGCACTGTACACATATAATTCTAATAAAATGCATATTTTATCTATCCATCTATATTCACCGTGCACTACTGAAACTTTCCCATTCTCCCGGAACGTTACCCTTAAAATTTTAAAACTGCCCCCATTTTCAAAAAAAAAAAAATTCGCGAAGCAAAGATGCCGCGCTTTAGACGTTCACTTTGAAATCCGTGCCATCTCGCCGGTCAGATCTGCCGAGCTCCTTCGGCCCCCCCTCATTTTCGACAATCTGCCATCTCTAAGCCCCCAAAAGTGAAAGCCGAGTTCGTGATCGTATTGCTGCTTATAAAAGAGCTCTCAGCCGCATAATGCGCTCCGAGCGGCGGCGATAACTCAAAACGTTGTGTAAAGATGACATTCTATCGATTGGGTAAATTATCGTTGTTATCAACCTCCCCACCTCCCCTCACCATACACACACACACACACACACACCATTGAGGGGTCGCCATTAGCCTCTCTTGTTGTGCCGCCGACTCTCAAAAATGTCTTTAATGATCGATTTCTCAGAGCTTGATGATATCTTCGCGTATCATCTCTAAAAATATTCATCGCGGACGAAGTATATTCGGGATAAGTTGCTCGGATCCACATAGTTAATCTCCTTTTAACCCCAACTCCCCCCAACACTCCGTGACAACAATTAACCCTCGTTTTATAATTCCCTTACTGGTAACACGATGATTACTCCTTCTCTCCCTCTTAATTAATGAAAAACTTAACGAGAAAATGGCGTTTTCCATTCAACAATTATCCTAAGCGAATGCTCTCTGCTCCTGAGGCAAAACGGTTCCTAAACACGAAATAAGAGAAGATTCTAAACTTAGCTCTAGAAACTGATACCTTTGACGGTGATACAACTGAAAGTCAGAATAAAATTATTGTACAAAGTTACCTCTTTATTCGAGCAGAGTTTACGTAAACCGTACTCACCTGAAACAAAAGAAAAATCGTTGAAGCATATGTTTCAGATAACAACTGAAATTAATGGATTTTATAAAAAATGTACTTGTTTCTGCATGTCAACTATAAAGAAGAACAATGAATGAATGAAAAAATAAAACTAAATCAATTGAAGTTAACCAAAACAGCAGAGTTCTCAAAACCGTTGTTGAATGAACAACAAATCAATCTTATACAGACTTTGAGACATGTGCATGTATTTCTCATAACGCACCCAAAAAAATGAACTAACGCGAGCTCAATCGATTAAATCGTTATACACATCTGACCACAGGCGCCGCACTGAAATGGAAAATAGTTATCCGAATCAGGACTTGAAACGGTAGAAATACTACGGAAACTTGATATTTTCTGACTCCATTGTGTGATCACAATACTTTTCTTACCCTCCGAGGCGAGGAAAGTAGAATTGAAGATGATATCACTCAACATTTTACTCGACCAATGAGTACGCAAAGATGCTCGTTTCCCTTTGTGCTATGATCCCATTTTGAAATGCGTTGTAGTGGAAATTGGAAAGGGATATAAGTAGCGGGTTGGTTGACATCAACTACTGCTGGCGTTTGGCTGGGTCGATATGTCAATCAATTGACGTATCGATCCGATATCTGAGTGTGAACACACATCTTGAACGATCGACAGTAGACCGACTGAAGGAGTGCCAATAGTAGCACAGTTCGGTAAATTGTTCCCTATTCAGTCAGTGGTGCAAAACGAGTTTTTACTCTTAGTATAATCCTACAAAAGGTGAGTTAATGAGTTAATTCATTGTGTAGCAACAGTCCTAGTTTTGATACTGGCCCATTCAATTACCTAGTCTTGCTTTTTAAAGAGTCACTTATGATACTTACCTAGCAAATTCTACGCATTATCGGATTGAATTGTAGGCAAGGGGTTCAGAGCTTCTGTGATTCAATTATTTTGACTGTTATGTGCCCATTGTGAACTGAATGTACGAGTATATGCATCTAAATACCATGATGTAGTGTTGATTAAGGTTTTAATATCTATTGTGGGAACTTATGAGCAGTGTACGCTCAGTCTTCTTGTACGGCAGGTGTGGGCTGATACACTGAGCATTGCCTGCCTACAGGAAGTGGATGGCAGGGGTGCAGAGGAGGTGTGCTTGTCGCACTGCCTGCTTTTACCACACAGTTTCTCCGGAGGCAGTATTGGTCGTTGCAAGTGTCAAGTGGACTGGAAGGAACTGTACCCATCAAGAGAGCAACCGGAGTACAGCCACCATAAGAGAAGAAGGTGGGCTGTGACACTTAGCAGGTGGCGAGATGAGTGGGACACAGCTCAAAAGAGGCAGAGGACTAGGCAGCTGATCCAGTGCTTGATCCATAGCTCGGCCGCACCACAGTGATGAGAGTTGTTGCCTCACCCACTTCTTAATAGAACATGGAGCATTTAGGGAGTACCTGCATCAAATTAGAAAGGCTGCAAGCCCAAACTGCCTGCACTGCAGAGTAATGGTGGGCGATGCTTCCAAAGCCATCTTTTCGGGCTGGCAGTTAACAGCATTGGAAACAGTTGTCCTTACACCACAGGCACTTGTCATGTGGCATTCCAATAAAACTGGTAGTGCCATGGCAGAGCTCAGCCTGAAGAGGGTGAAGCTTGCTGATCCTGAGCCAGTATCTCCTAGTGATGAAGAATGAAGGAGGAGTGGAATGGGAGAATGTATGGGAATGACGGCATGCTGGAAGATTCTTGATGGGGTGAAAAGTAGCTGCCATTGCAGAGAGATGTGAGGGCCAACGTGATCCAATGTGCTAAATGCTTCTGGGTTTGTTCTCATCACGCAGAAGTAAGTTCAAGGAGCCACTAGGAGCAGATTATCCCTCCTGCGACCCAAAAAATGAGAATAGAGGCTTCACCATACAACGCAGGGTCCACCTCTTCGAAGCAACGACCACCATGGCGGCATTTCCTGGTTCAGGCCCTGGAAAGCGCAACGCAACAGGCATCCCGTCGTAGAGCCCCTTCCCCAGGTTTGTAGTTATAAACCATGAGCTCTTAACACGGTGACAGTAAACTAAGGGACCCTCAAAATCAAATTATTCGCTTCCCTCGCTAAAACGTAATGGGCTATGTTCGTTTATTCACACGAGCATATACTACCACCGTCATAAAATATTTATACAAATAGTTGCTCGTTTTGTATGTCATCATTTCAGAAAACAAGTCTTGAGAGAGACCCTTAAGAGCAATTATCTTGGGTGGGATATATAGAGTTCCATTCGTGCCTTGTGCGTAGAGGTAGAAAGGGTTTTATAGCCGAGGCTCGTCAGCTCGATATCCCGAAGTGGTGGTCTGTGGGACGCGAACGGCCTGAGCGGTTACCCTCCAAAAGAGAAACGAGATCCCTCAGTAATTTTCTACGACCCCCGCATCGCTTCGAAAACTTAACTCATGTGGTAGAGCTAAAAATACCTCCCCGCTATCTTTCCAGTCCCTTCTTTTCCCTTGTCGTAACACCGGGTGAAGGGAGCACGCCGCCAGACTTTTAAAAGCTGCTAACCAACGCCACCAGCCCTTTTTTCCTCCAGACCCCCTCTCCTACACCCCCTCCTAACTTATCCGCCATTTTCTTATTTTTCTTCCTATTCACCCCCCCCCTACCAAACTACCACCCTGCCAGTCCAAAGAACAGCACCTTTTACTCATTTTCTTTCGACGAGACGAGCGCTCGATTGAGTTTCAACTTCAACGCCCTTCGGTCGAGATTTAGAAGCCTTTCAAGAAACCCATCCAAGGAAGCGGCTAATTCGTTAACATTTACGTTCTCTCGGACGGGAATAGTTTCTGAGTCACGTGTCGGGAATCAGTGGCCGAACCCTGTTCGCGTCTTCGTTCTGACGATCTGACTGAATTCATGAGCTTGCCATCTCTGAGGTCGAAACTATAACGATGCGCTCACCTAATTCGTTATTCAAAACAGTTCAATCTTTCAGAACAACAAAAAAACCTTCGGGCACGTAGGTGCGGCACATAGGATTCATGGTATCCTTGACACGTAATTACAGACTAAATTATAACCATTTTAGTTACGAGAAATAAATACAACGCGCAATGGACAGACTGAATTGTGATGTGTCAAGCTAAAACTTAATTGGAAACACTACCATACTGCGCAACCATATCCATGTCAGCTTCGGAGCATAACGTCTCTGAGAACTGCTAACGACATCACACAACAGAAAAGTTTCATAAGGGATCTTTATTAAAACCGGTTACGCACAACTTTCCTCAGCTTCTCGTACACTCAGCGATTTAAGTTGGTCTAGCAAAACATCCAATTTGTTTTTCTTCTAGTTCATACGAAACTACCAGGATTTAACGTTTTATAGTAAGTTCGATAATTTATTGAGTTGGCTCTTACTACTGTGAGTGAGTTACTTTTGTATACATAATTTTTAAAACTATTATTTACAACATTATTTGAGAAGGTTCATTTTTGCTGCGCAGGAGTTGAAGTCGATAAAATTAACGGCAGTAGGTTGAATTCCTACGTTTCTTGGGAGATGTTTGGGGATCCTCTAACTCAGGCAAAAATTACAGCGATCGCGAAGAGCTCCGATCCATTAAACCGACATTCGTCGAATTATGAACCATTGTCTTAACCACGATCACGAGGTGCCTTTAATAGGAGTCAGTCAGTAAATCGCCATTGTCGATTAGCATGTTTCACTTCCACCTGATTTTTTCATAACACTACTGTAACATAAGTGGAACTTATTTAAAAAAGTGTTAAACAAACCTTTGGTAATTTATTGAAGTGCTCAGGTGATTTTCCCGTGGATAAAAGCGTTATATTACCGTCCACTGGTTTGGAAATCGTTCCCGATTGAAAAATATTTGGTGTTTGGAGCAGTGATGGGTGTAAGAGAGGAAGAGATGGATTCGAATAAGGTGAAGAATTATTTTATGAATGACACGAGTAAGAAAGGACTGTAGTGACACGAAATGAGGCGGTTCATCACTCACTTGAGATAGAGGATAAGGAGAGAGTACAGAGTAATGAAACTAGGAGCTGGTTTTCACATGATGAATTGGAAGAGAGCTGAGAGAAATTATTCAACTGTATGAGTTCTAAGGTAGACCGTAAGGAGGTGGCACAAGTAAGGGGTGAGAAGTCAGATTAGTTAAGGGGGTCGCGGGAAAATCCTTCGAACGCTCAAATGTAAGGAAAGTGAGTTGTCATCTCTAGAAATGTCAATTCTTGTGTTTGGCTGGGCTAAGAATATCGAAAGTAAGAAGTTGACTGACAAGAGGTTGTTTTAAGTTTCCCCTGACCCCTGATCTGATCGGCTTGAGGATAGCGATCTTTCGTACCAATTTTCTTGAGCTGAGCTATTCATACCTCTACCACCTGACTCCCATTACAGGTACCCTAGTGATCTAGTCTAGTGGTCATAGACGAAGATTCATAATTCGACTAAAGTTGGGCGTTGGATCGTCAGCTCGTGATGACTGTAATTTTTGCTCGACTCAGTGGCTCTCCAAACATTTCCCACCCCCTACCCCTCGTAACAAAACTATAATTAGTTCAAGATCGATTTCGCTGCCGACTGAATGTCAAATTAGAGCTGATTTTTTAAAAATGTTCATGGACGCACTCAGATCATTTTTGCTAATGGCATATCTCAGATTTTGAAGGCAAAACGAAAAAATGTTAAAGAACGTCAAAACATTTGTTTGAGCTGATTACATAACTTTGCTTTTCAATTCATAGAGTTGAACAAAAAATTCCTTTCGTTCGCCATTTAGGCGTTCAATAATTGACTTTTCAATTGCACAACTTGAAAATAAGGAAGCGGTTATCGTTGCCCCGGAGTCACATGAGCGTGTCGGAATTGAAAAGGAGCCGAAGGGAGTACCGGCTAGCAGCATGAGACGACGCCCCCACCCCCCTCCCAACGAGTTCTTCCACCACGTGCAGTCACTGTCTCTGGTAACGTCGATAAAAGGCGAATAGACGGTCGACGAGATCCGGGGAACTGGCTGGAGGGAAGACGAAGGGCCTCTTGACTGGTTGTCATGGCACGTGTTCCCTCTATCTGATCGTCCGCGTTCAAATGTTGTAATTGTCTTCGGTAATCAACTTTCGATGCGCTCCGTTCCTCTTTGGTTCCATTCAATTACCCGAATGATGAATCGGATTTTTTTTCTGTCGAGCGACTCTCTAAATAACGTCGAATTTTCTCAGCTTACTTTCAAAAATATTCAATTTATATTTTGTTGTACTTTGAATTACGAATCAGTTCCTTCCAAATTTGAGTTATTCGACAAGTAAACGCTTTGAATAGGGTTGAATTGAGAGAAGCAGTGATTTCTTTCGACCATAAAATTTTCATCTGCGGTACAATGACGTGAGCTGCACAATAAAATATCAAACAATACGTTACAACTGGAATTTAACTCAGTTCATTCCTGATCAGGAACTAACATTTCCACCAATCGTGCTTGTAGTCCAATACTAACCAACACAATGATATATTAATGGCGGTTATGAAATAAATAAGAGCAACCCAAGAAATTCCGGAATTCAAACTAATGTCATTTGTACCAATTTATTTACCAGAGTTTTCTTACAAATTTCGTAACAGTAAACGAAACCGAAAAAAAATTCGAGTTGCGAGTAACGTGAATTACCGACTATAGTTCGGCAATGGTTTTTACGCGCGGCGTTTTAATTAACAGCGCGGCGAAATGGTTCGAATTGGTTCCGGGGATGATAAAAACCATTGAGTGTTGGGGGGGGGGGGGATGAGGAAAGTTGTGCGAGACGTCGCACCGGATATTTCGTCGTTGAATAATCTCGTTCCAACCTAATAGCCGCCTCAAGACCGGCGTTTCTAATAGGCCACTTTCCAACCTTCACAAGTTCACTTCCCGTCGATATCTTCAACCTTCAACGGCCGAAGGCAAAAATATATCCCGATCTTTCCGGTACTCCGTCGATCTTATCCGGAAAAATCGACCAAAATGAGGAGCTTCACGTTCAATTACCGGAATCTCACAATCGTTTTGTTATTTCGAAATATCTAGGTTAGTGTTCTAGGAGTGGAGTTGAAAGTTATGCAATATGCGGAACAGATAGACCTTCGTTCGAGTCTCCTCAGAGGGACCAATCCAAGGAAATACCCCCTTGCTTTGGAAATCTCCACCCAGCTCTGGACAGAGGTTTTCCAAGAAAAATCTTAGTGCGATTCCTAGGGGATCCTCTGGGAGCCCTTCCTCACATACACACACAGCCATGAACTTTTCAAGCCGGAAACATTGAATAACGGGCTATGAAAAGTCGTAAATCATAGATGTAGATTAAAATGCACTGGAATCAAAACAAAATCAGGATAAATGTCGGTTTCACACACGACAGTTCAATTGAGGTCGTCGAAATTAGTGGAAATCGTACAGAAGCGCGGGGGTTGAAGGGAATTGGTGGTTGTGGAAGAATCGTTGGTTCGCTAGGAATTCACTTCCTTATTGGTCACTGAACGTGGCTGTTTTGGACTACAGCTTTACCGTGACCCTGCCAAACGAGGGCAACTTATTACAAAGCAAGCGAATTTATTAAACACCCCCCGCGCGTCTCTCTTGTACCATCCCTCCTTTTATTCGATTCCAGATCTTCCCTATTTACCGCTATTCATTTTTTATACTAAGATTTGAAGTGGTGTACAAAGTACCATTTAGTAGTTGATTCGCAACACGAATAACAAGGATGGTCCTAAGAATTTCCAGCTGCCGTGACAAATAGCCATAAATTCATAATAAAATAATAAAGAAGAGCTGCCATTGCAGAGAAACCTGAGGGCCAACCTGATGCAATATACTAACTAGTTGTAGCCTTCACCTCATAACGCAGGGTACACCATTTCCAAACGCAAGGTCTGCTCTGACCCCGTTTGGGGGAAAAACCACTGAGCCAAATTTTTGATTCTTGACTTTCTTATAAAACCTGGTTCTTTGTTCAAAACGTATCAAAATTATTTCGGTTCAAAACGAATTTGAATTATCGTGAGCTACCGTAAAAATTTCCTTGGTGAAACAAAAACCGCGGGAGAGTAAAAAATCGAAAATTTGGGACACTTTTCTTTCGAAGTGTTGAGTGAAACGGAGGAGAGGTGTTGGTATGCAAAGAAAAGGTGATGAATGAGACTAGTGAAAGGAAGGACCGTATCGTTACATTTGATAACAACCGAGTGTCTCTGAATTGGTAAACTGGTGTATGGATCAGAACCAAGAGTGAGTGAGTGAAGTCAAATGCTTAATGAACTGGCAAATAAGAGCAGGGAAATGGGATGATGAATGACCGAAAAATGAATGATGGAAGATTGTCGGTTCGGCTCATACATACTTCATGCCAGCAGGGCTTGAAATGTCAAAGAAATAATTGACTTGGGACTCTGAGATTCCAGGACTAGCAGCTAAACTTGAAAGCTGGGGAAGGGCCCTGAGCTCAGGATCTTCCGTTAGGGCCAAGGGCAACGAACCGATTTGGCTTGACCTGAGCCGAACAATGAGGTTAAAGTGAGATGGGAGAAGAAACTGATAAACAAGCTTTAAAAAACAAATCCATACAGAACAACAACAATTATCAGGAAAATATGAGTATAAATTAAAAACCAAATAAATAATAAATAAATAAATAAATTAACATTAAAATAACATTAAAAATTATAAAAATAAAAACAAGATCAAAATATGAACAAATCAAAAAGCAAATAAAACATGACGTAAAACAAAATCGTATGAGTAACATATAAAGTAACACAAAAAATAAAAACTAAAACACCAGGTACACCGCATCACATAACTTTCCTTAGCTCCACATCAATTCGCATCTGTTCACGGCTTTTTCTAGTGGTCAAATATCACTTCACGGAGGCAGAAGGCCGTAGCGTTTACATTTCCGTAATGTATTGTGCTTCACGTACTAACGCCCTGAACTTTATTGAGCAATCGTTACACAGAGAATTGATAAGGCTGTAGACGCGATTTTTTTGTAGATTTTTCTGAAGATTCTGCTATTTTCTGAACGAGATTTATGAAGAAAGAACTGCGCTAAAATTTTCGTCGAAATGATTGGTAATTTATTGTGCTGCTTTCGTCATTTTCCCACAAATGGGAATTGTATGGTATTGTTGTCTTATTAGCAGCTGTATATACACAAAATTTAATCAAAACCGTTGAAGCCGTTTTTGAGAAAAAAAAATTTCGTGTTTTGACCGATAACTATAGTTATTCTTGAGAGAATTTTGCTCATACTCCTACGGGATATGACCGTGACCGTGATGTTATTGTCCCATGGTGACCTGCAGGCTACATATCAAGTCTGAGCTAAGCTTTTCCCTCAATCACGTACACAGACACACACACGCATACACTCCTTTCCTTACTACTTCGTAGAACCAAGGAAAGTGAAAAGCTGAGTGCTACGTTCCTCAACGATTGAAGATAAGCAACCATTCGTTCGACAGTAACTCCCTCCGCGAACCAATTGACCTCTCTCTCCATCACGACAGCCCCGAGAACCAACGGGGTGAACTAATCGGATTCAAATTCAGTAGACGTTTTCAGCCACTTTTCCGACAAGTTGGTTAAGTTCGTAACAGCTCACGCTCCGGGACAGCTTCAAGAGGCCGGGGAGCTGAATAACAACTAGTCGCAAGATGAGCGAGCCCTAATCGTTTTTTTTAAAGAAAACTAAACAATCTTTCGACATCCTCCCAAGTTGTCTAAGGGTATTCAAAGTGTAACAAACTTGAAAGAAGCTGTCCGTATTGATGTAACAAAATAAAAAGCGCCGCTTCAACATCCCTTTTCTAAGCGCCATTCACATCTAGAAGTTATCAGTTCAGTCTCCCGCTTCGACTTAGTTCTGTTCGCCGTTTGATTGAATTTACTTTATCCGACCCGGAGAACCAATTTTATGGATTCCAAACAAGTTTCCGCACTGAGGATATTACCCTTTTGAACGTTTCGAGTGGAGTTTCATTTAAAAATGGAAACATGTCTGTGGGAATACGTCGAACGAACGTAATAACGCTTCAATTACGTATATACGAATTAACTCGGGAGTGACAAAAGTTGCGCGGCGCGACGCGCATCGCCTGCAGTTTAAATATCGGAAAAACAAAAAACGACAAATGCAGATGAATACAAAATGAAGAAAAAGAGGAACAAGACGCACGATAAACCCTCAGTCTGATTTTCTCAACAACAAAAAACGTCGCTTATTGCCAAGGACAACCGCTCATCCGCAACATCCAGCCTCGGCCTTGGTAGCCGCGTCGCATCATTCGTTCGACCTATTGCGAGTGATCCATCGTTTATCTATCGTTCACAGCCAATAGATTCAACTCGTAAAAAGTAAAAACGGTTATTTACTTGAGTCTTGAAAGGTTTTTCTACTCAATTTATAAGGAAGCTCTGAGAGCTTTTTTTCGTTAACATCTTAATAGCCCCTTCTCCATTCGGCAGGCACAGGAACGGGGCAGCCACGCGTTTTGGTGGGATATACTTCTTAAAATACAACCGCCAACAAAACGGGTTGAGTTTGACTCTACTTTGGCTTATTTTATTATAGATGCTCTAAATACTCAAATCGTGATTAGAATACTATTTCTCTAAGACACCCAAATGACGAGATCAAAAATGCGCCGAATGCAGAGGTAGCGTTTTATCCTACGCTTCCTCACTCATAAAATGTTGCCGATGAATTGACTGCAATTGTCAATGAAATTCGTCTAATCACATGAAAGTCTGACTTTCTGTTGATGTTTTGCATAAGTTACAGGTTTCTATTTCGTCTACCGCCATTCAAAATAATAGGGTGCTGACTTTACTTGTACCAAGAAATCAGTGGTAAATGGTAAACAAGAGTGAAAAGGGTTGTGTTGTTGACAAACACGATGGGATTTTTTTGAATTTTTTTATTTATTTTTTTTTTAAATGAAAACTTTATTGTCAATATTGACATTAAAGTTGAGCAAGAATTGTTTATAGTAATTTATAATTACTTTACATGACACCTGCTCTAGGTGCAGCCCATTGGCTGTCCTACACCAGTAAGATGTACCATGTTAGGATGAGATGAAGACGATAGAACGAGATTCAGCGTGATACTTAGAACTTAGCGAGAACTGGAAGCTGGACAAAGCATATGCTGAAGTAGAGGCCAATGGACTGAGTTTTGCTCACTATGAGTATAAGTAGGTAGGAAACACGGCTCTTGCATCAAACGCATTATGAAGTCTCGTGTCACACGTTCTGCATTTAGCACAGTCCAAATAACCCTGGTGCAGTGCTGGTGTCTCGCTTTAAATTTTCCCAAGTGACCGATCACCACCTGTACATTCTTACACCATTGTCAGTAACCTCGATATAACTCTTGACCGTAGCATGACATTTAATGAACTTGTGGCAGGCTATTCGGGGGGGGGGGGGGGATAGCGGACGCCGGTGACATTCCCCACATTGGATTAATACTCTGTATGGAGTACTGTCTACAATTGCCATGAAGACCAGCTGGATGGAGTTTGCTATCTGCCGAACATGCTTGGACGTTATAGGGAGTATGTGAGTCATGAGGCACTTCTTAGACCCTCAGATCAACGACCGGTCTCCTATTATCCAGCGCCCTCTTGCGGAGGATCGATCCAAGCACATGTCCCTGGATTACCGCCCTTTGGCACTTGAACCTCGTCTGGTAGGTTCTGACTTCTCCTACATTGATTTTAACACCTCGGTAAGCGCCTATACTCGGCGGTAAGCCGTAGCGACGCCTATATTCTGTCTCTGGTCTTCCCACGTCATTTACGGTTGCATGTATCCGCTGAAAATTCGCCTTCATTGCCACATTTCTTTCAGATGGGCTCACCCCGTGGCAGCAACTGCTTCTTTTGAAGGAAAAGAACAGGCTTCCCACAATACAATCGCATCAGCAGGGGAAACAGCTTGGTCACCGTTTTTAAAGAGTTTGAGCTACGAAGACTGGAATAACGTAGATGGAGACCAAATGAGAGGTCAGGGAAGTCTGACACCAGCCTGGGAAGTGGCAGATCTTGTAAGAGCTGCTCGAGCTGCGTGCTGTCTTCCACGTTTATTCTCAACAGTATTCAACAAAAAATCTTACATCCCACAGTAATGAATTCATGCGTTTTACGAGATCTGAATAAATATAATATTAACGTTTTCCTTTATTCTACCGCTATCATTGTAACAAATGTGCAGTGCAACAAACAATCCTCTTTGTTCTGTAAATCTATAAACCCACTTCCCTCAATCAACATTCATGTCTGTTTGTAGCCCTCCCCTCCTCCACAGACGAGCCTTTCTGTACTGATGTCGTGTACGCTCAGCATCAAGTACAATTCTTGAGGTGCTGCAGTTTGTCAGGGTCAGAGATTAGGAATCAACCAGAGCACTGCTTTGTTAATTCATACATAGCAGTTTTCGCACAATCTAGTTCCAGTTCTGATGTTTCCTTTCTTATAATGTATTGTCGACATCATGATTACGCGGCCGAATTAAAACTTGAAAACGTCGCCGTTGAATGTAATTATCGTCTGAACCCTAACAAACATGTTATTATAGACCAGTCAACACCACAAGAGTATAACTGTTTCCTGAAATTAGCTCTCCAAATACTTTTGACGCGATTGCAGCTATTTCATTTTAGATGAAAATTCGCTAAGGCCACGCAACAAGGCGAATGGTAACTCAGGGCTCGGCAATTACCAGCCGGAGAGTTTTCAATGAGGCGGTCAGCTCTTGTTCTCACATTCCATTGTCTAGATTGAGATATTTGGGTTGTAGCCGGTGGGCCGCGACTGCGGTTGGACTGAACAGGACTGAGTGAGGCAGACAACGGCTGGATCGAGGGAACTGGCGAGTGGGGGAAGTGAGCTATGAAGTTCAGTTGAACAACCTCGTTCGCGTGTACCGTTGCAGGTCTTTCCGCTTGGGCCACGTCCACGCAAAACCTCCTGAAGCCTCCACAGTCTACTGGGCTAATCTCAATTTCGGGAGGAAGTCGATTTTTTTCTTTTCTTCAGAAGGCTCGCCGTTAGAAACAAGGCGACCGGAACCACGTATTTCTACTAATTTCACGTTTATAAGAACGAGGGAACTTTATAGCGTGACATGACTGCGCTATGAGTTTCCCCTTAGCCCTACGAAGTACAAAAAAAAGTTATGTAATAAGCTGGGTTTTAAAAACATTTTAGATCTTCACGTTCAGTAACAAGAGTACGTCAACATGCAAATCAACGCAAAACTAAAAAATGAGGACGTGTGAGCCAGCTCATCAAAAACTAACTTCAGTCCCCACAGCGATGAAACCCACAAATTTGTGTACTGAAGAACAGTTCAAACGATTTGGATTAAATGTTTAACGTAAATAGTGGGGGGAAAAATAAATTTAAACATAAAAATGATATTTGTAGGAAAATAGAGAGTTGCTCAATCAAGTATCAAAAGCTCCCACAAAAATTGAATAAAGTACTTTTTGACTTTCTTTGGCCATACGTAGTAAAAAGAAAAGTTACGTAATCGGCAGACTTTTTTTCTTTTTTTAAAAAGTTTTCTTCAGATCTTTACGCTTCAAGAGCCACAGGGTCTGTGAGTGTGAACGCGATTGAGAGAAAACGGCACAACCGAATCGCCTTGAATTTCATATTTAACTTGCCAATCACTTTGGGACGCAAAATGAGGGTATGAGTGGAATCGGTTTCAAACGAAAGTTATCATAATTTAAACACAGATTACAGTTGTTTGGCACAGGCCGAAGTAGTTGGGATCATGAGCTTGGGCCTTTCCCAGGTGCGTCCGGACTTTTTCGTGTTACCGATAACTGTCTGTTTTAAGTTCGGTTTAACTTCCAACGACAACGGGTTTTTCCTTTTGGACTTTCCCAAATGTCCTTCCCTCATTCGATTTACCTCCTTCTCCAACACACACAGCTCTGGCCAGATATGCTCGTCTCCCAGTGCTCGAGACATTCTCCTATCAACTCTCGGGCCAGTCATAGCTCTCACTCTCTCCCTATTCTAAAGTTTCCCGCGCCAGTTCACGCGTATTCCGATTCCCTTTGGGTCGCCCTTACATGCTCAAACTCTACTATTCATTTCACGTGTAATACAGTCCTTCTCTAAAGCTCACCGACTTACCTTTTATTTCATTCAAGCTCGGCCTTAACGTGCGCCCAAGAACAGTCATAAAATAATTCAGCCGTTATTGAACATTATTTTATGCATAGTTCCTACACAGTGAAAGCTAAGCTTTTCTTTAAAAGAAGCGCATGTAGGCAGTCTAATCAATCGTATAGGCAGTCTAATCAACGGTTCCTCAATAAAGGTCGTGGGATTAGTAGGGGTAACCCAATAAATTCTAAACCTCACCTGGAAGGGTTTACTTGAGCTCTTGGGAATCGGTTAACAATGTGGTAAAAGTTAGTTCGAGAAACGATGAGGATTGAATTCTGCAATTTGGTTATTTATTTTATTATTTGATCTAAAGTACCACTGAGCTGCTTTATTGGGCTTCTAACGCGAGTTTTTAGGGCAGTAGAGCCACATGATTCATTAGGAAAATATCAACGTATCACCCAACTTTCTCCAGCCCACCGATACATTCGCGATGTTTATCGCATCGCCAAGCTCCTGTTGGAACTTAACTAAACGTTCCATTGCGAGAAACTGGTAGCGCTTAACGTTCTGAAATTTATTGAGTGACTCCGACTGAAAGGACGACCTTTATTGAGCGACCAGAGCGTAGATCAGGTAACGGATGGCCAACAGGATATTTTTTAACGAAGTTCAATTTTATCTTTATGGAGTAATGGGGTAAACGCTGGTTAGGGCTGGTTACAGTTACTGGTACTGGTTAGTGTGACAGCGCAACACCAGTAATTTAAGTTCCGTAATTTTTGAGCTGCTCCTAATTATCCAACGACAATCATGAACCTCTCACCGTATCATTTTTGTGAGCCCCCTTCCTTCGTATGAACAGGATTTATACCGGAAACACTACAATTTCCCATTGATGATAATTTTTCAGTGGAGTTATGTAGAGCGCGATAGCCCACGTAAAAAATGTAATCGTTAGGGCGTTTAGTGAAAAACGAAATGTTCGAACGTTTTCTTCAGCTGATTACGCAACATATCGTCCCTCTTTGTAGGGTCAAGGAATGTAAAAATGAGGATATGGGAGGCTGGGAGGACGCAGGGTAGCGTTCGATCGAAAATAATGTGCCTGCGTCAGTTCAAATAATTTAAAATTCACTTTTCTCCAGTCACTGACACAATTACCGTATCAACTGTGGGTTCTGACGTCTACTGTGGCTGTTATCAGAATTTAGTTTCAGCCGTCGCTACTATGACGTTAAGTGGAGAACTGCTGTCGATGACGTGGGTTCTAGGCGGGATTACGAAATAAATTGGTGCTCCTCGGTTGAGTTCGAAGTTTGTGGCGTGAATCGGGGTTTGCCGCAAAATCCGGTATTTCCGATGTGCAGTTAGCCACTATGACGGATCACATTGCAATTGGTAGGCCTCGGAAAGGTCTTGACGGTGCCACTACTTGCTATTCAACAGCCATCTTTTGAAAAGTGGCCTTGAAAACGGTAATGGACGGGTTTATCTGTCGAGATATGCTTGCAGAATTGCTGAACTATCGAAACCGTAATTTCCAGCGTTCGCCTCGATTCATCGGTGCAATAGAACTTTTTTTTTTCTCTCAAGGATGGAAGAGGGAACTAGCGAACAAGGCATCGTCCTTGACGGTGAAATCGCGCCAGTCAGGTCCGCGTGTGCCGCTACATCCCGAGCTGACGCCCCCTCTCGTTCAAACCCTACACTTACCTCTGCTCTCAAGCTGCCTGCTATCAGGTGCGCGTATTTTCCATTCATAACGCCGCTCTCCCTCCTCCGCAGACATTTAATGCCCTGGCACTGCTCGTCAATCCGCTGGAGGTGAATCAAGCGGCCTAATTTCAGTTTCAAGTGCGCCTCTTGACCCTCGACGTTTTTCACTTCGTGTTGCCATCAAAACTCCGCTTCGACCCGTCCCAACGTTCAAGTCCCTCGGAGTTAGATGACTGAGGCAACTTTAGCTATAATTAAAAATCTCTCGCGAACCCTCTTAAAGCCGTATTTCCATCCGCCGAGTTTTAACATTCCGCCACTCTGAGAGAAATATTGCGATCTAGTAAAAATTCATCAAACTTTCTGCAACCCCTGCGAATTCACTATAAGGGTTTTTCCGTTCAACTCATTTTTGCTGAAACATTTATGACGACAAAAACAGGTACTAGTCAGACGAAGGCACACTTCAACTTTATCAAAATCGTTGGAGCCATCTAACGCGACGTTTGCCAAATCTAATTTTCCCATCTATCCTTGTTTATATTTCCGTTCATCGGTTGGTTACAGTTATAATTGGGGAGAATCATCACGTGGTCAGAAGAATCATGCTACGCCGATCAGATGCAGACGTGCATTTTGTCAAGAGCTCGTCAGAACTGAAAGAAAAAACGCTTCGGTTGGCTGCCTCTGTTCAATGGACCATCAGAGGGCAATTTATGAAGAACGATACATCGGCATTAATCATTCTATTTTCGTGTCTTGGAAAAATGACGAACAATCTGGTGCTTAGCAACACACAACTTTCCGCAACCCCAGTAATTTGGATCACCTATCTCCATTAATCGCATCTTTACGGAAACATTTATTGAGGAAGAAACGTCCGTACTAGTTAGTTGAGAGTACTCTATAAATGTGATCGTTTAATGAGAACGATATATACGTATAATAGTTGAAGGCACTATGCAAAGTGCGTAAAGATCGTTCAAGTAATGTTGCCAATAAATGTAATCAACACTAAATTTCGCTTCACGGGTCTATATCTCCGTTGACCGACTTTTCGCATAGAAAACACACAACAGAAGTTGCTATTGATTAGTAAAGATAATTTGAAAGCTTAATCCCAATTTTTAGAGGCGTTTTCGAGAAAAATGCAGAACAAACGGTAGTTTTGGGCGTATTTAGGACTCCCCCCCCCCCATCATGAATACGGAAATCGCTCACAAAATTATTTTCGAGTCATCAAAAATCACGAACAGAAACAGATCGGTCCAACCGTTCTTTCGCAAATCTCGTCAACGACCTGCACACGCTCCGAAATTAGGTTGAAGATGGATACGTCGAAATCATTATAAGAGCTACAAAACCGAGGACGCTTAACGTTGGAGAATCTGTAGGTGTGTCGCAATCTTTGTCGAAAACAAACGTGCAATAAATTATAGGCACTAGAAACGATATTTGAAAAATATGTTAACGTTGCAACATATCAGTCAATGTGTCAATAATTGTGTGCGTCCGGGTATTTTTATAGTCTCTCTAATTCGTTTTATAAACCATCGCTGAACTTTCATACAAATAGATTTTTTTTGCGAACGTTCGCGTTAATCGAGCCATTTTTATGGTGGAGGACTGATAATGGGAGTGAATCCCAATTTTAGTTAATTTTCTGCTCTGCTCTCCGCACACGGGGGGAAACTTGGGGAAAATGTTTGAAAAATGAGGTTGATTGTTGTTGGTTTACAAAACCAACTGTTTTGAGGAATGAAGGGATGAATAAAAGCGACAAAAAATAGTTGAAAAATTGTGAGAAGGTTGAACCATTGAGGTATTGTGAAAATCTTGAAATACGGAGCCAACGGTAATGGAAATTCCCGCCTAACTCCTTTAAATATAATATTTTGAAGCGATACAAAGAAGATTTGAAAGAATATTTTGGTATAAATTCCTTCAGGGAAATTCAGAACCACTGTGAGAGCAACGGGTTACGCGCAATTTCATTTTTTCGCTTCCCAGAAGCTTCTCAACGAAACATAGAAAATTCACTGAATCGTAGGGGATTGGAGGAAAACTACGAGGAACTAAATTATCTCTACGGGCTTTGCTCATGCGGGCATTTTCGCGCATTTAAAAAATTGCGTACAAAACAAGAAAAATTACCTCAATCGGCCTTCGCCTGTCTACCGCAAATCTAACTACTAATTTAGTAGGCCTCAAAACGTAAAGCTCTGAAGGAAATTTAAATTCTTTTATGCATGAACACAATTCCTCATGCTTCGGGCAGGGCTAAGAAAGTGAAACGGGGTTTCGACTTTTCTCTAATACGTTAGTTTTTATTAAACTTATCCTATTTTACTAACGAGTATTTTCTCCCGATCAATATTCAAATTTAGTTTTCGATAAACATCTCTGTAGAAATCCGGCGAACGGACATACGGGCCTAAGAAACGAGACAGGTACTTTCAAAAACGGCTCTGATTAATTAACATCTACATTTCGTTACTTGCGAATGTTCTGCGGGAACTGCGATAAACGGAGATTTCGAGAGTTAATTCAACCTCGCCATTTGCGGCACGTGGTGTAACAAGTACACGGATGCGAATCTGGGAAGTGCGACGAGGCCGAAGGGAACGAAAAGAGAAAGCCGCTTCCCCGACACGAGAAACTGGACGTTCCCGCTCTCACTTCGGAAATCCCGAGGGAATCGAACATTCTCGCTCTGTTCACTTCAAGAGCAACTATTCGCGAATGTAAGAAATCCCCGGGGGGAAACGCAAGAACGGTTGAAATTCACCGATTTCACAATTATTTGGATTTGACACGGATCGATTTCGAGAGAAAAGGAGATTTTTTCTTGATGTCGCACGACAGACTTCGCAGAATTTTAAGACCGCACAGTTCCTTTTAAGGTGTAGTTACTAACGTAATTGTTACAACATAAAGTTATGATGTGCCAACTTGAATAGTACAATTTCCCGACGAAATAGGAAGAAATGTTACGTAATCAGCTGAAAAAGTTTCATAAATTTTCTTCAGATCTATTTCAAGGGCGACCTACAGAGTATTAAAAACATCATTTGGGAAAACGTGTCTGCATGTCTGAGAATGTGATTGCCGATAAAACGATTAACACATTCGATAACTAACCTGCAGATCACCATGGTACGCCAAAATTGAACACGCTTGACCCTTCTCCTAACCGCAAGAAGGGAACGAAATTGTGCCCCAAAATAAGTACCTCCTCATAAATCATCTATGTACCGATCACTCGTAAATAGGAGCCACGCAATAAATTCCGAAATTCGATCCACCCGTTTCACACAGTGTCACTTCAGAATTCTAAATATGGTCCTTCCCGAACAAAAACGCGTTGACAGTTCAGTCAATTACTTCAGTCAAATGTTGATCACTCAATAAAGGTTGGGAGATGAGAACGAGCGCCTGAATAAATTCTGGAACCCTGCCAGATATTTATCGTCATAACTGCATCCCTACTGGAAGCGTTTGAAGCATTGCAACTTCTCTAAAAATTCAACAACGTCTATCTACATCTACACTAATATTATAAAGAGGAAACATTTGAATGGGTGGCTGGAAAAACGTTGCATGTCGTTTTTTTCACAAACTCACAAACTCGGTTTTTGATGGTACAACGTTCTTTGTCGCTTGCCTGATCGAATCCACCTATGAAGTAGTTGATTTTCAAACCGCTAGATAGCTTAAAGCGCTAGAAAGGTGGAAATGTCGCTTAGGTTTGGTGGAAAAACGTTTCATGTTGTTCGCGCGTCTTCCTGGCCACACTGATACCCGTGGAAACACGTAATAGTTGGTGGAAACTAAACAAACCTTTCCTAGTCTATGAAATGGATCAAACTGATTTCAAAGACATTGAAGCGCTTTCTCCACAAAAATCTAGAAAGAAAATTCAGATTACAAAATATGTCTGGATGAAGGTAACTGCCGAAGACCCAGTTTCACTGTATGGGAGAGAAACACACAATATATTGCGCCCTTCGATCTCAGAGCCGGTATTTCCCACCAGGATTAATCCATGTGACGTTAAGGATCTTCCCAACCTCTAAACAACACTTCTGCCCATATCAAAAGAGAAGAAGAAAGACCTAATGGATATGGCTCGGTATCTCACAGACCCTGACCATAGGGCTTTTTATGAAACTCTCCCATCTGTTTCGTGGTCTTTTTGTGCAAGCTCAGTGTAGCCCTCATTTTTAATGTTTTGATCAGTAATTAGTGTCCTTTTTTTAAGTCAATCACAAATGTAACTGTTTTTGAAAGTGTTTTTCCCAAAGTTTGTTCATTTTCTGTCAATAAAAAATCGTTTTAACCTCTTCAATTCTTATCCCCCCCCCCCACCCACTCAATCAAATATCCCATATTTGCAATCTTGCTGTTGTTGAATGAAAAAACATACCAATGAATAAATAGGTTTTGTGAAGCCAATCGTATGTTTTTGCAACTGAATGTTGCTCTTCAGTTAGCCAGCTGCAGTTTTAATTGATTTTTGAACATAATTCACTCTCCTGTTACATTTCACTTCCGCTACATGCAACGTTTTTTCAGCCACACATTCATTTGTATTTTTTATGACGAGAATAAATTTGAAAACTACTGAACCAATTTTATCAGTCAGTAACGTAGGCCATATTTATTACTAGAAAAAATCGAAGATGCCCAGAAATTCTTGATAAAACCATCCCAAAGTGTTGGATCAGTTGTGACGTTATTCTACACTAACGTTATAAAGAGGAAAGCTTTTATCATTGCATGTAAATATATTAAATGCGTAACATGTTATACTTTAATTTCATGATGTTTAAAAATAAATGCCTACTCGTGTGAAGCCGAAACATGCCACTATGGTATAGACGTACTAGGGACGGCACGTTTAGAGTTTCAAGTGTGCAGCCCTCCTGGAAAGCAAATTATCATTGACTGTCGCTGTGAATGAGCGTTAGAAGGTGCACAACACGCCAAGTGCCAAAGACATGTAAATAACCTTTCAGTTGAAAAATTGAAATGGATATACTAACCTAGTAATAAACAACTCTTCTTGTTTTCTGAGTCTCTTTGACTGAACGCAATTAGAATAATAAACCACAGGGCTTCCGCGCTTCATACAACTTTCCTCAGCCCCCACGGACTCGGCGATTTTTATAAATCCACCAACTAATCCAACACTTCAATCACCTTCTACTGATTGGTAACTAACTTTGGTTCTCCATGAATATCCCCGTGAAAATTCAGCGAACAGATACATGAAGGTATTGTGCAGTTCCTGTCCGGAAACCTATTGAGGGATAAAACGTAAAGGATGCACAGCGCTGAAATAATATCGTTTTCTGGTGCTCGCAACACAGAGCTCAAATCAAACGAACGGCTTCTGGTGCAGTCAATTTCGTTAGAAATGGTGAGTTTGGGAAAAGGAAAATGATTACTGTAGAGAGATGACAGACGAACTAAAGGCATGCAAGAGGAAAGCGGAAGAGCAGAAGGAAAAACCCTGCAAATTATTACACAACGGTTTATTATTCGGATAATCAGCTTGACCTAGCATTAATGCTCCGAGATCCGTCCTGTTCGATTCAGCATCGATAAATATCATGATGAAACCCAAAAAAAGGTCGAAAAGAACTGAATCGTAATATTAAAATAAACAAAAAAACGAAAGTATCTAGAAAAAACTGAATTTTAATATGAAAACATGCACGCTAAATATTATTATCAAAATTTAACCAAAAATCTATGAAAAAAACCAAAATGAGAATGAAACGAAGAATCTAAAAAAATTGAATCGTATTAAAACCAAAACGTCGGGGAAATTGGAACGGGGGCCCTCGAAGCGAACCCGGGGGGTTGGGAGGGAAGCGAGCGGGAGGCGCGCGCTGCTCGCTCGCCTCGAGAGCGGTTGGTTTTTTGAAGTGACGGGCGGGGCGGAGGGAATTCAAACGACGAAACGCTTGTAGCTCCCGCGTTGTACTGCGTTTCGTTAATTTTTTTAACCGTTTTTTGCCCATTACAACCACGGGCTTCGTCCGATCGGATTGCCGAGATGGCGGGCACAACTAGATACCAAATCGGATTTTTGGGCGAAAGAACGAATTTTTTAGACCACGTTAAAGGCACAAAACGGCCCGGACGGCGGACGGCGGACGGGTGACGGGACGGATGACGGATGGATGGGATGGGATGGACGGATGACGGCGGACGGACATTGCAAATTTGGAATCTCCATGTCTTGAAACGTAAAGTATCAAATTTTGAGGGGGGGTTGTAAAAAATTTTTCGTGACCGAAAACATAGGGTTATTATTCAGAATGAATAATAAACCAAAAGTGGATGGGAGCAACAACAGAAAATACATTCATCGACATGATCTCTGTGCAGAGCGACCGATAACAAAACCAAACAGGTATGAAGCAAAGAGAGGGTTTTTCTTGCACTTTTCGTAAAAACGGCTCAATCAGTTTTACTCAAACTCGTAGGGTGTCTTCTACTAGTCCATGCCTATAATTCGAGCACACCTACAAGCAAAGATGCGGGGAACATTGAATAATAGTTTTTCTTATTTGGAAAAAACGGTTCCAACGATGTCGATCGAATGTTTTGAGTACATGTAGCATACCACAGAACTTACAGGTTGCGAAAAGGTTGTGATGCTTTCAGAAATTTTCCTCGCAGATCACCCCACCCATATGAAATTAGTTTTTGTCAAGAAACTAGTACTGGCAGCGTAATGGGTTACCTATAGGGACTCGAGAAATTACGGTATCCTAAATAACGTTTGAGCTTACCCTTTAACCCCAGGAGGGTTAACGCAAAGCTTCCAACAAAAACCTCGTTGACAGTCCCATAAATGGACGTTAGACGCTGGATAAAGGTGGTGACACATCAATAGGAGCGGCACAATAAATTCCAGAACACTGACCTGTATGTCACGCCAAGTTCAACCAGGTTCACAAAAACTGGGTGAAAAGCAGATTGGATTAATTGTTGATAGATCGATAAAAACCAATGAATGCAGGAGAGTTGACCCTTTGCATCAAACGATCGGGAACACAACACGAATTGAGCGCGTATTAACTGTAGCACAGAACGAAACTAGAAGCAGCCCCGTTCGAAGGTCGATACCTCAGAGTTTGGTCGAGCGAAAAACGGTCTGCACCACTGAACGCATTTGAGAAGAAAAAAACCTTGGCTTTAATGAACTCGTTTACTATTTCAATCTTCATTGCACGGCCCCGACATTGAACAGAGGGATTCCTTCGACTCGAAACGAGAAATATTTCTGCATTTCACGCTCAGAACAAGAAGTAAATAATTGAATATGTAAAATTCTGCAATCGACCGAACGGAAGCTGAGGGAAAATCGTATAATCCGCGACGTCAAAGGCCCTTTTTGTCAATTAAATTCATAAGAGTAATAATGCTATCCGACGAAGCGGAACGGAGATAAAACCCGATTTATAAATGGGCCGTTCGCGAGGAAAACGCGAGCAGATTTTCATTCAACTCGTCGGCGGAATTATATGAGATAATCCCGCTCGAAATGGGTTGAATTACGAAACGACGGCTTCACATTAATCGAGTTCTCTCAGTAATTTGTCGGGGAGAGTGAAACAATACGTCACGCAAAAACACAACAATCGGAAAATGCGCGTTAAATTGAACGAAAAAAAAATCGTTTTTAATTATCTCCAACGGGTTTTACGATGTTAAGCAGCGCAGAGTTGTTGAGTTGGCTTCCAAAATGACGTCGTGGACAAAGTGGGCTAATTTCAAGGGACGAAAGAACAGAACTGAACTCATTACTGCACGTCCCCCATCTCAACTGTGGCAACCACTTTAAGTTTCACTAATTCGTGAAAAATTTCAAGAAACGTTAGTACAGAACTCCGCGTTTGCCACTCCACAGCCGATTGAAATGGACATTTTTTGGTACAAAAATGGACTGTGCAAATTTTGGCCGATGAAACAACTAGACACAGAGATTGAAGGAAACGAGGCTGCTCTTCACACCTGGTGGAAAGTGATAGCAGACGGTACTTTTCCAGAAAAGCTAGCCATCACAAGTTTGCTGAAACTGCAACTGGTGAAAATACCCTCAATTACCTTCCGGAACAAAACAGTACCAGTTGATGTTGAAGTGATTCAAGAGGGTGAGTACTTGATCAAGAACTCCACACATAAGAAACTCTGCAAATTATTACACAACGGTTTATTATTCTTGACGTGGTCTCACACCTCTGAGACCCATCCCGAAAAATACCAGTAAACCACACGAAACATGACCTGGCTACAATGGAACGACGAGAACTAAATATTGGTCGGTTCTAATGTGGTGAAACAATTACTTTGGCAGAATTGTACCACGAGTTCTTTCAATTAGTAGACTTTGGCACACTACAATTACTGGGATTTCACTGTTTTCGGTCAAGACGCAGTTGTATATCTCTGAGACTCATTCTAATCGACCCAGCACCGAAAAATACCAAGTCAACGATACTAAACACGGCGTAATTGCGATGAAACAACAAAAATTGCGTTGTTGTTCAATTTTACATTCCGCTACCCGAAGGGAAAGGAAAGTATTGTAATCGTGTCAAAAAAAAGTTGTGTTTTCTTCAGATCTTTACGTTTCAAGGCCTACTGAGCCCGAAAAACGTAATTTCGGCGCATGGTCCGTGTGTGTAACTGTAGTTCTAAACCGATTGAGCTAGTTCTTTTTTTGTTTTGTTAGTTATTTTTTGTAGACACAAAAATAAGGTTATGGGCGATTTCGGTCGATGGAAAAGGGGGTGGGGGACGAAAATGTACCAAAAACTAGGGGTTTTCGCATTTTTCTCGGAAACGGCTATGACGATTTAGATTAAACTTTCAAACTGTCTTTTACTAGTTAGCACAAAACTTCTCTTCTCCGCACATATCTCCATGAAAATACGGTTAACGGAGATATAGGCCTATGAAGCAAAAACTGTTTTTTTTTACGTTTTTTGGCAAAGCGGCTTCATCAATTTTCACCAAACTCACAGGATGTTTTTGAATAGTTGATACCTCTATATTGTTCTCAATAAATGTTCCTCTGACAGCCCATTGAACAGAGATAAAAATTTAAATGTGTCGAAAATACTATTTTTTCGAAAATGTCCGTCAATTCTGAGGTAACTGCTTCACCAGATATGATCAATCTTACAGAGTGTCTTGTAGCCACCCATAACCACATTTCGTGCTGTGTGACTACGTCTGTATATATAAGTTGAGCGGAGATATAAGAAAAGGAGATTTGTCTTATATTAATTAATTGGTATTCCAATTTTTTCAAAGAGGGCTCTAACGATTTAGATCAACCTTACGAAAGACTTTCAAAGGACTCGTCCCTACATTTTGTTTTCTAGAAATGTCCGTGTAGATATGCGTTGAATGAAGATATAGCGCCCGCATATGTCGCTGGTGTTCGACCGGCGGCGGAAAGTTGAGTGTTGCTACGCACCAAATATTCTTGAACTTTTTTCGCCCATAACAACCGTGGGCTTCCTCCGATCGGATTGCCGAGCAGGCAGGCACAACTAGATACCAACTGGAAACGGAAGAACGGTCATTGCAGATTTGAAATTCCGATGCTTTGATCAGTAAAGTATCAAAATTTGCGAGGAGGTTGTAAAAACATTTCCAGCGAAAAAAGTTATCCGTGAAATTCAAATTCAAACAACTGCAACTTAAACTTAAATACTGGCAGACGGTACTCATCAATTGGAAGTTTTCGATCAGAAAATAAAGCTACTCGTGGAGTGACGTGATTTTGCCCCACGAATGAAGTACGCAGTCGAATGAAACGTTTTGTTACGCTGATGAATGTTTGATCAATGACACCATTAGGCATAAATAGACATATACGTGCTGAACTGCACTGACTGACAGTATTCGAATATTGTAGAATAGCAAACTTTCTATTGTCAAATCGTCGTTTTTTTAAAAATCGTTTTGACTACCGTTAGAGCTGAAAACATCTAGACAGCCACCACTGACTTCTGACTGACGCTTGAAATTTGTTCATTTTTCACGACGCCCAGACAAGGCATCCCTGGAAGGGGCGGCCCTAGTGAGACAGAAGGTCGAGTATATCAATCAATTCTAATAAACGTAGGATTTTGAGGAGCCAATAATTGAAGAGTCACTAGGAGACAGGTTTGGATCGAGCAGCACGGTACGTCGTGACGTCAGACAACTTCGAATCTCCACCATCGAGTATTTTCTCTGTGTCACGGTTCTAACCTGATCAGTTTTGTATTCATTGCGTCGCTAGTTCTGGTTCGTTCTTCGTATTTTCCTTCATTAAAAATACTTCGCACGAAACCCCTGAATGCAAACTACTGTTGCTTATAGACTACCACCATTTTCACATTTCTCCTTATATTGCAAGAACGGTGAATAGCGAGCCTGGTAAAAAATCGAGGTAAAAGTCTCTTTAATTAGCTTCGCGCGGGTTCTTCAATAAAGGCCGTGACGTAAGTAGAAGCAACCTAATGAATTATGGAACATTGAGCACTACCAGTTAGTATGTAGAACTGCTACAAGTATTTTTACCGGGTTTATATGCACTGAGTCTTCTAAAAGCCGTTAAACGCACGAAGAGCCGCTCCAGCTAGATTTTTGTCTCACAAGCCGCAGTTTATCGTTTCAAAAAAATTCTACAAAATCCGTAAGTCTTGCGTGTGCGGCGAAAAAATGAGTTATTTGCCGGTTGCAAGGCCGCGAATAATAATTCTCACTTCCGAGCGGAAGGAATTCGGCGCATTCGGCGTCCAGGTTCATCGACGCCGCGTCGTCATTGTCTCGGGAAATCAAAAGTCAAATGAAACGTTCGTTCAAGGAAAACTCGTCGGCCGGAAAATAATTCCTCGTCAGGTCGGTAAAATGCACGTTCTAAACAGTTTGGAAACCCAGTTTCGTTCCACTCGATGAGTTCAAAGTTAAGAGGGGGAGAGAATTCTTTATCGCCGATTCTCCCTCGAAGTTGGCGCGCCTGTCAAGTGGCGTTGAGCTGTTGACAATAGAAGGGAAACTCGACGGGTTCCTTCCATAGAAAACTTGAAGAGAAGCTCAAAGAGGGACAAGCTGGTTATTACCCCGAGTGAAGATCTGGGGGAAGCGTTGTTTGAAACATTTCATCATCTTAGCTCTCACCAGTTGAAATTCTGAGAGAAAACTCGTATGCAAACTAGCCGCATTAGTCGAGGAAGGGTATTCAGTCCCCCCCCCCCTGTTTTTTGATTACTCTCTCCAAGTGCGGGGTGTAGAATATTATCTCGTGTAATTA
The DNA here is from genome assembly GCA_020466155.1 of Pachypeltis micranthus. NCBI lineage: Eukaryota > Metazoa > Arthropoda > Insecta > Hemiptera > Miridae > Pachypeltis > Pachypeltis micranthus. Next base: position 17,910,702 of record CM035769.1, read on the forward strand.
AATGGCCCTTTAATGTGACTGAAAGTTGAACTCATCTTCTCGCGTAATTATGTTGGCACTTAAACAGAACTCTAGCGCGAAGGATATTTCCACGCTTACGAACGAATAAAATACACACATCAACCTGCGCTTTTAAAGAACTGTAGTTTATCGAAGAAAAGTAGTTAAAAACAGAGCTTTATGAGAAAAAATTCAAAAAAAATTGATTAAAGTTCCATTAATTCTTCACAACTCCTGGACGAATGCTGCTTAGGGCCTGTGGTAAAATTCGAAAAAATAAACTTCATTGGGTCAAGGTCTCAATGTGGCGTAAATTGTATAGCTTGTATCTGGGCTACGCTCAATCTGACGCCTGTTAATAAAAGAAAGAGAAAGAAAACTAAAACTGAAAAATGTGAGAAATGAAGGGAGAAACATAAACGGCAAAATTAAAGGTAAAAGCGGACTGTATTTATATAAGTGCGCAGTGGTATCGTGGACGCTAAAGAAATGGTAACTAAGAGCTCTGTACGGGCAAACTTAAAGAAAAAAGGAATAATGCTCTCGTTAAAATATTGCATATGGGGTAAAATAAATTATTCAGGAACTAAAGAAAATAAAGACTGAATAGTCTGACCAGGACTTGTGGTAGGAGACGCATGAATCCGAGCAAAGGATTTAGTAGGAATCGAACACCACTTGGGAAGGCATGTACGGAGCGTCAGGGTCCAGTACTATGTCCAGTAAGGTCATCTATTAACGACTATCTAGAGAAGTCTTCAGCTCCAGAGACTGTTGAAATAGACAAGAATGGAGAAAGATGAGGCACAGATCACGTTGCCCATCGTAGACGCAATGAATCCGGCAATGATCCTGGGGCTGTGGGGATGTGGCCAACGAGTTTGTGCGAGTTGCGCATTGTTGGGGATTGGAGACCTTGAGGAGCTTAGTTGGGGTCGCCAAACAGTCTAACAAATCTGTCGACGCGGCCGATATCCATTGGTGTCAAAACCCAACGCAATCCAAGGATACGTAAATGAGGAGTCTATCTGGCTCCAACGGAGTGACTCTCTGCCTACAACCAGTTGTCTACATCCCGACAAAGGAAGGTCAGCTAGAGAGAAGGGAGTCGCCCCAACGGCCAATTTTCTGATACACACATTTCAGACATGATTTTGTTCCCACCAAACGTGACTCTTCTTGGCAGTTAGGTGAAGGCTAAAGCATGTTCTATGCTAATATCAAACAACACACTATTTTCCTCAGACCTGTGACTATTCGGCGTTTATGGGTTTAACTACTAAAACAATCTATTTTCACTCATTTTATCTAAACTGGGTACTTAACTTGACGTTTTACGTAGTTGTGGAATTTATTGAGCTGCTCCCACGTATGCCACGACCAATAAGTGCAGCAGTAATTTATGAGTCTGTTATCATTATTTTTTTGGGAAGGGCTGAGTTAATTGTTTTGGAACTATTCGGTAAAAACTGTAAGAAATGGTACTGTGTGAAGTGAGGTTAAAGAAGCTGGAGAATTGGTGCAGTTCTACCGCCCTAAGTTATGATAATATATCATATGAGCGGGATTTAGGAAACAGCTACAAACCAATAAACACGAACCTTTCCGAAAATATCCCTTCAGACACCTACACGCTGGTTGCTCAATATACGTCCGAATATGAGTCGAAACGACGCAATACCTGTTTCTGGTTGTAGTTAGCCGGGGTTCCCTAAAACTCAGTGCAAAACATGTTGAAGTAATTCCGAAAAAAGTTTTCTCCAGATTTTGACGGGTTTCAAGGCTCTTGATCCCGAAAAACACCATGTGTGTGTCTGTGAACAGGATTGGGGAAAGACTTAGTCAAATATTCAGCCTGCACAACGACGTAAGACCCCAAAATAAGGTCAAGTGGGATAAATAGCGAAATTATGACTTCTCCATCGCACTCTCTTTAGCAAACTTTGTGCCCCATTCCAACAGTTGTTCAATCAGTTCACATTTAAGTCAAGAACGTTACAAATGTCTACTTTGTATTAGTTCTCTTTATGACGTTTTGTTTCACTTCTTTTTGACCTGAAAGGATACAAGTGCGTCAAATAAACAATATTCCACCTTCTGAAATGTTTTCTCTCCCCATCCAGATTTGAGCGAAATGCACGTATTGTAACTCTAACTACAGCCAAGTGCCACTGGCAAATTTTCCCACATTCTATTCCCTCTCAATCCGAGTGACTTTAGTCAAACCGAGACTCGCACATTTATCCGAGTGTTCAACCTTCATTCACATAATTAAACTTAACTTAAATCACTCACCACCAGTGCCAAGGACTTTGAGAAGATCGAAGCACGACATGTCCACGCGACCATTTCCAGTTAGGTTAACTGAAAAAAAAAAAGAAATAAAATTAGGAATTTTTTCCAACGACAAGAACCTTTTTCCAAGTCCAAGAAATAACGCTAATATTCAGGTAGTTCCTGTGGAAAGAAAGAAGAATTGTATTCAATGGAATAGGATGATTGGGGGAGAGAGAGAGAGAGAGAGAGAGAGAGAGAGAGAGAGAGAGAGAGAGAGAGCGAGAGAGAGAGCGAGAGAGAGAGAGCGCGAGAGAGAGAGAGAGGAGGGAGGAGGAGGAGGGAAACCCAGTCGTGCTAGTGAAAGGATAATTTGACAGTGAAGGGAGTTTCGAAGTGGAACTGTCGATTCGATTCGACGGTTTCCAATTAGATTAACAGCAAAAATTGTGCCTGAAATTCACTATACGATGAGGCTGTCGTTCAATTATTTTGAGGAGCGACGGAGGAATTTCCGAGTTTGCCTCATCATGCAGCAAACAACGGGTTTCAGTATATGCCGACGCATCTTTGAATTTTGATGACTATTCACGGTGCAAAGTTACACGTCAGACGACGAGGACGAGGGGGGAGGAGTCTAAAGTTCCACAGTCATGTTTCAAAACACCTATCGTCTAACTTAAGGATAACCGCTCGCTCCGAACTTTACTTGTTGTTAACTTTCTCTTCAAGTTACTGAAAGAGAATTTCTATTAGACGCTCTGAAGCTGCGACCGCGAGGAGATTTTCGGTGTATTCCAGAAGGATAACGTCCGGGAGTATGAGGATACACCTAGAGGTACGAGTTAATATCACTATAATTTCATTTATGCATTGGATTTAACAGAGTTTCCGTAAACTCTACTCACGTCTTACCACTTCCGTCGTATTTCTATAAATGTTGAAATGAGAACGAATTTATAGGATTGCGCAGCGCGTAAATTATGCAACTTAACCAAAGTTCAGTGCTACGAATTGACAGCCGAGTTATGGAGTAAAATGGGTGAGTGAGGGGGGGGGGGAGTGCCATCAAGTGCACTGTATAACGCTTTCACTATACAGAGGATTGGCTCATAAACAGATAATGATGAGCACTCTCAAACGTGACTTTGCCACACACAAAAGTAGCTCTTGATGGAATTTGACAATATCACGTTAGATGAAGCCCAACAATCCCTCTGACAAGATGTTGTTAGACGTCGATAATACAAATTGATGTTGTAGAATGAGAAGAACGGCTTAGATAACAAGCGGTGTATGAATATCGCCACACATGAGGGTAGCTATTTAGGGAAGTTGGACAATCGAGCCAGCAACCCCCTCCCCCCCTTAGACACGTTTAAAAGTGGTGTAGTATCGATAGTTCAAAATTAGTCTTGTAAAAAATTGAGTTGAAGACAACTTGCCTAAATATGTGTAACTGCACGCTGAATTAATTGGGTCTTTTACCTCCAAAACGTCCACGCTTAACCCTAAGTCATGGTTTCCCCCAGCACCATCCCCATGTTGTTTGTATCTGAGGGTCCCCCACTCCTCAGTCATTTCCCAGTGACAACGGATTTCCTCTTCTTCTGAACATTCCCAAATAACCTTTTTCCCTCCCCCCAATTTACATTCCTCTTCACAACAGACAGCTCCCCCCAAACTCATTCACCTTCGAGTTCTCGCGAAAGTCGGTCGTCTCCCAGTTCTCCCAAGTTAGTGATCCATCAGCACTCACAAATGACAATCGGGGAACGACACTGATGATCCATTGAGTTGCTGATAATGTCATTCGTCCTCTTTTACACTACTTACGACGATTTTGATTACGTTGGGTTTCCATTAAGCTGATGGCATAAGTAGCGGCCCATCAAATTCGGGAGCGTTAAGCCTTCGTGAACGGGACGAAAGTTGCGTGATGCGGTCGCACTTTGAGCAAGGAACTCATCGCGGACGCGCCTCGTGCCCTCAAAACTTCAGGAAATCCGAAGTTAAGGCGCGGTAAATAAGGAGTGTCTAGTCGGGCACTTATTGTAAAACGAGCTTCTATTTTTTCCTGGTTCAACCCTGAGCTCCTGAATTGCAAGAGAACAATGAACAATCGGCGAAGATTGATGGTTCTCTAAGGGCATCAAAGAGTTCATTCGAAGCGAAAGGTTTGTCGATACTGACAAACCGGCGATGTTACAAAAACTTTGGCGGTTATTAATGTGAATAATTCAATTCATCGTTTCACAGTTTTCCACGTGCAGGTAATTGATGGTTATCGAGAGAATAGGGATACTTGGAAGACGAACGAAGGGTCGACGACCTCGGAGTCCATACCGAAAGCGGCGTCTTCGTACACTCGATTTTTAATTCGTCTCACCCGCACAAAACAGAATTACAACTCGACGAACTGGCTTAAAAATGAGCTCAAGCAGCCGTGTGCGTTGTGAATTGCTGCTGCTGGTAACAAGAGCACGCTAGGAGCAGCTGGAGAAGGGGAGTTACAACAATTAAGTAAATACACAGTTTGAGGGAGGAATCGATACTTTCGCTTGATGAGCACTACAACCAACGAGCAATCGAATAGAGGGTAATAGGCCAAACGAAGTCCACGCACCTAACATCGACTGTTGCGGCTGATTTTTATAATATTCAAAACAAGAACCCACTTCTATCATCAAGTGGACACACATAATCGATATGAATGTTTACCCAAAAACCAATAAAGATTTGCTAATCTTTCTACGAATCAATACGCAGTTTTAGGCGGCTTCAAGGGCGTAAAAAGCTGTTTCAGAAGCAGAAGAGAAGAATGTAAGATAAGAAATATTTATAACAGCCGTAAAATCTTATCTGTGAAGAGCATTAAGGCACGATGTGACAAACCCACAGGTTGCTAATCAAAGAACCAGAAACAAACTTTGGACACAAAGTAAATGTTCAGCCAAAGACCTGAATAGTGCTTTAAAATACCATCGACTTTAGAATATTCCGGTAAAAAGTTTTAGGGAATCAAGACACCATTTCAGGTAAGCTGAGACGAAAATTGTAAGGAAATCGAATATATAAGACGGGAAGGTCAGTGAAAAAGGTGAAAAATTGGGAATCTAGCGTGAATTATACGAAAATTGTTGTTAGCAGCTAGCCCAAACTCGGTACAAGGGCCGTGTTCCTGGAGGTCTCCATTCTATGGCTAGTAGAGGGTGGTTCTGAGCTGTTTATAAAACTTCTTCCACCTAAATCAGAGGTCAACTCCGCGGAAAACTCCTTCCGACTCAATTTAATGGCTCGAAAACCTCTTCATCCCTCTTGGAAGCCTCTACATCTCCCTCGCCTTCCCACCTCAAACCACATTGCCACTTCACTCTCAACTCACTTCATTCATTTGTGTCATAACCGGTTCGCACTCATTGCCCAGGGACAAAACTCTATGTACGAACTTAATTTCAATGAACTGAAACATCGAGAGACGAGTAACAAGCGTCAGGAAGTTGAGTAACAATTGTAGGAAACTTGAACGAAATTAAATGAAAGTTGCGTAAACTTTATTGAGAATCCCACTTCAAGAGTTAACGAAATTGAGCACCAGTTGCCGGAAATCTACAGAAAATCAAATTACAGAAAGATATAAGAAACTAATTAAAATCGCTGTCAAATAATGAAAATTGATAGAAAATTCCGTAAATATCGTCAGCCAACGCAACAAAGATTGTAGAAAATGTGACGAAATAGTTCATAATTTTCGTTACATTTGCCACAAAACTGTGTCAAGATGGTTAGATATTGAGTAGAAACGTAGAAAATAACAACAGAATTCAATAAAAATTGTCCAAGTTAACGTGACTGTTAGGTGAGTCCGTCTTCTCTGGCTGGTGAGATACTGAGGGTTAGCGCTTTCGATGTAAATCATTGTCTCGCCGTTAAGTCAGTTAGTTGATCATGGTCTTTATATAGGAAGAGAGAGGTGAATGGGATGATGTTGCAGCAGGTATGGGGTCATGCACCTCTGGGGAAACCCACGAGAGGTGAAGGGAAAGGAGTGTAAGGTATGCCTTAAATGGTCTGTTGGTTGTCGATTCCAAGTCTTTTGTGTACAGGTTGGTCTGTAAATCCGTCAGTTGGTTCTTTTCGTTTGTGTAGTGTTTTGAGTGGTGTGAATATGGTGTCGCATTTTGGGTTGGTTCGTTTATGATCAGTCCATTGAAGTTTTTTTGTTTATAGATTTCCACGTTTCCATGGTTTGTGTACAGCTGTCTTGAGGTGGTTGGCAAAGTGAATCGCCTTTGTACTTACTAAGATATTTAATGTGCTCTGAGTATCTGGTCCGTATTTTTCGTCCAGTTTATCCTAAGTATGCGTTTTTACAAGTACAAGTTATTTTACATACCCCATTTTGGTCGAGTGGGTCTGTCTTTTCAGTCTTCGCAGTTAGTATGGTTCTAAGTGCGTTGTCCGTACATAATGCGATTTGTATGCCTTTCTTTCGGAGGAAGTTATTTATTCCGTATATTTTTGGTCCTGTGTACGTAAATGTGCAGCGTTTTGTCAATGTCTGTGTATTTTATGTTTTTTGGAGTTATATTGTCTTGTTCTGCGATAGTACTGATAGTATCAGGTTCTTTTTTGTTATTTTGTTCCAATGGTGGGATAGTTTTTAGTCTCCGTATCATGTGTCTGAATGCGCTTAGCTTATGTTTTTGTGGGTGGTTTGATATATAGTGTATGGTCGTGTCGGTAGCACTAGGTTTTTTAAAAATGTACTATAGTTCGTTGTACAACCGTGTGATTTTTGGATCCAAGTACTTAAGAGTTTTATTTTGTTCTTTGTCCACGTCATATTGGATGTTATGGTTGATATTGTTTAAGTCCTTTAATATTTTGTCAGTGTTATCACGGCTTAATATGCAGATAATATCATCTACATATCTGGCGTAATATCCCACAGTATCTCACCAGCCAGACAAGACGGACTCACCATATAGGTACGTTAACTTTAGTAATTCACCTACTAGCGGAACTATCCCAATTACTTTAATACAATAAAAATTGCTGGAAATTTGAGTTAAAAGTGACAAATCGAATGAGGGAAAAATGTCGTGAATTCTAGTAACGAATTTCATACAACGTACGAAGAACATGATTCAAAATTGGAAGGGGGGATTGAAAGTCGTGAACTCGTCGTCGAGACAAAAATAAGTTAAAAATTGTTAGAAATTGAAGAAACACAGAACTGAGAAAAGAGAACAGGGGAACTGAGGAAAACTTGTCTAAAATATCTCAAGATGTAACCGATGAGAAAACGCCTGAAAATTGACATCGATTGAGATTTAAAAAAGTGCTGTGAGTTCAATTGAACAATGGTCGTGAAATTGATACGGAAGTGAGTAAATATTGTCGAGAAATTGCGCCAAAAGCGACGAGAAATCGAGTGAAACTTGTGAGAAAAATGAGTGAAAAGCGCCAGAAAACAGTAGGAAAAATGTCGAAAGTCGCAGTAACAATTTCAGGAAATTGAGAGAAAATGAATAATGGTAACAGTTTCGAAAGAACAATGCGTAAATACTGTCGAGAAATTAAGTAAACTGTTCAAATATCGAGCGGAAATTGGTGGCAAACCGAACAAAAATTCTCGTGAAATTGAAAGAGAATTGAGTAAAGATTGTCGCGAATTGATTTGTTAACGTTGAACGCGGTTTAAACTTCACACAAATAGGATGAAAACAAAAAGAAGTGAAATGGAGAAACCAACGAGCAATTGTAAAAAAAAACTCACCGAAAAAAACTGTTAAAAAATTGAATGAAAACCGTCGAAAAGTGAAGTTTGTCGGCATTTCGATAATTATTTGAACCCTCAGCTCACACGCTCACGGATCCTGACGATTTCTGAACATCGCGCACCCCTAATTCCCAGGCATTCGCCAGAGGGGGAAAAAAGAACGAAAAAATTGGTTCGCATTCGGCTGAATCCCGCCACGTTTGAATTATTCACTCGGTTGAAAAGCAAAAACCGGGGATTTACGGTTCCGTTTCAACCCATTCCCCGACTCGCTGCTGCGATTATCGATTTTATCCCTTCTTAAAAGGCTCACAGAGGGTTTGGTGACGCTCGGTGAACCCTTTTTAAAACGATTACTGTCTAATTCGATACAAAACGGGCACGTGAAAACTTAGCGGAGGAGCGGTTAACGCGATGCAATTCTGTCGAGTAGTCGCACGGCGGGCCAACAGGATCGAAGATACGAGCCGTTTTTTGTAGGTAGCTTTTGGTTTATTATTCATTCTGAATAATAACCCTATGTTTTCGGTCACGAAAAATTTTTTACAACCCCCCCTCAAAATTTGATACTTTACGTTTCACGACATGGAGATTCCAAATTTGCAATGTCCGTCCGCCGTCCCCCGTCCGCCGTCCCCCGTCCCCCATCCGCCGTCCCCCGTCCGGGCCGTTTTGTGCCTTTAACGTGGTCTAAAAAATTCGTTCTTTCGCCCAAAAATCCGATTTGGTATCTAGTTGTGCCCGCCATCTCGGCAATCCGATCGGACGAAGCCCGTGGTTGTAATGGGCAAAAAACGGTTAAAAAAATTAACGAAACGCAGTACAACGCGGGAGCTAGAAGCGTTTCGTCGTTTGAATTCCCTCCGCCCCGCCCGTCTCTTTAAAAAACGCTGCAAATTATTACACAACGGTTTATTATTCGGATAATCAGCTTGACCTAGCATTAATGCTCGAGACTATCCTGTACGATTCAGCATCGAAAAATATCAAAATGAAACCCAAAAAAAGGCCGAAAAGAACTGAATCGTAATATTAAAATAAACAAAAAAAACACGAAAGTATCTAGAAAAAACTGAATTTTAATATGAAAACATGCACGCTAAATACTAATATCAAAATTTAACCAAAAATCTATGAAAAAAACATAATGAGAATGAAATGAAACAATCTAAAAAAATTGAATCGTATTAAAACGAAAACGTCAGGGGAAATTGGAAGAGTAAGGCGAATGGAGAGAGACCGGTCGTTGGGAGGGAAGCGAGCGGGAGGCCGCACTCGCTCGCCTCGAGAGCGGTTGGTTTTTTAATGAGACGGGCGGGCGGAGGGAATTCAAACGACGAAACGCTTGTAGCTCCCGCGTTGTACTGCGTTTCGTTAATTTTTTAACCGTTTTTGCCCATTACAACCACGGCTTCGTCCGATCGGATTGCCGAGATGGCGGGCACAACTAGATACCAAATCGGATTTTTGGGCGAAAGAACGAATTTTTAGACCACGTTAAAGGCACAAAACGGCCGGACGGCGGACGGCGGACGGCGCACGAGGGACGGGGGACGGGGGACGGCGGGCGGCGGACGGACATTGCAAATTTGGAATCTCCATGTCTTGAAACGTAAAGTATCAAATTTTGAGGGGGGGTTGTAAAAAATTTTTCGTGACCGAAAACATAGGGTTATTATTCAGAATGAATAATAAACCAAAACAAACCGCTCTCGAGGCGAGCGAGCAGCGCGGCGCCTCCCGCTCGCTTCCCTCCCAACGACTCCGCCTCCCGCTCTCCACTCCCCGTTACTATTTCCCCGACGTTTTGGTTTTAATACGATTCAATTTTTTTAGATTCTTTCGTTTCATTCTCATTTTGGGGTTTTTCATAGATTTTTGCTTAAATTTTGATATTAGTATTTAGCGTGCATGTTTTCATATTAAAATTCAGTTTTTTCTAGATACTTTCGTTTTTTTTTGTTTATTTTAATATTACGATTCAGTTCTTTTCGACCTGTTTTGGGTTTCATTATGATATTTTTCGATGCTGAATCGAACTGGATGGGTCTCGGAGCATTAATGCTAGGTTAAGCTGATTATCCGAATAATAAACCGTTGTGTAATAATTTGCAGGGTTTTTTACTATGATATCCATCCGGAATCAATTAAGAAACGAAGGGCGAACCGGGGATCGCCGTCAGGTCGTGATTTTGGCAATTTGTTCTGGGAGAACGGGGGGAAGGGACACATCCTACAAATACGATTTGGGTCTCGCCGAGAAATTATGGATAATCGTTCTTAAACTATCTGGCGCGTAGCAACACACAACTAACCTCACCCCCGTAAATTCAACGACCTGCAGTAAACATACGGGTGATTTATCTTCATTTCACGCATTACTTCCGAAACATTTATGCACAACGAAGTGAAGGTATGAGTTGGTTGAGAGTACTCAACAAGTTTGATCGAAATCGTTAGAGCAGTTTTCGATAAAATTGGAAAAACGATAAATTAATATTCAACAAATCTAGTTTTCCCAGTTATCATTGTTTATGCTTCCGTTCAACAAATAGGTACAGAATAATCACGGAGAACGAATGTGGGTATACGTTGTAAGAAGACGCTCCATAAGACTGATCAAATTTACTCGGTGAGTTACAACAAAAAAACATTATTTTCGAGACATTTTGATTTTTCTCTCCACTCAATGGATTTTCAGAGAAACATTTATTCAGGATAATAAACATTATTTATTTAAAAGCATTCTGTAAGTTTGGTGAATACAAATATGCTTTTTAGGCATATATCTCTGTTCACTATAATTCATGGAGATATTTATTTTAAAAAAAGGTTTGTACTAACTGGGAGAAGATAATTTGAACATTTAATCAAAATCGTTGAGCTGTTTCCGAGAAAAATGCGAAAAACCCTACTTATTGGTGGTACTTCCCCATCCCATTCCACTTTTCCCATCGGTGGGGGGGGGGGGGTCGCCCATACTGAATCAGTCCAGCCGTTCTCCCGCAAGTCGAACTTCACACACACACAGGACTTGGCGCCAAAATGAGGTTTTTGGGACTCAATAGACCTCAAAACCTAAAGACCTGAAGAAAATCCAACTTTTTGGACACGATCGCTGTACTTTTCCTTCCCTTTGAGTCGTGGAAAGAAAAATGGATCAGTTCCCTAATGAAGCTGTCGCAAATCGAACTATAGATCACACCGCCTGGTATCAGCCTTCAAAATGTTCTCTTTTTTACACGATTGCAATACTTATCTTACCTTATGAATAGCGGACAGTAAAACTAAAACACGTCGCAGAGCGTTTTTAGGCCGTTTTGCATTTGAACCTGCTTCTAATGAATTTAGTTGATGAAGGCAGTTGAAAACAATACGGTTCTGCTCCAAAAGCTAATTAATTTTTGTGTTCGTGTTCTATGTGTGTTCAACATCTGATCTCCATTCAACAGACACATACAAAAATAATCGTGCAAAACAAGATATGTAGGTATAGATCGCTCGAAGGCACTCCGCAAGATAGACCAAATTCAGTGATGTTACGAACACGTTCGAAAAAACACTACTTTCGACACATTTTGGTTTTTATCTTTGTTCGGTGGAGAGTCGTAGGAACATTTATGAAAACCAATGTACAAGTATTAACTATTTAAAGATATCCCGCGAATTTATTGAAAAACGTTGAAATCGTTTTACTAAAAAGTGAAAAATAAGTTTTGCTTCATAGGCCCATAGATATAGTTTACCGAATTTTCATGGAGCTATTTAACGAGAATAAAAGTTGGGTACTAACTAGCAGAAGATCATTTGAAAGTTTAATCGAAATAAGTTGAGCCGTTTTTGAGAAAAATGTCAAATTGAACTACAGCCACAGACGGACCACGCGCCTCAATACGGTTTTTTAGGTTAAGTAGACCACACAACTTTTTTTAACACGATCTCAATCGTATCCTTACTCTTGGAGAGGGGGGAGGGGATAAAAAGACGACAGAAATTAACTTGTTCCGCTAGTTTTAATAAAACGCATCAGTTTAGTTCAGTTTGATGATGGCCTAGGTACTGACGACGGCCTGACCGCCGAAACCAGCGTACATTTTATTAAAACTACTCGAAAAAGATCATTTTCTCTCGCCTTTTTACTTTCCGCTACCCAAAAGGAAAGGAAAGTATTGTAATCGTATCAAAAGCAAAAAAATGTTGGGTTTTCTTCGGACCTTTACGTTCAGAGGCCTACTGAGTCTTAAAAACGTAATTTTTATCTCCGAACTTGTCAATTTTGAAAATATTGGCAAGAAAGCCGACGAGATTATCCAGCTCTCGCATTTTTAATATGGTCCTTGCCTTTTTTTAAAGCCGACTGTATACGAAATCGTCCATTTTGTCCAGTCATAAACACACTGAAGAGTTTTCGTATAACCATTGTGGCACACGTAATGCTCCGCTACGCGACATATTTTCTGTACTTTGCTCTGTTGTAATGAGAATCTTACCTGCCACCAGTTCAGAAGTAGGAGTGCGTACCAGAGAGCTGGATAAAGGGAGCGCTGGGCTTGTGACAATGTAGAATGTGTCTGAAGCGTTTAAAGGAAAATAAAAATGGAGACAACGGAAGAAATTAGATGTTTCCTAATTAATGTTGTTTTCTGTACGTAGCTTTGTCTTTTCACATTTTCAGACTGTGTGAGAAGTATGTTACGTACAGTGCTAAATCCATCGGCTAAATGTACGTGAATACTAACGCGCGAAGGAAACCTCCAACGAAATCCACAAAAACTCCCAAGATCCCCCACCACGAGGGAAGTTGTGCGATCTCCGCACGAAGCAGTCGTCAACAGGTATCTCCACTACCTGCTCGCCCAAAAAAAAAACCTCCGGCTGTTCTCCGTCAACTGCAACCGGCAACGCACCTGCTTCATTGTCATCTAGTTTCTACTTTTTGCGACCACAGGGGTACGGGAAGTAACATAAACGTGCGACTTTCGGCGTACACCTACGGAAACGTTTACGGAGAACAAAATGTACGGAATCGTCGGAACTGCTCTTGAGATTGAAAACCCGCTGCGAATTATTACGCAACGATTTATTAATCTCTCGCAATGACCTGCCTTATTCAATCGAAACGACAACATGTGCTAATAGTACTTGTAAAACCTGATGTATCAATAAATAATTTAATGGTTATCCAGTTTGACGCAGTCTCACATATCAGAGACAAATCAGCTCAAACTTATGAACACCAAAATAAGGGTATGAGCCAAATCCAACCAAAACTAACTCGTTATAATAATGATCACACGCCAAATATTTTTTTAATAAAAAAAGCTCTAACGATTTTAATTAATTTTTTAATATGTACAGCCCTCAATGAGACAACTATGCCATAAAATTTTCATCCATGGAAAAATGACGAGAGCAACATAATAAATTACCAAACGAAAATTTTAGCGCACTGTTTTCCTAATAAACTCTGCTGAAAAGTTACTAAAATCTTCAAAAAATGGGTATGGTAGTCCAATCGAATACATATACGATGAGCGTTTAAAAACGCGCATAAAATATGTGAGGGCCGCTCTAGAAATTCCGGGATTTCTTTTTTCCGGGACGTTTAATAGAAATCAGTGAAAAATGAATTGAGTTAGAACAAAAACCATGAACGATGTGCGAATTGACTTTGAGCTAAGGAAATGCGGTGTAACGGGTGTAATCCGGCGCACCTGATATTTTGCTCATAACAACCTTGGGTTTTCGATGTTCTTACCTAAAGCAGCTGGGAGGATATGGAGTAAATTTGAAACCCATTTTCTACCAATGAATACTCAACTCTTGTATTCCATAATTATATTTGCGAAAAATTAAAAATTAGGCGAGCCAGAATATAGGAACGGAAAACTATAAGATCCGATTCGGACGGCACGCGACGAAAGGTACATTGCCCTTCTCAACACAGCCTGCCAGGCACTCTTTTTTACTTTCCTTAGCTCTAGCTGCAGAAAGGAAAATTATGCCATGAAAATCATTCCTCCATGTTGTGCGATGCGTATTGTCTCCGCGGTGGTGTTTGGATTTGCCCATCTAATCAAACCTTTGGCGTCGCCAGGTTCGTTTATTTTGTATTCATTCGACCCTTGTTTAAAGCAGTTTCTAGGTTATTTTACTACAAAGAGTAAATGATACAATACATCACCTCAGTATACTGCCGATACACTGAAGTTTCTCCACATAAACTCAAGATCCAATTCATCTTTTTTTCATTTACTGTTTCAATGTAAGAACATTTAAGCGACTGTAACAACCAGAATGTTCTATCGACGTTTTTGAATTTTCCAGAGCAACGCGACGGAGTGTCTTCTTCTGTACCCACGTATTACTCTGAACAGAGATGCTGCGCACCAGACGTTTCAACTGCGAGTTCCTCCGACGAAGTTCGCGATGTTATTGAGGTGGGATTCAACAATGATTTGGCTAACGGCCACACGGCTGGGTTGTCAAGGACGATTTTAAATGCACCGCCGAGATAAATTAGCTTTAAAAAGCTTTCGAGCTGTTGATGTTTCCCTTGGAGCTAGTTGAGTAAACTCCTGCAAGTGGTGCCACCCCTACTCTCCTGTATTACACATTGATTTCATGAATCCGAAACGTTCGTAATTAGTTCATTGCTCTTTAGCGTGACGCTGGCAACGCCAAATGCTCCGGGATAGATTGGATAGAGGTTATTTACACCTCGTCCTTTTTGAAGAACAATAGCTACAGTTAGGTACTGTAGAGGTAATTTATGGAACTATCAACACGATTCGTGGAGACAGTAAAGTAAAAAAACGACGATAGTTCGTATTCCAGAATATCCGTGGTTACTCCTGGTTATTTTATGGCATTTATTAAACCTCCATCGCAATGATAGCTAATTGGCCTACCACTCTGATTTTTTCTAGAACGCAAGTCATATGAGCAAGATTTATGAAGTGGAAAAACTGCACTAAACCGGATTTTCTTCAAAATTGTACATAATTTATTGCGCTGATGACTTGCATTTCCCAAGAATGTCATGTTATGAACTCAAACGGTGTTTTTCGGACTCAAATAGTTCCCAAAAAAAGGAGAACGAAGGAAAGTAAAAAGCAATTTTAGGGCAGTCGTATAATACATCGGCGTCCTACAAAAAAGGAGGGTCCCAGTTCAATTAGCTATCTATACGATGGGAGTTTAATAAATGCCAAAAAATAACCAGGAGCAACCTCAGATATTCGTGAATTCAAACTAACTTCGTTTTTTTAATTAACATACACGCACCTTTTCAGAAAACTCATGTTGACATTCACATCGAAACTTATACGATGTTACTCAAGTGAAGGGCGTGGCGTTAGTAGCATAAGCTCGATAAATTCCGAAATATTAAGCGTTTAGTTTCTTCGTAGAAAGTTTAGTTTCTATGTGGGACGGAGGGAAGTCGCGTGAAGCGTCGCACAAGATATTTTTGGAAAATTTATCTCATTATTTTTTTATAATCCTCGGTAGCGAATCGATTAACAAATATTTTGAACTTTTTTTTAATCGCGTTGTTAGTCCAATAAGCTGCCTACACAACGGACGTCGAACGGTAGTTATAAAATAATTAGGGGCATCCTGAGAAATGACGGAATTCGTACTCCTGTCTATTCTTTGAATGCTGTTTTTCAGTGTTTTCCCTATAATTATAGAACAGTGGACGCGACAATCCCCAAACTAATCATGTTGACAATCTCATACACTGTGTGTAGACCGATTATTTATTAAAGGCGGTGACGTAAATGGGAGCAACCCAATAAATTCCAAATACTTTACCACCAGTAGTTTCTGCTTAAAGTTTGGAAATATGATCTACGCAGAAGTGAACTAAAAGATCACGTGATACTGGCGTTATAAAAATACCCATTTGTAGCCCAATGAGCTAACTGTACTATGACAGGTTAGTAACAGTTCTTTTAATTTTTATCAAAAATTCAGTATTCAAGAACTGTAAGCACGCAATGTTGGCTCCACGAGAGAGCGAGAGTTGAAGATCGAAATGAAAGAAACTCTGTGAGCGTGAGAAGGACTGTATTATGTACAATGAAGCGAGTAGAGTTTGTGTACGAAAGCAGCTAACTGTATAGGCGAAGAATAGATAAAGGAATGTGTTTGAATGAGCACAGGGAGACGAGTGTGACTTTCACGAGACTTCGTAGGTGAATGGATTTGGGGAGGAGCTGTCTGTTGTGGAGAGGAAACTGAAAAAGGTGTGGGAAAAGATGGGAAAATCACTTCAGGGAAATCCGTTACTGTACGAAATCACCGCAGATGTGGAATTTCCGCAGGTAGGGAGGTCTTTGGGGAACTAATGACTTTGCCGGGACTAGGGAGTCCCGTTAGGGCAGGTGCAGGAACTCAAAAAAAAATTATACTGATTCAGCGTTTTGCGACGAACACGCAACACTCCATGAAATCACGCGTTGATGGTCTAATAAATTACCTTTAGACGAATAAGTAGCAGCAGCACAATAAATTCTGTAACAAAGCACTACCAGTTCGTGTAGGGATCGTTCAAGTTCTACCGAGTTTGAATTAATTGAGTGAAAAACTAATTCGATTAATTCGCAGAGCGTTAAAAGTTGAAGTATGTACGTGAGCCTGAGAAAAGGTGGCCTTTTAGACAAAATTTGCATCGAGATTGTTATCAAATTCACAAACAATTGATAACTTACGAGTCGACGAATTCACTCCACCACATTGCACACTTCTTATTGCACTTCAACGTCGTTAACGGTTTTATTATTTTTACCATCAAAATTAGGAGCACCTCCGAGATTCCTCTGCCGTTTGAAACCATAAAATCATTCCATTACCGTCTTCTGACACCGCGTTCCTTCTCGCTCTCTTCATTTTCTCGCGTTATGAACGAGAATAATGAACCGTTTTGCAACGATTTGTCGGTCTTAGCTCCTTGAAAATGCTCAGCATATTTCAAAGAATCAGAAGTCGGGACAGAGAAAAAAGGAGGAGGCGCGGAATGAAACGAGTTGATTAAAATGAAGAGACAGGCTGAAGCAAATACAACCGAGAAGATTGGATTTTTCGCGCGATTTACCGTCGACTCATTTCTCTCCGTTGGAGGCAATAATCGCCGGTTATTACGGAGCCGAATTGACGGCGGTAATTACGAAAATGATGTAAAACTGGCTGGTGACTTTTCGGAGCCGCTCCTTCGTTTTAAACTCCTTCTAAAAATATTCGTTAACGGAAGAAGGATAGCGTCGATGGAAGGAAAAACGATGAGAACGCGATAGCTGGAAAAGGAGCCGTTTGGAAAATGGTGATTTGATGAGTTCTGAAGAAACTACGCTAAAACCTCATTTGGAGTCTCGGCCTCTGTCTTTTCAGAGCTGTCAATAGGTGGATTAAATGGACTGAATGAGGAAGATGGCTACTTCAGCGAATCTACTGGAACTGGGAGTATGCACGAAGCCCCCACAAGTTTTATAAATTACAGACAATTGCCACAGAAATCGTAAATGAAAGAACAAAACCTCCTTCACTATCGTCGGCGGTTAAACGATATGCATAGGTCGGTCCCAAAGGAACAATTTTAAGCATTTTATTTTCATCTTCCTCTGCCCAGCGAATTGAAGGAAAGGCGAGCTATGTAAACTCACAGCTCTCAGTATTATTTCGTTATTTTTTATCTTCACAAATCCGAGACCGAAAAAAACTTCCCTCAACGAGTACATTCAGAAATGTTTACACTTGTGAAGGCTAATTCAATTCGCTTTTCACGCACTTAATAGAACACAACGTTCTATACCGAGAAACTGGTAGTGTTCGACGTTCTGGATTTTGTGGAATTGCTCCTACCAAAGAGACGTCCTTTATTGACACACCCAGCGAACAAGTAAATCAAGTGACTGTCAACATCATTTCAGGGTGAAGATGCATGTTTATCGTTCTGGGATTATCTGGTAAACGTTGTGGAAAAAAGTTAGTCGATGAAACGACTAAAGAGCGTATTGCCGAATTGTTCTTGGCTTCCTCCTAATTATCTTACGACGTTAGTTGAACATTCGCCTTATAGGTAGCACATCACACTGCAAGCACGCATTTCGTAAGATAGCTAGCGTCATTTAAGCGTGATTTATGAGGACAAACTGAACTAAAATCGATTGTCATTTATTGTGCTGCTCTCGTTATTTTCCCAGGGATGAAAATTTCATACTACCATTCGGTTGTTTGCGACTGCTCCCACACGAAATGTAATGAAAGTCATAAAAGCCTTTTTTGAGAAAATAAATGTTTTTTGTTTTGATCAATATGAGAACTGTAGTTAGTTTTAGACTGAATGCGTTCAAAACCTTATTTTAGGGTCCCGTATTGATATGTAAGCTAATTATCGCATTTAAGCTGGAAAACATTTGATACATCGCTGCAGATTAACATCAGACAAGGGTCTGAGCAAAAGCGGTCGTAAAATAACTACAGTTATCAGAAGAAACAAAACAATAATTTCATTTTCTTTTTGAAAACGGCTATAACGATTTTGATCAACTTTTTTGCTCGGATAGTGCCAAATGACACGACAACAATAGGACCAGTTCTAATTCGGAGCGTTGAGTTGAGTTCTACCGCATAAATTAAGTAAAAAAACAGATTAGAGTAGTTGCTGGATAAAAATGGCTGGATTTAGGCGAGGCTGAGAGAACAGGTGCGATGTTGTGGAAGAGAATTGTGAAGAACAAACGCTTTTTATGAAATGGTTGGAACGATATTTCTAGAGTTGATCTTCCAAATCACCTACGAATCACCATCATGAGCAAACGTTTGACGGAGGCGCGGTTTCGAAAATCTACCGGTGGACCACTTCAGGCAGAACTGGAGCCGGCTCCCGTGACACATTCTAAGATAACAGAAACAGCTCCTCCCACATTCCTAGTGATTTCAAAGCCAACCGTGGTAGGGCTCTCGGTCGAAGCAGTCTCCGGCACCAGCTTCAGCTCCCGTCCTCGAGTTTCTCCTCCTTCCTTCTGCTCGCTAGACCCTGGAACAGACTGGCATGTGGAAGAAGAGGCGCCTCTTCCTCAACCGCATAACCGACCTACTTCACCTCCAAACGATGAGCCTCTTCCTGCCTGAAAAGACGTCCTACCCGCGTTATCGTAACTCTCGAACGCCATTCAAGTTCCTCGTCCCTGCCGATCTTCACGGGCAAATACCGGGACCGGATTATTAGGAGAAAGGGGACACTCGGTGAAGTATTCAAAACAACACGAACAGTAGGGTTTCAAAATAATTTAAACTGTTGAACTGTTTAACACGGACAAATTATCGTTTAGTTCTGATACTGTGATGTATTTAATATCTTTGTACAAAATTCAATTAACTAAAATTCATATACATAAAGATGACATCTTTTAATTATTATTTCTGTTCGTGACCGTTTTTTTATTGTTCCATTTATAGTTTTTATCGTCAAAATATTATTATTATTGCTATAGATCATATTCTATTTATCATTCGTATATTATCTTAGTGTATTTTTTCATTCATTACCTTTATTGTCTGTAGTTTCTTCAGTATACTTTTCCGTCATTTATTTTCTTGTTAATTATATTTTATTAATTAATATCTTATTTATTTTACATTTGTATCTTGTATCTTTTATTATTGTTTAACTTAGTTCTGAGCCATTATTTACTAAATCAATTTTTATGTATTCGATTCATTTTTTATTGTCTACCTTCCATTTTTTATCTTAACATACTACACATACATATCTACTATCTTGGTTTATTCAGTTTTGACCAGCTCATTGTCTATCTTGTATTTCTATGATATTTCATACGTTTTATAACAGTATACATATTTTTCGTTTATTATCTCTAATTTTTATTTTTTATCTGCAATCATATTTTATTTCTTCATACTTTATTATAAGCAAAAGAATAACCAAGGATAATAGTTCAAAAGGAAATAAAGGTAATAAACATGTGCGTAAACTCTACATCTTATTATCTCAGTTTTGATAATTATTTAGCATCTTTATATAAAAATATTCAATCAAATCGTTATGTATAAATGTTGTCTTTGTTATTGCAGCCTTTTTTTGCTCTCTGATTAAACCATCTGTGCTGTGTTTACTTATCGTTTATTCGTTATCTTATGTTAATACTTTATTCATGATATACATGTTTTATTCAATTTATTCATGGATATTTATTATTTTTCCTTTATATAGTATTATTTATCATTATTTAGTATGTATCATATTTTTATATCAAATGAACTGTGCATGTGCAGTGTTTACGCACGTATTTATTATCTTTATTTTATTTTCAACCATTATTCTTGTTTATTCTTTTGCTTATTATTTTCCTACATAACTTATTGAATCAACCTGTCAAGTACGACGTTATTGACATTTTATGTCATTACTTTGCTACATATACTCGAAAATGTAACGGCCAAAAGCGTCACGAAAATTAACCTTTGAGGCCGATTGGACAACCCAACGTTTTAACCCCAGTTGCAACTGCAGTCTCTGTGGCGTAATGCATAAGGCATCGGTCTCCTAAACCGAAGGTTGTGGGTTCGAGTCCCCCCAGGGTTAGGATTATTTTTCATTTCTTTTTTTATCCAAATTTAATTTAGTTTATTTAAATACTTTGTTAATTTATTCTTCTATCAATTATTTCATATATTATCTCTCCTTAAGTTTATTGAATCAAATGTTTATGTGTTATGTTTATCAAATCAAATTTTCATTGATTTTCGACGTCCCACATACATTTTCTCGGTCCCACAAGTATCAAGCATTTACCACTCCTTTAGCCAACTAAATCTGGTTTTCACTCAGTATACTCTAACTTGGCAGAACTTAGCTCAGCGTTCTATACAGAATTTGGTAGTCTGAAGGTTACAGAATTTATTTGGTTCAGCCGAGTACATAACTTTCCTCCTATTTCTTCAGGAATGATGAATCGTAAAAAAATCGTTTTCGAATATAACACGGATATGCGAGAAAATAGCCTCAAATCGGTGATCATTCACGTTATCACATTACTTCGACCTCGTGAAAATGCAGGATCTCTACAAGACCATGGTCTTTGCCGGCAAAAGGCGACCAAATCCGTGTAATTAGAAGAGTCAAAAGAGAGGGAACCGTAGCCAAGTTCGAGAGCTGCTCAAGTGTTTGTTGCGCTCGGAGGGCTTCCGAGAGTTTTGAAGCTTTTAGCAAGCTCACTCGGTGTAATTACCCATTGTCTCCGGTAGCGTTTAATTTAGAAGCTCCACTAAACGGAATTCTCCGGCAGAAGAACTTGCGGGTGCGTTGCCCGATGAACAGCTTCAATGCAGAGGTCGATACGCGCTCGGGCCGGGTTCATTTTGGACCACTCGAAAGAAACTAACAACGACGTGGAACCAATAATTATGCTATACGTAAAATCAACGCCACAATGTGAATCGGTAGACGTTTTTCGAGCGCTAGTTTCAGAAGAAAGTAGAACGAAAGGAACAGGACTAATTGGGCAGGGATCACATTTCTGGCCATGTGAGATCTTTCGTAGAAGTGTGACCGATCGATCATCATGATCACGAAATACGGCCGTCAGTCACCTCATACGGCATACGGTTTAAAAATAAAGATATGAGCCAGATCGGTCCGAAACTAACTATAGTTATTAATATCAAAACATTAAATATGACTTTTCTCAAAATTGGCTATAACCACTCTGATTGAAAGTTGTGTATGGACAGTTTCGAATAACAAAGCACTAAGATGCTCATCCAAAGGAAAATGACGAGAATAGAGCAATAAATTGTAAAACCGAAGAAAATCGGGTTTAGCTTTTCATTGTAAGTCCCGCTAATTTAATACTGACCTTCTCAGAGAAATCAGGATGGTAGTTCAATCAACACCCTACGATGGAAGTTTAATATAGCTCAAATAATAAAATGGAGGAACCCCCAGAAATTAAGGACTTCGAACCACGGCCCATACAAAACCACATGCTGCCATTTTTCACAGTTTTTACTAACTAATAATAATTCCAAAACAAAAAACACATGTTCGCAGTATAATGAATAACCTAAGCATTGATTACTCAATAATGGTCGTGGCATAAGTAGGAGCAACTCAATAAATTGTTGTATCTGCCCCAGAAGCTTCCTTGCAGAACAAGCTAGATTAGATTTGACGAGGACGAGAAAAATTGTGAGCTGCGTTGCACCAAATAATTTCTCCCCCAAAAACTGCTGAAACGATCTTTATTGAATTCGCAGGGTACTTTCAGCAAGCTCAGTTTATTTCGTTCTCGTAAATCATTTTCGTAGAAATGCGGTGAACGTAGCTATAGCGCCCAGAATAGGTCGCGTATCACAAAATTTGCAGGGGTTGACGTTTAGTGAGTTATAAAGTGAACGGTGAATGGGACGGTAGTTAGTTTCAGACTGCGGACTCGGGAAAGTGACTACGAACTATTTTACCGAAGTTGGAGAGGGAATTGACGCGATTTCGCAAATGCCTCCGACTTCTTTTGTGTTAAGATATCGTTTGGCAATAGGCAAACTTCCGTTGGATTCCGGAGCTGTCGCGGCCAGAAAGGTGGGTCGAAGAAGGCGAGAAGAAAAATATTTGGGTCGCGGATTGCGATACGTCAGCCGATGGCTCAAGGCCGAGCGGAATTCCCTTGCAGGCCCCTGCCGTTGAATTCTCTCGTATCTCATCTCATCTCATCTCGGCAAACGAGCGGTTCCGTCGAGCAGGATGAAATGGAAATAGACGAACGAAATGTGTTTCGCCCTTTTCCATCCTTCGGGTTGTCTATCCTTCCTCCGGATGACCTCAAAATATCCATCAACTCCGCTCGAACAGAAGGACTTCTTCTTCAGCTCTCGCCTCGCTTTTATCCTTGTTGACCACTTCATGCGACGAAACCAGGAAGAGATTCATTTGGAGCCTTTTAAAAATTCTACGACCATGTCTGGTTGACGTATTTTAATGAAGCCTCCTCATAGATTGTACAACAAAGTGTGACAAACGCGTTCTACGTAAGGCAACCATCCAACAGAAACGCAAGCGCTACGACGTAACACATCACTTCCCTCAGCCCAACGCACACTAAGCGAAATCTCGGCGTATGTCTCGGACGAACGAACGGTCGCAAAAATAGTCAAGGGAGAACAAATGCGCACGAGACTAGGAAACACTCCGTCACGTGCATCGACTTCAGTAACTCATTTACTTATAAAAATTCGACAATGATAAAAAACGCGTTTTTGACGACATTTCGGTTGTCATTTCCAAACGAGAGCTACTCGTTCAAGACTTTATGCGATTCTCCAAATCATACAAGTTCGAAAAACCCTGCAAATTATTACACAACGGTTTATTATTCGGATAATCAGCTTGACCTAGCATTAATGCTCCGAGACCCATCCTGTTCGATTCAGCATCGAAAAATATCATAATGAAACCCAAAAAAAGGTCGAAAAGAACTGAATCGTAATATTAAAATAAACAAAAAAAAAACAAAGGTATCTAGAAAAAACTGAATTTTAATATGAAATCATGCACGCTAAATACTAATATCAAAATTTAACCAAAAATCTATGAAAAAACCCAAAATGAGAATGAAACTAAAGAATCTAAAAAAATTGAATCGTATTAAAACCAAAACGTCGGGGAAATTGGAACGGGGGCGCTCGAAGCGAAAGGCGAAAGGGGAGTTGAGTGGCGGCGTCGTTGGGAGGCAAGCGAGAGCGGTTGCTTTTTTAATGAGACGGGCGGGAGGGAGGGAGTTCAAACGACGAAACGCTGTAGCTCCCACGTTGTACTGCGTTTCGTTAATTTTTTTAACCGTTTTTTGCCCATTACAACCATGGGCTTCGTCCGATCAGATTGCCGAGATGGCGGGCACAACTAGATACCAAATCGGATTTTTGGGTGAAAGAACGAATTTTTTAGACCACGTTAAAGGCACAAAACGGCCCGGACAGCGGACGGACATTGCAAATTTGGAATCTCCAAGTTTTGAAACGTAATGTATCAAATTTTGAGGGGGGGTTGTAAAAATTTTTTCGTGACTGAAAACATAGGGTTATCTCATAACCATAACTGTCTCTGCGCCTGCATATGAGCCAAATGCAGCCCACCATGCAGGCTTCGAATTAAAGGTACGCGCTAAATTCGATTAAAACTAACTATTGTTATCACATTGATCAAAACATGAAACTTTTTTACTCATAAATGGTTCCAATGAATTTAACTAAAATTTCTTTTATAGGCAGATTCGAATGGCACGACTGAACTTAACAATTTTCATTCGTGAAAAAATCCCAGAGCAGAACAATAAATTACACGAACATCTCGTTATGAATTGATTTTTTTTTGTTTTTTTCATACAAATCTTACTCATATAAGCTCAGTGAAATCACGATGGCAGTCCGATCAACTATACGATGAGAGTTTAATGACGCACAGAGGAGAATTAGCAGCAACACCAGAAATTATGGAATTCTAATATCAGCCCATCCATTTATCAGCATTTCACGCAGATTTTAATCGATAAATCGATAACGGTAAAATGGATTCTTCCCAAAAGTCGTGTAGGCAGTATATAAAACCACTTATGTACAAATTGCTCAATAGAAATCGTGGCCTCAGGAACAGCGACTCAATCAATTCAAACGTTAAGGACTAGGTTCACGCTGTAAAACGTTGAGTTGAGGATTTATGGAATAATAAAAAATGTCGACAAAAACCGATTTAAGTTCAGTTTTTTCTTCATGAATACCGGTCGTATGAAGATAATTAGGAGCAACTCAAGAAATTCCAGAAGTCAAAGTACCGTCGTTGACTGTGTTTACCTTAACACTCCTGAATAATAAATATAAACGTTCCCAATTAAATCAAGTTGATAGTCCTATTATATACTCTCCTTATTCAATTAACGTGCGTATTAACAGCGCAATTAATAGCGGTACGTTAAGCACAATCAATGTTTCACCGTGAAACGTCGAGTCAAGTTCCAAACGGAGTGAAAAACATTCGACTAGAACATCGGTGTCGAGGGAAGATTTGTGAAGCGTCGCACCGCATAGTTTTCGTAATAATCGGTTTCCGGGCAGCCAGCGGCAGGCAGCTCATCAGATGTTTCGCTAATTCATCATCGCCTCAGTCCTAGTTGACTAGCAAGCTATTCAAGCGTCCTCCGTAATACGTCCGGCGGCTGCACCGCATAAAACAGTGTAAGGCCGCCTAAGCTGCTGGATAACAACCAAGTTCGACCGTTCCCCCCTACACTCCGCGGTAATGGCAGTCGGTACCGAGGAGGGCGAATATATTGAAGCTATTAGAGCGGAGAAGTAGGTCGCCGACAACGAAGCCTGCGGGTCCGCAACTCTCAATTATTCACTACTTCTCCAAACACCGTTGACAGACGGAACAAAATACAAGTTCTTTCGGTTACAGATGGGGGGGGGGGAAGGAGTGAATAAAATGAGTTGGGGGAGGTATGGAGATAAACTAGGGATAATGTAAGTGTCGTTGATGTAGGTAAGGTTTAAAGCAAGCGGATTTTAACGGGATCTGGTTGTTCTAGAAATGTAAATGACTGGATCGTGCGGGTTTCATTACGCCGCTACAAATCTCTGTATTTTTACCGACTGTTAATCAACTCCCTTTTTTTCCTTCATTGAACTCTTCGCCAACACTACGTTATTCACTTAAATGCTAATCAGCGCCCCGACCGAATCCCTTGTTACCAAGTTATAGTGGATTTTCACCCTATTTCTAGAACGCAACGAACAAGCAACTCTTTTAACGCTAATTTTCTTTCTCCGCCGTCACGACATGTTCGAATATCAACGGCGACGCACTGCACAACATTCCTCCTCCTCGCATGCAATTAGCAATTGTTATCGTTCTACTAACTAATCATACCACGAAAATGAAACACGAACGTCAAAAGAAAGGCATGTAGCCCGCTACAATCAAAATATTTCAAAATATTTTTGAGTTATCTTCAGAACCCTTGTACGCAATTGAGAGGCAACTGCGGAACCAATTCGGCTTAAAATTTATATTTAGGCTGTATATATGAACGAAATCGACCGAAAACTAAATATAGTAATCATAATAATCAAAGAACCAAATGTGTTCTTTTCATAAACGAGTTTGATGACTTATTTTGAGTGAACGGCTCCGAATAACACTACCATGAAATTATCCTCTGAGGGAAAAAACGAGAACAGCAGAATGAATTATCAAAAATTTCGAAGAAAGTCGATTTAGCGCAGTTTTTCCAAACACAATGTCCACAAATGAAATATGGTAAGGGCTCCAATAAAATAAACTATGTCATTAAATTTTTACAACGATCTTAATATAATTAGAAGCAGCGCCAAAAAGGTCGGAATTCACTTATTACTATTTTTACTTTCCGCTACCCGAAGGGAAGGAAAGTATAGTAATCGGGTCAAAAAAAAAATTTGGGTTTTCTTCAGATCTTTACGTTTTGAGGCCTACTGAGTCCAAACAAACCTTATTTCGGCGCGTGGTCCGTGTGTGTGCGTCTGTAGTTCGATTTGCGGGAGAACGGCTGATCCGATTGAGCTGGTTCTTTTTTTGTTTTGTTCGTTATTTTTTGTAGACACCAAAATAAGGTTATGGACGATTTCGGCCGATGGGAAGGAGGGTGGGGGACGAAAATGTACCAAAAACTAGGGGTTTTCGCATTTTTCTCGAAAACGGCTCCAACGATTTTGATTAAACTTTCAAATTATCTTCTACTAATCAATACCTAACTTTTCTTATCTCTCCATGAAAATACGGTGAACGAAGATATAGGCCTATGAAGCAAAAATAGGTTTTTTACGCTTTTTGACTCCACGGCTTTAAGGATTATCACCAAACTTTCAAGATGTATCCGAGTAGTTAATACCTACATATTGTTCACAATAAATGTTCTTCTGACAGTCCATTGAACAGAGATAAAAATCAAAATGTGTCGAAAATAACGTTTCTTCGAACATTTCCGTAAATTCCAGGGTAACTTCTTCACCAGATGTAATCAATCCTAATGGAGTGACCCATACCAACATTTCGTTCTCCATAATTATTTCTGTATATGTATGTTGAACGGAGATATAAGCCAAGTTAACTCAGAAAAGGAGATTTGTCGAATATTAATTGATCGGTATTCCAATATTCTCAAAAACGGCTATAACGATTTCGATCAAACTTTCGGAGTACTCTCAGCTAACTAGTACGTACATTTTGTTCCCCATAAATGTTCCTGTAAAAATGCGTTGAACGAAGATATAGCACCCGCCTATGTAGGTGGTGTTCGAAATTACGGGGGTGGCGGAAAGTTGTGTGTTGCTACGCACCAGATATTTCAGTTTTAACCTGATAATTCCAAAATAGAAAATACGAGCCTTCTCAATAAAATCGTGTTGATAGTTTCATACACTTCTTGCACCGGTTGCTCAATAATAGTTATAGCGGGAAAGTCGATAAATTCCAGAACTTTAAGCGGAGTTATATTTTACGTACAAAGTTATATTTTACCTAGTTCGGACCGACCGAGTGAAAAATAGAGCGTATTGGCAGCTAAACCGACAAAAATTGCTGTATATACGTGGGGCTAAATGATTACTTAATTTAAACCTGGGACAAGAACGTGTAGTTTTAACGTTCAGGAATTTATTGGGTTGCCCCTGCTCATGTCTAGGGCCTTTAATGTTACGCCTGAGCGTAGGTAATTCACGGGGCTGTTAACGAGGGAAGGTTGTTTCGTACGGTTCTGGAATCAGAGGGAAAATGAGGGAGGAAACGCGAGTAGTTGAATTTCCCAAGTTTCGTGGTTGGTTCTTAATTACTTTGTAACCGTTTGTCAAACGGCATCGTGTAAGTCGGAAGCTCTTGAAACCTGAAGGTCTACAGAGAACTCTAATTTTTGTTTTCAATCGATTACTCAATTTTCCTTACAACACCTAGCGAATGTAAAGATGTTTGATTCTGGAATTGATTTAGTTACCTCTACTTACGTCACAACGGTTATTGAGTAACAATTGCCCAGATAAATCATGACGCGGTCAATATAATTGTTTTTGGAACGTTTATGTTGATAGTTTTAGAATTACAGGGGAAAAAATGAGGAGGAAACTTCTAACTAATGCACTCTACAGCGGTTATTAAAAATTGGTGGTGTATATAGCATATTGACCTGCTCATACAGTTTTTGTGCGAATGCTAGTGTCACGTGTGCGGGATATAAGCAAAACACTGCACCGAAATCGCTTTTTGTTGACATTTTTGATATTTTATCATGCCGCAATGGGAATTTTCTCATCGACGAAAATTTGGCACCGCATCCGGTTGTTCACAGCTGTCAAAATGGTTAAAGAAGTTATTGAGAATTATTTGGTGTTTTGATAGCAAAGATAACTATAGTTATTTTGGGACCGATTTTGCTAGTGTCTGTATTTAGGCTTCGCATGCTGATTTGCAGGTTGCATTCGTATCACCAGCTCTTCCTTAATCGTTTGCTCTTTCGATTCGACAGATTTTAAGGCTCAGACGCTCTTTCCTCTGTGGTTACTAATGGCGGACAAGCGGCTGGAAGCACGGCTATGCGGATGATCTGGCAGTAATAGTTGGAAGGATGCAAGGAGGTGTCAATATCATCCAAAGGTGGTGCGACCTGGGAATAGTGCCACTCATTATTCACGGAGCGAGACTTCAGATGATGAGAGAGGTAAATACATCGGGGCCATAATATATAAGCACAACACACGGAATGCGCTGCACAAGACAATTACAGCTCTGTGGGCATGCAGTAAATCATGGGGCGTCTCTCCAAACGTGATGGAGTGGCCCCACGAGGGAATAATAATACACCGTGATGCCTCCACTGTATAGGTGGAAGGTGACAAGCCGTCAGGCAGTTCAGGGGAAGCTCCAGAAACTGCAGCGACAGTCTTTCCTAGCTATCCCAAGGGCCACGAGCACCTGCCCTTGAGCTACAATAGAGATCCTTTTGAACATCTTACCTCTCCACATATATATTCCGAGGACTGCATACCTGGGAGCGGTAAGGCTTTTGCAGCAGGGTTAAGGCCAAGCCTCCAGTGAACTGATTAAGCAGTTCAAATTAGAATAGGCGGCAGTTGTAGGGCACAAAGGTGGCCCGAGGGGAGACAGAGGAAAATCACGACCATTGGCATCGCCAGTGACGACTACGACAGGTGAAGGGGCTAATTGCGCCCTCTTGTTCGAGGGCGAAGGCAATAACACTCTCCGAACAGGATCTAAGAGTCCTTACTAGCTTCCTCACTGGGCACAGCCCACTTAGGTATCACCTCAACAAGATGAGCATTACAGAGGTAGTTGGGTGCAGATTGTGCTGTGAGCAGGATTGAAACGGCCGAGCACATCCTGTGTGACTGCCCTACTTTGGCAGCTAGGCGCTTTGAATATTTTTCCAGGGGTTCATCGAGCCCCAAATCATTGTGGAGTCTGCAGCAAAGTCCTGTGTGCCCTCGGATCAAAACGAAAAAGGGCAGACGCCTGTAAATCGTGAATAACAAACGAAATTCCGGGGCTGCAGTTGTAGATGAGTAAATATTGCTGGCCTGTCACATAAATTTCACTCCCCTCCCCCTTTGGAAGGTTAAAAGTAGCATAAGTGAAAAGTGCGTAGGGCAAGTCGATTAATATGGAAACAGTTCACGCGTGTTCTCGTTCTGAGGCAGTTTTGGACGCTTCGAATCGTTGCGATACAAATTTGGTTGCAATGGGATTTCCGTAGGCGTGAAAAATGGGTCATCCCAAGAGGACCATCAAGTTTGTCAGACTAAACCGGCAAATGGGAGGACCGCCGAATTTATTTCGCGCGCACTGCAACGTAATGGGCGAGCGGACGAACTAAATCTGCTGCGGAAAGAGAGGATTCTCTCTTCGTTAGGGTATTTTCGGGGGTTCGGCGTGGAACGACGGACGTAAACTCGCCGATTGACATTCAACTGGTGGAATAATTATCTCTAATTCACCAGCGATTGTTTGACATGAAGCGCCGTATGATGTACAGCGAATTACTTTTGATTGCGAACGTTCATCGTCACGTTCATGTTGAAATCACAATAAACTGATAGCCGACGTTGATTGAGTCTGACTGATAACCTATCAACCGAATTGGATTTCATGTTGAGCATCACAGGTCATTGGAAACACGCAATTATGAAACGAAATCGTCTACTTCGACAGCGTTCAAGTTAATTTATATCAACAACTAATAGCAATGTTATTTCTAACTGAACCGGCTTTCAAGCACAAACTGTGACAGTCGTAATCTGTTTAGCTAACCCGCGAGTATACAAGACAATACATACAAAACATTCCACGAAGTTTCAGCTATTTTTATCGCTCTATTTCCCACCCACTGCAAATTATTACACAATGGTTTATTATTCATTTGCACGCAAGACGTAGTCACACACATTCGAGACCCACCTCATTCAATTCGGCATCGAAAAGTATCAGTCAACCATACGAAACACCACCTGACTACAACTGAACGAAAATGATGTATTCCAGGGCCCTGCGCAGACAGGTTCACTACAATTACTGCAATTTCACTGTTTTCGGTATAGACGCAGTCGTACACCTCTGAGAATCATTCCATTCGACCCCCCACCTACAAATACCTAGAAATGACGAACACAGCGTATTTGCGATAAAACTGTCATAATTGAGTTTTTATTCATTCTTTAAATCATTTTTTGCCCGTAACAACCGAGCAGGCCAGCACAACTAGATACCAAATGGGATTTTTGTGCGAAAGAACGATTCTTTTAGTTCAGAATGAATAATAAACCAAAACGGATGTACATACAACTCACTATGTACAATGACGGTACAACTTCACTTTTGAACATTCTGAAATTTATTAGGGCGCCCCTACATACGTAATGAAATATCAAGTACCCAACGTGTAAGTAGACTACTGGACAATGGGACGATTTTTTCTGGTTCGCTATAGATATTCTGGAAATGTATGAAAATATAGCATTAAAAGTGGAAAAAACAACGCCAGTTAGAATTCCAGAATGTCGTCCTACGTAGAAACGCTGTCAAACTTAGAAATGCATTGGGCTACCAATAGGAAATTTTCCACAATAGTTTATGAGGAAAAACTAAATTAAAAGAGCTTCATGTCGGAATATTTGATGATTTATTGTGCTGCTCTCGTCCTCCTTTAAACAGCGTGTTATATTGCCGTTCTGTTTTCTACAGACGATGACACAAAAAATGTTAAAAATCGTTAAAGACGTTTTTGAGAAATGTTTTGGATAACTAAGATAAATATAATTAGTTTTAGAAGGATTCTGCACGTAACCTTATGTAGATGTCAGTTGAACTAACCCGTCTTAGTTGTTCCTTTTAAAAAAAATAAATCCAAAATGGGATTTGTCGAAAGTCATGGAATTAGTGGTATTGCTATCGCGCTTGAACCTGGGCACTCGCTCAGCACCCACTGAACCTAGACCAATGGAAGTACGTCAGGTTGTGATTTAGCCAATCTCAATATGGAAAGCTGTAGCCCATGGACTCTATGACCCTGAGGAATCCGTACCACCTGGAAGGTGTTCTGGTATCCCACCGATCTATCGTAACTATTCGGTTTAGTGGCAAGTTTTAAAGGGATAGATCAACTGTGGCCACGTTTCTTCGCAAACTGTTAAAAGCTCGCTTAGTAGCAGTCAAAGTTGGAAGGTTTGGCAGCTCTTCCAACAACCGTCGCTCACTGATGAAAACTATAGTGGAGCAGCACGTGGTTTCTTGATTCCTTCGCACTACAGTCCCAAGATGTGCAGGATGAACAGTCTTTGCGAGAGAGGAAGTGGAACCGCATTTTCTACGTCCCGTAAGGAACTTGCTAGTCTAGTGGTCTGGTTCCAGCCATTTTTCCCTAAAATGTTAGCGGAAAAAAACTTATCGCCTTCCAAACCAACTAGAAAAAAAATACCCACGCCTTTACTTCTCACGTCGGTCTATGGGCATTTGGAACACTTTCACCGATAAAACCTCTGAGTAAAGCTTGGTGGTTGAACTTATACTTCAGAGCTAGTCTGAATAATACGCTCTAGAATATGATAAATTTGATTTGGGAGGGATGAACTGGAAACAACTGCACACTTAATAGTCAACAAATAAATATGGAGCGCATCTTGTGAAATAAAAGAATGAATAACTTTGTGCACAGGGGGGGGGGGAGTTAACGCGATAAAGAAGCAGCTACAGCTCACAAAACGATTGTTACAATCGAAACATTCAGGCAGCCACATCGGTGCCATGCCCTGATTCTTCACTTACTTTGCTAATGACGTAAATCAATCAATGTAATGTAAATAAACGACTTTTTTAAATGAAGCGAGCCTTAAAAGTTGAGGAGGAAACGAATTGGCCTGAGAGTAGGAGCCCAGCTATATATAGCTATGAGCTGTCCAACAGGAGTATTTGAAATGTGAGTGCCAAAGGTCAAAAAGAGCATAAATCACTAAAAGAGTTCACTCAGCTGGTCAGGGCAGGAGCACATGGGCTCGGTCCAGCTGTCCCACAGACATGTAACCGCGGACACCAAATTAGCCTCAGGACTCACTCAGCTGGTCAGGGCAGGGACTCATGGGCTCGATCCATGGACACGAAATTAGCCTCAGAACTCACTCAGCCAATCATCGACTCCTATCCTCACTTGGTTCAAAGCCACCAGCCTCCCATAATCAGCCACAATCCCATCACTTTTATTTGACAAGCACCGACAATATCAACGTTCCTCGGAAGCAGTGGATATTACGGTGAGGAACCTTTCGAACTAATGCAGAGCTGAAGGTAATAATTGAGAAGGCCGCGATACACCTAATTTGCCTCTGCCAGCTCCGTCAATCTAAACCCCTCAGTCCCCAACGACTGTCATGCAAATGAGACTTAATTTCTTCTCCTTCTCCCGCCATATTTATGGATTCCCCGGTTTATCTATAGAAAATACAAGAGTCGCGTTCGAATTTAACGTTAATTATTCTCGTTACACTCTAAACGCCAGTTCACTTTTTGTGAAGTCACGTTTTTCAACCGGAGCTTCTCAATTATCTCTGCCTTCCACACCACTTTTCATATTTTCGTAATAAACTAACTCGGAAATCAAGGTATTTAGCGATTTACATACTACGTCAAGGATAAGTTACTAACGTTCCAATCGATACTCATTTGAATGATCCCGCGATCCTTCGGGTCGTCGCAATAATCCTCCACACTTCACCCTACGTAACTGCGACTCATAACTCCATTACCTGCAACAGAAAAAAAAACAAAACGTTACACTCAAGTCATTAAGGGTTGCGCAAAATATTCACAAACCATTTGGTGCGAAGCATCACACAACATTCGACTTCGACTCAACCAACTCGTTTTTACGGAACAAAACGTAGCTACTGATTGGCCGTAAATTTAATCAAATTCGTAGTCGCCGTTCTTGAGAAAAACTTGATGTTCGGCAAATTCAGTTTCGTATTTTATTGCGGAAAAATCGAAAACGTTAAAAAACATTGTCTTTGACGCATTTTGGTTATGTCCGCTGAACAATTAGCCTGAGGAACGCAATACTTCAGGTGATGACTAGTTGGAGACGCCTAGAGGACTCGATATAAATCTTTTTTCAAAGGTATTTTGAAGATGAAAAACCCCTGTTTTTGCTTCATACTCGTCTGTTTCCTGCGTGCCCTCCGTCCACAGAGATATTTATGGTACAAAAGTTAGACATTCACTAGGGGAAGATCCCTCAACGTTTAATCAACATTTCGATCACGATTCGTTCTCGAAGCGAAAAACCCACAATTTTGGTATATTTTGACACTTCATTTATTTTTTTCCATGCTCACCGTAAATTGGGAGAGCGCCCAGATCACCCTACGCCCTCTTTAGGGTTAGAAGGATTGGGACGGGGAAGGAAAGAAGGATAACAGGATGTCCCACGATAGAACGACCACCAGTTAAGGTACAACCCGAGCAACACGCAGGTGGTGATAACTCGGAGAACGCCAGCAGACACACCCAGCCGAAGCATCTCTTCAGCACTTTTCTTGCACCATACATCACGCCAGGGCACGGTCAATGCTGAAGCCCTGATGTTACCTTCCGACACCACCATACGAAGATCCGTCCTGGCTTGCCAAGCACCGCAAGATCCCGGCTGCCAGATACTACCTAGACATCCACGATCACTGCTGACTGGTGGGGACCAACTGCCTCAGTCCTTCTCCAGAGACAACCTGGTAGTGCCACTCTCCCTCCACTTCCCTGCCCTCAGATGACAATGCACCAGCAACTTTGACGCAAGCTTGACGCGGCCCCCATGAGTAAGCGGAGACACTTGTTCCACATGATTCAGCTACTCAAACAGGTTACCACAGGTACGACAGCGAGCATTCAGAACATTGCGACCCTGGCCTCTGGTACACCTCACGGCTGTAGGCAGTGACGCCACACGAATTGCGTGAAAGTTTCGGTAATCCTAACCATGAACGCACACACTCTCACACACCCGTCCCGTCCGCAGAACACACCGGGCATTTTTCCTCTGCCCCGCGTACTTTCGGCGATTTTAATCCCTCTGGGAACCAATCAAACCTGTTTTTCAAGTTCCGGAATTTATTGAGTTGCTCCCACGCATGCCACGACTATTATTGAGTAATCAATGCGTTGGCGGTACCTGATATCGTCGACATGATTTATTTGAAAAGGTTAGTGTTTACTGTTTTGGGATTATCGGGTATAAACTGCATGAAATAGTAACAACGGTAAACGGCGTTACTGTGCATTCCGGAATTTATGTTCTTGCTCCTGTTCAGCTCACGAACGTTTGAAAATTTTACGGTACTGTAGTGTCGTTTGAGACCAACTGTACACAAAATTGAATCACTATTCTCGAAGCCGTTTTTGAGAAATAAAATTGTTCTCAAAAGTGTTTTGATCACTATGATAACTACAGTTAGTTTGTTGATAACCTGATGTCAGTGTCCCATAGTTATCATTGGGATAAATATGGCATTTGAGCCCAACTTGATCCAGCTGTTCTCTCTCAATTTCTTTCATAGACGCACCATTCTCGAGTGGTGTTTTTCGAACTCAGACACCTTCAAGATGTGAAGATCTGAGGGGCCCAAAAAAGGCAACAAACACTTCCAATCAATCTTCAACCGATTTACCTATCGACAACGAGAAAGTGTCCGATAGGAATGTGAGTTGTTAGGGCCACCGCTCAGCTACCGATAACCCTATACTAACTTCATCATAATAGTCAAAAACTGAGCAATGAGATGATTTATCTAACTGAAAGAAGCAACGAGTCAGCTACTAAGAACGATCAGCTTGTTTTCCTCGTCTTATCGGAAGCAATTCCAGTTTTAACGAGGTCGACGGAGCTTCTCCCTCAGGAGGGCGAACCATACAATTTGTTCTTGTCATTCCCAGGCACCTACGCTCCATCCGACTAGGTAAATATAATTCCCTCGGTACGCTCAAATAGGTTTTTGTCGACGATGTAAATGCGCTATTCATGAGGCCCCCTGATTCGAGCTTCGCGGTGTTTTAAGTTAATATGCAGAAGCACTTCTCGGTGAGTGCCACTCTTAACATACAATCTTAGTTTGCTCGAAGAGTGAAACCATAAAATATCTGGTGCGTAGTTACACACAACTTTCCGTAAATCCGACGGAGTTCTGTGGACAACTCAGCACATGTAACGCTGGCTAGTGCGGCGTTAAGGTCAAACGGCTTCAAGGAGTTTGTAGAGCATTCCAACTGAATATCGCAGATATGATCGTCGCTAATTTACTTCATATGGCAATACTGTGGGCGGATTCGGGGATCGGTAAGCGTTTGGTAATCACCACAGCACAAAATAGAGGACCTCTGCGGCTCGTCACAGGAGCTTACTACATTGTTCGCAACCTCGTTCTCTCCCTTCAGTACAAGACACCCATCAAACTATCCTATGACAACCTGACTCGCAGCATCAACCCCGACCCAAGGATCTTGGCCAGCTGTAGGCACAATTAAACAATGTTCTTACGCTTAACAATGATACACTCGACGATGAATTTTAGATTTGACGATAGAAGAACGAAATTTTAAAAAAGTCGAGCTCGCGAGCACCTTAAGAAATCCCCCCCCCCCCCATTGTTCCTAAGATGAGCGCTCAAAAATCGAGTCAGTAAACGAACTGTAACGAACCAACCTGGAATTCGAGTACTTTCGAGCGGATTTCAGCGTTGACTTTAATCGCTTTCAATAGCCGAACAATCAACCGGCCCTTCCAGTAAATGCCATTTCGTTTCAAAGGTCGGACGGACGCCGCTGACGAAATTGGGAATAATGCGTTTGACGCAAAAGGTCAAAAAATGTTCGGGGGACCGACTGAGAATTTTCGAAACAGCCCGACGAAAGAGTGAAAGCGAATGTTCCACAACTTTCTCGACGAGGGGAGAGCCAGGAGAATATTTTGACGAGGAAGAACTCAGACGTAATACAGGGATTTTTTTACGCACAGTTGAATTATAATTTTAAACAACTAATAATTAAACCAAAGTCTACGAAAAATGTTTGGAGAAACGTATCACATAACGTTTATCAGCCCCTCGTACATCACTCTAGTAACTAATTGAAGTATGTTTTTCATTAAGTTTCTAGGAACGTTCTACATGAAAACTGGTATTCCTTCAGGTTCCAGAATTCATTGAGGAGCTCCTATTTGAGCCACGATTACTATTGAGCAATCAGTAGGAAGTTATGAGACTGTCCACCAGAGGAGCGTCGTGTTTACTGTTTTGAATCATGAATAATTTTCATACCAGGGAAAATTGCTAGAGCAGCACAATAAATTAACAAATATTCCAAAAAATTCGATTTTAGTGAACTTCGTTAGCCTTACGGAATAGGAAGGCCGACAAAAAAATGTGAATTTATCTTAACTAAAGCTTCTAGAGAAAATGGTGTAGTCAACGCGATTGAGAGATAACAGCAGCTCCGAATCGCTTCAGATTTGATATTTACCCTACAGACTTCCAAGGGACACCCAAATAGAGGTATGACCATCGGCTTGAAAGTAACCATAGCAAAACATCACTTTTAGCCCTTAAAACCGGCTCAAACGATTTTGATTTAATTATTTGTACGAAATAATCCAGACATAACAGAACGACAGTACTACTTATTACTGTAATGCAACAGTGGTATGAAATTGTCATCCGTGGGAAAATGAGAGGAGAAGCACAATAAGTCAACGTTGTAATTTTAGTTCTTTTTTCGTTTTTCTGGAGGTTTCAAAAAAAAATTAAGGGTGGTAGTCCAATAAGCTTAAATACTGATTCGTAAATGATCGGGAGCAACCACAGAAATTCCGGAATTCAAACTAACGTCGTTTTGTCGACGTTCTTTCGCAGTTTCCGCTAAAATGTGAGATCCGTTACCACGAATCCAGAAAAATCGCGTAGACCTTTCAACGCAACCGGTTCTAGGCAGGTTCTATCGATTGCTCCAGATATTTTGTAAAGCGTTGACTGTTAAGGGTTTGGTAGTTTCTAGTGGTTATTCCTACAAATTAAATGGACCTTCGTGGTACCGAATTCAATGGTAACGCGTTTGGATTCTTTCGTCATACCCCGTACATTTTGATTATGTTGAAAAGAGTTCTGGGCAATTTCATCGGTCGTCGCTCATATTCCATTTCGCGGATCCAGCCCGGAGGACTGGATTTCGTTTCGAAGACTCCATTTTATTTCGTCGGTATAAAGTTGGAAGAACCCATTTGGTAGGATACACAAGGATGTATCTCCCCTCGAAGTGTCGGCCTTAGCTTATTGTCTAGAGTTGGAAACGCCTAAGGTCAACGGCGAGGCCGTGAGAAATGAGAAGAACGTGAGGTCGGAAGCTTTAGCGGCGGTTTTTGCTCGTTCTGTGCAATCTGTCATTGCGTCGAGGAGGGAGAACGCCGTTTCCCTTCCGCTCCTCGCGGCTCTCCTAATAATAATATTTATTTAGAGCGATGTATTCGTTTAGACTCGATTCTCTCAAAAGCGTTGCGTCACTTTTATTGACTCAGAACCGACCGCTTTCACGCTCGAGCGAACCTAATGGTGTCAAGTTACGTTCAAATTGTCTGACTGTTGAATGTCAAGTGCTTTAAGAGGCGTTCGCTTTAATATATCAACGTTTTAACGCTTCAACACTTTTCGGGATTTATGAATTTTATTTGAATATTATTCAGTAAGTGTACTCATATTATTTAAATACGCACACCGATTTGGAATTGTGTAAAATTGTCTGGTGCAACGCATAACACAACTTTACTCCCAAGACCATTCAGCGATTTTCATCACTCGGGTAACTAATAAAATGAGACTTCGCTCAACGTTCTACTTATAAAGTGGCGCTTACTAGTAACCAGTGCGCACTTCATCTTGCACCAAGTTAGAAAGAGCTGAGTATGCAGTACGAATGGAGGCGATGGAAAAATTGGCGTGATGCGTCGCATCGGATACTTTTTCAACTGATTATTTTCCGCCCAACTTCGCAAGGTTGGGGAATGTACAAATATAAGGTAGGATGGGTTCAACACAAACTTTCCACACTCCAGTAAACACAACTATTTACAGCCCTTCCCCCTAAAAATGGACTTATTCGTTCGAGAGCTAGTACCTTTCATCGCCAAAAGTGATTTTCACAATGACATTTCCTGAGAGCAAAAGTTAGGTATTCATCAGCAGATATTTTGAAAGCCTAATAAAAATTGTTAAGAGTAGTTTTCAATAAAAGAACGACAAATCCTGACTTTCGGTTCGCCCACACCACACCCTGCGATGAAAACTGTTTTCCCCCGACTGGCAAAAAAAAAGCATGTCAATCGAGTCGGCCGTTTTCTTACAAATTTTACTATAGAACAGTCACACACTGAGAACCAAACTAACTAAAAAGACAGAACTCGACCAAAGTGGGGTACGTAAAATAACTTGTACTTGTAAAAACGCAAACATAGGACAGACCGGACGAAAAATATGAACCAGATATTCAGAGCACAATTAATCTCGTAGTAAGTACAAAGGCGATTCACTTTGCCAACTACCTCAAGACAACTGGACCTACCAAAATACAGGACAGCGCCACCTCACTACATAAACAATACAAAGGACGAAAACTGAACATATTAGAAAACATGGAAATCTATAAACAAATAAACTTCAATGTACAGATCATAAACGAACGAATCAACAGAAAATGCGACACCATATTCACGCCACTCAAAACACTACACAAACGAAAACAACCAACTGAGGAATTTACAGACCAACCTGTACACAAAAGACATAGAATCGACAACTGACAGACTATTTAAGACATACCTTCACACACACTTCTTTCCCTTCACCTCTAGTGGGTTTCCCCAGAGGTGCACGACCTCCCCCCCATTCCTGCCGCAACACCATCCCATTCACCTTTCTCTTCCTATGCAAAGACCATTACTAACTAACTGACTTAATGGCCAGACGATGATGTCTTTACAAGCGCTTGCCCACAGTAACTCACCAGCCAGAGGAGACGGACTCACCTAACAGGCTTGTTAACATTAGTAATTTGCCTACTGGCGGACATAACCCAATTGCTTTAATACCACACCTTATTTTATTCTGTAGATCTCAAAATCTTATCAATTTATGGAAACATAGACATTTTCTTGGCACGATACCGACGATCTTCTGCGATTTAGATGGCGGTAAGTAAAATACGCAATACGCATACAATTATAACAATTAAACTACGATCTTTCAACAAAACGCAGTGAATTCGACGATGTAGACGTGAGAAGAATCAAATCAAAATATTTTCTAAAAATATTCAGTTCCTTAGGGCTTTTTTTTGGGAATAATTTAATGTTCGCTTTCAGCTGCATTTTGAACGTAGATATAAACGTTCAATGAATAGTCACAGAAATGTTTGTAAACAACAAAATGTGGGTTGCTGGAAGACATTCATCAGTTAAGCATCCTATTCCTCTTTGGGAAGGTATCCTGAAGGACTGTCAGGAGCCCTGTAGGCCAGTATCTACGTTTCCAAAACGTTTTCAGATATATTTCGAGAAAACGGCACTTAGGTACGGATTTTGATTAAATTTGTTGTGTTAGCCCAATGAACTAACAATACCGTGCATTTTGATTCGAGAGCAAATGACAAGAGCCGCCCAATAAACTATTGAACATTTCGATTAAATCGAATTTAGCGCAGTTGTTTCCTTTTTTCCTCAAACTCGCGCTAGTAGGTCAATGTGCCTTTAGCAATCGTTGTGAGATAATAATAAGCAACCCGATGGATTCTGCAATTCAAACTCCTGCGAATTCATTGACAAACTTGTTCTGCAGCGCTCACTACTTTTGATTCGTTCATAAAAACCGCAGTCTTACAAAATTTATTAATAATGTTAAGCACAAGTTCCCATAAACTGAGTGAAAAATAGATTCGATTAGTTGGTGGTTGGATAAAAATCCCTGAAGTTGGGTCGTGCGAAGCATCTGATATTTTCGGCAGGATTTGCTAAAACGGAATGGAACTCGGGTTTGAAGAGCCGCTCTCAATAGAAAC
This sequence comes from Pachypeltis micranthus, assembly GCA_020466155.1. Lineage (NCBI taxonomy): Eukaryota > Metazoa > Arthropoda > Insecta > Hemiptera > Miridae > Pachypeltis > Pachypeltis micranthus. Next base: position 17,951,453 of record CM035769.1, read on the forward strand.
GTCACTTGTTAAACGCGAAGGCCCCTCTGCTCGACTGGTTCCTTGAATTGCGTCTAGTTGCCTCGGAATGAGGTGACACCCCACGAGTCGACCCGTTTGCTGCTATTGCAAAGGTCTTCCAGGCCCCTGAACACTATAATAGGCGCCTCCTTGTTTCTTCATCGTCTCCGTCAAAACCCTTCATTTTTTTTCATTCTCTCTCTCTCTCTCTCCTCCCGGTTCCCCTCTTAAGCGCAACAATCACTTTTTAGGTTCATCAAGGCCGCACGTCTAGAGTTAAAAAGTAGTCGTGTGCTCAGCGTTGAATGACAATTGAGGAGGCCGAGGAAGTTACAGCTGTTGAAGGAAAGAGGTATTTTTAGACGGAGAAACCACTTAGGTCAGTCGAAGGAGCCTTCAACAGTTGCGTTTGGAGGGTTCCATTGTCCGAGCTGCCTGCCAGACTGGTTGATTTCTCGTAGGGTATTGACGCTCATCTCGGAGGAAGTACTAAACATTAACTGTCACATCAAATGTTTCTTTCCACGAACTGAGTCTCACCACTGCCTCGAAGTCACGTTTTTGAACAACACCGGATCGTGCTCCTTCTATTGGGGACTTCATTCCACAAAATGAGAATTATTAATTACGAAATGAATCGAGTTGGAATCAACACGGCCCTTCTGACTTATCAAGAGCCACCTTTAAACCAATGCAAGAAAACGTCGAAACCAGAACCGCAATGTTAGTTTGCTACTGCCCCAGTGTCTCGTATTGCGGCAAGGACCGATACCGAAGAAGCAGTTGGATTCTCTAGCTTCCAGAGAAGTACACAAAAACACCATTCTGATTCTCCTGGTTGCCGCTGTCCACATATCTGGTGGGAAGCACTGCAAGCAGTTGTTTCTATCGAGGAGCAAATTGATTCTTTCGAGTGAAATATATTCTTGTTTTATTGTATCCCTTGTACTTCCAATGGATTTGTTTGGTTTTTGTTTGGTCGGCGTCACCTGTTGGACGTCGATATGGACTCGACCTGTATATCGCATGGGTGACATGATGCCAACCCTCTCTACGCCTCATCGAACCCTCTCCAGATTTCAGTTTCACGTATAGGGATTGACAATGTGGCCCTCCCATCTTCTAACCCTTCAACCCTTTGATCCAATCAAGAGAAAGAGCGAGAGCGAGAGACAGCTGACTGGAGGGAGGAAGAGAAAAAGGGCGGGGGAGGGCCTCAGAATAATAAGTAATAGATAGAAAATGATAGTCCACTCGTCCCACAAGTACTGCAGGGCTGTGATACGGCTTAATGGCCTACGGAGAATCGCCAACACCCCCCCCCCCCTGAAGGCCAGGAATAGCAGGTTTGGTCGGGTATGAAATGATTCCCATGAACGAAAAATCCACAATTTGGACGTCACTGCATCTTGCATGTTTCAGTTGCACGCGATGACATCGACAATATGCGAATGACAACCTCGAACCCTTTGATCCAATCGAACAACCTCAAACCCTAAATAAATCTGCCTTTACCTCGAAAATCAACCAAATTTATTGAAAGCAGAAGACGAATTATGGAACACTAGAGCTCAGTTTATTCAACTAACGAGAATTACTCGAAAACGAAACAAATATATAGTAAAATATAACGTGCGGCGCATCATACAACTTTCCTCGTCCTGTTGCAAATTCAGCGATTTTTAGTTTCATTCAATTTATACGAACGCGTCAGAACGTACAATCCGCTTCAGGAATTCGGGGGCACCTAATTCCCTTCTAACGCGATTAAACCCTCATCGTACAGTTTCGTGAACACTCCACAAGAATCGCTTTTGATAATCTGACAATTTATTGAGCTGCTGTCGTCACTTTGCCAATGGCGAAAAAAAAAATCACTACCCGTTTATGGGGGGAAAAAATATTTGACGTTTTGATCACTAGAATAACTATAATTAGTTTAGGACTTATTTTGCTCATACCCTTATTTTGTCTTCCCATAGTTACCTACCGGCTAAATACGAGTCGATATGGTTCAGCCGTTGTCTTTATATTCACGTTCACAGACACACATAATACATTGGAATTAGGACATTGCCTGCTGAGTCGAGATTTGAAGTAGCTATGCCCGTCTATGTTTCCTACACCCGCCTAGTTCGCTTCAACGAGTGGCTGAACGCCATGAGCGGAAATCGTAGCAGCCTGCTACCTGATAGGCATCGATGGAAAGTCGTCGAGAAAATGCGGTTTTCCCAAACTAAGCGCGGGTATTTGGGAAACGTCTGAAGTTCGGGACGTTGGAAGGTATTCAATTAAATTGGGGTAGTTCCGTTGGTGTACCTCTGGTCAACAAGTTGAACGCCTTTGATGTCAATCCTCAAAAGGAGGCATCTAAAGCTCCTTGAAACGAAAGAGGAAGAGTAAATTACTGTGAAAAGAGAAGAGCGGTGGTCTGGACGTAAATTCAGTGGCGTAACGCCAAACTCTGTAAGTACAACTAAATATATTAAGCCGAATGAAAAATAAATGCATTTTCGCTTTTCAAAGGGAGCTCTCCCCTTTTCCGAGTATTACGACCGCAAACAGAATTTGCTGTGCGATCCGGAGGAATTAAGAGGTAAATGGAATCGTTTATTTATCTCGTGGAAGTTCCGTCGAAATACGTGGCCAACCGGCGCAAGGGTGAGATGGCGGGGCACGGAGGGAAGAGCTCCCCACCGCCATGCGCCAATGTCAGGACCCCCTCACGGCTCCGCTTGTGCCACTTTCGCTTTCGACGGCTTCAGACCTAAGTGGGTTAGCAGGTCAGGCATCCACTTTCACTAGAAAGCCCATAAGGTCGCCATCAAAATCGCAAGGCAGACTTAAAGAGCTCGACGACTTGAAGGACACAGAGAATTGGGGGAGGTCACACCATTACCCCAGAAATACGCGTTTGGAATATCCAGACAACTCATGTATTTCTCATCATTCTCTCCTTGAATTGAAACTGGAGTTGCAATTTAAGCGTTTCTCGTGCGGTTAGGAACGATATTCATTGCAGCCCTGCGATCGAAGGTATAACATAATCACTCAAATCCTGAACACACTCTGTATAATGTCAAATCAGCCATCGGCCCTATGCCAAGTCAATTTTGGAAGCGACGCATGAGTCAAGTTCACATAAGAAATAATTATCAGTACGCAACCATACCAACTTCTGAAGATAATTTTAATACAGCGCATTATTCACAATTATTAGTTCTTAGTTCCTCTTGAAATTTGCGTCATTACTAGCAATCAGCAACACTCCTGGTGTGGTTATCTATCTTCAGGTACGAAGCCATTTACTGATTCCCCACTGTCTGAGATAGCAAGCCTACAGTACATCACAAGAAGGCTCCTCTAGATCACCAAGGCCTACTAGACAGTATTTACTGAAGCACTAATGATCACTGGCCAGTTACCCCTTGACTTGGCTGGAAAAGTAGAGAGTGAAACAAAAGCTCCAGTACGGTCCGAACTATGCGTCGACCTCCTCGTAGAACGGAAAAAAGCATACATAAACGGGTGTAGGATAAATAACAAGCGAGATGGGAATCCGCGTCAAAGGGACTAAAACTAGTAACCAGACTATTGGACGACCCAGCTCATCACGTGACATGTGCACCACTTCTTTCGGTGTGATTTCTCTGCACATCTTGTCCATTTTAGTTCCTACGACCGTGAGCAATCGTTGGGTGAAGGATACTAAGCAAGCTTAGAACCATTTCATCCAGTTTTTGAAGAAGGTTGTTGTTAAAAATCACTGCTGATCTCACCCTTAACCTCGGAAGTAAACACTTGAATCAAGAGAACCAGATTAAGCTTCTAAGTTGGTACATGATTCCCCAGGGTACACCTCAACTTATACGGGGAGATTGGCTAAATGACACCACCTGCCATACCTCCACAGGTCTGAGTCACAGCCCACAATCTCCATGATATTCATAAAACCTGGGAAGGTTTAATGGGAAGAAATACGGAGCAGGCATAATTCACTCAGTTCATTGCAGCTATCACTGCTAACCCACACAAGCTTAGGAATGTTGTTCCACAACAGTTTTGTCAGATAACACGTGAGAGGTGGGAAAGCAGTTGTTCGGTGCAAAACAGAACCTTGGAATTCCCGCACCTACCCTAACGGGACTCCCTGACCATAAACAGCAAAGTCATTGTTTCCCCAGACACCTTCGTCATCAACCCCTTTTTGTTACCTATGGAAATTCCACCTCTTCAGTTAATTCCAATTGACAACGGATTTCCCCTTTGTTTGGTCATTCCGAAATATAATTTCCTCCTCTTTTTTCACATTCCTCTCCACAACAGACAGCTCCTCCCAATCTCATTCTCCTACGAATTCTCGGTTGTCTCCAGTTCTCAGTGCGTTCAAATAACACCTCTCGCGATACACTCATTTCACAATTCTCCCAACAGACACTTGTTTCACCTCTCATCGACATCTAATTCGGATTTCTCCTTCCTGTAAAACCAGTTTCACGCCTTCACAGCCCCCCTTGTTCGCGGTTATGTACTCTCATCGGTTCAAGTCACCTCTTCTTGTACGTCTAAGAGATATATTGCAGTGAAAAACAGGCGCCGAGAACAAACCTATCATTTTCCAACAAACAATGTGACCCCTGCAACATAAACAAGCGACTTAATCATTTTAAGAAAAAGAGGGCAGGCAACTCAAAAGTTCCACGCCTCGTCTTTTCCTTCGCGCTAAAGTTAGAAGGAAAAGTTGGAAAACTCCAACCGTTGGTTGCGGAGAGGACGGGAAAAACGTTTGATGGCAATAAGTTTTAAAAGAGATTTTTTGTTGTTGTTTAGTTTCGTTCCCTCTTTTCGAGCCGGTTCTTCCAACCTTTCAGCGTCCGCCCAGTGCTTTATTCGACCGCTTCTCCAGCGGCCTATTGCCCGAAGATCCCGTCAGACGAGGATCCCGATTTTGTGAAAGGGGGGCTGGCGTAAACCCTAATCAAAGTTTACCTCATCCATTTCGTTCTTTTTCCAGCCTTCAGCTCCCGTTTCATCGCAAGAACGTCCGCCGCTATTTCATTCATCGTAAGGCCCTAGGAGGGGAAGTTTCTCTAAAAACGTCACTAGTCACGACAGGTGATAAGGACGGTCACATTTGAAATTACGAAACACGTACAGATTACAAATCATCAACTGCACTGAAATCGCTTGTTTGAGAATTTATTGTGCTGCGCTCGTAGCCTTTCCCCTGATGAAGATTTTATCGTACAATCTTGCCATTTGGAACTATTCGTACAAAAACTTAATTGGGGAGTCTCAGTTTTGAGAACAAAATTATTTCGTGTTTTGATCACTATGATAACTATAGTTAGTTTTGGAGTTGCTCATAACTTGGTTTTCACCTGCGGGCTAAATATCAAGTTTCAGCGGAGTCGATCAAATCATGTTCAAAGACACACACAGACAAATGTAGTTTGGATCTCAAGTTTGAGCTGATTTGGTTAAGCTGTTTACGCTCAATCGCGTGCGTTCATTGATATTGTTTTCCCACTCACCTGCACAGCAAGCCTCACAATCTCACTCCAGTCCAGGAGTCTGAAGCTGCTAGGTCTGATAAGCGTCATGGGAGGCTGCTGACCAACGTCTGCAACAGAAAAGCCAGGCGGAGCTCAGACGTTTTTTTCGGAGGTTTGACCCTCCACAAGCTGTCTGTACTCGGACTTCTGGCACAGGGCCTTTAATCGCTGCTGTAGTACGGGAGGGGAATCACTTTGCCAGATGTTTATTGACATCGCGTACCCCTTCCCTCGCAGCCTGACCACTAGTAACCGAGATGAGTCGCATCTTCTCAGAAGCGTGCCTTTGTGGAGTCCTGACGTTAAACTCTTCGTTCCTTTCGAAAGGTTGCTGATGCCACACGTGGGCCCTAAGGCTTATACCTGGCCACAGTACCAGTATGGAGGGAAGGATAGGAGGAAGGAGGCCGATGTCCCAGTCATTAGCGACCCATTACGCTTCCCCGAAAAACCACGTCCTGACGGGCAGCTGTACTACTCTAGGGTGTTACCATCGACCACCACGAGGAGCTGGTGATGGCTAGGGCCGCCTAGTCTAACCAAGACATTGCTGCCTTCCTACAGGTCAGTTGTTTTTCACAGACATACAGACCATATTCTCAAATAGTGCTTTTCGGACTCAGGTGCCTCCAAAAAGATCTGAAATACATACAACATACATTGTTTGCACAAATACCGGTTATTGTTATTGTTAGAAATCAAATGTTATATTAGCTAGTTACTTTTTTTTTTTTTGTCCCGAGGGCGTGTGGGACAAGTACCTTTGTCACTGCGGCCGCATATGGGCCTATTGTGACGGCCCTTTCTTATTAGAAGGCGTCGTACATACCCGCCCCCTTTAGGAAGCTGAGTATGTCCTTCACCGCAGATTCCGCCATGATTTGGGGTTCAGTGGTCCCCTGACCGAAGTATTCAAAGCGTTTTGCTGCCAAGGCAGGGCACTCACACAGGATATGCTCTGCTGTCTCGTCCTCCTCACCGCAGAGTCTGGATTCCACGGCCTCTAAGATGCCCATCTTGTTGAGGTGATATCTGAGTGGGCAGTGCCCGGTGAGGAAGCTTATCAGAACTCTCAGATCTTGTCTAGAGAGTGTCAGCATCGCCTTCGCCCTTTGACAGGAAGGCGTGACAAGCCTTTTCGCCTGTCTTAGTTGTGGCTGGCGATGCCAATGGGCGCCATTTTCCTGTATCTCCCATCGAGCAACCAGACGATTCAGGTGACTTTTTGTCATACCTACGTGTGCTTCAGGCCCGATGGGTAGGGATTCTGTACCCCTTTTCGCAAGGCGGTCAGCCTTTTCATTGTCCTCATGCCCCCTGTGAGCTGGCACCCAAATGAGGGAGAGCCTGTTACGGGCGCCGAGCTGCTTGAGCGCATGGAGGCATTCCCATGCCAGCTTAGACCTAAAACTATAGGCTGCGATGGCCTTTAAGGCGGCCTGGCTGTCTGAGAAAATGTAGATCCGCTTGCCCTTGAGTCCTTTGTTCAGGATCTCTTCTGCGATCTCTTGGGTTTTGCCCATTGTTCGCGGCTGCTTATTCAGTCAGCATGCTGTCCTTATTCACAGCTGGCCACAGACATGCCCCTGGGGACAATGCCGTGGCCGTTCCACTATCCACAACCCGTGGTCGCGCCTGGTAGCATGGGCATGCTCCTGGGAAGATAACCCAGAACCAGGAGCTAGTTACTATTAGAAACCCTATACTAATATTTATTGGGAAAGTGAGGTCTTACACTTTTAGACCCCTCTCCAAGAGTGAACAAGGCACGATCAACCCACAGGGCGCCATAATAAGAGATAAACGATGGCTGAGATTAATAAATTGTCTGATGCGACTCATCACATAACTGTCTCCAGCCACATGCGACTTCAGCAAATTTTCTCGGACTAGCGACTGATAAATCTGTTTTTCATTGATTTAGACGAACTTGGTAGCTCACCTTTCTACAAGTAAACTGGAGAAAAAAAGATTCTAGAATTTAGTGAACGGCTCATACTTTGCCACGACTATTATAGAGCGTCCCCTGCACAGGTAATTCATGACTGAGAATGTTAGTGTCGATTGTTTTCGAATTATCGAGGAATAACTGTGGAAAATGATAGTAAGTGAAACGGCAGTGGTGTGCATTTCTGAATTTCTAGGGTGGCAGTTAACTATCCAATTGACGTTAGTAAACACCCACCGAGTAGGGAGTTTATTCGAACACGACCCTGATTTTTCTGACCCCCCCCCTCCCCCCCAATACAATTTCAGTTGAATTCATGAGCGAAAAATCGATTTTCGTTCTTGCCATTTTCCCACGAAACAAAATTTTCAGGTGCTGTCGCGTCATTTGGAACTGTTCATTCAAAAATGTTAATCAAACCCGTTTGAGACGCGTACGAGAGGAAAAGTATTTGGTGTTTTGATCGCTGTGATAACATAGTTTTGAACTAATTTTGCTTAAACCATTATTGACACAATCAAGCGACATTTCAATTCCTTCTAAATTACAGCTTTTTCGCCATTCTACAATTTCAATTCATTATTGCGTTGCGAATGTTGAACTTGCAAAGCCCATTAAAACTGGGCGATTTATCGAGTGCAACTTAAACAATTATTTCATTGAACACAAATTTTGACGTTCCTAGTCGGTTATTGTCGTTCATCTCCAATATCATTGGCGACATTGCCAGGATCCACAGACGTTTTCAGAACTCAAAACGATTCAAAGAATACCCCGAAAGAAGAAGGAAAAATTGAAGTTCCGCACACAAAATCGGTGTTGAATAACTTGTCATGGAGAGGCTTTACTCTGAAGCAGGATTGTTTCAAGAAGTCACAGGCACGTCGAGAACCGTTAGTGGTTACATTAAAGACGAAGTATGACCTTGCGTCCACTGGTGTTTTTGAATCGGTATTTATCGAAGAGGAACACCGAGTACAGCTTTTGGCATGCAAGGGCTGGTTAAAAGGGGTTCCTAGTTCGTAGCCTTGCGCTGATTCAGCTGCTGATCTAGAAGATGAAGAGGTAGCAGTCTCCACAACCCACGAGCTCTTACCTACCGAACAAAGTAGCAAGGGTACAAAAGAGAAGAGGATTAAGAAGCCGCCGGAGGAAGAAGAAGAAATTCACAAGACTCGAGTCAGACTGTTCCTCCCTTTTCTTCGCGTTGAAGATGTTGAAACGGCGTGGAACTTTCGAATGTTCTTTCTTCTAGGTAGCAGTGATTTACGCAGACAGTTTTTCCAGGTGTTTTTGGGATTCAGACGCTTTGGAACAATAAAATTGAAGGTTTTCGGTTGATTACGGAACTTTCCTTCTTAGTTGATAGAAGTTCCTACTTCAGCAATGTCCTTGAAGGCGAAAATAGAAGGAAATCCGCCTATCAATTCAACAGTTAACATATCGAGTGGAAGAATAAAGATGGTAGCTACAATGCAGTTAATTTCCTCAGGATCAAGACCCAGTAACAACTACCGCTGGGAATATCCAGAAGCTCGGAAACCACCGACGGCAGCCAACTTCTAACGATACGAGTTCCAAGCTTCAGTTGTCGGGAAACTAACTCGAAACTTCATGGACGTCGAATCAACTAACAAACCAAACGCGATGACTGCGACGTTCCCTTTGACGCGGTTTAATTAAGTACATGGTTTTGTAGCTTTATAAATTTCACTTCGCGTGTCACTGCCGGCACACTGTCCCGCTGCGACGAGCTTTGAATCGGTCGCACCCTTTTCGGAGGAACCCATTTATTAATTTGGTTTGTTGGCTGTTTTTCCGACTTGGCGAACACACTGAAGGCCACACATCTATCGATCCTCACTCTCGGCAACATAATGAGTAGACCATTAGTGCCAATCAAACCACCGCTCAACTGTTCACGACCCCTTGAAAACTCGACGCTACGCTGTACACTCAGAAAAATATTTGGAGAAAAAAATTTGGGTACTAGTTGGCTGAATGTTCCTCGCGAAATGTTGAAAACCGCCATTTAATGTTAGAAAAAACTCATCTTTCGCAATATCTGGGCTAAACGGTTACAGAAATCGCTGGGGGGAACAAAATGTGGGTATTTTACGTATTTCCGTAAAAAACAAGTTTGGCGGCACAATTTGGTTATCAACTCATTTTAACTGACTTTCACAAGAATACGAAGGAACAATACAGGTATTGACTATTCGAAGGCACCCTACAGGTTTGTTGTGAATCGTTTTTCAACGTTTTTTCCACTCTTCAAAGGCACGATCTGCGCGCAACAAATTTCCATTGATGTATTGAGTAGAAAAAGTTAGCCACTGAGTAGTAGAAGCATTTTGTCCTTGATAACAATTTCCACGAGTTGTTTTGAAGAAAAATAAGAAACCCCCTTGTTTTTGGATAACTATTTGAACCACTAAGTCCCTTCCACGCAATCGGAAAGCAACGAACACAACAAAAAAATGTAGTGCGACGCACTATACAACTTTCTTTAGCTCTACATAAATTCAATGTTCTTCATGGATTTTGCTACTAATTTAATTTTGCATTCAGTTCATCAAACCTAACTTCATGGTGGTAGAGAGTGACAGACTTCTGGAATTTATTGTGATGCTCCTACTAGTTCCACGACCATTATTGGGCTATCCCTACCCAGTGTAATGGTTTGCGGCGGACTGCGGCAACACTGTTGCCGCCACCTGTGCAGTTCGCCGCTCTTTATTTTAGCGGAGGAGCCACATTTTAGTCATATAACGGCTACCGACATCGCTGACGAATCTCCCCTTTTTTAAGCCAGTGATCAAATATTTAAATTCTCCTTATTGTGTGAAGTAAGGTAAGCGATCAGAGCTTGGTGTTTCATTTTCCCCATTGTTCCTTTATTGTCATTTACTACAATCCGAGCATAGGTTTTGTATTACGGGGGGCGGGGATGGCGAGCAGGAACTGAATGCGGTCGTCACTACTTTTGACGCCGTCTGGGGTGAGTGTGACCTAGAAATGCAAGGAACGTTAAGTCGACTTTGGTTTTCGCAGGGTTAATGGTTAAGTTAGCTTTACGACGGCGGGACATAACAGAACGGACATAAGCGCAATGTTGCTTATAAGTTTTGGAATATATCAATAAATCGTCTAAGTACCAGACGACATAATTGCCATGTAAATCGGAAAATAAAGATTCCATAAATGCCGCTTTTGCCGTACTCCGGCGCCGTCCCTTCCTCCCCCATCCGCTGACTGTAAGCAAACGGACGTCCCCAGCAGTCGGGCGACCTCAAGATTTGCCACGATATTTAGAGGAACCACTCTCCACGATTCCCATACTTTATACCGACAACCCCATGAGTGTCCTCAAATTTTTGTTGAAATTACTCACGATATTCGAATGTGCCACCGACAATTTTTCGCAATTTGTACGACGCTTAGCACTGCTCCCCAAATTATCATATTTGCGTACTATCATATCCTCCCTCTCCTCCGCGTTCACATTTGAGGACTTTTTGTCGCATATGCTAACATACCTCCTCCCTGTCCATTCCCGACACGAGCTCGTTGTGTCCACCTTGCATCGACTTCAGGGTCCTCAGGAGAGTTTCCGCCATGTGGATGACCTCCTGGCGGTGCAGCGCATACAAGTTTACTCAGAAACAGTAGTATATTGTGTGAAGTAAGGTAAGCGATCAGAGCTTGGTGTTTCATTTTCCCCATTGTCCCTTTATTGTCATTTACTACAATCCGAGCATAGGTTATTTGTATCATTCTAAAAAAAGTTCATTTCATTTCGAGTTATTCCTGATTAAATTCAAGTGGGTCCTATTTGGTTTATAATTTCATTTCCCGGTACTTTCCTGAGAGGCATTATTTTTTTTATTTTCACCAAGTGAGTATAATTGAGTGTATTTAATTTGTTCGTTTCTTTTGGGCCCGGACACGGCTTTCATTCGTGTTCTGTACGCGGGTAATATGTAATAGAATTCCCCAAGTACAATACACTGGAGACCGGTTATAATTACTGTTCCAGAATTATCGGTTATAAACTGTGAGTGATGGTAGAAAGTGAAAAAGTGAGGGTTGCAATTCCGGAATTTTTTTTTTTTTTTTTTTTCCCCCGAGGGCATCGGGACAAGTCCCTTTGTCACTGCGGCCACGTGTGGGCCTATTGTGACTCTAGCCCTTCTTTAGTAAAAGGCGTTGTACATACCCGCCCCCTTTATGAAGCCGAGTATGTCCTTCACCGCAGCTTCTGCTATGATGTGGGGCTCAATAATTCCCTGGGCAAAGAATCCAAAGCGTTTCGCTGCTAAGGCAGGGCACTCACATAGGATGTGCTCCGTCGTCTCGTCCTCCTCACCACAGAGTCTGCATTCCACCGCCTCTGAGATGCCCATCTTGTTGAGGTGATACCTGAGTGGGCAGTGTCCGGTGAGGAAGCTGATCAAGACCCTCAAGTCCCTCCTAGAGAGTGTCAGCATCGCCTTTGCACTTTGACCCGAAGGCGTAACAAGCCTTTTTGATTGTCTAAGTCGTGGCTGGCGATGCCAATGGGCGCTATTTTCCTGTGTCTCCCATTGAGCCACCAAACGGTTCAGGTGACTTTTGGTCATACCTACGTGAGGTTCAGGCCCAATGGGTAGGGCTTCTGTGCCCTTCTTCGCAAGGTGGTCAGCCTTTTCATTGCCCTCATGCCCCTTGTGAGCCGGCACCCAGATAAGGGAAAGCCTATTGTGGGCGCCGAGCTGCTTGAGTGCATGAAGGCATTCCCATGCCAGCCTGGACCTAAAACTGTAGGCCGCGATGGCCTTTAATGCGGCCTGGCTGTCAGAGAATATGTAGATCCGCTTGCCCTTGAGTCCCTTAGACAGGATCTCTTCCGCGCAGATCTTTATAGCTAGGATTTCAGCTTGGAATATCGAATTCCGGAATTACTGGAGTAGCTACCGTATAGGTTCTTGGTTGAACCACCGCGTCAATTTGTCTGCCTATGCTAGTAATATTTGAGAGGAGTTAATAAAGAAAAATTGCGCTAAAAACGATTTTCGTCGAAATGTATGGTAATGTATTGTGCTGCTCTCGTCATTTTCCCACGAATGCAACTTTATGTTATTTGGAGCTGCTCATAAAAAAATTTAATCAAAATCGTCAGGGCCGTTTTTGAGAAAAAATAAGTGTTTCGATCACTATGAAAACTATAGACAGTTTTGGATGGACATACTTCGTAGAGGCAAGAAAAGAAGAAACGAAGACTATCGATTCAGTCGTTCCCCCACAAATCCCTCTCATAACATATGATACTGGCGTTCTCAGAAAAATTAGGGAGGTAGTCCGATAAACCATCAACACAATGGGGGATTAATAACCCCAAATAAAGATAAGATAACTAGGAGCAACAACAGGGATTCTGGAATACAAAACACTGCCGTTCCACTCACTGGAACTACTTAGTCTTCAGAACTAGACCCTTCTCAGAAAATTTACGTTGACAGTCTCATGAACCACTTATGGATTGATTACTCAATAACGGTCGTGGCGTTAGCATCGCCAACGGAATAAATTACGGAACATTGAGCATCAAGCGCTAACACTTCCTATGTAGAAGTCACGGCCAGAGACGACGGACTCGCCAATCAGGTACGTTAACTTTAATAATTTACCTACTGGCGGAACTAACCCAATCACTCAAAATTTCTTCTTCGGACAATTACATAACTTTCCTTTCTACTTCGTAGGGCCAAAGAAAGTGAAAACTGTGCGAACTGACTGATACTGAATTTTTTAAACCGGTTGAATTGAGACTGCAAGCAGTTCGAACGAGAAGTGACGTTGCCTGCAGAAACCCCGTTTGATAGAACAATTTCACCGAAGAAAACGACGACTGGTGGGAGGGGGAGGGGGGAGGGTAGAGACAAAAAAGAGTCGAAAGACGAAGTGAAACAACTCGAGAACCCTAGAAAATAATTTTAACGAACTGGAGAGGAAATTCAACAGAAAAAAACCTCTTGACAAAAGTTATAAATGAGATCCATCTCGGTTCAAGTTGTTGTGAGGAGTAGCAATGACGCAACATCTAGAAGTTTAAAGCACGAATCTGAGAATCTGAAGAGAGAGGGCGACGGAGATTCCATTTATTCCGCAGCTTCTCTCTGGCAGAATCGTCCGAGCAGAAGGCAAACTGAAATTGGGAGGAGACGTGGAAGTGGAAGGTTAGTTAGGTTCGGGTGGAAGGAGAGTCCTTGAAGAATATCTGGGTGGCCACGGGCTCCTGAACACTGGAAAACTGTTATTCTCACAGGCGAGCGAGCGCGTTTAATCGCGGAGTTTCACCGCAAAAAGAGGTTGTGGCTAACTGTGAAGAAATCGTCACGGGGAGGGAAAACGGCAGCTATACCCTTCGGGAGCCTCGTAGAAGAAAGATAAAGAAAACGACAAAAAAAAGTCCACGACGAAGAATACCTCAATGCAGTGATTCGGACACGGGTGTAAAATGTGAATTAAAGGATTATTTATGAGGTTTTTCCGACGCCGTGGAAATACCGTTAGGCGGAGCGGTGGGGCCCATTTCTGGTGGAAATCGCAGAAGAGGTTCTACAGCTACTCCCTTCACATCAGAAGAACTCAAAGCCTAGCGTACTGGGGCTATGAAAGCCTGACATTGTTCCATGTTGTGAAGTAATGTGGCAACGCTGGGGAAGAAGGCACTGGGGTACTGTTGGCATTACATCCATTGCAGGCGAACTCAAGTCTTGCTTTCCCTGAAGCCAAGAAGAAAGAACCGGGACAATGGAAACCTGCCAAAGTACCATTTGAAAGAGCAAAGCAGCAACCAGAAATCAACTGAAGCGGTACGGCTGCCGTCCAGGCGTATAGGTTGACGTCATTTCGAATGATTTCTTTAAGGCCTTCGATAAGCTTCATCAAGGTATCATGAAGTTTGCAGTTCCTCCGCCAGACCCCTGGCCTGAATCTAGAGCTATTTGCCCACAATGAGTTTTCCTGGTGAACTCTCCATCCTCTTTATTACTGCAACTCGAGTTTCTCAGGGATCTCCTCTTGGACCATTCTTTTCGTCCTCGTTTTAGGATTCACTCAGTTCCAATAACACTGCTTCACCCTCCAGTCTAGTTTCAACGCCTTCATCGATTGATTCCTTCAACGCAGAAAACTGCTCTATGTTGACTTTCCATCGATCCATGTCTCATCAAATGCACAGTACACCCTTGACGATGTGCCTTTCCAGCCTCATTGATTCATTGCTCGTGTGAGGACTTGTTTCTCCAGGAGTTACGTAGGCTGTGGGGGTTCTCAAGCAGAATGCTTGCGTATTGATTCGTGTGTCTGCGTTGCTTTCCCCCTGCTGCGCTCTTGTCTGGCCCTCGGATTGAGTATGCCTGGGTCGTGTGGCCTTCATATTAAAGCTCACATATTGATCAGTTCGAACAGGTTCATCAGTCTTCTACGTTCTCCCCGATCACAATGCCCTTAGCACTCGCTTCTTCATCCCTTCTCCCCCTGACAGAAGGTTGATTGCAGACATCTCCCTGTACTACTGACTCTCTCTGTACATGTACTAGCTGGAGTTTACGTGAGATTTTGCAGTGCCATTCTCATCCGTGTGTTTCACATTCCAATCTGCCACCATCCCTGTACTGCTAACCTACTTATCTCTATAACACCAATCCGATCTCTTGCTCGCTTTCTACACCCAAATCCTGCTTCCTCAAGGCCCTTCACTAGATGTCATTACTTGAATTCCCCATGCTTTTCTTTTGACATTCATTCTGCATCTTTCATTCAATTAGCTACATGTGCTCTGTTGATCGTTAGACCAATTTAACAATTGTAGTTCCCGTTCGCCTTCGAATACTTAAATAAACACGTTCACTTCAAATAAATAAACAAGCACGGTCACTTCATATCCCAAAAATGTAGAGACGCGGTTATCAATTCAGAGACATGTTCGTTACATTCTTAGTGTGATCTCCCTGATTCCTTTTTTGAAGAGCTCACACCTCCGTCTTCTCCTGCCACAGATGAAATCTATATTTAGCTTCCCGTTACCTAAGTGATCGCTTCGTACACCATGAGCTCACGCTCTTATTTATCGTCCCTTGAGTGTTCACATTTTGGCTTTTTTGGTGCCGTATGTGTATTCAACTCAACTCCAATAGAATGAATCCTCTCGCTGTCACGTTGACGCTTTATTTGCCGTTTCTTGTACACTCTTTTGTCACGCACATATTTGTCAAAGCGTATTCGTTCAATGTGGTTGATTTGGGGAAGAGATTAATCCCGGAGAAGCGCGTGTAAATATTATTTATCTAAAGATTCGAGAAGGTATTTTTAATTGAAGAGCCCCCGTTGGACGATTTACAAGGCCATTGACGTTCTCAGTTCCTCGGTCTTTTAGTCGGATAAGCAATTTGATCGGAGAGGGTAAGACGATTCCGCACCTTCCTTTAAAGGCTATTCGCGGGCTCCGCGGCAATTAACTGGTTATGTTTGAGCTAAACCAAAGCAGACGAGATGAGCTCGGAGCCGCCGATAGGAAGGAAAATAACCCCCCCAAGTTCTAGCCTCTGGGGAAACAGCTTTCCTCACTGCCGCACTCGCTGGTTCGCTAGCTAGTTGATTGGCTAAGGTGAAGCGGATGGAATTGATAGAGACGATCCAACGAGAGAAGCCGGAAAGTCTTATTTGAGCGGAAATGGAGCGGAGTGTGAGGTGGGTTTTGGGAGTACTCCCTTAAAACTCTATTAACCTGATTTCCGGACGATAAAGAAGATTTTACTTTTTTTCAACCAGGGAATTCCAAGTTTGTTATAGAACTTTCGTCGCGTTGATTGTAGTTATCTGATCACATTTTTGTACGCAACATCGAAATCGAGCGAGCGCTTTCAGAAGGAAATCACACATTACTCAAAGTACAACACAGTAGTTAAGTGATAGGTGAAAGAACAACTCACACGTAGAGCATAGCAAGAAAGTTCAATTTTTTCCACAGAAGCCCTTTGATCCGTTCCGTTAGTCCTCCCAACGGCCCTCCCGACGAAATTCCATTTTCTTCGTTCCCTTCAAGCACCAGAGACTTTTTTATATTCATTTCGTTGAATTATAATATTTGGTGGAGACGCCACGCGCAATTATCTTCAGTCCTACGCACATTCAATGAACTGCGTCCCACCAGCAACTAATCAAATTTGTTTTTCATTCAGTCTACACGAATTAAATAGAGCTCAACGTGTTATTTAGAAAATGATAGCGCTGAGGTTTTGGGATTTGTTGAGTTACTGTGTTGAGTACTTACATCACAAACTCATTGATTGACCATTGCACAAGAAAATTGTGAGACTGTCAAGATGGAAACACAGAGAAAACCGTGCGGAGCATAGCAACACACAATTTTCCGCACCCCCCCCCCCCCACACACATTCGCCGACCTGCCGTATATACGGGCTCAGTATCTACGTTCAACCTCATTTCTACGGATTTGACATTTATAGAGAACGATAAGTAGGTACTAATTAGTTGAGAGCACGAAATCGTTGATGCCGTTTTGGGAGAATTGGATAAATGATACGACAAATCTCGTTTTCTGAACTATTATGGCTTATATCCTCGTTCAACTGATGAACACATAAATATTGGTATAGGTTGCTAGAAGATATTCTGTAAGATTGATCAAATCCAATGAAGCAGTTAAAAAATCACGAAAATGTTCAAAACACATTGTTTTCGACACATTTTGGTTTTTATCTCTGCCCAATGGACTGTCAGAGGAACACTTATTGACAACACGATAGTTATTAACTATTTAAAGACATCCAGTGAGTTTGGTGAAATTGGTTGAAGCCGTTTTGCCAATAATTTTCAAAGAGATATTTATGGAGAAGAAAAGTTGGGTACTGACTGTTATAAGGCATGCGAAGACTCCCTTTTTTTGGTACATTTTAGTCCTCCATTCCTCGTTCACATCGGTGGAAATTGCTCGCGACCTTTTTTTCGCGTCGTCAAAAAATAACAAACCAGCGGTTCTCCCTAGAATCGAACTAGAGACACGGCATAGAGGTCAAAGATAGAACACACGCACGGTTTTTTAGATTCAGTAGACGTAAAAATCTGAAGAAAACCGAAACTTTCTGCTATCTAGAGCGCATTTTTGGGGAAAGTAAAAATTAATCAAGCAATAGTTAAAATTCCGGAATTCCCGAGGCAGCTCTGGATGATTTTATGAACCCTATGGAACTTCCATTGTGTAGACAGCTTTTCGGACTATCATTTTGATTTATTTGAGAACACTGGTCTCGTATAAGGGAGAGTTATAACGAAAAACTTGCCATAAATACCTTTTCATCGAAATTTAAACAATTTATTGTGCAGCTCAAGATAAAAGTATTGTATCGTACAATCGCGCCATTGGGAACTACAAACAATTTGTTTGTAACTGTATACAAACATTTTAACAAAATTTTTGTAGCCGTTTTTCAGCTCGAACTGTTTTGGCTTCCCATTTTGATCGGTTGACTGAATATCAAATTTAAGCTGTTTTCTCTCAGTCGCGACGACAGGTAACTGAAATATACTTTTTCGGATTCACAAGCATTTGAAACGTACAGATCTTGAGGAACGTCACATTTAAAAAATCGATTACATACATTTTATTCCAAACTTGAAGGGCTTAGGAAAGTGTCAATACCTCAAAACTGAAATGTGCGACAAATTCGTCAAAGTATTTTGTAGATGACGTATTGATTCTACAAGTGGTAGAGGATCGAAATTGGACGTGTCTGACTCGCCACTTCTGACCTCTAATTATACGCGTACGATTATGAGTAACTTCAGCTTAAACCCTCGAAAAAGAAGGTACCACAATATATAATCAAATTTAGTTGGGGATGAAAATATCTGGTGCGTTGCAACACACAACTTTCCTTAGCTCTACAACAATTCACTTTGTACATGGCTAATTCTATTTAATCGATTCATTTATCACTCAGTTAATTTGAACTTGGTCAAATAACGCTTTACGGCAGCAGGAAGCGGTAACGCTTACAGCTCCAGATTTTATTGTGCTGCTCGTACTCATTGCAGGACCCATATTGAGCAATCGGTACACAGATAATTAATGAGGCTGTAAACACGAATTTTTTGGAGAAGGATGGTAATTACTTTTGCAGAGTTATTGGGTAATAACTTTTAGAACTGGTAGTAAGCGAACGGCGGTAGTTGAAACTCAGGAATTTCTGGAGTGACCCCCATGTATCTCATGAGCGTTTTTAAACACCTACCCATTAGGTATTGGATTGAACTACAATACCAATTTTTTTTTAGCATTCTACTGACATTCCAGCGGACTTTATAAGGAAAAAACTGCGCTAAAAACGCTTTTGGTCGAAAATGTTGATAATTTATTGTGCTGCTCTCGTCATTTTCCCACGAATTAGAATCTTATAGTATCATTGCCTGATTAAGATCTATCAATATAAAAAATGTAATCAGAATCGTTAGAGCCGTTTTCGAGAAAAAAATTTGATGTTTTGATCACTATGATAACTATAGTTAACTTTCGGTGGATTTTGCCCATACCCTTATTTTTGCGTCCCATGGTAACCTGTAGGCGAGACATCAAGTTTCAGCTGATTTGGTACGGTTGTTTTCTCTTAAAACCGCGCTAAATTCGATTTCGTCGAAAGTTTTGGTAATCTATTGTGCTGCTCTCGTCATTTTCCCACAATTGAGAATTTTATGGTATAGTTGCCATATTGGGAGCTATCAATATAAAAAATTTAGTCAAAATCGTTAGAGCAATTTTTGAGAAAAAAAAAATTTGGTGTTTTGATCACTATGATAGCTATAATTAACTATTGGTGGATTTTGCCCATACCCTTATTTTAGCGTCCCATAGTAACCTGCGGGCGACATATCAAGTTTGAGTGGATTTGGTACGGTGGTTTTCTCTAAAAATTGTTCACAGACATACAGACCATTTTCCCAAATAGTGTTTTTCGGACTCAGGGGAGTCTGAAACGTAAAGATCTAAAGAGAACTCACAATTTTTTTTTCAGCCGATTACATAACTTTCCTTTCTACTTTGTAGAGCCAAGGAAAGTAAAAAGTTGTGTGTGATGCTACGCTCGATATTTGCTCAGGCAAAAGCCAATTTACTGGCAGAGTTGATGATATACAGCGATTGATTAATGATTAACCTGACTGTTGAGGTACGTCAACGCAACATAAGGCGGCGGGGAGAGTTTCACGTCGGAAAATAGAAACAATTCCTCGGCAGCTAATTTACATGATTGCTGAGTTTAGATGGGAAGGCGGTGATTAGTGCTGCGTATCACTCGACACTCGTCCATTGAACGAAGTCCTCATTTGGGAAACTGTCTGACCCCGAAAGGTGAATATTCCGGTAACCCTAAACAATATTGACTATTCGATCCGAGAGCGCGATTAAAGGTCGGGTTCTAGCGGCTAATGAGGATGCACAACGCGGCGTTATTAATTAGATTTTACTCCGCTTCGCTGCTCCGATTGTTACGAGCTGCGATATATTATTTAGACGCGTCACGTTGCACCTGTGGTGCACGCTCTCTCCCCGCAAGTATTTGCTAGAGGGAATCATTTCAACTTACGGAGGAACTTTACATTCAGTCTCCCGCTGAATGCAATTACCTACTACTTGCGCAACCGCTGAATGGGTTTGCTGTTATCAACTCAAAATACATTAATTAACTCACTAGAGCCACATCACTGAGCGTATTAGGACGGATCAAAAAAGTACACTTTGTCATGCTTGAAGAGCATTTCTCCTTAAAGGCTCACTGATGGTGAAGTGGTTATGATGAAGAGCTACCAGACAGTCAAACCAGGTTCAAATCATGACACAGGTGACTAAAATAATAACTTCACAAACGTTACTATCTAAACACCACAGGATGTGCCCATTAAATTCACCCACAACTTCAACAGAAAATGGCACACTTTCATAATTGTAATCATCTGCTTCTTGAAACCCTTTTAAATGCCTCACCATTATATTAGCAAATACATTTACTATTGAATACCATAGATAATTATCATGTCACCTGCAACATTATACACATGTTCGGTTGGAGTTTTCAACAAATGCTCCCTGTGGTAGTTTTTTCAGAAAACGAGCCCAAGCCGACTTCAAACACTTCAATCAAATTTTTAGTGAAGACCACTCTGAACAAATCGGTGGTAATACAACAGTTTCATCCGTGGAAAAGAGAAGAGAGCAGCAAAAAAGTTATCAAACATTATGGCAACATTTCTTTTAGTCGTTTTTTATTATAAATCGTATTTTGCATGAAAGTAACATTCTCGAAAAAACTGTATTGGTAGTGTGATGAGGTAACGTACACAAAGGTGGTTTAATAACCGTTGCAAGATAAATAAGGGACGAAATTCAAGAATTCAAAGTATTGTGGTTTCTTTGGTCAAATCTATACGGGTGGTGTTCTCATGTCTTTTCAGTTCCTCTCCCAGCTCTTGCGTAGCTGGTGTTATCTGATACACACCCACTAACCGCACAAAAAAGACTTTGAAGTCCATCCCTGGAACCTCCTTTGGCTGCAGCTGAGGACCCTAAGCACTCTGAGGCGCATCGCCGCAAGTACAAGTGGTACCTTAGTTGATGGTGACCTGTGAACAAGCCACAGTCCAGAGAATTTAATAAACAACCGTGACCGCCTTTGGCCTGGCGCAGCCCTGCACTTCTCCTCCCACTTGCCAAGTCCCCCATTATTCAAGTGGCTCTTGGGGGTCCCAAGACGGGCTCAGGTCCCCCTGGCAGAAGTGCAGATCCTTTTCCAGCCAGTTTGTCGGCCTCATTCCCTTCTATTCCTGTATGACCAGGCACCCAACACAGTGTTGAAGTGTTTTCCTATGCGAAGGTCTTGAGGGCAGTCTGACTTTCCCAAAAACGCTCCAACGTGATGGCATAGTAAGCCGGACATTGGGCAACATGACTGTCCGACATAATGTATATTCTTTTTCGTCACAGGCCCCTGCGCAAGGGATGCTGCACACATCCCTGTTACTGTGAAGAGGCTGGAAAACCGTAGCTGGCGCTCTCGGTAGTATTGCTGTCCGGATTCCTGGCCCATAGACACCTGCCCCTGCTGGCCACCCCTCACTGAACCGCCTCTATAATATACCATGGCCTTAGAGAGGGAGTGGCAACCCCATGAACTCCAGAACTTCGAGCGCTACAAGTTTAAACGTGGGAAGTTGAACGAAGTTCTACCTAGTTTATATAAACTGAATGAAAACAGAATTAATTAGTAGCTAGAGTGATGAAAATCACTGAGGGCATGGAGAGTAGAGGTAAGTTGTGTGATGCGAAACTGAGTTTGACGGGTCTAACTGAACTGTCTTCCAGCAGCACCGACTCCCGTAATTACCCGATGAAATAACTTCGGTAAATGAGGCGTACGCCAGGGTTGAGGTAAGTTGTGCGATGCGTCGCATATATTTCAGTTTCGGCTCTTCGTTTTATAACTTGGGGACACGCGGGTTATGTTTTCTCCGCGTCGGGCGAAAATTATCGTTTGGGAAGATGTACTCGGCAGTTGTGTCAGTTGCCTCGACTTATCAGCGTCGGTTTGAAGGGGGAAGCTCCCGCCGACGGAGGGTTCACTGAACCGCCTCTCACTCGCCAATCCCTTGTTATTTCGTGCCCTTCGCAGCCCTTCCGGTCTCAGTTCCATAACCCAAGACAACTTTGGACTACGGGAGATAGAGACAATAGAGTCGCAAGTTAGTTGCCTCGGATACCTCCCGTTTCCCCTTTACTTTAAAGGTATTATCTCGAAAAATTACGGCGAAATTAGCGCGGTGAACAACTCCCGACACCCCCCTTTCCCAACAAAACCGGCATGTTTTACCAGGGGATGACTAAAAAATGAACCAACTTCTCGTGTGATGCATCACACAACTCTCCTCAATCTAGCTCGCTATCAACAATGTGCTCGCTGTAGCATTTAATTTACCTTAACGTTCTACATACAAACTCGTGGTTCTACTTACACATCTACAGTTATTGAGTAACCGCTGGGAAACCCAACGAAAAAAAGTTAGCAGTGAAACTCCGGGAATTTAATGGAGCGCTCCTAATTATTTTGACAAACTTCTATCGTATAGGTAGCTCATTCGTATGAAAGGGCTAATCTCACTTAGGACGTATTAAACGCTGCACAAAAATCAATTTTCATCCAAACACGATCAATTATGGAGCAGCTCTCGCTATTTTTCCAAGTTTGGGACTGAACATTCAACAATGTTGATCGAAATCCTTACAAAAATTTTGTGTTCTGATGACTACGATAATTCAGTTAGTTTTGGACTGATTTTGTCGTTACATTTTGACGAGCAAGCTGAATACTAGACACAAGCTGTTTTATTTCATCACTTAGCTTATCATGGCGGGAAAATGACGAGAATAGCGCAAGAAATCACAAATCAAAGTGGCAGTCCAATAACCCAACAAATAATCAGGAGCAGCCGCAGAAATTTACGCAATGACACACAAAAGCATGACAAGCTCACGTTTTTTTTGGCATTTTCCAGTTTTCGTAAAACTCCAAATATGAACTAATAAAAAATCGTGTTGACGGTCCCATCCATTACACGTCGGTTTTTCAATGAAGGTCCCGGCTACCTTAAAAATTCCGGAACTTAACGCGCTAGCAGCTTTTACGTAGAACGCCAATTTACGTATTACCAAGTTCAAACGAACTGAGAGAAAAATAAATTGAGCAGCTGAATTACAAAATATGCTGGAACCATTCAGATCAAAGGCAAGGGAGCTAACATTTAAGCCACTTTGAGGAAGAAAGTGTTGAGATTCGTACAATTCGTTTGATGTCCTGAACCCTCGAAATACAGCTTAATGAGTTTATTATTTAGGAATTATTGAGTCTATCCCCGGGTAAAATGGGAAGTTGCGGAGCGACATAAAAGGGGTTTATTTCGTTATTTATTCAATCAATATCCGTCGCGCGCGTGTTTCCGGCGCGATAAATAAATGTAAATTGTGTACTTTGCGACGAGCCAAATAACTCGTCTCAATTCCATTCCGTTTATTGATTGATTCGACTTTTCTTGTTCTACAAACTTGAAGGGTTACTTGAGTTTCAGTTTCATTGGTTTCGATTTTGCTAATGCTCCGCTCATTCGTCTTTATTAGCGGCTTAGAGCTCAACAAATGTCTCGACGAGGGCTCCCATTTCCCGGCAGGATGTTCCGTATTGAGCGATGAAGGGCCGAGAAAAGCGGGCCCTTCCTCGGAGAACAAATAAAGTGGGAAAACGTAGAAAGAGGAAAATAAAAGAGATCTTTTTCGCCTTTCCGCGTTTAGAGCGAACTGAAGATTCGCTTCAATTTTATTAACCAGACCTCTTTTTTTTTCTTTATTTTTACTCACGCGAACTTTTCCTCGGGTTTTCCTTGTTATCTAAAACGGACTCGGAGAAAGTTATATGAGACTTTCCTTTCGTGGTATCTCGCTGTTATCTGCTTTGAAAATGACGATAAGCGAAAATGAACTTACACTACAACGTACATTTTAACTTTTCCCAATTAAAAGTATCTTAGTTTCACATAATTGATTTGTATTCCTGCAATCTTATAATAGCTCGTACGAAGTATTGTAATCAGTCAAAAAATAACAATTGACCTTTCGTCGGGACACTTTGTGGCATCCTGAATCCGAGCCGTTTGAGGTTCTCCTGTTCAACTTTCCTTAGCAGCACGTAGTAGGAAGGCGAGTTAGGTTATCGATTGAAAAAGAGAATTTCAAGAGGTACTGAGTCAGAAAAACGACAATCGAAAAAACGGGATGAAAAGCTCGACCAAATTACGGTCCGTGTAGGTAAACCCGATTCAGAGACAACTGTTGAGACAATTTAGTCAGCCGATCTCCACCGGACGCCAAACTAAGGGTATGAGCAAAAATGCTAAACTAACCACATCAAAGTACTCAAAACACCTAAATTTTTTTCTCAACGAGCTTCAACGATATTACCTTTTGTGTATGGACAGGATAACATGAAGAGAGCAGCTCAACAAATCATCAAAAATGATTAGGTGCACCGAATTTTGCTCAGTTTTGTTTTGTTAAATCCAGCTCAGAAAAATGAGAGTGCTAGTCCAATAACGTACCTATTAAACTCGCAAGATAATTAGACTCGAGAAATTCCCGATCTCACACAATTGTCGTTTATTTGACTAAATTTTCACAGTCAGTTCACAGTTTTTACTTTCCGTGACCGAAAGGGTGAGGAAAGTATTACAATCCTGTCAGAAAAAAAGTTGGCGTTTTGAGGCCTACTGAGTCCGAAAAACCTGATTTCGACCCGTGGTCTGTTTATGTCTGTAGTTCGATTCGTGGGAGAAAGCCTGGACCGGTTGAGCTCGTTCTTTTTTATATAATTGTCTCGTCGTTTTTTAAGACGCAAAAATAGTGTTATGGGTCATTTCCATCGATTGGGAAGGGGGGGGGGACAGGGACCCGAATGTACCAAAAACATGGGGTTTTCGAATATTTTTTTGAAAATGGCTAAAAAGATTTTCATAAAACATTCCAATCATCCTAAACCAGTTAGTACCCAACTTTTATCCTCTATAAATATCTCTATGAAGATCCGATGAACAGAAATATAGGCGAATGAAGCAAAATTTGGTTTTTTCACTTTTTGGCAAAATGCCTTCAGCCATTATCACTTAACTCACAGAATGTTTTCAAACAGGTAATAATCATATATCTTTCTGCATAAATGTTCCTCTGACAGTTCACTGAGCAAAAGATAAAAACTAAAATATGTAGAAAATTGAGTTTTTTTGTGGATTTTCTTTATTTCCAGAGTAACTGCTTCACTGGATTTGATCAATCTTCTGACAACCTATACTCATGTTTTGTTCTCGGCAAATACTTCTGTATCTATCAGTGACACAAGCCGAAACCTCGGTTAACGATATTTGTGAAACGTCAATTTATCGTTTTTCCAATTTTCCAACTCCAACTATTTCGATCGAACTTACGGGGTACTTTCAACTAACTGGTACCCACATAAGGTTTACTCTAATCTCCGTAGAAATAAAGTTGAATAAAGATACAGCGCCTCTACAGATTTACGAGGGTTGAGGGAAAGTTGTGTGTTGCTACGCGCCAGATATGTTTAACTTTGCACCCCCGATAATTGCAAAACAATGAACACTAACCATACCAAAAATATCATGAATTACTAATACACAAGTTACTCATGAGGGGCAGTAACATAACTTGGAGCAACCCGATAAATTCCAGAACGTTGAGCACGTTCAAAATAAACCGTTATGTAGCTACAAGGAAGACCCCGTTGTTGAGGGTTGTTGTGTTGGGTCTCACCAGACCTCTTTAGCGCTTCCTTATAATTCAAGATCAGTGATACTCCACAAAAACACGTTTACAGTTCTATAAATTAGATACTGATATCGTTTGATGTCGTTTCGTTTCTGGGGCTGCCAGAAAAAATGTTCGATGCCCACAATTAATGTGCAGTTGGTAGCTGCAGGTACCCGCTCGTGCCCGCACTTCAGAAAAAAAAACACACACACTACCGAACTCTGGATCCCACTTTCCATTTCGACGGGCCGAGCCAACATTCAGAGAAAGCGAGTCGACTCGACGCCGTCTTACTCCGTGGAGGGAATTCCTGAACTTCTCCAAAGAGCGTGGGATTGATTTTTCCATCGCCCCAAAATCATCGCGAAATTTTCCGAAGGAACGAAGTGCGAAACTGGGCGCGAAATCCCAAGGAAGGTCGTAGATTCCAACTTATTGGGAAGCTCCGGCGAAGCCGTCGGGGAAGAGCTGAATACGCGATGAGCCGCGCGAAAGCCTAAATGCAACGCGGATCGGGGTGGAAATCCGTGACCCAAATCAAGTGGAGAAGCTCGAAAAACCTTTTGCATAAACAACAACGAACCCCCGTTTTTACCGTTTAAGGCAATAAAAATGTCTAACGGGAGAACGACGCCCTCGCGAATGGAAGTATGATTCACCTAACGATTAACTATGACCGCTCTCTTCCTTGGGCAGAATTGAAGGGTTCGCCAAGTCATCGGGTCCGTGATACCAAAACTCCTGAGGTCGCACGAAAACCATGGAGAAAGAAACACGCGCGTTGGACGGTGTTATCCTCAAAAACAATAACGCGGACGTTGTGAGCAACAAGGTATGACGTAAACGCGGCACTTCATTTCCCTTGACTGGAGTTGGTCAACATGCTCTCTTTTCTTCGCTCCGTTGAAAATACTTCAACCCAATTGATTGTTGCACCAACTATGAATTATAATACATTAAACACCTTTTAGGGGAACACGGTCAAAAGGCTTCTTGGATGCAACGTACTTGTCCCCTTTTCCTACCACACAGCAATTTTCTTCGCTATTTTTTATAGAGCTGAGCAAATTATTTACTCAAAAACAAAAATTAATTATCGCTGTGAATATAGTAGTACATACTGTATCTCAAGCATTTACATGTCAAGCATCACAATTCACGTGCACTGTTCTGAAGTTGTAAAGTACACATTGTGAAAATATCTGGTGTGAAGCATCACACTTGTCTCAGCCCCACGTATATTTGACGTAGGAAGTAATAGTTCCAGAATTTATTAAGGTGCTCCTACTTACGCCATGGGCACTACTGAGCAATCGGCGCACAAGTGATTTATTAGTGCCAATACGATTATTATTTGAAATGGATTGTAGAACTTCCATGTACTAACTGTTAGCAATGATAGTGTCCGCAATTGTGTTCGTAGGGAACGCACATGATTAAAATAATAACAATGTCGAAAGAAGAGAGAAATTGTTATTTATTTACGCTCGAGCGCTACGCGTTAACGACCAGTCGTAATTTCAGATCGAACTTGAAACCAATTTCAACGAGATTCGTCGGTGATGGGGCAGAGC
This sequence comes from Pachypeltis micranthus, assembly GCA_020466155.1. NCBI lineage: Eukaryota > Metazoa > Arthropoda > Insecta > Hemiptera > Miridae > Pachypeltis > Pachypeltis micranthus. The sequence continues at coordinate 17,978,951 of CM035769.1, forward strand.
CTGGAAATTCCATTACATTCTGCCTCGAACGTGCCGTTAAAACGTTAAACAACCGTCGTTTCGGATTGCAGACACGAAACACTGACTTCGAAGATGTCTCCAGGGCAGATTCAAAACTCGTCAGGTCTCCTCTCAGTTCCGCAGAACAATCGAACTCGACAGGGAGGATCCCGCTTCAAGGACGAGCCAAATAAAATGCTAGCCGTTTATGGAGCGACGAATCTCATTTTAGGGGGAAAAGTATCGGCAGCCGCTCCGGTTGTTATTATTTATTCCGGAGTTTTCAAACTGTCGAGGGACAAACAAGACCGAGTCCTCGAACATTTTCCCGGCAGAGCGGCTCAAATCGCGGCCGTGTTGTTGCGCGTTCGAGATTTGATATTTCAGTGAGAGTCGTTATTCGGACGATTTATTATTCATTGATCGGAGAAGCCATCGACACGAAACGGCTATCGAAAGAAAATGACTGTTTTTCGATTTGCACCGGAGTTAACAGGAGCACTGAACCCAACTCTTTCTGTTTCCAACCTCATAAATTACTTTCACATATTTGTCACCGTCACATCTTGCATGCTAATCGCGAGCGCTATAATAAATTTAGACGAACAATCCCATTCTTACATTTAATCATTTGCACAACGACGTTAACATAAGAGTTCATCTACCATCAATTATTGGAATCAATCAAGAAATACGATCAATAGAATAGCAATCGGCAGAATAAACATTTCTTCAGTTCTTAACGTTTCAAAGGCTTCTGAATTCGAGAAACACGCGTGTGTGTGTGTGTGTGTGTGTGTGTGTGTGTGTGTGTGTGTGTGTGTATGTATCGGTGAACGCGTTTACAAAAAAGGTTAACCCAAATCGGCTCAAACGCGATATTTAGCTTAAAGATCACCACGGGTCGCCAAAATAAGAATACGAGCTAAATCGGCCCAAAACTAATTGTAGTTATCATAGTAATCAAAATTCCAAATTTTTTTTCAAATAAAGCGTCAACGATTTTGATTACTTTTTATTTTTATTAATAGTTACGAATGATATAACATGACCATGAAAAAATTTTCAATAGTTTTCACACAATTTACCTCCTTAATAGTTTAATCCCTTTACATTTCGATGTATTTGTAATTGAATTGTCCAAAGACTCCCGCGCGGGGTTTTCAATATTTTGACTCATTTTACCGGCTTCGTTAATTTTTAACGTACGGTACAGAATTTTCCAGCGATTCAAACTCATTCCTCATCCTTGAATACGAATTACCATGTACGTGTTGGGCACACTTTGTTCCTCGCAATTATTTTTGTGACCATCCGTTGAACAGAAGTATGAAGCAAAATGAGAGGTATACCGGAAGTCAGATTTGCCAAATGATCATTTTTCAAGTTGAGGAAAGTTGAGCGACAATTCTCAACAGATATTTATGGCTCGTCGAATAACAGCTCTATTCGTCTTGGGTAGTAATTTTATTCCTCGCTCGAAAGGGAGTAATGCGTTCGTTCGCGAGAAAACGTTGTTCACAACAGTTTCCTGGTTCTATGGGATTCACGAGGCAGAGTCTCTGAAGGGGGAACGTTGAAACGTTGAAAAAGGGGGAGAAAGAGGGGAAATAAAGGGAGAGAGAAGGGAGAGATGAGAAATATAAACGGAATAGCGGGAACGGGGAATTGTGCTGGTAAATTGATTGTGCTCGGTGGGGGTTACATAACCGTAAGGTTCGCCAGGGGCTGTCGTTTGGAAGGAGGGGAGATTCTGATCTCGTTCAAACCCAAAGATTCGCCTCTTTCGGTCCATAGATTACCATAACAACCTGCTCTTTTAAAGCGAATCCTAACGCTAACTGTTAGATGTTTGCCGAACAAGGCGCGACAAAGAAAGACGAAATAAGTGAAAAGGGAAATGCGAATCGAACTCATGAATGCTGTTATAAACAACAACAATCGTTTCGCCAATACATTAAAAATTAAACATATGCTACAGATATTTAGTATCGCATAAAATACGCTACATATAAATAAAGCATACATATCTAGTTCTCAACAAACTTCGTGAAAACGTTAGTAGTGATTAGCTGAAGTTTAATAAAAACTGTTAAAGCCGCTTTCGGAATCGGCTAATCCCATTTTCTTTTGGCTCACGCCTCCGATCAACGGATAGTCACAGAAATAGTTGCGGGGAATAAAATACGGCTGTATGCGGTTAGAAGCCCCTAACTTAGTTTGATCTAACTCTAATTTTCTCTGTTCAACCCCGCCAGGGGAGCATTTAAGTGATTTATTCCTAATTATTTTTAGAACGTTATTTAACTCTCATCATGTTGGTAAGTTATCGGACTACTAATTCGATTTTTTGTAAGAATGCCTACACGGAAAAAATACTGCACTAACAGTATGAAAAAATGTGAAAGAACGGGAAATTTCGAGAGATGCCCCTAATTATTTCATAACCCTCATTAAACATCCACCGTATGGGACCAACAAGTTGATTTTTTCGCGCAGTTTTTGGGAAAACCCCATTTTGTGTTTTGATCACTATGATAACTATAGTCAGTTTTGGACTGATTCTGCTCACAATCTTGTTTTGACGTCCACTTTCAATCTGCGCGCCGAATATAAAATTCGTGTTGATCAGGCCCTGCCGTTCTCTTTCGCTCGTGTTCACAGAGACACGCAAACCATTTTCTCAAGCGACTTGGAAAAAAAGAACGTTTTTTTCGTCGCACGATTACGTCACTCCAATTGCTCCTTGGCTAATCGTGCCGTAACCCATCGTCAGAGTACCGAATAGGCTACAGTTAAAACCGCCATTCAGTCTAGTCAACAGCGAATTCAGATAACGAAACGAGAACAGCACGGATTATTGATCGGTCCTCGTTCTAATTCTCGTCGTGAGCGGGCTTAACCTTGTCATCCGGTAAAAATCAACTGACTAGGTACTCGGAAAAGAGCGGGCGGCTTAGTCCGACTGACACGAATCTATCATCAGAAAAAGGAACTTGTTTGAGAATGGGCATCATTGAGAGTTTTAAAAAGCGTGGTCGTATTAACAGAGTCATTTCCTTCAAGTACCCTCAACCAGCTTGACATGATTTCTTCCGTTTTTGCAGATTGATCGTTACATCGCAGAACGAATCCGAGCTGGAATGGAATTTTGGAGCAGAATAGCACTTCAACTTGTGAATAGTAGGAGAGATGAAGAAATTATGAGAATTGAGATCAATTGAGAACAATAGATGGATAAATTCGGTGACGAATGAAAGGAGCGAGAGGACAACGCTGGTTAGGGTATTTTAGGTTCACTTCGAATACGTGGTAGAATAATACTAATCCAGAGTAAAGTGATTACTTGACGCAGGGGTCTCTGGATAGGTGAACTGGAGTGAGCACAGACGAGAGCTAAGAGAGAGGGTTTAACTGTATCAGTTCTAGGAGTAACTTGGGGTTAAGGGAGTGATGAAAGTAAGGGGTGAGTAATGAGACACAGGATGGGAGATATCCGAAAACCCACACCCAAATGTGGGAAAGTACGACTGACAGGGGCGTTTAGCAATTCCAGCAGTTCCACATCAATCGTATAGTCGATATAAGAATAGTTTGATCGGTATGAGGACAGTGATGTTCCGAAACGATTTGCCTTGAGATAATTTGAAGACGTTTCAGGTAGATAAAGTTGTTGAAAATGCTGATAGCAGCGATAAGCCTTCGGGGGTTTTTTTTCATGCCGCCTCCAGAACCGCGTAAGTATTAGTTGACGATGTTGAGACTGATTTAGACACCCGTTGGCTGTTTTCCCCCAATACTAATCCTGCGGGTAATTTGTGAACAGTAAGGCAGAAAACAAGACGAAACCCAACGTTGTCAAGGCAACGAATCTGCTTTTCGCTGTTCTGGGTTACATTGTTGATGATGTGTTGCATTATACGACTCACGGCAGCCGACGCACGGAGTTTCACACGACGTGGCGCAATCGAGTAATTCAATAGCTTGATTGGCTCCCAGTCAAACCGGAATTCAATCAAGTTCCCACTATCACGAAGGCACGCCAGTTATTCACATTATTACTTTCCCATGTTCCCTATACTTCCTCGAGCGTTCATAAGTTAGAGGACATCGAGACTACTATCAAAAAACATCTAGCCATCACATAACTTTCTTTACCTCCAAACACGAGTGCCTATATAGGTTAGCATTAACAAATTATATTATTTTAATCAAAACTTTTAAAGCCCTTTTCTGAATTACATGAATACCTAAATGTCGTGACTTGCTTGACAATTACGATGTCACAATCCGCAATTTACAACGGGTGCACACAACTCAAAATAATTAGGTGGTTGAAAGTGGCTGAGCACAAGCTTATTGGTGACTCAACCAAATTTCGCTAATAAGTATTATTTAAAAGCAATGTTCAGCCCACTTTCGTATTGAATTTAAAAAAAATTAAAGGACTATTTGAAAAGTTGAAAGAATCGTTCAATTCGGAAAAACAGGGCCACCCATTAAAACAGCAGCCGCTCATAGTGCAACACCCCCTTTTGTGGGACAGTTAGTGACACCACTACTGAATATTTGAAATTGTGAGGGCAGTAACGAGACGCCCGACTCAGAATGATTCAAAATTCCGGTTCTTATTGGCACAGGGCCAGTAGCAATTAGAAGCAAGTAACCCACCGACAGTGCCCTTTCTTTCCATTAAAATGTTCGTATCAAAAACTTTTGGAGTATTCTGAAATACACACGAGAGAAACTAAAAATTTTGTGATTGTAAATTGTGAAGGAAAACTAGTAAACATAGATTCGAGCGAAATGAAATACGCCGAAATCTGACAAGGGAAACAGAAACGTAACAACACAACTAAAAGCATGATCAGATGATAGAGAGGAATGAAGATTAAAACAATGAGGTGTGTGCCAGGTCGATGGGAGAACGGTAAGAATTTAGCGTTGGTGTTGTTATACCCTGTGGAAGAATATGGCCCGTTTCAGAATCTAAAACGAACACTAATTTGAAAGGAGCCCAAATTCTTTTCAACAGCTGAACTCGATCATTATGATTTAGAAGGGGTTAACAGGCTGAACAACTGTTAAACCCCCGCGGGTAGGTTGATTTTCGACTTGCACCAAAAGAAAATATCTTCCCGAGAAAAACCAAAGCGCGTTCACCTTGACGAGTATACTTATACCTTTCAAGAAATGGTTTAGGTTTATACTTATACTCTTCAAGAAATGGTTGACAAAACAGTTGAGGAAAACGAAAGTATGTACAATGCACAAATCCACCGTTAATTTCGGATTTTGTACAGCATTTACTGCGAAAAAGATAACAATAAGCGCGTCTTGTGTTAGTTCTGTACAATGAACTGTCGGAAAATTGTTTATAAAGAGCAATATATAGTTATACTGGTATGAGTCACTGTACGGCAGGCCGAATTAGCTGGGTGTTTGGCCTCCGGAATATCTGCACTCGCACTTAACGGTACTCGCTGGCGCTACTGAAAGTCATTGTTTCCCTAAATACCTTCCTATATCAACCATTTTATTTGCATCTGTACCCACTCATCAGTTATTTCAAATTGACAACGGATTTCCTACTTTCCTAGACTTTCCCAACTATATTTTCCAACCCCTCAATTTTAGATTTGAGACAGACAGCTTCTTCCATGTCAACCATCCTTCAGCACTCGCGAACAACGCCCGTCCACCAGTTCTCCCAATGATTCGTCTCTTAGCTGGAGCTACTCGCAACTCAACTGTATCTCTCTCTATCACTCTCCCTTCACTTACAGTGGAGTGCATCGCGACCAGTTCACATGTATTGAGAGCCCCTTGTTCGTGTTTATATACTCATACTCAACCAGATATCACTATACTGTCTAGTGTAATACAGTCTCCACTCACGTTCACCACGCCCATTTATTTCTCTGTTTTAAGCTCCCCCATTCGTGCACTCAACAGCGAAATGCTTTTGGTTTATTATTCATTCTGAATAATAACCCTATGTTTTCGGTCACGAAACATTTTTTACAACCCCCCCTTCAAAATTTGATACTTTACGTTTCAAAACTTAGAGATTCCAAATTTGCAATGTCCATCCGCTGTCCACCGTCCCCCATCTGGGCCGTTTTGTGCCTTTAACGTGGTCTAAAAAATTAGTTCTTTCGCACAAAAATCCCATTTGGTATCTAGTTGTGCCCGCCATCTCGGCAATCCGATCGGACGAAGTCCATGGTTGTTATGGGCAAAAAATGGTTGAAAAAATTAACGAAACGCAGTATAACGTGGGAACTACAGCGGAAGTCAACGTTTCGTTGTTAGTACTCCCTCCCGTCTCATTAAAACCACCTGCCTGCTCGACTCGCAACGGGTTAGCTGGAAGCCCCTGTCCCAATTTCCCCGACTCTTGCCCGACACGTTTACGGGCGCCTGGCGCCGGGGAAATATTTCGTTTCCGTAGTTCCATTGTAGCCAGGTCATGTTTCGTATGGTTTACAAGTATTAGATGCTGAATTGAATGGGATGGGTCTCGGAGCAGTAATACTAGGTCAAGCTGTTCATGAGAATAATAAACCATAGTGTAATAATTTGCAGGGTTTTAGATCAATTCTATGCTCAACGCCTTTCCCAGAAATATTTATGGAGAACAAACTGTAGGTTATAATTAGTGGAAAACACGTACGTTTCATTAAAATGCTTAAATCCGTTTGAAAAAAAAAACCCGAAATACGTTTTAAGGTAAAATTTGCTCCCCCATTCTTGTCTTTCTCTCGAGCAGCAGTAGCGACTTTATCAGCTAAATAAGACACAACCTGCCTGAAACTTCGATTCGATGTCTCTTCAATTTAGTTTTCCATTACGCGATAAAGGGATAAAAGACATAGAGGGCGACGAGCGGTGGAACGTTTGATGGAGTCGTAAAAGTTTCCTCGACGGGACGAAACAGTTTACAGCGACCATTAGGCGAGCAACTCGTACATTGAAACGAGCTTTGATTCAAAAGTCACCCGCGAAGGTGTTTCACGAATCGAGAGCGTCGCCTCAAAATTACCTGACTAACGAAATATTTGCTTCTCCCGTTGCTGACACAAGCGCGTTTTAATTCCTTCGACCTTCTTCAATTCTGACTGTAGAAACCTTGAAGAGAAATCTTATCGTGTTCTTAACCGCGTACTCTACCAAATGGAATACATCCGAATGTATGGGATTATTTAACGCCGCTAGCAGACAGAATGAAACGTTAATTCCATTCAATTAAATTGTGTGAATGAAGTTCATTGAAGTAAAACATCAACTTTCCACACTATACAGGTGATGTTAAATTCACTTCGACATCAGAACCAAACGCAGAACAATGCATCGAGGGTTGCACGTTGTGTCGAAAGTTAGACATTAATTAATTTTATATTTCTACTTTACTCCAACGTATTGTAACTAGAGTAGTTTTGTTTTAAATTACTTTTTCTTAATGCACTATATTTGTATTGCGAGATATGTTTTTAGTGTCGTCTTTATAGCGGATAATATTGTGAGCAGGAGATTTCTACTTTGCTTCCTGTTATAAATACGTGGAAGATCACTGTCCTCAACTCCATGGGAATTCTTGGGTTCAAGCTGTTTCAACCTCTCTTAGTCCCGCTAACACTACCCTAAACAGTCCTGGGCTCACTTTAGTATAATTCCTACAAGGCAGACCCCCCAATATACTACCCCGTGGTCATATACCTTCAATCGTTTGGTGGGTCTGTCTGTAACCCCCTTTCCCCACCGTCTACCTCAGTCACCTCTCACCTGGGTTCCAACTAGCTCAGCGACCAGCATCAGAGTTAACCTTTAAGTTTCGATTGTGATCACATTCTGCTGTGAACATCTCTCGTTACATCTAACTCTGAACTTTCCCTAGCGAATCTCATTTGATTATTTACCTACCCCGTAACCAGCAATTTAATTTCAATCTCTCTCTAGTACCCAGTATTGCCTTTAGTTTTTTTGTTAATGCAAATAGAAGGCTTTTTACATTTCTGTGTTTATGCCACTTTTTTAAACGGTGTGGAACGTGGATATTATTTGTACATTTTACTTGTAGTTTGGATAGATGAAAGAATGAATTTACACAGCAAAAATCTTGACACATTTTAAAAATAGACGTTTTTTGTTCATTCGTTTTGGCATCACACTTCAGGGCAATTCGATGAAAAGTTTGTGTTTTATACGAAATTTTCAAAGTTGATCTTTTCATAAATTATCTCCTAGTGAGCATTGGGAGAGGAATGACTATTCAACTGGGCACAAATCCACTAACTAAACGGGAAATGAAGTAGTCAGCTAAAAATTGTAGGCGTCGTTATTACAGATAAAAGGGTGTCCCAAAATTAACGCAAGATTTGAATTTGCCGCCATTTATGCAGTACAGTGTTTCCAACCCTAAAAACAAAATAAATCGACAGTTGACAGTTTAGGGTTAGTAAAAATGGAGCGTTACGCAATAGAACAACGTGTCTTCATTGTTGAGAAATATTTCAAATGGATTATTGAGCAACAACAAATGAATGCTGATTTTTCGAGCAAACTCATCCTAAGCGACGAAGCACATTTTCACCTTGATGGCTTTGTTAATCGCCAAAATTGCCGCTTTTGGGGTTCTGAAAACCCACACGTGATTGTCGAAAAACAAATGCATCCACAACGTGTCACAGTTTGGTGTGCATTTTGGGCTGGAGGTTACTTTTTTGAAAATGAGGCTGGTCAAACAGTGACTGTTACTTCTGCTCGATATCGCGACATGATAACACGGTTCTTTTTGCCGAAATTGGATGATATTGATGTGGCCAATATGTGGTTTCAACAAGACGGTGCCACATGCCATACAGTCCGTGAAACACTTCAATTATTGCATGAGACATTTCCAGGTCGTGTACTCTCTCGTTTCGGTGATCAGAATTGGCCCCTAGATCGTGTGATTTAACACCATTACATTTCTTTTTATGGGGTTACCTAAAATCACAGGTCTGCGTCAACAAGCTCACAACTACGCGTGCATTAAAGGAGGAGATTCAACGTTGCATCAACGAAATTCAGCCACATTTATGCAAAACAGTCATGGAAAATTTCGACAAACGAGTGCGTATGTGTATGCAAAGCCGCGGAGGCCATTTGCCCGATGTGTTATTCCATTAATAACCCTATCCTATGTGCTTTATGAATCAATAAAAAAATTACAATCAAAAGACTAAAAATTGTTTTTTCTATTTAATTCCAATCTTGCGTTAATTTTGGGACACCCTTTACAATTATTTGAACTTGTCTGTCGCTCCTCATCGAACTAATGAGCCAAATCCAGAATTTTCAACGGAGAGCCAAGAACGGTTAAGTCGACCGGCTGATGGAACAAGATGGCGGCGGCTTCGAATGTCAAAGGCAAGGAAGGTCGGGTAGGCCAAACCAGCCGTGCTTGTGTGTCGAGGCGCCTGTCAAGGTTTCACATCGGCGATAATGGAGAGCTCCTCGCGATTAAAACCCGACCGCGAGACTCGTAAAATAAAATAACCTTTTTTACGGCCATCTGTCAATTCCCCTGACTTCGATTGAGAGTTGCTCGATCGGCCAACTGTTGGCGATGTCAAGCAGATACGTTTGCGTTTAGTGAGGGACCTTGTACAACTTTCCTTCAAAGGCTTATTCCGGGATTGGTCAGTTTTTAGAGCTTTCGAGGAGTGTTTATGTTTAAAATATGATTTGATTATCTTTTACAACTGCGCCAAAGCGATAAATTATATTCGTTACGCGTGAACCGGAGGAGACTAAATGAGACACACGCAGATAAAATATCACAAGACATCCTCAACAACAAAAAAAGTGCATATCTAGGTGCCGATTCACCATTAAGGGCATTCCTAAAGAGACACCTGTAGAGATCAAAACGAAGGCCTTTAAGTTTGATCAAAATCGCTACAGCAGTTTTTGGATAATATCGGATGCGACGCATCACACAACTTTCCTCAGCCCCACGTGCAACCAGCTCGTTTAGCATTAGCTACTAATATAATCTCTTTATCACTCGGTACATTTGTTGTGTTACATTTGTACATCACTCAGAGAACGTTAAGTTACGGAATTTATTCGGCTGCTGTTGCTTATGCTAGGACCTTCATTTAAACATCAAGGTATAGGTAATTGATGGTACTGTCGTAATCTTGTTTTTTTAGTGGTTTGTGTTCGCAGTACTGCAATGATGCGGGGAAAACTGCGAAAAATGTTGGAAAATTATTTTGAATGCCGGAGTTTTTGGGGCTGCCTTCGTACTGATAGTTTACGTGATTATAGTAATGAAAAAATTGCGCTAAAATTGCTCGATAATTCATTGTGCTGCTATCGACATTTTCCCACAGCTGCAGTTATTTAGGGGTTCCGTGGTGATTCGATGACTAACTATGAAACTTGTGCGGTTCTCTCTCGATTCTCACACACACACAGACCATTTCCCTAATGTTGGTTTTTAGGCCCTCTAAAGATGTGAGTAGAACTCAACTTTTTTTGCCGATTATTTTTCTTTCCTTTTCGTCGGTTAAGGCAAGTAAAAAGTTGGTACGGGATACTGCTGTAGTTTAACTTATGGAATTTCTCGTGCTATCCCTAATTCCTTCATAATCATCCTTAAGGCACCTTCGTGTAGCACTACCAACACGATTCTTTTGAGGATGCTGTTATAATATCAACGAGCTTTAGAAAAAACAACTGCCCAAAATTACTTCTCGTAGAAGATAGTTGTAATTTATAGTTCTCGCCATTTCCCTAATTATGCAACTTTTTTATCACCGTTATTACGCTTCGACCTGGACGATGAAAACTGCGTTAAAATGGCTTTTCGTACCGCTTTGATAATTTATTGTGCTGCTCTCCTAATTTTCCCACGAATGAAAATTTTAAAAATTAGAACTGCCCATGTGAGTCATTGTTCAAGACCGATTTTTCTCTGATCATGATTTTGGCGTTCCAAGGTTATCCGTTCGATGAACATGAAATGTAAGCAGATTACGTCCTTTTCTCAAGCTCGTTTATCCACACGCAAACTATTACCTCAAATGGTGTTTCGTAGAAAGCCTTTGAAACTTGAATATCTCAAACAAAAAAAACGCAGACTTTTCTGCCGAATCAACTTTTACAAAAATATCGGTCGATAACTTAGCTTCAAAACTAGCGTGAATAACATAGGGACGGTTCGAGCACAAAGCTACAACTAGTTTGAAGAAGAAATGAAGCGAGAGTGGGAGATATTGGCAACCAGGAAACTGAAGGCTGGTACGGAGTAACTAAAAAAAATGCACCAACAAACGAAGCCTTTCGAATGTATTCAAAACGTTTGATGTAAATATTCTGTTTGATCCAACCCAAGACCCTTATGAATTCGTACCTACATTTTTTACCTCAGAATTATTTCTGTAACCATCCGTCCAACGGCCAAACCAAACCATTAGAACGCTATTTATTTCTGGCTTTTCTCATAGTCTTGCAGGATAGTTTTCGTCAATTTTAACAAAATTTCATTCTGTAGACACGCTTTTTGTGGGAATGTATTGAGTATAGCTTGTGTGAGTTATTTTTTTGAAACGAGGAAAGTTTCTGATGCGTTTCGTCTCACCCGACATTATTCCTCGAGCTCAAATTGTATTTTGTACTGGTATTTCAACAATGAAAAATACAGTCGAATATTCATATTTACTTTTAAAAACCGGTGAAATACTCCCTCAATTTTTAATTCAACCCGTTCGTTCAAAGTTAGGTCTAAAACTACATAAACGGATTGAAAGCGAAAATTTCCCCCAAACCGCACGCTGTTGGCCCTGGCAGTCCACAAGTTGTCAGGAGCCTCGAAGTGAAAGGAAACAAGACATCGTGACACCAAACCAAAGGTTGGAGACTCGGGGCCTCTTCCGGCTAATTTGACGGGAGCCAACGTTCACCACAAACCGACGGAAAAGGTCTTTATTTTCGTCTTTAAGCCGCTTATCGTTTTTGGTCAAGAGCCTCTTATCGCAGCCCATCTGTCATCTCAAGGGAACTCGAAATCTTAATTACCGAGAAATGTGAGGTCGTTGAAACTTGGCTCCGAACCGCTCGTTTCAACTCGGAACACCCAACTCGATGAGGTGTATCCCTTCCTCTTACTCTTGCGCGCTTCAATCGAAAAAGAATACCTTTCCTCGTTCCCTTTTCTCTATCCATATCCTTGAAAGATCAGGCAATGGTCCTAAAGCCGAAATACTACTCCTAGTTTTGTGAGTGTCAGGGCATTACCCCAGTTTGATGCCATAGATGTCATGAAATATCGCGAATCTCAACTGGCAACCTTGCATCCGAGCCAAGATCCATCTTTGTGCCCATTGCAACTTAGATGTAGACGAAACGACTGAACATCTCTTGACCGAATGCTCGACAATGCGAAGGCCAGATGTTTTGATGAACTTTCCCACACTAGTTATGAACTGCGAGCAATTCTAAATTTCTAAATAGCCCTAACTAGTCAGGACTTTCACATGATTTTGGGCGTTATAAGAATTAACAGGTTTCAGGATTCTGTCACAACCAATTGTAGCCGAACTGGCCATGAAGATCTGCGGTTGACAACCAAAGTCGTTCAACACAATCTTTGAGGATAAATAAAGTAAAAACTGAACATCAACATAAAAAACAGTCTAAAATGTCCCAACTTATCAGCCACCTAATCGAATGAGACACAGGATGAGACCTAGTTTCACGGTTCATTTGGCGGGTTTTATAAGAAAGTTTGAGGCCACCTGATGAAGTTTAATTGCATACAAAAAAGAATTGTGTTAACTCTGTTCAAATTTCTTATCCTCGTCGCCGTCGCAGTCCAAATTATGTTTCCCCCATCAACCCCCCCCCCATCCCCGCTCGTATCAAAAGTGACGTCGAGCGAGACCGCAAAAAAGAAATTCCGCCGAGCAGAAACGTTTGCGAGACGGCGAATTGTGAGTTTGTTGTGCGAAATGAGAGAAGCCGCGGTCCAGAGGCTGCGGGGAGTTGTTACTTCTCGAGTTACCTCTTCAACTACTTGGGCGGAAGAGGCTTTCATAAAAGATAGTTTCGCTCTCCTGTAATGGAGGGCGGCAAAAAAAAAGGACGTGGAAAAGGCAGCTTCGTTCCATCTCTTCGGAATTGAGGCTTCCCCTGCTTTTCCTTTTATGACCCCGTTTATATGATATAACTTCTCGCTTTTTGTTACCATTGTATCCGCCAAAGTTGGTTACGATTTCCCTCATCACCCCCCCCCCCCCCACCGACGTCACACTTCCACCGGCCATTCTGAAGATTACCGTCGTCGAGTACGTGAGCAACTCGTCGATCGTTGCGCGCGTGATGTTTTCCTCACGAGCCTCGTCCGCCAGATTGCGGAAAATTAACGTTTACATCAATTTCGTGAGAGAATGATAGAACTTTTTTGGAAAACGGCACTCGCTTAGGTTAAAAGCGAATTTTACGTTTTAACGTTTATGCGCGTAACATGCAAGTACGAAACGGGTGCTTTAAACAGTCACGTTTAAACCGTTTCCTGCGAAAAAGGGTGATAGGTGCTAAAGAGTTTTCTTAATTTGGTGCTCGATACGCCCTCTTCACGAATTATTGTTGCTGCAGGACGTGAAAATTTCCCTCTGTGTAGTAGGCTAATGCGCAAGCTGATTTCCCACACTACAACGATTTCTTTCAGTCAGAAACTGAGCTGCAGGCAAACTATACTCGAGAGTCATTGACACAATTACGCTAAACATCGCATTGACTCGCCTGTTTAAATTAAACGGACCAACCAAGTAAAGGATGAACTTCTCTTCACATCTTTACGTTTGACGAACTTCGAAAAAAAAAAATCAATTAGAGCGAATGGTCTGTGTGTGCCTGTGACCGCGAATAACTGTAGATAATTAAAGTAGCAAAACTGGTATAATAGTCGTTCTAGCGATAAAACGTCAAACTTTTTTCGCAAATTGTTGTACGAACAGGTCCAAACGGTGTGAGCACTACATTTTCATCAGCGAAAAAGTAACGAGAGTAGCGTAATGAATTGCCAGACCTTTCTCCATGAACTCATAGAACAATAGCGTCCTAAGAAAAATCAGGGCGCTAGTCATTACCTACATGGTGAGAGTTAAGTAATAATTATAAAATGGTCACGCCCCTGAAATTCCGGATTGCGAACTGACGTAGCTTCATTCACTAACATTTCTTACGGTATTTACCGTGTTATTTTTTTCAGGAGCACTTGAGGGTTCACGGGGGAGCAGTTATCTCGTAAGAAGCCATCGACTGAAATATATTCGGCTAACGCTTCGAAAGAAAACCGAAAACGCTCTGTTTAAATGTCAGATAGGAGGAGCGCTCCTAGAGATACGAAGTTATTGGCTTCTGATCCGAGACGACAATACAGAAGAATAATAGGTGACTCATGTCGTTTGTTGGAGCAGAAAATCGAGTTATCTCAAGCATCTCATTGCTGTTTGTACGAGCTCGTCCGTCAATTGAATTATTATTTGGAGACATCAAGTTTTTCGCTCTCCGTCGTACAATTACTATGCGCAAGGGTGAAAATACTCCACAACTGTTCCGTTCACAGTTGATAGAAGTAAAGTAAAAATCTATTTTTAGGGAGTAAGGGCCGATTCTTTTATATTCCCTTGTCACTGCAAGGTACTAGATGTGCTACGATTTTTCTCCACCCCACAGAGTAGGAAAGATAGTGATCTGCTGACAACGTTTCAAAGCTTTGTCAGCTTAGAGAATATGGTCTACGTGTCTGGAGACAATTGGCAAAGAACAGCAAAACCAAATAAGCTCAACGTTCAAATTCATATGCATCAATAATCATTACGCGAAACAATTTTTTCTTTAACATTCTGATCAAATTTAGTGTGTGGACACATTCAAATGACATATCTGCAGCACACATTTTTCATCTGCGGGAAACTGAGCAGCACGATAAATTATCGAAGATTGCAATAAAAATCTATTTTAGCGCTCACATTTCTCAGTCAACGCAGTTCATATGAACGTGGTGGAGCCTTAAGCTCCGGAACTTATGGAGCTGATGCTGCTTATGCCTGGACTTTAATTAAAAATCCAACGTATAAGTAATTGATGATTCAATTGGGCGCTACCAATATTTCTGTAAACACACATACACCAATGGCTCTTGAAACGTGAAGATCTGGGGAAAATTCACAATTGTTTGTTCAACCGATTAAATAACTTTCTTTTCCACTTCGTGGAGCTATGAAAAGTAAAAAGGTAGGAAGTGTGAAGTAACCTTTTGTGACCAGGTGAACGATGACGCGTTCGAATTCGTTATTCGCGTCTGCGCAGTTGGCGCTTTGAACGGTACAGATAACAACATCTTCAAGGATCCCCCTCGTATCCTTATCTCCCCGTTTAAATAAATCGCTATCCATTTGACGCAACTCGCGTGTCCAGGTACGACCAGTTGAATGTTATCTCGAGCGGAGTGCAAAAAAAAAGTTTACGACCATGTTACATCAACGAAAATCGTATTACCGCATCCTACCGCATAGTAAAACATTTTATTTTCTAGCTCGGTGTATTCGAGCGAAATTCAATCAATTTATAGCGCGCAATTACGAAGCGTTTCTCACTACAACCAACATTCTGCTGCGCGCTACGGTATTTCAATTAAATTCGAGAAATGGAGTTTTTCGAAGAGCTTTGTGCACAATATTAGATCGAGTTCGAAAATACGAGCTTCATGCTTCGCGCGTTTGTTGAGAACCTAAAAGCACGATATGCTTACAGCGCTGTTCAACGTGGAATGACGTATTTCTTGTGATGACTCGCAACCAACAGCGACAAATTGTGTCCCTCCTCATCAACCTCGCGTAACAATCCAGAATCGCGTTTAAAATTGAAGTAGCGTGCGCTAAAGTGTCAGGTAGACGCAATTTTCTGTAGAATCAAGACATTTTTCTGCACTAAAGCTTTTTTTTGTATCTTCGGTCCTAGGAAATCATTTTATTCGCATTTCTATAATACAAAGCTCTTTGAGTTCATACAACGCCATTTGAGAAAACGATCTGTGTGTCCGTGAACGCGATTTTGTGAAATAACTGTTGAACCGTCCAATCTCCAGACATATAAGGAACGCCAAAGTTCGGGTTTGAAATTTGGACTGAACCATGAGTCATCACGGGGCCCAAAACACTCAAACATAAGTATTTCGATTAAATCGCTCATATTCCAACAGCCTTCTCCAAAAAATCGCGTTGGTAGTGCAATAGATTACCTACACGACGGTACCTTAAGAATAGCTACGAAAGAATTAGGGGACAGCACAAGAAATTCCATAAGAGAAACTACTGCAGTTTCATCGTTATAAACTCCGCTATAATGTTACTAGGATCTTCAAAAAAATTCAGGTGGTAGTCCATTCCTGTATGATGAATCTTTAATAATGCGCTCCTCCAGAAATTCCGGAATTTCAACCACCGCCGTTTCACTTACCGCCATTTCTAAACGTTTTTACCCGATAAGTCTGCATTAGCGGTCCATCTCAAAAAAACTACACCCTCATTACCATTCTGTGTACCAATTGCTCAAATATGGTCAGCGCATGCGTACGAGCAGCACAATAAATTCCGCGACCAAGTTTAAATGAACTGAGTGTATACTAAATTGAATCAGTAGCAAAATTGACGGAGAGCTAAAAAAGTTGTGTGATGCGGTGCACCTGATATTTTATCGTGTGACTATCGTTTCTAAAAAAATCGAATTGATTGTCCAATGAACTACACCAGGAATGAGGGGTTCATGCCAATTATAAAACAATTAGGGATATTTATTTCCGTTATTCTAATTACCCCGTTTCATTGACTGATAACAGCCAACACAAACCCTACCCAAAAATAACGTTGACAGTCCTATAAATTGCCCAATACGTCGTGACATGAGCATTAGCGAGTTACTTGGTAGATATTAACTGAGCGATAAATAGGTTGCCTGAGTGATAAAGATCGATTTGGTTGTTGCAATTTGAATTTTATGGTTGGACGTATAGATGCACGAGGCTAATGAAGAAATAGCAAAGAGTTTGACCTCGTTGTTTATCAAATATTTGTTCGAAAACTTCCACTTTGTCAAAACAAGGCCTTTTACCTTTGTTCGGCTCCTCGTCCGCGTAAAAATCCTCTCCCCCGGAAACGCCACAGAGACCATAGCCGAGGTCGTTGTTGTTATTGTTCTCCGGGTCGTCACTATCGTCAACGACGTCGTCTCGACGACAATCCTCGTCGTCCTCTTCGAAATAACCGCTTTCGTGCTCCGTATTTTTAAGAGCACCCGCGTCACCAAGGCACCTCATGATATCAACGTACTTCGAACTATAAATAATGAAATAACTCCCGACAAGTCCCCCCCAACGGCAATTAATTTCCAACGTCGAAACTAACCCACACAATTTTTTTTTTAAAAAACGCACTTCACAAGCGAACGGCGGTTTCGGTAAAAATTTCCCCGGATCGAACGGAAAAAAATTATAACAATAACGCCGCGAAAAATAGTTGAGTTTCAACACCAAATCACTGTCACTTGGGAGCGGGCGGCCGGACGCATGTTTCCCCTCCCGAAGTCAACACACGACTGAGGATCGCACACGCCGTTCCTTCTCTCGGATTCCCCTCCACATGGCCGGTCAGCTGTTCGGCGGCGAGGCGCATGCGCCGGGCGCCCCTCGTATCAACGCGTCCCTCCCGCTCTACCTCATTCCTTCTCTAAACAAGTTTATCACTGTCCTCCGGCCGAAAGAAACCGCTCTCTTCGTATTCCTTCCAATTGATTTTTATTGCCGTTTTGCTTTGATGAGCTCCTCCGCCTCCATTTCAAAACTCCCTTACAATCCTCGAGGGGTTTTTATTATTATAACGGAAAGGGCTTGGTTTAAATGACTGAGATTGAATGAGCTGTTAATAGGCCCTTTTGCTTCTGCTGTTGTTGACGTAGTTTCCAAGTGCGGGTTTCACGAGGTCCACTCAAATCAATGAAGTTCTCGACTACGCCGACGACGGAAGGGTATAAACATTTGGTGCGACGCATCACACAACTTTCTGCAACCGTTAATTTGACAATCTATCAAGCTGTACCTTCATTCAACGCATTTTTGCGGAAACATATACGAAGATATACCACCTGACTAACATCATAGGCACCCTAGTGATCGTAGTCTAGTGGTTATAGATGAAGAGTCATAATCCGATGAAAGTTGGACGTTGGATTGGAGCTCGTGATCGCTGTATTTTTTGCCTCAGTCAACCGTGCTCTCGAAACCCCTCGCAACAACGGTACTAGTTAGTCGAGGGCACCCCGTAAGTTTGATCCGGTTTTGAGAAAATTGGAAAAATGGCAATGTAATGTTAGACAAATCTTCTTTACAAGCAACCATGGATATCTCCGTCCTTGATACAGAAATAGATGTGGAGAAGAGAATGAGGTAATAGGTTGCTAGAAGACACTAGGTGAGGTTGACCAGTATTAGTTATGCGGTGACTGAGAATTTTGAAAATGTAAAATGTACACTTTTGGACACATGTTGGTTATTTCCGGATTTCTGGGGTTGGTTATTTATTCAGTGGAATATTAACGAAACATTTATGGAGAAAAATTTATAGGTAGTTACTAGTTGAAGACATGCTGTGAAAATAGCTGATGCCGCTTAGCCATAGGTCTATAGCATTTGTACATCAAATTTTCACAGAGATATTTATAGAGAACAAGAGTTCGATACTGACTACTAGAAGATGATTTTGTTTGACGGAAGGCTATATTTGTGCAGTTTTTCCTTATAAATTCTCTTCGATATCATGGTATCCTTCTGAAAAAAATTATGTTGGTAATCCAATAAGTTACCTGCACAGTGGTAGTTCATTATTGGACAAGAGACACTCGGAGCAATCTTAGAAATTCCGGACTTCGAACCAAACGGTGGTTGTTGTACAACTCCAACATTCCAAATACAACCTTGTCTAAAAAATCACGAGATCAGGCTCGTGAATTATTTATACGTCGATCACTTAGCGCTATCCCTAAAATCAGGAGGGCAGTAACATAATGTCATATCTTTCATCAACTTTTTCCCAACAATTCTAGAATTGCTAACACCTAAATACCCGGAAGAATCATGTTCAATAGTTTCTCAATAAATGTCGTGTCATAAGTAAGAGCAAAGAGCAATCCAATAAATTCCGGAACCTTCAGTGCTACCAGTTTTTTCTCAGCTTCCCAAAGGAAAGTTGGATTTTCTTGTGATCATTACTTTTTGAGGATTACTGAATCGAAAAACCCAAATTATACACTTATGTGTGTGTCTCTGGTTCAATTTGATGGAAAACGGTTGGGTGGGTTGAGCTATTCTTTTCATCAACCCCATTTTGTCCTTCATAACTAACTACCTCAGTGACTCCAACATAAAACAAAAAGTGAGACTTATCGAACACTAAATGATTAATTTCCAAATTATATCGGAAAAGGCTTGAAATACGTTAATCAAACTTATGGCGTGCTTTTAGTTGAATAATTGATTACATTTAGTTGTAAATGAATATTTCAGTAGAATTGCGTTTGACGATGGTACAGGAGATTGTCGAACTTCAGGGGTTGCGAAAAGTTATGCGCAGCTACGTACCAGAAATGTATAACGTTGAGCGCGATTTCATGTAAGCTCAGTGAAAAACAGACTGATTTGTTTCTGGTTGGCTGATGCGTCGCACCAGATATTTTCGGACACCGCGTCTACCTGAAAGTTTTTATAACCTCGTAGCGGACGACCAGTGTATTTCTTCTAACTACTTAAATGGTACAAACGTAACGAGATATTTCTCTCGAAATTCCTCGTGAGAAAATGCCTTAATTGGGAGGCAAAATAGAGTGGAAATCCCAGCGTTTCCTTATCTGGCCCGGAACCCTGGGACTAATCAGCGTCCCCGAATTAACTGGCGATTCTCAAACTACGTGAGGCCCTTCTGCTTATCCGGCTCAGATACAGATATTAACTGTCCGACGAGAATGTGCAAAGGTCTGTAAGTTGATTCGTCGCTTCCGAACAAGCGACCGGCCGATGGAACGGTCGTTTGAAAGACGAAAGATAAGATGATCGTTCGCTCGATAACAGTTTTGTTCAAACGTCGTTTTCTGTGTTGTTTGGGTCGAAGAAGTAGGTTGAATTGGAAAACGTTGGTCTTATCTCGTTTATTCAATTAGGGAAACAGAGTCTGGAGAGTTCGTTATTCCAAAAGAAATTCAACTTTAGACCACCAACTTTGGAATCTTCTTGTGAATTCAAGGGAAAGCGAAGTGTAACTATTTAATTTAAATTGCAAAATTGAATCAGCATCGTTGGAGTCGTGCTCCAAACCTCAAAACGCCTCCCACGCGTAAAAGACCGTCTTTGATTAATCATACAGCGCGTATTCTACCGATAAATCGCAACATTTTGACGTTCACATAAGCATTCCGATATAGGCCTAAAAAACAATAACACTTTTTCGAGATATTATCACAGAAAGTAAAGTTATGCCAATCGTCCCAAGAAGGTATAGGAGAATGTATGAGACTGGCAGAATCCTGGCAGAATGGTGCCTAGTTCTTGTGACTAGCACGATGCAAAGTGCCGAATGGCTCCCGTTTGATGCCTCAACATACCGACTTAAGCTCATGAGGTCACTAACAGTTTCCTTCTACATCCCATGACAAAACTCAACAAGATATTTTTTCAGCCAAACTTTGCTTTATTCTATGTAGAGCTAAGGAAAGTTAAAACGGTAAAGCGGTAGTGTTTCAAAGGCTTAGTCCATCAAAATATTTTACCACAGAATGGTCGATTATACAGCGGTGAACCGAATCTCATTCGTAGTTTATGTGAACTTCGTTAAACTTATCAAAACGTTGTGTTTGAAAACTGGTAGCAGTGAAGGTTCCGGAATCCCTAACGTAGCTCCTACTTGATAAGAGTTATTAAACCCTCACCGCATAGCTATTATATTCGACTACCATTTAGCTCAGAACGGTATAAAGCGCACCAGAAAGTTTTTCGACGCGTAATAATTGATTGTGCTGCTCGCGACATTTTTCCAAGAATGAAAATTTTACAGCTGATTACACAACTTTATTTTCTACTACGTGGGGCTAAGGACTGTAAAAAGTTATGTTCTCAAATCAAATTTCAATAACGAGTCAAGGGTTCCGAAGAAGAAAAACCCTGCAAATTATTACACAATGGTTTATTATTCTCATGAACAGCTTGACCTAGTATTACTGCTCCGAGACCCATCCCATTCGATTCAGCATCGAATACTAGTAAACCATACGAAACATGACCTGACTACAATGGAACTACGGAAACTAAATATTCCCCTGGCGAACCGAACCCTCGCAGGACATTGCGAGTCCACAGGGCGCTGCGAGTGGAGCGGGCCTTGAAAACGCTACGAAATACGGCTTATTTGCGATTATACTGCGTTTTGTTAATTTTTGTAACCATTTTTTGCCCATAACAACCATGGGCTTCGTCCGATCGGATTGCCGAGATGGCAGGCACAACTAGATAGCAATTGGGATTTTTGTGCGAATGAACGAATGTTTTAGACCACGTTAAAGGCACAAAACGGCCCGGACGGCGGACGGACATTGCAGATTTAGAATCCCCCATGTCTTGAAACGGAAATTATCAAATTTTGAGGGGGGGTTGTAAACAATTTTTCGTGACCGAAAACATAGGGTTATTATTCAGAATGAATAATAAACCAAAAGTGTGCGGGAGGAACTCCCAATTCTCCATTTAAAACAATTACGCATCGCACGACTTTCCGCAGTCTCATGTGAAAAGAATTCAGCGATTTTTATCACCCCCGCAACTAATAAAATCCGCGGTTGTTTCAATTTAAATGAACTAGGTTGAACGTACTTATAAACTCTTGCCACTGAAGGTTTCGGAATTTATTGTGTTGCTCCTACTAGTGCTATGTCCATTATTGAGTCGTTACGTCATAAGAGACGCATAAGACTCACGATTTGATTTTTCTGAAGGGGGTGTTGTATACTATTTCGGAATTATCGCGTAAAAACTGTGATAAATTCGATTAAGTGGCGTCAGCGGCTTGAACTTGGGGTTTTGCTCCTGATTATTATATGAACGTTATTAAACCACCAACCGTTAGTTAATTCCCCACTGATTTTTCCAAGTACACAAGTATCAAGCATTTATGGTACTTGTGTTGTTCGGAACTGTCATACAAAAAATTTACTTAGCAAAAAAAAAAAGATTTATTATTAAATAAATAAAAATATTTTAACTATTGTTTTAAGAAGAAATTATTTGGTGTTTTGATCACTATTTGCCTTTATTTTTCAACCCCCCCCCCCCCCAATCTTACAATACTTTCAATGCAAGGGGATTCTGCAATGTCATATTTTACCTCTAACGTGGTCCAAAAAATCCGTTTCTTCTCACAAACATTCGATTTCGATCGTAGCAGTTCTACGTTATCTGTGAAGTAATCTGAGCAGCAAGTATGCGTAGAAGGACTTCGTTTGAAGGCGTGGAGACAGGCTTTCTTCTCCTGGATGAAGGCAGTTCTGAATGTGGCACTAGCAACGGAGCCACGATCCCACTGGTATATCCTCCTGGCTCTTTTAACACTTCGCATTACTCACAACTTTTCGACCGAATCCCCAGAGTAAATTCAGTAAAGTAGTACCCGCATTGGCAGAATTGAGGTGTCGTGGTTGTGACGTCAAAGGCTTCATTACAACTTTGGTTACAACCCGTAATTATTGACGGAGTGAATAATAAACAGTTTCGACAGCACAGTTGAATTTTGACTATCCGCATTTTGGGTGAAAACGGGGCCGCGATGCCATTGGTAGACGATGCTTTGACAATTCAAAACAAAGCCTACGTCATCACTGCATTTTTACCCCTATAGACAAGTTCAAGTTAACATTTAAATGCGAATACGTACAATGAGGATAAAACTACCCTATACAGCATATTGTCTGTTGTATCGTAGACGATATTCCGTGCATTAACTCAACCTAACTTTAACGGCGGAGTTACAGGTGATTAGTTGCAATCTGCGGTTAAACTGAGTTCAAACCATCACGTAGTAGTTACTAGCTCCGAAAGGATAATGCGTTTGTTTCAATACGTCAATAAAGGTAACATACCACAAATGAAATGAAATGTTTAGGCGGTGAGAAATAAACGAACCATTAAACACCTCACCTCAAAAAATTGCGTTGAAATTAGTTATTTGCCGCAGGCCCTCGCCATCTAAAAAGGAAACGGTAAAAGTGAATGAGGTTTCACAACGAAAGCGTCCCCTTCGAATGAAAATTAAATCGCAATCAACCTCGGAAGTCAAACTAGAAACGGGAGATAGCTCACTTCAAGAGATCGTCGAATGAAATGAACGTTTCGTATAATTCAACTCGGCTCCGCGATAAAAAACACGTCTCGAAATTAAAAGCGCGCAGTTTTAATTCTCCGGGAAGTGGCGAAATCAAAAGTTTCACGATTCGAACGAACGAGAACGGGATCGGATGACGACGACCTGTAACGAACTAATCGCAAATATCCTCGACACGCGCAATCGATATCGAATCGATTTTATTACGATATAAACCCATTTTCCGCCTGATTCCTCAAAGTCCGTTTATTTAAGAAGTAATTTCAGTAAAATTGAAGAGAATAAGTAAAATGGCCGTTTTTTGGCGGCAAAAATTAGGAAGTTTAAATCCGCGTTTAATATTCAAGTAAACCTGCCGCGTGTAAGTCCTCCTCTGCTGTTTCTCAGTTGCCAGTTTCCCGTCACTTATCCAGTCGGCCGATTCGTGTACGAAAAATGTACTATTTTATTTTCGAAACTATAATAGTCAATCAATATCAACGATTTAAAGCGTAGTCGACTTGCCCAGGAGGAATATTCGTAATATGTTGGATTCGTTTTCGCCAACGTATGCAGTTGCAGTGTTGCTGTAATCGAGCGTTGAGGTTATCTCTTTACGTGTTTGTTCATTACTCAATGTGAACATATATTAACCAAATTCTGAATGTTACAAGTGAAAAAGTTATTGTGAAAGTTCGAGACGGTACAGCTCGTTAATGCGCATGAGTGCTGTTCGCCATTTGGTCAATTGGCGAGCCGTTCAGTCTTGAAGTTACCTGGTTGGGGCCCCTGACCGTCCTTCTGAGGGGCTTCTGAGGGCCCCTTACGCTTTTCATGCCGACAAAGGGATTAGTCCTATTTTCAACCCAACTACGCATTTTCCCCTCTTTCCTCCCAAATATTCCGTTGGTTTGACTCCTTCCCTCCCCCTATCCTCCTTCCCACATCTCAACTCTGGAACTCAGTAAGGGACATTCATGTTACACTCTCGTTCGCGCTCACAACGTTGTCCTTCCGTTTCTTCGGCGTGTAACTTTCCGTATTCTTATTCGGTTACCCTTTTGTAAACATTACGTGTTAAGTGTTCTATACAGTCTTCTACCACGCTCACCGAGTTCGCTTTTATTTTATCCTCAAACCCCCCTCTTGTGCGCCCAACAAGTGCATTGGGCAGTATAGGATGACGCGGTGACAGGAGCAAATCTAATTACTTCAATCTGAATTGAATGACATTTTTGGTATGTTAACATATTTTTTCTGAATAATACGAACATGTAAGGAAAGGTTTTTTTGCAACCCCCACGCCTCTTCCCTTCAAAATTTGGTACGTAACGTCTCGAGACACGGGATTCCAAATTTGTAATATTTGTCGACCGTCCAGGCCATGTTTTGGTTTTAACTAGCATGGTTAAAGAGTCTAAAGAGGCGTGGTCTTATTATCATGGTCTGTCGATGCCGAGTCGAGTAGAACGGGTTTCAGAGGTGTAGATCTGCGTCTAGAAGGCGTTGCGTCGTGCTAATTGCCGAGCGCTTCCTAGAAAATGTCAATTTTCGTTGTACTGTTATAGTCAGGCCATGTGCATATCGTTCACTAGCGTTTTTCGATGCTATTCGAATGTAATGGGTCTTGGGCGTTTGTGACAGCCTCAAGTTGGATACTTGGGAAATTATCGGAAATATTGATTCAAACATTACTACGCATCAACTTTAGGTTCATAGTTTAGTTTGTCAAACCGATCCGGCGGTATTGTTGTGTTGCGGTATTTTAAACGCAATGGGCCTTCTATTCTTCGTATTACGAGTTGAGTTGCCCGGTGCTGTCCGGTCGTTTGAGAAGAATTGAGGATAAGAGAACTTGTTTAGGAGCGAGAGAGAGTGAGTGAGTGAGAGAGAGAGAGCTAATCTCCGTCAGTTGGTAGTCAACCAACGTGTTGGCACGTGAATGCTGAAGCCGGGAGGTGACGACGAGGGCGATAGTGGGGCGGCTTCAAAATGGTGGTACAGGGAGCAAGAGCAGGAGATGAAGCTGGAGCAGAAGGCCTAGTTGAGTCGAGGAGGCTGCCAGTTGAGCTCGGCCAGACCTCTTCTCCAAGCAAATTGTCACCCTTCGTCACGATCACCTCTCTCGTGAAGTTATTATTCGTTGATATTACCACTACCGACAACGTTGATATTTCTCATGCCACCAACTTCTACCCGCTAAAATACCGCGAAATTGTGGAGCGGGCAGGTTTTACTCGACATCATGCTCTTTTCCCCTAAAAAAAAGGTTTTTTCTCTCGCTATATCTGAGGCTAAGGACAGCAAAACGTCCGAAAACCGTACCAGTGACTGCCATTGCGAGAGAACAGATGAATCAATTAGTAATTTCATTTTTAGCCTGCAGAATAACACGGGACGCCCGTATGAGGTTCAGCTCATAACTAAACACCATAGTGTTGAAAACCGTAACCCGTTGGGCAACCTCTTCGACGGAAGATTAATAGTGGCTATAACAAAATTGAGAGCAGCCTTGGAAAATCCGTAATTCAAGCTAACGCCGATTTTTGTACTTAATTTTTTCGGAGTGTTTCCACTATAATTCTAAAATTCTAAATCTGAACTTTCCCGTAAAAATCGTGCTGACAGTCATATCGATTACCCATTCGTCGATCGCTCAATAAACGACGTGACATAGGTCGCATCAATAAATTTCGGAAATGTGGAGTTCTACCATTCATTTTGTGGAATGTTAAGGGGTTATCAATTTCACAGAGTGAAAAATGGACTATAAATAATGAAAGTAACTAAAGCCATGAAAATCGCTGAATGTAAGTGGGGCTAAGGAATGTTTTATGATACGCTGCATCAGATATTTTTGCTTCATTTTCCAACAAATTTCTTCATTTCTTCAACACCTTATACCCTCGTCGACATATTCGCTCAATATCCTATTATTATTACCTTTAAAAATACTTTCATTAAAATTCTCTCTTTTTCTGGCAATCTGTACACTCAGATTCCTCAATAGACAGCTCACAATAACACAATAAGGCCGTAAAATTCTCATTTGTGGGAAAATGGCGAGAGCAGCACAGTAAATTGCCAAAAATTTCAACAAAAATTTTTCCTTATAAACTGCGCTAAAATCGATTTAGCGCAAATTTTACTATAATCTTCAGAAAAATTCAGTCGGTAGTTACATCAAGGGTTGATAATGACCCTCATAATGTATACAGAGGGCACTCCATAAATTCAGGAATTTCAGCCATCGTCGCTACACTCACTTCCACTTCTACAAGTTTTTACTTGATATCTCTGGAAAAGTGATTATTATCCTTATCAAAAAATCACGTTTACTGTATCATCGATTCTCGGTGTATCAACTGCCCAATAATAATCTTGGCACAAGTTGGAGCAGCACAGTTAATTCCAGAACTACCGCTTTCTGCCATCGTGAAGTGATGTTTTACCGAGTTCGAATGAACTGAGTGAAAAATAATTTTACTTGTTATAAAAAAACAACAACACCAGTTAATTTACGTTGCGTGATGCGGTGCAAATTCGATCGTCGATTATGGCTGGAGTTTTTAACTCGTTTCTCCATAACTTCGCATTTTTAAAATAATTTTGATCATTTTCTTTTTTTTTTTAACTATTTCCTCGATTGAACGTTTTTCAAAACAATTTTGAGAGCTATTCTCAAGTGTTTTCACACTGAGCGTAAAAGAGATTGGACCAGTAGTGGTACCAAGATCGCATTAATGGGAGCTGCACGGCTAAACCTTTATCCGTTGGTAATTTGTAGTTACTCGTAATTACTGGATTTGCAGGGCAATTCAAATTCTGAAGTTCGTCCGGTAGTTTCTATTTAATTATTGGTCTACAATAAAAATCTCTTAACGCGAATGTTAAAGAAGAGAGTTAATTTTTTGGAATTGATTGGGCTACAACAGTCAAATGAGCTACTGAGGGGAATATGGTATGAATAAACATGGCTTTGGTTCATTTCTGTTTGAGGAAAGCCGTATGATGCGTTCTACTTAATGTGTAAGCCATGAAACCCTCTTGAGAAGAAAAAGGGGGGGGGGGGCGCGACCTCTCGTTTGAATGACGAAGGAATATTCCGTACAGGCTAAACTCAATATTTCCCCATTTCTCAGCAGCTTTCATTTAACGATAGGAAAAGAAGATGAAAAACCGCGGGAATGAAGGGAAGGGGGATGGAGGAAAGGTCGAGTTATTACACAGTCGGGTTGGGAAACATAATAGAAAGGCGGAGGCTTTCGGTTTATCGAAGGTGCACTTTGAAAGAAACCAATCGGAGCATCCCCGCATTTTACCTTCTAGACGTTGGCAGCTCTCGAAGACCCGCTTTGAATAGCCTACGTGACTGTTTTAGAAAAATTACGGTACAGCGGCGATATGGGTCGAGGCGAACCGACTTGATGCCTCAATATATTCGTCTGGTAACCGAGGAAAATACAGTATCGATGCGGACGAAATAATCAGACCTTTGAAACGTCAATAACCGCCGGTACAGGGAGTAGAAATGTGGGGATGTTCGGTATCAAGAGTGTAGCCTGAGGTATGGTTATTTTGACCAATTTCTTAAATAATAATAAACGTATATGTATTTAGGCTGACAGTTGACTGCAAGTGAGTGACTTGGCCTTAAGAATATTATTTGACTCCTCCCCTTCCCATTCTTCATCAATTGAATTATACAAGAAGTGCTGCGAAAACGGTGAATAAAAACGTCAGTTTGAATTTCAGCATTCCTGAAGTTGGATATCTTATGACTAACACGGATTCGAGCATACTTGCATATGTTTCCCTGAATAGTACACATTGAAAGATGCCGTTTGATGGTATTTTCACCTCTCTGGAACCAGTAAAGCTTAAATTTATCGAGTATATAAAAACAGAACAGAATAGCGATGTGAGGGTGAGTATATAAGCGCAGACACACAGACAGGCTCTGAATGCGCGTGAACTGGTTGCGCGGATATCTGGATTGGAGAGAGAATGAGTAGAGCTGTGACTGGCTTGAGAGTTGATAGAGGAATGTCTGTAGTGAGCACTGGGAGGCGAGTGTATCTGGGAATAGCTGTTTGTGTGTGTGTGTGTGTGTGTGTTGGAGGACCTAAATCGAGGAGAGGGAAGGATATTTTGAAAGTCCAAAACCGGGAAACAGTTGGGCCGAACGCACCTGGTAAAGACCCGAGCTCAAGATCCCAACTACTTCGACCTGTGCCGTACAAATGGATATTCCCCTATTCTTGTCCAAATAGTTTATTTTTCTTTATGTCTCTTTCTTATTTCTTCGTGCCCTGTTCATTATTAAAGTTCGAAAACGCTAACCTACTATTGAAAAGCGTGCCTGGAGCAGATAATAAACCTAGTATTGAACCTTATGCGAACTCATTTGAGCACCAGTTACAACGCACTTCGAGGGTTGCAGGTTTTAGTCCTTTATCTGATTAGAGGACAGGCCACGAGCCACAAAGATCCTTTCACTTTAAAGAAGGGGGATGATTTGGAAGGCCAAATTAAGTTTTTGCATTTTACTATTAGTTGTCATTGCCAGTTTGTCTCATCGAGTTCGCGTGATTTGAGGTCCGCGATGGCGAAAGTTAAATAGGACGTAAGTGAAAATTCGGAGTGCAGACCCTTTAGATCCTAGATATATCATAAGTTATGGCAATTAGTAAACTTGGATCGTACAGGTCAGTATTTATAAGGAAAAACTGCACTAAAATAGATTTAGGTCAAAATCATACTAATTCATAGTGCTGCATTATACAGAAAATTTAACCATCCCCCGTTTTTGAGAAGAAACATTTGGTGTTTTAATCACTATAACAATAGTTGGATTTATCCTCTTATTCTGGCGTGCCATGGTAATTTGGTGGTTAAATATTACATTTTTGCCAATTTGGTTTCAATCGCGTACAGGCGTCACATTTAGTCAGTCGAAATTTACGTATAGAGTTGTTACCACATTCACCTGCAACTATTTTATCTGTACGTTCTCCACAAATCTGATAGGAGGTTACAAGTGGCCATAAGATAATCGAAGTAACCCCTAATTCCACAATTCAAACAAACATTTTGTACAATAACCTTTTCTCAGTGTTTCTTATATAATTACTTAAGTTAACGTACCTGTTGGGTGAGTCCATTAAGTCCGTGAGTTAACTCACCAGCCAGAGGAGACGGACTCACCTCACAGGTACGTTAACTTTAGTAATTTGCCTACTGGCGGACATAACCCAATTGCTTCAATATCTTTTATGATTTCTTGACTGTACTCACGAACCTCCCTCAACAATTCATGTCGTTAGCCCCATTTTTTACCTATACGTTGAAATTTGCTATACGTTTCTGCGCAAAACGTTACGTCTTACAAGTTCTTCGGTAGGTCAATAATAAAACGGAGAAAGG
Organism: Pachypeltis micranthus; assembly: GCA_020466155.1. Classification (NCBI taxonomy): domain Eukaryota; kingdom Metazoa; phylum Arthropoda; class Insecta; order Hemiptera; family Miridae; genus Pachypeltis; species Pachypeltis micranthus. Next base: position 18,008,824 of record CM035769.1, read on the forward strand.
GCGATTGTATGTTTCCACTAAATCCGAGTTACAACGTTAGATCGATTTAGTTGGTTAGTCATCATCAGTAGGAAGAACGCAACTGAATAAGACAGACGGGCAGGCAGGCCAACACCCAGCCAGAGAGGCAGGCAGACACACATACAGAGAGGCAGGCAGGCAGACTGGAAGGCAGGCAGGCAGGCAGACATACAGACAGAGAGGCAGGCAGGCAGGCAGGCAACATACAGACAGAGAGGCAGGCAGGCAGACAGACAGAGAGGCAGGCAGACAGACAGAGATACAGGCAGGCAGACACACAGACAGAGAGGCTGGCAGGCAGACACACAGACAGAGAGGCAGGCAGGCAGACAGACAGAGAGGCAGGCAGGCAGGCAGGCAGGCAACATACAGACAGAGAGGCTGGCAGGCAGACACACAGACAGAGAGGCTGGCAGGCAGACACACAGACAGAGAGGCTGGCAGGCAGACACACAGACAGAGAGAGAGAGAGTGAGAGAGAGAGAGAGAGAGAGAGAGAGAGAGAGAGAGAGAGAGAGGAGAGAGAGAGAGACAGAGAGAGAGAGAGAGAGAGAACATTTTATACACCATAAAGTGATAGGCCGAATCTGGTTTTCCCTGTGACAGGCTTGATGGGAGAGCGGGATAGGTTGGTGTTGTGAGAGGAGGGAGGGGGGTTGTTACAATAAGGTAAACTAGGTTATTGCACAAATGAAGCCATCAGTGGAGGAATCGTCGAGGAATTACCTCATTTAAACATTTATCTGAACCGTCACTTTTGATCATTTCAAATTTTTCAAGCACATCCCTTGAGGAAAAAATTGAGAAATTGAATGTATTGCGTATCCGTTAGATCAATCGGGAAGGAGTGACGGGATTCATTCGAGGGATTTGCTTAAGCCGAACCACCCTTGCCATCCTAATAATCCTTCTCGTGCTCCTCAACTCTTTCCTTACATTTTCGCCATGTTTGCCCACAATGCTCTAACCCACAAGAACATTTTAATTTATACACTCCGCTTCTACCTTCTAATTTGTATTTTACCTCTACCTGAGCCTAATGAAGACTGTTTTGATTTTTAAATCCCACTTTATACACACCACATGTTGGAATTTTAGATATTTATTCAGGAACCGCCCTTAAGTTATGCAAATACATTTTTTATTTTCAACTGCAACCTCTCTAACTAGATTTGAACCCCCCCCCCATCTTATCTTCTTTCTATGAATCTTATACCAAATAGAATGATCTATTCATTATAACCATTTGCTCGCCACTAATATTTCTGATTATTCATTAAGCTATTTTTCCTTAATCATTGGTACAGATAACGATCGATTGACCATACTATCGAAAGCAGGTTGTTTGTGACCTCGTGGATGGTTTGACGAGTTACGAGTAGTAATATAAATATAAGCATCTTTTCTATAAATAGCAAACTCATGCTGCTCGCATCTAATTGTTGGACGCTGCCATGAAAAGAATTTAGCTGTCTTTCTGTACCTGAAAGAATACCCAGATTATAAGTGAGGTTGAGGAAAGTTGAGTGATGCGCGTGCACCAGATATTTTATTCATTCCTACTCAAAGATGAGAGGTCACTGCAGTACGTTACGCCCTTGTTATTGCAATTCCACAACTCCCACATCACCACATGCGAACCAAAAGGAACGAAGGACGAAACTGTGAACGTAATCTTACTGGCACAATTGTGAACTCAATCAAGTAATAATTTCGTTGTACATGAATGGAAAATATTAAGTAAATGCGAGAATAGCCCGCTTACATATTGAGTGAGTAGACAATTAAGTGACTTCTTTAAAAATTTAAAAATAACGTGAGCTCAGAATTGAATATTAAGCAGTTTAGTACGAGAGAACGAATCAATCAATTCAGATCACTACTCACTCCTTTGTGGAACAAATTTTATTCGGTAACACTAATTTACACCACTGACTCAATAAGTAACAATTATACGGGACTGAGAAAAAAGCGGCTTCTAGTTCGATCGCTCCACTTCCAATTCGGACATCAAGCCACCTGCCGATTGTATCCTTAACAACCTTTGTTATAAGTCGCACTATTCTAATGGGCACAACTGGAGGTTTATACTTCATTTACCGTTTATAATGATCGTTCATCTGAAATAAAATGACTTGAGAGGAAGTAATTCAGTAATTTCGACGGCATCGTTCAGCCTTCTTAGAGCTCAACTCATGAGCAATCAACTGGGCCAGACTATTCAATGATGAATAAAAGAGCAATGATCCAATGAATGATTCTTGAATATTCCTAATTCAGGAAAGGGGAAAAGGAGATGTAACAACCCCCTCAACCCATCCGCGGATGACAAAGCAAGTTGACAGAGCGTTAAAATATGTAATTCATCGCTCAAAGCTCAGAGGAGCGTTTGAAGGGAAAACACCTGATTTTAGTAGTAAATGAGGAATTAGTTCCATCGGGGTTTACTCCTCTGTCGTTGCCCTCTTAACGAGCTGGAGCTCAGTTTTAAGGGGAGGGTGAGTTGCTCGAAGGAGCAGTGCCCTTTTCCTCCCTCCGAAACCCTTGAAATTAATGGCAAGACTTTGGCATCTCACTGACTCGTAACCAACTCCGCTTCTAACTTTATTTCGAGGGCGACGGAGTAGCGGATTATCCCGATTCATGGCTGGGAGGGGAGATAATTGCGAGTGAAGCAACAGAACGCGAAAATACGACCAACGTTGTACAGCCATCGGTGGATAATTTTCGTCTGTTACAATTAAATCAGGTCTAGTTACGCGGCCGATATCACTTTACACTAAAAACCAACCACCCTACTTTCCTAAGATTTTGATCACTCTACTAAATTAACTCGACGTTCTATAAATTGTTAGTAAATCGATGCGGCTGTCCCTATTCACGTCACAACCACTGCAAAGGGTACATGTGAGCCTATCAAGACGATTTATTTGGAAACTTTCATGTTTATTGTAGCGGAATTACTAGAAAACCGGTACAAATTATTACACAACGGTTGTTACACGAAACGACCTGACTACACGGGTGCGACGGAAATGTCATAATCCAAGCGCCTGTAGGCAACTGGCCCGACGTGATGATGAAACGATTTCTTTCGCTGTATTGTCCCGTAGTTCTTTGGCTCACTGCACGAGTAATTACAGTGATTTCCCTGTTTTCGCTCTCGTTCCATCCCACCCGTAACCGATAAATGCCTCAAAACTGATACCAAACATGAAACGTAATTGCAATTAAACTGTCAAAATTGCGATTTAGATCATTTTTTAAACCGTTTTTCGCCCATAAAAAACCATGGGATTCGTCCGATCGGCACAACATGATACCAAATGGGATTTTTGTGCAAAAGAAAGGATTTTTAGGCGTAAAACGGACATTGCACATTTGGAATCCTGATGTCTTGAAACGTAGTGCCAAGTTTCGATTGGTGGGCGGGGGGTTGTAAACAAATGTTCCTGACACTAAACATGAGTGTATTCTGAATGAATAATAAATAAAAAAAATATGAGAAAAGTTATTCAAAGAAAAAGAGTTAGCATTTCGTGGGATGCTCCTCATTATATTCAGTCATTAACCTTCATTATGTGACCAACTCATTGGACTACCAACACGATTCTCTTTAGACCGCTAGGATCGTATCAGCAGGATTTCTAAAAAAACATAAACCTGAGTGAATTGGATTTGGGCCGAAATATTTGATAATTTAATTGTGCTACTATTATCGTGCTACTCCAATTTGGTTTAGCTGTTCCCTTTTAATCCTACGCATAATTACACCTGCACACACACGGTCCACGTTTGAGTTTAGTCAATGGACAATTTGATACTTAACGTTCAAGACATCGGTATTCCAAATCTGCAATGTGCCGTTTGTGCCATTAACGTAGCGCAAAATTCGTTCTTTTGCGCAAAAATCCAATTTTGGTATCCAATTGTGCTTGCCTGCTCGGCAATCCGATCTGAAGAAGCCTTCTCACGGCAAAAAATGGTTAACAAAATTAACCAAAACGCACTTTTGGCAGTTTTATCGCAAATACGCCGTGTTCGATATCGTTTTCTAAATATTTTTAGATGCTGAGTCAAATGAAAATATCTGGTGCGTTGCAACACACAACTTTCCTTAGCTCTACGTCAACTCAATCGGGTACATGGCTTTTTTTCTAATTACTCAATTCATTTATCACTCAGTTAATTTGAACTTGGTCAAACAACGCTTCACGGCGGCAGAAAGCGGTAGCACTCACAGTTCCGGAATTTATTGTGCTCATTAAGCAGCCTCATTAATTATCTGTGTACCAATTGCTCAATAATGGTCCTGCGATGAGTACGAGCAGCACAATAAATTCCGGAACTGTGAGTGCTACCGCTTTCTGCCGCCGTGAAGCGTTGTTTGACCAAGTTCAAATGAACTGAGTTATAAATGAATTGAGTAATTAGAAAAAAGCCATGTACCCGAGTGAGTTGACGTAGAGCTAAGAAAAGTTGTGTGTTGCAACGCACCAGATTTTTTTAAAATACATTCTAGTAACATTTCAGCGGAGTTTAAAAGGGAAAAAACCGCGCTAACCGATTTTCGTAGAAAATTTGGGTAATTTATTCTGCTGCTCTCGTCATTTTCCCACGAATGGGAATTTTATGGTATAGTTGCCATATTGGGATTTAACAATATAAAAAATTTAATCAAAATCGTTGGAGCTGTTTTTGAGAAAACAAATATTTGGTGTTTTTATCACTATGATAACTATAGTTGACTTTGGTGGATTTGGTTCGTAACCATATTTTGGCGTCCCATGGTAACGTGGGGGTGAGATATCAAGTTTGAGCTGATTTGATACGGTCGTTTTTTTCTAAAAATCGTTCACAGACACACATACACACACCTAGATTGACACACACAGACCATTTTTCCATAAAAAAATGACAGTAAATATAGTGGGCCAAAGTTCACTAATTGAAAGAACTAGTTGGAAACATGTAAGGAGCTGTTTTTACTTTCCTTGCTCTACGAAGTAGACCCAGGGTGAATGTTATGTAATCGGCTGAAGGAGATAAATGGAGTTCTCTTCAGATCTTTTAGGTTTAAGAGAGGCTGCAGTTGCTTCTCCCTCCCTATTTGGGAAAATGGTCTGTTGGTCTGTCTTGTGTGTTCCACCATCTGTGTGTGTGTCCCATTCCGAACCCTTTTCCTGTTTCCAAATTCAGCTCAAACTTCATATTTCACTCTGAGTCCTTCATGGGTTCGCCAAAATAAGGGTTTGAACGAAGAATCCTGAAGATATAACTATAGTTATCATAGTTCATTTTCTTTCGTTTCTTATTTTCTCAAAAACGCTCTAAGCAGTGTTTGATTAAAGGCGTTTAATTTAATTTTTATTTTTTTAAGTATCGTTCTGTTGGAATTTTGATTGGAAGGAGAAGTCTGTTTTTCAATACATATATATTGGTTATTCCCCCGAAATCGATTTCTAGCGCAGTTTTTACAGAAAACCAATATAAATCAGCTTAAACTTGATGTCTAGCCTACAGGTTACCATCCCACGCAATAATGAGGGTATGGGCAAAATCCACCGAAAGATTAACTATAGTCATCATAGTGATCAAAACACTCAAATCGTTCCGTTGTAGTCAAAAACGGCATGTAACGTATGGTTTAATTGGTATTTTTGCTATATTGATAGCTCTCAATCGGCAATGATACTGAGGTTAAAATTCTCTGTTCATTGGGAAAATTAAAGCACGTTAAATTATCATAATTTTCGACCAAAGCGTTTTTCGCGCAGTTTTAACTGTGGTAAATGCAGGTCTGAGGACGATTCCGTAGGGCACTACGAAAAATTGGTATTGTAGTCAATCCAATACCTAAAGTTTTGGGGAGCTGTTTAAAAATGCCACAGGTTGTACATAAGGTACACTCCAGAAATTCCTGAATTTCAACTACCGCCATTCGCTTCCACTCCGACCATTGTGAACAGGACAATGTCTTCATCTTCCTATAACTCTGCACAAGTGATTACTATCCTTTTTTAAGATTGTGTCTTCCAGCGATTGCACCGATGTTTCCAGAGTGCTCAATAATCCGCGTCCTGCAAGAGTACGAGAAGCACAATAAATTCCGGAACTGTAAGCGCTACCGTCTTGATCGGCAGGGGAGAACCTTTGTTTGAGATATGTTCTAATTACGGACTGAGTGATAAATGAATTAATTGAATAATATCTGGTGCGTAGCAACACAAGTGAACTTTCCGCCACCCTTTAAGTTCGAACACCACCAGATATTTCAATAGGCGTTGCGCGCCTGGATATCTTCGTTCAATGCGTATTTTTGGAACAGTGAACATTTATCGAGATAACGGATGGTAGGGACTTTAAGCTGAGAGGTACTCCGCAGTTGCTTCTCCCTCCCTGGGCGGGTTTTGGTTTTGGTTTCTTGAGAAAATACGAATCCCTGATAAATTAAGGTTCCCATTCGACAAATCCCCTTTTCTGAGTTCCCCTTTTTCGCGTTCTGATATCTCCGTTTTGGGTTCTTCTAGAGAAATAGTTATGGATGAACGAAGATATCTGGTCGTTTCGACTAAAAGACATTTTCTTCGTTTCTTATTTTTGGCATGTCATAAGCAGTGTAGAAAGGCGTTTAATTTAATTTTTATTTTTTTAAGTATCGTTATTTTCAACACATTTTCATTTTTATCTCTGCTCAATGGACTGTTTTTCAGATACATATATATTGAGTTATTCCCCTATGTTATTAACTATTCGAAAATATCCTGAGAGTTTACAGAAACAATATAAATCTCTTGGCGATGCTGGTTTCATCCCCACGTGGTGTTTGACTGAAGATTTTTATTCCGTCACAAATAACTCGTCGTTCACCGTATTTTCAGGAGATGTTTCGTATGGTTTATTGAAGAAAAGTTAGGTATTGAATTAGGAGAAGATGGATCTCGGAGGTCTGAGCTAAAATCGTTAGAGCTGTTCAGGAGAAAAATTAAACCCGTTGTGTAATAATTTTCGTCCCCACCCCCCTTCCCATCGGCCGAAATGCAGGTCTGAGGACCTTATTCCGTTGGTGTCTACGAAAAATTTAACGAACAAAACGAAATATCAACTAGTTTTGGGGAGCTGTGGCCGCCGCAAATCGAACTACAGACACACATCAATACACACACACATCTTTCCACACACACACATTGTGAACACACACATGTCTTCATCTTCCACGCGCCGAAATTAGGTTTTTCCAGCGATTGCTCAGTAGGCCTCCAAACGTAAAGATCTGAAGAAAAACCCAAACGTTTTTTGATCGGCAGGGGGAGAAGGGATATGCCCTTGGAAGGACGGACTGCGCCAACGTACTTAACCAAAAAAGGAACTGTGCATACTTACACATTTATATTATGCAATACATACACCCTAAACAGTTGACGAGTCAGTCAAAAGGGAACAAACTTTCTCCATGATATTTCATTGAAATAATATTCATTATAATCACATGGCGACTCTGTTAGATCGGTCTTATTTCACAACAATAAAATACGAATGAGATGGTATTGTCCTGATAATACGAATAATGAACCAAACGTCGTGATGAGGAAGCGCAAGGCAAAGAACTGGCGACAACAGCCCGTCACTGGTGGATCGGCAACACGCACTACAGATCATGTGTGAACGAGCGGTAGCTTTAGCGCCTTAACCAGAGCCTTATGTCTTAACGACGTTATAGCGAGAATGTTTGAATGAAGGGTTGAAATCTTACTGAGGGCAAAGCAAGGCGTCCAAAACCAACGCTTATCGGAGGATTTAACCTCATTAAAAATAAATAAATACATAAAAAAAGCTTAAAGCTCGATATTAGGTGTCTGTGCATCGAATTTGGAACAGTTTGACTAACCCGTTTAGCGGAGTTTCAATTATGGACTCGGGAGGTCGACGAGTCCTCGGGAGTTAACGCGTATTCTGCTTCCCAGATATCAACTCGTCTCATCAATCACCGCAAGGAAGCCTCAGTGATGAGTTTTCTAACGGAACGGCTCCGCCCTTCGAAGTTTGCTCCCTTTTAAGGGCGTGCCAGATTTAGGTTGGGAACCTCCAGCGCCTCGGAGTTCCTCTTCTAAGAATTTTAGATGCCCTGCCGGTTAATAGTATTAGATCATGGCCACTCGCCCATCCAGAAGAGCCCAAATGTTAAATACCCGGGAGTCCATTGTCTGACGCATAAAATCCCTAACTGGCGGGATAAGCCAACAAAATCAGGCAACTACACACTCAGACCTTTGGAGTATTTTCGTTCAGTTCAGATTGAATTCCAATCCAGAAGCCGCATTTACACTCAGTTCGCAGTACGTTAATTCATGTAGCTATACGATGCGTCTTTAATATCGCTCATACAATATATACAGGGACTACTTCAGAAATGCTGGAATTTCAAACGCTGATGTTTCACTTACTACCGTTTCCTAACATTTTTACCGGATAACTCTGGAAAGTGATTATTATCCTCTACAGCATCATCAATTTTCTGTGCGCAAATTGCTCAATAATAGTCAAGTCATGAGTATGAGCAGCACAATACATTCCGGAACGGTGAGCGCTACCGCTTTCTGCCGCCGAATAATGAATTGAGTTAGTACAAAAACTCACGATGCGCTAATTCACGCAAGGCTAAAGAATTTTTAAATTGTGATTCTCAAGCACGTACCACACTCAACGTCACATTTGACAACGAGGTAGCGAAATGCGAAATTGAAAAAGGTGCGTTAGGTCAATCATAAACAGACAATTCAACAGTAAACAGAGAATATTCATCTTCTTATTTGAAAGTCACCCTCATTCATATTTATCTGATTCCGTTTTAGTATAACTAATTTTTACGCTTTTAAGAGCCGAAACAACTGAACTCGACAAAAACGCGAAAAGTCACTCAACATAAATCATTTAGACGGCTCGACAAATTCAGGTGTCGCCCGTTTCACTCTTCTCATGGCGGATTTTCAAACTTCGGCGGAAAGTCGAGGTCTGGTTTTAATTGAAGATTGAAGTCTCAACTTGAACTCCGCGCGATGAAATAAAAGCGGAGGCTTGGATGGTTGGTATTGGGTGGTGGTGGTGGTGGAGGTGGGGGGGGGGTAGAGGCAACTCAATTCAAAGAAATAACGGGCTTTTGTGAAATAACAAGAACTGACCTTTTCTCCTGGCAAGTTTTCAATGTTTCCGACTTGTTTCTTACTTCGGCTCCGCTAACGCAAACCCTTCGAAGGGCACCGACCAACTTCTCGATGGAAACCTCAGTCTATTCTTCGCGAATACGGGGGTTTTAATTGTTCTCTATTATTCTTCCAGTCGATCCGATTCAAGCGGAAATATCAGGTGAGACGCATCACAACATTTTCCTTGGCCCTACGTGCGTTGGTGATTTTAGGGGCAAATTCATGTTATTAAACGCTCATCGTATAGGCACTTAATTGGACCATCTGAATTTTTCTGGAGATTCTAGTAACACATGAGCGTGGAATTAACAAAGTAATTGCTTGGTTATTTACTGAGCCCCACAAAAGAGAATTTTATAGCACTGCTCGGTCACTTGGTACTTGGTGCGGTGTTCCTGGTTAAACAACTTTCCATTGCCCCACGCGCATTCAATGGTTTTCTTGACTCTAGCAAATATGTTTTTCATTCTGTTTATAGCAAGGTTCCGCATGACAGCGGGAGGCGCTTATGGTTTTGTAATTTATTGTGTTGCTCCTACTTGTGTCAAGACCATCATTGAGCAATCAACACACAGGAGATTTATGAAATTATCGACGAGATTTTTTGAGAAGTATCGAGTTCGTCGTTTTCAAATAACCGGCTAAAAACTGTGAGAAATTGTAATAAGAGAAATGTCGGTGGTTGACGTTCCGGAATTTCTGGAGGAGCTTCTAACAATCAAGAGTGGTTTTCGACTACCACTTCAATTTTTCTGAAGATCCTAGTAACATTTCAGCCGAGTTAATTAGGAAAAAACTGCGCTAAACTCTATTGGTGGTCTGCTCTCGTAACTTTCTCACAAACAAGAATTTTACGTTATTACCACTTGAAGCTGTCAATACAAATATCTGGTGCGTTGCAACACACAACTTTCCTTAGCTCTACAACAATTCACTTTGTACATGGCTAATTCTATTTAATCAATTCATTTATCACTCAGTTAATTTGAACTTCGTCAAACAAAGCTTTACGGCCACAGGAAGCGGTAGCGCTTACAGTTCCGGAATTTATTGTGCTGCTCATACTCATTATAGGACCATTATTGAGCAATTGGTACACAGATAATTAATGAGACTGTAAATAAAAATTTTTTGAAGAAGGATAGTAATTACTTTTGCAGAGTTATTGGTTAAACACCTTCAGAACTGGTAGTAAGCGAAATGACAGTAGTTGAAATTCAGGAATTTCTGGAGTAACCCCCATGTATCTCATGAGCGTTTTTAAACTCTCACCCTTTAGGTATTGGATTGGACTACAATACCAATTTTTTTAAACATTCTACAAGAATTCCAGCGAAGGTTATAAGGAAAAAACTGCGCGAAAAACGCTTTTGGTCGAAAATTTTGAAAATTCTGCTCTCGTCATTTTCCCACGAATTAGAATTTTATAGTATCATTGCCTTATTGAGAGCTATCAATATAAAAAATGTAATTAAAATCGTTAGAGCCGTTTTTGAGAAAAATTTTTTTGTGTTTTTATCACTATGATAACTATAGTTAACTTTCGGTGGATTTTGCTCATACCCTTATTTTGGCGTTTCATGGTAACCTAAGGGATAGATATCAAGTTTGAGCTGATTTGGTACGGTGGTTTTCTCTAAAAATCGTTCACAGACACACAGACCATTTTCCCAAATAGTGTTTTTCGGACTCAGGGGGGCCTGAAACGTAAAGATCTGGAGAAAACTCACAATTTTTTTTCAGCCGAATACATAACTTTCCTTTCTACTTCGTAGAGCCAAGGAAAGTAAAAAAGTAAACAAAATCGTTGTAGTCGTTTTTGAGAAAAATCGTCACTTTTGTTTTGACATTTTACGTCTTTATTTTGCTACATAAACTCGAAAATTGTAACGGCCAAGCGTCATGAAATTTAACCTTGAGGCCGATTGGACAAGGCAACGTTTTAACCCGAGTTGCAAGCTACATCCCCTGTGGCGTAATGCATAGGGCATCGGTCTCCTAAACCGGAGGTTGTGGGTTGGAGTCCCACCAGGGTTACGATTATTTTTTTGACATTTTATGTCTTTACTTTGCTACATAAACTCGAAAATGTAACGCGGGATATGTAACGGAGAAGCGTCACTAAATTTGTGTTGGGTTAAGTGCATGGTAACGTCTGTTACAAAATCTAACGCTTGGTAACATCACACTTTTTAATAACCTCAGTGATTAAGTGTTGATGTCAATTGCAATTGACGCGGCCATTATATCGAAACCATCAACGAGCACAATCAAATGTAGTTATCATTGCATAAAAAATAAAAGATCTTTGAGAAAACCGAATACAGTCGGATTAGTTCAACCGTCAATGGCGTTCACAGAGACACACATTTACTGGGTTTCTACCAACTAGCTTATGTTAGTAGTTAGCAAAATTTGTTCACTCCTCAACGCGAAGTGCTGTAATTCTTTTTAATGAGCTCACAATTTATTTTATTAAAAACACCGTATTTGGACAAAATTGATGAGTAGAGTGTTGTTTGATGTCTTTTTTTGTGTGGTCTGTACACTCTTTATTTTATTAGAGTATGCATTACCCCACGCTACGATTCCGTAATTTAACTGAGATTGCACCAAAGCGTTGTAAACCATTAATTTTGTTTTATTGTTTCTAATTTCAAAAAAGGTATTAGCTTTCTAATTCTTTTATTTACAATTTCGGCTTTGAGTTCCCATGAAATAGTTTGGTCCATTTGAACTCCTAGGTATCTGATGCTATTAGTTTGATGGATCACTGGGCAATCACAATTTGGGTTACAATAAATTTTGTTATGACAAACCAATCCATCAATTGTGGGAATGCCTTTTTTCTGAGGGAGAAAGCAACATATTTAGTTTTGTCATGATTCAATATTAGATTTACCCAGGAGTTACCGGTAATCATCAGCGTACGACACCAACTCTCCCCCAATTTGAACTGACGTAGTCAACTATAGTTAGCTTTGAGCTGTAGTCGCTTCATAACTTTATTTTGGAATCCCACGGTTATCTACAGACAGAGACATTAAGTGAGCTGATTTATTAGCTGATTTGATCTTTTTCAATACCCATTCAGACGTGAAGATCCGAAGATAACTCAAACTTAGCTCTACGTCAATTCGCTTTGTAAATGGCTAATTCTATTTAATCGATTCATTTATCACTCAGTTCCTTTGAACTCGGTCAAACAAAACGTCACAGCAGCAGGAAGCTGTAGCACCTACAGTTATGGAATTTATTGTGCTGCTCGTACTCATTGCAGGACCATTATTGAGCAATTGGTATACAGAAAATTAATGACGCTGTGAACAAAAATTTTTTGGAGGATGAAAGTAATCACTTTCGCAGCGTTATTGGGTAATAACTGTTAGAACTGGTAGTAAGCGAAACGACAGTAGTTGAAATTCAGGAATTTCTGGAGTGAGCCCCATGTATTTCATGAGCGTTTTTAAATACTCACCATATAGGTATTGGATTGGACCTCAACACGACTTTTTTTTAAACATTCTAGTAACATTCCAGCGAGGGTTAAAAGGGAAAAACCGCGGCAAAAACGCTTTTTGTCGAAAGTTTGATAATTTATTGTGCTGCTCTCGTCATTTTCCCACAAATGAGAATTTTATGGTATAATTATGTTATTAAGAGCTATCTATATAAAATATTTAATCAAAATCGTTAGAGTCGTATTTGAGAAAAATAATTTGGTGTTTTGATCACTATGATAACTATAGTTAAATTTCGGTGGATTTTGCCCATTTTGGAAATTTTATGGTATAATTGCTTTCATAAGCTGTTATAAAAAATTTAATCAAAATCGTTAGAGCTGTTTTTGATACAACAAAATTGGTGTTTTGATCACTATGATAACTATAGATAACTTTCGATGGATTTGGTACATACCCTTATTTTGGCGTCCCACGGTAACCTGCGGGCTAGATATTATGTTTGAGGTGATTTGGTTCGGTCGTTTTCTCTAAAAACCACACTTAAATCGATTACGTCGAAAATGTAGGTAATTTATCGTGCTGCTCTCGTCGTTTTCCCACAAATGGGAATTGTACGGAATAGTTGCCTTATCAGGAGTTATCAGTATAAAAAGTTTAATTGAAATCGTTAGAGCAGTTTTTGAGATATAATATTTGGTGTTTTGATCACTATGATAACTATAGATAACTTTCGATGGATTTTGCCCATACCCCTTATTTTTGCGTCTCATGGTAACCTGTAGGCTAGACGTCAAGTTTCAGCTGATTTGGTACGGTTGTTTTCTCTAAAAACCGTTCACAGACACAAATACACACACACACAGATCATTTTCCCAAATAGTGTTTTTCGGACTCAGGGGGGTCTGAAACGTAAAGATCTGAAGAAAACTCAAAATTGTTTTTCAGCCGAATACATAACTTTCCTTCCTACTTCGTAGAGCCAAGGAAAGTAAAAACATTTTCTGTCGCTTACATGGCTTTCTTTTCTACTTCGTGTTGAGAATGATTTGATGAGCATTTTGAAATCGATGTGTCGGAAGCAGCTTTGAAAAAAGCGAAAACGAAACTTTCAGTTCTGGTTATAGTTTTGATTAACAGAGAGACAATTTTTCAAATGTTAAATCCTATTTAGTCTGTTTGCTAACAGTAATTTTTCAAATGCCAAACCATTTTTAATAAATTTTTCACCAACTTTTCTCAACTTTTTGTGAAAATTACGCCCGATTTTTAAATTTTCTGCACATTTTTGTTTCAATTTCTCAAAAAACATTAAGTTGTTTCTTCAACATTTTCTTTCAGTTTCAACGCAATTTCTTAACGATTTTTGATGCCCTAACGGTTCATATTTGATTTTTTCACGTGAACAGTTTTGGGGAGGAATTTATTTATTGAATTTCGCGAAACTTTATGTTCAACTTTCTAAGAATATTAGCACGGGTGTCATTCGATGACTGGATAATTTTTATTCGTTTGTAAATGATAATTACTGAATTTACGAATAACCTGTTTCAATTTAACAGCATTGAGGGATTTGTGCAACATTTTTCAACAAAAGTTCATCAATGTCTAAGTCCCTTGACGGCGGTTATTATTTTGTGTTATCTTTTCACCTATTTCAAACTTAATCTTCGCACGAGTTAGTAAACTGAATTTCCAACCACTTTACGCTCTATTTTCCAATACTGTCGCACGATTTTCATTTGAATACAATTTGATTACAGTTTCAAATGATTTTTACTAAATTTTATCGACATTGTTTTCCATTTTAACTTTCCTTGGCTCTACAAAGTAGGAAGGAAAGTTATTTAATCGGCTAAAAAAAATCTTTCTTCAGATCTTTACGTTTTAGACGTCATGCACGCCTCCGATTCTAGTGCAGAGGAAACAAGAAACCTCGTGCTGCTCCACTGTAGTTTCTACAACAGTGAGCGACGGCTGTTGGGAGGGCAAACGAACTTAACAGCATTGACTGCTACAAAGCAAGCCTACACCCATTTTGTAGAGTTCGCGAAGAAGCGCGAAGAAACGTGGTCATAGTTGATGTGTTCTTTAGAAACTCGCCACCTAAGTAAATAGTTAGGCCGGGTGGGAAACCAGATTAAGAACTTCTCCCAGACGGTACGGGATTCCTCAGGTGGTCACCTCCGCGCGGTCAGACACGGGCAACAGCTCCCTACCGGGAGACTGGCTGACGACCAAATACCCGCCGTACTTCCGCAGGTCTGAGTTCGGTGGATGCTGCAGGGGGCCGGCCTCCGACACATTAGCGAAACACCAACTTCCCTGACTGATATTTAGGGGTTTGGGAATAGTCATCAAATAAGGAAACAGACCTGTGTCTGTGGCAGTGAACGATTTTTAGAGACTGCACCGAATCAGCTCAAACTTGATATCTCTTGATAGCCCGCAGATTACCATGGGACGCCAAAATAAAGGTATGTACCAAATCCATCGAAAGTTATCTATAGTTATCATAGTGATCAAAACACCAAATATTATTTCTCAAAAACTGCTCTAACGATTTTAATTAAACTTTTTATACTGATAACTCCTGATAAGGCAACTATTCCGTACAATTCCCATTTGTGGGAAAACGACGAGAGCAGCACGATAAATTACCTACATTTTCGACGTAATCGATTTAAGTGTGGTTTTTAGAGAAAACGACCGAACCAAATCACCTCAAACATAATATCTAGCCCGCAGGTTACCATGGGACGCCAAAATAAGGGTATGTACCAAATCCATCGAAAGTTATCTATAGTTATCATAGTGATCAAAACACCAATTTTGTTGTATCAAAAACAGCTCTAACGATTTTGATTAAATTTTTTATAACAGCTTATGAAAGCAATTATACCATAAAATTTCTATTTGTGGGAAAATGACGAGAGCAGCACAATAAATTATCAAAATGTTCACCGAAAATCGATTTTATTTCCTTTTAAACTCCGCTGGAATGTTACTAGAATGTTTAACAAAAAATCTGGTGCGTTGCAACACACGACTTTCCTTAGCTCTGCGTCAATTCACTCGGGTACATGGCTTTTTTCCACTTACGCATTTCGTTTATCACTCAGTTCATTTGAACTTGGTCAAACAACACTTTACGGCAGCAGGAGGCGGCAGCGCGAATAGTGAATTGACGTAGAGCTAAGGAAAGTTCTGTGTTGCAACGCACCAGATATTTTCATTTGACTCAGCATCTAAAAATACTTAGAAAACGATATCGAACACGGCGTATTTGCGATAAAACTGCCAAAATTGCGTTTTGGTTAATTTTGTTAACCATTTTTTGCCGTAAGAAGGCTTCTTCAGATCGGATTGCCGAGCAGGCAAGCACAATTGGATACCAAAATTGGATTTTTGCGCAAAAGAACGAATTTTGTACGCTACGTTAATGGCACAAAACGGCACATTGCAGATTCCAGTTCCGGAATTTATTATGCTGCTCGTACTCGTTCGGGAATGCGTACGCGCAGCCCTAAAATTACAGCTAAGGAAAGTTGTGTGTTGCAACGCACCAGCTATTTACTCAACTTATTATTGTATTTTCGTATTTATATTAACATACGAACTAATGTTATGCTACGTTTTAAGGGCCTGAGTCGGAAAAACTCCTTTTGAAAAAATGGTCAGTTGGTGAACGCAATTGAAAGACGATAGCGAAACCAAATTGAGCGAAATTTGACATTTACTCGGGGAAGTTATGGTGGGACCCCAAAGTTATGAGAAAACTCGGCCAAAAATTAAAGTGATCGTAACACCAAATATATTTTTCCTAAAAAGCGGGTGGAACAATTTTGATTACATTATTTGTGTGGTTAGCTCCAAATGACTCGTCCCTCTAAAAAAATGTTCGCTTATGAGAAAATCACGAAAGCAACACAATAAATTATTTAACAATTTTGAATAAACTCGGTTCCAGCTCAGTGTTTCCCGCATAAATCTCGCTTATATGATAGCGTTCTCAAATAAATCAGAATAGTAGTTCAATAAGCTGTCTTATGACGAAGGATCATCGTAATGCTCATAAAATAATCGAGATGAGCTTCAGAAATGATGAAATTCAAACTAAAGACATTTTTTTCCTTGCTTTGTTCATAGTCTCCCGTGTGATTTCCCGTAATGACGAATCTCCCCAAAAAGAAGCGTGTTGACAATCTCACCAATTACCTACGTGTCTGTCAATGAAAGTCGTGGCATAAGTGAATAATAAATTTCGGAACGTTAAGCGCTTACTGTTTCCACGTAGGGCACAAAGTACCAAGACCAGGACCAAGAGCGTGTGAACCCGGAAATAGTTTGTATATAAATTGCTGAATGTACGTGGGCGTGAGGAAAGTTACGAAGGGCCTTTCGCCGGATTTTATTCAGACGATTGCAAAACTTTCCTCGCTACGGTAGTGTTAGGGAAGGTAACAATCCAGGGAGCGTCAGCCTGAAGTAAAGAGCCGTCAACGCGCTCACCGAAATATTATTAAGAGAATATTTAGAATTATCGCGCTAGCGATATTGTCAGTAAGTACTTTTAAAGAGCTCTCGAACGCGATAACGAAATTGACCGCCGGCAAATAAAGGGATAGAAGTAAACACACGACGGAAATATTTTCCCATCTTCAAAACCCCTCGGATCTGAAGGTAATCCCCATATTTCCAGCTCTTTCGGAAATCCGCAGAGCGCTTCGCCTGAAGGCGTTACTTTTCACGTTCCTCGGCTCTACAAAGTAGGAAGGTGTTACGCCATCGGCTGAAAAACGTTTTTCCAGTTTTCTTCAGATCTTCGCGCGTCAAAGGCCCAAAAATGCCATTTGAAAAAAAATGCTTTGTATTTCACGATGAGAGAAAGGCTCGATCAAATCAGCTAAACACTTTTTCATAACACGGTTCGTCCAGTTTTTGTGTGTACAGTTCCAAACAAGCAAAGGAGAAAATGACGTGGGCAGCACAATAATTGTCAGAAATGTCGATGTACAATCGATTTTGGCTCAGATTCCTCCTAAATCCCGCTTTCAGTAGGCGAGAATTTTCTCAAACATCGTCCAGTGTTATTAGTCTTCGGACTGTCCCACAAGTGGGATATGCACCGCGGCCTGATGACCTATTGTGCCAGTCCTAATGTCTTACAGGTCAATGAAGAAAGCCAGGTAGTTCCTGCAAGAGTTTTCGATGGTGTCCATCCTTGGAGAAGTGGTGCCAAAGACCAAAAGTCACTCCCTCACATGTCTCCGGCACTGGGCCAGGTAGGGCATGTCCTCATCCGTACCACACCACCTGCTTCGAGGGGTGTCGACTATACCCATAACATACATGTGTTTGTTCATTCTGCAGTGCCCGGTCATTATCCCAACAATCTGCCTTAAGCCTCTCCATGCTCAGAAGGTTGTGTCTTATCTCACCTGTTTGCTCTGAGGCAAAGCGTTCGAAGTGTCTTACACCTGCAGTGAGTTGAAGTGTCTGATGCAGTCTTCTTGACTAGTGGCAGAGGAATCCCACAATGGGGTGGTGGCCCAATAGGTACCGTAGACAAACCGCGACTGGCCAGATGGTCTGCCCTCTCATTTCCAGTGATCCCCTTATGCCCAGGAATCCAATACACATTAACTCTATTCGCGCTTGCTAAGAAGTTGAGACATCCTGCACTCTCGCACCAGTTTTGACGTTGTCTAGTAGTTCATCAACGCCTAGCAGCTTGACTATCCGTCAATATGATGATAGTTCTGTTGCTACAGCCTTTCTCACGCATTAAGAGTGCCCCGGCGTTACTACCACAAATCTCTGCTTGAAAAACCGTTGGAGTGGGGCCTAGGGCAATGTGCGCCCCACTCCTTCCAGAGCCACTTATCCACACCCCGGAGCCTGTGCCCTCCGAAGTTTTCGATCCATCTGCATAGATGTTAATACCATTGGGAGGCCGAAACTGACGACTCTCGCTGTTCCATTATATTTCCTTTAGAACTCATACATGGGCACCATCGCGTGTGTGATCATGCTGAGCTCCTTATAGGTCTCCAAGTCCGAATATAGCCAGGTGTTCACTAGTCGCCTGTGGCACCTTAGCTATACCGGCTATACCGAGCTTGGTGAGTCTGTATGCTACCTTCAGCGCCTCTGCCTTGACATAAATGTCCAGAGGAAGAAGGTCGAACAGTTTCTCCATGGTGATGGTGGGTATGGTCTTCATCACCCCAGCCATTGTACTTTGGCGAGGCGGCTGCCATTCTCTCCTATGGCTGCTCTATGCCACCCCACAGTCGACCCATATGAGATTATTATTATTATTATTTGTAAATCCAGCATGCCATTGTGGGCTTTAGGCTCCACGTCCTCCCGTACATTCTCTGACACGTCCACAAGGCCGTTGTCTTTTTGATCGTGTATCTGATGTGCTCTTTCCAGACTAGTTTTCAATCCAGAATCACACCCAGATACTGGACCTGCTCGCTGAGCTGAATAACCTTGCTCATCTCATTAGGTACACGGTAAACGTTTAGATATGCTGACACCTAATTGAGTTATCAAGCAACTTGAAAACAATAAACGCGAATCTCCCCGAAGAAAATCACGCATAATAGAAATTTCTATTAAAATCGTATATACGCGATTTAAAGGCATGAATAGAAGCAACGCAATAAAATTTGGGGATGTAGAACGTTAAGGTCTAACCGACTTGCATCTAATGACTGAAAAACGTTGGATTAGTTTAGCTAGAGCAAATGCACAAATCACTGAGAGTTGTGTGTGATGCGTTGTCAGATATTTTTGTATAATTTCTCCGACACTTTCACAACAGTTTGGGAAACCTTTCCAAAAAATCACATTGAGAGACGCATTAATTTGACGATTAGTCGGTATTAGTATGACATAAGGCAATCTAAAAACTGAGTGACCATCAGCTTTTATTTATTGGCGACGGATAAAATCCGGCGAACGCTCATGGAACTGAGGAAAGTATCGCGACGAGTCGCACCAGATATTTTCCCTCCATCGCCTCCTACTGGTTGGTTCTCGTTATTCACTTTGGAGCGGAGGTTGACAGACGCAAAAGGGAGAGGACCCGGCACGCACGTGACCGGAGATATTGACGGAAAATTGCGTCAGAGAGGAACTGGCTACGACATTAAACCCTTCGCCGGCATTGTACAGCTCAACTCCCTCGTTTCAAGTTCCCCTCGTCCGATGACGACTAAGTTGAAACCAACGCCAACAACGTAACGTAACGTTTTGCTCAATTCGTCGAAATCCTTTTCATCCTCCTGCGCCCCTGAAAATGACGCGGAATCTCCATTTTTAGCAGAAGCTCTATTGTTTTCCTATTTACAGATATTTCACTTATACAACCCAAACGGGAAACGAAAAATATTGCGATCGGTCGGAAAGTTCTTCGATTTCGGTTTTTTACTTTCCTTAATTCTACAGAGAACGAATCGGCTGAACAAGAAATGTAGCGTTTTCTTCGCATCGTTACAGTTTGAGGGCTCCTTGAGTCTGAAAAGGCCATTTGGTGAAATGGTATATGTGTGTGCTTTGCAGGCATGTGACTGGGATGTCGCAAGCGCTGTGGCTGCTCGTATTGGATTCGTTCAGGATCAGCTGCGGTGGTGTGACATGGCGACTCCATCTGCCCCTCGGCCCAGTAAGCCTGAGTTTGCGGCTGGTCGGTTGACGAACGGGAACTCAGGCAGTGTCTCGAATCCCCCTACTCTTCTACGGGGGTGGAGTGGGCTTCAGGCTTCAGAAGACATAGTGGAAGGGATTACCTGCACTTTCACACCATTCATGTGGCGGCGTCACTGCCTAGAGTGATGAGGTGTACAAGAGGCTGGGATTGCAGCGTTGTGAATGATCGCTGTCGTGCTTGTGGTAATCAGTCACTGCAGCATGTGTTGCAGGTGTGTCTGCGTACTCTTGGCGTAGTATCAAGTGTCATGGCGCAGTCTGCAAGCACCTTGCTGGTGCATTGTGCATCAGTGGACTGGGAAGTGGAGATTGAAGGGCACTACCGGGTTGTCACTGGAGAAGTACTGTGGCCTGACATCATGAACGTTTGTCCTCATCAGTCTGCAGTGGTCCTGGACGCCCAGATAGTATCTGGAAGCCGGGATCTAGCGCTAACCTGGCAAGCCAAGAAGCGCAAATATGACAAGATGGATCTACATATGGCAGTGTCGGAAGCTCATAGACTGGATGCAGGTAACATCAGGGTTGCAGCATTAATCGTGTCCTGGCGCGATGTGAGGTCCAAGAAATGTGCTGAGGAGATGCGTTGGCGTTCTCCGAAGTATTACCACTTGCGTGTTGCCCAGTTCGTATCTAAACTTGTGGTCGTTCTATCTGGAACATCACCTTATCCTTCTTTCCTTCTCTGTCCCAATCCTTCAATCGCTAGATTAGTACCCTGGGCGCCCTCCACATTTCCTAAATTATTATTTATTTAGTGTCTCCTTTGGTTTTTCCCATTTACAGTGAGCGTTGGAGGGAAACAATTCTGTGAACGCGACTGAGAGCAAACGATTGAACCAAATAAACTCAGATATGATTTTTAGCCTGCATATCAGTATAGTCATCTTAGTGATCAAAACACCATACATTTCTCAAGAACCGCACTTACGATTTTGATTAACATTTTTGTACGGAGAGCTCTATTTTATACAACAGTACTGTACTAAGTTCATCATTGATTTTGGTGCAGTTTTTTTCTTATAAATCCCGCTTATATAATACCAGCATTTTCAACATATTTAGGATGACTTCTAAGTAAACCGCTTTGTAGAGTGTTCTATAACGGTTTTAAAACAATTAATAGCCACCTCACAAATTTCAGAACTCAAACCATCGCCGTTTCATTTATACTTTAACAGTTTTTACCGGATAACTGCAAAACTCTTTTTAAAACAATCGGGTTGACAGTCTCGTAAATCACCAATTCAATATTTGCTCTATACTTTAGGCGCTATAAGCTCTTCCACCAGAGCTGAGTGAAAAGCAGGTTTAATTAGCCACCTCGCTTAAGTTATGAGGCTGAGGAAAGTTGTTTGATGCGTGGCAGGAAAATTTTTTGTTTTGGCCATTATTTAGTACGTATCAAGGTACCATGGGGGCGGGGAGGGTACTCGTACAACAAATATCTGGTGACATATCACACAACTTTCCTGAGCCCCACGTACATTCTAGCGACTATCCAACTACCAATCCATTTTGGTTTATTATTCATTCTGGATGATAACCCTATGTTTTCGGTCAGAAACATTTTTTACCCCCCCCCCCCCCCCCCCAATTGAAAACTATACGTTTCAAGACATCGGGATTCTAAATCTGCAATACTCGTCCGCCGTCCGGGCCGTTTGTACCGTTAATGTAGCGTAAAAAATCCGTTCTTTCTCACAAAAATTTCATTTGGTTATCTAGTTGCGCCTGCCACCTCGGCAATCCGATCGGACGAAGCCCATGGTTTCTATGAGCAAAAAATGGTTAACAAAAAGCAGTTTAATCGCAAATACGCCGTGTTTTGTATCGTTTTCAAGGTATTTTTACATCCTGGACCGAATGGAATGAGTATCAGACGACGTATAGCGAAATTACAGTGATTATAGTGAGCCAAAGTCTACTAATTGAAAGAACTCGCTGGACAATAACTAAGTGATCGACTCGCAGCGTCGTGCCAATTGCCTACAGGCGCTTACGTGCCACTGGAATACTTAGTTCTCGTCGTTCCATTGTAGTCAGGTCATGTTTCGTATGGTTAACTTCGGTGCTGAATCGAATAGGATGGGTCTCGGAGTAGTAATACTAGGTCAAGCTGTTCATGAGAATAATAAACCGTTGCGTAATAATTTGCAGCGTTTTTCACTAAGTTCAGAAATAAAACTTAACGTCCACTTAGGAACTGGAGGCGCCTAAAGTTTGGGCAGTTACTGCAGTGCTGCTACTCATGCTACGACGTTCACTGAATATCCGACGATGATTTGCATGGGGGGAAGGTCATTTGATACAGTTAACCGCGGATATTTGTTCTACAAGCTGCTTGCTCTGGGAGTTTCCGTAAGTTCGTAACAGTTCTGAGGAACCTTTATTCGGGAGTATCAGCTGCGGTGTGGACTGAGGCTGGTAGAACAGAGTTCTTTGATGTTAAGAGTGGAGTGAAGCAGGGCTGTCCTCTCTCCCCCACTTTATTCTCTGTTTTTCAACGACTTGGTAGAAGAGCTGCAACATGGAGTAGAGGTTGGCGGAATTGTGATAAAAGTTGTGATGTACGCAGATGATTTGGTGGTGATAGCGGATGACCCTGTTGAGCTGCAGGAGAGTTACTGAAGTAAGTGGGGACTTCAGGTTAATCTAGCAAAGTCGAAGATAATGGTTTTCCAGAATGGTGGGAGAAGAAGGGCGACTGAGCACTGGAACTTTAGTGGTGAATCAATTGAGATCGTGAGTAGCTACCAGTATTTGGGAGTTGAACTCACCCCCCGTATTTCCTTTACCAAGCACGTAGAGCGGAAGGCCCAATCTGCCAAGTTTGCCCTCAATAATGTTTGGGGAAGATTATTTGCCAATCCTGCTGTACCGCTAAAGGCAAAATCGGAGTAGTTCAACGCTACGATCCGGGCTATCCTGTGCCTTGCTTCACCATGCTGGGGATTTCAGGAGTAGGCGAAGGGAGTACATCTGATTTATATTCGAAAGCTGTTCCAGTTGCCGAGGTATTCCCCGAAGTACATTTTATATGTGGAGACAGGGGTGGCCAACATATCATCTTTTACTCTTGAAGCCCATCTAAAGTAATTGAGGAAAGTATCTTGTCTCCCGGACACACGTCTCCCTAAAATAATTGCCATGGAAGTGATGAGAAGCAGAGTGTCATGGGCTGGGCATCTTGGTCGCCTCGCCAATGGGTTGGATTCCTGGTCCTTTGAATCTATCCAGCTTCATGCAGCTGACATCCTTGAGAGGTTTAGGGAGCACAAAAAGCAGTGGTTCTGGCAGAGGGCTATGGACTCTGAGAAGTTCACACTATATAGGGAGCTTGACACCCGCTTCAAGCCGCGATCTTGGTCAGTGAGCCAGTGATGGATATTTTCTCGGCGAGGAGGATTTTTAAGTGGAAGGGAGAACTGCTACATCTCAATGCAAAGCCATATAACACTAACCATTACGAGGAGCGTGCTCTGTGCAGTAGACATGAGAGCCTTGCACCACTTTCTCTATACTTGCCCAGTACTTGGAGAGTTTAGGATTGAAGTTTTTAATAAACCTGTCCTTCCACGGAATGAGGCTGTGGCTTTGTTGGATGGTGGTGGATGGCCTCAACTGGTGGCTTTTAGTAAAATAGCCTGAAGATATCTGCGTTGGTACATTTAATTTTTAATTTCCTTTTATTTTATTGTATTTTGTTTTGTAGGTTCTTTTTTCTTTTCGTATTTTTCTAGTATAACCTGCTGACGCCCCCGACAGACGGTTTGAAAAACCATGTCGGTATCGTTTATGTTTGTAATGCAGAAGGAATCTTTTATTTTGTTTTATTTTGTCAATAAACTTTTTTCTTCTTCTTCTTCTGTTCATGAGCCGTTGTGTAATAATTTCCCGCGTTTTTCACTAAGTTCAGAGGAGCTCGTGAAATAAAACTTAACGGCCACTTAAGAACTGGAGGCGCCTAAAGCTTGGGCAGTTACTGCAGTGCTGCTACTCATGCTACGACGTTCACTGAATATCCGACGATGGTGTAATTGAGCATGTAGTCAACATGATTTGTTTGAGAGGGGGGAGGGGGGGGGCTCCGTGTGAAAGAGGAAACACTGCGTAACAAAGTGGATGTATTAAATGACGAAATTTTTGAGGTAGCTAGGGGTTGTCTTAAATTCTCATCCTACAAATAGCTTATTGGACTCCCATATCGAGTTTTTTTCGAGAACGCTCCTGTCAAATGTACGAGATTTATAAGGAAAACGCTGCACTAAAATCGCTTGTCGTAAAAATAACTCGTCGTTTTCCCTGAAACGACAATTGTGGTCCGTACCCTCATGTCATTTGAAACTGTCCGATTAAAAAAATTTAATCAAAATCGTTGGAGCCATAACTGAGGGAAATATCTGGTGCGTTGCAACACACAACTTTCCTTAGCTCTACGTCAATTCACTTTGTACATGGCTAATTTTATTCAATCAATTCATTTATCACTCAGTTAATTTGAACTTGGTCAAACAACGCTTAAGGCAGCAGAAAGCGGTAGCGCTTACAGTTCCGGAATTTATTGTGCTGCTCGTACTCATTGCAGGACCATTATTGAGCAATTGGTACACAGATAATTAATGAGGCTGTAAACACGATTTTTAAAAAAAAGTAATCACTTTTGCAGAGTTATTGGAAAATAACTGTCAGAACTGGTAGTAAGCGAAACGGCGGTAGTTGAAATTCAGGAATTTCTGGAGTGAGCCCCATGTATCTCATGAGCGTTTTTAAACACTCACCGTTTAGGTATTGGATTGGACTACAATACCAATTTTTTTTTAACATTCTACAAGAATTCCAGCGGAGTTTATAAGGAAAAAACTGCGCGAAAAACGCTTTTGGTCGAAAATTTTGATAATTTATTGTGCTGCTCTCGTCATTTTCCCACGAATTAGAATTTTATAGTATCATTGCCTTATTGAGAGCTATCAATATAAAAAATGTAATTAAAATCGTTAGAGCCGTTTTTGAGAAAAAAATTTGGTGTTTTGATCACTATGATGGCTATAGTTAACTTTCGGTGGATTTTGCCCATACCCTCATTATTGCGTCCCATGGTAACCTGTAGGCTAGACATCAAGTTTCAGCTGATTTAGTACGGTGGTTTTCTCTTAAAACTGCGCTAAAATCGATTTCGTCGAAAGTTTTGGTAATTTATTGTGCTGCTCTCGTCATTTTCCCGTATATGGGAATATTATGGTATAGTTGACATATTAAGAGCTATCAATATAAAAAATTTAATCAAAATCGTTAGAGCCGTTTTTGAGAAAAAAAATATTTGGTGTTTTGATCACTATGATAACTATAGTTAAATTTCGGTGGATTTTGTTCAAACCCTTATTTTGGCGTCCCATGGTAACCTGCGGGCGAGATATGAAGTTTGAGTGGATTTGGTACGGTGGTTTTTTCTATAAATCGTTCACAGACACACAGACCCACCGACCATTTTCCCAAATAGTGTTTTTCGGACTCACGGGGGTCTGAAACGTAAAGATCTGAAGAGAACTCAAAATTTTTTTTTCAGCCGATTACATAACTTTCCTTTCTACTTCGTAGAGCAAGGAAAGTAAAAATGAGTGTCTTGATCACTGATAACTACAGTTAATTTTGAACCGATTTAGCTCATACTCTAATTTTGTTGTTCCATGTTGATCTACGGGTTACAAATTAAATCTGAGCTGAGTGGGCACGCTGAGAGGAGTGAAAAGAGGAACTGTACATACTAGTCGAACCTGAAGCGCCCCCCATCGCATGAATTATGTTGAAACATCGTGTGTACTGGCTGAGTTGTTCAAAACAATGCTCATCGAGCCTGGTTAACAGCGACTATAACTCGAACTCGTGTTTCCTGTCTCTTTACGTGGCCTCGCATTAAGGACAGGGACGCGGGATGATTAACGGTTATTGATGGACCTTAACCTGCGTAGAATGGGGCGATAGTTGGGATTATTGATCTACACGTTGAGGTAAGCACAGATCCCCAGAAGGAACACCGCGATTCAACTACATTTGGCTTATTTCGATTCGCAGTCCTTTTTGTTCAATCGAAGTAACACACGACGCAGTTTTAATACGCTTCTTATAGAAACCCACCATAATAAAGCGAGCCGTGAGCTGTAATTTGTGTAGGTTCAGCATTGGTACTTGTAGTTTTCAGGATTGGTCATAAAGGTCATAAGACAGTGAGTGGCTTACAGCAAGATGATGGGACTGTCGGACGTAATTACGAATTGGAAGTGGTACGACAAACAACAAGGAGCCCGAGGAACAGCCGTGCATCACTCCAGCGCCGATGAAGCTTAGTATCACACTAAGGTTGTACATCATGCAGCTTGAAAGAATCCCACCAGCTCACTTTTGGTGGGGGGGGGGGGCGCTGGACGTGATCCAACTGATCACGGCTGGATAAGCAAATCAAGGCTAGCCTATTTCGTTCCCACCACGCTAGCCGAGATTACTGAGGGATGCCGTTAGGATAGCCGTGATTACGCTGCGATTAAGCCATATCGAGAAGGCAGTGGACGAATGAGGTTACAGTAAAGTAAGGGAGTTGGACGTCTGTTCAATATCCCACCCTGCATACAAGTGTCCCGTAGATGCCCAACCCTCAAAAATCCAGATTTGACCAAATTATTGTTTCTATTTGGCGTTAACCTCTGCCAAAGCTGAAACCGGTGGGGAGCATAAAGCGCCTATACGCGTACTCCAACTACAAGAGCTGCAGGAAAAAACCAAATTAGTACGGAAGAACATTGTGTGAACAGGGAAAATCGGAAGTGGTACAAGAAAATGAGAGCTGAACAAGAAATAATAAAAACCGAAATTGTGAGCAAGGAACGGAGAATTATCGTGTTTAATAAAAGTTGTTTAATACACTAAATTGTGAGTAAAACTGTGTTATTATTTAACATTTCTTCCGTATCTGCTTATAAATCCACCCAGGTAAGCCGTTTGGGTTTTCTGAAGGCGATATGACGTCTAGAGTTTTTTCTAAAACTGCTCAACACACATATTACGCGAACAACAACTTGTAATTGCAAGTAATTACAATCGTAATACTTTTGTTCGCAACAGAATTTAAATTCATACAGCCTGAAGTCGTCGGAACGCTCTCATATCAATCTGAAGCGCTGGGTGAGATGACGATAACCTAACATGTTAGATCATCATCGTAGTGGAAAAGCAACTGCAATAACTGAGCACTTGTAAACAGCATCTTTGTTTATTATTATTATTCCACAATAATAGAAGGGAATACTCGATGGAGCACAGTAATGGCGGACAACCTGGTTCTGGGTTATCTTCCCAGGAGCATGCCCATGCTACCAGGCGCGACCACGGGTTGTGGATAGTGGAACGGCCATGGCATTGTCCCCAGGGGCATCTCTGCGGCCAGCTGTGAATAAGGTCAGCATGCTGACTGAATAAGCAGCCGCGGACAATGGGCAAAACCCAAGAGATCGCAGAAGAGATCCTGAACGAAGGGTGCCGGCTCATTTGGGTGCCGGCTCACAGGGGGCATGAGGGCAATGAAAAGGCTGACGGCCTCGCGAAAAGGGGTACAGAATCCCTACCCATCGGGCCTGAAGCACACGTAGGTATGACAAAAAGTCACCTGAACCGTCTGGTTGCTCGATGAGAGATACAGAAAAATGGCGCCCATTGGCATCGCCAGCCACGACTAAGACAGGCGAAAAGGCTTGTCACGCCTTCCTGTCAAAGGGCGAAGGCGATGCTGACACTCTCTAGACAAGATCTGAGAGTACTGATAAGCTTCCTCACCGGGCACTGCCCACTCAGATACCACCTCAGCAAAATGGGCATCTCAGAGGCAGTGGAGTGCAGACTGTGTGGCGAGGAGGATGAGACGGCAGAGCATATCCTATGTGAATGCCCTGCCTTGGCAGCAAACCGCTTTGAATACTTCGGTCAGGGGACTACTGAACCCCAAACTGTAGCGGACTCTGCCGTGAAGGACATACTCGGCTTCCTAACGGGGGCGGGTATGTACGACGCCTTCTACTAAGAAAGGGTCAGCGTCACAATATGCCCATATGCGGCCGCAGTGACAAATGGACGTCTCCCACACACCCTCGGGTCAGAAAAAAAAATTGCGGACAAATATCAGGATATGATTAAGAAAGATAAGAGCTAACAACACCTAACCGCCCAATTATTTGGGGTTAGCGCTTGGTCAGGGCTAGATTTTAACCTAATCTGTTGAAACCAGTATTTGTGGCGGGGGGCGGTTAGGCGCTATTAATCGAGTCTAAACGGGGTCAACGCGGTTGGTGAAAACGGCCCTTAGTCAAAAGCGGAGTTCAACTCAACAAATAAGGGAAAACTAAAAGAGGGAAACCACTTTGCAGATTCACAAGCAGTTGAGCATCAGAACGGTTTTTATGATGGCGCTAACTTGAACGCCTAACAGTTCAACTGTTGTCAACAATTAATCTTCTTAACGTATTCCCTGTATTTTGCTCTTGGTCAATATAGCGTTTATATGCGTGCGACTCGAGCTACGAACTACATGTACATACCTGAGTTCGGTGCCCTAGAATTTGGTGCGTTTTAAGTATAGAAATGGGAATTAAAGCACCAGCTGGGTGATCCTGACGTGAGGTAGTAGTTAAGAGAGGGTTAAGGCCAGTCAAGAATGCGCGAGTCTTTGGTCTGGGATGGCAAGCGTGAGTGGTGGCCGGAGTGAAAACGAGAGCCGAAGGGTGTAGATTGAGCCGTATCTGAACCACCTGCCCCAGGCCTGAACATGGATGGCCAGCCTCAGGCCTGCAGATGGAACAATGCATCAACTTTTGCTAGCTCCATTATGCTTGACATTGCAGTTGCCTATTTGCCCGCTATTTCACTGTCAGGCAAATCCTACAGAGCGGGTCAGTCGGAATATTATTCGTCAGCTTAGCTATTCCACTCACAACAGGGATTCACACCTAGGTGAACTTGAGTTCGCTCTGAATACCGCTATCAATGGTTCACTGGGATTCTCACCGGCTTTTCTAACTTTGGCCGAGAGCCAATGCCTCGTCGCAGTTACCGCATATCGTCATCAGGCTCTCTTGAACCTGATAGTCAATCTCCATCGACCGAGAGGAAGTGAAATCCGCATGAGGAAATTAAAGGAGCTGACTCACATGGTTGAGAAGAATCTTTTCAAGACAGATATGGTGCAAAGCAAGCGCTACAACCTTCGGGACGTACTGACTGCTTGAAGGTGGGTGATTAGGTTCTTCATCGATCATACCAACTACCTTCAGCTGCGGACAAGATGGCAGCCAAGCTCTGCCTTAAGTTTCATGGTCCATACACTGTCACCAAAGTCAGTCCTGCTGGAAGCTGTCACCTTCAGGACCACCGAGGGCGTGATGCTAGCGTATGGCACCCTTCTAAACTGAAGCCATACTATGTCACCTCAAGTTTTTACGCAGTCTCGAATAAGAAGCAGCCTTTCAAACGTTGCAGCATAACCGCCCTTTCCAGCTCCACTTCATCTGTCGTCAGTATCCCACAGTCTCGTTCCCTGCCAACAAAGATAACCTGAGACGAAGGAACGTTTTCAAGAGGTTATCTGCTTTTCGGTTCCCGATTCCGACATTACGAAGTCCATCGATTGCTCTCATGGTGATCGTTTATCTCCGTACAACATTGACATCGCCGCCACTCGCCGGAACATTAAGTTTCCCTTTCCTCCTTTGGTTTCATAATTTCTTTTAAAACTTTCTTCCTACATTTTTTTGTATTATTTTTTTGGTCGATTCGTATGTAAAGTTACCTTTTTTTCTTATTGGCACAGCACGAGGCCTGGACATGGATGGCCAGCACAACCAACCATGCCTCCACACATCGGGATTCAAATAAACGAGTGGCCTGCGCCCTCGCATGCCAGCTAAACCACAACCTCCACGATTTTCTTACTGTCTCACATGTAAGAACGACTTGAAAGCTGGTCGAGACAAATATGATGTCAGGCGGCAAGGTAAGAAGTTAAATGATAACCAAGAGACTTTCGGGTCTAGAAAAACTTTGCATACTTCCACTGGTCATCAGTAAAAGAATATATGTGTGTATATATATGATTAAAAAAAGAAAATGATTAAAATCATTACATACTTGAGGAGCTAACAGAACTTATTTACACACAAATGTGTTCCCCTCCCCCCCCTAATTTAAACATAGACTTGATGTATCGTGGTATCGTCGGAAGTGTACTAGGACAGTGACCAAGATAAAATCAGGAACAAAGTTTGTGCCAGGTTGAGCGAGAGAGGAAGGAAAATATTGTTTGATCAGGACTTCCCAGAGACAGGAAGTGGCTTAAGTTACGCGTTATGCAAATTATTTAAGAAGAAAATATATTATGAACAGTGGCTGATGGATTAAGGAATTAATTGTTTGCGAAGGCAGTTTGACGCTTTGTGTCAAACAAGTAACTTAACGAAGTCACACTACAGTTCGTTACAATTAATATTACCTTCTTATTGCAACGCACGATCAAATGGAACGAAATAAACGGGGTTCCTGTGACGGCTCAGTAACCCGCCTAACTTTGCATTCCACAGGTGCGTAAATTCCTGAAGTTGGATGAAGAGCGAACTTCCAGCTTCATTTGAAACCATTTGAACGTCGGGTTGGGAAAAAGGAGGTTATCGACCACAGCAGAAACGGCCATGTCCTCGCTGTCCCTTAACCAACTCCCGCCTCCAGATCCCGGCCCCTTCGTTGCTTTCTGCGGCTTTTTCCAAGATGATCCTTTATGGATCCCCCAGCATTTCCTAATAGCTAACGAAAAGATAAGAACAGCAAGATAAATAAAAAGGGCTCCGTTCTTTTTTTTTTCTTTTTTTTTCATCCGCCTTTCGTTCCACGATTGAATCCCTCTCTCTGCTACAGTTGATCTACTTTTCCTCTTCAATATCTCAAATAACAAATCTCATTTGAGCTCCCTCAGCTGTAAAGGTTGCCCAATTTATTACTATGGACGTTTTAATAAGGATTTTTGTTGTCCCTCAAAAGGCGATTGAGCGAAATTATGTCATGCAGTTGAGGGCTTGAAATATTAAACGTCACCCGCAATTCGCATTTGAAGACTGAACCGATTTCATTCTGCTGTTGAATGTCCTTTGTGCTCGGCTCATACTCGTAAATGAGGGATGGAGACGGACGGTTTTGTCCTGGGTGAACTCCGTTGTTGAAGGTGACGATCGGCGATGAAAGGGTGGGAGGGTGTTGTTATTTAGGTTGAGTGCGCCTCTGAGAGATAGTTCACCTTCAAGCGAGAATGTCGTATTGTCTTTTCAACCTGTACAACACGTATTGGGTTTATATTGATAAAAAGTCAGAGGTTTCCAGCTCGCGGTTGACAGGACGACCGAGTTTACTTTTTTTCAATTCGAAAGTCAAGGAAAGACTAGTGCTTCGCCACAATCTGCCTGTCTCAAAGCCACCAAGGGAACACCCAACTTAGGGCCTTAAGGAATTTCCTTGAAGCCATTCGGTCGCTACCTGGTCACGTCACTGTCTTTCAGGCTCAGCCCTTACCTGAGTAAGGAGTGATATCGCTAGATATCTCTAGATTCTGCTCATTCTGGACAGACGGGGCTCTGGTAGATTTTGGAGATATCGTCTCCTCGCCGTTTGGCTACCACCAAAACAATTTCGACAGAACGGTGAAAACAGGGTGCAGAGGACGTTATGAGACAATTCAGGAAAACCAATGAGGGTGACCTACTGCATCTGCACGGATCCCTGTGGATACGTACTACCACGACCCAGTTGTGCGAAAAGGTTGGCAGGTGAGAGGAAAAGTTCAGGGTCACCTACTGGCGGGATGGGGCTAGAAAGAGGGAGGGCATTTTATTCATTATTCGCCTAGGAGCGATCGAAGGTGGTGCTCAGTCTGGAAAGAGAAAACATACCGACGGAATGTGACCTGTTTGCAGAGCACTGTCCACTAAGGTACCCCCTGGCCAAGATTGGCAAGTTGATTGTACACAGTTGCAAATTCTGCAAGGCGGGGATTGAGTCAATACCTATATTCAGAATGAATAATACACCTATGTTTTTTTTTACACCCCACCCTCAAAATTGACGGTTCATGATTCACAGATGCATACACACACGTACACACAGAACATTTTGTCAAGTAGTGCTTTTTGGACTGAGAAGTATTTGGAGAAAGCCCATAGTTTTTATGGGCAAAAAATGATTGAGGAAATTTACCAAAACGCAATTTAGGCAGTTTTATCGCATCGTTGTATCGTTTTCTAGGAATTTTTCACTGCAACGTCGAATGAAACGAGTCTCAGAGGTGTACGACTGCGTTTATGCCGAAAATGGTGAAATCACAGTAATTATAGGGAGCCAAAGTCTACTAATTGAAAGAACACTCCGCACTTCAGTCCAAATGTACCGACTGACTCCTATTAAAGGCATCGGGTGATCGTGATCTAGTGGTTAAGACAATGATTCATAATCCTGACAAATGTCGGTTTATTGCATCGGAGCTCCTCGTGATCGCAGTAATTTTTGCCTGAGTCAGCGGCTCCCCAAACATCTCCAAACCCCTTCGTAACACGAACACCCGTCAGACTCGTCACGTTGTGCCAATTGCCTACAGACGCCTGGAATATGTCATTTTCGTCGTTCCGTTGTAATCAGGTCATGTTTCGTACCATTTATTGGTGTGTTCCAATGGTGAATCGAATGAGACGAGTCTCGGAGGTGCGAGACTACGTCAAGCTGTGCAGCAGTACAATACAATGATGCGTAATAATTTGCAGCATTTTTACAGATTGTTGCTAGAAAATGACCTTTCAATTTTGCTAATAAATATTGAAACTCCAGATCAAAAATGTGGTTTGAAATCCGATTGGTGGAGGTTTCATACAGTTTGGCGCTCGAAGGAGGGTGCTTGAAACTGAGAAATAAATTAACGTTGTGAGCGTGAGTGAAGACTGTATTATACTTGACAGAATAGCGTTATCAGTTCGAGTGTGAGTATATAAACGCTAACAAGGGGCTCTAAATACATATGAACTGGTTGTGAGAGACACTAAGTGGTGGGATGGAGGGAGGCAAGAGAGAGAGAGAGAGAGAGTTGGCTGACCTGTGGCTGGGATCACAGTGTACTTGTTGCCACACTTGCTCACCCTGCAGTTGGGGGTCCAGAATTCCACTGACGTACTCGGTATGAGCCGTACTTAAAGGGACACGCACCCAGGTAATCCTCTTGAAAGGAAAAGTGAATAATCAACCCTCAATACGCTTTGGCGGCCACAGGCTCCTTATTGAAAAGCACGTCAAGTATTTAGGAGTGAATATAGGTGAGAGGTGGAATTTCAACCAACACCTCCAGTCCCTTAAAGGCACTACCATTGCAACGTTTGCCTAACTGCGTGTTATTACGAAGGCTACTTGGGGTGTGTATTACCATGACACTATTCTCATGTATAAGGCCATATATCTAGGCGTGATTGGATACTTTCCTGTTGTCTGGGGTAGCAAACTTACAGTCAATCAAAAGAGAGTATTGGCCCAATCCCAAAGAGCAGCGTTCCTGTGGATCACCAAGGCCTATAAGACAGTATCAACAGATGCACTCCAGGTGATCAGTTACCAGTTGACTGCATGCATGGCAGTTGCGCTGAGTGCATGGTTGACAAGTGGAGAGTGAAACGGGAGCTTCCCCTGCTTTGGGCTGAACTCCATGCAGATCTCACCACAGAACAGAAACTTGCTGCCATCGACGAATGGGCGTTAGAGAAATGGCAAGCGAGATGGGAATCCTCGTCAAAGGGACGTGACACGTATGAGTTCTTCCCCAACATCCGTGAACGTCTTTCAAGAACATGTTGAGCCAGTTCCTCACGGAACATGGTGACTTTCTCCCAAAGACGCGTGCACGTCATGCGCCTCCAGTGCAGAGGAAACAAGAAACCACATGCTGCTCCACTGCAGTTTCTACAACAGTGAGCGACGGTTGTTGGGAGGGCACACGAACTTAGTAGCATTGACTGCTACAAAGCAAGCCTATACCCATTTTGCAGATTTCTCGCAGAAGGTGATGGTTAAGAAACGTGGTCATAGTTGATCTGTCCTTTTGAAACCGACCACCCAAGTAAAGAGTTAGATCAGGTAGGAAACCAGATCAAGAACTCCTCCCAGACGGTACAGGATTCCTCAGGTGGTTACACCTCTGTGCGGTAATACACACGGGCAACAGCTGTCTACCGGGAGACTGGCTAACGACCAAATACCTGCCGTACCTCCGCAGATCTGAGTTCGGTGGATGCTGCAGAGGCCAGTCTCTTGCATATTAGCGAAACCGCAACTTCCATGACTGATATAACCCTCGTTGAGGGTTTAGGAACAGTCATCAAATCAGGAAACAGACCTGTCGTTCATTAGTACTGATGGATGGCCGACTTGGAAGGAGCTGTCTGTTGAAGGGAGAAAAGTAAAAAGAGGAGTAGGAAAAAGATAGTTTTCGGAAAGTCCTGAAAAGGAGGAAATCCGTTGTCACTTGGAAATAACTGAGGAGCGGGACATCCGTCAGGTACAGGCAAAGGGGGTCGGTACTCAGGAAAACTGTGTCAAGCGCGGGCGTAGCGGAATTAGCGTTCGTAGCTAATTTGGCCTGCCGAACATATACCTTGAAGAAGTTACTTGATCGACTGACAAATTTAATTTTAGTTTTTGGTACATCATTAATGTTTTCAATTTCTAAATCGTTCAGAGCGTAAAAGCTGTATGGTCCAATTACCAATGTCGATTTCTACCTGCATTCACGGGGGACGCCGAAATAGGCTTTTGAGAGAAACCAACGAAAATGGCTTTAACGATGTAAAAATGTGTAAAACGAGTTTTCTGAGTGGACCGTTCGAAACAATTAAACAATACAATGAAATTTCAATTCGTGTGGAAAGAATACTGCTGTTCCATTGATGACCGGATTTTCCACAGTGTTTTCCCTTATGAATTCCGAAAATTAAACAGGAACGCGTAAAAAAATAATATTGGACGCCCCATAATGTACGTATACTCGTACACCAGTTACTTAATAAAGTTCGCGACCTAATTACGGGCTACGCAATAAATTACTGGTTTCTGTCTAGAACCTTCAGTTCTGCAGAGTGATAAACGGATTGGGTTGGTCGCTAGAGCGACGAAAATCGTAGCAGGTACGAGGTGCTGAGAAAGGGTGTGCGGTGCGACGCGATCACTTTATGGTGCATTTGCATTGCAGTTTGAAACAATTGCAGGTATACTAATATCAAATGTTGAAGATTTTAAATCGAATGACTTTCATAATTTTGGTGTGTCATTTGGTTCTAGTAACCAGATGAAGCAAGTAGTCCTCGGAAATCTCATCGCGAGGAGACAAGTAGAGAGACGTTCGTGTTTTAGCTCACCCTCATGATTTATGCGTTAATTTCGTTACGTAACTTTGACATTGATAAGACATCCGTGTAACTGAAAATGCGCGTACATCCCTCGCTCTCGTATTCAAGATTTATCTGTTCGTGGGTAGCATAACTTGGCGTTCGTTAAACTGTAGTATGTCGTCGCGAGACTAATTAGTTTAGCAGGCCTCCGGGTATTTCGCCAAACGCTCTCAAAGAGCGACTAAATGCTTCGAATTCAAGCTTAGGAGACGCAGATGTGACGCCATCATTCCCCTTTCCCTCCACTTTGTTACCCCTCTATTTCACCCTCCTTAGGAAAAGCCAAGAGAACTGGATGTTGGGGCAAACGAGACCGAGAGAGTTATAATGAAAATGTCCTGCCGCCTCTACATCCAAAGAACTCATCTTTGATCAAAGGGCGTGAGAAATACCTGGCTGTGTTTAATTTAACGTAAGATGCGTTAGAACGACCACAAATTAAATAATACTCGACACCCCACTAAATTTGAGATTCCTGTCAACTCAGAATCATGCTTAATGCGAGGTACGGTCAGAAAGGTTAGGACATCTTCATGACACAACGTCGATCTTTGCTCAGACCCGTGTGCATTCGGCCATTTTTATCACTCTAGCCACTAACCAACGCTTCATACAGAAACTGGAAGTACTCAAGGCTTGATATTAGGTCTGTTTCCTTTTGAAATGACTGTTCCTAAACCCTCGACGAGGATTATATGAGTCATGGGAGTTCTGGTTTCGCTAATCTGCCAGAAGCTGGTCCATGCAGCATCCACCTAACTCAGAACTGCGGAGGTATGGCAAGTATTTGGTCGGTTGTCCGCCTCCTGATAGAGAGCTGTTGCCTGTGCGTTACCACCTGAGGAATCCCGTACCACTTGGGTATGTTTGATAATTTATTGTGCTGTCGTCACAAAAATGAAAACTTTATAGGTTACTTCATTTGGAACTGTCCATAATAAAAAATTAATCATAATCGTTAAACCCATTTTTGACGAATGGTGAATATCCGAGTTAGGTGCATGGGGGAGAGAGATGTTAATTAAATATGGGCAAAGGAACTAGCGAGGGCTTCGACGAGAGCTGTATTGAAGGGAAAAGACACTGGTTGGTTAGATGATCGTCAGATACTCAGTAAGAGAGAGAATGAACTCATGGAGGATACAGATAGGAAGGGGGTGGCTCCACTCTAGAGGTTGGGGCCGTAGTATATTATACAGACGGATCAATAAGGCGTAGCCAAGCAGGTGCAGGAGTTTATGGGCCTGGGGGTTCAGACAGTCATAACACAGGGTGCGCTGGCAACAGATTTCCAGGCAGAGCTCTTCGCAGTGATGGTGTGGGTGCAGGGGTCTGAAACGGAATAGAATATACATTATGCCGGAGAGTCAGGCTGCACTTAAGGCTCATAGCGTCGGGGCTGGTTTGGGAATGCCTGACTGGCCTGAAGACCTTGGCAAAGGGCACTGTGTTGGATGCCAGGTCATGCAGGGGGTGGGAGGCTGACAAACTGGCAAGTTAAGGATCTGCACTTCTCCCAGTGGGGCCTGAGCCCTTCGTAGGGACCACCAAGAGGTGATTGAGAGGAAAAGTGCAGCAGCCAAGACTGTTTATCAAACTCTCCAGGTAGTGAACAAGGGAAATCCTCAGTCTGGAGAGAGAACTCATACTAATGGTGGTCCACTAAGGTACCACCTGGCCAAGATTGGTAAGTCAGAGGTTCAGAATAGCCGATTGTGCGAGGCAGAGCCGGAGACTGTGATCATGTACAGTGTACATGTGAGGGGACCTCAAGGACCTCGCCTTACGTTTTGTGCGAGAATGCTGAGAACGCATTGATGACGCCGCTTCAGGGAATACCAGATCCACAGGTGGATATAGAACTGGAAGAACATGAAGCGGCTCATACGCCCGCACGATAGGCCCATTTGAGGCCGCAGTGGGGGTTCCCCAGTTGCATCAGGTTAGGGGGGAAAACAGAGAGAGAGTGAGAGTGAATGAGAGTCGATCAACACCCACGAACTTAGCGGCTTGGTCTCCAAGTAGGTTCAACGATTCTAGACGTATGAAGTGAGGTTTGGCTCACAGTGCGGACTATAGGCTGGCTATGTGGAGTAAAGAGTGAGACGCAAGGTGACCGTTATGGACGACCCTAGTCAACACGATTTGTTTGGGAGTAGTTCGTATTTACTCGCTTTTCGTCCAAATGTTTCATTATTTATTGTGCTTCTCTCATACATTTCCCTCAAACGAGGGTGTTGTGATATTCTCGTGTCATGCGGAACTGTCCGTTCAAAAAATTTAATCAAAACCGTTGAGCCAGTTTAAAAATTGTGAACTGACTGTGAAAATTTAGTCAAAAACCGGGCAAGTTTTACATTCAACTCATTACTTTCCTTCGCTCTTCGAAGTACTGCAAAACGTACTTACTTACGCATACCCTCTCTGTTGTGATTGAGTCAAGAAACATGAACCAGTCAAATTCTGTTGTCTGAAATTAAGTTTTCCAATTAACACATATTAATTGAGCTATTCAAATGTTATTTTACGAGTTTGAGCGAAAATTGGAACAATGCACAAAAGCGATTGGAATGACAACGAAGTTATTTGTTTGTAATTATATCTATCTTTTCACTAGGTTTTGTTTTTATGGTCAACAACCGTTTTTTAATTATTTTTTGCACGGTCAACTACTGAAACAATTAACCAAAATTCTTCAGATCTTTACGTTTTGAGGCCTACTGAGTCTAAAACATACAATGAGAAGGGTGAGTACTTGTATATTCCTCCCCTTCTCTCACTATACACAACCTAACCTAAGTTAATTGTTAACTGTCATGGTTGAAGATGTGCTTTGCCACATTAACGTATTTAGGACGAATTTTAAAACAACTTTTTTTTCTTCAGATCTTCACATTTCGAAGCCTACTGAAACCATGTCTTTTTCTTTAAAATGTCAAAATTTAAAAACACAAACGGTGGGTACAGCTTTCGTACAAGTACGCAACAACGAGGGACATTTTATGTCTTTTTCTTGTAATGTAATTCTGTTTATTTTAAATAAAGAAATATAAAATTACAACACAAAAAATATTTTTCATTTTTGTAACAGACGTTACCATGCACTTAACACAACACAAATTTAGTGACACTTCTCCGTTACATATCCCGCGTTACATTTTCGAGTTTATGTAGCAAAGACATAAAATGTCAAAAAAAAAAAATCGTAATCCTGGTGGGACTCGAACCCACAACCTCCGGATAAGGAGATCTATACCTTATGCTTTACGCTACAGGGACTGTGGTTGCAACTTGGGTTAAAATGTTGCCTTGTCCAATCGGCCTCAAAGGTTAATTTTCGTGACGCTTTTGGAAATTACACTTTCCGAGTTTATGTAGCAAAGTAAAGACATAAAATGTCAAAAAAATTGTTGGTGTTCAGGTCGCAATATCTACAGTTAGTTTTGAACCGATTTTGCTCAAAGCGTCATTCCAGGCGTTTTCTCTCACTGCACACATAACGCGAGCATATGAAGAGTATTGAGTTTGCGCGCGGCCTTTCGCGCCAGGTATTTACCGCAACCGTTTCTTCCCTTGAACACGTAAATCCCAAGCCGATTCGCATCATACATACACCACTTCTTCCAGTGTTCCATTCTCTTAACTACGTGGGCACTCCGAGCAAATTATCAGCGCACTCGACGACTCGACTGTTTTTCAACTCCGGAAAAGTGTCGAGAGGCGAGTAAAATATCTTGGAAACTTTTCCTTGAAGTATTCATCTCATAAACCGCGAGTACTTGGGGGGGGGGGGTGCGATAAGGGATCACGGTCTACATTGAATAACTTATTTTTCGCGGCTGAAAACACTTCAGAATAATGTAAAACGACCTCTTATCTCTTCGTACAGTAAATCGCGGGTTTAATCAACGCGGTTATAAGACGTCACGGGGTTAAAAGATGGTCGGGGAGGATGGAAGAAAGAATTTCTTGAAAATACTGGGTTAAAACGTTAATTCTCTTCACTATTTTTGTGTCTGTTGAACATAAACGCTTTTTGAGCCCCCTTCCCCCTTAACCATTAATAAAATACGACGATTTTCACATGAACTGGTTTATTGTAGCGGTTTGCTTCGGAATTTAATTGTACGCGTAAATCTAGCAGTACATAATTCTCTTTACTTTCCTTAGTCGGTAAGTCGGAAGTGTTACTTAACATTTTGAAAAAACAATTTTGGGTCTTCAAAACGGCACAAAACGAACTGTTTTTACGACCCAAAAGTGTAAAATCTGTAGCTCGTTCTCCACAGGCAGTTGCTTTGATATAATATCTGGAACGTAGCAACACACAACATTCCGCTACCCAACGATCTGCTCATATCTTCGTTCAACGGATAAATACATAAATAGTTGCGAAGCTCGAAACGTGGGTATAGGTTGCTTAAAGGCACTACGTGAATTTGATCAAGTCCAGTGAAGTAATGACTTTGGAAATGTTCAAGAAAACACTATTTTCGACACAGTTTGGTTTTTATTTCCGCCCAATGGGTTGTCGAAGGTACAGTTTGGTGAAAATCGATGAAGCCGTTAATCTAAAAAAAACCTATCTTTGCATTTTTTAGGCCTAAATCTCCGTTTAGCGAATTTTCATGGATATATTCATAGAAAAGTTGGGAAGTAACTGGTATAAAGGAATTTGAAAGTTTAGTAAAATTCATATAAGCCGAGAAACCCCTAGTTTTTGGTACACTTTTGACCCCATCCCTCTCTCCCATTGAAGGGAATCGCTCATAACCTTTTTTGCGAGTCGTTAAAAAAAGAATAAACAAAACTAAAAAAGAACCAGTTCAATCGGTTCTGCCGTTCTCCCGAAAATTTAACTACAGGCACACAAACATAAAGAAGCATCGATGGATCTACTCAAGCAGCAGGAGATGGGATTTCCACAAGGGTCGTGCTCGGGTTCTGGGTTTTGGACTATTACGTATAACTCAGAGCTGAAGATTTCGTACTCTGTTGGAATAGAAGTTTACGCATATGCTGACTCTTTTACGCTTGCTTTGCTCTGCCAGGAAGGAGTATGAGGTGGGGAGTTGGCGCTATTGTACATAGAAAGCTGAACATGGGAGAGCGATTTGCAATTCGTTGCCGGGGAGACTCAGCTCTTGCGTATTTCAAGAAGGCGCACAACTCTGGTGAAGGTGTCAAGAGCAATGAAGTGGAAAGATTGAAGTAGCTGGAAGTGATTTTGTCCAGGGCTGCAAAGATGCATTGGGATCTGAGCGCAGATTCCCTAGGAGTGATCTACCAATTCACCATTGCGTCTCTGCTGACTTACGCTGTTCCAATGGGGAGTGAAGTTCTGCAGGTGTGGAGACATAGCTGCCTAGCCGAGGAGTCCAAAGGCTCATGTTCCTCAGAATGATTACATT
Organism: Pachypeltis micranthus; assembly: GCA_020466155.1. NCBI lineage: Eukaryota > Metazoa > Arthropoda > Insecta > Hemiptera > Miridae > Pachypeltis > Pachypeltis micranthus. The sequence goes on from CM035769.1 coordinate 18,050,142, forward strand.
CTCATTCGATGGTTGCTGTGTTATTGCAGGTATGCACCCAATCAGAATTGTGGCAAGGGAGCTGACTGGCACACCACAAGGCCTCCAATGGAAGGGAGAGGTGGATAGCCCTTTGCTGCTATGCAGGATGCCCCATCCAGCAAAAGAGTGTATACTTGAGCGCATTGATCTTGGCTGGAGGAGAGTCAGTGGCACATTTGAGGTTTATGCGGATTCCCATTGGCCTGTTTACCGCCAGCTGTTCAGTCTGAGTGAGTCGTGCTCCAAAAACCAGGCAGAAATGCGTGTGTTACTGGGGAGAATTCAGTGGTTGTCAGGCAGAGTGTTGCGGACAGCCAGGTTTCTGCTGCCCTGGTGTCCATCACATAAACCTCAAGCCGACAGCAAAAGAGTTTACGCTGGCTTTGTACAGAAGTCGGGGGATGGATGATCAGGGTGTGGCGGACAAGAGCGTATGTAGGCACTCCAGGGAAGTGGCTGCTGATTCGTGCCTTTCTGTCCAGTTCACGCTGAAGCCACGGTCTAGGTCGAAGAAAGAAGTTGTGGCTAGAGGCGTTGGCAGTGCAGAGTAATAGGCTGTCAACAGTGGCCGGGGGATGCGCAAGGAGGGCCCGGTTGGAGCTGAGTTTGCCCTGGAGGTTGACCATCCTACTCAGTGGGCATGGAGCGACACTGTCTTACCTCATTAGGTTTTGCACTGGCAGGTCTGCTCTGTCCTTGAACTTCGACTTCCCAGTTCTGGAGGGTCCACGACCTCTCCTGCAACGTATACTACAAGGTAGTGGTTGGCCTTTAATATTTTGATTTAGTCTTACAGGAGCTCATGTTTTAAATAGTGTGGATTTCATTTTACTATCATTTTGGTTAGTACTTCTGCCGTTTTGTTTCCTTTCATCAGTGTAGCCTTGTAATCACTTTGAGCGCAAGCGCGAATAAATATATTACTAAAAAAATATACACACGCGGACGACGCGCCGAAATTAGGTTTTTTGGATTGAGCAGTCTAAAATCTTACCCTAGTTACCTTACCCTTTGGGTTGCGCAAAGTAAAAATTGGTTCCCGAGTTTGAGCTGCTTCAACTTCGGGGCGCCCAGTTTTATCTTGCTCCTGGTGGAACAAGGGTCGCTGAACATCGTTGTTCGTTTGAAGGCCTTCTCCCCAACTCACCTTACTTCACTCTTTGCCGCGTCAGTAACACGCTTCCTCCCGAAAATCTTCCCACTCCTGAAGATCCCACCAATTACGTGTACGTAGGTTTTTCAATGAAGGAAAAAAAGTAACGCGTAAATAGCAGCAGCCCGATCAATTTCAGAATATTGCGCGCTACCATTTATACTTTCCTTGGCTCTACGAAGTAAAAAGGGAAGTTATGTAATCGGCTGAAAAACAATTTTGAGTTTTCTTCAGATCTTTACGTTTCAGACCCCCCTGAGTCCGAAAAACACCATTTGGGAAAATGGTCTGTGTGTCTGTGAACGATTTTTAGAGAGAACCACCGTACCAAATCCACTCAAACTTCATATCTCTCCCGCAGGTTACTATGGGACGCCAAAATAAGGGTATGAACAAAATCCACCGAAAGTTAACTATAGTTATCATAGTGATCAAAACACCAAATATTTTTTTTCTCAAAAACGGCTCTAACGATTTTGATTAAACTTTTTATATTGGTAGCTCCCAATACGGCAACTATACCATAAAATTCCCATTTATGGGAAAATGACGAGAGCAGCATAATAAATTACCAAAACTTTCGACGAAATCGGTTGTAGCGTGGTTTTTAGAGAAAACAACCGTTACCAAATCAGCTGAAACATGATGTCTAGCCTACAGGTTACCATGGGACGCCAAAATAAGGATATGGACGAAATCTACCGAAAATTAACTATAGTTATCACAGTGATCAAAACACCAAATTTTTTTTCTCAAAAACGGCTATAACGATTTTTATTAAATTTTTTATATTGATAGCTCTCAACAAGAAAATTATACCATAAAATTCCCATTCGTGGGAAAATGACGAGAGCAGCACAATAAATTATCAAAATTTTCGACGAAAGTCGTTTTTAGCGCAGGTTATTCCTTATAAACTCCGCTGGAATTTTTGTAGAATGTTAAAAAAATTGGTATTGTAGTCCAATCCAATACCTAATGGGTAAGTGTTTAAAAACGCTCATGAGATACATGGGGCTCACTCCAGAAATCAACTCAAGAGTTTCAACTGTCGCCGTTTCGCTTACTACCAGTTCTAAAACTTTTTACCCAATAACTCTTCCAAAGTGATTACTATCCTCCTTCAAAAAATTCGTGTTTACAGTCTCATTAATTCTGTGTGTACCAATTGCTCAATAATGGTCCTGGAATGAGTGCGAACAGCTCAATAAATTCCGGAACTGTAAGCGCCACCGCTTTCTGCTGCCGTGAAATGTTTGACCAAGTTCAAATGAATTGAGTGATACATGAATTGATGAAGTAGAAAAAGCCATGTGAAAAGTGAATTGACATAGAACTAAGGAAAGTTGTGTGTTGCAAAATGTACGTGGGGGCGAGGAAAGTTGTGCGTTACGTCGCAGTAGATTGTAATTTTTTCCAGCCGTTTACACAACTTTTCACTTCTTAGGGCAAAGTGAAACTGTTTGTATAAAATGGGGGTTATAAGGGGGTTCATCCGCAGCCCATTCAATTCAGACGAAACTCGCGCGAAACTTTATGAACCGGATAATCTGACAGAAGAAGTCGATAGGGTAAAAAGTATGTATTCGTTCCTCAAGTGATTAGGCTCACTCGGGTGAACATGACAGAACTGGATCGCCCGCAAAGGAGTAACAGGAGATTCGAAGAGGGTTGAACCTGATATACCGACGCCATTCCCCTCCTCCTCTCACCATCAACCTCCACCGCCAGTTTCTCCAATTCTCTTCGAAGTACTTCACTTCCATCCCCGTCAAATCTTTTCCAGGCCTTCCGTTTTTGTAGCTCCCTCGTTTTCGTCCCGGGCAGCTCAACGACGGAATAAACGAGGGTCAGGAACGGCCAATAGATGGAGGGATGATAAATCCTTCATAACTGCGGAGATTGAACAACGTTTTTCACATAAATGAGTAAGTTACGTCGCGATAATATCCAGAAAAGTGGAGCCCAAGACTCAACGGGGTTTCCACGTGACTAATCTTCGCGTAAAATATACGTACCGATTTGGGTCGCACACAGGTTTGTTCGATCTCCGGCTTTACCGTCGCCCTTGATAGGAACCATATGATCCATAAAGGGGGTTGTATCGGCTCTTTAGGAGTAAATTTTGTAGGCGCAGTTTTTGTTATCGTTTAAAGCCCTAGGCTATTCCCCTGTTGAAAGTGTTTATATGTATGTGGAATATGGAAGTGTGGGTGTGTGCGCGCTGAACGGAAACTTAATCAAGCTGCTGGTGGCTGAGGGAAAACCCCAGCAGATTTTTTTGAAGGGAAAAATAAAGAGCCCGCTGTCAAAATGTTTTGGCTGCCACAAGCTCCTTCTTGAGAAGCGACTTAGTACATAAAAGAAAAATCAGGCGCTTCAACCAACACCTGTAGTCCCTCAAAGGCATTTCCCTCTCAAGGTTTGCATCATTAAGATGAATTAGCAATACCATTCGGAGTGTATTTTACCGTGACACAATCCTCATGTACAAGACCATTCACTTAGGCGTGATTGGCCACTACTTCATTGTCTGGGGTAAAAGACTCACAGTCGATCAACACGATGAAAATTATTATGCAACGTTTTATTATTTTCTGGCGCGGCTTGACGTAGTCTGATACCTTCGAGACCCATCGCATTCGATTCAGTATCGAAAAATACCAACCAACGATACGAAACATGTCCTGATTACTACGGAACGACGAAAACTAAATATTCCAGGTGCCTGTGGGCAATTGGGACAACGTGACGAGTCGAGCTGATGGGTGGTTGGAGTGAGACAAATGATGAAACTGTTACTTCCGTTGAGTTGCCCCGTGAGATCTTTGAATTGGTAGACTTTGGCTCACTATAATTATTGTGATTTCACTGATTTCCGTATAGACGCAGTCGTACACTTCTGAGAATCGTTTCATTCGACCCAGCAATGAAAAATACCTACAAAACGATATCAAACACGACAAAATTGCCCTAAAACTGCCAAAATTGCGTTTTTGTTAATTTTTTCAAACGATTCTTACAACCATGGGCTTCGTTCGATCGGATGGCCGAGCAGGCGGGCACAATTAGATACCGAATGGGATTTTTGTGCAGAAGGGCGAATTTTTACTCTCCTTGGCTATACGAAACAGAAAGGAAAGTTATATAATAGGCTGAAAAAAATAATTTTGAGTTAATGAGTCGATTAAGAGGAAATGGCTGAACCAAATCAGCTCAAACATAATATGTAGCCCGCAGGTCACTCATGGGACGCCAAAATAAGGCTATGGCGTCAAAATCCACAACGACCTAACTATAGTTATCATAGTGATCAAAACACCACAACTTGTTTTCTCGAAGACGGCTCTTACGATTTGGATTACATTTTTCAAAGGGTAGCTCTTACTGTGCCCACTATACCATAAAATTACCGTCAAAAACCACACAACAATAAATTACCAAACTTTTCGACAAAAATCGATTTTCGCGCAGGTTTCCCTTATTAATTCTCCTAGAATCTTCAAAAAAAACTGGTGTGGTACTCCAATCAAGGTACCTATACGTTGAGTTTTTAATAACGCAGGTAATTTACACAGGCGCTACTCCAGAAATTCCGGAACCGTTTTACTTCCATTTCGAAAAGCTCTTTTCTACAACCTCATCAACCCGCGGTGTACCTCAATAATGGTCCTGGAATCAGTACGTGCAGCCCAATACATTCCCGCCCTGAAGTGACGATTCAAACGAACCGAGTGATAAATAAATTGAGTAAGCAGAAAGAGACACGCACACAAACAAATTGACGCAGAGCTAAGGAAAGTTGTGTAATGCGGCGCACCTAATATTTTAGCCCACGTTAAAGGCAGGATGCCCGGACGGCTGCAGTTGGCAAACAGCTATTGCAGGTTTGGAATCCCAATGTGCAAAGGGGAAAACCGGTTGCGCGGCAGATGGGCCCTCCAGTAGTGGGTGGAGGCTATGTGGCCCTCTGTCACAGGTTACTGGGGTTCTTCCTAAGCAAGCCCAAACTGTCCCACCCTGGGATGGAAAAAGCCGTAAGCGCCATCAAAAATATCTGGTGCGTTGCAACACACAACTTTCCTTAGCTCAACGTCAATTCACTTTGTACAGGGCTAATTCTATTTAATCGATTCATTTATCACTCAGTTCCTTTGAACTTGGTCAAACAACACGTCACAGCAGCAGGAAGGTGTAGGGCCTACAGTTATGGAATTTATTGTGCTGCTCGTACTCATTGCAGGACCATTATTGAGCAATCGGTACACAGATAATTAATGAGGCTGTAAATACGGATTTTTTGAAGGAGGATAGTAATTACTTTTGCAGAGTTATTGGGTAAAAACTTATAGAACTGGCAGTAAGCGAAACGGCGGTAGTTGAAATTCAGGAATTTCTGGAGTGAGCCCCATGCATCTCATGAGCGTTTTTAAACACTCACCCTATAGGTATTGGATTGGACTATAACACGACTTTTTTTAAACATTCTAGTAACATTCCAGCGGAGTTTAAAAGGAAAAAACCGCGGCAAAAACGCTTTTCGTCGAAAATTTTGATAATTTATTGTGCTGCTCTCGTCATTTTCCCACAAATGGGAATTTTATGGTATAATTATCTTGTTAAGAGCTATCAATATAAAAAATTTAATCAAAATCGTTGGAGCCGCTTATGAGAAAAAAAATTTGGTGTTTTGATCACTATGATAACTATAGTTAACTTTCAGTGGATTTGGCCCATACCCTTATTTTTGCGTCCCATGGAGGCTTGCGGGCGAGATATGAAGTTTGAGCTGATTTGGTACGGTGGTTTTTTCTAAAAATCGTTCACGAACACACATACACACAGGCCATTTTCCCAAACAGTGTTTTTCGGACTCAGGAGGGTCTGAAACGTTACGATCTGAAGAAAACTCAAAATTTTTTTTTCAGCCGATTACATAACTTTCCTTTCTACTTCGTAGAGCCAAGGAAAGTAAAAAGGTGTGGGCCAGTGACCATTCAGGCCTCAAGGGTTGTTTGACCCAATAAGGTACCACGGGAATGCACAGATCGCAGTCTTGCACCGGAGCATTATGGGTTAGGGCCACGACAGATGCCTGCCTCCGCAGGGCAAGGTAGGTTGAACGGAACAATCCAACTCCTACCCAGGGCAAGGCCCGACAATGCTGGAAAATCCGCTTACTCTGCGGATATCGTGGTGTTCGGGGGGGTCGCTGGAGAGTAGAAATCCCATCCCCTTTCTCGTTTTTAAACTACCGGGTCTAAGGAAGGTAGGGGCCACCAGTTCGGAACTCCCACAGACATCCCCGAATGCAGAACAGGAACTGTCATGAAACGTTAAGTGTCAACTTTTGCGGAGGGGTTGTAAAAAGATTTTCCTGACCAAAAACGCAGGTGCACTGTGCAGAATCAATAATAAACCAATTTATAGGTATTGGCTTTAGAACACATGCTGTCAGCTTGAGAAAATCGTTAAAGCCGTTTGGCCAAAAAGTGAAAACACCCGATTCTCGCTTTATAGGCCCAAATCTCCTTTCGCCGAATTTTCAAGGAGATATACAAACTTAGAACAAAATCATTACAACCTTTTTCGAGAATAAAGCGGAAACCCCTGGTTTTTGGTACATTATGGTACCCCATTCCCATTTGTCAGCAATAGAAATCGCTCATAATCTTATTTTCGCGCCTTCGGAATATCAGAAAACAACAACAAAAAAGAGGTTAGTAGGAGTAGGCTTAAAAACGTAAACACTTGAAAAAACTCTACATGATCGCAATTCTTTCCTTACGCTTCGGTTAGAGGAAAGTAAAAATGTGTTCAGCTTCAAGCTCGTTAACAAGTGGTTGTAGATTTGAGATAAAATACGAGTAAGTAGTTGTTAAATAAGGGTTCTGTCCGTTATCGGTCAATCGAAATATTCTAGAGCTTCTAATGTGGATTCCGAGGTGAAAAACGCTTGAAAGGTTCACGAGGGCAAAGGGTTGGGGAAACACGAGTTCGACCCAACAGGTAGGAGCAGCCCCATGTCAAAGAGCCGTTTCTCAGTTGGCCGCTGTCATAATAATATCGCAGCTAGAGATTTACCGTAAGTCAATTCGTGGGTGACAGTTTCTGTCGTCGCCGAGCTTCTATCGGCGTTGACGATGACGCCAACGCGCCCGCTTGGTGCTCCCATCGCCGGCTCAACCATCGCGAATCGTCCTGAAACCAAAATATCCGAACTCGGAGGACCGAAGGGAAACAGAAAAGATCCCTGCTCCGAAAGTTTTACGAGGAATTTCACATGAGAAAACGGTATATCGGAGGCGGGAAGGCGCGGGCTGACACTCGCGGGACCACTTTGGGCACTGAGTGTTTATCGCGAGCCGAGGCGATGGGAGTTTCAAGGTCCTAAATGACATAACACGCCCTGCGATCTAACGACGACTCGGGACAACGAGAGGTCCATGGGAGAACGCTGCAGATAGAGCGCCTCCCGCCGCCTACTCGCCCTTACCAGAACCTCCGGTGAACGTGGTGCGTCTGAGACTCAACCTAATTTAATTTGAGTCCGTGTAGAAATAAGAGCCTACGTAATTGCGGATTCCATGGCTAATCTCGGTTAGATGGAAAGCGATGCGTTGGAAGAAGCCATTCTGTTCTCCAACTTTAACGTGCACGTACCACGGGGCTCCCATTGTTGGACCCCACTCATAGTGACCTGGTGGTCAAAGAGGAAGATTCATATTCCGAGGGCACTCGCGCACATGATCAGCGCTCGGAATCGAGTTTTGCCATTTCCAATCTCCAGCTAACAAATGGTATCAGAAAAGTGCGAAAAGTGTGAGCCTAATAAAAGAATATTTAAGAGAGAAAACAACGATACGAACTCTCAAGTCCAAGATTCACTCGAATCCCGAGGAAATTCAGAGGATCAGAGCTTGGAGTCACCGTTATTTTGGCTGAGTCAGGTCTGTATCCCTATCAAATGACTGTTCCTGAACCATACAAGAGTTATATGAATATGCTGTCATGGAAGTTCCGATTTCGCTATCACGCATTAGACCAGCCACTTGCGCAGCATCTGCCGAGTAAGGCGGTAAGGCAGGTATTTGGCGGTACGGCATTCTCCCAGTGGAGACTTGTTACACCATGCGAAGGTCTGACCACCTGAGGAACCTCGCAACTTCTAACTAAGGAGTTCTTAATCTGGTCTTCCACCTGATCTAACTATTTACTTGGGTGGCCAGTTTCAAAGGGACGGATCAACTGTGACCACGTTTCTTCGCCATTGGCAAAACGATTATAGGGTTGCATTGTAGCCAGTAAAAACTGCTAGGTTTGTCTGCTCTCCCTACCTCCGACACTGACTGCCGTAGAAACCACATGCTTTCTTGTTTCCTCCGCACTGGAGGCGCAAGGCGTGCATAGTGGAGAGTCTTGTAAAGAAGAGAAGTGGAGTCACGCATTGAAGTTGCTGTGTCCCAAAAGGAACTGGCTTGTCCAATGGTCAAGCTACTTTCTCCTAAGACGTTCACAGGTGTTGAGGAAAAACTCATGTGTGTCCCATTGATGAGGATTCCCATCTCGCTTGTCATTTCTCCAACACCCAGTCATCGATGGTGGCAAGTTTCAGTACAGAATTCAGCCCAAAGGGGGGGAAGCTCCCGTTTCACTCTCCACTTGGCAACCATGCACTCCAGTGATCACTTGGAGTGCTTCTGTCGATACAGTCTCAAGTGATCCACAGGAGCAGCTCTCTGGGATTAGACCAATACTCTCTTTTGAATGAATGTAAGTGGCTACAACTGGCCAGTAGCCAATCACACCTAGATAGATGGCTGGTACATAAGGATAGTGTCGCGGTTAGGCAAACCTTGCTAGGGTAAGGCCTTTGAGGGACTCTAGGTGTTGGCTGAAGCCCCACTTGTCACTCCTAAGTACTTGACTTGCTTCTCAAGGAAAAGCTTGTGGGAGCCAGACGTATTGACGGTTGGCTATTTAACTTTTCTTTCAAGAGGGGTTTTATCCTCTCTCACCTGCATCTTGACATGCTTGCACATCGGGTGATGGTACACAGGGCATTGTGAGTGGTTACCTTAATTGGCCGACTGACACTGCACCCACGTAGGCACAGCTCGCTGTCAGTCTCCATGAGCCTCCTGAGAAGACCTTCGAAGACCTTCCTGCGGGCACCCCTTCTCAATCGTTGTCTAGACTGAGACATGCTCGCATTCGATTGTAGCAGTTCTGTCTGTCTGGTATAACTTTTGAAGATTACGTGCAGGTCGCCAAAATTTTTCTAACTTAAGCTCCATTAAGGAGTGCTGGCCACCTAAGGTTGTCCAACGATCACCTGATGTCAAACAGAACTGCTGCAACGTACTTAGCCGGTGCCAGTAGGGAAACATCCCAAATTTCGACAATGACATCCTGCGTGGACCTTCCTTTGGTACACCCGTATTGCCTGCCTGTGAGTTTGCGGCCAAAGACTTCTTCGAAGGACAGCAACATCTAGATTTCTAATGTTTTGCCTAATATGGAAAGAAGGCTGAGCGGTCTCCATGATCGCGGGTCTGACTGATTGCAGTCGCACTCCTTTTGAAGAGTGACAACATGTGCAGACTTCCACTGAGTGGGGAACTGTCCGATCTGTAGACAGTCATTAAATAAATTGAGGAGGCTGCTGGAGATTGTCCGCTCAGCTTTCTATTTTATCTGGCCCAGGAGATTTGTTGGGCTTCAAGGTCGTAAAGGCCCTGCCGAGGTCGCCTGTTGTTCACAATGGGATGTCGGACTCGTTCGGAGGGTCCATGATCAGTTCCTTTGCTGCCCTCTGAGCTTCAGTATCTCGAGCTACTTGGTCTTCAAGGAACGCCTTCTCAAGGAGGGTTTCTAGTGAACTTTCGATGCTGCAGGCCCAGTCTGACTCATTTTGCATCGCAGCTTAGACCTGCTCTATATTTGCTTTTCCTATAGAGAACTTGTAATCTCATCGGCTCGCAGTCAGTCTCTATGAGCCTCCTGAGAAGACTAAAGTTAACGTACCTGTTAGGTGAGTCCGTCTCCTCTGGCTTGTGAGTTACTGTGGGCAAGCGCTTTCGATGTAAAGACATCATCGTCTGGCCGTTAAGTCAGTACTGGATTCAGTCAGTTGGTCGTGGTCTGTATATACAAAGAGAAAGGTGAAAGGGGTGATGGAGCGTCGGGGAAGGGGCGGGGAGAGGAGGTCATGTACCTCAGGGGGAACCCCCTAGAGATAAATGGAACGTGTTGGATGGTCTGTCAATTGTGGAATTTACGTCTTTTTTGTGTAGGGTGGTCTGTAAATCCGTCAGTTGGTTTTTTTCGTTTGTGTAGTGTTTTGAGTGGTGTGAATATGGTGTCGCATTTCGTGTTGATTTGTTCATTTATGATCTGTCCATTGAAGTTTTTTTGTTTATAAATTTCCATGTTTTCTAATATGTTCAGTTTTCGTCCTTTGTATTGTTTGTGTAGTAAGGTGGTGCAGTCCTGTATTTTGGTGGGTTCATGTCCAGTTGTTTTGAGGTGGTTGGCAAAGTTTGAATCGTCTTTGTTCCTACTAAGAGATTTAATGTGTTCTGAGTATCTGGTCCGTATTTTTGTCCTGTCTGTCCTATGTATGCGTTTTCACAAGTACAAGCTATTTTATACACCCCACTTTGGTCGAGTGGGTCTGTCTTTTCAGTCTTTGCAGTTAGTTTGGTTCTAAGTGTGTTGTCCGTACGTAATGCAATTTGTATACCTTCCTTTCGGAGGATATTAGTTATTCCGTATATTTTTGGTCCTGTGTACGTGAATGTGCAGCGTCTTGTTAAAGTCTGCGTATTTTGTGTTTTTGAGTCGTTTGTTTTGAAGTCTTAATAATTTGTTTATTGTTTTTTGGAGTAGCCGTTATTTTCTGCGATAGCATTTATAGTATCAAGTTCTTTTTTGTAATTTTGTGTAACTCACAAGCCAGAGGACTCACCTAACAGGTACGTTAACTTTAGTAATTTGCCTACTGGCGGATATAACCCAATTTCTTTAATACTCCTGAGAAGACCTTCGATGAAGGCATTCCAGAGTGGACTGAGCCCTGCAGGCACCCCTTCTCAATCGTTGACGGGACTGAGACATGCTCGCATTAGATTGTAGCAGTTCCGCCTGTCTGGTATAACTTCTGACGAGCATGTACAGTTCGGGGGGATTCTGCTACCTTTAAGCTCGTTGAGGAGTAGCGGCTACCAAAGGTTGTCAAACGCTCCCCTGATGTCAATCAGCACTGATACGAGAGTGGATTAGGGCCATGAGGCTCACTCTCCCATTCCCTCAGGATACACTTACCCCAATCATCCTCAATAATTTGCATTTGCAATCTTCAACCATTTCAACGGGGTTCTGAAAACGCTCTAGTGGACGTAGTTCATGTCTGCAATCTCCGTTCGCCCTCCCTCGGCCCTTTTGTTGCATTTAGTGATGACATCTCGGATTAATAACTCGATTAGTCGATCAGAATCTTACTAACGATCTAAATTTATCGTCGTGACGGGCCCCTCTACAGGGCGAGAAGTGGGGCCGCTGCAATCGCATCTTCTAGAACGTTTTCTCCCGTTTAAAAGAGTGCAGTTCGAGCTAAGTTTGGAACCCTCTATCGAAGAGCGACCTTTCGAGAGCGATTTGTGTTGCCGATAGGACTCCGAGGATTGGCGTGAGTACTTTGGATAATAACCTAACGTTTCGTGTTCATATCCCCCACAATGAGCGAGTCAACTCGTGGTCCCTGTCGTGCTCGCATCGGTCTAATTAATGTTTCGTTTTGGGGGTTCACATTCAGGCAATCGTTCCACCTCACAAGTCGATCAACAAATAATAAAAATACCCGGTCAGTCGAAACACACAACTTTCCTCGACCCCATGTACATTCCACGATTTTCGTCGTTGTTTATATGAGGTCCGTGAAGCTAATAGCGCTTCATTTATTGCGTTACTCCTACTCATTTCGAGCCCTTGGTTGAGAAACTAGCGTGTACGTTATTCATCACTGTCTATCAAGGTACATATTTTCTTATTCACGGGGTAAATATTATTCAGACACACAGTTTTGAGTTGGAGTGATTTCTCAGGTTGCTCCTAGTTACAGCTGTTAAAATTTCATCGTATAGACAACACACTCGACTAGCAGCGCACTGACTACCTACAAATTATTACACAACGGTTTATTATTCTCATGAACAGCTTGACCTAGTATTACTGCTCCATGACCCATTCCATTCGATTCAGCATCGAAAAATACTAGTAAACCATACGAAACATGACCTGACTACAATGGAACTACGGAAATTAAATATTCCCCCGGCACCAGGCGCCTGTAAGCGCCTGTGGCATTTATGATCTGATGTAGGGGTGTGCGGAGGAAGTGGTCCTAACCTTTCTACGCCCCCTCGGGCAAAAAGAGTCAGGGAAATCAGGACGGGGAACCTCAACCGAGCGAACCCTCGGCAATTGGCACGACGTTGCGAGTCGAGCGGGCGGGTGGTTTTGATGAGACGGGAAGGAAGGAGGGAGTACAAACGACGAAACGTTTACTTCCGCTGTAGTTCCCGCGAGTTCTTTCAATTAGTTGACATTGGCTCATATAATTACTGTAGTTTCCCTATACGCAGATGTACACGTCTGGTACTCATTCCATTCAACCCAGGATGTACGAAACACGGCGTGCGATTATACTGCGTTTTGTGAATTTATTAAACCATAATAACCATGGGCTTCGTCCGATCTGATTGCCGAGATGGCGGGCACAACTAGATACCAAATGCGATTTTTGTGCGAAAGGGCGGATTTTTTAGTCAACATTAAAGGCACAAAACGGCCTGGACGGGGGACGGCGGACGGACATTGCAGATTTGGAATCCCCATGTCTTGAAACGTAAAGTATCCAATGGTGGGGGGGGGGGGGTACGGGGGTTGTAAAAAATGTTTCGTGACCGAAAACATAGGGTTATTATTCAGAATGAATAATAAACCAAAACTGCACTGAAATCAACTTTTATCGTCATTTTCTGTAATGTCATCAGGGTCGTTGCACCAGTATTTGAAGAAATATTAGATGTGCAGCGTCATACAACTTTTCTTGGCTCTACGTCAATTTACTTGTGTCCGCCGCTTTTCCTATTAACGTAATTCATTTATCACTCAGTTCATTTGAACTTGGTCAAATATTACTTCACGGCGGCAGAAAGCGGTTGCGCTTACAGTTCCTGAATTCATTATGCTGGTCGTACTCGTTCCCGGAACATTATTGAGCGATTGGTACACAGACAACTGTAGGGTTGTAAACACGATTTTTTAAAGAGGATAATGATCACTTTTACTAAGTATATGGCTGAAATCTTTCCGAAATGGTAGAAGTTGATAAATACTTGGCGGAATATGTTCAAACTGCACTTTTCTGATGCAGGGGTCGCTACGCGGTACGACTCCAATACATCAATCCGACCAAGTGACTTGGATTATTTCATCACTAAAGGGCTCACAAGCCGGTTGTTTAATACTCATACCGTGCATGACCTCAGTTCAGACCACCTCCCAGTTCATGCCACCCTGTTTGCCACTCCAACCGCCTTTCTGTCACGCCCTTCACTCGTTAAGCACCCAATGGATTGAGGAAAATATAAAGAAATCCTCTCACGCGAGCTTCCTCCTCTGTTCATCCTAAATTCGCCAGCGGAAATAGATACAGCAATCGACAAAATCACCGACTTGCTAACTTCTGCTGCGATTCGAGCTGCACCTCAACGACAATGCCCCCTTAAAACTAATCTTCACTTTCCCCCACCCGTTTATGACATCTGGAAATCACGAAAGATGGCAAGGCGAAGGTGGCTACGTTTCCACAATCCAAGCGACATATTGCTTTTCAATAAACTCGGAAACGTCTTCCGCATCGAAATCAAGGCTTTGAGAGATGAGCAACTCAGAGAGACAATACTGTCCTTGAGTAGCAGTAATGGGTCCCTGTGCAGGGCCTTACCAAACCTTATAAACGTATCCCACAACTGAAGCAAGGCTCGAACTGGATATCGCTTTCTATTGACAAGGCGAATGCTTTTGCTGACATGCTTGAAACCAGACCCTCATAACATGGATTCTCCTTCCCTGGAGCAACAAGATCCCGCACCTGCTATCTTCTTCTCTCCAAGCCCAATACACAAGATAATAAGCAAATCTTCGTCTCGCAAAGCAACCGGTGTTGACCCAGTGTTCTGGTTCGGCCTGTGTTACTCAACGCCCCACGTAATGCGTCACGCATATACACATCTGCAGCTCGTATTGGATATTTCCCGCAGAAATGGAAACATGCCACAGTTACTATGATTCCGAAACCAGACAAACCTGAAGATCAGCTAACACCTTACAGGGCAATCAGCCTTCTTTCCATCCTGACTTGAACGCCTTCTCCTCCCTAATTATATGACCTACACACGCCATCTAATTCCTGACCAGCAGTTTGGGTTCCGCACTTCGCTTTCCTGCCTACTTCAGCTACAACGGATCACCAACTATATAAACAAGGAAAGTAAAAAACTCATATCACCAGCGACATGTGTGCCGTGCAGCTTTCTTTGATGCGGAGCAAGCTTTCGATCGGCTTTGGCATGACGGCCTGCTTTTCAAAATTAGACCATACCTTCCAAACAACTTGTACTCTCTCTTGCAAAGTTATCTAGAGGGGAGAACGTTTGAAGTTAACATACAAAATGAAAAATCCACTACACGGCGAATACTCGCAGGAGTATTCAGTTCAGTTCAGTTCTAGGTCCATATTTATACTCATTCCACTGCCACGACCTGCCTCTGCTCCAAATACCCGATTTTTCTGGGATGTATGCAGATGACATCGTTTATGCTGTTTCTGGGCCGGATGCTACTCCTGAAATCACATACCATGACCTTCACCTATAAACGGCGTTACGCAGAACCACCCCTCACGTTTCTAGGCGACAGCAAGCCAAATGTTCGATCAGTTCGGTATCTAGGAGTGATCCTAGATAGAAAATTGACATTCGAGGACCATATTTCTGTATTGCTGCATCGATTACGGTCCCGTGTGTTCTGCTTACGGTCTCTTCTGCAAAATCCCACCACTTCCCTGCACAATAAAGTAATTATTTACAGTTCCCTTATCCGGCCAATATGGACTTACGCCATCGCTGGTTGGGGCACATGTTCGCCGTCGCAATTCCACCGCATTGAGCAACAGCAAAACGAAACCCTGCAGAAGCATATTATCAACACGCCTCCATTTGTTCGCAACCTGACTATTAATAATGACTTCTCATTGGAAACCCCTACGGCTCTTTTACATCGCGTCATGTCCATATTCACTACGCCCAATATATACCACCCCAATCATCTGGTCCATGAAGGCTTCGCCAGACCATCGCATCAACGCCTGGTCCGTCCTCGCCATATTTTAAATATTGTAGGAACGCAGACCCGCTTCAATGTCAAATGTCAATGGTTACTGTACTGAACTAAGTGCGTAACCTTCAGTTTTGAAAAAAAACAGTGTGTTCCATCACGCCATTAAGGTATATTTATATTTATAAATAGTCTTAATGAAGTTACAAAAGAAAAAAAATGGTAGTAAGCGAAACGGCGGTAGTTGAAATATATTTTATTGGCGTTCTCATACGCTCGTCGTATAGTTATTTGATCGGACTACCCTGTCAATTTTTTTTCAAGATTCTAGTAACATTTCAATGGAGTTTAAAAGGAAAAAACTGCGGTAAAGTCGATCTTCGTAGGAAAGTTTGGACATTTATTGGGCTGCTACCGTCATTTTTCCACGGATGGGAATTTCATGGTATGATTGCCTCATTGACAGCTGTTCATTTAATCAAAATCGTTACAGCCATTTTTGAGAAAAAAAAAAATTTGGTGTTGTGATCACTATGATAACTATCGCTAGATTTAGGCGGATTTGGCCCTTATTTTGGCGTTTCGTGGTGACCAGCGGGCTATATATCAAGTTTAAGTTGATTTGGTTCAACCGTTTTCTCTAAAATTCGTTCGCAGACACAAATACAATTTTCCTAAATAGCGTTTTTTAGACTCAGTAGAGTCTGAAACGCAAAGATCTGAAGAGAACTCAACTTTCGTTACTTCGTAGAGCCGAGGAATGTAAAAAGTGTTTTACGTATCTCGAATAAGGCGAACATTTGATGAAAATAGTGTTTTTATCATAAACAAAGGGAATACGACGGTTGTCATACGTTCCTGATAAAGACTGCCACGCGATCTTAAAATTCCCTTCCACCAACGGCAAATTACTGATGATTGGAAGTGCTGACCCGGTCAGTGATGAAACTAAGCAGTGGAATTTTTCCATCGCTGACAATGAGGGATCCTGACGAACCATCGATGCAAAGGTGTCGCGGAATTAGGGTCATTCAGTGATTCGAGTTCCATCAAATTTGGGCTTATTTTAGGAAAATTCCGAGAAGAATAAGATTCGTTTTGCGGAACAATTTCCTAAAGTTTGATTAGAATCGCGAATGGGCGATTAAAAGTTCCCAATTGTCCTCGTATTAGGTGAAATATTTTTCGACGAAGTGGAACATAGATTTTAATTTGAATCGAAGAGACTCGTCGTAAACCGCCGCTCGAGCGACGTCTGTAATATTTTGAATTTCTACGGAGCATTTTCGATTTCTTCTCTAATTCTGACGTATCAGAGGTCTCCGCATTGTCTGAATCACTTTTCGCCATTCTGAAACTATTAGCAAAATAGTCGCAAGGAGTTCCTAGAAAATGGTACAATGTTCGATTCAGAAGATAAATCAAGCTACACTATTAACACCCCAACTCTAAATAGAGACGGTCGTAAACTGAACTGTACAAGTTAGATCGTGCACTTGAACAACAACTTTTCAATTCAGCGATTGAATCCGCTTGCCCTTGAGCCCTTTGTTCAGGATCTCTTCCGTGCAGATCTTTATGGCTAGGATTTCCGCTTGGAATATCGTGGCGTACTCTCCCAGCGGCTTGGCAAGGCTGTAGTTGGGCCCTACAATGCCCAGTCCTGCCTGGCCTTCCATAACTGAATCATCGGTATACCACTGCAGTGCGCCCACCTCGGTCCGGAATGTCGCCTTCTCCCATCGTTCCCGTGAAGGGACACTAACGCTGAATGGCAGCCGAAAGTTCTTCCGCTCTGGCATAACGTCAGTAGCAAGGACTGCTGCCTCTTCTAGCTTGAACTGTCTAGTTATTCCGTGGAGGGTCGCCTTAACCCTGGTGGAGATGTTACCTGTCTGCAAAAGCCTTGCCGCTCCCAGGTAAGCGGCCTCTGAATGTGTATGTGAAGAGGTGAGATGTTCAAAAGGACTGCCATCGCAGCAGTAGGGCATGTACCCATCGCCCCTGTGATAGTAAGACACGCCTGTCGCTGCAGTTGTTGCAGTTTTCCTTCTACTGTCGCCAGGCTGTCGCCTTCCACCACACAGTAGAGGCATACGTGACGCAGGGTCTTATTACCTGCTAACCTGGTTAAAACAAACCTGAAAAAAAGTGGACGTACGAGGTCAAAGAAAACCCTTGGGAGAAAATTGAAAATAGGTGAGCCAAGAAACGTAAAACGCGCTTTACGTATCTAGAATTAGACGAACACTTATGGTTTGCATCGAATAATTTGGGATTGATAAACAAAACGAAACAACAACTTACGAAAATTTAAAAAATGAATGATTTAAAAAAAATACACAACGGACTCGGAAATGAATTTTACCAACATCGAAACGCGGGAAACATTTTAGTGAGTAAGAAAAAGTACACACACGAGTTACTAAAACGTTTCGGCACGGAAATTTCAAAATCTGCTAAGGCACCACTTGAAATAAACACGAAACTCCGTAAGCCTCACGTACTAAAAGCTATCCAGCAACTTATAGGTTCGTTACTATATTAGTCAATGTGTACATGACCTAATGTAGCGCACTCCGTGAATTTCCTGAGCCAATTCAACAACTGCTACACGAAAGTACATCGGTCTGCCGTTGACAGGATATAACGTTATGGGTTAACGTTTAGGAAAACTGGAAAAGATCTTTCAGGATTTGCAGATGCCGACTGGGGTTCCTATTTGGATGACCGTCTATCATACACAGGACAAGGATTCATCTTGAGAAACATCTTGAAAGCCGGAAGCAACAGACCGTGGCTATGTCTACAGTTGAAGCAGAGTGCATGGCGATCTCGGAAGCGACGAAGGAAGCCCTGGCGTTGAAAACCTTTGAAGAAGGCATTCAAGAGTGCTGGTCCAAGGACCGAGCCCTGTGAGCACCCCTTCTCACTCTTTCTCTGGACGAAGACATGCCTGCATTGGATCGTAGCAGTTCTGTCCGACAGGTAACTTCTAACGAGCGAGTACAGGCCGCGAGGATTCCCTTACCTTTAAGCTCATTAAGGAGTGCTGGCCACCAAAGGTTTTCAAACGCTCTCGAATTTCGACAATGACATCCTGCGTGGACCTTCCTTTGGTACACCTGTATTGCCTGCCTGTGAGGTTGAGGCCAAAGACTTCTTCAAAGGACTGCAACATCTAGATTTCTAATGTTTTGCCTAATATGGAAAGAAGGTTGAGCGGCCTCCATGATCGTGGGTCTGACTGATTGCGGTCGCCTTCCTTTTGAAGAGTGACAACATGCTCAGACTTCCACTGAGTGGGGAACTGTCCAACCTGCAGTCAGTCATTAGATAAATTAAGGAGGCCGCTGGAGATTGTCCGCTCAGCCTTCCTTAGCATAGTGCTTTCTATTCTACCTGGCCCAGGAGATTTGTTGGGCTTTAAGGTTGTAACGGCCCTGTCAAGGTCGCCTGTTGTTCAAAATGGGATGTTGGGCTCGTTCGGAGCTCCCTTGCTGCCCTCTGAGCTTCAGTATCTTCTCAAGGAGGGTTTCCAGTGAACTTTCGATGCTTCAGGCCCAGCCTGACTCATTTTGCACCGAAGCTAAGACCTGCTCTACGTTTGCTTTTCCTATGGAGGACTTGTAATGTCTGCCCCAGGGGCTCTCAGAGATCTCTGCTTCCACAAAATTTCGCTAGCCTTGCCATTTGGCTCGCTTGATGGCGCGGTGGAAGGCAGTTTGAAGTGTGGCTCTGGCATCAGGGTCACGAGTGGGTTGGTACATCCTTCTGGCTCTATCTACACTCTGCTTGAGGGGATTAAGTTCGTCAATCCACCATGGGACTTTGATCGTCCAGTGCTGCTGTGCCCAAGTACAGAGAGCCCAGCAGAGTGCAGTGCTGTGGTCGACAGTTGAGTTCGCTTCCTCTTTATTCGAACAGATCTGGAGAACCGCAGGAGACACGAGATACAATCGATAAATAAACGGAAACATGAGCCAGGACAAAAGTGAGAGAAGAGATAGATCGGCATAACCTTCTTTCAGAAACTGTCCTTGGGTCTTCGCTCTAGCCAGGTTTGTTCCAAGCGGCCAGTGGGTTCATGGGTTGTTTCGAAACCCTAACTCCAAAACTGCTTCAGTCAGATTTCATGTCACAACCGTTTGGGTATCCAAAGCGATAGAAAGGAATAAGTAGCCCAGGAAAACGCGGAGTAAGAAACACAACACAAAAGGGATGGATTAGTTGACGTGCACCCGAACAGCAATCCACAAAATCTCCCTCCAGCTCTTAATGAGATAGCCACGAGGAGTACCCTGGTACAGCACAAATCCTATTCTATGACTAGCATACTTTCCGCTTATTCAGTAATTATTGTCGCTCAGTAACTTAATGCTAGGGTTCCACATAACTCTACATTTACTAGTCGGATGAATGATGAGTGATGGATTCTGGAACTGTCTTCTTCTGTTGATTGGCATGGAAATAGAATCAGCCTGGTTGGTGGGAACAATGAACTGCCTCCCGTCACTGACTGTTTCTGTGCTTGGGTAGAGTTGTCAAGGTACAATCCACCGATACACGCCCTCTAACACCTGCTGCGCCTAGTTCAAGTATAACATCAGGTGAGAATCCCGACTTTAGGCACAGACTGAGGAATTTCCTCTTCACACTAAGCCCCTCCCAGTTTGACCAATTGTGCTTAGTTGCTGTTTAGTCTAAATTTCTGAAGTAAATTTTCACCTAACTACCTTCGATTCCAGATGGCGCTGCTACCGGCACTTTTGAACGAATTGATCGAAGACCTGAACAACATGAGCCGACCAACGCGCTATCATTTGGGCGATTTGTTCGACCAACATTTCGGTTTGGGTCTGGGAGATATGGGAGCTGCTACGAGGTTGACGCCTCACCATTTGCCAGCCCTTCGAGCGGGATATCTTCGCCCCTGGAGGAACTTGCTGCCGCCTGAGTCGGGGATTTCGTCGGTAAAAGCGGACGACAACCAGTTCATGTATGAAACCCGTGTATGTTTAAGGATTCACTTTTTTGATTCTGAGTGCAAAGGAATGACCACAGTTCAACGATAGGAGCCAAGAAGCCCAATCATTGGCTGCTCATATGCGCGCAATTTGAGGATTTTAGGATTGTTTGTTTGCTGTCGGGTGGCAAGTGCTTCTTGACGGTCGAAGAAATGACCAAAAGTGATGAGACGTATGTGGGGGCCTATTTCCACACTGGTGAGAGCAAATAGTCTGTCCTTGGACCTTGATTACCCTTTACGTGCTGGTTATTCGGCTATGCCTTTCACACATGTGGTAACCTAGTGTATCTCTTTAATGTATTTTCTCAACTCGTTAACGTAGTTTGCCTTCGAGTTAATACTGTAACTCATAAGACCCACGAAGGAATGGGGCTCAAGGCAACTAGCTAACAGGGTTCAGAAACAAGTGCCGTCAAATCGCCCTCCTAATGCTGGCTGGAAGGAAACCTGGTGATTGGATAGTAATAATAATTCGGCACACACTTCACAGCGAACGAATAATTGAAATCGGTGCTTACGTTTATGGTTGCTATCTTGTCAGCCCAGATAGACGAGAAGACAGAAGACTCACTTAACTTCGTTCAGGCACTCATGGCTATGTGCAGTTCCTAGATTGCATTTTTGCCCGTCACTAGGTTCCACCTTTCACGTAGCTATCTTCTCAGTCGAATTACAGTAATCAGCAAAGTACTCTTCATGGTTCGCAGAGATATTTATGGCCTGAGCATCAATAGCGCCAGAAGGACCACCCATGTTCTGTCACAGCCAATGCAACAATGCCCAGCCCATTAGCATCCTCAGAAATGCATTGATCGTCTAGTGTCGATGCCCCCCCCCCCATCTTGAAGTTAAGTTGCTCTGAAGGAGACCATTGGCGTTCGCTATGGGCTTAATGGAGGCTACTCTTGAAGAGGTTCCTTGTGGTGCAGCTTGGAGTGTGCCCAGAACGCAAACGACATCACTCTACACTCTCATCCTCCAGAACACATCATGCTTTCTTCAAGAGTGGGGCAAAAGCGCTAGGAACCAGGAAGGCACTGTGAGGGTCTTGTAAAGGGCACTGACGAGCAGTTGAGAAAGAGGTTGATGATGTGCTCCACCATCTAGCAGTCTATTTCACAGGTGAGAGGTGCATCTCATTATGGGTTCAACCTCATTGATGACTACTTTGAGGCACCCTTGCTCTCGTTCATGAGTTGCCCCAAAAGACCAACCACCAAAACCTGTGATCTAGGTACTTGGGAAAGTGCATCCCAGCTCTTCTACATCCGAATCATTCCAAGTGGTGGGGGTTTGAACATTCAAAAATTATTTTTGTTGATAACTGGGAATGGTCTTGTATCTATGGACGACTTATTTATAGGTAAAAACCCTGCAAATTATTACACAACGGTTTATTATTTTCATGAACAGCTTGGCCTAGTATTACTGCTCCGAGACCCATCCCATTCGATTCAGCATCGAAAATTACTAGTAAACCATACGAAACATGACCTGACTACAATGGAACTACGGAAACTAAATATTCCCCGGCGCCCGTAAACGTCTGTAGGCATTTATGATCCGATGTAGTGGTGTGCGGAGGAAGTGCCAGCCTCATCGGCCCTAACCTTCCTCCGCCCCGTCGGGCAAAAAGAGTCAGAGAAGTTGGGATGGAGACTTCCAGCGAACCCTCGGCAGTTGGCACGACATTGCGAGTCGAGCGAGCAGGTGGTTTTGATGAGACGGGAGGGGGAAGTACAAACGATGAAACGTTGAATTCCGCCGTAGTTCCCGCGGGTTCTTGCAATTAGTAGATTCTAAAACTACTGTAATTTCCTTATACGCATTTGCACACGTCTGATACTCATTCCATACGACCCAGGATGTAAAAATACCTTGAAAACAATACTAAACACGGCGTATTTGCGATTATACTGCGTTTTGTTAATTTTTTAAACCATTTTTCGTCCATAACAACCATGGGCTTCGTTCGATCGGATTGCCGAAATGGCGGGCACAACTAGATACTAAATGAGATTTTTGTGCGAAAGAACAGATTTTTTAGACCACGCTAAAGGCACAAAACGGCCCGGACGGTGGACGGATGTCTTGAACGTAAAGTATCAAATTTTGAGGGGGGGTTATGAAAAATTTTCCGTGACCGAAAACATAGGGTTATTATTCAGAATGAATAATAAACCAAAACACAAGGTTGACGCCTCCCAGCCATTTATTTTAATTTTCAGACATGATCAACTTTGCTATTGCTCTCTGTACAGATGATGCCCCCACTGCAACTTCAATAATGTGTTACACGGGGCTTGGAAATGTTCGGAGAGACGCTGACTCAGGCCAAAATTACAGCGATCCAGATCTCTGATCCGAAGCCCGAACTTTCGTCGAATTATGAATCTTCGTCTATGACCACTAGACTACAATCACTGGGGGGCTTGCAATGGGAGTTAGGCGGTACAAGTGCAATTGAAGGGTACAATTACAATTCTGCATTCGGGGATGTCTGTGGGAGTTCCGACCAGATGGCTCCCACCTCCCTCAGACCCCGCAGTTTAAAAACGAAGGAAGGGAAGAGATTACAATCCTCCAGCGGCTCCCCAACCACTACAATGTCCACGGAGCAAGCGCATTTTCCAGCATTGTCAAGCCTTGCCCTAAGTAGGAGTTGGATTGTTCCGTTCTACCTACCTTGCCCTACGGAGGCAGCCACCTGTCGTGGCCCTGACCCATAATGCACTGGCGCAAGGCCATGGGCTGTGCATTCCCGTGGTACCATTTTGGGTCAAACAACCCATAAGGCCACAATGGTCACAGGCCCGCCCCATTTTTCGATGGCACTTATGGCTTTTCCTCATCCCAGGGTGATACAGTTCGGACTTACTGAGTGCACGTGCTCCCTGGAGTTTGGAAAAACCTCATCATTGGCATTTTTGTCGAAGAGTAGTTAATGGCGCTATCTCTAGGAAGTTGAGACGAGGAATCAGAATAGGCAGTCAGTTTTACTGAAAACCCACGTCGTTTTTTTCAAATATGGATTCAAAGAAGGGCAGTGCCTGGGAAAAACCCCTTGCTTGCAGGACATTTACTTCGCTCCGGACTTTTGCGTGGGCTGCTCCGAATTCTGTGATTCGCGTTAACCCTTCTGTGGTTCACATTAGCCTACACAGCCCAAAAGAAGAACGCAGCAACGAAAAAGATGAAAAAACAGGAAGGATTAAAGATGTCGTGAAACTTTTGAGGGCGGAGAGTCACGAGTTGGGTCCAGATTACTGCTGCAAAAAGTTGTGAATTATTCGGGAATTTAATGCTCTGGGGGGTAGAAATAAGCAAAATTTGTGACAATATTATATGCAAATTTTAATTTGCGATGATGGAGTTATTCCCCTGTACCCTTCATAAATTAACACGTAACTGACATAATTGTTGTATTTATAAATCCGATTTGTTACCTTAATAATTATTATATTTGAACTCGCACAGCGTTCAACTCGACGTATCCCATTTCAAACCGGACGAACTAAAAGTTCACGTCGACGAAAACAGGTTCGTCGTGGTTGAAGGAAAACACGACGAGAGGATGGACGAGCACGGCCTCATCTCCCGCCAATTTGCAAGGAGGTACCAATTACCCGACTCTGTCAATTTGGATACGATGAGTTCGACGGTGTCAACTGACGGAGTGCTGACTGTCGCTGCCTCAAAGAAGGTAAGGCGTTGGTAAATCCGCTGTCCCGAAGATCAATAACTCGATTGCTCGTCGGTTTAGTCAACAACTGTCTCTCTTTTCACTTCTCAGAGGGTAAGGAAAGTATTAGGATCTTTAAGGTTTGAGAGTTACTGAATTGAAAATATTTAAAGTGGCCCATCGCATAACTTTCCTCTGCCCCAGTCACATTCAAGCCATTTTGATCACTCTGCCCACTTATTTCATCTGAATTTCACTATCTTTGTATGAGGTACCGCTGACGGTTCCGAAATTTACTGGATCGTTTCTGCTTATGCCTCAACCTTTATTGAGTAACCAGGATGAATGAAGTGTATAAACTGTCAACATGATACTGTTTCTATCCTATTTGTGGATTATTAATAAAAATTTTTTATCAGCCGAACCTAACTTTTCAAGGAAAATTTAAAAAACTGCAAATTTTTATACAACG
Source organism: Pachypeltis micranthus (assembly GCA_020466155.1). Classification (NCBI taxonomy): domain Eukaryota; kingdom Metazoa; phylum Arthropoda; class Insecta; order Hemiptera; family Miridae; genus Pachypeltis; species Pachypeltis micranthus. The sequence continues at coordinate 18,074,902 of CM035769.1, forward strand.
GTTTCTTATTCCCTTAAACAGCTTGACCTAGTCTCACACCACCAAGGCTCGTCCCATTCGCTTCAGCTTCGAAAAATACCAGTAAACCATACAAATCATGACCTTACTACGGCGGAACGACGAAAACTAAATATTCAAGGCGCCTGTAGGCAATTGGCTCGACGTTGCGAGTCGAGCTGGCGGGTGGTTTTAATGAGACGATCAAACGATTACTTTCTTAGTAGTTATTGCCCCACGAGTTGTTTCAATTAGTAGACTTTGGCTCACAATAATTACTGTGATATCACTATTTTCTGTCTAGACGCAGTCCAGTCGTACACCTCTCAACATTGTTTTATTCGACCCAGCATCTAAAAATACCTAGAAAACGTTACTAAATTAGCTGGGTCTTTGACCTCCAAAGCTCCGCTCTTGCCTTAATGACAAGCAGTAATCTGTGGGAAGTCCTGTTCCTCATTTATTTCAATGTGACAACGGATTTACCCTTCTTCTGGACTTTCTCCTCCTCTTCCTTTGACCCATTTTTTCGGAAGTGGCCAGTCGAAAAGGAACTAATCGAAAAGACGAGGGGGACAGCTGATGCACAGGGACCGATCGGGGCCTCTAAATCGAGGCGGAAGAGCTAGTGAGAACTCCTTGAGAGGGGAAAGGAGAGGTGAAGGTGTTACAAGTGGTGGCGGAGGGGACAGACTGGAGAAGGATTGCCCCACTTGAAACCCAAACTGATGTAAACAGCTTATCGCTAACCAATAAAAGCTAATTAAGCCGTTTCTATGACAACGAACCGCAAGATGGATTCCCACTAACTTACGAACAACGGTTCCTATTATCCGCGGCCCGGAGGAGCCAACAATTTGTACGCTCTCTTCTTTTTGGGAGGGGGAAAAAAAGAGAAGCGCACGGGTGGACTGTATGATACGGAGAATAGGAGTCGATTCCCGCCGTACAAAGAACAGCCCCCAAACGCAAACACAGAATGAGTGAGGAAAACGCGTGAAGGACTCACCTCGGGTTTGGAAGATCGGAGCGGCCTCCCGACGACGGGGCAAATCCTCGTGCTTTCCTCCAGCTGAGAGAATGGACGTCGGTCTGGAGATCCGGAAGAACAAGGGGGGTTAGTGAGAAAACAGGATGGAAGAACAATGGGAAATTCGCACAACGCGTGGAACATACGAAAACGCAACTGAAACTGCACCGGCTTCAAGAGGGAAGGAGGGCCCTTCAAGAGCAAAGGAAGGAGGTAAAGGAGAGGTGACACACTTTTCATGTTTGCGCGGTAGCGCCAGAACCTTGTCGGCGGAAAACGGCTCCCATTCCCGCAATTGAGATCAAACATACCCTTCTCTCCTCCCCTCAATTTACGCTCCTCTCCACTACAGACAGCTCCTCCCTAACTCATTTACTTACGAGTTCTCGCAAAAGTTGGTCATCCATCAGCATTCACGAACGACGATCTGTGCTTCCAGTTCTCCCAACGACTCGTCTCTCAACTCTCGCTACTCACAACTCAACTCTATCTCTCTCTCCCTCCACTTAGTGTCCCAAACAAGTTCTCGTGTATTTAGAGCCCCTTGTTCGCGTTTATATACTCACACTCATACTAATAACGCCATTCTGTCAAGCATAATACAGTCCTCACTCATACTCACCACGTTCATTTACTTCTCAGTTACAAGCTCACCCGTTGGTGCGTCCAACATGACGTATTTGCGATAAAACTGCCGAAATTTTGTTAAATTTTTTATCTTCCTTTTTGCCTATAAGAACAATGGACTTAGTCCGATCAGATTGCCAATCAGGCGGGCACAACTAGATAGCAAATGGGATTTTTCGCGGAAGAACGGCCCAGCCCTGACGGCGGACGGCCATTGCAGATTTAGAATCCTGATGTCTTGAAGCGTGAAGTATCAAGTTTTGAGGGGGCGGGGGCTGTAAAAAATATGCCCTGACCAAAAACATAGATGTATTGTTCAGAGTGAATAATAAACCAAACCACGACAGTGAGACAGTAGATTGGATTTCGGGTTCTCTTCGCAAAAGAGAGCATTACGCATAATTAAATCGATCCAGATCGTATCTCTCAATGTTTTCATTTGAACTAATAATGAGCGGAGTGATAAAGTAGTATAAGTAAACGCTACCAACAAGAAAGTTAAACAAACAAAAATTACTTCGTGTTTGGTATCGTTTTCTAGGCATTTTTCGGTTTTGGGTGGAATGGAATGAGTCTCAGAGGTGTGTGGCTGCGTCTAGTCGAAAAATAGTGACATTGCAGTAATTATAGAGAGCCAAAGCCCACTAATTAAAAGAACTCTTGGAAGAATGCATTAAACGTTTCATCATTAGCACTCCCTCCCAACACACTCCAACTACCCGTCAGTTCGACTCGTCACGTCGTCCCTACAGCCTATAGGCACCTGGAATATATCATTTTCGTCTTTCCGTTGTATTCAGGTCATGTTTCGTATCGTTGACTGATATTTTTCGATCCTGAATCGTATGGAATGGGTATCGAGGGTGTGAGACTGTGCCAAGCTGTACAAAAGTATAATTTAATATTTGCAGCGTTTTTTACTTTCCTCGGCTCTGCGAACTATGGCTGAAACACTTTTTTCTTTCTTTTTAATTTTCGTCAGATCTTTCCGTTGTAGGCCCTATTGAGTCCGAAAAACACTTTAGGAAAATGGTCTTTGTGTCTGTGAAAGAGATTGAGCAAACACGGTTGAACCAAATCACCTCAAACCTAGCCCACAGGTCATCAAGGGACACCAAAATAAGTATATGACCAAAATCAGCTCAAAACTAACTATCAGATAAGAGTATATACATAGCGTATGATATAAGGGGTAAGGGTAACCCGCAACACGCGCCCTTCTCCGATCTTTCACGGTTCATTCTCCTTTTTCACTTGCGCTCCGACCTTCACTGCGTGCGCACCTCCAATCTTATTCTCCTTTTATTTTATTTTATTTCTCCTCAAATTTCCCGGAAATTATTTCCCTTTGAGCTTGTCCCCTCATTAATTTGTTGAGTCGTTTACATACGCCCAGCTCGCGATTTTCCAAAACTACGAGGAAAACTGCCGTACGAAAGGTATTTCTCATCCTCATACACCTTTTTTACTTTCCTTGCTCTACGAAGTAGAAAGGAAAGTTATGTAATCGGCTGAAATTTTTTTTTGAGTTTTCTTCAGATCTTTACGTTTCAGACCCTCCTGAGTCCGAAAAACACTATTTGGGCAAATGGTCGGTGTGTGTGTGTGTGTGTGTGTGTATGTGAACGATTTTTAGAGGAAACCACCGTACCAAATCAGCTCAAACTTGATATCTCCCCTCGCATGCCCCCATGGAACGCCAAAATAAGGGTTTGAACAAAATCCACCGAAAGTTAACTATAGTTAGCATAGTGTCCAAAACACCAAATTTTGTTTCTCAAAAACGGCTCTGACGATTTTGATTAAATTTTTTATATTGATAGCTCTCAATATGGCAATTATACCATAAAATTCCCATTCGGGGGAAAATGACGAGAGCAGCACAATAAATTATCACAATTGTCGGCCAAAAGCGTTTATAGCGCAGTTTTTTCTTTATAAACTCCGCTGGAATTTTTGTAGAATGTTAAAAAAAAATTGATATTGTAGTCCAATCCAATACCTAAAGGGTGAGTGTTTAAAAACGCTCATGAGATACATGGGGGTCACTCCAGAAATTCCTGAATTTCAACTACCGCCGTTTCGCTTACTGCCAGCTCAAAACGTTTTTACCCAATAACTCGGCAAAAGTAACTACTATCCTCTTAAAAAAATTTGTGTTTTCACCTCATCAATTACCTGTGTACCAGATGCTCAATAATGGTCCTGGAATGAGGACGAGCAGCACAATAAATTCTGGAGGTCTAAGCGCTGCCGCTTCCTGCTGCCACAAAGCGTTGTTTGACCAAGTTCAAATGGACTGAGTGGTAAATGAATTGATTAAGTGGACAAAGCCATGTAGAAAGTGAATTGACGTAGAGCTAAGGAATGTTGTGTGTTGCGACGCACCAGATTATTTTTTCGTGGGATCAGAGCCCATTTTTTCGACTGGGCTCATATTTGGAATAGAGCTATGATGTCGTAGGCGAGTAATGATTAGGTTGGTCCCTACACTAATCAGCTCAGTGTCTCAATGTCTAGATATTTGAATACATCTTCCATAGACCTGGTAAAAAAAAAAAAAAAAAATGAGGCGCGCTCCTACGCTGATCAACTCTGCCTTTCAATCAAGACGGGGTGTAACGTGTACACAAATTCTGGGGTTTAGCCTTCACGTATCACCAATATGCTCGTGGATTCTTGAGCGAAAATATTAATGAACTAATTAACTCGAACTTACATTTTTTTTAAACTCGACTTCCCCTTGAGTTGAACAATTATAATACATTTCTCGTTATGTTTAAAGTATGAAAATATGTTCAGAACTAGTGAAGCAAAGAGACGATAATAAACGGGCTGAGACAATCAGCAGTCAATCGAATAAACGCTTTCTGCAGCTCGCCTTATTCAGTGAACAGTTCAGGAAAAAAAAGTAGCTATAGAACCTTGGCTTAGGACAGGGTTTTAAAGAAACGGCTACATACAACGTTGGGGATCAAATAGATCAATAGGCCCACCAGGCTGTTCGACTCGCTCTCCCCCCCCCCCCTTCATCCACAAATAAAAAGACGGACCAGACTCATATTTGGAATAGAGCTTCTGCGGAAATGTTTAGTACCTCTGACCTCCTCCTTGCGCTGATCAGCTCAATTTCCTTCTTCTCGCGCTTTCAGGGTCAAACGTGGAATTCGTGAGTAAAAAGTGGTGGTGGTGGGGGGTAGAGCAGCTGGTCGGACTCCCAGGCTTATTTCTTCCTCTTCAACCCGTCGTGCTCATGTTTGGAATAGAGCTTCTGGGGAATTCGTTGTAACGACGAGGTGGATCTCTGCCTTCGTAGTTGAGTGCTCTCCCACACTCCCATCGCCTTGTATTTCAGCCGCTCCAGTCTCTTAGTTTTGCTCTTAATTATTATGAAACTACGATAAATGAAGGTTTGAAACGTGGTACGAGCATTGAAATGAGTCGAATTCCAGTATTTTGTACAAAGACTCAAGGCCGTGTAATGCATGACGTATATCGAGAGTAAAATCCCACCGCGAGAGAGTCACTAAGCGCATACGAGCATTTATTCAACATATTTCGAACATGCGCTAGTTGAAACGATAAAGCCTTTAGTTCCGACGTTGAGCTCGTTTCTCGTCTCTTCAAACCCTCGCGTAATTCAAGGTTAGCGCTAAAAAGTGTATCGTTTACCTCGAATAGATTCCTCGGATTTAAATAGATTTAAATGACTCCGTTTGGATGCTCGCCCGATGCTTTTTGGCGGAGCTAATGAAGAAAAACAAACAGTTTTCGCTTTTCGTTTGTTTGCAGAGAACGAGAATGAAAAAAAAAAGAACTCGAGAAATGATACGACGCCAAAAGTACTGACTGCTGATTGGTATTGAGCTACCGAAAGTCCTAAAAACCGTTTATACTTTTTTACTTTCCTTGCTCTACGAAGTAGAAAGGAAAGTTATGTAATCGGCTGAAAAAAAAATTTTGAGTTCTCTTCAGATCTTTACGTTTCAGACCCCCCTGAGTCCGAAAAACACTATTTGGGAAAATGGTCTGTGTGTCTGTGTGTGTGTATGTGTGTCTGTGAACGATTTTTAGAGAAAACCACCGTACCAAATCAGCTCAAACTTCATATCTCGCTCGAAAGTCACCATGAGACGCCAAAATAAGGGTTTGGACAAAATCCACCGACAGTTGACTACAGTTATCACAGTGATCAAAACACCAAATATTTTTTTTCTCGAAAACGGCTCTAACGATTTTGATTAAATTTTTTATATTGATAGCTCTTAATAAGGCAATTATAGCATAAAATTCCCAGTTGTGGGAAAATGACGAGAGCAGCACAATAAATTACCAAAACTTTCGACGAAATCGATTTTAGCGCAGTTTTTAGAGAAAACCATCGTACCAAATCAGCTGAAACTTGATGTCTAGCCTACAGGTTACCATGGGACGCAATAATGAGGGTATGGGCAAAATCCACCGAAAGTTAACTATAGTCATCATAGTGATCAAAACACCAAATTTTTTTCTCAAAAACGGCTCTAACGATTTTAATTACATTTTTTATATTGATAGCTCTCAATAAGGCAATGATACTATAAAATTCTCATTCGTGGAAAAATGACGAGAGCAGCACAATAAATTATCAAAATTTTCGACCAAAAGCGTTTTTCGCGCAGTTTTTTCCTTATAAACTCCGCTGGAATTCTTGTAGAATGTTAAAAAAAATTGGTATTGTAGTCCAATCCAATACCTAAAGGGTGAGTGTTTAAAAATGCTCATGAGATACATGGGGCTCACTCCAGAAATTCCTGAATTTCAACTACCGCCGTTTCGCTTACTACCAGTTCTGACAGTTATTTTCCAATAACTCTGCACAAGTGATTACTATCCTTTTTTTAAAAAATCTTGTTTAGAGCCTCATTAATTATCTGTGTACCAATTGCTCAATAATGGTCCTGCAATGAGTACGAGCAGCACAATAAATTCCGGAACTGTAAGCGCTACCGCTTTCTGCGGCCGCAAACCTTTGTTTGAGGAAGTTCAAATTAACTGAGTGATAAATGAATTAATTGAATAGAATTAGCCACGTACAAAGTGAACCGACGTAGAGCTAAGGAAAGTTGTGTGTTGCAACGCACCAGATATTTAAAATGATAGTGAATCAAAGCTGTGCAGTTAGTTGCGTATTAAAGCTCAACGACAGGAGCATCGAGGCAAACTTCAGTTCAAATCTGAAGGAAATCGATGGATATGGTCAGTAAATTGCTGGTCATCCATCAACGTTGACGTTTGGTTGATATGTAGAGCTCCTCGAACACAAGGCCTCCATCGATCAAATACGACCATTGTGAACTACTGCAATCACCTTTGGTAAGCATGAATAGGGCATGCCCTGCAAGCTCCATGCAGCTTTCCGCTGTAACCTAAAACTGCCCGTGTGAAGCTTCGTGTGCGCGGGATGCCAGGGTTCCGAAATGCCTTTCCCCTAATATTCCGTGCTATGGGTCGCCGCAAATGCTTCGCGAAAGAAACCCTTGGGGCCAACGTCACTCGACCCGATTTGATAATTATTTTCTTGTTCGATTCAGTTACTCCTCTAGTCGTGCAGAAAAACTCACGAATGCGAGAATTCATCGCTGGAAAGGGGAACTGAGCACGCAAATACTCTAAAAATACGCTATTCTGACGAATCTCACTTTAATTCTGGTTTTATTTCATTCAGTTGTGGTTCAAATGGACAATGAACCCGGGAAATGTTGAATTTCAGTTATGGAGGGGCCGGAGGAGGTTAAGTAAAATAAAATGTTGTAAAATTACCGCCATTTTAATGAGTCTTTGTGTGTACTACAGTAAGGATGTACATAATAATGCCCGAACCCCATGAAAATGCGTCTCAGGCTTCGCATTTGTAGCGGTGACACGAATACAGAGTTGAAATGAATAGAATATAACTGTAATGAAATTTAGAAGGAGCGTCCGCTTGCAGGCTGGATGGTTAGGTGATTTGTTCAACGGGTAGTGGAATAGCGGTAGAACTGTTTGTTTTGAATGTTTAATGATTTTATACACTTCAAAGGTTTTTACATGCACGGATTGTTCATTTCATTCCGCTTTTTTGTTGAGATTTTACTTGCTCCCCTGTATTCACATTTTTCCAACCTTCACGTATCGACACGTTTATCGTTTCGTTTTCATCTATTTCTGGAGAGCCGCTGTTAACTATCTTATGAGTCTATTATATCGCCATTGTATGGATAGGTAATTTGACCTGCACACAGGAACACGCCTGTCGCCTATGTGGGCGATATTGTCGTAGTCGTCGGCACAGACACTCCCGGGGCTGCCAGGAACTGGTTTTGTCATAGCCGATGCCAGTTGGCAGCTGTTATGCCCTTTCCGCCGCATAGAGCATTGTAGCAGGTGCTAGGAACACAATCACTCCGACCACCCATTATTTGTCCAGACGGTCGCCCCTCCCAGCACTTGGCCCTGTTAAGGCGCTCAAAGCTCATGTGCTCTTGTTGGCTGGGGATCATCACCACATGCGTCCCACTGTCTTACTGTACTGAGGTAGTTTGGAGATGCTTTAGAAGAGCTGCTGACTAAGGCAAAAATTACGGCAATCGCGCTGGAGATTCGATCCACAACCCTCGACTTACGTCGAGAATTATGAATCGACTGTCTTGACCACTAGACCACGATCAACCGGTTGCCTTTAACAGGAGTCAGTCAGCACACTACCGCTTAGTTTTCTGCTGATAGTGCAACATGCCACTGCTCCCTGGTGGGTCGCACCATCCCGGACAGATTGACAACGGGCGAGAGATATGCTCCTAACAGTCCTGCCAGCAGGTATTGTGCCTCCTGGCTGTTACACCTCCCCTGGACCCGTGCACATTAAGGAAGACTCGCTCCAGAACTATGGACGAACTTTGCAGGTGCTCATCCCTGAACTGCTCACAGCTTTGGGCAGTGTGGGACTGGTTGGTCAACCTCTGGCAGGCACACTGAGGTAGTGCACAATGGTGCGCCATGTACATGCCATACTGCATTTCGCCAGGACCCGCCTATAGGCCAAATGGTGGCACCCACCATCCATCACTGACTCAGCTCATTTCTAACCATCTAGGTGGTTTTTCAAGCGCTTTGCTGAGGAGAATAGTCAGAATATATTGTCGCACAGCCGTAACCTTCTCGATTGCAGCCACAGAGCTCTCCCCCGTCTGTTTCGTTGTCTTCTGGCCGCTTAGCAGAATGGCTATGCCTCAAAGGCTCTTTATTCCTGGTCATTGCTTAATCCAATCGTGCTGTAACAAATCCGATGTTTGCCACATTTGCACAAGCTTGGGCTTTTAAACGCAAAAGATTGGAGGCATAGGAGCCCCAGCCTGGGCTTACGCAATAACAATAGCCACTGCGGATCACCTGGGGTGCCCACTACTCGCTCTTGCGGTGGACGTAGCCCCGTAAGGGTAGGCCAGGCTCGTTACGCCCATTTTGTAATAGGACTACTGTTTGGCTCAAGCCGAATCAGTGTGGGTTTTTGACCTCGGAATGCCCACACCTGCCCTGACGAGACTCCCTGGCCCTAAAGGCAAAGTCACTGTTTCCCCAAGCACCTTCGTCCTCAACGCCGTTTGTTACCTGCGGAAATTCCACCTCTTCAATTATTTCCAAGTGACAATGGATTTCCCTAGACCTGGCTTTCCTATCTTTCTTTTCCCACTCCTCAATTTCAGATTTCTCGCCACAACAACTCCCAACACACACTCTTCTAACATCTCTCGTGATATTATCGTTTCCCAATTCGCCCAACAGACTCATGTTTCACCTCTCGTCGGCATCTAATTTGGATTTCTCCTTCCTTCCCCGTACAACCAGTTTCACGCCTTCAGAGCCCCTTGTTCGCGCTTATTCTCAAATCATATCCTGTTCATGTCACCTCTTCTTTGTACATCTAAGTCTTCAAATCTTGTGATATCCCAATTCTTCAAATTACAAGTTTACGCTCAACCAAAACCAGTCCCTGAGATTCATTCAAGTCTATCCTGGCCAAAACAACTACCTCTCTAAAGGTTCAGAAATAGCTGTTACTATTTGGGCGGAACTTATACGTAAAAAACTGAGCTAAAATACATTCCCTTCCAAACTGTGATAATTCATTATGCTGCTCCTGATGTTTTCCCACAGATGAGAATGTCTTATTACTTGGGGAAATTTAATCAATACCTTTATGGTCTTTTTTGAGAAGAAAAATACATCGTATTTTGGCATGTATAGTTAGTTTTGAGCCGGTTTTGCTCACACACTTACTTCAGCGTCTCACGTTGACCTGCTGCCTACGTACGTATCACATATACACCGTTAACCCTCAGTTTTCATCGATTTATCCTCCAGTTCTCACCTATTCTCACTTTCTTGCTCTATTTCTAAATAACGTGCGTTCAACTTCACAACCATTTTCTGACAATATCGCACACGTTTCCCTCTATATTACATCAATTTGCAGTTCATTTTGTACGAAATTCTTATAATTTGGAGACGCTTTTCATCTCTGGCAGAGCTGAAATATGAAGTTTTGAAGAAATTTCTTTACTTTGCCTCATTTGACGTTTTAATAATAGTGGGGAGGGGAGGGGAAGGTGAAGTGTTCGGGTTTTCATTCGAGGCAAATAAATTCGGAGAATTACTTGAATCAACTCTCAAAAAATGTATTCGAATCTAATCGTGAGTTTACATTTTGGTTAGTGCGCATTTAACCACCTGAATTAGACTAGCTTTTGGGTTTGTTACAATAATTGTTTTTATTTCAGGCTGTGACAGTCGCTCCTGGGAGGAACATCAAGATCGTTCCGACGAATCAACCAGCTGTACAGCCTCAGGCGTCTACGTCGGAGAAAAAGAGTGAACCCAAGAGCGAAGAAGCTCCGACTGAAGATCGGACGGAGACTCAAAGCGAAACTGACGATTCTCAATGATTTTTGTCTAGCGTACTTTAGGGTGTACAAACTTTTGATACTTATCCGGTCGTAAATGATGCATCTCGTTTAAATATGTTGCGAGTTGATTGTTATTAACTGCTGATGACTCGATTGAAAATAAATACTTCGACTGTTGCAGCGGTGGCACGTTTGACAGGTAATGTTTGCGAGGGATCCAGAAAGGCCCACGCCGTTGAGGTACGCACTTCGAGTTATTTTCAGACTAAAACGGGTCGTAAACAGCCTAAGCGCGTCGCACTATTGGCAGGCAATTGTACAACTTCCCATCCATCCCCTTAAGACTTCCCTTAGCCCTATGGAATAGAAAGGAAAGACTGCTCCTGCACTAGCGTCCTTAGACAAACCAGGGCGGTAGTTCAATACACTATTTACACGGTAGAAGTTTAATAATCCTCATAAAATTAAAAGGAATAACCTGTAAACTACAGAATTTTAACTAACGTCATTTCCGTCTACTCCAGAACTACACAAATCGCAAAAAAATCGTTTTGACTGGCTAATAAATTACCTGTATGGTGGTTGCTCGATATCGTTCATGTAGAAGGAACGCAATAACTCCCCCAGTACGTCGCTATCAAATGTAACGTCTTAACGGGCTCTCATGAACTGAGTGAAAAACATATGTAATACTTACAAAAATCTGTGAATGATAGGGTTGAGAAAAGCCGTGTGATGCCTCGCTTGAAATAGTGCCGTTCGACAGCGAATACTTTTTACTTTCCTTGCATAGTGGGAAGGGAAGTTACAGGATCGGCAGATTTGTATAGTCCTCTTCAGAAATGTACGTTTCATGTTATGTGTGCGTGAATGCATTGCAGTTGGACCTGGTGTTTCACCCCATACTGGATAAAACCCCTAAGGTCGTCAAGCTACTGGTGATCAACCTCCTACTCTACATGGTAAAACCTCTTACTGGATTGTCGCGTACCCAAAGGGTCTACGTCCCGAAGAAAGACGAATTTGCGCTAGGAGCCTACCGACCTATTTCGAGTCGGCACTTACTACAGACGCTTTGAACTTGACTCCAGGTGGTTGGTCCATGAACTGAGGGTATTCCGGCCGTGGTTGTGCTGAGAATCTCACGGTGCTGCTGACAGTGCTCTCCACGGCCCAGAAGAAAAAGGAGAAATTACGTATGGTTGCCAAGACAGCCTTTCGAGTTTGCGATTGCTCTACATGTTTCGGTTGACAGACGGAAACTCAAGACAGTGTCCCCACTCCCCCAAATCTTTGGCATGGGTTGAGTGGGTTTCAAAAGACATCTGTAGAAGACCTTACAGGCACTTTCACGCTTTTATGTAGCAAGAACCGTAACATTTGTGGATGCTCTTTGTCGCGCTCTGTCATACAACGAACGATCCTCATGTAGATGGCCATCTAGGCGTCATTCTTTGGCTACTGCCTCACTGCCTGGGATAGCAAACTTACAATCAATCAAAAGAGAGTATTGGCTCTCCTGCGGGTCATCAAGGCCCACGAAACAGTATAGACAGAAGCCAAGAGGTCACTGGTCAGTAACAAGTTGACTTCGTCAAGTTCGTGGTTGACAAATGCATTTACAACTTTCCTTAGCTCTACGTCAATTCACTTTCTACATGGCTTTTTCTACTTAATCAACAGCAGGAACCGGTAGCGCTTACAGTTCCGGAATTTATTGTGCTGCTCGTACTCATTCCAGGACCATTATTGAGTAATTGGTCCACATAGCATTAATGCGGCTGTAAACACGAAATTTTACTTTCCTTGGCTCTACAAAGTAGAAAGGAAGGTTAAGGCTGAAAAAAAAATTTTGAGTTTTCGTCAGATCTTTACGTTTCAGACCCTCCTTAGTCCGAAAAACACAATTTGGGAAAATGGTCTGTGTGTATGTGTCTGTGAACAATTTTTAGTGAAAACGACCGTATCAAATCAGCTGAAACTTGATGTCTAGCCTACAGGTTACCATGGGACGCCAAATTAAGTGTATGGGCAAAATCCACTATAGTTATCATAGTGATCAAAACACCAAATTTTTTTTCTCTAAAACGGCTCCAACGATTTTTATTAAATTTTTTATATTGATAGCTCTCAATATGGCAACTATAACATAAAATTCCCATTTGTGGGAAAATGACGAGAGCTGCACAACAAATTACGAAAATGTTCGACGAAAAGAGTTTTTAGCGCGGGTTTTCGCTTATAAACTCCGTTGGAGTGTTAGTAGAATGTTAAAAAAAATTGGTATTGTAGTCCAACCCAATACCTATCGGGTGAGTGTTTAAAAATGCTCATGAGATACATGGGGCACACTCCAGAAATTCCTGAGTTTCAACTACCGCCGTTTCGCTTACCCAATAACTCTGCAAAAGTAATTACTATGCTTCTTCAAAAAATTTGTGTTTACAGCCGCATTAATGCTCAGTGGACCAATTTATCAATAATGGTCCTGGAATGAGTGCGAGCAGCACAATAAATTCCGGAAATGTAAGCGCTACCGCTTCTTGCTGCCGTGAAGTGTTGTTTGACCAAGTTCAAATGAACAGAGTGGTAAATGAATTGAGTAAGTGGAAAAAGCCATGTACCCGAGTGAATTGACGTAGGGCTGAGGAAAGTTGTGTGTTGCAACGTACCAGATATTTTTAAGAAGGATAGTAATCACTTTTGCGGGGTTATCGGGTAAAAACTTTTAGAACTGGTAGTAACGAAACGGTGGTAGTTGAAATTCAGGAATTTCTGGAGTGTGCCCCGCGTATCTTATGAGCGTTTTTAAACACTCACCCTATAGGTATTGGATTGACCTACTACACTAATTTTTTGAAACATTCTAGTAACATTTCAGCGATGTTTATAGGGGAAAACTGCACTAAAACCTTGATAATTTTGATAATTTATTGTGCTGCTCTCGTCATTTTCCCACAATGGGAATTTTACGGTATTGTTGCCATATTGGGAGTTATCAATGTACAAACTTTAATCAAAATCGTTAGAGCCGTTTTCGAGAAAAAAAATTTTGTATTTTGATCACTATGATAACTATAGTTAACTTTCGGTGGATTTTGCTCATACCCTTATTTTGGCGTCCCGTGGTAACTAACCTGCGTGCTAGATATCGAGTTTGAGCTGACACACGCACACAGACCCTTTTCCCAAATAGTGTTTTCGGACTCAGGGGGGTCTGAAACGTAAAAATCTGAAGAAAACTCAAAACCTAGTAGATCCAAGGAAAGTGAAAAGGAGCTTCCCTTAACCTAAAGCCAAACCTCCCTACATACATATCTCACCATTGAACTGAAACTTGCCACCACCGATGACTGGGTGTTAGAGAAATGACAAGCGAGATGGGGATCCTCATCAAAAGGGCACGTGACAACTTTGCAAGAGTCCGTGGACGTCTTAGAAGAATGTGGGTTGAGCCAGACCATTGGACGAGCCAGTTTCTCACGGGACATGGCGACTTACATGCGGAGCTCCTCTTCTTTTCTCTCAAAGACTCTCTGTCTTGCACGTTTGGGCCTCCCGTGCGACGAAAAACTAGAAACCACGTGCTGCTCTACTGTAATTCCTACAAAAGCGAGCGACGGTTGTTGGAAGAGCCAGCATTGACTGATACAGAGTAAGCCTACAACCTTTTCGCCCAGTTTTCGAAGAAGGTTATGGCAAAGAAACGTTGTCACAGTTGGGCTGTCGCTTTGAAACTTGCCACCCATGTAAATAATTAGATTAGGTGGGAAACCAGATTAAGAACTCTTTCCAGATGGTACAGGATTCCCCAGATGGCCCTCCGCGCTGTTAACCACACGGGCATCAGCTCTCCACTGGGAACCGTACTTCCAGGTCTATAAACATCGCTGAAATGTTACTAGAATGTTTCAAAAAATTAGTGTAGTAGGTCAATCCAATACCTATAGGGTGAGTGTTTAAAAACGCTTATAAGATACGCGGGGCACACTCCAGAAATTCCTGAATTTCAACTAGTGCCGTTTCGCTTACTACCAGTTCTAAAAGTGTTTACCCAATAACTCCGCAAAAGTAATTACTATCCTTCTTCAACAAATTTGTGTTCACAGCCTCATTAATTATCTGTGTACCAATTGCTCAATTATGGTCCTACAATGCGTACGAGCAGCACAATAAATTACGGAACTGTAAGCGCTTCCGCTTTCTGCTGCCGTAAAGCGTTGTTTAACCAAGTTCAAATTAACTGAGTGATAAATGAATTGATTAAATAGAATTAGCCATGTACGAAGTGAATTGACGTAGAGCTAAGGAAAGTTGTGTGTTGCAAGGCACCAGATATTTTTTGTTTTGTTTGTTATTTTTTGTTTTGTTTGTTATTTTTTGTTTTGTTTGTTATTTTTTGTTTTGTTTGTTATTTTTTGTTTTGTTTGTTATTTTTTGTAGACACCAAAATAAGGTTACGGGGGATTTCGGCCGATGGGAAGGGGGGATGGGGGACGAAAATGTACCAAAAACTAGGGTTTTTCGCATTTTTCTCGAAAACGACTCTAACGATTTTGATTACACTTTCACATTATCTTCTACTAATAAATAATCAATTCATTTATCACTCAGTTAACTTGAACTTGGTCAAATAACGCTTTACGGCAGCAGGAAGCGGTAGCGCTTACAGTTCCAGATTTTATTGTGCTGCACGTACTCATTGCAGGACCCATATTGAGCAATCGGTACACAGATAATTAATGAGGCTGTAAACACGAATTTTTTGAAGTGGATAGTAATCACTTTTGTGGAGTTATTGGGTAATAACTGTTAAAACTGCGTAGTTGAAATTCAGGAATCTGGAGTGAGCCCGATGTATCTCATGAGCGTTTTTAAACGCTCGCCCTATAGGTATTGGATTGAACCACTATACCAAATTTTTTTAACACTAGTGACATTTTAGCGGAGTTTACACCCACCCTTTAGGTATTGGATTGGACTACAGTACCAATTTTTTTTAGCATTCTACTAACATTCCAGCGGACTTTATAAGGAAAAAACTGCGCTAAAAACGCTTTTGGTCGAAAATTTTGATAATTTATTGTGCTGCTCTCGTCATTTTCCCACAAATGGGAATTTTATGGTATCATTGCCTTATTGAGAGCTATCAATATAAAAAATTTAATTAAAATCGTTAGAGCCATTTTTGAGAAACAAAATTTGGTGTTTTGAACACTATGCTAACTATAGTTAACTTTCAGTGGATTTTGCCCATACACTTAATTTGGCGTCCCATGGTAACCTGTAGGCTAGACATCAAGTTTCAGCTGATTTGATACGGTCGTTTTCACTAAAAATTGTTCACAGACACATACACACAGACCATTTTCCCAAATTGTGTTTTTCGGACTAAGGAGGGTCTGAAACGTAAAGATCTGACGAAAGCTCAAAATTTTTTTTTCAGCCGAGTACATAACCTTCCTTTCTACTTTGTAGAGCCAAGGAAAGTAAAATTTCGTGTTTACAGCCGCATTAATGCTATGTGGACCAATTACTCAATAATGGTCCGGAACTGTAAGCGCTACCGGTTCCTGCTGTTGATTAAGTAGAAAAAGCCATGTAGAAAGTGAATTGACGTAGAGCTAAGGAAAGTTGTAAATGCATTTGTCAACCACGAACTTGACGAAGTCAACTTGTTACTGACCTCTTGGCTTCTGTCTATACTGTTTCGTGGGCCTTGATGACCCGCAGGAGAGCCAATACTCTCTTTTGATTGATTGTAAGTTTGCTATCCCAGGCAGTGAGGCAGTAGCCAAAGACCTACTGTAGGCTAGACATCAAGTTTCAGCTGATTTGGTACGGTTGTTTTATCTATAAACCGCGCTAAAATCGATTTCGTCGAACATTTTGGTAATTTATTCTGCTGCTCTCGTCATTTTCCCACAAATGGGAATTTTGTGGTATAGTTGCCTTATTGAGAGCTATCAATATAAAAAATTCAATCAAAATCGTTAGAGCCGTTTTTGAGAAAAAAAATATTTGGTGTTTTGATCACTATGATAACTATAGTTAACTTTCGGTGGATTTTGTTCAAACCCTTATTTTGGCGTCCCATGGTGACTTGGGGGCGAGATATGAAGTTTGAGGTGATTTGGTACGGTGGTTTTCTCTAAAAATCGTTCACAGATACACATACACACAGACCATTTTCCCAAATAGTGTTTTTCGGACTCAGGAGGGTCTGAAACGTAAAGATCTGAAGAAAGCTCAAAATTTTTTTTTTTCAGCCGATTACATAACTTTCCTTTCTACTTCGTAGAGCAAGGAAAGTAAAAATCAAAATGTGTCGAAAATAACGTTTTTTCGAACATGTCCGTAAATTACAGGGTAGCTGCTTCTGTTTGTAGACACAGAGGCGGGGTTTTCAATAATAAAAAACCAATTACCCCTAGTGACAAACTTATAATATAGAAAATGAGAAAAAGCGTAAATTAGGAGCTCCTATTAAACTATAGTAAATAACAAAGAGTGAACAATATTAAGGTGGCGAATGTTTGAGCTAGTGTCCTCGAAGAATTAGAACATAAACGTCTGACCGTTAAGTGAAGTCGGCGATTCTTGCAGCGAGGAGTCGGCAAATGATGCTCATGTAGTAGTAGACTTCAGGTGGGATGCTGATGACCCAGTATATCTTTATGGGATGCTGATGACCCGGGAAAACAAAGCGATGGAGGTGGCAGCTTGCAAGCGATAATTGAGCGGCTGAAGGCGTTCTGTTCAAAAAAAGCGGGGCAGTCGCGGAGAAAAGGTGAACTTGAGGAGCGGGGGTTTTCAGACGACGCCGAGGAGTGGAGCAATCAAATACATCTTCCATTTTTGCGTTAACATACCGCCCGCCAAAATTGCAAAATTTTCAGAACTTTGAGATAGGAAGGATAAACAAGGATGAGGGTGAAATTAATGAGAGCGTAATAGATGAATGGAGGATATAAGATTATAAAGTTTACACGCTAGACAACTGTCTGTGAAGCGTGCTTCACTATCTCTCTATCTTCATCATTATGAAGTAAAGGAACAAGTTTTACTACTGGGCGAGTAAATGTTGAGCTTTTCGTTCTAACAGTCGCAACTCGAACATTACCATCTGCGCCTGGATGCACCTCTGTCACACGACCACGAGACCAATGAAGAACAGGTTGGTTATGTTCCTTGATGAGAACAAGGTCTCCTACCTTAATACCTGGCTGGTCTTTCATCCACTTGTGGCGCAGCTGAAGCGTATTCAGGTACTCCTTGTGCCATCGTACCCAGAACTGCTGCGAAAGTCGCTTCACCAATTGCCATCTATCTAGGCTGTTCAATTTCACATCCAATAAAGATGGTTCAGGAATGGCTAGCAGGATATCTCCGGTAATGAAGTGACCAGGTGAGAGGTAATCCCATTCTGACGGGTCGTTGGAAAGTGGTGTTATTGGACGAGAATTGAGGATTGCACTTATTTTTGCTGCAAGTGTAGCAAGCTCTTCGAAGGTTAGCACAGTCTCTCCAGTAGAACGAAGAAGTATTGCTTTGGCCGACTTTACTCCTGCTTCCCAAATTCCCCCCAAATGAGGAGCGTGTGGTGGATTAAAGTGCCAATTAATGTGGCGTAAGGTCATCCTTTCAGAAATCAACAATTGAGTGTTTTCTTCTACAAACCATTTAAAGAATTCTTTGAGTTTCCTAGCTGCTGCAATAAAATTTGATCCACAGTCTGAGTACAAATCAGATGGGGTCCCACGAAGCGAAACAAAGCGGTCTAATGCTGCGAGGAATGCGTCCGCTGTGAGATTAGAAACAACCTCTATGTGAATGGCCTTTGTCGTCATGCATACAAATATGCAAAGATATGCTTTCGATGCTTGTGGTTCGCGACGATGAGATTCCTTCACAAAGAAAGGGCCTGCACAATCTACTCCGGATTTGAGAAAGGCACGGGCTTGTTGAACCCTGTATGATGGTAGATCTGCCATTTTTGGTGTGAAGCTTTTAGCCTTGTGTCGATAGCAGTAGGTGCATGCAAACACCCGTTTTTGAGTTAATCGTCTGAGAGAGGGTATCCAGAACTCCCTCTGTATCAGAGCTTGCAATAAAGAAGGCCCAGGATGTAAGTAAATCCTGTGGAAGTGATCTGTGATCAAAATAGAAAGATGGCTCTCACGAGGTAACAACGCTGGGTGCTTGTGGTTGTACGGTACATTGGCATTGTACAACCTACCGCCCGCCCTGAGAATGCCTGATGAATCAAAGAAAGGGTTGAGTTTGGCGAATCTTTGAAATACTTGATCACGATGGGTCTCAGTAAATAAGTAATATGACTGCACTGCCTTGATGCATAGAGTCTGGGAAAACTGCATATCTTGTGGGCGAAACGGCGTATTCTTGTAGTCTCTTTTCTTTGTTTTGAGTAGATTGATGAAACGCAGGACATATGCTATAACACGAAGTAGCTTATTAAGAACTGAGAATTTGGAGATAATGTCGACGAGAAATTTCGCATTAATCATTGCAGGAGGGTCAATGGTTGTAATGAGAGAGTGCCTTTCAAGTTTCAGTTCAGGTAAATCAAAGTCAAGTACAGGTGTTGACACAGACCAGGTTTCGATTGGTTCTACTTGTGGTACGTCGATAGTGTATGTAAAACAGTCAGTTGTAGGGTTCCATCGAAGACCTAAAATTTTTATAAAACTGTCATCCTTCGGAGCTATTGATATTGATTCATTAGACGTATTGGGGATGCAGTCTAGAAGTCGAGGGTAGTTACTAGCCCACTTACCCAGTTCAAACTGACCCTTCCCTAACAGGCTTACCAGTTTCTTCAGAAGTTCAGTAGCCTCTTCAATATTGTTGCATCCAGTTACACAGTCGTCTACGTAGATGTCTCGTTTAAGTACTTTACTGGCAGCTGGGTATGATGATCCATGATCTTCGACAATTTGTTGAATGACACGATTTGCCTGGAATGGGCTACTGGCAAGACCATAGACGAGGGTATTCAGTTCGTAAGTCTGAAGTGATTCATAGGGATTTGTGCGCCAGAGGATTGTCTGAAACTTACGGTCATCTGGTTGAACGCACACGTTACGGAACATCTTAACAATGTCAGCAACCAATGCGACTTTGTGAAGTCTGAAGTTAAGTAAAATATCTTTAATATCCGCCTGAAGTTTGGGCCCTACATAAAGGTAGTCATTTAACGAGCCATTCAGTGATTGAGCAGAAGCGTCAAAGACAACTCTCAATTTCAATTGCCCTCTGTCCAATTTAGTAACGTGATGATGAGGAATGACGTATGCTGATGATTGGCGAGAAATTGACATATGTCCTAGGGCCTCATATTCTCTCATAAACTCGTGATATGAATCACGAAGATCTTTATTTTTTAACAATCGATTTTCTTGATGTCGAAAGCGTCTACGAGCAATAATGGCAATATCGGTGAATTCTGGAGGAGTAGAGCGGAATGGAAGGCGTACTCCATATCTACCATTTTCGAGTCTGAAGTGAGTGGTTTTGAAATGTTCCTCACAAAAGATGTCTTCTGGGTTCTTAGCCTTGACAACTTTGGGTTCTTCTAATTCCCAAAAACGACGTAGGTTGGAGTTGATGTCATCAATTGATAATGGGATAGTGGTGAGTAAAGATATCCCTTGAGACTGATGTGAAGACGGGGTAGTGAACTGACCAATCACAACGTGACCAAAGACTGTGGGAAAAAGCCTTGGTGAATACCCGTCAATTTCAATGGGACTACCAAGCCAGATATCAGCAAAAATATCTGCCCCCAAAAGAATGTCAATTGGCTTGCTCTCGTAAAATAAAGGATCAGCCAATGGATATTTGATGTACTTTGTCCATAAGCGCTGAGGTAGGGAAACAGTAGGCAAATTTGATGTTATTGTACGAAGCAACAGAGCCTTAATGTTCATGACGGGTGTAGATTTATTTGATGGTTTTATAGTGCAGTCCACATAACCCTTCGAACTCTCACGACTTTGACCAATTCCAGAAATCGTGAAGTTAGACTGTTTGTGTGGTAAACCTAACCGATGTGCACATTTGTGAGTCATGAAAGAGTAATGACTAGCCGAATCGATCACCATGCGAACTGGTTGATAAACTCCTCGTGCATCAACTATTTCAGCTAGCACAGTACCCAAGATAAGCTGAGTGTGAGGAACACTGTCCACAATGGCAGTGTAAGTACCCGGTAAAGCTGAAGATGTGCTAGGGGTAGAAGGGTGAGTGTCACCTTTCGCGACAATATCATTCGCAGAATTGGTCGGCTGTAAATTAGGGTCTAATTGATTAGACGCTGCAAGGTTGGTGTCACAAAGCAAGGAATTGTGACGTTTTTTGCACCAACGACAGGTCCATTTGGATTTGCACTCGTTAATATGATGTTTAATGGAAAGACAATTGCGACAACCTTTCCAATTAGTGAGCCAAATAATTCGTTGGTTAACGTCTGCGTCGTAGAACTTCCTGCATGACAATAATCCATGGGAAGAATCATGACAAATAAAGCATTCAAATGGTGGACGAGTGTTGAATGGCTTATTTTGGCTGGAAGGATATTTCGAAGTTTGAGCTACCAAAGTTGACTTTCCTGAAGTTCGAAGGTTGTACCTTTTTTCAGCATAATTTTGTTTGAATGGAGTTCTTTTTGGTTTTGGAGTGTGAGGATCAAACACTACGTTAATGTCCGACGACAACTGCATAGTTAAACAACGATCTTTGACAAATTTTACCAACTGTTGGTATGAAGGAAATTCTACATCCTTATGAGCATTTTGAAACTGTTCCCTTGTAGATTGATCCAAAAGACGATAAGTCAAGTGGAACAGAATAAATTTAGATTCGTTTTCGACGTTCAAAAGTTCAAACGATGCGATATGGTCACAGACATTGGTTATGAATGACTTCAACAAGTCTGGAGAAGGTTTACCTTGAATTGGGGTAAAGTTAAGAACCCGATTCAGGTACGCAGTAGCAAGTAGCCGCCGCTTATCGTAAGTCTCCACCAACGAGTTCCAAGCCAATTGATAATTGGCGTCTGTAATTTGCAGAGTAGTTATTAAAGAGAGTGCTGGGCCGCTTAAAGAAGTGATTAAGTAATGGAACTTTTTCGTGTTGGACAGGAGTTTATCATCGTGTACTATGGAGACAAAAGTATCACGGAATTTTGGCCAATTAAGTATATCCCCGTCAAATGGGATAAGCTTTATTTCTGGTAAATGTGAACCTGCAGATTCATGAACTACTGTTGTTTCGTGGAGAGCAGAACCGACACGTGATGATGGTGATGCCTGGTCAGATTCAGAAAGGGTAGCGAAAATAGCGATTATTTTATAATAGACCGAGCGGACAGATTCATATTCGGATTTTTCCTTTTCAGTAGGAAAAGATACGCTCTTTTCTTCGTCACCAATAACGCTAAGATTAATGTAAGTATCTTCATATTTCGAGAAATATTTTTCGAGACAGGGATACATTCCCTTTAATTGTAAGAAAAATGTCCTATCTGTTTTCGCCTTTCTAGCTATCTCCTGAATTGCTTCGATTTCCCCTTTAGCAGTTAAAAGAATTCGCTTGGATTTTGCAATAGTGCGAGACAAGCTTTCCGTCATTGTAGACGAGGGGGCAAAGAGAACGAAACAAAAAAAAAACAAATAAAAATGAAGATTCGGAAATTAAGGATTAGAGGTATACTAGACGAAACAAGGTGAGGAGTTCGAGAGGTGCACGGATTCAAGTTCAATTTAAAGAAAGGATGAAAGTAAACAAAACGCCGAAGCGATTTGTTATTCGTTGCCTAAGGTTTGAGGTCGGTGTCCGCGCGCAAGTTAAAACAGATCGGAAGTGTTGCCAACCTAATTTCCGTACGGCCAAAAACGCAACGTTAAAATAGACAATCGAAATAAACTTACTAATTAAATAGAAAATTACGTTTAACGATGTGAAGTTTACATATAACCACGCTCTGCTACCAAAATGTTTGTAGACACAGAGGCGGGGTTTTCAATAATAAAAAACCAATTACCCCTAGTGACAAACTTATAATATAGAAAATGAGAAAAAGCGTAAATTAGGAGCTCCTATTAAACTATAGTAAATAACAAAGAGTGAACAATATTAAGGTGGCGAATGTTTGAGCTAGTGTCCTCGAAGAATTAGAACATAAACGTCTGACCGTTAAGTGAAGTCGGCGATTCTTGCAGCGAGGAGTCGGCAAATGATGCTCATGTAGTAGTAGACTTCAGGTGGGATGCTGATGACCCAGTATATCTTTATGGGATGCTGATGACCCGGGAAAACAAAGCGATGGAGGTGGCAGCTTGCAAGCGATAATTGAGCGGCTGAAGGCGTTCTGTTCAAAAAAAGCGGGGCAGTCGCGGAGAAAAGGTGAACTTGAGGAGCGGGGGTTTTCAGACGACGCCGAGGAGTGGAGCAATCAAATACATCTTCCATTTTTGCGTTAACAGCTTCACCAGATGTGATAAATCTTATGGAGTGTCTTCTAGACAATCTAAACCCACATCTCTGTATATATCTGTTGAACGGGGTATAAGCCAAGTTAACTCAGAAAAGGAGATTTGTCGAATATCAGTCTATCGGTATTCTAATTTTCTCAAAAACGGCACAGACGCTTTTCGATCAAACTAACGGAGTACTCTCAGCTAACTAGTCCCTACATTTTGTTCTCCATACATGTTCCTGTAAATATGCTTTGAACGAAGATATAGCGCTCGCATATGGAGGTGGTGTTCGAACTTGAAGGGATTGCGGAATGTTGTGAGTTGCTACGCACCGCTCGTTTAGATATAACGAACGGACTAAGAGGAAGTACTCACGCACGATTAGTTGCCGTAAGAGTACCGTTTCAATTCTTCCGATTTCCACCAAATTTGAGAAAGATAAGGCACTTTTAATTGAAAAATCAAGAGAATTGAACGTTTTTGAATGCCGCGAGAAGTGAATTGAACTGGAGCTCGACGCGAACTGATGAGAGCGAGGGGCCAAAGTGAAGGGGACTCAGGAGGGAACGGCGACAAGTTGCTACAAGCGCCTCAGACTCGCCGACCCCCCGCCCCCCGCCAGCAGCACTTCGTCACTTCCCACCCTCCGCCACACCAGCCCAACCTCACCCCGCCAATCGCTCCCGACTGTACTTTGAAAACGAAAATATCACAATAGACTCAGTTTTCAACTTCCCGACTGTACCGTCCACTTATTACGCCCCCGCGTTATTGCTCTTAAAGCGATCGTCATTTTCATCGACCTAATTACGCTTTTTGGCGAAACGACTTCAACGATTTTCACCAAACTCACAGGATGTTTTCGAATAGTTAATATCTATATATTGTTCTCAATAAATGTTCCTCTGACAGTCCATTGAGCAGAGATAAAAATGAAAATGTGCCGCAAATAACGTTTTTTCGGACATTTCCGGAAATTCTGGGGTAACTGCTTCACCAAATTTGATCAATCGTTCAGAGTGTCTTTTAGTCACCCATATCCACATTTCGTTCTGTATAATTATTTCTGTATATATCTGTTGAACGGAGGTATAAGGCCAAGTTAACTCAGAAAAGGAGATTTGTCGAATATCAATTTATCGGTATTCCAATTTTCTCAAAAACGGCTCTAACGATTTTGATCAAACTTACAGAGTACTCTCAGCTAACTAGTACCTATATTTTGTTCCCCATATATGTTCCTGTAGAAATGCGTTGAACGACAATATAGCGCCCGCATATGTAGCCGGTGTTTGAACTTACGGGGGTGGCGGAAAGTTGTGTGTTGCTACGCACCGCTCTTTATGAGAGTGCTATTACCATTTGAGCGGACTTTAAACGAAAAAAAACTGCGCTAAAACAGAAATTTGTGACAGTTTCTTTTGCAAATATCAAATCTAAATCGTTGGGGTCGTTTTCGAGAAGGAAAATGCATGGTGTTTTGATATGTACAGTTAATTTTGAGCTAGTTTCGCTCGTATACTTATTTTGGAGTTTCGTGTTGATCTGCAGCCGATACACAGACATTTGAGTCGACTTGGTTCAGCCGTTTCCTCTCAAAGACTGGAAGAAAAATCCACTTTTTACTTTCCGCTACCCGAAGGGAAGGAAATCGGCCCAAAAAAAAAATTTGGGTTTTCTTCAGATCTTTACGTTTCAGACCCTACTGAGTCTAAAAAACCTAATTTCGGCGCGTGGTCCGTGTGTGTGTGTGTATGTGTGTGTGTATGTGTGTATGTATGTGTGTGTGCCTTTGACCCTCAACGGATCAGCGAAAGGGGCTAGAATCAATATGCCTGAGGGGGAGCTTCCAGGACACTGCCTCGAGCACCTCTCGCTCATACCACGAACACACACAACAAATGAACTCACAAGGATACACTACACCAGTCCGCTTCTTTAATCACCCCCAAATAAGTAAAAACATGACAAAGTCAACTAAAACTTCAGCAGGTAATAAAACGCCACCTGCGCCTTCTTCCTCGGCTCGCCAAGCTCGACCCCTCCCTCTTCGGACGATGAGCAACCTACTCGTCGTCCAAACAAACAAGGGCGGAAAGAACCGGGCAAACCGCGTTCATCTCCCCTTCTCCCCTAGTAGCCCGGGCAACCCGGCTACTACAAGCACACGACACAGCGTGGACCCTAAACTGTCGGACATGGAGCAAATTTGCGCATACGTCCAAATCATCCACGGCCAGCTGGCACGGATGAGGGCCAACGCGACAGGACCTATGCGGGACCTCGTAACTAGTTGCCTCTTCGAAATTTCGAAGCTGGCTATAAAGCTAATGCCCCCAACGACATCGCCCCCTGCCACTCCCCCTGCGGGAAACTGTGGCGGCTGTCGTGAGGGAAGAGCTGCGTAGGGCAATTGCCCAGCAGCCAGTGCCACCAGCCCCCAAACTCGAGGAGCAACAACGAGCCAGGGTAGTACCCCAGGCCCTCATATGCGGCAGTAGCCGCTACTGCGCCTTCCTCCCCTCATGGAGCTGAGGCGGAATGGCAGCCTGCCAGGGCCAGGAAGCGCAGAGGGAAGCAGAAACAGGCCCCAACTAAGCAGGAAGTGCAGGCCGAGGGCAGCGCCCGCCTATGCCTCCGCCCAAAAACAAGGGCAAAAATAAAAATAAAAACCAAAATAAAAAGCCTCCACCGCTTGCCAAACTCCCTAAAAACCCACGACAAAACGTGGTAGTGGTTAGGCGGACATGTGAGGAAGGAGAGGCTGGTCCCTCCAACCCTGACGCAATGGAAGCGCTTATGCGCGGGTGTCCCTGCTACGGACCTCCAAGCTCTGAGTGTCCGAGTGCTGAACATCCGCACCGCAGTAGGAGGTGGCGCCGTCATTGTGACGGAAACGCCAGAAATGGCCAAGGCGCTCACGAGCCACATTTCCACAAAAAGGAGTTGAAGCTCCAAGCGTCAGCCCCTGGGTCGTTTCCACGCCTGCTGCTGTGCGACGTGCGGACCGACCTTCAAAAGAGGACTTGGCCCAACAAGTTGTTGAGCACAACCCTGCGTTAGGCTTGCAGCCGCAGGATGTCAGGCCTCTCTTCACCAAAAAGCGTGGCAGACAGAAGGATTGGGTGATTGAGGTATCACCCAGCCTGTACAAAAACTAGAGGGGGCAAGGCACCTCCAAATAGCCTGGCAGCGGTGCGCCATACGAAAGTACCAAGCCCCCACTCAGTGCTACAAATGCCAGCGCTATGGCCACCTGGCAGTGGCCTGTACAAGACCTGTTGTGTGCGCCTGGTGCGCCTTGCCACATCGGAGTAAGGAATGCAAGCGTGATGCTCCCCTCAAGTGTGCCAATTGCGTCGAACGCAAAATCCAACAGGTCGCACACTCTACACGAGACGCACGCTGTACCATTCGTCAGCGAGCGATTGCCCTCCAGGAGTCACGAGTGGATTATGAATAGGTCAAAAACAGTTCGAATCCTTCAGCACAACACAAATAAGAGTTGCCCAGTTATGGCTGAGTTGCTGCAAAATGCACTCAAGAAACGCTGCAGTGTCCTCGCCATACAGGAACCGTACATAGGATCCAAAACTCTTGGTCTCGGATCGCAGGCACGAGTGGTGGCTGGAGCAAGAACGGGAGCCAAGGCAGCAGTAGCCTGCATTGCCATTGACATGCTCGCACTCACTCACCTGAACAGCCAGCACTTGGCCGCTGTGCTCATCCGAGCCGGTGGCTTTGAGCTGGTTGTAATATCATTTTACAGGCAATTTGGCGCACCAGTTGCCAACAGCCTTGAACCACTCGAGCGGGCTCTAGCAGGCCTATCAGGACGACCCTGCGTAGTCTGTGCTGATGCAAACGCCAGATCACCATTGTGGGGATCCCCAACCCTGGATGGGGCGGGCGAGGCGTATATAGAGCTGCTCACCAGGTACAACTTGGTTGTTGCCAACGACCCCATGACTGAGGCGACCTATGATGGCCCGGGAGGAAGGTCGTGTATAGACGTCACAGCCGTGTCCCACACCCTGCTACTCAAATTGAAGGGTTGGCGAGTCGTACCAGGTGCAACGCAGAGCGATCACATGGTTATTGACTTTGCCATTACGGATGATAACATCCTCTGCAAAGACACGCGTGAAAAGCGATTCCGCACAAAAAATGCTGACTGGCCGCAATTCTTTAGGGTACTGGAAGGTGAACTGCGTGCCGCAGACACCGACCTAATAGTGCAAGCATCCACACCTGAAGAGGTGGACAGCAAAGTGGACACATTTACCACAGCACTGCACTCTGCTGGGCTCTCTGTACTTGGCCAACAGAAGCACAGGGCGATCAAAGTCCCATGGTGGACTGAGGAACTTAATCCCCTCAAGCAAAGTGCAAATAGAGCCAGAAGGATGTACCAAAACACTCGTGACCCTGATGCCAGAGCAACACTCCGAACTGCCTTCATCCAAGAGAAGAAGGCCTTCCACCGCGCCATCAAACGAGCCAAACGGCAAGGCTGGCGAAATTTTGTGGAAGCGGAGAGCTCTGAGAACCCCTGGGGCAGACACTACAAGTCCTCCATAGGAAAAGCAAATGTAGAGCAGGTCTTAGCTGCGATGCAAAATGAGTCAGGCTGGGCCTGCAGTATCGAACGTTCACTGGAAACCCTCCTTGAGAAGGCGTTCCCAGATGACCAACTAGCTCGAGACACTGAAGCCCAGAGGGCAGCAAGGGAGCTGATCATGGACCCTCCGAACGAGCCCGACATCCCATTGTGGACAACAGGCGACCTCGGCAGGGCTCTTGCGACCTTAAAGCCCAACAAATCTCCTGGGCCAGATAAAATAGAAAGCAATATGCTAAGGAAGGCTGAGCGGACAATCTCCAGCGGTCTCCTTAATTTATTTAATGACTGTCTGCAGGTCGGACAGTTCCCCACTCAGTGGAAGTCTGCGCGCGTTGTCACTCTTCAAAAGGGAGGCGACCGCAATCAGTCGGACCCGCGATCATGGAGACCACTCAGCCTTCTTTCCATATTAGGCAAAACACTAGAAATCTTGATGTTGCAGTCCCTCGAAGGAGTCTTTGGCCGCAACCTCACAGGCAGGCAATACGGGTGTACCAAAGGAAGGTCCACGCAGGATGTCATTGTCGAGATTCGGCGTGTTTCCCTGCTGGCACCGGCTAAGTACGTCGTAGCAGTTCTGATTGACATCAGAGGAGCGTTTGACAACCTTTGGTGGCCAGCGCTCCTTAATGAACTCAAAGGTAGGGGAATCCCCGCAACCTGTACTCGCTCGTCAGAAGTTACCTGACAGACAGAACTGCTACGATCGAAAGTAGGCATGTCTCCGTCCGGAGAAAGATTGAGAAGGGGTGCCCACAGGGCTCGGTCCTAGGACCAGCACTCTGGAATGCCTTCTTCGAAGGTCTTCTCAGGAAACTCATGGAGACTGACTGCGAGCCGTACGCCTATGTGGATGACTTGACTGTGCTGATCTTTGCAGAGTCAGTCCGCCAAATTGAAGAAAAACCCACCACGTGCTCCGCACTGTCAACCAATGGTGCGAGCACGTCAAGATGCAGGTGGCTGAGGAAAAACCCAGCTAATCCTCTTGAAGGGGAAAGTGAATAATCCACCCACAATACGCTTTGGCGGCCACAGGCTCCTTCTTGAAAAGCACGTCAAGTATTTAGGAGTGAATATAGGTGAGAGGTGGGGTTTCAACCAACACCTCCAGTCCCTTAAAGGCACTACCATTGCAAGGTTTGCCTCACTGCGTGCCATTACTAAGGCCACTTGGGGTGTGTGTTACCACGACACCATCCTCATGTATAAGGCCATCTATTTAGGTGTGATTGGCTACTGCCCTGTTGTCTGGGGTAGCAAACTAACAGTCAATCAAAAGAGAGTATTGGCCCAATCCCAGAGAGCCGCTCCTGTGGATCACCAAGGCCTACAAGATCTGTATCAACGGAAGCACTCCAGGTGATCACTGGTCAGTTACCAGTTGATTTGGCTGTTGAGTGCATGATTGACAAGTGGAGAGTGAAACGGAGCTTCCCCGCTTTGGGCTGAACTCCGTGCGGATCTCACCACAGAACAGAAACTTGCCGCCATCGATGAATGGGCTCTAGAGAAATGGCAAGCGAGATGGGAATCCTCGTCAAAGGGACGTGATACGTATGAGTTCTTCCCCAACATCCGTGAACGTCTTTCTAGAAAATGGGTTGAGCCAGACCACTGGACGAGCCAGTTCCTCACGGGACATGGTGACTTCAATGCGCGGCTCCACTTCTTTTCTCTGAAAGACTCTCCATTATGCACGTCTTGTGCCTCCAGTGCGGAGGAAACAAGAAACCATGTGCTGCTCCACTGTAGTTTCTACAACAGTGAGCGACGGTTGTTGAGAGGGCAAACGAACTTAGCAGCTTTGACTGCTACAAAGGAAGCCTATAACCATTTTGCAAAGTTCGCAAAGAAGGTAATGGCTAAGAAACGTGGTTATAGTTGATCAGTCCTTTTGAAACTTGCCACCCAAGTAAACAGTAAGATCAGGTAGGTAACCAGATTAAGAACTACTCCCAGATGGTACGGGATTCCTCAGGTGGTCACCTCCGCGCGGTAACACACGGGCGACAGCTCTCTACGGTGAGACTGGCTAACGACCACATACCTGCCGTACCTCCACAGGTCTGAGTTCGGTGGATGCTGCAGGGGCCGGCCTCTTGCATATTAGCGAAACCGCAACTTCTATGACTGATATAACCCTCGTCGAGGGTTTAGGTACAGTCATGAAATAAAGAAACAGATCTGTGTGTGTGTCTGTAGTTCGATTTGCGGGAGAACGGCTGATCCGATTGAGCTGGTTCTTTTTTTGTTTTGTTCGTTATTTTTTGTAGACACCAAAATAAGGTTATGGACGATTTCGGTCGATGGGAAGGGGGACGAAAATGTACCAAAAACTAGGGTTTTTCGCATTTTTCTCAAAAACGGCTATAACGATTTTGATTAAACTTTCAAATTATCTTCTCCTAATCAATGCCTAACTTTTCTTCTCTATACATATCTCCATGAAAATACGGTGAACGGAGATATGGGCCCCTGAAGCAAAAATAGGTTTTTTACGCTTTTGGCAAAACGGCTTCAGCGATTTTCACCAAACTCACAGGATGTTTTCAAATAGTTAACACCTTCATATTCTTTTTAATAAATGTTCCTGTGACGGCCTATTGAACAGAGATAAAGATCAAAATGTGTCGAAAATAACGTTTTTTCTAACATTTCCGTAAATTCCAGAGTAACTTTTTCACCAGATGTGATAAATCCTAATGGAGTTTCTTCTAGTCACCCATACCAACATTTCGTTCTGTATAATTATTTCTCTATATATATGTTGAACGGAGATATAAGCCAAGTTAACTCAGAAAAGGAGATTTGTCGAATATTAATTTATCGGTATTCCAATTTTCTCAAAAACGGCTCTAACGATTTCGATCAAACTTACGGAGTACTCTCAGCTAACTAGTCCCTACATTTTGTTTTCTATAAATGTTTCTGTAGAAATGCGTTGAACGAAGATATAGCACCCGCCTGTGTAGCTGGTGTTCTAACTTAAAGGGGTGGCGGAAAGTTGTGTGTTGCTACGCACCAGATATTTTCAATTTCCGTCTTACTGCGTGGAGCTAAGGAAATTATGAATTGAGCGAGTCCATTAGAGAATATCAAGTCCGCCGCATCACTCAACATTCCTTAGCTCTACGTCAATTTATTGTTCACTCAGTTCATTTGCAACATCACTTCGCTGACAGATCCGGAATTTATTGTGCTGCTCGGACTCATGCCCGGTCCATTATTGAGCAATTGGTGCACGGAGAAATGATGAGGGCGTAAACCCGATTTAAAAAAAATAATAATAATCAACTTTCCAGAGTTACCGGGTAAAAACTTCAGGAAATGATAGTAAGAGAAACGGAGTAAATTTCTGGAGTAGCTCTTCTATATTTTATGAGCGTTCGTATATGTACTTGGTTGGAGTACCACCTTAATTTGTCTGAAGAGCCTATTAACATTTGAGCGGAGTTTATATGAAAAAAATTAAGCTAAACTCGATTTTCGTCTAAATGCTTAGTAATTTATTGTGCTGCTCCTGTAGTTTCCCTAAAAATGAGAATTTTATGGTTTAGTTTTATGGTGGTTTTGGTTGTCTATGCAACAAATTTAGTCAAAATTGTTATGACGGTTTGTGACAAAAAAAAAATTTGGCGTTTTGATAACTATAATTAGTTTTGGGCAGATTTTACTCATACCCTGATTTTGGCGTCCCATGGTAACCTGCGAGCTTGATATCAAGTTTGACCTGATTTGGTTCATTCGTTTTCTCTCAATCGCGTTCACACACACAGACCACTTTCCCAATATGTGTTTTTCGGACTCAGCGGGGTCTGAAGAGAACTCAACAGTTTTTTTTCAGCCGAAGGTACATCTTCCCTTTCTACTTTGCAGAGCCAAGTAAAAATATTTTTATGCAGTATTATGGAGTCGAGTATAAACACGAATTTCAGTATCGGAACTCAAACACCGTATGTTACTACGTATTTTGTACTTTTCTTCTATACACAATTTGATGTGTGATACGCCAGAATAGATCACTGTTCGGTTATGTTTGTCTTTCCAGGCTGACACTGAACTTATATCCCCATCGGCCGAAAGTTAGCTATAGTTATCATAGTGAACAAAACACCAAAGTTTTTTTTTCTCAAAAGCGGCTGAAACACTTTCGAGTGAATGTTTTGTTTGCGCAGCTCCAAATGATATAACGATACCGTGAAATTTTCGCTTATCGGAAACTGATATACTTATTCACTTATTTAATATCATAAAACACCAGAGCTTCCACCCAATAGTCTGCCTATACGGTGAAAGTATACTGGGCAGAATTTAGCTACATATTAACAATCGAAACTTTGACCATTTGCCTTTCAAGTCAGGGATGGTCGCAGTGATTGACACAAAACATATTTAGAATCAGGAGAGGAATATCTACCTGGGTCTTTGTTCAGTTTTTCAAAATTTGGCCAAGTTCAAAATTGGCCACCTATGACTTTGATCGTTAGCCCTTAAGTTATGGATGGTACAAAACATGAATATGAAACATATTTTGAATTAGGACAAACGGTCAAGGTCCGTTAGTCCGATATTAGGTGGCCAATTTTGAACTAAGCCAAATATCGAAAATCTGAAAAACTACCATCTAGATATTTCTGTCCTGATTCTAAATATTTTTCATATTCATGTTTTCGAACATCCATGACTTCAGGGCAAACGGTCAAAGGTTATATTAGGTGGCCAATTTTGATAAACTGAACAAAGCCCCAGGTAGATATTACTCTCCTGATTCTAAATATGTTTTGTGCCAATCGCTGCGACCATCCCTGACTTCATGGCCAATGGTCAAAGTTTCGACTGTAAATATGTAGCTAACTTCAGCCGAGTGTAAGTATACTACGGTTATAGGATGATTCAGAGCAACCTCAGAAATTACGGAATTCAAACTGACCCCACTTTTTACAATCCTTGGCTCTAAGAAGTAGGAAAGAAAGTCATGTAAACGGCTGAGAAAAAAAGTTGAGTTCTCTTCAGATCTTCACGTTTTAAGGCCTATTGAGCTGGAAAATCACCGTTTTAGGGCCGCGTTCACCAAAACGCCGCTGATCGTGATCCAACTGATCAGGGCTAGATAAGTTGATCAAGGCTAGTCATTTTCGTGTCCACCACGCTAGCCGAGATCACTGTGGGATGCGGTTAGCATAGACGTGATTACGCTGCGATTAAGCCATATCGAGAAGGCAGTGGACTCATGAGGTTTCAGTTAAGTAAAGAAATTGGACGTCTGTTCAACATCTTGTCCCGTAAACAAGCGTCATGTAAACGTAAACGGCCGCGAAACCGTGTATCCCGTAGATGCCCAATGCTCAATAATCTGGATTTGACCAAATTATTGTTTCTAATTATTGTCTTACACCAAAGTGGCCGCATTAACCTCTGCCGAAGCTGAATTTTGTGAGGTGCTTAAAGTGAAAATACTCGTACTACAACTGCAAGAGCTGCAGGAATAAGCCGAATTAGTCCGGGAAAATGCTTTGTGCGTGTAGGAAAAATCGGAAGCGCTACAAGAAAATGAGAACTGAGCAAGAAATAATAAAAACCCAAATTATGAGGTTACAACTTTTACAAGTAAGGAACTTTTATGAGGAAGGGAGAATTGTCGTGTTAATAAAAGTTGTTTAATACACTAATCTGTGAGTAAAAGCGTGGTATTATTTAACATTTCCTACTTATCTGCTACTAAATCCACCCAGGTAAGCCGTTTGTGTTTTCTAACACGGCAATATGACGACTGGTTTTTTCAGAAACTGCTCAGCACACATTTTACGCAAACAACAACTTGTTTTCGACGATCGTAATACTTTTGTTCGCAACAGAATTTAAATTCATACTTCTAGAAGTCGTCGGATCCTGCTCATAGCCATTTGAGGCACCGGGTGAGATGACGATAACCCAACATATTAGATTATCATCGTAGTGGAATAGCAACTGAAATAACTGAGCACTAGTAAACAGTATCTTTGTTTATTATCATTATTGCAAAATATACGTAAATTATTCACGATAATAGAAGCGAATATTCGACAGTGCGAGGTAATGGCGGACAAATATCAGAACATGATAAAGAAAGATAAGAGCTAACCGGGCCAAACCGCACAATTTTTTGGGGTTAGCGCTTGATCAGGGCTAGAGCTTAACCCAGTCTGGTGGACACCGTTTTTGTGGCGGGAGCGGGTTAGGTGCTGTTAATCGTCTCTAAACGAGATCAACGCAGTTGGTGAACGCGGCCCTTAGAGAATGGTCTGAGCGTCTGTACGCCGGCGTGGACGCAAAAATGAAAGTATGGAGAAAATCCGCACAAAACTAACTATAGTAATCATAGTGATCAGCACACAATGTTTTTTTCTCTAAAACGGCTCTAACAAGTTTGATTAAATTATTTGTGTAGATAAGCTCTAAATAACACAACAATACTATAGAATTTCAATCTCTGGAGAAATGACGAGAGCAGCGCAATAAATTACCATACATACGAATGCTGCGCAGCTTTTTTCTTATAGACTCCGCTAAAATGTTCAGAATCTTCAGAAAAATGGACGTGAGAGCCCGAACATATGATAGTTTGATGACTCGCATTAAATATATAAGAGCTACTCCAGAAATCTCACCGTTTCACTTACTACCATTTCCCACAGTTGATACCCAATAATTCCGAAACAGTGATTATAATTGTTCTAAAAATAAATTTAAAAAATCAGGATTACAGTCTCATTATCTCTCTGTGTCGTAATTGCTCAATAATGGTCGTGGCACGAGTAGGAGCTCCACAATAAATTCCGAAATAATAAACGCTCTCATTTTCTACCACCGTGAAGTTGTTTGACTAAGTTCAAATGAACTGAGTCAAAAATGAATTGAATAAGTAGCGAAATCCACGAAAACTAAGGAATTTAAGTAGAGCTAACGAAAGTTGTATGATGTGTCGCACCTGATGTTTTTATTAACTTTCGCCGCGTTTCCCTTATAATTTCAGAACTACGAATCCCAAAACAAAACAATCAAAAAAGGTGCTGACAGTCATCAGTTACCCACAGGTTGATCGCTCAATAAACGCTGGAAGTACCTAGAATGTTGTGTGTTCGTGGGGCTGATTGTGACGAGTTGCATCTGGCATTTTTTCGCCCCGTGTAAGGTTTTTATTTTTATTAAGGCGTAGTACTTACCTGACTTCTGCAGTTCATCAAAATAAAATGTTAACTCGTTTTAAGGCGTTCAAAAGAGGAAAATTCGAACGAACGACGTGTGTAGCTAGAAGGTAACACGCAGCAGCCAACAGTGAATTACGTGTGTCTCTGAACTTTCGACACGCTTCAATGAGCCACGTTGCCACAGCGCGCTTGTGAAACTAAATGAATAAAAAATAAAATTGTCCCCCTATTTTTTTTTTTTTAACTAAAAGCCATAAAAGAGGAGTCGAGGTGTTCACACAAGAAAATAAATAAAAGATATAGTATAAATGATAATTCACATCTTTTAATATTATAACTACATACTCACAATTCAGATTGTTAAGTTCTTGGGTCCACAAACGGCCGAGCTACGCTCAGCCGTTCGACGGCTCACAGTCTTGTCAACAACAAGGAACAATCAAAAGGAGAAAAAGGGGAGGAAGTAGAGGGGGCAAAAATAATTCTTACAGGCTCCTATCCAAGTGACGGAACGAAAAAACGTGATTTCGAGTATCAAACGGCATATCATACACACATTTTTACTTATTCATTTTTTCCCCCTATATTTGTTTCCTTGTTATTGATAAAACCAGACTTTCTTACTTTATACGCAACCCTAACAGTATAACAAGGTACAGTACAATATTGGTTATAGTATTAATACGTGAGACTTAAATAACAATAATTTTTTGTTTCACTAAAAATATCACAAAATTAGCAATAAAAATAATATAATCTGTTCCCAAACAAAAAACAAATCTCTTCGTACAAAAATAAATCAAGAATGAACGAAAAAAATAAACAAAAAAAAGAAATAACACTGAGCCACTTGTACAAAGTGGACACCAGCCTACAAGAGTGAATCTGCTAAAAGGAGGGAATAGGTGAAACGCTGTGAAAGAATTTCTGTCGCAAACTCTTCGAGTGTCTGTACTGGACAAAGAAGTCCGAAAAGAAATTGAAAGTCGATCAAAAATATGCGTTAGTTGATAAATATACACAAATAATACTACGGTTACCGACGGGGGTCCCCCCGGATCGTTTTCAGCTTCGGCAGCACCGGGAAGGAAGCATATTGGGGGTTAAAGCGCTCGCAGCTTATGAGATCGAACGGCTTCGTAGGGTTAGCTTCGCCGAAGAAAAACGCGACGCGGGAATGAGAAATTATCATTGTATACGGTTTTTTTTTTAAATTTAAAAAAATGTTTTAAAGAGAGCTACGGTACCGGGCCTCCGTCGAGATGAGCGCCCGATGGAATGTTAACTGCGATAATACTCGGAGTCACTTTCAACCTTAACGGGGTTTATGGAACCATTGAGGAATAGAACACCCTGGATATCCACATCCAAGCGCCTTTAGAGAAGAGGTGTGGGACTGCAGTTAATCGCTAGACTTGACTCACAGCTCAGAACGCCTTTGAACAAAAACAAGGTTGAAATTGAACAAGGTTTGTCGCACTAATCCACCTCCCTGATGACAGTACGGTGCAAAGAACCACACGATACGGGTTTTCTTCCTCCTAACCAATGCGTTTGAAGCGACTTGTTCGAGAAACGAGGAGGCATCCAAAGGTTTCTATATCAACCCATGTAAAGGCGTAAGAAGTTGAAGTTTTTGTTTCATCACCTCCCCCCCCCCCTCTTCGCGCTTATTTTTACATTTTTTCCCTAGTAAAAGCTGTTTGGAACTTCTGAAGTTGCCATTACTTTTACTTCATTTTAGGGGTCATAGCCCCCCTGTGCTTATCTCAGAGTCTTACGAACCCAATAAGAGTTCCTGTACCTAGACGCTAATTGGTATGACACATTTCAGTGTTGATACTTTCGAAATTGCGTGAAACAGCGAGTTAAGTGAACAAACTGCAAAAGACACCCTTTTCACATAGTTACACATAGATTGGATAGAATCGAGCTCTCGTTCTTACTGATAGTTAACAAATGGAGAGTCTATGTTATTTCTAGCTGATAAAAGAATTGGGTTATTCGGATAAGGATATATTTATATGTAGTCTCATCAAAAATGATGCAGTTTATGAGCCCAAATCTGGTATTGGTGTAAGGGCAGTTAGTTTCGACACGAAATGTACATCTGAGACTGTAGGGGAATCAGCATCAGCAATGCACTGAAACTAATACCGAATGAACTGTTCCTACTAGTCTTGACAGGATGTAACACTCAATTGCCTGTAATCATTTGCTTTTAGACATGAGCTGAATCAGACAGCTTGTAGACATCAATGAACGGTGAGAACAAAGGAGGAACGACTATTCTACCTAAAGAGTAAGGTGAGACGAGTATTTGGGAATCGAATGAGCAGCGTATGCACTGCTTCTCGTGTTACTTCATCAGCCCTTCCAGACTTTCTCAGAGTAGTCCAAGGATGTTGGTTCCTCGGCCATCCCTGTTCATCCTCACCTGTGAGGGAATTGCTCGTTCGTCCTCGCCTCACTCTGCCAAACTTTGCTCAAAAGCACTTTTTGCACCCTGAGTCAAAGGATTGCGAGGAAATGATGCACGAGTCTTGTTCACTCAGGATACTTTGTGTGTGTATCCAACTGTTCCAAGTTTGGTGAACACTCTCAATATGTGATTGCTTGCCTAGCAGACACCACGAATTCACTTTGCAATAGGCTAGAGAGGGTCAATAGTTTGTTTGAGAGGATGAGTTTGTAATTTACTTAAGACAAACCCTTGAATCTGACTGGTTTAAAATTATGAGCCCAACTTCCGCATGGCACCTGACTAGATAAAACTGCATTGAAGCCAATTAGTGCTTGCTCAAGATTGCTATGAGCTGTTTGAGGGATCACAAACTGATTCAAGGAGGTTTCTTCCCTGGGCTTGTGTTACACAAGTTCCATGCCCAATTGAATTGGCTTTTGATAAAGAATGGGGAAGCCACATGGTGGACGAAGGGAATGATCAAACCACTCACCTATTTGTGTGGGAGTGGTGGGGTACACCACTAAGAATTACCAGCTCCATGTGGAAAGGAAAGGAGCAAGGTTGCTCCTTTTTAAAAAACCATTCATCCTCGTGATTCACATATTCTTGGTTCTTAGAACGAGCTTCAAGAAGTGTCCCTGACAAAGCAGCGCATTATGAACACATTCAATATCAGCTTCAACCGTTTATCAAGGCTGCGCTATAGCAAGAGATGTGTCTGTATAAAACCATAAGGTCAGCACTTGAGATGGCCATTGACATTGAGCAGGCCTCAGAAGACACATCACCTCAATTTTATACAAACGCACTCATCACGCTGGGAATTGAAGATGACTGCCGGGATAATAGGAGAAAGGGATGGATTGACCTTGAGTTATTTTGCTCTGTCCACTTGTAATTGGTCTGTAACATTAATCTACTACAAAACGTACTAAAACGAATTACGGACGGATCATGTTTCATCTTAGTTGGACAGGATTGCAGTCTGGTCATTTTATTAGTGATAAAAGGAGAACACCCAAGGAGCCTTTCTCTGACAACAGAATGCAAGGCTCGTTAACTGTCCTCAAAAATGTGTACTGAGAGTGCGATATATATATATATCTGTTGCTCTTGAATGGAGTAGTAGGGCTATGAAGCTATCTCCTATGGGGGACGGCTGTTTTGATTACACAGAGACCTATAGCGATCAGGACAAAGAAGACACCATCCACCTACTTGTTTAACACATATACTGTGAATCCCACGACAGCCAATTTGAGCAACCACAATGGAAGGGTATGTTGAAAAAAAAGGGTTACCTACAATAGCAGTTGATCAAGTTTGTTCTATAACCCCAATATGCGGTCTCACGCACTCATTTCCATGTTGCAATGATTCTGTGGCAAGAAAGAAACTACCAAACACACATGTTGCCTCTACCCATTGAGAGCAGCGTCTCTTTTCGTCGTTGTTTTGTACTATCAGGTAAACAAGAAACCCCCTAGTCTTTCAGGAACCTCCATAGCAGGTGGCTGATAGATATAGGGGAAATCTGTATCAGCCAGCAACAATTGTGTACAAGTGATTCGAAAAGTTCCACATTCGGGTGGTCTCAGTGAAGAAAGAAAACTGAGAGAAACGCCGAACAGTACAGAATTTGCTTCTAAATATTGATACTAAGGTCTCTCCCTACTGGATGATGCACATTGGCTTGTTCAACGTAGTGTACGGATCACTGAGGTATCTAGTTGTTCGTAGGACCACCAATTTGGAAAGGTGGACGTTAGAAGGAAAATGAACACCTGTGTACGCTGTAAGGTATTGTTCATTTTGGAAATAATGATAGCATCTGCTCGAGGCAAAGGAGTGTTAACGAATGGGTATATTGACTAGAGAACACGTAAATCAGTAATAATGAGGAAGATTGATTGAAATACAGTCCCTCTTGTTCAGACACAACACAAAAACAACTGGCTAGAAATACTGAAGACGAATGTTCCAACAGGTTTCTGTTAATGTCACAGATATGATGGTGTTGCATAAGGAATCGATAGATTTAAAGGGAAACTGGGCTCAGGAATGAACGAGAACAATCACATAAAGAGGCACAACAACAACAACAGTCAAAACGAAAAAGATGGAAAATTACAACGTTGCTCTTGGTTCAGGTCAGAGATGAAGGGGGCATGAGCAGGGATACAGCCAGCAGACGATGGCTCGATCCACCATCAGAGGTTTCCCTTCCTCTAAACCCAGGGTAGTGAGGCCTTGGGTATCATCGATACAGCAGGGGCACTGGGGTGGCTGTAATGAGTCCATGTAGGGGAGTTGAGAAATGAGCCCATCACGTGGCAAAGGCAACTGCCATTGTTCCCCCAGCTTCAGCTACCTCCCTGGAGTCTGTCACTCTGTTTCTGTCTGGCGGACACATTGGCTATCTTAACAAAAACCGCCACCAGCCTTCAATAACAGTCCTACTCTGAGTTAGAATTCAGAATCTCTCCTTGCATTAAAACTAAGTTCAAACACCAGTAAGACCCCGCGGTTGAAAGTGCCCTTTGAAATTTCAGGAAGATGAGAAAATAAGTTGACAACTTATTATCACAAAACGCGACACGTGTTCTTAGCGTCCGACGAATTTCCCAGTCGTCAAACCCTATTCAGCAAATAATACAACATCGCAGCGCTAAAGGAATTCAAAACGAGAAAAATTGCGGGATCATGGTGAGAAAAGGCGCCGTTTTTTGTAAAAGCGACTAGGTACGCACTGTGAAGCTCGAAGCGACAAAAGAGAGGTTTTCCCCCAGGGAGCCCACTTAACGTCATTTTCACGCAACAGTCGTTTTCGCATATCGTATTTTTGGGTAGCTTAGGAGAATCGGGTAGCTGGGAAAAGTATGGGTTAAGACACAGTGGCATGAGCTGCTAACGCTGACGCACATATCAAAATATCAATTACAGTGTGAAGAAATTAATTTATTGGAAATCACACGGCGGAGACAAATGGCATTAGTGTGAAGACAATTTGCCTCTCTGCCCACTTATAACTCTTGCTGTCGCTTGCCGCCAAAAGGATTTGTTCAGTAGCCCCAGGCCATTGTAAGAGATGATGTGGGGTCATAAGACCCGTACCTATTCTACACCAACTTGAAGCCATCCTGAGTTGAGCTGCAGGTGACCAGGATAGGCAATGCTTCGTTTGGGCCTAGATGGGTATCTCTATCCCTGGCTTCAACTTGACTTTAGCAGAGTGTGCGCCTGGAACAGCAGGAAATCTCATGCTTTGGCTTCACCGTCTACATCTCCCTTCGATTACTGTTTTAAGTTGTGAACAGGTTCAAACAACTGATCAAAAGGATAACCTCGTTGCGTGCAGTTTTCCATTTTGGAGTTTTTGGAACTCCTCAAGTGCACTGCCCTTGTTGTTCATGATGTAGTAGACAGACAAGTTGAAAGACAAGTTGTGATTAAATGAAAGCCACCATCCTTAGTGCCTGGGGTTTTATGTAACAATTACATTTTGCATTTCACGGCTTAGTGGTGGGCGTGTTGATTTAAATTGGGGAGGGATGGGTGTTCAAGTGTGTTGGGGTCTGAGGACAAGCGGACTGGTTCGTTTCGCTTAGAACGAGCTTCCCAATGAGTCCACTCCATCTGGCCATAGCTACTGCTACTGTTCACATAACTTCAGTGAACTCCCTGCGTTCATCATAGTCCACACTTTCATAAACTTGATTCTTCACCGTGTCAGATCGTTCAGGGATCAATTATTAACGTGTTTTAGGCGCCATCTCCTAGGGTCGTTACACAACTCAACAAATTATCTTATTGGCTACTGACAATTCTCCACTGCTACCCGGTAGACGCGTATTTACACAATAATTCACACCCGCGTAAAAAATGTCAAAAAAACGAACAAGAAAAAAAAAGTAGCCCTCGCTACAAGTGGACCCTCGCGTTACATTGTTCCTTCACAATCACCCTCCCTTCCACCTACAACATACTCTTCCCCTGGAATATACTTTCATATTTGAACCTTAACTCTAATGATAACTTACAACAACGTGACTTATAATTAACTTTTTTTCCCTCCCCGACTTCTTTTGAGAAATCTTACCAGGGGGTCGACTTAAGGGATTCAAGTCGACTTTAGGGTGACGAGCCTTTTTCATTTGAAAGTTGTAATTTATATTTCCACGTAGGTACTGAAAATTCGACGAGCTTATCAGGCAAGTAATGACCAAATCTTCCAATATTTTGCATAGGCGATACGTTGCCGTGTGAATCAATTATGGCAGTATCAGCGAGTATTGAGCAGTTTCAAATACAATAGCAAAAGTAAAGTTGTCCAGTGGGCGTACTTTTATCCTTCAAGGGGACTTTTTTGTAGTAATTTGGATATGGAAAGAGACACCTACTCCCCAAATGTGCCTGATGTTTTCGGGGCTGAATGATTTATTTGTTGTTGGAAATTTGGGACACACTCACACTCGGACATTGTGACCACCTTATGACCTTAGTTGCCAAAGGGCTCTACAAGTCCATCAAATGGCAGTCAAACTTCAACCTTCTGGGTTCTTATCACTTAGACAAGACTGCCTCTGAGAAGAGTGAGTTGCCCAACTTGTCGACGCTATTGGTCATCGTCCTTATGTGCAATAGTGACAGCCTCGTGTTAAATTGTCCTCAAAATTAGAGCACAGAACTGATTATTATCTCATTTTTCTACTATTGAATGAAAAAGGCGAGCTGCTAGAGGTGTTCATTTGATTGACTGTTAACTGCGCCTTTATTTCTTCGGTTTTTCATTCTTTCCAATCCTTGCAACTAGGTTTTTACAATAGCAATTTATTTTGGTTTATTATTTGAATTCAAGTTTGTCATCATTTCAATCATCCACCTTTCCCAAAAAAAAAGATTGATTTGGATTTTTCTGGGGTAAGCTGGCGTGGGTCTTTTTTGATAGTAGTTTCACGAACCTTTTCAATCGCATTAAGTAGGTTAATGAGGTTCAAGTGACATGGAACCTAGCAGTATCAGTCCACTTGGTTTAGCCATCGCTTTTGACTGTTTGAGGGGGGGGGGGAGGGACATCATTTACGTACAGCCCACAGTTGGATGTCCGCGATAATATTTATTCGCTGTGTAGAAACCATCAAATACGAGGCCATCGCCTGATCGCAGTTCGCCATATTACATAAAATTCCACGGCCAACGCCATTTCGTCCCCCTACATTTTGATATGCAAAACCTCACAATCCATTCAAAGGTACAGGGAATCCAAGTCGTATTATCAATGCTGCCAACACTACCACTAGAACTCAATCGCCTTAAAACACTTTACGACACTTTACCCGTTACGCTTCGTCACCCTAAAGCCAACGTTTAAAAGTTCATTCGGCTCGATTTCGAAATCGTCGACTTAAATTCGTTTTGCACGAAAAGGGGGGAGGGGGGGAGTAACATTTCAGTCTTTCACAAGGCGACCGTTCAGTTGTAATTTGACTGCCTTCTCCAATATTCCTTATTAATTCGATTCAAACTTTTTTTTTAAAGACATTATTTTCTATCGAAGATTGTTCGTTCCAAAAAGAGAAAACACAAATAGAAAACCAAATTTATAGTCAAAAACGAACTTTTTCAACTAACTACACGACAGTTGTTCTACAAACTCGATGGACGATCGTCTACTTAAACACCTCACGGCTTTTATTGTTTTGTTTTCTTTAAATATATATTTTCCGACCGCGGAACAACGAATATCAAAATATCGTTTTCGTACAATTAATAAAATCTCACACGCAGGATTACAGACAAAAAAAGTTTGGGTACGAATAAAAAACGTTCACTCAATTAAAATTAAAAAAAAAACTTCTTCCACCGTACAGATCACTCAGTTGCGATCAGCCTACGCTCAAAAGCGGATGCGGGACTTTTTTTTGTAGTATGTACAAGAAATGCGTATTAATAAAAGCTTTTTCCGCAAAA
This sequence comes from Pachypeltis micranthus, assembly GCA_020466155.1. Lineage (NCBI taxonomy): Eukaryota > Metazoa > Arthropoda > Insecta > Hemiptera > Miridae > Pachypeltis > Pachypeltis micranthus. The sequence continues at coordinate 18,118,231 of CM035769.1, forward strand.
TAAAATTCAACGAGAAACGAACAAAATAATATTTGAAGATCGCTACAACACAAAGAAAACCGTGAGGAGGAAGGAGAAGAAATATAAATATATATCTCGAAGTAGGTATTCATTATAATTAGGATTAAGAGAATGAAGTGAGAGTGATTTTCGTGGATAAGTACGGATTACTACATTTTATTGGGTGTATTTATAATATTTTTCAATCCTTTTTTTTAATAATTAAGCATTACGATAATTATACTTTTTTCTTTATTATAAGGTTATAAATTGATGTTTTCGATTACAAGACGAATATACAACTTATTTATTCGCAATTTTGTCTGTTTTCTGATTTTTTTTTCTTTGAACAAAAAAACTGGAGTTGACATTGTTGAATTAGGCCATTCTTTTTTCTATGTTTTACGTTTTAAAAATTTGTTTTTTTATTTTGACGAAAGTACGAATTTGAGGTAACGAAGCGGGTAGAAGCAAGCGACCTCACTCTTGAAACGCTGGCTTTGCCGCAACGATACGAATTAACGAAAAAACGTAACGTAAAAATAAATTCACATCAACGAAAAAACTTCTTTTTATACAGCGTCGGTGATGTTAAAATGAAAATATATTTTTAAAAAAAAATTAATACAAAATAACATACTCTATCTAAAACATAGTTGATAATTGTATCACATTCATTTTTTTAAATTTTTCTTTTTTTTAGTTGTTTACAACAAACCATTTATTACTTTCTCTCCCCCACTATTTATTCTTTCTTTTTTTTCTTGGCCTGAAGTGATATTTACAACAAAATGTACAGGCCGCTTTCGCGTAATAATTTGATTTTTTTTTTGCTGTACAGGAACATTACAGTTTATGATTATTATCGTGGTTGGTTTTTTTCAATTCGTGTGCCCGTTTTGTCGGAAGTAGTTCGTGTAATTTACACTCGTGTTGGTTGTAACTTTTAAACACAGCGGCACTTATTGAGAATTGTTTTTTATTTTTATTTTTTTTAAAGAGAGATTTCTATTTAGAGTATTACCATTATATATACTTTTTGTTTTATTTTTAATTTTTTTTTGTTTCGCTCGTTACTTGATTTTTTTTCCTTTTTTTTAATTTTTTTTTTTTTACACTTATGAAATGGGTTTGAGTCGGGCAGAGGGCGCGCCATGTTCTTAGATTCATAGCGTGTACTCCGTCCCGTACCTGAAACAAAAGATGAAACAAATGAGTGCGTTGTCGTTATGAATTTTTTGCGTCGAATACACTAAACGTTATACGTCGCTATAAATAAATATATATATGTAAATTTTGTTCGTTGCTTTACACTTTGATGAGCTCTTGCCGACACTAAGTATGTCGAGGTCTTTCTATCGATGTTGAAAATGCCTTCGACAGTGTGTCATTAAGAAAAATACTGGGGCGCTTCTAGCTAAAATTAAAATGACTTACCTGATACGTATTGCCAAATACTATCAACTCAAACTGTGAAGTACACAAATGTCATCTCTAAGTGGCAAGAGCTGGTGACCCTGCAGGGTAGCATTCTAGGATGCCAGTTCGCGACAATTGCACGCTATGTAGATGTGGTTGTTAATGTCAGACACACAGGGGAGCAGGAACAGTCAACGATGTTCAAGGGCTGGAAGACAAATATTTTGCTTGCTCCACTCGAAAATGGATAAATATGATGCTCCAAACCTCTAGAGTTAGCTGACTCTGCATTGTACTTGAGTCTTAGACCAGGCAGCCCATGGTTTGGAAACCTCACCTAGCCGTATAGTCAGAAATCGCTATGGTACCAGCTTTAAATATCTTACTTGACCATACAGAACTTTCTGAGAAGTTTTTGGAGACTCCTAGACAAGAAAGGATAAGGATGCACTACTAAGGACTAAGAAGCTCTGGGTGAATTGATATAAATAGTCCCTTAAAGGCACTACCATTGCAAGGTTTGCCTCACTGCGTGCCATTACTAAGGCCATTTGGGGTGTGTGTTACCATGACACTATCCTCATGTATAAGGCCATCTATCTAGGCGTGATTGGCTACTGCCATGTCGTCTGTGGTAGCAAACTAACAGTCAATCAAAAGAGAGTATTGGCCCAATCCCAGAGAGCTGCACTCCTGTGGATCACCAAGGCCTACATGTCTATATCAACAGAAGCACTCCAGGTGATCACTGGTCAGTTAAAAGTTGATTTGGCCATTGAGTGCATGGTTGACAAGTGGAGTGAAACGGGAGCTTCGCCCGCTTTGGGCTGAACTCCGTGCGGATCTCACCACAGATCAGAAACTTGCCGCCATCGATGGAATGGCAAGCGAGATGGGAATCCTCGTCAAAGGGACGTGATACGTATGAGTTCTTCCCCAACATCCGTGAACGTCTTTCAAGAAAATGGGTTGAGACAGACCACTGGACGAGCCAGTTCCTCACGGGACATGGTGATTTCAATGCGCGGCTCCGCTTCTTTTCTCTGAAAGACTCTCCATTATGCACGTCTTGTGCCTCCAGTGCGGAGGAAACAAGAAACCATGTGCTGCTCCACTGTAGTTTCTACAACAGTGAGCGACGGTTGTTGGGAGGGCAAATGAACTTAGCGGCATTGACTGCTTCAAAGCAAGCCTATAACCATTTTGCAAACTTCGCGAAGAAGGTGACGGCTAAGAAACGTGGTCATAGTTGATCCGTCCTTTTGGAACTTGCCACCCAAGTAAATAGTTAGACCAGGTAGGATCCCAGATGGTACAGGATTCCTAAGGTGGTCAACTCCCTGCGGTCACACATGGGCAACAGCTGTCTACCGGGAGACTGGCTAACGACCAAATACCTGCCGTACCTCCGCAGGTCTGAGTTTGGTGGATGCTGCAGAGGCCGGCCTCTTGCATATTAGCGAAACCGCAACTTCCATGACTGATATAACCTTCGTCGAGGGTTTAGGAACAGACATCATATAGGTAAACAGACCTGTCCAACCTACGTTCCTAATTTCCGCATACGTGCTGTCAGGCCTAGGACCAGTGGCTATATACTGATATTGGTAGTTATAATTGTTCAACTAGATAGAATGGACTAGGTCTACTCCTAGTGGCCTCATGAATCCACTCCTGCATATTGAGAACCAATGCCGGAACTGTTTTGCACTAGGTTGGCACTTATGCCTCTCTGCAATAGCAGCTCTTCTTTATTGTCCTCTTCAAACTCGTGAGAATCTTGCAGCATGACACCATTCCTAAACATACATGCTGGGCAGGAGCATGGGAGGTTGAGGAGCGGTCATTTTTCATCCCTGCCACAGATCAGCAAGCCAAAGTGAGCAATGCAACCCAGTTATTATCTTCGGAATTGAACATGGTGCAGACAACCGCCTCAGGTGGGAGCTGGCCAACTGGGACCTCCAGCCTGGCTATCTTTAGCAGAATAAGGTGGCATGGCACCATTGAATAGCAGTGCAAATCAGCTGCCTAGTCCACCGCTCCTTCAAGGCTGTGCCCAACTCATCTCCCCATCTTTCAAGGGTCACACAGCCCTCTTTCTATCCAAACTCTAGCTGCGCCCTTGATGGGTACACTAGCGAGCAATGTGGAGGGCAATGCTCAGTATATCAGCCCACGTCTCAGTCCCTTATAAGATGATTGAGTGTACATTGCTCATAAGCACCTGCTGCTTGCTTGCCTAAAACACCAACAATCCTTAACAATTACTTTCCGGTTTGCAGGGTAATCTCAGTGCAGACTAATTGTGCTATTAGCCACTGATCAGTCAAACTCTCTCATTAAACATCTTCGACATCCTGTACTGGGTTGTAAAGATATGTGCCAGCATTGCCTACTTACTGCCGAAAGATCTTTCTTCATCAGATTATGTTGCGGCTGATAAAATTAAATGGGTACCCGCCATCAACAGGGCTGATGGCCCAATTCCCCTCCATCTCTTACCCAAGAAGCAGAATTTTCTCCAGGAGCTCACCCTCAGAAATCACCGCACACAGGGCAGAAGGTCAAGGTTCCCCCTTATTTTCCAGACTCACGACAATTTTCTACCAAAATCTTCGGGCTTCATATCTCGCCACAAGCACCCATAGAGACCTGGTTTCAACTCCATTTAGGCCAAAGGGGTCCCTCCGCATTAGTGAACTAGTCCAAGCATTTTTGTTTACTCTCCACATTAATTCTAACACTTGGACAGCCCACATGCTCCGCTATGTGGTATCCACGCAGACTATTTATCCTACAACCTCCTTCTTACACAAATGTAAACTATGCGCACTAAATGATTCAAGCGTAGAGCTCACAAACTGTACCTACCTCCAAAAACGGCACTTTTCGCTAATAAATTACATCTACTTGTGGCGTCTTAATGAAGAACTCACTTGTTATAAATATATCTGTTTTCATAGACCCGATTAAAATCTTGGTACACCGGGGGGATGGCCGGTAACTGAAAAAAGAAAAACAACATCCAATAAGTAGACGTTCAAACAAACCAAATATTAATAGCTCTACACTTAATTTTACGTCTTAATTACTTAATTAAATCTCACACAAAAAAAACGAAACTTAATGGAAGTTTAAGACGGACTACTTTAAACTAAATGCTGCAAAACGAACAAAGGAAAAAAAAAAACGATGTTCATTCCATTAAGTAACACTTAGTAAGGCACGTATTTTATAATTAGAAGCAACGCAAATTAATGTAAACTACGCATTAAAACGAGTTAGTTGTGATTGGCCAGGGGTACATAGCAAGGCATTAGGTAAGTTTGTAGTAAAGAAAGAAAAGTACCATCGCACAGCAAGTACAGCAGAGGGAAGCGGATTTATCGAAGAACTGACCTCCATCGCCTGCAAATATATATTCATTTTCCACTTTGAACGTATTGACAACAGGATGAAAGAAAAAGAAAAAAAATTATTACGTTAGCCCTAACAGGTCATTAAAACGAATCCCAACGTCAAACCAAAAAAAAAAACTGCTTCAAATTTCTTCGAAGTTGACCCAACTCATAAAATAAATAAATGAAGTAAAAAATAAAAGAGTACAACAAATTATAGTGTCCAAGCTGCACCAGGGGTTTTTGCGATTTACCGATTTCTACTCGGTTGCCCGCTAACTTGTTGATGTTGCCCGTGCACGGTGGTTCACATCTGTCGGGAAAGTTAAGGGTTTACACACTCAGTTAGTCCATGGCGCAGGGGGGGGAGGGGCAGCAAACAGAGCTGTTCTTGAATGCATTTAAAATCGACGGATAACGTTAGCTCGTGGAAGGAGTCCGTGGATTATTCTAATTGACAGGAAGGTAGTTTACCCTCAGGCAGATCATGAAGAGGAGTGTTTCGAGCGTTATGGTGGGGGGTGGGGGGGGGTGGTAGGAACCTAAGTATCCCCGGAAGAATGACAGAATTTTTCACTTTACGAAGCTTTGATCTTAGCTCTACGAAGTAACAAGAAAAGTTACATAATCGGCTGACTTTTTGTTTTGAGTTTCTTCCGTATATTTATACTTCGAAGGCATAAAAGTGTCCAAAAACACAATTTGCTAAAAAGGCTGAACAACACATCACGTAAAATTTGATATCCAAACTGCAGATTTTCTTGAATGGTGATACCATTTAATTAATTTTGCTTACTTATTTTGTTAATCAATGTGAGCACTCCACACGAAAAAGTTGATTTAGAGAAGAAAAAAAAATTCGGTGGTGTGATCGCTAAAACTACAGTTTTGATCCGATTAAGCTCCGTTTGTGGCCCTGGAGATTTGCAGGCTAAATATGAGGGTTAACCGAGATCACGAAGGAGGTTCCCTCAGGGCGAGGCCCTTCCATGACACTGAGGTTGGGATGACCTGAAGTAGGGGCTACCGTGATCATCAAGGCAGTTCGTCCAGGGCTAGGTTCTTTCATTGCACTTCGGCAGAGTATCTCAAATGTGGATACCTCGGACTCCAAATTACACAAAAATTTCGCGCCCAAGATACCCACGTTAGGGGTATCCCAATATGCCCTGAGGGGACCGAAGTCTTGACCGCAGTTAACCCCCGCACCAAGTAAATGTATTCACTCGTCGTATGGTAGTCGCTCCAAATATATTCTGGAACGAACAAACTCGAATCGAAGTCATCAGATCAAACGCCAACCGTTTCATAGCCAATAGTTTAAGGATGGGGGGGGGGAGACGCAGAAAATGTTTTAAAATTCTCTCCCACGAGGGGCTGAGGATGTTTCGCAGTTTGTGATCACGTACGTGAATAACTAGAGTTGAAATATTTCTAACAACTCCAACTTTATTTACCAACTTGGGGAGAGAACGTATCATAAAACATCGACAGTGACAATCATTCGTAAACGGGGGATAGAAACTGTACAAACTTACCTGTGCGGAGGGGCAACTTTTATTAATCTAAAATTAATATAGTTCGACGGTTTTTGCGCAAATTGTCTAACTATTTCGAGGGTGGTGAGGGGGGCAGGGGGAGGGGGTTGAGAGTATGCATTGTTATTTCATACCAAGTTGGGGTTGTCTGTTGATTGAGCGTGGAATACATTGCCCCAACACAACTGAAGATAAATCTCGACTTGTGAAAGTGAAGACATTTCTAGTCGGATTTTGTATTGAATGTCGTCCGCTTTCTGAAGACTGCTCTGAAAAATCTAATTTTCGGATGTATCGTGTCGATCTCACAAAGACAATAAGGGTTTGGGTTGCACAGAAGACACAACGCCACCGTGATCAGAATCAAAGTGGGCAAATTAGAAAATGTCGATGTTTACGAAAAACATTTTGTTGTACCGCGAGCTTTAGGTTTCGCCGTATTCGCTTCGTTCGTGGCGTTATGTCTGTGCTCAAGTCTCCTTGCCGATTTTGAATGTTGTGATATCGTGTCGGAGGTGTGAATCTCATCTAATCAGTTTATCGGTGGTAGAAATTGTTCTTTAAGGGCTCGAGAAGATGAGAACGACAAAGGGCAGTCCGGCATATCTACAGCAGACATAAAGTTTGATGAGTCGAGGAGTTTGTGAGGGCCTAAACATGTTCGATATTTACCGAATGTTTGGTCCTGAGACGCACAATGTTAATGATACGCGCAAAGACAACGCTACGCTACGAGTGAGGCGATAAAGATGGCTTCGAAGGTGTAACTGAACAGTGTTTCGAGGATAGGGGTATCATATGCGAGGTGAGTTACTTTGAAAGGGACGATAAGTACATCAATGCACGTACAACCTCTCCACGTGCAGTTCTCCTCCACTCATCAACAACTAACCATTCGTTCCAGCCCTTTTATACTCGTCATTACCGAAAAGTTGGGTTTCCTTTAGATCTTCACGTTTTGAGGCTTACTGAATCAGAAAAACCTGATTTCAGAGACACCATGTGTGGTGTCTGTAGTCAGGATGTCAGTGTCTAGAGGACGATTGAGAAGGGGTGCCCACAGGGATCAGTCCTTGGACCAGCACTCTGGAACGCCTTCTTCGAAGGTCAAGCCATACGCCTATGTGGATGATCTGACTGTGCTGATCTGTGCACGGTTCGTCCACCTAATCGAGTCAAAACCCACCATTTGCTGTCACCCAATGGCAGTGGAATAACCGATCCACCAAGGGTTTAGGAACAGTCATTCTGATAAGAGAGCAGACCTCACAGAACAGACTCAGAATAGTCTTTGCCAGCCACAGGCTCCTTGAGAAGCAAGTCAAGTCTTAGGAGTGACTACAGGTGAAAGGTGGCCAATCCCTCAAAGGCACTACCATCAAAGGCCTCACAATCAGTTACCGAGCCTCAATCCTACTACTGCCCCATTGTCTGGGGCCCAATCGCTGAGAGTTGCACTCCTGTAGATCACCAAGGCCTATAAGACAATATCAACAGAAGCACTCCAAGCGATCACTGGTCAGTTACCAATTGACTTGACTCTTGAGTGCATGGTTGGAGAGTGAAACGGGAGCTTCCCCTACTCAAACTCCACACACACTTCCCTATTGTTTTTTGAAACACATTGAGGTTGAGCCAGATCACTGGACTGGCCAGTTCCTTATGGAACATGGCGACTTCAATGCGCTGTTCCACTTCTTTTCTTTCAAATACCCTTCATCCTGCACGTCTTGTGCCTCCAGCTTGGAGAAAACAAGAAACCAAACGGTTGTTGGAATAACAGACAAACCTATCTGCATAGATTGCTACAAAGCGAGCCTGTAACCATTTTGCCCAGTTTGCCGAAGGGACGTGATTGTATGTGTCACGTGACTTTGTATGTCAAAGAGACGTGATCACAGTTGATCTGCCCCTTTGAAACTTGCCCTCAAGTCACTAGAACTCCTCCCAGATGGGAATTCCCCAGGGCCATACCTCCGCAGGTTTAAGACACGGGGCAACAGCTCTCTACCAGAAGACTAGCAAAATTACAACCTGATGTACCTCCACATATCTGGGTTTGGTGGATGCTGAGTGAGTGGCCGCCTCTTGCACGATAGCGCAACTACAACCTCCACGACAGTCGACTGATTTAGTTCTCTTCGAGGGTTTAGGTGCAGTGCTATTGATAAGGAGACAGATCTGTCTGTAGTAGGGAGAGCTACTGAATCGATTGAGCTCATTTTGGTTTTTTTCTGTACTGCGTACAGACTTCTGACTAGGGGCTAACACACTGGAGGAAAACTGCAGTGCAACGAATACCACGACCCCCAATCGAGATGGACTTAGTTCGGGAAGACCCTTCCAATAACGAGTGCTGTGCAACGGATACCACGAATACCACGACACCCCAATCGAGATGGACTTAATTTGGGAAAACCCTTCCAATTTTCACCCTCAAACCAGCCTGCCCTCGTCTTTGGGTCTTTGGCTCCGCATCTACAATTCAGACAATTCACCTGCCGACCCGAACTCTTTTTTATCGGAGGTCTGTCGACCCACCCCCCTCCACTACCACCGTGCCACTCACCCCTATCCCAAAAATAGTGCGATAACTCGACTGCTGTGGGGTGTGATGGCGGGGGGGGGGGGGTGGTTAGGAAAACCTCGTCGGAACTTATTATTCAGATAAAAATGGCGTCTCAGTCACGAAATGCCGGAGCCATTTTTTTCTCTCCTCTTGCCAACCCCCCCCCCCCCAGCAACCATTCACCTCCTCACTTCCTTCCATGCCCTCTTGAACCAGTAGATACACGCAAACAAGCTGACTGTGCCATGGAATAAGGAGAGGAGAGGTGTGGGGAATCGATAGCCGGACCAACTGACGCCACGGATTAGGCAGGGGGGGGGTATTTTTTTTTAACGGTCGAACGCCCTCGTTTTATTGCAGAGGGGTTCCCCGTTTCGCTGGACTCGACGGCTAATGAGGGAAAGGGTTTTTAGAACTGCATGGAGTCGCCCGAGTGAATTATTCTCCGCTTGAAACGGGTATTACCTTCGCCTTTCTTTCAACAACCCGAACCAGCGGATAATGTCGAATGTGCGGATTCGCGTTACGTTTTGAATGAATGGAATCGGGGGGGGGGGGCATTTGTCGCGTTTACCTTCGACGTTTTGTTCGAACGGAAAGTCAACTTGACGTCAATCAATCGACAACAGTTTGACCGCCAAACGAGCCCCAGTAATTCAATTTAAAGGGAAAATCATATGGAGCGATGATTTGATGCTTTAAAGCCACTCAGTGAGGCCTGGTTTTCATCACAATTAGGCCCCATGCGTCTTGAGCCAGTAACAACTCGGAGGAGTCAGAAAATATACTACGAGTCGGAAGGCTGCAAGCCCAAACTGCCTGCACTACCGGGCAATGGTGGATGATGCTTCCCATGCTATCTAGTCGACCGGGTTACAGCCGAAGCATTTGTCCGCACCATGTTGAATTCCGATTATGATAACTGTAGATTGCTCAGTTGGAGGAGAATGGAGCCTGGATGATGAATGAGGAAAGACTGTTCCTGAACCTCCCGTGCTACTGGGCATATGAGTGCCACGCTGCAAGATTCTCGTGAGTGTGAAGAGGACAAGAAAGAAGAGCTGCCACTGCTGAGAGAGCCTAATCCAACGTCCTAACGGGTATGGGTTGGTTCACAAATACATCAGAGTGAATTCATGAGCCCACTAGGAGCAGACCCTCCCTCCTACGCCCCAGAAACAATAATAATGAAGGAAACGCAACTTCCACTGCCAGCGGTCTGCAATCGTGCAGATGAATCATTTGGTTGAAGATTCAACGCCCGGTGCAAGGTGCTTGTATTAGGTGAAATCTCCGGTTTCGAGCTTGAATATATACTGAGACGCACTACACAACTTTCCTCGGCCCAGCGCCCGTGTTCTGTTCCAATCACCGTAGCTAATATGGCTTTTGCTCAATATACGCGAACTTCTACTTATGTAACGGCCTTCCTTGAGTGACAGGTAAAAACTGGTAGTGTTTAACTTTCCTAAATTTATTAGATCGCTCCTACTCGTACCACGGCCTGCATTGAATGAACTGCGTAGAGGCCGTTTATGGAACTGTAACCCTGTATTATTCGTAAGAGGAAAAAAAATTAGTCGAAGTCGCGAGCGTAGTTTGAGCTTTGACATTGCAGAGTTTTCTCCTAATTATTTAATGACCTCTTTTAAACTTCTATCATTCAGAGCGCGTATTAGACTTTCGTCTAAATATTTGATAATCTATCGTGCTGCTCATATAATTTTTTCACAGTTGACCACGTTATATTATCGTCGCGTGATTTGAAGCGGTCCAGCCAAAATATTTAACCAAAATCGTTCTGACCGAGAGAAAGAAAAGATTTAGTGTCATCACTATGATAATTATAATACATTTTTGTACCGTTTTCCTCAAATCCGTTGGCGTTTCATATTGATCTTTGTGCTGAATATCACATTTGGGCCGATTTGTTTCAGTCGTTTCTTTTGAAAAGCGACCACACGCACACCAGTAACACAACTGAGCTGCAGTCGGACAAGACAAAATCAATATGGCGGCTAATTGTTTATAATTTGTCACCGATGACGGTTCTCATCTGAGACTCACTGGCTGGCTGGAACTGTTTCCCACGTTTACCAAATTTACAAATTCAGCCAGCTTGTCTAACGACGAGATTAAATGGCGGGGGGCTCTTGTAAGTGTGGGAATCGAGTAAAAATTGACAGGCTCATGAAACCTGCAATTTCGAACATTTTGCCAACGAGTTAATCATTTTAAGACAGTATCCACAGAAGCACTCTAAAGGATCACTGGTCAGTTACCAGTTGACTTGGCCGTTGAGTGCATAGTGGACAAGTGGAGAGTGAAAAAGGAGCTATCCCCACTTCGGGCTGAACTCTGTGCTTCAAGCTCTCTATCGAACATAAACTTGCCATGATGTCAAACGAGATGTGAATCCATGTCAAATGGACGTGACACGTATGAGTTCCTCCCCAACATCCGTGAACGTCTTGGAGAAAAGTGGGGTTCCAGACCACTAGACGAGCCCGTTCCTCACAGTACAAGGTGACTTCAATGCTCTGTCCAAGAAACATGAAGCCACACGTGCTGCTCCACTGTAGTTTCTTCAACAATGAGCGACAGTTGCAAAGAAGAAAGAAGAGCGGCCAAACCTACCAGAGTTTATTGTTACTAGGGAAGCCTTTAACCGTTTCGCCCAGTTTTCAAAAAAGGTTATGGCAAAGAAACGTGGTCACAGATGATCAGTCCCTTTGAAACATGCCACTCACGCAAATAGTTAAATCAAAACGGCAAAGCAGATTAAGAACGCCTCCCAAATGGTACAGCGTTCCTCGGTTAGCTGGCAAAATGACAACCAGGCGTGCCTCCACAGGCTCTTATGAATGTTCAGGAACAGTCATATTGATAACGGAACAGGCCAGCCATTGTGGAATTTCAAAATAGTTTCGTACCTTTACTAGCACTGAGGGACGGAAAATAATATCATAAATAAAGGAATCCGTTGTACTAAGAAATGAAGAGCAACGATAAAAGAGAATTTTCAAGACGCCCGTACATTGAAATAAAATAGTCACGCCTTCAAAGGAATAATTAATTTATACCTCCCTGGTCGTAATGAATTAACGTCACGATGGGAAAGGGCACCAATCTACAGAGAACAACAAACAGCGAATTTGATAAACCACTCACCAGACATGAGAGGTTCCACAGAACAGCTCTGGAGATTGGCGGTAGTTTGCTGTGACCCCACCAGAGCTCCAACCTTTCAAAGCATGGTATTGCACTTACAGAATCAGATGTTGAGGAAAGAAAGGAATCCATGTACTATTCAATTCTCCGTTAAGGTGGCTTTGATCGTTGGTTTAAGGAATTGTTCCTGTTGGCTGAATCAGTTTATAGTTTAGGAAATTATTGCCAACGCGTAGAATGAGTGTGCTGACCATAAATATGGGGCAATATAGTATAAGTTCCACGGTAGAGATGCGTTTGGTGTGAATACTTCTACAGATAGACACGGTTGTACTAAAAACTCAAGAACCTGATTATTCTTTAGTACTCACAGACAAGGGAAAGCAAAGCTCTGCACTATGGCATTCATCAGTAGAAGAAAAAGAAAAAATAAGGAAAGTAGAAGAGCAGTACGAGAAATAAGGAAAATACTCTCACAAGGAGAAACGACGCTCTGAACAGTCCGTTTAGTCTATGGAATTTCATAGTGCTTTGTGGTACAAGCATACCCTGTGGCCGATGTGAGAGGTAACAAGGCAGCATAGAATATGCCTAGTGTGTGCAGAGCGCAGGTAATAGCAGAAACGCTTTGCCGAAGAAACCCTTAGACCACTTTTCAAGGAGCAACAATGCTTCTGGGATCAGGCCCAGCAGGCAGAGTGCATACAATAGAAGATCCCGCTTGGCAGAACACACACTATGGATGTAAAATTAGAAACCAAGCTTGGATTGTGCGCTCGGTCAGTAGATCATTTACATAACAAACAACCACGCTCGGTAGAGTGTACTTGACTTGCAGGATGTGTGTGAAAGGAGATGGACTGTAGAACATGTGCTCGCTTGTACAACAGGTCTGTTTCCTTATCAATACGACTGTTTATGAACCCTCAGGGAGAATTAAATCAGTCGAATGTCATGAAAGTTATGGTTTCGGTATCATGCAAGAGGTCAGTCACTCATTCAGCATCCACCAAACCCAGACCTGTGGAAGCACGGCAGGTTCTGTCATTTTGCTAATTGGTAGAGAGCTGTTGCTTGCGTGTTACTGCACGGAGATATTACCCCTGGGGAATCAAATGCCATCTGGGAGGAGTTCTAAATCTGGTTTCATACGAGATTCAACAATGTACTACAGTGGCATGTTTCAAAGAGACAGATGATGCTGGTAGGTTTGTCTGTTATTCCAACAACTGTCACCGACTGTTGTACAAGCAGCACGTGGTTTCTTCTTTCCTCCCCCCTGGAGGTCCAAGACGGTGACGGTGAGTGTGGGATAGAGAGTCTTTGAGAAAAAAGTGGGGTCACTCATTGAAGTCGCCTTGTTCCACTCCACTTTCCCCCAAGACGTTCACAAATCTTGGGGAGGAACTCATACGTGTCACGCGCCTTTGACAATAGAGAGACCTGCACAGAGTGAGGGAAGCTCCCGTCTCACTCTCCACTTGTGCACTTAACAGCCAAGTCAACTAGTAACTACCCACGGCTCACTTAGAGAGCTTCAGTGGATGCTTTCTTGTAGGCCTCGGTAGGCAGCTTTCTGAGATTGGGTCCTAGACCACGGGGCAGTAGCCAATCACTCCTAGATAGATGGCCTTGTACTAGAGGATCGTGTCTTGGTAATACACTCCCCAAGTGGCCTTACTGATTGCTCATAGTGAGGCAAACCTTGCGATGGTAGTGTCTTTGAGGGACTGGCCTCCACTCCTAAGTACTTGATTTGTTTCTCAAGAAGACAGGAGATTGTCGGTTGGCAATTTAATTTTCTCCAACGTGCTTACTTTATAGGACACTTATGAAAGAACGGACTCCACTTCAGGCTCCGTGCACGGTTTGTGGAACACACACGAAAGACGAAACAACTCTTAAAGGACCTTCTTGGCTTGTACAGCGGATATAAAAGAAGAACCCAGACTCCATAGAACAGGCTTGGCCATACGGAAATTTCAATTCTCTACGAGTTTTGATTCGATAATTTTTTCGTTCTCTTATTTTAGAATGCCAACGTTAAGGTTTACTCAATTTGACACCTTATCACCTCTCTATCCGATGTGGAACCCCTAAAATGATTGTATTCCTCGGTTGAGCTCCTTATGACAAGCATACAGCGTTACGCTCCCTATATCTCCTGTTAACCGTGTAGTTGGCTAAAGGCAAAAGAAATGAAAGCTGCGAGAAATGATCTTTTCCACACGGAAATCGTTGGAAATGATTTCCTCCGGAAAAATGTGATTTCACTCTGTTTTGATAATTACTTTCCACAATTTTTCTGCGAACCTTGTAAATCAGGTAATTGGCCTCAGTGAACTCCTCGCCCATGACTGAATGCTCTCGCCGATATTAGTTATTGTACCTTGCCCCGACCTGGGCAATCAGTTGACTTTGCGGTTACAGACATCCGTCTTTACAAAACATTAAATGATTTTACAAACGAAAAGCCGTAAAAAGGGATTTCGTCGCAGAATATACAAGTAACAATAACAATTATAGAAATGAGTAACATTAAAATGTACTGTCTACGGACTGTTGTCTACACCTTGAATCTCACTTAAGCAGTACGTAACTGCCTCGACTTCCTTCAACATCCTGACGCTTAAGATCTACGACACACCACCGACCATTCTGCCGTCAATCGGGTACAGCTTGGACACAAAAAATTTTAAACAGCGAAAAGTGTAACAAAAAAAAAGTTGGGAAAACAAATCACAAAAACATCACACACACAAAATTAAAGGTCATTTATTAGTCGGGTGCGCAATACTTACTTGTAAACGAAGTTATTGTTAAGATTATTTATTTATTTTTTTTTTTTAGATATTCAACGGAGCTCAAAAAAGGTGAAAAGGAAAGGAAACGGTGTTTAATTTACCAGCGAGGAGGGTTTTGGTTGAAAACTTGTAGTTTTTTTCAACATATTTTATCTTTTTTTTCAATTTCAATTCCAATCGATTTTCTGCTTGAATTCAAAAATCGGATATATTTCGTAAACGTCGAAAAAATCGAAAACACCGGGCTTCCCAATACAGTGACTCGATCGACATATTAATTGGTTGAACTTCACAAAATTTTCTTCGACTAAATATAGCGTAGTGTTAGTTTGCCTTGCTTCTAAAAATAAATTAAAAACAAAAAATCCAAAAACAACAACTAAATACGTAGGGTGAGTACCTGAGAAATAGAGACGTGGTTAAGCGTTTGTTTTTTTGTTTATTACCATGGTTTTTTGGTGCAAGAGAGTGAAGCGGGGGGTTGTATGGGGCGCATGCACAGCAATCCCAGCGTGCGAGCACTTACTTGCGTCGTCCCTGTCGCCACTCAATCAATAAAGCTGATATAATAAGCAACACAATCGTTTGAAAAGTAAACGAAAAAGGAAATAAACGAACGAAAAAAAAAAATCACTACACATCGACTCCCCACTCCTTTATGGCTTTGTAATGAAAAAAAAAGCGATCAAATCGCCTGATGAATGAAAAAAAAAAAGCTTGTTAATCGCTTCCACTTTTTTTTGTATTCAGCGGATTAATTTCTCAAATAACTTCTTTCTTAATGACAAAAAAAAGTTAAGTCGTTTGTTTGGTACACATTGCGTCCGTCATCTTCAACTAAGAAAAGAGACGACTAGGAAAATTAACCAAAAAAAAAACGCTTCGTCAAAAAAAAACATTCCCAAGAGACGGATTTTTGGGTAGGAGGAGAGAAATAGAGAGAAAGATAGAGAAATAAAAAGCGATTCGATTAATTAAAACCATTCATGCATTTTACTTTGTAGCATTATTATTACATAATACTGTACTTGACAAAAAAGTTACAAGCATTTCCATTTTTTTTTTTTCAAATTTCAAATTTTTTATTTTTAATTTAAATTTATAAGGAGAGGAAAAGCTGAGCCGCTCTTCCAGGCCATTCCCTAAATAGGTAAATCGTTATAAAGCGTTTTACGCCTACCAATTCATAAGAAGTATAAATATTTCATTCTATAACTGCTAAGCAGGTGGTAAGGTAATATATTACTTTCTCTTTAAAAATTACAAAAAAGACAACATAAAAATTACACAGGGTGAAAATTAAGAACGCTTTTGTAATAGGGAGCGTTCGATAGGAGAAGAAAAAAAAACCGAATGGTAGAAATAAAAGAAGGAAAGAAAATGTTAAAACAGTACATTACGAGGACTAAAAAAAACTTGTTTAAAACACACATTGGGGGAGGGAAAAAATTATGTTTTTCTTCCAAAAAAAAGTCATCAATATTTAAAAACACTATACATCACATTCACAAATACGCTAACTTATCATTTAATTTATAGAATAATTGCATAGTATGTTGTGTACCATTGTTTTTACTTATTCCACGACGTTACGCCTAAGAATTGAAGTAGTTTAAATGTCTAATTACCACAAATAGTCTAAGGGGAGAAAATAAAAATTCCACATTCATTCTCGATGAAAATCAAAATGAAAACATCGGGCAGTGGTGGCTGGTGAGGGGGTGCGTGGATGTATCTCCCCCCCACCCCTTATCCCTTAAGAAATTTAGGGTACCCCCCTACGCGACAATTACGCGGTTGCAAAGGCGAAGTACGCGCGCTACGAACGAATCCTCTTCGACTGACGAAGTTTGGTGTGGTTTTTTATCATTTTCGAAGCGTAGGTCGTCTTCTCTTCGGGGGGTTTGGTGTGAAACCACCAGAAATGTACGTTACCAGATAGAATTCTTCATTTCCACTTTTGGCGGCGTTGGAGCTCCTCGAGTGCATTGGTTGGTATGCGCCGCGTCACTTGTTATTTCCAAGAAGCCAACTTGTGAGGCAATGGGTACCAGGGATGCTGCTGGGGGCACTGGTGGGAGCTTCCTAACGAGTCCGTTCCAGGGGAACTGGGAAATGGGCCAGACGTGTCATTCCTTCAGTTTCGGCTGACTCCCTTTCCTTGTATTCTAAATTGCGCTTTTGTTGGATCACAAACCTTTTGAAGTTCAGATTACGAAATTATTTAAACTGCCTCTGAGACACCAGCGGAAATCGATCGTTCAGCGAGAGAGGTTAACCTTATAATGATCGGAATGACGTATGTATTCTTCGTTCGGCAGGTTCCGTAGGGCAAATTAACTTTCCCCTCGATGGCATCGATAATCAACCATCATGGTAGTCCGACAATTCGTAGGGTCGCCTGGCCGCCAGTTCATCGAGAGGTTCAACAAATGTCTGAATATCCTCCACTAACCGTAGAACGAATGTAATCACGACTGAACAAGCTTAGCAGATTGACACACACGTTAATCTGGTACCAAAATCCGTTGAAATAATTTCACAATCGCGGCGAGTCGAAGAATTGTGCTGAACGTGGGGGTGAAGGTCCTACATAACACACTGAATGCTCTTAGTACGCGATTCCCCGCTCAAATTCTATGCGCTGCCTTCAAGCAAACACGAGGGTCACAGTAGGCGACTGACTTCGTAGGACGCCACTCCAGTAGCTGGAAAGCTTGTTCCTGGAGGTTCATCGTATCTGCCAGGGCTTCCTACCAACCCTCAGAACTCCTCAAGGGATTTCCTATTGCTACCTCAACTGCATATGTACGTAAATAAATTGTGTATCTAAATTCGCGATTTCACGGGGGACACGAGCAAATATAATCGAAACGTCACGGCAGGAGAAAAATACTTAATAGGTGAACATAATTAACGTTGAGCTTTTTGTCTGACATCCTGCTGTCAGAACAGTTCTGATGACGGTGTCAAGCAGCAAGCTCAACCAAATATGTTCACATATTGATCATTTTTCCCTTTTCAGTGTCCTTCCTTTAATATTTTGATTGTAAATATCTTCAACCCCATCAACCCTCTTTCGTCTTTGAACTGCTCCCTTCATTCTGCAATAGCCAGCTGGACAGAAGAGGAACTCAGTTCTGACAGCGACAACGGTAATAACTGCCCATTTTATCCTACCAATCACTACAACCTGGAATTTTGAAGACATGGGGAATCACCTCAGACTTCATCTGTCGTTCAAGGTTTAGACTAAGAGAGCATGTCACTACCTGACGAACTTGAGAGCGGTTTAGAGAGGTTTCAGTATTGGTTCAGTTCTAGATGCACATAAGAACTCAAAACGAGCGCTTGGCATCTAAACCTATCCCTGGAGTTGCCTCAGAGTCACCTGAGACTATGTTGGACGCTAAAGAAAAAATATTCCATACAATTTTCGACATCCAAGTGCTTTCCAGCCGGCTTTTCTGGGCACCTGTCCCTGCACCCGGGCTTTGCAAGTCGAAGATATATTGGCCTTCCTAGGAGTATTAGCTAAGGTGCAAGGCGTAACACATAGCGCCATGATCCCTGCATGTTACGATCAAAAATATTAAATACGACACTCAGCTTAAACACTCCTTTCAATTCGTCGCGTTAACTGGAGAATAGGAGCACACAACGGAGGAATGATCCAGCGCCATCCAGGAACTTCTGGTAGATCTTCGCCTCCCAACGCATTAGAAGAAGAGTGAGGGGGAAAACTCTGATGTCATGACATCTGTTACTGTAGAGGCCGCTGTCTCTTGAAGCGCGACTCAGCCCTGGCAGTTGTGACGCTCTTCCAAACGCGGCTCAACGCAGTATAGTTCCGTTGGTTATCAAAACTGATTGATCGATGATAAGGCGAGTCCAACGTAATTCTTCTTAACGCGCTTATAAATTAGTACTTCGACAAAAACAAGTGTAACGTTTCACATTTCTCGCTACACGAAAATCCAACTCCTTATTTGTACTTCGCATAAATACGGGGTTGCTACATAATTATGATGAATTCAAACAAACCTCCTAACTCCATACATTGGCACCTCTTGATGCCAAACAAGAAAAAAATCGCTAAATCAATTTTTTTTTTAAATGTACAGGCAAAGTTAGTCGAAACGTGAAAATGGGTGGGAATGAAAATGTACGTGCACCCCCTAAGTAGTTATTCACCAGCCGCCACTGTACTTACGGGACACAGAGTGCACAAACAGTACTTTTACGTTTTTTTGAAACGGTTACTTTTTCTCAAATAACTGATAGGAGAAAACGCTATTAATTTCAAATTCAACTTTCGTTTTCGTTCCAAAAATTTAAAAATTATTTCGAATAGATATACCTACGTAACAATGTTATAAGCAGCCTAGCATGCTATGTGGCAAGAGGCACTTTGTGTAATGTTAATGGTCCGTTCTTTTGTGAGATAGAGATGAAAATAAATAAATAAACGAGAGAATAAATAGAGATGGACGAATCAACTTAAGAAAGTGACAGCGACACTTGCCTTGCGACTAACACCAACAGAAACTATCAATATGAGTAAGAGCTACAAAAAGCAAGCTGTAGTGCACTCCTCGCAAACCAAGGGGTACAAAAGCGGTCAAAACTACTCAGTAGACTAAGCACATATTCGTCGAAAGTATAAAAAAAAGTTGTCCCTCTTTTTAATTTGTTTTTTTTTGGTGTATCGTCAAAAGTCGAGAGTTAACCTTAATCCGCTCGCGCAGGCAGCAGATTAGAATGGCGGCGTCACTTTTTTGTTGGACGTGCTACGAGTCGAGGGTTTAAGACGCTCTCGAAAATTACGGTACTCGGGCACTCCAATAAGAACTCTCTTGGTGCATATTCCACGGGACCTATTTTATAGAATGGGGTTAAACAGTTGGGACTTTCAGTCAGGCATCGGTGGGATTGTGAGTACGTGGGGAATGCTGTTTTTGGGCTCTGAATCGGTACATATCGGAAGCGAAAGTCTTGCGGATGAAGCGGCGATTTGTGGCCGTTAGTGCTGCTAATGAGACGACGCTGTTGCGAGTTGTTAGCCGAGTTTAGACTAAAAAGCAAAAGCGCGAGTGAACTCGTAACAGGTGGCTACTTCAAAGTAGTACGCAAAGCCATTTGACATGCTGTGCAAGTTGGGGGATTCGTGGGGTGTCATTAATCTCAGCGTATGTTATGTAATCTTTGGCATTCGGAATCCAGATAAAGAACTAGTGGTTGTGGTTGAATGTGCCTCTCCTAAATAACTACAAAATAACTGGTTTAAACGTGTTTGTGGCGCGGTTCGCATTGGTCTCTACGAAGACGTCGTGTGACGATGAGGATATTGGGAATTTTTATTCTCTCGAGACAGCAAACGCCTACACAAATAGCTGGAATTCAACCACTAGATTCAACCGTGAGTTTGACTGTTCTGGCTTGGAGCGTCGCATTGAAAAGCCAGGGCCCCAATAGCGTAAGTAAGAGGGTTCAGCATTCAGAACCTGCATCTCACCGACAGTAACCAGCCAAGTCCTCAGCTGGTAGCGGCACACCACCACCTCTCCTCAAAGCTCCATACCTATTTCAGTGAGCCCATTGACATCCTCATACCTGACTCAGATTCGTCAACATTTGAACATTTAGGTACTTTGGTCTACGTCATAATTTTACATCCTTGACACAATTCCATTAGGAATGAACTCATAATTACTTCTTCCAAGACGTATGACTTCCGTGGCTAATTTCTCCGCTTTAAAAAGCTAAAATTAAATTTAAAAGTCACTTCCAGCGTATGCCTTCTCCCCTACCGTTCACCGCTAAAATATGAAACATTCGTAATCAGTCAATTCTTTACTCTCCTACGAAAAGAGTTAGCTACTCCTAATTATTTCTAAAAATCGTGTAAAAACGATCAAGTTCAAACTGCCGCCCAAGCGAGTGCATGCGTGACACCGGCCCACACGAGCGGATGAAGGTTAATTTCCGTACATCGATCTTATCGGGTAGTGAAATCAATTCGAATTAAAACATCTGTAAATAGGTTTAATAAAAGTCGTAGATTGATTCCGAAGACTCCTTTAAAAAAAAAAAAAGTATCGTTTCGCCACCACCAAATTTCATTTGTAATAAAAAAATAATTAATCTTCCTTAATATACACATATTTTTGTCGACAACAATGGTAAAGCAGGAATGCCAAAATAGAGGAAATAAATAATTTTATAAATGACTTAGGCATTTTAACAAAACTTTACGCCATTTCATGGCCGATAGAGTAAAGGGACGTAGAAAAAAAAAGAGGGGAGCGGTATAAATATAAGTAGTTTGAGTTTTGATAGAACGCCACGGTCTACGGGGAGGGTACAATAACGTTGCTTTCAAATTTGATTGCACATTTACAGCCGGTACTTTCGTTTCTGTGTTGTCAACGAAAAGGCGGTGTCTTCGTTCAATAAATAAATAAAATTCGAGTCGACGAATTTCACGTTTAATATCCCTATCCGTTATTTATTTCTTTTCTTTCATTTCGAAGCGAAAACTTAACAACCAAAAAATCAAAAAAAGGGGGAAGTGGGGGGGAGGGGGATATAAAAACAATGAGTGAAGCTAAAAAGTATAGCAACAACAACAAACACGAGAGGCAACAAGAGGGGATAATACAAAGGTAAACATGCTCAACTTCGCAAAAGAACGGAGCCACCCAAAAAAACTAGCTAAACACATCCAAAATGCATTTATCTCGTTATTTATTATTTATTATTATTAAATATTATTATCCCGGCACCCCTCGTCAGGGTAACTCACCTTATAGTTAAAGAAAATTCATACGTTTATATAAATATTTTCAAAAAATATAAACAAAACCTTAAAAATGCACCGATCAGAGGGGAACCGGAGAAGGAAAAGAAATTTTATACAAATCAATTTTTCTTTTTTTTTTTTCAAAAAGTTTTCTTTCGTAATTTTTCCAAATAAAATTTGGACGTTCTGATTAGGAACTGCGCGATGATAAGGATCAAATTTTTAAGTAGTTTTCATCTTTTTGAACGGTTGCAATTCGTCTTCATTGTTATTGTTGACAGGTGTAGGGTACTGAGCAGCAATTAGATCCGAGATGAGGGGGGTTTGAGTAAGGGCGGGCGGAGGTCGATGGACTTGGAGAGTGGGGGGGACTTGGAAGGGAGCGGTGGCGGGCTGGTAGGTGGCCGCGTGTTGCGGGTAGTTGGCCGTGGTGGTAGGGAATTGTGGTATCACTTTGTTGAGAGCAACGCCGGTGAAGGCAGCAGAAGATGAGCGGTACTCACATGATACCGGCACGAATGGCTGGAGAAGTTGTTGGTATGTGGCCGACGCTGGTTGGTAGACGGGAACGCCGGATTTGTCGCCGGCCGTCCTCTTGTACGGGACCATCCCAGGGAAAGCCTGATGAAGAGACAACAAAAAAAAAAAGGTACGTCAAACTAACGACTTTAGCAGTAAACCAAATAGCGGTGTTACAAAATAAGAATAGTTACGAGGAACTAGAAAACTTAACAGTCAGACGAGTTGACTCGTCTTTTAGAGCACCCACAGACCCTGGAACGTCTCATAGTTTGTGTGTAAAATCTTCAGTCTTTACTCAATACCACAAAGGGCCTGTGTCTATAAGTTGCCACGTTTATAACGCCCAAGCAAAAGATATTTCAGCTATAACGAAGTGCCACACCACCCCCCCACGATGCCTTGTGAGAGTAATCTAGCTCTTGGTTGCTTCTTACGATTTCTATCGTCTTTTTACTACCTTTTCTTTCAAAGCTCTGCACAACAAAATGTGGAGCGGGACTCCAAATTAGACAGGACTTCAATGCACACCTCAACTTTGAACATTTCTGGTGACCTTTGGAGGGCGAAGTCTACACAGTGCTGAAGGCTGCTCGTAATACAGGTGGGCTGTGGGGGTTTAGGCGTTCAATGGAGACGTTGATCCTCAGAATCTTTGACGAGCACCTCAATTAGGGGCCAGTCATGCAACCTTTCTACTTCCACGGTTTAGAATTTGGCGATCGAACAACCAGCAAGCACATATCTCAGTCCACCCAATACACCGGATTGGAGCTCTTGCACTCACGCCTGTTTTGAGGAAACGGAGGAAGCCTCCAAATCGCCAGGCAACGTTAGATAAACACCACAGACTCCCAGTCCAATTTGATCGATGGCTCGTCAGTTCCGCACATCCGGGACCTTTTACAGCCTAAAAGTCTCCAAACATTTTTTGACTCCATCTGAATGTAGTCTAAAGCCATACCCTGTTAACCTGTCGAGTCATTTTCCATAACCTCAACTCAATTGTCGATCTTGTCGAAGGCAGAATAAGCCTTTGTGAGAGTTAGGCAGATGAGAAAAAAAATTCATGTTTTCAAACAGTGTGTTCCAGAGCTCCAAGGACAAAAACCCTTTCTCTCTCACAAATTACCTCATCCGATGGCTGCTGGGTCTTACCATATGTTCGCATCAGCGAATTTGGATGCTAGCAGTGATGCCACCTTTTTCTTACTCGTACACAATCCGTTCTTTGAACTTTTCACCACCGTCGGTGCCGCAACCAATATTTTATTTCATATACCACTCCCTAATACAAATTAAAAAGTAACCTGGTAATGTCTAATTTGATCAAAGAGATCAACACAGATATAGTTTTGTTTATTCCGCATAATTTAGACCAAACAAGCAACGGTATGGTCCAAACCACTCGATTTACCATTTCCACAACTGATCACAAATCTTTTTTTCATCCCTGAAATAGATCTTAACGCCGCCATAAGGGGCATTGCCAACTTACGGTCACTAAAACAGTGTGTAGGTGTAAAATGCACAACTGAGTTACGAATGTGTTAAAAGTGTACCCTCTTCATTAAACAAGGTGGGATAGTCAATGATCTATTACGTTTGGAAATAAGTCCTGATTTTCTAATCATTCAATTAAGTTGAGCCTAGGGCTCAGTACACTTACTAACAGCGTAAGGAAACTAACGTTCAAGAACCAAACAACAAATTGGTTAACAAAAAAGCATGGTAAGTTTACAAATATTACGTTAAGCTCTATGCTTGAATTGAGCAGTTTTCTAAAGTAAAATCATTCAAAGCCCAAGATTGAAGTATGCCGTTTGCCTCCTCGATTCGAACTTTAAAGCAATTATTTGCGGTTTTGGAAAACTGGGACGAAAAATTCCGCGGAGCAATTAACGTTTTAGGATGTTACCTCTTTTGATTGTTATACTCAATAATGACTTTGCTAGAGACTTGAAGATTAGGAAGTGGGTCAACAGGATTGTTGCGCTGAACTGAGTGGTTCTACTGGCGAAATTTCGATCTGCGTTCTGTGAACTCTAAACCCGTCCCTGTGCTGTAGTAAAAGAAAAGCTACCTGCCCAACAATAGGCCTGGGGTGTGGAGTGGGGCTACTGCGTAGTTCACAGTCAACTTCAGACTCGCACGAATGCGTCTTCACCCGGACATATTCAGTCACAGGGAGATCAACATTGGTGTAGCGGAGGGGGGAATGGTAGCCCAACAGCCCAAGGTCCCAAGGTCTAACAGTTACACGAGGACCCTTGGTGGCCTTACTGTGCGTTAAGGAGTGGGGTCGAGTGCCTCGATGAGAGCACAGGAACCGCAGTTTGGGTCACCTTTGAGTAGTCAGCCACTCATCTCACGAATGGTGGATGGAGACCAGCATAACCTTACAGCAAATGCTAGGGATGAAGCATTGGTGCAAGACTTTATGCCGTTTATTCAGGTTCTTAGACTGCTGAAGCTGTAAAATGGCATCATCGTCCATCATGCTAAGGTGTGTGATTCGTGGTGGTTGAAATCTTGCTGTAAATTCCCATACTATGATCGTGTTTGTGCTGCTGGAGATGAGTTAACAACAGCCACGGACCTCGGCATGGAGTTCCTGGCTTCAGCAGCTCCTGCTTTCTGGGGTAACTTAATCGATAGAAAAGAACTCGACTAAGACACTGATGTTTTCAGTAATCCCTCGCCAGATCGGTTAGATGTGGGAGCCACCTCCAAACAACTAAGAATGTTTCAAAATGACAAAGTCAACAACCAGGAACAACTTTGAGGAGCCACAATTTTGAAACAACTAAAGAATACGTTTTCAATGTGAGAAAACCCTTACCCATGATTAACACCTCGATGCTCGTCATGCTGGCAAAAAAAAGGACGAGATCCTGCACTGCTGGAAAATATTGTGGCATTCGTGGTATATTATACTGATGGCTCGGTGCAGGGTGGCCTTGCAGGGGCAGGCATCTTTGGGCCGAGAATTAGAGCGGCAATCCCATTGGGGTCGCTGGCCACGGTGTTCCAGGCAAAGGTGGCTGCGGTGACAGTCTGTGTGCAGCGGCTGCTGCAGAGAGGACTGAAGCGGCAGAGGATCTACAATATAGTGGGCAGTCAGGACTTTCAAGGACTTTGCTTCGTATTATCTTACGTCGCGGCAGGTGTGGGGGTGTCTGACTGGACTGAAGGCTCTGTTCGAGGATAACAGTGTAACACTGTGTTGGGTGCCAGGGCATCAGAGTATAGAGGGAAACGAACGGGCAGATGGGTTGGCAAAGGGATCCCTTTGTTGGGACTACCAAGAGCCACTTACGCAAAGAGGTTGGTAAATGGGATGATAGGTGCAGTGCTGCCCATTGGCAGGGGTTGCCTCGCCTTAGACTGTCTAAACTCTTCATACGACTCTCCAGAGGGAGGGCCAAGGAGGGATATGAGGATCATATATGGCTTGTTTACAGGTCACTGTCCACTGAGGTACCCCCTTGCTAATATTGGCAAGTGTGAAGTACATGTATGCAGGTTCTGCGAGGTGGGGCTAGAGACGGCAGAGCATGTGTTGTTCGTATGTTATGGACTGCAGTGTCTTCAGCCAGAACAGGTGAAAATGCAGAACTTGCAGATGTCCTCCGCTTTTTGCGGGGGTGGTGGGAGGACACAGGTGACGTCACACCAAGTGAGCCTAGTGCTGTGGGGATTGGGGGTGTTGCTGAGGTGCTGAGGCACATGAACGCTCTTACAATAGGCCCATTAGTGGCCGGCCGCAGTGAGGGTATCGCCAGCATCCACCGTTTAATACAAACAAAAAATGGTGGTATTCGGGTACCTGCACGCATTGACCTCAACCCTTCCCTAACGCACACACAGGCTCACTCCCGTTTCATACGGAATCGGCAGGTCCTGGGCAGAAGGGCTACAGATGGAGACTTCGGCTCTCGAGATCAGCAAGAGTTCTAGATAAGCCAGCGCACGACAGACATTTGCTTCCATAAAGACGAAAAAACAACCATTGAATTTCTCAAAAAGCACTTAGATACCACCCACCCCTTGACATAAGTTCTGGGCACGAGATAAGAACGAGTGAACACCCTTCAGACAGTGGAAGTGCCGGTGCTAACGTTCGATGAACAAGAAAGAAGCCCCAGTGTCCCATTGGCCTTTTAGGTTCACTGCAATTGTACTTCGACCTTCCAGAAGCTGAAACTATAGGGGCTTCTGGAAGTTTAATCATGTGCCGGACCCTTACAATTCTGGTTCAACTATTCTCGGGACTAAGTATATACATACAAAGTAATACTTCTTTTTACAAAAAACTAAACCACTATTCAGCAACCTGTTTCTACAATTTAACCCACATTTAGCCTAATCAGTCCATAAAATTTGAACAGGTGTCTAGAAGAGTCCTAATAGCACAGGATTACAACAATTAATACGAAAGATGAAAGAAACATCAACTAGGTTGTAACTAGCAAATTAAGTGTAAGTTGGTGTGGAGACTGAGAGCTAAAATCAGCGGTGTGTAAGAAATTAAGCGTATGCAGCATTACAACAGAAATATAGGTATCGCATGGAAAGCTACGTCGAGGTCTCTCGTATATCCGGAATGATCAGTTCAAGTTTTCGTGGCACTCGCAAGGAGAAATGAATGAAGATTGCTTTATTGGACTGAAACGTCAAAATCGCATATATTCGACTATTCCCCCGCAATATTGAACATAGAAGTAATTTCGATTTTGTGATTGGGCAGCCTGAAATATCAAGCAGAATAATTTCCTAACGACACAGTATTTCGGTGTAGATCCATTTCAAAAGTACATTACAAAGATTGAGCGTCGGGCAGTTCGAGTTTGTTGAGGTACAGAGTATTTGCGAGGGAGGGGGAAACAACGGTTGCAAGAGAGTCGTGATGGCACAGATTGTGTGTGACATTGTGACTATCGAAGAAGCAGAGGTATGACGGAATGAGGAAAATGTCATTTAGGAAGGAGTAACTAACAGAAGGCTTTGAGTTGAGCGGAATCCTGGAGTTTGTGGGAGAGTCACAATATGGGAATTGAAGAAGAAGAGTATTGAGAACAACGCTGTCTCGTCTTCAACGAGCCAGTGTGCTGGAATTTTCCATGAGTGCAGTGTACTTATTTGCTAACTGCTTCTTCTGGACGAGTCAACAGTGCTGTCTTGCAGGGGGAGAGCACAGAGTCGACCGAGGCTGTGGAAAAGCTGGATAAGCCAT
Source organism: Pachypeltis micranthus (assembly GCA_020466155.1). Taxonomy (NCBI): domain Eukaryota; kingdom Metazoa; phylum Arthropoda; class Insecta; order Hemiptera; family Miridae; genus Pachypeltis; species Pachypeltis micranthus. The sequence goes on from CM035769.1 coordinate 18,145,690, forward strand.
GGCCAGGTGAGGCCCATTTGCTATCTGCCCTGGAACGGACCTGTTAAGAAGCCCACCAGCCGGATCACGGGTATCCATTCCCTCACCCCCTTAGGTTTGGCGGAGGAGGGAGGCGCGTTCAAATGAGTCAAAATAGACACACAAAAGGTGGAAAGGATGTCAGCCGTCAACGTACATCATGTACGGCGTAAAAACACGATTTCAACGCGGTTTATTCCACGATCGTACCTTATTCCTGTGAAGTTCGACCTTCCTCAACGATCAAATTTAACATCACCACAATCGTGGGAACAATAGGATCCTAGAAATATTTTTTATAAACCAAAACCATTCTCATACCACGAGTAAACCTAGTACCTCTTCGAAGACTTGAAACCACATGATCAGACGTCATATGCAGCATCAAATGGATGCAGACCATATTAAATGATAGAGCGTCCCGTCATACAAAGATTACGCGCCTCATTTAACGAAATGCGGGGCTTAACCTTTGAATTATTAACAACCTTATGGATCGAAGTCAACATAATTGAATGATTAGACGCAGCATCGTACACATCCATGTAGATTGTAGTTATTCTGTGAGCACATCAAGAGTTGAACTGACGTCTACCTTATTCAATGATTGAAGATGAAACAATGAAGGTGAAACATTGGACTGATGCAGACCTTACTCAATCATCATACACACAGTTAATTCACAGAAACGTAGCAGTAACTCAACGTAAATTATATTCTGTGGCTGATTGCACAGTACCAAGGGTTCAATCAATTAACTCTTATTCAATGATCGCACCTCGCATCACTTGAATTATTGAGCTGATTTCGACATTAAGTCATTTGACCGTTCCTCATGTGAACCACTACAGTGGGGTTGTAACTTAATTCCGAAGTGGATCACATTATGTTGAAGATGGAAAACCATTGTACGATGTTGCATCACGTGAAAACCTTGGTAATCTCACCTTACGTCATGCGAATGATAGAAATAGCTTCGCGACTCCATTCGCTAACCACCCGTATTCATTGTACTGCTGTAATAAGCATCGTGTCAACGGCTATACAATGATCTAACCCTCTTACGGAGATTGGGTTGGGTACTCAGGTAGGAGTATTTTCAGTCAACGCACCTGTTGGGTGAGCGTGGCTTCCCCAGCTGGAGAGGTACTGGAGGTGAATGCTTTCGATGCACTGTTTTTTGCCTTGATGCAACTAGGGAATCCCCCTAGACATAAGCCACGGCCAGGTGAGGCCCATTTCCTATCTGCCCTGGAACGGACATGTTAAGAGGCCCACCAGTCGTATCACGGGGCCCACTGCGGCCTCTCAAATAGGCCTATTGTGAGAGCATACATGAGCCGCCTCATGTCCTCCCACTTCAACACACTTGTTCAACTCACCCAACCCTTGTTGCACAAAATGCAAGGCGAACTTGGAATCCATCCATTGTAACCTACTCTGGCCGGAGCTGAAGGACAGTACGTGCTCCCGTGACTCCCATTTCATCTCGCAGAATCTACTACTGTGTACCTCTGACTTACAATCCACATATCATCTGCGTACTTTCTCTCTCCAGACCGAGAATTTCTCTTGTTCATTCCCTGGAGAGTTTGATACCAGTGTTGACTGCCTTCGGTCTAGCACATTTCGCCAATAGGCAGCCCTGCACTTATCCTTCCACTTGCCAACCTTGTGGTCCGCACCACAAGGGCTCACGTTTTACCGGGAGAAGCGCCACATCCTTTTCTCGCCCGTTTGTCGGCCTCCTCATTCCCTCCTACCCTTGTATAACCAACCTCCCAACGCAGTATTAGTGTCCCCAAGGTCGTCAGGGGAGTCAGACATTCTCAAACCACCCCTGAAGTGGTGACGTAGGACCCCTGGGCCTTATGTGCAGACTGACTGTCTGACGTAACGTATATGCAAAGCGCTCCTGCTGGCAAACTGTTGCCAAGGCACCCAGGGGTATCGCTGTCCAGATCCCTGGCCCATAAACCCCAGCACCTGCTAGGCCACCCTTTACTCACCCCTCACCCAACCTCAAAAATGGGACCACCCCCTTTCCATCTGGATCATTCCTGAATTCGTACCCTGAAGGGAAGCTCGTAGTTGAACTTCCTCTTTGAGTAGCAAATCAGGGCGTAAGCGACCAGAGTTGTGTCAGTCTGTATAGGCTTTAAAAGAAGAGAAAGGCGTTAAGGGGAGAGAGGAGGAGCTGGTGGTTAAGTTAGTCCCTTAGTCGTTGAATCTGCGTGAATGTCCAATTCAATTGGGTTATGTCCACCAGTAGGCAAATTACTAAAGTTAACGTGCCTGTTAGGTGAGTCCGTCTCCTCTGGCTGGTGAGTTACTGTGCGGAAGCACTTTAAATGTAATGACATCATCGTCTGGCCGTTGATTCAGTGCTGGAGTCAGTCAGTTGGTCGTGTTCTTTATATACGAAGAGAAAGGTAAACGGGATGATGGAGCATCAGGGAATGGGCGGGGGAGGAGGTTATGTACCTCAGGGGGAAACCCCCTAGAGGTGAATGGGACCTCTTGAATGATCTGTCAATTGTGGAATTTACGTCTTTTTTGTGTAGGGTGGTCTGTAAATCCGTCAGTTGGTTGTTTTCGTTTGTGTAGTCTTTTGAGTGGTGTGAATATGGTGTCACATTTTGTGTTGATTTGTTCATTTATGGTCTGTCCATTGAAGTTTTCTGCTTATAAATTTCCATGTTTTCTAATATGTTCAGTTTTCGTCCTTTGTATTGTTGTATTGTCGTATATAAAGACCACGACCAACTGACTGACTCCAGTACTGACTTAACTGCCAGATGATGATGTCTCTACATCGAAAGCGCTTGCCCACAGTAACTCATCAGCCAGAGAAGACGAACTCACCTAACAGGTACGTTAACTTTAGTGATGTCCAATTCCTTTCCCGTCCAGCCACTCCTCCGTTGTTTAAAAACCCTTTCACCCCCTTTTCACTCCCTATAAAAGCACACGAATAACTGACCACCAGCCCGGGAAGAGGGACTCACCCAACAGGTAAGTTGACTTTGACCTAACCTCTCGTCGCGTGACGCATTGAATAAATGTAGATCTCATTCAGTGATCATCCTTTCTGCAATGTCAACCCCGCTCAATTATCAGATATCGCATCAGGTGAAAAGCTTGTAATTCAACGTACATCTTAGTCTGTGATCAGGCCTCACAAAAGCAATGTCAACCTTGAATTGTATGAAGCCGACGGCTCCTTTCAATAACACCATTATCATTCGTCATTGATACAACTTTTGTACCTCGATATCGGCATTATTCTCGAATCATTACTCAGGTTTCACGCGTACAGCTCTCTCTCTCTCTCTCTCTCTTAAATCATATTGCGCTGAGCTGATAATACCCTAAACAACCTGGTAGTAGTTTAGTCGTCCCGTTGGTATTAATCGCTAATCGTTCAGTAGAAAAGAGACCCCTAAACTGTCGGGTTGTAGCAACAAACGCCATTCACGTACATCGATTTTCGATCGGTTTCCCACTCGATGGCCAGTCAAATGCGGCCTAACCAGACATGAGTTTTCCCGGAATAGTTGCATCAACGACGCCGAACAATTCAGGTTCACTCAATCGAGGTTCTTGCTCCTAAACGCCGCATTCAATTTCGAATCAAATAATTTCAACGGCCTCTTCAGTCATTTTTCCAACCCCGATTCACCATTACCTTTACTCAACAGCCTACATATTTCTACGTCTACTCAATCTTCGTAATGTACCATCACATTGAACCGCCCCTTAAGGCGTGTTTGAAAAGAAAAAAAATGAACGGAAGGGGACATTTCAATTTAAAAAAGCGCAAGAAGATCAGCATAACCCATGAACTTACAAAATTTTCGTAGTAGAAAGAGCCTACCGACTTCATATCCATCTGAAACAAGCATAACGTTTGTCAGACGAATACTCCTTCAACTAGCGAAAGCGGAAGAAAAAAAAAGAGAGGAGGAAGAACTATAGTAAGAAGGCCTTGAAGCACTACAGCATTTCAGACAAGAGAAGAGTTCTACTGTTTGATATTTATAGGTGATCCCAATCACCGTGTAGTTACAAGAACATTTGATACAGTTGTTTATTAACAAGGTAATTGAATAGATTTCGCAAACTCAAGGCAAGGAAAGTTTCGCCCTAGCCAACTACAGCGCTATCTACTTCACAGCCACAACTGTCCACTGTAATCTAAATTTCAACATTGAAGGACCTCAGGGAGCAGTAAGATGCAACAGAAGCCGGTTTATAGGAAAGAACAACCTAAATTTGAATGAAATTTACACGCGGAAGCAATGGCATACGTCATCACCGCTCAACTGATCCAAACGAGGCTTCGACGGTTTTAAAAAAAATAAAATAAAAAGAGCAATTACTCTCTTAGAAATGAGTTGCAGTAGTGACTGTGTTAAGCATTACCATGCTAGCGATTGTTATTAGAATGTTGTGGAAGGAAGGCGGCCGCAAGGCCAGTATCAGTTAGAAAGCGTTTTCTTGGCACAACATGCTAACAACGACTCTACAGCGAGAAAATTGTATAATACTAAAATAAGGCGCACTAGAGGGCTGTCGTGATGTACGCAAATGATACAATTGACAATAAATGGAAATTAATCGACGCATATTGTACAAAGCCAAAATGATTCGAACGACAGCGTCTAGTGCGCCTTGGTACATCTGAAAAAAAGGAAGATACAACACCAAAAAATATGAAAAAGCACGGTCACATGACTAAGCCAAAAATAGGAGTATCAAACAATACTTTAGTGATACTTTACTGTGAAGTGATTAGAATTGGCGGGGGCGGTAATTACGTTGGGAAAAAGAGGGGAGCGGTGGCGGTGTTGGGGGGAGGGGGGTTACTTTAAATAAACTCTACGTAAGCTTTCAAGGATTAAAAATGTACGTGGGCTAATTTAAAGGTGAAATACGAGGTTAATGGGCGTATCGTGTGGGGAGCTGTCGTGGGGTAACAGCGCGACACCAAGAGCCTGTCAAGGGGGGTGAGTAGCGGCCAGGGCATGTGACCAGCTTCTCATAAATTTTGGGGGGATATAAATTAAGAGATCGAACAGTTTTCCTCCTTCTTGGTTGAATTTTGAAATTGAAGGCAGTGAGATAACTCGGGGCCGAAAAACCTCTTTTGGAAGATCCTACTGCAGAAGGGTGGTGGGGAGGGGGAAGTGTCCTGAAAGGATGTACAGGGCAACTAGGCGAGCTCACGCGTAAGGAGCGCCTCTGGGAAGGCGAAAAGAGGGCTTTTAGCTATCCCAAGCTAGCAAATCTCTTGCATAACCAACAGCAGAGATTGGTCGACGAAGGAGATGAGTCAAGTAAGAACCTGGCAAGTAAAAGCGCACTTCCTAAGGGGATGTCGGAGGTTGAGTCACGTAATTATGAGGGTACGCACTTGTCTGAGATGCCTTTCCTTCAGCCTCCAGATAAAATTTGCACGGGTCACCACTCTGAAGTCACCGCCAGCTGGGATTCAGTATAACCTCCAGACTTCGTTATAGCAGTCTTATAATGGCCACCCCACGACCACCCACAGGAAAGAAGACACAGAGTTGCCAACTATAAATGCTCAAAGTGGCAAAGTGCCGTTCGTATAACTTCTTTTGTGGTACGGGCTGTGGAAACAGACATTAAGAAGATGCAGACGACAACATGGGTCTGAGCTTCGAAGCCTCATTTTGCATTTAATTGATAGATAGGCTTGAAATCTGGTGGCGTAGTAGAATTTCAAGTGAGCACGCCTCATTATGTTCGTTTACTTTTTGATCTATGCAAGTACAGCCATTATAACGTCCATTCAGAACTCTTCCCGTTCATATTGTGAGTTCTCGCATATTCTTTCCATTCTTGCCTGTGGCTTCTTATAAGCCAGCCCGAGGTATCCCTTAGCTTCGATCCCTTTCCCACCTTTAGAAACTCAAAGGTTCAAAGCCAGTTCGCTGTCGTACAGTGGGTTAATCGGTTGCTTCATGGCTTCATAAAGACGTTGGCCATGTTGGAATTTGAGCATCTTTACTCTGTGCTCTAGCACAACCCTTGCCATAAACGATAGGGAAAAGGAACACGCTCTAAACAATTTCAGTACTTGCGGTTTCTAATAGCCAAACGAATGTCGTGGGCCAGGTTCGTTAGGGACACAGGGTCCAAGAGATACAGGTGGGCGTCAATGCCAGTGTTCTGCATTGCACAGACTTGCCAGGAATGTCCCTCTCACGACTCAAAGGAACATAGCGTTGCCCAGGCCTGAGCTAAGGATGTAAAGCCACAGAGAGAAGGTAGAGGCATTCTCCTTACGTCTTGCAGCAGCTGACGAGTACATGGTCCTCCACAGGTATTAAAGACCTCGTTACCTGACAGCAGCTGTGTAAGCGGGATGATGAGGTGCTGCCAGCTCACTGAGGGTATAAGTGCACTTTCCAATAGCTAGTAGAACTTGTTTCGTAACAGCATCTAATGGTTTGTTAGCTGTCCATATAAAATTGGGTGATGGCTGAAAGCATACTGATGAAAGTACCATGAGAAGATGCGTGCGGACCGGCAGGTGGGCGCCATGCACCACAAGTCATCTTGTGCCCTGTCTCGAACGCCATAAATTGTTGTTTCTAACGCCATTTTTCCGTTAATCTTCTCCCCCAAAGCCTTTTCAGGATCTGTCAGGACTGCAATGCCGCATAATGGCAAAATAAGCAGGAATAACTAGGTTATGAAGGTCATGCACCATTCACATGCAGTCAGGATCACTGCAGGATGAGCGGAGAGTGCTCGAAAGGGATCAGGAGCGGTGCAATTTCTAACAACGATGCCATCGGTGTCTTGTGTGATGAGTTTGCCCTATTCAGCAAAGTTATACGGGTAAGAAGGGATCTTAAACTATGTTTACCGGCGGGGAAAAATGTGCGAGGTCGCTATGCGGCTCCTCAATCACTAACGAGCGTGCAAATATCAACATAAGTCAAAATAGTCTTCACATGTTGACAGACAAGAGATGATGAAGATCCAACACCGGCTGAAGGGCTTTTGTATTATTAGCACCCGAAAGCACAACAGTAGCGGGATGGTGACCCTTCCCCACTACAATGATCAAAATGACCATAACAGTGCACTTGACAATCCAAAACTCCCCACCAGACACAACTCCAATCTCCCACATCAACAGGTTCACTCTGTTGACGCGTTTTCACTAATTTTGCGCTTTACCAGCACTATAGCCGAAATAACGTAGCCGTTCCTCCCCCACCCTTGGATTTCCCCCTCCACACCAGAGGATGCCTAAAAGGAGATCGAAGGACGTATAAAGACGCTAGACTAAAATGCCGGAGAGTGAAAAATAAATTAGCAAGGAGGAAAACTGTATCAACCCTTAGTTGCAAAGCACAGTGGTACCAGGATGAGATCGTCGACTGGGTCATGGGGCCTCTTCCTTTGCGCCAGCGAAATAGATCCCACGCTTGAGCCTCCCTAAACGTTAGCAGCCAACAGCCAAGCCAAGGGAACGCAGGCAAACCAAAATAGAACCAAACAAAATAACAAACATAGTTATATAACCACGCAAAAACTCCTAATTTTTATTTTTGAGGAAGAAAAAACACTTTTTGAAAGACTGAAAAAAAAGAAAGATAAGAGGTAGTGAGGGTTTTGATCTATATCCAGAAAACGTTTTAGGTTTCGAAAAAGACTTGCATTGTTGAAAGAAAAGAAAAACTCAAGTTGATGGCAGTCATGCTGAAGGGGCGTAAAACAGGGGGGGCTCGAAAGAAAAGTAAACGGGGGAAGAGATGAGAAAGAATAAAGGTAGACATTACGTCAGACAAGCCTCGTCATATCTACAAATGTTAATCATTATAAAGTGCAACAACATAACAACACTGCTTCAATAATATCAAAAGCCGTCAAAATGGTTTATCAGGTCAAAAATACAAGGTGATTTGTCAAATTGAAATGAAAATGACCGGGTGTTTTGAGGCGTTGAGGTGAGTGATTATCTTGAGGTGTTCGAGTAATGAAGTCAACCTCCGCAGTTGAGTGGTGCAAAAAAAAAAAGGTAACGGAGTTCGTTGTTGCTGGACTCCTCGCTTAAACGCCTTGAGTGTGCGAATGCGGAGTTAATTTATTAAGCGAAATATATTAACAATGACAGGGGGTGAGGTTAGCTGTGGAAACGACGCCTGTGCCGGCTGTTGGGGGGGACGTTGGCAGTTTTCGCGCCTAAAGCGCTCGCCTCGTACCTCAGCAGCCAGCCAGGGGTTTTCTATTAAACGGCTTTACAGGTACAAAACGATTTTGAATAACGAATTTGGGATTCCTCGTTCAGCTGGTTCAGAGAGAGAGAGACAATTGATTGGTTCCAATTCGACATTTAGCTAAATATTGGAAAAGACAAGGAGGAATATTGGGAAGGATGTCAAATAGGCAGAGGCAGGGAAACTTCTTGCAGTATCCCGTCGAGTAATTAATTATTCCAAAGTAGGGTATACTTCCCCCCTTCACCAAACCCAGGGGGGTGAGGCAATGGGTACCGGCGGTGGCTGGGACACTAAGCGGGCCCCCCAACCTGCTGGGGAGATAGGACATGGGCCCAATGTGTGCCACGGCGAAATGCCATTGGTCCTGCAGCTCTTGCAGAGTCGTGTGGCTCACAGCTGCCTCCCTGATATGAGTGAGTGAGTGAGGGTATACTTTTCTCAAAAGTGGTTGATACCCTTGTCGAGCAGATTCAATAGTTGGGGGAGGATTTTTAGGTGTCTTGCAGGGAACCGTTTAACTGACAGAAATAGCAGTCTCACGCATTCAACTCCGCAATGTAAAACTTGAGGACTCACGCGCACGCTCGGTTGACCTCGAGCGACGGACTTGTGCGAAGAGCGCATACCCTGTAATTTTAATAAAACACGGCTCAGCAGTAGGCTTCTTCCCAAGGACGTTTCCTTCAAAAGGCCTTTCCATTTGACAGATGGTGGACGATTTTTAATTTACTCCCAGCGAGATATTTTGCTGAGTAGTTGAGATAAGTCAAGGGTAAACAAAGGGGGCATCCATAGCACCCCTCTCCACAGACCCAAATGTGGAGAGCCTTCCTTGACAGTTGAGTTTGATCTCAGGACTCCAAACTCAACCCCTACCTTGAAGGGTACTAGAAATCTTCCCACACATATTTATGTTATTATTACGAATAAACAAGAATTCCACCTCATTCGGCAAAAAGGTTGGAACCTGCCCCGAGGACAAGCATAAAACCAATAGCTGACAAAGTTCTTTGTGCTGATGCACTTCTCTACAGGCATGACTGGTACACGGACATAACTGGTTGAGGAATCCCAAATCAGGCTAAAGAAAACAAAACGGGCTGGAGAAACCGCGGAGCAAATTTATGTTGGTGTGTTTAACAAACATGAATGTCAAATAATCAGTGTCTGTTATAAGTGAGGTTACATAACTAAGGAGTTACATGAAAAATTCAGTAAGTTGTAAATTACAAGAAAGGTGAAATGAAGCAAAGAGCAAAAGGGGGCGCTGCGGAAACATTTCTCCTCGACACCATGATCATTTGTAAATACTAGTGCTCTTGTCGGAACACATAGCAAAATTATCACGTTCTACAAGACATGCAAGGGCAAATAGGCCCTACGAAGCTGTTTCTCTATTTTTTAGCGGTAGTCGAGTCCTGCAAGTAGCTGAGGACTTTTAACCAAACAGGTGTCGTCAATGCAATTTTCACTTTTATTAAAACACAACTATTTCACTAACAAAATAAACACAAGTGTTATCCGTTCAACAATAACAATATAGCAATTTTGTCAAAATAAGTTAGATGGAACCCCGAGTTTACTGTCAGGCTTCGGATATTGTTTTAAAGTGATATTTATCATTAGAAGCTGGGCTACTTACCAAACGGCACTTACCACAGTCGAGGAACAAAAAGCTGAAATTAAATTCAATGGGAACAAGCGCCAAATGAGCGAAAAGTTGAAACAATATCCGTGTAAGTCAAAGGGCGCCTTAAAGCGGCAAAATGAAAAAGCTAAAAAGAGGCTACGGGTTCCACCAAACTTGTTAGAACACGGACAATGAATTGGGTTGGATGGCAAGTGAGGGTTACAGGGTGGAAGGTCGGGGCAGGATGGAAGGTTACACTCCAGGTAACAGTGCTCTGAAATAGAATCGTTAGGGCAAATCACTACAAAGAACAAGGTGAAAGAAGAGATCTAGATAACGCAAGGGTGAGTGTGAGTTCATGAAGTGCTTTATGTGGAAGTTAAGGTTGCTAGTGGTAATTGGCAGCATTCCAATGATTAATATTTTCTACAAAGGTTAATGCGGATGCGTCATGAACGCACAGACACGAGGCATTTCATGACTAAAAAGCATGTTAGATAGATAGCGGGGCTTTTCAGCAGGGTATCCCAGAGCCACTTTCAATTCCACACTAATCAACCATGTGCGTCACTGCGAAATTAAAAGTTATATTTAATTATTGCTCAAAATCTTCAAGGTGTGACCAATACGAATCTTGGAAGGTAACCAAGTTAATCATTACAACACGTCTTTGGTAATTGAACATGCCCTTATCGTTCAGCAAAGAGTGCGACTGTGAAGCTTGCAAAGCCACGCAATGGGTCAAAATGAGGATCCCCTTCTGTAGGTACCCTAAGCAAAGACATTGTGGGCAGTGCAGCACATCATGTGTTCTTCGCCTGTTTCAGGTGAAAAGAGCCCTGTTGCTGCCGGCGGGGGACAGTGGGAGAGCTCTGGCCATCCATGATAGACAGGAAGATGGCTTAAAATGAGAACTGGGGCCGTGGATGGATACATTCTGACTGTGAGAATATTATACAGTTATGTTCAGGTGAGTAGCATGTGACTCCCGTAGAAATGAACACGAAGGCTCTCGAGGCTACGCACTAGGTGGACACTATAAATTCAAGCCACATGTGTACGCCTGGGTGGCCTAGGACAGGTATTTGGCCTCATGCACCCGTTATTTAGACCATTAGTTTCATCCAACAACTCGCAGAGCTTCATCAAGCGGGAAACATGCTAAATTGCAACAAATCTAGTGCTACAATTCCACGTATAAATGTTATGTGTTGTGTTAAGGTTACAGAACATCAATATGCTCTAGTAACGCATCGAGGAGTTTCCAAAATCCCCAGGATTTCCTTTAAGATGAGTTAAGTCACCTGTTGGGCCATGAACTGGGCACTATATTCGAAATTGCAGTTCTAAAATGATCTAAGCTTTACTGGTTGCCGACATCGCACCTGAAATCGTGCACAATACTAGATAATATGGATGGAAGCCAACGAATCGGGCAGAACCGAGTAAGGTGAGCTTGTAATTGGTGATTTTAACTATAGCGTGACTTTCCTTCGGAATACACTTACTAAAGGAAGTAAAAAACACTGAGGTGGGTAGTGCATGAAGGACTACCCAAATGTTTAGTTGCAACTTCATGAAAAGACTCCTTTACCACGCAGTTCTCAAGTTATTGTGAAGCTGGAGTCGGCAATGGTGTGCAGTACTTCCATTTTTGGGATGTGACCTGGGCAACGATTATGCGTCTTGCAATGCGTATTGGCTGAAATTGGAAGACTATTCAAATACCGGGGTAAGGGCTGGACTGGATCAAACGACTTGTGTGGCGTTGCACATGATTGTTTCAGATTTGAAAATTTGAGGCGTTAAAACGATAAATACAGCCTTTAAGCGTTTCGAGTCATTAAACGATGAGCGTGGCGTTGTCGAAAGGGACTCTGGGTTAGCGAAGAAGACAGAAGTAAAGCATGGGGCGAAGGGGAAGGTGCGTTACCGAATGTGCGGCCTTGATAATGGCCTGAAGGTGGAGAGGAGGGTGAAAATAGCGACATGGATTACGGGTGCACCTCCCGTTGAGAGCGTCCATACATACGGTGACTGTGTTGTCCGGGCCGGGGCTGACGGGATCCGTCGGGTGTGCGTATCTGCACTCGAGCCTCGTGCAGGACCCACGCTGCCACTCCCGGCACACCTGGAGCCGTCCACACAAACACAACCACACACATACAACAAGCCTGCCATCACAACTAATACCATCTCGAATGAATCGATCTGCCTGAACGGATGCGGTATGTCGAGAGCACCAACTGGATGGGTTAGGTATATTGGTTGTTTCTTTAAATAAAAACGTTGTTTTTCATGATCCCCCGACAAAATAGAATGTTCGCAACTGTCTACAGTTGGCATGGACAAAAAGAATGTGAGTGCGCACGAAGAAAAATAACCACGTCTCAGCCAAATGTGATGATTGGCAGCTCCAAACAGGAGTCCTTTGGCTGACATTGGAGAAATCCCAAGAGGTCTGTGTGGTGTCTTCAAAACCCAAGATCACCTATGAAAGGCAATGATAGGACTGTAAATTGTAGTCTCCAGGGGTTATTTTAAGAAGGTAATTGATTGCACGTTGGGCGTGCCTGGGACGCCATACTAAATTAACATGCAGTTAACAATTACAATGGAGACATTCCTGGTTTTCGGTTAGAAAACGCTCGTATGGAGTTAAGACGATCCTGTGCCAACGAGCTTCACTCAGGATAAGACTACTTAGAGCCCAGGAGCCTCAGTGCGCTGGGCGCCTTCACGGTACTATTGTGGGAAAAGCATCTCTTGAGAGCAGCTGAGATGAGCTTGAACTCCATAGTTTCCCCTCCAGACCCATGTCACAGTAAATACATCATCCTCAAGGTCCAGAGGACCCAGCGACTGGCTTCCTGGATGAAGCCTCCCTTCCAACCACCCAGGAGGTTGCACACACATCTTCCTCCGCGTTTCAACAACCTTCTGAGACAATCACGATTTTTACACGTTCAATCACGCACAGGCGAGAAAGTCTCTGCAGTAAGTGAAAGTTGCCATGTTTATCAACGTTTGCCTGATGCCAATGCCAGGGGATGAAGCTAAGCTGCCTGAAATCGGCGCCAGGAGCGCTAGAGCATGCAGACCAACCTCTAACACCCCCAACAACACGCAGATTCGCGCTCCTTTAATGCGCCATACGCCGTCTGCTTTTCTATTTTTTTAATCCTCAATTTGCGTAAAAGCGTCGTAACAAACGGGGGATAGGAAACCTAAAATAGTAATTAACAATATCTCCATTATCGGCTTTGTACAACATTAAAACGAATGCAAGTTGACAACAGCACAGTCTGCGCAGCTTATAGCGGCGCGGCAGCGGAAATAATAGCTGTTTCGGGCTCGTAATTGCGCACAGTAAGCAATAAACTCAAAGCTCGAACAAAAACGGGGGAAAGGAGAGACTCCGGAGCGTCGTCGCCGCGCTTTTTTCTTTTAACGCAGCGGGAAAGTGAGGCAGTAAATTTCAAAACGCAGCCTCATATTTTTGTTGCGGCGAATAGTATTGGGGTTTTGCCAAAAAGTCGAAAGGAAACTGAGGAAGACAAAAAAGAAAAGAGTAAAACGAGAACGGTAGTTAAGTAGTTTGGTGTATTTTAGAAGAAACACGAGTGAGGGAAGTGTGAGGAATATGGAAGGAAAAAGGGGGAAAAGAAGAGAGAAAAAGTAAGAAAATGAACAAAAATCAGAAGAGAGCAAGGAGGAAAGTAGGGCTACGAGGAAGACAGATACAGAGAGCGGTCACTCTTTTCAGAATTCAAGAGCTGGAAACTAGCCAAACTCGGGGTACATTTGGCTGCACATGTGGCAAGAAATTCGGGAGGTTTGGTGCGCAAGACAAACAACAATTTTCGCATTCAGCAAAAACATTCAGCGGACAAGTTCAGCGACTTTTGGCTGGACATTTTCAACAGTTAAAAACAATCAAGTCGTGGAGATCGTGAAAATAAAAAGTAAATGCATTCGTTTATAACTTCAAAACGTGTGTAGGCAAATTGATAATTACAGCCGGTCAGCAGATCGAGGTCAAGAAGGGAATTTTGGAAGACTCTGTTCGTTTAACGGCATTTAAATCAGAAGTTGTTAAAAGCAATAAGTTATGGACTGCAGCGAAACACAAATGGTCAAACATTTACGCTTAAACCAGAAATAGCCATACACAAACACCAAAACAGCATCACACAACTTTTTCGCCCTTTTTTGAACCTTTTTACTTTAGCCCTTGTACAGTGAAATATTAATAATGTGCTGGTGTAACACAACTAACGTGTTAGTGGGTGTTGTCATTTGAACTAATAGCCCCATGTTTTGATTGATAAAATAATATTCAACATTTTTTCGGGTTTCTACCTAAAACTTTTCTTTCTGCACCTTCTTTTCTTTTCTTTCTGTTTTCTTATCAAAATGACTGTTCCTTAACATTTACAAGAGAGTTCCATCAGTCGAAAGTTTCGCTGGCATGTAAGACTCGCTAAGCACCCATCGATCGCACACCAGTGCCACTTAAGCAGTCTCCTAGCGGAGAGCTGTTGCCCATGTGCTACGCTATTTCCTCGCTCGGAAATATGATCCGGCAGAATCCGTACCAACCGGGAGGAGTTCTTAAGTTGGTTTCTCAACTGATCAACTGTGGCCACCAGTTTTTTTTTGGTCATAAAACTTCTTCGAAAACTGAGCGAAGCCTTAGTAGCTTAGTAGTACTCAAAGATTGAAGGTTTGGCAGCTCTTTCAACAACCGTCGCTCACTGACCTAGGAATTACGTTGTTTCTTATTTCCTCCTCACCGGAGGCGCAAGGCGAGCAGGATGGAGAGTCTTTGAGAGAAAACCGTTATAAGAAAAAAAATCGCGCTAAAAACGCTTTTCGTCGAAAATTTTGATAATTTATTGTGGTGCTCTCGTCATTTTCCCATGAATGGGAATTTTATGGTATAGTTGCCATATGGGGAGCTATCAAATTTAATCAAAATCGTTAGAGCCGTTTTTGAGAAAAAAAAATTTGGTGTTTTGTTCACTATGATAACTATAGTTAACTTTCGGTGGATTTTGACCATACCCTTATTTTTGCGTCCCAAGGCAACCTGTAGGCTGGACATCAAGTTTCAGCTGATTTGGTAGGGTTGTTTTCTCTAAAAACCACGCTAAAATTGATTTCGTCGAAAGTTTCGATAATTTATTGTGCTGCTCTCGTGATTTTCCCATGGATGGGAATTTTATGGTATAGTTGCCATATTGAGAGCTACCAATATAAAATATTTAATCAAAATCGTTAGAGCCGTTTTTGAGAAAAAAAATATTTGGTGTTTTGATCACTATGATAACTATAGTTAACTTTCGGTGGATTTTGTTCAAACCCTTATTTTGGCGTCCCATGGTAACCTACAGCCTGTGTGACCAAGCATTGAAGTCGCCGTGTTCCGTAAAGAACTGGCTCGTTTAGTGGTGTAGCGCAACCCTCTTTCTCATAAGACGTGGGAAACAACTCATGTGTCACGTCCCTTTGACGGAGATTCCCATATCCCTTACCACTTGTCTAATCGCGGCAAGCTTTTGTTCAGCGGAGATGTCTAGGCCCAGAGTGAGGGAAGCTCCCTTTTCACTCCTACTTGTCCACCATGCACTCAATGGCTATGCCAATGGGTAATTGGCCAGCGATCACTTTGAGAGCTGCTTCAGCGGGTTCTTCCTTACCGGCCTCGGTGATGCACGTTTTTCTGTTATTGATTATTTTGTTTCAACGTACGATGGTTGAGAAGTCTCTTATATCGATTCTCCTCATTCCTTAGTACAAGGGGTTCCTTTATTCACTTATGTTATTATTTTTCGTTCCTCAATGCTGGTTAAAGGTTGAGTACAAGTCTACTTTGAAATTCCACAATGCCAGGTTTGTTTTGTTATCAATATAACAGTCATATACTTCATAAGAAAGTTCTATCAGTCGACTGTCATGAGTTGCAGTTCAGCTATCACAAAAGAGAGGAAACTTCTCCTACATATCAAAGGCCTGGTAGGGAAAACACGGGGCTTAAAACTAACGTATGTAAAATGGATATATCAAACGATAGTAAGACCTATAGTTGTGTACCACTAAACAGTGCCCTGTACAAGTTAGACAGAGTTATAACTATGTCAATTACAGGGGCATTTCACAGTAAACCCAATGTCGTAATGGCCGTGCTGACAGGAGTGTTACCAATGAAATGGGAGATCACACAAGAGGTAATGAGAGGGACACTAAGACTCAGAAAAAATAACGACTGGAACCACTGACACAATCACGGCCACAGGTCCATTTACACATGCATTATAAGTAGCATACCAGAGGCAAGCATGCCAATGGAAGGCAGGGCAACGACATATCAGTTCCAGGGAAACCTTAACACTAGAATAGACTCAAGACAAGTGTGGGATACGAGGCCATCGGTGGTGGATGAGTCTGAAATCATCTGCTACACAGACGGCTCCAAACATTCAGATGGTAACGCAGGAATGGGGATATATATTCCTGCATTAGAACGGGAGGAATCACTTTCATTAGGTACAAACACATCAGTGTACCAAAGTGAACTCATCGCGATAAACTCATGTGTTAGCACGCTTGTAACAAGGAACATTAGGAATGCGAATCCAGCTATCTACTGACAACCAATCTGTGGTAAAAGCACAGGGCAACCCAATAGTCAGTAGCTACCTCATAGTAGAAACAAAGCACAAAGTTGGGAAACTCCATCACGCTAAAATGGATACCCGGACATAAGGGATATGCGGGGAATGAGAGAGCGGACGAACTAGCCAAGGCGGGAGCCAGGGGACGCATTTGTGGACTAGAACCGTTCTCACCTATCACAATGCAACAACTGAAAGCAAAAATAAATGAGAAAATGTGGAGTAACGTCATTGACGAAAAAAACAACCATGAAAGGTAGCAACATTCCAAAATTATGGGCATAACTAGTTATAACCTGCAACGAACCGAGCGTAAGTAAGGTAAGACTACGAAGAATCCCTGGGATGCTATCTGGGCACTACGCAGTGGGTAAGACTCTCAACAGGATCAATCCCAACATCAACGCTAGGTGCCTGTGTGAAGAAATAGAAACGATAGATAACTTTCTTAGGGAATGCCCGTTATGGTTTGGTACTATACTCAAGCGGTTCTCTAGGGGCGAGAATACTAAATAATACAACCTTTAGAGAAACGGAACGAAAAAAGATCCTAGAATCGTGGGGGGGGGGGGACTGGAAGATTCCGAAACCTCTTTTAAAGAAGCCAGCCGACTTCCAATAACTCTGGGGAGATGGGAAATGGGCCTGAATGGCCACGACTTCGGTCATTGTTCCCTCGGCCTTGGCTGGTGACCTGATATCTTCTTCTTCTATGGCAGGTTGTCATTTTGCCAGTCTCCCGATGGAGAGCTGCTGCCCGTGTGTAACTAAGCAGGGGTATGATCCTGAAGAATCCCGTACCATCTGGAATGAGTTCTTAATCCTGTTTCGCACCTGATTAAACAATTTACTAGGGTGGCAAGTTTCAAAGGGGTCAACTGTAAAAAAAAGTGGATGGAACTGGTCGACCAGTGGTCTGGCTTCATCCACTTTCTCCTAAGACTTTCACGGACTCACACGTCACCAGTCACTCAGCTGCACGCATTTCACACGACAAAAACAATTCAGTTTCCCTGGAACTCAGCAGTCGTATTAGATTTCGGGAAGTCCATACGTGCGCTCGACCTGATACAAACTCAGTTGCGATATTTCTCATTTCTTTCGAGCTACCAGACGAGCAAGCTTGCAACAGCAATGCCCTTTTGCACGATTCCCACAAATATTGAAGGCGCATCGACGCGGGATACCGAACTTTTATCTTCAAATTTCGTAATTTTGCTCAAACCAGATTCACGAGAACTTTCTCAGGTCGAGACCCTCCCTTCTTCCCTTCATGTAGTCGGATAAACAGCTATGACTATCTACGGTCAGGCACTCCTTGCCAATCGACTTACACACCACGAGGAGGCCCCCACTGAGATCGTTAAAAGCAGACTGTTCCGCTTTTCCAGTCCTCAGCCACTACATAATTGCGCTCTGGGAATACTATGAATGGCATTGGTTGGATGTGTCAGTCCTCTAGATAATGAAAAATGGGTGAACGTTGCGTGGCCACAATCACTGCAAAGACTTCCCTCTTTGGACGATGTAGGCACTGCATTCATTGGATGGTGAGCCTAACTGCACCCTAGCAATCCTGAAGACTGCTTCAACTAGGCGTACTCTTACTAATCCGCTTGTATTCTAAAGTATTTAGGTTCGGACGTGGGTTTTCCGCTCACCCTAACACCCAGCGTACATAATTACTACGGCCTTGGAATCTATGGAGGGAGGATGTTAACCAGTAAAAGATAAAACTCTAACCCGAGTAAAGAATCGCTGGGAACTGCATTTATTTTATGATCTTATGTGGTCGAGTTAGCGAATTTACCCCTGCACGTTGTTGATTATCCTTTTCCACCTTTTCTTGAACTTTTCTTCGAATAATTCTTGTGCGCTGCACATTTTATAACGAGAAGTTTCGAATTACCTAAATATCAATGTTTAGAGTTGTTTGCGCATGGTTTTTGGTCAATTCTAAGTCACGCGAAGTCCCTTATTACGAGAGCTGCACGCTTGAAACATTAAATGCACGTCTCGTCAAACGTAATTATGTCGCTCACTCGCTCAACATGACGATGAGCGAAGAAAAACCACCGATCAATTCCAACGTTCAAGTCGAAAGACGACGTTTTATTTTAAGTTCGTGCCTCAGCCTCAGGTCCGTGACACATCTCGAGTTACCTATCGCGATGACGTGATAGAAGAGCCATTACACGGACTTATGGCGCGTTCCTGAGTCGAAGTAACGGCACGCAGAGATAACAAGGGCTTGGGGCCTAAGAGGTGGAGAGGTGAGAACGATATAGACGAGGAGCGCCTACGCTCTCAGCGGCGTGGCTCATCATTAGCCGGTGATTCGTCGGACTACGGGTTCGTCAAGGCCTCCCTCATAACTGTAAAGATATTTTGTTGATAAACGCCTCGAACAAAGACAGAGCTTTCCGTCAAGTTCGAATGTAACTTGTAAAAGAGTGAAATGATTGCAACTTGGGTCTGGACCTAAACATTATGTTATAATTTCTTCGTCAAGTAGTCCTACCTCAGCTCTGATTAGTAGTTGACCATTAATTTGCCACGGTTATCTACCGTCTCCTTTCCAGCGCTGAACACAAAGCAGCCTTCTGCAAGCAACGCCTGGACACTTCCAGGTTGGGGAATCAAGCGAGCGGCATCCCAGAGACAGCGTGCAGTTCTACGCTAGCACGGTCTACTTCGTCCATCATTAAAATAAGTCTTACAGACAATATTTCCCGTCGAAGAGCAATAATGGAAAAGTGTTGCGCACACAAAAAGTCCATCCTGACACTCCACTTGATTCGGAGTGTCGGTTCCTATTAACTGTACGGTCACCGGTGATCCTGACGTTCTGAATTCATTTGACTAGCCTAAGCAGAGCACATCCTCAAGCAAATCGTCCTCTCTGCTGGCACCTCCCCCTCCCCGCTACAAATGCTATTAGCTAGACGTTATCAGAAGGCTTCTGTAAAATTCGCAGGCCGCAATATATTTTACACAACCACAGAACTTAACATTTTGAAGGAGCCAAAACTAAAAGCCCTTAAAGACACTTGGCAGATTTCTTTTTTCCATACCTCACAGTTCCTAGTTACCCTGCCTTCCTAAAGCCACCCTGCCCCTGCTAGCGATCCTATGTGCCTCTCCACGTTTGCTATAATTAGTTATGCTACACCTTCCCTCAGACAAAAACAGTTCAAGTATCTACGTAACTACCTGCTACCAATATACCGACAAATCGCCCCAGGTAACGGAAATAATAAGCTCAAACACATAAAAAGTTGTTTTTAAAGTTATCAATAAATTTTAACACGTGTATTATCTCAAAACTAGTGGCGATAATTTTGCATAAACTCGCACAATAGTTTCTGTCAAGTGATGTGCACCCTGTAGAAATGCAGGGGCCGAAAGTGTGGTATATTTTACTTGGCAATGCGTCGAATTTGCATGGAGGCGTGGAAAGTTGTGTGATGTGCGTAGCGCTAGGTGCTCGCCACTGTTTTCTCACTTGACCATGAGATTTCATTCGCTAACTCATTAATGCGCAGTCAAAAAAAAGCGCTATCGGCGTAAGTCTTCCAAAATTTCCTTTTGAGTAGAGCTGTGCTGTCAGGTTTGTTTGCTTCAAAACGCAATGAGCGTTTTGTGTGTCGTTACAAAAGGCAGACATAGTTGAGATGTGAGTGTAGGGTAAAGCAAATGGAAACAGAAACAAAGTACGATCAGAAAATTAGTGCACATAGTGCAGGTCAATTAGTGTTAAGATAGCCCATGCTAGGAGAATAACAGGGGTGGGGGAAGAGAAAAAAAAGGGTGCAAAACTCCATATTATTTACACTATATACCTAAGTGATTGAGGATTAACGAAAGAGGTGCTTAGTCATTCAAGGGTGTGTATCTATTAGGTATAAAAAGTGAAACGGGGTTTAAACGCCATGAACCGTCAAAACATGCGGGATTTAAATAAATAGGGGTTCGGTGCATTTTGACAATCCAGGAATCATTTTGGAAAAAAAAATCAAAGTTGTTCACAAGGGATCAACAAGAGTCAACAAAGGGCATTCTCTGAAAGTCTAATCTAAAGGGGTGGTTAGACAAAAGAAAGCGACTAATGTTTCAGATCTATGATTACAGTGAAGTTTGATGGTCATACTGAGGTTGGAAGTAGGAACGGACATTCCGTATTTGAATGTGGGTTGGGGGTGTCGGTGGGGGTCGGGGTGGGGGGCTGGTAAAGGGGATGTATACGAAACAGAGAGAATAACTAATTTTGTCGGATCGGGTGTTAATGGGGGGTTAGTAAGTGAAATCCCGTATGCGGGTGGATTGAGTGTACCTCTAGCCTGTCTGTCCTAGGCATTTTTTGCTGAGCGACCACTGTCTGTTGAACCATACTCAGAGGGCCAGTGGGGTCGGGGGCGACGGTCAGCGGCATAATCGGCCCAGGAGAGAAATAAGGCGAGAACGTGCTTCCTATTTGGGGTACTCCTGCGAGGTACGTCGTCGTAGCCGCCTGCGGAAGAAAATGTTTTCGGTGATTAGAATGAAGTATTTTCAACACATTGATACGAAGACACAAGACCTATTACTGTCTGTACGAACGACGTTCACGTGCTAGGGCTGGAGAGGAACGGACTATAATATAAGTTAGCACTCTGCGGGCCTTCTATCACTGCGAAATTTGCACAGCATGCACCAGTGTCATACTTGCGGGTGTACTTCCATTGTTCTCCACTCCTAATGAATGATGATTTGGAAGTGAGCTGGCAGCACGCAACTGTAAGCAGGCTTGGCTTATTTCTTAATGAATGTGACTGAACCATCGGGGAAAAGCGAAAAAAAAGTTTTAAAAGTTTAATCCGCCCAACGTGGGGCTCGAACCCACGACCCTGAGATTAAGAGTCTCATGCTCTACCGACTGAGCTAGCCGGGCGCTGGTAGCGCCGGGGATCATTATCCCCACACATATCGAGGGAACTGGTGCCTTTACACAGGAAGCAGTGGTAATGAACTGAAATCCTCGACCGCATGATACTGTGGCCTCATGCGAGGCAGGCGGAGAGCAAATACATTGGGCAGAAGGTTGTGTGTCACATGAATCAGTATCACACTGGGATGAAGAACGACAACATGGATTCCTGTGGAGTGAAGAATACTGAGAGGAAGTACTGCCACTACAGAGAGGCTTAAGGGCTGACCTGATGCTTAATGGTTGCAAGTCGGAGCCTCAACACTCAAGCGTAAATTTTATTAAAGTTTACGTATCTGTTAGGTGAGTCCGTCTCCTCTGGCTGGTGTGTTGCTGGTGGCAAGCGCTTTAGATGTAAAGACATCATCGTCTGGCCGTTAAGTCAGTACTGGAGTCAGTCAGTTGGTCGTGGTCAAAAAGGAAGGTAAAACGGGATGATGGAGGGTCAGGGAAGGGTCGGGGAAGGGTCGGGGAGAGGAGGTCATGTACCTCAGGGGAAAACCCCTAAGGTGAATGGAACGTCTTGAATGATCTGTCAATTGTGGAATTTCCGTCTTTTTTCTGTAGGGTGGTCTGTAAATCCGTCAGTTGGTTGTTTTCGTTTGTGTAATGTTTTGAGTGGTGTGAATATGGTGTCGCATTTTGTGTTGATTTGTTCATTTATGATCTGTCCATTGAAGTTTTTTTGTTTGTAAATTTCCATGTTTTCTAATATGTTCAGTTTTCGTCCTTTGTATTGTTTGTGTAGTAAGGTGGTACAGTCCTGTATTTTGGTAGGTTCATGTCCAGTTGTTTTGAGATGGTTAGCAAAGTTTGAATCGTCTTTGTTCCAATTAAGAGATTTAATGTGTTCTGAGTATCTGGTCCGTATTTTTCGTCCTGTCTGTCCTGTGAATTTTATTCCTTGGAAATTGGTGTTGTGCTAGATCAAGACACATATCACTCATAAGAAATTGTTTGGCAAGTTATGTATGTTTAACAGCAACTGGCGATGAGATTTACCATGTAGTCACTTGGCCGAGCAAGCTGCTTTTTCCTATTGTCTTCATAGTGTTCCGCGTCTAATAGGATTTTGACCTGAAATCTTCCCAGACACATCTAGTGCTTTCTTTCCCCTAGTGTGGGCACAGCTGGTGGACCCATTGCTTTCATACTAGATCCACCACTTGTGCTTGTGCAGTAAGGTAGGTACTCCTGTCTCCTCACTCGCAGGTCAGCCCAGTGATTGTTGCCCTGGTCCTAAGGACAGGACTCCACCGCAGCACCTTGGAGCAGTGGTTAGAGATGCTTGGAGAGAAGCTGACTTAGGCAAAAATTACAGCAATCACGAGCTCCGATCCATTGCCCAACTTTCGTCGAATTATGAACCTTTGTCTATACCCACTACACTGTGACCAGTACCTATAATAGTACCTATAATGGGAGTCAGGCGGTTCATGGTCTAAGGAGCAAGACAAAGCGTCCATCACATAGCTCGACCGAATTTCATCTCTGTGTCAACCGAATCAGACCCCTACTCTTGGAAACTGTGGTCAGACACTTGCGAATCCGTAACAATAGTCCTCCAGGCTGGCCTGACATTGAAGAACCCTCAATGAACCCGCACAATACTTACGTTAACACAAAAGCACAACTCAATCATCGTGTACTTACGACAGCAGTAGGAACTTGTCCAGGTACGACCGGCTGCCCAGGGGTCAGACCCATTTGCTGCATAACTGCGTTCTTCAGGGCTAAGTGATTCCTTCCGTTGATAAGAAGTTGATCCTTAAGGTGCTGAGGCGGGTGGAAGTATTTGCAAGGTGGTTTGTCACGGTTACACCGACCCTGAAAAAAATCAAAACGAATGAAAATTAATAATTTTAAACTACGAAGGTCTTTCATAAAATACAGGGTGTGTACCTCATGTTGTGTATTACTTTTCAACATAACCAAACTATTACATTTTGTGAACCTCGGAAATTAGTTTCGAAATGCCGTCGTCATACAAATTTCCCCAATTTCTTTCGTTCAGTTTTTGACTGCTTCCTCGGCCTCCTCGACCGCGATGAGGCGATTTCTGACGAGTATTCCATTTTTGAAGGTTTTGGTCAGGAAGTGTTCAGTCCAGGTGTAAGGTGGATCTTGACATGTTGGGAACCTTATAGTGAATCTCGTTTTCGACAACCTCCCACTACTGACTCCCTTCAGATCTCATCCTTTTCAGAGGACTATCCCCTTTCGGATTAGGATCGCTGCCCTTCGTTTGTTCTTGATATCAAAACCTTGTTTTGTTCAAGAAATTGTTTTTGAAGCTGTGATTCTAGCTTCTAGACGCAAGGGGAAAGGATGAAGTGCTGTGGGATTTTCTTCAACTGTTACAGAGCTTCAGCAAAAAGACAGGTACACTATGTATCTATCTGCTTTCGAGTCAATTCTTTTGCCGTTATCTTATCCTTCCTCCTGGCCCACTAGCGGGTAAAGGGGGTCGTTGAATTTACAACCAGTTGAGGCCCCATATCGTTTTTATAGGCCGCAAAGTAATCAGTGAACGAGCCCCAAGGGATGCGTTTTTGGACGGAGGGTGTTGAAAAAAAAAATCAACAGGAGCTACGCATCACATAACTTTCCTTAGCTCTACGCAAATTCAATGGTTTTCACGGCTTTTGCAACTATTCGCAGTGACGCGTGAAAGTAATCCTTTCCATGAATGCCCTCTGAAGCCCACTTCTCCCTTTGAAGAGAACTGGGGTTAGGAGCAGATGGAGTCGCCATGTTGCACCACTGCTCCTGAACGAATTCAAGACCAGTCCCATATCGAACCACAGCGTGAATGTACGCACATAGGACGCTATGTGGGAGGCCTAGCCATGTACGAACAGCAGAGCGCACCGTTCTATCGAGATTTATAGCCGTTTATAGGTCGGCTTTGGGAGCAAGTATGTCTGAATGAGGTGGAGCGTCTGCTGTGGCTTCAGTAGAGCCCTGGAAACTTTCCCAAGATTATCACCAGTGTCCTCGCAGCTTCCAGCCGAGGAGGTTGCACCGAGAAATTCGATCCCAAGGTATGCCACATCTCGAGGACGCCCAGAATTTGCCAGTCGCGTTATCAGACGCACACAGACCATTTTCCCAAGTGTTTTTCGAACTCACTGAAGGCTCTAAAACGCAACATTTTTTGTTCAGCCGATTACATAATGGCTGTTCTCATTTTGGATGGGATCACACATAAGGCGGCGAATTAGAAAAAGAAGTATTTTCATTTTCTTTTCATAAGATCAAGAAAAATTTTTGGTTTTATCCGTTTTTTTCTTTTATTATTATTATAATTACTGAACACTTTGTCGTGGGATGTGGTTTTGTAGTGCCGTCCATCCCCTAGACTCGCCTGCCACAAACGAAAACCAGCCAGAGTGGAAACCTTCGTTATCATCGTATCACTTATCTTCGTTTGTTACACCTCGCTATACCTACCATTTTATTTTCTACCACCACCAACTATTCCAGCTACCAAATTTATTCATGAACATTCTACTACTTCCATTTCTTCAGCATCAGCTCATCCGCAGACATGGAAACAAACCCAACCAGCTCGTGAGTTATTCGTTGGTGAAAGAGGTGTATCATTTAACCAAATCATCTCCAAAGCAACATTTCATTTTATTAATTTATACGTTACGTTTTGGACCTTCACATTCGGGATTTCGCCTTCTTGGTGAGGCACTTAGAACACGCGTATTCCGAACGAAACTAGTTTTAATTATCACGTTTGGGGTACAACTGTCTAGGAAACTCAAACTAAGCCTCTCCCCTCGACGGCACTAAATAGCAGTAGGTTTCAAAACTGAATAATTGCAGATATGGAAACTACATATGAGAGCATTGACAATTACGCATGCAACAGACGGACAGAACGTTGACAACTGCTACATAGGAGTGGACGATATACATCAATGTTTTTTTTTCGAGGCATCGAAAAGGCAAACAATCACCCCCCCCCCCCAACCACTGTAAGGTTAATAACTATTTTATTGGTCTTTTTCAATTACATTATTTAACACTCGCAAGGTGTTTCGTCAAAAAGCGGTATGAAAAGCCCGCCAATATTATAAAGGTCAGTGCAACCAACCCTTACAAAATATAAATGCATTTGGCCGACTGAATTGACCCGCCGTCTCTCTCTTACTTACTGTTAGTTGCGGTCTCTGGCTTCAAAAAGCATATTTATTTAATTTTTGTATTAATTATATACCTACTCAGCATGATTCAGAATTGATTTTAATAACACTACTGCTACATGAATGTGAGGAGCACTCCCCCCTTTCTTTCTTTAGTTTACAAGAAGGCTGTGAGGGGTTTACTGAGCAGCTAATGGCGACACAGAAGTGTTGTTTGAGTACGTGAAATAAAATTAACTATAAAAGGCAGTTTCTGTAGATAGTGGAGTTGGTGACCAGAAACATCATTCCATCACATATATATATATTATCAGGAGATTGGAGAGTTCATTTTTTTTTACTGTTCATTATAGTTTCTCCATCACAAAAATCCGCTTAAAAAAAAGTTTATTAACATTTTCCTGTTTAGCGGCATATTAGAAATAGCCCCCTGCTTATCAAGACAACGCTTTCAATAGCCCATCGACATAACTTCCTTTTCTACTTCGTACATCCAAGGAAAGTAAAAATCGTTGATGTTCTCTTCGAGCTCTTTTCCGGCACATCCCCATTTTCAGCTCTCGTCTTCCGACCCAAACTCTGTAATTAACCAGGCCCCATAAGGCGATAAATCATAAATCGAAAATACAGTAGATATTGTGCAGTTACTGTACGTATGGTACATCCACAACTTTTAATTTCAGGACTTTCCAACATTTTTTGACAAATTTTCCAATCTTCGGTCGCCTTTTTAATTATTTTCAACCTGAAAGTTTTGCACAATCGGTTCCCAAGCGCTTCGACTGACACCATTCAGTGTTTCTTCGGATTTCTGGTGATTTATCAGAAGCCTATGGATTCTCCATCAGTTTTAAATCGTTGCTGAGTTTTATAAATTTCGTTCGACCACGTTCCGCTTGTTCTGTCTCTACTTTCAACTAACTTCAAGGAAACAAATTGTGTTTTACACCTGTTGGCGTGACATAGGCGTCTCGCGGGCTTGCCGTACTGAGGGCTACTCGTAATGATATCCTTTGCATGTTCATTGTTCACAGTTACGAATTCGTGGAGGCTAACCTGCTCGTTCGAAAACACCCGGAAGTAGTAGTTCTGAAAACTCGCCCAACATCTTCTTTTTGTTACAATTTGAAATTGAGTTTGTTGTCGCCCTTGTGTCAATATTGAACTGCAAACGTCCTCTCATTCTCTTCTCTATCCTTTCCTTTCCTTAATTTTTTCGCAGTTTTACGCTCACCCAGCCTCTGCGCTTATTAACACCTATAAAAAACAATAATCCGCTTAAAAGAAGTTCTCCAAATCTGAACTCAGTTTGAGATCGATTGTTAATTTCCCGAACATGTACATTCGATTTTCTATCCGTTTCTCCACTGTTTTCAATTGATTCCATGATGTTCTTTTCAAGATTTCCTGCAATTGGCATGCCATTGTCAACGTTAAATAATGCATTCCTTGTCAGATATTTTTATTTCCCATTCCACTTTTGCATGATTTCTTATTAAATTTCTATGCCATTTCCCGATTTGTGCAATTTAGGAAGAACTTTCATGCAGTTCCTCAAAATTTTTTTAGATTTCCCAACCATTCTCTTTCAACTCTGTCGTTTTCCAACTTTTTAGTTAATTTCGACCGTTTGTGTTCATTTGTTTTTTTGGTGGTGCTGGAGTGGGTTTTAGGCATTTTTCCCCAGATCGGAGGAATTAGACGGGTCTAGCAGGAACTCGATTAATCGCCCTCGCCGCTGGTTCGAAGTCATTCAAAGTCCTCCGTCGGACAATAGCAATTATCAGACCTCACGGTAAAGGCGTAAGGGACCGACCGAGGAGAATTGCTGATTTTGAAGGATGTTTTGATTTTCCAGGCCGCCGCTTTTCGAACGACAAAACGACAGAGCGGGGATCCTCGAATAGGGGGGGGGGGGGAGTTTTGGGTCGAAACCGAGCCTGAGAGACGAGCTCTTTGGAATCGCTTTCAAAAGCGAGAAACAGAGGATTGGGGTTCTCGAGCGTCGCTTGCTTGCTTGCTCGACCATTAACTGGATTTTCCGAAGCTTTCCCCTCCAGCCTCCGGGAGCATCTCCTATTTATTGCGCAACTAGTGATTGAACGTCCGGCAGGGACGGGAGGGGAAGAAGGCAGGGCGCTTCCTTCGGCTCTGCGGTCGTCGACACGGCTGTTGTCCTCCCCGTTTAATGGCTCCCTCTTCAACGGGAAGTGGTCCTCCAACAAGCGAAACACGTCAGCAGAGTCGTCTCTCCGCTCAAATTGAGTAGGTTTCAACCGAAGAATTTTCAGTCAACGGGTGGCTATTGTGATTCAGATGGCATAGAATTGACGACGTTACGTCACTAAGAGCCGCTTTCCAAAACGTTTCAATACGATTCATTAAACACTGGAGATTTGTTTTGTCAAGGGTTGATTGGATTTCACCGAAAACTATCTCCTGCGACGCATCACACAGCATTTCTCAGCCCTATTAACCAATTTTTAATGGTTTTCGACGAATCCAATCTATTTTTCAATCGGTTCATACAACGTGGTAAAAACACTACTTACTGAACACTTTAAAGTAACCTAAATTCAAAAAATACAATCATTCGCGCATCTGCGGACAAGATTCAGGGAAATCAGTTCAAATTTGACTCAGCTGTGAGCCAAATTAGCACACAACTAACTATAGCTATAATAATGATCAAAACATACACATTTGGGTTTTTCAAAAAACTGTAACAATTTCTGTATAATTTTTTATGTGGATCAAATTCACACCACGGAACGCAATATATTAGCAACGATTTGGACGAAAAGCAATTTTTCCGGAGTTTCTTCATCATCTTGCTTATATGGCAGCGTTTTTAAACAAATCGCAGTGGTAGTCGAAAAAATTGTGAAAATTCATACTGATATGCAAATAATGATGATACTAAAACAAAAATAAGGGGGCCGTATAAACTCCGCTAAATGATACACTGCACTATCAGAAAAATTGGGGTGTTAGTCCCGCAAACTACTTACACGTTGAGAGTATGATAACGCTCATAACATAACTAAGAGCAACCCTTGAAATTCCGGAATATAAACCACCGCTATTTCACCTACTAACGTCTCTCACCGGATAATTACAAAACAAAAAACCCTGCAAATTATTACACAATGGTTTATTATTCTCATGAACAGCTTGACCTAGTATTACTGCTCCCCCATCCCATTCGATTCAGCATTGAGTACTAGTTAACCATACGAAACATGTCCTGGCTACAATTGAACTACAGAAACAAAACGTCTGATGATGTTGCCCCGTCGGGTCGGGGAAATTGGAACGGGGGCGCTTCGAGCGAACCCGTTGCGAGGCGAAAGGGGAGTTGAGCCGCCCGCCCGGCAGCGTTGTGAGGCGAGGACGAGGCGGGTTGTTTTTGATTGAGACGGGAGGGAGGGAGGGACTTCAAACGACGAAACGTTGACTTCCGCTGTAGTTCCCGCGTTGTACTGCGTTTCGTTAATTTTTTTAACCATTTTTTGCCCATTACAACCACGGGCTTCGTCCGATCGGATTGCCGAGACGGCGGGCACAACTAGATACCAAATCGGATTTTTGTGCGAAAGAACGAATTTTTCAGACCACGTTAAAGGCACAAAACGGCCCGGACGGCGGACGGACATTGCAAATTTGGAATCTCCAAGTCGTGAAACGTAAAGTATCAAATTTTGAGGGGGGGTTGTAAAAAATTTTTCGTGACCGAAAACATAGGGTTATTATTCACAATGAATAATAAACCAAAACACGGTCCTTTCCCAAAATATCGAGTTCACAGTCACACAAATTCTCTGAGCACTGATCACTCTACGATCGCTGTGACAGAAGCAGGAGCAACTCAATAAATTCTGGAACTTTGAGCGCCTCCCGTTTCAATACTCTAAATGTAGAACAGATTTGTCGTGAAGGTTGAGGGATAAAAATCGCTCTACGGACGTGGTGTCGAGGAAGGTTGCGTGATGCGTAGAGCGAGAAATTTTATAAGCTGGTAACTTAGAAAAAAAACGCTGCAAATTATTACACAACGGTTTATTATTCGGATAATCAGCTTGACCTAGCATTAATGCTCCGAGACCCATCCTGTTCGATTCAGCATCGAAAAATATCATAATGAAACCCAAAAAAAGGCCGAAAAGAACTGAATCGTAATATTAAAATAAACAAAAAAACACGAAAGTATCTAGAAAAAACTGAATTTTAATATGAAAACATGCACGCTAAATACTAATATCAAAATTTAACCAAAAATCTATGAAAAAAACATAATGAGAATGAAACGAAAGAATCTAAAAAAATTGAATCGTATTAAAACGAAAACGTCGGGGAAATTGGAAGAGTAAGGCCGCACTCGCTCGCCTCGAGAGCGGTTGGTTTTTTAATGAGACGGGCGGGGCGGAGGGAATTCAAACGACGAAACGCTTGTAGCTCCCGCGTTGTACTGCGTTTCGTTAATTTTTTTAACCGTTTTTTGCCCATTACAACCACGGGCTTCGTCCGATCGGATTGCCGAGATGGCGGGCACAACTAGATACCAAATCGGATTTTTGGGCGAAAGAACGAATTTTTTAGACCACGTTAAAGGCACAAAACGGCCCGGACGGCGGACGGCGGACGGGGGACGGGGGACGGGGGACGGCGGACGGACATTGCAAATTTGGAATCTCCATGTCTTGAAACGTAAAGTATCAAATTTTGAGGGGGGGTTGTAAAAAATTTTTCGTGACCGAAAACATAGGGTTATTATTCAGAATGAATAATAAACCAAAAGTCAACGTCATCATCAGAAGTTCTTTATTCGACCTCGTTTAAGGAGCGACTAGTCGAGAGTGACTCACAACGTTGAACTTGTTACACTCCTATCCGGTAGTTAATGTATTCGTTAATAATCGTCTTCATTTATGACCCATTGTAGTCGCCCGTCTGAGACATACTCTAATCTCTTCGTAGGAGTTTGGTTACAACCGAGAGAGCTGCAGCTTTCCTTCCCGCCAACTACAGTAGTTCATAAAACGGTCTCTTTGGAGGTCGGTCGTGAAGTATAACAGATCATTTTGAACTCACATCAGTTGCTAGTTTGGTGCCATTTGAATTGCATCGTTTTACACGTCATTTGTTTGCGCGATTGGGAAATAACGGCTAAACCAAATCGACTCAAACACGATATTTAGTCTGGAGGTCACCTTGGGACCCCGAAATAAGGGCAAAATTAACTATAGCTATCATAGTAATCAAAACGCCAAATATTTTCTTCTCAAAAACGACTCCCGCGATTCTGAATCAATTTTTATCATGGGTAGCAACAAATGATAGAACAGTACTGTGAACATTTGCGAACATATCGAGAGGAGCAAAATAAAATATCACAAACTTTGACAGAAAGCGATTTTAGGGCAGTTTTTAATCGTAATTCTAGCTTATACGCCGTTAGCGCTCTCAACAAAATCGGATTAGTGGTCCTATAAACTGCCTACGCGATGGACTACGAATAGTAGAATAGGAGCACAAAAATAATCGGGGATTCCGGAGTTCAAACATACGTCGTTTGTTTTTGCTAACTTTTTTGTGTAAAATGTGAACACAAATCAATGCCGATAGTCCTAAAATTACCTATACGTTGGTTTATAAGCGAAGTTCGTGGCATAAATAGCAGGAGCTCAATAAATTTCGAAACAGCGCTACTAGTTCGTACGTTTTGGATTAGAAGCTACCACCACCAAGGTGGGAGGGACTTGTATCGATTTTATCGACATCTGTTACTCGTTTTAGCTACTGTTAATTCTTAAAAGGGGTTGAAAGAATAAAGTGATTATACACTTGAAAAACACTATTAACTTTTTACTTTCCTTGGCTCTACAAAGTAGTAAAGAAAGTTATGTAATCGGCTCAAAAAAAATTTAGAATTTTCTTCAGATCTTTACCTTCCAGACCCTCCAGAGCCCGAAAAACACCATTTGGGAAAATGGTCTGTGTGTGTGTGTGTGTGTGAGTGTCTGTGAACGATTTTTAGAGAGAGAACCACCGTACCAAATACATTCAAACTTGATATCCAGCCCGCAGGCACGCCAAAAATAAGAGTATGAACAAAATCCACCGAAAGTTAACTATAGTTATCATAGTGATCAAAACACCAAATATTTTTTTTCTCAAAAATGGCTCTGACTATTTTGATTACATTTTTTATATTAGTAGCTCCCAATATGGCAACTATACCATGAAATTATCATTAGTGGGGAAATGACGAGAGCAGCACAATAAATTACCAAAACTTTCGACGAATTCGATTTTAAAGCGTTTTTTAGAGAAAACAACCGTACCAAATCAGCTGAAACTTGATGTCAAGCGTACTGGTTACCATGGAACACAAAAATAAGGGTATGGGTCAAATCCACAGAATGTCAACTATAGTTATCATAGTGATCAAAACACAAAATTTTTTTTCTTCAAAACGGCCCCAAACGATTTTGATTAAATTTTTTATATTGATAGCTCCAAATAAGGCAATTACACCATAAAATTCCCATTCGTGGGAAAATGACGAGAGCAGCACAATAAATTACCAAAATTTTCGACGCAAAGCTTTTTTAGCGCGATTTTTCCTGTAAACTTCGTTGGAATGTTACTAGAACGTTTAAAAAAATTGGTATTGTAGTCCAATCCAATACCTAAACGGTGAGTGTTGAAAAACGCTCATGAGATACATGTGGTTCACTCCAGTAATTTCTGAATTTCAACTACCACCGTTTCACTTACTACCAGTTCTAAACGTTTTTACCCAATAACTCTGCAAAAGTAATAACTATCCTTCTTAAAAAATTTGTGTTTACAGCCTCATCAATTATCTGTGTACCAATCGCTCAATAATGGTCCTGAAATGAGTACGAGCAGCACAATAAATTCTGGAACTGTAAGCGCTACCGTTTCCTGCTGCTGTGAAGTGTTGTTTGATCAAGTTCAAATGAACTGAGTGGTAAATGAATTGATTAAACAGCATTAGCCATATAGAAAGTGAATTGACGTAGAGCTGAGGAAGTTTGAGTGTTGCAACGCACCAGATATTTTATTTTAAACACGTTGACTTCATACCCGAGAACTCATAATAAAAACCTGCTTAACAAAAAATTTCCTTATTCTTGTTAATCGTTCAGTATCCAACACTACCAATTTTGTTTAAATTTGAAATTGCGATTGATAAAAATAATAAATTAAAAGTAAAGAAAGAAAGTTCATTCCAACGGACCATTGAAGCTTAAAGTATGGTTTGCCATGCAAGGCCACATAAAGAAACTCAATTAAATTACATTTCTGGTCAAATTTGTCACTCAAATTGACTGTGAGAAAACCTATCTGGGAGCTTTCGCTTTCTAGTCGATTTTATAAGAGGAGGATTCGACTTAAGGGGGGACGAGAATTCGGGGATTGAGCGATTTCAGGCTGAATTGGTGAGCGGTTTGGAGAAGATTGACCCTGAGAGATTTCTAGCGATTTAGCCAAATCAGAAAACTTGTCGCTGACACTATCACATCCGTCTAACGTCAGTACCAAGTATTGGCATTAATAGAATCAATCACCGTTCTCATATTTTTTACTGATTGATCGATATTCACGACCCCACACTCGGTGGCCTACAGCGAAATTGGCCACATTCACCCGACGAACTTGCGCCATTTGCGTACTTTGATTTTACAATACTATTTCTTCAGTTTTGGGGAGTAGATTGTCGAAAACAGTTCTAGTAGCATGACTCAGTAGTAATTTCTCTGGAGTTTCCTGAGTGGTGCTGTGTCGACATGAGCTTTTTATGTCGAATGCGCGTTCTGAATGAACATATATGCACTTATTCAACTTGTGATGTAACTATACCAACCCGAAGAACTCGTATCATACTCAGGAAAATATGTTAGCCTCAACACGAACTTTTTGATACAACAATTAGCCGCGTTCCAATTACGTGACCCCCCCCCCTTCCGACAGCTCGAGTGCGTAATCGGAATCTGTCGAATTTCTCAGGCAATTCGCGCTATTGTATCCGGCGGAGGAGATCTTTCCGCGTACAAGTTCGTGCCCGAAAATAAGGGGCGGAGAGAGCGTCGGAGAAAAAGGGTGAAATGAATCAGATGTGTAAACAACGAGGGGGGGTTAGAGGAAGCTCAAAGTGTCCTGCCAATCAGAAGAGGAGCTTTAATACAATCTACGTGTTTGCTCTGAGAAACTTGCCAGATTCGTCCACTCGAACGAGGAGCGATTGTTGAAACACACAACGAACCGGGGAACTGGCTAAATTGAACCGGGAAGGGTGGAGTGGGGTGGGATGGGGTGAGTCAATTCTTCCGAAATAGTAACGAAAATATTTATTCTTCGACTATAAATTTTAAAACCTTTCGAATTCAATAACTATAACAAAAGTGAAAAGCGAGACAGGTGTCAAGTACTCTCCATAGATAGAAAGAACACACAGGCAAACGGTTTTTGTTACTGGTGATGACCTTATCGTCAAAATCGATAACATAAACTCAAATTTAGAGGAAATAAACAATCGTTCTAACTTCGTTTTATCATTTTCGAAGCCATTTCGAAAAGAGAAATCTTCGTGAAACCATCAGTTGCAGTGAAACGCCTTCAGTTTCAGTTTTTCACGCTAACTTGTCAGAAAAAGTTAGAATGCAGAGAGAGTGGTGTAGGTACAAGTTAGGTGTAGAATATGGTTGGGGGGGGGGGATGAAATGGAATTAATGCTCTTGTCTCAAAGGACAGGTTTAGCACTCTCCACAAAAGGAATGGATTAATTACATCTTTTCAGGTCTCTTACGAATGTACAAGGCACAAGAACGAGAAATCCGAACAAATACGCAACAATTATAAGAAATGTCAATAAGGAAAGTCAAAAGAATTTCTAGTGTTTTTCATGAGAGGGACAGTGTCTGAGGCAGACTGGCCACGAGGATGTGATAAAATGAGAGGAGTTACAGGAAAAACCGATGAACAGTAAGGTAAACTCGTGTGTGGGAAAGTACGGTGTAGACTAAGGGTAATCCCAATCTTTGTTGGCTTGAAATATTAGAAGAAAGTTGATTGACAGGGTTGGTTTTGGCGGCTGTAGGATCAAACGATCGTAAAAAAACCAGCGGTCCGAGTCGACCTTGGGTACCTACTTTGCACCAATTCGACTCAAACTGAGCCCACTTAAACAAAAATGCGTTGTGGTCTACATTAACGTAATTTGAAACAAAATTTGAATGAAAGAAATTTACGATATTTTTGAACAACCCACGAAATTCCGGAATTCAAACTACATTCCACAATAATTCCACAAAAAAAGTTGAAAAAAGGTTTTCCGCCACTCCCATAATTGATCGTTTATGCTAGTCACTCAATAAAGGTCGTGAAATAAATAGAAGCAACTCAACAAGTTTCGAAACGTTAAACACCACCAATTTTTTACATCAGGACGTTAATTTTCACCAGGTTCATATACAAACTAAGAAAAATATCAGGTGCGCCGCTTCGCACAACTTGCCTCAGTGGGTTTGTAACTTATTCCACAAACTCAATGTGTTTTTCACTCATGTTCATTTGAAACATCATTTCACGGCGGCAGAAAGCGGCAGCGCTTACAAATCCGGAATTTATTGTGCTGCTCGTACTCGGACCATGAGCAATTATGAGGGTGTAACCGCGATTTTTATTTGAAGAGGACAGTAATCACTTTCCCAGAGTTATCGCGTAAAAGCTACTAGAAATGGAAGTAAGCGAAACGGCAGCGGAATTTCTGGACATGCCCTATGTACCTCGCGAGCATTATTGAAGACTAACCGTATAGGCACTTGGTTGGAGTACCAGGTGAATTTTTCTGAAGAACTTAGTCACATTTGAGGGAAGTTTGTAGGGAAAAAATTACGCTAAACTCGATTTTTGTCGAAACGTTTCGTAATTTATTGTGCTGCTCTCGTCATTTTCCCACAAGTGGAAATTGTATGGTGTTGTTTTCTTATCAGGAGCTGTCCATATAAAAAGTTTAATCAAAATCGTCGGTGCTGTTTTCGAGAAAAAAAATTTGGTGGTTTGAGCACTATGGTAACTATAGTAGGTTTTGAGCGGATTTTGCTCATACCCTTATTTTGGCGTTCCATAGTGACCTGCGGGATAGATATCAGGTTTAGGATGATTTGTCCTTCAATCGCGTTCACGGACACACGTACATACACACGCACGCACAAATCAATTATCATAATAGTGTTTGTCGAACTCTGCAGGGTCTGAAACGTAAATATCTGTAGATAACTCAACATTTTTTCAGCCGATTACATAACTTTCCTTTTTAATTCGTAGAGCCAAGGGAAGCAAAAACAAATTAGTACAGATATAAAATCCGCCGAATTGACGTGGGGGGCCGAAAGTTGCGCAATGCGTCGCACCAGACATTTACTTCGGGTTATCCTCGGGAACTCGCTTCAATCAACGTCACCTCCGCGGATACGATTAACGTCAACAACACCTTCCAACGACGACCAACCCCCTCAGGTTATTTGTTTCGAAATTAAACCTCAACGAAAGAGACGCCTTTTCAAATCCTCAAAACCCCGAGACAGCGCCGGAGGAGATGAGAATGAGAGGGAGAGAGAGCTCGGTTTGACTCGCATTATGTCAGCGGTTGGGCGGGCGTGAAGAAGTGTAGGGGAGGGGGGGTGAAAAGTCATTTTGAGAAAAGGTTCCATTCAGAGCATAATAATCGCCCTTTTCTTGCAACGCAGAAGAGCAATTTTCGATGAAACGGGGAAAAACGAGAGAGAGAGAGAGCGGCGGTTCGGCGATGGCGAGGGGTGGGAAGGAGGAGGGAGAAGAGGGATAACAAATTTACAACGGCAATCATCTTTTAAATGGCTCATTTTGCGTATAATAGCGACAACTAGGGGAAGAGGGAGCCTTTTATCGTCCTATTACGTCAGGTTTCACTTTTCACATTAAACCGTAATGTAGGCTTCTGTATCATTGGAATCTTCTTTGCGGCCAGCTCTAGAGACGATCGTCGTTTCAGTTCTCATTCATTTCTACCTTCGTCGTTCCAGTTTGCGGGTAGAGAGAAGTTTCTACTAGTCGAAAGACCGTAGACATTTCGAGAAAATTACAGCGGTACCCTTGGCATTACTCGTTGACAAATTGTGTTAAAGCGTATAAACATCTAGTGACTGGAGGCAACGCACATATTAGTTTGTTCATTTACTCACACTCCAATGACCAATCACTCGTTTCGCCACAAGTCCACAAAAGTTAGTCATTAGTTTGTTGGTAAACAGTGAGACACGTCAAATCATGCCCACCTCGCAACTGAATAGAACTGCTCAAACCAACACGTGCCTAGCAGCAATTGGACAAAGCGAGAATTGGTACGCACTCATAAATACGCGACTTACAAGGTAGCACAATATTTGAAGCACATACAAGACACGTGAGTTCAACGAAATGGAACGAACGATCCTCAAACACGTGGAAGTTATGGAGGGATGAGCACTCGATTGTGTAAACATGCATGAGACTAAGGATGGCGTTTGAGAGCCAACACCATATTTCAAGGTGGAAAGCAGGAGTTATGGTGCGACGGTTTTTATTAGTTCTTTTTTAAATTTTATTTGGGACGTAGGAAGGATGAACTGCTCCTAGTGGCCCCATGAATTTACTCTGCGTATTGAGAACCAACTTGGAACCGTTTAGCACATAGCATCAGGTTGTCGCACACGCCGCCCTGTAATGGCAGCTCTTCTTCCTTGTTCTCTTCACCCTCACGAGAATCTTGCAGCCCATAGATTCCCATAGATCGGAGCGGCCTTTCCATCCATGTTTTCATTACTGATCCCCGCCCAGGCCAATTCCTCTGAACGCGGCATGGAGCGAACGGAAAACAATGGCGTGAGTGAGCTGTGTGTTCCGCTGTGGGCTGTCAGCCTTCCCACCTCTGGCACGAGAAGATGGCATGGGAAGCATCATCCGCCGTTGCTGTGCAGTGCAGCCTTGTAGCCATACCAACTCTAAGCAGGTTCGCCCTAAATGCTCCATGTCCTGTTAGGAACTGACGGAAGGTAGAAATGTGGCGTCGCTGGAGCCATGGAACAAGCGCTGGAATCAGAGGCCTTGTCCAATGTCCCTTCTGGGCTGTGTCCCACTCATCTTGCCACCTCCCTAGGGTCCTTCCTTCTGGTGGCCATATTTTGGTTGCCCTATTGATTGGTACAGCTGCCTCCACTAGGCTGTCAGAAAGTGGTTTGGTGCAACACTTGCAACACCCACTTCCTAGGTTGGCAGCGTACTCAGCGTATCAGCCCAATAGTGAATGTTGCTGCCAGTGGTCTAATAGCTGCAGTATGTTGACGGTACAAAAATATAGCACAATGATACGTTTTTTAATTGGAAACTGGTGTTGAATGGTTAGAAGAATAATACTCTTTCTTTACACTATACCATAGAAAATTTATCTTTCAAGTTAAAGTACTCGAATACGTATATGTGCAGACTCCATGGAACTGTGTGTACTAATGAATTACACGCCCTTCATTCATATACTTCAATGCTCCCTGAAATATACATTTTACCGTCATCAGGCAACACCCCTTTGCCCGAATTGCACTAATTTCGGAGGAAATACTTTCAGTTGAAGTATCGAGTATTACACAAACTGGACTATCTACTGGATAATCTGTAGGAATATGGTTAATATTCTTTGCTCACTATAAG
The DNA here is from genome assembly GCA_020466155.1 of Pachypeltis micranthus. Taxonomy (NCBI): domain Eukaryota; kingdom Metazoa; phylum Arthropoda; class Insecta; order Hemiptera; family Miridae; genus Pachypeltis; species Pachypeltis micranthus. Next base: position 18,184,155 of record CM035769.1, read on the forward strand.
CTTTCCTTCGAGGTAGTTGAACATCCTTTCTGTGCATTGTTGGAGGTTGTAACAGATAAAGACTTAATTAGTGGGTTAATTATGCCGACAGAGTTCGTTGGGAGAACGTCTTTTGATTTTAGTTCAATCGGCGTATTAGTTCATTTTGAGTGGAGCGCTCGTAAGACCTCAATGTCGGCAAAAAAGCTTCACAGTATTCAACCAGTGGTGTATAACGAGTTCTGCCTCGCTGCAATCTCAACTGATTACCTATTTAATATCTGTCCCTTCTTTCCCGTATTGAACTGGTTGACATTCCAAGTCTGGGCTAAAGCAGCTTTTAACTTTTTGAGAAGCAATTTAATTTTCTTTTCATTGACTACAAAAGTGTGCTCAAAATATATTTTTAAACGCGCCAGCAGTCTAAAATGTTATAAAATCAAGTTGTTACTTGGTTGAACTGGTGGTAAAAATGTATTTTCAGTATTTAAAGTATTTATTTATTTTGAATTTGTAACCCGTTAAGAAATTCCACTTGGATTGTAATTAAATATTTTTTCGAATACAAAATAGTGTAATGCAATACAAGACCCTTGTCACCCGTCGGTGGTTTCTTCATATTCCAGGGGAGATTTGAAGGATACTTCAGATCAGTTGGCAATACAGTAAACTGCATATAGCAATATAAAAATATACCAATACCACGTGTTTCTTCTCACTGTAGCACGAACAAAGGGCTCTAATAATACGATTGTGTTGACTGGGTCGGTAAGGAGACTTGTGTTGAGCCAAAGAAAGATTCTTTTAGCCAGAGGACTAGAAATAAGGGCTTCAAACAACAATATCCGCGACCAAGTCTATCGGAATAAAAGTCTGGTGAAAAGGCTGGATGAGAGGCGGAGGGTTCCGAAAGAATAGGAGAGGGGGGAGGGAGAGAGGGAATAGGTCGAAACTTGATACTTCAAAGTTCTCCTTTGATTGAGGGGTAGAGAAAAGAGATAGAAGGGGGTAGGTGTGGAGGAGAGAGAATACCTTTTCCCTTCCAAGTTTCAAGCGCCTGTATGAAAGATCAACAGCACCTTTCATCCTCCATTCTTGGAGATCAATACACGTAAGTTTGCCGGAGTCGTCATTATTGCTTTTCGTTTATATTGTTGCTGGAGGCTGCTCGTTTTTGAGGGGATGAAGAGCATTTTCAAGGCTTTGAGCTTCGTCTCGACCCGACAAACAAATAACTGATGAAATGAAAAATTATCTGAAGGAAAAGAAAGCCTTCAATCCTGTTACATTGAATGAAACAATCGGTTCAATTGGAGTAAATCTTCAATTCAGCTCCGGTCCGGTCTTCAATAGATTTAATCAGGTTTTCTTTATTCCTTTTCAGGTTCTACTCAGGAATTACTGGGAAGGTGGAAAGGACACGAAGCTCTTTATGTTTCTTCAAATATAAGTTGATTGCGTCGTAGAACATAGCAGCTGGTGCCTAAAGCTCAAATACGGCTGCCACAAAGCACACAACAATGTGGACATGTATTATCATGCTGCTACGATACAACGTACTCAACACAACGCTGGAGACAAGAGCGAGTTTCACTCGTGGCTTTTTCCTGTGACTAAAAACGACTGTTGGGCATTGAGAAGAACAAATTATTCTCGATGAGTTAAGTGAACCATGTAAAAGTATCCTTTCATCAGGTTAAGTAGCTGGTCGACGATTAGACCACTGAAAAGTACGAAGAACGTAATGTACACCAGGTAGACCGAGATGTGGGATAGTATTATTTTACGAGTCTTCTTGCCGTCGAAAAACTGTTCACGAGGTAAGTGTCAAAAAGGCTGGTTTCTTTTTCAGGCGTTAGACCCGTTCGCGTTTGCTGTTGTGGTCTTGTTTGGTCACTAGAATACCTAACTTGACAAGTTTGACCTCAGCTTGAATAGGACAGAGAGGTGCACGAGTGACTACTGAGTGGAGGATCAAGAGAGTGAGTATCACAAATCTACGAGTGAGTCAGGTATAGCAAAAGCTGGAAAAGTATCGTTTAATTGGGCCTTTCCAGTGGTTAAAGAACATGCGACACTTCAAAAATCCAAAATATTCTCGAGGTTGAAGTGAATCGCTTAGAAGGTAAATTGGCAAATACAGTTCGCGGAAAACTTATTTCATGGCATTTTTGGTTTTGATAAATCCCACTCATGTGACATAGCGTGTGCTTGAAAATCAAGTTAGTAATCAAATGAGCTACCCACGCGGAAGGAGTTGATATTCACCCACGTCGAAAATCAGGTTATGTTTGGCATAGGCCGAAGTAGTTGGGATCTTGAGCTCTGGCCTTTCCTGGGTACATTCGGGCCAATGGTTTTGGATCCTTTTCTCATGTTTGCTGCGGGGAAGTTCGAGATATGCCTCAGTTGGCTTCTCCTCCAGACAAAGGGGTTAAGTTCGGTTCAACACCTGAAGCGACAACGGACTTTCCAAAATATCTTTCCCTCCCCCCGATTAATCTCCCTCTCCAACACACACAGCTCTTCCCAGTGCTCACACACGCACCTCTAGCAACTCTTGGGCCAGTCACAACTCTACTCACTCTCTCTCTTCTCTCAGCTTCGATCTAGTTTCCCACACAACCAGTTCACGAGTATTCCGAGTCCTCTTGTGTCGTCTTTATACTCAAATTCAAATCACTATTCATTTAACATGCAATACAGTCCTCACTCATGCTCATCGAGTTCTCTTTTACTCCCCCTCTCATGCCCAAAAGTATAGTTATCGCAGTATGGATAAATCCCACTCATATAAAACTAACGTCCTCACAAAAATACAGCTGGTAGTGCAATAAGGTACCAACACGGTGGAAGTTGAGCATTAGTCATAAAATAATAACGAGCGACCGGACAAATTCCGCAATTAAAACTACTGTCGCTTGACTATCTTTTTCTGGAGTGTTTTCAAACATTTGCAGAACAGTAAACACGAACTATCCCCAAATAATCATGCACGACGTAAGTAGGGGCGACGCAATGAATTTCGAAACGTCAGTCACCACTAGTGTCTACCTTCTTTCTATCTTTCATGAACAGGTTAGTCGATAGAGCGGTAAAATTGCTGAATGTACGCGGGACTGTGGAAAGTTGTGTAAGGCGTCGCACGAGACGTTTTTCACTGATTCCAATACGTTCTATACTGTTTGGAGTGAGGAAAGTAAAACAACGGTCGACTATTTTGACTTCGCACCAAAATATGGTTTGGGCGTTTGGCAGGAGAGTCAACGTTAGGGCGGAGGAACAAAAGTAGATACGAAGTCGAGATTTAGAGCGGAGGAAAGTGAGAAGGAAAATCGGCGAGGGGCGGCGAAGGTATTTTGATGTTGTTTGCTTTGCTCCACGACCCCTCACCCTGAGTCAACAGTCGAAATGAAACCGCTCCACTCCCCCGACCCCATACCGCGTCAACCCTGCCCAACTTGGCGCTCCAAACGACTGCAGGGCCTCCACATTCGCGAAGAGGACGCAGAACGTCAAGGGAATCTTCTTCACACAAGACATCACCTGAAACCTCCTTTCCCTACTTCAGGTTACCTCTTCAACGTAGATAAAGCAGGAAGCACGTTTCAGAGAGAAGAAAATAGGGCCGGAGCCCCGGATCCAATATCGTACGTTTCGTGGTTTTACGGAGCCTTTGGGCAGTAAAGTTTTGAAAAATACCGCTATCCGTCTGTATAAGGGAAGCGCTTTATTCAGCGCGGTGCGCTATCGCATCCAGCCATGTGACACAGGATTGCGGAGGTTATGAAACCAAAACGAATGTAGCCTATACATCTGCGCAATGAGATTTTCAACTCCTGGCGTAAACACCATCTTGGGGGAGCAGGAACGGAGTTAAGAAGGCCCGCCCAGAGGTCGAGAGTGGAAAAATCGAAGGACCAGAATGAATTCCATTGCCTCAGTGCACCTCTTTCATCTTGCCTCGTTGACCTTTTTTAGCTCCTAGTTTACTGCTATTAAACTGTAAGTACTTCAATAGGTCAAAAAACATGAAACTGCCTTCAGATTTTCACGTTTTGAGGACTAATGATTCCAAAAACATCATTTTGACATGTGGTCTGTGTGTATCAACATATAGGGAGAACGGCTCTATCAATTGAGCTCATGTTTCAACGCCTCAAACTTCTCTGATCAAAATACAAACTTTTGCCCCACATACATGGTTTACATTCAGTCACTCGAGTGTGATGTCAGGATACAGAAAAAGATAACAGTCAAACCGATAAACCGCCGCTCATTCAGCTCGAATTACCATATACTGGATTGAAAGAACGGGAAGAGAAAACTCTGTCTTTTCGATGGTTCGGAATGAAATGAATTTTGAAAACGGAGCTGAGATAAGTATGATGCACTGAAAGCTGAAAGCAGAATGAAGATTCTCGATCAAACAATTCTCTGTCTAAAGTAACAATGATTTTTTAATTCCCGACCGTACACCACACCTCACTTTCTCTCTCTCTCTCTCTCTCTCTCTCTCTCTCTCTCTCTTTGTCTTAACCAGTCCTTGAAGTCTTTTCGGAATTTATTACAGAAATGATAGCAACCGAGTAGTGAATTCCTCCCCCTCATTGCATAATAAAGTATTTTCTACAGTCTACATCCAGTGAGCGAGGTGAGTGGTCTGGTTAAATTAACATAATTCCTGCTGCCACAACAAAACTGTGGAATACAAATCCATATTCAAACCTCAACCTTCTAACTGCCAAGTCCATGGAGAAGGCAGGCAGATTCGGCGATGTAGCTACTTGAAGAAAGCAATCCAAAAAGAATCCGCAAACGTTTGAAAGAAGGTGTGTATTAAATTAAAAATGTAATTGGTCTCGATATGGCAATAACGACACAGGAAGTGTATCAAGAACACGATATAAAGGCACAGTGCGTGACACAGTTTGATGAAACGTGCAACACGCCCACAATGACACTATCATCATGAGACACTACATCACAGCATTCCTCTGGCTGTTGTCTAACCAGGTCATACACCAAATCTTACTTAGCCGCTAGCCACTGAACATTGGTCGCAAGGCATGACAGAGTAAGGTCCTTTGAACCTAGCCGAAAGGGCTTCTACAAAATCAGTCTAACCAGGTCCCACATTGGATCTTACTTAGCCGCTAAGCCAGTGAACATTGGTCGGAAGACGTGACCGTGGAAAGTCCTTTGAACCTAGACGAAAAGGCTTCTACAAAATCAGTCTAACCAGGTCACACATCAGATCTTACTTAGCCGCTAGCCAGTGAACATTGGTCGGAAGACGTGACAGCAAAATGTCCTTTGAACCTAGACGTAGAACTTCTACAAAATCTGTCAAGCAATGTACATGAACTCAGTTGGCTTCTATCAAGTGGCGTTATCTCTACAACGACACTTCCAAATATTTATGCGATTAACGATTAACGAAAACTTGCAAACTATTAGGTTCCTTTTTTAAACACGGAATACTACTTTTGAGGTAAACTCCCGTGTATTTAAATGTATCTGACTAAAAATGCGTTGAAACTGTAATTTTATTGGACGAACACAGTTTCGTACATAGACGTTTTCTTATTTTCTGAGTCCATTTTGCAGTTCACTAAGTAGAATATCGTAATTTCGTATTGAATGTTTATGGAGATAATTGATAATTGCTTAACGTTTATTTCGAATAATGTTTATAGACAGGAAGAGAGGGCTTTACGGCCCTAATCACCTCGTGATTGAACGAATAAAGCCGTTAAATTAACCTCTCTACAACCTTCTAAGTACTCTGAGAGTTACCGTTTCCAGCTTCAGTTCAACTCGAAACCACCGGCACACCTCGGGCCCAGTTCGCACTCTTGAGCTCTCAGTCGCATGTTGAGTGCGATATTGAACTCTTATACTCATTTCTACTTCTCTCAACTGTTCCTTTTCGTACTTCAGTGTGTCTCTCTCTCTCTCTCGTTCCGTACATAGATTCCTGCGTGAAGTACGAGAATGCCCTTGATAAGGCACCAGCAACCAGCTTTCAAAATTCACGAGCCCCCATTTGTGGAGGGATAGAAGCGTCGTATTTCATCGTAGATTCAACCCGAACTTGTTGGTCCCCAAACAGCATCTGCTATCAGTAAACCCCTACGAGCGCTTGAGAGAACAATCAGATTCAAAAAGGGGAGAAGGAACGGAACTGTTTAAACGGCTCTGAATCATCGTGAATGAACGTCGAATTCAAATCGAACGACTGAACAGTTCGCCGGAGGAATTGGCTTGAAACGTGGCCGTGAATTTATCGCCTTGTTTGGCAGAGCGATCTGTAGCCGGGAAGAATTGGAATGGTGAGGGGGTAGAGAAAAAAAAATCCCCTAATTATGCGCCCCAGTTAACCTGGCGGCACGGGGGTCACGCAGAGCAGGCGATGAACAGAGACGGACGGAGCGGAGTTCCTATTGATTGACAGGAGAGAGAGAGGGAGAAAGCGAGAGAGAGAGTGGGAGAGAGAGAGAGAGAGAGAGAGAGAGAGAGAGAGAGAGAGAGAGAGAGAAGTGAGAAAAAGGGTTGGAGGAGGAGGAGGACGAGGAACTTGTTTAAATGCTAATGGAGAACATGAATAAACCAGATGTGCCCATCGAGGGAGAGAAGCTGTGCTCCGCATCTCTTCACTTGTACCTTTTACCTCAAATGTTACTTAATGTCACTGTATATAAATCCACTGGAAACCAGAGAATTCCCAAGGTTGAAAATAACTCCACGATATAGCGTCAAGATTTAATGAGCGAATTGCTATTTAAATCCTCTAATTCGCTGGCGGAAAAGCGGAGATACAAAATACGCTTGACTCAGCGTGGGCTCTTAGTCGCCAACAAAATACAATCGTCGGCGCTTCGCCACAGATTACCATCTGTAGTGCTGCATCGACACGCTATTCCTATTCTTTCACCTTTTCCTCCGACATGAATTTCAAAACCAAGGGCGTAGAGCACATATGACTAAGTTGATTCAGCAGCTCCGGAGTAAAGGTGAGGAAGGTCACTGATACATTGCCTTATGGAATGGTTGAGCGTGAGAAGAATTCCAATACACAGCCCCCGATCGACTGCAAATGGCGTTCGCGAGCAAACTGCATGGTCTGAAATTTGTTTCTCAGCAAAGCGCAAATGGAAAATGCGAATGGAATAAATGAACATAATTCCTCTAGGAAAACCGAATAAATAATAAATATTAGAAAGATGTGTGATTGAAATACGATGATATGACTTTGATGAATACAATTAAATAAATAAATCTGTGTTCGTAAATGTACTAAATCTAACTGAAGATAATGGCACCATAACATCAATCGACCAAATGCCTTTTACAGCTCACTTCATTAATTTAAAAACCCTGCAAATTATTACACAATGGTTTATTATTCTCATGAACAGCTTGACCTTTTATTACTGCTCCGAGACCCATCCCATTCGATTCAGCATCGACAAATACTAGTAAGCCATACGAAACATGACGTGACTACAATGGAACTACGAAAACTAAATATTCCCTCGGCGCGAGGACCTGTAAACGTCTGTAGGCATTTATGATCCAATGTAGGGGTGTGCAGAGGAAGTGGCCCTAACCTTCCTCCGCCCCATCAGGCAAAAAGAGTCGAGGAAATTGGGACGGGGACTTCCAGGGAACCCTTGGCAATTGACACGACGTTGCGAGGCGGGCGGGCGGGTGGTTTTAATGAGACAGGAGGGAGGGAGGGAGTACTAACGACGAAACGTTGACTTCCGCTGTAGTTTCCGTGAGTTCTTGCAATTAGTTGACTCTAATAGTTACTGCAATTTCCCAATACGCCTTGAAAATACTTTGATAATAATATAATACCTTGAAAAGGATACGAAACACAGCTTATTTGCGATTATACTGCGTTTCGTTAAGTTTTTTTAACCATTTTTTGTCCATAACAACCATGGGCTTAGTCTGATCGGACTGCCGAGATGGCGGGCACAACTAGATACCAAATGGGATTTTTGTGCGAAAGAACGAATTTGTTAGACCACGTTAATTAAAGGCACAAAACGGCCCGGACGGCGGACGGACATTGCGTACTTGGAATCCCCATTTTTTGAAATGTAAAGTATCAAATTTTGAGGGAGGTTTTAAAAAAATTTTCGTGAGCGAAAACATAGGGTTATTATTCAGAATGAATAATAAACCAAAACGGGATTGAGGTACCACTGCATTTTATAATAACTTTAGGAGAGAACTTGAGAGACATCGACACTTTACTGCACAAGGGAGAAAGGATTGAGTTCACGAATAAGAGGTCTATACTATCACGCTTGAGTCACAACATAGATTTGAATAGTTATGAGTACGAGAGACTTACAGCTTACATGAAACAGCGGGGGGGGGGGTTCTGGATAGGTGAACTGGGCGAGAGCAGAGAGTGAGTGTTTAACTGTCTGAGGGTTAGAGCAGGGATGCCGTAAAACCAAGAAAATAAGGGCTGAGAAGTAACATGACGGAAGAGGGTGTGGAAAATCATCAGAGGAAAAATACGTTATCGGCTCAGGTCATACTTTGTGCAGGCAGAAAACAAATTTTTTGTTCACTTCCACGTAGGTTTTGCAGAAAACTAAGGGCAACTAAAACTTACCAAAAAGAACAAAAGTTAACAAACGTCTCTTGTTAAGGATTCAGAGGTACATGCTCAAGACAATTTGAATAAGAACCGAGGAGGGCATATATATACATGTGATAACAAATCACTTTTAGGCCAATAACTTGCAAAAAAGACTTTAATTACGATAATAAACGGGCCGCGGAACTCCCTGTACCACAACAAAAATAACACTGTCCTTTACATTGGCATCAACCTCCATCTTGGGAAAAATCTGGAGAGGGGGCTTGAGTCAAAACCACCCGAGTCAAAACACCTTCCCTCAATATTTGAACTTGGTGGTAGGGTGAACCGCAAGACGACCATTCATGGTAGGCCCAGAGTTGTAAGGCTCCTGTCTCCTTCTAATTATTATCCTTCACAAATGTAACATTGAAGAATAAGAAGATCCTCTCAGCGAAAAGGCGACAGTATATTCCGGTAAAAAAAATAATAGTGTAGGTCAAACACTATACTCAATGTGTTTCACACAAAACGTAATGGCACGAGGTTAGGGAGGTTGTAAATTGATTGCTTCCCATCCCGTCGGTCTTTGGAGAATTCGCAGGATGACATTCGTATTGATCACCGCAGGCTGTCCCCTTCGAGAACGACACGGCGAGAGTCGGCCCATTTACTGCCGAATTGGACAATTGTCGAGCAAGTGTAGCGCGGGAAGTGTGTTGCGTGGAAGCTAACAAGGGAGGGGTTTGGACAGGCTGGAGGGAAAAGAGCATTAACTAAATTAGTGTCTGAGTGAGCCAGTCCCTTCATTTAGAAAATTAGACTCGAAACCTCTCCGCCAACCCTTCAGAGTCAGAGATCTCTTAGGCTTTTCTCATTACCCTTTCGCTCCTCGTCGTTTTCCCCGATATGATGTAGTCGGTGACCATCTTCACTTGGCATCGCCACCTGGCAACCCTCGTCTGGGCGCACTGCACCTCTTCCAAGTTAATGGCATAGACTTCTAGGAGTCAGATACAACCCACCTGGTGTATTCCCATAACAGTTCCACAGGAGGGGTCGTGTAATATCGGCTGGCTTCAATCTTCACTTGCCAGAGGAGCAGTCATTGCCCTTAAGTTAGAACCACCAATGGGAACCCCTTTCGCAAAGTGAAGACACTTGTGTTGTTATGAGCCTCCAAACAACGCGCAATTGAGGCGTCTTGATTGCAATCATCAAAAGACCGGCTTGGAGTAGCATCCCCCGGGCAACGTTCGTTTTTCCTTCCGTCGCCGATCTTTAAAACACCGGGGGAAGTCCCAAGTCGTAGTTTTACCACAGATGAAGATTTTATGTTTGGCGCAAGCCAACACTACCACCAGTCTCTACTGGGCATTCCATCATTAAGCTAGTTTCCTCCAAAGTCCCTTACCCAGTTTGAAGAGCACTTGGATTATAGTGTTTGATTTGAACTCGGAGGTGTAGGACTGAGTCTAGATGGAAAACAGTGAAATCACAGTAAATATAGTGAGTCATATCCTACTACTTCCTAATAGCAAAAGTTATCACATCTCCTCCGCCTGCGCCTTATTTCCTATACTGCCACACGCCTCACCCCAACCACTCATCACCTTGACTCGCTGTGTCATGCCAATTGCCTAGCGCCGTCTAGAAATGTCAACATCCGTTGACTCCTTGCAGTCAGGTCATGTTTCGTGTCGTTTACTAGTATTTTTCGATGCTGAATCGAATGGGATCAGTCTCAGAGCCGTACAGAAGAGTAAAAATTCAATAACGGTAGAGTGATAAATTGCAGCATTTTTTGATTTTCTTGTAAATACTGTGTTGATCAATATTTTGACATAAACTGGATCCACTTTAGTCTCAAGTACATGACGACCATTTCGTCGCCTGGAATTTAATTCTATTTTCATTCATCATACAACATCACCATTGGACGATCATTTAAAGCTAAGCATCGCCGATAAAATTTATAATAACATCAAAATACTTTGTTTAAGTTGCTATCATTTCAAACCCCATCCTTCATTCGTGCTTTCTTTTATTTTTATACTTTTCTTCGTCAATACATACAACCCAGCACCATCACTCGATGATAGAACCGATTTATATACCATTATCTTATTAGCTACTATCAAAATTGTTATCCATCGATCGAACATCTGTTGCGAAGGGGGGTTTGGAAATGTTTAGGGAGCCACTGACTCAGGCAAAAATTACAGCGATCATGAGCTCCGACCCAACAGCCCAACTTTCGTCGGATTATGAGCCCTCGTCTTACCCACTAGACTATAATCGCTAGGGTGCCTACAATGGGAGTCACGTGGTACACATCTCAACATCACAATTCTTGAAACCAAACTGGTCACGACATAATTGAAAATGTTTAGTGAAAAAATATCAGGTACTACGCACTACAAAACATTCCTCAGCCACTTACACTCCAACATTTTCATAACTCTACCAACAAGTTGTTCATATGAAAACGGTAGCACTTGATAACATCTGGTATAATCTAGGGGTGGTAAACACTTCAGAATTTAAGAAACTGCCCCCTCCCCCAACCAATACTTCAAGGAACTGTTAACACCCTTTTTGAGTGAGTAATTGCTAATTATATGGCACGTTGATTGTCCCTCAAGTGGGATATGCACGGCAGCCAAACAAGCTATTGTGCCAGTCCTAATGTCTCAGCACAATGCCTAGCCTCCTAAGGAAAGCCAGGTAATTCCTGCAAGAGTTCTCATTGATATCCACCCTGGGAGAAGTGGTACCAAAGACCAGAAGTCCCTCTCTGCCAAATCTCTGGCACTGGGCCACGACATGCCAAGGGGTGTCGACTATACCCATAAAATACGTGTGTTTGTTCATTCTGCAGTGCTCGGTGATGATCCCAACAATTTGCCTTAAATCCTTCCTCTCCATCCTCAGAAGGTTTTCTCTTATCTCACATGTTAGCTCTGAGATAGAGCGTTTGGAATGCCATACTCCCGCAGCATTCCAGACTGTCTGATGCCTTCTTCTGACATATTCTCCCACAGTCCTCTTGACTAGTGACAGCGAAATCTCACAATGGGGATGGGCCCAATAGGTACCATAGACGAACCGCCTCTAGCCAGATGGTCCGCCATCTCATTTCCTTATGCCCAGGAATTCAATACACATTAACTCTATTCGCAATTGCTTAGGATTACCAATTTTGACGTTGTGCAGTAGTTATTTAGCGCCTAGCAGGAAGCTTGACTATCAGTCAATATGTTGATAGTTCTGTTGCTACAGCCTTTCTTAGCGATTGCTAATTAGTTTATAACTGTTAACAAACTTCCTTGTTGTCGTGGCTTATAGGACTACTCTCACATTTTTTGCGAGAAATTGTTGATAATTCATTGGACTACTCTCGTCATTTTCTCAAGAATGAGAATTTCATGGTCACAGTATTGTTGATGATTTTCTTATTATTTTAATGGTGATATTAATTGCAACTGTATCCAGAACAAATTTAATTGAAATCGTAAGGGCCGTTTTAGACAAAAAAGTTATTTGATGCTGTTATCACTATAGTCATTGTTTGTCGTTTTATGGCGTACGATGGCAATTTGCAGGGAAAGTAGCTCGGTTCTACAATTTTCTCGCAATAGCGTTCACACACGGAGATCATTTTTCTAAACGGTGTTTTGCCACTCAGACTTTGAAACATTAAGATTTGGAAAAAAAAAGCTGACGAAAAATCTTTTCAGCCCATTATTTAAGTTTCCTTTCAAGATTGTAGGGCTAAGGAAAGTTGGAACAGTTACCGTAAACACGTATTGCAGGACGATTTCCACAGTTCACCCACATTATCATATATATACGTCGAAACGGTTTTAACCCTTTTCGGTGGGGTTAAAACACGCCATTAACGGCGCGGCGACTACACAATCGTGTCTTAAGAATTTATCTTGGCACAATACCTACGTCATCGCTCAGTTTGACGGCTCTCGAACGCACTCGACGCTATCGGAGCTTCACAGCCGCCTCCCTCGCAGGCCGGTCGCTTGACTTGGCAGCTCCTCCTGATTTTCTCGGCTTCCTCCCTAAACGTTTTTCCTGTCGCCTCCTTCAAATGTCGAAAGGAGAATGAAATCGAGCGATCTATTCGCTTCAACGGCCCTTTATCGCGCCTCTTTTCTCCGGCATTTCTACATTAACTATAGACTGACTTGGAGCTGAAGTTCGAGAGGAAACGGTTGAATCCGAAATTTGGTTGCGCGTATGAAAGATGCTGTTTGGTTCAGTAGAAGGCTGGCTGTCCAGAATAAAAATTTCCTCGACCCTGTTTAACACAAATATTAATATTTCTGAAGTAAAGTACTTTCCAACATTTGAGCATTCCATGGGGGTTTCCTGTATCCTCCGTCTCATATCTAATTTCTCACCCATAACTTTTGCCACCTCCTTAGGACAAATCTGCTCTGGAAATCATAGAGTTAAACACGCTCTAAGCCTTCGCTCATGCTTACACCGTTTAAACTATCCAGACCCTATAATGCAACCCTATACAAGACCAATATAGCTGAGCGCTGCACGCTCTCTCTCAAAACTGGCTAATCGTACAAAATTCGCCAGAGCATCCAAATACCATACAAATCATAGGAGGCGAGATTTGATCTTTGATGCGTTGCGATGAGTACTTGAGTACTGACTTAGCGGCCAGACGATGATGTCTTTACATCGAAAGCGCTTGCCCACAGTAACTCACAAGCCAGAGGAGACGGACTCACCTAACAGGTACGTTAACTTTAGAAACGAGATTCTATGAGACACTTTTTGGGCCCAAACAAAGGTTTACCACTTTACAGTTCATCTTTCATTTCAAGGTTGGCGCGTTTTTTGCCTTTATGACCCGACAAATTACCCAAAATTTGAATTTAGGCGTGAGATCAAACTCTAGAGAGGTATTTTTTAAACAGCTTCGTTGTTGGGCAAAAGTTTGACATTTCCTACGCCAGACAATACTTTTTGCATACAATGTGACATATACCTTGACATTCCTTACAAGCAATAAAAATTCACAAATTCGATCCAGTTTCCCATTCCTTTGAATTTAAAAGCTTATTCCAAAATGACATGTTGAACCTAGTGTCAAGAGTAAGAAATGGACAGAATTATGACGAAGAAGGAATCATTTACTACTGGTCCATAGCCACAACAGTGTGCGACCTGAGAGCAACCCCTGTTGAGCTTCATATACCTGTCAGGTCCACCAGTGGTTCTCTCCTAGAGTCCAAGTAGATGGTGAATATTTCGGTCCGGCTTAGACGGATTTTGACGCTGTGCAGGCGTTTCCACTTTACTCGCCTATAATTTAAATCGACGTAGAACAGAACCGACTGTTTACGAGTGATGTTTGGTGTGGGGGCGTTCAACAAGCGAAATTAACAACTACTTCCGTTAGAAAGTACGTGCCATGAGCGTCATGAACTTGACAAAAACTGGTTTAAAGCGAATTCAGAATTGTAGAAGCTTTTGTGCGCTCCATACGAGAAACAGGTTTAGAGCCATTAGTTTGGTCTCTTGTTCTCTCTCTCTCTCTCTCTGTCTCTAAAAATGAAGCAAATAAAGCCAACGGTACGCTACTGCCGTAATTGTCCGATTACAATTGGAACGCTGAAGTCTGCATCGCGTGGGTTGGGAGTGGTTTCTTTTTGTTAGCGTCAAGCGTTTGGCCCATTAGACGTGTAACTGGCCGTACCTTGGCACCAGATTTACATCCGTTAAAACTCGCCTCCTGCTTCATTAGCTCTCAACAATCAACGAGGCTCTTCGGGGACACTACTGAGATAAATCGCTTCTTTTTTTCGTCCCCCCTCCCCCCCCAACTTTTTCCATCCCTCTTTTTTTAACTGCTGTTTTCGTTTTAGGTAGATTGAAAAGGCAGCAGTCGTTATCTCCAGGGAGAAGAACGAAGGGTCGTTTGCTATTGATCGTGAAACGATTATTGTAGGGGGAAGACAGTGCGAGAAAGCAGTTATACCGTGTACATTAGTTTTACTTTCCTGTGCCGAAGAAGATGTTAAAAGAATACAGTACTTGGTCCGAAAAAAAGTGTTTTCATATGGTCGAGGAAAACTAATTCAGAATCTGGCAAGTACCTCGGTCTCCTTATTTCCACCCTATGGGGGTTGTAGTGCAAATACTAAGGATTCGTTGTACGCAGAAACATCCGTCTCAGGCAGAATGAGATCTGGGATTATCTCTGGAAAGTTTTCAAACCTCCACTGAACTCGAACCAGAAGCTACCTCTCCTACCCTTTTTTTTTTTTTAACCCGAGGGCGTGTCACTGTGGCCGCATATGGGCCTATTGTGACGCTGGACCTTTCTTAGTAGAAGGCGTCGTACATACCCACCCCCCTTAGGAAGCCGAGTATGTCCTTCACCTCAGAGTCCGCTACTGTTTGGGGTTCAGTGGTCCCCTGACCGAAGTATTCAAAGCGTTTTGCTGCCAAGGCAGGGCATTCACATAGGCTATGCTCTGCTGTCTCATCCTCCTCGCTGCAGAGTCTGCATTCCACCGGCTCTGTGATGCCCATCTTGTTGAGGTGGTATCTGAGTGGGCAGTGCCCGGTGAGGAAGCTTATCAGAACTCTCAGATCTTGTCTAGTGAGTGTCAGCATCGCCTTCACCCTTTGACAGAAAGGCGTGACAAGCCTTTTCGCCTGTCTTAGTCGTGGCTGGCGATACCGATGGGCGCCATTTTCCTGTATCTCCCATCGAGTAACCAGACGGTTCAGGTGACTTTTCGTCAGACCCACGTGTGGCTCAGGCCCGATGGGTAGAGATCCTCTACCCCTTTTCGCGAAGCGGTCAGCCTTTTCATTGCCCTCATGCCCCCTGTGAGCCGGCACCCAAATAAGGGAGAGCCTGTTACGGGCGCCGTGCTGCTTGAGCGCATGGAGGCATTGCTATGCCAGCTTAGACCTAAAGCTAAAAAGCTTAGACTAAAACTATAGGCTGCGATGGCCTTTAAGGCCGGCTGTCTGAGAAAATGTAGATCCGCTTGCCCTTGAGCCCTTGGTTCAGGATCTGTTCTGCGCAGATCTTTATGGCTAGGATTTTCGCTTGGAATATCGTGGCGTACTCCCCCAGCAGCTTTGCAAGACTGTAGTTGGGCCCTACAATGCCCAGTACTGCTCAGCCTTCCTTAACTGAACCGTCGGTATACCACTGCAGCGGGCCCACCTTGGTCCGGAATATCGCCTTCTCCCACCGTTCCCGTGAGTGGACGCTGACGCTGAATGGCAGCCGAAAATTCTTCTGCTCTGGCATGACGTCAGTAGCAAGGACTGCTGCCCATTCTATCTTAAACTGTCTGGTTATTCCGTGGAGGCTCGCCTTAGCCCTGGTGGAAATGTTACCTGTTTGCAAAAGCCTTGCCACTCCCAGGTAAGCGGTCCTCTGAATGTGTATATGTAGAGGTGAGATGTTCAGAAGTTTCCATTGCAGCAGTAGGGCATGTACCCATCGCCCCTGTGATAGCAAGACCCGCCTGCCGCTGCAGTTGTTGGAGTTTTCCGTGTACTGCCATCCGGCATGTCGCCTTCCACCACACAGTAGAGGCATACGTGAAGCGGGGTCTTATTACCCCCTTAAAGAGCCACTCCATCATTTTTGGAGTTATGCCCCAGGATTTGCTGCACCGGCTCCTACACGCCCAGAGGGCTGTAGTTGCCTTGTGCAGCGCATATCTCACATGCGAGTTCCTTGTGCTTACACTCATATCCCAGTCGATTTGACGTTAATGCTGGAATGTCACACATGTCTGGTCTTGACGTTTTACTAACCCCCTAAAAACGACATAGTGATGTTGCAATACTATCCACTCAGTAAGTCTTCACGAAATCAAGCACGAAGGTTCCGGGAGAACTAAGTGACAAAGAGCATCCGCATATGAGGGAGAGATAGAGATAGAGATAGAGAGATATATATATAGAGAGAGAAAGAGAAAGCGACACAGAGGAGGGAGAGAGAGAGAGAGAGATTTACTCAACGACCTGGGGAATTAGGGCCATGAGGCCCTCTCTTCCTTTTCCAAGAATGCAGGTTTCAGGAAGAAGAAACTTAAATAAGGCCGTCGAAAGTTCCCAAAGCCTGGGAGAGACGTTTTTCGGGTATCACGCCATGACAATTGGCGTACAGGAGACGATAGGGATCGATAGACAGGCTGTAATTGAGATAGCCCTTGACGCAGCTGTATCCTGTTTAAGCATACGTTTAAATGCCAAGCACATCAAGGGAAACATCACAAATAAAAGTCAAGAAAGCAGGAGGACGACTTGGACCTCACTGAGAAAGCAGAGAGATTTCCAAGAAGGGGTTGAGGCATAGGGGGCGTCGATGATGCATCCAGAAAGAAGCAGATCAGCAGTACGAGCGAGGCGGCGGAGAGGCCGATGGAGTTTAGTGTGGAAGAAAATGGCACCTGTAACATCAAGCCGCGCCAAGGTGCACATGAATCTATCCAGGTGAGGGGAGGGATAAGGGATCTACCTGTCCGGAGAGAACAGCATGGGGTAAGAAATTTTAGGAATTGCTGTTCAGTGAAAGACCTAAACGGGACTTCACCACGTCATAATTGAGACCGTCTCAAGGGGAGCGTCAGAAAGCAGGATGAACCCTGGACGAATTGGTCGATATGGGTAGTGAGGCGACTGAAGGACTGAGGACTCGAAGTGTGACCGAAAGAGAGCGCAGTAGACAGAACCAATGCTGGTGCATGCGTAAACTCACGAAGCCTGAGAAACCCAAGGGCAAGCGTAGCGCGATAGGTAGCCAGAGCAATACGGTAAACAAACGACAGTTGCAGGTCGAGGCGGCAAAATAACGTACGATAGATTTACACAGGAGTTAGTATCATGCGGTTTCCCCGACTAGCTATATTTCTAGAAAAATCTATTGTATCCATAGATTCACAAATGAAAGTTGAAAATAAAAGCTACCTGTAAACCCTAATTTCAAAAGGATTAGTCGTTCAATTTAACGCCAGAGATTGCGTTAGGTGAATAGTTGACCCTACCAAATGAAAAGCATAATAAAAGCGTTAGGCCTCGTGAAAAGTGGTTCAGGGTGTTAAGAACAGGGTAATATACTTTGGTCATCATATCTGCCATCTCAGGCCGTACTCTTCAGGCTCCAGCCCTGCCAACTACGGTTGGACGTTATTACGTCGTCGGCGTCACTTCCGCGCAACATATTAGAGCAATTGAATTAACATTTTCTGGAGCTGTGGTGGAGGGTGGAAAGGGGGGAACAGGCAAAGCGCCTCCCGGACCCCTGTTTGTTCCTTCAGAATTGCAAAATAGCGTTTCCCTGTCGAGATCCGCTCGAAAGTGGAGGAGCGGCGTTAGCCGAGCTCTCCATCTCGAAGCCCCTGGATTTTGTTTGTGTTGCAGCTCAAACCCTCTCCTTTTCCATTCGCGCTCAATGGCCCCGTATTTGCTCTTCTCTGCTTTGTATCGCTGCCCCAGTCGAAACAATATCAGGAATAACCATTTCCCCCCTTCGCCCAACTCCGCAACCCATTAAACATTTCGCAACCTTCGTCTGAAGCCTGTTAGTCTAAGTGCAGGGATTAGAGTTAATGGAATGACATCCAGGGGATGTTTCATTTGCTAGACATTCATCTGTCTGTCGATCAATGAGGTCCATGTTGCGAGCGCGAGAAATACTAAATTGTAGGAATGTAATGTGTTCAACGGCGCACCTACTGCGACGAACGAAACGCCCCAGTTCAGTGAACTGTCAACGTCAAATGAGTCATTGCCTCGACGCGTCTCTTTTTTCCCCCCGCCCAGTTGGTCGTTTGTGGTGGTTAACAATCGTGACATTTGTGAAGAAAATCCTGTACTCTTATTCTTTTTTGGAAGTTATCCTTCAACAGACCTGCGCCATACACACTGAATGCCGAGAGGGCAATACAGTACACATATACATTTTGTTATATAGGGGATGGTAAACCTGTGCATAACGTTGTATGTCAAGCCTGGATATTCAAAATGTGTGAGTCACCTGCAGGATGACTGGTTGGCAGATCATCTTCATGTTATTTTATTTGGGAAATTCTCTACCGAATTACGGCTTGTCGGTTCGTTCAGTCCAGCATGCTGTCCAAAGTGACTCCTGATGTAAAAAACTATCTGCTCATTACGCGTTACGTCGAATACTGGGCTGAGTGAATAAGAAAAAATATTACTGCAGAACCAGGAAAGCAGCTCCCGGATTCTCTTCTGCCGCAGCCTACTGAGGTCCTTTCAAACCCCAAGGAAACCAGCAAGTCCAAACTGCCTCGTCCTGGGATGAGGAAAAGCAGTAAGTGCTATCGAAATCGCCCCATTCTGGTCTTAAAGGTTGTTTGACCCAAACATGGTATTACGAAAATGCACAGGCCGCGGCCTTGAGAGCCGATGCATTATGTTACGACACGTGGCTGCCTCCGCAGAACAAGGTAGGCAGAACGGAGCAATCCCTACACAATTGCAAGGCTCGGAAATGCGCTTGCTCTGGGGACATTGTGGTGATCGTGGAGTCGCTGGAGGGCAATTCTCCCATTCCCAAGTGAAGAATGGTAACTGTCACTTCATTCTTACTTGTAATCGTGAACTGTGACAACTCGATGTGTGATACTGTCCCTAACCCCCAATGAGCCGGCCACAATATTCCTAGCGCCGTGTGATTTATACGTAACAAGTTGATTAGCCCAGTGAACTCCACAATAAATTTTTTATGATTTCCAGCATAAAAAAAAAAACTTGAGAATACGGAGAAACCTGAAGGAAATATATTTTAAACCCCACCCCGTTACATAACTTTTCTTTCCGCTTCGTGGGACTGAAGAATGTAAAAAGGGTCTAACGTAAACCGGGAGAGGTATAAGTTACAAATCATAAAGCGGTTATTGGTCCATAAGAAACCGCAGCGAAGCGCGTTATTTCGAAAAAGTCGTAAACAGCCGCGACACCAGGTTTTTCCCTCCTTATTTCGTAGAGTTTCTCTCAAAACAGTTTCCTCAACTCGTAACTATACTGTTAAAACAGTCAGCGGTTCGGTCGGTAATTGGAGTACGTCGAAACTTTTCCCCGTTACCATAATTTTCCCGAATTCGAGGAAGAAACGCGGAGTTGGCGCTATTTGCACGAATTGTTCGGTTGTTAACTGGAGTCGTAATCGTTAAAGAGCGATTAGCGAGTAGGGTCAATTGGTTGTCCCATACTTTCACTCGGCGCGAAGTAGACGAGACCTTTCTTCGACTTGATTACATTCCAATGGGTTCTGCAAGTGAACCGTCCCATCAAAACTCTATGAAATATCCGGTGCGGCGGGTCCTTTCCTTGGCTGGTATGGAAAGGTATGTAATCGGCCGAAAACAAAGTTTTTTTCTCCAAATCTTGACGTTACAAGGCTTACTGAGTCGAAAACCCCCTATTTAGGGAAATGGTCTGTGTGTGTGTCTGTTGAGCAAAAATGGCTGAACCAAATCAGGTCAAATTTGATATCGAGCTCGCAGGTTACCATGGGACACCAAAATAAGGATATGAGCAAAATCGGGAGTAGGAATCCTAAGGTAGAGAGCGAAGTAAGAGTTTGGGAAGTGGGATGAGGGAAAACCCATTAGGGAAACTCAAAAAGGGAAGATACGTTTGATCTGAGGGAACTCAAGAAGCGTAGCGGCCGGACTTGATCAAGTCAAAGGTTTGATTGACAGGGGACTCTAGGATTCCAGGGTAGGTGGCTAAACCCAAATGCTCAGGAAAGACAAGCCAGAGCTGAGCCGAATGGAGAGTTGGAGGCAACACTGCTAAAGCAATCGTTCTCTATAAGTTACTGATGTCGTAAATATCTTACTAAATTATTGAATGCTCATCCATTCTTTCAGCGAAGGCGTTCTTGAATTGAAGTTTACTATTTGAATCGGAGAGGGGGGGGGGATTGTTCCTCAGATCTCAAGACTATGTAGTGCCTCGGAGGGGTTAGCTTTGGCGGAGAAAGAGGTAAACAGGGTCACTCCTGAAAGGTGGTAATCTGACCCAAGACGTAATCAGCCAACCAAGGCCAGTCGTGGGAGGCATTCATAGGCTCGACCGTCCATGACTACCAGCAAGTCAATCTTCCCTATCACGCCTGCCACGTGCACCACCGGGGCAAAAAGGACAGCTGCCACACGCAGAGCCGTTACTTTCCTGCCGAAGCGGTGAATCGATATTGGAACGCTTGAAGCGAAGATAAATGAAGCACAGAAGCCCCCACAAAATAGGTTTGTCAAGATATAAAAAGAAAGGAGCAAACAAAATTGTCAATTTTGAAGCCCAAACCTCCATCACTTCTGTGACGAAAAGGATAACTTAAAATTTATCGCTGTAAGCCTCTTCAAAAAGTCAATAGCTCTGGCCAGTAGCAGACGTGTACAATTACAAAATGTACTCACTTATTTTCGTTCAAATTTTTTTGAACACGAACACACCCGTTCAGAGGTTGAAATTTTACCTGCAACAATGAAAAATTACCGTTAGCTTGTATTAAAAAATAAAATATCACAGACAAAAAGCATCCGCAGCCTTCATTTCGCCATGTAATTCCAAAACAGATTGTAATTACTCCGCTGGCCCGTGAACATCGCCACAAGCCCTGAACCCTTAAAGCTTGCTCTCTCTAACGAATTAGTTCAACTCACACGGCCTCCGTCGACTTTCATTTAAAAAGTGAGACATCGCACATCGTCCTGCACCCTTCGTATATACAGGCGCTGAATGTACCTCGTAAATATCAATAAAATACAGCCGTTTATGAAAAAATCGGAAAACAACGCCCGCAGAATCTTATTTTCTGGCGTATTTGGGTCTATATTTTCGTTGAACGGAAGATTATAGAAATAATTGCGATAGACCAAAGCGTCTGTACAGATTTGCTAGAAAACACTCGGCCAGGGTGAACAAATGCAAACCTCAGCACTTACTGCAGAGACCGGAAAAACTTTCAAAAATGCGATGTTTGGCTACAGAAACAGTCGAGAGGCACAAAATGTGGAGAGAGGTTGCTGGAAGACCTAGCTGACCAGCACTCATCTGCTAGAGACTTCAAAAGCGCATAAAAAACACACTTTTCAATCTGGTTGGTGTCTTTGTTCAACGGATTGTCGATGAATCATTTATGGGGAACACAACATAGTAGACATGTGAGTTTGATGTCGAGCAGTGATACCACAAAATAATGAAAACACAGTTTAACAAAATATTCACAGAGATATTTGAGAACTAAAGTTGATTAATGAAAGATATTAAGTGGATTCGATCGAAATTGTTAACGCATTTTTTATATCGCCTTTCTCCACAATTACATGAACTACTCATAACATTATTTGCACGCCTTCAAAAAATAAAGGATAAAATAAGACTAAAATGAGCTTTTGCAGAGTCGACTACAGATGTTTTTGTGTCGGTGTTGTTTCCAAGGAAGAATCGTCAACGTCTGACGAAAGCCTCCAAATTTACCGCAATTTATTAAAACAAGGGAATCATGGAGGGGAAGCTGGCGAAAACGTTGGGCGCAAATAAGAACGTATTAGCTCGATAAATTAGATCCCAAGGCCCGGCTTACAGAAACAAAATGGAGGAGGGGAGCCCAGATTGGGAAATTTCTTCGAACCCTCGGTTATATAAGAGGGAGAGGACGCGGGGATGAGCTTCTTGCAAGGGATTGCAACAACAGACTATTGAAAATGAAGATTCATGAGTTGGAAAAAGTGAGTTACAAATTTTGAATAGACCCGTGCAGGAGCACAGGAAGAGGAGGGTAAGACTGAGGGAGTATTCGACTCACGTTCTCTCCTGGTCGTCGAAAATGCGTTGCCTTCAGTTAGGGCTGATGGGGATTCACGCCTCTCTACACTTTATGACTTCATCGAATCAGTGTCGCGGGGCATCGATGTATATTACGGAAACTGTTGAAGGGGAATTAACAGCAATCTCGTGTGTCGTACGCTCGACAGTGGATATCTTACCACCCCATTTGAACGAGTGTCCCCCACTACTAACACAAAAACACCAAAGATAAGCTGAATCAAGTAATATTTCTACTATTCAGGGGTGTTGTGGCATGATGCTGGCCACCCACACACCCCATCGCTCTTCTTTGCATTAATATATGGGAACACAGTATGAGCGAAATCAGTTTAAAGCTAACTATAACTACCCCGGTAATCAAGAGTTTTTTCTACGAAATGACTGATTGTTCCTGTTTCGATCAGGATAGTGAATGAATGAATCTTGGAGACGGGTTTTAGTTGAGCATGAACTCGTAATTAAAGAGTTGGTATATCACAAGACTTGAAGACTTAAATGTACAAAGAAGAGGAGACTTGAACAGGATATGATTTGAGAATAAGCGCCAACAAAGGGGGCTCGGAGGTTCATGAGAGGTGAAACAAGTGTCTATTGGGAGAATGGGGAGACGACTGACCTTCGCGAGACTCTGTAGGAGAATGATTTTGGGAGGAGTCTGTTGTGGAGAGGATCTTGAAAAGAGAGGAGGAAATGATACGTCCAGACGAAGGGAAAATCCGTCGTCGATTTAAGGGGTTGAGAACGAAGGTCTTTGGGGAAACAATGACTTTACTGTTAAGGGCCAGGGAGTCCCATTAGGGCAGGTGTAGGAATTCCGAGGTCAAAAACCCATAATGATTCGATGTTTTGCGTCGAATAGTTCCAATTAAATCTGTTCGGGCAGTTAACATCAAAATGATGAAAGCATCGCAATAAATTACCAACACTTCTTCAGAAAGTCGGTTTAACGGCATTCATTTCCTATGGCGGTTTCATAAATATTGTGTTGATAGCCCAAAAGTAACCTTAACAATTTTTGATACTTCATGACTTCTGAGACCAAAAAAGGCCATTTGGTCTGTATTGTGAAAGGAATCGTAAAAGAACAGCACAACCAAATTAACTCGAATAGTCAGCCTTCAGGCCACGAGGGTTTCGAAACTAACTATAGATATAGTGATCAAAACCCCTAACCTTATTTTGTCTTGAAAACGGCAGTAACGGTTCTGGTTAAATTGAGTCCGCGAATGTCCCGAAAATGGAATGACGAGCAGCGCTGCATCATGTGTTGATGTCTCAACATATCAATTTCGTGCAGTGATCACAAACCCTACTCATAAAAAGCGAGCATTCTCACAAAATTAGTGCTAACAGTGTGCTGGGTATACGATTAAAGTTTAATGACGGTCGTAGGATAACTAGTAGGAACCTGATAAATTCCGGATATCCAATTACTGTCATCGACTAACTCGTTCACAGTGCTTACGTTACGACTCCATAACAATAAATACGAACCTTTAAAAAAAATGACGTTGAGGAAAACAATAAATCACGGAACGTTAAGCGCCAGTGCTATGGAGCATTCAGGACTAACAGGCTGGTTTAAACCGTTTCGAAAAACCTCTATTTCATATTTTTATGTACTTGGAGTTGAGGAGTATTGTGTGATGCGTAGCACACTCGAAACCCTTCAAAAAGTAACGAAGTCAAGAAAATTCCGTTTTTTCTGGGGCCGATAAAATAACTTTCCAGCTTCGCAGAGTTGAGAATAGTAAAAAAAAAAGTATAAGCTCGTTCAATGGTAAAACGATATCCATTGTGGAGGATGTGGAAAGGTTATACACAAACTTCAACCCTCGAGTTACGACAACGTTTGGCATTTAGCGAAGCTTCAAGGGGAAGGTTGTCTTGAAAAGCATCTCAAATCCCGTAGAAAGCGAAATTATGGGCGCCTTTTTTTTCCCCTCCCCTCGGACGAGGCGTCAAGGGAGCAATTTTCCCACCTTTTCTCGTTTCTCGAACCTTCTCTCGACGAAATCCTCACTTTTTCACCCCCCACCCCTTCCTCGTCGCCAGCCATCAAATTACTTTCCTTCTCTCCCCCCTTTCGACCCAAGTTCTGATATCTGCTGCTAATTGCTTCGCTCCCTAACAATAGGCCCATTGTGCGCCCAGTTTGGTTCCCCCCCCCCACTCCGCGCACTCTCAACACAAAGTCCCGAGCGAAAATGTCAGGGCATAAAATTTCGCTTTATACCAAATACCGCGCCTTTTCGGCCTCCTAAACGTAAATCAAAAGAGCCCCGAACTACCCGACGAGCCTCTCCGTTTTTAGTTATATTGGCCGCCATAAATACCAGGTTATTAGGCCCAACGGCTTGAGAAGGGTTCCTTAATTTGGTTATCGATTGACTCCTCCCCACCCCCCTCCCTCACCACCCAAGCACTGCAGTCGGTACCGCTAAATGAATATTAACTGGCTCACTTTCCATAAAAAAACTAATTAACCGTGGAACAGTACGTTTTCATAGAGGACTACGAAATAGGAACTGGAATAAAGGTCCGTTAACCCCACAAGCGCCTGAAAATTCACCATATTTCACTCCTACGATGCTCGTGGTACCGCACTTTGTGCTTTTCAAAGGCGACATTTTCGTAGGCGGAAGGACGAAAATAAAAAAATATCTAGTGAGCAGCAACACAACTTTCCGCGACCCACGTTAATTCGACGATCTGCTACATACACGTTCGTTCAACGCATCTCTAGGGAAACATTTAAGGAGAATAGTAGTTAGTTGAGCTTACTCCGTGAGTTTGATCGGAATCGTTGAAGCCATTTTCGAGAAAATTGGAAAAATTACATATTAATATTAGACGAATCTGGTTTTCCAAGGTATCATGGCTCATCTTTTCGTTCAACGAGTAGATACAGAAATAGTCAATCGGTTGCTAGAAGACACCATAAAATTAATCACATCCTGTGTGGTAGTTACTCCGGAAATTACGTTCCAAAACCGCTATTTTGAGCACACTTTGTTTTTTATCTCTTTTAAACGGACTGTCCGAGGGAAACAAGGACATATGGGGACATTTATTGAGGAAAATAAATCGATATCAACTATACAAAGGCATTTTGCATTATTTGTACTAACCAGTAGAAGATAATTTGAAACGAAAAAAACGCTGCAAATTATAACACACAATGGTTTATTATTCTCTTCCACACCTTGACGTAGTTTTACACCCACGAGACCCATTCTATTCGATTCAGCATCGAAAAATACCAGTAAACGATATGAAACACGACCACTACACTAGTACAACCAAAATTACACCTTCCCAGCGCCAGTAGGCTGATGAGTCGAGCTGACGGAAGATTGCAGTGAGACAGGAGCGAGTGAAAAAGAAGAAACGAATACTTTCGCTTACTGTCCCGTGAGTTCTTTCAATAAGTAGACTTCAGCTCGCTATTTCACTGTATTCGGTCTAGACACAGTCGTTCCTATTCGATCCAATATTAGAAAATGCTTAGAAAACTATACCAAATACGACGTAATTTTGATAAAACCGTTGAATGTTGTTCGGGGGAAATCCCTCTTTTTTGTACTCAAGTAGCTTGGTATCACCATGAAGCGCAAAAGTACCCCAAAATAACAATTATCACGAGGGTAGGTAATTATACTAGAACGTCTTAATCTCTCTTGTAGTGGGATTATGATTCTTGTGATCAGAAAAAGAATACACCAGGAAGAATATAAATGGAATGAGGAAATGAAACAAGACTCACACAAGTTTCCCTAGCTCTTGAGAAAAGCCACAGTCGAGCCTAAGCAGACACGGAAGGGTTTTTTTGACAAGACACCAACAACCGAATCTGTTACACTTTTCACATAGAAAAAGGGGTGAAAAGGTAGGGGTATAAAACGGCTCTTGTTCCGAAGAAAGTTGGATCAGAATGAGCCAAAAAATTGGAAGAAATCCTGCAAATTATTACACAACGGTTTATTATTCTTATGAACAGCTTGACCTAGTATTACTGCTCCGAGACCCATCCCATTCGATTCAGCATCGAAAATTACTAGTAAACCATACGAAACATGACCTGACTACTTGAAACTACGAAAACTAAATATTCCCCCGGCGCCAGGCGCCCGTAAGCGCCTGTAGGCAATTGGCACGACGTTGCATGTCGAGCGGGCGGGTGGTTTTGATGAGACGGGAGGGAGGAAGTACTAACGACGAAACGTTTACTTCGAGTTCTTTCAATTAGTTGACTTTGGCTCACTATGACAGTATTTTGGCTCACTATACGCAATTGTACACGTCTGATACTCATTCCATTCGACCCAGAATGTAAAAATACCTTGAAAGCGATACAAAACACGGCGCATTTGCGATTATACTGCGTTTTGTGAACTTTTTTTTAAACCATTTTTTGTCCATAACAACCATGGGCTTCGTCCGATCAGATTGCCGAGAGGGCGGGCACAACTAGATACCAAATGGGACTTTTTAGACCACGTTAAAGGCACAAATCCACATGTTTTGAAATGTAAAGCAAAAAAAAAAAAAAAATGCAAAAAATTTTTCTTGATTGAAATCATAGGGTTATTATTCAGAATGAACAATAAACCAAAATCGTCAAGGCCGTTTTTGAGAAAAATGCGAAAGCCCTATCTAGTTTTTGGTACATTTTGGTACTCATCCCCCTTCCCAACGGCGGGAGACGACCTTTTTTCGCGTCGTCAAAAAATAACAAACGAGACTATAAAGTATCAGGTGCGCTACACAACTATCCTCAGCCCTTCGTCAATTCACTTGCGTTCGTGGTTTTCTCCAATTTATTTACTCATTTCACGTCAGTTCGTGTAAACTTGGCAAAAACATCATTTCACGGCGGCAGAAAGCGGTAAAGCTTAGGGTTCCAGAATTCATTGTGCTACTCGTACTCATGCTCTGACCATTATTGAGCGATTCGTACACAGAGAATGAATGACGCCGTAAAAACACTTGTGTTGATAATACTCATTTTTCCAGAGTTATCGGGTAAAACGACGGTGTTTGCGGAATTTCTGGAGTAGCCCCTGTATATCTTATGAGCGGTATTAAAAACCCCTCGTTGTGGTACTTGGTTGGAGTACCACACCCATTTTTTAGAAGATTCTAGTGACATTCCATCGGAGTTTATAAGGAAAAAATGACGCTCAACTCGATTTTTGTCGAAATGTTTGCTAATTTATTGTGCTGCTCTCGTCATTTTCCGACAAAGAGATAAAAAGTTAAATGAAAATCGTGCTAACCGTTTTTGAGACAAAAAATATTTGGTGTTTTGATCACTATGATAACTATAATTAGTTTAGAGCGGATTTTGCTCATACCCCTATTTTGGCGTTCGATAGTGACCTGCTAGCTAGATATGAAGTTTTAGCGGATTTGGTTCAGCCGTTTTCTGTAAAAACCGTTCACGCACGCAAACCATTTGTCCAGTGTTGTTCGGACTCAGCACGGTCTGCAATGTAAAGATTTGAAGAGAACTCACAATTCGTTCCAGAAAGTAACTGGGCCAATCTTCTTTCAGGGTTCAGCTTCTCCCGCTAACTGAACTATAGCCCCACGCACACCCGCAGAAATTAGATTTTTTGGAAGATCTGTAGAAAACCCAACTTTTTTTGACACTATAACAATACTGTCCTCGTCCTTTGGGAGTGGCGGAAAGTAAGAGCAATGAATTTTAATGTGGGATGCATCTCACCAGATTTTTAGCAAATGTTGATGTACACTTGGCATCAATATGCTACCAAAATAACTTCGCGACTCATGAAAAACAAGTTCAGTGTCAGAATGTGTCTGATTTACATAACTACAATCTGCCGGTCGTAATTAAAATGGGAGGATATAATGCAAGATGCAAGTCAATAGCGTAGATGAAAAGGCTTGTAAAAATCGCAGGTGATTCCCATTGAATCCCAAGATAAGAAGATAATAGCCGCGCAAATCATACTGTTCATTATCCTCATGAATTGAAATCCAAGTTAAGGGATGAACGGTAGCAGTGGCGATGCGGGGTGAGGGGTAGGCAGCAATCTCAACGGAGAGGACATGAATATTAATGTTTAGAGAGAAGTTAGAGGATAAAAGCGAGATAACGAGAGGTGCGGGGGGGGGGAGCGAAATGATGAGCCGAGGGTCACAAGGAAGGCGCATTAAGAGCTTCTATCCAGCTCCGTCCAGACTTCAAGCTAATCCCAGAGTGGCAGGGAGTCGCGGTAGAACGCCGCTAAAGGGTTTCGAGGGTGAAATGGACCCTGGGACTTCAAGAGTTTACGCACTCGACGAATGGGATCGAGTTTCGTCGAAGGTGCGGGCTCTCTCCGGTGAAGTCATCAGCGCGCTTCATTTCCCCGCCAGAGCGTATTTGAAGGGGGTCGAAAGGACGAAAACTCACAGATTGTGACTAGATGAAGTAACAGGGGCGTACGGAGTGCAATACGCGTCATTCGACGTAATTCCTTCGAATGCTGGGGTTTCCACAACAGTTGAAATAGCGTGAGAGGATCTAAAGTGGAATTTGTTGGTAAAACAGTGGACATTTATTTTGTGACGCATCACATAACATCTCTTAGCCACTCAGTACAGTCTAGCTATTAATAATATCTATTTTTCACTCAGTTCATGTGAATTCGTCAAACATAACCTTCCACGTGGATGCTGGTTTGCTCGTATAACTAATTTTGTTCATTACTGTATAGCTTAGGTTTGTTCAAGTACCGAACATCTTTCTGAAGTACAGTTTGGGTTCCGAGAAACCTGTCCAGCCCTCTCCAACTCCGCTTTGCAGCTTTGATCGGGTTTGGCGTCGTGGCCTCCAGTCAAAGCTGAGAACCCCATCTACCGAACAAATTGTACAACCTCGTTTCCAGTTACTTCAGCGAAAGGACGTTCCAGGTAAACGTCCAGAACTGTCCTCTCACAAGCCGATCAACGCAAGTGTTCCAGAGGGGAGCGTGTAGGTACCACTTCTGTACACGTTCTACTGCCATGATGTACCTCTACCTGGCAGTCCTGACGTCTCGGCTCTACGCTGTTTGCGATTCGCAATCTGCCGTGGTGGCCCAGCGATTGCACACATTCTTCGATCAGCTCACCCAGTGGTGTAATCGCTGGAAACTTAAAATCAACCCAACGAAGTCATGCGCTAACCTACAAGAAGGAGTATATGAACGTCCCTCCCTTCTTTAATGGGATCCAGATTCCAAATTCGAACTCTCGACGTGACATTGGATAAACGCCTGACGTTTCGAGATCACATGGCCGGCATCTCACTAGACAATAAAATGCTCATCTACAAGGTCCGCTCTGGAACCGTCCTTCCGCCAGATAGAACGACAACAAAACAGAATGTTGCAACGGTACATCATTCATGCCCCGTCCTTCGTCCCAAACGCCATCATTTACCACGACTTCAGCCTGAAAACATCTTCTGAAACCCTCCAAGAAGCCATTAACAGATCCAACACAGGAACTCGGCAGCTAATGAAGGATTCAACCCTCCAGGTAACCGACGACTACGCAGACTGCGCCACAACCTCCATTTTATCGACCTTTGAAAATATTCGCACACAGCCATCCACCCAGCCCATACCATCGCACAACCCCCCCCCTCCCCTTCCCCCAGTGAGTGTGAAGACCGACCACATTATTTTTCATGCCACCATTGTCATGTCATTATTGTCATGTAACACTTTAACACGTAGTGGTCGCTAAATAAATCAATATTTGAAAAAGTATCTATTCTGTGTATCAAAATGAATTGTATTTTATGTAGCGTTATGCGATGGCTCTCGTTACACACACGAAGGTTTTTTAGCTCTTACTACTCAATGTGAGGAGATACGGGAGAAAGTAAAATTTACAAAAAAGGTAAGCTAAAAGCAAGGTTGTTTTGGATAATGAATAATTCTGTAGGGCTGCTTATTGCACAAAATAATAAATGATTGTTCCTAAACTGGTTTTTTCCTTCTTTTCTTTACATGTCTCCCATTTCCTTTCGTTTGGCTCAATTTGTAAAATAGAACACAGTCCCCAACCCAAGCCTTCTGACCTGAGGGAATACTTCCGTCAATATTCCTGCTGAACACAAGGTTTAGTATTTCCACAATCGACAACTTCACCACATTAGAGCACTCAGTGGTTCTTGTTATACCTCAATTCTCGCCTCTTACTATTGCCACCTCTATACAGTAAGTCGGCCTTGTTAACATTGTCTCAGGTCTGTTTCCTCATTTGATGACTGTTCCTAAACCCTCGACGAGGGTTATATCAGCCATGTAAGTTGCAACTTCTCTAATGTGCAAGAGGCCGGCCCCTGCACCATCGACTGACCTCAGACCAGTGGAGGTATGGCAGGTATTTGGTCGTTAGCCAGTCTCCCGGTAGAGAGCTGTTGCCCGTGTGTGACCACTTGAATCCCGTACAGTCTCAGAGGAGTTCTTAATCTGGTCTGGATCTCGTGTCCTAGTTTATGTACTATGAACTCTATCGTGTACCCCAAGTGAAGGTTAAACCTATAAATACAGCCCTCTCCAGCTCTTCTCATTCTTCGACCTTTTCAAATCCCTCCCTTGCATCTCCATTCTCCCCTAATAGTCGAAACAACATTAATGGAAGCAAACCGCATTAGTTAACGAATGTAATTAAAAAGCCATTCATTTCACTCCCCCCCCCCTCACCCCCATCACACAGCAATCACTGATCGTTCTGCACCTCCCCCTATCGAATTTCGTGCGTTAAACCTGAAACGCCCAAAACAAGATAGTCTTTCAAGGAGCGACTTCACGATGATTAACGAAATTATCCGAGAGCTAAAAGTTATGAAGACGCCTTCTTCGCTGGAAATTAAGAGATATCACTATCTTTCGGGCGTGGCACAGGGCGTGGCACCATTCCATTTCACTAACAGTCCCTCTTCGCCGCGTTCCAACAAAAGGAGTCTTTTTTCATAATGCTCTCCGTTCCACACCTTCCAACCTAACCATCACTTCCCTTCGTGATCTATTACACCTAAGCACTTCGCTCTTGTATTCGGGAAATACGCCCTGACAACCATTAAATTTACACGCAGACACTATAATGGGGATGTTGTGCAACTCAATGATCCCTGAGAATCGTAATTAAAACCTGCTTTCAATCACACGACTTTTATTGACGTATGACTCACTTCATCATACTTTTATTTTATCGTTCGGGTAAGCGTTAAAGAAATGAGTGCGGAATCTTTGACATGTCTCACCGTGACATTTATGAAAACTGTCCGGAGAATTTTCCATCAACCATATCGGTACAATACTTCTATCTTTTGGCCAAAGTTTCCCACAGACAGTTCGCATTTGGTAATTATATATACTCATAAATATTAAACAAGGGAAACGAATAGTTTTGATGACGGGAAAGACCCAAAAGCTTGAAGGTAACAAAGTCTACTTTTCAAATGTCGTCTTGAACTTTTCTGTTGAGATTCCCAAGTTAGCTAACATTAGTTAGCTATAACATCAACACCGATGGATCACTCCAAAACAACCGGGCAGCATGTGCATTTTACGATATAACACCCGAGATGATACTCGGCTGTAGCCTGTGGTGTGAATGGTCCATCTACACAGCGGAATGTAGTGCTCCTTGTCTATTCCAACTCCTTGGTGACTCGTCTCTCAGGAATATTACTGCTATCACCCGAAGCACAATCCTGAAGCTCTTCCATGTCACGGCGTCTTCCCGTCTTACTGAGATGGAAACACGAATAATGTGAGCAATCAACTAACGTGGCCACTCAGGGATTCAAGGCAGGATAGTCGACCTCGAAGCAAAAAACAGCAGCCCCGTTGCCACCGCCTGAGACCTCAGCAAAGCTGCAAAGAGTCCACAGCCTGACCAACCAACTGCTTCACCAATGGAACCGCTCTCAGCATTCTGCCCTCAATGCTCCTCAGCCAATGAAACCCCGGAATACGTCTTTCTCGAATGCCTAGGCTACTATGCTGCAAAAACTTCCTTGAAAGAATAAAAAATCAGCGTGACGTGCCCCTTCAATTGGACACCATCCTGGCAGAATGTGTAGTTACACTATTTTACATTTGCTACCTTATTTTAATGAAGTAATCAATTTCCTCACTGTCTCAATATAATTTGGATTTGTCGAATCCCACAAAAACTTTTTGTTTCTTTCCAATAATTTTCTGTTTCGCACTATTTCCATTGTTGTAACTCACGTGAGGGTGAACCCACAACCATAAGAAATACAAACGATTTTCCTCGGCCCCTCGTGTACACAGCGATTTGTATTACTCTAAAAACTTTTAAAATTTGGTTTCATACAATTTATTTGAACGTCGGTCAACATCAAACATTGAAACTGGTAGCGTTTAAAATCCCGAAGCTCATTGAGTGGCTCCCATTTCTCCCACCCCCTCTCCTGAGTAATTAATGCATAGTTGATTCATTAACCTATTGATATGGTTTGTCTGAAAGCGGCTATGAGCCGGATTTGTAAGAAAAACACTGCGCTATAATCTCACTTGTCACCTTCCGACAAATGGAAATTCTTTTGTACTGCCGTGTTGTTTGGAGGTTTCGCTACAAAAATGCTATAAAAAGACGAAAGAAGGGTGTTTCGATCACTATGATAACTATGCCTAGTCTAAAACCTGCGCGTATCCTTATTTCGGAGTTCCACATTGATCCTCATGCTACACATAATTTTTGATTCGGCCGTTTTCTCTCAATCACAGATGTTTGGAGTTTTTACCCTGAAAACCTCGGTCAATGATCCAGGTTTTACCCCGTGTGATGAAAGGACTTCCCCGTTACAGTTTTCCCCACGGATTCCAGGTATCTATCGACTCTCTTTGGCATCCCTGAATCATTCTCGTCTGAAGAGCCCACTCATTCGCCGAGCTCTACGTCATTTCGACTAACCCGAGTCTCTACCGGCTTTACCCTCGTGTATCAGCACAGTGAAGTGTCGCGTCTCGGTTCTCCAGTGACTTCATTCTGAACTTTCTTCACCGTGATCTCAAGTGTTTTACGTGTTCATCTATCAATCTGAGTAACACCGAGCAGTCTTCTACAGTTTCCCCGCTAATTTACGTTTCAAATTCACCAATTCTCATTTTGCACTACACAACAGACCTATAAACCATTTTCCTAAATGGTGTTTTCCGAACGCGTAAGCCCTTGGAAACGTGAAACTGAAGATAACTTGACAAAAATGTCAGCTAATGACATAACTTGGCTTCTTACGTAGAGCCAAGGGAATTAACGAGGGAGCCAGGGAATTTTTTTCGGTCCTGAGGATCTATTTATTTTCATTTCACGTACACCGATGGCTTGATATGAACATAAATAACTGTAAAATTGGCTCATTCCCCGAAGATACCGTTCTAATGAGTCCGAGGAAAGTTGAAGGGGAATTGAGTAGAAATCATAGGTTCGCTCTGAGTTCTTTGGCTGCTCATTAGCATGAGTGAGAGCAAATATATCAAATTTTGGTAGAATAAGCTAAAGGAATCCACATTACTTTAGCAAATCAAGGTCTACGAGGGCGATCGCTGGGTAAGAAATGAAATTTGCCCTTGTAGAACACTCCTCACAATACCTCGGAGTAATCCACCCCAATATGAAATGAAGGGGGTCACCACAAAGCTCGAGCTGAGGAACTTGGTGGATAAACAACCTCGAATACTTCTGCGGTCTTGAGCAGTGAGGGTCT
The DNA here is from genome assembly GCA_020466155.1 of Pachypeltis micranthus. Taxonomy (NCBI): domain Eukaryota; kingdom Metazoa; phylum Arthropoda; class Insecta; order Hemiptera; family Miridae; genus Pachypeltis; species Pachypeltis micranthus. The sequence continues at coordinate 18,218,360 of CM035769.1, forward strand.
CAACCATCTCAGGAGTGTCCATAGAACCAGATACGCCTATTGCACTCGGTCTGATGGGCAGTTTGGAAACCTGAAAGTGCTCAAGCAAGATAAACTATGTGAAAGATTCACGCTAATATTTGCGGACGCCAAACGGCATAGATAACCATCTATCACGGCAAGGGATGTACGAAAAATACTACGTATTAAAAATTATAACTAATTGTATCATCTGCTTCAAAAGTTCAAACTTTCTTGAAATGTACAAAGAAAAGTCGCTGACTGATAGTATTCATGAGAAATCGTTTCAGCAAACATTTTTATTTCTGTCAGGTGCTTAACTATATTTATTTTCATTTTTGGCCGGGGAGTATTAAAATAGATTAATCGAAGCGTACTAATTTATCAGGAACGAACTGTACTTGTTCACAAATACAGCACTGGCTTTGCCCAGGAGGTGTATTCCAGGCTTACCTGATAAATTAAAATGTAACAGTATGAGAAGGGACTTTTAAGTTATTTACACATCATCTTCAAGGAATTTTGTCAATAAAAAAATTAAAATAAAAGTTGTGACGCATTGCACTAGATATTTGTGTGACGGGTGGTGAAAAGATTTTTCAGTTCTGCAGCGTGGATTAGTACAGTAGTACTGCACGTCTCACTATGCTTACAGGCTGAAGAAGGCCAAGTTCAGCTCTTTCCTCAACGGGGCCACGCACAGACCACTTCGTTTTTTAAATTATGGACTGAGAAAGTCTTTAAAACATTAAAAAACGAACAGAATGCAACATTTTCCTAGTACTTCGTATAATAAAAATTGCCGTTTGCAGCGCTGTCAACATAAACAGTGGGAGCTGAGGAATAGGTACACACGAAAAAGGTATCAAGAAACTATTTTAAAAGGTGCCACATAATTAAACCCACTCGTCCAACGTGCCAGAAGGTCTCGTTTGATCTTTGGGAAGTCAGCGCATTCTGTTGCAGCACGTACAACAGAACTTGGTCTATCCAGATGCAGCCTGGAGGACAACCAGTCGTTAAGAGAGAGCGTGTAACTTTGCAATTAATAATATTTATAATCCGCCCACGGGAAGTTGACAGTAAATTTTGCGGCTATCGTTACGGCAATCGAACTCTTCGAAAACGCGAAGTAGAGCCAGTTTCAGGGCGTCGAGGCCGCTCAGAGTGATTTACGGTTATAGTTGTCATTTAATAAGGGCAAGGAGGCCTCAAATCCGAGATGCGACTCGAAATTACCCGCTACCCTTTTAGGGGAAGGTCGAAACGTTGTTTCATTCGGTGAAATGAAGGGAAAAGGGGCAAGGGGGGATAGAGAGAGAGAAAAGGGACCTTGCGTGCGCCGATCTGTCACATAATTCAGCCCGAGAGTCGCCCACACCTACAGGCAACTACCGGCCCCTACGGAGGGACTTGAGGTCGGTTCAATGAATCTCCAATATCCGGTTTCCCCGGGGTCAAACCAACGCTGAGCCTCTCATTTCCACCGCAATCCCATTTATTACCTGCCTTCGTCAATTTAGCCCGGTTAATTAAGAATGTTGATACGATTAGTTCAATAGCCAGCCGGCTCGCATTACTCCACAATGATCCTCTCAAAATTCCTTGAGCCTAGATCACCGCAGTACCAATCCACACAAAAAAATAAAAAATGAAACCCACAGCAAAGTTCCCTCCAATTAGCAAAAATTGCCCGCAAATACGGAAAATCGAGCGTTGACTCTCCTGGATTACCTCTGCCCGCGCAAGGGGAGGTCGCTTAATGTGAGAAACGTGTCTCACTTCTCTATCAAAGCCCTCGTCAATGGCGAATCGAAGGGAGCCGGTTGAATATGTAACCTGATTCGACCTAATAGGGATTTCGCTTTACAGCGAGGAATTCCGGCTGATTGTTACGACGGCAACCGGTGTGTATTGGGCAGAGGGATTCAATCGGCGCGAGACCGCATTCATTTCTAAATGATCGTTGATGATATGAAGCCACGGCCGAATTAGATGCCCCAACGTTCGAACATAAAGGGAGAGCTAAAGGGCCTCTGATTCTATTCAGAGTTAAGCTTCGTCTGGTTTTTGATAGATTAGCCTGCGCACATTCCTGACTGGGAGAGGTACAGAGAGAAAGAGGAAAAGTGAGGGAGAAAGAGAGAGAGAGAGAGATAGCTGACGGTTTGCTGCATCAATCGGCCACAAGTTGTCCCAATTAAACCTTAGTACCTCTTTACCTTTTACTGGTTGACGCAACACACAACTTTTCTCAAATCACGCACATTCACCAGGTATTAATCCAATTTATTTATCGTACAGTCAACACGAACTTGTAAAAACCACGTAACATTTTACATAGTTCCAACATTTATTGAGCTTCGCTACTTATGCCATAAGTATTCAAAAACGAACGTATTGGTGAGACTGGCAATTTTTAAAGAATAGTTCGTGCGATATTTACGGTAAAAAAACTGCACTGAAATCGTTTTTCGTCGACATTTTGAAAAGTGGAGTGTGGTCTGTCACGGAGTAAACTTTGACAGTATTTTTATATCATTTGAAACTGTTTGTAGTAACAAAAAATAGTGTCAAAATCCCTCTCTTGAGTCTGGAAACTGAGCAAATGTGTTTTTTCATTCTGTTTATGAACGTTCTACAAGACAGCAAGAGGCGCTTATAGTTCCGGAATTTATTTTGCTGCTCCTACTTCCGCCACGACCGCCATAAAGTTCACAGCTGATTTAGGAGGCTGTCTACGTGCTTTTTTCAGGAGCATCGCGTTTGCCGTTTTGAAATAATCGGGTAAAACTGCGAGAAATGGTAGTAGGTAGTAGGGGGGTTGGAATTCTGGAATTTCTAGAGCAGCTTCCATATATCTTACGAGCGTTACCTAAAATACGGCGTATAGGTACTTGATTGGACTACCTACGTCAATTTTTCTGAAGATCCTGATTGAGTCTGATCACACTATGGAAGATCTAACCTTAGCCCTACGTAACAATAAAGTTGTCCGTAATCGGCTAAAATAAAACGTTGTGGCACTGACGTACTGGGATGTCCACGGTACATAGAGTTCCAGATACGATGAATGTTAGATGTCCAGATACGCCGACCGATCGCGAACTCCGATACGTAATATACAAACAGAAAACGACAAAGGAAACGAAACTTAGACCAAGGTAAGGATTGACCTTAGCCGAAAAACATTGGCTTTGGTTCATTTTTAGATCTCGAGTTACTGACGCTAAAACAGTTGCTTTGATTTAATATTGAAAAGGAGTTCAATTCATTCATTTCAAATAGAAATATTTTCGATTTTATGTTCTTAACTTCATTTCTTTATTTTCTCCCCAAGAAGTGTTATTTTGTTTCAGTGTTCTTGTTCTTTATGTTTCAAGGCGAGTTTCAAAGTTTTTCTACAGAACAAAAAATCTACGTCGATCTGCAAGCTGCATATGGTGCTGCCGTTTTCAGAAATGGTAACTCGGAAATCCTTGAAACGTAAACATCGGAAGAGAACTATAAAATTTTGTTTTAGCCGATTACGGACTTCTGTATTATTACGTAGGGCTAAGGTTAGGTAATAGTGTGACTTGTGCCATCGTTAGAGTTGTCAGTTCTGCCGAGGGACATCGTGTATGTCGTCGAAAGCGATTAACTCAATTGAAAAATATTGAGGAATGACTAACGAAACAAGAAAGCCGTCTCTGTCGGCCCCTATCTCGGATAGTAATCTATGTGTTAATTTCGACACGCAGCTACGTCTATTTGACAGACGCCAGTGACGAACGGCGTCACCGCTGGAATTTAACTGTAGAAAGCCCCTACTCCGCGGCAGTGCGACGAATTAGTGTCTGTCAATCTCAACGTCATCATTTGCATGTTATGACGAGAGAGAGAGAGAGAGAGAGAGAGGTTCCGTTTAATTGTGTACAGATAAAGCTAACAGTGACAGATGGCGCGGAATGCTAACAAGGGCGACAGTGGAGCATCTTGGTGCCCATCCAACGCCACCTCCTAGAAATTACGCCGAATTCGTTCAAACGCGACGTATTACACAACTTTCCTCTGCTCCACTTTACACTCTGCGATTTTTATCGCTTGAGCAGTGGTTCAAGCCTGTTTGTCACTAAAAATTTAAATGAGTAGGTCAGAATGGTAAAATTTTGCAGAAAATTAAAAAAAAAAGCGCCTTTCCTCCAGATCAATACGTTAACTAAGCTCCTCAAACCGCAAAAGCAACGAATGAGGAAATGGTCTGTGAACGAAACGGAGCGAGACACTGTACCACGACTCGAAATTCATTTCCAGCGTGTAGGTCAGAATGGGACGCCAAAATGAGAAAAATAGGTTACAAAATTACTATAGTTATCAAAGCTCTTAACCTTTTACTTTCTTTGGATACGTAATCGGCTGAAACTTTTCTTTGGATCTTTACGTTTTGAAGCCTACAGTCAGGAAAATACCATTTGGGAAAATTGTCTGTGTGTCTGTGAACGCGATTGAGATACTGAACCAAATCAGCTTAATGTTGATATCTAGCTCGCAGGTTACCATGGCACGCCAAACTAAGAGTACGAGAAAGACCCGCTCAAGACTATAGTTATCACAGTGATCAAAACACTACTTTTTTTCTGAACATTTTGATTAAATTTTTTGTACAGACAGCTCCTAATGACACGAAATGGGAGCTTGAAACTGAGAAATAAATGGACGTGATGAGCGTGGCTGTTGATATCAGTTTGAGTGTGATTATAAAAACGCAACAAGGGGACTCTAAATACACATGAACTGGTTGTGGACACTAAGGGAAAGAGAGATAGAGTTGAGTTGTGAGTAGAGCAAGCTGAGAGACGGATTGTTGGGAGAACTGGGAGACGACTGTCGTTTGTGAGTGCTGACAGATGGCTGACTTGTCTGTTGAGGAGAGAATAGTAAAAAGAGGGGCAGGAGAAGGATAATTTTTGGAAAATCCAGAAAAGAGTTCACTTGGAAATAACTGAGGAGCGGGACTTCCCACAGGTACAAACAAAGGGGGTCGGTGCTCAGGGAAATCACTTGACTGAGGGTCAAGTACGGACGTTCAGAGGTCAAAAACAACTCAGCTAATTCGGCCTACCAAATAGTTATCATAGTGATCAAAACACACCTGTTTTTTAAAATCAAGATTTTTATTAAATAATTGGTATAGACAGCTCCAAATGATACGTCAATACCATAAAATCCACAATAGATTACCAAATGTTTCGATTTTAGCGCAGTTTTTTCCTGTTACCTCTAATCAACCTGTGTTTATCAACTCTCTGCAACGCTGACTTATATTTGACTGGAAATCTGATGCTTCAGTTGAGATGTAATACCTTAGAGCCAGCGGGTTTAGGTAGCAGTCGTACGCATTTGGTTCAGTTCATGTTCCTTCACGTTCTGACACGTGCGTTGAACGTAAATACAGCGGTGTAAATAATGTGTACCATCCGAATTTCCAGAAGTAGCAGAAAGTTGAGCGATCCTTCGGAAAACGTATACTGACCAAGACGAAAAAATTGGCAATTTCCCCGATTCGCGATGCTGTTGAGTTTAAGTGCAAGATGAGACCCAATTAAACTGTCTATTACCAGTCGCTCAAATAACGTCATAGTTGGTCTAACCGCGTCTCGAACTCATTTTAATTTCCTTTCAACCGCGCAAGAGGAGCCTCTTCAAATATCGATTGTCCCGCTCTTCCCTGTCCACAGATCCCTCGTGAGTTCGGCAACTTCGCGTTTCAATAAAGCGAAGCCTTATGCGCAAAGTTGAAGTTAAAGTTAAACGAACCTGCGCTCCGACGAGGGAACCTGCCATTCACTTCTCACAACACAACTCGGTTCGCTTTTTGATGATTATCCCGACAATGGAAACCTCCAGCCTCCAACTTCCCCTCTCGACTCTGGACCACTTCCTCGTAATTACTCTCGATCTGCTACCAAGCCTCTGAGCCTACTTCATTGTTATGCTCTTCCTACTAATCGCTCTTCCTCGTTTGTTACTTCCAGTCAGGGAGAAATTACTGGAGAAGTTTTATTCGCGACGATTAAAACCGTTTGTTCCTCAATCGCTTCAATTAGAGGGGTTTCGCCATTTTTGTTTCTATCGTTTGGGTGCCATTCGCGACGTCATACATCGACGACGCTGCACGTGGATTTATATAATTAATTAAAGCAGGGAGGAAAAGTAAAGCGGAAGAAAACACTGAACAGAACATACTGCCAAGCTTCGGATGGATACCGTCGTCAGCACATATAAAAGTTTTAATGATAAAATGTAGTAAAATAATTTAACTTATTTATTTTTTAAATTGAATTACTAATAGTATCGTTATTTGTATATAATAAATGATTGGCGCATTAAATAATTTAATTTTACTGTTTATTCAAAGGTCTCATTTATTTACATATTTTGACTGGAACCCATTAAAAGTAATTATTTTAAACACATATTTAATTATGTACGGTTTGAAAGAATTTATTGAATTACATTTTAAAAATTATTTTCATACATCCAATTTATTGTTTTATTTGTGATTTAACTGATATTATTTATATTGAGGTTGTGTTTAATCGTGCTAATCTATGATTTATTCAATTATGTCATCTGTTTAACGATAATATTTCAATTTAAATTTTGATAAAGTAAATGTATAAGTGATGAACACATTATTTAGTTATATATGTTGATAATAATGTATGATTTTAATGCTGATTTCATTACCATGACTCATGAAACATTTTTATAATTATTTTTACTATTTTGGTAAATCATGGTTTTATTAATTTATTGACCAGTTAATGGTACTATTTATCTAAATATTTTCATACATTACATTTATGGGCGGAAAAGCTTATCAGACGGGAAGTAGGAGCCCTCACTAGCTTCCTCGCCAGGCACTGCCCAATTAGATATCACGTCAATAAGACTCGCAGTTGAGTGCAGAGCCCATCCTGAGCGAGTGCCCTGTCCTGGCAGCCAGGGGGCTACAAACATTTTTCTCGGGGGTTCATTGAACGCCAAACCACAGCGGAAATACACTGCTCCTCAACGGGGCTGGGATGAACGACGTCCTTTTATTAGGTGAGGGAAATCGTCTCTATAGGCCCTACCTGTGGTCTCAGTGACAATATATGTTAAATAGTGTTCAGTTTTTCGAGAATCGGTTAGAAATAGAAAAATATTCTTTCACAACAACAAGAGTATTCACTCACGAACGAAAAATGTTGAGTATCAAGCATTAGAATAATAATCAATACACTTTTGGAATAATTAAACAAATTAATTAAGATACGAGAACGACTGCCAGGTCAGCTAGGAGAAACATAAGATGAAGTGTTGGGGAGGATGAGGTTGAGTTTTACTCACGAATCATAAAAATTATCATAATTTCTGTTATGCTCCAATTGTAGTTGAATGCTTTGGAAATTTGGACAATTTCCTTAACAACCTGAACTGTGATATCACAATTTACATCAAATACATCATTTCGTGATGTAAGCAAAGAACAAAAAAGAATGACTTGTCGATGAAATACAATTGTTGGGAGCACGAACGGGGGAGCTAGAAAATGAGAAATAAATGTGCGTCAGTGTGAGTAAGGAATGTGTTACACTTTACAGAATAGCGATATCGGTTTGAGTGTGAGCGTATAAATGTGAACGAGGGGACTCTCAATACATGCGAACTGGTTGTAGAACACAAAGTGGAGGGGGAGAGAGAGAGAGTTGTGAGTAGTGCGAGACTTGAGAGACGAATAAGTTGAGAGAACTGGGAATACAGCTGTTGTTCGCGAGTGCTGAAGGATGAGTGACTATTGGGAGGAGCTGTGCGTTGTAGAGGGGAATCTAAAATTGAGGAGGGTCGAGACGTTTGGGGATCTGCTGACTCAGGCAAAAATTATAGCAAATCGCGCGGAGCTCCGATCCACAATTCCCGACTATCGTCGAGAATTATGAACCAATGTCTTAACTATTAGACCACGATCGCCCGGTGCCTTTAATAGGAGTCAGTACATCTCCCCCCTCATCATTAGCCACTGCTCCTGGAGCGTACGACTTTAATGAACGGATTTTTGAGAGTTGAGCGAATCCCCGGGAAATCCGATCAAAGATTCAAGGAATGAGAGGGCGACAAGGAAAGGGCGCTTACTTTTCATTCACATTGTTGTAGGCGCGTCACCATTTATCTCTCCACTGGAACTTCCTTAGCGTCAGCGAATCTCGGATCCGAGAATTCGTCTCATTATTTTCTCTCTTAATTTATTGATTTTTTTTTTCTCTCAGGCTGACTCAGGCAAAAATTACGGCAATAGCGCCGGAGATCCGACCCACTATTCCCGACTTTCGTCGAGAATTATGAACCAATGTCTTAACTATTAGACCACGATCGCCCGGTACCTTTAATAGGAGTCAGTACATCTCCCCCCTCATCATTAGCCACTGCTCCTGGAGCGTACGACTTTAATGAACGGATTTTTGAGAGTTGAGCGAATCCCCGGGAAATCCGATCAAAGATTCAAGGAATGAGAGGGCGACAAGGAAAGGGCGCTTACTTTTCATTCACATTGTTGTAGGCGCGTCACCATTTATCTCTCCACTGGAACTTCCTTAGCGTCAGCGAATCTCGGATCCGAGAATTCGTCTCATTATTTTCTCTCTTAATTTATTGATTTTTTTTTTCTCTCAGGCTGACTCAGGCAAAAATTACGGCAATAGCGCCGGAGATCCGATCCACTATTCCCGACTTTCGTCGAGAATTATGAACCAATGTCTTAACCACTAGACCACGATCGCCCGGTGCCTTTAATGGCAGTCAGGCAGTATAGGTAGGAAAAGATAGTTGGGAAAGTCTAGGAAAAGAGGAAATCCGTTGTCACCCTAAAATAACAAAGGCGCGGGACTTCCGCAGGGCCAGTGAGTAACTTCCTTTAAGTGTGAGTGCGGATATCAAAGACCCAACTAATTCAGCCTGCCGAACAACGATACAATGTAAAAAAGATTTAGATAACTCAAATTGCCTGAAGACAACTCACCTATCACACGAGAGCCTAAAAAATAAAAAGAAAAGTAACTCCAGTAGGGGCAGATTGCATCGTGGGAGCTTGACAAAAATGACGCGTTGGCGACTCGGCGCACCAGCTCATAACCGAACAATCGGCTGGACGTCAAAGCTGATTGTCCCATTGAACAATGCCGGTGGCCAGCGATGTCCAGCGAGTTGACAACTATACCCTCTCCCTCTTCAAATCCATAAAAACTAACCATTACACCAAAATGATTGACCATACAACTCAGTGGAAGGGATTTTTAAAATCCGCACGATATTTTCGACCCACCCCCTCCATTCTCTTTTCATCAGCACCCCAAAAACTTCCCAGCTGATATTCAGATAATTTTTAAATTCCCGTGAAAGTCTCAGGGATCCATGTGATACTCCTGGACAACTTTTTCAAAGCATTCTCGCTCAAATTAACGTTTATCGGGTTTACACCAAATAGCCGTCATTTTTGAGAAAAAAAATTGTCATTCATCGAAGCCGCTCATACGCATTTTATTACTCCTCCGAAAGATAATATTAAAAAAAAAACAAACAAAATAACGAAGCTCTCTGAATTATGATCGCCGCGAGCGAGGGTAAATAAAGGCCCAGTTTGAATTGGGATAATTCTCAATGAAATTAGGGGATAATGAAATAAATTGTTCGTAAATACAGAATTGTACGCGGAAACTGTCGTCCGTTCGAAAGGTAACTCCGAAGAGATTTCCTCCTTCCATTCCAATAATTTCGGAGAGCTTCCGTTTGAGCCGCGTTCATTACCCTGAGCCTTCCCCCGTGATAAGTACGACCATTGCTCCTGTAGTAGTACGATATAAGCCTCTGTTTGGAACCTCCTCCGACCTCCCCAAGTTTCTCTAATGGTCGAGCCGGGGGTACGAGTTTAATGCAGCACTTGAAGTAAATCATAGATTTAGAGGGTTTTGCGTCTCCGGCCTCGCCGCAATCCCTGACTACCCGCGTCACGTTTGCTCCGTTCCCGTGAAATCCCTTATCATTACGCTTTGAACACGACTATCTGGCGGGTATTAACTCTAAGCCTCGGCCGTTTAATTCGGTTAAATTAAATCGGGTTTAAACCTGGGAACTTTATTATTTAGAGCTCGCTCCGTCATTTTTCGTCGACCTGGGAAATCAGCCAAAATGTTCAAAAAAAATTTTTTTTTTCTTCCCTCAGTAGTGTTTACGTTATGCACCGCTAGAAGAGTGGTGGAGGTGCAGACGTGAGGTAATAAGGCGGAGGAGTGGGGGATTTCCGCCTCTTCAGTTCCGTTGCAATTACGTCGTATTCGGCGTATTTTTTTTTGTTTTTACTTTCCTTGGCTCTACAAAGTAGAAAGGAAAGTTATGTAATCCGCCGAAATTTTTTTTAGTTTTCTTCAGATCTTTACGTTTCAGACCCTCCCGAGTCCGAAAAACACTATTTGGGAACTTTTTTTGGTCTGCGTGTGTGTCTCAGTGTGTGTATGTGCGTCTGTGAACGATTTTTAGAGGAAACGATCTATCACATCAGCTCAAACTTGATATCTAGCCCGCAAGTTACCATGAGACGCCAAAATAAGGGTATAAACCAAATCCACCGAAAGTTAGCTATAGTTATCATAGTGATCAAAACACCAAATATTTTTTTCCCCAAAAATGGCCGTAACGATTTTGATTAAATTTTTTATATTAGTAGCTCCCAATATGAAAACTATACCATAAAATTCTCATTTGTAGGAAAATGACAAGAGCAGCACAATAAATTACCAAAAACTTTCGACGAAATCGATTTTAGCGCAGTTTTTAGAGAAACCAACCGTACTAAATCAGTTGAAACTTGATGTCTAGCCTACAGGTTACCATGGGGTGCCAAAATAAGGGTATGGGCAAAATCCACCGAAAGTTAACTATAGCTATCATAGTGATCAAAACACCAAATTTTATTCTCAAAAACGGCTCTAACGATTTAGATTAAATTTTTTATATTGATAGCTCTCAATAGGGCAATTATACCATAAAATTCCCATTTGTGGGAAAATGACGAGAGCAGCACAATGAATTATCAACATTTTCGACGAAAAGCGTTTTTAGCGCAGTTTTTTCCTTATAAACTCCGCTGCAATGTTGGTAGAATGTTAAAGAAAATTGGTATTGTAGTCCAATCCAATACCTAAAGGGTGAGTGTTTAAAAACGCTCATGAGATACATGGGAGTCACTCCAGAAATTCCTGAATTTCAACTACCGCCGTTTCGCTTAGTACCAGTTGTAAACGTTTTTACCCAATGACTCTGCTAAAGTAATAACTACCCTTCTTCAAAAATTTGTGTTTACAGCCTTATTAATCATCTGTGTACCAATATATAGGAATAGGTCGAATAGGACTGGTCTCAATGGTATGAGACTGCATGTAGAGGAAAAGGTGAATATAGTGAGGCAAATTCTACTAGTTGAATGAACTAAAGTAGCGAAAGTGATCGTGTCCATCTTATCACCTGCTATTTTGTCTGTTGTTGTTGTTTGCTGCTGAAGTTCCATTCGTCGCGTCGTGCCAATTGCCTAGCGTCGCCAAGAATATTTCAATTTTCGTAGTCAGGACATGTTTCGAATCGTTTACTAACGCCACAGGCGTTTAAGGGCGCAAAAATAAGGTTTTGGGCGTTTTTCGTCATTTGAAAATGTTGCAGGGGGTGGAAAAAATACGCCATTACGATATATTATGTAATACAATAGTGCAGCGTCTGTGCACTTTCCCTCGGGGCACAGAAAATCGGGAAGAACATGATTCACTTGTGTGAATATCAATTATCACTTTGTGACTCGATTCTTTCACTGTTTGAAAGGTTTTTTTTTGGGGTCCATTAAATATACACAGGATGGATATTTGCTGGTTTGCATGAGGAGCAGTGTCAAATGCTTTGGTCATATCTTTGTACATAACCAAGCCACTCTTATCCTGCCTCGGATTAATTTCATTTCTTCCGTAACTTAGCCTCATTGAAAGACGAACTCATCGACAAAGTAATCCCAAACATCATTGCTCGCCACATAAATAATTGCGGCTGCGAATAAGAGATAGACAATTGGATTCTTAAACTGCTTGGATGTGCCTGGCTTACCCCTCCACAAGCTTGGAATTGTAAACAAACTAAAACCGCGCAACGCAACGCGTTTGGTGGGAAGTAAGGCTAACAGACAGAAACAATAATATCAACGGGGACAGTTTTTGAGGTTGGTCAGTTCCCCACAAGGAGGTGGTATCCCCTCTCCTTAGACACACACACTCAATTCGTTTCTGGTTAGTTGATTTTCCTTGGCGAACTGCCATCAGCGTTCATCTGGCAACTTAATTTGAGAAAATTTGTTATTTAAAGGCCCTAAAGCTGGCATATCGTACTCGTGGCCCTACAAAAAGTATTGTAATTGAGCGATTTCATTAAAAGTGGTCATAATCCCTTAAAATGTTCCATTAGGCGAGGTGGGGAACTGACTTAACGCATTCGTTGTAGTACCACTACCAGAGCCGCTTAATTAACGCAACATTCCAGCGCTCAGTCCACTATGGCGCTTTTAGAGCACGACGCTCCCGCCCTGCTTTGTGAGTGTGCAGGAACACGTGAGGCGGAGAACGATCATGTACGCAGTTAATTACGTTCACGTTACGGCCTCAACAATTGGGAGACGAAGGACAATCAAGTATATCGATCGTCTACCGAGTAGAGTTCGCAAATTATTATATGATGAATTACCGAACAAGATCCACAATGAATATTAACGACGAGTAAGTGGAGGCGATAGGAGGGTCGCGGGAACTGAGCCGACCAGCACGACTCGAGAGTCATACCGAGGTTTGCCTAGCCATCCGAGCGGACGAGCGATCGCTCGCGCACGTGTCTCGGTAATGAGATCTGGGCACGTGCGTTTGGCAGATGCGGTTGACGAGCCTAGAACCGTCGTAGTGAAGAGGAGGGGCCCTTCAAAAGGGCTTTAATTAATTTCGGTTGTAAATCGTAAGAAGAGGGCGAAGCGAGTGAAGAAATTAGGCGCTTATTATTGGAAGCGTGTAAAAGACGAGGGACGAGGGCGTTATAATTACGGCACAATTATCATTCTTGTACGATACAATCTCATCATTCGATAAACACGGGGTTTGAAGAGGGGACGAGGTTAGTTGAATGAGAATCGTTTCCTTTCTCTTCTAAGCAAGTAGTACAACCGATTCCTCAAGCTATTGAAGTAAGACGTGCAAGATGTGTGACTGACATCTGGTAAAGGATGGTTTCGTACCTTCGCCGATATCTGTGAATGCTCAGAACCTCTGCTACGCGCATGACGGATTGTTAAGATCGTCAGCGCTGAATTGCGATGGACAACTGGCCAGCGCGTCTCTCAAAATCTTTCGCTAGACATCTTCGTACCCTCTTGTACCCGCCAATGTACCCTTGTAGAGTAGACTCCTACCCGTCCTACACCTAATTTGCATCCTTTCACTGTCAACTTCAAGTAGATATTGTTCCGTTGGTGGAATGTCATGCTGGCGTAGAAGGGAATTGAATGGGTATGCAGCTTACATGCATTCACTACTTACATGCAACTCTTCGCATCCTTACCCTTCGTAACGTTGATCTGCTCAGGTTCAGCACTACCACTTAATTATCCAACGAATCCTTAAGTCAGTCTGAGCCCGTCGAGCGATGTTTAGTTATAGCTTAGGTGAGTTAATCATGGTTGTTCGGCGAAAGAAAAAAATTAACACGAGCGAAGGAATTAGCCGTGAACAGTAGGATGGAGCGATGTCGATTGTACGATGGAAAGTCAATGCACGAGAGGCAACCAAAAGCGGGCGTAACAGGAAAAGTTTGGCAGCAGAAGGTCGTATACCTTGGAAGTTTTGGAACTTCCAAAGAGTTAACCAATGGAGGTGAACAATTGTGATGAATCGGAAGGAGTTCAAGAGCTTTCCGATAACTATGGCCCCTAAATGAGGCAAACGAGTTCAGCGCACAATCTGCATTCAACTGCCCCTCTTGTTGAGGTGATATCTAGCGAGGAAGCTAGTAAGGACTATTAGTTCCCATCTGGTGAGTGTAAGCATTGCCTTCGCCAGTGAATAGGTGGGCTTTTCGCCTGTCCTAGTAGTGGTTGGCTATGACAACGCGCCTGTGCCTCCCACTAGGTCTCCCGATGGGTTTCTGAGCCTCTTTTCGCAAGGCCGTCTCCTTTTTCATTGCCCTCGTAACCTCTATGAGCTGGCAATCAAACAAGGGAAAGCTCATTGTGGGCACTGTAGTCGTTGGACTGCTCGAAGACATTCCCGTGTCCGCCTGAGTCTGAAGGTAGCTTGAGATGGTCTTTAAGGACGCCTGGCTGTCCGAGAACATACATCCTCTTACTCTTATGTCCTCTTGCCAGGATCTCTTGTACGCAGATACTAATGGCTAGAATTTCTCCTTCATATATTGTGGCATACACTCCCAACGGCCTGGCAAGGCTGAAGTTGGGTCCTACGACGCCCAGCCTTGCCCCCCATCACAGAACCATAGCAGCGTGCCCAAGTCATTTGGCAATGAACCTAAACGGCCACTGAAAATTCTTTCGCTCTGGCATAACGTCAGTAGTGAGAACTGCTGGCTCTTCTATTTTGAAACGTTTCACAACTTGGAGATTTTTCTTTGCCTGGTATTCTATGTCATACCGCTCCCAAGTATGCCATTCTTTGCACGTGTACGTCTCGTTATACCACAAGTTTACTTTGAGGGTTCAGGTTACCCATACTGCAGCGTAGTGTTAAAGACATTGGCCTCACCATAGTTATAGAGAAGAAGGTGTACCTATCCGAAGGGCTCAAAGCTTCACGAGCCGGATACAAAATCCTGTATTGACTGCCACAACGAGGGAAACTAAAACCCACTCCAACCATCCAGAACATAGTTGGAAGCGCGATTATGGAAACTTCTGGTTGGTAAACTCGACCTTCGCAACAAATTAAAACAAGGCGTGGCTCGGTGATCATTTTCCAGTCCGGTCGTTTGTTAGGAACATCATTATTGAATGACAAGCTTGGAGGGAGAGAGAAATAAAAGTGGACGTTCAATTGAATATCGGAGAGCTGATGTGAGCTCTTGTAATAGCTCTGGGTTATTATTTAATTAATTTTCACGAAGCAATTAATATTCTAATTGAATAGCTTACTGAAGTAACAAAACCACGATACTACTTTTACGCTTTTTAAATTTTGTTCTTTTTGTGGAAATGAGAGAATGTTTTCCACATTTTAATTGATCCATTTCATTTTCGGCGGGAAATGAACGAATAATAAAGATGTGTCTCGAACGTATAACACGGTTATGATGCACCACACAACTTTCCTCAGCCGCACATACATAAACGAAGAAAATTCTACATGAAGTTGTATGGCAGTTAAGGTTGTCATTAGATGAGTCGACTATATTAATGTGAGACTGTGAGGCGATGATGAGTGCGCGTCCTTTGACTCAGTGAAGACCCAAATGATTCAGAACCTCCAACTCCGGCGATGTTTCTGCAAGACTTTTTTGTAGATTGTGCTCCTGAATGAATCGTCGAGGAAGCCTAAAACAGCGGCAGGGTCTTCGTAAGCACCTTCAGAAGCAGTTTTGTAGCGAGTATCTCAGCCAACTTGTCCAGAAAGCCTCGAGGAAATATTGGTGGTGTCGTGGGTAGTATGGAAGTGACGACAAACGACGTCGAGATCGGCCCCTAGTGAAGGGTCGAAGAGGCATTCGTCCGTGAGTAGCCACAACATGAACTGCATCTGGATAGTTAATGAGAGACCTCTTCAGCGGATTTACCCATTGAAAGGGGCACGCAACTGCAACCTCATTAACAGCAGGTTCGCATGTCGTATGTCATTAAAGAACGTTCAAAATATACATATCAAAAGGGCGTTCTTCTTCTCGGTTTGTTTCACTAAATTCAGACAATCAAATGAAGTTTTTCGCAACTTTTCAAGTGAATCGGAGTGACAGTTATAATAAGATCAGAATGAACGTGCCATTCCCTATATTGATAGTTGCGAATTGTTTTGGAATTTACCACACTGCGGCTATTGCGTTCGTCTTTTATCGACTAACCTGCGTACGAGTAATTTATGGTACCATCAGCCGTTTTTTACTTTCCTTGCTCTACGAAGTAGAAAGGAAAGTTATGTAATCGGCTGAAAAAAAAATTTTGAGTTCTCTTCAGATCTTTACGTTTCAGACCCCCCTGAGTCCGAAAAACACTATTTGGGAAAATGGTCTGTGTGTGTGTGTGTGTGTCAGTCGGTCTGTGTGTGTGTATGTGTGTCTGTGAACGATTTTTAGAGAGAACCACCGTACCAAATCAGCTCAAACTTGATATCTAGCCCGGAAGTCACTATGGGACGCCAAAATAAGGGTATGAACAAAATCCACCGAAATTTAACTATAGCTATCATAGTGATCAAAACACCAAATATTTTTTTCCCCAAAAATGGCCGTAACGATTTTGATTAAATTTTTTATATTAGTAGCTCCCAATATGAAAACTATACCATAAAATTCTCATTTGTAGGAAAATGACAAGAGCAGCACAATAAATTACCAAAAACTTTCGACGAAATCGATTTTAGCGCAGTTTTTAGAGAAACCAACCGTACTAAATCAGCTCAAACTTGATGTCTAGCCTACAGGTTACCATGGGACGCCAAAATAAGGGTATGAACCAAATCCACCGAAATTTAACTATAGTTATCATAGTTATCAAAACACCAAATATTTTTTTCCCCAAAAATGGCCGTAACGATTTTGATTAAATTTTTTATATTAGTAGCTCCCAATATGAAAAATATACCATAAAATTCTCATTTGTAGGAAAATGACAAGAGCAGCACAATAAATTACCAAAAACTTTCGACGAAATCGATTTTAGCGCAGTTTTTAGAGAAACCAACCGTACTAAATCAGTTGAAACTTGATGTCTAGCCTACAGGTTACCATGGGACGCAGAAATAAGGATATGGACAAAATCCACCGAAGATTACCTATAGTTATCATAGTGATCAAAACACCAAATTTTTACTTTTTTTCCTCGAAAACGGCTGCAACGATTTTGATTAAATTTGTTATATTGATAGCTGTCGATAAGACAATTATACCATAAAATTCTCATTTGTGGGAAAATGATGAGAGCAACACAATAAATTACCAAAATTATCGACAAAAAGCGTTTTTGCCGCGGGTTTTTCCTTTTAAACTCCGCTGGAATTCTTGTAGAATGTTAAAGAAAAAGGTGTGTTGTAGTCCAATCCAATACCTATAGGGTGAGTGTTTGAAAACGCTTAAATTTTTTATATTAGTAGCTCCAAATATGACAACTATACCATAAAATTCCCATCTATGGGAAAATGACGAGAGCAGCACAATAAATTACCAAAACTTTCGACGAAATCGATTTTAGCGCGGTTTTTAGAGAAAACAACCGTACCAAATCAGCTGAAACTGGATGTCTAGCCTACGAGTTACCATGGGACGCTATAGTGAGGGTTTGGGCAAAATCCACCGAAAGTTAACTACAGTCATCATAGTGATCAAAACACCAAATTTTTTTTCTCAAAAACGGCTCTAACGATTTTAATTACATTTTTTATATTGATAGCTCTCAATGAGGCAATGATACTATAAAATTCTCAGTGGTGGGAAAATGACGAGAGCAGCACAATAAATTATCAAAATTTTCGACCAAAAGCGTTTTTCGCGTAGTTTTTTCCTTATAAACTCCGCTGGAATTCTTGTAGAATGTCAAAAAAATTCGGTATTGTAGTCCAATCATATACCTAAAGGGTGAGTGTTTAAAAACGCTCATGAGATACACGGGGCTCACTCCAGAAATTCCTGAATTTCAATTACTGCCGTTTCGCTTAGTACCAGTTGTAACAGTTATTTTCCAATAACTCTGCAAAAGTGATTACTATTCTTTTCTTGAAAAATCGTGTTTACAGCCTCATTAATTATCTGTGTACCAATTGCTCAATAATGGTCCTGTAATGAGTACGAGCAGCACAATAAATTCCGGAACAGTAAGCGCTACCGCTTTCTGCTGTCGTTAAGCGTTGTTTGACCAAGTTCAAATTAACTGAGTGATAAATGAATTGATTAAATAGAGTTAGCCAAGAACAGAGTGAATTGACGTAGAGCTAAGGAAAGTTGTGTGTTGCAATTTATGGTACCGTCAGCCGTTTTTTTTACGAAGACTGGAGCTGACTTATTTGAAACTATACGGAAAACAGTGCTCGGCTCTACTCAAGGGGATGGTGAGGTGGTTCGTATTTCCAATACTCTAACCGCGCAGAATACTAGATCTACCAGTGACCAATCCCTGAATGCCAGAGCCAGCTGTCAATCATTCTCCAACATTTCGACTCTCGCCGAGACCAGCATTAATATTTCCATAGCTGACAACGTATTTTCCCACTAAAGTTTCCGAAACGTTCGTCGGGAGTTTTCCCGTGACCCCCTCCCCAGATCTCACTTCTAGTTCGACGCTCACACAACTTTGCTGAGCACTACGTGGTTTCAGAGATTACTATACCAGCTTATTATTCGGTTTACACGAACTTGATAGAATGAAGCATTCTACATTGAAACTGGTGACGCTTACATTACCGGAATTTATTGAGTTGCTCCTGCTTATTCCACGACCATACGTGATTCATGGGACTGTTGACCTGATGTAGCTGAGGATCTTGCTCTTAATTAGCCTATGAACGTCATTAAACAGTCCACAGACCGAT
This sequence comes from Pachypeltis micranthus, assembly GCA_020466155.1. Lineage (NCBI taxonomy): Eukaryota > Metazoa > Arthropoda > Insecta > Hemiptera > Miridae > Pachypeltis > Pachypeltis micranthus. The sequence goes on from CM035769.1 coordinate 18,237,196, forward strand.
CGATAGACTGCCATCTAACTATAGACTATTTTCGTAACTTTTTTTTGCCAAAGTAAAGAATTCCACGACCAAATCTTTCGATGTAAAGACATCATCTGGCCGTTAAGTCAGTACTAGATCTTTACATCCAAAGCGCTCGCCCACAGCTCCTTACCAACCAGAGAGGACGGACTCACTAAACAGGGTCGTAAACTTTAATAATTTACCAACTGGCGGAATTAACCCTATCATTTCAATTCCAGGATGTTACGGCCGCCCACAGACTTTCGTGATTCGACCTTGATCTGTGCGGTACTAATTTATTTATGCGGTTAATTAAAGCTTCCAACAATTAGAATAAAATAGACGCGCGTAAGCAAAAATATGGGCCTATTCATTTCGAATTTGAGTGGGAAACGTATTTCCATTTCCTTCTTCAGTATACAATTATCGCAACGTGTTGGTTTTTATTTATTACTCAATTTACAAGAGCTACAGTGTTTGACAGGGCCGAAGAAATAGAAACGTTCGCACAATTAATTTCTACGACACGCAAGATTATTCATTTCTCTAGCGGTTATTTTCGCAGGCGCTACACTCCGTCTGTCTCACTCTTCTCGCGTTCTCTCTCGCAAGATAGAAACTGGACTCGGCGATTGAAAGAAGTTATTTGCATTCAACGAGAAGCTTCGGGCTTGGGAGATTAAGTTGCGGATATTATCAAGTTATCGACTCGTTCCAAGGACAACTCGATTGCAGGGGAAAGGTGAGGTCGCGTTTGAAAGTGATCTCAGAGGCGACTCCTTGAACTTCAGACGGCCGCGTTGCATTCCCTCGATGAGGAGAAAAATGCGCGAAATGATAGTGCGGCGATTGCGAAAGGAATCTATATATTGTGCCGGGGTTTAGAAAATGGGAAGTATCAGAATAGTAACTCCTCTGGCAACTAAAGTATTGTTACTTCCCTTAGTCCTACGATGTACGAAGAAAAGCCACTGAGTCCGAAAAACGTCATTTGAAATAGTTTTCTTTTCTTTCATAATTACATTTTGTTCGACAGGTTTGTCTGGGTTACTTTGGTATTCAATTTCCCTTGGATATAGTTTATCAACTTCGAGACATTACTAATTTGCTCAAACGCTGCGCATGGAAACGAATTGCCCAGAAAATCAGGATAGGAATTAGCTTTAACTGAGTTATGAGCACCAGTTTTTGTTGAAGTGTCCCCTGAATCTTGCGTTTGGCAATCGATCCTGGCAGACTCGAGGAGAAACTCTGAATGACAGCTTGGACATGTATCTTGGGCGGTAGGTCGCAGAATTTATGCCGATGCGTTACTTTGGTGCTGAATATCATTTGTTATGAGTTGAGAGAGCTTATGAATTAATAATGAGGACATGAAGTGTACTAAATAAAGTACTGGAAGCATTTACTGTAAGATTTCAGATGATACGCTCGATAAATACAAGAACGAGAGTGATTTGAGATGGATTGTAGTTTTGGTTTATTATTAATTCTGAATAATAACCTTATGTTTTCGGTCAGGAACAATTTTTTGCAACGCCCCCTCAAAATTTGATACTTTATGTTTCAAGACATGGGGATTCCAAATCTGCAATGTCCGTCCGCCGTCTGGGCCGTTTTGTGCCTTTAACGTGGTCTAAAAAATTCGTTCTTTCTCACAAAAATCCCATTTGGTATTTAGTTGTGCCCGCCATCTCAGCAATCCGATTGGACGAAGCCCACGGTTGTTATGGGTAAAAAATGGTTTATAAAAATTAACGAAACGCAGTATAACGCGGGAACTACACTGGAAGTCAACGTTTCGTCGTTATTACACCCTCTCTCCCGTCATATCAAACTCAATCACGGCAGTCCGATTGGACGAAGCCCATTGTTGTTATGGACAAAAAATGGTCAAAAAAATTAACGAAACGCAGTATAATCGCAAATAACCCGTGTTTCGTATCATTTCAAGGTATTTTTACATCCTGGAGCGAATGGAATGAGTATCAGACGTATACAACTGCGTATTGGGAAATGACAGTAATTATAGTGAGCCAATGTCAACTAATTGAAAGAACTCGCGGGAACTACAGAGGAAGTCAACGTTTCGTCGTTAGTACTCCCTCCCTCCCATCTCATCAAAACCACCCGCCCGCTCGACTCACTCGACTCGCAACGTGTCAATTGCCAAGGGTGCGCTCGGTTCGAGGTTCCCTGTCCCAATTTCCCTGGGCGGGGGAAAGTGAGGGCCACTTCCTCCACACACCCCTACATCGGATCATAAATGCCTACAGACGTCCGGGGGGAAAATTTAGTTTCCGTAGTTCCATTGTAGTCAGGTCATGTTTCGTATGGTTTACTAGTGTTTTTCGATTCTGAATCGAATGGGATGGGTCTCGGAGCAGTAATACTAGGTCAAGCTGTTCATGAGAATAATAAACCGTTGCGTAATAATTTGCAGGGTTTTTAATTTGGTATAAGTTGGTTTGCCTTAATTTCAGCACAGGCTGACATTTTGCATGTCCTTTCTATGAGAAAAGGAATCTTAGTTGGGGGTAAGGGTTAGTTTGACATGTGTTAAACGTTATTGTTTCATACTTTAACGTGAAAGAGGAGGGACACTGATGCGGCTGGGTGTCTCTTCCCTCGAACCGCTTGGAACAGCCGTTTGCTTGAAGAAAATCGAGGTTTCCTGATTCTTTTCTTTCGACACGTTCCCTGATTTCCAGTTCCGCCGTTTCTCCCGCTCTCTTCCCAAGAAATATCGGTTCCACTTGAATTGGAGAACTACCTTTTGTTCGAAGGTTAGGTAGAAGACTTTTTTGTTAATTTTAGTTCTTTTCTACCGGTATATGTATTTTAAATCGGTTTTGTGTCAGCTTAATTTTGTTTCCTTTTCCTTGAATTTATTATAGGTATTTAGTTTTTATTTCGATTTGTGGGTGCATCCCCAGAATTTATTTATTTCCTTACTTTCCCATCATTTTAATGTCACAATACTGAACAAATATATTTGATAGGTACACAGCGGTACGCGTTTATTCCAATGTAGCGCGGAACTTGGTGGACCGTTCACAGGCAAGGCCGGTGTTTTTCGGAATCCGTGCGTTTAAAAAACGTGTATGTCTCATCGAACGGAAGGATGGTAATCCGAGGCGTCTAGAGCTCCTCAGCCAACGAACCCAACTAAAGAGCGATTGAATGTTCCCAACGACAAGCGGTTGTCGTCGTCTGAACGACCATGTAACTAAAGCGGCTCTTTTACTAACTTCCCAAATGGAGAACTAACCGATTAATTCTGTCGATCGTTGTTGAATGTGAAGCGAATCTCTGAAACAAGGTTTCGACACGCCGTGCGTCCTGTAACAGACCGTCGTCAGCCGCATCTAATGGGAGTTTATTTGAGTGAATGGGTGTTTAGTTGGATCCATTCATTCCTACTGGGCGAGGCGACGTCGCGTTTATCATCTCGAAAAAAATCGCCTCTATACATCACCCAACGAGTTGGTTTCCAGCCAAAATGGAATCTGACGTCCGCTCCTCCTAATCTCGGATAGGCGTGCCAACGGCTCGCCGTTGAAAGAATCTCCAGCTCGCTACCAAGAAGTTGGTTTTGATCGTGACTCACAATCAGACGACTTCCCGCCAAAATGTTCGGCTTACTATAACCAATTTCGTCAACCCCTTCTTCAGATGTTAACTGAGAGCACGCAATATTGGTTACAGTCGAATGAAGTGAGCTATTGAACCCTGATTTCGGAATTAATGAGCGAGTAGTGCACCAGAAAGCATTCGGCACATCACGAACTCATCAGCTCAACTGAGCTCGGCCAAATGAAGGGCAAAAGAGAACTCGTAAATGTACATAGGGGCGGTATGGAATGTAACGTAACGTGAGAACAACATGAAGGAGAATCAAGAATGCACAATACTTTAGCTAAGAGCATCGTCCACAAAATCAGTTTAAATTGGTGAAAGGAGGTCAGTTGAGAAGTCCCTTGACGGAAGATCGAAACTGGAAGAAGTACCAAAATGGAATGAATTGACGATAGTAGTACACCTAACGGCACATACGGGTGGATTGACGTCAGCCTACCCCCCTCACACACTAGCTGATATGACGTCAGGTCCCTCCTCACCAACATCATCATGTGACGTCATACTCCCCTTCAATTGTGTAACTTGTGAGTGGATCCCCCCTCCCCAACGGTCTACTACTGTAACTCCCCATTGATACCCCTCCCCAATACCCCCTCATGTGACGTCATGCGCCCCCCCCCCCTTGCAGTAACTCCTGAGTGGATCCCAACAACCCCCCTCGTGTGATCATGCTCCCCTCATTTCTGTAACTTCTGAATGGATACACATCCCCCACTACTGCTCTAACGTCTGAGTGAATCAATGTGTATCCACTCAGAAGTTATGGCAACGAAGGGGGCATGACATCATGTGTTGTTGGGATATACTTGGAAATTACAGCAATGATGAGGGGCATGGCGTCAAATGGGGGGATTGTGGAGGGAGAGATCAACTTATTAATGACTATAGACCGGGGGGGGGGGACGATGTCAACTTAGAGGGTGTTGGGGGTCAATAGGAAGTTACAGTAGTTGACGGGAGGGAGGGATGCACTCAGAAGTTACACAGTTGGAGGGGGTTATGACGTCACATGTTGATGATGGCTGGGGTGGGGGGTTCTGCTGTTCGGATTCCCCTGCTGAAATGAATCGTTCTTAAGGGAACGTGTGGTACTGTTGTCTGGGTCATTTGGTTTTGGCCCCTGGAACGGTGCTATGGAAAATGTCGCAGTGAAAACGCAAAATACAGGTACTGGTGCCGCCCAATAACTTGTTACAATATACCGGGGTTGCCCATTGAAATGGAACTTTTTTTTGTCATAAATACAGAACGCGCTAGAACTACCATCTACGTTCCCCAGTGGCGTTTTTCACCTCAAAGATAAAAGTTGCATTAGATTCTTACCGATTTTAGTCTCATTTCTGAAGAATGTTATACCCTCTAGTTCCTCTGCCCTATAAGTGGATCCACATCGTCCATAAACCAGACGACCTTCAGACTGCCTTCCATCAGCTGGTTAATACGCCAGGTCGTCAAGCACTTCAATGCAGTTCCATTCACCTACTGCGCCTGAGATACAGTCTCCCCTCGAACATACCTCTACATTCTGATAGGGTGAACAATGGCTTGTAGCAGTTTCAAGTTTCTCTCTGTAGAAGCCATCCAAACAGCCCCCTTCGCCATTAGAATCATGAAACAAGTCTTAGGGAGTGCATAACAGAGCGCCCACAATAATAAGTTCTTTAGTGGACCCCATTAAGGTCCATCGGTGTCGGGCCATGAGTCAAGTGACATGTAAGCAACAGAGGTCAACTGTCCTACTCCCCAAGCACACTGTGCCACGAAATGCACAGCTGCTGATATGTGGCAATAGATGATGAGGAGACTGGAGGTAAATCACGGCCGCGACACAGCTCTACTAAGTGTGCCCTGGGGAGAGGTCCTAAAGCGCCAGCAGACGTAGGTATGCACCGGGTCAGACAGCTCGCGGCACTGAATGAGGAGGATCACTGAAGATCTCCCTGAGCGAAACGTTTGTACGTGCTTGCACTGGGTTTGTCCCAGCCAGTTGTATTGGCAACTTGTGGCACTGCTGAACTTCAATCACCTTCGTGCTCCTTCCCGACAGATTCCTTTCCTTGTCATGGCCAAATACAGGAATTCACGGCTGCGCAGGACACCAAAAGTTGTATTGCAAGCAAAGGAAAGCTCGATCTGAGTAATAAACCGGCCCTTCATCTGAATGTAACGCCCCTGAAATACACCGAATCGGAAACAAGGTGTTGCCAAGTATTCCAATCCTACGTCCAGGGAATCGGAAAGCACTGGAAGCTCAGAATAGGTCGCTAAGACCAGCAGGTAATGCCAGAACTGATAATTGAGCAGTCAGGTATTTCTGAAGCATTCGCCCTATTTCGCCAACAGCTTGATCTAGCGTCAAACATTAGTTTTCACGTAATTACAGCTCGCTGCTTATCCATACATAAATTCTGCTCCCTTTGTAGGAACAGACCGGAGACTACCGAAGACTTCCACGGTATCAGTCACTTCATTTCTTCTGGTAGCAGCTTGATGGACCTCAATTTAAGAAGTTTAATATTCGAATAGAACCGTATAGTACGTATAGAACCCGAATATCATGTTGGCTGAGGGAATACAAGTTCGAAGAAGGCCAAGCGAATACAGAAAGTAAAATCATGAATTTGGACGAAATGATTAATGTACTTACCGCTTTCCCCGCAAATCCATTAAGGTGCCACAAAGGCGAAGGAAGACTAGGAATAAGGCAGGGAGGAGATTCCTGTTTCCTTTGATCCCTAAACGGGACAACCCTCCGCTCACCTCCGAACCCGTTATTTAATCTACTAATTGTAACAATTAGTCGCCACTTTTCCCTTTAAAAGACGTCGCGAAAGGTTTCTCTCTCGAACAAAGGGAAACTTCTCAAGAATCAAGATTCTTTATTTAGGCGGTTTATTCTGTAAGATTTAAAAGTCTTACTTGTTGAACAATCCGATTGACATTTCGAACGAATTTCGAAGAAACGTCCAATAGCAATACCCTTTCTGAAGCTACCTGGAATTGGACGTTAGCTCGGGCGAAGGATAGTGCAGCCCACAAACTCGTCCCTAGTTGCGGTAGACGTATTATTCTCACTTTCCCCGTCTACTATATGTGCGCACCCGTCCGTATCTCTATTGTACTCGTGATGGGGTAACCCACACAGAAACGCACATCGGAGAGCGAATCTCGGGCATCTCTCAAACTTTCCGACTAATTCTGCACTGTACTGGCAACCCTTTCACACGCTACACAGTGTTTAACGTTGCCGATAAGAGAAATAGGTTGAAGACAATTGAAATCAACTTGATGTCAATAGCTGGAGTTCAACAAATAAATTATACTACTTTAATTATATAGTTTAGAATATAACCTGCATTTCACTGTCATTCCTATCAATCATCAAAATGTGTGTGGAAGAATGATTTTATGCCATGGTTGAGCCGTTCTTGGATGCCATTATTTTCTAAATGACAGTGCTTGTTATTTTATTCAGGTTTTTGTATTATTTTGCAATGGTTATTACTGTATTTTGTTTCACTTTTAAAGTCTAATTACGTTTTTGGCAAGTTTCTATTTTACTAAAATTTCCGTTGCTTCATTTTATTATTAAATAATCTTAGTGCTTATTTCATGAAGTTTTATAATATAGCTCTCTGGCTGTCCCAAACTGATGACTGGCCTTAAGACCTATTGACCTGAAGACCTGATTCCACCGACTCTCCTTCCTTAGCGCTCTCTGCCGTGTCGCAAGGCGCTGAGCCTTATTTTTCATTCTGATTCTTCACACGCCCTGTGACGAACTAACTACTTCCTCCCTCGCTTGAAAATTGTTGGATGAAGGTGAGCAAATCCTTGTTTATTAACCCCTTGTCCCAATATTGTCTTCAATAATGTTCCGAACAAATTAGGTTACTTTGATAAAAATACTAAAAGGAGTGCGATTAATGTATTTCATTTCTATTTATTTGATTAAATTCAAAGCGGGTCTCATTACGTTTTTAATTTCATTTCCTTATTTTCTCCGTAAGAAGAGTTATTTATTTATGTGATAGCTGAGGTGAGTTTAATGAGTTCTTGTCTGATCAAGTACATTGGGCCCAGACACGAAGTACCAGGGTATAAAACCACTAGCCTTCTACAGAATGCCAGGTACTCCCTACGATAGTTTTCTTTTATGTCCATCCTAGGCGAAGTAGTACCAAAGACCAGCTTCCTCTCAAGTCTTTGGCACTGGGCCACACCAACTACACCGAGGGGTGTCGACATTGCCCATGTGATGATGCTCACAATCTGCCTTAGATCCTCTCCATTTTCAGAAAGATACGTCTTATCTCGTGTGTTTGTCCTGAGATAAAACGTTTGGAGTGTAATGGGACGAACCAAACCCTTCGATTCAGCGGAAGCTCGTCCGAGACATTTATGCTGACTGGGCACCTCAAATGCCCCGATTCACTTGAGACTTCCCTGCCGTCAGTTGTAACCGAGCCAGTTTCCTCGTCATCGTGTCGCCCACACACGTTTTCGTTCCCACTCAGTTCCCTGTCTCTGGTGGTGAAACTCCTCCGAATGTAATTGAGAATAAAACTCTGTTCCCATTGCATTCGGTTGATATCGTACCAACTCCCCGACTCACTTAGTGCGATATCGCTTTCAATATTAATGCCCCCCCCCCCTTTACAGGAGTGCTTCACTCCCACAACATTCCAGACTGTCTGATGCAGTCTTCTAGCACATTCTCCCACATCCCTCTTGACTAAAGGCAGGCAAGTCCCACAGTGGGACGGTGGTCCTATAGGCACAGTAGAGCGCCCTGTCATTTCCAATTGTCCAATAAACGTTAAGCTGCTAAGAGTTAAGCTACATCCGGCATTCCCGCACAAATTTTGACGTCCAGGTTCTTAGGGCCTTGCACGACGCTTGACTATCAGTAATTACATTGATAGCTTTATTGCTAGAGCATTTTACATTATACTGATGGCCCTGGAAATAATAGCATAACTCTCTGCATGAAAAAACGAGTTGTTTTACCTTTAGGTTTTGTATAATATTTCGTATTACTTTAGTAAAGTTTCTATTTTATTAAATATTTCGTATCTTTAAAAGGTTATATTATATTTAAAGTTTTTACTAAGCATTCATATCTAAGTTTCATTTTGTATTTTTTCTTTCATTTTACTAATTTGAAAAAATATTTTAAAAGTTTTTATTTTGTTTTCTTAATAGCAAAATTTTTTATTGAGTCTTAATTTGAAGTTTAAAGGGTTTCATTCTATTTTGTTATTATTTTAATAATTTCATTGAATTCACTCGGAAGCTCACTACTACGCACCAATAAAATAATTGGAACCTGGACTATTGGAATCCTTCAGTATCTCGACTACCACGCGATGCTTTAGTTTGGACAGTATTGAGAAACATCATCCAGCACTAATTGCAAGTTTGGTCCATATACTCTCTGTGTTTCTAATAATGGCGTCAATAATAACGCGAATGTTGCAAGTCATTATCGAAATGGCTATAAGGAAACAAAATTATGGAAAGTTCGACGTTGCCTACTTCTGTGTAACCATTTCGTTCAACCCCGAAGAAATCATCTACCATTTAAGATGCTCAAAAGTAAGATGCTCTTCGTTGCTTTGACGAAGGCTCAAGCTAACGATTTGGGGGTTTTTGTATTTCATTTGTTATACACACCTTACAGCCAAAGACATGCCTATACGGATTCAGCGTGGAATTTCCTATACGATGGAGAGATTTAATGTCAGGGAGGGGAATGCGCCTGAAAAAGTGGTAAAAACCGAGTTTATGAGATCCTAGAAGAGCAATATGAGCTCATTCGAAATCAGCGTGAAATTTGTTATAAATTAGGTCAATCGTCTTATCACGAAACTTGGAAACCTGAACAAAAAAATCGCTGGACAGCAAAAACTTGAATCGCCTAAAATTCACGGATGGGGAATTCGGATTCCGCGTTGAAAAACGTTATAGGACCGATGAAAAGACGAAAAAAGCCGGGCACATTCCCACTTTTGTTGAGTAGTGTTATCGATTGTCAGGACGAAAACCATCTTGTTAACACCATTCTTCACGCCACCGGCTTAAAAATGCCAATCAGCAGAACAACGCTGTGCTGCGGAATGATCACTTAAGTAAGCAGTAAGTAATTGTGACTCATCCGAAATTCCCGCCATCTTCGTGAGCTGCGGTAACTCGAACTACCGCATCTACCTCTACTGAGCGGTGTTACGGCTTGACAAGTCCCTCGTGAAGGTTGAAACGATTGCTTGCGAGGGGTCTGAACAGGTCGAGCCCTCCAGCAGCTCGTGCTCTGCTGATATCAGCGAAGCATCTCTCCAGCAGGGAATTAAGAGGGTGAACTCATTTCGCGGCCGTGGAAGCGAAGAGATACCAAGTCGAATAGGGAGTCTCGAGGGCCCCGTAAAACGAAGAGGTTTGAAATGGGATAGGGAGATAACACAGCGACGAAATCAGATAAAACTTCGGTTTAGGTCGATTCACGAAGGAGCGGCGTGGGGAAAACCTCGGAGAGGAGTCAGAAGATGAAGACGAGAAGGGGCTGTAAAGCCAACTGTTTCATATTGTAGTAATCAACGAGGGCCTTTGTCTCTCAGAGACGCCACACCTCCTTCTCACTAAACTACCACCGAGTGGCGGCGGAGGACCACAAATGGATTACCGGTGTAACATAGTTGAACACAAAGCTCCTCAACCGCCGGCCCGCTGACACTTCATCTATCTTCAGTACAATACGAAAGATGTGCGGCGAGAGGTCGAGTGCGAGGGCGAAGCAGACGGATGGCGAAAGGTGAAGGTGTCCCATTGTCTCCTGGATGCACCTCAATCAGCCTCCATGAAGTTGACGGCTCAGATTTTATCTAAAAAACAGTCTACTCGACAATCTATAAAACTCCGCCATTTTGTACTATAACACCTACATAACACGACGTTCAATAAACAATAAAACAAACACAATCCCTATAAACGACTAAACAAATACCAACTGCGACCCACTTTCACCTTCTTCAGGCCCACGTAAATTCACCGACTTTTTTCGCTTTACCAACTAAATTTACAAGTTTTTCATTCGGGCTATAAAACCTGGTTGAATTACAAGTTGTGTTTAGAACAGGCGTTCACTATTTAGGATTTTGATGGAATGCTCCGTACTTTTTCACTGCTGTCGTAATTAATAGGACTGTCACAAATAAATTTTCAACTAGGTTGGTATTTAATATTTTGGAAATATAAGGAATGCACCTTCAACATTCCTCAGCCCAGAATACCGGCACTTGGAGTCCCGGAATATATTCAGCTGCTGCAACTTATAACGCGATTTTAATTTAAACACCAACGTGTTGGTAATTGATACGACTGTCAACATGATTTTTTTGAACTGGGTCGTGTTCACAGTTCTTGACTTACGAAGGGAACTAACAAAAAAGACGTTAGCCAACCAAACGACGATAGTGTGAACCCCAGGACGCCTGCAGTTACTCTTGCCGACGAGAGAACACGCCAGAAGACTGCATCAGACGGTCTGGAATGCTGCAGGAGTAAGACACTCCAAACGTTTTGTCTCAGAGCAATCAAGTGGGATAAGGAGGAAGGATACCCGAGGATGGAGAGGAATGTACTTAAGGCAGATTGTTGGGATCATAACTGGGCACTGTAGAATGTTATGGGTATAGCTGACACCCCTCCATGCAGGTGGTGCTGCACGAATGAGGAGCCTCCCTACCATGTCCTGGCCCAGTGCCGAAGACTTGAAAGGGAGCGACTTTCGGTCTTTGGCACCACTTCTCCCAGGGTGGATACCAACGAAAACTCTTTCAGGAACTACCTGGCTTTCCTCAGGAGGCAGAAGACAGTAGGACTGGCACAATAGGTCATCTGGTCGAGTGCACATACCAAATTGCGGGACAGTCAGAAGATAATATATACTCTTGACGACTCAATGGCGGTCACTAAACGATTATCGTATAGGGAGCTTATTGGACTACCACCCTCATTTCTTTTGGAGACTCTAATACCGTATAAGCTAGATTTATGAATTTATTGAAGACTGCACAAAAATCTTCGTTTATTTCTCTCAAACGCCCTTAAAACTCAAAAAACAAATTTTCAAGCGATTATATAACTATCTACGGAAAGTAAAAAGTTTGAATAAGAAATAGTAGTAGTTTGCATTCTGGAATCTCGGGAGCAGTTTCTCAGTATTTTTCACTGTTGTCGAACTACTATGTTGTACAGGTGCACTTTCTACAGTTGAAGCATAAAATTGCTTTCTGTCGTACGCCCTAACGACAATCCTTCAATTGAAAGCGACTTCAGTGAATGAAGAGGCGGCACGAGTTTCCACTACGAGCGACAGAAAACGGATAGTACGGCGAGGGAGAGGAATAAAAAAAAATTGAAAATATTCGCATCCGCGGAAATCGTCAGGGTGAGGCCGGGAGAGCGGGATCTTATAAGGTCATTGGAAGAGCCTGAGGGCGCGGGAGCTATATAAAACTGAAGTGGACGTTTTGAGTGCGGGAGCCGAGCCAAAAAGGAAAAGAAGAGTTATAAAAACATGAGCGATAAATAGGAAGAAATGGAGTGAACTTGGGGCTGGCTGCCTGTGACGAAGATGAGGAGGGTGGAAGTGAAGGGAGCTGTATGACAAGTCGAATCCTTGTAGAGCACTTTATTCGAAGCTGGTCTCTTCTCTTTTCTTGGCGAACCTCCGCATAGCGTCTTTTTTGATGTTCAATTTTTTCCTTCCCCACTTGAAAAGAAAGTGAGAGAGAGAGAGAGAGAGAGAGAGAGAGAGAGAGAGAGAGAGAGAGAGAGGAAGAGCGAGAGCAACGGGCGAGAGAGAGAGAGAGCGAGGCGAGAGCCAGAGAGAGATTTGAGAGAGGGACGGGGAAGTCAGAGAGAGAAGGAGAGAGTGAGAGAGAGAGCGAGAGAGAGAGAGAGAGAGAGAGAGAGAGAGAGAGAGAGAGAGAGAGAGAGAGAGAGAGAGTGAGAGAGAGAGAGAGAGAGAGAGAGAGAGAGAGAGAGAGAGAGAGAGAGAGAATGAATGAATGAATGAATGAATGATTTTATTTACCGACCAGGGAGAATTAGGGCCATGTGGCCCTCTCTTCCATTCTCCCTGGCTACATCACTCTGTTACATTTCCTCCTACATTCGTCATAACTCATTATGTTATTTATAAATACATTCCATTCACACCAAATAAATTACATTCATACACTAACACACTCGTCCATACATAAACACTTACTGACACATACAAGCACTCACTGCCCCGAGTTTAGAGAACGGTGAGTACTTGGATATTCCTCCCCTCCTCCGCAGTGGATATCCTAATCCTAATAGTTGACAAACACTTGAGAAACAACAAAACATATAACGATTGACAACAAACTATTTACAATGTAGGAGTGTGTGATGACTAAATAAATAATATTAGTATGGAAGAGAGATGAGAGGGAGAGAGAGAGAGATGAGAAAGAGAGAGAGAGATGAGAGAGAGAGAGAGGAGAGAGATAGAGAGAGAGATAGAGAAAGAGAGAGAGAGAGACTGACTGACTGAAGGGAAACAATAGGATCTTTCTCATTAGAAGGAAGTAGTTGCGAATAAAATAAAAAACACTATTCTAACAGTAACAAAACCTTCGACTGATACTGAGCACTTCCACATCCACTACATTTTTGCACTTTTGCACTTTACAATTACATAAATAATCTCTCATTGTGTGATTTCCTCGTCATTTTTAATTGATGTTCTTTTCAGTTAAATTGAAATCAAACAGCTGATGTTCATTATATACAAATTATAAGTAGGGGGTTGATATAGTTTTTACAACAAAGGGCGTATAGTTCATTTCCCTGACGAAGCTGTTGAGGTTGGGGAGATGAACCTTTTTCGCTGTCGGATCTCGATGAATAAAAATATTACAATAGCGGCCACTAATATACAATAGATGGGACCCAGACTGTAAACTGGGGAGCTTGAGGATCGAAATTAAAATGAAACTCGGTGAGCGTGAGGAGGACTGTGATATACGTGCGGAAATAGTTGAGTTAAAATTGAGCTGAGATGGTGTACAAATGGGCAGCACAAGGGCAGTAATCGGAACTCGTGAACTGGCGCGGGAAATTGTATGGGAGTGCGAGAAGTTACTGGGGCGATAGTTGGAAGCAGAATGAATTTGGAAGTGGAGGAATGTGAAATTGATAAGGAAATAAAGAAAGGGGAAAACCTGGGGAAGGGGCTGTTAGAACCAACCGACCGCAGCTGAGGGATTCCCACAGGGATGAGGGGCAGGTAAGAAATACACGGAGACAATGACTGGGGAAGTCCGAGGACAAAGACTCTAACCAATTTGACGCTTTACGTCGAACAATAATAATAAATTCATTCTATATATCAAAATGAAATTGAATTTCAAAAGATGGCGCGAATTTTCATAAACTGTGACTCTAATGGCCATGTCTGAAACTCTAGCGATCGTCCTTTCTATGGTCCCGTCCTACCGCGTTGAATCGTGCGAGCTCCTCAAGAGTGCAGGATCATCGTAGAACGTAACGTTAGTACAATACTTCGCGGAAGATGTCCTACTGACTGCGCCACTTATAAGTAGGGGATAGACGTAATTTTTACAACAAAAGGTTCTATGGCGTTGTTAACTTACATGCAATGCTCGAATCCTCCAGTCCTGTGTCGCGTACCATGCGCGTGCCCTTCGCTCAGCATAACGAACACATAACACGTTTGCAGAAGATCCATTATGCGACGATACACAAATCGTGCTGACGAATTCAGGGCTTTTTGCTTCCTATCGCCTTGCTCGCTATTCACGTCGCAGAACGCCATAATGATAGTACCGTCGGCGACTGGGAACGTGAACTAATAACAGGCACCCCCAAATTTACATGATTAACGACCGAAATCGCACGAAATGACCCGCGTAACTAAATCCGTCGACTACTTAAAAGCAAAGCTAAACTGGCGAACAAACAGCTTTAACTTCTTCAAACTAAAAGTGAATCGACTTTGATGGCTCCAGTTCTGACGTGAAATGCCGGGAAAGTAATTAACGCGGGCTTTACCGTTCTCACAGAGAGCGGACATCGAGGAATTTCCGTCCCTATAAATAACAATTACTGCGGGAAGGTATATGGGGCTCGCGTATGCGACTGGCCATATATTATGTAGACAGATTTCCGCCCTTTCTTGACATTCCGCTTTCCACGATGAGCTTGGATGAGCTTGCGAAAGCAATTCTGAACACAACTCCCCCCCCCCCTCACACGACAAACCGCAACACTCTTCCTTTCTAGACGTGACGTCAGCTGCCACAACGTTTGGACTTGGCCTTTAATTGCTGCTTTTTGCCAGCGTTTTCGCAGATAATTATAACTCTAATTATTCATATTAAGCATTGCGACTTTCTTTGCATTGACATAGTAGGACTGTGAGTGCGGTAAGCCTTTTTATTTTCCTTAAAAGTAATCGGTTGAAAAACAAATTTAGAGTATTCAAAATCTTCACGTTTCAAAAGCTACTGGTACGAAAACACCATTTGTGTCTGTCACAGGTGAACTGGGTCAGCAGGGGCGAGAGCTCAGAGTTGGTTGTCTAAGAAGAGGTGGCAAATAAGAGCTGGGGGAGTGGGATGATGGACGGGGGTGAGGAAAAACTCACTGGGGAATCCATTAGAGGGAAAATACGTTGTCGCCTTGGTTCATAAATTGTGTCGGGAGCGTTTGAAAAGTCGCTGAAAGAAGCTTATTGACTGGGGGCTTTGGGCTCTGGCGTTGGTGGTACAGAAGAGAGCTGGAGAAGACTGGAAAGTCACAGGCTACAGAAGTGGGGCATCAATTTGACTTGAGCAGAGCCGCGTGGATAGTAAAAGCGGACAAATTATAGTAGAAAACCGTTTAATCACTGGAGGTTAATTATTTAAATAATGTACGTGTATCAATCAGTTAGAGTGGCTTATACGTATACGACTGAGTGACTTCCATCCTTTTATAGTGTTCTCCTTTCGCGGAGGGTCTTTTACCGCATTGAAATTGCGCATGTACCGACTCCACGAGTTGAGAATTGAGGACAATAACTAGAATGGAAGGCTCTACTTTATTCGCTTCCGAGTTTCAGCTACTTGTGAGGTTTAGCGCGGATCTTGGCCATTTCCAGAGGTGGAAGAGTTGAATCTCCCAAAGTGAGTGAAGCGATAGTTGTGAGATGGCGGGGAGGGGGGGGGGGTTCGACGAAAGGGTCGAACAGAAGCGAGGGCAAGAGGGAAGATGCGCCATCCCAGATAACGGGGCGAAATGGAAAAGGCGATTTGAAATTCAAATCCTCCTCGCAGCGCAGCGCGCGTCGACTGTTTGGAACGACCGTCGAAGCTTCGGAGCATCCCTGAGTCAAAAACCCGGGAGCTCGTCCCCACGGTTTTCCCCTCCAAACCCTCGCTGAAAAAACGGGCTTTCCGTCTTGTTTCACCACCTCCATCTCATCTTAACACTCAGGCTAAAGCAGAAAAGGCTCAGAGAGATGGTTCAGACGGAAAACTACACGAGGCGCCGCACTTCGCTCAATTACTCCTATCACAAGTTCGGTGCAGGAAAACCGACAAGCGATAAATAGCGCATTTCAGAGTTAATCCGATTGTGGATGCTTCG
Source organism: Pachypeltis micranthus (assembly GCA_020466155.1). NCBI lineage: Eukaryota > Metazoa > Arthropoda > Insecta > Hemiptera > Miridae > Pachypeltis > Pachypeltis micranthus. The sequence continues at coordinate 18,253,522 of CM035769.1, forward strand.
GGAGAATATAAATGATTTGAATCATCGAGGTCATAAGCTTTGCGCTTCTAATGTATTATTTCCTTCAACCTCACCTCGACATTCGATAATTTCGAAATACTAGGAGTCAGCGGAAGACATACTGGGTACATGTGAGGGATTGGCTGTAAAGCACCTTAAACTACGCGGGGAGTCTTTCCTGCAGCCAGAGGAGGTTACAAACATGGATCTCGCTGTGGGGCGTAGCACCAAAAATTACCAGCTCCACGTGAGTTGGAAGTGGAATCGACCCAAGGTCCCTTTACGAGCTGGAGAGTAAAATTGCAATGCCAGAAATAGTTTATGCCTCGAAAATTCTCAACAGTTACTATTTAAGACACGAAGCACCTGATCTGTCGGCGATCAGACGATGTTGCTTGTGTATTCGAAAGCTTGACAAATCAGAACGGAAAACTCTTTCCAACTTTGAACCTGAAACGAACACGCGTGACTAGAAAAAGGGGACTAATGATTTTTTAAAAGGCGTACAACGAGCAATGTTGCGAATACTATTGTGGTCACTCTTGATTTCGGTAGCTCTGGCTGGAAAAATTGCGTGAAAACTATGGCTTAACAAAAAGTTAGCTCTTTGGCACGTAACTCTGCTGGTTTTCATACCCTTTACCACCCTACACGTTCCCACATTATTGCTCCTCTTCAATTGCGAGGCCATAATGGGTACGGCTCGTTTTCGCTGAATCGCCGTTTCCTCCACTCCTCACGCTTAGTCTCTCTTTCGATCACACCTACCAGCCGGAAGATGGTTGGCCAGGGTTTGCTGAGTGACGCATCGACAGCGAGGTTTCGTGGATGCAACACTCGTGAATTTACTGTCATACCAGCAATCATCGGCAACTTCTTCACCACGCGACCCTGATGCTTCATTCAATCCCCATCGCTACTACGTCTATAAACTACGGAAATCGACGCCTTTCATCTAAAAGAGCAGCCATCGAACTGAAACTCTCCTAGTTGTCGCCTAGAAGCGTTGCTTATTACGTACAACCGTTCAAACAACCCCCGGTCTCGTTTCCAACGTTAACTATACAAAAAAGGACCGTCCAACTCTGTCGATTTAACGCAAAAAGGGCGAGCGAAAAAGAGGGGAAAACTCCCGGAAAGCGTTCAGTCGTTGCGAGGGCGCTATGGGAGCGAAGGAAAGTCAACACTAATTCTGACATACGGCCAACTACAGCCCCCAAACGCAGAGCTAACCTTCCCCCTTCGTCCCCAGAGGCGGCCCAAAATGGTTACCCCCCCCCCCAACCAGAACCTAACCCCACAACCGTTCCTTCCCATCCGAAACTCCACCCTATTATCTGCATAAGTAAAATTTAGTATTTTATTAGCTGAACTTTTTTTTCTCCTTTGAAATCCCGGGAATAAACTGTGCATTCAATTGCATGGAAGGGAATGGGGAAGAGGGGGGGGGGTGTTGCGCGTAAAGAATGTTTTGCCGTTGTTTCCTCCCCCCCTCCACCACAAAACACAACATTTTTCCTCCAATCTAAAAAATAACGGCTTCGTAAATGGAATGTGTCAATTTTGATTGTAAACCACAACTATCAACGTCGTGGAAAGGAGGGGGGGGGCAATAAACGTTCATGTCAACCCCAATTAAACGTCCCAGTCGTGAAAGATTTATATTGGCACCAAGCTGATGTTCGTTGGTGAACAATTCCAAATAACGTTACGGTAAAACACGGTACTGTTTTTTCATGGAAAACCGAAGGACATAGTTTTTATTGCTTCAACTGGAATCGCTGGAATTGAAGCAAAAAGGGTTGCTACCTTTCCGGGTCGGCAACGAGTCGTGGGGTTAAATTATGTTCCGGCCGATCAGGCTCTTTAGGATAATTTTAGTGTGTGCTACAACAAACATTATTGGGACCTCTGCTTGTTGTTAATGATTTGAACTTGGCAGCTGATATAGTAACGATCAGACGATACTGTCCTTTTCTTTAGTGCTTCAGGAGCTGAGCCTTCAATAACTCGAAAGATGTCTATTGGTGGGGGCTTGCTGCGAGTTTTTGACCCGCCGAGGCCCGATATTCAGCGAGTGAGGTTGGTTGAAGAATGGGGTTGATGGGTTCTACCGTCCTGGATTCAGTTCACTCTCCTGACATACGCAACGTGCGTTATTCTAATGCCACTAGGTTTTTGAGATGGAATCAAAGCCAAAGAATGGTTTCGCATTACTTCTACTGAAAAACTAGTCCTCGGATTCTCTTTCTGTTCGAAGGACGAAAGTGAATAGCGTGAGGACATCTGCAGAGGCGCTTTACGCTCCGCGGCCTCAGAGTTATACATCAACTGACGTCAAAATTGGAAATCATGGACCCTTTCCAGTCCCTTCTTCCCGTAAAACCACCTCTTCACCAACGCCGCTCGCTGAATATATCAGGCCTCTCGGCGGACCAAAAACTCGCCGCAAGCCTCCGCCAAGAGACATTCTACGAGTGATTGAAGTGCTCTCCGGTCTCCCAATGCGGTTTCCGGCCTTTCCCCTTTTAGGTTTCGCTATCTAATGGAGACATTTTCTTTCGCTTCCCCTTTCGTCTTTCTCACTCGGAGACCTTGCTCTTACCATATTTATTGGAGCAGGTGTTTCTTTTTGAACGAGACTCCCGCAAATCAAATTCTTTCCGCTTTCCTCTTATTGGATTCTGCCTCCCTCCGCTCACCACTTCGTCGGCGTCGGGACCTTTACGAACCTACCTTCGGCCCAAGACGTATATTGATAAAAATGTTTTGCCATAACCAAGAAGCGTCTTTTCCCAAAGTGCCGTCTTATTTTTCTCCTTCACTCGCTGACGCTTTCGGTAATTACTGTTCTCGATATATCTGGCATTACCTCTACTCACGCGATTAAGTGCACATTGGGAATGATTACTGTCCGTAATCAAAAGTTAATATCTAAGAAGTACACATTTCTAAATCATCCCCCCCCCCTCACAACCCTGTGAGTTCTATACCAAGGAAATGCCTTTGCAGAAAGCGTAGCAAGCAATATCATTGGACAAGCCAGTTCCTCCATGACATTGGCTTCAACGCGCAGCTACATTTCTCCAGCCCCCTTGTCTTTTGTTTCCAGGGGAAGCAGCTTATGGTGTTCTGCTCTCTTAGACAACACTCATGGGAAAGGCCTTAGTTGGAGAGCAATCAAACGACTCACATTCAAATGCAAGTTAACACTTGCCTGATAAGGAATAAGCAGAACCAGATAACAAACAATTGACCAGTCGTGGGTTTCAGGTGTGGTCCTCTTGAAAGACAGGCATACGTGGGAGGACGTGACGGTTACGAAGGAGAGCCGCTAGGAAAAACGCACACCTACATGCACGAAGTGGTTTTTGAATTTTGGAGTAGCGGTCCCTCATGCAGATACTAAAACGGAAATGAGTTGGTGTCTGGTGCTCTAGGGACCTCTCTCCAGTAAAGAATCACTTTTTGCAAACACACAGAACAGGCCATGGGCTTGTTGGCAAACTTCCCCTCATAGTCAATCGCTACCCACCAAGGTTACAGCCAAGTGACCAACCGAAGATGGCTTGAAAGGTCCACAGGTTTCGTTAGTGACTGGATTGTAAATATCCCTTCGATAGCAGTGTTATATACAAACAAAATAATTTGTACAATGGACTGCTCCATGTTCTATCACTTAGTATCATCATAAAAGTAATTGTCTTACCAAGGCAGAGCTCATGGAACGTACCTGTAACAGAAAATGTGTACGAATTATTAACGTATCGGCACATCGCCTTTTAAACGACGAACATAATTTCCCTTATAATAACGTCTGGCTTCAATCGAGCTGAATTAATATAAAAGTTGAATGTCTTCAACCTGATTGAACTTTCTGAGGTCCAATATTCTGAGCCCTGCTGGACACAAGGATTAATATGCCCAGAGCCGACATTTACGTTCCGATATAGGGGTGTGGGGAGGAAGTACCAGCCTCATCGGCTCTGACCTTCCTCCGCCCCATCAGGCAAAAAGAGTAGGGGAAATTGGGACAGGGACAAATTCCAGCGAACCCTCGACCATTGCAATATCTGCAGGGGCCCATTGCTGTACCCTGGCAGAGGCACCCGCCTTGCATGGGCCTACCTATGGTGCACCAGCTTGCACTGTGGGCTGTGCACCCCTGCAGTATTATTTTGGGAAAAATATCCCTTAAGGCTAGAATGGTTGCTAGCCCGCCTAGACTTGCATCCAGACTTACGGCTTCGGGGGGACCTCCGCCTTAGGGGGTTTTGGACTTGCCCCTCTTTGCCGAAGGACCCCAGAACCCTGGTACGCAAGGGCCCACCCCCGACCAGCCAGCCCAGCAGCTGGAAGGGGGGAACGGGCCCCGCAAATGCCAGTTTTCCGTCCCCTGGGAGGGTTTGGATTCTCTCCTAGCCCCTGCTCCCACCAATCTCCCATTCACCCCTCCTATCACCCATATAAATTACAATCATCCATCCTCACTCGTACTCTAACCTAGAATCATTTACTCAATAATTTACATTTTTACACCAACCATGCATTCAACATTCATACCTGCCGGCTGAGGGGGGCAAAACCCCCCGCTGGCTTCGAGCCCACCCACGCATAAGTGGACACCCTGGGACCCGTTTCTCAGGATGTTCTTAGTGCCCAGGGGTCAGGACGGTCCCTAAAAATTAACAAATTGGCAATAAAAATTAATCAAAACCAAACCAAATAACTTAAAGAGCCGACAACTTATTTTCTCGCTACGGTTTCTCCAACATGTGTTGTTTTCCTGTGACGCCCTTCCCATATCTCTCTTCTCACCCCTTTCTTGAGCCACTTCCTTACGACCAGGCAGACCTTGAGCTCACTCAGCTAAACACACTTTCTCAACTCTCGTCCGTGCTCACATGAGTACAGTTTAATCTGTTAATCATTCATTAATTTATCTTACTGAATTTTCTTCAAAAATATCAAATTGACTTCCACATTCATATTTTATTTTACAAGTTGACATTACCACCATAGTAATCAGTTTGAACAGTTCAACCAACATAATAATTTTTGATATATCAAGCGTATAAACACGTAACTCTTTTACGGAAATGTATTCAAGCCACCGAAGAACGCGGAGTAAGTCACCTCGAAGTTATCGATCCTTGAACTACAGTTTACGCTCCAACACTCCGTAGAACACCCCAAAATGCGTTGCCTACGCTTGACATTCAAGCGTTTCCTCAAGTTTTCATCAGCGGCTGTACGTCTGAGGTGGTCGACAAGAGTGAAACGTTTCGACCCAACACGTTTGACCTCCCCTCTTCAACCTTGTCACACACAAAGGGAGACAGTTGGATTTATGGCGGCCGGGGGCGAGCTGATCCCTGTCGAGGGTGAAATCCCGTGAATTCTGAGGCTTTTCTGTTTATCTAGTGGAACGGTCTTTCTGTTTGTTTTGTGTTCAGTGCGTATTACTTTCCGCGTTCCCAAGAAGTAACAAATACTCTCATGTGATCGGGTAATTGTTAAGGAGTTCCATTAGGTCATAACAGTTTAAGTTTTCTGAATTAAAATAAAAACATTTAAAGCGATCTGTGTGTGTGTATTTGAACGCCCTTGGAAGAGAATGAATAGACCAAATTATCACAAACTTAACATTAGGCCTGTGGAGGTAGATAAGACGGCAGAACCGAGGTATGAGCAAAATGAACTCAAAATGAACTATAGTTAGCACAGTGATTAAAAAAACAAATATTTTTTACCCAAAACAGTTAGAACGATGTTACTGTGGGCATTTCCAAACAACAGAAAGGTAATATAACATTTTAATTGGCGTGAAAACGGCAAGAGCATCACTGTAAATAATCTATTTTAGTTCAGACCCATTCTCCTAAATCGCACTCAAATCACTAGCGTAGTTGTATATATAATTCAAGCTGATACAAGCCTCGCTCACACAGTACAATATATAATTGCCTTTACGTAGCACTAGATGAGCACTACGGCCTAAAGACCTGTTGTGTCAACCCTAATGTCTCCAGACCCACGCTTAGCCTCCTAAGGAATGCTAGGTTTTTCCTGCAAGAGTATTGCTCGATGTCCACGCTAGGAGAAGTATACCAAAGACGAGAACAGCTCCTTCTCAAGTCTACCGTATTTAGGGGAGGACGTAGTAGGGAATCCCATCATCTGTGCCACATCAACTACATTTGAGGTGCTGACAATGCCCATAACATGTAACATACGCGTGTCCCGTTATGTTCCCCACGATCTGCCTTAGGTCCTTCCTCTCCGTCCTCAGGAGTGCCACACTTTCGTAGCATTCAAGACTGTCTGATTCATTCTCCTGGCATTTTCTCCCGCAGTCCTCTTGACTAGTGGGGAGGTAACCCTATAGGTACGGTAGACGAATCGAGTCTGTCCAAATGGCCGGCCCTTTCATTTTCAGTGATGCTTTTCTAATCAGCAATCCAATAAACGTCACCACTAATCACCCCTGCTATTAGTAGACCTTTGTACTTTGGCCAGGCTGCTACAATTCTTTCGTTGAATTTCTTGTGCCACCATGCAATCTCATATGAGGCGATTGGTCATGCTACGACCTTGTAAAACCAGCAGGCCATTCTCGACTTTATTCCCCACGTCCTCACGCACATCCTTTGACACACCCGCAGAGTTGCCGCCTTCTTGGTAGTATATTTGATGTGCTCTTTCCGGGTTAGTTTACAATCCAGAATCACACCCAGATACTTGACCTGCTCACTGAGCTGAACGTTTCCCATTAGCCATAACTCCCAGCAGTCACATTCCCGACAGTAGTTTTTGTCTTGTAAATGGCGCTATGGCCGTTTTTGCTCGGTCAATGGCCCCAGCAGCTTCTCTCAACCTGCTCTCAATCTCAGAACCTCTCCTGGAACACCGGATTCGGATCTCGTCGACTGTACTATCACCGATCACTCAAGGAAATGGCTTGTTATTGAGTACTGACCCAAGAACACCATCCCATTATAGCTTCTCTACTAAGCATCAAGCCGCAATAATCTCGCACGACAACCTGAAACATATTGGTGGCAATAAACCTCATGCCCTCGTTAAACCGTTACCTATTTCGGGACAACCGCTAATTAACCAAATCCTAAATTTCAAAAATCCGCTCGTTCTCGGCCGACCTTGGAAAAACCTCGGGGCACCCGCGCGTTTCACTATAATTTGAGAGATCCAATGCAGGTGGTCTTCAAATGTTTTGGCTCTGTTTCTGTTACGAAAAAGACGGAATTCGGGGAATAAACGAGCTTTGGGCGGTCGTCCAAACCCGAATCAAATGTGAAATGTTCTTTAAACTTTGGTCTATTATCGTTTGAATTCAGAGCAAACCTCCTTCTCACCGTTTTCGGTTCCATAAACATTTATTTTTAGTTTTAATACGGAATAAATTGGAGCGCCCTTGTGCCGGGGCCTTACTTTTTAGAAAATAGAGCACTTTATTCTAATTACGTACAATTTTGAGAAATAACTCGTCAAGCAACGGATAAAGCACGTCTCTCTCGTGTAACGTGTTACAGGCTTTTGTCTACCAATGGTAAATAACGTTAAAACTAACTGTAGGTCGAAAGATACCATTTGGAAAACGTTCTAAGCGTAAAAAGTGCTTACACACGAGATTGAGACAAAACGGTACGAATTTCGTATTCTAGTGCGCATAAAAATTCGGGTGTGAGCAATGTTGGGCGCACGAGTGTGAGACCTTGAGGTAAAGTAAAAGAAGTGAATGAAAGGACGTGGAGAGCGTGAGGGAGGACTGTATTAACAAGAATTAACTGTATTAACGATATGAGTATTTTCAGGGGACACAACGGGTTCTGATTTGTTTTTTTCGTGAAAATGGTGGATACAGGTGGTACCCTCACTGCAGCCACAAACGGGCCTATTGTAAGAGCGTCCATGATCCTCAGATCATGGCCCCCCTGCACCACCCACGGCCCTAGTCTCACTTGGTGTGAGGTCACCTAGGCGCCCCCCCCCCTAAAACGGAGGATATCCGCATGTTCTGCATTCGCCACCTCTTCTGCCTGAAGAAAGGGCCTCCCAAACACACAATGGCGCGATGCCGCGAGTCCATCGCATACGCACAGCACGTGCTCTGCCGTCTCTAGCCCTACCTCGTAGAACCTGCATACCTGTACCTCGCACTTGCCAATATTTGCAAGGTGCGAAGGCTGAGGTTTACCTCAGCGGATAGTGACCTGTGAACAGGCTACATATTATCCTCATATCCTTCCTCCCCAGTGCAAGTACCTCCTTGGACCTCCCTCTCAAGAGCCATATGAAGAGTTTTGACAGTCAAACGTCGGGCAGCCCTGCACCTATCCTCCCATTTGCCAACCTCTCTACGTACGTGGCTCCTGGTAGAGTGGCCTGACTGTCCACTATGATGTAGATTCTCTCGCTTCAGTCCCTTCTGCAGCAGCCGCTGCACACAGACCGTTACCGCAGCCACCTATGCCTGGAACACCATAGCCAGCGACCCCAATGGGATCGCCACTCTAATTCCTGGCCCAAAGATGCCTGCCCCTGCAAGGCCACCTTGCACCCAGCCCTCAGTGTAGTATACCAGGGCCCCAGCTTTGAAAGCGGGAACTCCCCCTTCCCACCTTGATCGCTCATGAATGAGTATCCGAAAGGGTAACACGAAGTTGAACCTCGCGGGCATTGAGACCTAGCCAAGGATTAAGTAGCAGGAACTCCTCCTCCCCCGCATGATCAGACCCAACTCCAACATACGCACAGCCTGGAGGAACGCCATCCTTTTAACATGTATGTGGAATGGAGCTAAATCTAGAGAGACCTCCAGTGCAGCCATAGGGCATGCTGTCATATGGCCTGTAATGGCCAGGCATGCCTTATGCTGCAGTTTATTTAGCTGCAATTGCACTGTTTTGTTTTCCACCCTAGTCGGGTTTTCTGATTAGGTGAACTGGTTGCTGGTGAACGAGAGTGGAGAGCGAGCGAGTAGCCAGAGAACTGTAAGACGAGTGTTTTTGGGTTGGGTCTGGGAAGGACTCAGTTGGAATCTAAGGAGAGGAGGTAAACCAGGCCTTTAGTGTGGATCTTCATGTTTCACAGCATCGGGAATCCAAATCTGCAGTGTCCAACCGCCGCCCACCGTCCCTTAACGTGGGCTACAAAATTCTTTCGCACAAAACCCTTTTAGTTTTGCCTGCCAGCTCGGCAATCCGATCTGACGAATCCCACGGTTGTTAGAGCCAAAAAATACTTGAATAAATAAACAAAAACGCAATTTTGGCAGTTTTATTGCAATTACGTTGTGTTTAGTATCTTTTACTAGGTATTTTTCGGCGCTGAGTCGAACGTAACAATTCTCAGAGATGTACGACTGCGCCCGTACTATAAACAGTGAAATCGCATTAATTACAAAGAACCCGCGGGGCAATGAAGCGAAAGTGATATCCGTCAGATCGACTCGTCACGTCGCGCCAATTGCCTTCAGGCTCTCACAGTCGCCTGGAATACGTAATTTTCGTCGTCTCATCGTTGCCAGGTCAGGGTTTTCACGATTTTCATCTAACTCACATAGTATATTGTTCCTCTGATAGTCCGTTGAATAGAGATAAATATAAAGAGGTGTCGAAAATAATGTTTTCTTGAACATTTTTGTAATTTGCCGAGTAACTGCGCCTTAGGATTTTATCAATCCAGACTCATAGAATTCTTCCACAATTTCTTCTAGCATCCTACGCCCATATTTTATTCTGAGTAATTATTTCTGTGTCCACCTGTTGAAAGCTGCTTGCTATGCACCAGATATTTTCGAAAACAGCTCTGACGATTTTGATACCGTTTTTTGTGTGGACAGTTCCGAATAGCGCGACAGTACCATAAAATGTCTGTCTGCGTGAAAATGATCAACGTTTATTGTCATATTGACGCCCCCCCCCCCCAATCAACCCGTATCGCTTCGTTCAGTGAAATGGAATTTTCCTCTCGGCAATAAATTGCTACTCGTACCCCACCCCCCTCCCCAACGATATGAATCCTCAACGTTTCTCAAAGGCTTGCTATTTCGACGTTGAAATCCGATACCTCCGGTCGTGTTATCGTTGTTTCATTCCACAATCTATCGAAGGTTTTTCCTTCGAAAGAGAAACCTTTTCTTTCTTCCTCTTGTCTTCATTTAAGGGAAGACCCTTTCCTTCTCTTTTGAGAGCGGAGATCGAAAAATTGAAGTTTTCGCGTGGATGGACGCAATCAAAATCTTCCAACAACGTCATTACGTTTTAATAACCCGCTCCCTCCGAAGAAAAAAAAACAAAAAAACTTCGTAATTATCGCTTTGCCGTTTGAATCAGCTGCCACGACTCAAGTCTCACGCAATTTTCCTTCACTCGACTCAAAAACCTCGAGATTATCTTGGAAAAAGAGGAAGAGAGAAATAGGTTGAGAGTTTTTCCGTTCATCTTCCTCTTTATACCGACCGCCTTTTTGATGGCTTAAGTTTTGAATTATACTGCCGATCTTAGGGACCTTTAAAGAATTTCTCGGCTTTGATTCTCGAAAGTATTTTTATTTCTTTTTTTTTTTATACCAGAAGCTTCTCACTCCCGTGCCTTCCGTAATACTTTCACCTCCCCTCCGGTAGATCAATTTGTACGAAATCAAACGTCAAGTGTCGCACAAACAACCTGCTGTCAACAAATATTAGGTACGAGAAAGTCGTTATGTTTAATGTCACGGAATATGTCGCGTTGTGGCTGCTCATGTTCATTTGCCAGAGTATAGGTGAATCGTGCGGCTGTCAACGAGAGTTTTAGGAATGTTGCTGTTTATTGTCCTGGAATTAGGGTGAAAACTGAGGCAAAGTATTGAATAAAACGGCAGCAGTAATTCCAGAACGATTTCCACCGCTGTTAATTACGAGTATCTCGCATCTCGCTACCGCGGTCAAACTTTAATCGCTCGTACAGTTTATTGGAACACCAAGAATGCGTGTATCGTATGAGCGAAGGCTAGGCTTTAATTAGCTAAGGTGCCACCGGCTAATAATGGGCACCTGGCTAGATTCAGAAACTTATAAAACTGTACGGAGCTCGGTGATGGTGACCAACTCGACTGGAAATACGGAGCGCAACCAGATGGAGGCCTATGGAACGGCGAAAGTCGTTCTAATGATGGTACCTACGCGGATAGATCTGAAACCCTGGAGGTGTGGATAACTAGCTCTGGGAGGACAACAGTTTTTCAAGCAGAGATTTAAGGCATCATTGCCGGGGCAGTGCATGATCAAAGAGGCTATAGCAATAAAATTATCAACCTAATGACTGATAGTCGAGAATCACTGCACAACGTCAGTATTTTCTGGAAAGAAAGGGGTAATTGGAAATGAGGGAGCCAGCCATCTGACCAGAGTCGTTTCGTCTACCGTACTTACAAGGCCACTTTCCCACTGCAGGGCACCTCCGTCACTACTCAAGAGGATTGTGACAGAATATGCTAGGAGAATGCATCAGTGGTTTCAGACCCAACGTGCGAGATGAGTCCTAGTCTCTTGATTATGGAAAGGAAGGACTCAAGCACATAGTGAGAATCATCACAATGGGGAAACTCCTTATCATGTCAGGCCCAATGCCAGAGACTTAGAAGGGAGCGATTTTTGGTCTTTAGTGCAACTTCTCCTCGGGTTAGACATGTGTCTGACTCGGCTGAAGGCCCTTGCTGGGGACAACAGTGTAACACTGTGTTGGGTGCTGGGTCATCAGGGAATACAGGGGAACGATGGGCTGGCGAAGATCCCTGTCGGCCCTGAGCCCCTTGTTGGGACCACCAAGGACCACCTACGTGGAGAGGTTGGCAAATGGGAGGATAGGTGCAAGGCTTCCTGTTGGCAGGGGGTGCCCGGCCTTAGACAGTCAAAACTCTTCATCCGACTCTCCAGAGCGAGGGCCAAGGGGAGGTGCTCACACTGGGGTGATACGAGAATCATATGTGGCATGTTTACCGGTTACTGTCCGCTGAGGTACCACTTTACTATCATTGGCAAGTGTGAGGTACAGGTATGCAGGTTTGGAAAGGGAGGGGGGCTAGAGAGCAGAGCCTGTGTTGTGCATATGCGATGTATTCGCGCCGTCGTGTGTTTGGAAGGCCCTTTCTACAGCCAGAAGAAGTGGTCAGGGCAGAACTTGAGGTTGTTCTCCGCTTTGTGTGGGGGTGGTGGGGACGTGTAGGTGACGTTACACTAAGGGAGACCAGTGCCTTGGGGTCTGGGGATGGAGCAATGGAGCCGTGAGCTGGGGCTCATGGACGCCCTTAATTTAGGCCCGTTTGTGGTTGTAGTGAGGGTACCTCCAGCATGCACCTATTTAATAAAAATAAATAAAAGAGTAGTCATCATAGCATGTCATGTAGCACATGACATTCCTAACGAAGGCGAGTCAGAGGTGCTGGCACAATAGGACTTTAGGCCGCAGTAATAAGGAACAGTCAGAGTTTAAAAAAAGAATCGTATGAGCGGGATTTATAAAAGAAAGATGACTATCAAATCAAAAATCTTCAAACTTTTTGAAAATTTATTGGACTCTTCGCGTCATTCTCCCACGAGGTAACGTTTCATACTACCATTCATGGGTTTGGAACATATACACACACATTTAAACCAAATCGAAGTCTGTTTGGGATAAAACATAGTTGACGAGCTGCAGGCTCAGCATCATATTTTGAGCCGTTCTCCTACAAGTCATGGTCTCGCCAATCATTTTCTCAAACGTCGTTTTTTGCACTATGGGGAGATTAAACAACGTTTTGACGCACAATTACTTTAGTGACAGGGGATCCGAAGAAAAAGATGGACGAATGGGCGAAAAGGGCGAAGCTCGAAGGGATCGAGTTGGGGATCCTGGCATTGGAGAAAAGAACCCTCTCCTCACTCTTTCCAAGCACTAATGGATTGTAATAGACCTTGAGAGGTATTATCTTCGGACAGGGATGTACGCGAACGAATATTGTTAGAAGCTCCCAACGGAACGCGGAAAGGAGCTATCGGATAAATGTCAGGGGGTTTGAGTGATCTTTGTTTGTTCTGGCGATTTCTCCCCGACGAGGGGATGACTCTTCCTCGTGATCCCATTGTTCGGCGGTATATCCTGTTTCAAAACCCTTAGCCGTCTCTATACATTTTTCTTGACGAGACAGACTTCTTGATTCTCCATAACATCGGAGCGCAGAGCGGAGCGTCCGATTCCGAGTTTAACAAACCGCGGAAAAACAATACCAATCAACACCTGACACCGACAACAACAGCAACTTTCAATTTATCCTTGGAAGTTTTGGAACCGGGAAGTCAACTCTCCATTGGCCTTGTGAAGACAAGATTTGGTTAACCAAGTTGTTAGCAGGGGTTGGAGTTCATGCATGGGGGATTGGACGACTACAACAGTCCTTTCCACGTCTTCGTAACATTAAGCATTGCCAAGCTGTGAACAGGTTCATTGCAAGCCAGGTTATTGGGCGAACGATTCTGTAGAGTCACCCTAATCAGGTCATGAGTATAACTCGAGAGATATGTCGTAGAGAAGCCTCAGCCTGCACAGGACTGGAACATTTAGTATTGAAACTACTCATCATATGGGATTCGCTGTATCGTGGGGTTGTCTAATTCTGAGACGAAATATCACTATGCGCTGAAAATGCTTCGATCGTCAATGGAAGCCACGTCGGAGGGCTGTCAAATGCAATTAGAAAAGGTTAAGAATGCGATGTGGCATCTGGAGCTCTACCGGAGGCTTCTAACAGATGCGCCTAGCCGCCGGCGTTCCTAGCATTGATCGCGGCATTGATCTGGGGGCCCTTCCCTCTTTATCATCCCATCGCGTTAGATGTTGGGAGCTTCCCCCTGCCGAGCTAATTGAAGAGCCCAAAGGGGTCGGCGACGGCAGTCGTGCGGTAGGTAAATTGGACCAGGGGCTTGGCACACGTCCAGCTTCCAGGAATATCGAGATTTCACCTACCAGTTCTAACCCCATTATCGAGCACTCCCCGGTTCATCTGCCTGTTTTCGTCTCTCCGCCCACCCGGACACTTTGCAGAAGGTTTCGGGGAGTAGGACCGGAAGAGGGAAAGGATTTCTTCGCACATGCCATCGAGGGAAAAAAAACCTAGCGTAATGTCTTGAGAGTACAAAGCACCGAGCGGCACGTGATTCTAAAAACTTCTGGCCAATCATCGCGGCCAGTGTTAAGTTTTCTTCTCATAAAACAAAGTATTTGGAGAGCTTAGGTCACGTTGAACGATCTTCTAGCCTTGTGAAGGGCGCTTCCAGGCCGCTCTCAGTTCTGAAGTTCACTGTGATTGTTCAGGGTGCAGGTAAAAGGGATTCAAAGGGGCGAATAGGATCAGCAGCCTTATCGAATTGGACCAACCCACACCGAATTAGCATTCTGAAGCGTTTATCACTAGATGATCTTTTTCAGTAAACGCTATGAAAAGTCACATTGGGCCACTCTGATGGGAGCTATTGGAAACATCGTTTACTCCTTGTAGTCCTGTTCATAACCTCCAATTCGGTTTCATCTCGTCAAGATTATCTCTGCAAGGCGGGAAGTAGTGGCATCTGACTAGACACGTCACAAATCTGCACGGGACACTGATGCTTTAATTGAAAGTTTCACGGGCTAAAGAAAACCAGTGCAGTGAAGAAACGGCAAGCTACATCCGGAGGCAGACTCTTCAGTCGTGCTGCACTCATAAGGGCAGCTACCCAGAGCAGTAGCTAGAAATCTCTTTCCGGAAGGAAGTGCCTGATAAGTCTTGACGAGTAAGCGGGCTGATGCATAAGAAGGGTCTGGGCGTGAGCCTGCCTGGGGCCGTCGTCAGAGCAGATCTTGCCAGTAGCAAATACTTCAGGGTGTCTCTCTCGGGTTTATTATGAACAGCTGTTGCACAATAGTCAGTCGACCCTAAGACCTAGGAGAAATCCGCATCAATGGGCAGGTGATTGGGAATATGTGTCTTATTGTCGAATTCGACAGAGTTGTACCCTCATTTCCCATAATATACTGTATCAGCAGGGTGAGCGGAGGCTGCTGGAACAGCCTTAAAGGGTGTACGTTGTCACTGTCAAGTTATCAGCACGCTGTCATGTGAACTGCTCACGTTTAAGTTGTGAGCAGCCCTGGTTTAATATTGAGATTTAAATTCTCTCACAATGAGTCCCCTATTGCAAATTAACACGCATCCCACTTTCGGCTATTCATGAAAGCACAATTTGGAGTGAAAGAAGTGTATATCTCTAGGGATCTTCGGCTTATCGACTCAATCCCCACCCCTGCAGGCAGCTCACTCAGGGGCATCTTGGTGTGGAGGGACGCTTTTAACGCTGAAGGAAAACAGAGGGAGTTGACTCAGAGCGTTGTAATACAACCTATTACCTCCGCTGACTACGCTAAATCGATGTTGAAAATTGGTTTTAGTGAACCGGAATAATTCATCATCAGGAGAAGGAGGAGGCGGTTTATACCCAATCAACGGCGTCTTTAAAGGCTGTTCTCGAAGACTGGGGAGGGGATGTGCTCAGATGTTTGCTCACCCCTTCGCAGCTTTCCACGACTCCGTCCACCCCATTCGCTCTAAAGGTCGTGGCAACATTAATCAGAGTGAACTTTACGGAGGAAATGTCAGAAGAGGAGTCAGCGCCCTCGTAATCTTTTTTTTTTTGTTTCGCGCGATTTTACTGTTCCGTCGCGCTTGTTAACAAAGCGCGCTAAAAGCAAATTACCGTACCTCGGAGAACGTCGTCAAAATCGAACATCGCGACTAAGTGAGTTGACCTACAGAGCCGAATGAATCCTGTTCAAACTACAGAGTCAACGAGGGGGTTACATCAGTCTTATTATCAGGCTGAATACATTTCATTGCACGACCAACGAACTCCTCGATTACGTCTGCATTCCCAATAACTCCTGGCAAAGTGTTGAAATATGAGTATTTTCCGTGTTGTCGAGACCTCATTAATAATCCGCGCATGAATCATTCATTATTACTCCACACACAACTTAATTGAATTGATTAATCACGCGCAATAATAAAATTAACAATACACAGCAGAATAAAATTGATAGGGTGGTTTAGTTCATTAATAATCCACATTTAAGTAACACAGTGGATTCACTCACATAAATTGATCAAAAACCCAGTGTTCACGCAAGTCCGTTTAACGATCGCCACATCGATTAAGACAACGTAAACCCAAAGTAGTGGGAGTCTGGCTACATATTTGACGAAGACATCCATAGTCACACAACTTCACTTTAGTGTAATTGGGTTAGTTCCACCAGTAGGTAAATTACTGATGTTAACGTAGTTGAGTTAAAGACGACTCAAATTTTGCCAACCACCGGAAGACAACTTGACACGACCCAACCAAAATACACGAAAACTGAACGTATCAGAATATAAACGAAAACAAATCCACACAAAATGCATATTTACACCACTCAAGACACTACACAAACGAAAACAACCAACTGCAGGATTTACAGACCGCCCCATACGAAAAAAAGACAGACTTGACAATCAACAGACTATTTAAGGCATAAAAAACTGCCCTTACGTTCTTTTCTCTTTGCTTCCCAACAGGTTTCCCAGAAGGTGCGACCTTGACCCGTATTTTACTAGAGCTCGTTGCTTTTTTCCGTTCTTACCCCATTTGTAAGGCTACTAAACGTTGTTTATTTCATCGTCATCATGGAACTCATTTTGTTGCTTCTTCCTACACAAACTAAGCATGTTAATTGGAGCACCCAGGCGCCAACTGCTAATCTATCGAGCCAGTGCAAGAACTACCAACTCCTTGCTGCTTGGAGCAAGTTGCTCACTTCCTGGTCGGAGTTTTCCATTACCACTTCCTGACTCCTGTCATTAGGTTCTTGACAACGAACTATTCTGTATAGGCGTGCTCGATGGCACCTTTGAAACATCCCAACTACATTTACTCCCAATTCGGGTCCCATCCTAATTTCTCACTCTTCATCATTATTTCCCTTCAAGTGCCGATACGAGCATACAAATTTCACTCAGAAGTGCATTTTCGAAACGTTTTTGGGCTAAAATGTGGGGGTGTCCAGTAACGAAGGAGAAAAAACTGACGATGCTCGTACTTTGGTCTATAAGACCGGTCGAAGGATACCTACTACCTGCCTTATGTAGCATTCTGACTGTCCCATAAGTGGGATATGCACTGCAGCCAGATGACTTATAGTGCCAGTCCTAATGTCTTACAGGTCAATGCCTAGTCTCCTAAAGAAAGCCAAGTAATTCCTGCAAGAGTTTCCATTGATATCCACCCTGGGAGAAGTGAAAACCAAAGACCAGAAGTCGCTCTCTCTCAAGTCTCCAGCACTGGGCCAGGACATGGTAGGGAGTCTCCTCATCCGTGCCCCACCACCTACATCGAGGGGTGTCGACTATACCCGTAACACACACGTGTTTGTTCATTTTGCAGTGTCCGGTGGTGATCCCAACAATCTGCCTTAAGTCCTTCCTCTCCATCCTCAGAAGGTTTGCTCTGAGATAAAGCGTTTGGAGTGTCTTACTTCCACAGCATTCCAGACTGTCTGATGCATTCATCAGACATATTCTCCCACAGTCCACTTGACTAGTGACAGAGAAATCCACAATGGGGAGGTGGCCAAATAGGTACCGTAGACGAACCGCCTCTGGCCTGATGGTCCGCCCTCTCATTTCCAATGATCGCCTTATGCCCAGGAATCCAATACTCATTAATTCTATTCGCGTTTGCTAAGGAGTTGAGCCATATCCTGCACTCTTGCACCAACCTACTACCTGCCTTACTATTTTATTTAGCAAAGGACATGTTGGACGAGAACGTGACGCAATTTAAATGGTGAAGCTAAAACATTCTTTACGGAGAAATGGAATGACCGAAAAAAACGCACGCACGCGCATTTCTCACTAAATTTCTTCTGTAATCGACGAACCAGTCTTGGGACCACTGCAGATCGACACAACAAAAGTCTCGGTAACAAGAATTAGTCTCCTCCGTGCGTACTGGAAATCATTCAGCCGCACACGCTGAATTCCCGAGTTTCGGCGCCAAACGGCTATCCGCGTAAATAAACCAATGGATCGAAATTAGAAAGAGAACGTTTTATTTGAATGGCTTAAACTTGAAACGGCAAAGAATGTGTGAATGGGGAATCAAAAAAGCTAAATCGAAAACGAGACAAGCGTGGGTTGGTAATAACTACCGAAGAATCCGCTCAATGAGAGCGAACAGGCAGAATTTTGATGGTGCGAAACTATTTTCGCTTTCCGCTGGCTAACGCCTAAAAAGGTAAAGTAAGTAAAATCTTCTTCAGATGATCACATTTTGAATTCTGATTTCCCCAGATTCTTGTGGGAAATTTCTCGCTGATCGCGACTACGTTCCACACTAAATGTCGCAGACTAAAACTTGATTGAGTTGTCTTCTCACAAAACCCCCTGTTAGGTTTTCCTGGTGGACTGTATGAATTATTCTTTGTGTGCTCTTTTTTTTATTGGTTGTTCGATGGCGGGTTAATCGATAGGCAGCAAGTTACTGCGGAGGAGCGAGGATTCTGCTGGGAAGGAATGGGTGAGTTTGTGGGCTTACCTCGAAGTTCCAGGCGAGTGAAGATGGAGCCGGCCGGCTGTACGAATCCGATGTCCCAATTTTGTAGGTAGAGTAGTTGACGCACTCCGACCGTTTGATTTCCGTCTTTTTTCGTATTTGTATTAAGACAATTATTTGTTTCCGAGAGGTGTCCGATTATTCGTATGCCGGAGCCGCACGCACGATGTTAATGAATCCGAGCAAAAGGAGCGATGGGAGGCTGCGGATGAGGAGAAAGGAGGGGCGCTATCGCCAAGCCCCTGCCACCGAGCGAAACAAGATTAGAAGACTATCGGACCAACCATTTTAACGGTTTGAGCATACTTAGACCTAAACACTTGCCAAATTAACTCTCTAACCAAAAACACCTAGAGAGCAACGTTTTCCCGTTCAATGGGGCCGATTGGAGCTCTGGAGGTGGGAAATCTAATTTTATCAAATCAACGTAGTCTTGAAAATTGGAATAAGTTGCCTCCAGACCCAAACACAGCCCGCCAAGGTGCTGCAAGTAGCATATCGGTCCACATACAGAAGAAGGGTAGGTACGACTTCGAAATGAAAACGAGTTGGTCATAATAGATCAATATCAATTGACATTTTCTGAGAACTGAGCGGAACTACTTGTATCCGTCAAGGGGGCAACCTGAGTACGACCGCTAGAAAGGAGCTGTGATCCTTGACAGTTGGCAAGACGTGTGGGACACACCAGATTTCAGCACATGGGCATGCTGAGGTGGTTTTCTACGTTACCCAGTTCCTCCAACTACATGGTGCATTTAGGGCGAATCTGCTCACAGTTGGTATGGCTGCACGCCCAAACTGCCTGCCCTGAAAGGTAATGGTGGATGATGCTTCCCGAAATATCGTCTTGTCCCAAAGGTGGGCAGGATGGGGAGGCATGGTAGAGAACACAGTACCGAGAGCTGCTGATTCAGGGCCGGTATTTCGCAGCCATGATGAATGAGAATACGGAAGACAGATTGCTCCTGAACCTCCCAACCTTCTAGGCTCTATGGGAATGGCGGCAGGCCCCAAGATTCTTGTGCAGGTGAAGAAAAGTCTGTATGTGAGCACCAGATTTAAGGGAGAACGGGCTGATTTGTTGTCAGCTGATGCCGCGAGAACGAAAAAAATAATATAAACACCAACACTGTACCTCTGTATATTCTTTCAGTGCACTTTTTCGAAAATATTTATGTAAGTAGCAATTAGCTGAAAGCACTCTGCAAGTAAGACCAAAATCATCAGTCATCTGGCCAGATGCATAAGAACTGACAATTTGAAGACACGTCGTTACTCTCTATCCCCTAAAAAGCGAAAAAAAGCTTCCAAGGTCTAAGCCCCCGTTCACCTAATTTTGACAGAGGTATCAATTCGTAGAATATAATCAAAATTGTGACTGCGTTTTTGAGAACCTTCGTTTTCGGCACCCGCTGTTCCATCTCCCCTCTTGTCATGGCTGAAAACTGCACATAATATCTTCGCCCTTATGCAACAAATAGCGAACCAAACGAAGACAGAACCGGCTAAATCCGTACAGCCGTTTGCAGGACCCTTGTGGTTGCGGAAAGCGAAGAAAAATACGTATTCCGTAGTTAGACTCCCCTGAAATGTGTACTCAACAAGATAGGCTTTGGTGCAAAATACCCTCACGCCTTCGTCTAAATCGTCCATCTACAAGTGACATTGTTTCCCCGTCAAGATGACCGCTCAAGCGGGAGTTTTCAACGTTGTGATGTGCCAATTTGTCAACAACGGCGAAGAACAGGGGCAGGATAAACACATTAAAAGTTTCCTGCGGGATATGAGTGCCCTTTTAGTAAACCCTTCCTGTCCCTTTATCACTGGCAACTTCGAAAATTCGACTAACTTCGTTGGAAGAGTGAGGCGTTGGCGAAGAGGGAAAAGTGCATTTGCCTCTCCTCGCTCGGCGATATTCGAGCAACAAGTTGCAACGAAGTTTTTCAACGTGGTAAGTTAAGAAATTGAAAACGCGATGAAGCATTATGCCGGGTTTGAGGGCTTTTTTTCTGCTGGCAAAATCTTCAAAGCCAATATGAAGAATAAGTTACTTATCTTAAGCACATTCGTAGCAAATACTTAGCACGAGGTAAAGCCCTACAACTACGTACGTGTTATACCTTCCTGACCCTGACTACTAGTTACAATGGAATAGCACTTTCGATGTAGAGAAATCATCTTCGCGCCGAAAACCAGAAGTGGTGCTGCGTCAGCCTGTCATGAGCTTTAGGATGTGACTTATGATGAGTTTCCTTTGCTCATTACCGACAAAGACGATATTCATTTATTTGACGAGGAACGGTTGAACGTTAATTTAAACAAATGAGGACAGTGCATGAGTCGCTGGTGCATAAGGTGATGGATGATTGAGAAAATGAAAATAACTAAAAGCACAAATGACTAAAACGAATGCTCCGAAGATTTTTGAGGAAACAGAAAATGGAAGGCTAACAAACTGACCTTGCAGATACAACTTGGAAATTGAGCGAGACGAGGGGGTTTAACGCGAACCGTGAGAAAAGTAGATTAGCAGGACAAGGAAGTTGGCCGTGTGAATTGAGCAGCGTATAGTTGGTTAGGTTAAAGGGGAACTTTGGAAGGATGGAAGCGTTAGAATTTTGAGTGTACCAGAGTTGAGAACACATTCGTGTATACTGGTGGTAACCTTACCAAGATGGTAACCTTTCTAGTGAAGGGTTCCTCCTTAAATGAGAGGTTTCATTCAGGTTATCCTCAATGTCAGGTTATTCCCACCATCCCCGTCTGGACCGTTAGGTGCCTATAACGTTGTCTAAAGAAACCATTCTGTCGTACAAAAATCTCATTTGGCGTCAAGTTGTGCCTGTCTGCTCGGCAATCCGATCGAACGAAGCCCATGGTAGTTTGTAACATAGTGTATCAAATTTTGAGAGAGGGAAGTTGTAAAATTATTTTCCTGACCGAAAACATAGGGTTGTTATTCAGAATGAATAGTAAACTAAAACGGAATTTCGGCAGTTTATCGCCGTGTCCCATTCCGCTTCCCAGGTATTTTTAGATGCTGGGTCAAATGAAACAATTCTCAGAGGTGTACGACTGCATCTAGACCAAGAATAGTGAAATCAAAGTAATAGTGAGTTAAAGTCTACTTATTGAAAGAACTCACGGGACAAAAACTACTGCGAAAGTAACCGTTTCATCATTTGTACTCCCTCCCTCCAATTACATAAAAACCACCCACCAGCTCGACTCACCACGGGCGCCTGGAATATTTAGTTTTCGGTGTCTTTTTAGTCGGGTCATGTTTCGTATGGTTCACTGGTGTTTTTCAATGCTGAATTGAATGAGGAAGGTCTTGGAGGTGTGAGACTACATGAAGCTGAGCAAGAGAATAATAAACTGTTGCGTAATAATTTGCAGCATTTTCCTCATAACACAGTCTCGACTGATTCATCGCCCGTAACGACGAACAGCTGCGTTTCGGTTACTTTTACACAGAAATTTGAGAATGAGCGGTTAGGTTATGAATACTAAAACACACGCTATCAGTTTAAGCAGAATCTAAGTCATTTTTTCAGAAAAAGGGCGAAACTCCGATTTTTGTTTCTTGTTGCTATTCGCTACGATACGTTCGGAAAATGAAAGTTAAGTAATAATTAGCACAACACGCATTGGAGCTTATAGACGTTAGAGCGGTTTCTGAAAAAATAATGTAAGCCCCCTCTTTTTATATATATTTGTTTTTGTTATGTTGGAGTACTCCCCGGCCCCAGAAATTGAGAAGCACACGACGGCTTCATTCCACACAAAACATCACTAACTCACCCCCCCCCCCCGCGAAGCACGTAATTGAACGTAAAAATTGTTAACGAGGGCTGTGCCAACGTGAAATGTGACATTCGAAGGGGGGGGGGGAATGATGTCAGTCGTAGTCCGACAATCGCGTTTATGAAACGGGGAATTCCTTAATTAAATAACATTGTTGGGATCCGCGCAGGTGAGCTCTGGCGAGGAAGATGCTGCATAACGGCGAAGAGGTAACGGGGCAGGGGCAAGCCGCATAAAGGCCTATAGCTGGAGGTATTGTGAGGCGAAAGGATAGCAAGACTGGCGGTGAGTGGGGCAGAGCAAATTTCATAGGAATTCCCGCTCATAACGGATTCCGAGGAACAAAACGTAGAAACTCACCAGAGCGGATCCCGACCCAACAAAAAAGCCCCCCCCCCCCGTCAGTTACCCCTAACCAACACCAGTACCACTCCGTTCAGGGAAACCGCCGGGATGAAAATGAAATTATTTCGTTGCGTTTCGCTGTGATAATTTTGAAAAGGAAAAAGCCAGCAGTTTAGCGGCCTCTTCCTTCGCGGTTCCTGGCTGGAAGGAGCGCATTAACGTGACAACGAGGGGAACGATGAATAGCAATCCCACGGCTTTTTGATGCCTGGCAGCTTCATTAATCCGACTATCGAAGAAGCAGAAGACGAAAAGTGTATATTATTTTTACTATCTTTCGCCCAATGTACAAAGGACAGTAAAATAATTCTTTTCTAAATACGGCTATAACGATTATGATTACATTTGTTGTTCGGATTTGCAAGGAAGAAAAGGGGTGGTATCGAGTTGGAGTCCGGTATCAAGACAGATAATAGTCGTACCTGAATCGTTGTTTCAGCACAAACCTGTTTATGCTCTGTACAACGTACAGAGGCCAACGAATAATCACGATAATGAAAACAGCGAAGGTATGGGCTAATTTCGAGGTAGATGAGTGGTGGTTAGTGGACAGCAGGAAACCCGGTAAATAATAATAATAGCTGTGGCCAAAAGAAATGATTGATGCCAGAAGGAGGGAGAAGGCAGTAAAGGCCCTCCCAAGGTGGTTATCCTTAGCTCTCTCTGGATATGTTCTCAAAGTCTCAATCAACATGAGTTTGATGGAATAGGATGACAGGTTAAATAAATAACAACAAATAAGGCTAAAAGTAAAGAGGGACAGGTAATAAAGAAATGGTGGGCGAAATTTTCTGTCTCCAACATTATTTTTTTTGGTGTCGTTTGTTGCGGACATCTCTAAAAAGCTTTCGTAAAACTTTCGAACTATCGAGTGCCCGAGGAGTAAGGAAGGTGTTGCAATCATGCACAAAACATCTTTTCTTCGAACGAATCTAATTTAGGGGTGTAGTTCGTGTGTGTCTGTAGTTCGACTTGCAGGGGAACGGCTAGAACGATTAAGGTAACTCCCCCTTGTAACTTACATTCACTCGTAATAATTTTCATTCTCACCCCAGAGGAGTACTTTAGTATTCCGCCCCCTGTTCACTACCTGCTAACTTGTGAGTACTTTGATATTCCCCACACTCCCCCACCACCAAGCTAATTACTAATATACATCACAAGTAGCGTACCGAACTAACCCCTACTTTACCTATCTCCTACCACTCACGCTTTTTAAGCCATTTCTCAACATACTCTCTACTTTGCAACCGTGTTTTACCTGACTATGGTGGATAGTGGTCCATTGAGCGGTATGCGTGATTTCTTTCACTGCTTGGCGCATAGTGAAATGTTAAAAGTTACCACTTCAACACTATACAGAACAAGCTTCCACGAAAAATTATGATGGGACGGAAATCGAGATGCGCAACAGATGAGACAGCGGGTGGAAGCTTAGGGGACCTCTGCCACGGCTTACCGGGGTCCTTCCAAACCTAAGGGAGAGAAGAAAGTTCAAACTGCTTCGTCCTGGGAGGAGGAGAAGCCGTAAGTGCTTTCGGAAGATGGGGCGGGCCAGCGATCACTCTGGCGTAAAGGGTTGCTTGACCCAGACACGGTACCATCGGAATGCACAGCCTTGAGCCACCGCATTAGTTGTTAGGGCCACGATAGGTGGCTGCCCCCCCACATGCCAAGGTAGGTAGAACAGAGCAATCCAACTCTTACCAAGGGCCTTACAATGTTGGAAAATTAGCTTGCTCTGTGGACATCGTGGTGGTCGTGGAGTCGCTGGAGGGTAGTTCTCCCGTCCCACATTTCGTTTTTGAACTGCGGGGTCTGAGGGAGGTGGAGATTGCCCAGTTGTACTTCCCCAGACATCCTCAAATGCAGACTTGTAACTGCAGGCCATGGTGTATTATACAGACGGATACAGTGGTGCAGGTGCTGGAGTTTCTGGGCCGAAGATCGGGACAGTGATTACCTGTGACCTATAGGTGGGCTGGTGTTTTCCAAGCAGAGCTCTCTGTGCAGCACCTCCTGCGCAAGAGTTTGAAATGGAAAATGACACAGATGACTCATGTGAGACAGTCAGGCGGGTTTTAAAACCCAGGCTGACTATACCATTATGTCGGGACTGCTTGGGGAATGCCTGACTGACCTGAAGACCATGGCAAAGGAAAACACAATAACACTGTGTGGGGGTGGTTGATCATACAGAGACCTCGCCAACAAACTGGCGAGGGAAGGGTCTGCGCTCCTCACTGTGGAACCCGAGCCCGAAGGTTGGCAAGTGGAATAATAAGTGCAGGGCTGCCTATTGGCGGGATGTGTCAGGCCCAAGGCAGTCAAGGTTGTTTATTAGTCTCTCCACAGAGCGAACAAGAGAGGTCCTCAGTAAAGAGAGAGAATGCATGTGGTACGGCACGGTATATGGCCAACTCACAGGTCGCTGTCCACTAAGGTACAACCTGGCAGAGATTGGTAGTACAGAGTTGCTGATCCTGCCAGTGGATTACATACTGTGTAGCGTGAGGGGCTGGCAGCAGTGCGCCTCAGAGCGCACTTGGCGTTCCTCAATGGACCTCAAGGATGTCTTGCGTTTTGTGCGAGAATAGCGGGGACGCATTGGGGAAATCGCAGCATCAGTGAGTGTTGTGGATCACTGTTGGTTCCATGTTGATGTTGCGGGGTACGAAAACACTAAAATTGATTCTTGGTTTCGCTTTAACAGCATCAGAGGCATCTCTGAACATTCTCTTGAGTATGAAGCATGGGCTTCTCGTGAGGAGGATCTCGAAATGGCACTTGGGCAACGCAAAGAGCCAAATCCGACTACATTATCATTGACCTGGTATGACTAAGAAAGGTCGAGAGGTGGTCGAAGAGGGCAAGGTGAACCAAGAAGTAAAGCTTCTATGCAAACACAAGATGAATTCCCCTTTTGAAAGACTATTGGTATTTGAAAGACAGGGATTAGGACGCGAGACTCCTTCGCATTTTACGAGCACATAGAGCAACAGAACGTGCTGTCACACGATTTTCACCAGGAAGTCAACAAGTTCTTAGAGGATCAGTGGGAAGAAGTCCACCATCCATCTCCGCAACAGCTGGTGCAGTCATTTGAAGCGACCAAATGTCAGTACGGTAGCCCCAAGATTCAAGGAAAGCGATGAGGTCTGGTATCATGGTCTGGTGTCGTCCTCAAGAAACTGATGTCGAGTCAGAATCAGTATACCATCTGGACGAAGACTGTCCGTGCTGACAAACTAAGACCTGGCGGAAGCTTAATCATGTTGTTGTTGGAGAGTACGCAAATATTAAAATACTACGAGTATGAAAGCTCTGGAGGTAGTTTCTGTACAGCTCCGGATCGGGCGTTCCTCGCTCTCGCGCGCATTAAAATCGAACGTGCCGGAAAAAAGCGGGATCGATGACAATGAATTGGCAATCACACGCCTCTTCTGATCTTTGACGTCGACATTAATCCGAGCATCGATTCCGAACGGAAATTAATATTCATTGAGGTCATGAGCGGGAAAAGGGGATTTGATCCGATGGCAGCTCAGGTTGTAATCCTCCGGTTAATCGACCCCGGCACGTTCGCGCCTTAACAGAGCGGAATGTCCTTTTGACGGGCAACCGAATCCAGGGCGACAATTGACAATATTCGGGAAATACCTGGGAAATTGCTCCGGCCTCTAGTTACGATTTAAAGAGCCGCGCTTTTATGAATAGCTATCGGCAGTTCCGTAAGAGTTTTAGAGAGGCGATTGGAGGACTTTCAGAGTGGGATTAGCGACTGGATATTGGGACTTGAGGGAGGTTTAATATTATATTGCTCCGGAGGGGCCACGGAGTGGAACACAAAAGTCAATTCTACCGATAAATCCGAAGACAGATCTATTTTTGGCCGCACATTGAAAACCAAAAAAATCGCACAACTTTTTCAGTTCTACTTCCACTCGTTGATTTGTATCGCTATGCAGTTAGGAATGATTCTATTTCAACTTTCATTAGTAGCGACCCTAGTGCAGGGTAGATCCTACTTCAAATGTTTGCCACCCACACGGACTGAGAGATCGATAATTAGAAGTATATTAGAGAGGAATGTAGGCTTCATCTGGCAGGAGACCTCGCGATATCTGTTCCGGGGGGGATTAATATTGAAAGCGATATCGCACTGAGAGAGTTGAGGAGTTCGTACGATATCAAGCCGAATGCAATTGGAACAGAGTTTTATTCTCAATTACATTGGGGGAAACCACGACAAAAAGGGAACTGAGTGGGAGTGAACGCGAATGCGGACGACACGGTGACGAGGGAACTGGCTCGGTTACAACTGAGGGCAGCGAAGTCTCGGGCGAATCGGTGCATTTGAGGTGCCCAGTCAGCACAAATGCCCCAGACGAGCCTCCGATCATCCCAGTACATCACTCCACCCCTGTCCTCAGGCACTTATAAACACTGCAGTTCAGGGCGTTGCTGTCCACCCAACAAAGGGAACCTAATCTTGAGCATTAAGAGGGAGAGGGCATTTTGATTAAAGTTCCAAAAGGGTGGCCATATTTGTGGTGGGAGTATTGAATCAAGTACTACAAATAAACAGTCACCTCACAATTTCTCTGACATACGCATCTTCTGTGGATCGTACGTCTTCGTCCCACACAGCTGCGACATCAACTCCAGATTCTACAGCTTCGTCTGTGCCTTCATCTGCCTCTTCTGCAGAAGGATCAGCCCCATCCAGTAGAATAGAACCATGTTTTCTGGTAATTAGTTTTCCATAGACTTCGTACACTACATCGTCGATCAGTTTCATTTTATAAGCGTCCGAGAACATCTCATCCTTGTAAATCTTCATGATGGGGCCGATATATTCGGATAACTTCGCACGACACAACGTCGTCGGAAGAGGTTTGAGCTTGGAACATCCAAAACCAGCACCCTAAACGTTTAACGCCCGAAAAGGCAACCCTACGTTGTAACGTTGACCCCCCGCTTACCATTTGCTATCTAGAAGGATTGAGAGGTCATGAACTGACAACTATCCGACAGGGGGTTGTGTTGCTCAAACACGAAGAATATCTTTTAACTTCCAAAAGCAGCAACACTCGAACGTGTGAAGTCCCATTTCGAATTTTATATTACATTTATTTATGCGATGTGAGGTAGTTCTTGTCCGTAGAAGTTAACTCTGATGTGGATTGTTAAGAGCCAGTCAGGATGAATGAAAAGCTTTCTCTAGGCCGACGTTCCGCTTAATTTATTAAGCATCATCGGGGCTACAATACCACAGGAGGCCCAAATACAGTAAATTATAAGAAATTTATAGAGACACATTGAACTGAAGTAATGTTGTGAACCTCGGGAAATTGCTAATAGTTTCTGGAAATAATGACATTCAAAGAAAAAAAGAAAACAAACAGACCTTATTGAACTGTTGTGGAAGGTTTTAACGAGGTTCCGAGTAAAAAGGAACGTAGGGAAGAGGTCAGAAAAAACTTAAACTATGACAAAACATGGAATTATTCTTATTTTCTAGAAGGAGATCGGAGAAACAACTTATGTGCACATGAATCGGTGTAATTGTTATTTATAGTTTACATTCATTCGTAGAAGATAAACCGTAAGCTTGATCAACATTTTTGCGGCATAATTAACACTCATTTTTGTTACATTTATTTCCCTCATTCATCTCGAAATATGAGGGCCCCAAGCGCGTTGGGGCGTGAGGCCTTCCAAGCCAGGCGGAGATAGAACCAGCGGACTCTGGTTCGATCCCCGACAAGGCACCCCAAACCCAAGGCAAACCCAGAGGGGTGAGGCAATGGGTACCAGCGGCGACTGGGGCACTGAGCGGGCCCCCCAATGGGCTCGTGGGGGAGTTAGGACATGGGCTTAATGTGGCCGGGATTGGCCCTGCAGGTCCTTTGGGCCGCAGCTCCCTGTTATCTTGTCTTCTTCTGAGGTACACCGCATCACACAACTTTTCTAAGCTCTAAATAAATTCACTGGTTTTTATGGCTTTTTCTACTAATTCAATGTATTTCTCGCACACAACTTCACGATGAGAGATAACGATAGCACATACAGCTCCACAAATAATTGAGTAATTGGTACATCATAACTATTTTTCAAGAGTTATCGGGTAAAAACTTCAAGTAAAACAGCGGTAGTTGAAATTCCGGTTTTTTCTATAGTAGCCCCTGAATATGTTGAGAGCGTTATCAAAAGACCATCGTATAGGTATATGTTTGGACTACCATCTGAATTTTTTAGAAGATTCTAATAACGTCTGAGCGGCGTTTGTAAGGAAAAAACTGCGTCAAACTCGATTTAGGTCGCAATGTTTGGTCATTTATTGAACTGCTCATGTCATTTTCCCATAGGTGGGAATTTGATGGTATAGTTGCCTTATTAGAGGCTGTCTATACAAGAAATTTTATCAAAATTGTTGGAGCCGTTTTTGAGAAGAAAAACGGTTGGTGTTTTGACTACTATGATAAATATAGTTAGTTTTGGGCGGATTTGGTTCATACCATTATTTTGGCGTCTCATAGTGACTGTTAGGCTAGATATAAAGTTTGAGTTGATTTGGTTTGGCCGTTTTGGCTCGCCGTTTTTCGTGTTCAGAGACACACACAGGTCTGTTTCCTTGTTAATATAACTGTTAATGAATCCCCATTAGAAAGTTATATCCGCGAGAGAAGAACAGTGGGGCTGCAGTTCATACAACCTAGACCACAAAGAAGCTCCTATCAAGACACGGTCATCAGCTGATTCCAAATATATGAGTCATTCTATCCAAGAGGATCGCCATAGGAATGTCACCGAAGATTGAGTATAAGACAGCTAACGCCAGGGAGGTAAATCAAAATTGGAAACTAGCTCTTTCTTTGCAGTAAGTAGGGTCGTTGTTGAAGCCATCGACCACACACTGTTGAGGAACTGTAGGCAAATTCAGACGCTTGCAACATTCTGGGGTGACAAGCAGTAGCACTCCCACAAAATCAGGCTGCCTGTTCACCTCAAATGGCGTGATCCACCAGGACGCTGCGGCGTACCGCACAATGGGTAGGAACACGGCCTGATAGTACAGGTGCTTGGTTTGTGGTAACGCCCCCGATGTGGGCCCTGCGAGCTCCTCGTATGTGGGTAGTTCAGATATCTTCTCGCGTAGTAAGGCATGGTGCTCCGTGGGCCTTCCCCTCGGTACCTGGTCGTCAGTGTCCTGCTGGACCCACTGCTCCACCTCCTCTTGGACAGCGCCAACGACCACAACCAGGTCATCTACGTATGCAATTAGGACGTAGCCACTGTCCAAGAGGAGGTGGAGCAGTGGGTCTACAGGACCGCCCACAGGACCTGGAAAACGCCTAGGGACACCTCCCAGTGATGTGGATTTTCGCCTGCTGAGAATGTAACAACGGTCAAATAATCGAGAGCAACTATGGAATTACAAGTGGTTTTGCTGACAAACATTTTCGAAGCTTCTGCCTTACCTACCAACCCCTGAACACGATCCTCTCCAGAAACATCGTGTCGACAGTCCTACTATTCACGGATTCGGCGTTTTAAACGGACGTGGCGGCGTGACATAGCACCTACCCAACAAATTCTAAAACTTTGAGCGCTACCAATTTCAACGAAGAACGTTAAGTTCGCACGAACGGCGTCAAAATTAATTATATTAATAGCTATAATGATAAAAGCCGTTCAATGCACGTAGTTATTGAGGGAAGTCGTGCGATGGGACGTACCATATATTTATTTTTTTCGTTCACCGTCCACTTTCTCTCGACTCCCACTAATAAATAACGTTTGAGAGCAGATAGCAGAGCGCAATTTACATATAAAAGGCGAAAATTGCGCCTCGGCGATATTTCGAAGGTCCTTCAGTCTATTGTGGCGCACACGCATAACCTTTCCGCGGTAGCCGTAATATTATATTATCTTCCGCTCGTTTTACTTTTTCCCCGCAACTTATTTACCTGATAATTCTTCCTCCCATCAAGCAGCTTTTCAGGCCGACGTTGTTATCCGCAGTAAGGGCTCCCCCCTCGCCACCATCCTACAATCCTTTCACCGTTCTCATCTACTCCGTTTTCCCACTCCCAGCCGCGCGCGCAAAAAAACGGGAAAATGGAGGAAGCGGGGAAAACCTCTTCAACAAACGATATAACAACAGGACGATATAACTGCGAGGCGTCTGCCTTGTTTTTTCACCCTCAACCCCCTGCAGTCTTCTCCGCAGCACCTTATAAATAATTCTTTCTCTTCCCCACTTTAAACAGAAGATCCCGAAAAAGGAAAAGCCTCCGTCAGAAATGTAGATTTTCTCCGGCTCCTTGGGCTAAAGCTCGCGGTGAGCCCTTACGCCCTCGGCCCAACATTTTTTTTTCCTCCAATTATTTATCGCGCTCCTCGCTATGGATCCACAAATTACAATCTCCCGCGGCACTCGGTACAGATAACAAGTTCCCATTTTCTGAAAACAACCGTCTCTTCGTGTAGAATGAGAGATTACTGCGGTACTGGCGCACCTTCTCGTTCCTTTTTTTTTTTGCCGCCCTCGAATCTGATTTTACTTCGGTTAGAGATTTACGTCATTTTATTTTTATTGGTGCAATGCGTGGAAGGTGTATTGTACTGGCAGCGAAAATATCAGACGCGCCAAGTAGCGATTGGTAGCGTATTGGAGGAAGTAGCGCTTACAGATTCGGAATTTATTGTGCTGCTCGTACTCATGCCCCGACCATTATTGAGCGATCGGCGCGCACAGAATTAATGAGGGTATGAACCCGACTTTTTCGAAAAGGATAATAATCATTATTCCAAAGTTATCGGGTAAAAACGTTCAGAAATGGGAGTACGTGAAACAGCGGTGGTTCAAATTCCGGAATTTTTGGAGTAGCTCCTAGAACTGCACTGAAATGTATTTTCGTCGAAATGTTTGGTAAGTTATTGTGCTCATTTTCCCAAGGGTGAGAATTTTATGGTTTGTTATCTCACTAGGAGTTGTCTATACAACAAATTTAATGTAAATCGTTGAAGCTTTTTTAGAGAAAAAAATATTTGTTGTTTTGATCACTATGATAACTATAGTTAGTTTTGGACGGATTTAGCTCATACCCTTATTTTGGCGACTCATAGGCTAGATATAAAGTTTGGCTTGATTTGGTTTGGCCGTTTTGACTCAATCGCGTTCAACACACAGGTCTGTTTTCTTGTTAGTATGACTGATCGTGAACCCTCATTAGAAAGGTAGATCAGTCGGTTGTCATGGAAGTTACGATTTCTTTTTCAAACGTTGCATTTGGGAGAGACGTCGTGGGACTGAGGTCCCTACAATCTAACTCCAAGAAGATTTCACTACCCTAAGACTAACGAAAGTACTGGAATAGTAAGAAAACGATGCGACGAAGCGGAGGGTCTCTTGGATTAACTTGACACTATGAAGGTTCAACTTAGTCAAGTCTTCCCTCGTCCCGCTCGATTCGACCCCAGTCACGTCTTCCCGTCTTTCAATCTAGCAAGAGTACATCGAACCACATCTCTATAATTTCGAGTCCACGGGAAGCGATTTAGTTTCCCTGTCACGACCTAACGGGGAAAACTTCTGTCGGACTAGATAAAATGCCTATAATGCCTGGTTCTAAACGCCAAAACACAATCTTTCGCAATGTACCATATCAAAGATTATTGGTACAGTAAAGTTACACGAAGGCCTAGAGACACAGGTTGATAGGTCATTGTCATGATATACATTGTGTCACCAACCTTCCAGCTGCAAACGTCAATCTCTACGTAAGAGTGAAGCTCACTGCCCCATGACGACACTACACTGGATCTCCACGATGAATCACCTAGTTCTTCAATGCTGATTTTTGAACGTAACTCTTTTTTCCGGGTCTTCAGAGCTCTTTGTAGCTCTTCTACGTTAATTATGGTTGCGCTGGAAAGCAATGAAGAAGAAGAAGATGGCAAGCACAGGAGGAGGCTACAATTGTATCAGGGGATAAATGACCGAGGGTGTTATCTGTAGGGTGAAACCAAGTTATGATCAGTGACCACCATCAGCCCACCGTCAGATCTTCACAATTGTGTTCTTTAACGCCCCACTACTTGGTTATGTGCCGGTAAGATCTCAGCAATCACAACGACCGCAGGTTCGGAGTTTTGTACGCGTAAGCCAGCTCGGCCTTTCAACCCAATACACCCCCTTCCCACGCTTTACAGATCTGGCAATCTCCACCTACCACTTATTTGGCTTTGAACCCCCTCCCGCATCAGCCATTGACCAGCCTTCATTGCCTTAATAGCTCAGGCCTTGAACTTCGTTGCCCTAATAACATCGTGTTTGATGGATGAAACAGTCAATAAATCAACCGATCTTCTTCTTCTTGCCTTTCTCTCAATCACATTCTCAAACCAATCGGCCGTTATCGCATTTGGTATTTTCTGAACTCAGAAACGTACAGATCTGAAGAAAACTCACGATAAAAACAACACACAACTTTCCTTAGCTCTACGTCAATTCACTTTGTAAATGGCTAATTGTATTTAATCGATTCATTTATCACTCAGTTCCTTTGAACTTGGTCAAACAACACGTCACAGCAGCAGAAAGCGGTAGCGCTTACAGTTCCGGAATTTCTTGTGCTGCTCGTACTCATTCCAAGACCATTACTGAGGATTTGTTACACAGATAATTAATGAGGCTGTAAGCCTTAATTTATTGGAGAAGGATAGTAATTACTTTTGCAGAGTTATTGGGTAAAAACGATTAGAACTGGTAGTAAGCGAAACGGCGGTAGTTGAAATTCGGGAATTTTGGTAGTGAGCCCCATGTATTTCACGAGCGTTTTTAAGCACTCAACCTATAGGTATTGGATTGGACAACAATACCAATTTTTTTAAACTTTCTAGTAACATTTTAGCGGAGTCTATAAGGAAAAAACCGCGGCAAAAACGCCTTTCGTCGAAAATTTTGATAACTTATTGTGCTGCTCTCGTCATTTTCCCACGGATGAGAATTTCATGGTATAATTGCCTTATTGAGAGCTACCAATATAAGAAATGTAATCAAAATCGTTAGAGCCGTTTTAGAGAAAAAAATATTTGGTATTTTGATCACTATATCACTATGATAACTATAGTTAACTTCCGGTGGATTTTGCCCATACCCTTATGTTTGCGTCCCATGGTAACCTGTAAGCTAGACATCAAGTTTCAGCTGATTTGGTACGGTTGTTTTTTCTAAAAATCGCGCTAAAATCGATTTCGTCGAAAGTTTTCGTAATTTATTGTGCTGCTCTCGTCATTTTCCCACGGATGGGAATTTTATGGTATAGTTGCCATAGAGGGAGCTACCAATATAAAAAATGTAATCAAAATCATTAGAGCCGTTTTTGAGAAAAAAAATATTTGGTGTTTTGATCACTATGATAACTATAGTTAAATTTCGGTGAATTTTGCTCATACCCTTATTTTGGCGTCTCATGGTTACCAGCGGGCTAGATATCAAGTTTGAGCTGATTTGATACGGTGGTTTTCTCTAAAAATCGTTCACAGACACACACACAGACCATTTTCCCTAATAGTGTTTTTCGGACTCAGGGGGGTCTGAAACGTAAAGACCTGAAGAGAACTCAAAATTTTTTTTCAGCCGATTACATAACTTTCCTTTCTACTTCGTAGAGCCAAGGAAAGTAAAAACATCAGGTGCAACGCATCACACAATTTTCCTTGGCTCCGCGTGCTGTCGGCGATTCTCATAACTCCAGAAACTAATCAAATGTTTTTCATTCTGTTCATAACAACGTTCTACATGACAACTGGTGGCATTTAAGGTCCCGGAGTTTATTGAGTTACTCCTACTTCTGCCGGGAACAGTATTGGGTGATTCGCGCGGAAGAGACTTAAGGCTCTGTCGCACGATTTTTTTTAGAACGATGATTAAGGAATTATAGGTAAAAACTGTGAGCATGTATAGTAAGTGAAACGACGGTGGTTTGAACTCTAGATATTGACGTTGTACCCTTATTTTGGAGTCATGTCATGGTCTGCAGGGGGAACCTGTAATCTGAGCTGTCCTTTTTCCATTTTCAGACTTTTAACGTATGAAGCATTGATCTACCATATCGATTTTTTTTTCTTGAACGCATGTAATGATGTGTTAGGCAAAAATATCATTCAAATAAATTTTAGTCAAAACGTTCGCTAATTTACTGTGTGTAATTTGTATGAAAATGAGGTTTCTGAGTAAGTTCATAGAATGGCGATTCAGTCAAAGGAAAGCTCATCAAAGAAGATTACAGTGTACTGGAATGCATTCGAGTTATTATGTTATTACTATCCCGGGAAAACGTAAATAGAGTCACGGGATAAATGTGGATCACTCTAAAATCTTAAAATGTATCGCGAATTGGGAAACGAGGCGTAACGGTTGCGAATGTACGCGTTGGATGATCACGAATACATCAAAATGAGGTTAGTGCGGGTGGGACCCCTAGGATAATTGAAAATTCCAGAAAGGACTGTTGAGGTCAGGGACAATCGAGGATTGAGGTGGTGCACAATTTTGGATCACTGCTATCGAGGAAAAGAAGGAGGTCCGGAGGTTTAAATGAATTGGGGAATATCACGAGCGCATTGATCACTAATACGCAATAAAAGAAAGGTCTTCGGGTGAAAAGCACCCAAAACAGAGAAACTGCATTTGCACAGACTTCGGGTGCACATGGCGATAAAATCAAAATGTTGATTTGCGTTGCAGCGCTGTGGGGAACTGATGACAATGATCACACGGTAACGGAGTTCTACTCATGGTCCGCCCTTGTCATTGAAGCTCAGCAGCCTATAGAATCCTCCGTCGTACACTATTAATCAATACCAGAGCACGAAGAGGATCAATGGAAATAAGGATTTTTAAAAGCCTCAGACATATCAAAGTACCACTCTCAACCTGCCTCCCGGAATAAGCAGTAACTTAGGAAGAAAAAAAAAAGGTTCATACGAAGATGCGTGCACTTTCTAATCAAAAGAGACGAAGAGGGCACATAACGGAGTTGCCGGGGAAGGAAAGACAGTTGATGGGGGGGTTCTCAATATGAGATTCGCTGTTTTTTTTTTTCACCACAACAACAAAGCCAGAGGAATGAAAAATGACGTTGCTTCCCCGATAAGCAACGAGAAGAGATGGAGTGAAAACAGGGAGTAAAGGTCTAATTTAACGATAAAAATCGATTTCAAAGACGTTTGTTCAGAATACGCTCACACTGAAAAGCGATTCGATGGGACGGTCGTGGTGGTACGGTGGGTTGGAGTGGAGGCTCCTTGATCCTTTGGCACTTCCCTCCTCCCACTAGTCTTCCTTTGTCAAGCTCGAACATCTTCACTGTACCAGGCAAGAAGAAAAGCCTGAAGGGGCTCGAGCGAGAAGAGAACTCCCAACGGGATCATATTAAAAGGGCGGCGATCAAAGAGGTCTGCGCATGGATGAAGTGCGCATTCGGGACACCTAAGGGAAGGTTACGTCGCAAGTAATTCAATTAACGCCAAGTTTACCGGAACCTCTCTCTTGCATTGTTCATAAAATATAATTTGCGGCGATCATTGGGGTGTATATCAAACGAAATAATTGAACGCCTGAGGACAGATCCTTTGCCTCACTTGTTGGTAACTGGCACCAATCAAATAAGAGACATCATCTCCAACGGTGTACGCAATAATTTGGAATGAAAATGAGAACGAGAACGCTTAATGCGTTAATTCCCAACTATCGATTAGCTCTCACTGATGATGATTCTGGACTTGAGCTTAGTAAGTCTATGTTCAATACCAGCTCTGGCAAGGAATCTCAATCGATTGACGGTACTCAGCCCCACTTCGCCATTATGCAGACAGAACTTTAAATATAAGACAATATGCACTCAAAGATCTTACAAAAAGCCACGTTAGGAAACAGGAGTAGCAGCTTAACAGCAATAGCAACCTGAAGAGAGATTTCGTGCACCTTTCAATAACTTGAGATTTAGGATCCAAATAAAAGTTACATTAACTAGACTACCGGATGCTTCACACCCAAAAGATAAACAACATTTCGTTAAAAAGCACACGTGAAGGTTTGTGACTGTCTTCCAGCAAAATCTACACCGAGTCCCTTGTAACAGTGGGGCTTCTTACGGAACATTGGCCAGGAGTGAACCACTATGTACCGGATTCGTGTAACGATTTGTAAATACTTTACTATATTGTACACATTTACCAGTGGGAGACAATGCAACAGCCATCAGCACAATATACGAGTGGGGGTAGGGGATCCAACGCAACATGGTATTACGTGGCAGAAAAATCGAAAAGAGGAACCAGGAAAATGCTCGTTTCTAACTTTTGATGCGCAGTCAGCTACTTTTTTTGAGCTTGCGGTGACCAACTGGTTGTAATGGCGTGATTACGAAGAATTTATTCAACAAGAATGAATGCAACTGCTACCACGTCGAAGGTGCACACATTAGCCATTTGAAACTTCCAACAGGCAATTAAACTGACCCCACAGACGGAGTATTGTGTGGTGGGGGAGAGGGGGGGGAGAGAAAGAGAGAGGGAGTGGGGGAGGGAGAGAGAGAGAGAGAGAGAAATCAGATCGAACTAAACAAATACCCGTTTGCAGGGCTGCCAACAAAAGCGCAAGCACGATTGGAGTAACGTCAAAAATTGCATCTACAAAACCGCTACTGTTGGGAGCACGAGACAGGGAGCTTAAATGAAATAAAAGAGAAATAGGTGAGCGTGAGCGAAGGACTGTAGACGTGAAATGAATAGTGGAGCTTGTTTATATATCGGGAATCGGAATACGCGTGAACTGGTGCGGGAAACTGTAGTGGAGGGAGAGAGTGACAAGAGCTGTGACTGGCCCGAGAGTTGATAGATGAATGTTTTTGGGTGAGCACTGGGAGACGAGGATATCTGGAAACAGCTCTAAGTATTGGAAAAGTAGGTAAGTTGTGGGTGGGAAGAACATTTTGGAAAGTTCAAAAAGAGAAATCCGTTGTCATTAGAAGTTACACCAAACTTAATCCCTTCGTCTGGGGGAGAACCCGACTGAGCGGGCTGTTCTCGGACTTCCCCGCGGCATAACGTAAAAAAGGATTCGAAATCATTAGGCCAAACGCTCCCGGGAAAAGGCCCTAGCTAAAGAGCCCAACTACTTAGGCCTGCGCCATAGCTACACTTGTCGTAACGCACTAACAAATTACAAATTAACAAACCGTCTTTCAGACAGGATTTATCGCGTTCGCTATTCATTTCCCCCGTTCATTATGATCCGTATTCTTCCAGTATCATATTTCTCAGGTCGATCGAATTCGTGATGAGACGTTCCTCCAGGGAATGCTGAATTTAATGAAAAAGCTCGCGCTTGCATGTCTTCCTATCGTCATGCCACTACGGCACCCCCACCCCCCCCCACAAGGTTATTAACACGCTCGCGTAATTAAATGAACCTTCGTGAAGTACGAGTTTTTCTCAGTTGGCAATCACTCGGCTTGGCGATGAATAAATAAAAGCCGAGGAGCTCCACGCCCGCACAACTCGGACGCTTTTCGGCAACAGCCTAACTGTATTCAAGGCTTCGTATTCCAACGCAGACAGCAACTAGCATGATCTACCGTTAAGTGGATTTCACGAAACGCCCTACAAATTAATTAAAAATAAGCGAGACCCATAATCAATTTCATTCACAATTAAATAACCGTATCAATACTGCGCAGCCTTTTCAAGAAACACAAAGAAAACACGGTGAAATAAAATACACGACGGTATTCCTGGGTCTAGCGAATATATTATCTAACAGTGAGTTGTGATGACAAATCACAAGTTGGGAATTGCAATTTTTAAGGATCCCAACTCGCATAAAGGGCTCGAGACTTGAATGAATCAACACAATCGTGACTGCCATTACAATAAACGTTTATCTCACTCTTGTATTGTAAGAAAAGAACGGGATAGACTTCTTGATACAATAGAAAGAAAAATCCTCAAAGCCAGGTCTAGTGGGATACATGGAACAAACATTGAACATTCACATAACTCAGACAGCTCCCTTTAAATAACGCATCAAGTGACGGAGGGGACCGCGCCGTTGACTTTTTCAGTACTTACTGGTTGTTAGCGACTCTATCACGTTTCGGTAATATCGGACGCCGGCTGTGGAGGAATAAAACTAATCGATACATCGATCGAGCCGAAACCTATCAACATGTCAATCGAGTCAAACACCAACGGCAAATGATGACGAGCGAGTTGTTGACCGTACGCCCTTCATGTACAAAATATCACGAGGAATTTGATTAAATTTTAGATAATACGATCCAAAAGCAACGTCGAAGCAGATCGAAAGCCAGAAATAGGGAAAATGCTTTCGAAGTCAATGAAGGTCTGCAAAGCCCTGCCAATTTATTCCAGCAACGTCAGCGCATCTCCTGATAGCAACTTCGGGGTCAGCTGGTGTTAAGTCGGCATCGCACGGCGAATCAAAGAAAAAGAGAGGAAAGGCGCAAATGACAAGGAGGAAAAGAGATGAGGGAAAGGGGCCTACGCGTTGCGTTACGTGCGTAGGTGATGAAGGCAGGGAAGGTAAGGGACACGGAGGAAGAGAGGAAGCGTCCAAACGAGGAGTGATTGATGGCACTGACGGAAAAGGAACGTCGGTTCGTGGAAGAAATGGAGGCTATTGAGGGGAAGACGGGCGAAAAGGGAGTAAAAGGGATTCGCCGTAGCTTTGGGATGAAAGTGCTCCCTTTTTTTTTCTCCCTCGCTCCCCAAAAAGGAGGGGGAATTTCCTGCCAAGTACATGAGGTATGAATGTCAGGTAGTGCTTCTTACCGTCGGGAGCTGGATGAGATGAGGGGAGAGGCTGCAAACAGACGGATTTCAAAAAGAGGGAAAACTAACCTGGGGGAAACAGAAAGAAGGGCTCCTGGATCCTGTTGAGGAGGCCTCGGGAAACAGAAAACCCTGCTAGGGCTAAGGGAGCGAGCCAAAAGGAAAAGGTAATTGAGTTTGAAGAGCATGAAGACCAGAGCATCAGAAGGGGAAGAATGGCGAAAAAAGAGGGAGAAGGGACAATGAATTAGGATGAAACATTCGCATGCTCTGAACAAAACTGTTTTTTTTCTTCTTTTTTAATATTTACCTATCAATACACTCACGAATAGAGCAAAACACACTGCTCTAATAACAGAACTAACGTAGTCTGAATACAAGGGAAGTAGGAACGAGGAAAAAAATTCAGTTTCTCATGCCACCGCTCCAACTGAGGGTATTTCTTGACACAAGTGCGAATCGGTCAAAGGGTCGCAGAGGATCGAAAAGGGCGACAAAAAGAGGAAGAAACATTGAACAAGGACGAAATATTGTCAGTATGAACAAAACTCAGTCAAGAATTGGGCGCGAAGCAGTACACAACTCTCCTCAACCCTCAGTGAATGTAGATATCGTATTTTTACAGACGCTGAAACGTCTTTCGACGTGAACCTATGGAAACAGTTATGAAGGGAGAAACGTAAATACGAGCTAGGTGATAAAACCTATTGGAATTTTCCTTTCTCTTTCTCTCTCTCACACATTTTCCGTTTTAAGAGTACGCAATTGATGCGGTTGTGATGTGACGGGAATTGTGCAGGTTACGAGTAGCGCAGAATGTAGCGTCGAGGTTCGCGGTGTGGATATGTATGACGAGCACGTAACACCAGGCTAATTGAGATCTGGGTGGTTGAAGATCGCCGAGAGCAGGAAGTTAGCAATGGCTACCATGCTCTTCAAAGTACTCAAGTTCAAGAGGCCTCCTTACGTGTACAGGAATTTCATACTCATGTCTGGAGTGCACGTTTGAGATGCTAGGAACGCCCAGACGACGTTGAAAATTCCGCTTACTGCGCATCGCATGTCATTATTCCTTCCGAAGTGCAGGCGACAAAGCTCTACAATCAAAACGCTATGTTTGCTCGACTTGAAGTTCAATTCAATTCAAGGAGAATTTTAAGAAGTACTTGAAGGCGAAATATGACGTCGAGTGAAGTTTTTACTAGGCGACACAGTACATTGCGAGACGTTATATTCTTAGAAAAGTTGTTTTAATTATTACAATGTTTTAATTAGCGTTTGTGGTAGAATATAACTACAGTCATTATATTGGGAAGGATAGTTTGTTAGCTGTTCCAAGGGATATAGAAGAAAGGGCTCTATGGTCCTTGTTGGGAGCACAAATGGGGGAGCTTGAAACTGCGAAATAAATGAACGTGGTGAGGACTGTATTACACTTGACAGAATAACGATATCCGGTTGAGTATGAGTAAATAGGGGAAGAGAGGGAGAGAGAGAGAGAGAGAGAGAGAGAGAGAGAGAGAGAGAGAGAGAGAGAGAGAGAACGACCTCAACCTTTTTGTTTGTGCCTGTGGAAGTCCCACTCCTCAGTTATTTCCAATTGACAACGGATTTCTCCCTGTCTTGGACTTTCCCAACTATCTTTTCCCGCCCCTCAATTTTGGATTCCTCTTCTCAACAGACAGCTCCTTCCAAGTCAGTCATCTAACAGCGCTCGCTATACAGTCGTCTGCAGGTTCTCCCAACGATTCGTCCCTCTCTCTCACTCACTCACTCACTCTCTGAGCTCCCAAACTCCACCCTTGCCACTACAGACTGCTGAGGGTTCGGGCTGGCAATAGAGAGATGCCCACGCGATGAAAAGAGGGTCTGATGAGTGATCGGTGCTTAAAGGTTTGTGAAAGGGGCGAAGGGTGATGGGTGGTGGGGGGAATGGGAGGATAAGGGCCTCTGAAAAGAACTCGAAATTCAATAATTAGATCCCAGTCATCCTTCGCTCAGGGTTTTAGCCTACTGGCCCCAACCCTCTTTTTTTTCGACCTCCGACTTTCATTTTATTTTTTTGACCACTGAGAGCTTCGAGGAGAGAGGAGGGATGGTGGAGAATGAGAAAAACTCGCCCTCCCCAAACTCCCTTCCTTTTTTTCTGGCCATTCTGAGGGACTTTTTTCTTCTTTTTTTTCATTCGATTTCTTCGGATTTAGGAGCGGTTTCTGTTTAACTCGGTTTCATCCTCGTTATCATACTTGAGCAAGATCCAGCGCCGGTTGGCGAAACGATATCAAAATAAGAAAAATGAAGTCGGTGGAATGGTGGCGAAGGGAACGAATATTTATACACCCTGCCTGGGCTGACTGTGGGACCGATTGACGTCCCCAATCTCAATACCACATGAGAAGGATCTTCAGTACACAGTGGTCCTGTGTACGTGAATGTACGTGAATTTGTGTGGACCACAAATATACGGAATAACTAATATCCTCCGAAAGGAAGGTATACAAATTGCATTACGTACGGACAACACACTTAGAACCAAACTAACTGCAAAGACTGAAAATACAGACCCACTCGACCAAAGTGGGGTGTATAAAATAACTTGTACTTGTAAAAACGCATACATAGGACAGACAGGACGAAAAATACGGACCAGATACTCAGAACACATTAAATCTCTTAGTAGGAACAAAGACGATTCAAACTTTGCCAACCACCTCAAAACAACTGGACATGAACCCACCAAAATACAGGACTGTACCACCTTACTACACAAACAATACAAAGGACGAAAACTGAACATATTAGAAAACATGGAAATTTATAAACAAAAACTTCAATGGACAGATCATAAATGAACAAATCAACACAAAATGCGACACCATATTCACACCACTCAAAACACTACACAAACGAAAACAACCAACTGACGGATTTACAGACCACCCTACACAAAAAAGACTTAAATTCCACAATTGACAGACCATCCAACACGTTCCATTTATCTCTAGGGGGTTTCCCCCTGCGCTACATGACCTCCTCTCCCCGCCCCTTCCCCGACGCTCCATCACCCCTTTCACCTTTCTCTTTGTATATAAAGACCACGACCAACTGACTGACTCCAGTACTGACTTAACGGCCAGACGATGATGTCTTTACATCGAAAGCGCTTGCCCACAGTAACTCACTAGCCAGAGGAGACGGACTCACCTAACAGGTACGTTAACTTTAGTAATTTGCCTACTGGCGGATATAACCCAATTTCTTTAATACCTGTTAACATGCATTTTCTGAGAAGGATGAGTTGGATTTATGAGGAATAAACTACGTTCAAATAGGGTTTCGTCGAAATATTTGATAACTTATTGTGCTCCTCTCGTCATTCACCCACGTATGAGAATTTTGTGGTTAGTTTGGGTCGTTTGGAACTGTTCAGGCTCAAATTTTGACAAAAAACGGTAGAGTCGCTTTTGATTTTGAAGTTCGGACCAATTCTGTTCATACTTTTATTTTGACATCCCCCAATGACCTGCAGGTAGGTTTGGTTCAGCAGATTTCTGTCAATAGCCAGCCATACACGAGCAGATATCTGAGGCAGATTTGGTCGCCCGATCTCATCTGACAGATATCGCTAACGATCTGGAGTGACCGATGAGATCGGTCGTTGCCCCTTAACACGAAAAACGTATCGGCCGATCTTTCATGCCCGAGATCTGTCACCTGACCAGTGCCCGATGTCATCTGTTCGTTCGTGGGATGAAATCTGACAGATTCAGGTCTGTCACCGACGTTCGTCTGGCAGACTCGAGTTATCGGTCGAATCCGAAATATTTTCCAGATCGGTCACACATTCCGTAAGTTGATGCCATGGGGTTCGTGACTGTTCGTAGTAAAAAAAGCGTAAATTAGCGGCTTTTGCGGCGGGTATTTTTTTATTGCCCATAAAACGGCGAAGCCAAAAAAAGACAAGTTTGGGAGAAGTCA
This sequence comes from Pachypeltis micranthus, assembly GCA_020466155.1. NCBI lineage: Eukaryota > Metazoa > Arthropoda > Insecta > Hemiptera > Miridae > Pachypeltis > Pachypeltis micranthus. The sequence goes on from CM035769.1 coordinate 18,297,254, forward strand.
TGGGTCTCGGAAAGAAGAAAGTTCGGGCACATGAAGTTGTTGGCGCACCTTAGGGAGAACAACCCGCGGGATTGTGAACATTTTGCTAGCTCATCTCCCCGGCTCCCGTAATTCAAATCATTTGGTTTTTTGTTAATAAAAAACTACAACTAAATTTGAAAATTCTGGGTAAGTATGCCCCTGGGGGTAGGTGCCAACAAGTAATAATGTATTTACGAATTTATTAGGTTGTGGGTAGATCGTTTTTTGTAGTTACGAAAATTGTAGTTTCCTACGAATGTTTGCAGTTAGGAGTTTTGAATCACTTATGTGAAAACAGGGGAAAACACTCGTGGACAACAGAACATCTTAACGTTACGTGACTGCCCGATCCAATCGAACAGTTCTTTGAACCACAGACATCGCTTCCGAGAAGTCTGCAGGTTAAGGGGGACGCCCGACTACCATCTGCCAGATTTGAACTCTCGTAGATATCTCTGGTCGATTTTCACATCTTTCATCATTTTTTAACGCCCACTAACGCACAGATCTTTCCCACAGATATCGTTTAAAAACGCGATATCTGTCGCAGATATCTGCTCGTGTATGGCTGGTTAATGCGGGTACACACACACTTTTCGTACATTGCGTTTTTCGGACTCAGTAGCTCTTGAAACGTGAAGTAGTTCTCTAGCAAAATCAATTTTTTCCGTCATTACGCCGTGGGGTTAAGGAAGGTACAAATGGCACTAACAACGAACTTCAATCCACATCTAAACATAATTTATGAATTGGGTGTATGAATGAACAAAGACCAGAGTAGCAGCCAGTTTTAACTCTCTTGTCATCACTACATTTGTACATTCCACCACAGGAGACTTCTTCATACAAACCGACCCCCCACCCTGTGTTCATATCGAATGCTACCCTCAGCCCAGTCCATTAATACCCCCATTTCACTCGATTTTCTCCACTTGTGGCTGATTTTTCCTTGGATCACACTTACTATCAGGCCACCCAGCCGTCCTTCTCATTCTGGAAGCTTTGGTAGTCTAATTACCTCAATACACTTCAAGTACGATCCAAATAGCGCAATATGCATACTCCTTCCTAGGGTGACAGTTTTGTTGATGCGGTTGGCAGGTTTTTACGTAAGGTGACATGACCGTAAATTGATTCTCTCTCGCGTTTCTCGTCATCGAAAGCATTCTGCAAATTTATGAACCTCTCTGGCTCCATCGTGTCTCTTATCGATTGCGCAGGCAGCTTATTTGCCGCGTCTTCCAAGCTCAACACGTTGATTTACAAACGCAGGAGTTTCGATTGACAATGATGTGTCTACTCGATCGAATGCGAACGGCAACAATTCCTATTTTGACGAAAGATGAAGAGGCTACAACTACAAAGCCCTTTGCAATTAAAACGCCGGATGCGGATGATTAGTGGAAGAAGAAGGGGAAAAAAGACAGCGCAGTTGGTGAATGCCAAACATTTTTCATTACTTAATTTTCGTTTGGCAGCGCGCGGAGCGAGAAAGCAAAATGGAAACTTCTTCCCGAGCAATATCTCAAAAAGCCGGAACCTAACACCGTCGAGATTAAACTGGCGAGAACATAAAAGCGGCTCCTATTTTTCTTCTCTTCGCGTTTTTAGAATAAAAAAAAAATGTACCAAAGCATTACGAGGCTCTACTATTAAAAATACCTGGGAAGTATGAAAAGGTTTACTGGATAACTGGAAGGAGGGAAGGTGAAGGATGAAGGGTTGGAAACTAAGCCCAGGCGTTTGAATGCTTCAATCTGACCATAAACTTGAGATGAAGAGAATAACAAAGGGAGATACTTCTGTAGAAACTAACGCACGCAACAACAACAAAAATCCAAAAAGGCAGTGGAATATAATTACTTTACTCTCGAGTCACTTGAATATTCGGATGCGGCGCACGTTGCAGAAAAAATTAATTAAAAGTTTATTCTTCCAAAATAAGTTGCACTGCAGACTGAACTACAGTTCTGGAACTATCACACTTTGTCAAACTAAGTTCTTGTTGAGTGGGAAAATTACTGCTGATTAGTCTTTTGGTATCTAATTTGAATACTCTGATTTACTGCTGAATCAGTGCGTTTAAATGATCGGTCCAGATTTGAGTGATTGGGTGTTGATTGAGCCTGTGCTCAGGGGGACGATTCACGCTTACTAAATAGAGCCTTACAACAGCAGGCCGTGGAGAAGACTGAGTATGCTCAGAGTGGACAGATTGCGCAAACCCTCGGAGGGTTTTGGAACAGTCATCTAATAAGAAAATAGACCTGCGTAGGGGAAGAAGTTTAAGGAGATATTGGGTGGCGAAACTGGGCAACCAACAAGATCGTAGGGGGAATAGAGAATGCTTGGAAGGGAGCTGATTGAAGCATTCCCATGGTGGGAAGGAAATTGCCTAGGATTGCCTTAAAACCCAGTGGCAGTGGATTGACATCTTGGTGCCAGCAGCAGAGTCCCTTATCATGACACCAAAGGACATCGCAATCGTAGCAACAATACACATTCTATAACTAGAGCCATCACTAATACCAACCCTGGAACGAGCATTTTTTAAGATTCGTCTGAATGAGCAAGAATTTAATCGTCTTGAGCTGCCGTTGCTCTAGAATGTTCGTGACACACCTCCCGGGAACACTGGCCACACGAATCACCTACGCACAAAACCTCTGTGTCGTTAAGTGAAGTTCAGGATATTGGTTCCAGAAAATATCTATATTCTGTTGTGACTGTACTTGAAATTTTGAAAGAAACGAGGATGAGTGACGAGGAATCCCTTTGATTCAGAACAGCGATGTCTGTAGTAAAAGTGCTGGACATACCCTCACTGTGGACACAAACCGGCCTAAAGGCCCCCCTGCTCCACCCCCACACGCCAAGGCACTGGGCTCACTTAGTGCAACGTCACATACACGCCCCCAACACACACATCCCCATGTTCAGTCCTCACCAACTTTTCCGGTTGTAGAAAGGGCCTCCCAAACACACGACGGCGCGATGCCGCGAGTCCATTACATACCAAGAATTCATGCTCTGCTGTCTGTAGGCTCACCTTGCAGAACCTGTATACCTGTATCCCCAGAACTTGCGGATATCCTCCGCTTTGTGCGGGGGTGGTGAGGGCGCATTGGTGACGTCGCACCATGTGAGACCAGTGCCGTGGGTGCCTTACAATAGGCCCGTTTGTAGCTAGTGAGGGCACCTGCATCCACCGTTACAAAAAAAAACAAAAAACCTCATGGTGGTTCCTCAGCGGACAGTGACCTGTAAACAGGCCACATATGATCCTCATATCCTACCTCCTTGGCCCTCTCTCTGGAGTGTCGTATGAAAAGTTTTGACAGTCTAAGGCCGGGCATCCCCTGCTAATTTGCAGCCCCACACCTATCCTTCCATTTTCCAACCCCTCTAGGTAGTCCCAACAAAGGGCTCAGGGCTGGCAGGAACTTGAGCCGATTCCTTCATTGCCAGCCCATCCGCCTGTTGGTTTCCCTCTATCCCCTGATGACTGAGCACCCAACATAGTGTTAGGCTGCTGCCCTCCGCCAGGGCCTTCAGCCCAGTCAGACACTCCCATACCTGCCCCGATGTAAAACAATACGAGGCTAAGACGTTGACGGTGGCCTTCCCACCGCTGCCCACAGACCGTCAATGCAGAAACCTCTACATGGAACACTGTGGCCAGCGACCCCAATGGGATCGCTGCTCTAATCATCGGCCCAAAGATGCCTGCCCCTGCCAGGCCAACCTGCACCGAGCCATCAGCGTAATGTAACAGGTCCCCAGCTTGAAACGTGGGCGAAGTGCATTATTATAAACTCACAATAGATTCAGATCACTTGCTGAGAAATTTTGGAAAGTCGTTTTCAAAAAAGATAAGAACTACGAGAAATTATTTTTTCCAGACTGAATCTGTCAAAGGTATACCAGTTTCAGCGATAAGACTCCGTCACAACACCTCACAAACTAGATGTATTACACTGTGTACACATGTACTTTTTATACACTGATGATGCCTTGATCGCCGAAACCGAGGTAACTACAATAGATTCAGAGTGGCAAAGAGAACGATTGGCACAATTGCCAGAGCGGGATGAGTTCTGGCGAGGGTACCAAGTTCTCAACGCTCGATGATAATTATGTTTGCCTATTTCAGTGTTCACTTCTCTTTGTATGATTATACAGTTGTACGCGATGTGCTCCTCGACCAATTTCGAAATAACGATAAAGAGAATTGTTCAGGGGTAACACTCTTTCTTAGCCCTACGCTTCGATCAATTTGTAAAGCATCGTCAGGGCTAAGTTATACGCACAAAGACATTATCTATTTTTGTTAACTACTAAGATTTATAATCAAAGGCTACGCGACTTACTAAACTATTATCAACTAGAATGAGACTAGTACGGTTATGGAAACACAAACAGTAGAGTTAAATTAGAGTAAGGTTGTAGGAAAGTATAACATACGACAAGGACCTCTGGGTTCACCTAAGGGCCCATAGGAGCAACTGAGAGTTGGATGGAACTGGAGCGGTACAGCAAGAGCCTCGTGGCTGTACCTCTATTTTCGTCAACTTGTTTTAAAACTACAACCAACCAATACGACTACAGGCCGCTTGAAAGTATAATACAACGGCTAGACTGGTAAGTACTTACGCAAAGCTCGGCCAATAAAACGTGCGTTTTTGCGTGGGTAACTCACCTGGAATAGAAGAAATCGAGAATTATAAACCGAAAAAGTATAATATTAAAATATATACGATACATTTTGACTCGTATCTCCCTTCAACGGCCGATTAGAGAAATAGTGGAGGAGAACCAGATGTTGAGCATGTTTTAAGGCACATTTATCGCTTTCATCTCTTTTCAAAGTATTGTTAGAGTATCATACAGGGAAATACACAGGAATATTTCAACACACAGCGTCTTCAAAGCCGTTTCCCCAAAATATTCTAAATACTTCTTCTTACTACGTTGGTATATATCTTCGTTCTCTGCAATTTCGCAGGCACGTACGGAGAACGCAAAACGGTGCTGATAAGTATAAGAACCGCTCCAATGCCAATCAAATTACCCTTTGCTCGTACATAAATATTGGACAGTTGGCGCTAGCTTCATTTGTGCCGGATTTACTAGATAAAAACGCTGCAGATTATTACGCAACCGCTTGATTGGGGTCTATAATGTTCAAGCGACGTCGAAAAATGTTACGAATTAAATATGGATATGTACTGGAAACGACAACTAACGACAATGTTCGTAGAGCGCCTCCATTAGTATTGAAAAACACTAGTAAACGACACGAAACATGAACATTATTGCGATGCTAGGCAATAACCATGACGGGTGGTGCCATGACTTTCACTATACTGTCCCACGGGTCACTATACTTATTATTATTTATTTTCACTGTTTTCCATTTTGACGCAGTCCCACGCCCCTGAGACTCAGCATTAAGAAATACCTGAAAAACGATACCAAACATGACGTCATTTCGTTTTTGGTTTATTATTCATTCTGAATGATACTTTACGTTTCAAGACACGGGGATTCCAAATCTGCAATGTCCGCCCGCTGTCTGGGCAATATTTGTCATTTAACGTGGTCTACAAAATCCGTTCTTTCACACAAAACCCCTATTTGGTATCTAGTTGTACCCAGCTATTTGGAAATCCGATCGTCCGAAAGCCATGGTTGTTATGGGCAAAAAACGGTTCTAAAAATTAACCAGAACGACATTTTAGCAGTTTTATCGCAATTACGTCGCGTTCGGCCGAACGGAAAGATTCTCAGAGGTGTACGACTGCGTTAAGTAACGAGCGTCTAGTAAACAGGTCGTGTTTCGTATCGTTTACTGGTATTTTTCGATGCTAAATCGAATGGGGTGTGTCTCCAAGGTGTAAGATTACGTCAAGCTGTTCAAGAGAGTAATAAACCGTTGTGTAATAATTTGCAGCGTGTATTAATATTGACCGTTTAACGTTGAGTAAACCGTTTTTTGCCCATAACAACCGTGAGTTTCGTCCGTGTCCATTCAATCCGTTCATTAAAATTGGTCGAGCAAGTTTTGAGAAAAAAACGCTATGTTTCTACTACTACGAGAACTACAGTTTCAAGCCAATTCTATTTATCAGAGAATTTTGGAGTCCCATGGTAATCTACACGCTAAATATGAAATTTGAGTCAACCTCGTTCAGCTTCTCTCTCTCAATCGCGTTCACAGGCACAAAAGATTTTTGTCAAACAGTGAAGCTCTTAAAGCGTAATGACCTGAAGAAAAATCGATATATTTAAGGCACAACTTTCATTCTTACTCCGTAAGGCTACCCGCCATTCGGAGATTCAATCGGATAATGTAATGACAGGGGCGTGAGCCCACAAAAATGCAATGATTTCGTTGAATTGAGCCAAAGTGTGGAAATTGACGCGTTCAGACGTCATTTCCTTTCGTGATTGCCTTTGAGCACGAGAGAGAGAGAGAGAGAGAGAGAGAGAGAGAGCGCGAGAAGCTGCGAGAGAGAGAGAGAGAACGTGAGAGCCGCCGTCTGCAAGTTGGAAATCCGTTTACAGAATCTGAAATTGGTGTATAGTTCGGTGTGATTGCTTCTCACTTCTAGTTGCCCAAACATAAATGGGTTTCCCGGTTCGAATATTGCTCGACGCGTCCAAGCTGGAGTTATAGCGGATACCCCAAGTTTCAAGCGAGACGATTATGCGATAGAATGAAGGTAATTAATTGGATCAAAGTGTCGGGAAGGTTGAAGGAGAATCGAAGTGCTAGAGTTAGAGGAGAACGGGTAGAGGAAGTGAGGGGTGGGAGGGGACGTTTAATAAACTATCGCCTCGCTTTCCTCTGCATCAGATTTCTCCGGACACAATTTCCACCGCTCTTTTGATGTAATTCAACTACAAGCTTTAAAAGAGCATTTAGAAAGGTAGATCGCGTAATCGTAGATGATTAATCATTTATCAACCGACGGAGAGATTCGTGACAAACAACACACACAAAAAAACCGTTGAAACTGAGAGGTTTCCACCAGTCACGTTGGGATATTGCGATTAGATCCGCTGTAGCCCTCTTCAAGCTCAATAATTATCGCAAAGTCTTTTCATCTCCCATTCGAGCTCAATCATATACGAAGTTGCGGAACCCTTTCATACGATGAATGTACATACATTAAAATCGTTCATTATAGGGAGGGGACGTGGGTTATTTGAACCAGAAGTGGGGAACATCACTACGCAGCACGATGTTTGAGTTAGCAAATTCACCCCTGAACGTTGATTTCTACAGGTACGTTCCTATTTCCTTTTTTTGTAACTTTCTCATCTATAATTTTTCATTGACCATCATAAATCAAATTCCTGGAGTGCGGATAACAGATAAGTAGTCAGATCAGGCCTCTGCCGCCTCCCGTCGTCGGTTCCACGTTCTGATCAACGTGACACGATTATATAGCTCACTGTTTTCCTGCAGCCAGCATACGACCCTCAAAAATCGACTCAAGTTTAAACATATTCTCTTTTCGTGTTTTTCAGTGCTGGAAAAACACCAAAGTGGACAGTTGTTTCTGTATTGCTGCAGCCAGCGTGATTGCCGCATTTCATATATTTGTGCCGCCTGACTGGCATCCTCAGTGATTGTAGTGTAGTGATTGAAGACGAAGAATTATATTCAGAGGAAACTAACAAATAGCGTCTGAGCTCAAGGAGTACTTTTGCCGAAGTCAGCGTCCAATCCCTTGCACAGGGTCACCCTAACGTATTCTCCCCTCACCACCTTCGAAATCCAAACAGTTATGCGAAACCGAAATAGATCGCCGAAGAACATTGAAGAAATCAAATTTGTACATCAAACAGGTTGGCATTTAACGAAGCAGCCTTAAATAATCCATTAATCGACGGATCATATGACACTTCCTACTTAATTAAAGGTTATGGGTCCTCAACTGAACCCAAGAGGAACGAAAGGAGTACAAGGCCAGATGGAAGTTTGAGGTTATGGGATGCTCTATCACGGTTCTTGTTCCTGCCAACTTCAAACGAGGAGTCCAATTTGCTGGTAATGAAATACAGGAAGGTGGAAGTGGGCAAACAGAATTTGCTGTTGTAGCTGGTGGAGACCGGAAATGAGTAGTTCTTCGAAGAGACAGTGAGGAATAGACGCTGGAAGCTCTGGAATTTCATTTTGTGCAAACTCTAAATGAGGAGCTCCACTAAGAGTCAATGAAGAATGGGGTCTGAAAGGAATGAATGTTGGGAACCATCGAAGTTGGTGCTAACTCAATGTGAGGAGCTCTGTCAAGTAACAGTGAAGAAAGGGTTCTAAAAGGAACGAATGCTGGGAACCCTCAATGTTCGTGTTAACTCAATGTGAGGAGCTCTGTCAAGTAACAGTGAAGAAACGGTTCTAAAAGGAACGAATGCTGGGAACCCTCAATGTTCGTGCTAACTCAATGTGAGGAGCTCGATCAGGAAACAGTGAAGAAACGGTTCTAAAAGGAACGAATGCTGGGAACCCTCAATGTTCGTGCTAACTCAATGTGAGGAGCTCGATCAGGAAACAGTGAAGAAACGGTTCTAGAAGGAACGAATGCTGGGAACCCTCAATGTTCGTGCTAACTCAATGTGAGGAGCTCTGTCAAGTAACAGTGAAGAAACGGTTCTAAAAGGAACGAATGCTGGGAACCCTCAATGTTCGTGCTAACTCCATGTGAGGAGCTCTGTCAAGTAACAGTGAAGAAACGGTTCTAAAAGGAATGAATGTTGGGAACCCTCAATGTTTGTGCTAACTCAATATGAGGAGCTCGATCAGGAAACAGCGAAGAGAGGAGTTCAGAAAGACGCGGAACGACACTATTTTAGTTAGCGTTAATCTGAAATGAAAAACCCAATCAGAAAACCTTGAAGAAATAGGTTCAAAAATATTCATTTCATGGCTCATTTATGGTATCACTAATAACTTCCGCAGAGGCGTCAAGTGGTATCAATATGTCTTTAAGGGTCACTTCATTTAAACGTGAGACACATTGAATGTGATCCATTCATGAATTTGAAAGGTAAACAAGCAATGTTTCTGTAATTTGTGCTTAGGGCATCAGAACACCAAGAGACGCCAAACGTCAGAACTACCGTAAAACGTTCTTCAATTTCGAACCTTCGTTATTCCAAATCACGATTATTTTTGAGAGTTGAGCCAAATATTTGTTACACAATTGCGCAATTAAATAAAAGTGTTGTTACAAACACCGCAGTTCGTTATCGTTAGGATCCCAAAGATTATGTAGAATTTTGAAGCTAACAAGACGTTTATTCAGCTCGTACAAAATAAAACAGTAAATAAGAAGAAAAATGATCATTTGGGGAAAGAAAAAAAAAAAAAAGAATTGGAAGCCATTCAAATAAGTGGAGGGCAAATCATGAAAAGATGAAATTAGCTTAGGTAATGAAGGGAAGAGTTTTGAAGAGGAACAAGTTTCGAGTTTGCTCAGAGATAATTGCGGGATATTAACCGCACAAATCTTCTGAAGATGCTCGACCTCCCTCAGGCTCCCCCTGAGCATCCTCTCCCAGCCAGTTGACTTCAAAACAACCTTTTTCTTAAAGTAAACAAGCGTCCTTTAATGACTCAATTACCTTACAACGAATACCACTCTTCTCCCCCTCCGCTCGCCAACAAAATCCTTGTGTGTACTTAATAACCGCTCGGCAGCGGAAGACAGGAGAAATGAAAAAGGAGCGGTACTTCCCTGAAGGACTTGATAAGATGGTATTCAAAGAGAGATCTCATCTCTAGACAAACAAACGGGACTCGGGCGGTTTGAATTCGTCGGAAATGAATAAACGGATTTACTTCGCGAAACGAGGTTTGGGAATTCTAAAGGTTTGGTTTGTAGAAGACAGGAAGCGAATCAGCGTTTTGTGAGCATTGGTCAGTCGCATTCGTGAGAGAGAAAAAATGCATCGTCATTGGGACGTTCGCAAGGCAGGAAATGATCTCTCATGGAAATTTACAATTAACTCGATGGATATGTGAAGTGCAGGGTCAGGGGTGGGCCACTGGTATTTACGAGCACTGCAACACCGACAGATGAATGATTTCTCACGGCGAGATTGTAAATCAAAATACCAACCCTGATTAGGCAGGATGACGTTCTCTACTCACACATTTCTCACTGCTGAGGTAGCCAATAAGAACTATCGACAACTAACAACTTTGTGGCGGGGGGTTTGTCATCCAGGAAGTAGAAAACTCGGACCCGTTTTCGAGCCTAACCCCGGCAATTACCATCTTTTCGCCGAAGATGCTCGAATTTTGGTTAAGGGCAGAGAAACAAATGATACATTTTCCAAACTGCAGGAGCTCCTTTTTCTGGACTACGGCCGCCTGGTGATGGGCGTTCTCACTTAAAATGCTTCAAAAACGAAACACGTGCTATTCGGTAATAAAAGCAGTTTACATTGGTTATTCCATCCTGCTCCAACGGACATGTTTGTCACTGTCAACTCCTCGAGTCAGGTTCTGTCTTGGATCTAACGCTAGATGAAGGGCTGACGTGGCACACTTTAATTTTGCTACATATTTTATAAAATAAGGAATTTAATTCCCGAAGACGTGCTAAAATTTGTTTATGTATCATTAGTGCAATCAGCCGTGCAATATTGTGTCTCGTGTGGATGGGAGGGGGGCTCATTACCTAGCACACTGTTTAAATTAATCATCCTTAGACTCTCCATAAAATAACGTTATTTAGGCGTAGAAATTGAAACTTATCATGTTCATGAAAACTGTGCTGATGAACCATTATAAAAAGCCACTCCTACACAACCCTTCCCCCACCCATAGGTACCCAACCCGTTTTACACTGCTGCATGATGTTGTTAATCCTGCAATTGCCACTATTAGACCATTCTACTTCCTTACGATTTACAATCTCCCATTGTATCCCTTATTTTCAATCATGTCTATGAATCACTTCGGAAGGGTGTTTTGTTTACGTGTAGATTTGAAGAGCGTTTTGTCTTAATTTCATCATTAATTGGTATTTAGGCTTGCTAACAATATGCTTTGTGAAATTAGTTCATCATACTAACGTAAAGTACCGCGGCTCTTGCCCGTCATCACTGGTGTTGCCTACGACGAGCAATATTTTGTCATATTTATTTGATGTTCCGAATGCTGTTTTGTCTTTATGAAGAATACATTTTATCTCTCTCCGCCTCACCCTCGAAAATACGCTACTTATTTTAAAATTTCTATTTTACAAAGAATAAAAACGGTCTTGTTAGTAATTGCAAGGTTTTCACGACTGTAATGTAGAAATCCGACATTTGTATGAGCTGGGTGGAAGATGATATATTGATGTATATGATTAGAGGCGGCATTGATTATACAGTAACGTAAGTACTTTCCAGAAATCGAAGAGGGACGAGCTCCACAGGTAATGCGAGGGTGCATCGTAGTTACCGCAGAAACGGCCTTCGGATGATGCATAATGATAGCTCAAAGAAGAATTTTTCAATCGAAGAAAAGAGAGTCTTGCTACCGAATCAATGGACTCAAAGCGGATTCCGATCCTCTTGGCGATAAATCAGAAGATGTTCACGACCGGAGCATAAATAAAGCGCCCCTCTCCCCATCACCACCACCACTTCTTCCCATCAAACCACATCGGCTCTCATCCCTTGAATTGATAGCTCCCGTGATGTATTCACGTTTCCCCTTCTTCATCTTCCAGTCGGACGCTGCAGCTCGGAACTTTCTTAACGGTCTGCGACGTCGGGATTGTCGTGGGGCCTCAGAGAGAGAGAGAGGATTTATATTGAACAGCTACGGAACAAGTTGGAACGAATATTTCGCCGACGTCGGACTATAAATGTGATTCACGATAATTTGTGCGCTACATGCACAAGACCCTTCTGAGGAAGAAAGGGGAGTGAGTGAGCGGGGGAAGGAATGATACTGGGGGGGGGGGGGGTAGAAAGAATCAATTCGAGGGCTCTCTAGGCGGTCGACCAGGCGCTCGTGCCAGAACCCACGCAGCGACACGGAGCTGCGCCAATTTGACTGCGCTTCTTGCAATTGAAAACTTCTCAACTAAATCGTCGAAAACGCTCGATTTAGATTGAAAATCTCATAGAAAAAGTTGTGCCGTGGGTGCGGATTACGGGATTTGTAATTCGTTCCGCAACTAAGTGCGAGACGACAAGACTGCTAAAATGAAATGACCTACTCCGCACGCGAAACGAACAACTAGTGTATTTCCAAAGTTGGGTGATTGACATTGGAGGATAATACATGGCCAGTTGAATTCACCGAATGATAAATGACTCCTTGTTGGTACAAGTCAACACCAAATAGTTCAGATAGAATGAAATGGAAAACGGTACAGAATAATGTGACAAGAGGCAATTGACAATCACGCACGGGGAAGTAGCACCCCTGACAGGCGTGCACTAACAGCACGAGAACGCACACGCAACGCTGCTGGAATGGCGAGCGGTGATAGGGCATACGGAAGACACAGCCACACAGGAATGGGCTTGACCTTGTGCACAATAACTACTTAGTAGTGGTGGGATGTATGGTTGACAGCATTTCTAATAACGAGGGCGCTCATAGTAGCTGAACATAGATATGTCACTACTAGTGTTTGGTAGGCTGAATTGGCTGGGTCATTGACTTCCAAAATGTCCACACTCGCCCTAATGGAAAGTCATTGTTTCCCCAAACATTCAGTTATTTCCAATTGACAATGGATTTCCCCCTGTCCTGGACATTCCTATCTTTTCCCACAACTCAATTTTAGATTCCTCTCCACACCAGACAGCTCCTCTGAAACACATTCACATAAGAGTTGTCGGGAAAGTTTGTCGTCTCCCATTTCTCCCAATACAGTCATCCTTTAGCTTTCGCAATACAGTCGTCTCCCAGTTCTCCCAACAATTCGTCTCTAAGCTCTCACTACTCGCTCTCTCTCTCTCTCTCTCTCTCTCTCTCTCTGTCTCTCTCTCTCTCTCTCTCTCTCTCTCTCTCTCTCTCTCTCTCTCTCTCTCTCTCCCTCTATCCCATTCCTCCCACTTAGAATCTCATAATCAGTTTCACATGCGTTGAGAGTCCCTTGAACGCGTTTATATACTCATTACTGAAACGCTGTGCTCCTCGACGGTGCTGATAGTAGCAGAACATACATATGACACTACTAGCATCATGCTCAGCGATAGTAATGCACCACTGGCAGGACAATACTACTGAAACGATGCGTACTGGCGGTATCATTATTACTGAACTCCGACTGTCCCTTTTGGGAGAAGCACCCCGGCCGTACGTCCAATGCGTAAAGGTCTTAATGTCTCACAGGTCCATGCCTAGCTTCCATAGGAAATTGCACCCCGCCAGCGTGCCAGGAAGTGGTAGGGTGTCTTCTCATCTATACCACACCACCTGAACCATGGTTTGTCACCAATAACCATAACATTATTTTGCAGTGTCCCATGATGACTCTCACTACGAATTTCTATAACTAAGTCCTTCCTTCATCTAGGCCAGGACTTATGCGCTGATAGCAATGACGCACTGGCAGGACAATACTACACAAATGGTGCGCCATGATTGTAGTAGAGCATTGGCGAAACACCACCACTGCCATAATCTTGGCGCACAGTCACAGTGAAGCTACTGAATTGGCTTTCATTGTTAGCAGCAGGCGAAAGCATGATAGCCCACCCTTCAGGTGGAAATGGATATGGGCCAAATTTACACACATAAGAAAAACATTTAACTTGCGTGTAAGGACAGCCGTAGAGAATGGACACACTGACATTATAGTGGTAAAGCGAATGAAGTGAAGTAGTGCACTTCACTGACATATCACGCCTCGAAATTAGGTTTTTGCATAGGAAGGAAAGTTGCGTAATTTCAATTCAGAAGGTTTTTGTTGAATGTCCGTTCATTGGGATGTGAATGTTTCATGGGAGAGGGTAAGGAGTAGACCGTTTAACATTTATGTAAATCAGTGGGACGCGGACTGAATTATTCGTTCGATAACAATCGCTGAATGCAAGTGTTGCTGAGGAAAGTTGTGTGATGCGCCACAGCAGATGTTTCTCAGTTGATTTTCTGACGGAATCGACCCCTTTGATTTCATCCACCAAAAAAGGTGAACTAACCCCCAAAATGCAATCTACGCCGGTAATCTATTGATCCCGAACGGTTAGCTGGCACTGCCTGGCCTTCAGAACGGAAGAAAGGGGCGACGGAGGTGCGGCAAGTCTCAGGGAAGTTATCGACCAAACAAGAACATGCATCAGTAGGGCAGTGGATCTTATTTAGGGCTCCCAGGAGGTTTTTCTTGAGTCTCTTCTCGCCCCCGACTCTTTTCTCCCCTCGTTACACTCCGTCCACCTAAAAGTCTCTCCTTCGAGATCCCTGCAGGGTGGAGAAAAAAAAAAGAAGGCTGCAAGGAGTCTGCAGCTGTGTTATAGTGGAAGAGAGGGGGGGGGGGATTTCGTGGAGGTGGCTGCTGTCAGACGTTTTGGGCCGTCCCGAGAGGGTGAAAGTGTGAACTTCGCCTTCCCTTGTGAGCTATTACCCGCCACCGATGGCAAAAGTAACTCAAGGATCAGCCACGCCCCTCTTATAGGAAACTTTAGTCCTTACATCCTCACCCTACCTTATCGCCTTATCTTTTCACTCCCCGCTTCTTTTTTTCCCTCCCTTGCGAAGGAAGAAGATTGTATGGGACATTCAAAAGGGTCTACAGCAGACTGTCTGGACGTCATCTTCTCACAAAGCTGTTGTCTCCAAATCTCCGCTAAACTCACATAGTGAAATACTCTCTTTCCATTCAAAGTGAGAACCAAGCGATTCTACAAAAACGGAGACGAGTGATACCATATTTTATCGTCGGTTCTTGTTTATTTCGCCGGAGGCGAGGTCTTTAAATAGGAAATAACAAGCCAATTGCCTACATCATCCTAACTATAACACATCGCACACTAACATTCGCATTTAAATAATCCTTCAGTCCTACGTACACTGTAGGTGCGAAAATTCCATCCATTTCCCATATAAACTTAAACATAACTTAATATTCTGCAGAGATTTGGTGTTGCTTAAAATTGCAGAATGTATTGAGCTGCAGCTACGTATGCCAGTTCATTTCAAATTCATCATTTAAGTTCTAGGTTGGGGACACAAATGTTTGGTGTGGTTTGCATCAACAGTCTTTAATTATATGGAAAACACGGCGAAAAAAGTATTTTTTTAAATGTTCGAGAAGGGGCGCCCACAGGAACCTCGAACCTGCACTTTGGAATGCCTTCTTCGAAGGTCGCCTCTCAGGAGCGTTATGGAGACGAACAGCAAGCTATACGCCTGTCTGTGCTGGTCCGTACACAGTCAATCCACCGATCGAAGCGAAAACCCACCAAGTGCAGGTGCGCCACCCACCGGCGTGAGCATGTCAAGCTGCAGGTCGTTCATCGTCTCAAGGGGAAACCCCAATGGTCAATACGTTTTGGCCACCACAGGCTCTTTCTCTAGAGGCCTGTCGTCAACATCGGTGAGATATTGCCATTCAGTCTTTCAAAGGCATCAGCCTCACAAGGTTAGCCTCATTATAAGCAATTAGCAAGGCCACTCGGGGTGTGTGTTACTGTGATGTAATTTTCATGTACATGGCCATTTGCTTAGGCGTTGTTGGCTACCACCATGGTGTCTAGGGTAGCAAACTCACAGACTATCAAATAAAACTTCTGGCCAGATCCCAGACTGCTGCCCTCCAGTGCATCACAAAGCCTACAAGAAAGTATCCACTGAAGCACTCCAACTGATCACTGGCCTGCATTGAGTGCACAGCGGACAATCATCCACTCAGGGCCAATAGACATCTCAACAAAAAACTCGCCACGCTGCTAGATAAATAGGCATTAGATAAGTGGCAAGCAAGATGGGAATCCTCGTCGAATGGACGCGACACGGCTTTTTCCCAACATCAGTGAACGTCTTAAGAGAAAGTGGGTTGAACTAGACCACTGGACGAGCCAGTTCCTTACGAGACACAGCGATTTCGACACGTGACTAACTCCACTTCTTCTGTTAAAGACTCCACATCTTGCACATCATGTGCCTCCAGTCTGGAGTAATCAAGAAACTCCTGTTCCACCATAGATCCCACAACTTCCAGCGTTGACTGCTACTAAGCAAGCGTATAGCCGTTTCGCCCAGTTTGTGAATAAGATTACGCCGAAAAAACGTGGTCAGAGTTGATCTCAGGTGGGAAACCATATTAAGACCTCCTCCCACATGCTATGGATTCCCTAGGGTCATACCTTCGCGGGGTAATGCATGGGCTTTCTACCAGGAGACTGGATGAATGACAACCAGCGGTACATCCACCGGTTAGTGGTCTCATGGATTCGTTAGCATGACCTGCAGCCACCGTGACTTTCGACTGAATGTTTTTGAGTGTTAAGTAGCCGTTAATTTTTTTTAATTTTAGGACGCAGATATACAAGGTGAAACTAGCTGTTAGGTCTGCCTTCGGATTCATCTCGTTGTGTTGCCCGCAAAGGCTCGCCAGGAATATTAGTGACTCGATTACCACTAATTCGGAGAAGGAAATAAAACCAATGAGGCGCGCACAATAATCGCCAAGTGTTGAAGAGCCAAATCCCATTATGTTAGCTTTCCACTCATTTTAATATCATTCTCAGCTTAGAGCCGCCGTTGATAACACGAACTCACTGAGAGAGCGAGAGGGCTCAGGAAGCTGTAAACTCCGCCGCGGTTGTTAATTGCCGGTCGTCATTATTATCTCATTATCGCAAGCTCCCTCTGCCCCAAATTCCACTTTTATGACGCTCCTATTCCGGGCGAAAGGGTTCAGGTGGGGCCCACTAAATGTTTAGTTCCAAATGCCGTCGGATATGGGATGACGACCGGGTTTAATGAACCTACAGCGTCAAAGAACGAATAATGACTGTTGATATTACACCGCGGCTTGACATGTTTGTCCCCTCGGGTGTTCCGAAGGTCTCGAAAATATTCACGCAACATCACAAATCCGACTAAACGCCTTGCGGGGTCTTGCACGGGTGGGGCCTATTAATCCAGGAGCCGAGGGCCCACAACGTTGATCCATTAGCTGCAAGGTGCACATTACTATTTCTGAAACATCCCTGCGGTGTTTAGTAGAAAATTAGTTGACTAGACTCGCTGGGGTTGTGTAGGGCGAGCAATGACGCGTCTCCACGGAGAGGCACTCACGCGGCTTTCCACGCAGTGTTTGGATGTCTCAACGAGCGATATAAAGGCGAGGCAATCGCGCAGCTTTGTTTGTACCGTTTTGCGATCGTCTTGCTTATCTCCGAGGTTGCTCCTGACCATTTTGTTACCGTTGTGAAACTCCACCGAATTGATATTGCTTTTCTGATTTAATGAGAAGCGAATCGAGCTATTCGTTGAAAATTTTGATCAAATTCAAAACGGCTCTGCTGACGTTTAGGCAAAAACGATGTAACGAACCAAACCCTTCGATTCAGCGGTGGCTCGTCCGGGGTACATCAAATGCCTCGATTCAATGGAGACTTCGCTGCCCTCAGTTGTAACCGAGCCGGTTCCCTCGTTGCCGTGTCGCCCGAGCTCGTGTTCGATCCCACTCAGTTAGTTTCCTGTCTGTGGTGGTAAAACTCTGTTCCAATTGCATTCGGCTTCTATTGTACTACTTCCCGACTCACCTAGTGCGATACGGCTTACTATATTAATCCCCCCCGGTAACAACGGCAAGTAGCAGACTCACATTTTTCATCACTTTTCAGCAGACCAGTCGTTTCGGAAAAGTGACAGCCATTGTCAACTTAACAGATCAGAGTTGTGAATTCGGAAAGTATGTATCATCTGCTCTATCGAGGTACGTGTTGTAACCATCAACTAATAAGTCAAGTATTTAATAAGTCGGACTAACTTATTCTGTACTAACTTATTCTATACTCCACAGAGAGCAGAGAACTCATTTTGGATCATTCTGCGTAACACACCTAGTTTCAGTCAAGAAAAATTCTAAACCCCCAATCCCGCAAAATTTGGCACTTGGCAACCCGATCAGACCAAACGAGAAAAATTCAAAAATTAACAAACTCGAAATTTTGACAGATTTATCGCAATCACGTCGTGTAGAGGTATTGTGCTGTGAAAGGAAAACTAAAATCAAATGAATGGAGGGCAATTTTCGGGGATGAACCCACGTGAATACAACTACTACGGGATAAAAATAATGTTATAATGAATAAATGAACTTCTCTCAGGGCTACAGCACAAGTAAATAAAAACAAAAAAACAGAACTAAATGAATTCTTCTTAAGTCCTAACTGAGCTCATCACAAATGAATAAAAACTAAAATTAAAACTTCTCTGAATGGATGGGAATTTCTTCGGGACGTGACCTCAACTAATTCACTTCGATCCGATAAGAGGAACTGAAATCATGAATACCTTTTCAAATGCGAATGCAGATAATAGTGTGAAATAGCCGTGAATATAGTGAGTTTAACATTAAAAGTTTAAACCTTCATAAAACGGAACAAAAGTTTCGGATTGCGTATCAGTCGAAGTTGAGGATAAGTAGGAGGCGAAGAAGGAAAAAAAAGAAAAACTGAGAAAAAAAACGCCCCTGCAAATTATTACACAACGGTTTATTATTCTCATGAACAGCTTGACCTAGTATTACTACTCCGAGACCCATTTCATTCGATTCAGCATCGAAAAATACTAGTAAACCATACGAAACATGACTTGACTACAATTGAACTACGGAAACTATATATTTCCCCGGCACCAGGCGCCCGTAAACGTCGGTAGGCATTTATGATCCGATGTAGGGGTGTGCGGAGGAAGTGGCCCTAACCTTCCTAAAAGAGTTGGGAAATTGGGACGGAGACTTCCAGCAAACCCTCAGCAATTGGCACGACGTTGTGAGGCGAACGAGTGGGTGGTTTCGATGAAACGGGAGGGAGTACTAACGACGAAACGTTTACTTCCGCTGTAGTTCCCGCGAGTTCTTTCAATTAGTTGACTCTAATAATTACTGTAATTTCCCTATACGCCGTTGTACACGACTGATACTCATTTCATTCGACCCAGGATGTAAAAATACCTTGAAAACGATACATGGCGCTTGGGCGTTCGTTCGAACGGAATCCTCAGATAATGCCGATAGTAAAACATCAGTCGTTCGACTGAACCGAAACCGCGATTACATGTTGTTACTTATTTCGTTGCAGTATTCACCCGTTTTATTGGTATTTTTGGTTGCTGGGTCAAATAAAACGAGTCTCAGGGGTGTAATACTCCACCCAGATTGCAAAAAGTGAAATCACAGCAAGTAGAGCCAGTCGAAATGTACTAATTGGAACAACTGGAGGGACAACACAGCGAAAGTGATCGTTTCTTCCCGGCCTGCTCTTCGTTTGTCACATCAGCTCACTCCAAACACTCTTCACGTCGTGCCCATTGCCTACAAGTGCCTAGAATATGTCGATTTTCGTCGTTCCGTTGGAGTTAGGTCATGTTCCAAATGGTTTGCTGGTATTTTTCGATGCCGAATCGAACGGTATGGGTATTGGAGAATGATAAACCGTTGCGTAATAATTTTCTGCGTTTTTCACTCAACGCCGATGGTTGTAGCAACTTTCAACTAAAGCGGCTCCTGGACTATTTAGGGTCCTGATGAAATACTTTCAAATAACGTACGTCCGCTTCGTCAGAATATAGTTCAGCGTTATTTATATCATTTTCAGGGCAAAATCGAATCAAAGCAATCAAAATCAATAAGAATGGAACACGACACTTGTTTCTATGTTGGCAAAATAACAAATATAAAAACTCCTCAACCCCATCCGTCCCTTCTTCTCGCAAAATAAAAAGGCGCGGCGGATATTTTCTAATTCTTGTTCACCTTCCTCCTGTCTTGGCCGTATCCGTAATCAAAGAATACAACGCCTTGATTCTTGAGCGTCCAGGTTTTTTTATGAAAAGAAAACGAGAAAAAAACGCGTTCCCGAAAAATTTGCGACTTTTCCAAATAATGCGAAGATTTCGTCTCGCTTCGAGTATTTTCGGTCGGCGTTGGCAGGTGCGAGAGTCGTAGCTGGCAGACTGCGGAATTGGCAAGCGCCAAACTCGAAACGACTTGTTGACGTAATTAGACGCGTAGTGATGAGGAGGGTGGGAGGGGGAGAGGAGGGCGTGTTCGAAGGGGAACTCTGCCGTCACCAGTGGATTTTAGGCGAACTATTGACTCATACCGAACTACTTGAAAATGGCGGGAATTATAAGTAGTAATTTTTATTTTTTAAGATGGCAGTAGCAGACACGAAAGAGGGAGCTAGAAGCGGAGTTTGAAATATGGATTAATGCGTTGAGCGTGAGATAAAGACTTGATAAAGATATGAGCGTGAGTGTGTAGGAAGAAGAAAGGGGTCTCTGAATAAGCGAACTGGTTTGTGGACTCGACAGTCAAATCATCCCTGGAAGGGCTGAGAGTCAGATTCCAAAAAGAGGCAGTTTAGGAATATTTTGTCCGAAAATCCGTTTTCAGATTTGTCAATAAACCAAAGTTTTTGTTGGCAGGAGGAGCTGATTGAACTGGTAGTTCGGATTTTCGAAGGTTCCAGGTCAGAAAGAGCTGGATGCCCAGGGGGGAAGACCAGAGCTCCAGATTTCCTGTACGGGTCAAGAACAACTAACTAATTCGATCTGAGCTGAGCCGAACAATGACGTTGCACCTTTTTCTGAATCCTTGACTGTCTCAGAAAGTTTACCTGTGTGTCTCGCCATAAAAAACAAAAAAGTCCCACCTTCCAACAACCTGGAGAGGAAATTTGTTTGGACTTTCTTCCTTTCTTAGAGTACGAAGATATAAAGTGGCCCTAGGAATGCTTCCTTTTTATGCCCCTTCAGCTGTTCTAATATTTTATGTAATTTTAATTCAGTGGATGAACCCCTCTCTTCCTTACCATCTACTTAGCAACCAAAACGTTTGATCATCATTGATATCTTGTTGAAACGTACACCTCACTAGTTTTGGTACATTTCCCTACCCAAATTCCTTTGCGCCGATGGATACTGCTCATACTCTTATTCTGGGAAACACCCCCAACCCTTGGATAGTTACAGTTTATATCGAGGATCAATGCAACGTTATGTATGTATGTCGAACGAGTTCAAATAATACAGGATATATGTCTGCATCGAATAAACATTAGAGAAACCAATTTTGGACTCTTTTTTTCTTCTCTCTCCCTCACTTTGCTATCTTTAGTCACCATTTCCCTTGGTATTTATTGGTATTGCCTTAATTTATTTACTCTTCGTATTAGACTGGCTGTGTATTCTCACAAATAAATAGGGTAAAACGGTCTTTCTGTTTAACGATAGCGACTTCACCGGTGGACGTCGTTTGTGATGTCCGTTGTGTGGTGAGGATTCTAAGAAATCTGGAACTTCGTCAAATACACAGTTAGGTCTGGAAACTATTATACGTGTTCCAAACTGATTTCTTTTGTTAGTTCCTAACATGCCTCATATAACCCTCCAAATGAATCGCAACATTCCTATCCGATGATTCAGGAAAGGTCAATATGAGAAGAAAACATACTAGTTAGCTGCTACCGTCGCTTGGTGTGTAGCAGATGCAGCACGTTTTTTGCTTGATATTGTGAGATTTAAAATGAACGGGAAAGAAAATAAATTGCTTGTGGGGATGAACCCATGAATTGAAATAAAAACAAATAGATATATTGAAGAAGGAAATTATATTTTAAACAGGAGGAAAGAAAAGAAAACAAAATTTAACTGTCACAAAACTGATTTAAAATGACGACTTGGGTAGAAAGAACACAAAAAAAATGTCTTCTCCTACCTAACCTAAGGCCTGCCGAAAATAAATAAACTAGTCCACCGACTTGTACACTGTGCAGTCTTCTCTCTTCGTTCGAACAAAAATGAAGTTCTAAGGAACAGGGATTGCTTCGGGAAGAGAACGGGAGATATCGCAGAACGGGAAAATCGGGAACGTGCACCAAAAAAAAAAAAAATCAGCCAGGGAAAAGCATAACCTTTTTTCTCTCTTCGAACCTTTCTTCCCCACCAACAAGCGCCATTCCAAGCGACTCGATTGAGGCTTTAATTAGCGCGAGAGGAGACACCCAGCCGTGTCCGTATCCTTCCTCCTTTACGTTACAATATTCTCTCTTGTGTTTTGCATGTTTGGTGCAACTTTTGGTCTATGTTCCACTGAGACCTGGTTCACCCATATTTATACCCACAAAATGTCGTCAAAAGCGGAAAACTTAAAACTAGTCACTATCGGGGACCAGGCACATGCCTCCGGCTCCCCACTAATGCCACTGAACTTTGCTGAGCGCTCATTACCCTTCCCACGCTTCCATTACAACTCATCCCCAGGTTTTCCGGTATGCGGAATGGGGGAGTAGTGGTGTGGTCGTAACTGGGAAGACAAGGCCATGTATGGAGGAGTTGGGAAAGGTTCATTGTTCAGTGAGAGAGCCCTGGAGAATCTCGCTTCACCTTAGCTCACTCTTCATGTTAAAAAGAACCAGCTCAATCTAATACCACATGCTGAACACTCGCCATAAATGAGTTATTACCATAAAGGCATTTACGGCAGGACTGAAAACGTTGAAGTTATCGTGGAAGTGATCGGACGAATTAGGGGTAGTAGTGTGGGGCCTTTCGAAGAGTTCGATATTTTCCCAAGTCACCTGCCTGCAAGCATAAAGTACGTCAATTAGTGTGAATCTCGGTAACAGGTGTCGTCCAAGATGGAAAAAAAATCTAGAACAGCGCTAAACCATTAAATTCTGCGTCAAATTCAGGAAAACCGAAACAGAGACCCTTGAAATGCTTAACTACGCCTACGGGGATGCTTCCATGTATCGCTAAAGATATATTAGCTATTTCAGAAGGGTCGGGAGCTCGTCACAGACGAGCAGCGTGCATTTTCAGACCTTGCCCGGGTAGGAGTGGTCCTAATCCATAATGCACCGGTGCAAGTCTGTACATTCCCGTGGTACGACGTTTTGGTATTTCGATGGCACCACGACAACGCGCTGTGCCATAACACTCTGTTTTTGGGCAAGCATTACCCCCGGTACAGTCCAGATCTGGCACCACCGAACTTCTTCCTCGGCTCAAAGGCAACCGATACAGCTCAGCAGAAGACGTCAAAGAGGCCGTGACGAGATCTCTGAAGGGGATTCCCGAAAGCGAGTTTCAGAAGGCGTACGAGTGATGGAAATAACGTTATACGCGTTGTGTCGGAGCAGTGCTTATTCAAGGAATACGAAAGATTTTAACTGCTAAGTTCAATAAAATGTTAGTGTTAGTAGCACAAAACCCACGTAGTCCCGGTGGCGGTACACTAATTATTATTAGTAGTGGCAATCAATTAAACAAGAATAATCTTGGGCACCTCAGCCAACGAAATAAAGAGGAAAAGTGGTGGTCAAAGGATGATTCCACGTTAGTACATTGTTGAAGGACCTCAGTTGCGGTAATCGAACGAACCTTTGATTATATTATTTAGAGCCATTTAGTGTGGCTCGTTGAGTTCGCTCTGGTTCATTAATCGTCGGTAGTACAACATTTGTTCTGAAGTTTGACTCGCGGTGATGTAACTCCTCAAACCTATAATACCTATCATTAAATCGCACTCTTCGTAATTAATTGATCTCTTGCACGCCGCTCTCTGTAATTAATTTCAGGTACGCTGTCGAAGAGGCGTCGTGAAAAGATGACAAGATACAGGCGGCAAGACGTCGATGAGAAGTTCATTTTGAGGAAGCAACTCCGCCAGAGGAAACGGCGACAGTTTCGGAAAGCCCCAAAGAAAAGTTTGCCTTTTCCTCTCCGATCGCGCGCTTTTAATCATGAAATGGAATTTGCGAAAGATAGAAGGGGCAAGTTGATTCAGTGGGTGTTTACCTTGACAAGAGACAAGTGCAAGATACCCCGAGTTCCTCTCAGTTCTGATTAAATGCATTCCATCAGAGCCATTATTGTTACCCCCCTACCCCCCTCTTCTCCGGTGCCTTCTACCGCCGCTACTTGCCCCTTGTGTCAACATCGACGCCACTTTCTGCCTCAGAACATCCTCCTTCTCTTCGACGCTCTTCCCAGCGACTGTTCCCGATTTGAAAACCCTGTTCCCGTCATCAACGACGCGACTGAGCTCCGCCAGAGAGAGTTTCCATCTAATTTTCCAACAGAGTTCCGCCCTCACGATCAAAAACAGACGCTTAGTTCCGCGTAAAGCTGGCCGTGAAAAAACAAGTCTGTTAAAACGTTACGGTTATCCGCTCAACGGCCAGAGGATATTTTGACTAGCAGGACCCTTCGACTGTTATTCCAAGGCTCACCAAGCAAGGGAGCGTTAAAGAGAGATGAGTCAGGCCGTGAAAACCAAAAACCCCATGTTCAACCGCTAGCCTTAACCCAATACGTGTCAACTTCTAATCAAACTTTGATTTCAGTACCCCATTCATTTCCTATTACTGACCAGATAAAATACGTTAAACAATCACCAATTGCACGATTCAAATCCATTTTTTTTCATGTAACATTGTAAACACGATATGTAAACTGCCAAAAGGAATATTTAGAAAATTGATAAAGTATTAAACAGAGTCATAAATAACCATGGTTTATGAAAGATTTTCGGTGCATTACACAACCATTTTTGAAGTTATTTGGGATTTAATGATTGGCTGGGTGATCTATTCACCATACTACACCAATACTTTATGTTTAAAACAAATTGGCATTGCCCTCGGCTGGCCACATACGCCATTAGCACTACGCATTAATACCATTATTATATAAAATAATACTATACAATTTCATTCCCAGCTGTATTTATTGTTTTATTTATTAGCTGTATTTTATTTATTTATTATACCTTCTTATTTATTATTTATACCTGTTCTGTTATAATCAACATTTCTGGGTCGTGTTTTATACAATTATTTCATTATAAGAATTATCTATTTATTATTCATTTTTAATTATTGTTTATTTTACTTTGTTGTAAACAATAACAACAAAAAACAATCATTTCGTTAATGATATATATAAATGCTGATATCGAAATTATCTTACTATCAGCCTGCATTAGTTAGATTCATTTATTATTGATTCTGCCAGAATGATGTTTGGGACATGCCCAAAACTGGTATGAGGGTCGGGTTTCCAGAGGTCAAAGGCCTCACAGCAGACAAAACGCTGTCATTAGAATCCCAGTCAGTCATTTAACAATTACCCAAGTGTATCGAGAAATAATCCAAGATGATGTTATTGTAGAAGATTCAGGATTTGCTTCATTTGCACGCTGAGGTTAGATTATCACGCGATGCAGCCTCTGAGGACAGTAAGGTGGAGCAAAGTGAACGAGTTGTGAAAATCACTGACCACGCTGCCTTGTGAGACCAAAGAAAATCCCCCGTACTAGGCATATAGATCGGCACTTTCACACAATTTACACGACTTTAGACCACTGCGTCGAACTGGCATTTTTCACAAATCCTTCATTGCCCTACCTACCTGATAGCTAGCCAGCATAACTGTTTGATCCATAGAAAAGTGTAGCAGTATTCAAGAAATCAGTCCAGGAGAGGGTACTTCATGAGGACGATACGTATGTGGAGTAAAATGATTTGAATTTTGCCTTTTTATATTAACCACTTTTATACGCATAGATTTACTTGTGAGTAGATTATTAAGGTACATGCAAAGTTGGGTCTGTAATCGCCAGAGAGAGTGAAAGAGAAGGCCACATGACCCTAATTGAACTTTGGTTGTATAAATAAAACGTTTCTCTTTCTTCTCTTATTTGCTCCTCAGTAATTATTGATACATGCTCGTGTTACGAAGTAGTTTGGAGATGCTTTTTTGAAGAGCTGCTGACTAAGGCAAAAATTAAGGCAATCGCGCCGGAGATTCGATCCACAATCCTCAACTTACGTCGAGAATTATGAATCGACTGTCTTATCCACTAGACCACGATCAACCGGTTGCCTTTACTAGGAGTCAGTCAGCACACTCGTATTTATTAATTATTTTTTATTCATTATTTATACGTGTGGCTATTGTAACACGGTGTTATCAATATCACTCTATTACCTTCAACATGCATGTTTAGCTATTATTCATTTTTATATACTCGTATACTATCCGTATTTGCCACATGTTCATTTTCATTATTGTTCGTTATTTTATAACTTGCTTTTGGGCGCACGAATGGAGGAGCTCGCATTGAAAAATAAGTGAAAGTGATGAGCGTGAGTGAGGACTGATTGACACAATAGCAATATTAGTTTGAGCGCGAGTACGCTAACATGGGGGCTCTAAATACACGTGAACTGGTTGCGTTGGAAATTATGTAGAGAAAGAGAGAGAGTTGAGTGGTGAGTAGCGTGAGAGCTGAGAGACGTGTGAGTCTTGGAAGAGCTGTGTGTTGTGGAGAGGGAATAATGTTGGGTGAGAAGAGTGAAGAATATATTTTGTAAAGTCCAAAAGGCTATGAACAACGGGCTTCAGGTGTCAGAAATATCCGAACTCGTACGCGCGGGGAAGTCCCGCCTCTCGTAAATCCCGAGCTCCAACTAATTTGGCCTGCGCCGAACATTGACATTAATAATAATTACTATTTACATATATGGTGTTATCAATGCATTAAAATTATACCATACAAATACATCACCCCAAGTCACATTATAATGGATCACATGATTAAACGTATTTGACCCACAGAAATGTACTTTTCACTACTGTCAATCCAACGATACGTTAACTCGCTTCTCATAATAACCAATGAGTGATTGTAAGTTGACAGATTTAGGTTCTTTGAAGTCGTATTTATTCGGTGAGCCTTGAAATGCTGTAGCTGGAAGTAATCACTGATGCGAATATGATTCAGGATTTTTGGGGCAATGAAGCGCAGTGGCTTCCAGCAGTTCATGGCTCCGTTATCACGGCAGAAAGTCAATGGTCTACCCTTCAATCAAGCCTCCAAAGCGACTGTCGTACGTATTTCGCCACACAAGTCAACTATTCGAAGGGAGGCTTTTAAATCCTCGGTGAATTATAAAACAGTCACTTCGAGGGGGAGAGCTCCGTGTTTTATCAAGTAAAAGCCGGCTGAAGTGTAGCGAAGGGGAAGAGGGAAGAAGAGTGAAAGCTATTAAAGTGATGAATGAGCGTCATTTCACACCTCTCCTGCTTAGCCCGTCCAATGATCTACTATCAAAACCAACTGAGGCCTGGGAGGCTGTCAGCGCCTATGGCCCCATACCAAACCCACTCGGATCCCTCCCCTCTAATACTAATAAACGGCGACGAGCGAAAACTCTGGAACGCTCCTTTTGATAAATTCCGCGCCACGTATTTGATATAAAAAACGGGAAGGAAAAAAAAATGTGGGGAGAAAGGACGACTTGAAACCCCCCTCTCGAGAGCCTGGAGGGAGTTGTGATGAATTTTTATCGAGGTAAGGGAAAAAGGTTAGTTTGCTCTGGGGTGTTTCCACGTCACCTTCGACGAGTCAGAAAACGTACTGGGCGGGGGAAATAAGGAGAGAGGGAGACGTGAGGAAGAAGAAAAGGGCACCTGAGGGAAATCAAACAAATACTCAGAAGGAAGAGAGCCCTGGAAATGGAGAGAAGTGGGCGGGCAGGCTTTGACGCGTGCAGCCTGCAGGCGACTTCTTTGTCGAACGATTCAGCCGCTAACTCGCTCGGCAAAAAGAGCATCGCCGTTAAGCGCATCGCGCGATATAAATCTTTGGCGGAATGAATTGACGCTAAACAGGATTTCCAGATGTGAAAGCTGTATAATTCCTTTCATCTCGACAGAAAGGCGGAATACCTCGGCTGGTATGGGAGTGGAAGTGTAGGGGCCTTCCCTTCTCTCGTTTCGAGCTAATTTTGAAAGCAAACAAAGGACTTGAGAGGAATTTCGAAACAAAGTGACGCGACGAACACGTTTTGAGGCCGCGCCCTTAAAATGACGCCGCCACAATACGGAAAATCCACCGGAGGGAATACGGCGCACTACAAACGCGAACACGTGTTTCCAACGACGCAAAATGGAAGTGGAAGTAACAGTTAACATACTTCACACTAAAATACCACAATTTTTGCCTCAGCTCCACATAAATTTAGTTACTAACACAATTGTTTGCACTGAGTTCAAATGAACTTGGTACAACACAACTAATATAAGCGTTCTATGTAGAAACTAGTAGGACGTAACGTTCCAGGATTGATTGGGTTGCTGCTATTCATGCCACCACCTTCATTGAAGAGGAAATGTGTAAATAATTACTGTTGTGTTATCGTGTGCCAATTATTACGAGGGGAAGATCTTTGGGGATCCTCTGACTCAGGAAAAAATTACTGCTATCGGGAGGAGCTTCGACTCAATGAACCGACATTCGTCAGGATTATGAACCATTGTC
Organism: Pachypeltis micranthus; assembly: GCA_020466155.1. NCBI lineage: Eukaryota > Metazoa > Arthropoda > Insecta > Hemiptera > Miridae > Pachypeltis > Pachypeltis micranthus. The sequence continues at coordinate 18,325,804 of CM035769.1, forward strand.
TTAACCACTAGACCACGATCGCTCGGTGCCTGGCAACCACAAGCGCCCCATCTGCCTGCGCCACCGCCAGATGAGCCTCCTTGCCACCAGCTCAGTGAAGAGATGAAGAGGACCCCCCTTGGGAAGACCCCCCCCCCCCAATGAGGGAATGATCTACCCGCAAGGGGGAATGGTGTTATGGGCTTGTTAAGCCGTGACCTGGAACACGGAGCTGCTCCTACAGGGCAGAACCATTCCTCAAAACAGTAATACCTCGATTACCACTGGAGAAGACCAACTCGACCGAGTGACAAGGAGAGAGGGGACTGCATTGCCACGATCAGGAGGTGAGAAAACTGGGTCCACAGCACGTGAATATCGTTCTATTTCTTCTCACTTCGCTCTTCCATCCATCTTACCACTGTGGGCTATCCTACCTATATTTGTGAGACGGACCAGATTACACGTACATATTTGAAAGGAAGGATGGATTATTGTGATACGCCCGTATATATCCTATAACATATGTGGCAACAAAACGACGTTAGTTTCTGTTCGCCTCATCCTGCAAGCTAACCTGAAAACGATTGCTGATGTGACAACCTAGTAAATGCCCCACGTGTTCTTCGTTGTAACTCCTATTCTCTTCACACCCGCCCAGGCCTCACTTTTGGGCATTCCACGACCCAGTACCTCTAAGGCCCCCACATTTTTGTCACGTGTCTTCCATTTGTGCTCTGTTCTGCTTATGAGCTCTTCCCTCTCTTAGGCTCCAGTGTTATCAGTTTAATTTGGGCTCAAGTTGTACTTCATGACTGTGTATGTCCTCCAACAGTTGAACACTACTACATCTCCCGAAAGTAACCACTGTGTCGCGTGAATGAGCCTCGATGTTGCTCCACTCAGAACTCTATCGTGACCCTGTGTATCAATACAGCCCTGTTTTCTCCGTCATCTCAGTCATCATTAATTAAAGCCTGCATTTCTCTCGCTAACTTGCAAACAATAGTTTAAATTCTGAAATCAACGCAACTCCTGATTCTCTAAGTACCATTATTAAACTCTCATCATATTGAACTACCTACCTGAGAGGATTTTATGAGAGGGAAACGGCTCTGATACGCGTCCATAGTTACAAGCAGAGGAAGTGAAAGTGTCAACACCGAAGAGTTTTGTTTATTTTATACTCTCAAATCTGTCTTGTTTACGTAATAAGCCTCCGTCGACGTTGTGTTCAAGTGTTTGTGTATGCTTTGTGCGCTATAAGCCGCCGATCTGCAATTCACCGCAACTTGGATTCTGCTGAGACTCGCTGTCTCTCCCACCAGACACTTCAAGTTGTAGTGTTCTCTGCACAGTCATCAGCTTCCCGCCAGACCACATCTCCGATTTTAATTGTGAAACTCCGAACTGAGGGCCACCAACATCCCCTGTTTGGATTTTTGTGTGGACAGTATACGGGTCATCAGCATCCCAAACTCAACTGGATCTCCCTCTACTTCATTCTTCTATATTTAACTTAAAGTCCGAGCACGAGCGAAACCCCCATTCATCTACCAATGGATCCGCGGTCGAGCCTTCTACTTGTAGCAATTTTTGGTAAAAAATGATTTTCTTTGCAGCTCCAAGTGGCGTATCTGGCAGCACCGCTTCTTGTCTTGCGGCTTCAGACACAGTTTTGGCTTCGTCCGGTAAATCGTCATAAGCGCACACGCGCTTCCCCACGTCACGTCGAAACGGTCAGAAATTTAATTTACTTTAATCATAGAAGGTCTTTTAAGCGACACAATACCATAAAGCGTATTCTGTGAAAAGTACGACTAATTTCGAGTATTTTAGAAGGAGTTCCTTGTTTCACCTTGTAATAATTTCATCAATTTGCGTTGAGATTCAAAAGTGAATTTACAAATTAAATCAACTCTTGTTGCCTTGGATGTTTGGTATTTACACTTCATCGAAAACCACATCTGGTAGATAAGACATCAGAGCAAGTTGATGGATGATAGATACATGTGTTGAGGCCACAGCCATTTTGACAGACCAGAGGTTTGATTCCCCACTTTGGATGAGATCGTGCAAGCGCTTACGAAGGTCATTCATATCAGCATCCTCTCCCTACTCCAGCAACCAGTGCAGACGTGGATTTGCCTTTCACTTTAATACGCCACAAGTCCCCACAGTGCGATACGTCCAGTTTATGAGAGGTACTGATGATGGCGTGATTGCCAAAACGGGTACAACACATTGTGAGTGGAAAAGATAATTTCTGAATCCTCGAGCTCATTATAAACGGACAAGTTGTGTAGTAAGACACCAGGCAAAGGTAACAAATATGCCATCATCGCTCATTCCGACTCGTCTGATTGCATTCTCGTCAAACAAAAATATTGAAAGAGCCTCGTTCTAGTTTAGAAAGCGTGGGGGCATGAAGTTGAGACAGGTCTGCATGGCATTGGCCAAATGTCAAAATCTTTCAAAGGAAATTTGAACGTCATTCAAGGAATGAATCCAAAATGGAAGCAGCGTGCGTCGAAAAGACACGCCGGAGGTTGTATTGTTGGTATTTTTAGAAATCACTGCGACCATTCATCGATGCTTTGTGGTGAACTCAAATTACTTAAAGCACCGTGGATTAGTCGTTAGAGCGTCGGCAAAGCTTTGAAATCGATGATTGGAAAAGTTCGATAGCAATTGAAGAATTTACTTTAGAGACAATCGTATTTGCCAACCGCGCCATCATTCGGTTTTCGCTTGTGCCAAACGAGGGCCCCGCGGGTGACACGTGGGTGAATAACAAAGTGCAGATCAATGTGGTAACCTTTAACAAAATTTAACCCTCAATTGTCTGAGCAACAGTGCACTCTGGACGTACTCGTCACTACAGAGATTTTCGAGCTTTGATAAGTATCTTCGAGTAATTTCCAACGGTCAAACTGATTCGACGAATCGATAATTCAGACGATAAGAACCATTTAAAAGGGGTCAAATGGATAATACTTCGTCTCAGGGGCAACGAGACCGATTGACTCCTCAATAAAGCAGCTCAAGTGGATAATAGTCATCCACTGCTCACTATTTTACCCATCAGCCCTAACAATTATTTCGTCTCGTTCCAAATTTTCCGGCGCATCGAATTTCGTCACCCCACCCCGATGCCCTCTCCAGGTAATAAACCCTTACCTGGCGTACGAAACAAGAGGTGGCTCACTGTCGGAACAACAGTTGCTCGAGAGACAACAGTAAATATTCGTTAGGAACTTCGCCAAGATTTAAATCACTCGTTCAATCGACTCTCAAGCCAAAATTCTCCGAGTTCCGAACGGTTCATTCACCAGCGGCCTCATACGCGGGATTCCTGAAGGATGTTGCCTTTAAACCGAGCTACATGTCAGAGACTTGTAATGCCGGAGGAAATTCCGAATTTAACACTCACCGAGAAGACGCAAGAATGTGAATCAGCGAATGCTCACCTGGAACAAGAAAGTAAAGGATAATTATTCAACTGTTTAAATTACCTTGCAAAAAAATCAAACGAGAATCTCAAGAATTTATAATTATTAATAAATCAACGTTGAGATGGAATCATTATCATAAACATCGCATGATGTCCTCTAATGTTGTGTTTCGGCAATGTTGCAAGTATTAATAACGAAAACTTCGCCAATCTTCGCAATTTAACGCCACAACAAACACACGGCCACTCGCTACGCTGTGTCCGTTAACACTCAAAAGAATGTTGACAATCATGACCCTTTCCTGAAGCATCTTGAAGGCGGTCGTATTTATGAATGAACCAGCCCGTTGATTTGCTTCGTGAAAACCTCCAAATTTCCGTACGTAGAAGAAGAAAAAAACACGCATTTAAACAAATAAACAGCAACATGAGTCCGTCAGTTGGGGGGCTGCGAACCGGATTATTTAGATCGAATAAATAAACTATAACATACTGTGCGAGCACTTGGTACATACAGAGCCACAAATATACCTTACTTTCGACATTCAGCGATTCCAGGTACGACATCAGTAAAGGCTCAAAACGAATTCGATAACAAGCTCAGCGCGATATGCCCCGGCAGAGCCACAAATGCTTGCCAGTTGATTTAGGGCGATAAAAACAATTTTGCTATCCCGAAAGAGGGCAGAAAATATCTGCAACCCCCGTAAATTCGACGACCTGATACAGAAATAATCACGAAGAACAAAATGTGTAGGTTCCTAGAAGACACTCTGTAAGAATGATGAAATCCAGTGACCCGATTACCCAACACTAATTTTCGACACATTTTGATCTGCATCTCTGTTTAGTGTACTGCCAGAAGAATACTTATTGAGAACAATACATATGTAATAACTATTTGAAAACTTTCTGAGTTTTGTGAAAAGCGTTGAAGCCAATTTTCTGAAAAGTGTAAAAAACTTATTTTTTGCAATACACGCCGTATTTTAATTGAGATGATTATGTAAGAGAAGAGTTCTGTACTAATTAGTAAAAGATAATTTAAACTATAATCAAAATCGTTGTTGCCGTTTTCGAGAAAAAATGCGAACTAGTTTTTGGAAGATTTTGTAATACAAAAAATAACAAACAAAACCAAAAAAAGAACCAGCTCATTCAGTTCAGCCGTTCTACCGCAAATTGAACTACAGACACACGCATGCACCGAAATTAGGTGTTTCGGACTCAGTAAGCCTCAACACGTCAAGATCTGAAAACATCATTTAGACCTTTAAAAAAAGTAAAAGAAAAAGTCTGGAGTAAGATTTACGGGAGAATGGCTGGACCGATTAGGCTGGTTCTTTTTTGTTTTGTTTGTTATTTTTTGTAGACGCCAAAATAAGGTTATTGACGATTTCGGTCTGTTGGAAAAGGGGGGGAGGAACGAAAATGAACGAAAAACTAGGGTTTTTAGCATTTTTCTCGGAATCGGCAGTAACGATTTCCATTGCACTTTCAAATTATCTTCCACTAGTCAATACCTAACTTTTGTTCTCCATACATATCTCCATGAAATGACGGTCAACGGAGCGAAAATGGTTTTTTTACGCTTTTTGACAAAAAGGCTTCCACTATTTTCAACAACCTCAAAAGATGTTTTCGAATAGTTATTCCTATATATTGTTCTCGATAAATGTTCCTCTGACAGTCCATTGAGCAGAAAATAAAAATAAATAATTTTTTTTGAACATTTCTGAAAATTACGGGATAATTGCTTCACCAGATTTTATCAATCTTACAGTGTCTTCCAGCCACCCGATACCCACATTTCGAAACTAACTGGTTCCTTCATTTTGTTCTAGGTAAATTACCCTGTAGAAATGTTTGAACGAAGGTAGCGCCCGTATATGGAGGTAGTGGGCCGGAGAGGGGGGGGAGGTGTTTGAACTTACGGGGGTGGCGAAAGTTGTGTGTCGCACCAGATAAAGTAAAAACGGCCAGGATTTCCAGCATGTCTTCTGGTACCCTTGATTTGTCAAATCTCGACAAGTATGCTAGTTACGTTTGATGGGGTTCAATTTAGCTTTTTAAAAAAAGACTTCAAACTTTTATTTACACAAAACACAAGTTGCAACGGGACAGGACTAAAGAGAACTAAGGAGCAATGGTTCGGGTACCGTTACTTATAGCTTCTTAGTTGGCGATTCAGCAGGTTGCTGAGGGGTCACATGGTCAGCATTATGTCGGGATATAGTTACAATATAACTTGCTTATATTAAGTCACCGTCTGGAGGAAAAGGACTTTTCAGAACCGCGATTGGGGACACAAAAAATCGAGTCGTATTGGCTCAGATTACCAAATTAAATTATCGATCTTCGAATATGAACGAGGCCGCCACGATATATTTAATCAATCGATTAATTAAAAAACAAAAAAGCAATAATTTTCAATTTTTGTAAGATTTTTAAAAAAATTAGTTTTTTCTCTACTCGAAATATTTGTTTACCCTACTCCTCGCTATTTTCCAAGAGTTAACGTTCGTCAAGCAAACTAGAGTACTTATTAAGTCAACCTCCCAAATTTCAAGTTGGAACAATTATTATAAAGTGAGTGAATCACTTTCGAGGGTGGAAACATTCCTTCTTTTTTTGTACCAAAGCAAGTACAACGCGGTATAATGTCCCCTAAGGCAGAGACTTGAAGCCGTAATCTCGCGGGAATGGAAACAGTTTCAAAGTAGTGAGTTATGTGAAGCCGTAGACAGTAATCAGGCACATCTTGCATGTAGAGGCAATCAGGAGTGGCGAAGTGTTGTAGCGTGACCGGGAGTGACCGCTGTTTCCAGTGGACAGAACTATCCTACTCGGATCGCTACATGGTCATTATAAATGCTGTGTGCCTAAAAAAGCGGTACCATATTAAACACCCCAGTCTAAACCAATTGCACAAATGAAGATATTGCTTCAGTGCACATTCGTAACGTTATCCACGAGCACGTCTTCTTGTGTTCATCTCTCTCGAGTTGAATTAGCTGTTGTCCCTCGTAGAGAACGAAGCGTCTTTAGTAAAATTAGAAATGTAGTAAAGTCTGGCACTTCATATCCTCTTTCTCGAAAGAGACTACTCAGAAACCCTGAGCTCTGGACCGTCGAAATGCATCAATTTGGCGGAGCTCCAACGGCAAGCTGTCATCGAGCTACCACAGCCTAAACCACTCAATCTTCCACTGTCTCCCATGACGAACGACAGCGGTTGGCTCGGGAACGTGCAACTGGCGATTAAATTGGGTTTCGTGAAATCCGATGAAAAAAAGGTTGTAATAAGGATACCTCGGTGCGACAAAAAATACAGCTGGATCATTATATGAAGACGAACTAGAAGAATAGAGGAGAGAGAAGTACAGTGGTGGGCGATGGAGTACACATGAACGTATTTGCGCACGGGAAAAGTAGGAACGATAGTGAAAGTTTGGTATTGCATACAAAATACTAACTGAGGGTAGCATGAAGTGAGCGTGATTAGATCAGAGAGGCCTCATTGAAAGAGAAAGAGGAATAACACAAATTGATTTGTTAGAGTTTGTGATTCGAAATTATCATTAAGAGAAGGGGGTTGGGGGTGGGGAAGCGACTTGTTATCAGCTACTGAAATGAACCAGTCCAGGAGGGTTTAACGAGCACTGTCCACAGAAGTATTTCCACCACTTAAAAGGTCACTAGACAACATAGAGCCCACGTACCATGTTGAAGATCACGAGTGCGCCGAAAATTGGGGATGAGTTTTTGATCCCCAATTAACCAATCTTTCAAGGCTGCTTCTGAATGGTTTACTTCAGCTTTCCGAAAGAATTTCGCCCATACCCTAAACTGAGCAGGCCGTTTCAGTTACAGGAGTCCTGCTCCAACACAACTCTACAACAATCCACTGAATAACCACTGTTGGGAGTAAGAGAGAGATATATACTGATAGATAAAGAGATGGGAAGTATTCTGGTGGCGGGGGGGGGGGATTAAATAAACACAAGAGATCGTTCACATACACACCTTATTGGATTATTATGTCTCCAGATAGTGCAACTGATATCTAGAGGGAAGATCGCCCCCAGGCTGTCCTATCGGCCCTCCTATGGATGGTCCTCTTAGACCCACTGCTTTGTCTCCATTCAGACAGCGGGTACATGGACTGCTGGCTGTGGTCGTTGGCGCCGACAACCTTGGGGCCACGAGGCCTTTAGTAGGTACAGTTGGAGCTTACCACCACCAAGGCGAGGGTCACAGTCATACAGTCGGCTGTGGCACTCCAGTAATGTGCCATACACAGCACTCTAGTATCCCCAACAACTTGAGGGTGGCCTTCTTTCTGTGGGGAAGGCCCACAGAGCAACTGGCCTTTGTACTCACCAAAATATCGGCCTTAACCTCCACATACGAAGCCTCGCAGGACCTACATGGGGGGCGTCACCACAGACAACCTACCAGACGACGTTCCTTCCAATCGTGTGATGCGGAGCAGCGTGCTGGTGGATCGCCCCATCTGAGATGGAACGGCAGTGTGCTCCAGCAGCATGCCTTGTTGGCAGTCCTCCCAGCGTATTGCACCACCTCACGTCTCATTATACAACCGTTGGAGCTCCAGCTGGAATGCGACGGCATGTGCCAACACATTAGAACCAATGGCCTAGCATCATATTCATTCCACTGGCCAGTATGGTTCCAAATGTGTGAGGACTCGGTCGATCAACTGGCCGAAGAATGGCTTTTGGACCAGTGGCAGGTGAGGTGGGACACAGGGAACCCGCCTGCCACCTGCATGGGATAATGCCCTCTGTGCAGAATGGGCTGCGAATCAAGTGGCGGTTGCTTTCAGGGGCAAGGGGCATTCAACAAGCGCCTCCACTTTCTCCGACAGGGCGAGTTCAATGAGTCCCCTGTGTTACGTGGGGGTGGCAGAGGATGCCTCCTACGTTCTCCTTGACTGCCGCCTGTATGCAAATGCAAACAGGTCTCTGCCAAACTGTAACTCGGCACATGGCTTCCTCTCCAAGCTGCCCGCTGGTTCACTCACTCTGAGGAAGCCTAGGCCAACTTGAGGAAGAACCCGGAGGAGTGGGAGCGTGGGATTCCACCATGAGCCTACCTTGGCGGCCCAGAACTCCCCCTCCTCCTTCCAGACAGCAGGATGAACGTCCACGACGCGTTGCGTCTATCCTGACCTAACATAAACCCAGGAACAAAGCGCGAACCAGCCGCTATGCAGCCTATGTCATTCCCCACATTCTTAAGTGTCCGCGAATTAGCACGCTGATGAAAGGTAACTGTGTGAACTAGGCCAGACAACTGAGAGGATTTCGAACTCAAGAAACACGAATGGAGGGGTCTCTAGTGGTTCCTAATCCATGGTGCTTTGAGACACGAAAACTGTTAGGTTGAAATGATTCAACGAAAGTCAACAGACCAGGTTTTCGGGACTAGTACTGAGCACAAAGAATTCAAGCCACTCTTTGCAAGTCGTGGGTGAATTGGGAACTGCAGAACAACTTTAACATTTCTTTTGCCGTACTGATTAACGATTGAAAATAATTACGCCAGTGATGTAAGAAAACATTTTTTCACCCTTCAGTGCGGTAATGCTCATATTTTACACGGTTTTTAGCTCTGAATTACTTTATCACGACTCTTATTCTTTAGGTAACATCTCGGATTACCTTTCTTAATTTTTCACGACGCTAACATACGAGTTGGATCCGTAGATGCCAGAATGTGCTATTTAGGAGCAGGGAGTTAGCAGATGGAAATCGTTGGTGACGGGAGAGTGGCGCAATCACACGGCTTAGTCACCATAGCGCCGCAGGATCGTAATTTGTGATCTGTCCGGTAATAGAATATGAAACCAAGCTTGCGGTAACTCTTCCATAACTTGCGTTGAATATGCGTTGAGTAAGTCGAGTGATACGTAACTAAACTTGGGCAACAAAATGTACTACTACGAATTGCGCAATAATTATTCGTTTAATTAAAACGGTGAGGTAAAACCCTCGGCCGCCTCGAATGTCAGCCTTCCTGCGGCTGATTTAGAGTTCAGTTCCCCGTCAGCGCCGTGTCAACGGTTAATATCGAATTAAATCTTTGAAAGTTTATCAAGGGCCGCTCAACATTAACTCCGACACTCATTCTCTCGCCATCCTCGGATTCATTTCGTTGTTAATGTATTCGCCGTCGCGGGTGTTTTCGACTTGTCACGTTTCCTGTTCGAGGTCGCAATCGACGCTCGGAACGAAACAAGCTCTCAACTTTCAGTTTAACAGGTATATTTCATCAAAACCGCATTCTCCGGGTCGTCGTCATTAACTTTTTTTGCGGTTAACCGCGCTCTTCGGAAAGGGAAAAATGTTCAGGGCGATCTTGTTGTCTCTCGTTGACTCGGCCACACGTTACCCTTGTTCAATCGCCGCTTCGATCTCGTTCGGTTACGTCCGTAATGAAACACCTTTGATCGTTTCAGAATCAGCAGCGTCACATACATTCCTTCGCTTTCACAATCAACACGAACTTCTGCAACCCACAACTTTCTGCAACTCTGTATTTTCGTTCAACGCATTTCTACGAATACAGTAGACGAAAATGACGGAAGTACTCAAAAGCGCAGTGACGATTCGAGGGTCAATAATGACCACATGTTCAACCAAATGTCCGCGTCCAAGTCCAGAGCAGAAAGAAAATCCGAGCAAGAAAGAAAGCCGCATAAGTTGATTTTTTCCATTGTCCTTGGTGTAATGCAGAGCTATGATGAAACCAAGGGTGGCCAGGAAAGTTAGAAAGCTGTTGGACAAAACGTTGGTGTAGACGTCACCATAAGCCCCAGCCGCTGCAGCCAAGGTGGACATAATGAGATAAACATAGAAAAATGTTGACGCACCGGCTCCTCTATTTTGGAGTTGAACAAGTTGAAAAAATATTGTAAGATTGTCCTCTAAACTCTCAAAAATCATGACACGACAGGCTATTTAAATTATGTGAATTATAGTATATATGAATTTTGTTCGAGAAGAAAATAATATTTTGAAAAATAATAATAATGATACAAATAAATAAATGAAAAAAAACAATTAAATAATGAATGATGATATGTTGTTGTTGCAGTAGAAAACTAGTTAATAAGAAGAAGAAACGAAAACTGTTGACGCATTTGTGTTTATCATGTTAAATTTTAAAAAAGTAAAGAACGAACTGAACAGAGTGGCTGTTGAAGGACTAATTCCCATTGATTAGTGCGCAGATTATATGTTTTCAGAGCTAACTGAATAGATTTTCAAATTATACCATTGCATCGTCCAACCTGACCATTTCTTTAAGGGTTGTAGGGTGTGGTCCGGTTGGTAGCAACGTGGAAATGATTTGAACTCTTTTGACATGCAATTTGAACCTGTGTCTCAATGTACGTAAGATGGCATACCGAAAATAGAAGAAATTTGTTTAAGATTTTCAATTAGAGTTGCTGAGCTGAGATCTTTGCATGGCGTAGCAAACGGAAAACGCGAAAATTCGACGATCACCATTAAGATATATGGTCTTCCTTTGGATGTTCGTACGGGCCCTTTGAAATTCAAATTCAGACGTTCAAAAAGGTTTCGTAGCTTTTATCAGACGAGCTGAATCATCTCTGTAGAACTGTGGTTTGAGTTCTGCACAAACGCGACAGATCCACTTATCAATCCAACTTTGAGAAAATTGGAAAAACGATAAATCGATGTTCGACAAACTCATTTTCCGAAATATCATGACCGCTCTACTTCTAGTGTTTGGGCGCCCGAGAAAGAAATATACACGAGATATAGTAGGTAGGCCAAGAATGAAGAAGCAGAACAGACAGAACACAAACCACAACTTCAGCGCAAGTTGAACTATGAAAAAACATTAGAGTGCAGGAAAGCGAGGAAATGGTAGGAAGAACAGGACGCGAATGAAATACAAAGCGGCCAAAAAGTGTCAGGGGTGAAGAAATAGTTTGATCAACAATAAACAATCCAAACGGCTACCTGGGTGTTTAAAGGTGATTGCTCTCATTTTCAACCAGGTCCAGGCGAAGAAATAGTTGCGGAGAGCAAATTATGGGTATAGGCTCTTAAAAGATTGATCGGATCCACCGAACCGGTTACAACGGAAATTGTGGAAGTGTTCAAGAAAGCCTAATTATCGGCACATTTCGATTTTTATCTCCATTAAATTGACTGTCAGAGGAGCGTTCAATCAGGAGAATATAAAGGTATCAATTATTTAAAGACATCTAGGCGGTGGTGGAAATTGTTGAAGCCGTTTGGCCAAAAAGTGAATAAAAACCTATTTTGTCTTCACAGGCCTGAATCTCCCTCACGGAAAGTTGGGTATCAACTAATAAGAGATCATTTGAAAGTTTAATCGCAATCGTCAGTTGTTTTAGAAAAAAGTGCGAACAACCCTAATTTTTAGTACATTTTGGTCCCCAGTCCCTCTTCTAATCGATCCATCGCCCTTAACTTCATTTTTCACGAAAGTTCGAATAAATCTAAATAGAACTAGATCAGTCGGTTCAGCCGTTCTTACGTAAATCGGAGAACAGACACATAAACACTTTTTTCCCGAAGCTCGCCCTAAATGGGGACTAAATAAATAAGATTGGCCTATGGTAGCTCTAGAGATAGGAGGATTGGGAGGGGGAAGGAAAGCAGGTTAAGAGAATGTTCCGTGCCAGAACGACCACCAGTTCAGATACGACCCGAGCAACACGCAGGTGGTCATACCTCGGAGAACCTGATGAATCGTCTCCTTAGCACTTTTCTTGCACCACACGTCGCGCCAGGACACGGTCAGTGCTGCAACCACGCGCTTCCCAGATTGTCAAGCCAAGATACTACCCCGATCTCCATGACCACTGCAGACTGATCAGGACCAACGGTGAGGACGTCAGGCCACAGTCCTCAAGAGACAACCCGGTATTGCCGCGCTCTCACCACTTCCCAGCCCTCAGATGACAATGCACCGACAACCTGCTTGCACAACGTCATGACGCGAGCCTTATGGATGACCACACACGCGGACCACGCGCCAAAATTATGTTTTTGTGATTCAGCAAGCCACAAAAAGTAAAGATCCAAAGAAACCCCAACTTTTTTTCACGCGGAAAGTACAAATATTGAACACGGAATCCTTGGGTTCTAGGGCCGACAGAAAAGAAATACTTAATTTCAAAGCATGCGTCCCAATCAGATCTGAGATTTAGCTGAACCGATTACGCTCGTTATTTTACCGTTTCGTTCGTTATTCTTTGGAGAGGACCGAGGACGTTTTGTTCGGATTTCTGGCTTCCCTCGATTTTGATGAACTCACAACATATCTTACGTTATTCAGTACCTCCATAAAAATCAGGAAGAAGTAGGAAGAGCGTAAATGTGATCATAAGAGTTTTTTTTTACTTTCAACAGAAAAAGGCTTTGGCGATTTTGATTGAAGTCGCAAGGTGTGTTCAAATAATCAATACCAAATCATGATCGATAAACACTCTTTTAATGTTATAATAAACCCGCACGTGCAAGAAACACAAGTGAACAAGCTGGAAGTCACCCCCCAAAGCGCGATTAGGAAGCATACTTGAGTACAGCCTTTAGAGGAGAGCATTCCCGACTCGAGCGTACCAGTTATCCAGCCGCTGCAGTTAACACTCGCCTGAACTGCCATCGAGTCATGGGGTTGGCGCCCAACGATAAGCCCAACCATAAGACGATACGAACGGTCTGCAATCACCTACAAAACGGATGATGTGAAGTAAAATTAGGCGATTAACTTCAACGTGATGTTTCGAAGTTGCCAATGGCAGTCCTGTCAGTTCCTACACAATGCACGCCGATTAGGGTATTACTCTGCGTTTGGCAATTATTGCTCGTTGCTCCTCACGCGTTCACCGATAAGCCGTCCATTCCGATGAATTCAATTATTACCCGATTCGCGGAACGGATCGTCGATCGGTAATCATAATCTTCCGACACGGAAGCATTTTGAAAGCAATCAACAAGACAGGTTCTCGATCATAATCGCGGCCCATGAAATACGATTGAAGTCACGGTCGAGTTGTTGCCGGACGCTATTCAGTTCACGTTTGAAATCCATTCAAACCCTTCAGATATAGCCGCTCTCCTAGGAGGGCGTCAAAGGTGGCTCCGTTAGTCCCCAGCTTCCGGTTCCCGATCCGGAGAACCCCTTGGATATTGTTTCCTTTTAATCTGGAAGGGAGACTCGGATCGTGCGACTGCCGTCAGACGGGAGTCCCTTCAATGGATATCCCGTATTGATTGGGATATTGTATCATTATTGAGGAAGTGAATAGGATTAGAGCCTTCCCTTCCACCCTCACCACCGACCAACCTTTGAGACCCTTTCGCCGTTTTCTTGTATTATTAATCAAGAGCCAATGGGGTTCAATTCGAGAATAGACGGTTCCAAACAGAGATATCAAGCAGAGGAGCTACATTGAGACCTTGCCGAAACTGCCAATTCTACATGAGCGCTCGATCACGATCTTGTTCTACACCTTACAGTCCCACTGTGTCATTAACAACCCCCACTGCGCTCATCCTAGAAAACTAAGACGGCAACTGATGTTTCAAAACACGTTAGCTGAGAGAACCACACACTTTAACTTCCTTTGTCTCTACGAAGTACGAAGGAATGTTACGTAATCGCCTCCACAAAACATTTCGAGAAAACGGCCTGTGTGCTTCTGTGAATGCGATCGAAATAAAAAAACCGAACAAAATCAGATCAAACTTGCTACCTAGCAGTCACATCACGATTTGACACCAAAATAAGAGTACGGGCAAAATCCGCCCAAAACTAACTATAGTTATCAAAACACCCAATATTTTTTTCTCAAAAATGGCACTAACGATTTTGATAAAATGTTGTATACGGCCAGCCCCTAATGAGGCAACTACACCATAAAAATCCCATCCGTGCGAAAATGACGAGAGAAGCACAATAAATTACCAAACATTTAGACGAAAATAGATTTTAGAGCAGTTTTTTCCTCATAAACTCGGCACCTACAAAACAATTCGTCAGGTGATCCAATCCAGTACGTATACAACAAGGCTTTAATGACGCTCATAAGATGGATAAGGGCTACTACAGAAATTGCGGAATTTCAATCACTCACAAGGATTCCTCGCTGTTTTAACCCGATAACTCTGATAAAGTGATTATCATCCTCCTTAAAACAATCTTGTTCACAGCCTCATTAATTATCTGTGAACCGATTGCTCAATGATGGTCAGAGCATGACTATGAGCAGAACAATAACTTCCGGAACCATTTACACCAATATCTGCCGCCGTGAAGAGGCGTTTTACTAAGTTCAAAGGAACTCAGTGAAAAATAAATTGAGTTGGTGGAAAAAGCGAAGACTTCGATTGAATTTATGAACAGCTGAGGAAAGTTGTGTGATGCGGCGCAACCAATTTTTTCGGGTGGATTTTTGACAAAAGCTCGTTAAAATAGCTCAACAAAATAATTTGCCTCCGCCCTACAATACGTTTTACGAATTTTCGTTTCATTATGCTCCACAACTGACAAATACCCATGTCGTACAATAAATACCGCACCGCTCTCGTAATTTCCCTTGAATCAGAATAAGTTATTTTTAAACATGAAATAACTCGGGGGAGGGCTTGACACACTTTCAGGAGCTGAATTGAATTTATTGAATCAGCAAGGAGAGAACGGTTGCTAAGGTGACGCGTAAACAGTTGATTATATAACTCACTGGACGGGACAGTACACACTTCCCTCACACGTATTTTGAATTCCATTGAAATTAGAAAAACAAAAACATTTAGTGTAGTGGCTAAGTGGAAGTTGCTTCTTCTTTTTACATGGTCACTGTTGGGGGCACGAGAGAGCGAGAGGTGAGGATCGAAATAAAAGAAACTCGGTGGGCGTGAGGAGGGCTGTATTATGTGCAATGAATTGAGTCGAGTTTGTGTACAAAAGAGCGACACAAGGGGACGACTCGGAATATGCGTGAACTGGCGTGAGAAATTATATCAGAAGGAGACAGCTATCAGTATGGGCGGAGAATAGTACAAGGAGATGAGTGACTTTCGCGAGAGTTTGTGGGCGAATGAACTTAGGAGGAGCTGTCTGTTGTGGAGAGGAATGTGAAAAGAGGGGAGGGAATGATATTTGGGAATGCCTAGACGAAGTGGGAAGGTTTTTGGGAAAACAATGACCATGCGTTAGGTGCCAGGGAGTCCCGTTAGGGCAGGCGGTATTCAGAGCGTCGAACAGTCACATTGTTTACAGTCTTGAAGGTGAGCTGGGTGACGGCCTAATCTATTTGATCGTCGAAGAGTTTCACTTTGCAGTTGCTCCAGCTCTGAATGGGTTGCTCCGATATCTGGATACATATCCGTATCTGCCGTCATATTGGTTTTCCGTAGTTCATTCGTGTGACATTTCAATCTGTAACCATTTCCTAATTCAACTTCGTAGTGCAACCTTCCTAATTTCCATTTGATCTAGCAGAATTTCCAAGAACTTTTATCATTCAAATACCATCTTACGATAACTCCAATTCGAAATTGTCGAGTTTTAGGTAAATCGAATCTTACTCGTTCGTGTGGTTTTGTTGAATGTGTCTTAGATACATTTCCGCCGGCGTTCTTCCATTTTGCACGGGTACTGCTCTGTATCTGAATAATATTTCTCGAACTTTGTGGTGAATGGAGCCATTTTCAGACATGCAATTTAATTTTGATTTCAGCGTATGTATATAACGTTCGGCTAACCCATCGGTAACCGGATGGCCTGGTGCGATAAATTTTTGGACGATTCCATCATTAGTAGAATTTCGCTGCGAAAAATTGTTTACAGACACACAAACGATTTCCCCGAATTGTGTTTTTCTGACTCTTACGCCCTTGAAACGTTAAGATCGGCTATAAAGGGTTTCTGCAAAATGTTAAGAGTTTTTTACGAAGTCACAGTGTATCGCTATTAGTTGGACATTTGAGAAATGGTTACTTTTGAGTAATCTACTGCCACGCCACCGCGATACGTCATTCGTAGCGTTACTAATTAATGACGCGCTCGCTCATTATTTTCGAGAAAACGCGGTAGTTTTTATTTACGTTCAGATCCGTTTGAATGGTTTTATGTATTCATAAAATGAGGTACTTGCGCCGCGGTGGTTCTCAAGGAAACTCCTTAAGGAAGGGAAGTCTGTTAACGAGCAAGGTCACATTCTTCCTTAAAGGGCACTACTTAGTCGGAAAGACGTTTCTGAGAGCATAGTTCACGGATAAGCTAAGGCCGGCGGAATTATAACGCTAAGCCAATTATTCATACAACGCCAGCAGTTCTCTCTTTCGCGATGCCGCTAGAAAACGAGTGATTTATGCTTCTCTCGGGCGTTTTCTCGTTGGGAAAGAACAAAAAAGGGCGGAAAGACGAAGGGGAGGAAGAAGGTGATGAATGGGTTTTAAAATATATGAACGTGGAGGGGGGGGGGTTAATTTTAAAAGCGTTACGGATCGTAAATATGAGGTGCGAAGCTTCACAAAACTTTCCTCTCCCTCTACAAGTTGGTGGTAGTACTATAATGCAAACCCCCACGGGCAACAGTACCGTGTGAGATTGAATAAAACAGTAAAAAGCCTCTTCAGAGCAAACTTGAATTAACGTTTGGATAATCTCGTTATTCCTACTGATAAAGGAAATATTGAAACTTGAGACGTGTTATATGAACCTTTAATCCTTTAATCAGACGAAGCGCGGAAAATGCATGACAGTGTCCCTGAATCTCGCCCAGTTGGTGCGCTAGGAACGCCTGTCTTCTCCTCATATCATATTTTATGTTTTTTTTTGCTATATCAAAATATCTCGCCGAACCTTGGGATTCATTTTGCCCTTCTCTTAACCCGGAAAATTATGTTCGTTCCCGTGCCACAGATCGTGCCAAAACATTAGATGCGCCACATTACACAACTTTCCTAAGCTGTACGTCGTCGCTGTGGCGCATACGGTCCCGGAATTTATTGCTCTGCCATTATTGAGGGATCAGTACACAGATAACACTGGTCAACAATGAAATTGTTTCGGGCTTAAAAATATTCAATTCTTATGTATTTTCACCTGCTGAGTTCAAAAATCAACATAAAAACCACGTATTAGCTCTTATTTTTGAGATACAAAGGCAGGTCATTTTAAATTAGTGTATATTTACACTAATTGAGAAATTTCGTTTTCCGAATTTGGCACATCTGCCAACTGACAAAACAAAGAGTTCTACCGCTTTTTAGAGCCTGAGACCTAACTACAGTAAGTGCTGTGATAACAGTGAGCTTCTGTGATTTCTGTTGTTTTGTTCATACGATTTATTGATTTGAAGTGATTTTAAAGAGTAAACGTTTTTTACTCAAATTGCCTCGAAATTGTGTGAACCTAGTGAATAACTTTTGTCACATTTGTGGTGAAATAACATTTTCGTCACAAAAACGCAATCTGATGCTTATTGTTAGGACTGCCTATCACCATTATTTTGGTATGAAGGTAAGTCGTGGGCTCCACATATATGTTGTAACTCTTGTTCGGTTACTTTACGAGAGGCTACATTTTTCTTTCCCCACTACATATAAAACTTGGTTTGATGAAAAACTTTGTCAAAGGCATGAACAAAGAGGGAGAGGCATTCAGATATTTAAGAGAAAAATTTTCTACATTAAGTGACGCAAAAGTTAAGGAAGTAGTATTTGTTGGGCCACGAATTCGACTACTTGTAAAGGATCCTACGTTTGACCTGGTTTTGGAGGGGAAAGAAAAGGAAGCTTGGGATTCTTTCGAAGCAGTTATTCGTGGTTTTTTGGGGAACAAAAAAGACGAAAACCATGTTCAATTGGTGACAAAACTTCTACAAGAACACCGTCAGCTAGGATGCAACATGCCACTTAAAATCCATTTTCTTCACTCCCATCTAGACTTTTTGTGGAGCTGTGAGTGATGAACATGGAGAACGATTCCATCAGGATATTTCTCTAATGGAGAGACGATATCAGAGTCGTTGGAATTAAGCAATGCTTGCGGATTACTGTTGGGCTGTGTAAGGATGCTCCAGAACTCACAAGAGACAAGTCAAAAGACAGCGAAGTCACGAAGCAACCACATAATGTTCTTGAAATCCAACCTGCCAGGTATTCAAACGTCAACTTGAAACTTTTAGAAGACTGTAAATGAAGTTTTTTTAAAATCTAAATGACCTTTCACAATTGTTAGCTTATACTTAAAAACGTATAGTTTTGCCTCTATTGGTTAATATCACATGTTTTGACCCATTGTGTATCACATAAACTAGAGCTAATTATGTAAAATTTTTCATTGTCATATTCGTTTTTCTCACCCCAAAATATTTCACTCATAAAGTAAAAGACACATTCAAAAAATATTTTTTTTGTGTACCAGTGTAATTATTGAAGGTGTAAACACGATTTTTTCCATAATAAGAATAATAATCAAATTTACAGAGTTATCGGATGAAAACTTTTCAAAACGGTAGGAAGTGAAACAGTGGAAGTTGAAATTCCGGAATTCCTGGAGTAGTTCTTACATATTTTATGAGCGTTACCAAACGTTCGCCGTAAGCTGCTTGATTCAAGTACCACGTCAATTTTTCTGATGATCCTGGTAAAATTTGAGTGGAGTTTATAAGAAAAGTGAATCATGAGACCTCCACATATCGAGGACGACGTATGATGCGAAGCACCATAAGCACTCCCCAGCCCGACGTACACTCCGCGATTTTTTAATGAAATTAGCTACTCATCTAGCGCTATTTGTCACTCAGCTTATAGAAGTATATTTTAGCATGAATTTCTGGAATTAAGTGCGCTGCTACTTTTCACTCCAGGGTCTTCATTTAAATACCAACATGAAGCTAATGAATTGGACTGTCAATAAGTTGATTTTGGAGTGGTTCATAATCACAGTTCTGGAATTATATTGGAACCTTTGCTAAAACCGTTAGGTATGTTAAAGGCACGATTGGAACCGCTCTTGGAACGTCAATGTAAAAGCTGAAGTGGTACGATGAAGGAGATGACAGCCTCCCAGCAAGGAAAGATCGCTACCGGCAAATCAAGCGATCGGCCGGATTACTCAATCTTGTAAAGGGTATCGAACCAAGAGCTACTTTTGGAAGAAATACACACAGCATTCAAGGAATTAGTAAATTGTTGTGAGTTGACCAAAGTCCCAGGAACTACGCCATTACAGGTTTAAAAAAACGAGGTTATTCTGAGTTAAGAAATTTCTGATGTTGCTTTCGATAATTATACCAGGTGGACCTGGTTACGTCCGATTTCTCTAAAGCATTCGACAAGCTGCCTCATAGTGTGATCCTTGATGTGCTCACATCTCTCGGTGTCTTTGGACCACTTCATGCATGGATTGCCAGCTACTTCACTGCCCGACAGCTCTCAGTGCGTGTAAGTGGTGTCGTGTCTCACCCTTTCCCTGCCACTTCAGGAGTTCCTCAGGGCTCGCATCTCGGCCCCCTTCTCTTCAACCTGGTGATTAATGGCGTTGTTTCCACCCTGTATCGTATAGAGTTCTCGACCTGAAGCTCTTCACCTCCTTCCATGACTCCTCAGACTGCCACCTCCAACAGAACCTGGATTCCCTCTCTCAATGGTGTGACATTAATGGACTAGCCCTGAACCCATCTAAATGTGCAGTCATTTCTTTCCATCGTTCCCACTCTCCAGTCATCTACCCCTACTCAATCAACAGTGTAACAATTCCCCGTAGGACTGATATTGTGGACCTTGGTGTGCAGTCAGATTCCCAGCTTTCCTTCTCCGACTAAATAGCTGAGGTGGCGTCCTGTGGAATGCGGACACTTGGCTTTCTGAAGTGCAATGCAAGTTCTCCCAAGCAGCCCTCTCGTCCAGCCAACTCTGGAGTACGAATCGATGATTTGGAGTCCTTATTATGAGCGCAAATTCGGGGCTTTTCTCCGCTTCCTGGCATATAAGCTCTCCATTTCTCGAGAGGATTTGGACTATGAAGTACTCGCTCGTCGCTTCAGCTTCTGCAACTGCGTTTGAACTGTGTTTGAGGCGAAGCAGTGTAATGTCTAGTGTGGTGCTCTAGTCATCGTTGGTAGTTCCTTCTTTATAATTCATTTAGCTACTACCTGTTTACTTTTTTCTTGTAATTGGGTTCGTTTCGTATTTTCTAAATAAATAAATTATACGACCATTCAACTTCCGTCGTGTAGAGTACAGATTGGGCGACCACTCCGATATTTTTCCAAAACGCTAGAGGAACGTGTACATTAACTATAATAAAAACACAACTACAATTTTCCATAATTGACTGCTCCTCTCGTCATTTTCCCGCTAATTAGACTATTATTGTCTTGTCTTGTACGGAATTGTCCTAACAAGTGATTAATGCAACATCATTAAAGCGGGGTTTAAGAAAAAATTTAACGTTATGATCACTCTCGCAACTATAGTTATTTTTGGATCGATATTGCTCGTACCTCTATTTTGGCATGTGATCGTGATTTTCTTAATCGGTGTTTTTTGGACTGAAACGTACAGATCAGGGCATAACCGAAATTCTCCTTTTACGCCGTAAAGCAGAGGCAAGTAAAAAACGGGAGTTTTTTTTTCTTCAGATCGTTACGTTTGTGCGCGCCACTGATAATATACCGCGATGTCGACACGCGTATCGGAAATTTAAACCCGCAACACACCGTTAATATGAGCTCTAACACCGTGAAGACGTTTCATTCTACAACAGACACAACCTGCACGTTAACCCCCGCTCTTCCGCGCATAACAATCCCCTCAGCTTATCAGTCGAAAACCACCTTCGCCGCCATAGGCTCCGCACAATGCCGCTCAGCGGGAAGCCCCCCCTCTCTCCATACCCAGAACCTCTTCATGAGTTTGAACACGAGCTACGCACATAGTTATCGACGGCAAACATTTACCGGCGAAAAGCGATAGACGAAAAGGACCCGCTACTTCCGCTAAACCCGGCGTTCCATTAGATAATCAATAGAAAGGCCTAGCGCTTCGAGGGCTGGATGAAATTCCTCCGCGATTCTCGCGGAAATACCTCGCGACTCGTACGGAGCAAGTACGAGATGATCTCACGTTGAGGATGAACTCTGCAAATTAGACTAAGGTCATGGACGAGGGATAATCGACGGGGGGTATTTCGCAACAGACCTAGGCACGCTACGCTATTTTCGGAGGTTGGACGATACCACACTAGATGGAGCCAATCAACACCCCCTCCCCCCTCCACGCTTCACATGATTGCAAGTTGTGTACAGCGCGAATTGGAGCTTCTGAGTGGAATCTACCGTGTACATAGTTTACAGTGCGTGGGTGGTGAATGCCTACTCCTAAGGGTGGCTATTTTAAAGGTTTGACGATACGCTGCTAGATGAAGGTAGCCAAACTCCCTGTGAAGTGATTGCAAGTAGCCGATACTCAACATTGAGGCTGCTGTATGGAAGCAATCGTCTAAATAGTGGGCCGTGTGTCGGTGATCAACATCTAAAGGTGGAATTGCTACAGAAAGGTATGTTGCATTTTTTAAGGCTTGACGATGTACCGCTAGGTGGCGCCAACCAACCCACTGTTATTACTTTCCTTGGCTCTACAAAGTAGAAAGGAAAGTTATGTAATCGGCTGAAAAAAACATTTTGAGTTTTCTTCAGATCTTTACGTTTCAGACCCTCCTGAGTCCGAAAAACACTATTTGGGAAAATGGTCTGTGTGTATGTCTGTGTGTGTGTGTGTGTGTGTGAACGATTTTTAGAGAAAACCACCGAACCAAATCAGCTCAAACTTCATATCTCGCCTGCAAGTTATCATGGGACGCCAAAATAAGGGTATGAACCAAATCCACCGAAATTTAACTATAGTTATCATAGTGATCAAAACACCAAATATTTTTTTCTCAAAAACTGCTTTAACGATTTTGATAAATTTTTTATATTGATAGCTCCCAATATGGCAACTATACCATAATATTCCCATTTATGGGAAAATGACGAGAGCAGCACAATAAATTGCCAAAACTTTCGACGTAATCGATTTTAGAGTGGTTTTTAGAGAAAACGACCGTACTAAATCCCCTCAAAATTGATATCTACCCCGCAGGTTACCATGGGACGCCAAAATAAGGGTATGAGCAAAATCCACCGAAAATTAACTATAGTCATCATAGTGATCAAAACACAAATTTTTTTTAATCAAAAACGGCTATAACGATTTTGATTACATTTTTTATATTGATAGCTCTCAATATGGCAATCACACCATAAAATTCCCATTTTTGGGGAAATGACGAGAGCAGCACAATAAATAATCAAAATTTTCGACGAAAAGCGTTTTTAGCGCAGTTGTTTCCTTATAAACTCCGCTGGGATGTTAGTAGAAAGTTAAAGAAAATTGGTATTGTAGTCCAATCCAATACCTAAAGTGTGAGTGTTTAAAAACGCTCGTGAGGTACATGGGGCTCACTTCAGAAATTCCTGAATTTCAACTACCGCCGTTTCGCTTACTGCCAGTTCTAACAGTTATTACCCATTAACGCTGCAAAAGTAATTATTATCCCCCTTCAAAAAAATCGTGTACAGCCTCATTAATTTTCTGTGTACCAATTGCTCAATAATGGTCCTATAATGAGTATGAGCAGCACAATAAATTCCGGAACTGTAAGCGCTACCGCTTCCTGCTGCTGTGACGTGTCGTTTGACCGAGTTCAAAGGAAGTGAGTGATAAATGAATTGAGTAAGTAGAATTAGCGATGTACAAAGTGAATTGTTGTAGAGCTAAGGAAAGTTGTGTGTTGCAACGCACCAGATATTATAATTGCAAGTGAAACAAATATATAAGCTGAGTGAAAGCAACTATCTAGTAGGCAGTGTGGAGGGTAGCACGTTGAGTGGCCATCATTCAAAGTTGAAATTTTCACTCACAAGAGTAGCCAGTTTTGAAGGTTTTGACCATATGCACCGTATCGTTCAAAATTAGCCAGTAAGTAACAAAGGATCTTCCATCCTCTAACTCCGCTAAGCTTATACGCCACAAACAACACAGTCCTCCACCAACGGTGCTTGAAAACCATCTGTCAGGAACACTGAATTTATGTAGCCTCCTGTAACATCATCGCGTGATGGCAACGCCTCAAGGAGGCAACCAACCCAAAACACGTCAACACAGGAAAGTACGAGGGCGTACTGTGAGCTCAGCAGAGGGTGTTGTGCTGATCAACAACAGGAGATGGCAACAATTATATCAGGAAAAGCCGAAAGGATGATACTCGGCTGCAAAAGGACAGGTTGTTGAACGGAAGAAAAAAGGAGGTCGTGAGTTGGGGAGGGGAAGAAAAAACCCACGAAAAAATTTTCGTTTTGTGAGCATTTCTGATTCAGCCATAGGAGAATACACGAAATTCTGCCTAGTTTACCTATTCGCCATCAAACCTCCACTACAGATATACCGGTAGATGGAGGCTGGTCTGTTTCCACATTAAATGACCTGTGGAGGTACTAGTCCAGGAGCCGAGGGCTAAAAACGTTGACCGTTGAGTTGAAAGTTGGTTATTATGTTTTCTGATAGTTCCTTCAGTGTTTGGTAAAACCCCGCAAGTCTGCTCTCTGTGAAGTATGGACTAAGAAAATGGCGGCTCATCAAAAGTCATCAGTTGAGGAATTGCCTTGTACTTTCCGAATTCACAACTCTGCTACCTCCTATGCTTGGCTGTTAAGTTGCAGAGTCAATTAAAATTCGTCGAATTTTGAACCAAATTTTGACTCATTAGTTGCCATCGGAAATGTTTACGGTGGATTCTCATGAAGTAACTGAGTCTAAAAACCCGACTCTGCCAACAGTTACGTGGACTTTGACTTGCAGACAAAATCAAAACTTGACAAAATTTTAGTCAAAAATTGACTTAAGGAGTTGAAACTTGAAATTTACGTTACGAATAGGTGAAGTAGAGTACTTTAAAAATTACCTTGTCTGCTTTCCTCATTTTGTGGACTCTTTCGAGCAGACAATATCAACATTCGATGATTTTGATGGCTCAAAAATTGACTTGTTGAGACTTGCAAACGACGTGAATGAGTCAGCTTTACTATAAAATGTTATCTGCCGCCTCACAAACGTGGCATTTTCAAGGGGAGTCGCTGAAATAGCATTATTCAGTATTTTAAAAAAAAAAAAAAAAAAACAAAAAAACTGGGCTTTCTCAAAAGAAATACGAGGGATTTCAAGGATCCAAACGCCCTTAAGATGCTCTTCACCTCCCTCCGTACACCTCTCGAGTTTGCCTCCCCTGTGTGGTCACCGTGGTATACCAGTGCCAAGAATACCTTGGATCGTGTTTAGCGCCACTTCCTGCGCTATGTGTCCTATATGAGAGGCGATAGTTGGGAGGAATTTTCCTACGCGGGGGCGCTCAGGAGGGAAGGCATGTCCTCTTTGGAGAGTCGGACATGCTTCTCCTGCATGGGTTGGTACCGCGGGTCGACTGGATTGTCCGTATCTGCTTTCCAAGTTGAACTTCTACGCCCCTCCATACGCTACCAGACTCCATCAGCCTTTTTATGTCTATACCTCTTCGACCAACTATCTCCGCAATAATCCCATGGTGCGCTTCCAGGATGACTTTAACAGGTTGTCACACGGTTGTTGTCGGAAGACTCTTTTAGGTCCAAAATTCGACGGCTATTGTGATCTCCATTAGTTGGCTTGGGATTGCTGCTGATTGATTTGTGCTATTTATTGTTGTTATGTGGGGAAATGTAGACTCTAAGGCTCCAACCAAATCTTAGCGTCTGAATATTAACCCCACAAGTTATGAAAATGTGTGTACTGTATGTAGGATGGGGAAATGGGAAAACAGTTAACAATGAATAATTTACTATATAAAAACTAGAACACGGAACGTTTATTTGGCGGTTTGGGATGGTTTCTGAGAAGTTGTAGCAGATCGTGGAAAATGGGGTTTTACCAAACATTGCAGGAACCATCAGGAAACATAATAACCAACTTTCAACTCAACTGTCAACGTTTTTAGCCCTCGGCTCCTGGACTATACGGCAGGTTTGGTAATTTTGACAGTCTCCCGCCAGAGAGCTGTTGCCAGTGTGTTACTGTGCGGAGGTATAACCCTTTGGGAATCCCATACCGTCTGGGAGGAGTTCTTACAGGCTTCCCACCTGATCTAACTATTTACTTGGGTGGCAACCATTACCTTCTGGGCAAGCTGGGTTAAGCGGTCATAGGTTCTCTTTGTAGCAGCCACGGCTGGAGGGTGTCTGCTCTTCCAACTGCTTCACGAACTACAACGAAGCAGCGCCAAGCAGTGAGCAAGATGTGCAGGATGGTGAGCCTTTGAGAGAAAAAAAAGTGGAACCCCGCATTGAAGTCATCATGTCCCATGAAGAACTGGCTCGTTGGCGGCAAGTTTTCGTTATGTAGAGACCCGTACGGAGTTGTGGAAGCCCCCGTTTCACTCTCCACTCATCAACCATGCACTCAAACACCAAGTCATCTGGTAACTGACCAATGCTTCCGTCTATGCTGTCTTGTAGACCTTGGTGATTTAGTTTTCCCTTTAAGAGGATTAACTGCACATTCGAGCATCAAGCTGAGCGCTTTGACGGCTACGATACAACCTTTCGCTCACGTCTGATATCATCAATGGCGTCTAGTTTTCTGAAGCAGAATCAAAAGTTCTCCTCCAGATTTCCCCGTTCGTTCCTCATTCGTGTAGCGATAGCGGAAAAGCGAATAGTTTTCTCTCGTCTCGCCCCATCCGCTTACGCTCAATTTACTTAATTTTCAGTGCCATCCATTAACCGTGTTATTTCGGCCCGATGATTTTCTGCCGACGGAGGTCGAAGGGTCGGCCACTTAGCGAGCAAATACGCACTTTGCTCTTTGGATGGTGGTTGTGGGGGGGGGGGGGGGAGAGTTGCACAAGAGAGGATTCGACGGAGAATCGTGGAGGTCGATTTCGTAATAATTCATTCTTCGGTGGCCCTTCTATTGACTAACTCACAATTCTCATTATACTGTCCAAAGGGGGAAAATGAAGCGACGCATCGCACAACTCTCCACAGCCCTTAACCCCTCTAGCACCTAAAATACATAATTTGTGACACTTAATATGAACCTTAACTTGGAATTTCATATACAGCTTGATGTTCCAGAATTCATTGAGTTGCTCCTACCTACGTGTAAACTGATGTTGAATAACCAGTGCATCGGTGGTATATAATACTGCCTACCAGATTTTTCTGAGAGGAATAGTGTTTACCGTTTTGGAATTACGGTAAACATTACGAGAAATGGTAGTAAGAAGATCGACACTGGTTTGAATTCAGAAATTTTCAAGGTTGCTCCTAATCATCAGTAATAAATAAATTGGGAAATGAAATGCGTTGAACATAGCATTACCTACACGCTGGCAACTTGATAAGTTCTGTAACGTTCTTCTGTGCCAGTTCCTGCTTAAAATTGCTATAGTCCGCAGAACAGATTGGAAAAGTTAGTAGAGCGATAAAAGTCTGCTGAGGAAAGTTGCGTGAAGCCCCGCACCAGATATCTTTCATTGTACCCTCAACTCTGAGTTTTATCGCAACAATTGTTCCTCTTGAATTAGGTTTTCTCTCAAGGAACATTGGTACGTCAGTCGGCTATTTTTCTAGGAGTTCATGAAACGAAGCGTTTGGAGCTCTAGGAAAACCTTTTTCTGGGAACAATGAGCTTGTCTTCTTTTCTCTCCTTTTTTTTTCATTCTTTCCAGTGTCCTTAAACCTTAATGATCTCGTTCCTTCATGGCGGTACGTGATGGTTCCGCAAGGCCTCCGTCCCAACACCAACTCGCCTAAGAAGATTGTAATTCAGAATCCTTTTCTGTTTTCCCTTCCTTTTTTGTTCTTTTTCGTTTCTCTTCGTTCTTTTCTTTCCCTCGAATTTTTCGTTTCCTTCCACCGCCTTTTTTTTTCTCCTCGACAATAGAATTTCCCAGTTGCTCCTCGAAACTAAGTTTCATTTCACTCGGTTCCGTAGGAAATGCTCGCTCTACTTTAAAGAACGAGGAGAATCTTCCTCCGGCACTCACGTTGAGATACTGCGAGGAACGGCGACTAGCTTCAGAGTTAGAGACAATTGAAAGCGAACAAAAAAAAAAACGCAACAGTGGCGGGTTATCAGTCTCCATTCGCCTCCGTAAATTTGTGAACGTAATTTAACCGATGGTTGAATGTACGAGATGGCTCAAACAATTCCTCAAGTAGCGGTATACGATACCTACCACGCCTTTGAACGAAGTAGTGCGCCGATTCGCAGAAAGGCCACTCGCAACGATATCTTAACGAACATGCAAAAAATGTTTTGTATGTTTCATAAAATGTTCTGAAAAAATATTTCATGAGAGCTCGATCCTGCAGTCACAAAACATTCCCGTTCGGGCAGAAGGAACAATAAATGCAGTGTACTTGAGTGACACGACAATAATTGTCTAGAGAACTGCCAGTTTCAGACGGGTTTCACATACATTTTAGTATACACTAGTCATTGATTAGCAAAAGGAAGAACTTGTGAATGAGGATAACTAAATACAAATGCGATAAATAGAGACTCGAAGCGATAAAAATGACGAAATAGAAAACATAATGGAACTGGGTCTTGTCAGGCGGGGTAGATGGGCGCCGCGCCGCCTGTTATTGGACAAGGGTGTGTGTAAGAAGGGGGGGGGGCTGCTCCGCAATCATGGAGACCACTCAGCCTTCTTTCCATATTAGGCAAAACACTAGAAATCTTGATGTTGCAGTCCCTCGAAGGAGTCTTTGGCCGCAACCTCACAGGCAGGCAATACGGGTGTACCAAAGGAAGGTCCACGCAGGATGTCATTGTCGAGATTCGGCGTGTTTCCCTGCTGGCACCGGCTAAGTACGTCGTAGCAGTTCTGATTGACATCAGAGGAGCGTTTGACAACCTTTGGTGGCCAGCGCTCCTTAATGAACTCAAAGGTAGGGGAATCCCCCGCAACCTGTACTCGCTCGTCAGAAGTTACCTGACAGACAGAACTGCTACGATCGAAAGTAGGCATGTCTCCGTCAGGAGAAAGATTGAGAAGGGGTGCCCACAGGGCTCGGTCCTAGGACCAGCACTCTGGAATGCCTTCTTCGAAGGTCTTCTCAGGAAACTCATGGAGACTGACTGCGAGCCGTACGCCTATGTGGATGACTTGACTGTGCTGATCTTTGCAGAGTCAGTCCGCCAAATTGAAGAAAAAACCCACCACGTGCTCCGCACTGTCAACCAATGGTGCGAGCACGTCAAGATGCAGGTGGCTGAGGAAAAAACCCAGCTAATCATCTTGAAGGGAAAGTGAATAATCCACCCACAATACGCTTTGGCGGCCACAGGCTCCTTCTTGAAAAGCACGTCAAGTATTTAGGAGTGAATATAGGTGAGAGGTGGGGTTTCAACCAACACCTCCAGTCCCTTAAAGGCACTACCATTGCAAGGTTTGCCTCACTGCGTGCCATTACTAAGGCCACTTGGGGTGTGTGTTACCACGACACCATCCTCATGTATAAGGCCATCTATTTAGGTGTGATTGGCTACTGCCCTGTTGTCTGGGGTAGCAAACTAACAGTCAATCAAAAGAGAGTATTGGCCCAATCCCAGAGAGCCGCGCTCCTGTGGATCACCAAGGCCTACAAGACTGTATCAACGGAAGCACTCCAGGTGATCACTGGTCAGTTACCAGTTGATTTGGCTGTTGAGTGCATGATTGACAAGTGGAGAGTGAAACGGGAGCTTCCCCCGCTTTGGGCTGAACTCCGTGCGGATCTCGCCACAGAACAGAAACTTGCCGCCATCGATGAATGGGCTCTAGAGAAATGGCAAGCGAGATGGGAATCCTCGTCAAAGGGACGTGATACGTATGAGTTCTTCCCCAACATCCGTGAACGTCTTTCTAGAAAATGGGTTGAGCCAGACCACTGGACGAGCCAGTTCCTCACGGGACATGGTGACTTCAATGCGCGGCTCCACTTCTTTTCTCTGAAAGACTCTCCATTATGCACGTCTTGTGCCTCCAGTGCGGAGGAAACAAGAAACCATGTGCTGCTCCACTGTAGTTTCTACAACAGTGAGCGACGGTTGTTGAGAGGGCAAACGAACTTAGCAGCTTTGACTGCTACAAAGGAAGCCTATAACCATTTTGCAAAGTTCGCAAAGAAGGTAATGGCTAAGAAACGTGGTTATAGTTGATCAGTCCTTTTGAAACTTGCCACCCAAGTAAACAGTAAGATCAGGTAGGGAACCAGATTAAGAACTACTCCCAGATGGTACGGGATTCCTCAGGTGGTCACCTCCGCGCGGTAACACACGGGCAACAGCTCTCTACGGTGAGACTGGCTAACGACCACATACCTGCCGTACCTCCACAGGTCTGAGTTCGGTGGATGCTGCAGGGGCCGGCCTCTTGCATATTAGCGAAACCGCAACTTCTATGACTGATATAACCCTCGTCGAGGGTTTAGGTACAGTCATGAAATAAAGAAACAGATCTGTTCTGAAGACCGTGGCAAGGTAAAACTCATTGACAGTGTGTTGGGTCGTGCAGAAGGGAATGTGGCCAACAAACTGGCGAGAAAAGGATCTCCGGGTGGAACCTGAATCCTTCATAGAGACCCCCAAGATGAGGGAGATTGGCAAGTGGGAGGAGAAGAGCAGGACTGCTTATTGGCTGGATGTACCTGGCCAAAGGCAGTCAAGGTTGTTCATCAATCTCTCCAGGGAGCGAAGACGTGAGAACCACAGTCTGGAGAGGGAAAATGTACAGATGGTATGCAAGGTGTAGAGGACAGAGTTGCAAATTCTGTGAAGTGTCGTCTCAGGGTCACCTTGCGTTTTGAACGAGAATGCCGGGGACGTCTAATCAGGGCATACCAGCTCC
Source organism: Pachypeltis micranthus (assembly GCA_020466155.1). Classification (NCBI taxonomy): domain Eukaryota; kingdom Metazoa; phylum Arthropoda; class Insecta; order Hemiptera; family Miridae; genus Pachypeltis; species Pachypeltis micranthus. The sequence goes on from CM035769.1 coordinate 18,356,252, forward strand.
ATGGGAGCTGTGGATGGTACTGGGAGGAAATCAGGTGGCTCATGTAGGCCCACACAATAAGCCCACTTGAGGCAACTGTGGGAGATCCCTAGTCAGGGGGCGGAGAATAGAGTTAGGTGACCCAGTGGTGTTGGTGGGAGGGGGGTTAGGGCCATGAGTTCCTCACTTCCAATCACCGAGCATACCATTCCAATTAAAAGAGTAACGAGGATTGTTCTTCTCTGTCATCTTTTCAGCCATCAAAGAGATCTGTACATGCTCATTGAACCACACCCAGACAACGAAGCGCACTGGCACATTCTGAGCTTTCTGCAGCCTAACCGTGTCCTCACCTTCAAAGTCGCGGTATGTGACGCCAGCATAGTCAAGTAGCGGGAAAATGAGGGCCTCCCTCAATCTTCGACTGAGCCCCAGTCGCCCTTCGTAACGTCATTGCACACTTTTGTGACGTGGCTTTCCCACATTGGGATGTTCCGAACTATTCTCAAATCGGTCGCTATCAAGTTAATACTGCTTGAGAAAGGAACAGGATGAAACACAACGCATCGCATTTCATCGTAGTTGACGCCAACGAGCTCAGACAATGTGCTCCGCATTTCTCCGACAAAAATTGTGAGCAACCAGCGCTTGTCGGAAATCTAGAAACGTCGATCGAGCGGGTTCTTCAAAAGTCTCCGGTCCAGAGTGGAACTACAAGCGTCGGCCGCTGGGGAAGGAGTTAAGCAGCTGCCGACTAGAGAGAATAAATACCAGAAATCAACCCTCGTTAAACAGGAGTGTTTAAACAGCACGTAGGCCTCGCAGGGCACACCGTCGAGCCGCGCTGGGCTCCCAGAGTGGATTTCCCCGCCCGGCTTATTGCTTCGCCGGCTGGCTCGCAATCGTTCTCCCAAAGCTGGAATCCCTTTCAGTAATTCCGTGATCGTATTCCAGTTTCAATACGACAATCTCGCTATTGTTCCCCTTCAAGGGAACATGTTTAAACCAGCACATTCCCGTTAACTAATCTAAGCTGACTGGAACCATATTCTGCGAGAATCTTGTAGATCGAACGAGGGAACTAGTGCGCTTCCTGCAATACGACCGTCGTCCACAATTAGGCCACAGGCGAATCGATGAGGGAAACTACCAAACCCCGGTGCTACGTATCACTAAACTATCCTCAGCCCGGCGAATTTCACGGCTGTTGGAAGAAATCCAATACATTTTTTACTCAGTTTCAGATTTTATTACATCACTCCTACTTATGTTACGACCCTGAGTCACACTGTAATAGATGAATTATAGAACTCCATAGTTCGTTGTGTCGCTGGGGAATGCACATTGTTCAGCGCAGGCCGAATTAGCTGTGTTTTTTGACCTCCGAACGTCCACTTGGCTTTTGCTACCTCAAGCACCAACCCCTTTGGTTTGTACCTGTGGGAAGTCCCACTCCTCAGCTAGTTCAAAGTAATAACCGATTTCCCCCTTTCCTGGACTTTCCAAAATATCATTTTCCCACCCCTCTCTTTAGTATTCTCTCCTCAACAGATAGCTCTTTCCAACAGTCACTTATCTATTAGCTCTTGCGAACGACAGTCGTCTCCCAGTTCTCTTAACACATTATTTCTCAAGTCTCGTTACTCACTCCTCTCTCAGCTCTTGTGCTACTCACAACTCTACTCACTCTCTCTCCACTTAGTTTCCCAAACAACCAGTTCACGTGTATTCAGAGTCCCTTTGTTCACGCTTAAATACTCCCACTCATGATATTTTGTCAAAGTGTAATACAGTCCTCACTCTCGCTCATCTTGTTCATTTACTTCTTCACTCGAGCTCCACTATTCGTGTGCCCAATACAGATGGTAATCCATTCAAGGAGCTTCCATTAGAATGCTTATTTCCGCCCATCTATGCAAAAAAGCAAATGATTATCATTGTTTTCTTCTGGTCCATTCCAAGGGTGAACCGTGACCTTCGGAGGATTTCTTGGAATGGGAGATGATTCTTATATCATCTCCCATAAACAAAGCTTCTTGCCTTTATCTTCATAATACCCCGATGCATAGAAATTAGCTGGAAGGACAGCTGGAATTACAACTCCATCCATACGAAAGATAATACCGACAGAGACGGAAAATGGAGCGTCAAACGATGGAGAATCCTTAGAGGTTTCGGCTGCAACACTTTTCGTTGTTTTCTCCACAGCCGTAATATCGCAAACATATTCCGATTTCAGCATGAATACTTCCTGGTCCATTTCGAAGTGAATGGCAGCAGCGGTAGGGGAAGAAACTGAAGCTTGCGGGGGTATGTATATATAGGGCGGGTGGTCGAAGGCATTGGGTGATTGGAAACGGTACCTAGCCCTGCGGCAGTTACCCCTCTCCTACCAACACGCTATTAGACACGGGAAGCATTCCATTGAAACCTACACCTGACTGCACTGTGTCTCTGGCTGCGTCTAGAAACCTCCCGTGGTGCCATTGCAGTTAGCTCCGGCTTGAGCAGCCCAAAGACTTGAATGGGCGGCAGACCATGGTGCACGAATTGCCAAAACAATTGACAAAACGCGTTCTCCCTTCACCTCCGCTTCATTAATGTATTGTGGGAGACAGTCACCGTTTATTACCCTTTTTATAGCTAACTACGTAGAACAACTCAAAGAGGCAACACGCATTTCGAATAATGCCGATGTCATTTGAGGGAATTCATGGTTTTGTACAAAAACTCGAGACAAACGTTCGTTGTCCGTGGCAAACTGTTTCCTAAGGAGAGACCGTGGAGAAACTATGGCAAGAGCTTCCTTGTCTAACAGTCCGCAAAACATCTCAGCAGTAGTGAGTAGGCGTAAAGCATAGTCAACAGATATCTCCTCATGATTTACGACCCGACTGAGTACTGCTGCAGCTTCTGAGTAACTTGCGGAAGCGTGGTATCAAAAGGCACGAATGCTCGGTCGCTGCACCTTCCGCCTTTCAAATCCTTTCACAGGAAGGGGACCATTTGAATCGTTGGTTGACACAGAGAAGATTCAGGAAACACGCCGTCAGGTCGAACAAATTTAGTTGGTCATTAGGAAACTGTTCCATTTTTTATGGCTTACAATTCATTTTTGTCAACATTATTTTAATTATAATTTACATTCCTATTTTAACAATTAAAAAAAAAGTTTCTTTTGCGCATTTTCTGAGTTTTATGTCCGTCCAACCAACTGACACAGGAACTTTAACGGAGAACCGTATGTATTGACTGCACGCTGTGAGTTACCACCATCTATACCTTACACAGTTCACATGAGCTCGTTAAAACCTAAAGTCACGGAAAAACATGTAGCGATTATAGCCCGGGCATTGAGTGTGCTGCAGCTACTCATTACACGACTTTCACTGAAAACCCCCACGAGTAGGTAACTGATAGGGCTGTAATCGGTTCCGCATACTATTGGCACAGACTGGCATATCCGCTGCCTCGCATCACGCAACTTTCCCCACTTTCATTGATATTCATGGCTTTTTCTACGAATTCGATCTGTTTTTCATTTCATGTGAGCTTGGGGGTCATGACACTCATACCGATGTTTCCACATACTAAAGCAGTGCACTCGTCGCGCTAGTTTCAACAGTCTCTTTATCGATGCCTTTTCAGCAACACTTTCAATTGAGGAAACAAACAAAACCCACAGAGAGCTCTACCTGGACTATATCGAAGCAGGCAGAGCTGCGCAACACTGTGTTTCAATAAATACTGCTGCACAAGGCTCGATGTGTGCACTATAATGTCATGATAAAGAAGCACGGTGGCAGAATCCGGTAGTGCTCTCAGTTTGTGCTGCTCGTCCTAATACACTGTCCATTATTGAACAGTATTCATACTCAGCAAATTAACGAAGCTGTAAACAAGTTTTTTTTTGGAGGGGTATGCTAATTACTTTTCCAGAGTTATTGCGTTAAAACACCGAGAAAGGGCAATAAATGAAACGGCGGTGTTTGATATTCCAGAATTGTTGAAGTAGTTCTTACATATGTTACGAGTATTATCAAACGCTCTTAGTAGATTTTACTACCACCTCAATTTTTCTGAAGCACTACCGTCTCAGCGGAATTTCCACTTATTGTGCCGCTGTCGTCATTTTTGTCCAAACGAGAATTTTACTGTATCGTCGTGTCATTCGGAGCAGTCCGTACAAACAATTCAATCGAAATCGTTGGGGCCGTTGTTGAGAAATAAAAATGATATAGTTATTTGATATAAGTTTTTTTCACACACATTATTATTGCGTCCCACGCTGATTTACGTTTGAGATGATTTTGTTCGCCCGTTATCTCTCAATCGCGTTCACAGACACACACAGACCAATTTCACATTACTTGGCTTTACGAGGTAGAAAGGAAAGTTATGTTATCGGCTGAAACAAATTTTTTGAATCCTCTTCAGACCGTTTTAAGGCCTATTAAGTCCAAAAACTGTTTGAAACGATTACGTTTCTAAGGAAAATTCCGGAATTTTCGAGGTTGCTCCTGGCCATATTGTGACCACTATTAAATTCCTGCTATTGTTACGTAACTCATTCAACTATCATTACGACGACTTGTTTGGTCATATGAGCAAAAACTGCACTTTAATTGCGTTTCGTCGGCAATTTTTGATGTTTTATTGTGCTGTTCTCGTACTTATCACAAATGAGTATTTCACGATGCTATCAAGTATTTTAGAGGTTCTGCAAAGTCCCGCGGGCAAAATATCACGACGTTGATTTCCCAAATGGCATTTTTCAAATGCCCGTGAAATGTCATCTAAAGAAAGCTGAAAACTATTTTTTTTTTTTAGATTACATAATTTTCTTTCCTACTTTGTGGGACTAAGGAGTCAACATTAGGCATTGTAACATTAGAGCGGTCGCAATGGCTTAATGTATCGTGTAAATTGCAAATACTGACTTCATCGAAAGAAAAACAAACTATCGCGGACAAATAATGAAGTTTGTCGTTCGATTGCTTTGGCCGCAAGAGTCTTCCAGAGAATCAATGTTGTTGTAGATGCGGTTTTATCTGAGTAAGTACAGCTTCCCCGGGATCAAGAGAGATAAATCATCAATAGTTTCTCCTCAATGATCCGTGAGTTGGCCGCAAGGAGCGAAGAAAACCTGAAATTCCCTTCAAAACCCGAGGATTACGCCGGGCCAAGTTGGAGAGCTGAGAAGGAGCCTTCCCTATCTCCCGCTCGCCACTCAGGGATTACACCTCCAACCGTCCCATACATCCTTCAATCAGTTACCATTCACTCCACTTCGCTAGTTTTCCTTTCCGACCCTCAATTTGCCCCTTCTCTCAGAGCTCGTGTTGGTTTTACCAAGACCCGTCCAACCGTCGTTTATCCCTCTCCGGGGACACATATTCTACACGCTTTATGCGGATTAGGCGTTCACTCTGCGTTTGAGATGACTTCTGGCCGTTAGCTGGAGAGAATGAGTTTTTCTACAGACGTCGTGATGGGATTTGGAAGCCTTTCTTCCTTCCTTAAAAGTCGGGTTCGGTTAGTTCTGTTTATTGGCATCATCTGGCTAACGTTTTTTAGGTTATAAGAACGCTATCAAGCGTCCACGCTTCACAACATTGAAACCTCTTGGGAGCAGACACAAAATTATTAACAAAATTATTATTTTGTAATCGTTACAAAACAAAAAAGTTCGGTTTTCTTCAGATCTTCACGTACTGAGGCCTACTGAATCCAAAAAACCTAATTTCGGCGCGTGGTGCGTGTGTATGTGTAGTTAGACTTGCGTTGTGAATGTTCTTCTGACAGTTCATTGAACAGAGATAAAAATCGTAATGTGTCGAAAATAATGTTTTTTTCGATCGTTTTTGTGAATTCCGGGGTAACTGCTTCACCAGATTTGATCAGTCTTATGTAGTGTCTTCTAGTCACCCATACCCACATTTTGCTCCGTGTAATTATTTCGTTATATATTTATTGAACGGACATATAAGCCAAGATAGCCCGGAAAACGAGATTTTTCGAATATTCATTTACCGGTTTTCATATTTTCTCAAAAACGGCACTAACGATTTCGATCAAACTTACGGAGGACTTGCAACTAACTGGTACGTACATTTTGTTCTCGGTAAATTATCCTGTAGAAATGCGTTGAACAAAGATATAGGGTACATACGGCACGTCGTCGAATTTACAGGGGTTACGGAAAGTTGTGTGTTGCTACGCAACCGATATGTAAATTTGGGATACAGTGGAAGTGCCCGACCTCGCAAATTTCCATAACACCTTCAGCAGAAAAACCTGGTACGGATCTGGCATCGCTAGAGTACCAGGTTCTCCACAACGCTCATCACAAGTTACTTGGAACTAAATCGTGCAGTACGTGCAGCTGTCTTTCTTGTCTCTAGTTCTGTAGTTCAGATAACGTTTATTAAGATCTTTTACTAAATTCAGAATGCTGTTTTTACATCCAATGTGTACAGGATTTCAACCAGCCACAGAAGACGGACACACCGTCGTACGTTAACTTTAATAATTTGCCTACTGGCCGAACTAATCCAATCATTTCAATACATAGTTTGTGTATATTTGAACATAAGAACTACAAAGAAGGGTGACATCCAAAAAAAAAGTGTTTTACATGGCCTGTGTCTTATGCAGTTACAACGACCAATAAAAGAAAATAAGTAAATCTCAACCTGGCGGCCTAGGGCAATGGAACGACGATGTTAAACATTTACCTAAATAACCTCACTTGTCTCCAACGCGTTTGAGAGTTCTGTAAAACACCGCTCACCTGCGAACAAGAAGAAAAACGGATATTAGGCAACAGACGACGTCGTTTTATCTTACTTTTGTCTCTCATCTGAGACGACCACAATAGTAATACAACTGCAATTAACCTTCGTCCCAAATGGTTCTTTCCTTATCTTGAATCGCAGCTCGCAGCTGAGTCAGCGAGTGACATCAAGGCTGGGACTTTACGGACGACATTTTGAGTGGGTTGTTTCACAAGTTTAACAATCAACGGAACAACGTTAACGCGTTATTCGACAACAACAGCTGGCGAAATCAACGAGAAAGCCGTTAAATAATAACTCGGGATTATGAAGAGAAATCACCTGTCAGTCGTTTCATCTGTCAGCGTTTAGTGTAGTTAGAATCAGGGTGAACTTTGGAGGCTTCTTCGAAGGGAATTGGCTCGTCCACAACTCGGGCGAAGTGTGTCTAGTAAGTTTACTTCAGAAAACGTAAAATAATTGTGCAAAGTGGTTTACGGCAGAACACCCAACTCTCCTCAGCCTCACATCCAATTTTCGTTTCACTCAGCTAATACGAATTCGATACAAGGTTCCATGCAAACTGTAATTTATTGAGTTTTGGGGTCCCTGTGTCACTGCTGCCGCACATGGGCATATTGTGACACTATCCCTTGCTTAATAGAAGGCGTCGTACATACCCGCTTTTCTTAGGAGCTCCAGTGAGCCCTGATAAAAATATTCAAAGCGTTTGGTTGCTCAGGACCTGATGATACCCAAGTGAGCAGTGTCAAGTGAAGAAGCTAATCAAAACTCTCAGATTTTGTCTGGAGAGTGTCAGTATTCCCTTCACCCTTAGACAAGAAGGCGTAACAAGTCGTGGCTGGCGATGCCAATGAGCGCTGCTTTCCTGTGTCTTCCATCGGACCACCAGACGAGTCAGGTGACTTTTCGTCATTCCTACGTAGGGTTCAGGCCCGACCTTATAATGAGTATTTAACGTGTAGGTAATTGAACAGTTCGGGGAATTATAAGAGAAATAATGTGAAAAGAGTTATCGAGGAAACAATGACAGTGCTTCTATTGGGCCTTTGAATTTACACCTGCATGCTGAGGCACCAACTCACAACCCTTTTTTTATCGAAACAACTTAGCACACTGCATCAAGTCAGCCGTCACTCCTCTCTATGATGGCAGTTCTTTGCCATTCCACTCATCACCGTCACGAGAATCCATACATACTCCCACACTGTCCAGCAGGTTCAGGAGCTTGTTCATCGAGTCGACTAACACCACAACCCATATAAGGGGGTGGAATGGACGACCGTTCACAACTCTGTGGACCTCTCGCGTTTGCCGTCAGGTGGGGACGAACGAGCCGTTTGCTAACACCATTTTTGTTATTCTCACACAATGGCTGCTAATTTAAAACAGCCTTTACTGTAAAGTACAAGGGTAGATGATCTTAAATTCAACATAAATATTGAAAAATCAATGCGATCAGCAAATTGAGCTATTCTCTCAACTCACCGCCCCTCTCGTTCTGTTATCATGATGCCAGCACACTTCTGAGAGGCAGCTGCCTTTAAATCTCTTCTCTGAGATAGAAATCACCGGTTTTGTTGGCAATACTGCTATCGTGGACGCTGTGGAACAGTTGCAGCTCTGACAGGCCTTGGAAGGCGGGGGGGGGGGGTCAGTGGAGCTTTTATCTGCCGTGTGGGTCAGTTACTTATATGCTGAACGCCCATTTTTTCACTACTAGCATAATATTAAAAACCCACCATTGCAGTTTTACTGATTGTTACTGGAATAACTAACCTAGTCTTTTATGTAACTTTCACGATTGAAAATAATATATAATCAGTCATACACGCTTACTGATTATTGATATTGATGAAGTGAATGTTCCATGTCGTACTTTCGGTCTCAATAGGAATGTTTAGTTGTGAGGTAGGCTAGTAGAGAGCATAAAGTATTCGAACTCGTGAGTTCAAGGAAATAAAGTGTACCGAAATGAATTAATTTATAGGAACTATTTATTACACAAGAAATAGAATGGGAATACAGTTCACGTTATACACCGAGCCCCTTAACAAAGCGAAGCCCTTTGTCAAGCAGAGTGGGAATGGATTTCACATCGGCGACTGTATTGCTTATCTCAAGCACCCTTTGGAGCGAGGGGGTCGCGAATAATTCCTTCCAGCGTATTGTGAGAATGCACTGACAAACTGCAGGGTTGAGAAGTAACGCCAACTTTACGCGAGGAAAAAAAAACACAACTCCCGTGCCGCTGTATGGTAATGTTGACGGAAGGAAGGTCTGCATTGCCGTAGTAATCTGCGAAGGAAGACGAAAAGGGCAACGGCGATAGGATCTACGTTGTAGTTAAGAGCCGCATAGCGTGCAGGAGAAGCCCGAGTCCCTCTTTGATTAGGTCGACATTACCAGGGAGCGGCCCGTGTTTATCAACAGTCACGCCACTACACTGACTGCGACAACGAAAGAAAAAGCAATCGTTTTCGTTCGTGAAGTCACGTTCGTTGCTCGATGACGGAAAAGTCAAAATAGCGGATGGGTACGAAATCGGGAGTGACAGCCGCGTCATCAACTTTAAATTGTTATATCAGTCACCAAGGAGATGGAACAAGTCGTTCGAGATAATTCGAAGCTCAAAAGGTAACGACAAAAAATCATATCTGACTCCCACGCTCACAAATGGGCGTTCTTAACTGTTAAACACGAAGAACGTGCGAACAAAAAGCTTACTTAATGTGCACAACCGACAGAAGAGCAAGTAAACATTTCGTTACACTTATGACACTGACAGTGGTTACTGTCTTCGAGAGAAGTGTGAATAAGGGGCGCTACACAGGCGTTGTAACGCAATAATAACCTCCACTTTCTGAATTTAAGACTTGTGTGAGTGGAAGATCAGTTGTAGTAGCTAACTGACCGTGGAATATAAATGTGGTAAAAGTCGTTTCTTTCAAAATGCCATAACCCGATTTTGAAGAATATAATTTATTCATTTCAAAGCGCAGTTTTGTCCTAGAAACCAATCGGTTACATCTAAAAACCCTTCATTGCAGCGTTTTACAGGCTCGAAATTAAAATATACGAAATCTTTTAGCTATTGAAATTAAAAAAAAAACAAAACAACAGTTCCACACTTTCAAGACTTACAGACATGCCAAGGACTTTCCTTTCTGCAAAGGCCTCAAAAGGATGGGATGAAGAGTGGTTTTCAGGGTTCGTCATCAATAAGACTAAACCAGTAGATAAACCTGGGATAAAGCGTCTGGGATATTTACCAGTTGGTCCACTTACTGTCGAACACAGAACCAGTGTGCGTTGGTATCACAAGCTTACCAGTTGGACGATTGAAACAGGAATGAAAGATACCACAAGATGTTGAGGTATCGCGTTACGAGGGGAGTGTGAGAAAGAGAAGTATAAATGGGTGATTGGGAATTCAGATGAAGTTACGTTGGAAGAAGAAAACATTATTTATTTGTTGGGTTTAGGATATTTTGCCCTCTGAAGACTCTGAAATGGTGGAAGCATGGTCTAGCTATCCATGACAACATTCCACTCAAGTCATCTGATGAGTCGTACAACGTCAATTTTGCTCCAACCGGTCGAAACGAGTCCAACGCTCAACACCCAACAAGAACTGCTCATCCTCGCCTCGTTGAAGGGAGAATTACGAAACAGTCGCATTAAAGGATTAGCTTTCCTCGCACGCAACAGAGTTGGGTTTTATACGCCAAACCACCGTTATTTGCGTGGCAGTTTACCGCAAATGGGCGTGACGCTGACTCGGGGATATTTCAGATTCAATAGCCGAGCCGCGTCAAGTAATAGCGGCCAAATGATGAGAGGGCACGGCTGAAGGATCTGACGATGGGGTCGGGAAGGTGTGGAGAACAAATCGAGAAGTCGCTTAGATGTTGCATCCAAAGGTGCAAACTGCATCGTAAAACACGGAGGAATAAACTTTTTCTCATTAAGTCGCAGCGTAGGGGACTCCGTGACCAAATAAGGCGGAGAGAGAGCGAAATCTCCTTTCGGATGAGAGAAGGGGACGAAGTGTGCACCTCACACTTAAATCATTCTCTCCGGCCCGACGGTTCGCCCGATGTCGGCAATAAAATGACAAAACCGGTTCACGAGCGCAGCAACGGGTCGTCTCAATGGAGGAATATTAGCAGTTACGAAAATTTAAACGGGAGCTCATGAGCGTGCTAAGTGGAACCAGTTGGACGTGCATCCTCGGGAGATCCAGACCCGCTCCAGCGTGGTTTTGAGGTGAACCGACCAGGGTTAACGCCATCTAATCGGAAATACAACATGGAAACACGATCTCAGAACCAAAAGGACTCCCCGAAAAAATAAAACTTCGGTGAGACGCATCTAACGCTCCACAGCAAGAAACTAGCCCTTAAAGACCTGTAATTCATTGAGATGCTGCTACTTATGCCACGACCTTTCGTTTAAAACCTACCTCTAGGTGATTGATGGAATTCTCAACAGGTTTCTGAAAACACCAAAAAAAGTCGACCAACCATAATTTCTTAGCGTGCTCTGGATTATTTTATGCTCATAGTTAAACTCCCGCCGAGCAAATATTGGCAAGTGCGAGGTACAGGTATGCAGGTTCTGCGAGGTAGGGCTAGAGCCGGCAGAGCATGTGCTGTGCGTATGCGATGGACTCGCGGCATCGCGCCGTTGTGTGTTTGGTGGCAAATGCAGAACATGCGGATATCCTCCGCTTTGTGCGGGGGTGGTGGGGGCGCATAGGTGACGTCACACCAAGTGAGACTAGTGCTGTGGGGCCTGGGGGTGGTGCAGGTGGGCCATGATCTGAGGATCATGGACGCCCTTACAATAGGCCCGTTTGTGGCTGCAGTGAGGGTATTGCCTGCATCCACCGTTTCAAAAAAAAAAAGATAACTCCTGCCGTAGAACTACCTCCCTGATCTACCATCCCGATTTTTACTTTCCTTGGCTCAGTAAAAAAGGAAAGTTATGTAATCGGCTGAAAAAAAAAATTGAGTTTTCTTCAGATCTTTACGTTTCAGACCCTCCTGAGTCCGAAAAACACTATTTGGGAAAATGGTCTGTGTGTATGTGTGTCTGTGAACAATTTTTAGAGAAAATCACCGTACCGAATCAGCTCAAAGCTGAGTGATAAATGAATTGATTAAATAGAAATAGTCACGTACAAAGTGAATTGTTGTAGAGCTAAGGAAAGTTGTGTGTTGCAACGCACCAGATATTTTTGAGAACGCTAACGTGATATGAGCAATATTTAGGAGAAAAAACTGCACTAAAACACTGATCATCTATTGCATTGTGCTCATTAGGGTCCCTATAATGGGACTCGGTATATTAGAACCGATTTGGTTCATATTCCACTTCAAGCGCCCTATCGTGACCTGCAAGGTAAATAACACGTTTGAGCTGACAAAGTCTCTCTGTTTCTGTCAATCATGGCCAAAAACGCAGAATGCATTTGAGAAGTTTCGAGCTCAAAAGCCCTCAACGCGTGATATCTGTCGCACTTTAGCTATTCCAAGTCTAGTCACACATTTTCTCCATACAGTGTTGGTAGGTGCGGTTTTCATCACCGCTGCTAAGCATACTCAAGCACTCGTAGCACCCTTTTTGGCACAATAGCTTCAATGTCAAAGAAAATGTGTGTACGAGTGACGGTAAGTGATACTATATCGCAATTACTTCAAGCTTCCACAGAATAATTTCCTGCCCCACGTTACCCGATCGGTACTTCAGTCTAAATATTGACCTTATCTCGTCACATCGCGCTGCAACTTGAATCGACGTTCATTCGATTCAATTCTTTTTATCTCAGATCCGACTTCGGAATATAACACGGACCGAGCTTGTTCACACGTGCGAGAGGTTTAATTAAAGGGAATTCGTAAATTAGCTCGAACCTACCACTTGCGATCCACGAGCTCGAACGAGAGGCGGCCCCACGGCTGAATTAGTTGTTCTCGGTAGAAAGTTTTGTAATTCCGCCCGGGCAAAAGTAGCTTTTCCAGAGGTTTTCCCGCTCGCCTGGGAAATAAGCAGTTTGCGCTAACCCCCCCCCCCCTCCACCTCACACCGTGTCAGGACCACTACGGCCCGGGGAATTCAGTTTTCGAATTTCACGGCAACAACTATAAATTTCGATGACGCGAAGCTTGGGCTGAGAAAGCTCTCGACTCTATCTGAACGGGGGGGGGGGAGAGAGGTTGATACGTGTCAAGCCTCGTCGAAGAGACCCGACTGGAGCAGGCAAGAAGTTTGGATAAACTTGTAGTGAGGGAACTGGAGTCGTCGCATGACAGTGCCTTCCTGAAACTCCCGAGTCAATTCTAATGAAGTGATACTCCGATCCAGAGTTTAGGGGTCTGACTCAAATGTGAGCGTAATCCGCTTGAGAATGAAACAGTGGACGACTCACACACAAAACCTTCGTTCACGTCAGATTAGATTGATTAATTGAATATTTTATTTTACCACCGGAGTGATGTAGGGCGCACTCCATTCCACCTTCCCTGGCTTCAATACCACGCTCTGACTTCATCACACCTCAACTAGTGTGCCCTAACATCCTATATCCGTTTAAATTCGTTTCAAATAAATTACGTTCATTGTTACGTACTACGTACACCCTCCATTCATACTACTCGGGATGGGCTCAAAACTCAGCACACCAACAGGCCTGCCCTGACTCCTTCTTCAGAGGGTTTCATCTACAATAATGAAAATACAATAACTATAAACAAAATAGAGGTAATGAAAGAACGAGATTGTGTAGGAAGTGAGATGAATACCTAAGCACAACTTAAATATTGACGACCGTTTGTTGTCGTTCCATCTAGCTAAACCCACCTCCCAATTTATCCACCTTAGTTCTCTCTCTATTTAACCAGTCTCGTGAAAAAGGCCAATCACTCTTTCACAAGGCTGGTTAAATGGGGAGAAATACTCAATAATCACCACCGACACATTGAAGTTACGGGGAGTTGGAGAAAATGGACTTGAGGCTCCTCATAAATGTCACTCGTCGAAAAAATATGGCTGCCTCCAAGACTATTGTCGTATGGAACGATAGATTGAACCGTAATCAGAATTAATGAAAATTAATCTATTGCGACGTGAGGTAGCACTACCGTTACAGACTAACGAAAGTAAAACGAATTTCATAATGAAGTGGATAGATCATCTCTCTCTCTCCTCTTTAAGAAATAACGAAACCAAAATACTGAACACGAACAGAAATAATTAATTGAGAGATGTACTTGAGAATAACTTGAATATCGACAGGTGTTAACTATTGTTAGAGCCACACATACTGTCAGAGTATTACCCAGCCTGTTGAATACCTGTCATTCACTCTTTTATTAGACCGATTGATCAGGAAGAAATACTCAATAATCACCACTACCCATGTACTCGGAGCTCCAAACAGATGCCAGTCGCAAAAAGAATGTGGCAATCTTCCACCATTATTGTTCAGGGAACGATACATTGAATCAATCTGTTGACTGCAATGGAAATTATTCCAGTGAGACGAGCAGAACTGCCACAGTTCAAAATGTGCTGGATAGAACTCATTCCTCTCTCTCTCTCTCTCTCTCTCTCACTCCTTTTGGAGGAATAACAAAACCTAAATACTGCACTAGAAGAGAAACAATTACACAACCCAACAAACAAAAAAGTGTGATGTGCTGGGCATGCCATTAGGTTTACCCTGTGGTTTTGAGGTCGCTGAACACGAATTTGGGGTTAGAATTGTTCTACACATCACAGTTGCCCTAACCTCAACAAATGGTAAAAATCGCTAAATGGACCAATTGGAACAGTTAATTTATGCATTATTGTTAATTTCTATTTTTCCCATATCGTTCGGTATAATAACACTATAACAGTACATCCACGAAATCCAGTCAATTTTTACATTTTTCGGGTATATTTTAGGTTGGGCTGTTTATGGAATGAACTAGGATCCACTGAAATCAGTCGGAAAACATATTCAGATTTAATAGCCTCAAAATGATAAGAAAAGATTACTCGCACGTCGATTTGCGACATTTTTAGGCTAGGATCAACTAGAGACCGCAATTAAACTAAGCTGTCCCAAAAACGTACGATACAATAAGTTGCTCGGTGAGAGATGTCATGCTATTTCGGCCGTTTTTTGAGGTTAGGGCAACAGTTTCATGATAGAACAATTCGACCCTTAAAATTCGAGTTCAGTAACCTCGGAAACATAAGGTGGCATGCCCAGCACATCCTTTTTTTTTGTTTGCTGGGTTGTGTTATTGATTGAGAGACACATAACAGCAGTGCACATCACTGAACATAAAACACAACTAAACGAAAGAGCGGTAATGAAAAGTGTGACGTACTTGCGGAATTGTGTCCCAATTCCGGCGTACAGAACACTCGTGAAGACCGTGTCTGGGCCCAAAAGAACAGAATAAATCAAATACGCTCAATAATGCTCACTCGATCAAATAAATAAAATAATAACTCTCAAGAAGGTAATGGGAAATGAAATTATAAAGCAATTAAGACCCACTTGAATTTAATCGGCAAAACTCGAAATGAATGAAACGAAACGAACTCCTTTTAAAATGAAATAAATAACCTATGCTCGGATTGTATTAAATGACAATAAAAGGGACAACGGGGAAAATGAAACACAAAGCTCTGATCGCTTACCTTACTTCACAAACCAAAAGGGGAAATTAAACACTGACTTTCAGGGAAACCGTTTCGCTTGAGGCGCCGCCAGCCGTTATGATAACCGACTGGCTCCTCTTGCTAATATAAACAGTGGCGGGCTGCACGGGTGATGGTCAGTGTTGCCACCTCGTGCAGTCCGCTGCGAAAACCATTACAAAAGGGAAGGGTGTGTAGAAATTGTCATTTGTCATAAGTACGCACTGTGGGAGTATTACCCCGTCAGTTGCATACCTGCGAATCACTCTTTTATGACGAGGTAGATACGCTCGATTATCACCACTGCCTACACATTGAAAGTACAGGAAGTTGAAGGCACTGGTGATGACTGCAACAAACTACGTCAGGAGTGGATCCAAAGGGACAAAACGTGCTCCACGGGCTAAGTAAAGTAGGAAGTTCACGACAGTTTTGCGCAGTTCACAACGAGCTGAATAGAAGTGCAATAATGTCGTAATAACGTGCAAATCAAACGAGTAACCTCCTTTTGATTGCCGACGCTTCACACGTTTCTCACGAATGTTAAAACGGAGAAATGAACAAAAAAAAAGACTGATTTTCAGAGCCAATTTAGTGAATTGTTGAATCGCTTTATTCTTCACGGTTCTCTAGCTGTTTCAAGGCCCAATGAAGCGATCCAACCCTCGAGACATTGCTTCTCTTCCGATGCCTCTTTTTCACCGTAGAGCTTTTCTTTCCTTTAGCCAAAGCCATACTCTTCCCCTCGGACAAAGCTTCCCACAGGCTTTAGGATCCTGACGGGACCTTCCTTTTGTTTGAAAGCCTCCCTTTTGTTCTTTTCCATACCGAACGCAGTCTTTTGTTTTGAGCCCAACTCTTTTCTACCACCAATTTTTCCTCCCTTCGCCCCTCTCATTTGTTTATTCTAATCACCCCCCGCCAAACCACCGTCAGGGGATTCTTCACTGCATGGCCGCTTGAGCCCATTTTGCGATGAGCGATCGAGAAAAAAAAAAGACCACCTTTCTTTCTCATCTTTCATCTTTGATCATGTCAGGGTGTTGAAAACTGGGTCTACCGTAATTACTAGCGGCTGATCGGAAGTTGTCAACCTGAAGCTCGTCCCGGAAGAAATAATGTCGGTGGAGTTGGGGAAGATGATGGTCATGGGAAGGAGGGGGGGGGGAGTTTCGTAGCATATATTTAATTACTTTTTCGTAGGTGGACACAAAAATATTTGAAGCGTCCCCAAGCCACCCTTGGTTCCGATCAGTCTGCTGTGATCCTGCAGGTCCAGGTTGTTCCTAGGGATATGACAGGACGGATCTTCGTATGGCGCAGTAAAGCTCGTGGAGTGGAGGTTGGTAACATCATGGTTGCAGCTTTGACCGTGCCCTGGCGCGGCGTGTGTCAGCAGGCGTTCTTCGAGGTATCACCACTCATGAGTTGCTCAGGTCGTGTCTGAACTTGTCGGGTCGTTGTATCGTTGAACATCCTCTTACCCTTCTATTCCAAGAGCCGGCGTAGGGCAGTCTAGGCGCCCTCCTCATGTCCTCAACAATTACTTATTTAGTTTTCTTTTGGAGTGCCACAAAACCCTTGATGGTGAGCTTCGGGTAAAAATCAATGTGTGTGTCTGTGAACGGGTTTGGGATGAACCAAATCTAGCACGCAGGTAAGGATATGAACAAAATCTGCTCAAAACTAACTACAGTTATCATAGTGATCAAAACACCAAATTTTGTTTGATTAAAAACCGCTTTCACAATTTCGATTACATTTTTTACATCGACAGCTCCTAATGATACGATTATACCATAAAATCGTCATCCACAGGAAAATGACTGGAGCAGCACAATAAATTACCGAAGATTTCGAAGAAAATAAATTTAAGCACCATGTTTTCCTTATAAACTCCTTATATCTATAAGTTTTTTCGTTTGGTAACGTTCATAAAATATACAGGGACTACTCCTGGAATTCCGGAATTTCACTTACTACCATTTGTCACGGGTTTTACCCGCTAATTCTCAAACGGTAATTATCATCGTTCTCAAAAAAATCGTATTTGCTGCCCCATTGATTATCTGTGTACCGATTGCTCAATAATGGTTATGACACGGGTTAGACCACTACAATAAATTCCGGAACTATACGCGCTGTCACTTTCTACCGCCGGTTTAAATGAACTGATTGAAAAACGAATTAAATTAGTAGAAAGCCGTGAGAATCATTAAAGTTACGGCTAAAGAAAGTTTTGTGATGCGTTTCACCGGATGTTTTACTTATTGAAGAAACAGCCTAACGATTATTACAATCATGACACTGTTGTCTTCGACTGTGTTCCATAAATTTTCCTCTGACATTCCGTTGAACAGAGATAACAAAAACATGAAAATCTGCTAATAACCTCTTGAATAAATTGATTTTAAACCAGAAGTTGTACGGTAATTAGTAGAAACACGCGTACTTCCACAAACAAAATTAACAACAAAACAGTTGCACAGTAAATAATGCGCAATAACAAAACTATTTTCGCCCTGCTGTGTACAAATCTACGTCGATTTTTCAAACATGAAAACACATTCGTTGAGAACGCCTTGCAACATAGTTTACGGCAGGAAATTTTAAACTTGGATGTTACAGGAAGCGACAAATAAAATTGTTCGAAATATGATAAATAAAAAGGATTTATCTGGACACACGTGCCACCCGCGGGGGAGACGTACACTGCCACAATTTGAATTGTAGCTCTTTCTAATTCAAAAGAAAACCTTTACAACTACAGTCGAGTTCTTCAAGAACTATCGTTTGTTTGTTTTTAACGAGGAAAAAATCGGCATTAATTATTGAGTAGCCGCAGCAGCAGCCTCGGAGAAGACCAGTAATTTGTTTCCAAAAGCTACAAAACACCGGTTCACCGCCGCGCCGCTTGGAACGGAGCCAACCACCTCGAAAGTTATTAAGTACCCAATTAATAATATGAGGACGGAAGGTTCGAAAAACAAGGGCTCCAAATAATTATCGCGGTTTATGAATCGCCGGCGAGGCGGCGGGACAAAATATCGCGTCACCTGGTTGGCGTTTAGTCGCCAGTCGATCGATACTATGATCTCTGCCAGAGGGTGTCTACATGAGGTAACCAAGCGGCGCGATGGAGTAGAAGGAAAGTGCAGTGTTGCTTTAAAACTTCTCAGTGTAAGAGAATTGACCACGAAAAGGGGGAGCGATGAGGCTGCACAGTTCTCAAACTGCTGGCGAGATGAGGTAAGGGCCATCGCCAGTATGATTCTGGCTAGTCCACCCCCTCCACATCACAATATGTAACTGAACGACTAGGACCAACTAAATAAATCCAGAAATATTAAGAGTGAACTACTTTTGAAAAGAACAACGTTGTTTTAAGAAGCTTCGACGACGTTATACCATATGGCAAAATGATGTCACAGCGACTGAGCAACAACAAAGTGTTTAGAACTCCCACCATTCACCCCACTTGAAAGCTCTGCAAATTATTACACAACGGTTTATTATTCTCTTGAACGGCTTGTCTTGTCACACCTATGAGACCCATACCATTCAATTCAGCATCGAAAAATACCAGTAAACCATACGAAGCATGACCTAAGTACTAAAGTTAACGTACCTGTTAGGTGAGTCCGTCTCCTCTGGCTGGTGGGTTACTGTGGGCAAGCGCTTTCGATGTAAAGACATCATCGTCTAGTCGTTAAGTCAGTACTGGAGTCAGTCAGTTGGTCGTGGTCTTTATATACGAAGTGAAAGGGATGATGGAGCGTCGGTGATGGGGCAGGGAGAGGAGGTCATCAACCTCAGGGGGAAACCCCCAAGAGGTGAATGGAAAGTCTTGAATGATCTGTCAATTGTGGAATTTACGTCTTTTTTGTGTAGGGTGGTCTGTAACCCAATTTCTTTAATACATGACCTGAGCACTACGGTACGACTAAAAAAACTAAATATTCTGGGCGCTTGTAGGCATGGAAGAAATTCTATTGCTGATCTGAGTTGTGCCAGTCTGAGGACTCTAAACTCGTCCCTAAGTTCAAGACAAGGGGAAGCAACTCCTTGGCCCACTGGCTGCGGGAGCCCACCTTCTAGCACTTAGTGAACCAGACCAGCACGAGTCCTTCGTCGTTCTGCCAGAAGGGCCCCCTTACCGGGGAGTCAGTGGGAAGGCTAGCAGCGCATACTATCAGTTGCTAAGCTGCTCCTAGGTTTCCCCAGGCCCACCAGCGACTTTCTAGTATGCCCCAGGGAGTTGCAGGGTGCGAACTCCCCTACCACTTCCTCCAGCAGAGCCAGTTAGCTCTTTCTTCCATGTGCCTTTTGCACATGCCATAGGCCATAGCCTGAAGAGGGTTTGAAGGGTTGTGAAATACTGGATGGGCTACGGTCCCACGATTCAAATATTTTATAACGATGCCAGGACACTACTAGCAAAATTCATCCAGCGCCGGAGTACATGATCCGCTGTTTCTGAGGCAGTTTCACAGGACACGTATCCTCATCACAGAGGCCAAGTCGGTGTAGCTTCGCCCTGAAATCCCCATGCGCCAGTATGAGCTGAGAGATGGTGTATTCAAGGCCAACCCACCTATTTTCAACCTGCTATCCACGGACGGGAATAGAGCAAACGTCCATCAATCAGGTGGGTGATAATCGCCTTTCTCCAAGGACGAGTTCGTGTCTTCTGTCCTAAGAGGTAACGACACTTCCGAGCAGGAAACGTCAAGGTTTTTTCCTCACCATCTAATTCACATATCGCCTGGCGGCCTGCAGGTCAGCCGGAAGAACTCCACACACGGCCACAATGCTAGATGCGGCCACCGTACTTTGCGCCTGTGAGCAATTGACACGATGTTGTGAATTTTAATGAGACGGGAAAGAGGGACTAAAAACAGCCCGCAGATTACCACGGGACGCCAAAATAAAAGGAACGGCAAAATCGGCTCAAAACTAACTATATTTACCACGGTGATCAAAACCCCAAGTTTTGTTTTCCCGTTAAATTTTTCGTATGAACACATTCCTAGTACAGAGGTGACGTAAAATCGTTTCTACTGAAGCATTTTCCTTATAAATCCCTCTCTCATTACGATACCGTTCTCGAGAAAACAGTGGAGTTAGGCACGTATAACCGGTTCTTGTCTAGTTATTATTTCCCATTTCTTCCTATAGCTTAACTGCCTTACGGTTTTGTACGTTGATTCGGTTTATTACTTTCCTCACCGATAGCTTAAGTGCTTTTTCTTGTGGTCGTTAACTAGACATTCCTGACCTTGTGGTATCATGAACAACTCCAGGCCAACAACGCTGCCTTTTTACTGCCTCTCCTGATACTTAGGATAAAATCGATGTCGATTACAGTTTGACTGCTCCTCAACAATTGCCAGCTCGTGCGCTAGAGTGTAGTCTTGCGTTAAGTACAATTGTCCTGCTAAATAAATTTGAATATAACTTAGAACTGAGTATTGGTGACGTATCGTTCATATAGTTAAGAAAATAATAAACCCCAGGTCGTTACGTAAGGTATGCCATCAACATAAAGCGTTTGTCGCATAATCAACTCGTTTGGATCCCGAACCCTTAAACTTGAAGGAATCCCAGATGTGGGAAATAGGCTTCTTATTCACTACTTATGCGCACGTAACTGCACATTCCCCACATCGAGATGCCCAAGGAGACAAGTAAACTATAAATGGGTTAGGGGGAGATGAAAATGAAAGGGAGAAAGAGGCGTGCTCAACCATAAAAACGCGCATTTCTCACTCTTCAGAGAGATTAGCCCATATCGGCAGCATAGACACGGTGAGGTTAGCTACTACGTCACCCACATGCTGACAGGCCATGGCATGTTCCAAGCGTAGCCGTGCCGCGTTAGGTAAGGTGCAGGAGGCAAGGTGTGGCTACTGCAATGCAGAGCTCACCTTCTTCCAGTGCTGCCGCTGGAAGGAAGAGAAGCTGCACCTCATGTTAAGACGATGGGGAGCATGTGGGAGCACCTCAAGTGGGGGAAATACAATCCCCGTTGCCACAGGAAGCTAGGAAGATAACGCTCCTCAACATCCCCAGCGGGGGACGTAGTGGAAAAGATGTTGAGAGTGAGGACGGCCCAGCCTGACGAAATGTGAAAAACAGTCTCAGGCCAGTGCCGTGCTGGGAGGCCGTCTTGTGCCTGGTCAAGGCAGAGTGCCTTGCCGACTCACATATCCCACGCCAACAACTTTAATTCTATGTTTTTTACCACATCCATCACAAGTACTTTCAAACAGAGCTTCTCATACAGAATTAGCAAGACAGAAAGAAACATGTGTTAAACTGTACTTCTCCTGGTCAATTTCTTTTACTACATCACGCAACACCAGTAATGAAACTAATTTCGGGTACAGCTCCTCACCTCATTCGTGAGCATAGTTCATGACGTCCATCTGTTGATAAAATATTGTATCCCAACTGAGGTGAACGAAACGCGAGAGCAGTCATCAAATCCAATGCATTTTCAGTTAACTGTTGAGATTTGCACGTCGCTTGTCGAATTTGACCCAAATCTGATGACCCATCCAATAATTCTTCTAACGAGCTCACTTTTTGGTGAATGGAGCGACGAGCGGAATAACGGAAAGAAAAGCAACCATCGAACGCGCCACAATCGAAGGGCATTAGGGGGTTTATTCACGCGGACAGCGTACGCGATCAAAACTCGCTAAATAAATAAAATGACGTCATTGCACCGTATTGTGACAACTGTTCATCTTTGAATAGCGAAAAATACAACAACGTCGAAATCCCAGTTGGACTAACATCAATAAGTGACGTCGCTGAAATTCGTCTAAAGGCTATTCTGAGCGCTCTAAATCTAGATTAAATGCAAATCATCCCTCCACAATGCGCCTAATAAATCGTCCCCCTTTATTTTGCAGTCGGGAAATCTCGGCTAAATCCTCGACAATGGAGTTTGACTAAGTCAACGGAATGATATGCGAGTTCTAGAAGTGATGTTCGACACGGCGCTTGAAGGGCGCGTAAAAGATGCTTGTCCTGACGGTGGGAAGGAGGAAGAAGGTGGAAAAATATCGCGACTAATATCAGTCCAAGTTAATTTGTGAATAAACAAAACTGACACGAATAAGTCAGGGCAGTCACCTATGACGTAATCAGGGCGTTCAAAAATAGCCACTCTCAGGTCAACGCAGACGTTATTACCTCAACAGCTTCCCCCAACATAATTGATAACTTCTGGAACACTCAACCATCATTCGATATTTTCACAACTCACTTGACATAATTACTCGTCAATTTAGTCTCATTCACTTCCGATCATCGAACCAACGTTTGCAACTCCTATGCATTGCTCTTCATCACTCATCACTCTACTACTTCCTTTCACACACTGAACAAACGCTGTCAGTAGACATCCATTTTTTGACTCCATACTTTCATCAGATTGCCAACTTTACGAGGCATGTAGGAACTGAAATACTTATTATTTCACCTTGTGCTACACTATCAGGTAAGACTCGTGTATCAATACGTTAAATTTGAGTTAATGTTTCTGTGTTAATGCCTCAATGTGTGAAAATGTGGGTTGGAGCAAAGGAAGTAAAAGAGTAGTCGCTAAATAGATTATTAATTTGTTCGGTGTGACACATCACACAACTTTCCTCGCCCCACAAGTTAATTTGATGGTAAACTATACCGTAGCGTGTTCGTTCCAAATATTTAAACATACATGTTTATGGAGAACAGAAAATAGTTACAAAGTCCGATCCCCTGAAACCATTTTTTAGATACTAATTCGTAAAACGGTTGTGCACATCGACAGCTACAGAAAATTTGGATTGTTAAGAATTGAGGTTTTTTGTACATCTTAGCGTTATCACTAACCAATAAAGAGAAACATCTACGAACATCTTTATAAGGGTGTTGTTCGGTAGGTCTTCGACCCCCTAAATGTTCGCACTAGCCCTAACGGAAAGTCATTGTTTCCCCAAACACCTTCGTCCTCAAGCCCTTTTGTTACCTACCACTTCAGTTATTTCCAATGATTTCCCCCTATCCAGGACTTTTCTATCTATCTTTTCCCATCCCTCTTCTCAACAGACACCTCCTGCCAAGTCAGTCATCCTTCAGCTCTCGCGATACAGTCACCTCCCAGTTCTCCAACGATTCGTCTCTCAGCTCGCGCTACTCCCAACTCAACTCTTCTCTCTCTCTCTCTCCCCCTCCGCTTAGTATCTCACAACCAGTTTCACATGCATTGAGAGTCCCTTCCACGCGTTTATACACTCATACTCTATCTGATATCGCTATTCTGTCAAGTCTAATACAGTCCCCACTCACGCTCACCACGTTAATTTATTTCTCAGTTTCAAGCTCCCCCATTCCGGCGCCCAACAGGTATTAACTAGTTGAAAGCATCCTCTTTTGATCATCGTCGGTGCGGATGGCGTCTGGGGCTCGATGGCAGCGACACGGACAAGAAAGGAGAAACACGAAGAAAGTCGGAAACGAAAAAGTGGGATGTCTGTCGTCTACTACTTGGCCAAAAAGGCAGGTCACATCTCATCAATACACATTGCTCGCTATAGCATCGCCTGATAGAATTCCAGTAAAACAGTAAATGCGCCTGCAGTCCAGATGTTACTAGCTTCACGTTGTAACAAGTTCCCGATTCCGCTAAGTGAACACGAAAATTGAAACAAGTGACTAAATGGAATAGCACATAAATATCCGCGTTTCTGGAATATTAGGTAGTACTATGGAGTTTCGCTCACCCTCAAAGTTTGTATCACTTTAAAACTGGGAATGGAAATGACTTCCTATTAATAGAAAGAAGTATCAGAAACAGTTCAATAAAAGAAGATTACGTGAACAATGACCATGCCCGAAGAGCATCTGCAGGGGGCATCAAGAAAGAGGAGATTTGGTCAAATATCGACCGTCGGATATTTGGGAGGACTGATGAACAGCTCACCGGCTCACAATGGATCTATGTGGGAGTACAAAGCTGAGTAAGTGAAGCCTATCGAATCTCATATCCTTCAAGCCACTGGCCATATACCCAGGAGCGCACTGTTCCGTAGTACATACATAACCGTAATGAACACCAAAAGGGATTTCCCCCGTGCAATTTGAATAGTGAATTTTTAACTACTGCGTGTGGTTCCAGTAGTCGTATGACAGCTGCACTAGTCGCTCTTGTCATTGTGCCATTACTACCTTGTTTTCATTGCAGGCGTATAGTTTTCACAACCGATCCGACAGTGTTGAGCGTTTCATACGAGACAAGACACGAAGTGGCTTTATATGGAGCTGAACTGAGAGCCGCACGTCAAGTTATGAGAAAGCCAGGTGAGAGGAAGCGTAATTTGTTTCTCCATCGTAGGATATCATGAGCGAAAAGTCAGGGCTCAAGAGGGTGCCCCGTGCATTAATCACTCGATGAAAAATACCTCCGCTCGGCCTCATTTGGATCCTTCGGCGGGATTTATGATGCGAGAGAAGATCCGTTTGTCCGAAGCATTTGCGGAGGGCCCTCCCGGGGCGAGAGGTTGTACCGGGTGGTCCGGTGAATCGCGTGGTATTAGTTTCATGTTAATGAAGCGAGCCCACTAAGTATTCCCTATTATAAGTCTATTACGCTGTCAAGTGAAACCAGCTCATTTATACGGGAGATTTTCATATTCGATTGAACATGAAATCAAAGACAACGTGAAAGAAAACACATTTTTTATTGAGTCAGTGAAGAATGTGAATTCTTGAAGAAATACGGGCAAGTCAATCAATAAAAAACCGTTGAATCCTTACTATGACCTTTGAAAGCCCTAGAGCTGAAGATTAGGGGGAGGTTAGTGGGTTTCCAGGGGATGAGAGCTTCACCAAATCCGCTGCGTAGATTCTGCAACAGCAACTGAACACCAAGCAAACATGGATTGGTCACTTATTAGATAGGGAAGAGGCGTTTGATAAAGTTTTACACCAAGGGCTTCTTCTCAAACTGTACCACCTTGATACCTTACCTTTGCTTAGTGCGAAGCACCAGGCAGCCACGTCACTATCTCATGGCGTGTTGGTCGGTCTACCGCAGGGTAGCGTCATCGGGCCCCTATACAGCAGCAACCTACCCACATCCTCAGATCTAATCACAGCCCAGTTTGCGAATGACGCAGTAATCCTCTGCACTTCACCAAGAGACTACCACGTTGCTTCATCAGAACTGAGCTCGACATGAGGAAATAACTTAATTGACATTAATCACTTTATGCCCTGTTTCTACAACCATCACTCCAACGTGAAAAACCACACTGTCGGAAATACTCTCATCTCTCTAACAATAAATGTCTGCCATATGGCTGGAACACATGATACCAGGTTGTTGGGTGCAGGAAAAAAAGAGAGAAACAGACACATGAATGTAACGGGATATAGGACTGTACTGATACATTTGCTTAAGACGAGTGACAATTACATGACCACTTGAGGATAGTTCTCTGAGTAGACTGAAGACTGAAGGATGAAGTTTGGGTGTGTATATGAGCGAGTCACAAGGGGGCTCTGAATAAGTGAACTGGTTGTTGCATGGGGAACTATAGGAGAGAGAGAGAGAGAGAGAGAGGGAGAGAGAGAGAGAGAGGGAGAGAGAGAGAGAGAGAGAGAGAGAGAGAGAGAGAGGGAGAGAGAGAGTGAGAGAGAGAGTGAGAGAGAGAGAGAGAGAGAGAGAGAGAGAGAGAGAGTGAGTGGAGCTGTGAGTAACCTGAGAGCTGAGAGATAACGTGTCAATAGAGAAGAGCCGTGTGTGTTGGAGAGGAAGTAAATTGATGGGGCGGGGGAGGACATTTTGGAAAGTCCAGAAAGGGGGAAACCCTTTGTCACCTCAGGAAATAACAGAAGAGGCAGGGGCCAAACTTTCTTCCAGCTATGAACAAAGGGCATCTAGTCAGAAATAGATGACTGAATGCACCTGGGAAAGGCCCTGACCTCAATATTTAACTAATTCTGCCTGCACCAAACAGCCCCAGAAACACAAATGCTGCAACACTGTCTCCCAAACTTAAAAACTAAATGCTCCAGCTCGGAAGGGTCTCACCACTTCCATTTCACGTCCAACGCCTTATCGCCTTCAGCTCATCAGTTCTGTATGGGAATACCGATGTCAGCTCTGGGCGAGAACACTAACCCCCCCCCTTCTACCACCACCACTACCACCCTGTTCAAAGGCTCCCATGCCGGTGTACCCAGCCCCATAATCTCCCAAATCCAGCAGTATCCTGCATCTTGGACAACGTGCGATCTATAAAGAGGTGTGTAGGACGCTCGTTGAATTAGTTTCTCACAGATAATGAGGTGAATTGAGAGTACACTAGTGGAAGGCTTTAGCACTGCAACTAACGTTTTCGCTCCAGTTCTTCCAAAAAACATCCGGGGCATTACATAGTTTTCCGAAATCAGAAGTTAGAATTCCGTAATTTCTGGGGTTGCTCCTACATATCATACGAGCTCCATTAAGCACTCATTGAATAGGCGCTTTATTGGAATACCACTTCAATTGTTCAGAGGATGCCAGTATAGATTTATATAACTGCGCTAAAGACGATTTTTCCGAACATTTCGATCATTTGCTGCTCTCGACATTTTTCTAGGAATGAGAGTTTTACAGTACTGTTGTGTTATTCGGAACGGTCTATATACTAAATTTTATCAAAGTTTTTACATTTTGAGAAAAAAATATTCGGCGTTTGATCATTATGATATCTATAGTTAGTATGGATCCGATTTTACTCATACTCAGCTTTTGGAGATCTGTGGGCTGATTATGAATGACGATCTTTCATGCGCACGCACGCAAAATATTTCCAAGTGGGGGTTTTCGAACTCGGGAACCCTTAAAACGTGAAGGTCTGAAGAAAACTGAAATTTGCACTCCGCACTTTGCAGGACTAACGAAAGTAAAACGTCAATCTCTCGACATGACTGGAAGGATTTGTGGCAGTAGAGCTTGTGGAGCTGAGGGGTGTCACATGTTCATTCATCGTCAGTGTCACCTGAGTTTCTGGGTTTTATATACCTTCACTTTCCTACATTTCGGGGTTAACGTGTGGTACTCACGCGGGGATTGGAATTTGAGTAGAAGCCGCACAACGGTAGTTAGAAACAATGATATGAGGTGCCTGCACAGTATAATCAAAATGTTTAACCACTCAAATCGAATGCTACGCAAACTGCGAGGTAATTGAAAGTATTGTTCGTTTCCAGTCGATGGGTTCACTGACAGTCGAAAATGGCTACTTATTTAACACAAAACGTCAGGTATTTATCAGCAGTTTAATTAGCGAGGGCAGGATGACGACAGGTAAAATGAGGAAAGTAATGGAAGAGATCGAGAGGGTAATTATCGCACCAGCGGAACGCGAGACAAAATTAACGTTTCGTTAACAGGTAACGGCCTTGAACTTCGTTCGCACCCCATTGGGCGAACGTCAACTTGAAGCACTTTCGAGAAGGTCTCTCGGTCACCTGGCACGATCTCGTCAAAAGCGTACTGCAGATATAAAACGTAAACTGTCAACCGGCGTTCGGACAGGAGCAGTTACTCTGGAATTTCAATGACGCGGAGCAGAGCGAACGGAGCGGAATGCAAATAAAACTGTGAATCACGGGAAAGCCCCGCGAGAAAGGAGAGTTTGCCGGAGGAAAAGCGAAAGATGGTGGATTGAGGGGAAAAATGGCTGAGGGCGTAACTGGAATTGGTAGCTAACTTGGCACTTCCAACCCATTGAGAATGGAGGTAACCGCTTCTACCGTTTCCCCTTTAGAGCACTTTTGGGCTAGTTTATGGTTATCATACTTACCCCAGAGCTCATCTCAGGCGACTCTTATCGTTTGCTCCCGTCATTTTCTTCGCCCATTTTTTTTTTTCCTTCAGTTCAGTTTTCTCCTTCAATGTCGCATGAATGATAAAGGTAGGAACGACCTCTTTTCTTCAACAAACGGTTGCGTTGCGCTCGAATGAATCTACTACGGTTATCGCATCAATTTGAGCAGATACCGGGGCTTTGGTGCGACGTCGTAAAAAAGTATTGTTATCGTTCTTCGTTTGTTTCTGGGACCGAACATGTGATCCAGGTGCTTCTTGGTTATCTGTTTCTAATAGTGAGCCTGTTGTAACCTTCTAACCATGAATGCTTGGTTAATGCTACGTTTGACGTGTCGTACGCAATGTCAAAAGCCCTCGTATCGCGAGTGATAAACACGTTTTTGTGGTTCCAATTAGTTTTACGGTCCCAGAAGGCTGCTCAGTACTAAATAGATCGGCGAATGACAAATTAGCGATGAGCAGAATGAACTACTGATCTTTCAACCCCCTACCAAATCGATTGTGTTTCTGACCAGGCTGGCCTTCCACTACACTTCGTCTAGTTCATAACGTAGCTGACTGCAGTACTGACATATGGCTCAAAGAGTATCCATTCACACCTAAAGCACACAGTACACCACAAGTTAGGAAAGACTGGACGAGTAATGCCCATCACATTCTCCACTCAACACTAATTGTAACAGTCCTAGTACATCTACATGCAGTTTTAGGTCCAGGCTGGCATGGGAATGCCTTCATGTGCTCAAGCAGCTCGGTGCCCATAATAACCCCTCCCTTGTCTGGGTACTGGCTCACAGGAAAAGGCTGACAGGCTTGCGAAAAGAGGCACGGAATCCCTACCCATCGGGCGTGAACTCTATGTAGGTATGACGAAAAGTAACCTGAATCGTCTGTTGGCTCGATGGGAGACACAGGAAAACAGCGCTCAATGGCATCGCCAGCCTCGATTAAGACAAGCAAAAAGGGCCATCCTGTCAAAGGGCGAAGGCAATGCTGACACTCTCCAGGCAGGATCTGAGAGTTTTGATAAGTTTCCTCACCGGGCACTACCCACTCAGGTATCACCTCAACAAGATGGGCATCTCAGAGTCGGTGGAATGCAGACTTTGCGGTAAGGAGGACGAGACGGCAAAGCACATCTTGTGAATGCCCTGCCTTGGCAGTTAAACGCATTGAATACTTTGCTCAAGGGTCTATTGAACCCTAAATCATTGCGGAATCTGCGGTGAAGGGCATAATCGGACATGTACGAAGCCTTCTAATAAGAAAGGGCCACAGTGACAAAAAAACTTGTCCCGTATGCCCTCGGGGTGAAAAATAAAAATGGCTCGAAGAGCATGCCTTCACACCTACAGCGTACAGTACACTACAAGTAAGAAAAAACGGACTCGCCTAACAAGTACGTTGACGTTGGCTCCAACACATCCACCATAGCAATCGAATGGTTTATTATTGGGACGATTGCCCATCAAACTCTCCACTCAACACTTTCCGTCACAGTCCTAGTGCATCTACATGCAGTCATATTGGCAACTGCTTACTGTGACAGTCGCAGCTGGTGTCGCTGGTCCCCACGACTGATAAGCCCTAAATTGATCTACCCCACTGGTACTCCATGTCAGATCGTCCCCCTGATGTTGGTTACCAGGGGAGGACATTCATGCATCGGGCGATTCGGAGGTTAACGTTCATTTCCAGGCCAGCCTTATTTTCTCTAGCTGTTCCCCCAATCTGACTCGCCCACTTCTCACATTCCAAAAGAGTTTTCCGACAGTTATATGCGCACTGAGGGAATCTTGCTGGAATGTACGTCCCTCCTCTTTCGCTCCATTTACCACTTTGAGGTTATGGAAAGAAGTATTTGCAGTCAGATTGCCCGACTCTCGCTGGTTATTAGGTTAGGTACAGAGCTGAGCGTGTGATGTACGGTGCACATCAAACACTCAGCTCTGTACCTAAGCAGTTAATCGCTAACACTATCTACATTTAAATATTACAATCCAAGCCTTCCAAGTTCGAACGCTCTAGTTGAACCCTCATCGAATCCAAAGCGAGACATTTGATGGTGCAGTATAGTTGGAGCATCGCGATTTCTCATCATTGATTCGGCTTAGTCAATTTTCCATCTCCCTCAGCCCCTAAATGCTGTATCGTGGCACTAAAGTTGAAACCTTATAAAAGTTGACTGGGTGGAAATCACTTCTTGAAAACTTCGAGAAGAGGATGGGCACGGGTGGAAGAGAGAAGGAGGGGGAGGGGGGGCTGTATAAAAATTGATTGATGACTTCTCGGTGAGAAATTTCTCAATAAATGTAGAGTAGGATGGAGTTTTGACCTGAGGGTTTCCAACCATTCCCCCTCCCCCAACTCATCACTATTTTCGTCGTGAAACTCAGAAGCCAAGTTGGAGTTCGGGTGGCAGGTTCCAGGAAAGGTATTGGGGTCTAAGGGGCGAAAAACTCGATAAAAGTTGGATGTTTAGTGAAATCCCAAGGAAATGGGTTTTCTTCCTCCCCTTCGCTCCATTCGCCATCCCGATCTTTATTCTTTCCTCCTTCTTCTTTTAGTTTTTTCCCTTTCCTCCATTACCGAAGGCACCATCCGTCGGTAAAGCCTTGACAAATTATCTTCCCCCGAGGAGCGGTGACAGGAATATAAAGTCGGCAAAGTTTTTCCGAAACGTTGGGCGTTGGTGGGCGGGCGAGCAGGTTTTGTTAGGAAAACGACTGAGGAGGATGAAGGGGGCGGGGTGTGAGAGGAGAAGGGATTTGACGGACGAGGGTGGGGAGTTGACTTCGTCTTCAATTTGTTGGTATATTAATTCATGCGCAATTATCGTTTCAACTGCAATATGTGGCGTTAGTTAAGAAAACACTGCACAAATCCTGGTGAGACATGATCATCATGAAGAACGATTTGCAGTTAACAAACGGGAAGAGCCATGAAGTGCTGCTTCACCAAAAGCAGTTAACCAGACTGCTGGCAGGGCCTACAGTTCAGACAAGGAATGTGTGAATTTTACGTCTCCGATTCTTAAGGGACTGTCAATTAGGCTGCCCTGGTGTTGCGAGGGGATTACGAATGTGGGAAATCAGCTGACATTGGAATTCTTCTAATCTCCTTAGTGTGTGCTTAGCTTTGAAGTCAAGTTGACGGGAGGTGTGAAAGGAAGACACGCCCTCGTTCCACATAGTTAGCACTTTACCTCTTCAACTCCCTCCTAGAGCTTCAAACCACATCAAGAGCGTAGTCGCTACCAACGGGAGCAAGACGGTATAACGGCGAGTCCCATGTACAGGCATGCAGATTCTGCCAGACGGTATAAGAGCCAGTATGGAATGTAAATATATACGCGAGGGGGCCATCTGTGACAGGCTGGCCTTATCCGAGGCGAGAACAGGAAATATGCACGGATTCAAATAAATAATGCCCTGTAACTTGTGCACGAATGGAAGGGGTACGCTGCACCGTAGCTCCACTTTTAGAACAGCAGGCACAAAACTAACTCATAAGCTAGGGGTGCACCCTACGCATCACACAACCGTCCTCATCCGCATGTACATTCAGCGAATTTTTGTAGCCCAACCAACGAATACTACCTTTTTGTTCGTTCAGTTTGTTGGACCCTTGCAACGTAGCTCGACGTTCTATACCTGCAAATCAGTACCTAGTGCTTAACATTCCAACATTTCTTTGCTCCTACTAAAGTTTATTGAGACCTTGACGGTCGAAGTGAATTTATTAGAAGGCTTTTATTTCTGCAGAGTTATAGGAGAAACGCCGTGAAAAGATTAAATCAAACGCGTTAGATTAAGTTCCCGAATTTCAAATTTGGTTCAGCCGTTTTCTCCCAATTGCATCAAGGACACTGGAGGATGGCTCCTGTTATCTGAGTCTTGAGCGGACTCGGCCTCGAGTTGGCAAAGCTGGGAATGAGCTAGCTGACGGATCTGTGAAGAAGACTGCTCTTGGCACGGAGGCCCCTGAAAGCTTTGTGCTTCTTCGGGAATGAGAGAAAACCCCGATGAAGCCCACCTTAAACGATTTTTCGTCATTCCTATGTGCCACAGTCGTATAAGATGACTTAAGCGCTGATGTGTACTGGTCGGACCTAGTGGTATTGGAAAAGGCTTGCCGTCATCTAGGAGGACTTCCACAAATGTTCAAGTCGGAAATCTTGTCAAACCAGGGACCATCTAATTGCGGTCTGCGGGCTGACGGAGATTGAAGAGCAAGATTGCTAAGTTAGGAAAAGCCGATTCATGATATTGGACGGACCTTGATATTTTCATTAATCCCAAAAATATTCAAATCAAGTTACTTGCGTAACGTCACTGTTGGTTAAATGCGACTAATTTCAGAGAAATCAGGTAGAAAACAAATTGTTGAAAAGAAACAACTTCAACAAAATCTGAAGGAGACTCAGAAACATAATTATTCAGTCGATTACCTTGTAGGACTGGGGGGAGTAAATACGCACACAGACCACTTTCTGTAAGTCGATGTTTAGATCCAGAAAACTTCAGCATAAAGAGGTGAGGACAACAGGCAACGAAAAGTCAAACCTCAAGGGGAATTTTGGAGATCTAATTTGGATCGGATTGAGCACAGCACGAATCAAAAGAGAACCCTAACATTCCAAGGGTCTAACAGCCGCAAAATCCGACTCCAGAAACAGAATTAGGGAACTTTGCCTTCTGTTTAGCTTCGCCTGCTAATTAACGCCCTGTAATTACCTCCCGTGTTTTCTAGAGGCGCGAGTGACAGTAGGTGCTTCCCATCCATTAGACGTTTAGAACCCACCACTTCGGTCGTCCCTTGCCCTCTACATAACTCCTCTCGAGCTGAACCCTCGACACCATCAACCGCTCCCTTCAACGACAGAACGAGACCAAATGTCTCGGAAAAGTTGCGAAAGGCTCCTCCGCTCGACAGTCTGAGCCGAAGGGGAGGTAATTTGTCAGGATTTAAGTCAGAAGACTCCTCCAGGCGAAGGGCTCAGAATTGCGCGCAAAGGCATAAAAGATGAGCGCAAGAAGATAAACAGTGAAAAGTTTTGGGAGGAAAAGACTTCCCAAGTGGTGGGAGCAGTGAATAAATTTAGGGGCAAATCCAAGGAAAAGCAATTCAACTTCACTTGCCGCCTGGAGAACGGTATAATTGAAAAGCGGAATGGGGTGTAGAATATTGTGAACGGAACGCGCGTGAGTTACCAGAAGGATTTAAACAGTTGAGCACGGCTTTCAGTCGTATGTGTCCACAGATCTCCGGTCTTATTATCTAACTCTGCCAGATGTTGCAGATCGGGTAACACGAGCATGGTAGGCGTGTCACCTGACTTGTTTGAGTGAAAGATTTGAATCAGCCTCCAACAGACGACCTCTGGCATGTATTCCGTTATCTCAGAGTGGCATTTGAAATCATTTCGAACTCTTTTCTCCTTAACGCAATCGTGAGACGCCATCTGGTGCCATTTTTAAACCGAATTACGGAGAAAATTTAAACAACGTATACATTGAGTTTCCTTCAGATTTCCACAATTCAAGGGGTTCTGAGACTGACAATCACGATTTGCGAAAAAGGTATCTGTTTCTTGGAGTGTCATGAGAAAAAACGACAACCGAATCGGCTCAAATTTCATACTTAGCCTACAGTTCGTCATGAGCAGCCAAAATAGGGAGACGAGCAGAATCGTTTCAAACTAAGCTACAGTTCTCTTAATAAAGTAACAGAATTTTTTTCACAAAAACCGGTAGGACGATGTTGATTATGCTTCATGGATGTATTGCATTATTTTGGCTCGTTGGTCCGCTGCAAGCGAGCGCCTCTACGCCGGGCGGAGGCGCATCGTGGCTAGTGTGTGGGGATCGCGAGGGAGTCGTCTACCTACTCCTCCTTGGCCGCAACCTGGGGGCGCCACGACCCCAGGCCCTTTTGCCGGTTTGCCCACGCCTGGGCGCAGATGCGAAACCGGCGGACCTTCGCCTTGCTGGAGAGGAGCCACAAGATTCCGAACCGAGCACGCTCCCTGGCGTCGCCGTACAGGTGGCAGGTGAAGAGTGCATGTGGTGCACTCTCCGTCGCCTCTCCACATGCGCAGTCGCTGAAGGGGCGGCGCCTGAAGAAGTGCAGCCGCTCATTGAAGGCACCATGGCCAGAGACCAGCTGCACCTCACCGAAGGATGGCCACCACCAGCTCATTTGCAGCCTACCCTCAATGGAGGGGATGATGCCATGGAGGTGCCGCACTGTGGGACCTTGGCCCCACCGTGCCTGCCACTTGTCCATGAGCGCCTCCTTAGCGAGAGTGAGTCTCCGCTCTGTGGGTTGTTCCTGTAGCGAGGGGAGGAGGGCCTGGAATGGAATTGCATTGTTACCATCGTTTTAAAGTCGAAACAAACTAAAAATGAACCGTCGAACCTTTGCATATTGGGTCATCTCACGCTTCGTCAATTATGCGTTTTAACCCGTCAGGTCAGAGGTGTCGTAAGGAACTCCAGCGCGTCCTTCACACGTGGCATTTCCACCTACTGCCCACTATTCAGACAGTTGTACTCGTTGATGTCAATTCAGTCTGTCTGCAACGTGCAAAATCATGAGACAGGGGGGTTTGGCTCGCTCCATCCAGCAGTATATCGTCAATCCTTTAAAAATGGCCAGCCTTGCGAGTAGCAGTTCCAACTTCAAGTGATTACCCCTCACGCACTGTCCACTATATTGCATTTTCACGTCAAATTGGAGGTTTTACACATCAATTTGGTGGATGACAGAAATAAAAGATTTAACATGAACCGTATTCGCTGGTAGGACGCTGCAGGACAAGTTGCAAAGAGCAGCGCACCAGATTTAATTTTCCCGACGTCAGTCAACGTTGCTGTGAAACACGATCGAACGAAAACCGTGTTTCCGAGTTGAAGAGCGGCTGCGTAGAGTAAAAATACGCGGCAGCGAGAGAGAAATGTGCATGGAAGCCCCAGAAAGAGCGAGCGAAGCCCCTGAAACTCTTTCCGCTGATGAAGTAGCTCTTCGTTTGGTAACCTCCCACATGCGTCTAAACTTTGTCTTTAATGTGGTACGGCAAATTGATTGTTAATTGGGTCCGCTTCGCGGATAACTTCCAATGCTCCGACTTCCTAATTGGAAAGGGCGTTCTGAGCACTTCGGAGAGCTGTAACGAGTTGTCAAGCGGAAATAATTATGGCATTCTCGGTCTTTTGAGCGAATGGAGTTCTCGGAAACAGGTTGAAGTGCTTGGGAGTGGCGAACAGATATCCTGGGCCGTTGC
Organism: Pachypeltis micranthus; assembly: GCA_020466155.1. Taxonomy (NCBI): domain Eukaryota; kingdom Metazoa; phylum Arthropoda; class Insecta; order Hemiptera; family Miridae; genus Pachypeltis; species Pachypeltis micranthus. The sequence continues at coordinate 18,391,887 of CM035769.1, forward strand.
GAGCACAATTTTCGCGAAGATTGTAACAAAAAAAAAAACGCTGCAAATTAAACCGCAACGGTTAATTATTCTCTTGAAAAGCTTCGAAACAGATCTCGTTCGGTTCAGCATGTAAATATTCCAGTAAACGATACGAAACATGATCTGACTACGACGGAACGACGAAAATTAAACATTCCACGCGCCTGCGGGCATTGGCACGACGAGACCAGTCGATCTGATGAGTGGTTGGACTGAGTAAACGATAAAGCGATTACTTTCGTTGTATTGTCACACGGGTTCTTTGTACGACGAGTTTATGATAACGTTCATAAGATATATAGGGACTACCCCAGAAATTACGGAACATCAACCGCCGCCGTTTCACTTAGTACTATTTCTAAACGTTTTTTCTCAATCACATCCGCAGGCACACACCTAAACACATACCATTTTCTCATACGGTATTTATCAAACTCAGTAAACGAAAAAACCCCTATTACAACTCGAGAAAAGCATAAGCCGTTGAGCGTCAACGTGACCAATTGCCCAATAAAGTTCTTGTCACCAGTAGAAGCGACCTGATAAATTTCGGAGGGTCGTGATATTAACGTGAAAAGGAAAACGTCAAAATGAATCAATCCTGGGGATGAACATGAATTGGGGGGAAAGGGTAGTAATTCAACAAAAAAAGTAAAATTATATTTCAGAAATAATCAAGCTGAGTCTAAACATACAAAAATCGATTTAAATCAAATTTATACTAATGTATAGAAAGGTAACTAAAATTTTAACTCGCCTACCTAACCTACGACGCGCAGAAAATAAATTAAATCCATCGACTGGACAGCCTTGTTTGAGCCTTCTTTCTCCGTTCGAGTAAATTACGACGCAAAAGAAACCGAAATGCGGTAGGGAACGGAACGGGAGATGAGTGAACACGTGTTTGACGAAACTAGGGAATGCATAACCTCTCTTATGGAATCTTTGATTGATTCCCAAGCGGCTCAACTGGAGCGCGGACTCCTTAAGTAAATACACGATATACCCAGCCGCGTCGATATCTTTCCTTTTTACTTTCCTTGGCTCCACAAAGTAAAAAGGAAAGTTATGTAATCGGCCGAAAATTTTTTTTTTTGAGTTCTCTTCACATCTTTACGTATCAGACACCCCCCCCCCTCCCCCATGAGTCCGAAAATCACTATTTGGGAAAGTGGTCTGTCTGTCTGCGAAACGATTTTCAGAGAAAACTACCGTACCAAACCAGCTCAAACTTGATATCTAGCCAGCAGGTTACCATGGGACGCTAAAATAAGGGTATGAGCAAAATCCACCGGAAGTTAACTATAGTTATCATAGTGATCAAAACACCAATTTGTTTTCTCAAAAACGGCAAAACGATTTTGATTACATTTTTAATATTGATAGTTCGTAATGAGATAATTATACCATAAAATTCCCATTTGTGGGAAAATGACAAGAGCAGCACGATAAATGATCAACTTTAGCGTGGATTTTAGCGTGATTTTTCCCTTATAAACTTCGCTGAAATGTTATTAGAATATTGAACAAATTTGGTATAATAGTCAAATCCAATACCTATAGGGTGAGTGTTGAAAAAACCTCATAAGATACAATGGGGTCACTCAAGAAATTCCGGAATTTCAACTACCGCCGTTTCGCCTACTGACAGTTCTAAAAGTTTTTACCCAATAACTCTGCAAAAGTGATTACTTAGGTCTTCAAAAAAATCCTGTTTACAGTCTCATTCATTTTCTGTACCAGTTGCTCAATAATGGAGTGGGAATGAGTAAGAGCAGCATAATAAATTCTGGAACTGTAAGCGCTACCGCTTCCTGCTACCGTGAAGTGTTGTTGGAGCAAGTTCAGATGAACTGAGTGGTAAATGAATTGAGTAAGTGGAAAAAGCCATGTACATTTAAAAAGAACGTGTCATTAAAAAAAATGGGGTGGGGAGGTAATTTAACAAAAATGGTTCTACGGTACAAATTAAAGGAGGAACATCCGTTCAAAATCGTCTATGAGAAAATCAGCTTCGTAAGTAGAACTCAGTATCCACGGACAAAGTTAATATTAACGGAGCCATGAGCTCGTGGGGCTGTGGAGTGTTGTGAGATGCGCGCACAGCGTTGCTAACAGGTTTCGTCGTATTTCTACAATTTTCATTCGCGTCAGAGATTCTTCACGTCAAATTGATTGCGATAATAATTTTACTTCCTTCCTCTGGTACTCCCTTCCTGTTCCCGTTGATTGTAACGACTCCCATTTCTAAGATACGGCCTTCGGGCCTTGATGAGACGTCTCCGCCGGTCGTTTCTGACGGCGGCAGCGGCGGGGGAGCAAAAAGAGATAACGCGCCACCGTTGAGTCATAGCTTTCACAATGGAACTAGCGCATCTTCGAAAACATTGCGGTTTGAGGGAAGACCCATGTTTCTACAACAAGTCACGATTTCCCGACCATCGACTCCGATTGGAAGCAATTCCCCGGCCAACTGCTCGTCCATAACGCGCCCTATTTCGAGAAGCGCCGGATTTTCGGAGTAATATCTCGAAGAGGGAGCGGGAGAGGGAGAAGATCGCGATAAATCGGATGAAATTGCGAACAGGCAGCGAGCGAAGAAATAAATCCTGCAAGAAACATTGGGGGTTAAAGTGAACTGGAACGGAAAGAGGAGTTCTCTTTGCTGCTCTGGGAGCGGGGATGCAGTTATTTTTATAGGCGAAACAGAGAACTAACATAAAATACTCTGAATCTATCAACGAATCGTCTAAAGTCGAACGTATAACAATTGCCCACCATAACGAGGTCCTACACTTGCGAAGAAGCAAAGACTGACAGTTTCACATACTAATTCGAGACTATGGCACCAATAACTGAAGACCTGAGATTGAAAAACAAAACTCAAATAAAAGATAAATAGGTACATAATAACAGACGATACACAGAGCTCCAAGAAAGCGCTAAATCTGTCATTTGGAACCACATAAGGATGAAATGGTTCCTTTCCAACTGTTCTACTCAACTGAATAGTTTCTCCTGACTCTAACGAGAAATAGAATCTTCAGCCCGAGCCTTTCTCTTGGGAATTCAAGTCCAGCTCTTTCTGACTGGAAGCCTTTGAAATGGTAGCTGCTGAAAAACTACCCATTCAATCGGCTTCTCCTGCCGGCAAAGGCTTAAGGTTTATTTCCAAAGCCGGCAACGAATTTTCTAAGACATTTCTTTCCCATGAGATCTTTAGATCTCAGCTCTCAGCTCTTCCCAGACCCAACCCAAAACGCGCATTCGTCTCTTAGCTCTCATACTACTCACTCACACTCTGCTCTTGTCCCTACAACCCAGTTCACCTATTCAATGACCTCCTTGCATCACCCCCCTCCCAAGTCCTCCCACACTCATATCCCTATCCTGTCTCATGTGTATGAATACAGTTCTATCTCACGGTCATCTTGTTAGTCCATTTGTCAAACTCCACCTCCAGCTCCCCATCTCGTGCGCCTTACTCCAACTACATCGACTTCTCTAGTGAATCAAATCTGTGAGCTATACTGCTCGTAGTGCGCATTATGTGCAATAGATATTCTACTCTTGGCAGGGCGGCGACTTTAAACTAAACCCTATCAGGAACCAGCCACACGGTTTTGGCTCCTCCCGAACATAACCAACATTAGCCATTCTCAATAATCTACCAGCGATCCTGTTTTACCTCATCAAATGCCCAGGTTTTGTGGTATACGAAATAGTGAAGTGGGGGGAACGGGAGAGTAGTGGAAGTGACTGTAGCGCAGAAGACCGTTGTATGCGTGCAGTAGTCAGAGCGAAGAGGGCGGGGAGGTCCATCTCTTGCGAATCGCATCTTACTCCTGTATAAACATATTCCATACGTTTATACATCCAAAGTACTTTTCACTCAGTTCCATTGAATTTTTCAACACATTACTTTACGTCTTACGAAGAAGCACTCGAAGTTTCGGAATTTATTGCGCTGCCACAACTTACACCACGACCTTTCTTGGTTGATCGGTGTACAAGGTGATTATTATAGCGTAACACGATTTTTTTTTCAATGTTTTTTATTTACTATTTTGGATTTATCGGGTAAAAACAGTGATTTGGATTCGGGAATTTCTGAGCTATCTTATGAGCGTTATTAAACTACCGCTGTGATTTTTATGATAACGCAACCGTTATTGGGAAAAAACTGCGTTAAAACCGATTTTGACTGGAAGGTCAGATAATTTATTGTGCCGCTCTCGTCATTTTTCCACGGCCAAAATTTCATCGTATTGTGTGATCTGTTAAAAAGTGAAACGTAAATATCTGAAGAGAACTCAAAAGTTTTCTTCTCAGCATCTATAGTTAGTTTGGAATCGAATTGCTCATAACCTTGTTTCGGCGTGATGTGCAGGTTTGGGCGTTGATTGGAAATTTGAGCTGATTTCTGTTCTTCATACAGATACACAGACCATGTAGCGTAAGGATGAGAAAACAACTAGAAAAAAGTCAGCTGATGACCTAACGTTATCACGGCCTAAGGGAAGTAAAAATACAGTAATTTCTGAGGTAGCTTTATGCGCCATTCTGATGTTGAGCGCCACAAGTTTAACTTACGTTCTAAGAGGTATAAATTGATAGAAAAATACGTCAGGTTAATTGGTGTAAGGGGAAAACCCCGTTGAGCGCACGTGGTCGCGCCAGATATTTCCATACTAAATATTTATTCAGGAGGTGTATTGTTTAATGAATGGTTGATATCGAATATGTGCGAAGTGATGGAATTGAGGACCAAGATGGGGTGCGGAAAAGAGGTTCTGAACGATGAGACTGAAGAAACCAACTAAAATTCCTCAAATCTTTCGAGAACTTCGGTTGAGTTCTGAGAACCAAAGCAGGTAAAAACTGAGCAGCTTCCAGATCACATCTAGATCAAACTGCGGACGACTCCGGACGGAGCTTTGGAAACGCAACGTTCCATATTTCAAACGCCCCGTTTCTGCGGGTCTTCTGGAGAAGGGAAGAGGGAATCCGAAATGAGCGATAGGACTTGGCCTTTGGAAACAGGACAATGTAACAATGAGGACAATGGCCCTACCGTCGGCTCGTAGCGATTATTCAAACAGACATCCGATACCCGTCTCTTTCTCGCTCTTCCTCGTTGATTCGTTGGAAGCACAAGTTCATGATGATTCGACTGGAGGCCGATTTCGGGTCTTCTCCATCTGCACTTTGAAAACGATGCCCGTTTTTGTGGCCTTATTGCGCCAACAACGTTGGATGCCGTTCATGGTGTTTTTGAGCACGCGTTTTGGATTATACTGGAGTTCGCGGTTCGACAGAACGTCTTCAAGTACAGCAACATGCCATTACTGGCAGCTGCAACGGTTCTTCGAAGATTTCTGACACCTAGACCAGCCTGGGAGGAATTAGAGAACGCATGCAATGGTGATGGAGGGGGAGGGGAATTTTACTCTCCGTGCTACTCAAAAGGTATTGAAACTATGGCAATCGCGTAACCAAATACCTGGTACCACACATCACACAACTTTACTCAGCCCCACGTGCATTTATCGATTTTCATCATTCAGTGTATAGGAATTTGATAGAACGTAGTTCGACGATTTACATATAAATTGCGCACACAAACATCTGAGCACCCATTACTGGGTGATCAATACTTTGATCGGGGCTAAATTACGAAAATTGTTTACGATTTCCAATTCGTCTAATATTCATGAGATTTTTAGGGCAAACGGCCAAAGTACTTGTTCATTCCGGAAAAAGTTGAGTGTCTTTTAATAGATTTAAAAAAAAAAAGTATTAGACATCCTACGAAGAAGTTTAGTTGGATAGTAATTGTTGCCTCGGGTAACACAATTTAACATTAATATACCTTGGATTTTTCTTAATTTCCGCTACCCAAAGCGTAAGTGAAGTATTGAACACGTGTAAAACCACGTTTTGAGGCCTGCAGAGTCGGAAAACCTTCATTTCAGCGCGTGGTGTGTGTCTATAGTTCGATTTACGGGAGAATGGCTGGACATATTGACCTTTTTTCGGTTGGCGTGCTGTTCGTAATTTTTTGCGGACGCGAAAATAAAGGTATGGGCGATTAAGGTCGACGGGAAAGGGGACTGGGGGACGAAAATGTACCAAAAACCAAGGTTTTTGCAATTTCCTCGAAAACTGCACTAACGATTTTCATCAAACTCACAGAATGTTTTAAATTAGTCTATACCTATATGTTGTTCTCAATAAATGTTCGTCTTCAAGTCCACTGAACAGAGCTGAAAATGAAAATGTATAGGAAATAATGTTATTTTTGGACAGTTTTTCAATTTCCCGAGTAACTGCCCCACAGGATTTGATATATCTTATGGAGTGTTCTAGTAATTTTGTTCTCCGTAATTATTTCTGTATCTATCTGTCGAACGAAGATATTAGCTATTATATGCAGATAGCTCAGAAAACGAGATTTGTCGAATATTGATTTATTGAGTTTTCAATTTTCTCAGAAAAGGCGCTAAAACTTACGGGGTACTCTCGTGTGACTAGTACACACATTTTGTTCTCCATAAATGCTCCAGTAGAAATGCGTTGATCGAATATACATCGCCCGCATATGTAGCAAGGTCGTCGGTCGTGGAATTTACAGGGGGGGGGGGGTGTGTTGCTACGCACTGGATATTTTAAACTGCCCTTCCAAATAACTTTGAAAACAAGTTTTTATCACGAAATCAGGAAAATAAGAAATATATATGAAAAAATACATACCACGACATGACTACGTTCGACAAAACGTTTGGCAATTTTGCTTATAAATCTGGCTCAGGAAAATTGCGTTGTTGGTTCAAGAGACAGAAAGAGAGAGGAGGGGAGTGAGAGTGAGTGGTAGTGAGGAAGAGAGAATGGATAAGTCGCATAAGTCCCACTTCTCCCCGCTACTTACTTATATTAACTAGAAAATTAAATAACACTTAAGTCTGTCAATGACTACCAAACCATAAATTCTTCTCAAGTGTCGTTGGTAGCTCAACTGCCTAACAGTCGGGCAGAAGTTAAAAACGCCTACACGTTAATTGTATAATATCTTATTGCCCTTACTACGAGTATAAACGATGTACTGAAGACGGAGGTCGCATGCTACGTAACTTGAACAAGTTCATCTACTTTTTTTTTAAATTCTGTGAATGTTAGAGATGAATTTAAATTCATCATACAAATAGGTAGGTTTGCCGAATTAAGGGACGAGCGCGGAAGAACGTCAGGGGGTGGGCCAGGAACGAGCATTTACCCCATCAAACAATGATCGCTGGCCTCAACTGGCGCTGTGGATAAGAGTAACAGTAACACAGTGGGTGGTACTAGGCTTGCATAGGTGTGGAAGCTGACGCACAGTACATGACAATGCTAACTCTTACGAGGGGATACATCTGCTGCGTAGCCATAGTAGACTGGATTTGGTTTTCTTATAGAGGTAGGGCCTGGGCAGAGTAGAGCTGCTGGCAGAAAGCTTAAAGAGAGCCAGCCGACCGTCGAGGAGTCATTGAAGCGGCATACGGAGCAGCAGAATGAGAGGTAGCGGGAAAATTTTTCTTCTTGGACATAATTGAGTGAGCAAAGCTTTTAAGTCGGAACTGAAACGAAGAAAGCGAAGAATTTATATGAAAAACTGTACTCCACGGAGGCGTCTAGAACTCAAGTAACATCCAGGGCTACTACTCCATAACGTTTATTTTTCAAGGTAAGGAAGGCCAAAGCGCACTAAAAAGGAGCAAAGAGAGTAAGCGGTGAAATTGAATTCGAGCAAAAGAATTACTGGTGAATGAGACCAGCGTGACCGTATTGAACGAAGAAAGAATGATAAACCACATGAGTTCTGAGTAACACCTAACGACAGTCAAGTATCTGAATAGTTGAGCTGGGATGAGCACGACTGACTGGTCTGCAGGGAGACACCAAAAGCTTTGAGAACAGTGGCAGTTGCCGTGGCCACAAGTTGGGCTTACTAGGGAGCCTGCACAGCGCCCCCGGCTGTATCGCTAGTACCCATTGCCTCACCCATGGGGGTTCTATCCCCACCTGACACGGACAGCTTCATGCACCGACACACTCGGCCACTGTTCGGTGAGCAGGAGACGATGAATGTCTGATTTCTGAGACAAACTGGCCTAGAGGAGGTGGCAAAGTGAGGGACGAGAATTAATATAAGGGGGGGGGGGAGGTTTACACTGAACTATTGAGAAAGTCAGCCCATGACAATGTGCGTGTTTGGTACTGGAAATAGACACGTTAAGTTTTAGCAGGACTTCGAATATTAAACGAGAAGTTGATTGACAGTTTGCCATGGCAATAAGATCACAAGGATGCCTGGGGTCAGAGCAGAATCGTCATTCGGGCGGAGGACAGTGACAGCTTGGGTCAGTGGCTCAAGGTCAGTTGCCGAATACAACCAACGCCGCTGAAGTATGAAATCAGATTACATTTGATGACAATTGAATCGAACTATTTGATAGAGGGATGAAATGAACGGAATGCACATGGAGTAGCGCGATACGACGAACCAGACATTTTCGTAAATTTCGTACCGAGGTTAATTCCATTTCCTAACCATTTCTACTATATTTCCAAGTCGTACACGGCAGATACGAAGAGCCGCTGCTGCTGACAACAAACCCGACAGAATTCGCGAGCCTTTCGATCCGCTCAGGAAACGTATAATCGGTCGCACCTCCAGCTCCATGCAACGTTACCACGGCCTTGCGAATGGCGTTAGGGAGCGGAGGTGGCAGTTGAGCGAAGCGGAAACTGCGCCGAAACCTCGCTCGGTTTGAAGTCGGAAAAAAGTAAATGAGCAACACTTATTTCTGGTCAGCGGACACCTTCGTCCGTGAAGTTTGACTCATCGACCAAACTATGACGCGCAAGTGAAGTCATTCCGACGTTATTAGTTCGAACAATTTTCGTTTAATGTTGTTTTGAAGACAATTACAGGACGTGCGACGGATGATAGTTCACTAAGCGAGGATTTGTGAAGTTGGTGGAACACACAAAGAAGTTGATGGATCACGGGAATAATTCACTCGGCCGGATCAACAGAGAACAGTTTTTTTGAACTTTGTGGATTAGAACGGTTTATCAGCTGTAGAGTTTTATATCAGCAACTGTTCTAACAAACTGCAATCGTACAGTTTAAGTACTGAACATGGGGGGGGGGGGGGCAAAAAAAAAGCCGTCGGTACGAAAACAAGAGAAGGCAAAAATCGGTTTCTGGTCTTCAGTTTGTTTAGCCCGCCATACGTTTTGCCCTCGGAGTCAGAAAGGATTTCCGGCTTTCTCTTTTTCTCTCCCTTCAGTCGACCGAACGGCTTGAAATTGGAAAATACCTGGGAACACGTCAACCGGAATAAAACTCCCGCCAGGCATCCCCTCCGCCGACGGCCCTGCCATACCGAACCATCGCCTTTCAAACGGCCAGAGGTTTTACCTCTCGTCTCTGCGCCGAACTGCACGTGAATCCTAGTCGGCGGGGATCTGACGATATCGAAACGGCCTGAATCGTCGTTTGAGCCGCGAGGGTGTTTCCGGAAACACACGGGAGGGGGGGGGGGAGACTGAACGAGGATTGAGTGATGGTGATGCGCGATGGGGTGAGGATATGTTGGAAGTTCGTATCATTGACCCTCGAATACAGTTACGGCCGAATGAACATATTTCCTTATGCATGGACAACGTAAAAAGAGAGCTCAAACAAGACACCTCCAGAGAAAAGGTAATTTCTGGTGAACGTTTTTACTACCCCTGGGAAGTAACAATAAATCGTTATCGGCGGTTTATTGATTTTCGATTAGAAGGCTTTCAAGTCCGTAAAAACGGTTGGCCTAACTGAAAACGATATTGAGAGACTTCGGCCGAACCAAATCAGTTACGTTTGGTATTTTGCTCGCCGGCGGATTGAACCTCGGACTACACCAAAGATTGAGATTACTTTAATGATGAAAACATATGTTCTCCTTTTCTAGACGAACTTTGTCGAGTTCCCTCCAGATCATTACGTGTTGAAGCCCACTGACACCGAAAAACACTATTTGAGGAACAGTCTGTGTGTGTGTATGCGAACGCGATTGACAGGAAACGACTAAACCAAACCAGGTCAAACGTAGTGTGGTGACTCCATAGATCACAGATGATCATTCGGCGTCGTTGTTAGGGAATGTTGTTGTCAAGTTCAGTTGTAAAATTGAGTTGAGGCTTGTTATCACGAGAATACATCTTAAATTGTTGTTAAGTTAACCGTTATTCTTACATTTTGGGGGCCCGTCCGGGATTCATCTACTGTCTTATCACACAAGAACTATGCCACGTACATCTACAATACCATCAGTACGAACCATGAGTACAAGGAATCGACCATTGACAGTTGACACGTCAGTGTGTCCAACAACACTCGATGCACCGAGCTCCGCAGAAGGACCTGAATCGCCCTTCTTCCTTCAACAGCCAACAATTGGAGCAACGAATAACTGAACTGGAGTCTACCTTGAAATGATTCGCGAGCAACTCACTGCTTTAGTCTCTGTTACGCAATGTACAAGACCACTTGCACTACCAATCGACCAAGAAACAGATCGCACTGATGCAGTCGTTGCGTACGAGGTAAGTTTGATGCTGTACGATGGTACATTACCTTGGGAAGAGTTTGAAATCCACGCTCAAGTGACAGCACAGGCAAATGGATGGAATGAAGTCAGGCTAGGATTTAAGTTGGCTAGTGTGTTAAGAGGCCCAGCATTGTCAATATTAGCTGATCTCACTCCATCTGAACGTGTCAACTATCGTTGCTTAAAAACCACATTAGCCAGTAGATTTGGATTACACAGCCATGCAACAAGATTGCAAGAGTTACTTTTGGCCAGACACCAAGAGGTTGGTGAAAGCTTCACCGAACTAGCGACGGATATTGAACATTTGGTGAGGGGGGCTTTTCCTGACGAGTCTAAGGAGTATAGGGATCGACATGCCGTGAGGGCATTTCTGAAAGCCATTAAGGACAGAAATCTTGCTCTTGCACTGACAATGTGTCTCCCTAAAACTCTCCAAGATGCTCTAGCGCGTGCCCAACTTATGGAAGTATTAGATCAACAGAGACCTACTGTCAGCCAAACTACAACAAGTGTTCGCTGCTGCAAGTGTAACGGCACAGATCTCATCAAAGCCAAATATCCTAATACTCAGCACTCGAAAAAACTAAATAAGGCTATGACAATGGACCCTGACCTGACCACAGACCACTGTGGTCCAATAATTCGAACCAAACAAGCTGGAACACATTCGCTTTTTGTTGAGATGAATGTCAAGGGACAATGGTGGGCACTTCTGTTGGACACGGGGGCCACAACGTCAATAATCCGCCCGGATATCGCTACGAAATTTAACCTCGAAGTATCGCCAGCTCCTTGGAAGACACTACTGACTGCAGGGGAAGAAAAATTAAAAGTTAGGGGGGAGTGTCACGTGCCTCTATCCATAAAGACACAGCTTATAAAGCACAGATTTTTGGTGGCTGACATACGAGACGAGGGGATTTTGGGACTAGATCTCCTTACTCGCTTACAAGCATACTTGGACATTCAGCGCGGTGTTCTAGTGGTACAAATACAGAACATCACAATTCCTCTTCTGAATAGAGAACAATGCATGCAGAGAGTGCTGCAAGCCGCGATCAAGGAACACGAAATTGAGTGGATCAATATGGCGATCAAGCGTCCGCTCTTCAAGAAGGTTCAAGCAGAGTGTGATATGGCTAAGACTTTACTGTTCAAGTACCGCCACATCTTTGCTTACAATGGGCTACCTTTGGGACGCACCAATGTAATTAAACACGCAATTGATACTGGTATAACCCATCCTATCAAACAAGCCCCTCGACCAATTCCATTTAGGAGACAGGAAGAAGTAGACAGATTGCTAAAGGACATGATAAGACCAAGGTATTATCGAACCCTCAAAGAGCCCCTGGGCTTCTCAATTGTTTTGGTCCCCAAGAAGGATGGAACCATGCGCTTCTGCGTGGACTATAGGCGACTCAATGCCGTTACAAAGAAAGATTCCTACGCTCTTCCAAGCATACAAACGTTGTTGGACACCTTGAGTGGAGCGAGTTGGTTCTGTACATTGGATCTCAAGAGTGGATACTGGCAGGTGGCTCTGCAAAGAAGACGATAAAGAAAAAACGGCGTTCACACTTTACCAAGAGGGTTATGGCAATTCAGGTTTTACCCTTCGGACTCTGCAATGCTCCAGCTACTTTTCAGCGCCTGATGGAAGCAGTTCTACCTTCAGGAGCTAGCATTGGTATACCTTGACGACATAATTGTCTTCGGTCCTGATTTCGCTACAGTGTTGAGTAAATTAGAAAGGTGTTCCTGCGACTGTCGAATGCAGGGTTGCAAGTCCGACCAGACAAATGCTTATTTTTACAAGAGAAACCCAGTACCTTGGTCACATAATCTCAGGCGATGGGGTACGTACAGATCCAAAAAGACTGAAGCTGTCATGACATGGCCCAGTCCCAACCTGTCAGAAACAAGTAAGATCTTTTCTCGGGATGTGCTCATACTACCGCCGTTTCATAAGAGTTTTCTGAACTTGCCCGTCCACTCACTAAACTGACTGAGGGAAAACGAAGCTTCCAATGGGACACTGCATGTGAAAAGAGTTTCGAGGCATTGAAAAAGGCCATGACGTCAACTTCTGTGCTACGATACCCAGACTTGCAAAAACCGTTCATCCTCGATTGTGACGCAAGTGAACATGCCATTGGAGCAGTTCTTTCCCAGTATGACGAACAAGGCGAAAAAGTGATCGCATACTTCAGTCGGACTTTGAGCAGATCTGAAACGAACTACTGTGCTACACGTCGTGAGCTACTAGCAGTACTGCGGAGCGTAGAACATTTTCATCAATATCTGTATGGCGCTCCTTTCACCCTTCGCACTGATCACGCATCATTAACCTGGTTGACATCTTTTCGTAATCCCGAAGGCCAACTAGCTCGTTGGATCGAAATTTTGCAATCTTACACGTTCTCCATTGAACATCGTAGAGGCACACAACATCTAAATGCTGACGGGCTCTCACGTAGACCATGTGCTGATCATTGTGAATTTTGCAAGAGGAGAGAGAAACAAGACGAAAAAGCAAGCATTCAAGCAATACAACTCCGTCCAGCAGAGGAAGATAAGCATCAGACAGAAGATGAAAATATTCAGTGGGTTTTGCAGAGCCTTTTGGAGGGTCGCAGACCAAACCAAGAACAGTTCCCAACACTCCCCCCAGGAATCCGCCAACTTTTAGCCAGATGGGATTCTCTGGAAGTTCACAATGACGAACTGTTCCATCGTTGGGACGAGAACACAGGGAGAAACAGACTTCAATGGGTAGTACCCACAGCTTTCGTTCCAGAAGTGTTGCGACAGTGCCATAGTAATCCAACAGGAGGACATTTTGGCTACTGGAAGACTATTGGAAAAGTACGTCAAAGGTATTTCTGGCCTGGAATGTCAGAGATGTACGAGCGTGGTGTCAGACATGCCAGCAGTGCGCACGAGTGAAAGGCCCAGCACGTAAACACACTGCCCCTCTGCAACAGTACATCGTAGCAGCGCCATTTGATCGTGTGGGGGTCGACATCCTGGGTCCGTTCCCAATTTCTAAGAGGGTAACAAATACGTACTAGTAGCAGTGGATTATTTCACGAAATGGCCAGAAGCTATTGCTTTGCCAAATCAGGAAGTAGAAACCACAGCCAGGGCTCTGGTGGATCACGTCTTCAGCCGAAATGGTGTTCCTGAGGAAATCCATACGGATCAAAGGGAGAAATTTTGAAGCTCAGCTATTGAAGAAGTAAGCAAGTTGATGGGTTTCCGACGAACGACAACTCCTTTACACCCGCAATCAGGAGGATTAGTTGAGGCTCAACCGGACCTAACCAAATTTCTGGCCATATTCGTTAATGATAATCAGAAAGATTGGGATGAAGCTCCCACTATTTCTGCTCGCCTATCGCTCTGCCCCCACGCAACAACAGGATTTTCACCTGCCCAACTCATGTTCGGTAGAGACTTGAACTTGCCTGACACCTTATTCCGAAAACCACCAGAAGAAATAGATGAACTGTCTACGCCTATGCCTTTTGGCTAAGAAAGCTATGCAGCGTATTCACAACGTGGCACTGGTTCAGTCGGGCTTCAAGATTCGGGCACAAAAAGGAAGTTCATAATAGAAAACGAAGAGACCGGCATTTGAAGAAGGTGATTGGGTGTGGGTACATGACCCCCAAACGAGTTCAAGGAAAAATGTCCCCAAACTACAACCACAATGGACAGGGCCATGGGTCGTTATAGAGAAGAAAAATGATGTTCTTTTTCGTGTTCGAATGGGACGAAAATCGCGCCTCCTACACGCCAACCGACTCAACCATGCAGACGTACGGCCCGGGGGCGGGCCAGAAGATGTCGAGGGGAGTAGTGTGGTGACTCCATAGATCACAGATGATCATTCGGCGTCGTTGTTAGGGAATGTTGTTGTCAAGTTCAGTTGTAAAATTGAGTTGAGGCTTGTTATCACGAGAATACATCTTAAATTGTTGTTAAGTTAACCGTTATTCTTACAGTATTATCTTGCCCTCAGGTTGCCACGACACCCCAAAATAAGGGCATGATCTGGTCAGAATCTGCTCAAATCTTACTATAGTTATCATAGCGATGAAACACTAAATTTTTTTTCGCAAAAACAGCAGCAACGATTTTGATTAAATGTCTTTTATGGAAAGGTCCAAACGTGGAGGTGACAATAAAATTCTCATTTGTGGAAAAATCACGAAAGAAGCACAATGAAGCACATTGTTGATTTTCCTAATGAATTTCGCTCAAAAGGTAACGGAATTTAAAAAAAACCCCTGCAAATTATTACACAATGGTTTATTATTCTCATGAACAGCTTAACCTAGTATTACTGCCCCCCCCATCCCATTCGATTCAGCATCGAATACCAGTAAACCATACGAACCATGATCTGACTATAATGGAACTACGGAAATTAAAAATATTCCCCCCTCGCCAGACGCCCGTAAACGTCTGATCCCATGAAGGGGTGGGACGAGGGCTTCCAGCGAACCCTCCCATGGCAGGACCTTGCGAGTCCAAAGGGCGCTGCGAGTCGAGCGGGCCTTGAAAACGATACGAAACACGGCTTATTGGCGATTATACTGCGTTTCCTTAATTTTTTTAACCATTTTTTGCCCATAACAACCATGGGGTTCGTCCGATCGGATTGCCGAGATGGCGGGCACAACTAGATACCAAATGGGATTTTTGTGCGAAAGAACGAATTTTTTAGACCACGTTAAAGGCACAAAACGGCCCGGATGGCGGACGGGGGACGAGGGACGGTGGATGGTGCCGGGGGACGAGGGACGGTGGATGGGGGACGGTGGACGGGGACGGGGGACGGCGGACGGGAATTACAGATTTGGAATCCCCATGTCTCGAAACGTAAAGTATGAAATTTTGAGGGGGGGTTGTAAAGGATTTTTCGTGGCCCAAAACATAGGGTTAATATTCAGAATGAATAATAAACCCATAGGGTGATAGTCCAACCAAGTACCTATACGATGGTAGTGTGATAACGCTCGTAAGATATACAGGGGTTACTGCAGAAATTCCGGAACTTCAACCCCCGTCGTTTCACTTACTACCAGCTCTATCAGTTTTAACACGATAACTTTGAAACCGTGATCGTAACGTTTTTTTTTTTTTATTAAAAAAAATTGTGTCTACAGCATCATTAATCCTCTGCGTACTGATTGCTCAGCGCCGCAATAAATTGCTCAGCTATATGCAGCTCCTTTGTACCACCGTGGAGTTAGGTATGTTCGACCCAGTTCAAATGAATTGAATTCGTAGCGAAAGCCATGAAAAACCAGTGAATTCACGTAGAGCTAGGGAAAGTTATGTGATGGCATTGAATGAAATTGCTTTGCGTGGACAGCTTCAACCAACGTCACGATGATACAACATTTTCATCAGAGAGAAAATTACGAGAGCAACGCAAATATTTCGACGAAAAGCGTTTTTGATGCAGTTCTCGCCCCATAAATCCCTCTCACCTGACAATAGAGTTCCGACGAACCAATCGCGGTTGCTATCACTGAAGCCATATAACAATCATCCCCTTCACCTCATGCAACTGCGCTATTTGTTGTAAGAAATTCAAAAATGATCTCGCGGACGTTGTTTCCTTCACAGTCTTGACATTGAGTTCTAACTGAAAGGGTTGTGGTCCACTTTTTTACTTCCTTGGCCCTACGAGTTCGAAAAACGTCATGCGGGCGAACGATCTGGGTGCCTGTGCGAAAGAATCAGAAGTGACATCATCAAAACCGCTCAAATTTAACATCCAATTAGGAGCTTACCTTATACCTGCAAAAACGGAGTATGAGCAAAATCGATGCAGAACTATGTTTATCAAAGTGATCAAAACGCCATTTTTTTAATAAACAATTTTTACATTTTTGGTATAGAAAATACCACAAAATTATTGTCTGCAAGAAACTGACGATGTATATACAGCATTCTGACTGTCCCATAAGTAGGATATGCACCGCGCCCAAACGACATATTGTGCCAGTCCTAATTCTCACAGGTGAATTCCTAGCCTCCTGAAGAAAGCCAGGTAATTCCTGCAAGAGTTTTCATTGATATCCACAAAGGGAGAAATGGTACCAAACTCCAGAAGTCGCTCTTTCTCAAGTCTCCGCCACTGGCCCAGGGTAGGGAGTCTCTTCATCCGTGCCTCACCACCTACATCGAGGGGTGTCGATTATACCCATAACATACACGTGTTTGTTCATTTTGCTCTGAGATAAAGCGTTTGGAGTACCTTACTCCCACGCTGATGCATTCTTCTGGCACATTCTCTCATAGTCCTCCTGACTAGTGACAGAGACATCCTACAATGGGGAGGTGGCCCAGTAGGTACCGTAGACGAACCGCGTCTGGCCGGATGGTCCGCCCTCTTATTTCCAATGATCCCCTTATGGCCAGGAATCCAATGCACATCAACTCTATTCGCGTTTGCTAAGGAGTTAAGCCACATCTTGCACTCTCGCACCAATTTTGACGTTGTGCAGTAGTTCATCAGCGCCTTGATTGCCCCAGCGATAATATCATAGATCTCTACTTTAAAACCGTTGCTGTGAAGTCTAGAGCAATGTGCGTCCTAATCCTTCCGGAGCCACTCATCCACACCCCTGAGCTTGGAGCTTGTGCCCTCCGGAGTTTTCGATCCATCTGTGTAGATGTTGATGCATTAGGAGGCCGAAACTGACGAATGTGGCTGTTCCATAGGCCTCCCACTGGTCGCGCATTGTATTTCCTATCGAACTGTTTAAAACAGCACAGTTAATTACCAAACGTTTCGAGTTAAGCGCATTTTTATTCTCCTAAACCCCGCTCATACTAGCTCTCTCAGAAAATTCAGGATGGTAGTCTAATAACGTGGCAATACTATGAGAGTTTTACGCTCGTAAGATAATTAGGAGGAACCCCAGAAATTTCACGATGTTTTGTGAAAGGTCGACATTCTCATCTGTGGACTGATTGTTTATCGGTCGGATGAGTGGGAGCAGTTAAATGAATTCCTTAGAACCTTTGCAGAACGCTTAGCTAAGTTTTAATGAAGTTCACGTAAATTGAACGAAAATGAGTCCCGCAAAGATGACAAATGTTTTGCTGCGTAATTCCGACACTGTAGACACAAACGTTTCCAAACATGTCAACTTAACAGTCTCATCAATTGACTATTTGTTGGATATTCAATGGAAGCCGTGGGAGAAAAAGCAGGGGTGCAATAAATTTCGAAAGTATTAGTGTCTGGCCGGATATGTCTAACAAATCAAACGAAAGGCTGAATCTTATTGGGGGGGGGCTATGTTTTGTTGTTCACCACCTTTCCTTCGTATTTTTGAAGTTGGAGGTGTTAACTAGTGAACTGCGAATTCCATACGTAGATCTCGCTCGAATCTCATTGGAGCCCCTCAAATTGGGGATGTTAACTCCGGCAGCGCGGGCAAACCAGTCGTGCACACAGTGACAAAGAGTTTCTTGGAGCCCTCCTTACGGTGGCTTGACGCGGTTTCATAATGTAATGCCGTCTAATGTTGGGGGTAAATATGAGCAATTCTTAACATTATCGTGATTCCGACTGTAAGGGAAAGCCCTCCTCTCCGACGAGAGATAAAGTTATCTTGTGGATGTGGCAACGCACCAGCGCTTGCAGATAGCGGGCCTTCCCTCCGCCGCCGCTAATGTTCACAACGTCCGGACTAGCGGTTTGCTTGTTTTTGAATAGTCGTTTTAGAGGGGCTTAATACCTCGACGAAATTCCACTTCCCGCTACGTTGGCGTGAATTATATCCCCCCGAACCCCTCTACCTCGCCACGCTCCTCCATCGCCTCTTACGAACGCGCTGCCAGGGGTGTAAATATCCATAAAACGTCCCTTAGGCCCCGTTTTGGAACTGTAATATCTGCTCCCTTGGTTTCTCCGAGCGACTCGACGATTCGATCCAATCTAACGAGTTATTCACTTCACTCCGCCTTTGTGTAACAGGATGGGTAAATTGACCGCTATTATTCTTTTATTCGATCTTCTAGGCTGCGGGAGGTTTAACGGCCGTCTTTGCTCCTCCTGGCTGTCGGTTGAAACTGGGAATTTCCTCCGCCAACGCGGGTCGTCCATCTTAGGCTTTGGTCCTGCCCTGACGTCGTGAAGCCATGAATAAACCCAAAAGAAAGGAGTACTCTTATCAGCCCCAGGCTCGAACCAGACCTATTCTGTACCCTCAGCTCCCTCTATCGTAAGACCTATAAGAGGAACATCCAGTCATGCAATAACGATATTGCTCCAAATATAATTGAAACGTACTGTTTAATTCGTAATTAAACGAAGACTAAATTAACCAAACTGAGTCGACGGAGTGTGCGACATCGGTCATGGCCAGAGTGACTGGGATACCACTGGTGTTATTCAGAACGTGGCGCACGTAACACATCTGACAATTGATGTTTCTGGGGAGTTTATTGCAGCACTTTATGCAACGCGAGGAGAATTGACGATTTCGATTGGAGGTACAACACAGTGACCTCAGACACAGTGATTAGTCAATATAAAAACATAATTCATAACTTTTTCAGTGGTACTTCATCCCATCATGGGTATCTGTCCAACACAGCGAAGACAACCGGGCCAAAGAAAGCCCCCACTTTTCGGTAAAAGGGGTCTTCTCAATAATTGCTGTTGAGGTTTCCAGCCTTCTCAGAGAACATTTGACGTTATGATTAAGAATGGTGTTCTCTTGGAGTCCTCAAGGCTTATACCAAGTGATATCGATCTATTGCACATAGGGTAGTGTGAGCAACTAACAACGAACACAGGGTGTGCAAGGAACCGCTGCACCAAGGCACCAGCCAACCCCTGGAACTAAAACGTACCTGCAAACGAGCACCTGTGTGGACCTTTATAGCCCTCGCTTCTATAAACTATGTAAACACCCTTTTGTTAGTCCAGAGGCAACAGTTGACATTCCTCAGGCTAAATCACAGGAGCTATCAAAGCGTGGGCTGGCTCATCAACCGCCAAAGATGTACAAGTAGCACATTACTCGAAGGGCGTGCTCGTAGCAACTAGTTAACCGAGAAGCTATCCAGCCTAAAATGCTAGGTACTCAAAAAAAAAAGTCCCACCCCAGCTTCCCTTTCCTATGCTTCCACGAGGGCGGCGTAAAGGCGTCCCAAAAGGTTGGGAATCTCTGGGACTGCGAGGAAGGGAGACCTTAAACACAACGTAACGGGGTGGTCGCAATAAGGTGGATTCTGTGATTGAAATATCTACCAACCCCTTTTCCTGAATGTTGGCATTTTCAGGAGAGGGTTGGAGTGGCAGCTCTTAAAGTTGTGAGCAGACGTTGAGGCAACATTTGAGAAGCCTAGTTTGCCAAACTCTACAGAAGTCGTATTTGTGTGAGTACAGCATTATAACCATAAAATGCAGAAGTGACCCATTGACTGGTGATAGTTGAGGAATATACACAGGAGACAATAAATACTTCCACCAGATCAATGAACCAGTAATCCATGTAAATCAATCCTTTACCAATATCCACGTGAAATTTCCAAAAATGCGATAGTTCAGTTTCTGAATTTGGAATATTGGAATGTGAACAAAAAGAAGAGCAAGACGCAAAAATTAAAAAGAATACACACAACCGCTATGTTTCACGGACCTTCCACGTCAATCCGGGCTCAGGTAGTCAGATATGAATTCAACTTTGGTCTCCTTTTGACAGATGTGGCTAGTTGGTGGGTATGAGATGTTAATGTTAATTTCGTACACAGTTAAATAAGGGTTGTACAGGATTCGTGAGCCGACTGTAAATGGAGCCTACTCTACTGCTAATAGACCTTGATTCTCACTTCCAATTATACAATAGGGTACATCACTGAGAACAGCTTGTTCAGGACACTAAAGGAGAATTGTGACAGCTTATTACGCGTGTGAGCGTCCAAATCCATCTTGCACCTCCTTTCCTTCCAATAGATGTTGTTTCCTCTCAGACAGTTCCAACAAGTCCAACACAAAATGCTGCAGGCGCACGCGCATTCAAATTTGTCTCGAATCTCCTCACTTCCTGATGGCGAACTTCAACCTGACGTTGTTAGCCCTTACAAGAATCGCGAGGAAGGCGCGAGCATTTAGGCGAACGAGCGGGTGCTAATCACTACGCAACACTACTTAAAGAAAGCTGGAGAACATATTGACGGCACCGGGAAAGGCATTTGGCTGAGGTATTAAAGGATTGTACCAATTTAAAAGCTTACACAGATCACCGTGGAGAGCAGACACAAGTTTCTGTGCTCATCGATCGAACATGGTTTCCAAAGGGGAATACAATTGTTTATCCAATTTCGTCTCCTACGCAATGATTAAAGGAGCTGCAAAGGGGTGGATGTTTCCCCTCAATCACCTCTAACAAAGGAGTTGTGGATCAGCAAAATCCTTTTTATAATAGAAAAGGAGTTTTGATGGAGGTCGAAAAGGATGATAGTGGGAGAGGAGGCGGAGAGTTAAAGCTAACCTCAGGGTAATTACGGGGCGTGCAGGATTGAAGAGGGAATGAAGGGAGCAAAGGCTTTCGTCCTTCCAGCTCTAGGAGAATAATTAGGTTCCAATCCGCAGAATAAACTTGCAAGAAGGCTCAACTCAGCCGAACTCGCTTCCTCTTCCTTAACGCCCTCGCCGCTCAATTCCCACAATTCCCGTCCACAATAAATTCATAAAACAATAAACCCATTGTGAACGACAACCAATAAAAGCGTTGGAATGAAAAGAAAAGGCCCGTTCCGTCGCTGTCAATGCTCCCAAACTACCGGGGAATTATCTGACAATAGGGAATATGACTGCGCCACCAAGATTCCGGGGGCCCTAATTGATTTCGAGGCGACAAAGCCGCTCAAAGGGCTCTTAAGCCTATAGAAACATCTTGGTGGAGGAATACGGGAGGAAAGAGAAATGAAAAGTTCACTGTAAATCTTGATGAAAGGAGGAACGATAAGAAAACGAATCTATAAGTGAGGCACGCGTTACATGGACGTCTTGTGAGCTGGAGCACAGAGCTCCTCATAGGAACTAATCACCAAGGACGTACTCTTCTCAATTGTAAGTCATTTCAAACCTACTCAACCACGTATTCATCATAATAGCACCCCTGCAGAAACGAAATCTACTACGAATTTTCATTTGACGCCATTACATCAAGTTATTTTCATACTTCATTTCAGAATTAAAAAATTATCCCAAAAATTCAAGCTGTGTTCCAGACAGTCTGATGGAATCTTACTAACATTTTGAGTGATGACGGACATGGCCCTATAGGTACAGTAGACGAACCCAGTCTGGCCAGATGTTCCTCCCTCTCGTTTCCAGTGATCCATTTATGCCCAGGAATTCAGTCTGTTACAGTTTCTAAAGAGTTGAGCCACATCCTGCCACTCCCTCGCCAGTTTTGACGTTGTGCAGTAGCTCTTCAGCGCCTTGAAAGACGCTTGAGTACCAGTCATTATGTTGATAGTTCTCAGGGCAACGCACGTCTCACTCCTCCTAGAGCCACTTCGCACGCAGGAGCCAGTAAGATACCATAAGAAGGTCGAAATTGACTACTTTCGCTGTTCTACAGGCCTCGCTCCAGGCTGGTTACACTTTTTATTTTATTTTGAACTCGTACCCACGCACCATCATGTCAGTGATCATGCCAAGCTACGTAAAGCT
Organism: Pachypeltis micranthus; assembly: GCA_020466155.1. Lineage (NCBI taxonomy): Eukaryota > Metazoa > Arthropoda > Insecta > Hemiptera > Miridae > Pachypeltis > Pachypeltis micranthus. The sequence continues at coordinate 18,414,273 of CM035769.1, forward strand.
CTATTCCTGAGTAGTAGCCTGCGGCACCTTAGTTAATCCAAACATAGTGCAGCCTCTCTCTCTCTCTCTCTCTCTCTTGACAAATATATCAAGGGGAAGAAGGTCAAACCGTGGTACTTCGGCCAGGCTGCTACATTCTCTCTGATGGCAGCTCTGTCCCACTATTCAAGATGATTGGTCTCACGACGGCCTCATAAAACCAGCAGGCCTAGTCTCTAAATCCCATTTCTTCCCCCAATTTGAACATTTCATTTCCGGAATCGTCAATCGTCAAACGATACAGTACGATTCAGTTCTTTTCCCGCATTTTTCGGCTAAATTAAAAACAAATTACAGGTCGATACCTCCATTAATCGCGTTATAACGTCAACTGAAGAACGAACGATAAATATTGATGAGTAAAGAGAAAGCCGCTAGCGCTCGGTCTTTCGTAGCTTTTAACAATTCAACATCACTTATTTTCCGATACATTTATAAATTTATTTAAACCTACGTAGAATAATTTTATTATCTATCAGATGACGATAAAAACACCCCTGGCAAAAATGTTTAAATAAATATTCTCTTCCCACGACACACACAATTAGCGTAATTAGTCGCTCTAGTTACTTTTGACGTCCAAGCGAGAGGAAGCGCAGAAAAACTCGAGCACTCAGATGAGTTATTGACGACATAATAATTCTCGGTATAAATGACTCACTTGTTTAGCCTTCAACGAGATTGAGATCGGCTTACCTGGAAACAAAAAATAAACGTTATTACGGACGGCTCGCTGATAACGCTAAGTCAAAAATAACAAGAATAACGTTGGTCACACTACTCCTCCAAATTAATCTTAATTTAACACGTAACGTTATTGCACGGTGTAGTCACCAAGACCGAAACCCGGATTTATTTTTTTCTAGAACCGTCGCAGATTTTGATTTGGCCTAGTTGAGCCAAAATTTGACGTCAGCAAGAAATGGCTGACACAACAACAGGGTGCGGGTGCGCTTGAATCGCACGAAGAGCCTTCTGCAATATATTTTTCCTGAAGCTTAGAAGAGTATAGGAAACGGAACGTGAAGATGCGCACAAATCGATCGAAGAAGTTGTGTTTGTTCCCAAAACGTAGTCGAAGAGAATAAACGTTCTGAGGCGCCTATGTTCAGTTTAAAGATCTGTCAGGTTCATAATAACTGAACTTAGTCCCATATTTCACGTGCTGGTTGTAAATGGCCTTTGATAGCACAAGAGTAGTTGCATTGAATGATGTCAAAAACTACCCTGGAAAGCTCAGATACTCAAGTGCTGATTCTGCAATTTCGACGTCAAATGCTGTTCCAACCGAATCCGCCAACATCTCCTCACTTCCCAACCTTTTCTCGTTGCTCTCAGCCTGTGTTCCTCTCCCGAAACAAAAAAAACGGGAAGCAGAAGAAAGTAGGAGTGCTTCACCAATTCCCCCCAACCGATTGTGACTCCTCCTTCCAATATACTCCCACATCATCACAGCGTCATCTGGCAGTGTTAACTCCTTTGTCCACAACTCCCTTGTAATTTCTGAGTGAAGTCAGTGGTGATTATTGAGTATTTCTGTGGACTGAATCTGTAACAAAAAGTTGCAGTTCCAAATGATTATTCATTCAATTTCTGAACCTGTTTTCCCTCCCAGAACACAATTTTTTTATAACACCAGTTCCAGCTTACGTTATTACAATTTTAATTTGGTAATTCAATTTAATTGTCTTCTTATTCAATAAAAAATTGAGCTATTCGTTGATTTTCCAATCACACTTATCATGTTTCTCAAATCAGTAAAACTAGGTTAGTTTTTGGTTAATTTGCATTAAAAAATGCAATGCCCGTACTTTGCTCAAGTGTGGGCATAAAAATTGAAATATGGAAATCCCCAAGCACGCCACAGCCCCCTGCCAAGATGACCATAAGCCTGGTTGGGGGAGGTGTCCTTCCATAAACTCCTTCAGGTATCGCCACGAGTTCTTCCCTGTTCGAGACTGGCCTAATCAACAGGATGCAAGAGCTGAGCTCCAGTTATCCAATCTGCCCGCCCCAAGTGGCGATAGAAACAGCGGACTCTGGTTCGATCTTCGACCAAACACCCTCCCCCCCACTCCTCCCCCAAACACAGGGAGGTGTGGCAATGGGGCCGCGTAGGAGAGTTGGGAAATGGGTTCTACTGTTGGCCACAGCAACAACCTTCCTGCAGATCCGGCTATTCAATTTGTCAGGAGGACGTTGGAGAGGGACAAGAGCAGGAAGGCAGCAGACGTATTTTACCAGACTGTGCTACGACAAGAGAGAATAAGATTCAGATGAGCAATGGCTTCTGGATCCTCTACAAGCTATGCCGATGCTGCGAAGACCATTAAAAGGTTGGGGTAGCACATCGAAAATTGTGGTTAAATAAGCGGACATTACTGACTAAGGCACTAAATTTAGCAATGGTCACATGTTCCATGAGCAGCAGAGAGTGAGTAATAACGTACTACATCGAGTAATTAGCATGTCATGTCGAATATACAGAAATTGGCACGTAAGGTGCTACGTCCAGCTATCACAACGCAAAGTTTGAGGGCAATACGACTGATAAGTAACTAGAAATGTTCTACAACCAAGCAATCTGGCAAGCTCTATTTCACGGATCGGTAATATTTTGACAACGGAATGAGTTACCATTGAACAGGATGTTTTCCTGGGGTTTTCTTATTCGACCCACAGTTTTCCCTGAGGGGATGTTAAGGAGAAGGACGGGATTAAGTTGGCGGAAGGGATATGAATGGGGAGGGGAGGGGAAGAAGATACTCATCAATTTTCCGAGCGAATGAAATTCAACCCACAGAATCTTCGACTAACGAACCTCCAAGAGAAGCCCGAAAAGCGGTAATTAATGAAAAACAAACAACCCCGGAGGAGTTTTGCCAAGAGAATTTGCCGATCATTCGATAATATCGACTCAAAGCCCCAGAAAACATCAGATAGCTGGTACGACGGGGTGAGGGTGACGGAGGGAAGGAGAGAGAGAGAGAGAGAAAGAGGGAGAGGACGACTGGCATTGGCTTTGCCCAGGGAAGACCCCCGTCAAGTTTTTCCTTCAAACCTTTTCCCCCGGAGCCGAACACAACGTGGTTACGCGGACGATGGGCAATTCGTGAGGAGGTTAACGGTCGAGAGGAAGCGCGGAAGGTTGGAAGAAGCGGAGAAAGGTTGATTTGTGGAGGGAGAAAATGTTATCGGATGACTGGGAAAGGGTCAGGTCCGGTAATGGTGCGGGTATTTTCTGGCGGGTGCGGTGGCTGGTTGATTGGGAAACCCGCCGGAATACTGATGTCTGGCTACGTGCTCAGTCTTCTAAAATGTCGAGCCGAAGGCGAACTGAAAAGAGAATAGGGATATGAAGAGAGTTGCCTCTTCACAATCCCATGGATCGTCGAGTGTCGAAGCTCCCATGTGTCTTTCTATCAGTTTATATTCGACGTCCATCGAAAATTTGAAAGGAAGGGGTTGAAATGAAAAATTTTTTTAAAAAGAGTGAAACCCGAACAGTGGTGGCTCATCACTGCTCAACTTTCACGGCCAACACGCGACCGTGTCCTCCTATCCTCGCAATTGAGCATCAGCAGACATTGTCGTTTCCAGTAAAAAGACCACGTTAATTTCAGTTGGTTTTGGCCCGACTTAGCTCATAACATCATTTGGCGAACACCCTAATCCCATTAGTAGGCTCAATCCCTCAACTTACATCAGCGAGGTTAAGAGAGCTTGGACGAGGGGGTGCAACACAACTAAGAAATGTTATCGCAATGTTGACACATCCATTAGTTTCATTGATTTGGGAGTCTCTAACTCATCAACTGCTTCGTGGTCCATAAACGTTCTTTTGAATGGAGATAACGCCCAAAATGCCGAAACTACGCTCTTTTCGAGAACGTTCAATTTTCCAATAAGCGCATACATTTAAATTTTCGAATGTCACTAAGACCGTATTAGCAGGGATGATGGACAGTCCCATCTCCCTGCACCACGAGTACACTATCTGCAGAGCTGCCGTCATCAGGTCAGACAGCACACATAGCACACTGCCGTGAATGAGTACAGCAACACCTTCCACGTATCCTTGAGCGCCGCATTCAATCATAAGAAGAGAGCCCATTATCACCAGGTCTCATATGTGGGTTAATTGGGAGTTATCTTCAGGTTTTCACGTTTCAAGAGATGCTTAGTCCAAAAACACCACTAGAGATGGTCTGCGGATGGAACTGAATCGGCTCAAATTTGATACTTGTTTGGAAGACTAATGTGGAATTCGAATAAGAGCACGAGCTGAATCGCTTCCAGACTAACCATAGTTCATTGTGGCGAAATTTTTTTTGTCAAAAACACCATCAACGATTTTGACCAAAATGTTTGTATAGGTACTCCCAAGTTACACCACAATACCATAAAGCTTTCATACGTGAGAAAATGTCAAGAGCAGCCCAATTAAGTATCAAAAATACTGAGGCGGAAGTTTAATACGATTATCAAGAGCAATCTCAGAAGTGCCAAAAACCAAACTATTATTGAATATTTCCGCAGCTCGTCTTCAATAATTTTCGAATGGAGGACACTCTCAGGGTGACAGTTCCGTTAGTTGACGGTACGTTGATTCGTTAATTAAAATGGTTGCGATAAGAAAAAAAAGACTCTACACAGGGATAGTAAGACCCTGTGTCACACACGCCTTCACTGCGCGGTGGAGGGCAGCAAATCGTCTGGCAGTTCAGTGGAAACTGCAGAGACTTCAGCGATAGACTTGCATTGCTATTGACGTGCTGCCATATAAGTCCTTTTGAACATCGCACCTCTCCGCATATACATTCAAAGGGACCGCATAGGTTGGAGCGGTAAGGCTTCTGCAGACACGTAATGTTTCCAGCAGGGCTAAGGGAAGCCTGCAAGGAACGATTAGGCAGCTTACGACGGCAGGCTACTGACGTTATGCCAGAGCGAAAAAACATTCAGTCGTCATTCGGTGGCAGCATTCACGAGAACGGTGGGAGAGAGGGCCGTTCCAGACTGAGGTGGATGCACTGCTATGGGTACACTGATGGGACAGAGCTGGGCACGGCATTGTAGAACCCGATTTCAGTCTTGCTCAGCCGCTGAGAGAGTACGCCACGATATATCCAGTGGAAATTCGAGCCATAAAGACCTACCTAGAAGAGATCCTGATAAAAGGACTGAAGATTAAGCAAATCTACATATTCTCAGACAGCCAGGCTATTGGGCTCAAAACACACTGAACCGCTATTTGTGATGCCTGAGTTTCACATAGGAGTGACGAAAAATTACCTGAATCGGCCGGTAGTCCGATGGGAGAGACAATAAAATTGCCATTGGCGCCCGCCAGCCACGACTAAGACAAGGGAAAAGGCTCCTTACGCCTTCCTATTCAAGGGCGAAGGCAAAGCTAACGCTCTCCATACAGTATACAAGAGCCCTTCCTAGCTCACCTCAACAAGATGGGCAACTCCGATGCAGTTGAGTGCACATTGTGCAGTGAGCAGGACGAAACGGCAGAGCACACATACTATATGGCTGTCCGACTTTGGCAGCCAGGCGCTTCGAAGATTTCTCCCAGGGGTCCATCGAATCCCAAATTATATTGGAGTCTGCGACAAGGCCAGTATGTACGACGTCCTCCATTAAGTCAGCAAAATGCCCAGGTATGGTCGCAGTGACTAAAGGACTCGGTCGTCGCGTAAGCAGCAACAGCGCACTAAATTCTGGAACTCTTGGTGCTGCCAGCTCTTACGATTTTTATCAAACTAAGGGAATAGTTCTAGCGAACAGCTTTTGTTCAGTATAATAGTTTTCGTAGAACACGATCGCCTGTATTTAGCGCACCGTGGAATACACGGATGTTGACAAAAGTTGTGTGAAGCTTGTCAGTGTGTCGGTTTTTAGCTTATCGATGAGCTTTTACGGTGCGATAAACTGTGATAGTGATGCACCAGTGAGCTCCAGCTGTTACGCTCCATAGAATTCAGTCTAATGAAGCAATTACTGTTCAAAATGTCAATTCTGTAAGCGAAATCATAATGAAATCACTCATATTCCTCTACTTGAGAAATTTCCCGTCAGTCGACTAATGAATATCTCTATACACAGAGAAGCTAATTTCATTTAGCCCGTTGACGAGGACAATCCTGACGTCATGGCACACGTGTAGCGAATTACACGTGAAAAGGAACGAGCGGAGGAGTTGTGGGGGAAGGGTGGGGGATAGGCAATGCGGGTGCCCTCGTTCCATTGCGTCATCCAGGCTTCATAATCAGGCCGTCTTTGAAGACAAGTGGAACGAACTGCAGCATTTTGTTCGGGAGAGTCAAAAGGAGGCGTTAGCCTCGTCGTAATCTGACGATTTATCTGAACCACCAGAGAACAGAGGCTTCATTCCTAAACTGGTTGAGGAGTGGGAAGGGGACATACATCAACAGTCGCACCAAAAAAGGACCGCCGCCTAACTCACTGTTTACTAATTAAAGTTTGCCTATTTCGCAACCCCTTCCAAAACTGAGATCGCATTGACTGATTATAACTATATATACTCCCCGTTTTTTTTCCTAACGCAGGGCGTTTGACCCCATAAATAATGATTTATTTCTACGTGATAACAAACCGAACCTTACCACCACTCCACTTCCGATCACAACCACTTATGTCCAGTAGGCAATTAAAAACCCAATAAAACTATGGTTAGGTACACCCCTATCCTATAGGAAAACAGAATTCGCCCGAAGAGGCTTAATACTGACGGAAGAAATGTAGCGAAAAAAGGGGGCTTTTTGACAAAAGAAAGAGGTAAAGTTAAGGGTCAACCAATTAGCCGTGTCAACACCTCCGAACTAACCTCAAAAACTCAGTTTACACGAACAAGGCGAAACACTAACTTGAGCAGAAACAGGTAAGTTCCAGAATTTTTGGGGCTCCTGCTACTGATTCCGCGACCGTCGTTTGAAAACCGACTTGTTGATGATTTATGGAACTGTCGACACTATGTTTCCGTATCGAGCTAAGATTTGTGTCGACAGATGAGCAACTATAGTAGAAACTCTGCGAAACAAAATTAGCTCAAAACGAGGGTGGTTTGCATCCCCCCGCCCTCCCTCGTTTGGACAGATTATTAGACTACTACTCCAAATTTTTTGAGAACGAGAATTATAATGAAGAAACTGCACTAAAAACTCTTTTCGCGGTAATGTTTGATCATTTATTGCGCTGCTGTCGTCAGTTTGTCAATGATGATAGGCTCATACCACAATTTGGAGCTTTCCACTCAAAACATTTAAACTTAATCGTCAAGGTCGGATTTTGAAGGAAAAATTTGACTATAGATAGAGATTAAGCTTATACACTTATCCAGATATTTCATATTGATCTGCAGACCAAATATAAAATCTGAGCCAATTTGATTTAACCGTTCTTTTGCGAATCCTATAGATGTTTCTTTCAATATGACTTGCTATGAAGACTAGTGAGGCCTGCCTGCTCAAGGACTCATGGCTGAGTCGCACAGGTGCATCACGCACCGCGCACAAGGAGTTCAAAAGGTGAGGGGGGCCTAACTTCTCTCCATGGTAGCAGGGGAGGGTGTCTGTCTCTGCGAGTCCTCTGCATTCGAGGAGGGGGCGCCACTCGGCAGCACACGCCTGCATGAAAACCGCAAACCTATGAGTGGGCGCCTAGCTGGACCAAAGAGCGGCTGCCTCTTCCACCAGCGGCAGGCCCACCCTTACACACGCGTCGCTATGGAGGGGGCAAGTAAAGAGGACGTGGTAGGCGTTCTCACTGTGGCCCTCCCCACAAGGCCACACATTGAAAGTGCCGCACTGCATTGATGGCCCCATTACCAGAGATCAATTGGACGGCAGGGATGGAGGGAAGCCTGGAGTTTTTCTATCATTGCTGTCATGCGGTGCCAGACAACGAGGAGAATGGGATGTAGGTGTTGCAGTTGGGCCCACATCCCAAGGCCAAAGACTCCGTCAAGCGTGAGTGCAATTTAGCGCTCTCCAGGAGTTCAGGCACCATTGATCCCAGGCTCCCCCCCGGTATTAATCAAGCAATGAATGGATCACAGGACAGCCAGATCCAATTTTGATATGACTATTCCTGAACTCTAATCAGTCGAATGTCATGGAGGTTACAGTTTCGCGATTATTTAAGAGCCCAGGCAATAGTTAAGCATCCACCAAACTCAGACCTGTGGAGGTTTGGCAGGTTGGCTATCCCCCAGGTAGAGGGGGTAGCCCATGTGCCACCTCAGGAGGGTATGAACCTGGGGAACCCCATATCACCGGGTTTCTTTCTCTCTTTTCCCACCTGATCTAACTCTTTTCTTGGGGAGCAAGTTTCACAGGGGCGATTTGGGAGGGTCATGTTTTTTGTTCATAGTCTTCTTCGCAAACTGGGCAAAACAGTTTTAACCTCGCAAGTAGCAGTCAAAGCTGACAGGTTTGGCTACCCTTCCACCAATCATTGCTAAAACTAACTAAAGTGGTGCATGTGGTTTCTCGTTTCCTGCACACTGGAGGTGCAAGACACGCAGGATGAAGAGTCTTTGCGAGAAGAACTGGCTCGTACAGTGGTCTTGTTCAACCCGCATTCCCTTTTTTTAAAAATGTTGGAAAAAACTCGTACGTGCCACGACGAAGATTCCCATCTTGCTTGCCATTTACTATACGAAGCGGCCGGAGAAGCTGACTTTTCACTTCCCACTTGTCCACCATGCACTCAATGACTAAACCAATGGTTCACCGACCAGTGGTCACTCGGGAGTGCTTCAGTGGATGCTGCATTGTAGGCCTTGCCCAGAGCACAGCTATTTGTGATTGGGTCAGTACCCTCCTTTGATTGCCGGTCAGTGCGCAAAGTAGACAATGTGGGCTTATGGAAACCCAAATCTTGTTTTGCATTGTTTGCTTGTTAAACGCTGGGTGGTGGAAAGTAACAAAATTTGTTCAATGTGAGAAAAATATCTGACTGCTTCCAGAAATGTTAATAGAGTCAATTAGTGACGCGACCAACGACTTCTCGAATTTTCAAATTAAAACGTGGTAAAATTCTAGAACAAAGGCTCTCAAGAATTGCATTAGGGAGGGAGACGATTTAAAATTTAAAGTTCGTGACAAAGGGAGCTTTAGAGCGGAAGACGGGGAGCTCCTTTAAGGGCACAAATATCAGAGAGATGCGGCCGTTTCACTGGAGTCGTCTCATCAATATTTCTCTCCGGTCGTCCGCAGGGTGACGACGAGATGAGAGGGATATAAAGTACCACTAGCCGGAGAACGGCCTATTAGAAAGGAACTACATCAAAGAGTTTGAAGCCTCTCAAGGCCTCATATCCTCTCACTTAGTCAACCTCCCCGAAACGTCCTTTTGCCGCCCAAGTTGCCGCAAACACAATCCAGATTTCAAGGGAAGTTAGTGCCCCTCGCGTCGCACGTTGGTCCCTTAACGAGCTGGCGAAGGGGCGGAAATCGGAGAGCGCGAGATCTGGACCTGCTCTGGGCCGAAGCAGGGGAGCCAAGGGCCTGGAAGGATCCGCGACATCAAAGATGAGGTCTCCGCAGGATTTTCCGTCGGTACGTGGACATATTAAACCATTTGTTTCGCGCAGTGGCATCACTAAAACTTATGAAAAACTTGGTCGATATGACACAAAAATAAATACTCGTTAAAAATAAGTGAGACGCCCCAATGTACATTCAGCTATTTTCACTACCTAAGCAATCAAATCACCCTAATTTTCGCTCAAAAAGTTCAAGGTTCTGTACACAAACTGGCATAGCCCAAAGATACAGAACGTATGGGCGACATTTTTTGCGTGAAAATTCCATTGGAAAATCATGAGAATATCGTTACTAATTGTAAGTGTTCACGTTTGTTGGGTTTAGTATCTATAGTGTCGATTGGTTCAGACTCTTCAGCCCTGTGGAACGTCTGGCGCGAGGCTGGCGCTCCGTTTTCGTCTTTCCATGCTCCCAATCTTGCCTGTCTACACAATCGTTTACCGTTCGTCAGCAAACTTCCATTTCAAGACGCCATTTTTTATGTGTGAGCTTTGGAGTTTTTATTGAAGTGTCCGTAGGTACTCGTACCGCTCCCAATACGTACACTGCACAAAATTACGTCGCCTGCGAGGCCAAGAACAGACTTTTTTTACACCGAAGGCCACAAATAGACGAGTCCTATAATTCAAGGTGATTACTCCGGGTGCTTGGCGTTCGGGAGCAGACTCAATAGAATTATATGTAGAGGTTTGGAAAACTCTTTGCATTGCTTATTTCCTTTTTCTTTTCAACGTGCAAATTTTCATCGTTCAGTTTAATTAAACAAAGGAGAGCGACTGTTTCTCCCTCAGCATATTTGTAGTTCATGGCGCGAGACATTTTTTTGTTGTTCCATTGCAGTCAGGTCATGTTTCATATCGTTCACTAGTATTTATCGATGGTGAATCGAATGGGATGCTTCCCAGAGGCGTGAGACTGCGTCAAATTGTGCAAGGGAATAATTAACTGTTTTTGCATCGAGTTTATTAAACAGGGTTGCGATATTTCCCCCAACCCTTTGGAACTCCACTAACCTAAGGGCAAGGGCAGTAAAAATATTCAGAGACCCTGCGTTAGTTTGTCATTGTAGATACTGCCAAGTTCCGACGGTAGTTGTCACAGATCCGTCAAACGTTACTCTTTTCCGTCGAATCGCGTTTAAGAGAAGAGATTGCCAGTTCGAGGAACTTACCCTCCCTGGGCTGACGGGCACCGAACGGGTGAGTCCTATCGCTAACAGAAATACTCAAACGAATAGACTGTGGAACGATGGAACGGTGACTGTCGAGGGGCGAAGGGAGGGACGTCAGAAAATGCCCGGGCCTTTCGGAGGATTTGTCTTCAAAACTCATCCCTTTCATTTGTCGCCCTTCCACCCATTCAACCAACTTCCAACAAAAGGGCTTGTAGTAGTCAGTTTCATTACGTAACAAGCCTTATTCAGAGTTATCGATCTAAATGGGCGCAAGCGAGCGGAGGGACTTGGCGACGAAGGGCTCTAACGCTGTGATGTAATCACTGCCAACTTTTCTCAAGGCCCGCCAGAGTTCGTTGGTCGATAATAATGGTTCTTTCCAGGGCAAAACGAGAGTAGCAACGACGAACACGATTGAAATAACATTATTAGTGAACGTCAGTTAATTAATCGGGTGTTGAAAAATACCGAGCTGACTTGCACCAACGACATTCTAATACGTTGATAACAATAAACAAGTCAATCGCCCCTACGAATAACAATCTACATAGATAAACCTGGTAGTCTCAACAACCCAGACCTTACCGAATGTATCGATTTTATTTAATAAGGGTATGAGCGACATTAGTTCAAAACTAACTAGAGTTATATTGATCAAAACACTAAATATTTTTTTCTTAAAACGGCTAAAAAAGATTTGGATTGAGTTGTTTGTATGGCCACTTCCAGATGGCCCGACAACAAAGTATCATCGTTGGGAAAAAGACGTGAGTAGCACAATAAATTGTCCGATCCGATTTTAACGCAGCTTTTTCCTCATAGCCCTCACTTAGACGGCAATAGCGTTCTCAGAAAAATTAGGTTGGAAGTTAAATAAATCGCCTAGACGATCAGAGTTCAAAAACGCTCATTAGATAATACAGTTCGTCTCTAATAGTTTCCGAACAGTAACACGATCCTTCTCAAAAATATATCGTGCGTAGCGACGACGACCTGCTATATGTACGGGCGCTGTATCATCGTTCAACGCGTTTCTACGGAAAATGTTATGGAGAACAAAATGTAAGTACTAGTTAGTGAAGAGTACCGCTTAAGTTTGTTCAAAATCCTCAGAGCTGTTTTCGAGAAAAACGGAAAAATGATGAATTAATGTTCGACAAATCGTCGTTTTCCGAGGTCTCATGTCTTATATCTCCGTACAACAAATAAATACAGAAATCAAAATATGGGTATAGCTCGGTAAAAGTTAGACAGTTTATAATCAGTGAAGCAGTTACTCTGGGAATAACGAAAAGTTTTGAAAAAACACTGTATTTGACACATTTTGATTTTTATCTTTGTGCAATGGACTGTCAGATGAACATTTATTCGAAACAATATATAGGTATTAACTATTCAAAGGCATCCTGTGAGTTTGGTGAAAATCGTTGGAACCGTTTTGCCCAAAAGCGAAAAAACCCTATATTTCCGTTCACTGAATTTTCTAAGAGATATTTATGGGAAAGAAAAGTTAGGAACTAACTCGTAGCATATAATTTCAAAGTTTAATCACAGTCGGTCTGGACGTTTTTGATTAAAATGCGAAAAACCATATTTTTTTAGTTCATTTTCGCCCCATCGTCAGAAATCACGAATCCGTACTCCAGAGGTCCGAAGAAAACTCTACAAATTTATCTTTGTACGATCGTAATAGTTTCCTTACCGTTTGGGTAATGTAATCATGATGACAGTCAAATACGTTCTCTGTCCACTGATACCTCTATATTGGCCGTAGCATGACTAGAGTCTTTCAATAAATACAGAACTAAACGCTCCACAACTGTGAACCACCGTCAACATGTTTGTGTTTGTTCAAATGAACTGAGCAAAAAATGGATTAGATAAGTAGTTGAAGCCCTGAAAATCTATGAATGTTCGTAGAACTGAGGAAAGTTGTGTGATGCGTCGCACTAATTATTTGGTGGGCTTGTGGGGGGTCGGAGAGGGAGGGAGAGATAAGAGACTTATTTTTACTGTTTAGTATGGAGAAATATCCAGAGTGGCGCGTCACATTGCATTCCTCGTCACTATGTAGATGTTACTGTGGTCTAGATCCAATTCGCCGTCTTCTCACGGAGCTGGTAAAACGTTTTTACACAGGAACCAGCTTCGAATACACATGGTGCTCCATCTAATTTTAAGCTTACATTAGGCATACATGCGTGAGTACCAGAAAACTGTGCATTCAAGACAATAGAAAAGGCCTAACGCGTTCGGTATCTTGGTGATTAGTTTGATCAACGCGTGAGACGGAAGGTACCACAAGTGCGGCGGAAGAACACGCACTGTTTTGTACGTTCACTTTATCCGACGAGGACCCACGAGATTGTACAGCGAGGTTACCAAGTAAACTCTCTCCGCGGGGCTGCGCCGAGGAGGCTCGTGCCTAGTTCGTTGCCGGTGCATCTTGGTAGATAGAACCCATAGAACAACCTCTCCATGATAAGCTTCGAGAAACTGAAGCATGGTTTCGTTTGTCCACTCCCTTTCCTCTACACAAAATCACAACTTAACCACAAGCACAACTCAAAACAATGAACTGCAACAACAGCGTGGAGAAGCGACTGTGAGTCCGAGACAAGACTATACAGGGGTGTCTCGCGCTCGGCTCTCGGGTGATCTCGGGGCCCTTTGACTCGTGCCAAAAACCGCTCCCAGACAGAGCGCAGGCGAGTACACCTTGTACACTCATGCCCTCGCCTGCTCTCGTCTTGTCTCGGCGAGAGTGTACTAGTAACATAACAGTGGTGTATTGTAGTTGCTTTTGTCGTTATGCCCCGTTAATCACCGCCCTGAAGGCCATGGTGAGAAAATCTCCAGGAAAAGTCTTGGAGAGCACACGAAGCTGATTTAAAAAAAATCAAAGTTTTACCATTATTTATGTTTAATAATGTAATATATGTAATATATTAATAATGTCTCTGACAGTTTGTGTCCAGTTCTGTTGGTGCCTGTTGATGGGTATTACCCCTAGGTGTTTCTTGTTGATTGCCACCTGGTACAGTCAATGGCGTCGGGTGTGTGTCCATTAGTGGCACTTCATCCAGAGTCATGTGTAGGTCTGGAACACCTAGTCTTGGAGCTGGGTCTGGTTGAGGTGTAGACGTGACCTGTTTCTTCTGGACCATTCTCTCATGAGCTCGAGAGAGACAGTCCACATTCTCGTTGTCTTTTCCCTTTTTGCAGCGTACTTCGAAGTCCAATCCACTTAGAAAAGAGGCATAGCGTAAAAGGCGAGCAGACGTCATCTGAGGTAGTGCACGATGCGGATGAAAAATGCGAGACAGTTCATTGTCAGTGACAAGAGTGAAGTTTCTTCCATAAACATAGTTATAGAAGTGGGTGGCAGCATAGATGATAGCTAATGCTGCTCTATCAAGTTGACTGTAGTTGCATTCCGCTTGTGACAGAGCACGAGAGGCGTAAGCAATTGGTCTTTCGTGGCCTTCCACTTTATGACTGAGTACAGCCGCGATACCTGTTGGGCTGGCATCTGTTGTGAGAATCACAGGTTTAGCTGGATCAAACGGAGTTAGTACTCTTTCACTGCACAACTCTGACTTTAGATTTATGAATGCGGCTTCAGTGAAGGCCGACCACGAGAACTTCTCATCTTTTCTGAGTAAACGTCGTAGGTGATATGATTTAGATTATTAGACGTGACCTGTTTCTTCTGGACCATTGTTGAGATAATCTGATCGATGTGTCGTTTCAATAAATCCGCGTCGAATAATAAATAAGCTTTAGTCGAACAATAATTAAAATACAATTCCCCCGCGGACCCGAATACGGTTCGTCCGCACAGTTCTGAAATTATAAGGAAAATTATGCGCAAACAATAAATAAAACGACGTTACTTAGAATTCCCGAATTTTCGTAGTTGCTCCTGGTTATGTAATGACCACCAAAAAACTCCAATCGGCTTTAAGCGCTACAATCCTGATTTCTATGGATGAACGAGATTTATAAAGAAAGAAAACTGGACTGGAATTTATTGTGCTACGCTCGTCATATTTCCACTGATAACAATTGTATATTATTATGCTGTTTTCTGGGTACATCCGTTGGAGCTGCTTTTGAGTCAGCTAAGCGTCGATTTTGCTCACTTTTATTTTCTACACAAGCGATTTACAGGCTGAATGTCAAATTGGAAACATATGTAACACGTAGCACACACGTAACACGTAGATCTGAAGAAAACTCAATCCGATTACACAATTCACTACTTTGTGGGGCAATGGAGAGAAAAAAGGTGCACGCCTGTCATGAAAATTCTGAGAGACGCCATTTGGCAGAAGGACGTCAAAACCGCTGCTGCATTCTTCGTCTTTCAGCAATATTTTGGCAATACAAACACGACCGACGAATTTGGGACGAAAAATCATTTGCCAAGTTGAACATGAGAGGATCATCAATTGAAACAGGTGCGGACGAGTAAATTATAAGAAGGGCCTCGAAAATAGAGTAGAGGAGTACATCACCTTCTCATGAGCGGACAACGAGCCGCGTCTGATTCCCCAGTAAATACCAAACGAAGGGCGATATAACGAGCTCAGGCTTCAAGCCATTTCCACCGCGAGCCCATAAATAAAATTGACGATTTCACCTTAACCTACGAAAAAAAAACAAAAAAAACTGCATTCAACTTCTGCCATTTAACCGGCTGTCCGCCTACGTTGGCCTGAATATCGGGCGACATTAATCTTGTGCAACGTTAGGTAACTTGGAGGCTGAGTCAGCGTTAGTTTTTGTGCATCAGAACGACGGCAATAATATTATAATCCCGTGGAGCGAGTTTGATGACATCACCTGTTTCGAATGGCGTCTAGGCGAACTCGGGGATTAAATTAAAATGTTGGGAAAGGCCTCTCGTCGCATATGGGAAGGATTAGTGAGGTCTATGCAACTAAAAAATAGCTGGTAAGGCGCATCCCGCAAATTTCCTCATCTCCACGTACGTTCAGGTATTTTTATCGCGCTAGCAACTAATCTGATTCATTTGTCACCGAGTTATTTAAACTAGGCAAAACTAACTTCACGTTTTGCGTAGAAAGTGGCGGGGCTTAGTCCTACTTAGCCCACCGGTGCCAAATTAACTTTGCCAAGGGGAATTATAAAACTTCTAGAACGATTCTGTTGACGGTGTTGAAATTATCGGGTGAAAACTGACACACACAGTGGTTAGTGAAATGGTAGAGGGTTTGAATACCGGAATTCCCGAAGTTCCTCCTAATTATCGCATTATTCAAATGAAGTCGCATGCGTAGTTAATTGGCCTACCCCCCTAATTTTTCCACTGTTCTTCAGATTTGGTGAGGTTTCCTCTCATCATAGTAGTCCACATGAGCAGGATATTTCTTGAAATTATTGGTGCTGCTAACGCAATTTCTCTGCAGAAGAAAACTGATGTTATAATCATGATAGTTGTTTGGCGCAGGCCGAATTAGTTGGGTTTTTTACCTGCGAACGTCCCCACTTAACGGTACTCACTGGCTCGACGAAAAGACATCGTTTCCCCAAACACCTTTCTGACCTCAACGTGTTTGTACATGTGGAAAGCTCAGCTCTTCATTTATTTCTGCATGACAACGGATTCCCCCTCTTCTGGACTTTTCCAACAGCCAGTTATGTATCAGCTCTTGCAAACGACACTCATCTCCCAGTTCTCCCAACTTATTCATCTCTGTAGTCTCACGACTCACTTGTCTATCAGCTTGCGACAACCCCCCCCCCCTCACCACGTAGGTTTCCACGCAACCAGTTCACGTGTATTAGAGTCCCCTTGTTCACGTTTATACACTCCCACTCAAACTGATATCGCTAGTCTGTCTACAGTCCGCACTCACGCTCACCACGCTCAACTCAAGCTCCCTCATTTGCGCTCCCAACAATAGTGAAGTTAGAACGATTTCACGGTCGTCTGCAGACAGAATGTGAGTTTTCGCAAATTCCCGTGGAGTAGACCGTCACATCGATCATCGGGATCGATGCTGGCAAGTTTTGGAGTATCAGACTAAAGTTGAACGTTTATGGTTTAAACAAGCCTGGATCAAATGACGATTGAGGCCTGAATGTAAGGTCCGAAATGGCGAAACTGTGTCTAGGAAAAGGTTCGTTCTTTAGTTGGGTTTCAGTGTGGTGTATCCCCCCCTTTGCAGGTGACACCTCGAGCCAATTACAAACATTACAATGAGCAGCGTCAATCATAACTTCAAAGCCACTTCATTATAATTATACGATAAGTAACATAAGTATCATGTTTTCCCTGAGATTTCGTGTTGAATATTACATTCCTAGCCCCTACGGAGTAAGGAGGAAAGTTACATAATTGGATGAACAAAACTTTTTGAATTTTCCTCAGATCTTGGCCTTTCAAGGACTTCCAAGACCAAAAAACACCATGGTAAGCGTGTCTGTAAACGCGATAAAGAGAACGATGGTACAAAATCCGCCTAAATTGTATATTTAGCCTGCAGATCACTATAGGACGCCAAAATGAGGATGTAGACCAAATCGTTCTAAAACTAACTGCAGTTACGCTATCTCAGTGATCAAAATATCAAATTTTTTCGCTCAAAAGTAATTCGAACGGTTCATACCATTTATTATGTGTAGACAACTAACAATAACTTCAGGAAATGACGAGAAGAGCCCATTGATCCATCCGAAACGGTGTTAGCGTAGTTGTTCCTCAATAAATACCGCTCATATGATACCAGATTTGTGATTAGTAGTCCAATACGCATTGCGGTCTAAGTTTAATAATTGCCTAAAATAATCAGAAGTTGCTGAATTCTAACTTCTTTTTTTAGTGTTTCCCCGTAATTCCAGAACTGTCTTACCAATCGGCTATTATCGTGGGTTTTCAATGACGCTCGTGGTATAAGTAGCAACAGCTCGTGCGCTATCAGTTTCCTCGTAGAACGTTAAGGAACGTTGTATATAGTTCCGTACATATATACCTAAGTTACTATGAACTGAGTGGCAGCTAGAACGTAGTGTGAGATCAGGCTGAGGAAAGTTATATGTGATGAAATGGGGAATCCTTTTACATATCTACTGACCTACCGATTTTATACCATCGCCAATCAAGTTATCGGTTTATCACTCGAATAACACATTGTGTCATCACTAGCAGCTCATTCCTCCCCTTGCGGCACAAATCCGAACTAAGACCAACTTGAACTACCCACGGTAGAGAGCCTCTTCTACCTACCGTGGAACTACCTACCTCAGTCTGATGAGTCAGTCAACCATTGTAAATGTTACCCGAAGGGTCTCGTGAGAACTTACCGATTTGTTTTGTTTCAAATTGATTGTGATACATTGTGGACCGTCGAGGGGGAGTACGCTTTTTCGAGTGTGTCAAGTTTCGTTGTTTTTTTTTATAAACAAATGTTGTCACTAAACCTCATTTATTTGTTTGTCAATCGTTTATCCTATGAAGTCTGATAGAGAAGAAGGATAGTTATGTGTGGATGAGGGGGACATCACATATATCATGCGTCGCGCCATGTATAATAACTTTTCTTAGCTCTACGAAGTGGAGTGGAAAGTTATACAATCGGATGAAAAAAAGTTCCCTTCAGATCTTTACGTTTCCGACCCTAGTTAGTCGGAAAAACAGTATTTGAAAAAATGGTCTGTAAACGATTTTTAGAGAAAACGGCTCAAACTTGATATTAAGCCTTCAGGTCACCATGGAACGCCAAAATAAAGGTATGAGGGAAATCCACCCAACACAAACTATAGTGATCATAGTGATCAAAAATTTTTTTCCCGTAACGGCCCAAACGGTTTTGATTAACTTTTTTATACAGACAGCTCCTGATGAAATTACAATACCACAAAATTCCCATTTGTGAGGAAACGACGAGAGCAGCCCAATAAATTGCCAAACATTTCGACGAAATTAGAGTTTAGCGTAATTTTTCCCTTATAAACTCCGCTCAAATTTTCGAAGGTTCTTCAGAAAAAATTTGGGTGGTACTTCAACCAAAACCCTATACTATACGGTGGGTGTTTAATAACGCTCATAAAATATACAGGGGCTACTCCAGAAATTCCGGAATTTCCACCATCGCCGTTTCACTTACCACCGTTTCTAAACGATTTTACCCGATAACTCTGGAAAAGTGATTATTATCCTTTTCAAAAAACTCAGGTTGACGCCCCAAATAACTCGCTGTGCAGCGATTGCTCAATAATGGTCGGAGCATAAGTATTAGCAGCACAATAAATTCCAAATCTGTACGCGCTACCGCTTTTTGCCGGCTTGAAGAGATGTTTCAAATAAACTGAGGGAAAAGGAGAGATAAGGAAAGTTGTGTGATGCGGCGCGCCTGATATTTTGATACGTTAGTGCGTTGCTTTTAACCCCTTTTTCCGTCGTTTGACTAAGGTCATGAAATAATATTTATCGATGGTGTCTCTTGAATCGTTCAAAAGTGTTTTGCTCAAGTTCTCATGGTATGTCCTATGCCATTAGCGTTAGTTGCGTGTGACCAATTGTACCAACACGATTCTGTTCTACTCGGTACTGTACGATTCTCACGACTGACCGAAGCGAGTTAAAGGCGTCTGACGTAGGCGGTCCAGGTGGTGGGCGTTTGGGGTCAATCACAGGTCACTCATTACCATAAAGGAGAGAGGAGAAGAAAATAGAATAAAAGAAAATGAAAAAGCGGAGGAGGAAGAGAAAGAGATAAAATAAACCGGGAGAAGAAAAAAAAACACACGGAGGGGCCGGTAAGAATAATAAGGAGGATAAGGGTGGGGGGAAGAGAGGAAGAGAAACCGGATTCGTAACACCTGGGGCAATCTTCGAAGTAACGTCAGTGCATGCAATGGAGAATCACAACCTTTCACAAACCGCTTAAGGTTGCGAGCAGGAAACCATTCGAGGTCATCAAGAACCCCGAATTGAAAAACGAGGGTTCTCCCTATTGCCGTAAGCAGGAGCGTCATCATTGATTCAACACATGTTTCCACATTTTTCATTCTGAACACTTTTCTTCGACTGAGCTAAATGTGCCGGAACCTCGAAGTCGTACCTTCTAGTTAAACGCGAGGAACTTTGTTGCGTACGTACGAGATCTATCACAGGGGTGTACCGAATTCTGCGCGGGCTATGTTCAATTTTTTATATGGAGTCATGTTCCCCACATCCGCCAACTACGTCCGCAATTTGAATGTTTAATTCGTTTTTGACGGCTTCTCTTTGATTTTTGAATGAGTAAAACCAAAAAGGCGAGAACTCATTCCTATTGTGGAGCATCCCTAGGAGCAAGCAAAGTTGATCAGTGGCACACAATCTTTTCAGAGAGCCGAAATGAGGAGCGCGAGCGCACCAACGAGAAACGATAGGCCTATCGTCGAATCGCTGTTAGGGGAGTTGTTGACTAACTAAACACACCGACCGCCTCGTACCATTCGATTTTTACGCATGAGACGGGTCGCCGCGAAATACGTGCTAACAACGCTATTGATACCACAGCCACGACTTTCCTGTTCCCAAACATGAAAGGGTCTACGAAATGACACAACTTCACATTGTGGCAATAAAGAAGGCTTCAAAGGACAAGTTGTCACAGAAAGGTGCTTTGAGAAAATTACAATATCGAACAGGAACTATTGTGAAGGGAACACATAGCAACAGATGTATTAATGAATAAATAAAGATTTAAAACTAACAAAATTTGTCCTATAAAATAGATGAACGAGAGATAAAGAGAAATGATGATAAAAGTGAATACGAGCGAAAGTACTGGCGGAGAAAAAGCACTGCTTGGTTAAGTAATCGCATTAGGTTCACAAGAGAGTAACAGAGTGGAAGCAAGAAGGGGAGGGATGGAAAAATGGAGGGGAGGGATGGAAAAATGGAGGGGAGAGCGAGAGAGAGAGGATCCACAGGAAGGGGATGACAGGAGAACCCACTGAACTATTGAAAAAGCTTGTACGTGATGAAGTACACGTCAGCTCTGGAAATGCTAAACCTTGTGTTCAGTAGGTTTGGAATATTATAAGAAACATGTTGTAAAGCAGGTAGGATCAAACAATAGTGTATACCCAGCGGTTTGAGCAGCTCTACCTTGAGGACAGCGACTTCTTTCATACAAATTCACCTTAAAAGCGTTAGCACCTAAGAACCATGACTGATCAATAAAATGTTCAGAATTCCTCTGGGATCCCTTAGTCAATAATTAAACGAAAGTTCAAGCTGACAAAGAGCCTGTAGGCAACACTTAGTGAATCAAGGGTGCACGTCGTGCATGTGTGCATCTTCACCCGTTCCGACAGATGAATTGAGTGCAGGGTCTCTAGCTTCATTCGATGATTTTGATTGCAACGGGAGAGGCCTTCGCCCCTGTCACTCGATCTAGCCCCTTCACACTCATCATGCACCCACTTGCAATCAATCTGCCCTTCTCTCTCACCCCTCCCTCGTTTCGCTAGTACGTACGCCCTCAACCGCCAGTACATCAAAGTTACGCAACTGTAATTCGCGCAGGGCGACGCTGCAGAGGGGTTTGATAAATGTGTATTAGTTACGTGGACAGCCACAAATTCAATTAGGCTCTGATTCAGTTGCCATGCAGTTCTCTCGTACCTCCTCGTTCTCGTTCGCCTCCCAAATTTATCGTCCCTCTTGTTTCGTTATTCAGAAGAAAGGTCGTAATCAGAGGAGCGCTTTTTTTCTCCCTTCATACGCTCGTTTTTTTTTGTTAGGGAAATCAAGCGGAAGAGATGATGCTACCCTCGAGTCATCCCATCTGATTGATACCCCTGTCATCATCGTGAGCGGAAATCTTCACCTTTAGCGTTTGTCGGAGGCGAAGTTATCTCATTTGCAACAAAAGATTCCTTCCCATTCTCGGCGCTCCTCATTACTTCCTATTCACAACGTGTTTCACGCAGTCTGTCATCGTTTGGGATGTACTTGAGAAGTGGCGCACTCGCACAAAATTAGACCACAGGAAGCGACGTAGAAGTAGTAGAGCGATTTCACCGAATCAACGAGAGGAGCCGATGTTTCATATTTCATTCACGAACTATAAGAAGGCGGCATTAAAGCCCGAAATTAAAGAACTGTTATAACTAAATCCCCTCAGGGCGTTGAATTGAAATAATTCCACCAAACTACTGCGCGCAAAGTAATTCCATGGCAGCATGAAGTAGTCAGGAATCATTGCGATATAATTCTGCAGAACCCCAGAAAAAATAGCACGAACCTCACTACAGTTTTCGAGGTTGTTATTTTGTTCAGTGTCTGTCCCCCCTTCTAGTCAGGTTCCCACTCATCCCTGTTCACTCGTTCCCATGATTTCAAAAGGACCCTGATTTTCGATCGGAAAACCCCACAATTTTTTTATCTGCGTTCGAAATCTGATGTCGCGCTGCTCTCAATTACGGATTTTAGCCTGCCACATCATAATGGGTGGCTCTGAAGAGGGAAGCATCGGTCTGGGAGGCCCCCAGTCAACGAGTCGACACCACATTGAACCGCCAGGACGTTTGTTTCCTTTCCTTAAACTTGGTTGGACTGTGACTACCTACAGATCAGCCCCGCGGCCTGACAGGACCATTCCTCGTGTACCTCGCAAAGAACGCCAGGTATTCGTGTGAAAGTCTTCGATAATTTCCACTGTAGGAGAGGTTGTGCCAAAGATCAAAAATCGCTCTCTTTCACGTGTCTGGCACTCGGCCAAGGCATGATTGGGAGTTTTCTCACCTGGTTTGTTCATTTTGCAGAGTCCCGTGACGATTCCCACGTTGTGCCTTAGGTCCTTCCTCAGCAACAGAATGCTTCGTCTTACTTCGTGTGTTCGTCCAGAAATAAAGCGTTTGAGTGCCTCATTCCTGCTGTGTTCTAGATATTCTCAATGTTTGGTTGACTAGTGACGGAGATGCCGTACAGCAGCCAAGTGGCCGTATAGGTACAATAGACGAACCGAGTCTGGCTAGATGGTGTGCCTTCTCATTTCCAGTGATCCCTTTCTGACCAGGAATCCAATGTACATTAATTCGTAGTTCCCAAATGAGTTTAGCCGCATCCTGCACGTCCAGATCGGTTGACTCCTGCGAGTAACCCAAATGCTGATACCTCCGATTAGAAATTAGGGTCCAAGTCCAACTACCTCTCAACTCTGGATATGTCAGCTGGGTCAAATGAAAACACAAATCCTCAACATAATTTTCAAATCTTCTTGAATGAACAGATTGGCACTAAGTTAGCAATACACTCCCAATAACTGAGGACATGCACTTCTTGATAGGAGGAATGAAGTACCACGACTAACCAAACTTGCTAAGTCAGCGATTGATCGTCCAGGGCTTTCACGCTAACGAGAAATATCGAGCACGAGTTGGCCAAGTTCCGAGTGAATTCAGTATTATCAGTTTGAACCGAACTTCTGTGTCGAGGTGTCCACAGGCACTCACACGTTCCTACAACAGTGAGCGACGGTTGTTGAAAGAGCAGTCAAACCTTCCAGCTTTGATTGCCACTAAGCAAGCTTATACCCGTTTCGCGCAGTTTGCGAATGAGGTTATGACAACAAAACGTACGTGGCTATAGTTTCCCTCCCCCTTTGAAACTTGCTTCCCAAGCGGATAGGTAGATCGAGTTGAAAACCAGATTAAGAGCTCCTCCCAGATGGTTCGTATTCTCCTGGGTCATACCTCCGCGTGGGCAACAGCTCTCCACCGGGAGTCAGGTCTGAGTTCAGAGGATGGTGAGCAAGTTCCATACTTAGCCATGGCTTTGTACAGTAGCGAAACTTCCACTACTTTCGACTGATATAACTCTAATATGAGGAAAACAGACCGAATGATAAGGGATTGCGAATAAACCCCTCTATAACGTAACAAATACATTAGTAAATACGTATTTATTACTTTCTTCAGCCTTAGTAGAAAGAAAATTTATGTAATCGAATGAAAAATAAATTTTTCGGTGTAATTCATTAAGCTTTGAGGGCTAACGAGTCCGGAAAACGACACGCAAGCATCAATGTGCGTGCGCGTGTTTCTGAACGCCGACGCCATACTTTGCCATGGCTCGCAAACAAAACAGTACGAGCAAAGTCAGGTTAAAACTAACTACAGTCATCATAGCGATCATAACACCAACTATTTTTACTTTCGTTGGCTCTACGTGAGAAGTAGAAAGAAAAGTTATGTAATCGGCTGAAAAAAAAATTTTGAGTTTTCTTCAGATCTTTACGTTTCAGATCCCCCTGAGTCCGAAAAACACTATTTGGGAAAATGGCCTGTGTGTATGTGTCTGTGAACAATTTTTAGAGAAAACCACAGTACCAAATCAGCTCAAACTTCATATCTCGCCCGCAAGTCACCATGGGACGCCAAAATAAGGGTATGAACAAAATCCGCGTAAATTTAACTATAGTTATCATAGTGATCAAAACACCAAATATTTTTTTTCTCAAAAACGGCTCTAACGATGTTGAATAAATTGTTTATATCGATAGCTCTCAATAAGGCAACTATACCATAAAATTCCCATTTGTGGAAAAATGACGAGAGCAGCACAATAAATTATCAAAACTTTCGACGAAATCGCATTTAGCTCGGTTTTTAGAGAAAACAACCGTACCAAATCAGCTGGAACTTGATGTCTAGTCCACAGGTTACCATGGGACTCAAAAATAAGGGTACGAACAAAATCCACCGGAAGTTAACTATAGTTATCATAGTGATCAAGACACCACATTTTTTTCTCAAAAACGGCTCTAACCATTTTGATTATATTTTTTATATTGGTAGCTCTCAATAAGGCAATTATACCATAAAATTCCCATTCTTGGGAAAATGACGGGAGCAGCACAATAAATTATCAAAATTTTCGACGAAAAGCGTTTTTAGCGCAGTTTTTTTCTTATAAACTCCGCTGCAATGTTCGTAGAATGTTAAAGAAAATTGGTATTGTAGTCCAATCCAATACCTAAAGGGTGAGTGCTTAAAACCGCTCATGAGATAGATGGGGCTTACTCCAGAAATTCCTGAGTTTCAACTACGCCCGTTTCGCTTACTACCAGTTCTAACAGTTATTTTCCAATAACTCTGCAAAAGTGATTACTATCCTTCTTCAAAAAATTCTTGTTTACAGCCTCATTAATTATCTGTGTACCGATTGCTCAATAATGGTCCTGGAATGAGTATGAGCAGCACAACAAATTCTTTAACTGTAAGCGCTGCAGCTTCCTGCTGCTGTGACGTGTTGTTTGACCAAGTTCAAAGAAACTGAGTGATAAATGAATTGATTAAATAGAATTAGCCATGTACAAAGTGAATTGTTTGTCGAGCTAAGGAAAGTTGTGTGTTGTAACGCAACAGATATTTCTTCTCGCAACTGGCTGTTTCATTTTTATTGAACCTTTCGTGTGGACAGTTTTAAATGCCACGATGTATCACGAAATCTCACTGAAACTGGCAAGAGCAGCACAATAAACCACCAGGATATTCGACGAAAACGATTTTAGCCCAGTTTTTCCTCGTAAATATCGACATCGAGCGAATAGGATTCCCAGAAAAATCAAAGTGGTAGTCCAACGAACGACTTCACTGTGGAAGTTTAACAACGTTCACAGCTTATACCGGATAGTTCCAAAACGTTAAAAGTCACCTTTCTCGTGATCATGTTGGCAGAGGCATATATCGCCTATATTGCTATATCGTGGCATAAGTACGAGCTACTCAGTAAATACCGGCCGGAACCTTAAGAGTTACCGATTCTTATGTAAAACGAGCTACGTTCTACCAAGTTTATAAAAACTGAATAAAAATTCGGATCTTCGGATTGTTAGTTATCACGAGCCTGAACATTTTCATTCAGTTATATCGAGGAGGCATTTTATTTCATAACCAAACAGAAGTAATACCGATTTTAGTCACAATCGCCCCCAACACAGTTCCGTAAAATTTTACGCTACAAAATAATTCCGTTGAATTGGATGTGAGGTTCTTTTGGAAGGTTTCATGAACGTTTGTTTGTTTCGTGGACCTTGCAATTGCGGAGTACGTCGCGGTCTTCAGAAAAATAAATAGAAATTAACGTGGCGGAAACAGGTCCTGGGAGAGGTGGATGTGCGCACGAAAAAATCAACAAATTGCAAACTTCGTCCACGATGAGCTGAATAGCTCTTAAGTTAGCTGTCTATAAAATGGGTTAATCTAACAATCAATCGAGAACTACGTCGCCAGTCACGGTGAGGATGGTTAAGAAATCGCTTTCTTCATGAGAAGATGGCCGTACATAATCAGCCCTATTCTGAAATCTGCTCTCACACTTGCTCAAGATTCCTGATTTCGTATAACATTCGCCGACGTGATGGCATTCGAGTTCTACCTCAACGCTCAATGTAAACTGAAGACTAAATGGGTCTGCGGCTCATTTCGATTTTAAAAGCTTTTCCTAGTAGACTAAAAACCTGCCAGATACGTGAGGAGCTTGTCGTTGACCAACTAACGTCAATTGCCTTCCTCGCGGTAATTGAAAGGGGGGATCTTAAAAGCGACGAGTTTTCTAGAAACTCTATTTGTTAACTCTGAAACGTCTTTTAGCGGCGAACACGTGTCGCTGAGTGGTTCTTCTTTCAACGTCAGTCTCAAACGCGCGAGCTATATATTAATTTGCCACGCCTTCAGGCGAGAGTCAGGCTGCGAAGCCGCGGTCCAGACAGCGTCGTTGAAAAGATTCGGATTGACTGCAGTGGTAGGAAGCAGAACGCAGTATCCACGGAGTACTTGTACACTTTGCGAAGAATTTATGGTTCTAACAAGGAAAACTGCCGCTGAAAAGGAAAATCCTTCCAACCCGTTTTTCATTTTCAATTTCTAATTTTCTCTCGTCCAATTATAACATGAATTAAAGTACAGGAAAACACGTAGTACGACGCATCATTTAACTTTCCGTGGTAATTTATGGTTCAACATGTTTTTAACTCAGTAAGTATGAACGCAGTGAAAATACGGAAAACGTTTCTGAATTTGTAGAGTTGCCCCTACGTATGTTCATCGATTAGCCAACGTTTTGGTAATTTATGGGTCAAACAACATGATTTTTGTGGGAAAGTCGGAGCTCCGAGTTCTGGAATTACATGGGAAGGAGTAGTCAAAGAAACGACATCAGTCCGACATTTCTTGAGTTGCTCCCAATTATTATACGGCCATTGTTCAGCTCAGCTCAATCCGATACAGAACTGGAGCTCAGGGACTTCCCCAGCTTTTGTCTGCAACCGCCAACCCCGGAATCCTAGAGCCCCCTGTCAATCAACAGACCCTCTGACACAATTTATGACCCCGAGTCGACAGTACAATCCAGCTTTAAGGTGTCTGGGGGAGTACCCTCACTTCTCCCAGACATCACAGGTAAAAAATAAAATGGGATGGACAGGCTACCCTCCAGCAACCCCACAACCACCACGATGTAGCGCATTATCCAGCTTTTTCAAGCCTTGCCCTAGGAAGGGATTGGATTGCTCCGTTTCCTCTACCTTGCCTTGCTGATAGAACCAACTTTGTGGCCATGACTCATGATGTACGCGTGGAAGGCTGTAGACTGTGCATCCCCGTGCAACCATATTTGGGTCAAACAACCCTTGGCCAGAATGGTTCCTGGGCCCATCCAATCTTTCGAAGGCTCTTACGGCTTTCCCTCATTTCAGATCCAGATAGCTTGAAGTTCCTGCGTTCTCTAAGGTTTGGAAGGACCCCAGTAAGCCTTAGCAGATTTCACCCGAGCCTCCAACCACTTGTCATGGATATATCTCGTTTTCCGTCCCCAGACCCCGAGTCGACAATGTATATTTCCACAGTGGGGGGGTTTCCTCATCACCTTCCCCCATCTCCCTTCTCAGCTCTTACGACATTCAATATTCAGCTCTCGCCAAGACGCTCTCTAACCCACACTAGTTCACCTATCCAGAGACTCCCTGCTTTCACGTGTTCTACGCTGCACTCGACCTCCATTGTTCTCAAGTGGAACAGCACATTTATCTCTCACACATCTCACTAGTCAACTTATCTTCATACACACTAACATTACCATTTATTACCTTATAATACAACCATCCTGCTGTTTTTTTAGAACGCTAGTGTCATTAAAGTGGGATTTATCAACAAAAACTGTACTAAAACCTAATTTCGTAGACAAATTTGTCAATTTATTGTATAGCTCAAGTCATTTTCCCCCATGAAAATTGTTTACTGTTATATCACTGTCTAAAACAATATTGTATTCAAAATTGTTGGAGCTAGTTTTGAGGAAAAAAGGTCTGATAAGTATAGTTAGTTTTAGAGCGATTTTGCTAAGTTTTTTTGGGTAATAACACTCCGCAGGAAACATAGAAGGTAAGCGAATTTGTTCGAGTAGGCCTTTCTTCGTCATGTTCTCACAAAGACCATTTTCTCAAATTGTGGTTTTGTCTCTTGAACTTTTTAACATTCACCACAAAGTCTGAGTCAAGAAGATTGTCTTCCTACGACGTAGTGCTGAGGAGAATAATGGAAAATATTTTGTATGAGAAATGATAAATATAACGGGGATAATAGTAAATATATCGAAAGTATTTATAAATATGCGAAAATAAAAATGCAAACTAGTTATACCGTGTTATAAAATATTTTATATTTCTGCTACTGTTTTATATATTAATCAAACGTATTTAGCAGATAAGAGAACAAAAAACTAACCAGCAGAGGCAATTCGGAGGGAACGTTACACGAGGGAAAGAGGACTGTACCGTATAGAACACCAGTTAATCTAGTGATCGCACATGCGACTCACTGGATTGGCGAAGGGGGACAGGAGGGAAAAGGACTGCATTGAACTAATTAATCTGACGTTTAAGATGAGATTCGAGAGAGTTCCCAGGGCTGGAGGGGAAGAGACTTAAAGAGCAGAGAGGTAAGTTGAGATCAGAGCCAATGAATATAGACACGTGTTTATCGGAACAACCCTCCCTTCCTACATCGATAATTTGTGGATACTTTGCTTTTAATAGCAAGCATTCCAACGGGGGTCGTTTCGGGATGTCACTATGTAGGGAAGTTTACTGGAATCGCTTGTCATGTCTGGTTTTCATTGGATCTCCGCACACTGTTGTACTCGTGTGGGTTTTCCTTTTATAGTTCAAGTACACTCTTAATTGGTACAAAATCTGAGCGGAAAAGTGACGCGTCGCATGTGATGTTATTGTCGTTAAACGAGACGAGAGTTTTGCGATATTGAAAGTTACATTTTGTGTTAACAACAATCGCTCTGGTTTTATAACCCACGCGTGCGTAACCACCTTCCCCTCGCCAAATAATCGCCTTTCGATCGCCCCTTCGCGAAAGTTTAACGAGGGAGTATGGCGTTAGTCGGCCAATGATCCGTTCTAAATTTACCAATTGCCGGTATCGAAAGCTAGTTGAAGCATTTTGCTTCCTAACAGTCTCTCGGCAATAAAATTTACTGCATCGGGGATCCGGTGACAGGCGATGTCGATTCGGAGCGATGCCTCATAAAACTTGTTGAAACGAAGGGGGAGAGAGACCTTCGCTCGCCCACGTTCTCTCGTGCACAATGCACTGCTTTAATCGAGAAAAGAGTTTTTTTTTTATATTGAAGGTTAGGTTTTACGATCGTAACTAGCTGTTGCTTCTGCACGCCTCACTCTCCCTCTACACCTCAAATATCGATGGTTTGGACGAATCACGCCGACCCTTTGGTCTCCAATAATATAGTAACCATCCCCAACCGGTGATCGTAAACTAAATAAAGCACCCCGAGGAAAAACGTTCCAAAGCAACTCCCACCCCCCAGCTTCCGTGAAGCTCGTGTTCCTTGATTCGACGCCCCTAATGCGTCCTCACCATTCTCGTGCAAAACGCAAGCCGACTTCCTTCGGCCGCAGCTAAGGAACCCTGAACACTATGACCCCCCACTCTGCCCCGCACAATCTGCAATTCTACATCTGTCAGTCTTGGCCTTAGTGGACAGTGACCTGTGAACAGGCCACATACCATCTCTCTGGACTGAGAACCTCTCTTGGTCGTTCCCTGGGGAGTTTGATAAACAGCCTCTACTGCCTTTGGCCTGGCACATCCCACCAATAGGCCTTGCACTTCTAGTTTCACTTGCCAATCTCCTTGGTTTGAAAGTAGCCCTACCTTGATGTCTTTAAGACTTCTGTGACAGCCATTTTACTGACTGACCGGCACGATGTATAGCCTTTTCCGTTTCAAACCCCTGCACTCACATCATCACTGCGAAGACTGTTACCATCGCACCCAGTGGTATCGCTGTCCAGGTTCCCAGCCCACAAACTCCAGCGCCTAACAGAACACCTCTCCGTGATCCGTCTGCCTAATATACCTCACCATCATCCCATCTGAAACTTTCATGAATTCTTACCATGAAGCTCGAAATTATACTTCATCTGTACCGAGTCCCTGACATGCAGAGCTGGCCCCTCCACACACACCTTGTCCAATAGCAGGAAGCCCTCTACCCTGCCTGACAAGACCAGTCCCAGCATGTACATGGAGACATCCACGCAGACCTCCAGCGCAGCTGAAACATGCAACCCTTCACAGCCAGCACTGGAGTTGCATTCTTCTTTCTAGTCCTGGCACGCCAGACCAAGCATCGTAGGTGACCACAGTCCTAACAATCGCCCTGTACCTCCACAAGATCATCAATATCTTGCCAACCATTTTCAGGATATCCCACATTACAGATGAAGCCTTTCCTACCGCTCTTCTCACGTGAGTTC
This sequence comes from Pachypeltis micranthus, assembly GCA_020466155.1. Lineage (NCBI taxonomy): Eukaryota > Metazoa > Arthropoda > Insecta > Hemiptera > Miridae > Pachypeltis > Pachypeltis micranthus. Next base: position 18,444,881 of record CM035769.1, read on the forward strand.
CCTGTCTAGGAAGACTCCCAAGTATTTATCTTCCTGTCGGATCGTCCTCCCCCCCCCCCCGGCTGGAGTTCCCGCAGTAAGAAATCGCGTTTCCTAGTGAATGGAACTGGGCTGGATTGGCTGGATTCACATAAAACCCCCGCCCATTGCATCATCTTTGTTCTGTGTTCTTAGCGATCCGCATCCGTTCGCCAATCACAATGAAACAAATTGTGTGTTTCATTATCTCACACCGAGAAGAACCTTTATTGTGAATACGGCAATACGAAAAACCATGAGAGCGTCTGAAGGAAAAAAACCCTGCAAATTATTACACAATGGTTTATTATTCTCATGAACAGCTTGACCTAGTATTACTGCTCCCCCATCCCATTCGATTCAGCATCGAATACTACTAAACCATACGAAACATGAGCTGACTACAATGGAACTACGGAAACAAAACGTCTGATGATTTTGCCCCGTCCGTCGGGGAAATTGGAACGGGGGCGCTTCGAGCGAACCCGTTGTGAGTCGAAAGGGGATTTGAGCGGCGTCGTCGTTGGGAGGTCAGCGAGCGCGGGTGGTTTTTTAATGAGACGGGCGCGGAGGAAGGGAGTACAAACGACGAAACGTTGACTTCCGCTGTAGTTCCCGCGTTGTACTGCATTTCGTTAATTTTTTTAATCGTTTTTTGCCCATAACAATCATGGGCTTCGTCCGATCAGATTGCCGAGATGGCGGGCACAACTAGATACCAAATGGGATTTTTGTGCGAAAGATCGAATTTTTTAGAACACGTTAAAGGCACAAAACGGCCCGGTCGGCGGACGGGGAAGGGGGGACGGCAGACGGACATTGCAAATTTGGAATCTCCAAGTCTTGAAACGCAAAGTATCAAATTTTGAGGGGGGGGGGTGTAAAAAATTTTTAGTGACCGAAAACATAGGGTTATCTTTCAGAATGAATAATAAACCAAAACTAGGTCGAATAATGATGAGTAAATACTGATCAACAATGAGACCACAATGTGAAACCATTTTCAAGTATGTGGCCTTATCTAGTACACACACAAGCTTACACATAGTCTACAAGGACATCCAGAGCAATTTGAGGTCGACGCAAGTAGCAGGTACAGCCACATTACGACGAGTCGCATCTAAAACTGTTTTTACCGTGTCCTCCAGGATGTCACCGTGTAAACCCTTAATATTTTGCCAGCTACGGTTGTCAATCCATTACTTTTGGGGGGAGAATGGATATAGGAAATGGCGGACGTAGAAAGACGCTGAGCTAATCGAACATTTTGAATGTTCCTTACGATTGAAGGATTCTGTCGAACCTGTTTTTAAAAAAGCTAGAACCGAACTCATTCGCCTCTCGAAAATATATAGGACTGTCAGCAATTTTCATCACAACTAATTCACTAAGTTTCAATAAAAATGATAGTTCAACATTCTTCAAAGAACTGGTGACGATATAGGTTTAGTAATTTACTGAGTTGCTCCTACTTACGCCACGACCATTGAGCACATAGGTAATCCCCGCGAGTGACAAATACGGTTGTTCTAAGAACGGGTGAAAGTTGTGAAATGGTAATAAGAGAAACTAGAGTTGGAATTCCGGAATTTCTGGAGGTTCTCCCAATTATCTTACGAGAGTTAATATACGCTCATCGTAAGGATAGTTTATTGTTTCAGCACCCTAGTTTGATCATTAATTGTGCTGCTCTCATTATTTTCCCACACATGAGGATTTTACGGAATTATTGTGCCATCTAGAACTGTCTATACAAAAAAGAGTTAATCAAAATCGATATAGCAGCTTTTGACAAGAAAAAGTGTAGTTCATACCACTATGACAACTATAGTTAGTTTTGGAGCCATTCAGCTGCTACACACATTTCGGCGGCTCATGATTTGGCCTAAATGTGTTATTTTAGTCGTGTTGGGCACTTGAAACGTCAAGACGTGAAGAGAAGTGTATCAAAAACTTCAGAGGAGGTTAGTCCAGTTATTTCCTTACAGAAAGCTTTGTCGGTTATTGCAATTTAGATAATTGTGCAATTATTGTTAATTTTCTGAACGAGCAAGAACGTTTCAATTCCTAAGAAGGAGCATCGATTATTTCCGTTGAATAAACTGAGCTACACGTAGCTTGATGTAAATTTATCACATTATTTTCTACGTATTATTTTAATGTGAATTTGAAGTAGTGACCGACTCATTTATTATTTATATTAATACATTCCTTAAGTAGTTTGCATCAATGAGACGAATGTACAAAAGAAGCATAAGCCTTTCTGGCTTTCCGCACCGGTGCTCAAATCCTCCTGAACGGTAGTAATCGTTAATAACAAACTAAAAACGCGCTCGTGTTCATCGAATGTACTTCACGCTGCGCTCGAGCGATATCTTGATGAAAAAAAAAGAAAAGCCAACTAACGAGAATCAAATTCCGGGTCGAAAAATCCGGGCCTCTAAACAAAACGCGAGTAATTGGACTCATTTGCAAATCAAATCGTTTTGCAACACCGGGATGATTTCGTTGGAAGCTTTTGCTACGCGGAAGATGCAAAGTTAACGAAGCTGAGGCCCTTGAAGATGGAAGAAGGTGAATTATACAGCCCGGCTCTTTGGAATCAAACGACTCTTGAAGAGAACGAGGAGCTCTTCGCGGAGAAACGTCTTCGGGAAGATGGCACCCGAAAAAACCGGCGACCCAATCAATTTGGGGAATACACCGCTGCGATGTTGTTGAACGGTCGACCACTTCAAAACTTCGGTTGGAATAATAATATTGGGTGCAACGCGTCGCACAACCTTCCTCGAATCCAAGTCAACTCCCAAGTCTTTGTCACGTCGCTGACTGATCCAATTATTGGAGACAAAAAGACGTCTCTTCGAAACATTTGAAAAGAAACGTTAATCAACCAGTGTAACCAGCAAATAATGATTTCCTTTTTTCGACTGCTAACTCAATATACCATTTCGGAATCATTATTTCACTTGCACTATGCCACACTAATCCATTCCAAACTGATTCTTCACTCATTTTCCCATTTTTTAGAGGTTCTGCTTCCTACAAAGATGCTGAGGGGGGGGGGAAGGAACAGGAACGTAAGCAGTCGAAAATAGTATTCTTCGCTTCCTACACTTCTAGACGTTTCAAAGTTTTCCGAAGAGCAAAAGACAAAATGGTACGTTTGACCGTACGCGCATGCCTGTGAACACAAGTGACAGAAAACGGCTGGAGCAAATCAGGTTATGGAGACCACCGGTCCAAAGTTAACTATAGTTATTATAGTGGTCAAATGAACGGCTTAAATGTGACTAAATGTTTTTTTATGGTGAGTTCCAAACAACGGAACTGCAAAATGTGTGTAAATTATGAGAGCATCGCAATAGATTATCAAACATAACAAAATTGGGGTTTTCGTAGTTTCTTCCTTATATATCACTCTTGTATGGTACTAGCGTTCTCAAAAAAAATCAGATTGATACTACCATAAACTACTTGCGCATGTTTAATAACGTTCATCAAATAATCAGGACAGACATCAGACATTCCAGAATCCAAAATAACTTAAATTATTTGATCAACTTTCCTACAAGTCCAGGATTCTTAAAAAAATCATATTGATAGTTTGTCAATGACCTAAACGTCGGTTTTGCAACTAAGGTTCCGAACGTTAAGAATTACCAATTAACAAGTTGAACTTGTTTGTTCATCAGGGTTTCAGCAGTTGCTCCCGGAGAGCTTTTATTAGTGTTTTATTGAATTCCAATAAGTACCGTTTTTAGAACACGATAGTTCAGAACGCCAATGTACTCTAAACAAGCACCGATGCCCGATTACATGCCCAAGAGGCCTGATAGCCGCCTAATTTCAACCTGGCATAACGTATCGAACGAAATAAATACTAGGGATGCGTATTGGGGAGGGTAAAATTAAACGACACGCTGCTAAACATAAATACTTTTGACCAATGACACTCAATCAGGAGGACGAGGCCTTGTTACATACGCAAGAAAACATCATCGAAGATTTGACGTTAAACGGCCGGGATCTAAACATGCACAGGAAACTGAAGGAGCGGCACGAAATGATGGGCTACATCTACTGACTGGTTCCAATTCGGGTGGTCTGTGAAGTTGTATTGAGCATTTGAGATTATTGATTCAACTACAATCCTTCCCTGCTCAGTCGAATCTTATTTTTGATATGAGGTGATGGCACTCACTGGCAATTAGCAAGTTTGTGGAGGGGAGCAAGCCTCGATTTTTCATTTTACATTAAAATCTTCTGTATTCAGTCAGTGGTGCAGCCTGCGCAGTCAGTAGCTGAAAACGGCGTGAATCTGTACTGTAGGGTGTAAGAGAAAGACAGAAAAATAAAATCTGGAATTGATTTGAAGAATGAGACGAACCCGATTGGACTGTATTGATACAATAATAATATTTAAATGTTCACTTGATTAGCACTAAAGAGTTCTTATTGAGGCCAGTAGAACTAGTTCATACGACACTGTGGGCCTGTAAATATGTGAACTGGTGTTAAACAAGTGCAGATAGCGATTGACTACTGTGGGCGCTGATTGTGGACTAGCTTGGTTTAGAGTGGAGTCTGGCCAAATGCGAACAGGAATGACGAAGGAGAAATAGAGGTAAATGAGAAGTTGAGAGCGAACATTTTGGTAACGCCCAACGTTAAACCCCGTCGTCGACTTTGAAAATAATCCTTGAAGTCTTTTGTTAGCAGGGGAGGCTAATTGAACTCCCACCAGGCAATAAAAAACATCACCCCTGGGTTTACCTCGTTAGAGCCAAAAGCAATGAACTATCCCTGAGCCAAAGCACCTACGGTGATGTGAGGGAGTAAATATTTCAGGGTTTGAAAACTGGAGTAAGAAGAGGATGTGTAGTCAATTCAAGAAACGCCTATGACAGCTCACCATATTCTTTTATCGATTGATAAGTTGGAAGATGAGAGGGGGGCTTTGACAGGGGACGTGGCCACTTGCTTACAAAAGGAAGCAGATGGAATGTACCAATCTGTCTGACCATCCAACCAACGGCCTTCGCTCTTCTCTGGGTTAAAATCAGTGGGAAAAACAAACGCCAACCTCCAGCACATCAGTCGACAGTCATAACTGTTCTACTAGACGCCAGAACACATGACATCCTGGCAGGCGTGATCGCCTTATTTACAGCCAATTCCAGGCTGTGGTGTTGCCAGAGTAGAATACTATTCGGTACAGGCTGAACTAGTGGCTATCTTGAGCTCGGAACATCCCTACGTGCCCCCAACAGGAAATCCTTGTTTCAAGCCCAAACATCGAGTCCAGCCATTGCTGACCTGAAGCGTTTTTTCTATAGCTGTGGGGAAGTCCGGCCTGCCTGTTCAGTTATCTCCTAAGCTGAAAACGGGTTTTATATATCCTCTCCCCACCGCTCAATTTACTCCCTCTAACTTTCCCAGCTATTCTAGAACCTCATCCATCAGCTCTCAGGCTACTAACAAGTCTACTCACTCTCTCTCCCCTCTAGTCCCCCACACAACTTTTGCACTTAAATACTCCCTTACGAACTGATATCACTGTTTTGTCAAAGTGTCATACAGTCCCCACTCACGCTCAGCACGTTCACTGATTTCTCAACTCAAGCCCCTCCATTCGTGCGCCCAACAAATACTGTACGGTCTTGATACAATGTAGACATTCTACAACTCCATAGAGAGTTAACCCCCCCCCTCCCTTCCCACCATCAACTTTCCCAGGGGTTCTTAGATGCGTTTACATTCAGAGTGCAGCCAAACTTAATTCCGCGCCTGAACATAAAAATAAAATCGAAATACGATAAGATCATTCAAAACGAGCGATAAATTTTACAGAAATCTGTACGTCGCAACCGCGTTATTCGGTAAAAAATCGAGAAGGGAAATTCAAATCGACGTTCCCCTCGGGTTGCTTTCCCTATTAGAGGTATTTCTTAAAACGGATCTTATCGACTTGCACATGAGAGGCGCGTTTTGAATGCGAAATTTATTCCGCCGGTTTCAAAGAAGAGGAAAGAATTTTCATCTCCGCGTCGGGCCCCAGAGAATGAGGCTCCTAAAAAGAGAACGATTGGAGATGGGAAAGAGATAGAAAGAGGAAGAAAAAAAAGGAGTAGAAAAAAAAAAGAATTGGCAAAAGGCCTTCAGAACAATTCGGTGAAAAGAGGGAATGAAAGCGGAGAAAGGAGCAGCCGACCTTTTAATGGTATTTCCAAAGCTGGTTGCCCTTGGAAGAAGATTGAGAATCCTTCACCGAATTCGAAAAGCGATTAAGCGTCAAAGTGCTCTAGAAATCATCCTTAATTCAGTTAACTGGAAAAGAAGGAACGAGAAGTATTTTTGTGAATAATTTGGCGCAGTTAACGATTCCGGAGAGAAGAATGTTTGGAGTTGGCACGTTCCAAAAGGTCGACTTTGAATTGGAATGATTCACGTTGATGTTGAATGTTCATAAATAATAAGCCCGTTGGAAAAACACAACTTCGTCAATTGACAATCAATTAACTTTCTCCGAGTTGACAGCAAAAGCGGGCGGCAGATGAGCGTGAAATATTTTACCCTCCAATAACCAACAGCTTTACTAGTCAAATTTCCTAATAGTCACCGCGTCTCGAGGGCCTTTCCAGGCTAGGTAAATCTAGAACTCCTCCCAAACAGGCACTTTTGGTTTCCTGGCACGAGCCGATAACGTACTATATTTTCCCATGGATGGTTCCCCCAGTAGGGTGCACACCCACTCATCTCACTTCATATCTCTTGCTAGCCAACTCTGGTTACAGAGGACCCTAACACACAGTTAGTTACACAATTGCTCTCAGCTCTTGTCCCGGCTCATACCAATTCACCTATTCAGAGACTCCCCATTAATGTGTCTGTCTCGCATTCGAACCAGAACTCCATCACTCCATGTCTCAAGTGTTTATTCAGTCCTCTCTCACAAATCTCGTTCGTCAACTTATTCCTCGCCCTTACTGAACATCAGATCTCTCTCCCCCTTACATCCAATGAGGAGTCTGAAACAAAATGGCCATGGAATCAAGAAAAGGAGATTATTATGTTTAGTTCACAGATAGTGTGGAATGTGCGTCGGGTGAATGAGGAACAGTACAGCTAAGGTGGAAAACGAAGTGTACCCGTTTCAGACAAGTTGAATAATTTATCTCCAAAAAGTATTGGATTACATTTGGTTCCACATGGCACTTTGAGTGTAGGTACTCTCTCTGAACGTTGTGCGAATTAGGCAGAGGGTGACTGCAGGGTTTATAATCAGAACAGTCACATCACTAATGACGTTAGTGACAGGAATATGAGAAGAGGAGAAGTTTCGCGAAATAATCTGTCGAGTGATTAAAAATGGGTGCAGGAGTGTGGAGGACCTTAATCCTTCGGTGGCTGAAGTGAAAAGCAAATGAACATTGTGCGAATCCGTCAGGATTACAATTGGGGGAATAGTCGAGGGAATGAGTGACATCCCTGAGGTTGGTGGCAATTGTTATTGTTCAACACTTGAGGGAGTTGAAAACAACATTGAAAACATCGTAAATAAAGTGAGACAAATTCTGCTAATTGAAGAAACTCGTGGGGCTGCATAGCAAAAGTTACCTTTTCTCCCTGGCCTGCGCTCGCCAGTTCGACTCGTCACATCCCGTCAATCGCCTAGAAAATGTTAATTTTCGTTGTTCCGTTGTAGTCAGGTCATGGTCCGTTATTTTTCGATGCTGAATCATATGGTTTCGAATGTGTTTTTCAAACATCGTTTTTTTGCGTATGAGTTGTCGTGTCCCGGATGGTCGATATAACCATGTTATAGGAAAAGTTTGGTCACAAATACCTGTATAATGAGAAAGAATAATAAGCTGTTGTGTAATAATTTGTAATGTTTTTACACTTTACGTTTGTTCATTCATAGGCCTTGATAATGATCGTGGGACACACCAAAATGTTGGCACAGACATAATGGTTGTATTTAAAGATCCTTTTACGGGTTTGCGTAGGTTGTACTAAAGAGGAAAAATATGAAAGAAAGAGTTCTCGTGCCAATGAACATTAATGTTCTCAATACAAGAATGGCAACACTTTGAATTTAATTTTAGAGCATCTAATAAGAGAACCATTTGAAAAGCGATGTGGGGAATCTGACATAGCTACTTACTGCCGTTATGGAAGACAGAGTGAGTTCCGCTAATACCGAAGGGAGTTGTGGAAGTAATGAGAACAGCAGTTGCGTCTCGAAAGTAAATATTGAAGCGGTTGGCATGTAAATAGACCTTAGATATGCACGAGATTCACCTCCAATGATACAGACCAGAACTTGCGGCGAACGGTAGGAGAGATACTGTGCGTACCACGGGGAGCCTGCCGGAGGTAATATCAGCGGACGGGCTTTTGTCAACACCGGTCGGTCCCGTGCCCGGCGTTGTAAATGACGAGAGATACGCAATATTATATAAATCAAACGAGAACCCCGCCGATATTGTCCGAACAATACGCGGCCTACAAGTTACGTTATATCGGCATGCGGAGGTCGCATTGTAATAGTTGACGCGAAGGTGAGGATTGATTTGGACAGGAGGTAACACGACAGTTTCATTCCACGTTGCTTCGGTCCACAGCCAATGGTTCAATAATCCAGGAGAACCCAAGACGCATCATCGACTAAAAGAACAGTAAAAACCCGCCAATGTTCATCTAGTATCATGTTTCAGGGCATCTACACCAAAGTACGCCACCGAAAGCAGCAAGATGAATTGTGCAACCCAAATAATGAATTATGCTTCACGTCCCAAGGAACAGGGATTCCCAATCTGACACGTCCGCCCGCCGTCCAGGTTATGTGCCTTTAACCTGATCACACTTCATTTCGGTCTAGTTGTGCCTCCTGGCTCGGCAGCACTATCGGACAAACATACGGTTCTTATGGGCAAAAATGGTTTCGGAAATCGGTAAAAATAAATTTTGGGAGTATTATCCCAATTACGTCGTGTACGGTAGCGTTTCCATTTTGTAGTCAAACAAGACGGGTCTTAGAGGTGTAGGACTGCGTCTAGATGGGAAACAGTGAAATCACAGTAAATATATTGTGGCGAGTCCTACTACTTGACGAACTCGCGGGACAATACAGCGAAAGTTATCGATTCTCGCTCATTTCCTCCTTTGCCTCTCGTAATTTTGACTCACCACGCCGTGGCAATCGCCTCGAAAACGTTATTTTTTATTAGTCAGGTCTTGGGGTGGGTCTCGGAGGCGTGAGACTGCGTCAAGCTGTGCACGTCAATAATAAACCGTCGCGTGATAGTTCATCTTTTTCAGTACAAATTGATAGGTCATATTACTGCACGAATATTGAAATTTGAAGATAACCGAATTTAATCGTTTTTATAACTCCAATAACTGACCAAATCTAGAAACTTGTTGCTCCTATTTACGTCAAGACAGACAGGCAATTGGGAGGGAATAGACGATGTATGGGGCTGTTAACATGAAAATTCTTTGTGTTATAGGGAAAACAAAACGAAAAGAATTTGTTAATGAAACAGATCGCTTCTAATTTAGGAATTTCCGAGGTTTCTCCATTGTATCATACGACCGATGTTTAACTATCGTCCTGCAGAGAGCTCGTTGAGCCCCCATGACGATTTTCTTCGAGAACGCTAGTTTTATATCAGGGGAATTTGCGAGAATAAACTGTATCAACATCGAAGTACGTCGAAAATGCCAACAAATTATCGCGCTCCTCTGGAAAAGTTCATGTTACGGATTCTGGAATTATAGGAACTACGAAAGAAGTTATTCCGAAAACGACATAATTTCGGAATTCCTGAAGTAGCGTCTGATTTTTTTGGGAACACGACTATAATTGCATTCTATGGGTAGCTTATTGGACGACCAATCAGATTTCTTTGAGAGTCCCACGAGGGAGGCTCATATACGAGAAAAAAGTGCGCTAAAATATTTTTTCGTTCGAATTTTTGATAATATACTGCGCTACTATCGTCATTTTTAAAATCTGTTCAGTAAAAAAATGTAATAAATTTCGTTAACGCCGTTTTCGAGAAAACAAATTTAGTGGCAATTATTTATAGTCAATTTCGAACAGATTCTGATCACAACCTCTCTTTGGTCTTCTATGGGTATATTGTTGATCGTGTATCATTGTTGTTGTCGTTGGACCTCTGGCAGAATATCAAACTTGAGCGCACTAAGTTACCAATACTCTCTCAATCGCGTCCAAGAACACGCACGAGAATTAAAGCTTTAAAATGTAAAAACCTTAAGAAAATCAAAAACATATAAAAAATACGTTTTTTTCCTTCCTTGAGCTAAAGAAAAATATAAACAAAGAATTTTTGAGGAATTGTATTCTCGGCAACTTTGGATTTGTTAGGGGACATATTTGGCTCCATTTCTCTCGACGTGACCTCAGAAAGTATCCCTTCCGTCGCTAAATCGTGCCATTCCTTCCACGCGCTAGCAAAGTTGTCTAAAAACACCGCCGAAAACATACGTTCTCCGGGAAAGGGGATTAATCCCCCAAAGTCCGGTTCAAATTGATGAAAAACCTGAGAAAGCTTCTGCCGTTTCGCGAGCAGCTGGATGCTGACCGGCTCCCAACTCAAACCGAAACCGCTAATTAATGTAATTATCGATTTTCGTCGATACGTCGTGGAGAGTCGGAAGGGAAGGAAGGGTAGAAACGGAAGAGGACAAATGACCTTGGGAAACAACGGAATTAAGCTTGCGGTCAAACGAGCTGATTAAGCGCCCGACCGTAGATCAAGTTGGCGCTAAGGGGCTAAAAGGTGAGGCGTCGGAAGCTCTGGGGTGTGCCCAACCAGGTTGATATCCCTAGCCCATCACGAATACACCCTACCACCGTCGGTCTTAACCACCTCCAGCCATTAATAGTTGATAGTTCCCCCCATTTACCTTTTGCGTCGAAGAGCGGTCAGCTCAACTCTAGACAGAGCGGTCAATCAACGTACCTGCAACATAAACAGAAACTCGTTAATTCCAAGAAGGGAAGAGACATCAACTGTATACTGAAGCTAAATGCCAACAAATTACAATCAGAGTAGCTAGCTCACCTATCTCAATGGAGCCACAACACCTGACAGCAGTTTCGAAATAGTACACAGGTACAACCAATTGAATAAAGACCCTGAAAAATACATCACAGCGTCTCCTGAAGTTAACTTCATCAATCCCAATCATTTGCTACTTATGCCCGTTCGTCACTCTTCGATGTGCGACGGCACTCTGTTCTTAGCAAATGCAAACAATGCCAGAGTATAGACATTCAATTGAAACTGACGTTTTAAATCCAACCTGAGGGTCAATAAATCAGAAATGCCCGCAGGTACACTGGTTTCGAGGAACAACGTGTGGTATTGTCTCAAATCCTCCACAACCAAACGATTTTCATCACTCGGTCAACCAATCCAATCTGTATTTAGTTTCCTTAGCCCTCCAAGAATCAGCTGTTTTTACAACTTTTCAAAAATACCTATTTAACAAATTTTTGTGTCTGTGAACCCGATAGCGAGCGGACGGCTGAACAAAATACACTCAAACATGATATTTATGTTACAGCTCACCATTTCAAATTATGTTTATCAAAGCGCCGAGTTTGATAAAATTAATGAGGACGAATAAAACAGCAACTTTTCGTTTTGTGGCAAAAGTTAAGAAGTTTGAAAGCGTGTTTAATATCAAAGTAAATCTGCTGAGTGCCAACCTTCCTTCTGCTGTTTCTCGATCACCAGTTTCGCGTTCGACAAATTTGCCGTTGGTTTAGATTCGAAATGATAACGATCTTTGTTTTCGAGACAAATGCGAAAACCCCGAGATTTGGGTACATTTCGATCTCCCACCCCCTTTTCCATCGGTAATAATTTTGTTTCTGCGTCTTCCAAAAATCACAAACAAAACAAAACCACTGGCAGTGAATGGATTGTTACTTGAGCAGATGGAATTGGAGGTAAAATTATCTTAAATTTTCTTCAACTACTAGTTACAGCCATTTCGAAATTACACAAACGGTGGGTACAGCTTTCGTACGAGAACTCAACCACTAGGAACATTTAATGTCTTTTTTTAACCCGAATTGCGTGCCACAGCCCCTGTGGCGTATAGGATAAGGCATCGGTCTCCTAATCCGGGGATTGTGGGTTCGAGTCCCACCAGGGTTACGATTATTTCTTCTCCCAACACTTCTGACACGTACCTTTACTACATCTTTCTAGTCACCAGCTTCAGCTAACAAAAAGGTAAAACCTCAATTGCATTCGAGGGAAAACAAATCCATAAACTGTGAAACATTTCTACTGTTTACGCTTCCAGGGCAGTTTTTTCAACATAAATCCGGCTCGCATGAAAATATCGTTGTAAGACATCCCCGTGAAGGTAGTCCGATGAGTACCCAACACGATGATTTTTACCTTAATTATTACGGTCAGCCTACTGCCGTAGTGTCTTAGAGATGCTCGCTCTCCACGAAACCCCTACTGCCGTCACTGAACTCAGACAAACCTCAAAGTATCGCTTGTGGTTCTGAATCTGAGTTTTCCAACTTGAACTAGCTCATCTGGCACTAGCGCCCTGAAAATCATTTTGGCAGTCCAATGAGCTATATAGACTCCTGTCAAAGGGTTTTCATTTTAGTTCGTAACCAGTTAACCCCAACCTACTCAAAAAATCATGTTGACAGTCTTGTGAGTCGCTCATGTAGTGGTCACTCGAGGTAAGTCGTGACACATGTAAGAGGAGCAGATAAAATACAGCACTTAAAGCATTAACTACTTCTACATAGAGCGTTGAGCTTACCACGTTAAAACAAACTGACAGATTAAGTAGCGAAGGACGCTGAATTAATTTACATTTCCCAACACAGCCAACGACCAAAAAAATGTCGAACAAATCTGCTTTAGTTACTTTTTCCTTAAATCCCACCCATATGACACCTGTTCTATTTAAACCCCCAGTTTAATAAGTTACCTACACAACGGTGGTTTAGTTGCGGTGGTAAAATAATTTGGGCGTCACGCGAAACTCTAAATTTCAACTACTGTCTACTTTCCCTTTACTCCCACAAGTATGACATGAACACTCCTGAAAAAACCTATTAAATCACGTTTGCACGGGCAATTGAATTCCGATTGTGACACAAACAGGAGTTGCCCGTTATCTTCTAGTTTCCGGAATTTATACGTAGTCCTCTAGACGTAGAAAGTTGAGATGAGCTCGTAAGAAATTCATGTAAACGTGACGATACGAGGAAAATTGTCTGACGCGCGCTCAGTGGGTTGGTACAAGCAAAAAGTTACTCTGTCACCAAAATCATCTAGAAATGAAATCAACTTTCGCAGATCGGTACTATTTCGAGAAAATGTAAGGCACAATTCAGCGTCTGCCGGTATATCACCAGCTAGAACTGAGGCGTGAGAAGTACGTCATATGATCCTCAAGAAGATAAAAGAAAAAAAAAAGTTAAGAGTGGCCGAGAAAGCTGAAACAGGAAGACGAGGCCGAGTCAGTGGACCGCTATGTAGTAGAACAATGTAATGCAATTTTGCCGTGAGAATGACTTTCCGTTTCACTCATTCACTTCGCCTTAATTGTAGTTACGCAACACCGTGAAGTACCGCGTTGCTTTCAACTGCGCCGCATTTTGTGCGGATTATTGACCGTTCAGGTGATTCTTATGGTCTACGTCAGGGGTATCCAAAAAAAGGAAAAAAAAGGTTTTCGTGACTGGAGAGGGACAACAGAAGGTACGCATCTGACAAATAAATCCCGCGCGTTAGCATTTATAACGTAAATATGTTGCATGCTTATAAAATGACAAAGGCATGTGAGAATGCAAGAATTATTTCTCATGAAAAAAGAAAAACAATTACATGGATATTCAGTAGACACGAAATACGGGGAAGTTTCAATGACAAATAATTTTTTGTTTTTCTTCGTTTTCTTCAGAATGGTTTCTCTTTTATTCCACGACATTCAAGTAAGTAGAGAATGAAATGACATGATTTGGGCGATGACTTTCTTCTTTAAGAGAGAATTTTAGAGTGAAAGGAGGGGGGAGGGTTTGTTTAAGAGATGAGAATAAAAGAAGGGTAATTTTTAATTGTCGTCGCCTTCTTGAGTTTCGTCTCCGACACCCCGAGTGTCAGAGGTCCAGAGGGTGAGGTTGTATCGCATGAGCTGCATGATCAGCGTCGAGTCTTTGTAGGAATCCTCGTTTAAGGTGTCAAGCTCTCCTATCGCATCATCGAACGCCTTTTTTTGCGAGATGACAAGCTTTGTCGGGAGAATTAAGTATTTCATAGTAGAACACTGAGAAATTCGAAGCGAGGCCAAGCCTTATCGGGTGGGTTGGCTGCATTTTGGACTTGCTGATCTCGAAAGCATATGCTTTGTGGGAGTCATCCACGACGGCATTTCATGCGTCCTCTGTGGCAACTTCAGCCAGGTACCTGTAGAAATCTACTGACCGGACCACTGCCACGAATTTTAATATATTCCTTTTAATACATCGAACTGTATGGTGCACACAAAACTAAAACAAGCGCAATAGCAAAATCTGGTTATAACCAAAACGATCATACTGGTCCATCGAACTGGTTATAATTATATACACACTACGGCGGTTATAATAATGTATACACGCTCGTTAATGTATCGACATATTTGTTGTAATATGTGTGAATATCAACAGAAGCCGTGCGAGTACGAAGCAATTTTGACTGCGTTATCTTTGACTCGTCCACTGACTAATACTAATAATGGGGTGGAATCAACTATACAGTCGGGCGATTTTTTAAAGAAAAACATTTTGATAAGAAAACCGACCAGATATATGTAATTCACGTTTAGTGTAAGCCATAGGGGCTTTTTAAAAATCAAAACTTTATTTACACAGAATGAGGTGAAAGAGGACTGAAGAGCAGTGGTTCAGGCACAGCTACTTATAGCCTTTGAGTTGCTGACTCAACAGGTTGCCTGAAGAGTCACATAATCAGCATTATGTTGCGGTATAGTTACAACATAAATCGTCCCTCCCGGAGAGTGAAATTACGGGTTACAAATTTTGTTTTGAACATTACAATGCCTTTAAAGCGAATTTACAACTCGTTCATAGTATATTGATTACAGATTAGGTTTACAAATTACATCGTAGAGAGTTTGTTTTACAGTATGTAGAATTTTCTTATTGTCTACTGGTTAGTTGATGGATAAATTTGTTGTAGGGTTGTACGATATTTGTAATACTGAACAAGAAGGTAACTCACAATTGGGGTTAAAAAACAGTATAGTGTAATTGTCCATACACTGGGTATAACGAGTTGTGGTACTGTGTTGTTAATCGGCATTATCTGTTGGATTGGTTTTGAGAGTGAATTTAAGGTTTTTAATTGTATCGAAGCCGCGGGTGTTTTGTCGATATTACCGGGTTTTGTGTCGCGTTAGTTGACGGAGCTGTTAACGTTTGGTCGCGGTATTGGATTTCTTCAAAGTCGGTTCGCAGGAGGTATATTCCTTGCAAATCTTTATGTATTACTTTCTCCTTGGAGGATATTTGAGGACAGGAAAGATGAGGTGAATGAGGACTGAAGAGCAGTGGTTCAGGTACAGCTAATTATAGTCTCTGAGTTGCAGACTTGCCAGAGGGCCACATAGTCAGCATTATGTTGTGTATACTTACAATATAACTTGTATTTAACACGGAATTTTTAATGTAATGGAATATTATACAGACGGGTCAGTGAGAGATGGCCTAGCTAGTCCACGAGTTTAAGGGCCATGAATACAGACAGTGATACCGGGGGGGTGCGCTGTCAACACACAGTAATGGTGTGCGTGCAGGACCTTCTGCGCAGGGGTCTGTAACGATAAAAAAATACACATTAGGTCGGACAGTTAGGATGCACTCAGGGCCCTGGCTTCGTATGCCATCGTGTCGGGGCTAGTTTTGGAATTGTTACAGGGGGGATTAATACAGTAAGCGGTATCGCACTAGGTGAGTTGGGAAGTAGTACGATATCAAGCCGAATGCAATTGGAACAGAGTTTTATTCTCAAGTACATTCGAGGGAGTTTTACCACCACAGACAGGGAACTGAGTGTAACCGGCTCGGTTACACCTGACGGCAGCCAAGTCTCGAGCGAATCGGGGCATTTGAGGTGCCCAGTCATCATAAATGCCTCGGACGAGCCACCGCTGAATCGAAGGGTTTGGTTCGTCCCGTAACAGAATGTTTGACCGGCCTGAAGACCATACATGAGGACACCGACAAACTGGCGAGAAAAAGATCGCCGCATCTCCCAGTCGAACCTGAGCCCTTCGAAGAGACCACCATGAGTCACTTGATCAAAGAGGTTGGCAAGTGGGCGGAGAAGTGCAGGGCTGCCTATTGGCAGGAAGTGCCAGGCCAAAGGCAAGTCAAGGCTGTTTATCAAACTCACCAGGGAACGAACAAGAGAGATCCTCAGTCTGGAGAGGAGAAGTATACGGATTGTCAGATGTACAGAGGTGCAGATTTTGAGAGGCGGAGCACCTACTGTGTACGAGTGAGAGGCAGGCTGCAGTGCGGCTCTGAGTGCTGAATAAGATTGCAGGGATGGACCTCGCATCAGGGAATACCAGCTCCTCGAGAGCTGAGGATCGAAGTGCCCAACGGGGTGTAATCGCCACGACACGGTCCTATTGAATCACACGTGTCAAAGAGGTTCGAGCGATATCGCACAATATGCTACGTCAGAAGCATGGAAGCAATTTTGCTGATTTTTTTTTTTAACTTTTAGTATTGTGGGCCGCTAGGCATTGATAATTTCACAATATAGCCCTTCCTTAAAAAGTTTGGAGAGACCTGGTGTACGTGAAAACAGACTAAATCAACTTGTACAACACAATTTAACGCTTACAGCTCGAGAATGTATTGGATTGTTGTTACACCGAAAACCAGCATACTTTGTCTAGGAGTTTCAGGGTTTTTTGCAGTCGATCTTATGAAAATTGTTAAACTCCCTTCGAGTAGGGACAGAGACAGCTCGTTTCTCTCTACATTTCTTCCGCAAGTGAAATTGCTATAGTACTGTAATATCATTTGGAACTGTTCATACAAAAAATGTCATCAATTTTGATGAGCGGGCAGCATATAAAATTTGTGCCGACTTGGAACAGCCGTCCTTTCTCAATCGCGTGCACGACACGTACATGATTTTCTCGGCCAAAAATGTTTAGTTCTGAAGAACATTTTTTTAAAAATGTTGCCCAACACAACATTTTTCCCTACTTCGTAATGCTAAGGGAAGTAAATACTTCGCATTCCTCCACCAGCTACGAAGAAAACAAAAATGTACGCGAATAAAAATCGCATATATACACAAGTGGGGAGACTTCTATCAGCAGTACTCTTCTACCTCCTTGAATTAAATAACCGCATATTGGTCCCTTCAAAGGGAACACCAAAGGAGCGGGCCCGGGGCGGGGGAAATAATTCAGGAATCCCGCGTGGAAACAAAGGCTTCCCATCGCAGGTGGCTTCAGGATCGACAAGTTCCTGTCCTTTCTAAAAAAAGGCCCTCTCTCTTCCGCCGAAAGCCGCTTAGTGCACAATAGAGCTCCTCGCTAGGGCGGACTTCCGGTCAGTCGAGAGGCGTTTATTAGGAAGCAGAAATGTCCTCAAAGGACTAGTCCAATGAACGGTTTATACGGCCCGGGAACTAACTGAGGGTTATAATTAACAAAAATATGATGTTTATCTTTTCATAACCGAGTATCATTTTTCAAAAGGGGAGAAAGGCAACGAGATCGGGACAACAAAAATGTTATCTCGCGTTTTCTAATTATTATAGATTCTATTGGGGCACAATTTTTGTCACGTGTGTAACGCGTTAAAATGACTCAGACTGAACAAAACGTGGAACCACCTAATCGAAAAAGTGCATACGAGTACTTAGATCGTTGAACACGCACCGTACAATACAACAATCAATTAAAAGTGTGGTAGGATGAGAAAAGAAGGAAAAAGCAAAAATGGAAAGGAGATCGGAGGAGACAGAATGTACACAGAAATTCACACCAAATATGCTTAAATTACTGATAGTTCTGCTCTTCTGAGCAGTCCAAAGCATTCATAAAACTATAGAACACAAATTTCAACAAAATGCCTCAAAAAATTCAGATTACCTCTATAAAAAAGTAAGAAATAAAAGAAAGTAAAGCGATAGAAAGCCACATTCGAATTAAATACACCTCCAATCAAGCACTTAGTCGTAATTAGTGTTATCGCATAGTCACAAAGACGTCTCTACTCTCTTTCGTTTTTACTGATTTCATAGTTAGGAGTCCAGGGAGATTACCAATCGTTGGAAAACTCCAACCCCCCAACGCAATACACCTCTCACGTTCTGTTAGTTTGCCTCTCTTTCCAGAAAACCCTCGAATAAGCTCATCAGGAAACCCCCTTATTTGAATTAAACAGTCCTCCCTAAACTGCCCCTCCTGTTTGAGCTACCTCCTCCTGCACAGACAACCCCTTCCTGTAAACTTAAGGCATACCATTCTTGAATTTCAGCGATTTATACCGAATGACTAAGAACATGAGTGTCGGTTAGTAAGGATTGATCATGACAACACTAATACCATACCGTTTTGTTAGCAGTATTCACATAATTTACTTAAGTTCAACCTAATATGTGACTTAACTGGCGAGAAAGGGATCTGTGCTTCCCCCAGCGGGACCTGAACCCTCCAAAGGGACCACCAAGAGCCACTTGATCAAGGAGGTTGGTAAGTTGGGAAGTACCTAGTCAAGGCAGTCAAGGTTGTTCATCAGACTCTCCAGGCAGTGCCGAGGGAGATCCTCAGCCTGGAGTGAGATAGTATAAGGATGATATGCGGCCTATTTACAGGTCACAGTCAACTAAGCTACAACCTGGCCAACATTGGCTAGTCAGAGGTTTGCTGATTCTGCAAGGTGGAGCTGGAAACAGCGGATCATGTACTGTGTACGCGTGAGAGGCTGGCTGCAGCACCTCACAGTGCATGGGATTCATCAGCTGCAGCTGGGAGAGGTTGCGGGGATGGACCTCAAGGTTGTCTTGCGTTTTGCGGGAGAATGGTGTGGACGTATTGTGTACGCCGTCAGAGAACACCAGCTTCACAGGAGCTGGAAGAGGAACTGAGTAAGCATGAGAGAGCTCGTAGACTCAGTTGTGGCTGCAGTCGAGGCTTTCAAAACAAAAAAAAAAAAAGATAAGACGTGACTTGAAGTTGTGGATGTACTTTTTTTTCTCTAAGAATGTACCTGGTATGCGTGAGTCGACACTAGGGGGCTCTGAATACATGAACTGGCTGTGCAGGAAACTAGTGCTGAGAGATAGAGAGTCAGTGGAGCTGTGAGTAGCATGAAAGTTGATAGACGAGTGTCAATTGGAGTAAGCTGCGTGTGCTGGAGAGGGTGTAAATCGTGGTGGAGGGGGTGAAAGATATTTTTGGAAAGTCGAGAAAGGGAGGAACCGGCCGAAGTAAAGCTGCCGGACTTTCTCGCAGCAACAGACAAAGGCCTTCAGGTCAGAAATAGTTCATAGTAGTCCACTTACTGCTATTATTCACAGTTTTGTGACCCGATAATTATGACACACTAATTACTGTCATTCTCAAACAATACGTGTTCACAGTCTCAAGTTGGAGCACCACTAAAAATTCCGGAACTATAAGGACTATTTTCTACCGTCGAGAAGTTGTTTGACAAAAAACAGTGAAAAATGAATTGAATTAAGAGCGACAACCATGATAACCATTGAATTTAAGCTAAAGAAAATTGTGTGATTCGTCACACCCGCTGTTTATCCTCGTACTATTGTAGGACATAAGTATTGATTGGGAGAGGGGGGGGGGTAAAATATCGGAAAGTAGCTACTACGTGTGACTGAACCCCAACAAAACATATTCTTCCATAAATCTCCAGATTAGATCGTGATATTTTAGTATGTCTAGATTTCTGTGTTCTCTTCTGAACGTCTCATTTAGAAAAGTGAGTGACGTGAGAGCTGTCAATCGCATACGACGGCGGAGTTGGTAAAAGAATTGTTTTAAACACGATTGTTATCAATATTTTTGGTCAACAACCCCTAAGTTGTAACATTCATTCTGCAATTCCGGACGAAGGAAACCCCGATAAATCAAAGAACATAAAAATAAGTAATTAATTAAGCAGTTAATTAAAAGTAATAAGTCAATCTTTGGGCGTTGGGGGTGATTAACGTAATTCGAGCTAATTTCAATAAGTAATTTCTATCTATTCAACCTTTGACGTAAATTTACTCTTCAGCTACTTGCAAAGGGATTTGAAGTTATCGATTATTCAAGAAGAAAACCCCGACGTGAAACTCTTAATACGAAAACGTCCTCCAGCGATTAAAAAAAAAGGTTAGCGGGGGAGAAGTGGAAAAAGAAGAACCAGGCCCGTTCAGTCGCTCTACGCCCCCTCCATTGTTTTTCAAGTGGGGAACTTGCCCATTCCTTTTTCGTCTGCCCTCTTTTTTCAACCCTCGTTTCCTTCCTTCCACCTTTATGTTCAAGTGCGCCTCAGACCATAATAGTGAAGGGAGGTTAGTGCAATCCACCGTCTCCATTGAAGGGTTGAAATAATTGTTCGCTCCTTTGATACCTCAGAGAATGTTGTTGTTGACGTAGCGGTGGTGTTGGTCCCACAAAAGCCTCAATGAGTGCTCGTAAAATAATTGTGGCGTCGCCCTACAAAAGGCGGTGACTCGGATAAAAGTGAATAACCGTAACGTAATCTTTTTACGTGGCGGATGGGGCGCTCAACGTTAAACAGTTGCAGAAATGAAGGTTACTGCCCAATGACCAATGCTCAAAACGGCTTTCCTACGAGCCGAATACCAATTAGCCCTTACGAACACAACTAAGCAACACTCTTCCTACACACCTTTCACGCACAATTATGAGAAAAAAACAACGCGAAAAGGAATGAAGTACGAAAGGATGTCCCAAGGCTTTCCACTAATACTCCGTTCATGAACGGACGACAAAACTGTGCAACGTTTCAACACTGTCATTAAATCATGAACGATCGCAATGTCTGCTGTTCCGCCCCTGGACCCCAGGATGCATGACGCTTATACCCTGAGGCTAAATTCGAAAACATGGAACAAGGGAACTGTTTTGGGTCCCGGTGAATCAACTGAAAGAATACGTAATTGAGTTAGTATTGTGATGAATAGCTCAATCTCCCACCAATAAAGTGACTCACTAAACATAAACAGTTATATAGGCTTCAAGAGAAAGGAGGTGCAAGGCCTCCTGAAAGATGGGGGTGCGATGTTGGGAGAGTAGTGCAGGATGGTGCAAGGCTGGAAGAGCTGTTGTAAACTTATTTTCTGACGCAATTTCGTGACATGATTTCATTCCCTCCGGGAATGACGCTTTTTGGGAGTTGAAGACTAAAGCACATTCCATGTTAAAACGCATTTCCAATAAATAAAAATAGTACACTAAAATCGAATATTGCACTGAAATCAAACGATGGAAACTACCCCTTCATCAGTGACGCAGACATGACTAAAACCTTCACATGAAGGATCATTAAATTGTACATATAAAACATAAGAAAATGTGCAGAATTTCTGCAAAGGAGGTAGCGCTTTCAAAAAGACACCATTACAGATCACGGTCTCGATACAAACTCATCCGAATAATGACCAGCGTTTATAGAATGTGGATATTCAGGATAGATTTTAGTCTTTTATATTGAATGAAAAGTAGATTAAGCGACTCTACAAAATACAACAAGATATAACAGCCTAAGCTCGGATTTGCAATATTAAATACAGAGTAAAACAGTTTATATTGGGAGAGAAAACTCGTTTTACACCACTGACTGCTATTTAGCATCAGCCTCTCTCGCATTGCAATTCTAGTTCACGCCTGAGAATGAGACGATACGTCAATGTGGTGTTGAAGACTGGCACACATTGACCCAGCCATACTGGTGATAATTGACAACAAACAACCCGCTGATTATATACACAATGTGCTAGTGTGAATCAATGCAAGTTCACATTGCATAGCCGTTTTAAGCAACATCATCACAATGGGATAGCAAACTAGAGTCATCTTTCGTCTTTTCTATAGTAAATTGTACACACACGACCTATGTACAATTGGGAAGTTGAGTGTTTAATTAAGTTTTAATCGCCGTTTCTGCACTGTGGCGCACAATAACTTGCTATGGGCAAATAAATTGATTCTTCCAGCTTAGTTCCTGATAATGGATCGTGTTCCCCTGACACACTATGTTTATCATGCTTATAATATTATATTTATATAAGTAAGGTATTGGTTTAGGTCCATGTCGTATAGTCAAGTCAATGTTGAAGTCTGTTCCTAGCTGGTGACGTATTGTGAGCAAACGTTTTGAGTCTGTAATGGAGTTGATGACTGACTGAGTTAATTCCAGAGGTAACTTTCGTCATAACGATGATGTTTTTAAATCGAAAGCGCTCGCCCAGAGTACACCACGAGCTTGTGTCTATGAACTCAACTGAAAAAGTGTAGCAGAAGCACACAGGCTCGCATTTGATATCTAGCCAACCCGTCAACCTGGGGCGATTCAAAACTTACTGTAATAGGATTAGTTCGAGCATCACTCAATAATACCATTTCCTTCCGGTAAACGTATATTCAGGTCTGTTCCCAAAGGCAGATAAGGCCTAAACGATAGATGGACGAGCGTAGGCGTCCAGGGGAGAATTAGACCGACTTTATCGTCATGCAGCGCTATTGCGGATTCGGAACCTCTCCGATTGCAGCCAAGCCCCCCCCCCACCCCCATCTGTTCTTCAGTCAGCTTCGTCTTCTTCTAGCTCCTTGGTAGAAGGGTACGGCCCCAAAGGAACGGCTCTGCCTAGAAGGGACAGCACATTCTTCCTGGTCACTGCTTAATTCAATCGTGCCCGTAACATTACTATAGTTATCAAAACACCACATCGCTTCTCCCGAAAGCAACCAGAACGATTTTGATTACATTGTTTGTGTTGATAGTGTTAAATAACGCGAAATTAAAATAAAATTTTCACCCGTCATAAAATGACGAGAGAATTTCGAAAACAGATCGATTTTAGTGCATTTTTTTTCTTGTAAATCCTGTTAATAAGATGAAATAGCGTCCAAAAAAAAGGGATTGTATTCCAATTGGCCACCTATACGATTGAAGTTAAATAATGGTCGTACGAATTAACTATGGAATATTCAGCGCTTCTATAAAGAAGTATGAGTAAGGATCTACCAAATGCATATAGTGAAAAACGAGGTGGATCAGTTGCTGAAGAAAGTCGTGTGATGCGTCGCAAAAGTTTTTTTATGTCGGCCATCAACCAAGACTGAATAGTTCCAGTGCCCGTACAACGCAACAGAGGCCGGTGTTTTAATACCACCTTTAGGATCGATTAACCAGCGGACACCCAAATCCAAGCGATGATCACAATGATTTCGTAGTCCGCAGCCGGTTCAATTATTGAGCGCTAATGGTAAAGTAGCAATGGGACTGCGTATACCCGAGGTCCCATTAAGGTAATGGAAGGAGATTCACGAGGGAGGTTGAAAGGATTCAGAGCAGGCCAGCAATATATAAGGGAAGGTAAGTGGATAGAGCCGGATAACCGTATTCAAATGACACCGCAGCCGCGACGGTCGATAGCGACTTAACCTGGAAGGGTCAATTATAGCAGTCGCAACGCAAGGGGCTGATTCAATCGATCAAGCCAATCCCCGATAATAGGACGATCTATTCGATTAATCTGGTTGATTGGATTCGTGACAGGGGTCGCAAAACAACTGACCCCACCCCACCCCACTGACGCAAATGCCCAAACTGTCCGTTGGCCTGTTATTACCTAATTCGCCTTCACGCAGGAGTACCACATGCGAAGAATTAAAATCGTACTACGAAATTACCGAGAGTTGGATAGTCGATACTCGTATCAGTCGGGCGACGCCTGGAGTTTGTGCATTCCCCAGGTTTGTCCATCAGGAAAATCAATTCAGAAACGCAACTGGAACATATCTGGTGCCGCGTATTACAGAACCTTCCTCAGCCCCATGCTACAAATCCAATCGAATCATCACTCAGTTCGCATGAACTTGTGGAACTACACGTCTACGTAGAAACTGGTAGTGCTCAACGTTCAGGAAACTAATTAAACAGCCGCTACTTAAGCCACAGTATTCATTGATGGGACTGGCATCGCGAAATCCCTGTCTAAAGTACTGAAATTATAAGAAAAGAGTAAAAAACGACATTCGTTCGAATTCAGGAATTTCCTGAGGTTGCTACTGATTTTATGACCAGTTTTAGACTCCCACCATGCAGGTAATTGATTGAACTACCATACAGATTTTATGAAATCAGCGAGGTTTGTGAGAGTAAGTTATCGGTGACAAAATGATCTGTGTGCCTGTGGTTGCGAATGCGAGAAAATGGCAGACTCAAATCGGTCAAAAACTACCTGAGCAAAGGCAACAATCAATCCACTTCCTTTAAGTGAGATATAATTCCACAAGGTCTGTCACCAATTAAACAATTAGCTGCGCTGTCGTTGGACGTAGTTCGATTCGGAATCAGAATAACAATGAATATTCTGACCTGATAGGGACGCAATGTGTCTCCAACTCATTTCTCAGCCAACCGCATTCTCGGACTCGGATGAGCTAAACCTCGATTCATTCCTTTGTTACCGCATGATCCAATTGTGACAGTACCAATGATCAAAACACCAAACTTTTTCAAAAACTGCTGAATGGATCTGGCAACACCCACTAGTCATTAGTTTAGAGGACTGTGGAAGAATATGCCAGAAGAATGCATCAGACAGTCTGGGATGCTGCAGGAGTGAAGCAGCACTCAGAGCAAACACATGAGATAAGACAGAGTCTTCTAAGGAGCTGAGGCAGATTGAGCGATCATCACAGGGCCCTGCAGAATGAACGAACACGTGTATGCGGGCATAGTCGACACCCCTCAGTGTGGGTAGTATGGTCCCATCCATCGCGTCTTGGCTCAGTGCCAGAGACTCTGGCAAGAAATACCTGGCATTCCTTAGGAGGCTAGGCATGAGCCTGTGAAGCATTAAGACAGGTCATTAAGTCGCAGTGATCAATGCAACTTTGGGGGAGTCAGAGAACTATATACGGAATTACCTATGCGATTGTCGCTCAATAAAGGGTGTAGCGTAACTAATTCCGGACTTCCATCCCCCCCCCTCTCACCACCTAATTTGATGTAACTGGGGAACCTCCACTTCCGCCTCCAATATATGCCTATTGTGTCGGCGTACATGAGCCACATCATGCCCTCCCAGTTCCATTCTCAGCTCCAGTGGAGCTGGTATGCCATGATGCAATGTCCCTAACATGTCCCCACTATACCCAGAGAGACCCGACCCGACCGCTACTGAGGGACCCAATGTACTCTGAGACACAACACAGCCAGCCCCTCACACATACGCAGTACATGCTCCACCTAGCAGAATCTGCAACTCTGTACCTCTGACTTACCAATCCTGGCCTGGCAACACCTTAGCGGACAGTGACCTGCAAACAGGCCTCATACCATACACACACTTTTCCTCTCTAGTTCTCTGCCTGAAGAGTTTGATAAATGGCTTTTATTGCCATTGGCCATGGATATCCCACCAATAGGCAGTCTTTCACTTTCCAACCTCCCTGATCAAGTGGCAATTCCACACCTTAAAACACTTCTGGTTTCTCCCGGTAGAACAACATGGAACTGAATGGTGTTGAATTTGTTGTGCTAGAGCGGTTAAAATTGACTGCTGAACATGCGGGAGAGTAAAGTTGTGTCGTGTCGAACTGTTACGAGGGTTTTGTAAATGTTTGGAGAACCGCTGACTCAGGCCAAAAATTACAGCGATCCTGAGCTCTGATCCAATGCCCAACTTTCATCAGATTATGAATGTTCGTCTATAACCACTAGGCTATGATCACTGGGGTACCTACAATGGGAGTCAGGCGGTACAGCACTTGAAACGTGGAACGTTGAAAAAACTCAGAATTGAACTTTCAGCCAAGTTACTTCGTACTGCGTAGGACTGAGGGGCGATAAAAATCGCCGAATGTCGAGGTTGCAGGGAGGATGGGGTGGCGTGCCAGTCTCATGGTCGTAGAGATCGTGGACACAACAAATTATAATAAATGGTGGATAGAACAATGATTCTTCGTATTTTGGAAGCTAACGCGTGGATGGAACTGGCTAATAGTGTCGTCGTTCAAGTATGAGTTGGAAGAGACGCAATTTCTCTTTTGAGGCCACATTCAAAACGCTTTATTCGAAGTTCAATTTTCCGTAATGCGCGAGCTCTTCAGTGTTCTGCATTTACCACGAGAATGACGCCCATTAGCCGCAATGAGCGTCGAAATCCGTCGACCGGAGATTTTAGATAACGGCGATAAGTGTAATCGCGGCATCCTAAACCCAGGGGATAGCGGTAAGCACCTCGAGGATGACTTATAATCTCCTGAGCACCGAAGGAGAGTTTCATGAGATTGTGTTCCGTCAAACTCCTCATCTGCCTGGCGGTGGAAAACTTTCCCACTCTGGAGCCTCCTGACGACGTGTAATCTTATTTATACGTCATTTCACGCCCCGTCAGCCGACAACATCGATTCACCGCCGTCGAGTTCGAAATTTCAAAGCGTTCGGGGTCACGTCTCCTTCGGCGTTGCTCTGTTTAGGGCCCTTGACGCGGCAACACATCTGAATATTCCTCCTCCGCCTCTGTCTCTTCCTATCAACTCCTATTCCCGTCTGGAGAGCCATTTGAATAAGGATTGCTTTCCCCGGACGGGTTGTTGACGGTTTCCTTGTGTTTGTCCGACGTCGTGAGTACACTAACCCGCTTATTCTCGAGTCACAAGAGTTGAACCCCTCACAGCAAACGAAAAATCTTATTTCCACAAGTAACGCTGAAACCTCGCAATACTCAATGAAATACGTAATAAAACCAGCCATACAATGTCATAAGGGGGAAAACGTACACAACCCATCCGCATTAAGAACTATCCAAACAACGAATGGCAACGAGCTCACCAGAACTTGACATTTAATATAAAAATTGACGGTGCTTGAGGTTCGCGAATGTCATTTAAAAGTATTTCACCCAGTTCACAACATTACTATTGCTACTAGAAAATAATATTACGATGGCTCTCCAGCTATCACGCATCCAGGTACAAGCTGAGAGAGAATGACTACCACCAAACTGGCTCATATTTGGAATTCAGCTTGGAGGACCCGATGATATTCAAGAATGAGGATATGAGCGAAATCAGTTCTGAAAAAACCATAATCAGCGTAGTGTTACGAGCACTATTCGAACCTGCAGTGTCATAGGAACGAAACGAGATAAAGCGGAACTTCTATCACAACATTTACCAGAACGTCGACGCAAAAGTTGAAGTTGAAAGATGAAGCAGCTACTAAATGGATCTCATGAAGATTCCCAACCACCCCAAAGCCTCATGAAGACATGATCTTTCTATAAGGAGGAGTGATGTTACAAACCCCATTGGAATTTGCAGTGACGCCTGTTGGAACGTCTATTGGAACTTCTACTGGAACGCCGACAGTAAAGTTGAAGTTGGAAGATGAAACAGATGGAAAGATGGCTGCCGAAAGCCAACCCGATTAGTTGGGGATTTCTATCTTGTAAACGCTATCGAACGATACCGATCTTTGTGTATAACACGTCACTATGACTCACGATGGAAACCTTACTATTACTGTTAACCAGGAACCATTCCTTCACGCACAAAAAAATGTCGAAAGCAGCTCGATGAATTATGAAACCTTTCACAAAAATATATCTTGGTGCAGTCTTTTCATATAAATTCGGTTGATACTATTCTGACATTCCCAGAAAAATCAAAATGGTAGTCCAATAACCTACTGACACGATGCGATCTGATAACCTTCATAAGAAAATTAAAAGCAACCCAAGAATTCCGAAATGGAGACCGGATAATCTCAAAACAGTGAATATTGTGGCACAAGTAAGAGCAACTCAATAACCCGGAGGAACCTTAAATCTATCAGTTGAGCAGTCGAAAGTTGATCTTGAAAAATGAATTAAAAACAGATTTCATTAGCTGCAATTGGTGACATGAGTCTGAGGAAAGTTGTGTGATGCGTCGCACTAGATATTCTGTTTGAAAATTGCATTTGCGGGTTACTTAGCCTGACGCTAAGCAAATGAACGACCAGTCTCTCGAAAAGTAAGTTAGGAAATCCCAAACTACAGGGAAATACGTAGGAAAGTTGTCCCTCTCCACTTGGTCCCTCATCACAACAATCCGATTGCTGTTTCGACAGACTGGAAGCGCCCCACGAAGAAGATATCGAGTGTTGCCATTGTGTCGGAGCAGTTCGGTTGGATAGTGGCCGTTGAAGGACGCGGTTACGGCGGTACAGTCTCCGTCAAGATCTCTTGCATGGCCCTGCTCTTGTAAATCCCGAGGAATGCAGCCGCAACGCTTCGGGTATTCCCAAGCTATGCGTCGGGCTTTTTCAGTTTCAATTTCCGCGACGCCGCTCCGGTTTCCTCATTGAAACCTGATCTCCGACAACTACTTGGCTCTTTTGAAGTCCCGCCGGGTCTTCCAGGCGCCAGGCAACCGCTGGTTGTTTACATATTGGCGATTACTATAACAAATGTTATAGAACTGAGCGAAAAGTAGTTCTGATTAGAAGAAAGAATGTACGTGGGGCTGAAGAAAATTGTGTGATGCTCTACACGGGGATTCTTTTTTTCATTTATTTGTGAATATTATATGATTTTACCATAACTATTGGGGTTATTCAAAATGCTACTACTCTCTTTGAGTAGACCCACTCTCGAAACTCAATTCGAGCGATAATGCTAGCATGCATCACTCGTTCAAGATAACTCCAAAGTTTCATACCAAACCTTTTTTCTCATGCGTTGTTTATTTACACAAATAACGGCATCGAATACAAAACATGTACCAGACTTTAGAGGAACAATTATTTCTCTGCCAGACTTTGTTTTTCCTCGGTGGACGAGCAACACCACATGTTCGCTTCTGAATCCCTGTCGAACGATTTCGCTGTCAAGGAGAGCCCGAGCACTCGTTCAGTATCTACCGAAGCCACACCTTGGAACTACAGGTTGCTATTTAGCCAGTATGACGGCAGAGAGCTGTTGCTTGTGTGTTACCACGCGTAAGTATGACCCTGGGGAATCTAAATCCACAGTGCTTGTACTTCCTACTTCCTTCAGAAAGTGGGTTGGAGTTCATGGCAGCTTCGCTTTCACAGGGTAGCGTGCACAACTCATTATTGAGAGTGGACTCCCCCCCCCCCCCACGTGATGCAACTGGGGAACCCCCACTGCAGCCTCAAATGGGCCTATTGTGAGGGGGTACATTAGCCATCTCATGTCGTACCAGTTCCATCCCCAGCTACTGTGGAGCTGGTATTCCCTGATACAACGGCCCTAGTACGTCCCCATTATTGTTGCACAAAACACAAGACGACCTTGAGGTCCTCCTGAAGCGGCGGCAGCCAGCTCCTCACGCGTACTAAGTGACACATGTGTTCCGCCTCGAAGAATCTGCAACTCCGTAACCCTGGGTGAGGAAAGTTGTCATCAAGTGGCTCTAGTGGTCTTTCCATATTAGGCTAAACATAATAAGTCTTGATGTTGCAGTCCCACGAAGGATTCTTTGGCTGCAACCTAACAGGTACCTAAGGAAGATTCACACAGGATGCCATTGTCGAAATACGCAATGTACCGGCTGAGTAAATCGTAGCAGTTCTGATTGACATCAGGGGAGTGTTTTACAACCCTTGGCGGCCAGCGCTCTTTAATGAGCTTAAAGGTTGGGGCATCCCACCCAACCTGTACATGCTCGTCAGAAGTTACCTGACGAACAGAACTGCTACGATCGATTGGAGGCATGACTCCGTCCATAGAAAGATTGAGAAGGGGTGCCCACAGGGTTCAGCTCTTGGACCAGCACTCTGAAACGCCTTCTTCAAAGGTCTCATGGACACTGACTGCAAGGCGTACGCCCATCAGCTGGTCTTCCCAATGGAGCGAGGATGTCAAGATGCAGGTGGCTAAGGATAAAACCCAGCTAATCCTCTTGAACGGCAAATTAAATAGCCTAACCCCAACACGCTTTGGCGGCCACAGGCTCTTCTTGAAAAGCACACCAAGTATTTAGGAGTATGTAGATGAGAGGTGGGGCTTCAGTCAACACCTCCAGTCCCTTAAAGGCTGCAACTTCCATGGCTGATATAACCCTCGTTGAGGGTTTAGGAACAGTCATTTAGGTAATAATGAAACAGACCTGGGCAGCCCTACCTACATTTCGCTTCAGAATGTCTTTACGACTTCCCATAAACCACTTCCACTGGTGCCGTTTTGTGGTCTGTGCAGTATGTTATTTATACTGATTGAGCATTCAATTTTCTGAATTGAGTATAACATTTCAGTATAATTTGTGAAGAACTGAGTTTGCTGCAAACTTAGGTTTCTTTCAGGCGGCTATAAATAATTGCTCTCGGACAAAATTATAATTTTGGTGCCGCCAAGCTATTCACTGTGGAATTGTTAGTGAACGCACTCCCGCTTCTTGTATTGTGCGGATTTCTTATACTCCTATTTCCTAAAAACAATTAACGAGTAAATACTATTCCACCAGACTTGCTCTGATGCTCTGAACAACTCAATCAATCCTGGGTTTCTCGAGCACATTTAGGGTGTTTTGGGTGACCTGAACTGAATTGAATTCAGTTTTGTGAGTTCCCTGGGCACCAATAACCAAACCAACTCGATTGGATCATTCCATGGTATAGTTATCGTTTCAAATGTGTCTTCATGAAGTTACTACTAGCTTGTCGACAAATATTGATGAGTTCACGAAGCTTGTTATTCAGCAGTGTTGTGTGGTTCCCAGTGGAGATATTGGTCCATGGTTACTCCACTGAAATATTTTATTGCTTTAACTTGGGAAATGCAAGACCTGTATTACTTTTCTGGCTTCATTAAGTTCTCTGAGCAGCCTAGTGGGTAGGGTGGAAACGGAAACGCGCACAATGGTTTAATCTTCGATGATACAAGGCTTTCAGTCACCGTACTCATCGAACTGCAAACTTAAAATCAGTAAGAAACGCACCAAAAAATTTGAACATTTCCACAACCACGTTATTAAACTGAGCACAATTTCGTCGAATTTTACTAATACTGATTCAAGAACTGTAGCATATTCATCCAAAACAAATCTAACTGAACAGACTATTGGGCACACGAGAGGGGAAGTTGTAACTATATCTGAAGGAGAGTGTGAGCTCTGACTGGGCGGAGAGGTGATGGAGGAAAATGTGTCTATGTGAGCACTGGGTGACAAGTGACTTTCGTGAGAATTCGTAGGTGAATGAGTTTGGGAGGAGCTGTCTATTGTGGAGAGGAATCTGAAAATAGAAGTGGGAAAACCACTTCACGAGGCAATCCATTGCCATTGGAAATAACCGCGGAGGTGGAATGTCCGCAGGTAATGAGGAGGGTTCGAGCAAACAATAACTTTGCCATTAGGGCAGGTGCGAGCAGTCTACGGTGAAAAACCCAGACCGATTCGGCTTGCGTAGAACACAGTCGTAAAATCATCACAATCACGCTTCTCAGCACAAAATTTAGCCATCTTAACAGAACGCAGTTAAACAACGAATCACTATACTACTCACTGAAACCATCTTCCACCTGTTCTGAACTGGAACCTACAGGAAATGAGCCTGTTGTTTTACAAAATAAAATCAGTCGAAGGGCCGAATCGTTCAAAACAACTCCGAGGAATGAAAAATATCTCATGCGACGCATCGCACAACTTTCCTAAGCCCCACGGGTATTTATCGGTCTTTATCGCTCTACCAACTAACAACATATGCTTTTCTTTCAGTTTACACGATCACTGAGAAACTGTTAGGACTAAAAGTTCCGTAATTTATTGAGATGCTCCTAGTTACGAAATTATCATTATAGAGTAATCGATTTAAAGGTGATTGAGGAGCCTGTCGATCTGATTTTTCTGAGAAACATCCTGTTCGCTGTTTTCAAATCGTGGCAAATGGTTTTGAAATTAAGGATAACAACTGAGAGCAATTGTACTAAGTGCAACGGCGGTGGTTTGAACTCCGGAATTTCTGGGCCTGCTCCTAATTATCTAAGAGCATTTTTTCCGCTCTTACTCTTCAATCGGCATTAGCTAACAGCAACAGCCATGGAGCAAATTTATTGCATTTTAATATTCATACCTTCAAGGAAAAATATTTTGATTGAGACTAAAACTTTTTGGGTCACTCCCCACTATCTTGTTATTGTTTTGAGAAGGCTGGTACCATTTGATTTGATGAAAAAATTGCGCTAAATTCGAACTGGTTGGTATATTATTGAGTTGCTTTCGTCATTTAATAATGTTGAGTCATTTGGAACTGTCTATATACAAAATTTAAAATCAATAACGTTGAAGCCAATTTTGAGAAAAAAAGATATTTGGTGTTTTCATCACTATGATAAGTATAGTGAGTTTTGGACCGATTGTGCTCATACCCACATTTCGAATTTATCTTTTAATCTCTAGGCTAAATATGGAATTCAAGTTATTTCGTTCAGGCATCTTCTCTCAATTGCATTGACATAGGCCATTTTACCAAATAGTGTTCTTCAGACCCAATAGCCCTTGAAATGTACATGTCAATAACATGTTTTCAACGGATCAGATAACGTTTCGTCCTTCATAGAGCTATGGAAAGTAAAAGTTAATGGCGTGAAGCATCACAATCTTCCTCGGCGATCTTCATGACTCCAGCCAATAATCTAATGTGTATTTGTTCATAGGAACTAGATAAAATGTAACTTAATATTGTTCGTAGATAGCAATTATTAATCTGGAATTCAACGAGCTGCTGCTTATGCCACTGCCTTCAATGAATAACCGCACGATAGGTGCTTAATGAGACTTCAAAATAATTTGTTTTGGGAAGATTAGCATCGACAGGTCTGGAATTGGGGGGAATATACAGCTTAAAAAAACGGCTTCTCTGTACCGCTTCTTCAAATATATAACTGTAATAGGTTGGTTTTGGAGTCAATCGCAGTGATATGCCACATCCTTGAATAATCGATGATGTATTTTCACAAGGTCCGCTCAATCCAATAGCGTGCACAAGATCCAAATTTGGAATGACTGAGCGTGACGCGGCAGCAGAGATAGGTTCCATTATCCCGCCGCCCCTTTTTCACCTCAACGTCATCGACCATCATCAACTGCCGTTGACGTTCCAGGGGAGGTTCGTATAGATGAACCAATGAGCTAGATCTCGTTCCGTTCTGGTGTCACCTATCGGTCCAGTAACATAACCAACAGGCTTGAACCAAAACGCATCTCTTAATCTCTTTCAACAGTATAGATTTATACAAAAACAATTGCAATCGTAAAACTGAAACGTAATTGTATCGTTTGTAGTTTTGATGGCCGAAGCGGCAGGTTCATTGCTCTCCGAACGAGTTTTCAGAGCGGACGAAAAAGGAGGGGAGCAGTTGGCCGTTGGAGAGGATTCGGAAAAAGATTGCGATACAGGAGGCAGAGAAAACTGTGAATGATTCAAGATGCGAATTGAAGAAAGTGGAAATTGGGAGGAGGTTTCTTCTTGTTTATTTTAAAAACCTCCGGCGCGATAAAGTTGGATGCGGAGGGCTCTTGGGTCGGGCCGGGGGAAACATACTTTCCAATACCCTGGAAGAACTCGTTGGATGATTACGAGGTGGGATTTGCGAGGTTCAGAGTGTAAGAAATGGCCTGGAAACGCGGACGGGATCGGTGGAAAGGAGGATGAGCGTAGCCTAGCGCCTTTGGTTATTTATAAGGTCGGAAGCGGACCCGCCCTTGGGAAATAAGCCGCAAGAACAGATTAAACTATCTATGGGAGAGGCTCCAGGAAGTGGAGGGGAAAACTCGAGAGGAGAACATCGAGGGTGAGTTGTGGACGAATGAAGGGGTTTCAAACGCCCCCTCCGTTTCTTGCTCTATCTCCAAAAGATAGCCCCGAGGGCAGCAATCAATCTACAAGTGGACTCTGCCACTAAGCATTAAACAGCATAAGAGAAGAGTTCTTGTTAATGGCAAGTGTCAAGTGGATGCAAAGAGGAGATTCCCTTTTGACCAACGGCTCTTACTTTACGCTGATCACACAGGGGCTTTCGCCCTTCTGACAGTTCATTGCTGGCTCCCTTCCAGACTACTCTCCTTCCAACTCCATCCCGCAACCGCTAGAAGTGTTTCTCTCAACATTCAATTTGTGTAATCTAAGAATTAAACATTTATAAATATTTAGCCAGGACGCATCGCACTACTTTCCTCAGCTCTAAGCACATTCTGATTAATTCAATCATTCACTCAGTACAAGTTAAGTAATTTGTTGCGTTGCTCCTACTTATCTTACAACCTTTCCTGAGTATATATATTTTATGGAACTGTCACTCCATTAATTGTACTAAACGTAAGAGGCAAACATTCTGAACAAACTAATTCGATGGAACTCCAGAATTTATAAGATTACTCCCAAATTATCTGATGTCTATAGTTGAACGTCCACGGAGTAGGTATTTCTTTGGACTACCAGCCCAATTTTCGTTAGCCGGAAATTGTTTTTTGTTTCTATCACTATGATGACTATAATAATATTTGGAACGATTTCGCTTCCAAGTAATTTATTATTCATCGTTAATTTTGTGCGAGTTCTATTATCACACGAGAGAGATTTACAATGAGAAATTCGTACTAAAACCGATTTATGTGAAAATCGTCGATGCTTTATTGAGCTGCCCCCGTCATTTATCATCATTACGCAACTCTACAACTTTTATCACCGTTGATTCGGGATTGTCTAGGTAAAACACTATATCACCCCTTTATAAACCCGTATGTGATGAAACTTCAAGGATGTGTGAATTCAGTGTAATTATACCACTCTCACAAGTCGAGTCCTATTGAGCTACGAGCTCCGGAAACATCGAATCTATAACAGTTTACAAGTAAAGATATTAAATAAAATTATAATTAACCAAAAAGTGAAAATAATAAAAATTCGAATATTTTTATGAAATTATCGTAATTTATAATTATGAATAAATAAAATAAAACATTAAAAATTGGAGTGTTACGAGTGAATGTACTAATATATAAATATAAATAAAAGTAAACACAATAAAATTAAAATAAGGAAATTTATGCGGAATAATTTATAAATAAAAGGAATAACTGAAATATAGTAAATTAAACGTCGAACCGTAAACAGTAATGTGAAATGAGAGAGTAACATATAATAATGGATAATAGTGTTTGTTCGACGCAAACCGTCAAATTGGTTAGAGTCCTTGATGACTTCCCCAGTCATTGTCTCTGCCTATTTCTTACCTGCCCTGCCAGAATCCCTCAGTTGCGATCAGTTGGTTCTAACAGCCCCCTTTCCAAGGTTTTCCCCTTTCTTTATTTTCCTTCTCAATTTCACATTCCTCTCCACGACTGAGCACTTCTAAAATTCATTCTGCTTCCAACTATCGCCCAAATAACTTCTCGCTCTCCCATACAATTTCCCGTGCCAGTTCACGCGTTCTGATTACTGCCCTTATGCTGCCCATTTGTACACCATCTCAGCTCAATTTTATCTAAACTCATTTCCGCACGTATATTACAATCCTCCTCACGCTCACCGAGTTTCATTTTTCGATCCTCAAGCTCCCCCTCTCGTGCGCCTAACAGTGTTAATATAACTAATGAATAAAACAGGAAAAAATTTAAATGAAATAAAAAACGTTACATTTTGTGATAATTTCTAATAATGAATAATAAATTCCAATTATAAATAATTAATAAATATTTACAAAATAAATAACGGTAATATGTGCAATATGGAATAACTACGAATAACGTTAAAAACAAATTTAAAGGATGCGAGAAATGTTGTAAAGTTATGACATTTTCGCTGGCACCTACCGATTTTGTTGATAACTTTTTCATTACTGCGTTCAGTCCAGTTGTAAACTGAACCTCCCTCATGCAAAAGGGAGTTAATAACATAATACGACGATTATGATATTATCGCTACGCCAACAAATTAGTATTAAGTGTGGATATAGGTACGCACTTATTTGTATCAGGTAGAACCATTATAAAACGTTTAATTGGATAAAACCGCGTATTGATGAACAACTTTAAAAACGTAAGCTGACAAAAAAAAACGACAAATAGGAAGAATGGCACGATTTTACTTCAAGACCGGCCAAACTGTCTGCGCTTCACTTGGACATCATAAGAATCATCAGAATCGCTCTACCGGGGCAGCTCCGCGCGTCATAATGAACCGCTTTACTCCGCAGAGCTCATTCAGGAGAACAAGCGAACGCGTAATAGTGACATGTTCTCAAGACCAATTAGCCACGAAGGCAGTTCATAGAGCAAAGGTCTCGATTCAAAGCGTTGCAAATGAGGTCAATTGGTCGAGGAATAATGGTGTGGAAGGGGAAGTTCGTGAATTATGCATCGTCACTGGGTATATCGAGAGTCTAACCGGGCAACTGTAATAATTTCCGAGGCCGACCCCATCGGGTTTGGGTTCGTTCCAAAATATCATTCGGATCTTGAAATGGAAATGAACGATTTTGTGAAGTATATAACGAATACTGTGAGAATGCATATAATTTAGCGATCGATGGATATTTTTGTTAACTGTAGCGAACTTCACACTTAGTGAAAACATCACAGAATTTTTCACAACCCGGATGAATTCAATACTTATTGTGCACAGGAGATTCTTCGTTAATGAGTGCCCTGTGAATTTGATCAAGCACTGTAGTTAAAGAGAAAATGGAAAAAAGGCCATTTAGCTTTCGGAAAAACTTAATTCCCGATCTGTACAGGCTAACATTCCTGTTCCAACGATGTTTAGCAGAAATAGTTGCAAATAACAAAATTTCGGCATCCGGAACGAAGAGAAGACGCTGTTTTCACCCTGAAGTGCGGCGATGACAGCGCTACCTCATCCATGCCCAACTTTCAGGACTTGATAGGAAGAGGCTGTTGTCCAATTGAACTTGAAGAGAGTTCTTGAAGGATCATCGTTGAAATTCGAACCTAACGACACTCACCCCCTGAACGATTTATCCGACGTTTCCAACTGGATCGAGAACATGCGTGCGCCCGACAATATTTCAATTTCACGAGCGGAGGAATTCACAAAAATTATTTCAGAGCGAACCTTGAAATTCCACCTTTTAATTTTAGCTCAAGTTTGACGGATAGAAATGATTTACCCGCCAGTTGGGTCTTACAATCTCACGAGCAGATTTACACCGTTAATAATCGGATTGAGACTGACTCAACTCACGATATCTCGCAAATCTAAGAGCCTTTCACTTCGACTCAAGTTTCTAAATGTCCGGGCGATTGCATTTCGTCCCTTTCGCCGAGGACTGCAGTCGCGGACTTGACTGTTCAAATGTAAACGGGTTATGCGCGACACACTTCGAAACCCACACAGCCACTTTCCGGTTCACCCTGGTGCCAGAAAACTGTACAGAGATTTCATTGAATTCCACAAAAAAAGTCCAGACTACCATTTCAAACTATGTGTGGCCAATTGATGAGATTGTCAACACGACTTTTTACTTTCCGCGACCCAAAGGGCATAGTTGAGTTTTCTTCAGCTTTTCACGTTTTCTACTGAGTTTGAAACCAAACTTCGGCGCGTGGTCCGTGTGTGTCTGTAGTTCGATTTGGGGAAGAACGGCTGGACCGTTTGAGCGAGTATTTTTTGTTTCGTTTGTTAGTTTTTGAAGACGCGAAAATTAACGCGATGGTCGATTTTAGCCGATGGGAAAGAGGGGTGGGGGCAAAAATGTACCGAACACTTATGAGATTTCGCATTTTTCTCGAAAACGACTGTAACGATGTTTGTTAAACTTTCAGATTATCTTCTACTAGTTGTTGCAAAACTTTTCTTCCCCATAAATATCTCCACGGAAACACGTTGAATGAAGATAAAGCAAGCCGTCAAACATACTGGGATTGCGGAAAGTTGTGTGTCGCTACGCACCAGATGAGAAGTTTGAGATCCAGAATCCTGAGGTTTCCCCACAGTACTTTACGATCCCCATTGAACTTTATCTGTTTAGATAGCTGACTGGACCACCATCCTGATTTTTATGACCACGCTAGTGCACCAAAATAGCTTTTTGGCAAAATATGTGATATTTTATTGTGCTACTATCGCCATCTCCGCACTAATGAGAATTTTATTGTACTGCCAACCGGAAGGGATTTCATCAATAGCGTTGTAGCCGTTTTTAGGCCAATACGATAACTATAGTTATCCGATTCTGACGACGTACGTTACTCCCCAAACTAAATATCGAAGCCGATTAGGTTGACATAAACATATAGTGACTACTCTTATTATGGCGTTCGAAAACGAGAATAATTCTGCAACAACTCGCAATATTCTCAGAAAAGATAAACCATCGCTCAAGTCGAGATTGGAACATCCGGCGATCACACTACTTCCCACAGATCCACGCACATTCAGCAATCTTAATCGCACCGAAGACTTTGAATCAATTTCTTTTTTTTTCACGACGTGACTACAAACTAGGCAGAACATGGAAACGTGCTTGACGTTGACGAACTTATTGGGCTGCCCCTACTTATGTCTCGACCTATCTTACGTTGGCAACGTAATGATAATACTTGAGACCGAGAGAACATAATTTTTTGGGAAGATTCGTCTTAACAATTATAGGAATAGCGTGAAAAAAGTTGTACTAAGACACGACAGCAGTTTGAATTTTGAAATTTTCAAAGTTGCTCTTCACTGTCTTATGAATATAATCAGACAGCCATGAAATAAAGCGGTTATTAGAATAGATTTTTCATATTTTTGAAGAGGTTTATTTGCAAGTTCAATGTACTGCTAGTTTCTTTAAATTGCTGCAGAGTAACTGTTTTTTGATTAATTTTATTGTTTCATTGGCACCAAAAGAACGGCAATTTCTTCGAAGAAGCAACATTCTCGGCCGCGGCAAGCGCTTTTTTGATATAAAGTGTTTTGATCACGGGGTAAAGTTGGTTTCAACCCGATTACGCTCAAACCTTCAGTTTGACGTCAAACTGATCTGCAAGCTAAATAGGAAATTCGAGCAAGTTAGTTTGCGATACCTCAATTTCCAACGTTAACGTGACGAAATTGTTTGAGAATCCTTCGAATTCTCAAAAATACAAAAAGGAGACCTTGAAACAAAAATAAGATATATATATAAAAATCGTTCTTTGCATGAAATTACGGGGACTGTCGTAGCGAGGAAGTTATCAACAATTTAAGGAGCTCCGCTGGATGATTGCGTGGGTTGGGCCGAGGCGGAATTGGCATCTTCGCTTCGCCGGAGAGTCTCTGAATCTCATCCCATCATAAAATATGAGTGGAGGATTATGACCCGAAAGAGGAGCCACCTCCAAAGTCTGGAGTCGATCCAGAAGGAGGCTGCTCTTCGGAGCTTCTTACGATTTCCCGCGTAATTCGCGATTGATTCAGCCGTAAACAGCTGGGTAAGAAGAGAGTCATTTTCTAGAGAGGCAATTTATTATGACATACTCGTACTTTCAATGAGAGCTCACGTGGTTGTGGGATAGGGCTGTATTTAGTGGTTAGAAAAGAAGGTAGATTAACCCAAGACTGTTGACCGCACCTTCACTTACCAAGATAGTTCCTAATAATCACGAAGCCAAGTGATGGATTTCCATACGTCCAGCCACAGCTTCAGGATGCAATGGCGAGGTCAGAAGCACGAGGAGTGGGTACAGAATACCGCTGGGCGGGTCGGATAGGAGCTAAGGGCGGGAGTTCTCAGCAGCATCACCTCCTGCAGTATTTGGGCAATCCCCATACGTCCCATAAAGGTGAATTTTGAAATTAATTATCTTTGTGATAAGAAACAGCGTTTCTGAGCCATTTTTATTGCATCAGCATCCATTCATCCATTCACTCAGATTATACGAGCTTGGTAGAACTAAATGTGCAATATAGAAACACAAACTGATGAACGTTCCCGCGCTTACGTCAGTCAACTAATAAAACCGCTCTAAGAAGAACTTGACCCAAAGAACGCTCTGGAACTTATTCCATTGCTATCGTTTTTATGACCACCTTGTGACTATCTTCTCTAGTATCTGTTAATTGCAAGAGAAAGAGAGATGAAAATTCGAGGTAAAAGAGACGAGGTAGAGCGGACTGCATTGTACACGGTGATCACGAGCTAGAGATGAAAGAGTTCGTGCTGAGAAGCGTAATTAGGAGAGGGGGTAAAGGAGAACCCTTTGAACGTTGAGAAACTAGGCATGACGGAAAGTACTTTGGTCAGCAGTGGGAATACTAATCCTTGCATTTGGCTAAACGTGGAATATCGGCGGAAAGAAGTTGATTTGACATCGTTGGGGCAGTTTTCTGCAGAGGGAGAATGAGATCAAACGACTGATGGAAACCCAATGGTCAGAGCAGCTCGACCTCGAGAACTTCGGGAGCACACTGAACTCTTCGTATCAACTGGCGTTGACACAAACATTTACAGTTGGAGAATTACAGGAAAACATTACGATGAGTGTTAGGCAAAAAGACGACAGCTTGGATGCCAACATTTTTAATAAGTTGCTCCTAATTATGTTATCTTCACTATTAAACTTCAATCAGGTAGATAGTTCGATGCAATAGCACCAACATTTTCGTGATATCAGTTGAATTTGTGAGATAAAACCTATCGTTGGTGCAAACCATGTTATGTAATTTATTGTGCTGCTTTTACCATGTGCCCAAGGATGAAAATGTCATCTCGTTGCTTAACTTTTTGAAATTGTTCAAACAGTACACGTCTCTGTTTCCTTATTTGATGACTGTTCCTAAACCCTCGATGAGGGTTATATGAGTCATGTAAGTTGCGGTTTCGCTAATGTGCAAGAGGCCGGCCCCTGCAGCATCAACCGATCTCAGCACTGCGGAGGTACGGCTGGTATTTGGTCGTTAGCCAGTCTCCCGGTAGAGAGCTGTTGCCCGTGTGTGACCACTTGAATCCCGTACAGTCTGGAAGGAGTTTGTAATATTGTCTGGATCTCGCGTCCTAGTTTATGTACTGTGAACTCTATCGTGTACCCCAAGTGAAGGTTAAACCTATAAATACAGCCCTCTCTCCAGCTCTTCTCATTCTTCGACCTTTTCAAATCCCTCCCTTGTATCTCCATTCTCCCCTAATAGTCGAAACAACTTATGAAGAACTTTTACATGAACATCATCTCTCAGCAACAACTTCTTTTTGGTGTACACATATTTTTATATATTTTTTCATAACCTCATCACGAAACTCCGATTATTTAGGCAATTTCGATCAAATTCAGAGTGACAGTGGCGCTCAGTTTCCCAGTGTCTTCTTCATGTCGTAAATTTGATGGTTGAATCTGTACGCAGCATGCGTGCCCGAAGTTTCACTGCCCATAATGTAACGTTAAAAGAATTATCTTACCTTATTATCATGATTTGAAGAATTCACAAGTCGTACCTGTAACAAAAAAGGTACACGTTAGTTTGCCGCTGAAAATTGTAACAAGTGATGTGTAGAAAGAGCGAGGGTTTGCCCATGTTAATATAATTAAAGGGTGAAATATGACTTTCATTCGTGTACTTTCACATCAGTATTGCACCAATAATACCCACTCAGCCCTTTATTATCGTGGTTACTGCTTTTTTCAACTCTTTATGTCTCCAGCAGCTCGCCAAACCCTCAAAGATAATTTTGGGACTGCAGAACACGCCCCAATTAAACAATACTTACCCACCCCTCTCACTCTACTCGACCCCCTCAGAGTCCATTCCTAGTACCCTATCCCAAGACACAAGTTTAGTAACGTATTTTCGTTTCTACCAGTTTTTTTGTGCTCACATTATTATAGCCCTGCTTCAATACTAATCC
This sequence comes from Pachypeltis micranthus, assembly GCA_020466155.1. NCBI lineage: Eukaryota > Metazoa > Arthropoda > Insecta > Hemiptera > Miridae > Pachypeltis > Pachypeltis micranthus. The sequence goes on from CM035769.1 coordinate 18,487,045, forward strand.
GGTGCACTTGAGAGCTCTAATACCTCGTTATACGCTTTTTTTCAGGTTGAAAATAGTCCATTTGGTAACGTACCTGCACCAATGACTACTATCCAGGTTATAATTAGTGTTCAACTTTTAGATCGTACGACATTTTAACGATACACACATTTGTCACAATTTGCCAGTACCCCAATATCCTCAGTTACTTTATATTTGAAGAAATGCGGTGAAAAATCGTAAATGCCTGAGCGCCAAATTCCTCGAGAATGAAAAAAAGATTTCGATATAAACTACAAACGGTCAGCCAGACGGTGTGCTGAAAACCAGAATTTGAACCAGGGATCGCCTCGAAGGTGGGTGGGGCTATTTTTGGTGAATGGAGCCAGCAACCACCCCGTCACGTAGTTGCAAGTTGTTGATTAGTCAAATCTACGCTACTGAATGCAACCAGCGGCTGGCTTATTACTCAACTAAATTGTCGATTGACTATAAAAAGTTGTTCTATGTTTTTTTTTGCGTCAAACATGACACCATCTCAATTGTCGTGCACGTCAGCTAGTTCTCGTTAACCTGCCAGTACTCGCTAGGCACAGCACGGCCTAACTTGCTTGTGTGATTTCCTACCCAGTTTTTAAGATGTCTTCTCAAAAATTACTGTTTGTTCATTCATATTTTTTTCAAGATCTAACTTCCAAAAACAAATAATTTCATCCCAGTGTTGGTTCTTGCTTCAACTGGTATCGATAGATGAACCAGATGAACACGCTTAAGAATGCAATAGTTGAGGTCGCCGTGTGAGATTAACGGGAACAGCTGAATCGTACAATATTTCTCCATTCTTCAAAACTATATTGCCACAAGCGTAGCACAAGTATAACTTGAGAATAACCTGGAGATCCCCCACATTTACGGGTAGTGCTTTTTTGAAATCAGCCACGTACGATAAGCCGAAAACTTCTACAATTTCCGCGAAATAGGAGTCCCTCTGCTAAGGTTCTGGGTATATAGAACACCATTCTTTCGATTAAAGCGATGGAGAAAAAGTTCCAAGCGCTTGGCATTTTGGCAAATCAAATAAAACGGATTCGGGAACGACACGAAATGAAACAAAAGATTCGCGCAAGACGTAGTCGTTGAATGTTCAAGAAACTCGCCAAAATAAATAAATAAAATACTTAAACGCACAACATTTTGAGTTCAGTGCTCATGTAGCATTAGTTTTCTAAAAAATTCGCGAGAAAAGCAAACTGTAACAAAAAAACTTTTTAAACCCGATTTTATAGTTTAGTTACTTATATTGGTACCGTTCAGATCTTGACTATCTGGTTGCCTTAGGCAAGGGGTGCCATTCCCCTCCAGCTGTTTTATCGAGGTGTGTGAGAGAAAATCACACGCAGCGAGTACTGGGGAAGTGGTAGTTTATGAATCCCCTCAAGTCAGCTCTTATACGTTTGTCAAGTAATGGACATAATAAAAAAGACAATTTTCACACAGACGTTTCTGCTTCAAGGCTTTGTTCCGTGGACAACGTGATTCGTTATTATGCTACTCCCTAAGGGGCAACTGTGAATTCGACGTCTCGCACCTTGAAACGATGACGCCTGCGGTTTGTCTCTCTTTGAACTCAAAATAACCGCAAACGCCGAAATGAGCCGGGTAAACATTTTTTTTTTTCTCCTCTCAAGTTGCTCAAGACGTTGGATCAAGTCTTGAAGGGAGAACGATTTTTTCGTTTGTTGTAAACCGTGGTTCTACACCGCCCACTCCCAAAAATAGAGAACGTAACACGAAACTCTTCTCCATGGAAGGACCCAGCTTCCGATACGCGTAGAAATTCAAGAAAAGAATCCATCGAAAATAACCTCGAATGACCCGCAGAACCTTGGCGCAGTCAATGCGATAAATCGTCGGGCTTTTCGACGGGCTCGCCGTATTTACGTTATCGGCCGAGCCCAATGATTCGGATTCGGTTTTGTATCGTCGGCGTTTTTCATCGTCGAAAAACGTCGAACTATATTTTTGTGCGCGCGTATATTGTGATTTTAACGCTTCGGAACCAAACAGGTTTTTGGGCCAAATCGAAGCAGATTGCTCAATTATAGGAGCGCTCCTACTCATGAGGCGACCATTTTGGTACAAGCCGTTATTCCTGAAATGCGTTCGCTGACAAAAGATAATTTTCTCGAATGGTGTTTAACGCTCTTAAAAAACATTGAAACGTTACGATCTTGAACCTCAAAAAAATATCAGGTGCGCTGAATCACACAACTTTCTTCAACTCTACGTCAATTCACTTGTGTTCACGCCTTTTTCAACTAACTGTCGTTTTTGAAAAAATAAATATTTGGCGTTTTGATCACTATGATAACTATAGTTTGTTTTGAGCGGATTTTTCTCATACATATATTTTGGCGTCCCCTGGTGACATGCGGGCTGTGTATTAAGTTTGATCTGATTTGAGTGAGCAGTTTTCTCTCAATCGCGTTCACAGACACACATACACGCAGACCAGAACTGAAAACTTTTTTCAGCCGACTACACAACTTTCGTAAGGAAAGTAAAAAAACACACCGCTCCTGTACACAACTTGGGTATATCTTAATGAGTGATAAAAAGCGTCTTTTTCGAAAAATCGACAACTTCGCCAATCGTTGCATTCTGGTTTCCACTTCCCCTCTGACCCACTCACCCCTTCCTGTGGCGTGAGTTCGCAGTATAATTGATTAGGCGGCGCGTTTCGCTTTGACTCGGTACGTGAATGGAATAACTTCTTCTCTTTTTTTCGGCGGAGGTGTAACTCTTGCCGTGATTCCAAGTGTAGAAACAATTTGTAAAATGAGAATATTGCGTTCATTAAAACGAACCCCTCTCTCGTAAAATATAGAATGCCATTTGCACGAGGAGGTGTTAGGCATATGGCACTCCTCCCTCCACTCCCCTGCACAACACACAACACCACGCCGCCCGACCTCTGTTTTTCTAATTACTCATATTTATGAGTCAATTATGAAAAAGAGGGCGGTAAGACAGCTGAGTAGCGAATGGATGGGAAGTCGTGATACTGGAGGGGGAACGGCGCAGTGAGTGGGAATGGAGGGAGGGGCTCAAGTTTGAAAGTAAATGTAAAGGTAAAGAGGGGAAGATGGATGAAAATGAGAGAGTAGAGGGGTTTTAGAGTTGGGAGACCTTAATTAAGGGACTGCGTTCCAAATTATCCAGAGCGCGCCACAGAGGGATGAATGGATACAGCTGAGAGCTAAAATGTTAGAAATCCCCTTCTCAGGGAGGCTCTTAAACGCAAAAAGAAGCCTCCCCCCCTCCATTCCGCCTCTGTTAGTTTGGCGCGAGTCTAATAAACAACTTCAGAGGAATCTGAAGCTCTTTGTTCTGAATTAAAGCACCGTTCCAAAAATTATTATCATGATACTAGTAATGCGATATTACCCTTCATTCAACTCCGGTAATTAAATCCCTCCTCCATAAAACACACTTCAGATTCAGGGCGCCTCGCAGGTTATTTAAGAAAATCCGCAGGAAAGAGGAGCACATGAGTTTGAACCAAAACGGCCCACGCGGATCGAGGAGTGTTAAAAATACGACCTTGACACAACCGTTACACCACAACTCATCAACGAAATCAAACCTCTCGGTCGGCCCACTCACCATGGCATAGCTTGGGATGACCATTTATGACATACTGTATCAACTATGGGAGACCAAACAGAATCGTGCCACATAAGACAAAACGCAGAATACTTTTAAAAATAGCTGGTGTCGCGCATTACACACTTTTCTTCAGCTCCACGTACGTTCAACGATTTTCATGGCTTTAGCTACTAATTCAATATATTTATAGTCAGTGTTGCGCGCACAAATGGAAGAGCTTAAAACTGAGAGAGAGAGAGAGAGAGAGAGAGAGAGAGAGAGAGAGAGAGAGAGAGAGAGAGAGAGAGAGAGAGAGAGAGAGAGAGAGAGAGAGAGAGAGAGAGAGAGAGAGACTGTGTATTGGAAGAAATGAGAGACGACCGACTTTCCCAAGAACTCGTAGAAGAACGAGTGTGGAAGGAGCTGTCTATTGTGGAGAGGAAAGTAAATTGAGGGGAGGGAAAAGGAAATTAGGGAAAATCCAGAAGAAGGATTTCCGTCTCCGTTGTCAATCGCAAATAATTGAAGAGGTGGACTGTCCATAGGTAACAAAAGGACGGGGAAACAACGACTTTCCATTAGGGCTAGTAAGGACATTTTGGAGGTCAAAGATCCAGCTAATTCGGCCTGCCAAACAGTCAGTTCATTTCAACTGGGTGGAACATTTATCTTCACGTTTTAAATAGATACTGGTAGCTCTTAACCATACTGTACACAGTGATCGATGAGACTGTCAAAATGACTTTTTAAAAGATAGACCGTTCAAAGTTTTGTAACGATTGGGTAAAAACTGTGAAATGGTCGTAGATAGAATTCCGGAATTTCCGGGGTCACTCCTAGTTATCTCATGATAGTTACTCAACTTGGACTTGTTGGAAAATTTTTTTTCATAATTTATCGTGCTGCTCCAACGCTTTCCCGCAAATGAAAATGTGTTATCGAGCGTTTTCCCTGAATATTTTATCACATTACCAACCACGAACTTACATTAATTTATAAGTTTTACGTGAAAAGTGACGTCACAGTATTTACTGGGTTGCAGTCATTTCACGACCTTTATTCAAGTTGCATCAAGTAGGGCGATTCATGTGTTTTAGCGTAAGTAACGGTGTTTTTCGGCAAAGGTCACTATTCCCTTGAATGTCCTTAATCGAAAGTTCCATTTCCTTTGTTGTTCCTTTTTCATTTAAATCATTACATAATGGACATTCACTGCCGTGCTTTCACGCTTCAAGCTCGTCAGTTCTCGTCCTGAAGAATTTATCTTTTTCTTCTTGGTAATCCAGAACGTGCACGTTGGAAGTCGGTTGTCCAGTTCGAATATTTGGGAATCCCAAGCGCGCAGTTCATCCCACTAGGTATCCAGTCGGACGTTTACGCGATAGCGAGCTTGCCAGAACTGTCAACGCCTAAACGTCATCACATTCAAATTGACGTAAAACTGAAGAAGACGCCTCAGGTCAGACGTATAAAGGCAGTGTTTAGTTGGTTGGAACTCTACAAGAAACCTTTTCTATTGCGGATACTGGAATTATTATTTTAATTTCACTCGATCAGATCATTTCTTTTTTCTAGATAAATTTAATGTATGTCGTGAGGTTCAAGGGTTTTGTTCAAAAGAGAACTCTCCTTCCCCACCTCACTGACCATTACATTATGAACGTCTCCGTTTACTACTATTCGTTAGTTAGGAAAACCACCCATAAAACAATTATAATTAAAATCATCAAGGCCGTTTGGAAGAAAAAAACTTAGCGTTCTTACCACTATGACCACTTCAGTCAGTTTTGCTCATACCCTTATTTTGGCGGTTCCTTAGATCTGTAGACTAAGTGTCAAATGCGAGATGATTTGGTTTTAGCCGTTCTCTCTTGCAGACTCACATATCAAAAATAGTTATACAAATGATGTAGTTTCGGCCACTCGATAACTTGCTCTGGAGACGCTCACGCCTGTTGCGTCACGAATTGACTCTTAACGACCATGACGTACCAATCGAACGATGAAAATCGTGGCGTCGCCTAAATGAGTTGAAAACTGATTTGCCCTCAATTCAGGGCCCCTAAGAGAGATACCGTACCAACAAGTTGACGCCGAGCATTAACGGATTGATAAGAAGTTTTCCCCCGTCGGAGCGTCATTTCGCGTCATCATCAAAAGTCGAATACATTAGCGAAATGGAAATTCGCTTCAGTCGCAATCAGGTCAAATCGAAAAGCGGAATTAGCGACTGTTTCCGCAAGAGTTCAAAAGTCCCGTTTGAACTCGACTCTGGGTTGCGGTGGTGTGGAGGGGGATAGGGGAGGGGGCCTTCAACCACTTCAAACAGCCTATTAGCATAAGTTTGCATAGGCGAACTTTAATAAGCATATTAATGTGGAGGGCGAGAAGGGCCAAGTGGAAAGGCGGAATGATTGATGGGACTGCGATGATGTTGGCGAACAACATAGGCCATCGACCAGCCGGAGCGTTGGGAGGACAAACTGATTTCGAGGATAGTTACGGCTCCGATTGGGCCGACGGCTCCAACTAGAATTACCAACCCGTCGGGATGTTTACAAGCGAACAATTTGAACATAAAATCACGTTCGTTTGGGTGTTTGCTTAACCTCCGGAAGGTCCTAATTTTATGAGACAAAACGGCGCAATTACTTCAAACCCGAATGACAGCCTTTCAGAGCAACTCTCGAAATATGAAAAGTTGGCAGAGCGTTTCGGTTACTATCATCTCTTAAAGCTCGTACCGACTATTCTGAAAAGGTGCTGGTTATCGTTCTCCAAAAAATCGTGTTTACACTCTCATTAATTCTTTGTGCTCTGATTACTCAATAATAGTTGTGGCACTAATAGGAAAACCACAATAAATTCCAGAACCATAAGCACCATAGGACAATGTTATACACAGAATGAAAAGCAGACTGATGCTAGAGTCCAGGGAATCGCTGTCACGTGAGGCCAAGGAAACTTGTGTGATGCGTCACACCAGATATTATTCATGGATGGTTACTAAGAATCGAATAGGGAAGATGTGAGGAAATAAATTATAAAAACTTCGAGACAATTACTCTGGTATAGTGTTTTCCTCATAACTCCCGTTCATGTGACACGCTCTCACAAAATACGTGCTAGTAGTCCAATAAGTTACTACCACGATGGTAAGTTAGTGGCGGCTATAAAATAATCAGGGACATCCTACGAAATTCCAAAACTGGAACTGATGCTTTCACAAACGTTTTTCAGCATTTTTCTACATTTATAGAACTCTAATAAAGTTTCCAAAACATGGTCATCATTAATTGCTCAATTCGGTTGAGACTACTCAAAGGATCAACGCAATACATTTCAGAACCAAAGCACTAACTATACAGAACGTTGAGCTAAGTTCTAACATATCCGTATAAATTCAGTGAAAAACGGATAATTGGTTGGTGGAGGGATATCAACCGCTGAATGAACTGAGGAAAGCTGCGTGATGCAGGGCATCATACTTTTTTGGTCAGAATATAGATATTTATTTTGTTCATTCATTTTGACTCTCTCCCTTCGTTTGGATTAAAAGCTACTCAGTAGACCTCTTTTACAGCTATTTCTGGAGTTCCTCCAGGAGCTCCCTCAGCCCCCTTCTTTTCATCAATTAACGAGATTGGACAATTTCTTTAAAGCTGCACTTCGACATTGTCAGAAAATATTATTCTAAGCATCACGATGTGGCTGTGTCTTCCTTCGTCTTCGGTGTCGTTTCAATGCCTCCCGCCGTCAGCACCCTGCGTAGTGTTTCCCTCACAATGCCTCATATTGTTCACTTATGTCGTTAATCCTTAAACATTCCTTAGCAGGTTTTCATCGATTACCCACACGCCGCCCATCTCAACCAAACTCCACCAATTTCCTGTGAATCATCAATCTCGTCCTTTTCATTCCACGATTGCTGGGGAAGATAGTCAAGTATGAATTTGAAATGGTCCACACCCAATGTTTGAGTTAGCGTCAACCTTTTTGTACTTTCCATATCTTATGATAGCTGGTATTTCCACGACATTTGTTGGAAAATAGCCACTGTACAAGATATGCGCTCTACTTCCCCCACCTCCCCACCCATCATACCACCCACTATACTCTCATTGGCACTGAGAGAATTCCGCGATGAACTGAGAAATGGGGATCCTCAAGAGAAAGTTGACAGTAAGTAACATCCCCCAAAAAGTTCAAAACTTCCAACAGAGTGTCGTCAAGTTTCTTTCATCATGCCAACGAACTATTTTAATAAATCAGCTCACCACAGATCTGATAAGGTGAACTTGATGATAGCGTGTGGCATACTCTCACATTGGATGTCCACAATCTACAACTACTTCACAGCTTATCATTAAGCGTTGATAATAATAAGACGTAACCCGTGGAACGGGCTGAATCAATTTATTCAAAGCGCCTGATACGACTAAGTGTTTTTCGGAGTTTATTCTCTTGTAAGATAACACCAACCCCTCCAACCTACACAACGGCAAAACCAGGCTCAGATCCGACTGGTCTGAAGGGAGGAGCGAAGTTTCTAACTGAATGTATAACTCGGCTCAGGGCAGATAATAAGAGCTTCATACATCATCCTCCGAAAAACCTTGTGCGTGAGATAGCGAGGGATCTCCAACTCTATCGCTGCATCGTTCTGGAACGAGTCGCCATCAAACCTCCTTATCCGCGCTCACCTCATGCTAAAAAGAGAGTTTCTGCCCCGGTAACGTGACTTTGGTCGAGGATAAAGACGTGAAAAACGACTTGGAAAAAAAGGGCGTTCAACCCCCTCAACGTAAAAAGAGAGGAAACGGAAAGTATTCCAAGTGTTCGATTCTATGAGTTCAGACGGATGATGTGGTTAAGCTGCAGGCGAGCATGCTCACGTGAGAGGACGTTGCGCGTCAATCACCACCCTCTCTCAACCTTGTCATCAAGTAAAAGCAAGCCACGCGTGAAGAACATCGTAAGTCCGGGAGCGGTTCACTTCGGCGTTAGCTCATCATCGCTTCACGTTGGCTGACTCGAAAGATGAGCCAAGGCGGGATGAATATGAAAGTAGACGAAGCTCACCAATCCTCAACCGTTTCGCGTTTGTTACACTTAACTAACACGATTATCGGTCGACCAAAATCCAACAAAACCAAGAATTTGAGAAAGCGAACCGCGAGCGCAAGAATGAAAGCCGACGAAAATGTGTGAAGAGCTTCTCGAAACGATGGCCCTCAGAGATGTATTGTATCTGCTCCTTTGCTTCTGAAGAGGATTGTGAGACTTACATGTTCTGCTCCCCTCGCCATCACTAGTCAGATATCTTTCTCGATGCAATCTTGTAATGTTGTCGTGTCGTCTACTAATTCTTCCAATGAAATCATCATGTTTCATATGTCACAACCCATCGAACTTGAGACTACCTCCATACTGGGAACTCTGACATAGTGAAACTTTGCTGACGTGCTTGCATCAGTCTGCATGATCCTCTTTGGAAATGTCACGATGCTGCTGCACGACGCTCAGTGACTTCCTCGGTTCCCGTGTTCCCTTTCATGAGCACCCAGAGCTGACTGAATTCAAACTCCAAGGTACACACTTTGCTATTTCTGACTCTAAACCGCGCACACTACAAGCGATTCTTCAGACTAGACTATATTCTTCGGGAGGTAACAAACAGTCCCATGTTCAAGCCATATGCTGTTCGTATATGGAGATGGGTTGATTAATCCAAAGGCATATCTGCCACTATCACACACTAGCAGGTCGTTCATGGGGATAACTAGATCAAAATGTTCCTGTTGGTTGACAATATCAAGACTTGTTTCAGCATCAATTCAGCATGCACCAAAAAGGGCATTCCAAGTCGATAGACAGATTCAGCAGCTGCTGTGCTTCGAGGTCCTATTCTGCCAACAGCTCTTGAGCAAAAAGCACATTCAGCAATTATGCAACTACTCAGGATAGCGCCAGGGTGTTCATTCCCAGCCCAGGTACCGGTGGCAACTCTTCGAGGATTATTAGGATTATTAACCCTGCCTACACCACTAACTCACTGGATATCACGAAGGGCTCAATTCCCACCTCCAAATAAATGCCCAACCTCGTCAATGCATCTGCAAGATTCGAGAGACACGTAAAACGTCATGTACGATAATTTGTCCAACCAATTCGACGGAGTTTTGGAGTACTCGGTTGTGTTTTTGGGTACTGGAGTTTCAGGCGTCATTATTTCAGGACACCATCATAAATGATGTGATTGGTTGTCTGCCCATCGCAAAACATAGAGAGCTGTATTCTCATTAGGACTATCTATCTTACCCAAGAGAAGTGTGTGGGTGGGTAATATTCAACACGTGGAACTACAACGCCCAATAATTGCAATATTTTCACCAAAGCACCAATTGCCCTAATTTCATGGGAGAGGCTTCTAGATATGAGGATGCATCTTTCGCCGCTAGGATTGCACTTCATACTAATGTAAGGCGCACATTGCCAATAGGTAAATCAGTAAAGAGAGAGCAAAACCGCACTAATAGTGAGACAGCAACATGAATAGAACTTCTACCTGAAAGAAATAAGATATTGTCACTACACGCAGACACTTAATTACCTTCCTACACCAAGTAACTCACAGTCGATATGTAAAATAGCTGGAGTTAACGGGACCAAGACAATAATGGTTGGCGTACAACCCATAAGGAGGGTGAGTCTTGGAAATACCATTGGCTGACTCAAAGTTGCACATTGTAGATAGCAAACCAGCAAGCTATTAGAGAGACGAATCGTAAAAGTAGCAGTGGTAACTTGTATGGAAAAGAAAATTGATGGTAGATTTTTGCTACCATTAGGGAAACCTCCGGCTCAAAGTCATTGAACAGCAAACTTCTCATTGTCGATGAACGAAACAGTTGGCTATTAATGGGAGCAGGTACGGCGTTGTTTCGTGGTGTGTCGGCGCGCAGGAGGTCTGTTCCACCTCAGTGACGACACTGGACACCTCTGACAGTGGTTGTGGAGCACTCACAATTGGAATTAGCGTGCACAAGGATTGCAAATTTTTTTGACGTTGTGTGTGACTGCTAGCTCGTACTAACACCCCTCCATTCAGTTACTAGTTGTGACGACTGATGGATAATTCCCCCCACATCCTAACACGCGCTCTAACATTCATTTTCCACCTCTTTTTTTAAGGATTCGGTTGAGTGGGTTTAGAGCAGTCTCAGTCAGGGCTTCGACAGGAGGGCGGAATTTATCGAAATCGTCGGTGGCACGTCCAGAGTGGGGGGAGATGTCCCTGCTGCATGTGAGGCCGTGGTCCTGTTTACCAACTTTATGGATCTCTCTCCGCCATCGCTTTTATCTCTGTGTTGACTTTCCGATAACGCTCCACCAAACCCTCCTCTTCCCCATTCTCAAATACCCGGCCACACCAAATTTTTCCAATAAGTGTTTCAACGTTTCAGCAACGATTTCCCGGCGGTAAATATACAAAAGAGTTGACAGTGTCTGAAGGCTGTAAAGGATAAAATTACGGATGATCCCCCCCAGTCGTGTTGACTCGGTCGGGCGGTACGTAATGCAAATAAAAGACGGCGGTTTGTACTTCTCTTCACGCATATTGTTTTTACGCAGCGTGTTGGTTGTGAGTATTTTTCGTTCGGGCCTATCAGAAGGGGCCGATGCCTCGAGCTCTGGTTTCGAACTCTTCAGACGAGCTACCTCCCTTTTTGAGCTTGAAGCGCCCTCCTGTTTTTGATACCGGCAACGTTTTCCCCGGATCGCCCTTCACACAGGCTATGAAGAGAAACTGGGGCTCGGCAGTGGTATAGTTATGACGCTGGATTGCCCAGGGTTTCCAGTCGAATGTATATCCAGTCAAGCGAGTACCGGAAGGCCATCTCAATACCACTAGGAGATTCCCATCTTGGGGGGCCTCGTCTAAGGAAGAGCCTGAAACTCTCAGTTTCACGATCACAAAGTATCCGAGGGAATCGCCAGTGAAGGACGGAGAAACACCAACAAGATTGCTTACCTTCCTAGGAATAATTTGAGGTAAAAACAAAAATACTAGCAAGTAATTAGCAAAAATGTGAATCCGCACACCCGGATTTATTTTTAACAAACTGGAAATGATTTTTCACTTTCCTTCTCCTTAAGAAATAAATTTTGAATTGCCTTTACATCTTTCGGTTTCGTCAAAGTACTACAAACCACTTATCTGTGGTCTTTATTGTGAAAAAACAGCTGTATCAATTGGAAAAAAATATATTTAGCATGAAGATCGACATGGGACGCCAAAATAAGGGTGAAGACAAAATCGGTTCAAAACACCAAATACATTTTTTTTGGAAAACCCCTGGAACGATGTTGTGTGATTAGCTACAAGTAATGTCATACCAATGATACATTTTTGTCTCTGGGAAAATGAGCGTCACAATAAATTGACAAAAGTTACGACGAAAATGTGTTTTAGTACAGTTTTTTTCTTATAAACCAACATAACAGCGAGATCATGGAATTACGTTAGTAGCCCTATAACGCGCCTATACGTTGGACATTAAATAATTGTCACAAAGTAATCGGAAGCAATCCGAGAAATCGCAGAATTGAAACTACTATTGGTTCAGTGACTAGCTTCCCCCTTTACTTCCAGAATAATAAACGAGCCTTTCAAAACTCATATCGAGAGTTTAACAAATTACCTATGCTCTGGGGACTCAACAACCACCGTTATATAAGCAGCAGAAAGTCAATACTCCAGAGCACTAAGTAGTCAACATGGTAAGGTAAGTTAAATTCAACCCAGTCGGCAACAAATCTCGTTGGACGCGCTTAGAGCTGTTGAGAGTTGTATGGTGTGTCACGCCAGGTATAATCGGTATTTTCCCTATAATACCAGAACAGTAAACACGGTTCATCCCATAAAAAATCATGTTTGCGGTTTGCGGTAGAAAATGAGTGATAAGGTTACTCGGCCAATAACGTTTCATATCAACACTATTGGCTGTTCATAATCAAATCATCTGTTGAGACATCAACTGTCAAAAAATCAGAGTAATACCATACCATTCCTCCTCTGATTGACTGTTCGAAGAATGAAGAGGACAAGGAACAAGAGCTGCCCATGGAGAGAGGTGTAAAGGTTGACCCAATGCAACGTGCTAAATGGTTAGTTGGTGTCTCGAGACGCAGTTGTAAACTCATATGGCCACTAAAAGCTTACTCTCTCCCATCTACATCGAAAAAATAATATAAATTTTGAAAAATATTTAGCTCTCAGATATAACAAAAAATTATTATGTTATCAATACTGCTCTTTATGAGGGCATGATACACATCCATAGTCAGCACCTAGTAGCAGTAGCTAACACCTTCTTTACCATTTTATGAGACAGATATCGCTCGTTTTGTTGGCACCACTGTTATCCAGGAAGCGTTGGAACAGCTGATTCTGAAGGTGGAGGACCGTGCTGACGTCACGACGGCAAATAATAAGAGGAACGCCCCAGCTGAGCCTATCAGTCGAGTGTTCTGATAGCCGCTATCTGACTTGAGGTCGAGCGAGGGCACTCCACAGTCGTCTACTTTCCCATCTTAATGTAATCCCAGGTATTTGTGTTTGGAAATTTTGAGTCTTCCAAATATTCAAGGCCACAATTGTTCGGGCGCTCGAAACACGCTTGAGTTCGTGAACATGTACGAAAAAAAGTCCCAGAAGCTCCGCTGAGAAACGCGGGGTGAATAATGCAACTTGGAAGAGCATCAAGATGACATTTAGTGTTCAAACGTGTCGAGAGAGACGGGGCTCTCAGTCGAGCTTTAGCAACGAAAAGAGGAACTCACGAAGAGCAACGGAGCTCGACTTGAGGTCATTAGACACGTCGTTGTGGGAACCTGGAGAAAGTTTATCGTCAGCTGTAAATGGAATGAAATATGAAAGCTGGATGGAGAGTTACGTTGAATCACCTATCAAGAGCAACTGGGCGATCTGGCAGGGTCCCGACTGCCTTCAGACAGACGCTAATCGAAAAGTTAGTTTACGGTCGAAGAGAACCACCGTCGAGGAGAACCCTTCGAACGGACGCCTTAATTGAGCTGCTACATGGCCATGTTGGAAACAAGAGATGAATAAAGGGCTCTATCACTTGAACGAGCTAACAGGCGTCTGTCTGCAGTATAATTTATGTCTGCAAATCGAATTAACTGAGGGTTTTGCGATACAGATAATAAATAATTCATGAAAGCGGAGTTTCAAACGAATACACGCGTCTTCCCAAATGTTCCGTCGAATCAATTTGTTCTTTTACGTAAGAATCGATTCGTATTGACCTTGACTGTACTGTGATACGCAAGACTGTTGAGTCATCTGAAATTACTCAACGTCATATCAAACTCGCCCTTAGGTTCGCGGTTCAGAGTGGCTAAACACTACGCGGCTATTGTGATTCGCGTCCAAGAATGAAAGTACATATAGTTTTTACTTTCCTTGGCTCTACGAAGTAGAAAGGAAAGTTATGTAATCGGCTGAAAAAAAAAAATTTGAGTTTTCTTCAGATCTTCACGTTTCAGACCCTCCTGAGTCCGATAAACACTATTTGGGAAAATGGTCTGTGTGTGTGTGTGTGTCACTAAAGTGTGTCTGAACGATTTTTAGGGAAAACCACCGTATCAAATCAGCTCAAACTTGATATCTCGCCCGCTGGTCACAATGGGACGCCAAAATAAGGGTATGAGCAAAATCCACCGCAAGTTAACTATAGTTATCATAGTGATCAAAACACCAAATATTTTTTTTCTCAAAAACGGCTATAACGATTTTCATTAAATTTTTTATATTGATAGCTCCTAATAAGGCAACTATACCATAAAATTCTCATCTATGGGAAAATGACGAGAGCAGCACAATAAATTACCAAAACTTTCGACGTAATCGATTTTAGAGTGGTTTTTAGAGAAAACGACTGAGCCAAATCACCTCAAATTTGATCTCCAGCCTACAGGTTACTATGAGACGCAAAAATAAGGGTATGAACAAAATCCACCGACAGTTAACTATAGTTAGCATAGTGATTGAAACACCAAATTTTTTTCTCCAAAACGGCTCTAACGATTTTGATTAAATTTTTTATATTGATATCTTTTGATAAGACAATCATACCATAAAATTCCCATTCGTAGGAAAATGACGAGAGCAGCACAATAAATCATCAAAACTTTCGACGAAAATCGTTTTTAGCGCGGTTTTTTTCTTATAAACTCCGCTGGAATGTTGGTAGAAAGTTAAAGAAAATTGGTAACGTAGTCAGACAGAGTTAACACGTACCCAGAGGGGGTGTTTAAAACCGCTCAAGAGATAGATGGGGCTCACTCCAGAAATTCCTGAATTTCAACTACCGCTGTTTCGCTTACTACCAGTTCTAACAGTTATTACCCATTAACTCTGCAAAAGTGATTACTATCCTTCTTCAAAAAATTCGTGTTTACAGGCTCATTAATTACCTGTGTACCAATTGCTCAATAATGGTCCGGGAATGAGTACGAGGAGCACAATAAATTCCAGAACATTAGGTGCTACCGCTTCCTGCTGCTGTGAAGTGTTGTTTCACCAATTTCAAAGGAACTGAGTGATAAATGAATCGATTAAATAGAATTAGCCATTTACAAAGTGAATTGACGTAGAGCTAAGGAAAGTTGTGTGTTGCAACGCACCAGATATTTTGAGTGACAATCAACTCGACAGAATGTAAACCTTTCAAGACAGGAATAGAAGAGATGTATCAATACTTCAGGAACATCGATATCCTAAGGGAAAACGCAATGTGTCGATTGTCATGTGAACCGGCAATATTTCTATCGATATTTCTTGATTGACATTTCCACTTCTGCCAACAGAAAGAGTTAATACTTTAAGAGTTAATAGGGGCGCATCACACCCCTTTCCCACAGACTGTTTTTCACCAAGTTTACTTCAACTTGACGTTCCGTATAAAAATCGGTTAGGAATTGGCAGAGTTGCTCTCACAATTGTCACGATCTCAGATGAGTAATCGGCGCATAGGAAATTCAAGGGGCTTTCCTTAGCCGTACATATCACAAGTCACGTCGCCTAAAAATTTTTTGTTGAGATTTCTCTCGATCTTTACGTTTCAAGAGTTTCTGAACCTGAGAAACACCTTTCGGGAAAACTGTCTGTCAAATTTGATGTTTAGCCTACACATTATTATGCGACGTCAAAATGAGAGTATGAGCAAAATCGGATTCGGACGCGATTGAGAAGGAATCGACGCGTATTTCATGAACTGCACATTACGCTCAATCATTCGGAAATATCCTTACAAAAAGCATATTTGGGGGCGTTTTCGAGAAAAAATTGGGTGTTTCGAAAAGTATGATAATTATGGTTATTACTCGGCCGATTTGGCTCATACTCTCTTAGATCGTGAACAAGGACATAACATCAACAATGTCGAAGCCTCATCAAACTTCTCTTGACGCAGCAAACCTTTTAATTGAATGCATTCAATCACAAATGGTGATTCCTCAATATCAACTTTAAGGTTCAGATTTAAAAACGAACCTCCGACAATTAGCCACCCCTAAATGTTGCCCATGCGATAAATCCGTACTTGGGCGTTATCTCATTTTTATTGTGTTAAAACTGCTTCCTGCTGTCTGCTGTGTGCTTTCTACGATATCGGCCGTATTTCGTGTGCTTAAAACATTTTTTATGAATGCCAGCCAAAGTGATCAGGCGAGCCGAAGCCCCAAGCGTCGATATATCCGAGCTCCGACAGCTTTTTTTTCTGTTCCTCAAACCTTTAGTGGTCTCCTGAACGCTCTCCTATTAGAGTAATGGATTGAAATCGAGTTACGAACGAGAGCCCATTTCTACGCCCATTGGTTGGAGATGAGCCAAATGGATGCGGAAGTGGGGCGCTGACCGGAGGTCTTGAAGTTTAACTGCATTTCCAAAATCAAAAAAGCGTTTCATCAGCTTGGAGCAAATGTTATTGGCGTTATGATCTATATGTGGTGCTCCGTTGAGATACTGACAGTGCCAAGGTTACGACGCGCGGTTTGAATGTTTGCTTGCTAAGAGTTGAAAATGCCCGATTCGGCGTTGAATGAAAGAATTCCTTTTTAATGATCTCGTTCATCGAGTTTACAATCCTCACACTCTCACTTTCGCGTCGCATGATGCTGCGTAGGATTAACATCAAATTTTAGTTGCTTTGATCCTGCCACGTTCACTCCATCGCGTTGACAAACACACTAAGACCATTCTCCCAAATTTTGGATTCAGTAGCATCTTAAAAAAGACTAATTTTTTCAATTATAAATAAAATTGGGTTATATCCGCCAGTAGGCAAATTACTAAAGTTAACGTACCTGTTAGGTGAGTCCGTCTCCTCTGGCTGGTGTGTTGCTGGTGGCAAGCGCTTTCGATGTAAAGACATCATCATCTGGCCGTTAAGTCAGTACTGGAGTCAGTCAGTTGGTCGTGGTCTTTATATACAAAGAGAAAGGTGAAAGGGGTGATGGAGCGTCGGGGAAGGGGCGGGGAGAGGAGGTCATGTAGCTCAGGGGGAAACCCCCTAGAGATAAATGGAACGTGTTGGATGGTCTGTCAATTGTGGAATTTAAGTCTTTTGTGTAGGGTGGTCTGTAAATCCGTCAGTTGGTTGTTTTCGTTTGCGTAGTGTTTTGATTGGCGTGAATATGGTGTCGCATTTTGTGTTGATTTGTTCATTTATGATCTGTCCATTGAAGTTTTTTGTTTATAAATTTCCATGTTTTCTAATATGTTCAGTTTTCGTCCTTTGTATTGTTTGTGTAGTAAGATGGTGCAGTCCTGTATTTTGGTGGGTTCATGTCCAGTTGTTTTGAGGTGGTTGGCAAAGTTTGAATCGTCTTTTGTTCCTACTAAGAGATTTAATGTGTTCTGAGTATCTGGTCCGTATTTTTCGTCCTGTCTGTCCTATGTATGCGTTTTTACAAGTACAAGTTATTTTATACACCCCACTTTGGTCGAGTGGGTCTGTATTTTCAGTCTTTGCAGTTAGTTTGGTTCTAAGTGTGTTGTCCGTACGTAATGCAATTTGTATACCTTCCTTTCGGAGGATATTAGTTATTCCGTATATTTGTGGTCCTGTGTACGTGAATGTGCAGCGTCTTGTTAAAGTCTGTGTATTTTCTGTTTTTGAGTCGTTTGTTTTGGAGTTATATTGTCTTAGTAATTTGTTTATTGTTTTTTTAGAGTAACCGTTATTTAGGTATTAAAGAAATTGGGTTGTGTCCGCCAGTAGGTGACGTGTGTCAATTTGGTGAGGTTGGTGACGTTTCTAGTGGTTGTCGTGTCTATTTGCCTTAGTTTGGTTTGTAGTATGTCAATGGTTTCTTTTATTGGTATGGAGGGATATAAGTTTTTTATATCAAATGATACCAATCTAGTGTTTGGAGTTATGGTTACGTCTTTTAAAAGAAAAAAGAAAAGAACAACATTATAAATACATAAACATGAACCCAAAACCACCACTACTCAAAGGACAACCAAAAATTCACAAAAAGGATACACCCATCAGACCAGTCATAAACTTCACATCTGCACCAGCATATAAACTCTCAAAATATTTGACAACAATGCTAAAAAGTACCATTACATTACCAAACAGATATACGATACGCAACACAGAAGAACTCACCACTAGATTAAAAGACACTCGGACAAAATTACTTTCAATTTAACAATAGCATATACAAGCCAAAAGATGGATTAGGTATGGGAAACCCTACCTCGTCCATATTAACTGAAATATTTCTACAACATTACGAAGAAACTCACCATAACATATCTATATCCACCATAACATCCAATATGACATGGACAAAGAACAAAATAAAACTCTTAATTACTTGGACCTAAAAATCACACGGTTGGACAACGAACTACAATACGACATTTTTAGAAAACCTACCGCTACCGACACGACCATACATTTTACATCAAACCACCCACAACAACATAAACTAAGTGCATTCAGACACATGATACGGAGACTAACAACGATCCCACTATCCGAACAAAATTACAAAAAAGAACTTGATATTATAAATACTATCGCAGAAAATAACGGTTACTCTAAAAAACAATAAACAAATTACTAAGACAATATAACTCCCAAAACAAACGACTCAAAAACAGAAAATACACAGACTTTAACAAGACGCTGCACATTCACGTACACAGGACCACAAATATACGGAATAACTAATATCCTCCGAAAGGAAGGTATACAAATTGCATTACGTACGGACAACACACTTAGAACCAAACTAACTGCAAAGACTGAAAATACAGACCCACTCGACCAAAGTGGGGTGTATAAAATAACTTGTACTTGTAAAAACGCATACATAGGACAGACAGGACGAAAAATACGGACCAGATACTCAGAACACATTAAATCTCTTAGTAGGAACAAAGACGATTCAAACTTTGCCAACCACCTCAAAACAACTGGACATGTACCCACCAAATACAGGACTGTACCACCTTACTACACAAACAATACAAAGGACGAAAACTGAACATATTAGAAAACATGGAAATTTATAAACAAAAAACTTCCAATGGACAGATCATAAATGAACAAATCAACACAAAATGCGACACCATATTCACACCACTCAAAACACTACACAAACGAAAACAACCAACTGACGGATTTACAGACCACCCTACACAAAAAGACTTAAATTCCACAATTGACAGACCATCCAACACGTTCCATTTATCTCTGGGGTTTCCCTGAGCTACATGACCTCCTCTCCCCGCCCCTTCCCCGACGCTCCATCACCCCTTTCACCTTTCTCTTTGTATATAAAGACCACGACCAACTGACTGACTCCAGTACTGACTTAACGGCCAGACGATGATGTCTTTACATCGAAAGCGCTTGCCACCAGCAACACACCAGCCAGAGGAGACGGACTCACCTAACAGGTACGTTAACTTTAGTTATAAATAAAATTCTCTTGGGGCGCATCAAAAAGCTTCCCTCCGCCCCACATACGTTCTAGTCTTTCTATTTTCGCAGAGATCGTGTGAAATTGTAAAACATGAATTATATAGTTTGTTCAAGTTTTAGTTAACTCAAAATGAATATATCATTGGGGACTATTGATTAACCAAACTTATATCAACTGGAAAGCAACAGATTGGCATCAATTAAAATTAGGGTAAAACTATTTAAAATTTGTTAACTTCTTTTTTTTCATACTTCCATGTCGAGGAAGAGCCCAGAGTGGCCCAGAAGTTCACGGCTTGAGCAGACTGTTTCGCAAGACGTTCAAGGCGAATCACCTACGAATCGGTACGAGCGCGAGCGACCCCTAACGTTTTCAAAATGCCCCTTGCCACTCGAAATACAGGCCCGGTCGTTATTTTAACCGGTCGAAGTCGTAACGAGTGGGCCGAAAAATCGCTCAAAATCGCTCGGGAATGACCTAACGCTGACGTGGTGCAACCGACCGTAAAATTAGCGAACCTCGTTCTCAAAATCGATCGGACTCAATTCAGTGAGCGGAGAGAGGGCCAATGCCCAAATAACTGGGACACACTGCGAACCGCAACGACAAAAATCAAACTGGGAAGTAAAAAAAAAAGGAGCGAACACAGCGAAATAAAGTTATAAAAAAGGCCGGGTGACCGAAAGTCGAGGTCACCACAGTCCACTCGCCGCAATTGGACACCGGACAGACGTTCACATCTCGTCAATTCGAAACAAAAGGTGATACAATGGGGTCAACCGTTTCGACATCTCAAGTGCACATTACGCCCCAGAAAGTTCTATATTAAGAGCACATCCAAAAAGATACTGGCGTTTAAGAAATCCTATGGAATCAGAGAGAGTAAACACGTCAACGGCATACATAAGAAAAGGAATTAGTTAATATTTTAGGAAGACTGTAAATACAAAATATTGTTTAGAAAAAAGAAAAATTATTAGTTGAGGGTACCCTGAAAGTTAGCTCGAAACCGATGTTGCTGACGATTTTATTTTACTCAAGTCTCCTTTTGAGAGATCGACACAGAAATAATTGTGGAAAACCAAATGTGAGTATAGGTTGCTGATGACATTCTAACGGATACACCGAATTCAGTTAGGCTCTAGAACTTTCGGAAACATAGAAGGTAAACAAAAACACTATTTCAAAACATTCTGATTGGTGTCTCAGTCCAATGTCTTGTCAGATGAGGACTAGTTCGAAGCATCCTGTGAGTTTAATGATAACCGTTGAAGCCCTTTTCCCAAAACAGTGAGGGAAAAATTACGATTATTCCTTCGTCCTCCAAATTTTCGCACGTATTTACGTAGGTAAAAGGTATATATCCTAAAATAGTAAAAGACAGTCTAATCACACTTTTAGACGTTTTCGAGAAAATCCGTACTTTTCGGTACACCCTCCCCCCCTTGCACAATTAACAGTGAAGCAAATCGCTCATAACGCCATTTCTCCGCTTTGGAAGAATCACGAACAGAACAAAAAAAGAACAACCAGTCAATGGAAGAAAGATACAATGAGGATAAAAAGGAAAAATATGGCATACGGACAATATTGTTCGGCATTAGGCTGAAATCCCGTGTCACCGACACAAGAGTTTCTTACTAATTACCCATCCTTTAATCTGAAAACATACACAAGACTGCTTAGTTTAAAATAAACACCTACACTTAGGTGACTCCTTTGTCTTTTTATACCAACTCTTCTTTCTACTCACTATAATGAGAAGAGCTGAAGAAAACAATGCGTTTTACTTTTCGCTAATTCAGAAAGTATTGCGATCATGTCAGATCACATATCTTTCCTTTCTACTTCGTAGAGCCAGGCAAGTAAACAAAATAACAAATAAAACATAAAAAAGCTACATATTATTACATAATTTTTACAGGTTGACGCAGTACGTCCAAGGCCCACGCTATTCGATTCATCATCGAAAAATAATAGTAAACGACACCAAACGTAACTGCGTACTAGGCGGCGGTAGGCAATTGGCACGCCCCGACTCGTCAACTGGTCGAACTTCAAGTCGTTGAATTTGCGTTACTATATTTACTGTGATTTCCTTGTTTTCCAACCAGATGCAGTCCTACACCTCTGAGACCCGTCCTATTCGACCCAACATCGAAAAATACCGAAAACACCTACGTAATTTCATTAAAACTGCCAGAACCAGTAGGCCTCAAGGCGCTAAGATCTGAACAAAACTCGACTTTTTATAGCACACTATTGAAACACTTTTCTTATCGGGAAAATTGAGAAAACTGCGTGAAGCATTAAAAACTGCACGAAAACAGAACGACCATATTCGCATTTACAATTTCACCTTAGGGCGTTTGACATAATCGTCAGTTTGATATAACTGGTGTTTGAAACGTAGTCTTCCTAATACCTGTATTTCAGCGTACCGTGTTGAGCGAATTTCAATCAGAGATTTTCTCTCAATGGCAACTACAGACACAGAGAGCATTGTCTGAAATGACGTTTTTTGGACTCATAAAACACTACGGCAATACTCGAAGAAAACACAAGACGCAAATTATTGGCCAATTGACTCCTCATCCTACTTCGTACGGCTAAGGGAATTGAAAGCATTTTTTTGGGTGTTATCTCCGTATACCGAACGGCCATAGAACTATACTATTCATCATGCGAGCTTGATATAAATAATTGATGCAGGTTTCGTCTAAATTGCTACAGTAAAAGTATGCGCGAAATCCGGCCAGAACTAACTATAGTCATCGCAGTGAAGCAAACACGACTCTAACGGTTTAATGTCATTTTTAGTAAGGACCACTCCGAATAACACAAACATTGTGGCAAAATGACGAGAGCAGTACAATTTTTTCTTTATAATATCCGCTCTAACATTACAGGAATTTTCAAAAAAATTGGGGTGGTAATCGAATGGAGCGCTTATACGATGAGCGCGTAATAACGCTCATGAGGTGTATAGCTACTCCAAAATTCTGGAATTCATACTACTACCGTTTCGCTTACGACCATTCAATTACGTATTCAATTATTCCAAAACGGCGAAGAAAAAAAAATCACGTTGGCAGTCTTTCAAATCTCCGCGGTACAAGTAGGAAAAGTACAATAAATTTTCGAACGTTATAAGCCAGGAGTTTTTACGTAGAAAGTTGTTATAAGCAGAATGAAAAACAGATTTGAGTCAAGAAAATCGCGGAATGCACTATTAAGTTATGTGATGCGTCACACCTGATGTTTGCAACGTGGTTTTAGAAAATTAATAATCTGTTCCTCATCTTGTCTTTGGTTCCACTCCATTGGCATTTCTACGAAACGAATTATATACAACTACAGATATTGCACGCATTTTGCAGGAAAGTTCAGGCGCATCCGATACGTTCTGCGAGGAATTATTCAGTCGCACTTATCTGCTTAGCCCATACGACGGCAGAGAGGAACTTGGTAGCGGATTTACGGCTTAGCCGAATGAATTATGCCTGGAGAAGGAGGGGGGGATTAAGGTTGCGTTTCGAAATATTTGCGGTCCTCTTTTAACCTCAGTTTCCTCTTCAACTCGACTATAAATAATAGGCCTTGCAGGCGTATTCTTCTTACTCCCTTTAGAGAAGGGATGGCACTTGAAAGGCCCTAAGGAAGAGCTTCGTGAAATACGGCGTTGCCCCAGAGCGTGTCAGATCTTTTTCGCGTTTCAATTTCCTTTTCGTACTCCTTTTTATATATGTTTTCTTTTTTATTTCAATCGTGAAATTCGTCAGAAGAGAAGAACAAAGTCGTCTTTGAGGCTGCAAACAAACGTCCGTCGTACTCGAGAGAATTATTTACGAGTGTCCTCTTGATTCAACGGTTTAGTATCGGACGCTTTTGCGGACTTTGTGGTTTGTGATCTCGTGCCAAGTTTCAATTTCACGGGACTCCCCAACCGGAGGGACCACGCAAAGTTGCAACGTTACAAATGGCCTCAGCTACAAAGATATCCTTCGCACAAAATGAAGTCGTTAAATCTGGTTCCTTTGTGGAACGCTCTTAATTAATGGCCCTTAATTCCACCGACATTTTCGGATCATTTTCACAACGACGTTATTACACCGTCGACGTATACGTAGTTCAGTGAACTACCATCCCTATTTTCATGAAAATGTTAGGCACGTATGAGAGGAATTTTTAAAGAAAACTATCAGATGCGCTGCATCACAAAACTTTCCTTAGCTCCACGTACATTCATTGGTTTTCATGGCCTTTGCTACTAATTCTATTTATTTTTCACTCAGTTCATTTGAACTTCATACAACATCACTTCACGGAGGCAGAAAGCGGTGGCGTACAGTTCCAGAATTTAATGTGCTGCTCTTATTCATGCTTTGAGCATTATGGAGCAATTGGTACAGATACGATTTTTTTCAAAAAGGTGATAAGGGAAACGGTGGTGATTGAAATTCCGAAATTTCTGGATTAGCCAGTACACAAGAACGAAAATCGCTACTTGACATGGCACAGTAAGGAGTATTCTCACCAGTGCCACACCAATTAGAACCAGTCTTAATTCATTTTGGAGTGCCCAGTGATGATTCCGAACAATTGCTTCCTTTCCACTATCACTGGATTTTATCTCATGCGTTTCTCACTGCGCTAAATACGATTTGCTTCGAAACATTCTGTAATTTGTTGAGCAGCTCCCGAAGTTCTATAGTAATTTTGCGTTAATTATAACTGCCCAAAAGAAGAATTTATGAGGAAAAAAGTTGATGCTTCGATCACTACGATTACTATGGTTAGGCTTTGGTGGGCTTATTTTGGTGTTCCATGGAAACCTGCGGACTAGATATTAAGCTCGAGCTTTAGATTTAGAGCACACACAGACCATTTTCTCAAATAGGGGTTTTTTGGCTCAGGCTCTGACATGTAAAAATCTGAAGAGAACTCAAAAAACATTTCAGATGGTTAATCAACTTTCCATTGAACTTCGGAGAGCCAAAGAAAGTAAAAACTTTAATAAAAACATAAATCGATGCTGGTCTCGTCATTTTTCCACGGATGAAACTTAAATAGTAAAGTTATTGACTACAGTTCGTAAAAAACGTTATTCAGAGGGTTTAAAGCAAATATTGAGCATAATATATTGGTGTTTTGAGGGTTATAACTATAGCTTCGCTCATGCTTTTATTTTGGCGTCCCACAGTGATCTACCTAGGTTTTGGAATTTAAGCTGAATTGGGTCAGCCGTTCTCTCAATCGCGTTCCCTGACACACAAATCATTCGCTCAAATGCCGTATTACTTTTTTTTGGATGCAGTAGTATTGAAATGTAATGACTGAAAAAACCTCGAAAGGTAACTTGCTCTCCAACTCAGTGGAGCGATGGAATGTAACAAGAAACAAACAATGAGATGATGAAGAGAAAACAATTTAGTAATAAAAAAAGACTGCTAGATTCATTCAAGTAGAGAATGATAGGTATGATATAACGATCTTATTCATGAACGATCAAGTGCACGAATGTTTTCGCAAACTACATCTGATCTGAAGCAAATGGAGTAATTTTCATTTAAAAACCAATGGTACAAAAATAAAATATCTCTCCGACACTAGTGCCGTATGAATAATAGAATGCAGATAGGAAATAAAAGAAACTCAGGAGCGTTTGAAGCGTTAAGATCGGAAGAAACTGCCATATTGAAATATGAATCCAATTATACAACCTCCTTCCCTACTTTTGTCGATTTAAGGAACTACAAGGAGAAGCGCTCACCCACGATTAGTTGCTGTAAGAGGTCAATTTCAATTTTTCAAATTACAACTAATTTTGAGCAAAGTACACATATTTATTTGCCGATTGAGAAGATCGAATGTTTTCGGAGGTCGCGGAAGAAGTTAATTCGACGGGAGCTCATCGCGAAATGAGCCGAGCTCTGGACTGGCGAGGGGTCAACGTGCGGGGGACTGAGGAGAGAAGCGCGACAAGTTGCGACAAGCGTCCACACTTGCCGGAGCGATCCCCCAACCCTCAACCGTCATCCACTACCCTTCCCTTTCACCCTCCAAAACGATACAGGAAGACATTTGAAGCAGGGAATCGCACAAATTCCTTCATCTCATTCAGACTCCACGACTGCGTATTACACGCTGACATCAATAGTAATCGTATTAACCCTTTTCATCGACCTAATTTCAGATACTAGGTCGTGCCATGAATTATCCAGACAGTTCGTAGTTTATGTAACTGTCAACGTAATTGTTTTCGCGGTTTTTATTCACATTCACTGCTGTAGAATTGCTAGTGCGGCGATTTAAGCGAGTCACACAGCCGACACTAATGAGTCACCACGGATGCACAGGTATTATGTGCAGGAGGTAAAGGGCACTCATAGTTATTATTGTTGTTCTTCCACTTGACTCAACGAAGTAGAAAGGAAAGTTACATAATCGGCTAAAAGAAGAAGTTCTGAAATTTTAATTCCTACCGAGTCCAAAAAACACCATTTGGCGAAATGGTCTGCGTATCCTCGAACGAAATCAGCTAAAACTTAATACCTCGTCCTGCAATTACCATGGGACGCCGAAATAATGGTACGATCAAAGCACTAAATTTTTTTTTTCTCCAAAACGAATAAATTTTGTGTGTAGGCAGCTCCAAATGACACGACAATACCGTCAAATTCCTATTTGTAGGAACATGACGAGAGCAGCGCAGTTTTTTTTAAGTGTTACAAAATCATCTGAAATTTCGGGAGGGCAAGTAAGAAATTTGCTGTTTTGCATTCGAGATCCTGAGAGCAGTCATAAAAGCTTCTTGCGTTCTTCACTGAAAGGACGAAAGGATTGCAGAACTCGTGAATGAACCAAATTTTCAAGCACGTGGAGATGAAGTCGTGAGACAGCTTCTCCTCACACAGCAACTGACGATAAACAACAGCCCAGACTTCTGCTCACTCCTTTTCGCGTAACCGGAAAGATGGATACTGCACATAATAATGGCGTTTTCTATTTACTTCACCAGCCAACCGGCAGGTTGGTTTTTTTGGTATCTCGTCATCGGAATCTGTAAACTCTGACAACCCGACATGGGAATCATCCAGGCGAGTAGTTACTTACGACTCACCATGCAGTACTGCCGTGCGCGCGGCTTCCCATCGTACTACGCCGCGAGTACTCTAAGTAAACCAGTTTGAAATTCGCATCAGTTTCTTTCCTACGACTATCGGACGACGAGAAGAGACTCAAAAATGCCCATTCTTTCTCGAAATTGCTCGAAGGAGGACGTCACAATGTCCTGCCAGACTTTTTTGGAAGCGACTTTCGTCGGTTCCGCCTACAAAAACCCCGTGCCCCGTAACGTTTAACGTTACGCCCTCCTTTCGCCCTTCGAAGAAGACAAAAAAAAACGAAAACGAAAAGGATCGATAAAGCTTCTTTGGAAAACACAATGCGATTATTCTCAGAAATTGAGGAGAGGGACAGTCATAATTTTCAAGTAGGCTTAACACTTTAGCTCGTCTTTCCAAAAGCCTTATTTGAATTGATAATCATTTCCCTCTATTGTTTCAGGAGCGATACCTACTTTGTAAATCCGGGATCAACGCTCCGAAACACTTCTGAGACGAAATGACGAGGAAGAGAAGCGTCGGGTTCTCGCGCCTTATGAGCGGAGCATTGGGCGATGCATAAGCGCATCATAAAACTCGATGAATAAATCGTTCAACGGGAAAACTGAAGTATGTTAACTACTCATAGGGCTAATCTACCGGCTGGAGGATGCACACAACACGAAATGATGAACACTAAAACACGAAAAAATATAGCAACTTGCCAAAAAAATTGTTGTGAATTCTGATTAAGAGAGAACATTAGTAGATATTAAAGCAAGGAACTATTTTTGATATTATGTAACTACAACCAAAAATACTTGTTTTCTAAAAAATTGTGTTTGAACCGTGCGCAGTAAAGTAAATCCTTGTGAAAATAAGGAAAGGAGGACAATAATTTATCAAACATTTTAGAGAAAATAGATCTTAGGGCAATTTGTTTCTCACGTATGCCTGTATCGCAGACTACTATTTATCACATTGTTACCCGTACTAACAACAAATCATATTGTCAGTCTCATAAATCACCCGAGCGCTCATTGTTCGATAATTGTCGTGATCCTCAATAAATTGTCGAACTTTAAGCGCTTCCACTTTCCATATAAACGTGAGTTTGTGTTTTACCAAGTGCGAATGAGCTGAGAGAAAAATACATGGGATTCACGTCGGAAGTCCATCGATAGGGTCACAGTAATGCCCTACTCTCCAGTTTCCTAATAAATTGTATAAGTAGGAACTATCTTAATCGGCAAATGAGACACAGGAACAACGTTGGCATGACCCGCCACGAAAAAGACAGGCGAAAAGGCTCATCGTGTGGCTCAATGTTTACACTCACCTGACGAAAACTAAGAATCCTTACTAGTTTCCTCACCGGGCACAGCCCACCTAGACAAGATGGGCAAATCAGTTGAGTGCAGATTATATGGCTAGGAGGCCTGGCCAAGCAGCAAGGCGCTTGAAATATTTTCCCCGGAGTTTCATTCAACAACAAACCGTATTGGAGTCGTAAAGACATACTGAGCTTCCTAAAAGCGGCTAGTGAGCACGACGTCTTTTATTATTTAAGGAACAAAGGCAGCAAAGGAGCAGCGTGTGCCCTCGGGCCGTGAGTTTCTACGTGAAACGTCAAGATATACGAGGTTCGTATCAATTCCGAGCAAATCGCATACTTAAGTTGGGTGGAACGGCGAAACACGCTGTGCGGTGAAAAAAATTGTGTGCTGCGCCCCATCAAATATTTTTAACTGATTTTCAAATGTTCATCGATACCTGACGCGCGCGACTCAACTAGAAGGGCACGATGATGGTCAAATATGGTTTAATGCGTGAAACGAAATTGTAAACGCGAAATAAATATTTGAAGAGTTAGGTAAATAAGGAAGTTGGAGGACAACAATAAATATAATGACGATAGAAATATGACAACTCTTGAAGTGACAGCATGAGGATAGAGAGAAATCCTTAAAGGGCGGCCGCGTCCAAAATGACGTAGAAAAACCTAAGCACCGGGAAAAGGAAGCACACGACGGCTTCGTAGTTCCCGGACGGTGTCGATGACCCCAGCGGGCCAGCCAGATGTCGAGGGGTTCGAAACCCTGACCCGCTTGAGTGTCCAAACTAAAAACGCCAACGGAAAGGGAGTGAAAGGGGATTAAGATTCTCATCCCGAGGGAGACAGCCAGGGCAGGAAGCTAGTAATCGACGTAAAATTGATGACGACCGCTAATCTTACGACGACAACTTAACAAACGTTCAAAATCCCTCGATTAAGTTCAATAGTGAACGAAAAAGTCAAAATGCCTTACGAACAGCGGAATTAATTCATATTTTTGTAAACTGCACTATTCTCGCGGAAAAGTCCTCATAATGTGCTGCGCTGCTCTTATCATTTTCCCACGAATGAAAATTTCGACGAAGTCAATCGAAAGTTTGACTGTTTGCCCAGACGTCTTGGATGGTCGCAGCCGTCAATACGAAACAAATTTGGAATCAGAAAAAGAACATCTAGGAGGCATTTTTTTAGTTTGGCCACAAAAACTTTGACCGTTTGTCCTGAAATCGTGAACTTCAGTCAGTTTTTCAACTATTTGTATCACTCCCTTGTTTTGGCACGTTGTTGTTACTGGGGGCATTCTCTCAAATGGCGTTTTCCTGACTCAACAGCCATTTCAGTCGACTCTGTAACTTTGCTTTTTACAATATGGAGCTATGGTAAGCTAAAATTCATCAACTGTCGCCCTGCTATCTTGCAAGTTGGTTATTTTCCTTCAAACACTGAATTGGAAATACAACTAGCAAGTTTATCAAAGTTAATAAAATATGACCGTAAATTGTCGAAGATTTTTTGTGTTTTGTGAAGTGTGGTGTATCGGTTAGGCCTAAGTGATGGGTAGGAGGAGGAGGGGGCGTGTATGTTTAGATAGGCCCGCAGTGGACAGGCAAGATGTTATTGAACTCAACGAGAAACATCGCACTTAATGAGGTAACTTCCAAAGAACGTCTTGTTCGTCGTAAAAATGTCCTTTTTACGACCAGAATGAGAGGAAAAAACGGCAGTTTATATATGTACATGGCATTCCGATCAAATTGCTTTTTGATTGCTCAAGACGGAAGACGGATAATAATAACAGATAATAATCCCTAACAATCTCGGTTTACACAAGTTACTTTCCCCAAGGTTCGCAATGCATTTTAAAATTCTGCGGTAAGCAATTAGTTAACGGTTATACAATATTTCTGGTCAATTTCTCGCAACGGCGCAAATAATCGTAAGTAAACAAAAACAAAAACGCATTCCTCCATTTCGAGTTGTGAGGTCTCCAGTAAAACCAATGTTTTTGCGGGGAGAAGTTATTTACAGAACCAGACGCAGTAAAATGTTCGCCGGCTCGTGAGTTCGATTGGAATGACCTGTCCTCTCTTCTCGTACCACTCTACGCTTCCTTACGTCCTCGCTGTAAATTTTGATTCGTAATTTTTCCCCTTGGTTAGTTCTCAACTTGAGATTTTCAACTTTGATTTATGGTTAAAAATTCGAATCTTAAAAGAGAATTTAAGCTAGTTGGGATATCTAGGGCCAAACTCATACATTTGAAAACCGAAAGGTGTGCTGGCCGTTCAGCGTATGCCTCGCAATCAAACAACGCCTAAATTGGCGGAGATACGAGGGCCTCAAAATGAAACGGATAAACTGATTAAAATGATCGATCGGCGAGCTTTGACGGAAGTACGTCGCCTTTACGTTGGTTACTTTCACAGTGCGTTGAACGAGAATGGCTTAAGAATGGATGAACGAACAGCAAATTCAAAAAGATCCATTTTGTCCAATAAAGCGGGGGATCCATGCTAAAAATATGTGTTGGGACGCTTTTTGGACAAACGGCTCTATCGATTTTCATCAAACTCACAGGGTGCCTTCGAATAGTCAATATTGGTATCGTATTGTTGCCCATAGATGTTCTTCTGACAGTTTGCTGAACAGAGATAACGCTCAAAATGTGTCAAAAAACGTGTTCGAATTCCCCCTGTTTTCACATGTTGGTTTCCACAACTATTCCTGAGACTATCCGTTGAACGGAGGTACGAGCCAAAATATATTGGAAAATGAGATTTGCCGAATATTAAATAAAGTGTTTTCCTGATTTTCTTCAAAAATGGCCTCAACGATGATGTCAAATTTACTGCTTTTTTACTTGGCTTCAAGCTAACTCGTAACTACATTTTGTTCCAAATAAATGTTCCAGTAGAAATGAGTTGAACGAAAATAAAAGGTCAGATTTATGGGGGTCGCTACGCACCACATATTTTCAGTGTTTGTCGTACCGTTCCGCACCGTCGACTGAAAAAGTCACCTTGACAGTTTCATAAATTACGTAAACGGGGGCTATTCAATAAATTAAGCTTCTAAGCGCCTACGTTCCACTGTCCATATAAAACGTTTTACCAAGTTCGTATAAACTCGACGAAAACCAGATTTGATTGGTTTCTAGAACAACAAAAATCGTGATAATCAGAGGAAAGTAGAGTGAGGCGTCAGACCAGATATTTGTGAATTAGTTACGACTGCTCAAAAGACAAGGGCAAGGAAGGAATGATAACCTACCAGTCTTCAATGTCCAATTTCGAGATATGAAGTCTTTCGGGTCTGTAGTGACTGCAGTAATTTTGAAAATTAATGCACTCAGCTCAAATGAGCTCTCCGCTCAATTTAAATGGCACTTCTCGGAAGAAAAAGTAAAGACATAAAATACCAAGTCTTCAACCGAACGTAAGCTTTGTTCGACGCTCTTCTCCTCTGGCGCACGGTCAGATTTCAATCTCCACACTCTTCTCGGCCTTTACTCCCGCCGCCTTCCTATCTTGGAGCGACCATTGAGAGTTCGGAAGTGAACTAATTTTGAACTGATAAGTGCTCACCCCTCCTAACCCCTCGCCGTCTTCGGCTTCGGGGGTTCTGAAGAGCTGATCCGATCTCGACGGCGGAAGTTTGGAGAGCTGTCGAGGTAACGCCTATTACAAAAGTTTCCAGGGGTTTGTGCCGCTTTTCTGGACCTTTTTGCCGATTCAGTGGGAAAAGGCGGAGAAGAAAGAGTCAAGTATGGTCGCAGTTCGATCAGAAAGTTCTAGTTCCGATACGAGAGAAACTTATCCGATGTGTGAGCGCTGGTGAGTCGTTGGACACAAAGAAAAAAAGAGTTTTGATGTGAAACGCTGAACTTCGTAATATCTTTATATTTTTTATTTATATATATTTATCCTGTTGCTTCATTTCTTATAATTAAGGTAGAACGGATACATCGCTCTTCACAAAGTGGTTAAACGGAGCACACAATACAAAGGCCACGAGATGTTACTCGTCCACTTAACGTTGAGCAATGCGAACACTTCCCCACACTTCAAGGAATACCTGCGCGGAAAGATCTGGTTGGAGAAAGTTGCTGCACCTGAGCATCAAGCGTTGTCGTAGTGTTTATCCAAGATCCGAATCCATTACAGTTTTGAACCAGGCAAAAGGGCGTATGGTTTGTAGTTCAAGGATCCAGTCCACAGATAGAAGAGCGATTTGGGTACTCCATTTCGGTATCACACGATCAGTAACCAGGCTTCTTGAAATGGACGAGGACTCCCTAAAACATTCCTAGAGAGAGGGCATCGATTGAGCAGTCCACTAGGCGCAGAAACATGCGGCTGCTCTTCGGATTTGGGAAAGAACTGTCAGACGAATTTCATTTTGACAGGAAGACGAGACTTGTTGTTGCTGGAGGACACGTTCCCCGTCCAAGTGATCTATTAGCGTAACTAAGGCAACTAAGGAGGAGATAATCGAAATTGGCACCAGTATGCTGAGGAGAGTCATCGAAAGTTTCCACGAAAGACGTCAGCACAGACTTGATCACTTAAGGTTCCCCAATCAAAAGATTTTTTCCAATATCTTGTTTCGTTTTTTAACCAGTTCTCTCGTACGTGGGAGAACTAAGTGCCCCACTCACTATATTCACGATCTTCAATGATTTTGACAGATTAGCACAGACATCAGAGATACGTGGTAACGACCAGACTTGAATATTATCACATTATCCGGAAACAAGAATCTGTCCCCTTCACTATTTTTGAATTGGAACGTTGGACCCAGAACAAATCCCTGCTCAACCCCACACGTAACAGCCAAAGCCATTGGGAACATCACTTTGCCCCCGAACTCGCAGTTAACTCAAAAAGCGCCGCTACTATCCCGAAAGGCATGGTACGCAAACTTCTTCCAAATAAAGCCATGCGGGATCAAGTTAAATGTACTCTTTAATCACCATTTGGTGAACGCAGCGTGAGCTTTGTTTCCTCCTGTTGGAACACCGAACTGCTGAGAATGCAATATTTCCTTTACGCATGGAAATAGCGTTTTTGTGAACTAGCGGGCGGTTTGATGTACTGTAAGTAAACCGCATCACTCAACAGAGAGTTCGTGTTCTTTGTTGACCAGTGAAATTGACCAATAAAAACAATTTATGTTACTGTACAAGGTGAGCATGATGGAAGTATTAGATTTATAGTATTGTTTTTTTTTTTTCAAAATAACCCGTCTTTAAGAGCTAACAATGGCGATATTGAGGATCCCATGGTCACCACTACGTTCATATCTTTCCTTTCGAATGAAAATAATTCCGATCAACGCTGACTGATATTAAATTAGTCAAGTCATTCTATTAACCGCGTCTTTGGTGAATGGACTGACAACAAAAGAAGCGAGTTGAGCATCTGGATGATTTCGAACGGCGTCCACGAGTCGAAATCCTCCAAAAACCCCACTCGGCAACGAGAATAATTTGTTCAAATACTCATTTCATCCCCGTTCTACTCAACGAGCGATATTTTTATCCACTGCATCCGAGTTCGCGGAGAGTTTTAACGTGGGGCTTCCTTTGGAGGACTCTCCAGGGGTCTCCGGTGGTCATTAGCCACTCGCAGACAATGGGACTATACCACAGCCAACCAACCATTCGCCTCTAAAAAGTTCTAGTTTTTGCTTGTTCCATTGTTCCTTCTCGGTGCTTACCGCCTTCTTTCAAACGACTCCCGTAAAAGTTGAGTATGAAGAGAGAGAGGTTGTGGGAGGTGGGAGAGAGAGAAAGAGCGTTGGTCACGTTCATTTACAGCGGGAAAAAATTCGCAATCTGGACGCAGACTTCCTCAACCGCAAAGTGAGGCCTATAAGAGTAACTTATGGAAAATATTTGATGTATGACGCACCACAAAACGTTCCTCAACTCCCATTAAATTCGACGATACGATAAGCCGGTTCTTCAAAAGGTTTCGATATTCCTCGATTGGCTTTCTTAGGCGCGTATCATCGCGTAACATTCATATTCATCGGTATTACCTGATGCTGTGAGGTTTATAGCCGAGCTGACCGAAATGAGGCCAGGTGAGAGTTAAGACAGTAATATGGAATTGGTTGCGCAGGCTGGATGGCAGCTCCTCACCTCTCAAGTCTGGTCTTAAGCTTTCCGAATACCTCACTGCGCACGGCGCGTTGGCAGCACACCCCATCGAACACCCGTGCTTTACCTACACAATAAGAGGATGACGCATTATGTGCTGTTCGTTATAACTAATATTCACCCCCACTACCGCCGCTTCCATTTCGACAAACTCTTAATTTTTAAGGTGAGCCGATGGAGGTGTTTCTAATTACTGTTTTTCGTATTATTTCAAGCATTGCCGAATACACGAAATACAGGTAGTAAGGAGGCTAATGCTGAAGACTGATTTGAGGTCATATTAAAGAGATTGAGTTAGGTCCAACAGTAATATGATCTAAGACAGCTGACCTGTTGAGTGAGCCTACCTTTCCTGGCTGGTGGTGTACTGTGGGTGAGCGCATTCAAGGTAAACGTATCCATAGGCTGTACGTACAACTGACATATCCTCGGGGATGATGTCATTTCACCAAAAGCGCTTCCACCAGGAAAAACAGGTTAACTTTGACCAGTTTTTATACATTTCACTGGGTTGCAAATTTTACTGGTTGAAAGAAAGGGCTAAGAATCGATTGGATTGACAATTTCATTGCTCCAAAGTGCATCCTTATTATCAAACCAGACTTTTTTGCTGCAAATAAGCCTGCAGGGTTCGAGTGGTGTCCACCAAATGCAAATAAGTTAGTGAAAAAATAGTTCTTCTTGTAATAGAAATTGTGGCTATGTGGCAGAAGAAAATGTCTGGTCAGTTTCTCCAGAGATTAGCATGGATTTTTTGTTTCTTCTACATGAACCTAGACGCGAGCCCATTTGATCGAGTTTCCTATGCTTGGCAGTGCAAGTCTCCTGTTTCTTAAAACTTCTATGATACGAAGAAGTTCACCGTTTTGAGTTTGTTGAATGAATGATGTCCCCAGGTTAGAAGTGATGACCTCAGTACATCGTTTGCGATATTACAGGAGCCTTGAGTTACAAGGAAGCTGACTACATTCGGCACGAAATACTTCTCTCGCCTGTTACAGAATCGAGCTCAGAACTAGTCACTGCCTGTGAGGCCCAGTTTATTTTTCCAAAACTCGAAGCTCGACAAACAGATCATCTAGCAGACATTACGCAATTTTCCCCGAAAACGTAGCCTTGCCCGAGGCACTAAAGCGGAATGCCCCGGAGTGGGCGGGTGGGTGAGGAGAAGCCAGCGGAAAATATTGCGTAGAGTCCACACCAGGGAGGGCCCGAAGGACCTTCTTTGTTTTCCAGCCCCAGGCGGCGGTTGAGGTTTTGGGTTCACTGAAGAACTTCAAGTTGAATTAAAGGACCTTATTTTCGAATTATTCGACTCGAGCGGAATTAATTCGCCGGGCTGTTTGTTCCCGGCCGATGGACCGAAAATGAAAGCTGGTGGAACGTTTCCGAGGTGAAACGCTTCCACTTTCCTGACAAGTTGCGGAGGACTGAAGGAGAGTTGAGTGAAGGATGAAGTTCGGGACCTCTGCTCCCTTTTCATAACTCTCTTCCCGATTCATCCCCCCTCCCCTTTTACCACCACACTCCCACAACCTCCAACCAACTTCTTCCGGTCCTCGAGTCATCTTGTCTCCTAAATCTCATTCAACTGTTGAACTGTCCCAACTTTTCCTTTTGGACGAAAATGTTCAACTTTGCACACTTTCTTTTTTTTATTTTTTTTTATAGCGAAAGTGGATCGGGAAACGCTTAGTGGAGCGATTTGTCGAAATTGAGGTTTCATTTTAAGGTGTTTCCCAACCAGTTCCGAAATTTCACTTAAGATTGTTCAGTAAAATTTTACAACAAGAGAAATGACAGTAGCAGGGAATGGCACTGCTGAGAAAAGTGTCCCTCTCCCCCCTGCAGGAACCTGACAGAGGTGGGCGCTGAGGCGGTGACGAAAGACCTCCTTCCAATTCCTCGTTCCAGCTGAAGAGGCGCAGTACCCTTAACGTTTCCATAAAAACAGCTTCTCATCGTACATCGAATTTATATCGTTTGAGGAATGTTGTCCGATACTTCACACCAGATATGTGTTTACTCAACTTACACTCGATGTCAGTATTATTGTTTGTAACTGGGGTATCTTTGTTCGAGGGTGAAATGACGGAATCGTCTCCGGTCATTTGATTCCACCAGAAGAGACAGATCGTTGTGGCGAGGAGTTGGGCTCCTTTCTGGCTCTCATTGAATTGACTGCAACCGAATGGCTGTTTAGCAATCGCAAGGGTGGAGAATGGTTGTTGAAAAGAGAGGGGAAGGGGGGTTAACGAAGTTCCTTTGCAGAATTTACGATCCCAGAGAGTCTCGGTCGAGAGCTGGCGCAAAACTGTTTCAATCTCGCGGATAACGAGGCCATTTCCTAGAGACATTTTTGTTGTAGCCCACGAATGGGTTCGAACGGAGTTGAAGCACAATACTTCAAAACATGATAAAGGGTTGTTTATGAAAGGGGCCGTTTCGATGGGGCCATCGAGAATTGATCAATACTCCATGCCCCTCCGCCCCCACTCGCCAGGACGCGTGTGTTATTCGAAGAGTAGGACTCGGCTTAGGCCTTTCTTCGAACTCAATAGACTTTCAAGTTGCTTCTGCAGTAGCACCCTGGTCACAAAATCACAACTTACTTCGCATGTGCGATTAGTGACAGGAAAATACAGAAAGGAATAGCGCAAGGTCTAAGGGAAGTATTTTTTGAAGACCCTACATCAACTGTGGCGTCTCCATTGCGCCTTCGCCTCCAGAGGAACCAGAGCATCTTCCACCCTTATCGTTGAGCAAAAAAAGGCTTGGACCAATCTTTCCACAGCCCCGCAGCTACACACACTCTTCAACTTCCTACTGACAACCCTGGGTGAGCAGAGCTCCCCTATGTTATTTCAAAAGCCAATCTGTGTCCCTATGTGCGCTCTGCACTTTCCAGTGCCCTGCTAGCAGTATCTGCAAGAGGAGATTTGTCCCCCCGCCTCCCTACATCACGCGCAGGTAACTCTAGAAGTTGCAGTGCTCAATCAGGAACTGGATCTGACACTTCTCTCGCAATTCTATCTCCCATCGTCCCTGCTAAGACTGGAGAGCAAAAAAGGCGTTATTATATCCTAACAAGGTGTCAAACCTTCGGCACTACTCTGATACAGCTATCAGATTAATGGAAGTGACGTCGCCAGTGTGGCTGAATCTGAAACAGCCATCCTCAGAGCTTCGCTGTGTTAGACAGTGACCATCTACTGGTGACACTGCTGTACTGTTAGCGCATCAGCCCATACTACCACTCAGTGCAGCAAAACGCCCTAACAGCTACCAGAAGCACCTGGGGCGACACAGTCTCTGGACCAATGTATTCCCAATGCAAGGTTGTCCACTGTAGCCTTGGCTCCTCTAAGGTAAGAAACCAGGTAAGAACGCAGCAGTCATGTGGGGTAATCGAGCACTCTGTGAGCTTTTTTGAATATGGGCGCCAGTGCCAACATAGAATAGCATTGCACTATCCACCAAGTTCTGTTTTTTTGAAAATGTATCTTTAGCTATCAGAATCACTACATTTCCGTACTGAAATATTATTCCAATCTTTTCCATCAGATACAATAGGGTATAGAATTTTTATCAAGATCAATTATGGGAACAGTCACGAATTTAAAGTCAACGCCATCTCCCGCTCGATAACATCTCGCAAAATCAAATCGTGCCTCCTTTTGTTAGGCTCTGGAGGCCCCCGATTTTCGCGAGGATTGCGACATTTCGCAAGACAGATCAGAGTTGCGATGAACCAAGGGGTTTTCGGTTAAGAAACAAGTCTCCCCTCAACAGGGTCTTGAAAACTTGTTCGACTTTCTTCATCACGAACTTGCCCTTAAAAGGAAACCTGCAGTTCCTCATGAGTTCGCCCAACCGGCCATTAACTGCACAGGGAATCCTCATCCTGAAATTTATATCACGCTCGTTCGTTTCTCGTAACAAACCTCCGGCGTTCGCCGTTTTACGACGTACAACTGAGGACATTTTTTTTCTCGAAAACCCTATTTTTGCCACCTAACATCAACTGCCTTATGAAATCCGTTAACAGTAACATGAAAGTGCTCGAAATAATTAACAAAATAAGATGGGTTCGGTAAAAACGTAATCAATTGTAGGAACCGAAAGAATTTCTGTTGCTCGAGAGTATAAGGTGATACTTATTTGTGAATTAAAATCCTACATCAACACAACAACCAACAGCATTACTCTACTTCAACGTGCCTACTTTCCGTC
Organism: Pachypeltis micranthus; assembly: GCA_020466155.1. NCBI lineage: Eukaryota > Metazoa > Arthropoda > Insecta > Hemiptera > Miridae > Pachypeltis > Pachypeltis micranthus. The sequence goes on from CM035769.1 coordinate 18,525,542, forward strand.
GAACCACATATCTCAATAATTTTTACTAGCCTTACCTTACGAGGCGGAATGGAAGGTTATGTAATCGACTGAACAATAGTTTTCTTTAGTTTTGCCTCCTGTTTGAGGGAACTGTCTTAGAGTGGGAAAGAGAAAGTAAGATTTTCATCTGTGACGAAATAACGACAGTAGCACAATAAATAAATATCGTCGATTATAGAACAGTGGTCTCCTTGAAAACTTTTCATCGTGAGAGAGTTTTATACTCCAAATAGCTGCCTACAAGACGTCGTTTTAATTGTAGCCCTAACATGATTAGAAGCAACCAAAGAGATTATGCAATAGTGTCTTTTCATTGACTGTTTTTCACAACGTTGTCCAAATGATTCCAGAACAATTAACTCAAAGTTTACCAACAAATATCAGGAGACATATGAGTGTGCTACATCTTCGTTCAACGCATTTTTACTGAAACATTTATGGAGAACAATCGCTCCCTTTCCCATCGCCGAAATCGATCATAACAAAAAATCACGAACAAAGCAAAAAAAGAATCAGCTCGATAGGTCTAGCTGTTCTCCCACAAATCGAACTACAGACACACACACACCGACACACGAACCACGCGCGGAAATTTGGGTTTTCGGACTCAAAACGTAAAGATCTGAAGAAAACCCAACTCTTTTTTTTAGACCCTTTACACCCTTTGGGTAGCAGAAAGTAAAAATCATATCGACAGTTACGTGCATCACAAATGCGTCTGTTGGGTGCTGAGAGTGAGAGGAGAAAAGCTGACGAATGAGATGTGTGCGAGAGAAGAGTATATTGTTACTCTAGAGAAAGGATAGAGTATAGAGTGGAGTATAAGTTCGCACAATATAGGTGGGTTTCTGGATAGGTGAACTGGGTGAGCGAGGATGAGAGCTGACAGAGAGCGAGCTTAACTTGGAGACAGCTGAGAGTCGACTGTTGGAACTGAAAAATAGGGCTGAGAAGTGAGATTATGGAAGGGAGTCATGCCTTGAGTCTCGAAATGTCAAACTAAGAAACTCGATTTAGAGGGGGCTAAAGGCAGAACTGACTTGGCTAGAGCTGAGCCAAGCTGTGATCGTTCAATACACGTTGTAACATGAGCAATTCAATCAGATTTAGAACATAGAGCACTGGCGGGGTTACACAGATTGCTCTACGAAGCGATAACTTAGCAAAACACAATTGTATTAGTAGCAAGAATGATGTGAACCGCTAAATGCACATAGGGCGGCAGTTATTTTGAGTTCATTCCAAGAAATGAAACCTCGACCAAATTTTCGAAACGAAACTCCTTTTTTCAAGGCAGTGGGTGCCAACTACAACCCCGATAGTTCTAATAACACTATTATCATATTAGTACATAGAGAAAAAGAGTTGAAAGATATTTTTTCGGAAATAGAACTGTTGATTGTGCCGCTGTCGTCATCTTCCTGGGAGGATGAGAATTGTATGCTACTGCCATGGTGTTTGGAACGGTCAAAGAAAAATGTAATAGTTTGCGTTTGGCTCAATTTTGGGGTTCCCTAACGGGACTACCCCAGGGCGCGGGTTTTTTCTTACCAGATGGGAGTTAAATTAGCCTCTCCTGCTAACAAAAGGCTCTAAGGATTATTTGGGAAGTCGACAACGGGGTTTCACAATGTTCAATCCCCAAACCTGATTTGCCACATCTCCTTAGGCATTACTACTCGCATCCCCTTACTCCCTACCTGAATCTAAACCAGTGCTGTAGACTGGTGGTCTAACATTAATTCACGTATCTAGAACCCCCCTGTGTCGCGTGGAATTAGTTCTACTGGCTGCTGTCAGAACCCTATCGTGTACTCCACACAGCCGTTGTGAGACCTCACGTATTTTTGTTCATCGCTGTAGCAAATATAGTTAGTTTTGATCCGATTTTGTTCATACCCGCACATTGGTGGCAAAATGGTACATATCAGTATTGAGTAGGTTTTCTAGAAGGATCCATTTTCCTCACGCTCGTGTACAGACAGACCTTTTTCGCAGTGACAAAAATCGTGTTTTCCTCAATTTTTCAAATCTCCCGCAATTTATGATCAATACACAATCAACCGGCGTGTTTCGTAGCCACATTTTGTTTCCACAATTGTTCCTGAATTTATCGTTGAATTACCTTTTATTTCTTATTCGCAACATCAGAATAAAGAAGTGAAATCGAGGTTTATTTATGTATTGAAATTTGTTTAGTTCTGTTGTGTTTGTTCGGTTGTAGATTTATTACTGAACGTCGTGGGAGGAATAGGAAGAGGTCGTATTATTTTTGCAGGTGGTTGAATAAAGAAATTATCGTTATCGCCATATGTTTTCATCCACCTCCGGATATTCAAGGCTCGTGTCTGAATTGCAATTATTCGATTATGACACGGGTCTCGTGTTTCCCTTTCAGAATCGTCGCCCAAGGAATAAATATTCCATCAATTTTCCATCCGTTGATGAAAGTAGACGGGTTCCTGGGCCCCTAATACGGCGATGGTTGAACTATGAGTCAGAACAACGAAGTGAAAGTGCGTACAGAGCAAAATCAACACCAAATACGGCCACCCAGACGTCTTTCCAAGAGGAGGTTTTTTTTGTTGGTTTTTTGAAAGGAAATCCCGTTCGCCAGAGTTCCAAGTTCACGAGAGAGTCGCGCTTCGCTATTAACCTCCGCGATTTATGGGATTTTCGCACATTTTGATAGGCCTCATTTCACTCGAGAGAACTCTGCTTCTCTCCTGCGGCAAAAAAAGGGGGGAGAACCTGAGCGGTGGAGACTATCGCTATGCTAATGTTCTTCGACGCCCTCCCCTCATTTTCCCCTCGACAGGTTCCATATTAGGAGAGGGCTTTATAAGGACAAACGGCGGTCGGTTGCCGGGGCCGATGCCCCCGCTGCACAATGAGCCCCTCGCCGTATTTGGCAATGAAAAATTATTACAACTGAAACGAATTTGCCGACATGGCACATAATATTGATTTACCGAGCGGACCTTAGCGACCGGTGAATTGCGGTCAAATTCGAAGGTTGGACTTCCATTATCTGTTATAACAAGTCGTTGCGACACAACGGGGCACTAAAAAGGCCGATGTCCGCGGAGCGAGATGAAATAACCAGTGCGACACACCACACGACTTTACTCGGCCACACGCACGCTCACTCATACCTGTTTTTCACTCAGTTTATATGAACATTGGTCTATTATGTTGGATGCAGTCGACAAATTATTTGCCTTTTCACTTTCCTCGGCTCTACAAAGTATAAAATTATGTAATCTGTTGAAAAAAATATTTGGTGCGTTGCAACACACAACTTTCCTTAGCTCTACTTACTCACTTCATTTGAGCTTAGTTAAACATCAATTTACGGCGGCAGAAAGCAGTAGCGCTCAAAGTTCCGGAATTTATAGTGCTGCTCGTCATTCTATAGTGATGGTCATTTCCGTAGAAACAGGCAGCATTTAAAGAAATTTATCATACCGCTACTACTTACTACTTGTTGCCATTTCTGAAGTCCCATCGTGTAGGTCTTATTGGACTACCAACCTCATTTTTTGTGGAAAGGCTAATATCAGTTGAGTGGGATTCATAATGTTAAATGTGTTTACCCCAAAATATTTCATAGTTGAGCAAGAATGAGGTTTTTGAAGTTCATTCGTGTGATTTAGAAGAGCCGATTGAAAAGATTTAATCAAAATCGTTCGCGCTATTTAAAAAAAAAAAATTAGTGGTGTTTCAATCGTTATGATAACTGTAGTTAGTTTGAGACCGATTCCGCTCACAACCTCATTTTGGCGTTCCAAGTTGATCTGCGGGTTAAACATCAAATTTGAATCGATACGGTTTACTCAGCCTTAAGGATGAAGTAAAAATTAAAATATTAAAATCAAATTTGATGGGGACTGCTCCCATTTTTGTGGTCCGTAGGAAATTAATGAGCTGGTGCTATAGCGCAGGTATTACAGGCGAATGTTTAGTGGAAATTTTCACGTATTAATCGCGAACGCGTGGCTACGTCGTATTCAACTGGGAAGATTGCACGCGTACTCATCCATTTTGTAATCTCGAGCGGAATTATGAGAGAGTTGTAAACATTCTCTTGGCGGACAAGAGCCTTTTCAGGCCTTTAGGAGAACCGGCGACAAACCGGAGGCGAGTTAAATATTTATTGGTTGCACTTCCTGAGGTGGACGCGTTGGAAAGAAGAGGCCGAAATTACGTTGGGGGAAGCTCATGAAAATTCTCCGCGTTGCCCTCACTCCGGATCGCTCCAGCGCATTTTTGATAACTGCGAACGGAATATATTAGGACTTTGAAGACTTGACGGCGTATATTAAATTCTTTCGTTCTGTTAAGTCGCCCTGAGCGGAATACATAAACCGAGGATTTTTGCTCTCATTCGTTTTGAGCATCTAATAACGAGATATGGAGCGAGAACCGGAGGACGAATGATGAAGATTAGGAGCGATAAGTCATCCGTCCAGTCCTCAGAACATTCTAAGGCGGATAAGTATCGACTACTTCATGCGAACAACTAAACAACATTTCTATTTTCACGTCCATTCGAGGCAGGAACAGATTCAAATATCTGTTGCGACGCATCGCACAGTTCCTCTTAGCCCCACTCCCACTCTGCCATTTTTAAAGCGCTACCAACTTATCAATCTACTTTTAGATTCCTTAGAATGCAGAACGGAATGGAATTAAATCGTTTGAAATTTTTCGACATTTTCTACAGAGCTGAAAGAGAGAGAACAGCAAAACCTAATCGAATCTGATTTGATATCCAACAATGGATTCCAGAATATTGATTTGAAAAAAATTAGTCCGAAACTAACTGGAATTGCCATTGTTTCTCAAAAACCGCTCTTTCGAAAGAATGATTTTATGAACGGCGCTAATTGAAGTTTTCATTCGCAACAAAATAACGATAGAAGCACAATAAATGAATAAAGCACAATAAAGCACAGTAAATTAAGTTGATTTGACTAAAAGCTCTCACAAAAAATAAGGAGCAAAAAACTCGCTGACTCAGTATTTCTATAGTTCTAAAATGATAAACACGAATCTTTCAAAAAATAATATCGTTTATAGTTTCTTGGATTACCTATAATCTCATGACTCAACAAAGATCGTGGCATGAGTTGTAGCAGCGTTAATAATATCGTAAGGTCACGTTCTTCGAATGTCCTTCAGATGCATTTCAATGTCTTCCAAGCGCAATAAAACCCACACACACACACACAACAAAAGCTGTTGGTACTCGAAGTTTCGACTTTCATCGAGCTGCTCTCTTACATTTACCACGACCGTCATCGACGACTCCTCTGAGCACAGCTGACGTTTACAAAATGTGAGAAGTGGTAGCAAATGAAACGTAGGTGAATGAGCTCCGAACTGATGTTAATTATTTTACGAACGTCACTCAGGTTTTACCGGGCGCACGATTTACCGTAGTATCACCCAAGATGTCTCTGAGGATCACCCGTCTGGTAGTGTCAGAAGAACGGAATTTATAAAAAAAAGAACTGCACTGAAAACGATTTTCTTGGAAATTGTCGATAATTTATTGGGCAGTTCTCTTGATTCGTCGTGGTACTGTTACTTGGAGCTATTCTGGCAAACAATTTAATCACAATCGACTTCGCCGTTTTTGGCACAAAACAAGAGTTTTGATCACTTGTATAGTTTAGAGCAGATCCTGCTTGTACCTTTGCTGCCTGTTCCGCCCTTACACAGTTATTTGCAGGATAAAAACGAACTTTGATCCGATTTAGATTCATCTTCTCTCATTTGCGTTGATGGAGTCACAATGAGCACTTCCTCAAATGGTGCTTAGTGAGAAGTCTTTAAAATGTAAATAGCGGAATAAAACCGAAAAAAAGGTCTGCCGTCCTACTTTGTAAGGCTAAGGAAAGTAAAAATAGTTCCTGATAGTTTTATAAATTATCTACGTCATCAACGACATTCAAAAATGTGTTTTTTGAATGTTCAGGAGTGCAGGATATTTTCTTACGCCGCATTTCCATTTAGTTATGCGGTTTACAGCAAGGTTTCCATTGGGGGTGAGGTAATTGGAAGTGTGAGCTACATAATGAATGAAGAGCAGACGTGTAGTGAATCAACCGAGGAATGTCCACAGGTAAATGAGGTTGCAGGTTGAAGTGGTTCAATTGCAGAATTGAATTGTCGCGGAGTGGCGGTAGCTCAAAGCCCCGTCAATTACAGAAGAGCTCTCACAGGTGCCTGCAAGTTGAGACGAGATCAGTCGAATAACAGTTGTCGAAGCCCCCTAGGAGAGGATTTACTCTCGAAATTAAGTTTTTAACGGATCGCTAGCAATAAAACGGGTTGATCGGGCGAGCGATATCGATTAATATTGACTCAAGATAAAGAGATTAGCGACGGAGCACAAAAGGAGAGAGAAGGCTTCGGTTCTCTCAAGCCCCTCAGGCTGAAAAGGCCCCGGCAGACATACGACCGATAGGGTGGCTCCGCGTCGTGGGCGAGGTTCTAATCCAAAGAAGGAGATAAAATCATTGTTCGGAGCAAGTCGAGCGTTAACCAGAGCCGACGGACGAGACTATGGGGGAAGAGCTCGGGAGGACGAGATGAGTCAGGGGAGGAAGGGAGTTGTCAAACAGGAACGACGAGCTTACGATGAAGCGTTTGACAAGCTGACGAAATACGCGTGTTAGTACACGATCGTTGTGATCTCTCCCGCAACAAATCAGTTCCTCCAGTCTGAGCATTGGCTTCACGCGTCACACAGATTTTCAGGTTCACTCGAATCCTGCAATTATCATGACCTCAGCTACAGACCTATTCTGTTTTCCACTCACGTTTGAGACTCAAGTTCTGGAATTTACCGCTCTGCTGCTCACCACTAAGTGCACTCGATTGATGGGGCTGCCACATGACTTTTCAGAGCTCACGGTTCTGAAATGATATGGGAAACACTGCAAAAACAGTTCAGGACCCAGCAAACAGTCGACAAGTTGTTTATCCCCTGCACAGCAAGATCCAACGTCGACAAGCAATATAGCAGGACTGTATGAAGAATCAGGTGAAAGACAACTCATATCTGTAGCTTCGTATGAAACCTGAAGTTTCAATCAATATTTTTGATAATTCCCTGGTTATCCCCTCACAATAAATACTGTGAATTTACTGTCGTCCGTGTAGACGCGGTGATGCCTCTCTGAGACCCGCCCTATTCAACTCAGCATCAACAAACGATACCAAGAGCGACCTAATTACAGAGGAACTCCCAACATTTTGTTTTCGGTTAATTTTTCAACTATTTTTTGCCCATAACAACCTTGCGTTTTGTCGGATAGGATTGACAAGTAGGCTGGCCCAATTATGTCCCAAATGGAGTGTCTCTGACCGCGTTCAAGGTCAGGCCAGGATTGGATATTGCGTATTTGGAATCACAATGCCATAATTTAGAGAGGGGGGGGGGGCACAAAATTGTTATGGCTGAAAACAAGTGGATCATTCAGAATGAACCAAAACGGCCACTCTTTGATTTCTAATGTTACTGATGATTCTAATTACATTTACAGTTCTCGAACAGTGGTCTCAGGTTACCCCTAACCTTACCAATAATTTTAGAAATTGTCCAACTATCCACACTACATCCTCAAAGGGGGCTTTGTGAGGTGCAAACTTCCTGGTAGGATGGACGCGGATGGGACGGTTATCAAAACGTAGTAATACTTTTGGAGAAGTATCTTCGGGTGATTGAGAACACCCAAAAAGACTGCTAAGGCCAGAAAGAAAAAAAAACCGTCACTTATTTTTGTGAACTGAAATTGAACTGTTCGGAAGAGTGTACTAAAACATGGTCTGTGAAGTATAAAATATTGACATGAAAGTGATGAGGACGCTTCCCTAATATTCCTGTAACTGCACATAAACAAAACATGATTCCAGACCAAAAATATAGATGTATTATTCTGAATATAATAACCCAAAAATGTAATCAAAATCTTAGCCGTTTTTGAGATAAAAAATATTTGGTCACTACAATAACTATGATTAGTTTTCCACCGATTTCGTTCTTCTCTCGAGTTGCTATTTTTGCCATCTCAATTAAATGTTAAATTTACCTCTCCCTCATCTTTCTAACGTTTTTAGCGTTCCCTGATTCTCTTTAATGCCCTCCCAGGTTGACCTGTGAACTCTGCCGACACAATTACATTTCAATGTACACATCTCACTCCTAGTTCGTCGTTGATCCAATTATCGGGTTTTAACTATCAGTAGCGGGTTCATTAATAATTGGGTAAAAGCAAAGAATAGGGACCGCTCCCTCTGATAAGGCAATATATCGATATATCACGACCGAGGTCAGGTAATCGATATGCCCGACATCGTAGGCTCTGGCGCCATGTTTGAAATTAGAAATAACGACAGCTGTACGATTATGCTAATTATTTAATGTTCATTATGTAATACCCCGTTATATAATTATTTTAAATGTGCAAAGACTATGAAAAGGAGTGAATTCAATGAAATTAAGAAATATGAGATAACTAACGGACGCATATCGATACATGCAGTCGTAGCGTTATCAAGCGGTTGGTCCATATTCTTTGTTTCACCCAATAATTGTTCAAGTTACTCTTTTTGTAATTGCCGATAATTCGTGTAACAATTCGAAACAATTGAAGAACGTTTTAAAGTACATTTTTGGTTTCTCCTGAAGACCCATGGATATGACGTAAATGCTCCCACACATCCCCACCCCCTCTCCATGTTTAAATGCACGTCCTGTTCTTTAGATAAAACCAGAGACATAAACGTAATTATGAATTGGAATCGTTGCTCGTGATTTTGGATTTCCATTGCAGCTGCCGCCCAACCGCCTGACTAATACCGGTTTCACCCGCTCACGTTTCCTTTAACAAAACCGCTATTTTCTGTAGCGGGAAGCATTATAAAACACGTTGATTTAAACCAGTGAAATAAACGCGCTTTTCACACATTAATCGTGCAAAACATGAACTCCTTACGTCGTTATCGCATCAAAAAAAAAATTGAGTTTTCTTCAGATCTTTACGTTTTGAGGCCTACTGAATCCAAATACAATAATTGTGTCTGTAGTTTTATTTTAAGTGGGAGAACGGCTGAACCGATTGAGCTGGTTCTTTTTCGTATTGTTTGTTATTTTGATAAAGTTGCGATTTCCACCCTCCGCAAAGGGGGGTGGGGGATCAAAATGTACCAAAAACTGGGGTTTTTCGTTTTTTTTCTGGAAAACTTTACCCGTATAGTCGATACTATACATTTGTTTTTAAATTTTCGGAAAAAACGATTCAACGATTTTGATTCGAACGCATTCAATCAGCAACTACACTTTGCTTTCCACGAATGCTTCAGCATAAACCATTTATGTGTAGAGGGCTGCGTCGTGCCTCGCTATTTCGGTTCAATCAACTGAAAGTTGAATAATGCGTGGTCGTATATTGCCATCGTGGCGAGCGAACTCAAGTAAATAAAAATAGTGATAAAACTTTCTATTCTGGTCGACCCGAGCTTCACTACTCCACGACCTTGAGGGACTGTAATGAGTTCAGCTATTCACTCAATTCTAGTTCGTCGTTGGGGAGGAGCAAAATAAAAAGGAGTAAAAACCTTGGAAAGGCTCAGGAGTTTATTTGTGATTGTTTTAGAGCGGGGTCAAACACCTCGGCGGGCCTCTTTTGAAACATGCCAGCTGCACTCGTTTGATTGATGAGAGCGAGCTTTTGAGCAGCCATCCTCGGCTTAGTCATCGCTTCCATTTCAAAATCATCGAATATTCGACGGGCTGAACGATAATTTTGAGTTTTCGGATTCGCGCATTTCCCCACAAAGTTGATTGGTGGAGTAAAATGTGATAGAATCAGCAACTACGAGGTAACATGTTACGAACGGCTCATGAGCGATTGATAATCGTCAGGGCTTGCCATGGCGCTGTTATCGCGGCTAATATAAACATCGCTGTAGGCAGTACATGATAAGGAGAACATAAAGGAAGCGACCTTATCACTTACATTTCTCTCCAATATTTATTATGCTATGGAAAAGCCAAATCAAACCAAAACATCATGTTTTGTTACCCTGTTATTGACATTTCAATTTCAGTTCCCAAAAAGAAGTGATCGTTTTGTTCTTTCTGACCTTAGCAGTCGTTTTAAGAGTTCTCAATCACCCAAAGATATTTGAGACTTCTCCGCCAGGTTTACTTCGTATTGATTAACATCCTTTCATCCATTTTGAATAATCCAATCAGTGCACTTTGCAACTCACAAAGCCCCTGTGCCCGATTCGCACTGCTTACGAATACAATACCCTAAGTTATGCCATTGCCTTTGGTACTTAACTTCTATAAAACTCTCTAAATGTGTTAGTTCGCAGTGAGGAGAAACTCCGCACTAAAGCATAACGAAAATCATCGTGTAGTTGAACAAATGGGCTGTATCAGAGCAGAGGTAATGTAATGTGAGCACAAGAATAGTAAAAACTAGGGTATTGCCTTGAAAATAAGACTGAGTGCGCTATAGAAGCGAGCTGCGGACATGCTGCTTGAATGATTGAATGAGCATAACTCCAACAGCGTGTCGAGGGTGAAGAGGTGATGAATTGCGGATTGTTGGGGAACAGCTAAAGTGATCAGTGAGGGGACTCAAGGTCGGTATTTGACACCTAGTAGTATTCAAATTCTGCAATGTCCGTCCGCTGTCCACGCCATATGCCTTTAACGGGATCACAAAAACTCCATTTGGGATCACGTAGTCCCCGCCCAACTACCAATCCCATCAGACGAAACTCATGGTTGTCATGGGCAAAAAATGAGTTAAAAAAGTAGCCGAAAACGAACTTTGCGCAGCGTCATTGGAATTAGGGCGATTTTTTTTTTTTTTGCTGAATCGAATAGGGCGGGGCTCAGAAAAGCATTGCCGCGTACTCACGGACAACAGTGCAATCACAACAAATATTGTGAGGAATTCGGGGGACAATGTCCCGAAGGTTGCTTTTTCTCCCGGGCCTGCACTCATGACCTCTCACTACCTCCCACCTCATGCCTAGTGCAGCCTGGAAAAGGGTAATTTCCGTTATAACGGTCATGTTCCAGTATTTTTTGATGCGGAATCGAATAGAGTGCTTGACAAACATAGTCGTGCGCATATGAGTGGTAGTTTTACAAATTGTTGATGCACCGATGTTACGTTCTTAACATTTTAAGACGTTTGACAATCAACAATAAACCCGTTATATAAATGACTCGTGGAGGCGGCTCTCAAATGACGCGCAGTCCCAAAATTACAACTCTCCGACTGATGAGAACCTCGAAGATGAGTCAACGATTCACCGTGACTACCACCAGTTCGTTAATTTTAGCGCCAACTCCGAACATACCGGCAGGGAGCTAATGTTCAAGCGCTTCGGGAGCTCAGCCCAATAAATGTTAACGCTAATCCACTAAAACCCTCCCGCAAGCTGGAATTCATTTCAGCTCCAGGCTGAAAAGGGAAAGCGAAGCCTTCCAGAGAAAGGAACACTGAGAAGGTCGCAATTTTAAAGGCGGAAACCCTCAACAAAACCGACCTCTTTCATCCGGGAAGAAGAGGGAAACGGACGGCAACTGAAGTGCTCCGCGCGTCTGCATTTTTGCTTTTCATTCGCTCCGCTCGGCTTTTTTGCCCCTTATTCTGTTGTTGGGACCTTTTGCTCAACGCACCGATGACTCGTCTCGCAGCGAGCGCGAATTCTCGAAAAACCAGGTTTCACTCAACTCCACAATGAAGGAACCCATCAACTCAACACCACACAAGTTCGATGCTTCAATAATGATAAATCCTGTTCAATAGTTTAATTTATTTCCACTTTCGGGCCACTGTTCTGTCAAAACACACGAAATTGAACTGCTATTAAAAATTATAAATCGAAATAGACTTTAAAATAAAATTACAACGCGAAGGTTTTACAAAGTACTCTTTCTGCATCTATGGTGCGACTAATAGTTGAACTGTCTGAGATATTCGTATACACCAGTACGAACCAAGGTTTCAGGAACTGCACATCACCCATTTTTTCTCGTTCTTTTGTTTAAGGTGATGAATTTTTCATTGAAATACTCATCAACCGCGCAACGTTAACTTTCCGCTACCCAGCTACTCATCGAAATCGAATAAGAAAAATCTACCGGCGCCTAGCGGAACACAAGTTTCTGAATCCCCCGTAAATTCGACGATCTCCTACATATACGGGCGCTATATCACCATTCAACGCGTGCCTGCAGGAACAATATGCGAAAAATATTGTGTTCCATGCTCATATCTCCGGCTCAACAGATAGATGCAGAAATGATCACAGAGAACATTATGCCTCCTGTTGCTGGAAGACAATCCATTTGTTTGATGAAATCCCGTGATAATTACTCGGTAAATTACAGAAATGTCCACAAAAACATTGTTTTCGACACATTTTGATAGTTATCTCTCCCCAATGGACTGTCAGAGGAACATTTACTGAGAACAATATATAATTACAAACTATTTTAAAAAATTTTGTGAGTTTGGTGAAAATTGTTGAAGCCGCTTCGCCAAAAATCATTAAAAACCCTTTTTTGTTTTTTACGCCTATATCGCCGTTTACCGGCTTTTTATGGATATATTTATGAGGAATGAAAATTAGGTACTAATTAGTAGAAGATAAGTTGATCAACTTCTTTACAGCCTCTTTCTCGAAAAAGGCACAAAACCCCACACATTCACCACCCCCCATCAACTGAAATCGCCCAAAGCCTTATTTTCGCGTCCGCAAAATATAAAAAACAAATGAAAAAACCGGAACTACAGACACACACAAACAACCACGCGCCGAACTATGGTTTTTTGGATTCAGCAGACCTTACAACTTGAAGAAGTAAAAAAAATTTTTTCAGGCAATTAATTTGTAGAGGCAAAGAAAGTAAAACGCCTTCTTGCGCTATAGGCCGGTATCTTCGTTCCTCAAATTTCCACAGAGGTGTTTACTGGGAACAAAACTTGACGACTGTTTGGTAAACGATAACTGGGAAGTTGAATGAAAATCGTGAGGAGCTTTTTGGAGAAAAATGCCAAAACCCTTAATTTTGTTTACGATTTCGTCCCCCCCCCCTCTCATTATTTCCGAAGGTGGAAATTTTATGACACTTTATTTTCGCGCCTTCAAAAATAACGAATAACACAAAAATAGAACGAAAACAAACGGTTCTTCCGCAAATCGCACTATAAGCACACATACACAACTCCACCATCAGCGAAATGATACTTTGTCGATTCAGTAGGCCTCAAAACGCACAGATCTAAAGGAAACTCCTTCCCTTACGGAAAGGGGGAAGGTAAAAGGCCTTCACGAATCGTTAAACTACTGCGAACCGCAACTGCGCAACGGTCGCCAGCGCAATTATTCATAGTTGAACCACACAAAAAAACAAAAAGCGGTATTCATTTCCAGGAATCCCGAAAACACCAGGGGCCGCACTGTGGGAAACATACCAAGGGTGGTGGTGGGGGAGGGGGGGAGTACATATGATAATGAAGCGAGTAGGTACCGACTGAACGCCGCCGGTCAAACGGCATGCGAAAGCAGACTATAACGGGGCTCTCGTGAAAAGTAAATGCCGACTTGCGGAAACTGGTTAAATTACAGGGGGTTGATAATTGGAGAAGGGGGTCGAACCTACCACTGACTTATTAATAACACGGAACTGACCATCTGCTTCCGGTCAGTTGCATTGGACCTCCCTTCGCGTCATGATAACGCACAACCAACTCCCTTTTCACCGGACTGGAACGACTCGAAATCAGCCGAGTGAATGAATGTAGAGAATCGTCACTATTTCACGAAATGAAGCGAAATATTGAGGCCTGATTGGTTTGACTGCAACTGCGTTGGTTTCAGTTTGTCGACTCAATTTTATTTTTCCTCGCAAACTCTCTAAATTTTTTTCGACTGACTTACGTAATAAACAATTATTTCCACTTATTTCCAATTAATTCATCCACCAAACCTTCGAGTTTTGTAGTCTAATGGTGTCAAGACACATACTTGTGGAAAAAGGGGGGAGGGGGAAGGATCTGGGAAATAAAACGGAACACAGTATTCGTGTGTTGGTGTGAAATAGGCTGGAAACTTGCAAGGGCCTAATTTTGTAATTATTGAAAAGGAACCACCCACACGAAGAGTTAACGATCCAAATTAACACGAGAAGATTAGCCTAAACTTGACGCAGAGAAAGTCAAAATATTGCTCACATTCACTCCAAACTGACAACGTGAAACATGAGGTGATCGTAGATGTTTATTTTCTAATTTTCAGATACAGCAAGACGCGTGTTTCTAAGGCAGTCTCGACTGGGAACGATGAGACTGGTAACATTACTTGACAATTTTATTTTATAATAATTTTGTTGAATCATTTTTTGAAGGCGTCCGCCAAATTTCAACGAGAAAGCTATTGTGCAGGTTCACTTTACTCATTGGCAGCCGCAAGTGGCAACACGTTAGTAATACCTCCATCTTCAGGACATTTCTAGTATCTCAGATGGCTTGGAAACATTATTGAAAAAAATCACAGCATACAATATAGAAGGCAGCCGTAATGAGAAAGTGTACGATAGCGCTAACCAGAGCGAAGAGCGACGCTAAAAATTACTATACGCACGCAAAGAGAGAACAAAATACGTGAGGAAACGCGAGGAAAGGGGGAGGAAGCTAAGAAAGTCAAACATAAAAACACATAAGATCTGGCCGGGGGGGTCTGAAAAGTGAACGCCTCCAACGTCCAAACGAATGCCGAAACCCTGCAACATTCCCAAGGGTTCGAGAAACCTTGCCGGCGACTGGAATGAGCCTTTGGAAGAGATTTTCGGAAGGCAGGAAAGTCGGGAGATTGATACAAAGCGATTGTGGCAAGGGGGTTTCCACCTGCATGACGTGACGACTTCGGGGAAAGGTGACTGGAAGACCTGACTTACAGTTGAACGCGATTTCACGCCTCCTTTTGGAAATTTCAAATACCAGTGTTAGGTTGATCTTTTTATTTTAATCAATCGGTCTACGTAACTATTTTATATATATTTCTGTACTGGTATAAGATGTTTAGGCAGTCGGTTATTTTATTATTATAGTACTACAATTTGCGTACTTAATGTACTTGCAAGAAGCCTGCAAATGCTGCAAATTATTACACAACGGTTTACTATTCTCATACACCGTGTGATCGGGATCTATTCAATTCAACGTTGAAAAAGTTGAGACTATAACATCAGCAATCCAAAGAACGGCAATGTTCGTGAAACAATTTCTGCGAACCGTCATTCGAAAATACTAGCAAAAGTTACGAAACATGATTGACATTTTCTAGGCGACGCTGGGCGATTGGCACCACGCGACGAGTCGAACTGACGAGTGTTTCGAGTGAAGCGGGAGGAAATGGTAGGAAATGAGCGCGTGCCGAGGAGAAAATATAACTTTCGCTACATTGACCTCCGAGGTCGTCACAATATTGTGAATATACTGTTGTCCATGTAGACGCAATAATGCATCTGTAAGACCCGTCTTATTCGAAACAGCATCAAAAAATACCTAAGAAACGATACCAAACTCGACGTATTTGCAGTTAAACCTACTCCTACGAACTGGAGGGCACACCAGGGCCAAAGTTGTCAGCTACTCAAATCCAACGTAACCGAGCTTGCTCTTCCTATTCCCATCCAACACATGCTGATGAATCGGAGCAGTTGGCACACTGCTGGCAGACGGCATTGCCCTGTCACATCACTACAGTTCATCCTGTACAAATCCACAACCTCCGCCGCAAGCATCCTTTCAAATCGGGTTCAAATCGAGCTATTTTCAAGATGAACGGGAAGCAATAATAAGTAAGTCTCCCGTACCAGAATAGCATGGTGTGTAAGAACTCACCTCTGAAGTCTTCAAACTGACGAAACAGTGCATAGGTTGGACGAAGACGCCGGAACATCTTGCCACGCATTGAGGAAAGGTATGTCCGCGAACTGGTTCAACACGGAACGAACATTCACCGACTGATAGCGTTTAATTTTGGCAAATCGCGGATTCACACAGGTTTTACGAGAAACGGAATGTTTGTCGCGGAAAAGGGAAACACGACCGCGCGCTGGAGTCACCAAACTTTTCAAACAACACGAATTTTCAGTAATTAAATCGGGTTTCTCCGAGGTCGTTTGAAATGATTAAACGATAAGAATGAACAAACCTACGATTAAATAGACCAGCCGATTTTGGGACTGAGGATCAACTATTTACCAACCACTTTTATCCACCTATGTTTGTTTAAATCCACGAATGTTGGCGTTCACGAGTGTACTAGGCATTTATCCAGAATAGTTTGTCTGATAGACCTAGTTGACTCGATTCTCACGAGATATTTTTACTTTTTTGAGTCCCCTTCAGGTTTAACCGTTTCAAGGACTTCTGAGTCCAAAAAAACACTATTTGCTGAAATGTTCTGTGCGCCTGTGAACGCGTTTGCGAGAAAACGGCTGAAACTAATCGGCTCAAATGTCACAATATTCAGCTCAAGTTACTAGGGAACGCTAACATAACAGCAGGAGCAAAATCGGCTGAAATTATAGTTGAGTGATCAAAACACCAAATCTTCTTTTTCTCAAAAATATCTACAACGATTTTGATTAAATTTTCAATATCAACGGCTCCGAATAGGTACGAATAACTTTTGCTAAATTGTCCCGTGAGTTCCTTCAAGTAGTGGAATTCAACACTACAATTCACCTCACTATTAATTGTGATATCACAGGGCACAGTTTTATACCTCTGAGACCCATCCAATTCGACTTGGCACCAAGAAATACCTAGGAAACGATACCAAACACGACGTGAATGCAAATAAAAATATCAGAACTTCGTTTTTGGCTAATTTTTTAAACCATTTGCCCATAACAACCATTGGTTTCGTCCGATCGGAGTGCAGATGGAATTTTTGTGTAAGAAGAACGCCTTGGAACGTAGAATCAAATTTTGGGAGGGGTGTGGGGGGTGTCAAAACAATTTCCTAGGCACCAAAACAGAGGTGTATTATTCAAAATGAATGCTGAACCAAAACCATGTTAATAGTCTCAGGAACCTGCTGTACACAGACGATAACACAATAAAGGTTGTGGAATAAGTATGAGCGACTCAACAAATTTGATTAGTTTCTAGAGTGAATATGCACGTGGGGCTAAAGAATGTTTTGTGATGAGTCGCCCAACCTGCTATCATTGCTCATTTCTTTCACTGTGAAGTGGGAAACCTCATGTACTGCCTCAAAAATGAAGATTGTATCATTTATCCGCATGTTGTATTCCTCATTTCCGCATCTATTTCCACAAAAATAAGCTGTTATTGTCGAGGACCAAAGCAGACCTAACGAAGGAGCTCATGCTGGACGAAATTGTCTCTCGAATGAAGCCGTTTAATTGGTTGTCTAGCAAATTCGGTGTGTGTTCGGATGCTCAGATGACATATCATTGCACCAGAATCATTTGATTACGAACTATCCAAATAAAATCATAACCTTCTCGTTTCTCTGAACTGCCGAAAAGAACTCCGTATTCTCGTCGGACCATCGTGCGTTTCAAGTAATAGTAATTCGCGAAACAATTCAAGACCAAATGAAAAGCAGTTATAAAACTCATATTATTAAGTCGTAAGCAGTTTCCCGTGAGTAAAACGGTCTTTGTTTGGCGAGCGGTAACCGCGACGCGCCGAGTCAACTTTTAACCGCTACGACTCCGTTTTGAAGAATTCGCGGTCCGTTATAATGTTTCAATCGTAAACCACGTTGGTGAAACCCGTTATATTGCATAGTAAATCTCAGATCAGTGAACGTTGATGGTTGTTTTAAACGACAAATGTGTGCGTTTGGTGAAACCTGAAAGTGTTGGGAGCGAACTGAGCGGCCGAGGACGTGGCAGAGCCCGCGGCCGCTGCGAGTCCTCCCGCTAAAAAGAGCAGCTCGGAGCTAACTTCAGACGCTCAATCAAACGAACCTCCCCGTCCTAAGGGATACGTTTATTCATTTTCACGAAACACGGGCCCGGGGTGGGTGTTTTCTACGTAGTGTAACAAAAATTGAATAAAACTGGACTGAAAATGGAGAAGACCTTCTACCTCTATCAGACGCCGCGATATTTTTTAAAGTTTACTTATAATGTGTCATATGATACACCTATATCCCCCTCCCCCCTATATTTGGCCATGTACGTTTCAGGGCATGAGGATTCCAAATCTGCAATGTCCGCTCAGTGTCGTCGCCGTATTTGACCTAAAAAATCCGTTGTTTCGCACGATAATGCCCTTAAGGATCTAATTGCTCCCACCTGCATGGCAATGCAATCGTACGAATCCCATGGTTGTCACATGCACAAGTGAATTGAGGTAGAGCTAAGAAAATGTATCTGATGTGTTGCAACGCATCAGATTTTTCATTATAATAAACTTGTTAATTGAGAAATCGTGTGCGTTGCATAAGCGTATTGCCTCAACAAAGTAATGATGTGTTATTCAATTAGAGTACAACATATACTTTGATCACAGTAATATAGCGCTAAAAACTACAAATCCCATTGAGTGATCTAGGGCTGGTAGTTGGAGGACTACTACTCGGCCTACAAAGGGTGTTTTGCACGTTGTGTAACAACAATTCGAGACAACTCTACTGTAAATGGAGTGAGTGCTGCCTTCTACCTCAATCAGTCGCGGTGATATGCATTTTTACACCTATATTTCTGGTCAGGACAATTTGTTTTAGCCCCCCCCCCCCCCACACTAAATTTGGCCCTCTGCAATCCGATGAGCGTGCAGGCCACATTTGATCTAAAAAATCCTCGAAAGTGCCATTTAGGATATAGTTGTGCCAACGGGCAACTTTAACGCAATTACATCGTGTTTGGTATTATTTATTGTGTAATTTACGATGCTGAGTCGAATAAAACGAGTCTCGGAGGCATGAGGCTCTTAACCCTCGAGACGCCGTTGTAGCCGTTGTACTTATGCTACTTCGATCATTCAAGCAGCACGTCCGCACCCCGCTTCTCTGCCCTATTCAGTCTTATTTTGAAGGCAATGGCCTAGATTGTACTTTTCTAGCGCTTACATTACATTAACTCTGCTCTGATACAGCCCATTTGCTCAACTACACGACGATTTTCGTTACCTGCTTTCGTGCTGAGTTTCTGCTCACTCATCGGCTGCCAAATAATACATTTATAGAGTCTTATAGAAGTTCAGTACCGCAGACAATGGCAAAACCGAGGGTATTGTATTCAAAATTAGCGCGAATCGGCTTTGTTAGTTGCAAATTGCTATTAAAAATTGATGAAACGATATAACATGGGTTTATCAAGACAAAGTACCTTGCAGAGAAGTATCTTTGGGTGATTGAAAACTCCAGAAACAGCAGTTAAGGTTAGGAAGAACACAACTAACACTTTAAGAAAATTGAATTATCATTGGGAACTGTTCGGAATGTGTGTTTGTGAATGGCAAATGGCAAAATGACGTACCTTGATACTGTCGTAGCAGGCGGTGACTCTTCCGCTTTGAACCTCCACGTTCGCCGGGGGATGCGCGAACTTGCATTCTGTGTCCGGCCTCGAGCATTTGTTCCTCTGGAACTCCCGGCAAACCTCCAGTTGAAGCCACCGCGAGTCTTTGCCGTTCAAAAGATTATTCATATTAACCATCGCCATCCTCGTTCTATTTTGTGACGTTGGAAAACTGGGTGTTTCAATAAAAACCGAGTTTAAAGGGAGGGGAGGAAGGAAAAAGTGTCGAAAGCGAGTGACGCTAAACTAAATTCGTAATCAAATTTTAAAAAAAAGGAGTACAGTGAGAAATAGAGAGGGTAGGAAGGTGAGGGTGGTGAGAAAAAAGGCTGGGGGTGGCAAGTAGAAGCTCTAGGTCATGAGGGCACGACGACGAGAGAAAGGCGTCGAAAGACTAAGGCCGATCTTTAAGGATTGAATCGGCCTGGACAAGGGTTTGACTTGAGCGTTTCGAACTATTATCGCATGTTAACTCAAATGACAGAGACGTGGCGGTGACTGTGGAAGGTTCGCAACTTTGGGAATTATGCTCTCCTGAAACAAACAACAAATTGCATTTTCAGAACTCGCAGTGGGATACAAATCATCATTTATGACAATACAGATAAAACCTCACAAGTGGAGATATTGACGTTACAACGACTGGGTTTCTATTGCTGTTGAGTGTGCATACGCGAATTGATAAGGCTTCCGACATGCAAGGCTCGATGGAGGTGTTTCATAAAGTAAGAGATTCTCAGCTCGGTGACAAGTAACATACTGCGTGGATCATCAAGTCTCGTATTTGTACAACTGTATTATCCTTGATATGCCCTTCTTTTCTCCTCCTCCATGATTCTTTCAACTCGTACTACTAATGTCCTTCGTATTACTCCTTTTCTTTCCTGTCCCCCGCGCGCACCCACCAATCATAAGCGTTCTTTGTACAGAGACTGGAGATACTCAGATACCCTGCTACGTCACCTTCGGAGGAGAAAGTTTGAGAGGAACGACCCGACCCTTTAGCTCGTAGAGAAGCGCTGGTCACCAAAGGTCAAACAACGATCCTTGAAATTTGAATACCGCAACAGTACAGCCAGCCCCGGGCTACGCCTCTTCACCATCCACGAGCGGTCACAGAAACAAATTCAGGCCCAAAAGCCACTTACGTTCTCGAAAGGCAAGAGGGCTACGAACTTAACTCTATTTTTATCGTCCTTTCAGAGCAGTTAGGTAACGATCGATGCCTTTGACGAAAGGCCTTGAATAATTAAGGAGGATCGCTTGGCGTGTACCTGCTTTGCCATCGTTGGTCCCGGCGCCGGATTTCCTCGTGGCTGTCCCCTCACTTCCGCTCTCCGTTGCGCCCGTGTTCGATACTCCATCGTGGCTTGAAAATCAGCCCCGATGACACATTTGACAGGCATTTTGAATCTTGACAAAACGAAGAAGCTGCTACGTTCGTGGATGATTTTGACTTTTGCGGTTAGAGGCGCGGCCGTTTAATTCAAATCAAATGCATTGCAATGATGATTCGAAGCAGGTCTGTTTTCTAATTAAAATTACTGTCCTGAACTCTCGGAGAAGGTAGTCCACTGCCATGGAGGTTGCGGCTTCGCTATCTTGCAAGAGCCCGGCCACTCACTCAGCATCCACCGAACCCAGACCAGTGGAGGTACGGCAGGTTTTTGATCTTTTGCCAGTCTTCTGGTGGAGAGCTGTTGCCTATTTGAGGAATCCCGTACAACCTGGGAGGAATTCTTAATCCGGCTTGTCACCTGATCTATTTACTTTGGTGGCAAGTTTCGAAGGGACAGATCAACTGTGACCATGGTTCTGCACCATGACAACGTATCAGCACTTGGTTTTCTGTTTCCTCCGCACTGGTGGTGCAGGACGTGAAAAAGAAAACGAGCCGCGCATTCAATGTCCAGTAAGGAACTGGCTCGTCTAGTGGTCTACCTAACTCCATTTTCTCTCAAGACAAAGATTTGAAGCAATCGATCAGACAATGCAGCATGAAGGCGTGCACAAAGGAGCTGAACACTCTCAGTACAAGAACAAGCTGCTATCTCTAGTGCACCTGTGGCTGTTACCATGATTTTTCCTTTTCCTCCTTACTACTCTGTTCGCGCGCCTAAGAGAAGCGGTTCACAACAAGCTGTCAACAACAAACATCTCCAACTTTTGAGGAAGAGATGACTCAGAAAAGGTTCCAGTTTTTTCTCGTCCGTTCTCTCGCCTGCCTATTATTTCTCGCCTCAGCTCAGCCACTTCTCTCGCCTCTTTTGCCCTGGAAGCAACCTGCCTTTTTCTATCTTCCGTCGCCATTTCGGTATACCTCCTTTCCTCCTGCCATCGGAGAACGTCTTTTCAAGAGCCACCATCTCCTCCTACAAGACGCCAGTACCTTCTTTTCCGCAAGTTGCGAACTTTAAATTGCCTTTTATTTTTTTTTTAATTACATTTCGAAAAGAGCCCTAATTTATTTTATTAAGTTTCAATATTTTTTTTGTACATACATCTTTTTCTTTTAACGACAGACAACCAAAGTTCTTTCTTCCTTTAACCTTGTTTGCCATAGGTAATTGGTTACAACAAAGCACCCCACCTATTGTGCAAACAATTTGTTGGTAGCAGAGCGTGGTTTTTCCTTTAATCAGAATATTTTAATTAATTTTGACTTTGTTTGTCTGTCGTTTAACGGGCTTCTTTTAATTTCGAGTCATTGCAAAAATTTTGTGTGTGTTCCGCGAGTTACGCTGCTATTTATTCAAACTCAACTTCGTGGCCGTTTTTGGTGAACATTAATCTCAGTTCAAAATGTCTTCGCCATCCCTATCGTCTTCTCAACTGTTACGTCGTTTGTCTTCATATGCCACGGAAGTGAGATCGATTAATGACTCTGGTCGACTAGCACTAAAAGATTCAAAACAGGTTGCGACATTTAAGGGCATGTTTAGAGCTTTGGATCGCTATTATTCCAAATTTGAGTCGACCTGGGAGGAAATTCTTGATCAGACTGAATCGAGCGGCACAATAGACTTTCCCTCAGAAAACGACAAAGCACTTCAAATAAATACTCGCCGTTACTTTTATGAAGCAAATTCCGCGTTTGAAACACTATCAGCCTCTTCGCCACACATACGTCAATCGGATTTGACTGCTACACAGATCATTCACGAAAATAGATCGGATCTTCCTACAATACCATTGCCTAAATTCGACGGTGAACTCTTAAAATGGCCGCAGTTTAGGGACACATTCACCTCTCTAATTATTGATGACGATACGATCACGCCGCAACGGAAATTCATTTATTTAAAATCAGCTCTCACAGATCAAGCGGCAACAATTATATCTTCCCTTCCCATTGAACAACGCAACTTTAATCTCGCTTGGGACGCTCTTATAAATGCGTTTGATAACAAAAGAGTCCTTGCCGCTGCTTATTTAAATCAACTCCTTCACTACAAGCCGATTCAGGGAAACGCGACATTGCAAAACCTCAAAGATTTCCTGTCTAAAGTTTCGGACAGCGTTGCCGCGTTTCGTCTCCTCGGGATTACAGATGAAAGCCAATTTATTCTGTTTTTTCTTGCAATTCGTTGTTTAGACAATCGTACACGAGAACAATTCGAAATGTCGCTGAAGGGCTCAGTCTCTTTCCCAACCTTTGACCAGTTGACTACGTTCGTACGTTCAAGGGTTACGGCGCTTGAACTTGTGGGCGGCTCTGCAGTTCTTCCGCATTCTTTCTCGTCTTCGACGCCGTCTAAAAACAAACAATCACCTTATCGCTCTTCTCTTTTAACGAGCGATTTCTCGGAAAAGAGTCGAAATATGAGTAACGATACCATTAAGTGTGTCATTTGTAAAAAAGATAAGCATTCCATTTCTAACTGCAACACATTTTTAAGCGGTTCCCCAAAGCAGCGAATTGAATGGCTGCGCAATTTTAAAGGCTGTAGGAACTGTTTAGCGTACACTCATCAAATAAACACCTGTAACTCGAAATGGAACTGTCGCTTTTGCAAAAAACGACATAATTCGTATCTACACATTGACGCTACTAATACTACAGGAAATTCTCAAATGACTAATAACACGACATCGCAAGGTACTAACACGGAACAAGTGACCACTTCTCTCCAGTGTTATCTAGTCAATCAGGAGTCAGAGGTCATTCTTGGGACTGCCGTTGCTGAAATTCTCGACGGACGTGGGCCACTCCCAACGGATACGTCTGGTAGTTGATTGTGGAAGTCAACATTCTTTCATTTCTCAAGCATGTTTACGTCGCTTAGGTCTTACACCAGAAAGGTTTTCACGCCAAATTTCCGGCATTGGTCGAACAGCAGCGGAGGGTGCGACAGGGGAAGGTTCGATGCACCTTGCGGCCTATAAACAACACGTCTATCAACCTCATGACCGATGCTGTTGTCATAAAACACATAACCACATTTTTGCCAAGCACACACTTATCACACAACTTGTACCAAGCATATCTCCATTTCGACTTAGCAGATCCACACTTTTTCCGCTCTGCCCCTATCGACTTTTTGCTTGGAGCAGAACTTTATGGAGAGCTTTGGACTGGCTCTACAATAACTGTGTCCTCAGATTCACCTAAAGTATACCCATCAATTTTCGGTCACATAGTGATGGGAGCGTATTCTACTCATAGTTCTTCCAACCAATCAGCTTCATTATTTGCCTTTTCGAAAGACGATGACCTTCATGCACAGGTACACAGATTCTGGGAACTAGAGGAACCTAAAAATGTCGTTGCTCAAAATCCAGAAGACAGTCAGTGTGAAGAACACTTCATGTCTACCCATTATCGTACTCCCTCTGGTCAGTATGTAGTCCATTTGCCTTTCAAAACAGATACTATTCCTGATTTGTCTACATCCGCCATCATCGCCAACAAACGCTTTTATAATCTCGAGAGCAAGCTGCAGAGAAATCCCGATCTCCGGAGTCAGTATCACGACTTTATTAGGAATTCATCAGTCTTGGTCATATGAGTGTAGCAACGTCACCATCCCTTTATGTGATTCCTCACCATTCGGTCATCAAGGAAGATCGAAACGAAACAAAGCTCCGCGTTGTTTTTGACGGAAGTGCCAAAACCATTAATGGTTCACTAAATGACCATCTTTTAGCTGGTAGGAAACTTCAGAAGGACATCCGTGATATTCTTCTCAACTTCAGGGCTCATCGTCACGTTTTTGTCACTGACATCGTTAAAATGTTTAGATCCATTTTGGTAGATCCTTCTAATCGACCATACCAGACTGTTAGGTGGAGATTCGATCCTTCTGAAGCCATTAAGACATACCAAATTAATACGTGCGTGTACGGTTTAAGCTCATCTCCATGGTTAGCCTTGCGAGTGATTCAGCAACTCCAAGCAGATGAAGGCCATAATTTTCCACTCGCTGCGCAGGTTCTAAATCGTGACATTTATGTTGACGATATTGCAACTGGTAGCAACAACATCGATTCTGCCCTGGACTTTGCAACGCCAGCTGATCGAGCTACTTGGAAGAGGGGTTCGCTCTAAGTAAATGGGCCAGCAATACACCAGAACTGCTACACTCAGTTTCAAGCAACTTCATCACCAACTCCTGTCTCCCTGCACGACAATGGAATGACTAGCCTCAAAATACTTGGAATGGAATGGGATCCCACCACAGACTCCTTTTCATACCGCATTAATTTTCCACCGTCAGCAACCACAAAACGGTTGGTTCTCTCTTGTGTCGCTCGCGTATTTGATCCATTGGGTCTGGTTGCTCCAACCGTTTTTTCTTCTTAAAGCGTTCATCCAGGAATTGTGGAAGGTGGGTCTCCAGTGGGACCAGGTCATGCCACACAACCTCCAAGAAAAATGGAATCTTCTAATGTCACAACTGCCTCAGCTGTCTGAACTACGGATTCCTCGATATGTCGCCTTCAGCACAGACAGTCAATACCAAATAGTTGCATTTAGTGACGCCTCTACGTTAGGCTTTTGCGCCGCAATATATCTCCGTACGATTAACCAGGAAAACATTAACATTAATCTTCTGACGGCAAAAACCAAATTAGCACCTCTGAAGACAATCTCAGTTCCTAGGCTAGAGCTCTGTGGAGCAGTACTCCTAGCAGAACTATACAGTTCTCTGTCAAGTTTTCTCAGCTTTTTCCAACACAATCTAATCGAGCCTCATTTCTTCGTGGACTCATCCATAGTTCTCAGCTGGATAAATACACCACCTTTCCTTTTAAAAACGTTCATTGCCAATAGAGTGACACTAATTGCTCAACATACGCCTCTTCAATGTTGGAAACACATTGACTCGGAGCTCAACCCGAGTGATTGTGGGTCACGGGGATTGCTCCCGTGTGAGCTGATTCAACACCACTTGTGGTGGACTGGCCCCAAATGGTTAAAGAACCCCGTGGCAGAATGGCCAACACCGAATTTTATTTTACCAAAGTTATCCCAGAACTTAAAACCATATCATCAACAGTTCTGATCACCACTCAGCCAGAGAACATGGTTTTCTTGATTGGATGATGAGATTTTCCAATTATCTAACGTTAATACGTGTAGTCGCTGTTTTGTTGCGTGGAATCTCAAATTTTCACAACCGCCCTTCCACTAAACTGGTCCACTATTTCCAGCAGAAATGGACATTGCTACGATGTGCTGTATCCGAGCAGTCCAAACATCATTATTGCTGAGCAAATACAAAGGGAAAAGCGTACAACAAGCCTATAGCAACCTGGCGCCATTTCAAGATGAAAAAGGAATTTGGAGAGTCGGTGGTAGAATTAGACACTCAGAGATTCCGTACAGAAGTAAACACCCCATACTTCTTCCAGCCCATTCTCATTTCTCAATTTTACTCACTGACTTCTATCACCAGTCCTACTTACACCCTGGTCCCTCTACCTTACAAGCAATGATTCAGACTCGCTTCTGGATAGTACCATCTTT
This sequence comes from Pachypeltis micranthus, assembly GCA_020466155.1. Lineage (NCBI taxonomy): Eukaryota > Metazoa > Arthropoda > Insecta > Hemiptera > Miridae > Pachypeltis > Pachypeltis micranthus. The sequence continues at coordinate 18,552,148 of CM035769.1, forward strand.
GAGGCGTCTGGTGCGGCAAAGAACGTTTATGTGCCTCAAGTGTTACAAGCGTAATTCTAAACCACCTCAAGCACCTATGGGTGATTTGCGAAAATTCCGGCTTCAAACTAAGCGAGCTTTTTGCTCACGTTGGCGTGGATTTCGCAGGACCTTTCACCATGCGGGAATCCCTTCGCAGAAAAGCACCCATTTCCAAAATATACCTGGCACTATTTGTATGTATGGAGACAAAGGCTCTTCACCTCGAAGCAGTTAGCCAACTCACTACTGAAGCATTTCTAGCTAGCTTTGACCGCTTCACCTCGTGGACTACCAGAACATATGTATTCCGACAATGGGCTGAATTTTGTCGGAGCTAACAATAAGCTCAAGGAGTTTTACCATTGGTACCACACCAAGGAAACCAAGGACAACATCACGCGGCATGGCACTAAGCGTGGCATTCAATGGTCATTCAACCCTCCATATGCCCCACATGGGTGGTTTGTGGGAATCAGGCGTTCGATCGGTTAAAGCGCCTCTTGTCCACAGCTGTTGGCGAAACTCCTCTTACCTTCGAGGAATACTCGACTCTATTCTCAAAATTGAAGCCACCCTCAATTCACGACCGTTATGTCCACTCTCTTTAGATCCATCAGAGTCTGAGTTTCTATCCCCAGGTCATTTCTTGGTGGGCGGCCCACTGCTTGCATACCCAGAGCCTTCGGTGCTTGATAAAAAGAGTACCTCTTGTCAAGATGGCAAATCGTCAAGAAAATGTACGAAGGTTTCTGGCGTCGATGGCGTCTGGAATATCTCTCGACACTTCAAAGGCGTGTGAAATGGACTTCTTCTTCACCTAACCTCAACGTTGGCGACCTTGTCTTCGCGAAAGACAGCCACACTCCAGTGATGAAATGGCCACTGGGCCGGGAATTGTAGCGGTTCATCCTGGAAAGGACAATGTAGTTCGTGTCGTCACCGTCATGAAAGGACAATCGACGTTCCGGAAGCCTGCAGTCCAGCTGGTCCTCTTTTACCTTTATCCTCCCCTGCCTTTGACTTGTAACCATGAAAATTGTTGTTCCATGAGGCCGTAAATTAAAATTTGGCCTAACAAATTTTGGTGGGCGGATTGTTCGCGCGCCTAAGAGAAGCGGTTCACAACAAGCTGTCAACAACAAACATCTCCAACTTTTGAGGAAGAGATGACTCAGAAAAGGTTCCAGTTTTTTTCTCGTCCGTTCTCCCGCCTGCCTATTATTTCTCGCCTCAGCTCAGCCACTTCTCTCGCCTCTTTTGCCCTGGAAGCAACCTGCCTTTTTTCTATCTTCCGTCGCCATTTCAGTGCCTCCTTTCCTCCTGCCATCGGAGAACGTCTTTCAAGAGCCACCATCTCCTTCTACAAGACGCCAGTACCTTCTTTTCCGCAAGTTGCGAACTTTAAATTGCCTTTTATTTTTATTTTTATTACATTTCGAAAAGAGCCCTAATTTATTTTATTAAGTTTCAATATTTTTCTTGTACATACATCTTTTTTCTTCTAACGACAGACAACCAAAATTATTTCTTCCTTTAACCTTGTTTGCCATAGGTAATTGGTTACAAAAAGAACACCCCACCTATTGTGCAAACATACTCAAATGGCGTAATACAACGATTGCTCGCAGCGTTTACTTCAGTAATGCATTTTAAACATTTGGTTGAATTAGGCCTTCTATTTTGTTGACGTATCATAAGCCTCTCGACAAGGCATCACCAAGCCAAGCCAGGCAACTTGACTATATTACTCAGTTCGCTACTGACATCCAACAAATTACAGGGGAAGACAATGTCGTCGCTGAATGTTTGACAAAACTAGATTCTATCGACGTCCTACATTGTAATGTGCTGCTTGTAAGCTGGCAGAGGAACAAAAGACTATACATCTACCAACTGTTGAGGTCAATGCAGCCTATTGAGCCACTGGTCAGAGCCACTAGCTCTCAGAAACTAAGCGTTTGAAAGCATTCATAATTTGGCGCATTCTGGAAAAGCAGCAACACTCAGATTTCATTGTCAACGTTTTGTACGGCCAAGTACAGCGCTGAAGCGGTGAAATCACGTTTTGGTTGAGTTAAAGGGAAGGTGCAACGCCACACTCAAGGACCGTTTGGGGATTCGCTCCTCCCTCTTGACATTGTTGGTCCCATGACTCCATCGCGAGGGTGCACGTATACATTGACCATGATGGACAGATTCTCCCGTTGGCCACAACTAATCCCTTTGACAGATATCCGAGCTGAGAGAGTCGCATAAACAATTTTTATGGGCTGGATAAGCCGTTTTGGAACGCCCAAAAAGGTGACAACGGAGAGGGGTCGACAATTCGATTGCTCTTTTTCCTCTCAGTTGACAAAGTTTTATGGTATCCCCCAATGTCTTACTGAAACTTACAAACCAAAAGCCTGGAAATCCTCAAGTATATTTTTTTCTTTGAAACGGCTCTAACGGAAAGTAGTCAATGACATAATCTATAAAATTCTCATTCGTGAGAAAATGACAAGAGCAGCATAAATTAATAAATTAAATCGTCACACGTTTTGAAGGCAACCGAATTTAGCGCAGTTTCCCCTCAAAAATCCCGCTCATGTGGTTGCTAGCATTACAAGACAAATTAGGGCGGTAGTCCAAGAAAGTACCTTTTACGACGAGAGTTTAATAGGGCTCACAATATAATACAACCCCAGAAATTCTGGAATTCACACCACCGCGTTGCAATTGCAACCATTTCTTACAATTTTTACTCCGTAATTCCAATACAAGAAGGGGGAACTCAATAAATACGACCTCTAACGGAATTTTTGCCAATTTGAAGAGAAAAAAAGAACCTGGAGTAGCTGCTCAAGTGAATGCTCGAGGGGCTGAGGAACAATGCATCCTGCGTTGCACCAGATATTTTTATTCTGCTCGACGAGCCGACTCATTTTTTTCATTCATCGTCAATATATTCGAAAGAAATCGTCATATTATTACGTTCACTACCGCGGGTTTTATTTTATAGTTCCGGTCACTGTATCGCTAAAAGATAAGATATTTGGGACCAAACCTCTCAAATCGTATGCCTTGGGAGCAAGGTTTGGGAAGCAGGCGAATCTCCCAGTGTTGCCAACAAGATTACCGTAATTCGTGAGGGATTTTGGGGAACTCCATCCATATACTTCACTCTCTCATGATGTCACCCGACGAAAGGTGCCCTTCGAACCCGCTCGTTGCGGGCAAGAAAAAGTTTGACCCGGGTTCAGGGCAGTCAAAGGGCAGGAGCTCACGATTCACGGGAGAGGGGGAGGGACGGCGAAGGCTATTATTCCGAACAAGGAAGACAACTCCAGCAGGACCAGTTGGCGTTGCATCCCCCTTTGGGAACGGGTTCTTCTCATAATGTATTCAGTAACGAGTTCTCTTTAAGCTCTCAAATCCTCACTTCGACTGCTGAGCCTCCCTCATCCTCCCACGACCTTCCACTCCGCGACTCTAGCCGTTTCTTGTTGCCTCGCCGCTAACTCGACCCTCTTCAGTCGATAATTTATGGAATTAAGCTTCCATCCTACAGGACCACACTCAGGCAGGTTGAAGTTCACTATGCTAGGGTTTATTTCACACTAAACGCCCCCGCCCAGTTCCCGATCACGCAACACACTTCAACTAAGTATGTCACTTGAGAGGTTGATCAAAAATACTTCGAGAGGGGCGCAACATTTACTGAGCTAACATACACACTTCAGTGGACGTTAATTGGCGACAAAGGGAATCCATTTTGGGAAAATACAAAGACAATTTAAACCCAGTTTTTTCTGGAATTTATTGGGCTGCTCCAACTACATTCATAAAGAATGAATGGAAATGTCATCACGAATTTTTGGGAAGGCTGGTGTTCACTGCCTGAGATTATTAAGGAAACTATTGACAGAGGTTCGAATTATGGAATTCCGTATTTAGCTCCGAACTATTTGATTAAACAAAACCTACGACGATGGACGATCGAGTGCGAGATTTAGTAGGGAAATTCTCTGTTGAAACTAATCTTATATTTCTTTTTACAACACCAATGCCATGAGATTTACGACGAAAAAAAACAGCCGTAAAATCGCCTTATGTAGAAATTGTTAATAATTTATTGAGAGGATTTCGTCATTTTCTCGCTAATGGAAATGTTACGGTACTGTCGCGTTATAACAAGAAACAAGACAAAAAATGTAATCAACATCGTTACTAGCTGTTTTTGAGAAAAAGAAAAAGTGGGGTTTTGAAAACTATAATTCACTTTGGGACCGATCTTGTTTTAGGTTTTTTCTCAGTTGTTCACAAATTATTTCTCAAACGGCGTTTTTCGTGCTAAGAAGCCATTACATCATAAGAAAAACAAAAAATATTAAAAAAATGACTGCACATAACGTTCCTCCCTACTCCGCAGGGATTGTAAAAATCTAATTTCCGCGTGAGGAGTGCTGTGAGCGTCTCCTAAGTTAGTTTTCTGAAACGTTTCATGTTCTAACTACAGACTTATCGACTGTACTCAAACAAATGATGTTTCCATTGCTCAAATAAACCTAACAGTCGACTATGACAGTAATCCACCAATACACAAATATCTAACTTTCCGCAATCCCGGTAAATCCGTCGACCTGCTATACGGGCATGGGGTGGGGGTGGGGGTGGGGGTATCTTCGTTCAACGCATTTCTAGAGGAACATTTATGGATAACAAAAAGTACAAGTTAGTTGGGAGTACTCCGTAAGTTTGATCGAAATAGTTTACGCCATGTTTGAGGATATTGAAAAAAAAACCCTGCAAATTATTACACAACGGTTTATTATTCTCATGAACAGCTTGACCTAGTATTAGTGCTCCCCCATCCCATTCGATTCAGCATCGAATACTAGTAAACCATACGAAACATGTCTTGGCTACAATGGAACTACGGAAACAAAACGTCTGATGATTTTGCCCCGTCGAGTCGAGCGAACCCGTTGCGAGGCGAAAGGGGAGTTGAGCGGGCGGGCAGCGTTGGAGGCGAGGACGAGGCGGGTGGTTGTTTATTGAGACGGGAGGAAGGGAGGGACTTCAAACGACGAAACGTTGACTTCCGCTGTAGTTCCCACGTTGTACTGCGTTCCGTTAATTTTTTTAACCATTTTGTGCCCATCACAACCACGGGCTTCGTCCGATCGGATTGCCGAGATGGCGGGCACAACTAGATACCGAATCGGATTTTTGTGCGAAAGAACGAATTTTTTAGACCACGTTAAAGGCACAAAACGGCCCGGACGGAGGACAGGGGATGGCGGACAGACATTGCAAATTTGGAATCTCCAAGTCTTGAAACGTAAAGTATCAAATTTTGAGGGGGGGTTGTAAAACATTTTTCGTGACCGAAAACATAGGGTTATTATTCAGAATGAATAATAAACCAAAACCGATAAATTAATATTAGACAAATCTCGTTTTCCAAGCTATCATGGCGTATATCTCCGCTCAATCGATAGATATAGATATAATCACGAATAAAAAATTGTGGATCATCTCTTTGCTAGAAATGATTCCGAAAAGTTGATGAAATCCAGTGACGCAGTTGCACGGGAAATTACAAAAACGTTAAAAAAACCCTGCAAATTATTACACAACGGTTTATTATTCGGATAAACAGCTTGACCTAGCATTAATGCTCCGAGACCCATCCCGTTCGATTCAGCATCGTAAAATATCATAATGAAACCCCAAAAAAGAACTAAATCGTAATATTAAAATAAACAAAAAAACGAAAGTATCTAAAAAAAACTGAATTTTAATATGAAAACATGCACGCTACATATTAATATCAAAATGAAACCAAAAAATCGATGAAAAACCAAAATGAGAATGAAACGAAGGAATCTAAAAAATTGAATCGTATTAAAACCGAAACGTCGGGTGAATCGAAAGGTGAAAAGGAGTTGAGCGGCGAGCGGCGGGAGGCGGAGTCGTTGGGGGAAGCGAGAGCCGCCTCGAGAGCGGTTGGTTTTTTTTAAAGAGACGGGCGGGGCGGAGGAATTCAAACGACGAAACGCTTGTAGCTCCGCGTTGTACTGCGTTTCGTTAATTTTTAACCGTTTTTGCCCATTACAACCGCGGGCTTCGTCCGATCGGATTGCCGAGATGGCGGGCACAACTAGATACCAAATCGGATTTTTGGGCGAAAGAACGAATTTTTAGACCACGTTAAAGGCACAAAACGGCCCGGACGGCGGACGGCGGACGGGGACGGGGACGGGGACGGGGACGGGGACGGGGGACGGGGACGGCGGACGGACATTGCAAATTTGGAATCTCCATGCCTTGAAACGTAAAGTATCAAATTTTGAGGGGGGGTTGTAAAAAATATTTCGTGACCGAAAACATAGGGTTATTATTCAGAATGAATAATAAACCAAAACCTTATTTTGGACATTTTCATTTTTATATCCGTTCAATGTGTTGACAATTCGCATTTCGAAGAACCTTGTTTTTTCAGAGCACTTTAACTTACCCCCGTGTGGATAGATAAACAGAAAGAGAACAAAAAGCATGTGCACAGGTTCATATGAGACATTCCGCCAAGTTGTTCCGATTCCATTAGGCGGTTAAAGCGGAAATCTTGAAAACGTTAAAAAATACGCTTTTCGTCTAATTTCAGGTTATCGTTCGACCACAAGTCATTGTTAGAATACGTAAAATTCCGGTTTTATATATGAACGCATGTGATCGCTTCGTCACCAAGGATGCGCGTCATCACTCTTAATTTCCTCTACGAGAATTCGTTCGTTCGCTCGTTTCGTCCATTTCAACAATTTGCTGTTGAGACTACTTCGCTGAAATATGGCTTGTTTGTTTCGATTCGCTTTAAGATATTCTATCGAACTTTGTTTATATTACTATCATGATGCAGCTGCCTTCTTTGGCTTTCACGCTTATAAACGTACATAGGTTAAAGATAAACTGGGAGTTTTATCGTTATCATTATGTGTGTTTATCACTTAGCTAGCGTACAATTATGGTTAGGTATGAATTAGTGCTAATACGTCGTCCATTAATTTTTAGTCATTTAATCGGCTACAGTGCAAAGACATCTTGTAGCTACATTTTTTACTTCATCCAACGGATGTTAACTTCACAAAACAGTGCGAGCTGACTCAGTTGTGGTCATCGCTCGACTTGGGACTAATACACACAGATCAGTTTTCGAAATGAGGTCAGTTTGATTCGACAGGCTTCAAAAGGTACAAAGTAGATGAAAACTGTATTTTCGGAATATAACAATACTTCTCTTGCTCTTCCGGTTGAAAAAAAGTCCTATTTATTTATAAGTTTTCATTTGATATTTTGCATTTTTATTGGAAACGCGCAGATCTGGGACGAAAAGAGGTAGCGAGGCAATTCGCTCCGTTTCAATCGTCTGTCCGGGGAACCGGAGTAAAACATCACGCGCCGACGGTGATAGATTTGTTTCACACAACTTCGACAGGAAATATAGTTCAAAGCTGAAGGTGCTCCGCGCAGGTTGCGTCGAAAGAACCGTTGAAGCCCTGACGGATGAACTTCGCTATTTAACATCGCTTTCCTTCCCATGACCGATATTCAACTTTTTGTTCAACCAATTATACGATATTTTTTGTCAGTTGAGGTGGATCTATAGTAAAACGCTTAAAAACCATGACTCATTACGATGCTTTCGCTACTATCCGACAGGCAACACGATAATGTTCACTCGTGAGACTGTCCGTACAAAAAAGTCGGTGGGAGTCGTTCCAACCGTTTTGAAGTGAGAAAACACTTAAGAGAACTGCAACGTTTGGGGAAACGGACAGGCTCCAAAACGCGAGGATTCGGTGAAATTGTTGATTATTTTTTGTACTGCGAAGCCCTTTTTTCTAGCTCTTGTGGAATCGTGAAGAAAAACGAAACGAAACGTGGGTGATGCCAAATTATGGTCGTTAGCTAACACAAATTGTACGTTCGGGATTTCATCGGTCTGTAACTACTTAAAACTAGTCCTTTTAATAATATCTGGTGCAGCACACCACACACCATTCTCAGCTAGTGAAGGATATAGCCTCTATAATGCCAGCTCTCCTTCCTTGGAGAGCTTCTGCCTTGCGAAGAGAAGTGCGAGTCAAATCAAATCCATATATTCATTGTACTCGAACAGAAGCCAGCAGAGAGCAGGTAAACCGTGCAAGAGGACTGGCCGAACTTCGAGGATTTTTGAGTACATCGACGGTAAATCACTTTGTACCACCTGCCCGTGCACTCTAACGACTCATCGACCCCATTTTGATGACGTCAAAGCGATAAAGTCCATTTTCGGATGCCGTAACGATCTTGTGGAACGCGGGGTCCTCTCAGCGAGGTTCAGGTTCAACCTTCACGGTTTCGAGCCTCTGCCGGCAGACGTTGTGGTGGGGACCTGGTTCACGTCTACCGGGCAGGCAGGCCGCTGCTCTTCGTAGCGTCATAAGAGCTCAAGGTCGGGGCGATCCAATGTCCGCAGACGAATCGCCCAGCCCTCCCCTGCCGTCGGTAGTCCAACCAAAACCGGACTTGACTGGTGACTTACAGGCTCCTTCCCGTTCTGGAGACTGTGTGTGTGCGCGCGCGAGTCATCCTCGGAGCGAAATTCGAGAGCTCGCCCGTCGGTATTACAAACTCCCGGTATCAATTTTATCCCCCGTACCCATATTCTCGTAGAATAGAAAGCTATTGCATTTGTGTCCGAATAATTACCGAAATTCGTTTCACGGCATTTCATAACAAATCCTAAATACTGAATAAAAATTGTAAAAAAAGTTCGTTTCTCAAATCTTCAAGTTTTGCAGTATGACAGTCCTCTTGTCTCACATATTCATACCCATCTTCTAGTATCTCGTGCAAGAACCCTTGAAGAGGCTGTACGCAAGAACGAAAAGCGCTCCCTGTCAAGTCTTTGGCACTGGGCCAAGGCACAGTAGTAGTAGTAGTATTCTCATCAGTGCTACAACACTAAACCCGTAAGTGTTAGTTCATTTTGCAGGTGTGTTTCCTTATTAAATGACTGTTCCTAAACCTTCGAAGAGGGTTATATCAGTCATTTAGTTCATTTTGCAGTGCCCCGTAACGATTCCGAACAATTCCTTCCTTCACACCATCAGAAGGCTGGGTTTTATTTCATGAATTACTACTGCGCAATATACGATTTAATCAAAATATTCAATATTCATTTTCCCTGGTTGTGTTAATTAGAATCTGTTTAGATTTACACAGAAACACACAGACCATTTTCGCAAATAGTGTTTTTTTTTTTACCCAGTAGGCTTTGAAATGTTAAGATCTTAAGAGAACTCTACAAAATGTTTTTTCCCCTACAGTTCGTAAAAAAACGTTATTCAGAGTGGTTAAAGCAGTTAATGAGAAAAATATTTTGGTGCTTTGAGGGCTATAATAACTACAGCTTCGCTAGTGCTCTCCTTTTGGCGTCCCTCGTTGATCTACCTAGGTTTCAAATTTGAGCTGAATTGGGTCAGTCGTTCTCTCTCAACGCGTTCATCGACAAATAATTCACTCAAATGGCGTTTTTTGGATCCAGTAGTAATATTTAAACGTAATGACTGAACAAATTCAAAAGGTAACTTGCCCTCCTACTCAGTGGGGCGATGGAATGTAAAAAGAAACAAACAATGAGATGATGAAGAGAAAACAGTTTAGTAATAAAAAAGGAGCGCTAGATTCATTCAACGATCACCAAGGATGAACGATCAATTGAGCGAATCTTTACGCAAACTACATCTGAGCAGAAGCAAATGAAGTAATTTTCATTAATAAACCCGAGTAATGGCTGAAAAATAAAATATCTCTCCCATACTAGTGCCGTATAAATAATAAAATGCAGATAGGAAATAAAAGAAAATCAAGAGCGTTTGAAGTGTTGAGATCGGAAGAAACTGCCATATTTCATCCAATTACACAACCTCTACTTTCGTTGATTTAAGCAACTAGAAGGAGAACCACTCACCCACGATTAGTTGTCGTAGGAGATCAATTTCAATTCTTCAAATCACAACTAATTTTGAGCAAACTACACATTTTTATTTGCCGATTGAGAAGATCGAATGTTTTCGGAGGTCGCGAAAGAAGTGAATTCGACGGGAGCTCGACGCGAAATGAGCCGAGCTCTGGGCTGGCGAGGGGTCAAAGTGAAGGGGACTGAGGAGAGAAGCGCGACAAGTTGCGACAAGCATCCAGACTTACCGGAGCGATCTCCGCACAACTCCCGCACCCTTGCCTTCCACCCTCCCACCTATACAGGAAGACATTAGAAGCGGAGAATCGCACAACTTTCGTCATATTATTCAGACTCCGCGTCTGCACTGCGTATTATACCCCGACGTCAATAGTAATCGTATTAACCCTTTTCATCGACCTAATTTCAGATACGAGTGCGTCACATGAAATGAATACCCATACAGTTCGTAGTTCATGTAACTGTCAATGTAATTGCGTTCACGTTCGCTGCTGTAGAATTGCTACTGCGGTAATTTAAACGAGTCAAGAAGCCGAGTCTGTTTCCATATTTGACGACTGTTCCTAAACCCTCGACGAGGGTTATATCAGTCATGGAAGTTGCTGTTTCGCTAATATGCAAGAGGCCACCTTTGCGGCATCCGCCGAACTCAGACCTACAGAGTATGGCAGGTATTTGGTCATTAGCCAGTTTCCCGGTAGAGAGCTGTTGCCCGTGTGTTACCACGCGGAGGTGGACCACCTAAGGAACCCCGTACTCTGAGAGGAGTTCTTAATCTGGTTTCCCACCTGATCTAACTATTTACTTGGGTGGTAAGTTTCAAAAGGACAGATCAACGACCACGTTTCTTAGCCATTACCTTTTTTGCGAACTCTGCAAAATGGTTATATACTTGTTTAGTAGCAGTCAATGCCGCTAAGTTCATTTGCCCTCCCAACAACCGTCGCTCACTGTTGTAGAAACTACAGTGGAGCAGCACATGGTTTCTTGTTTCCTCTGCACTGGAGGCACAAGACGTACATACTGGAGAGTCTTTCAGAGAAAAGAAGAGTAGAGCCGCGCATTGAAGTCACCATGTCCCGTGAGGAACTGGCTCGTCCGGTGGTCTGGCTCAACCCATTTTCTTGAAAGACGTTCACGGATGTTGGTGAAGAACTCATACGTATCACGACCCTTTGACGAGGATTCCCATCTCGCTTGCCATTTCTCTAATGCCCATTCGTCGATGGCGGCAAGTTTCTGTTCTGTGGTGAGATCCGCACGGAGTTCAGCCGTTTCACTCTCCATTTGTCAACCATGCACTCAACGGACAGGTCAACTGGTAACTGGCCAGTGATCACCTGGAGTGCTTCTGTTGATGCAGCCTTGTATGCCTTGGTGATCCACAGGAGCGCAGCTCTCTGGGATTGGGCCAATACTCTCTTTTGATTGACTGTTAGTTTGCTACCCCAGACAACGAGGCAGTAGCCAATCACGCATAGATATATGGCCTTATACATGAGGATAGTGTCATGGTAACACACACCCCAACTGGCCTTCGTGATTGTACGCAGTGAGGCAAACCTTGCAATGGTAGTGCCTTTAAGGGACTGGAGGTGTTGGTTGAAACCCTACCTCTCACCTATATTCACCCCTAAATACTTGACGTGCTTTTCAAGAAGGAGCCTGTGGCCGCCAAAGCGTATTGTGGGTGGATTATTAACTTATCCTTTCAAGAGGATTAGCTGGGTTTTTTCTTCAGCCACCTGCATCTTGACATGCTCGCACAATTGGGTGACGGTGCAGAGCACGTGGTGGGTTGTTTCTTCAATTTGGCGGACTGACTCTGCAAAGATCAGCACAGTCAAGTCATCCACATAGGCGTACGGCTCGCAGTCAGTCTCCATGAGTTTCCTGAGAAGACCTTCGAAGAAGGCATTCCAGAGTGCTGGACTGAGCCCTGTGGGCACCCCTTCTCAATCTTTCTCTGGACGGAGACATGCCTGCATTCAATCGTAGCAGTTCTGTCTGTCAGGTAACTTCTAACGAGCACGTACAGGTTGCTACAAACAACAGTGGAGCAGCATGTGGTGCTTTGTTTCCTCCGCAGTGGAGGCGCAAGACGCGCATGATGGAGAGTCTTTGTGGGAAAAGAAGTGGAGCTGCGCATTGAAGTCACCATGTCCAGTGAGTAACTGGCTCGTCTAGTGGTCTGGCTGGTTGGGGAAAAACTCATGCGTATCACGACTCTTTGAAGAGGATTCCCATCTCGCTTGCCATTCATCTAACGCTCATTCGTCGATAGCGGCAAATTTCGCCCTTGGCTCTACGAAATAGGAAGAAAGGTTATGTAATCGCCTAAATAAAGACGTTGGCTTTGTAATACTTACCTTCTCATCCCTCACTTTTGCCATCCCTTTACAGCCACTCAACCATCACTGGTTCAAATATCTGGAGACTACTCATTCTCTAGGTACTTTATTCTGAACTCTATTTCAATTAAAACCAGCCCTCAGATGACAATGCACCAGCAACCTGCACACACACAGACCATTTTCCTAGTGTTGTTCGGACTTTGTTGGGTCTGAAACGTAAAGATCTGAAGAAAACTCAAGATTTTTTTTCAACCGATTACATAACTTTCCTTTCTACTTTGTAGAGCCAAGGAAAGTAAAAAGTGAAATTTCAACTTATTAATAGCGTCTCTCTCAATCACATTCATTAACTAATTCTTGCTTCTCAATAACGATTAACCTTCGGGCACTTAGTGCGAATTCCGATTGCGTCAGTAGTAGCACTATATTCGACGGTAGACGGTGAAATGTGTCGCCCTAGGCCTGTCTGACCTGTTCCGAGTGACTTCATCGTCGCGGCACGAGGGGTGATGACAGAGGTGATTCGGAAATGAATGGGAGAAGTTGATCATCTTCGAAGGAACCGACCCCAAACGCCGTCTGTTGATTTCTCTGCCTGCACCAGACAGACGCCTGACAGGTGCACCCACTTTGATTTCCCCTTTCTGAAAAGCCCTTTAATTCAACTTTCTACGCTCCGCTAATATTTGCCAGGTCGGCGCCGCTTGATGGTTTCGCCTCCTTTGAAATGAGGGCTTCAAGTCGATATTAAGTTTGGAGGAGGACAATGTGAGAAATTACGTTCGCGCTGTTTTCTAGGTTTTTGTTTGCCCTTCGGCTCCTTTTTGCACGTTTTTGAAGGGAGAATGTGATATTTACTCTGCCGCGCTTTGAGCGTCCGTTGACTCAACAAGCATAGTTCACAATGTGCGCCAAACCAGTTCAAATGTTAATAATAGAAGAACGTAATGATTTGAGTGCTTGGTGGAAAAGAAATCTCCCACCACTTCAGGCTGAGTTCAGTGACCTCTTCACTGAACGAAAACTACAGCCCTAGACGAATGGGTTTTCGACAAATGCCAAGTGAGATGGGAATCCTCGTCAAAGGAAGGCGACACGAGGAAGATTTCCACCAAAACGTTTTTCTCAAGAGGAAACCCGTAGTACCAGACCTGAGGGTGCGCCTGTTCCTCAAAGGACATGGTGATTGCAGTGCGCAGTGTCGTTTCTATTCTGTCAAACACCCTCCATTCTACACGTTCAGAGCCTCCAGTCAGGAGGAAACATGCTGCTCCGCAGTAGTTCCTACAACAGTGAGCGATGCTGGTTGGTTGATCAAATTAAACCTTCAGGCGTTGTCTGATACTAGAATTTTATAACAAAGAAGGTTGTAGTTAAAAACTTGATCACAGTTGGCCTTTGACACTTTCCATCCACTTAAACAACTAAATCAAGTAAAGGGCCGGATTTCACTTCGAAATATGGTAGGGGTTGCCCAGGGTCTCACCTCAGCAGGTTCAAGTGTCATACAACAACATACAACGCATCGCAAGATTCCTGCCTGAGGGTTCAGGAACGACCCATATAAAAATAAAACAACCTGCCAAAATGCGCCTTTGAACGGAGAAATACCTCAGCTAAATCACGCGAAGTTCGGTTAATATTTAGTGGAACGTCTGAAATCACGCAGTCGGCCGAACTTCGGTCGTAGATAAAGTTTCCGATTTGTTAAGTGGGATCTGGCCGTTAATCTAAAGCAGCGCGACTAAGTGTTGACAGAACGTGTCGATGATCGCAGTCAATTATAATTTTGTTGAGACAGGAGTAGTGTGGGATTCAACTTATCGCCCACGCGCTTTTATCCTGTCTTCTCCACGCTCGCTTCACCTCACTCACCCCTCGAACTCGCGCTTCGCCCAAACATATGACGTCATCGAATCCATTTAGGGGGAAAAACTTGAAAAGCGGATTTTAAACGAATGTATACAGTAGTTCCGTGGATCCAGTGTAACGTGGACATCACTGTTCAATGCGCAACCAACGCGAAAATGAAACAATTGAGCATTACACGAGCTGCGGGTTGCGATGTTTTTTCAACTAGGTTCGGCGATAAAACAAATGTAACGTTGCCCTATAGCTGGATAAAACATTAGTTATACAGCGAAATAAAACTGAAGGCATAGGCTTAGTCACGGATTTAAAGTTGCAGAGATAAATCGCTACAAGGAAAGAATATATATACTCATTCTTCCTCATTTTGAAATTTTCTTCCGTTACTTTTTTATTGGAATGAAAAAATGTTTAAAAAACTGAAGAAATTGTAGTAGAAAATAACAATATCTAAGTCATAAGTTAAAGAAGAAAGTACAGAACACTAAACGCTGAAAGAAGAGATTGAAAAAAAAAACGAGAGAGAGAGGGAGAGAGCGAGGGAGAGAGGGGGAGAGGGAGAGAGAGAGAGGGAGAGAGAGAGAGAGAGAGAGAGAGAGAGAGAGAGAGAGAGAGAGAGAGAGAGAGAGAGAGAGAGAATGAATGAATGATGGCGTTTATTTACAAAAACAGAATGAGATTAGGACCATGAGGTCCTCTCTTACATCTATCCTGTAATTATTAGTAGAAACTTAGTAGTAAAACAAAACAACTATTAACCACTGTAAGTTATCTTTTAAAACAAAAACGTATACAAAAAAAAAAGAACAGAAGTGTAGCTAAAAAAAAAACAAAAACAAATCAACAGTCAAATGCAGTCACATTTCTTGTAATATAAGGGAAAATGAAAAAAATGAAAAAAATGGAAGTGGATCAAGTTGGGTCTTCGTACGTCTTGAGGAGATCTTTTTTATAACGGTTTCGGAAACTTTTGGCAGAAATTGTGAGATCATATCTGTCGGCGTTGTCATTGTAAAACTTGATGGATTGCATTAGGAAGGATTTGCTGGCTAAATTAGTTCTGTGGGACGGAATTTGTAGAGTGGATGAGGCATGGCGAGTATTAACATCATGAATGCTGCTTTGAAAAATGTATTGCTCGAATAAATACTCCGGTTTCTTGAATTTTAGAATTTTAAATAGCATCGTAGCCACTGCGAGCTTCTTTCTCTCCTTGATTTTAAGCCAGCCAAGCTTCGAAAAGTACGGAGTTGTGTGGGTATCAGGCCGAAGGCGGAACACAAATCTCACGATCGAATTGAGGGCTCTTTGCAGCGTCGTGATCTGCTCCGCACTAAGATCGCAGTAGGCGAGGGAGGCGTAATCGAAGAGTGGCAGCAGAAGTGCTTGGGCTAATCGTGCTCTAACGTATTGTGGAAAGTCTATGGCGAGTCTCCGCAGTTGGTACAGACTCTTGTACGCTTTTCCACAAACGTCTGCGACATGCATGTTCCAGTCAAGCGTGCTGGTCATTAGTACGCCAAGATTCTTGAACGAATCGACTACTTCCAGTATTTCCTTGCCAATCCTAACTGATGGAGTGTACGCATGAAGGATCTGAGATCTTAGTCTGGAATTGCCCAACAGCATGGCCTTACTTTTCTTTGCATTTGGGGACATACCATGCTCGGAACACCATGTATGGAGCCTGATAAGGTCTTCGTTGATCATATCGACTGCTTTCCCTACCTCTTCCACCCCACACGTCAGATATAGTTGTATGTCATCCGCATACATTCCGTAGGAGCAATGCTGCAGCACATCTGGCAGCGTATCGATAAACACTGAAAACATCAGCCCAGACAGCACAGACCCTTGTGGGCTCCCTATGTCGACGCTCTTCCACGACGACAATGAACCATCAGGAGCTTTCGTACAATGTGACCTACCCGCCAGGTAGGAGAGAGAGAGAGAGAGAGAGAGAGAGAGAGAGAGAGAGAGAGAGAGAGAGAGAGAGAGAGAGAGAGAGAGAGAGAGAGAGAGAGAGAGAGAGAGAGAGAGAGAGAGAGAGAGAGAGAGAGAGAGAGAGAGAGAGAGAGAGAGAGAGAGAGAGAGAGAGAGAGAGAGAGAGAGAGAGAGAGAGAGAGAGAGAGAGAGAGAGAGAGAGAGAGAGAGAGAGAGAGAGAGAGAGAGAGAGAGAGAGAGAGAGAGAGAGCCGGTAAACGGTCTACACAGTAACCCTTTAAAGATAGCAGTGTCGAGGTGCGATAGCTGCCCAACCAGGCATGCAAGGAGCCGAAAACGCTGAAGGGATAAAGGACACCGAGGATTGTACCGCGGGGAACTTTCTCGAACGCCTTTTGTGAATGAAGTTCACAATAAACGAACATGCAGTATTACACCATGGTAGGATTACAGGGTTGATCTTGAACTTAACTTCAATTATAATTGAATTAATACCTAATTAAGTATTTTTGAGGTTCCTACTTTTTTTGTGATTTGTTGTTATTGTTCAGGATTTATGTTATTAGGTGTGATTTAGTCTAGGTTTACCATAGCTATGTGAGGTTCTGAGAGTTTGGAATTTGTCGTTTTACCTACTATTTTGCTTGACTGAGGGTGGCAGTCAATAAATACAAAAAATTGAAATGATAAATAAAGTTTTCATTCATTCACACAGTCGTTTGAGTCCGCCCTTACACTCACAGTGGCTCGCAGTCCCTCCGTCACAGATTCTATTATCAGAAGAGTAAGAGTAAGAGTTTGATTTTGACTGAATTGAGCAGATCGAACCTGAAGACTGACACATTTCCCTGTGACGTACGAGCACTGCCATTGAGTCCAAGTGCAGAGACAGGCGTTCCATGTGATAACGAACTCTCATCCTCTTCACTTACGCTCAAATAGCTCTGCTCCAACGCAAATACTATTATACTATCCTTCTTTCTCTTTCATTTTAGTTTGCTCCACACGCCGAATAGAAACCCATCGATTCGTCGTGAACGCCATAATATTTATTTACAGTCACACGCCATTGCTAATCATGACGTCAATTCCAAACTCCTACCCAACAGCCTCGCCATACGTCTCATCCGTGGCCGAGTCAGTCCCGTCAAACGCACGTTCGAAGCCGATGAATCATCGACCGCAACCGGCTGTGCACACATTAACGGTAATTGCCGTTCAAAGCGAATTATCGACAATCGGAAAAAAGGGGACAGGCGCCCCCACAGTATCGCCAGTAACAAGGCCCTCATCCGCAAGACACGACTTCGATTGACCTGTTCGGGGGTTTTTTTAATATCTCAAATATGCGGGCATATGGGCGTCATTTCTAGTGGAGGTCCCTCCTCGTGTTCTAGCGAGTCTTTCTTCCGCGTGCGCTTCTAGCTCTATATACTCGGGGTTAAACTGCCACCCTGAATGTGGAACATGAAAGTGAACCAACTAGCTCCCGAATATTAGTAGCCAGTATTGGAAAACGTGAAGAGCTGTTTCCATTGAACCGCCGCTGACCTTGAACCAGTACGCTAACGTAAGAGGAGGAAATTCAGCGCTGTTCGGTTGGCAATAGATGTTTGACTGGTTTCAATTCATGATGAGGCCGCATTGTTTCGTCATTGTCCTAATTCTGAGAGTTTGGTGCTCGGAAGAACGATTTAAGTTACTTCATAATAAATCCCAGCTTATTACGGGGCTTGTTTATAATTCAAAATATGGTCATGTTTCCTAAAACATTATTAACGTACGTCAACTCGAAGGAGGACAAAGAGCACTCGGGCGTCGGCGGTTAAGTTGGAAACTACGAATAACCTCGTCACATCAAGATAAAATAACAAAAATTCCTCGCGCCCGCGATAATATTCAACGTTGTAACTAATTTATACCTTTTGAATTGAATTTGGGGCTCTTATCGCCAAATATACTAAGCTTTGAGAAAGAGGGCCAATTAGAGAAGGCAAGGCTTTAACCAAATGCCACTCAAAACACTCACCAGTTGAACTTTCGGTTTGAGTTCTGTTGACGGCTTCTTGACAGAAAGTTCAACAAATCCGTGCATATTTTAAAGCGTTCCCCGTCGCTAATTTTACTTCAGATTAATGCTGTTTACGATTTAGGTCAATTGCAGAGAAATTGTGTAAAGTCGTTGTCATAAGAGATCATTTCTTTTAGTTTTTATCTGATAATGTTCTTTACTTGCAAATTGAGTTGAAATATTACTCTTCAACTCACAGTTCGTTTACTTTGCCTCAGCCCTACAAAAAAGGAAAGTAACGTAACTGAAAATTGTAGTTCAAATCTTTGCGTTTTCAGTCCAAAAAACGCCAATGATCAAACGCCAAATTTGTTTTTCAAACCATTTCGATAAAAAATTGAGTGCGGACACTTCCAGAACCTTGAGAAATTAACGAGGGTAGTACAATAAATTATCAAACCTTTTCGACAGAGTGTGAAATTGTGTTGTGTTCTTCGCTATAAATCCAATAAACGCTCATGACATAAGAGCATGATAAAATCAGGGTAGTCCAATAGGAACTAGTTAAATAATAGGCATTCGACGGTTTTGAACGAGAGAACCTCTGGATTTCAAACCAACGTCACGCAATGCTCTTCAGACTGAGGAAAGTTGCCGAAAACAGCCGTGACAATGATGAATTAACTCAGAGGACACTCACAGTAAAAAAACTCCTTTG
The DNA here is from genome assembly GCA_020466155.1 of Pachypeltis micranthus. Lineage (NCBI taxonomy): Eukaryota > Metazoa > Arthropoda > Insecta > Hemiptera > Miridae > Pachypeltis > Pachypeltis micranthus. The sequence continues at coordinate 18,571,074 of CM035769.1, forward strand.
TCAGTTCAACACTTGTCATGTAGTTGAATACTGTACAAAAAACTCATTGCGGAAAGAGGTGATTTAATGCATAGGTGCACGGAACAGTGTGACGGGCAGAATACGAACTGAGAGAGAAAAGGGTGAAAGTCTGAATATGCTCGCCATGCTCCTCACTACAACACTATAATGGAAAATGGCTGTTCCTTAACGCTTGTAAGAGAGTTATGTCAGTCGAAAACTATGGAGGTTGCGGTTTCGTAGGACCCGCCATTGGGCACTGCTCATCGTCCACCAAACCCAGACCTGTGGAGGAGGAGGAGGAGGATCTGTAGAGGTTTTCATCTAGCCAGTCCCTCGGTGGACCACTGTTTCCAGTGTGAGAGAAGTTCTTAATATGGTTTCCTACCTAATCTACGTACTTGTGTGGCAGTGCAACTGTGGCCACGTTTGTCATAAATTTCTTCAATAAATGGGTGAAACGGCTACATGCTTGTTAGGTAGCAGTCAAGCTGGGAGTCTTTACATGTTCATCCAACAGCAGTCGTTCACTGTTGTAGGAACAGCAGTGGAGCAGCATGGGGCATATCCCACAAGACACTGGCCTGGGTCTACTCACATTCTCTCGAACTTTCAGGGAACTCATGCGTGGCAAGTCCCTTTGACGAAGATTCTCATCTAGCACGCCCCACTGCAACCTGGCAAATTGGAACGCCTGGCTTAGGAAACCAGGAATAGATATCCAACCACATTGCACCCTACTTAGCATACAAGAGGCCCTTCAGCCGACACAAATGTACAGAAAGGAGTGACTATGTAAAGGCACATCCCCTTTAATCATTTATCGCGTGCCGCGTGAGGTGATACTTTATAACAGGGTTGGTGACTTACGTTTATACCTTTTGAGCCTGCTCGTGACATCTACTGCCCTCTTGGAACGCCAAACCTCCTCCCGTGCTGAGCTCGTTCTCTCTCCACCGGTGAAAGCATAACAGACTTTGATCAACCAAACACAACGTTTTCTAGCGACCATCACCCACATTTTGTTCTTTGCCAGAATTTCTGTAATTAACATCGAGACAAGATGCACCAAACGAGGGGTTTTGGGCGTGACTTATAGTCCACTAAATGGCTTCAACGATTTAGAATGTATGAGGTACTTTCAGCGGACTAGACCAACATTTGGTTCTCCTAAGCGTCGAACTATGAAAAATAGCAGCAGACAGTTTTCTCTCCTTGCACAAGTTTAATTGTGCGGGTCAGCGCCGATTTCCTCGCGAGGTTAATTTTCCTATCAAACGGCCATTTCGGAGAATCCCAACGGCACGACTAGGAGGTTGAAATAACATAGTCAACCATTCTCCAGAATCGGATCCTCATTGAAAATGATCAAATACTCGCCGTTGGGAGAAATATTTATACTTCGTCATTAAACAGAGTCGCCCCCCCTCCCCACAGCACTCGTTTTTCTGCGGCAGACACGAGAAAAAGCCGGGGCAATCGGTCGAACAGGACTGCCAAACCGTGCAACTCCAAAGTGTTTCAAGCATTTCATTAAAAGCAGGAACTAGTCGCCGCTGGAAAATGCGACGCTCCAAGTTGATTACTCAATAATTCAGTCACAAGTGCTCCTATCGGCTCGTTAAAATGAAAACAAGCGGAGTTTGAAGTTTTTCATTGGGGAACGTATTTTTTCAGGTGGAATTGGTTCATTAAAACGCTCTGAATTAATTCTATGGAACGGCTCGTGAGATTAGATTAGATTTCGTTGATAACATGGAGCTGTCGAATTGGAACGATCTGTTTGTAATAAAATAATTTTCTTCGGCGACAACATCATTTCGATATACTAAATAATGACAACGCGTTTTATCGTGTGTGTGTGTGTGTGTGTGTGTTCAGGGAAATCCAACTGCACGCCTCCATTGGACCTATGGTCGTGCTGTTTCAATACAAATCGCCCCTCTCACAGGACCTTGGAAGGCTTGTTTCCTGCTTTGATGCAACTGGGAAAACCCAAACCACAGCCACATGAGCCATTTCACATCCTCCCACTTGCCCCACCAGCTCCACAGGAATTGGTGTCCCCAATACATCCCCACCATTCTCGAACAAAACGCAAGACGACACTTGCAGCCAGCCCCTCACGAATACACAGTACATGCTTTACCGAATCACGCTCTTTCTCGCAGGATGTGCAACTCTGTACCCCTGACATATCAATCTTGGCCAGGTGATACCTAAGTGGACAGTCAACTGGGAACAGGCCACATGCCATTCTTATACTTTCTCTCTCCAAACTGAGAGATTTCAACAAACTGATTTCTCTTGTTTACTCCCTAGAGAATTTGGTAAATAGCTTTGACTGCATTTGGCCTGGCACATCACGCCAATAGTGCACTTCTCCAACTTCAGTATGCAAGTGGCTCTTGGTGGTCCCTACGAAGAGCTCAGGTTCCACCGGGAGAAGTCCAGTCCAGTTTGTCGGCCTCCACATTCGCTTCTATTCCTGTATGACCTGGCACTCAACAAAGCGCCAATGTGTTCTCCCTCGCCAAGGTCTTCAGGCCAGTCAGGCATTCCCAAACTAGCCAGGGCCTTGAGGTCTGACATAATGCATATTCTTTTCTGGTTCAGCCCTCTGCGCCGGATGTGCTGCACTGCGAAGAGCTCTGCCTGGAAAACTGTTGTCAGTGGACCCAGTCGCCTATGAGCTCCTGCCCTTCCCCTCTGAATCTTATATGAATTCGTTCTCTGAAGAGACGCTCGATGTTAAACTTTATCAGTACCGAACTTTTAAAAATTTAGGGATCGCTGTAATTAATTCAAACCCTCTGCTGCCCAGCGACTAAAATTTTGGAATACGCTGTAGATTTCTCAGTTACGAGAGAAATTGGCACAAATGTAAATATAGTTACTAAAGTTAACGTACCTGTTAGGTGAGTCCGTCTCCTCTGGCTTGTGAGTTACTGTGGGCAAGCGCTTTCGATGTAAAGACATCATCGTCTGGCCGTTTAGTCAGTACTGGAGTCAGTCAGTTGGTCGTGGTCTTTATATACAAAGAGAAAGGTGAAGGGAGTGATGGAGCGTTGGGGAAGGGGCGGGGAGAGGTCTTGTTGGTCAGTCTTGTTAGTAGTACCTTAGCCGGACTGGCTGTGTTAGGTATTAAAGAAATTGGGTTGTGTCCGCCAGTAGGCAAATACTAAAGTTAACGTACCTGTTAGGTGAGTCCGTCTCCTCTGGCTTGTGAGTTACTGTGGGCAAGCGCTTTCGATGTAAAGACATCATCGTCTGGCCGTTTAGTCAGTTCTCTTTGTATATAAAGACCACGACCAACTGACTGACTCCAGTACTGATTAACGGCCAGACGATGATGTCTTTACATCGAAAGCGCTTGCCCACAGTAACTCACAAGCCAGAGGAGACGGACTCACCTAACAGGTACGTTAACTTTAGTATTTGCCTACTGGCGGACACAACCCAATTTCTTTAATACCTAACACAGCCAGTCCGGCTAAGGTACTACTAACAAGACTGACCAACAAGACCTCTCCCCGCCCCTTCCCCAACGCTCCATCACTCCCTTCACCTTTCTCTTTGTATATAAAGACCACGACCAACTGACTGACTCCAGTACTGACTAAACGGCCAGACGATGATGTCTTTACATCGAAAGCGCTTGCCCACAGTAACTCACAAGCCAGAGGAGACGGACTCACCTAACAGGTACGTTAACTTTAGTATTTGCTTACTGGCGGACACAACCCAATTTCTTTAATACGTAAATATAGTTATTATAGTAATCAAAACACCAATTTTCGATAGAATGTTTCGTGTTGACAGCACCAAATGACCCGGCGGTGCTGTTTAATTTTCATGTGAGGGTTGTTCGTAAGGAAAGTCTTGTAACAGTCTCTTGACTCGTCTCTGGACTGACATAAGTTTTGTTTCTAATCAGAAATAGTTCGAATATTCGTTTAAATAACTCGAACTTGGTAACGATTGTAGACGGCGACTTTTTCTCTGAGGGAGAATTTCGAACTGTTCGATTACGAGTCGAGTCCGCGCATTTTGGCCTCTTTCTCGACGCGAATTTCCCAACTATAAACAGTTTTTCCTCTAAACGCGGACTTTCTGGGGCCGAGCCGGAGCTAAACGGCGAAAACTTCCACGTCAATAACTACGTTAGAGCAGCAGTTAAACAGTATTCCAGTCGGAGGTAATATAATCGCTGAGTTTGCTCGACTTTCCGGGCGGCTACTGACGCGTAATTAGTTTTAGTTTGCTTCTACTGAAAGTGGGAAAGAGAGGCAGTGGAAGATGACGAAAGCGCGAAGCAGAGAAAGTGATTACGAGGCAGAGAGGGAATACTTGCGACGTTGCCTGTTCTCTCTGGATCCCAGCAAGGCCCATTGACAATTACTGTCTGTTAGCCGACGCTCTCCGAGGAAAAAGGATGAATTTCTACGTGTACACAGAATGGGTCGTAATCGTACAGAAATACCCTACACCCCAAGCGGCATTTAGATAACCATATCATTTTACTCGACAAGTTAAACGATGAAGTTGGTACAACTTATAATTGAAATTTCGTGAGCAGCTTCATTTCGACTCAAGTAACGTTTTACTATCCAACATTACGAATGAAACCAAACAGTTTCGAAAAGAGACTGCAGAGATGACTTGAGGCGTGAACGAAACTTCATACTAACAAAACACCGCAGTGCGGCGAAATATTGGCACTGCTGCCACTCCTTTTGAAGCAACTGCAGAACGTCCTAAACATATCTGGCGCGACCCATCACACACAACTTTCAGCCCATCGTTCATCCAGCGATTATTAGCGCTTCACCAACCTGCGTTTATACGAACATGGTGGAAATTGACTCCTGGTTCTTCATTGAAGGTGGTGGTGATTCGGGAATTTATTCAGTTGTCCTCATTCATGTCACAACCTTTGTCGAGTGACTCGTGCCTATGGAGTATAGGGCAAGTAATGTGGGAGTAGTGTAACTAGCTAGCTACCAACAAAACTTTCTTCAGGAACCTAGTGTCTAAGATGCTTCGTTAGTTTTATTAAATTTAAACACCGGTTGCATTGGAATTCACACTGAGATAGGAATGGGAGGAAGTGAGAGTTCAGAATCACACGTAACAATTGTGATGTGAAGCTTTGTCCCCTGGTAGTTCCCGCACTCAAAGATTTTCAGTAAAGTGAGGACATTATGGCTTGAGAGGGTAGACTTTAGAATTTCAAAGAATTGGGCCTCTAATTGAGGCTGAAGAATTTAGTGGCGTGGAAAAAATCATTGTGTATGGCGTATTGACTGCCTAGAACAAGACCCAGATTTTTTCACGGGTAGACTTGATAGGGATTTTTCAAAAACATTTTTCCTCCTCTATACTGGAGGCAAATCAGAAAAACCCCTCAGTGCAGTTCGGCATATTGTGTGGAGTACATGAGCTGCCTCATGTCCTGTCAGTTCCAACCCCAGTTCCTAAGGAGATGGTGTTCCCTCACCATTCTTGCACGAATTGCAAGACAGCCTAGATGTCCATCCTTGCAATCTAATGCGGTCGCAGCTGATGCACCCCGAGCACAGAAGTGAACCGCAGCCAGCCCCTCATATGCTGCATTGACTCTACCTCTGCCCTCTGCCTCGCAGAATCTGCAACTCTGTGCCTTTGACACACCTACTTGGTACAGGCCAAATACCATCCGGTTACTTCGTCTCTCCAGACTGAGGACCTCTCTTGTTCACTCCCCGAACCTTGGCCCGGCACATTCTGCCCCGCCTTTCTCCTCCAACTTGCCACCTAACTTAGTCAAGAGGCGTCTGGTCCCACTGGGAAAAGTACAAATCAGCCCCTCTCCAGTTTTCGGCCTCCTCATTCCCCTCTATTTCTCTATTATATTAGAAAGAATTTATTCCAACCCCTCTCACTCAACTGTTGTATTGATAGTTCACGATTTTTTGGTTGCGTTTATGTTCATAATTCTGTAGTTATAAGAAAACCGCTCGTTCATCCTTTTAGCTGCTGTAGACCACTGTCGAAGTTCTGGGCCCCGCGCCAGTCGCCCAGCTGCGTTCCCAATCCCAACTATTGGTAAAATGCGTTGCAGATATCCTGCGTTCACAGAAACGCCCCTCCTTGCACGACTTTTCTGGTCTCATAACCTTTCACTCTACTCACCTACTCAGCAAGCATGAGAACCTCACTCTTCACAAGGGACAAGAAGTCTGAAGCTTTCAGGAGCTGCTGACCCACATCTACAATGGAAGAGCTTGGAAGCGCCCAGCCAGGTTTAAACCTCCACAAGCTGCCTTTACTTGGGCTTCTGGCTCGAGGTTTTAACGGCTGCTGCAGTAGAGGGAAATCGCCCTGTCAGATGTTTGTTGACATGGCATACTCCCTCCCCCCACTGTCTGCGATAAGGCGCATCTCTTCAGAGGCATACCTGTACACAATCCCATCAACATTAATATGTAATTCCTTTCGACAGGATGCTTCCGCCCTTTAGGCCTTTAGAGTTCTGAACGCCCGCCAACAATACTGGCTCTGGCAGTCGTCTATCGTAGGTAAGAGAAAGAAGATGAGGAGAATGGGTGAAGGGGAAGGAGGCTCACGTCCCTGTCCTCTGCGACCCTGTGAGAGTCTTCGAAAACCCCATGAGGCTGATCGCAGTTTTAGCTCATGCGCGGGGGGAAGGGCATTAAAGAGGACGGAGAACCCATTGGAAAGCCTCCCCCCCCCCCACACATGCTTGCCAGAGTACTAGTTGGCCACCCTAAAGGGAAACCAGGGCCTTTACGTACAGGGGTTCTGACTTAAATAGGACTCCTGTACTCGTCACGGGTGTTACCATCGACCACCACGAGGAGCTTGGTGGTGACTAGGGCCGCCTGGTCAAATAAAGCCACGGCTGCACCCCTTTAGTTCAACATACACACGCCCACACAAATACATCCCATATTCCCTAATTGTGTTTTTCGGACTCAGTAGGGTCTAAAACGGCTTTAGCCCTATTAATTAACTTTCTTTTCTACTTCGTAGCGCCAAGGAAAATGAAAACATCACATCGGTCGTCAAATGAGCCACATACACGATGGCAGCTTAACATTCTTGATATAACGATGAACTACCCCAGTGAAGTTTGAAATTCAAGGCTAAGTTTTTTCGACGGCGTTACCCTCATGATTCCAAATCGGTATACACGAACATACGCGCGGGCAACTAAATGAATTTTGGACGCGTTGTGGTCAGGATGAAGGTCGTGGGAGCAACATGATACATTCCGGAACATTAAACACTGCTTGTTTCTGTAGACCGAGTTCCGTAGTAGTTGTAGAACCCGTGGTGAGAGTCGTGTGATGCTCGGCACTAGATACTTTCGTTATGTTCCTGTCGGTGTCACGAGGTTCCTCGCGAAAGATGAACCCTCACCTCTCCACCCAATAGCTACCTCTCCATGAAGTTGATAGCCTATCAGGAGTAGCTATTAGTCTCTCGATCGATCCGAAGGTTGGTCGAGGACCCCATTAGCTGCCCGGGATTTGATTCAGCGTTCTCAAGTAGTGTCTTGTATCTCCTTGAACGGCTGTCCTCACCGACTGATTCCACAAGGCTGCAAAAAACTTTGAACCGTTTCGCGATTCAATTATTCGCTCATTTGAACCGTTTTTACGTTTGAAACCTTCCAGTTTTTACTGGTCGGCCATTTTCTTTTCCTTTCACGATTCGTGCGGCCGAAAATGTTGTTTTCAGACTCGTTGGCGGGGAAATGGAGTGGTGTGGAATGGGGAGGGGGGGTCTCTGGAGGGATAAGTGATGGTGTCGAGGTCACGAAGTAATCCGATATTAATTTGCCCTCCGGTCGTGGACGATTTTTCAAGAGTCCAGCACGTTGTCGAGGGCTTTTGCCCTTCTTCTCTTCGACCCGTTGAGTAAAGTAAAGAACATCAATCAAAACGTTTCCTCCCGCGCCGTCGATCGATCCCAGCAATAACCCCAATTCTAACGAGCACGCACCTTTTTTTGACAATTTCTTACAACCCAAGTTTTATTTAGGTGCACGACAGTTTGAGCCCAAGCTACATTGCGTTCCTAAGCGTGACTGGTAGATGCTCGTAACAAAGGTGGCACAAACTCGTTTCCTTCGTTAATTCTAGCCCCGACCATCAACACAAAATAAATTATTAGACGGTTTACCACTCTCTTGAACATCTTGACGTCTCACACCTCCGAGACCCATCCGATCCGATTCAGCATCGAAAAATACCAGTAAACGACATGATATGACTACACCGGAACAACGATGCTGTATTGTCCCGCGAGTTCTTTTAATTAGTAAACTTTGGCACGCTGCAATTACTGTTATTTCACTGTTTTATATCTAGACGAAGACGTACACTTGTAAGACCATTCCATTCGATCAAGAATCCAACAATACCTTGAAAACGGTACCAAACACGGCGTGTTTGCGATGAAACTACCAAAAACGACGGCGGACGGACATTGCAGATTTGGAATCTCGATGCTTTGACCGAAAACAGCTGTATTATTCAGAATGAATAATACACCAATACCTTTAACGCCAGAGTCATATCAATAACAGCTACAGTTATCTGTCAATGACAAGGCAGAGTGCAGTTTGATCTCTGATTATTTTTGGAAAAATGCTAATTGGAAAGATTTGCGTGCCGCAAGTCAGGTAGCTGGTATTCGTTAATCAGCTGAGGTAAAGGAACTCCTCGTCTCTTGTGTTTTCCCCCCACTGACTTCCTAAACGAAGGACCAAAACATGCGGAAATACTGGCATGGGAATATTCATCCGAACACTGGAATGGGAGGGAGGAATTGTACCCATTAGGTACTTACACAACAGTCTTCGTGAGTGAATTATTGGCAATAAAAAGTCCTAAACAAATTCACGAACAACCAATCAGCAATAAATACGCCCATACAATAGTACGGAGTCTAATAGTAAAGGATGTTAAAAACAGAGCTAAATTACACTAGGAGATAACGCCGTATCGAAACGGACTGAACAAGCTGGGAAGATGGATCGGTTGGGCAAATCGACGGGTCAGAACCATACGATCACTACGATGACTGCTCAGGAGAACGTCACCAGAAACTTGACAGAGCCAGCGACGACATCGCCTCCAAGATCACTGGGAGGGACCACAGGGCATAACCGAAAAAACACGGATTGGTCCCTAAACCTGAACAAGACTCAATTACGACGGCTGATATGTCTGCTAACCGGTTACTACGCCGTTAGGAAAACATCGTTCCAGAGGGGAGACAAAAACAGTTGAGCACTTCTCACGTGAATGCCCAATACGGTTGGAACTAGATTAGAAAGACTGGGGACCGAACAGTGTACCGTAATGGTGGGTAATCCTCAAACATGTTAAGAAGGAACTTCTAGGAGCCGAAGGAATCCCTAAAACCTTGGGATCATGGGAAATGGGCCCGCCGTTGCCACCAGCTTGGTCATTGTTTTCTCCGCATTGGCTGATGCCCTGCAGTCTTCTTCTTCCTGTCTTGAATAACACTCTTCTGGATAAATACCTGGCTGAAACGTTTCCGTCATTGTACAGGGTACGTCGGTCTGTCTCCACTCTGATTCTCTGACGTGATCACTCAGACAGCGCTAACTCTCGTCTATGCTCATATCAGTGCTGTTTAATCTCAGTTTGCTTGTTACTTTGTTTAGAACCCTTCCGCTACAGAATCTCTCAGTGAACGTTCATTAACAAGTGTAAATAAACGAGCTCCCTCTCCCTCCATCTTATCTCATTTCCCCCTTATTGCAACCAACACAGTATTTTGGCCTTGCCGTAGACGAGAGTTGCCCACGCATGACCCCATAGAGGTATGACCCTGGGGAATCCTGTACCATACTTTGGAGCGTAATCTGGTGTTACATAATCAATAGACAGTAACTTCAAAACGGTAAAAACACGAACCTTCTTAAACAAATTATATCCACAGTCTCGTAAACATTATGCAGTGACTATGTAGTAAAGGTCGAGTAGCAGCAGCTCGACGAATTTCGGAATTTTAAGCGCTACCTGTTACAACGTAGTCATATTCTCGAGAGTAAAACAAATTGGCAACTAGCAAATAAATAAATTAGTACTTGACAATTAAATTGTATTAGCACCTACAATGTACGTGGCGCTGAGGGAAGCTGTGTGATGCGCCTAAAAAACACTATTTGGAAAAAAGGTCTGTGAGCGCGATTGAGAGGAAATGGTTGAATCAAATCAGCTTAAACAGGTCACTACATGAAGCCAAAATAAGGGTATGCGCAAAATCCGCCCAAAACTAAATATACTTATCATAGTGATCCAAACGCTAATTTTTTTTCCTCAAAAATAGCTATAACGATTCTGATTAAATTTCTTGCACAGACAGCTCCAAATGACAAAACAATACAGCAAAATTCTCATCAGTGGGAAAATTACGAAAGCGGCACAATAAATTACTAAACATTTCAGCGAAAACCGATTTTAGCGCAGTTTTTTCCGTATAAAGTGCGCTAAAGTGTTTACTCGAATATTAAAAAAAAAATGCAGGTGGTTCTCCAACGAAGTACATATACGATGAATCTTTCATAATGCTCATATGATATGCAGGGGTTACTTTAAAATTCCGGAATTTCAACCACCACCATCTCTAATCGTTTTTCCCCGATGAACTGCTCTAAAAAATGTGTCGACATCTTCATCAATCCTTCGTTTGCCAATTGCTCAATAATGTTCAGGGTATGAGTACGAGCAGCGCAATAAACACCTACGACATTTTGGCATCGCGTTGTTGAATTTGAAGAGTGCGGGGATAAAAATACAAGTTGAAATTTCAACATAAGGCGCGATAGCAATTTTTTTGGACAATTTTGGCAACCCGATTAATAACTAGGCGCTGCCATTATCCCCAGGTAATACCAGGTTTTATTTTAAAATTTGGGTACAGTCCACTTGTTACAAAACCCAACAGAACAAGAGCGTTTTTGGCATTAGTTGAGAGAAACAGCTGTGTTGGGGAGTAAACTACAACGATGGCGCCTGTCACATTTGAAGGCGAACAGTCGACGATAAATTAGGTGTTTTTTTTTCACTCGACTCCTCTTCGGCGACATTTGTAGGCCATAACGCAGTGTGTTGTTTGATAAACCAGGCACAAACATCAATGGAATTGAGGTCTTAAACTCGCAGTTGAAAGAATTGGCAGATTTCGAATAAAATTTGACGTTGACGGCCGTGAGGCAGGCGATTTAGTTACAAGTTTTTCGTCGCTGGGTTGACGAAAGCCTTAAGGCTGTTTTTTTTTTCTGGAATTCAAACCACTGCCGTTTAATTCATTAGTTTTTACTCGGTAATTTCAAAAACAATCAACACGGAGATACAAACAGTTTCGACAGTCTCATACATCACATCTATACGCGTGATTCGATAAACGTTGTAGCAAATTCCATCATTTCAAGGGCTACCAGTTTCTAAGTACATACAACGTTCAGCTACGTTCTACCAAGTGCCGATAAACTGAAAGGAAAACAGATTCGATTTGTTGCTGAATGGATATAGGCTTGAGGAAAGACGTGTGATGCGTCGCACCATATATTTCACCTATCATTCGAGCTCTAAAAAATGTACCTTCAAGAGTCTTGAATTCTTTCTAAAGGCGTCTCTTTTGCTCAAAATGTAATAACAGTTTCCAACGGCAGTACAATTTTGTGGGTTCCAGTTTTCAATACTCTTCCAACAAGTCTCAGGCTTCTATGGTTCAGGGTAATCGGAAGTCGCTAATTACCACACTCCTCATATCAATTAATTTTAAACTCCACTAGCTTCATAATACCTGTGTAGTGATCATAATAACTTCGCTTATTATTATGTTATCTTTTCTTGAATAGGTAGGCGAGTAGCAGAGGTTATTTAGCAACGTATTTACCGACTTCAACCTGCAGAGTCATTTTCCCAGTCTTTCATCACATTACATTTGATTACTTTGCTCTTAAGATGGAATTAAAAATAAATAAATTCAATAACAACCGAAACACACCTCCTCCTGCTGGTACAGTCTCATTAAAACCTATATGCTAGTTATTCAACAAAGGCTGAGACTGAAGTAGGGGAGATTCAATAAATTCAGAACGTAGGGCAGTTCCCGTTTCATAATAAAACGTTATGTTGTACCAGGGCGTATTAAGTGGAATTAGTTGCAAGACCTTTAGAACACGCTCAAGTTACGTGAAGCTGCGTCGCTGTTCAACTGCAATTTTTTTTTTTCAAGAGAGCTGCACACGCAGTTAAACGAATTTAAGGGTTGCACCTACTTGCGTAAGATGCCTGGCGGTGCAGACTGGAAAGGTTGGCGCGCCGTTGATGCCTGTTAAATGTCAAAGGATCGGCAACTTTAATAAGAACCTCGGCGAGAACTAGAGGTTTTAGCCCTGTGTCAAATGCCCGTAGGCGTCGAGTCATTTCCCTCAGACCAGTCTTTACCAGACCCCCGTCATCAGTCACAGCCGACGAGCAACTCCGCTACGCGTCGGTTGAACTGTGGAAAAGTGGCGTCGGAGTTCCAACGCTAAATTCTCTTTCGGTTCAATAAAACGGCGAAGGAGGCGATAAGGCGTTCGCCAACTCCGCGCGAATCGCGAATGTGTCGACGATAGCGTCGAAAGGTTTACTTTTCAGACCTGGAAGAAGAGCTCGGGAGGCCCATCCCACCAGCCACTTGACTCCTCGAGGTTGGGCCTGTTTGCGGCTGGATGACTCATCCGCGCGATGACAGCTAACGGGCGTGGTTCGAGTCCTTCCGCCGCTAATGAAAAGACGGAAATAAATATCTGGCTCGACGCAGCACTAAACTCTCCTCAGCACCGCGAACTTTCAGCGAAATTCGCCTCTTTGGTTGGAGCATGGCAACGAGCATGCGCTAATTGATGAGATTATGAAGTGAGAGCTGAGGTGATAACTATTGCAGGGAGTACCCGATAGTTTATTCGTCGCCTTCAAACGTCCTTATTTCTCATCTTGACTCGAGCAGTACTAAAACATCCCGTGGAAAGCGTCACACAACTTTCCTCAGCAACACGCACATTCAGCCATTTATATTACGATGCCAACGAACTGCATCACCTATACACTCACATTATATGGACACGGTAAACCATAACATCACGTTTTACGTAAAAAATGGTACTATGTAGGTTCCGGAATTTATCGAGGTGCTCCACGGTCATTCTTCACCAACCAGTGCACACATAATTCATTAGGCTATAAACGCGAAGATCTTTACGTTTCAAACCCTACTGGGCCGAAAAACACTATTTGGGTGTGATAACGCAATTGGAAGTAAATGGCAGACCAAACCAGCGGAAACTTGAAATCTACGCCGGTGCCGTAAATGATGGTATGAGCATAATCCTCCCAAAACGAACTAGCTGTCATAGGGATCAATACACTAAATTTTTTTTCTCCATAAGGGCTCTAACAATTTTGATAAAATTAAGTGTGTGAACAGTTCTAAATAACACGACAATGCCATGAAATCCCCATCCGAGATAAAATGAAGAGAGCAGCACAATAAATTCCAAATTCAATTTTTTCTTATAAACACCGCTCGAACGTTACTAGTCTTCTGAAAAATGGAAGTCCTGTCATGTTCTTACGAGATGTGTAAACAAAATAATGAGATTCATTTTTGTTCCATTTTCTAATCGAACATAATTACAGTGCAATATTGTCCCCTTGGGACGCCATACAGCGTTAGAGACAGTCCTTCCAACCACCAGAGCATCGCTGGAACTAAGGTACAATAGCTAGTCGATTACAGCTGTTTGGATGTTTTCAAATGTCCCGAAATGAGTTCCCTGGAAGTGCTGAGAATCAAATCTCGGGAAGCGTAAAAGTCCCAAGGACTCGAGTCTGGTGGGTAAGAAAGCTGAGGAGACACAGGAATGTTTTTACCGGCCAAAAAACTTGTGTACAGATATTGCAGTGCGACATGGCGCATTGTCTAGATGCAACATCCAGTTGTTCAAGAAGAAGTCGATAGAAGCGTAGTTTAACCGTTTGGCCTTGATGCACGAACTCTCTGTGGACGACTTCTTGTCTATCAAAAAAACAAATCAGCATGAATTCGATCTTTGACTTGCTCAGTCGTGCTTTTTTGGGCCTTGGAGAGGTTGCAGCGTGCCACTCCATGCTCTGGTCGTCACCAAACTTGTCGCCAGTCCAGAAAACTGGGATGATTTTCAATCGATAACACCTCTTTCGGAGATGATCTTGGGAAAAGTTTTTTGGAATCGCTTTTGCACAATTTTTTTCTCATTGCCAATTAATTGATCAAAATCTGATGTACTTACTGATGTGATTCGAATTCAACTGTTCAGCGATCATTCTGATCGTCAACCGTCAATCTGAACACAAGATCGCGGACTCTGTAGACAGTTTAATCTTTGACTGACTCTCTTCTTTAGAAAAATTGCTTAAAACACCGCAAAACCTGGGCCATTGACAAAACACTTTCACGCCTGCCGAAGTTTTTCAAATGTTACTATTGCATTGTGCCAAGTTTGAAGCCAAACTTGATAGCACACCGTTGCCCAAAACTGATACACTACACTTTTAGAACGCACAAGACAAACAAATTACTGCAGCGAGTACCAACTCATACTGAAGGCGAATCACATGTGCACCTGGTGCACTTTCAGTGTTGCTGGATCGAAAGCAACTTTTCTAATCTCACTATTTTATTCACACACTTTTATTTAATAGCGCTTTTAAGATACACAGATGCTCCTCCAGAAACCGGTCATTCAAACGACCGCCATTTTACTTCCATTTCTCACAATTTTTACTCAATAACTCTGAAACGGTGATTATTCTCATCGCCGAACACGAGAGAAATTAGTAGGTTGAGGTTTAATTTATTATTCTAACGCCATTTAATGCGTTTTGGTGGTCCACGAAAACGCACTTATCGAAGAAACGTTCTTGTTTTCCACAAGATTACACTCAGAGGTCCTCTTCTTCTCGCTACACCAACTTAAATTTGAATTCGCCTTCGGAAATGATTCTGACTGTCTGACTCCTTTGAGGCTGTCGACGGCTTCGAACCCGCTTTTTAGTATTTCCCTCGCGAAACAACGTCAAATTGATATTCGCCTCGCGTTTTTCGCACCCCCCACCCCCACCCCTCAGATATCAAAGGAAGGGGTTTTTATTTCGTTCCGTCGATGGAAAGGGAGGATTTCGTCAGCTCAGTCAAAAAGAGGGACGTAAATTGTGAGAGTACTCATAAATAATAATGGGCGTCGACTCGACGATAGAATCCCGCGGAGCAGCCATTATCACTAATCCCCTGCTGAGAACATTCTTCTTTATGCGCGTTTCGTCGTTCGCGTAGCTTCCGATAAGGCACAGTGTGAAGTAATATACCGATCAGGATAGCAAATATACATTCAATCTTTGCTACCGATTGTAAAAGTTAATTTCTTTCTTTGGACCTTGTAAGAGTGATTGAAAGAGGAGGCGAAAGTGGAGGAGCGAATTTCCGTTTGAGCAAAATACAGCATTCCTATTGCAGCACAGTTAAAGTGACTGTACAATAAAACTACAGTACCGAGGATGAAGGTTGAATTATGCTGACCTGTAACTGAGCCGAATCATCACTAGAGTCAGGGACTGCTGATGTGAGAGCGGAGTAGAGTTCAGGAAAGCTACTTGAGCTTCCTCCGGTGAGTTGGAGAAGAATGAGTGTGGCTTGTGCCTCCAAACTGTTAAGTAGTAAATAGTTACATCAGGTGGGAAACCAGATTAAGAGCTCCTTCTAGGTGGTAGGGGATTCCTCAGGTGGTCAGATGGGCAACAGCTTTCTACCTAATGGGGGAACGAGCCAGGCCAGTTGTGGCCTACGGGCTCTTCGGTGCGAGGTGGTGTTGGGAAAAATGGGGGCGCGGGATGTTACTACAACCTGCCCATGTCTAGCGGGCCTGTTGCAGCACTAAGCACTATGGGGTGCAGAGGGAGCGTTTGCAGTGCCCCTTATTGAGGAGGTGGTGCGGGGGGGGGGGCACGCCAGGTGGAGTCCATGACTCCAGCCTTTACCGTCTCGCTCCCCATGCTTGGGCGAATCTGGCAAATCTAAGCCTACCGGACCCAGTGGAGAGGAGTGTGGATGTGCTTTCAGATGGGGGGATGCGCGTGATTCTCACATCTTCGTAGAGGGAGCAGGAGAACAGGATGTGTTCCGCGTCTTAGCCAACCTCAGCCCCGAACGGGCAGTCGTCAAAGGTGCGGCGCTTAGAAAATAAAAGGCGCCAGTTAAAGGCCCCGGGCCCGGAGAGCAACTGGACTGCCAGAAAGGAGGGGTGCCATTCCCCCATATCAAGGCGGCCCTGAACAGTGGGGATGAGGGTGTGGAGATGTTGCGCAGTAAGGTCGGCATCCCACTGTGCCTGCCACAAGTCGAGGACCGCCTCGTACACTAAACAGCTTTCTACCAGAAGACTGGCGAACGACCAAATACCTGCTGCAGGTCTGAGTTTGGGGGATGCTGCACAAGGGGAGAAACTGGAACTTCCATGTCAGGTAGCAAGGAGTACCTAGGTTTCAGCCAACACCTCCAGCCCCTCAAAGGCACTACTATCGCATGGTTTGTCTCACTAAGTGCAATCAGCAAAGCCTATTAGGGGGGGGGGAGGGTGATCCTCATGTACAAGGGCTCATTTATTGTCCCGAACCCAGAGAGCTGCAGTCCAGTGAATCACCATGGCCTATCAGACAGTATCGACAGAAGCACTCCAAGTGATCACTGGTCAGTCAGCGGTTGACTTGTCACAGGGTGGACAAGTGGAGAGTGAAATAGGAGCTTACCTCATTCTGGGCTGAACTCCGTGCAGATCTGTCAACTTAACATACCACCATTGATGAATGGGGTTAGAGAAACGGCAAGTGAGATGAAAATCATTGTCAAAGGGACGTGACATGTGTTTCCCCCCAGCATCTGTGAACGTCTTAGGAGCCAGGTGGGTTGAGCCAGACCACAGTGCGAGCCAGTTCCTTATGGGGCATGGCGACTTCAGTGCTCCTCTTCTTTCCCCTCAAAGAAACGGGGGTCACAGTTGATCTGTAGTTTAGAAACTTGCCAACCAAGTAAAGAGTTAGATCAGGTGAGAAACCAGATGGTATGGGGTTCCCCAGGGGTCATACCATCGCACGGCAACACAAAGGGCGAAAGTTCTCCACCAGGAAGTTGGCAAAATGACCAAACCTGCTTTACCTCCGCGCGTCTGGGTTCAGTGGGTGCTGAGCGAGTGGCTGCCCGCTTGCATGGTAGCGAAATCGCAACCTCCATTAAATCGACTTCGAGGGTTCAGGAACAGTCATTTGATAAAGACACAGACTTGCGAGGTATAGCGATAAAAAGCTTTACGTAACCAGAGGGAAGTTAGGACTCGTGACCTCAAATTCTCTCTTCCACTCGCCCTTCCAAAAATAGTAACTTTATATACCTTGTACAAGTTCATTGACAGCGGAATTTCCTGTTCTCACATCATACACTCTTTTAATAACACCGATGTTTTTAATAGTCGAATAGTGACGTAGCTTGAGATACAGAGGACTTCCCGAACGGCATGGAGTGTTCAGGGATGTGAAGGCACCACACGTGAAGGCTGCCCTGAGGAAATATCACGAAGGTACATGCAGGTAAAGGAGGCGGTATTTTATGATCCTGAATCATATCGTCGTCATCGTTCAATAATTCTGAGTAAAGTTAATTTTAACACGGTACACGTTCTTACAGAGGGTGACTCGATACATGCCCTATTTCAGCCCCTGCTTACCCTACACTGGCTGCCTCGAAGTCATACCTTCTCCCACTCTACCACTACAGAAATTCTTCGTGCCTCATTCACTACTCACACAGTTTCACTTCCCGTTACTTCGTGAGTTAATCCTCAACACGTGTAACCTGCTTTGATATTTGATATAAAGAGTTATCTTTTGTACGAGTTGATAAAGTTCAAGAACAAACAAAACACCCAGTGGCATGGAATGCTTTTAGCTACGGCTTGAAGCGACAAAGGTGGGGAAATATGTTGAGTTGATTGAGCTGTTCAGGGAAATAACAAACCTGCGTTGCCCCAGTGAAACGTATTATTATTATTTTCTGCAAACCCGAGTGAAACATTACTCCAAAGAATTGGAGAATGTTATTTGAGTATGGACGATTAACTGAAGGATTGAGAAGGTGAGTAAAACTACCTTTGATACAGAGTCGGCTCTCATCAAAATTGTAGCCTCGGCACACCTTTTTACGTAGTACTACTTGTAATTCACACAAAAGGTGTAAATTATCAAATTGCGGAAGGTTATTCAACAAGACACAAAACGAGTTCAGCCCCTTCTCCAAAGCTGACTAACACAACAGACCATTCGTGCTGGTCAGATTTTCTAGCAACGTGAATATTCGACGAAAGTAAAATGGCAACCGGTCGGAGAATGGAATGTAATCACGTGTTACGAGTTTGTTTGAAATAATATTCCATAGATATTCCACGACCAACTAGAGCTTGACGCATAGCTCAACCTCTCGTGAAAACTAAGCACTTAAAAACATTTCTCGTCAAGGTCCGTTTGGCAGTTGAGAGCTCTATATGGCGAAACAGAATGACTCTCGCCTCTCTACCTCCGAGTGTCGCTTTTGTAGGTTTCAGTTCCAATGGTAATCGGTCCTACATTACGAAACCTTCCACCGAACAATGGCAACTACTGACGGATGCACTACGCAGACCCCCAAAAGCTCAGTTCGACCGTCGAAGGCAGTCACGTCTAAAAATAGTTTCATCTCTCGGTATTAATGGGAAGAGCCTTGAAAACCTTCGAGCTCACCGAGGAAAGGTCGATGGAACCTCCTCCTGAAGGCAGGATCTCGCCTAAGATCATCAATATTGTAGGTTGTAGACGAATGTTACTTTGAAGTGGTGATTCAAACAGCTTAGACGGTCTATTCATTAAATATCCTCGAAAATACCGTCCGAATTATACCCCTCAACGCGACTCTTCGCACGAGGTACAATGCATTCGCACTAAATTGCCGCGTTAAAAAATGAGCAACGTTTTTGTTGAAGTCGACAGTTCCTTTTAACTAAAATACCACTTCGCCTCGTTTCAGGACCTCTCATAAAACTGTGGACGTAGAAGAAGGAAGCGTCTGTTGGGCAAGAGAAAGAGAGAGCAATAAAGACTTGAATTCGAGATAGAGGTATTGACGTACTGAGCGTTAAATAGTCACTTGATTACCCCAATGTACAACAGGACATGTTTCTGAATGTGCAGCATCACAGAAATGACTCGCGGAGTTGATTCAACTAATTGAGTTCTCTTGAACGCAAACATTATAATTGAAATAAATCGAAATAATTTTCTAGAAATGTCTAAAATCGTAAATTGTAAACGAACGTTACGATTTCTTAAAAAAAAGTTCATTTCGAAGCATGAAAATATTTGAGAACTGGCGAAATATTAACAGCCGCGTTACTCGCGTCAATCGAGCGAATCGAAAAACGTGTTTTTCCCTTCGTCTGCAGCAATCCATAGAAAATGGGGAATTCATTTCGTATCAAAACACCTGCAATATTTCAGGGGACCGCTTTAAGCTGATAGAGGGAGAGAGTGGCAGGTAATACAAAGGCTGTCATAATAACGGCATATCAAGCCCTCTCCTTCTCGATCCCCCCCACCATCCCCCCCTACACACAACCGCCTCCAGTGGCAGAGCGGAACAAAGTCACCATCAAGTCTGCGCGCAGCCTGATTGGTTTTTGGGACAATGGGAACCAATCTCTGCGCCATTGAAGGGACAGAGGAAGAGAGAAAAAAAAAGAATCACAACAGAAGCTTTTGCCAACAATCTTTTCGTACGATAACTGGCTTTACGAGCGACGAAGGAGAGGTAAATGATGGGGCGGGGGGGTTAGAAAAATCGCTTCGTTAGATCAAAACAGTTCTTATTCAGTTTATTTCTGAGGGTCATTCGTCAACGTTGATTTATTGGAAATTGATACGAATCTGAGTTAACAAAACCTTACACCGATTGTTAGTATTGAACCTGTTTGAATGGCCCAAATAAGAACAATTTTTATGAAAGTAAACGATTTCTCAATGTTCAATCGGATCACGACAATATTTCGGTTTATTTGTGTTCCATCCTCAGGGCGATAACGAATAGCTGCTGCGATGACTTTCCTCAGCTCCAAGCACGTTCAGCGGTTTTTATCACTCTAGACTAAACCAATATATATATTTGATTATACTTGGTAGAATCTAATGAAACGTGTTATCGGGAAACCGGTAGCACTCGTGACCATAATTTATTGAGAAGCTCCTACTCACGTTACGGTTTCAGGATTCAGTGGTCAGTAACTACTCGTGTCACATGGGTGAATTATGCGACGGTCAAAATAATTACTTTTTTTCGCTTTACGAAGTAGAAAGGAAAATCGTGTAATCGGCTGGAACACAAAATGGAGTTCCCTTCAGAGCGTACAGTCCGAAAAAGCAAATGGCTCAGCCAAATCGCCTCAAACATGATGTCTAGCACGCAGAACACCATGGGATACCAAAATAAGGGTATGAGCAAAATCCGCTCAAAACTAACTGTAGTTATCACAGTGATAACGTCGTGACCGATTCGCGGTCTTTGAATCAACCAATTAAATCAATCACTTGATTTATTAAAAAATGATAAATTCTGATGAATATAAAAATAAAATATTTTCTTATGATCCATTGTCCTGGGATGAAGTCGGCTTCAGTTTTGTTCGTTGGAAGCCGATTCTGGTGCGAGTATTTGCTATTATTGAATCACAACCGCGGAGAATAACATTAGGCACGAAGACAAAAATGCAATATTGCGAATGCTCTAAAATAAGTGAAATCAAATAAAATAGATTGGTGAAGATGATGTTGAAAAGGTTCGTTCGATCACGACAATATTTCGGTTTATTTGTGTTCCATCCTCAGGGCGATAACGAATAGCTGCTGCGATGACTTTCCTCAGCTCCAAGCACGTTCAGCGGTTTTTATCACTCTAGACTCTAAACCAATGATGATGATAATAACTTTCATAGTATTTGATATGATAGTGGTAAATCGATTCGGTTGTTGGATGATGGTGCAGGGTTGTCTCGTTGGTGATAAAGAAAAGACATGGGATAAAAGTAAAAAGGAACGAATGCAGGATGGGGTTGGAAATGATAGTAAGTTCAAACAGATAATAACACAAAATATGTGTTTTCTCAAAAAATACTGCAACGATTGCGATTAAATGTTTTTTTACGACAGTTTCAAATGACGTGATACCATAGAGCTCCCATCCGTGGTAAATGGCTAGAGGAGCACAATAAATTACCGAACATTCCGACGAAAATCGATTTTAACACAGTTTTATCCTTATTAACTCCAATCAAATGTTATTAGGATATTCAGAAAAATCAATGTGGTAGTTCAATCGAGTACCTATACGATAATCGTTTGATAACGCTCAAAAGATACATAAGAGCCACTCCAGAAATTCTGGAATTCATCGTTTCTAAAAGCTCGTACCCGACTACTCAAAAACCGTAAACGCGGTTCCCCTGAAAAAACCTCGTTCACACTCACTATGAATCTTCTGCACGCTGATCGCTCAATAACGGTCGTGGCATAAGTAGAAGCAGCACAATAAATTCTAAACCCATAACACCGCCACAACGTTATTTTGAACAAAGTGAAAAAAAGATTTGATTAATTGCGAGAGTCAAGAAAATCACTGAATGCCCCTGAAGCCAATGAAAGTTGTGTGATGCGTCGCACCTAATTTTATTTTGGAGTGGTTCAAGTTTACAGTTCTGGAACTATAGAGGAAACACTTCTAAAAATGTAGTAAAAAATAAAATAAATCGACTTCCGGATTTTGCGACGTTGTTTTATGAGAAATATTACGCTTAGAATGTAAAAGCAGGTTATTGGACTGTCAACACAATTTGTTTCAGGACGTCCGTGTGAAACGAGTTAGGTTTATGACGAAAACACTGCACTACAATCGTTTTTCGTCGAAGTGTATGATAATTTATTGTCCGGCTCTCGTCATTTTCGAAATACTGTCTACTCATGAAATTTGATCAAAATCGTTGAAGAGGTTTTTGAAAAAATTGTTTTTTGATCACTGCTGTAATTATAGTTAGAATCGATTCCATTCAAACTCTCATTTGGGCTCCTCATGTACGCATCACGCTGACTCACGTTGAGCGGTTTTCACAAATACCGTTTTTCGACTCCATGAAACGAAATTTCCGCAGAAATTTCTTCTGCTTTCTAGGAGAATGTTCTTTCAGCCGATTACAAAGTGTCTACAATACGCAGGGCTGTGCGAATTTCATCTTCGCTTACCTCTAACGCAGAATGCAAGGCACCACAATCTTCGTGGTTTTCCCGCTAACTATTCCACCCCAAATAAAACATTTATTGAGATTATCTACGGGCGTAGTAGGAGAAAATGAATAGTGGTTGTTCAGACAGTCAGAACATAGCGTTGAATTGTAATAACGAAAATACCTGGGATTAGAAATACTGGCGGCACACCCGAAAATTTGTCGTTTGGGCACCCGTTACTCACTAAACACTCGGTGTTACCGACCGGCAAGCCACCATAATCAAGAATGATTTCGAGTTGCACCATCTACTGAATTATTGGTGGAGTTATTTCGAACCAGCGACACTCTGAGTGTGGAAAGTTCAACAGTAGGGTGTAATGTAAGGCGGAGAAGGAAAAACCCGTTTGGCTCGAACGGATAATTTTACAGTGAAGGGGTTTTTTTTTTTGTGAAGAAGGGGTCGTGTTTGAATTTGGGCGTTCCAAGGTGAAATAATTAGCGGCCTTTTCATTTCCTCGGTATCTTTCCCCATCAGCCTAACTGAACCTTTTCTCCGCAGAACACGAAGTGCAGTGGGAACTAAGTGCAACTTCACTAACTATTATTACGACAAGCAAAACGTTCTGATTAGTGTTTTACGTTTCTCACATGACTCGTCTGTCGTCGAGCGTCCAACGCAGTTGATGATATTGCGCACGGTAGTATTAGCCGTGTATCTACGTAACGTTATTTTCTCTCAATGGATTGAAAAAGAGGCTGGGAAGAAATATATTTTTATTCAATATACCAATTATCAATAAGAAATAATCAGGTACACGGCATCACAAAAATTTCCTTAGCTCCACGTTAATTCACTTGTGTTCATGGCTATTTCAACTCACTTAGTTCATTTGAACTAGATAAAACACCACTTGACGGTCGCAGAAAGCGGGAAGAACTTACATATTCGTTTTATTTATTCGTATTGAGCTGCTCGTACTCATGTCCTGACTGAGCAATTGGTAAATAGAGAATTATTGAGGAATCGCGATTTTTTAAAGAAGGATAGGTCCTATAGAAAACGGCGGTGGGTGACATTCCGAAATTTCTGAAGTAGCCTCTGTACATGTGATGAGTGTTACTAAACACTCTTCATGTAGGTACTTGATTCGTCTACCTCATTAATTTTTCTGAATATCCTAGTAACACTAGAGCGGAGTTTATAAGGATAAAACTGTGCTAAAATCGATTTTCGTCGAAATGTTTGGTAATTTTTTGTGCTAGCTCTCGTCATTTTCCCACGAATGGGAGCTTTATGGTGGTATTGTCTAATTAGGGGCTGTACATACAAAAAAATTAGGCAAAATCGTTAGAGCCGTTTTTGAGAAAATAAATATTTGGCGTTTTGATCACTATGGTAACTATAGTTAGTTTTCAGCGGATTCTGCTCATACCCTTATTTTGGAATCCCGTGGTGAGCTATGGGGCAGGTGTCAAGTTTGGGTTGATTTGGTCAGTTTTCTTTAAATAGCGTTCACACACACGGGCCATTGTCAAGTTTGGGTTGATTTGGTCAGTTTTCTTTAAATAGCGTTCACACACACGGGCCATTTTCCCAAATAGTGTTTTTCGAACTGAGTAGGGTCTGAAACGTGAAGATCTGAAGGGAACTCAACATTGTTTTTCAGGTGATTACGTAACTTCCCTTTCTACAACAAAGAACCAAAGAAAGTAAAAATAGTAATGAAGGAATAGCAGATCAGCGGGTTAGTGTGAGTGTTCATTCTCGAATTAAGGGACATACAGTTGGACTCGTCTTTACGTATTTTTACTCTTTTCATACTCGCGTTTTATCAGATTCCATAGCGGTAGTTCCTCACGTCTAATTTGACCACACCTATGCACCCTTTTCTACATCTTGTGCTTCTGACTAATTTTTACATCCGCGCTTAACCCACTAGCTGATGCATAACTCACGATTAGCTGATCAAAACATCCGCGTTGACTCACTTACACGAATAGAATAGTTCGTGTGTGCCAGTAGTTCAATTTGCGGAAGAATGATTGATTTTTCATTTTGTTGACTTTCAGAAGACAACAATGTCTATTTAGGGGGTGGGGGTTCCTCGAGCTTATACTTTAAAATTATATTATCTGGTGAAAAAAGATGTATTTATCGCAGGTAAATTTAGGGGGGAAAGTTGTGTGTTACTAGGCACTAGATATTCATCTAGACGGTTGCTATACTTTCCTTACTTTGTGGGCACCGGAAAGTAAATAGCGAGAAAGAACACGAATAAGTTGAGTAATATTTCCGCTCAATGGAGCAGCGATTTCTCTAACATGATACTTTTGATAAATTTTCTGCGCAATCGACGATATCAGGTTTTTCGTCAAGTTGGCAGCTTTGTTTTTTTATAGATACAACCGACGTTTCGAGAGAATGACAACTCGGCTTATTTCTAACAACTCAACTCGCGATTGTTCTTCGCTACAAAGACGTTTCTCCCTCGATTACGACAAACGAAGCTTTATTTTCGGTCAAACTGTCCGATTCGACGCGCGAACAGCGTCAGCCCCTAGACTTCACTCCCTACTCTGTTTGCGTTCTCTCGTCGATAGACAATTAATTGGACAGTCGCTGATAAACGACCTTCGAGAATCGAGTTCTTGACTTTTACTGACTGGTAAAGATCAGATTGTATCTTATTCCGGGCGTAAAATCCGCGCTTTCCGTACCGCTGTCTCTCGCTTTGCCCTTGAGAATGCTCTCCCGAGGCGATATATTTGCAGCTAAATGGATCCATCATATAGTAAGCGAAGGTAAATGTTGAGAAATCGCAAGACGACGATGATGGAGTTTATGCACAATATGCCGTCGGTGGTAATTTTTTTTCTCGCATAATCGCAAATTTGATTTCTCACTCGTGAAAAATCCCAAGGTGTGCAGCATGGCTTTTGCTTTCCTTGACTGTACGAAGTTGATATTTAAGTTATCTAATCGGCGGAAGTCGGCCGGGATGGTTGAGTTCCCCTCCGAAAAACACTATTTGGGAAAATTGTCTGTATGTGAACGTGATCGAGAGAAAAGGGCATGACTCGTCGGATATAGATTTGATGTACAAAACGTTTCACGCGCCTCAGGTTTGAACACAGATGGACAGTGTCACGACCAATACACCCCAAGTGAGATGTGCACCGAACTTGTACTAACTGCTACTGGAAATCATTCATATTTACACGTCACCATGATGCTCGAGCATCCCAAAGTATTTCAATCGTTGGAGACTGCATTTCCAGGGCAGAACACAATCTGGCACCAAACTATTACAACACCAGAGAACCCCTCTAGACCTCCCACGGCAGTTGGAAATCATCCCTTTCCACGCCCTTCTTCTCCTTCCAAGCCCAAACACCAACTTTCAAGCCTCCTGCAAGGGCTGGAGAAATCCAGGAATATTTCAACTGTTATCCCTCACTGTGAATCCAACCAATATTCTGAGTGGGCGAACGTCTCCCCTACTTTCACCCTTCGTTCCTCCCTCATCCGCCGACAAGTTCACTTTCGAGCGAAACGGGGAAATCCTACATGTCCCCTTTCTTATCTGCTGCACTCCCAACTTTCCGCATAATTTTTCTTTATTCCTTTCACGATTAAGATTGATTGGGCAGAGGGGGAGCGCCCCAGTCGAGCTCTCCCCGAGTTGTTTATTGACATCTCGTTCTGAGAGCGGATGTCGGAAGTGGCATTACAGGCGAGGGAGCTGTATAATGTGGTACAAAACAAGGAAAATGCTATTTGAAAGCGGACAGAAAGATGTATTAAACCTGGAGTCGACCAGTTTTGAGGACGAAAATGTGCTCATTCCAAAAAAACGATCCAGTCCAGCTCAATGTAGAAATTCAGGCTTCAGATGAGCATCCCAAATAAGGCTGTGAGCAAAACCAAAACTAATTATACTGATCAAAACACAGAATATTCCCCCTCCCAATAACGGCTTCAGCGATTTTGATTCAATGCTTACTGTGACCCAAACCATGGAACCAAAACATAAAACTATTACTCGTAGGGATAAAACAAAACCAACGCAATAAATTCGACCAAAACTACTTTAACGCAGTTTTCCACAATAAATCCCGTTCATACGACACCAGCACGCTCACAAAAGGTACGTTCGTGATCAAATAAGTTACCAAACACACCTATAATAACGGTTAATAATTAGGAGCAACCCACGAAATTCCGCTATTCATTCACTTTTTCGTTCTAAAGTTCCGAATTGGTGAACGTAATTCTTTTAAAATAGCTGATGTTGACAGCCCCATAAATTACCTACACGCTGACTATTCAATTAAGCTTTAGACATAAATGGGAGCAGCGTAATAAATTTCGAAACGTCGTGTTCACGTTCATATGAAGGAAGAGAATTCTGATGAACGTATAATCAGACTGTATATCAGAACCTAAATACCTTCTCACACACAACAGAACGTTTATTCACCTTTCTGAAGTGCTAAAGGTTTCTATTAAGGGTTACCAACGAACTGAAAAGAACTCAGCGATATCCTTCCAAAGCAGGGAAGCCTCAGACGATCATTAACACTATCTTATCTCTGAGAGAAACTTTCGATTGGCAACGCTGCTAGTAAAAAAAAAAAAAAAACTCCAACAGGAGGACGACAAACTAATTCACAATAAAGCGGACCAACGTTTCGGTTAATACTCCACTCTCGTAGCGATTAGCGTCAACTCTGAGGAAAATGAGATATTTTGCGGCGGGGCTTTCGAGTGAAGTTTTATTGCATATGCATTGGTTATCAGCAGGTGGTAAACGGCGAGAATGAGGGCCTTATCACGGGGATAAGATAACGTGCAAGTACCGGCTTGGCATTTCGAGAAATTCGGTGTCGACTCGGAACATACCCCGAGGGCAATAACGGGGGCTTTGACGTGGGCGTGTACTAAGAGATTCCAGAAGGGATCTGAGCGGGTTAATTTTTATCTGTTCTCATTCACACTAAGCTCTACGAAAATAGAAAGGAAAGTTATGTAAACGGCAGGGAGGAAAAGTCGAGGTTTTCCTCGCATTACGTTTCAAAGAACACCGAAAACGCCATTTGAGGAACGGTTTGAGTGTATTTCAACGACTAATCCAAATCAGTATATTCACAAAGGAATATCCTGGCTCGGAAAAGTATAATCTGACGAAACTAAAAAAATATCAAGAGCGTCGCGTCACTTTCCTCAGTTCTACACACTTCCGGAATTGATTGTGCTGCTCGTACTCATGCCCTGACAATTATACAACAATTGATACGCGGAGAATTAATGCGACTACAAACTCAATATTTTTTGGGAAGGATTGTGATCTCTTTTCCAGAGTTATCGGGTGAAAACGTTTGGAAATGGTAGTAATTGAAACGAGGGTGGTTGAAATTCCGTAATTTCTGGAGAAGCCCCTGTATACCTTATGAGCGTTATTAAACCCTCTTCGAGTAGATACTTGATTGGTCTACTACGTTAATTTTTCTGAAGATCGTAATAAGGAAAAAACTTCGCTAAACTCGATTTTCGCCGAAATGTTCGGTAATTTATTGTGCTGCTCTCGTCATTTTCCCACGGATGGGAGTTTTACGGAATGGTCGTCTCATCAGAAGCTATACATTTAAAAAATGTAACCAAAGTCGTTGCAGCTTTCTTTGAGAAAAGAAATATTTGGTGTTATGGTTAGTTATGAGCGAATTTTGCTCATACCCTGATTTTGGCGTCCCATGGTGACCTGCGGGCTACATATCAAGTTTGAGCTGATTTTATCAGTCATTTTACGATTACGTGACTTTCCTTTCTACTTCGTGGAGCCGAGGAAAGTAAAAATAGTTAGGAAGAAATTGCAGATGACAGCGGGTTGGTCTGAATGTTCATTCTTGAATTAACGGACGTGTTGGGGCCACTGTGGGGCATCTCCGGTACTAGTCAAGGAGGTAGCGAGAGAATATGGCAGGAGAATCAGACTGTCTGGAACGCTACGGGAAAGAGGTATTCCAAACGCTTTACCTCAGGACCAACACGCGAGATGAGTCGTAGCCTTCTGACGATGGAAAGAAAGTACCCAAGGCCAGTGGGAATCATCACGGGACACTGATGAATGGACGGGCATAGTCGACACTCCTTGGTGCAGGTGATTTGGAACGTCAGTGTTATGGGAGTGACTTTCGTTCTACGGTGCAAGTTCCCCAAGGGTAAACATCATAGGAGAATCTTGCAGAAAACGACTGTGAGGCATGAGAACTGGCACAATAGAACTTTATGATGGTGTTCCTACAGATTTAGCGCAGCGTTGCATCGATGCTCATTTGGGCGCGATAGGTTTTAAAATTGTGAGCAGATTTGTCACGACCTGATGTAACGAGTTGCAAAGACAAGAGTCAAATCGAGGAAGGAACCGAGAGAATGAGCCGCGAGAGCAGTAAAAACTATTGACGACGGTGAGCAAAATGTCGGAAGGTTGAGAACGTGGGACGCGGAATTGGACATGGAAGGGTAAGGGGAAAGGGGAAGAGGTTTAGGAGGTAAAAAGTGGAGTCTGGTCGTATCGCTGAAACTGGTCGCGCAGGTTCGCGGAGGGGCAGTCGATGGCGTCACGCTGGGAGCCGGCTGCAACCCAACAAACCGTCTACCGAGTTGAGCGGAGGTGTCCAACGCCTCAACGACTGCCAGACGAAAATGAAACGCCCTTCGTTCGTTGTGGTAATGAGCAGAGCGGGGGCTTGACGATCATTTGCGCCAGAATGGAATCGAGGGTCGCATAGATCAGTCGTGCAGGACCCCCCAGAGATAGACGGAGCTTAGCTTAGTTCGCAACGAACAGAAGGCGCATTTCCAGCAGTCAGTTACATATAGAAGAAAAGTCAGCGAACGTCTTTCCGCCAGAACAAAAAAAGAAGCCGTCAGTCCCCATTTGTACAAAAATAACTTCTCTTTCTCGACGGCAACTTTTTGCTCCTATTTCTGCAGTACTCCAAACTATTTCGGGTCTAATTTTCGCAGAATGACTTCTTGACAGAGGATTCAGAGAACACTTTCCAGTCCCTACGACTACAGGATAACTGCCTGATGCCTGCATGTCCCTGGAATGATTTCCCGTTCCATGTTTGCAGGTTAACCCGGTGCGTCCCAACAGTTTCAGCCGTACGAGAACTGCCCCTTCAGTCATCGGCTGCTCCACCGACAAAGGAATTAAGTTTGTGTTAACTTCCAACGATAACGGATTTCTCCTTTCGTACATTCCCTCAATTTACCTCCTTCTCCAAGAAAAACTGCTCTGTCCAGAGACACTTGGCTCCCAGTAGTCACACAGTCATCCCGCTTCCAACTCTCGTCCCAGTACCTTCTCGCTCTCTCCATCCGAGACACTTTCCCGCGCCAGTTCACGCGTTCCAAGTACTACCCTTGTGTCGCCCATTTGTACACCAACTCAACTCAATTCCGCACCTACAATACAGCCCTCCTCAAGCTCACCGAGTTTCATTTTTATTTCGATCCTCAAGCTCTCCCTCTCCTGCGCCCAACATATATAACTTTCTTCTCAATTTTAGCGTAATGACGACCGGATACGGAAAGCCAGATACAGAGACTGTAGAATAATTTCCAGTCTCAACTCCATTGAACAACACCCAGCCCCCCACTTCACGAAACGAAATCAATCTGCTATAATTTCAGAACTGTAAGTTCCTTTCCACTAATAACTACCGTAGAATGATTCTGCTTGCTTCCTGATGCCGAGCACGACAGGGACTTCCTAGGGAAGGACTTCTATGCGCCTATTTTGCTGCTTGGATGCTTCCAGATCATCCTCTGGGCCAATAACTTCCTGCCTAACCTCTAGAAGAAACTTTCTATTCTTATATTCTCATGGTTGCAGAATGCAAAGTAACGTATTTTTATCTCCAGTTTTGGAGAATAAATTTCTGGTTCATTTTTTTGTTAACTAATTATAGTTATCAGAGTGATCCAAACACCAAGTATTTTCCCCAAAACAGCTGCGACGATTTTGATTAAATTTGTTGTATGGACAGCTCCAAATAACACGACAGTACTGTGAAATTCTCATCTCTGGAAAGATGGCAAGAGCAGCACGATAAATTACCAAACATTTCGACGAAAATTTTAACGCAGTTTTTTCTTTATCAACTTCGTTAAAATGTTAGAGGGACATTAAGAAAAATTCAGGTCGTATTCTAATCAAATACCTATAAGATGAGTTCTTAATAACGCCCATAAGATACATAGGGCCTAACCCTAGAAATTCCGGAAGCTCGGCCGCCATTGTTTCACTAATAACCATTTCCATACCTATCTGCCCCGATAACTCTGGGAAAATTATGATTAACCTTCTCAAAACAATCGTGTTCACAGCCCCAACAATTCTTCGTGTACTGATTGCTCAATAATGCTCAGGGCATAACAATAAATTCCTGAACTGTAAGTTCTAACGCTTTCTGCCATCGTGAAGCGGTGGTTTTACCTAGTTCAAATGTACTGAGAGAAAGATACATGAAAACCAGTGAATGTAAGTGAAGCAAAAGAAAGTGCGGCGCACCTGACATTTTGTTCAGAACTTTTGTCTCATATGAACGTAAACTATAATCGATTAGTCGTCGAGATTTTTGTTAATGTATTGTGCTACTCTCGTCATGGGTCATGATAGAAATCGTTAGCAAACTAACAATCAGGAGCAACCGCGGAAATTCCGGTATGTTGAGTAGTTTTTTTGGCAGTATTTTTGTAAGACTACTAAACTACAGACACGAAATACTTAAAAAAAACTTTTTGCTGACCCAGTAACTTCGTACACGTTGGTTTTTCAACTAAATTAGTGGCATATTTAGCAGCAGTCTAATAAATTGCGGAAAGTTAGCGATAACAGTTTCTACGTTGTACGTTAATTTTTGGTTTGGTTGGGTTGGTAGAGTGTACGAGAAGCTGAGGAAAGTTGTGCGCGCGCTGCGTATTTTTTCTTATCAAACCCCCTCTTTAGGGCTTAGTTACGACTGACGTATGAATGGCGACGCGATAGACTACAAATTTCATGTCACTCAGAGGCATTTCTCGTCGTGAGCGGCAGTTTTTGTTGATCTTGCGCAAGAAGGGTTAAGCCCTTATTGATTGAGTTAGGTGGAAATTATGACGCTACATATGCAAGTAATTGTGCCGTTCCGGACGCGTTATGGTAATTATAATTTGCCTGTCTTGACAATTATCGCGCTCGAATCCCCTCGTCGTGAAGGGGCTGATCGAAGTTTTGATTTGAAAGGGCTATAAATAGGAAGGGTCCTTCAGAAGAGCCGCCGAGGCGTATGGAGGGTCGCGGGACGACTCTAGGTTCCCCTTCCCCGTCCCATCAACATCCTCCTGCGACTCGCTCCTGGGCCAGGAACAACCTGTCAATATTGGGTAAGCTGTTGATTCCCCCTTGCCGGCTTTGAACCTAATTTGTGTATTAAAGCCCACATGCGATTCTCGTCGACGTATCGGAGGCATATAGTCACTTCTCCGGTCGCAAACCTCAAATATGATCGTAATTATCGAGACTCGAAAGGGTTATTGCCGAACGTAACGAACGGGCTTTTCAACCTCAAGCTCATTTCAAATTCCATATCGTCGTGTTACGATTCGGCGGTTTCGTGCAAAAAAATGTAACAGCGACGGCAAATCGATTGTTGTTTACGGGAGCAAGCCCAGGAAGGGACGTTCGAACACAATCTGTTTGGGCGTTGGGGCAACTCGGAGCCGACAGAAAGGTTCTAAAACCGCGTCAGCAGTAAACAAACGCGAAACCTCGCACAACATTCCTCAATCCCGCGCATACTCAGCAAATGTTGACACTTCTGCGACAAATCCAATCTCTTTTTCACTCAGTTTATATGAACTTTGTGGAACCTACTGGGAAGAAACTAATGGTGCTTAACGTTCGAAGTGTGTTGCGCTGCCCCCAGCCACGTCGCAAGCTATAGTAAGTAACCGGCGCACGGCTAATTTACGGGGCTCACCTTCTTATTGTATTCAAGTTTGAAAGGCTATCATGTCCGCCATTTTCCCAAATGTGTGTGACCAATCGGCACAAATTCGAAACGTGCACTGCGCACCATCGTGGGGCGTGGAAGTATGAGTAAATTCGGTTAAAAAAGCTAGCTATAGTTATCATAATGATCAAAACGAGACTTTTGCAGAAGCGGCAACAATTTTGATTCAACCATTGTGTAACAACTCTTCCAAATGACAGGATCGTGGCATAACATTTTCGTGCGTGGGAAAACGACGAGGGCAGCACAATAAGTTAGTTTCGAATAAAATCGATTTTAGCTCAATTTTTACTTTCCGCGTGATCCGTGTGTGCGATTAACCTTATGGGCGATTTCGGCCGATTGGAGGGGGTTGGAGGACGAAAATGTACCAAAAACTTCGTTTTTCGCATTTTTCTCAAAAACAGTTCTAACGATTTTGATTAAACTTTCAAATTATCTTCTAATGATCAATACCTAACTTTTCTTCTCTATACATATCTCCATGAAAATACGGTGAACGGAAATATAGGCCTATGCAGCCAAAACAGGTTTTTTACGCTTTTTGGCAAAACAGCTCCAGCAATTTCCACCAAACTCTCAGGATGTTTTTGTATAGTTTATACATACATATTGTTCTCAATAAATGTTCCTCTGACAGTCCATTGAACACAGATAAAAATCAAAATGTGTCGAAAATAACGTTTCTTCGAACATTTCCGTAAATTCCAGGGTAACTTCTTCACCAGATGTGATAAATCTTAATGGAGTATCTTTTAGTCACTCATACCCACATTTCGTTCTCTATAATTATTTCTGTGTATATATGTTGAACGGAGAGTAACTCAGAAAAGGAAATTTGTCGAATATTCATTTATCGGTATTCCAATTTTCTCCAAAACTGCTCAAACGATTTCCATCAAACTTACGGAGTACTCTCAGCTAACTAGTCCTTACATTTCGTTCTCCATAAATGTTTCTGTAGAAATGCGTTGAACGAAGATATAGCGCTTAAAGGGATTGCGGAAAGTTGTGTGTTGCTACGCACCCCTCGTTTTCTTATAAAACCCGCTCATGTGATAGCAGCATATCTGATAGGATATCAATACGATAAAGTTTTAATAATATTCATAAGATATTTAAGCAAGCTCACACCGTTTCGCTCATTAACATTTCTGTTTTGACCCGATAGGTGCAAAATAGTAAACAATCCTTCCACGAGACAATTTTGTTGACACGAATCACCTATGCACTGGTTACTGATTGACGATTCTGCCGTGAGTTGGGGAGAATCAATAAATTCCAGAAACTTCAGCGCCACCTGTTTCTACGTTTTACCAATTTCGTATAAACTGAATAAAAACGGATTTGATCAGTTGCTGAAGTAATAAAGATCGCATAATGCACCTCGGGATGTTGAAGGTTGTGTGGGGCATGGGGAAAACTATTACTTAATGGAACAGTAGTTTCCATTTTAGAATTTTAAAGAATGTTCCTGATTAAGACATTAAGGCACGATTATTACACTCTCAATCTTGACAGCTCACTAAACCAACGCAAATATTATATTTACACGGGAAGAACTGCTGAAATCGACTTTACGGGAACTTTTGTGAATTTATTGCCCTGCTTTCGTCATTTTCCCATGCAAATTAATGTTGTCGTGGACATCAGACATTTCGAACGATTGGCACACAAAAATGTTATTTAATTCGCCAAAGTCGTCTTTGCGGGAAAAAAACCTTGTTGCTTCGATTGCGACAACTATACTTAGTGCCAACCAAATTGGTAAACTACGAGTATTTTAACCAGGAGCCTTATCCAATATGTCCTGATTTATCTCTTAATCTCGTTCACTGACACCAACACAAACACAGACCATTTTCGCAATACGTTTTACGGAATATTTTCCTTGGAGCGTAAAGTTTTGCACAAATTTCGCTCATCATGCTCAACTTTTTACTTTTAGCTATGCAAGGGATAAGGAAAGTGTTTTGACCGCGTCAGGAAATATCTGGTGCGTAGCAACACACAACTTTCCGCATCACCCGTAAATTCGACGACCTGCTGCATGTACTGATGCTATATCTTCGTTCAACGCATTACTACGGGAACATTCATCAGGAACGAAATGTCGGTACTACTTTGTTGAGAGTACTCAGTGAAATTGATTGAAATCGAAGTAGCCGTTTTTGAAAAAATCGGAAAACCAATAAATTATTATTCGACAAATCCCGTTTTCCGAGTTATTATAGCTTATATCCCCGTTCAACAAATAGATACATAAATAATTACGGTAATCCAAATGTGGGTACAGATTGCACGAAGACACTCCATAATATTAACGAAATCCAGCGAACACGAAAAATATAAAAATGTTCAAAAAAACATTATTTTCGACTCATTTCGATTTTT
Organism: Pachypeltis micranthus; assembly: GCA_020466155.1. Taxonomy (NCBI): domain Eukaryota; kingdom Metazoa; phylum Arthropoda; class Insecta; order Hemiptera; family Miridae; genus Pachypeltis; species Pachypeltis micranthus. Next base: position 18,605,950 of record CM035769.1, read on the forward strand.
ATCTCTGTTCAATGGACTGTCAGAGGAACATTTACGGAGAACATTTTGTATGTATTTTACTATTCAAAAACATTCTGTGAGTTTGGTGAAAATCGTTTCTGCCGTTTTGCCAAAAAGCGTTAAAGACCTATTTTGGCTTTATAGGCCGAAACCTCCGTTGACCGTATTTTCATGGAGATATGTTCGGGGAAGAAAAGTTACGTAAGAACTAGTAAAAGATAACTTGAAAGTTACATGAAAATCGTTAGAGCCGTTTTTGAGAAAAATGAGAAAAGCCCTAGTATTTGATACATTTCCGCCCCACCCATCGTCCAAAATCGCTTATACCCTTATTTTCACGTCTACGAAAAATAACGAATACAACAACAAAAAAGAACTAACTCAACCAGTTCAGCCGTTCTCCCACAAATCGAACTACAGACGCACATACACGAACCACGCGCCGAAATAAGGTTTTTCGGACTCAGTCGGCCTCAACACGTAAAGATGTGAACAACTTTGTGTTCTTTCTTGACATGATCACTATACTTCCCCTCGGGTAGCGGAAGGTAAAAGTCGTGTCTTTTATTAACACGCAATTCGGTTCACGCTTCACTTTAGGTGATCACTCAAAAGGGAGTGAGGATGATATCACTGCAGGTGATTCATCCAAGATGAACACGTTATGAGTAACCAATTTAAATGAGAGAGAATGCATAAAACACATTCCCGCCGAACGTTGAGTTCCCACTCTTCGTTTATGTCATCAAATCGAAGTTCTCGGAAACATTTCGAACAATTGAGATCTGACGAATTAATTACGACGGGATGCATCAGCACATCGTGCGCGGCTGAATGACCCGAGAGAAAAAGAATCTTCAAAAATATCTACCGAGCGGGAGTTCGAACAGGCGTTTGGCTTCTAGAACAAAACAGCGATTATTACGAAAATAGGGGAAATAATAAATTCAGAAATAGAAGGGACTGAAAGGAGAGCTTCTGGGTAGAAGACGTTTGGTTGCATGCCAAATCCGCTTAGACCACTCCCAACCAAACTAAAATGTGCAGTGCGAGAGCTCAACTCTTAGTATAGATTCTTCTTCTAGCTTCGCCGAGAGTTGTAAAATCGTTCTCCGAGAGAATATAACGAGCTGTCATTACGCGATTAATAATAACATCGGGGAACGTCGGATCGGCTCGACGTTTGCTCGTTAGCGAGGAAACTGGGAATCCAAAGCGACTACGGGGAAGGAAGAATAAAAAGCCGGATGGGCTCACGTTACAGTCAGTTGAAATGAACGAGATGCAACGTGAAATTAATTTTAGTTGTTACAAAACTGAAACTACGTAATTTGCACTTTTTCATTTCCGCAACTAAAAATCCGATGCGATTTTGAGGTTTCTATTTTTATGTTTGCGCAGTACTATAATTTCAGCGCATCCGCTTTTCTACACTCACACATTATGAGAACGGCTACGACACGTTAAATGTTTTTTACTTTCCTTGACTCTACGCGATAGAAAGGAAAGTTATGTAATCGTCTGAACCCAATACCAGTCTTCTTCTATTTACGTTTTTATGATTAATTAGGCTGCACTCCTGGTAGTCCGATACGTTCATTATACGATGAACCTTCAACATAGGTCGTTACGATAATTTAAAAACATCTATAAAATTCGCTAAATTGTTTCCTAATTGTGTGATTCGTCGCACGCTATACTTCATTAAGGTACTAAGAGGAGTCTGACCAATGCAATCGTTCGAAACGTCCGGTAGAGATGCTCAATAGTGAATTAGGCTCATTTTGATGTGACATTTACCAAACGACAATACAATAATTGCCAAAATTGAGGTATATACTGGTTAAATAAAAAATTCCCCTTTAGGACCAGATACTCAGAAAATCGAAAAAAGTGGTATTTTTCAACGGATAACTCTTGAAAATGAACAAATATAGTTTACCAGCTCACGATGAGAAGATACACGTTTGACACTTACCTGCAACAAAACAAACAAAAAATTAACATTTAAAAATATTCGAATCGTCACACTTTTATTTGCTTATAAAATCAACATAAAATATCTGGAGCGTAGCAACACACAACTTTCCGCAACCCTCGTGAATTTGACGACCTGCTACTGTAAAGGCGCTATATATTCGTTCAACGCACGTTTGATCGAAATAGTTAAAGCCGTTTTGGAGAAAATTGGAAAACCGATAAATTAATATTCGACAAATCTCGTTTTCTCGAGCTATCATAGCTTATATCTTCGTTCAACGTGAATATAGGTAGCTAAAAGACAGTCCTTAACATTGATGAACTCCCGCGGCGCAGTTATTCGAGAAATTACAAAAATGTTCAAAAAACATTATTTTCGACAAATTTTGATTTATTTCTGTTCAATTGACTGTCAGAGGAACATATATTCAGAACAATAGAAAAAGTATCAACCATTAGAAAACATCCTGTAAGTTTAGCGAAAATCCTTCGAGTCATTTCGCCAAAAAGCGTAAAAAACCTATTTTGATCATAGGCCTATTTCTCCGTTAAACGTGTTTTCATGGAAATATGTAAGAAGAAGAAAAGTTATGTATCTATCGGTAGAAGATAGTTTGAAAGTTTAAGCAAACATCATTCGTCGAGTCATTTTCGTATAAAAAGCGAAAACTCACGTTTTTGGTACATTTTTGTCGTAAAAATCTGAAGAAAACTCTACTCTTTTGACACGATTACAATATTTCCCTTACCCTTTGGAGAGTCGAAAGTAAGGAGGGGCGACCCAACCAAATGCGAACTGAATATTTTCCACAGTTTTATCCGCTCAATCCCACGGGTAAATGGGTGAACGCCAAAACGGAGCTATAATGTGAGAACAATGCTTCATTAGTAGTTAGGTAGTTTGGAGAATACACTACAAAATATACTCCGATAATGACGCTTTAGGTGAAGCTGTAAAACGTGTTACATTCTTATCCAAACGTTATGGAAAGGGGGGGGGGGCAAGATATCTAGAATAGGCGCAAACCTCCCTGCACAGCACCGACCTGGGACTGTTTCTCACATTTCATCAGGACGGGCAGTGCTCGACGTACGCCTTTTCCCTTCATGGGCCCTGCACGATTGGGAAGTTTAGGAATGTTATCGTCTTTGTCGAGGCAGCGGGTGTTGTAGACGCAGAATTAGAAACCCTAACATACCGGAACAATTTAAAAGAAGTAAGAAATCTTTAAATAACACAACTATACCATACAATTCCCGTCCGAGGGAAAATTACGAAAGCAACTCAATAAACCAAACATTTCAGTGATTTTCGCGCACTTTTTCCCTTTTAAACACTGCTCAAATGCTGCTGAAACCTTCAGAAAAGATGGCATGTCCAATCAAGAACGTTTAGTAACGCCCAAAGGTAATTTCAACCCCCGCCGCTTCTTACATTCCAAAACGCAGATAGTCTTCTAGATCACCTGTGAACTGATTGCTCAATAATGGTCGTGGCACAAGTAGGAGCACCACAATAAATTCTTTTGTCACGTAGTATGTTTTTATAAACCAAAATATTAGTTTTCAAAGTCAAAAGAATCGCTGAATGGACGTGAGGCTAAGGAAAATTGTGTGATGCCCTTATGGTCTCTGTATCGTCGTTGAAGCGTGCGATTTACACCTACACGGTCTACACGTTACCTCAACCAAACAGACCGCTCTGGAGGGTTAAGTCTTCGTTGCCTCTCCGGCGCTAAGAGGATCAGGAATAACGGAGCACAAAAAGAAATTATATTTGATTCCAATCAGCGACGCTTCATTGGCACCAGACCTTCGTCCCCGCGCGTTTTTTCTTTCTTTTTTTTTATTTTCCTTCGCGCGCAAGACATGCGCCAGATGGTCGGGAAGATGTTGGCGGCCTCTTTCACAACATGCGGCGTTTACGAGCGAAGGAGCTACAGCATTTTAATACGAGCCTTCGTAGGCGTGACATTGTCGAGTGAAAATAAAAATAAATTGAAAGAAGAACGGTCTCCTTCATATGAAGTGAAAAATAGAAAAAAGAAAAAAAAAGGCAACCATACCGAAGAGTATTTTTAGATAGTTTCGGAGTATTTCTTGGCAGCGTCTATCGAACTCGTAAAGGTCTCAAGAGTGAGGGAAAACGGCAGTAAAAACGAGCCTAGCGTATCTCTGGAATTTGACAGTGGGGTACTGCTCAAAGTCGTCGTCGAAAAAAAAAAAAATTTAAAAAAACCAAATAGTTTCGGGTGAATGGAGAACGTTGAAAGCGAAGTAGTCAAATATTTGTACGGCGTAGCAGTCGTGGCTACGAACTGAGGGAACACTCTAGTTGAATTATGAATAAATTGGAGTTCTTAGGCGGAAGAACGTGGACCATTGACGTTGAATGAGGATGTCGCTTAATGGCCCTCTTGCGTAAACGTTGACTTACGACTTGAGACGATGAGTCTTGTCGTATGCAGTTGAGTGCGTTGAGTTACTTAACAATTCCACTGGCCTAACTACAAAGTAACCTTCAACTCGGAGAAAATAAAAATACAAATTTCAAAAGAGAAGAAAAAGGGCATAAAAAGCGACTTAATTTGAATTGTAGAACGCGTTGACGACTGACTGATCAACATAAACGACGTCCGTCTAACGAACTCCAGAAATATCCAAAAAACGCCAATACGCTGGGTTCGTCGTTGCCTCGTCCTTAACACATTCCCCTTCCGGTTTGAAAGGTTTTCAACACTTTCAATATTTAAGCTCCTTTTCGCAATTTACACACTTGGGGGTCAACGTGTCATCCATTCTTTTGTGCGTTCTGGTCTCTCATCGTATTTGTCGTATCTGCGCTCCCCGCACCACGGCGGGAATTTCAATTTGAACGCAAAAGCAGCGCGTTAGAATGAACAGGAATTCTGACTTTTCGTATCGTTTCGACGTTCCATGTTGATGGAATTTTAGTAAGGTGTGTTGAACGACGAGTTGGATTGTGTGTCCGTGGGTTGGATTGTCTGTTCACCAAACGATTAAACGGAAGCGGTTTGTACTTTCCTCAGCTCTAAGAAGTAGAGGTGATAACCCCATCTTTCACTCTCTCGTGGACGCCCTTCAACGACGCATTTCTGAACTCCCAGCCAAAACATCATACGCTACACGAGTACAAAAATTTCAGAAGCAACATCGAAACCCTGGGATTTACCCTCAGTCCTTAGGCAGTAACGATCCTCGATAACAACGACAGTCCTCAACGCCTCGCTAAATTACGACGCAACACTCAAGAACCAAATACATCGACGTTAAACGATCAGGATTCAAATATAAAATTGAAATCGAAATTAAACATTAAACGACTCTGTACATGAAAGCCGAGGGCTTAAAAAAGGTGCTGTCGACCGCAAACCATCGGTTATTCACAAAGTTACAAGCAGTTTAACAAATGGCGAGAAGTGTTGAAGAACAGAAATGTTCGTTGCTTGTCTTCTAAAAACAATGTGTTTGATAACTAATTGATAAACTCCGTTCCTCACCCTAAACGTTTAATAATGTTCATAAAATTACCCACCAAACTTCAAAAATCGAACTGTCAATTCTTCGACTAACACTTTATTCTTTGAAGTAACCGTAAATGTTTAGTTTTCAGCAGATCTTTGTTTCAAGGGATTTTAAGGCCGAAAAACAGCATTTGAAAATATTTGAAGCTACGCATCACTCAACTTTCATTGGCCTCGCGTACATTTAGCGATTCCCTCGACTCCAGCAACTAACCAAATCTGTTCTTCAGTCGGTTAATAAGAAGGCGGTTCTGGAATTTATTGTGCTGCTCATACTTGAGTCACAACCATCATTGAACGACTACATTTTAGGTGACTCGAGAGGCTGTCAGAGCAATTTTTTTCGAATAAGATCGCGTTCACCGTTTCAGAATTCTCGTGTAAAGCTCTGACGGAGAGTATTATGTAAAAATTGATTGATTGGGTTGAAATTCCAGAATTTCCGAAATAACTTCTGTATATCTTAAGAAATTTATTAAACGCTCATTGTATACGTACTTGATTGGACTACCACGTCAATTTTTCTGAAGATCCTGGTAACATTTGAGCGGAGTTTACGAGGTAAAAACTGCCCTAAAATCGACATTAGTCGAAACATTCAGTAGTTTATCGTGCAGTACTATGATAACTACAGATAGTTTTGAGCGGATTGCGCTCATACCCTCATTTTTGCGTCTGGTAATCTGCGGGCTAGGTATGTTTGAGTTGATTTGGTCAATCCCGTCCGCAGACATCAGACCATTTTTCCTAACAGCATGTTTACAGTTCAGTGTGGTCACAAACGTTGAGAACTGAAGGGAACGCTTCTTTTTCTTCGCAGAGCCAAGAAAAGTATTGAAAGAAACGGCTCAAATTTGATAATTGTCCAGTAGATAATAAGTGAAATCGGTGCAAAACTCAATATAATTATTATGGCGATCAGAACACCTAATTTTTATATTTTAACAAACGGCTTTGACGATTTTGAGCGGACAGATCCAAACAATATCGAGGTAACACGAATGTCTCATTTGTGGAAAAATTACGAAAGCAGCGCAATAAATCTGTCAAATTTACTAAGAAAATCTATTTTAATGCAGTTTTTTCTTATAAATTCCGTTCATCGGACGCTAGCATTCTCATTAAAAACGCGCCCATAGTCCTTTGAGCTACCTATTAGTACCTAATATTAAAGTTAACGTAGCAGTTTGGTGGGTCGTCTTCTCTGGCTGGTGAGGTACTGTCCACGAGTACTTTAGATGTAAAGACATCATCGTCAGGCCGTTAAAGGGTACTGAGGTCAGTTAGTTGGCCGTAGCCTTTATATAAGAAGATGAACGGGATGGTGTTATGTCATGAAGGGAGGGGGGTAGAGGTTGGAAAGGAAAGGAGCCTGGTCATACGCCTCCAGGGAAATCTGTTGGAAGTGAAAGGAAAGGCGTGCAAGGGCAGTTTTGTAAGCCAATAGTCTGTTTATTGTCGATTCTAAGTATTTTTTGTATAGGGTGGTCTATAAATCCATCAGTCGGTTGTTTTCATTTGTGCAGTGTTTTGAGTGGTGTAAATATGGTGTCAAATTTTGTGGTGATTTGTTCGTTTCTGATCAGTCCATTGAGGTTATTTTGTTTTAAGATTTCCGTGTTTTCTAATATGTTCAGTTTTCGTCCTTCGTATTGTTTAAGCACAGTGCTGTCCTGTATTTTGGTAAGTTCGTGTCCAGTTGTCTTGAGGTAGTTGGCAAAATTTGAGTCGTTTTTGTTCCTAATAAGAGAAGTAATGTGTTCTGAATACCTGGTATCTCATTATCACACCAGCTAGAGAAGACGGACGCACCAAATAGGTACGTTAACTTTAATATTTTACCTACTGACGGAGTTAGGTAGAAGTTGACTAATGGTCGTAAGATAATCAGAAGCAACTTTACAAATTCCAGCTTTAAAATGACGTTTTTAGCCAAATTTTATCGCAGTGATTTCCCAATTATTCATTCAGCATAAACATGTACTCGTGGGCAGTATGATAAGTCACCGATATCACAATAAATTCCGGAACGTTCAGCGCCACAAGTTTCTATATAAAACGTTTAAGCTCTACTGAGTTCACGTAAATTGGCAGGTCGTGCAATAAAAAGAGGTAACAATTTTCTTTTATGATCTTCAAAGCTGCAACGTTTTGGAAAAAGTACTAGTTCGGAAAGATCAAGATACAACACGCTGGACAATAGGTGGAGGATTGAGCCAACACATAAATATGGAAGAGCGAACTGTCAATAAGGCCAAGTGCGCAAGGAAGAAATGAAGAGTCGCGTGGAGAACCCTTTCACTCGAAAACTATTGCCCGGTAAATCGCCGGCAGTGACGTAATCGACGTAGTCTACATAACCGTCTGGAGGGCTTCGATAATAAGACGGATGCAAATCATGAGAAACCAGGGCGAGAACCGGGTTGAGCACAATGAGCGCTCACTGAGTCAAGGGTACCACGGCCACAGCCCCAGTCCGGCTCCTCGGAGTTCGACCAAGAGGAAACGAAGTAATAACGATAGCGAAATGAAACCGCCGACGTTCGCGCGTTCTGAAGTGATCCGAAAGAATGAGAAGCAGAAAGAAAGAGTGCGCCATAGAAGAGGTTCTAATGCTATGAACGATCATAACCGCATCCAGGATGAATTTAAAGAGAAAGGAGAAAAAGGTGGAAAATGAAAGAAAGCAATGAACATGATTTACTCCCTACAGACACACATCCGTTAATACAACTCTCACTTTCGAGCATGTTCCATTCCTCAAGGAGTCCTTCTACAGAGAGCGTAGACCCAAAAGCTGGTGCTCTATAAACAGGACTAGAAATCCAGCGTTCTTATCAGCTCGACTGACACTGAACATTCTGGATAAATATCAGTGTTCAGGAAATGTCAGTTCAGATAAGTCGGGCTGCACTTAGCGCCATCTCGTTGGGGCTGGTTTAGGAATGCCTAACTGGCCTGAAGATCTTGGTCACACTATGTTGGGTGCCACGTAATACAAGGAATGAGAAGGCTGACAAACTGGCAAGGATCTGCACTTCTACCGGTGGAACCTGAGGCCTTTGCTGGGACCACCAAGAGCCACTTGATCAGGAAGGTGGGTAAGTGGGAGGAGAAGTGCAGGGATGTGTCAGGCCAAAGGATCGAACTCACCAGAGAGCGAACATGAGGGCCCCTCAGGCTGGAGAGAGAAAGTATACGACCGGTATGTGGCTGTTCACTTGAATCTTGAGTACAGATATTCATTTCCATCTCTGCAGCTAAAGTACTGGACAAAGATGCGTAACGTTATGCGAATATCCCTCTCACGACTTGGCCTCTACCGTTCCAGACAGCCTCTTCTTCCCGAGGCCTTGTTGGCTAGAGAAACTGTGTCCACAGGAGTCTGAACCAGTCGTAAAATAGGATTCTCAGTGGAAGGCAAGAGCTGGCTCCTTTTGTGAATGACGGGGGCAATCCTCGCAATCCCTATCTAAAAGAAGCGTAAGTGCATGTAGAACGCCTCTTGGCCATTCCTGCACTGGAGCCTGCATCCCATTGCCTGTTCAACTGAGGGTAGTCACCGGGCCACTGCTTGAGGCGTGCAAGCCCAGTTCAGAGTCCTGTGGCCCCTTTCGACAATGCCTTGGACGTGCTTACAGCCAAGAATGGCAGGAGGCCAGGAGAAGTGAGCGGGACGGATAACCTTTCGAAAGGTACACTGAACAGCTTCAATTGCAGGCGACGCAGACGTTCCAAACGGCGAGTGAGTGTGTGATTCGTGCGGAATGATGAGTATTTCCTCCACGCTCCGACATTAACTCATTTTATTCCTTCCCCAAATTTAAATGTACACAAACCGGACCGAATTTAGCAGCAGCCAAACCACTTCGGGTTTGACAGCATCCGCAGCCATTTATTACAAGTGCCAAAAAGAAGAAGGGGAATTACAACGGAACCTCTAAGCGTTCGTATTGATAAAAGGTAACGGGAAGAAGCGAAAAATATCGATTCTGGCTGAGTTCCCGAAGCGTTGAGACAACCATTGTTCGTCATTGTCCAATTCTCCGAGCCCACCTACATCAACTTAGAAATGAAGAATCGCTCCGGTGTAGGAGCATTGTTCCTTTGATTCACGGCCTTTTCGTCGAGATATCATTTAAAACGGAATTAATCTATGGAAATACCGTAAAACGGCACACCTGTTTTTTTCCACGAACGTTGCCGTTTTGAAAAGTATCGACTGAACGATGAAGCTGTAGCGATTGAGTAAAGGTCTATAAGAGCGAATACTCTGAAATATCTGCTTCGCGCCACGCAACTTTCCTCTGCCCCACGTACACAGAGTTTATTATCGTTCAACTAATGTTTTTCAGTCGGTTTATGAGGGACGTGAGGTCAGAGAGCGTACGTCGCCATGCGGCCATTGCCCTCTCCTGCCAACATGCTTTATCATGCAGAGGTTTCCATTGAAGCCACAGCCCCAACTTGGCTTCACGACCAGTGACATTACGCCTGATGACACCACGCGTGTGACCAAGAGCAGAAGCGTCCTATGATGCCATTTCGGTGCTCAAGCCGCGGCTCAACGACATGAATGTGTGGCAGGCCACCGCGCTGGAATTGCCTAGAGGCGTTATTCCTGCACCTTCACTTTATGCATTCAGAACGTGCCCTCGTCCACCACATGAGAAAAAGAGTCGGGCAGCACGACACCTGAACTGTGATCCCCTCTAGACTGGCAGGTGTGTCAGGTAGGTGGACCTTCACCTCCTGCCATGCCCTACGAGGCCTGCTGCTACCCAGACCTTCCTCATGGACACAGTTTCCCAGACTGACTGGACCTCGTCTGTAACGTGACAAGCGAGACTAGAATAAAATTCTCTCGCCCCAGAACACCCTCATACACACCCTTAAGACTGACCAGTAGACGCCAAGTCGAGTTAGCATTGATTAAGCTTTATCAGTTACAGTTAGAACTCAACGTTCCATACCATCACAGCTTTTGTGAGTACGCTAGATTCATATGAGCGGGATTTACACAAAAAATTTCAATTTTCGACGAAATTTTCGATTATTTATCGCGCTCCTCTCTTCACTTCACGGCTGCTTTATTTTACTGTACCATTATATCATTTAGAGCTGTCCATACATAAAATCTAATCAAAAGTCGAAGTCGTTTTGAAAAAAGACGGTGTTTTAATCACTACGATAACTATAGCCAGTTTTGAACCGATTTATCGCAAAACTGATTTAACAAAACAGCTCAAGAACAAATTGGAGCTGATCTGGTTCCCCTCACAGCTTTCTCTGCGTTCTTTAATTTATCGCGTCCCCCCTACCCATTCCCCAGCCGTTCTCAGGTAATTTACGGTACGACAAACGCGATTCCTCTGGTGACGGTCGATACAGTTTTGATAGGGACTGCATTCCAGAATTTCGTGGGATGTCTTTAATTATGTTAAGGCCGTTTTGAAACTCCCATCCCGTAAGTAGTAATGTGAACTATCGGCACGCTTGTGCGAACGCAATCTTTCTAGAAGCGGGATTCCCCATTTTAGATCATTTATTGTGCCGTTACTTCCCCATGAATGACAATTTTACGTAACCACAGTGTCTATTCTCGGATAGTCCGGCTGCCTTGAAGGCCACTGCGGCCTACACCTTCAGACCCAGACTGGCATGGGAACGCCTTAAGGCGCACGAACGACTCGGTGCCCATCTTTCCCTCATCTGGATGCCAGCTCATAGAGGGCACGAGCGCAATGAAAACGCAGACTGCCTTGTGAAAAGGGGTACAGAATCCCAACTCATAGGGCCTGAGCGACGAAAAATCTCCTAAATCGGCAGGAGACCCAGTCAGAGACAAAGGAAAAACACGCTATGAATAAGACAGGCGAAAAGGCTCATTGTGCCTTCTTGTTTTAAGGGCGAAGGCAACACTCTCCAGGCAGGATCTAAGAGTCCTTACTAGCTTCCTCACTAGACGCTGCTCACTTAGGTATCACCTCAACAAGATGGGCATTTCGGAGGTAGCCGAGTGTAGACTGCGCAGAGAGGAGGACGAAACGGCAGACCTGTGTGACTGCCTTGCCTTGTCAGGCAGGCGCTTCGAACGTTTTTTCCCAGGGGTTCATCGAACCCCAAACCAGCGGAGTCTGCGACGAAGGACGTACTCGCCTTCCCAAAAGGGGCTAAAATGCACGACACGACGTCATCTATTAAATAGGGGACATCGTTCCAATTGGCCCATTTGTGGCCCAACAAAAATGCCCGCCTCAGTGACCAAGGGACTCAGGCCCTCGGATCATGAAAATAAAACACAGCGTCATTGGGAAGTGTTTAGAAAATAAATGTAGTAAAATAGTTGCCACCGTTTTTGAAAGAAAACAATGTTTGTCTTCTGATCACTATGATAACTATAGTTAGTTTCTTGAATTTGAAGAAAACTGAAAAATGTCTGGTGCGTAGCAACACCCAACTTTGCGTAACCCCCGTAAAGTTGATGACTTGCCGTATATTTGGGCGCATCTTTGTTCAACGCATTTATACGGAAACATTTACTGAGAACAAAATCTAGGTACTAGTTAGTTGAGAGTACTCCGTGAGTTTGATCGAAGTAGTTAAAGCTGTTTTTGAGAAAATAGCGAATAACTCTAGCTTTAGGTATATTTTCGTCCCATAGGTGGAAATCATCCGTAACCGCGTCTAAAACAAATAACAAACAAAGCAAAAAAAGAACCAGCTCAATTGGTCCAACTGTTCTGACGCAAATCGAACTACAGACACACACCTTCCTTATCAAAATGACTGTTCCTGAACCCTAGGGGAAAGTTATACGGTCTAGTGTCATGGAGGTTGCGGTTCGGCTATCACGCAAGAGGCCCAGCATTCACTGAACTCAGACCTGTGGAGGTACGGCAGGTAATTCAAGTCTTAGCCAGCCTCCCGGTGGAGTTGTCGTTCATGTTTAACCGCCTTCGCTATGTACGGTTCACCGTCGCCTCGTCAGAATTTGTAAATCATATAAAACTGTCATTTGAAAGAAAAGAGCAATCCCTCGATGGCTGGCGAGACATTTCTAGCTGAGGACGCGGGTTCGCAAATAATTTTAGTCGCGGGCACCGTAGAATCCGACTTCTTGGCGCGCGTGGCTCATGAACCAGTTTTATCATCAGAACGGGAACACGTCGATCACTCCCGCACTTTGGAGCAAATGACATTCTCCAGTCGCTTCCAAACCGATTCGTTTTAATATCCCAGAGCCGAACAAATACCCGCGATTCTCCTGGAGCAGATCAAACGTAACCAGTCGCTAATTGGTTGCTCATTCGAGTCAGCCCGCGCGGAATAACCTGTCGCTCTGCGAACTGAACGTTCAAACGCCTTTTTTACCCCCCCCCCCACCTTCGTCCTACAACCTCCTCCACGCTTGAAACACCTATGAACTGTTGACTCAGAGCGACGGATAAGCCCAATTACGTTGTTGTGGAGGAATACCGCAAAGCCGACTCCCTATTTTCTGTCAAGCATATCGCGTTTCTTTCAAGCATTCTGAATAAATGGAGGTGGCGATGAGCTCATGTACTCCGAGTATAAAAATAAGTGAGAGCTCGAAGAAAAATGCTTATTATTCCAAGGTCGATGAAAAATCATTTGCGCCGTTGATTCCGATGGCTCGCTGCTCAAAAATGACGTAATTCTCTGGCTGAGACAGATGAGCCAGCGACGCGGGATAGTTTAGTTATCTGGAGAAGACTGGTGATCTCATTTGAATGTTTCCTCTCAATTACCTCATTTCTTCATTTCCTTTCCTCCCCGTGCTCTCTCAGGCAACGGCGATTCCAGGCTCCTCGTCCTTCTCATTTCACTCTCACACAATTCAGAGTCTCACGACCGTGTTGAAGAAGCGGCGAAGCCTGTGAAAGGAATCCGGTGTAAATAGACTGAGCGACCTTCAGGTCAGTATGGTCAAAGTCATCGTACGTTCAGGATAAGCCAGTCTTTGCCGAATGGTGGTGTACTGGCGAGCGCTTTCGTCTTTAAGTTCGTCTCAATTTGTAAATCAGTACTAGAGTTGAGTCAGTCCATCGTGAGCTTGTTAATATCCGTAGTCGTACTAAGTCGAAAGGCAACTAATGCAATCGAGAAAATTGTAAAAAGCCTTCATTTTCGGCACATTTTGTCGCGATTAAAAGAGATCATAACGTTAGTTTCGCGCTTTCGAATAATCATGGCAACAAAAAAGGCATCCCCTCTCTCTCCTCTCCCGAACCGAACTAAACTCACAAAATACGCAACAACATTAGGTTTTGGTTGTTTTCAGGGAGGGGACCTTTCAGAATATGAGACTTTACGTTTTGGGGCAAGGGAATTCCAAACCTTCAACGTCCGCCCTCCGCCTCTGTCAGTGCCTTATTTCGTCTGAAAATTCCATTTGGGATCTTGTTATGCACGCGAAACCTTTCGTCCGAAATCGCCCATAACCTTATTTTCGCATTTGCAAACAATAACGAACAAAACAAAAAAAGAACCAGCTCAATTGGTCCAACTGTTCTCACGCAAATTCAACTACAGACCCACACACACACGGACCAAGCAAGGAAATTGGGGTTTTGGCTTACTCAGTAGGCCTCAAAACGTGAAAATCTAAAGAAAACTCAACTTTCTTTCTTGATACGATCGCTACACCTTATTTACCCTTTGGGTAGCGGATGGTTAAACTTTTCAGTCGATTACATAACTTTCATTTCTACTCGATACGGCTAAGGAACGCATAACCCGCAAGATAATGTATGAGCCATTAAATAATAGGAGGGGTTATTTGAAGAAGTGGGAACTGTAGGTAACGATCGTAATAATGAACAATTAAGTTAACGAATGTTTAAGCCGCTGCACCTGAACAGAAGTAAATTATTGTGTTATTATTGATCTCTCTGATACCGAATAATTTCAACATTTCCGCAAATTGCATTACTTTCCATCCTTCTTCTTAGCGTTAAGAGATGTGCTAAGCAAAAGGACTCACTCATGATCAATTCAATTCTTCAAATCACAACTAATTTTGAGAAAAACAGACATTTTTATTTGCCAATTGAGAAGATTGAAGGTTTGGGAGCTCGCAAAAGAAGTGAATTCGACGGGAGTTTGACGAGAAATGAGACGAGATTAGGGTTGGCGAGGGGTCAATGTGAAGGGAACTGAGGAGAGAACTGCGACAAGTTGCGACAAGCGTTCAGACTAAGAGGCGTGAGCCCCCCCCCCCCCACACCACACATTCTTCTTCCCATACCACTGCTCCAGGAAGACATGACGTGGGCAAGTCCAACCCCCGGAATTTCCTTGGAGATGAAGAGTATGTGTAGGCGGAACGCCTTTTAGCTATTCTGGCAACAGGGTATGCTACCCGTTCAGGTCCAGAGGCTACTCAAGTCATAGCCGAAAAGAATCGGTACCATGGGGGCTTTTTCCCACGGCCGGTCGTGTGGAGGCCCTACGGCGTGATGCTGCCAGCCGTGAACCCATGGGGTTTGGAAATTCCCTGGAGAATTGGTTAGGTGCTGGCACGAGAGGGGTTAAGGCCACCAAGCGAGGAACCCTATCCAAGGCCAAACCCCAGCACTCCAACAAATGTACCCTAATATTAACAGAGATCGTGCTTCTTCTCATTGTACCCCAATATTAATAGTGATCTATTTACCCCTAGACCAATCGTCCATATCATCGACCTAATTTCATATACGCAAAAAGCGCCATGAACGGAACGGAATTTATAAAGCAAAAACTGAGCAAAAATCGATTGGTTAGGACAATTTATAGCACTGCTTTCGTTATTTCGTTTATTTATAGTTGAAACCATTTTGCTAAAAAACATACATTTACTTCAGACGCCTATTCATTATTACACGCATTTATGGAGAAAACCATTTGTGCGCTAACTAATAAAAGATGATTAGGAATTCTAATCAAAATCGTTTGTCCTGTGTCATGGTTTTCGGCAGGCTACCGATGGTGGCAACCCTGTTTATACCCTGTGCAGTTCTGTGCTTCCTGTTTATAAAAGTGGAGGAGCCACATTTTCGGCAGAACGGCTACCGGCATTGCTCACGAATTTCTCCCATTTTGAAGCCAGTGAACAAGTACTCAAAGTCTCTTTTATATTGTGTGAATTAAGGTAAGCGATCAGAGCTTGGTGTTTCAATACCCCATTGCCCCTTTATTCGTCATTTACTACAATTCGAGCATAGGTTATTTGTTTCATTCTAAAACGAGTTCATTTCATTTCATTTCCCAGTACTTTCCTGAGAGGCATTATTTTGTTTATTTTACATGAAGTGAGTCTATTCGAGTGCATTTAACTTGTTCGTTTTTGGAGCCCTGACACGACTTTCACTCGTGTCCTGTCCGCTGGTACTTCTGTAAAAGAATTACCCAAGTACGTCACAGCTGTTTTAGAGAAAAATTCGAAAAATCCTAGTTTTTGGCACATTTTCATCTCTTTCCCATCAATCGGAATCGCTCTTAACCTCATTTTTGCGTCTACAACAAATCCTGAACAAAACGAAATATCGGGTGCGTAGCAACACACAACTTTCCGTAATCCCCGTCCTGACGTATAAACGGCGATGTATATTAGTTCGATGGATTTCTACGGAAACATTTATCAATATACAATGAAAGATTATTTTCGACACATTTTTATTATCTCCGTCCAATGGTCTGTCAGAGGAACATTTACACAGGGCGCCACCCCATCCCTCACACCCCCCATCAAACACCTCCACCACCACACCACCCATGGGTAATACATTATGATCAACTAAAATAGTGCTGTCTTCGACGAAAAACTTTGGTTAGGTAATTTAATGTTTTTGGACTCAAAACGTAAAAACCTGGAGGAAATTCTACTTTTTTCTGATACGATTATAATACTTTCCTCACCCTTTGGGACGCGGAAAGTACAAATTTCTTGTTTCGATCACCATAGTAACTGCAGTTAGTTTTCTACCGATTATGCGCATATACCTATTTCGTCGCTTCTAAATGCGAATTTCAGTGGGCCATTTTATTTCAATAGCTTTCACAAGCACACTCTGTGGACTGTGTGAACTCCCTCCAACGAGAGAGAACTCGTACCAAATCCCTCGAAACGCAATAATCTGAAGATAACTAAAAAAACAAGTCACCCGATCACATAATTTGGTTCCTTACTCCGAAGCATTAATTTCAGTAAAATTGTGTTTTCATCGGATCTTCAGGTTTGGACGCTTATTAACTCGGCAACCCCGATTTATTTAATTATTTGTTATTGGGAGCTAAACACTAAGTATAGTCAAAATTGGAGCCAGTTTTCTGTAGAAAATATTTCGAGTTTTGACCACTACGATAACTATAATTAATTTTAAAATATTAATGTGATTGAGTTAATTCCGCCAGAGGGTAAATCAGTAAAGTTAATGTACCTGATTGGTGGGTCCGTCTTCTCAGGCAAGCGAGATACTGTGGGCGAGCGCTTTCGATGTAAAGACATTATCATTTGGCCATTAAGTCAGTACAGAGTTTAACTGCCATACGATGATGTCTTTACATCGAAAGCGCTCGCCCACAGTATCTCACCAGCCAGAAGATAAACCGGCCAAACAGGTACGTTAACTTCAGTTAATTTTAAAACTATACAAACCCGTATTTTGGCATTCGATGGAGGTGTCCAGGCTACGTATCACTTGAGCTGATTAGGTTAAACGTTTCGTTCAATCGGAACTACAGGCATTGTCCCGAATGGCGGTTTTCCGACTCATAAGCCCTTCAAAACGTGAAAATCTTAGGGAAACTGGTTTTTTAGCAGATTATGTCAAATTCTTACTCCTCACAACAAAGAAAGGAAGATTTGTTAGGTTTTAATTGTAAATTTGCGAATGAAATAGCTTCAATATTTTGGTACACAGCACCACTTTACACTGTGAAAGCGACACCATGTTCTAAACTAGTACATTCGACCACTTTACGTTTCAGACGGTTAAATGATCTCTGCATTAAAGTTTTCTTTCACGTTTTCGCGAGCCGGGCGACGGTGGTGTTGGTAGTGCATGGAAGGGAGAGGGGGAGAGCTGTGTAGAAGCAGCTGTGCGGATAATCAATAGGAAACATTGGTACAGAGAGCGAAGAAGTGGGCGGGCAGAGGACTATTTCTTGCGATGAGACGAGCCCGAGGGACAAAGTGGATTTCCCCAGTCCCCAAGATGAAGGCGGCAGTTTAGAACACGACTTGGGAGCTCCCAAGACGATTCAACGACGTCCTCTTTTCCTTCGGACGGTTATTCAATAACCGACTGAGCGAGCCGAAACGGAGAGACCGCCTAGAGCTTTTGCAGTGGTCACGTTAGTCTTCGGTGAAGACTGCAGCGACCGCATAGGTCGGGAAGAACCTAACGAGCGAGTCAGCCGAGTAACCAACGCCGATTTGAACGCGTGATATTGTAATTTGATCCAGACTGCAACATTTCCAGATTACACGAAGTCTCTTTTGAGTTAGACGGAAGCGTGAACAATGGGACGAAAAAAAAACGAATTCCCCAAAAAAGGGATTGAGTCTGAAGACAGCATACGAGCAAAATGGTCTGTGTGTGAGCCTGTGAACGCGATTGAAAGAACATGATAGACTCAAATTTCATATTTAGCCTGCAGGTCACCATGTACTCCATGAACTTGAGGACCTGTATGAGCGGGGACAACTAACTATAGTTATCATTATCATAGCTATCATAGTGGTTTATGAGAAGCAGTCAACAATATAATTTTACGACTAAAGCTGCGTATCACAACATCAGGTTCGACGCATCACACAACTTTCTTTATTTCTACGTAAATTCAAATTTTTTCGTGACTTTCGCTACTAATTCTATTCAATTTTCACTGTTCATTTCAACTTTACTTTTCACGTTGGCAGATGGCGGTAACGCTTTTAGTTCTGGCATTTATTGCGGTGCTCCTACTTGAGCTACGACCATTATTGAGAGATCACTACGCACAGAATTGACGAGACTCCTGAATTATCGGGTACAAACTGTGAGAAATGGTAGTAAGTGATTCGGCGGCGGGTGAAATTCCGTAATTTCTGCAGTATCTCCTATATATCTTACAAGCGTCATCAAAAGCTCATCGTATAGACACTTGATTGGACTGCCACGCCAATTTGAAGCTCCTGCCAACATTTGAGCGGAGTTTACAAGGAAAAACTGCGATAAAATCGTTTTTCGTCAAAAGTTTGGTAATTATTTGTGCTGCTCTCGTCATTCCACCACGGATGAGAATTTCCCGGTACTGTCGCGTTATTTGAAGCTGTCTATACAAAAAATTTAATGAAAATCGTTGGAGCCGTTTCCGAGCAAAAAAATTTTGATATTTTGATCACTAGGATAACTATATTCAGTTTGGCTCATACCCTAATTTTGGCGTCCCATGAACTTTCCTCTCAATCTCGGACACACAGACGATTTTCCCAAATGGTGTTCCTCGGGCTCGGTAGGGTCTGTAAAACGTTCATAACTGAAGAGAATTCACTTCTTTTTTTTCCGTTAATAAGTTTCTTTTCCACTTCGTAGAGCCAAGGAAAGTAAAAAGCGTGCTAGGCCCTTGGCAACACACAACTTTCCTTGGCCTAATGTGCATTCTGCTAGTTCTATGTCTCCAATCCAATCGGGTTTCCATTCAGTGTACACGACGTAGCTCAACCTACAGATCAGAGACCCAGCACTGAGCCAGGACCTGTTAAGGAGTCTCCTCATCTGTGCCACACCACCTACACCGATGGATGCCAACTTGGCCCATAAAATAGATGTGTTTGTTCATTTTGCAGTGCCCCGTGATGATTCCCACGATCTGCCTTAGGTCCTTCCTCTCCATTCTCAGAAAGCTGAGTCTAATGTCGCGTGTTTGCTCTGAGATAAGCGTTTGGAGTGCCTCACTCCAGCAGCATTCCAGACTTTCTGATGCAGTCTTGTGGCGCATTCTCCCACATTCGTCTTGACTAGAGACAGAGAAGCCCCACAGTGGGGAGCTGGCTCTATAGGTACAGTAGACCATCTCTCATTTCCAACGATCCTTTTATCCCCACGAATCCAATAATCCGATGAACGCAACCTTTCTTCCTACTTTGTAGGTTTAAGTAAATTGAAAAACTGGAAAGAACAAATGTAGAGCGGTTGTCAGGGACTCAGGCTGAATAAAAGTAAATGGAAAGGCTAGTCCTTGAAAAGCCTGATTGAAAAGGGAGGTAACACCAGTAGATGGGACGCTTCGATGAAGAAAACTCGTTTTACACCACTGACTGACTGGAGAACAACTCAACAGGCTGTGGAAATCGCAACCAGCTCCTTCAAATCTTACATTCAGGATGAATACTGAGTCGCTGGTGAGTTGTTGCTAGAGGAAGCTCATCGATCGACTTAGCTGAAATCGATAAACGCTTTGGTTCTGCCAAGCGGGAATTAATAGCAGGATATCATCAACCATACTCCCATCCTTTTACAATATTGTTCTCGAGGCAGCAGATAAGCAAGTGTTTAACGTCATATTACCAGACTGAAGGCTATCACAGGGCGCCCTACAGCCTTTCCACCTTGCCAGTTTTTGCAATAGATAATTTGCACAGGTTAAAGATTTATTCTACGGTAGAAATGGTAACTTTACCCTCGAAGTGACAAATACCATTTGGAAGGGGATTCAGGGAGCTGAGGCAACCAAGTGGTTACTTCGTCAGCCGCTAGACCCGTAAATGAGATGGCTTCCCATGAATGAAAGCGACGACAAGGGTTTGCCGCAATCGCGATAAATAAATTGAAAACTCGAACAGCATTGCACCCCCCCCCTCATCACAGCACAACCACCAGCAGGCGGAATATTTCAAATCTCGATTCGTTAACGTCTTGTGCCAACGTTGACGAGCGATTGCTCTGCCCCGCCCTGCCCTCCACAATGGAGCAAGGTAACGAAAATAGACGAAGGTTATAAAACCGATGGCCTGGAGGAAGGGGCGGGGGTGGGGGAACAATAGCAGCTCGATTCCCGCCAATCATTTAACGAGTCAAACCAAACGTTTGACAGCAGTCGATTTTCACGGTTTGTCGACGAAAGGAGCGGGCAGTTTCCCCGAGTTCAGTGGACGAGCTCCGGTCGAGTGGCACGGACATCAAAGCGCCAATCAAAATCCGCATCTATTCAACGCTAACGATTCGATTTGGGAACCGAATAAACTGAGAGACGTCCGGCGTCGTTGTAACGAGCCGTTTCGGTATAGTCGCTTCCGACCTCTTCCATTCAATTGGAACACGCAGTTTTTTTTTTAGGCCTTTTTGTCTCCGTTTGACACATTTTGGACAAACTGGGCCGTGTTGATCTCAAACCTCGTCAATCGATTCAGGAGACTTTGACGACTTTCAAATGAAAAGTCCTGTTTTTATTGAGTCTTTCTCAACGGCGGACTGAATCAGCTTTGCAAGGTTCCAACAAATTATCGTTAGTATTGTTTTATGTGGAGCTGTGAACATGGTTTATGAGGAAGTTCCCGAAAAGTCGAGCGAGTAGGCTCATAAAAACGCAAGAACAAATTGAAAAATATTTGGTGCGTAGCAACACACAACTTTCCGCAACCCTCGTAAATTCAACGACCTATCATCATCGTTCCACGCAATTCTACAGAAGAAGAAATCCGCCCAAAACTAACTATAGTTATTATAGCGATCAAAACACCAAATTTTTTTCTCAAAAACAGCTTGTTCGGCCACCAGAGGGCGAGAGTTAAAGATCGGTGAGCGTGAGGAAAGCTGTATTATGTGCAAAGAATTAAGTAGAGTTTGTGTACAAAAGGGGACGACTCAGAATGTGCGTGAACTGGCGCATGGAAAGAGCTAGCGCATTGTAAGGGTCGAGAGTAGATAGATGAATGTGTCTGAGTGAGCACGGGGAGGCGAGTGACTTTCGCGAGAGTTCGTAGGTGAATGAATTTGGGAGGTGCTGTCTATTGTGGACCGGAAGGGAATTTAAAGATGGGAAAAACCACTTCAGGATGATCCATTGCTGTTGGAAATATTCGTGAAGGTGGAATTCCCACAGGTAACAAGGGGGGTTCGGGGAAACAATGACTTTGCCTTTAGGGCTGGTGCGGGCATTCGCGGAAGACAAAAAACTCAGACTGATTTGGATCAAACGATTTTGATTAAACGTTTTGTATAAATGACTCCAAATAAGACAACAATACCATACAACTCCCATCAGTGGGAAAGTGCCTAGAGCAACAAAATAAATTAACAAACATTTCGACAACGATTTTAGCGTAGTTTTTACTTTTCGCTACCCGAAAGGAAGGAAAGTATAATAATCGTGTCAAAAAGCTTGGGTTTCTTCAGATCTTTACGTTTTGAGGCCTACTGAGTCTAAAAAACCTAATTTTGGCGCGTGGTCCGTGTGTGTGTGTGTCTGTAGTTAGATTTGCGGGAGAACGGCTGATCCGATTGAGCTGATTCTTTTTTTGTTTTGTTCGTTATTTTTTGTAGACAACAAAATAAGGTTATGGACGATTTCGGCCGATGGGAAGGGGGTGGGGGAAGAAAATGTACCATAAACTAGTGTTTTTCGCATTTTTCTCAAAAATGGCTCTAACGAGTTTCATTAAACTTTCAAATCATCTTCTACTAATCAATACCTAACTTTTCTTCTCTATACATATCTCCATGAAAATACGATGAACGAAGATATAGGCCTACGAAGCGAAAATAGGTTTTTTGCGCTTTTTGGCAAAACGGCTTCAACGATTATCACCAAACTTTCAAGTTGTTTTCGAAAAGTTAATACCTAAATATTGTTCTCAATAAATGTTCTTTTGACACTCCATTGAGCGGAGATAAAAATCAAAATGTGTCGAAAATAACGTTTTTTCGAACATTTCCGTAAATTCTAGGGTAACTTCTACACCAGATGTGATAAATCCTAATGGGGTGTCTTTTTGTCACCCATAAAAACATATCGTTCTACATAATTATTTCTGTATATATATGTTGAACGGAGATATAAGCCAAGTTAACTCAGAAAAGGAGATTTGTCGAATATTAATTTCTCAACAACGGCTCTAAACGATTTCGATCAAACTTACGGAGTAGTCTCAGCTAACTAGTACGTACATTTTGTTCTGCATAAATGTTTCTGTAGAAATGCGTTGAACGAGGATATAGCACCCGCATATGCAGGTGGTGTTCGAAATTACGCGGGTGGCGGAAAGTTGTGTGTTGCTACGCACCGCTCGTTTCAGTATAAACTTACTCAGAAAGTGGTAAATCTCCATAAATATCTACGAGGTACTCCACGTAAGCACAGAAATTCCAGAACCAGACAAGTGATAATTATCCTTTGGAGAAAATCTGCGAACCAATTGCTCAATAATGGCGAGGGCATGGTTACGAGCAACACAATAAATTCCGGACCTGTAAGCGCTACCGCTTTCTGCCGCCGTGAAGTGATGTTTTACCAAGTAATTTATTAATTAATTCCGTAATTTATTGAGACGCTGCTATTAATGCCACGACCTTCATTGAGCAACCGGGATTATGCGAATTTGTTTAGACGGCCAAGGCGCTGATTTCGGGAAAAAGTGAGTGTTGGCGAATTATAGAGAAAACAGTGTGAATTCCTTAGGCATCTCGGAGATATTTTAAACCGCGATCAAACACGAATCGTGTAAACTCATTACACTAGCAACTGGATTTTCGCGAGATGGTCATATAACGCCAGCGGCGAACTAAAAGAAAAAATTCCGATTACATAACTTTCCTTTTCCCTACTGCGTCGTATTCCAACGTTGTACCTGCACAAACTAAAACTCCGCTTGTTTCGAAATAACTAATTGGACGTATAGTTAACCAAAAAAAAAGAGAGTCGACCAAACAAATATTCACAGCTGCCAACCGACATTCGCTATTTAACAAGATTGTTTTCGAAGGAGCGAAGGCGTCTTTTACATTCAACAGACATTCGAGAAATAACCTTGTCCCTCGGCTTCGGTCGGCTGCCTCATCATCGGCCTACAGTAGCCGCACTGTAAGTCGAGGGATGTGACTAATTGAATGACTACGAAGGACGCATTAACTCGATTCGAAGGTCCGCTCTTTCGTGAAAACTGTCCGCGGCGGGTTTCGTTAGTTCCGATTTGTCAAACCGTCAACTTTTTACGTTCCTCGGCTCTGCGGAGTAGGAAGGAAAGTCTGAATGATATCTAGCGTCTAGGTTACCATGGGATGCCAAAATAAGAGTACAAGCTAAATCCGCCCAAAACTAACTATAGTTATTATAGTGATCAAAACACCAACTTATTTTTCTCAAAAACGGCTCTAACGATTTTGATGAAATATTTTATATTGATAGCTCTCAATAAGGCAGTTATACCATAAAATTCCCACTCGTGGGAAAATGACGAGAGCAGCACAATAAATTACCAAATATTTCGACGAAAATCGATTTTAGCGCTGAAATGTTATCGGAATCTTCAACAAAAATCATGAGGTACCTAGCACCTACACGGTGAGTTTTCAATAACGCTCATGCGATACATAGGGCATGCGCAAAAATTCCGGAAGTACAACCACCGCTTTTTCAATTATAATTATTTCTACCAAGTTTTTATAAGATTATTCCAAAACAGTGAACGCGATCCTTCTAAAAAAAATCACGCAGACAGCCTTTCAAAATTACGTGTGAAAAACTGCTGAACGAGAGCCAGGGCGTGAGTACGAGCAGCACAATAAATTGCGGAAGTGTAAGTTGTGTTCAGTTCTGTTTTACTAAGTTCAAATGAACTGATTGAAAAATGAATTGAGATTGTACAAAACACGATGAACACAAGAGAATTGACGTAAGGGCCTGATATTTCAGTATAGCGATGAGGCAGAAAACGAAAGGCTCACTTATATGCAGCAACATGTATGAACGGGAGAGAGTGCAGTCAATCGAGTGATCAAATTTACTATGAATTGAATTGCCGATACTTCAACACCACTCCTTGTTACGCTACTAGTCCCCTCACGTTCATTTTATTTTTAATCGAATTACATAAAGCGACATGTCTCATCGTAAACTCATGAGCTACAGACATCGGAGTCTAAAATAAACTCACGCGTTACAGCGGAGGCGAGGGCACAGAAACGGGTTAAGCCTTCCCTCACGAGTGGTTTGGAGTGAGGCGGGACGCATCTTGTAATGACTTAATCCGCGTTTACTGTTGAATGGCGGGGACAGGGCAATATTTTTTGAAAAATATCATTTTGTTAATTTTCTAGTAGAAACGGAAGTTACGTAATAGGCTGAAAAATATCTGGTGCATTACAACACACAACTTTCCTTAGCTCTACGTCAATTCACTTTCTACATGACTTTGTCTACTTAATCAATTCATTAACCACTCAGTTCATTTGAACTTTGTCAAACAACACTTTACAGCAGCATGAAGCGGCAGCGCTTACAGTACCAGAATCTATTGTGCTGCTCGTACTCATTCCAGGACCATTATTGAGCAACTGGTACATAAATAATTAATGAGGCTGTAAACACAAACGAACTTTTTGAAGAAGGATAGTTATTAGCAGAGTTATTGGGTAAAAACGTTGAGAACTGGTAGTAAGCGAAACGGCAGTAGTTGAAATTCAGGAATTTTTGGAGTGACCCCCATGTATCTCATGAGCGTTTTTAAACACTCACCCTTTAGGTATTGGATTGGACTACAATACCAATTTTTTTAAACATTCTACTAACATTCCAGCGGAGTTTATAAGGAAAAAACTGCGCTAAAAACGCTTTTCGTCGAAAGTTTTGGTAATTTATTGTGCTGCTCTCGTTAATTTCCCACAAATGAGAATTTCATGGTATAGTTGGAATATTGAGAGCTACCAATATATAACATTTAATAAAAATGGTTAGAGCCGTTTTTAAGAAAAAAAATATTTGGTGTTTTGATCACTATGATAACTATAGTTAACTTTCGATGGATTTTGTCCATACTCTTATTTTGGCGTCCCATGGTAACCAGCGGGCGAGATATCAAGTTTGAGCTGATTTGGTACGGTGGTTTTCTCTAAATATCGTTCACAGACCATTTTCTACTTTATAGAGCCAAGGAAAGTAAAAAGTTGAGTTCACTTCAGATCTTTACGTTTCAGAACCTAAGTTCGAAAAACACTATTAGGGAAAACGGTCTGTGTGTGGGAACGTAATTGAAAGAAAATGGCTGCACCAAATCAGCTCAAATCTCTAGCCCGCAGGTCACCATGAAACGCGAAACTAACTATAGTTATCATAGTGATCAACACATCAAATTATTTTTCTCAGAAACCGCTCTAACAATTTCGAATACATTCTTTTGTAGACAGCTCCAAACTGCAAAACGATACTATGAAATTACCATTCGTGGCACTATAGCGTGGTTTTTTCCTTACTAACTCCACTCAGAAAGTAGTAGACTCACGAGAATAATGTATGCAGAACTCGACTCAATTCCCTACAGGATGAAGGTTTAGTAACGTCCATAAAATGAAAGGAGACCACTCCAGAAATTCCGGAATATCAACCGCCGCAGCCACTTATTTGTACAGATTATCATCCTTTGCTAAAAAAAAGTGATCAAATTTTGCGAACAGCCTCATTAACTCTCCGCGTACCAATTGCTCAATAACTGTCGCTCCCGCTATCAGCCACCGACCAAGTGATACTAGTAGCCAAAGCCATGAAAAGCAGCGAATTTACGTAGAGCTCAAGAAAGTTGCGGCGCGCCAGATTTTTTTAAAACTTTTCAGAAATGAACGAGGTAAACGAAAAAATGAATCGATCAACCTGACGGAGTGTGTTGCCTGTCGGGCCCACACTCACATTTTCTTTTCAAGTTCAGGGAGGAGCCGGTGAGCGGAGCTACGAGCTAAAACGGATCATAAATATTTGGTACGTAGCAACACTCAACCAGCTGCATATGCGGCCGCTATATCTTCCTTCAACGCATTTATAGAGGACAAAATGTAGGGCCTAGTTAGTTGGGAGTTCTTCGTAAGTTTCATCGAAATCGTTAGAGCCATCCGTGAAAATAAATAAAAATAAATTAATATTCGACAAATCTCTTTTTCTGAGTTAACTAGGCTATATCTCCGTTCAAAAGATATATACCGAACAAAATGTGAGTATGGGTGACTAAAAGACACTCTGAAAGGTTGATCAAATCTGGTGAAGCAGTTATCCTAGAATTTACGGAAATGTTAGGAAAAAACGTTATTTTCGACACATTTTCATTTTTATCTCCGCTCAATGGACTGTCAGAGGAACATTTATTGGGAACAATATATAAGTATTAACTAGTCGAAAACATCCCGTGAGTTTGGTCAAAATCGTTGAAGCCGCTTTGCCAAAAAACGTAAAAAACGTATTTTTGTTTCATAGGCCTGTATCTCCGTTCATCGTATTTTCGTGGAGATAAGTATAGAGAAGAAAAGTTTTGTACTCACTAGTAGAAGATAATTTGCAAGTTTAATCAAAATATTTAAAGCCATTTTTGAGTTTTAGGTACATTCTTGTCCCCCGCTCCCTTTCCCATCGGCTGGAATCGATCACATCATTTTGGTGTCTGCAAAAAATAACGAACAAAACAAAATAAGAAACAGCTCAATCGGTTCAGCCGTTCTCCCGCAAATCGAACTACAGACACACACACACACACACACGGACCACGCGCCGAAATAAGATTTTTTAGACTCAGCAGGCCCTCAAAACGTCAAGATCTGAAGAAAACCTTTTTTTTTACTCGATTACAATACTTTCCTTTCTGTTTGGGTAGCGGATAGTAAAATTAATCGTTTAACTAATTTTCTGAATCAGAATCACACACTCCTTAAACTGTCAACGTTTCGTTTCTCATGGACGTTTTCGAAAACATGTTGTCGCGTTCAAAAATTGTACAATGCCTCCTTCACTCGACATTCTAAACTCCCGACAAACGCCGGTAAAAATCGTTTCGTGTTTTTATCATTTTCGTTTTTTTTTTTTGTTTTTTTTTTGTCTCGTTGACAATTCCGAGACGACCGAAGTTCTGTCGACGACGAGGAAATTCGAGGCGGAGGTGGAAGTGAGAGCTGAAAATACGGCGTGTCTTCTCGGCTGCTGATAAGATAACCCGCTCCGGGGCACAAAAGAGTCGCTGACTCCGCTCTAAAGATAAAGAAACCGCGAAATACCAACAAGTTACCGACAAACCAAACTCTCGAATCAGTCTCGCGAGTTCCCACGATCCGATTTACCCGATTTTCGACGCGTTCTTCGCAGAAAAACTTGAGGAGATTTCCATCGTTTTTCTTTTCAGGCGACAAAAAAAAAAAAAAATGGAGCGTGAGCGACGCATCCCGAAACTTTCCGCGACTTCACGCGTTTTAGGCGATTCTCTCAACTACAGCGATTGATCGAATCTGTTGATCATTATGTTTATTACGACGCACCACATGACAGCGGGAGGCGCTTATGATTCCGGAATTTATTGTGCTGCTCCTACTTATTCCACGAGCAATCGGTTTACAGATGATTGAACAGACTGCCTACGTGATTGTTTTGAAAGCGTTGTGGAATAATCGGGTAAAAACTGTGAGAAACGGTAGCAGTTGAAATTCTGGAATTTGTGGAGTAGCCTCTGCATATCTTATTAGCATTATAAAACGGTCATCATATAAGTATTCGATTGAACAACCACGTCAATTTTTGGATGATCCTAGTAACATTTGAGCGGAGTTTATAAGGAAAACACTGCGCTTAAATCGAATGTTTGGTAATTTATCGTGCTGCTCTTGTCATTTTCATAAGAATGAGTATTTTACCGAATTGTTGTGAGAAAATGAATATTTAGTGTTTCAATTACAATAACTATGGTGAGCTTCGGGCGGATTTCGTCCATAATCTTATTTTGGCGCCCCATCGTGACCTGCGGGCTAGATCTCAAGTTTGAGCTGATTTGGTGCAGCCATTTTCTTTCAATGGCCTTCTCACACACACACACACACCCAGCATTTTCTCAGATAGTGTTTTTGGGACTTTGTAGAGTCTGAAACGGGGAAGGGAACTCAAAACTGTTTGTTCAGCCGACTACATAACTTAACTTTCAACTTCGTAGAACCGCAAAACGTAAACCTATTCGGAATCAGCGTGCAGTTTCCTATAAACGAGACCTCTCGTTCAACTTTTTAGGCGCAATTAACACCTCGCTAAAAGTCACAAAATTTTAAAAAATGTTTAAGTCGTGAACGGACTTCTAATTCAGCGTTGAAAAATACTTGAGAAAATGACGGGAGCGGCGCGAAAAGCCTAGCAAGACCCACGTTTTGTTGACCGGTGTAATTTATTGCGTTGCTAACGTTCAAGTTGTAGTTCAATCAAGTACGATGAGCTCGTAAGAGCTACTGCAGAAAGTCCGGAATTACAACCACCGCCATTTCTCATACTACCATACTCCGATAACTTTGAAGTAGTGATTATTATCCTTCTCGAAAAAAAATCGTCTTTACAGAGTCATCAATCCTCTGTCAACCAATTGCTCAATAATGGTCGAGACATGAGGGAGAGCAGCACAATAAAATCCGGAAGCGTACGTTGCGTGACGTGGCGTTTTACCTAGTTCTAATGAACTGAATTAAACATAAATTGAGTTAGTGGAAAAAAAGTCAAGAATACGAGTGAATTGACTGGCCACGGAAAGTTATGTGATGCAGCGCACCTTATATTTCATACACACGAACTTGGGGGTGCAGAAGAGTGACAGCAATTTGTTCGCGAACCGCTCTACAGCCCCAAAGTGACAAAACACTTTAAAATATCATGCGCGCCGCATCACACAACTCTCCTCAGCTCTACCTAGTTTCACTCGTATTGATACCTTTGCTATTAACTCAATTTATCTTCCAATCATTTCATTTGAGCGTCACGGCGGCAGAAAAGCCCTTGCAGTTCCGGAATTTATTGAGCCCCTCTCGTTAAGCTTTCACGTATGAGAATTTTATGGCGCTGTCGTGTTATTTGGAGCTCTTTATACACAAAGTTTGATCTAATTCATTATTGCAGTTTTTGAGAAAAAAAATGTCTCGCTCATTTTGGGCGGATTTTGCCATATTTTGGCATTTCTTCGTAACTCGCGGGCAAAATATCGAACTTCAGGAGATTTGATTACGCGGTTTTTGCTTAATCGCGTTCACACGCAGACCGTTGTCCCAAATAGCGTTTTTCGAACTCATTAGGCCTTAAAACGTAATGATTTCATCCTGACTTTAACCCTTTTTGTGCTGTTTTTCGTTAAGAAAAAAAAAGACGATTCACAGTAAGAAAGCGGTGGTCGAAATACCCTTAAACGTTTTCTGTTTCTGAACTTTTTATTAGCACACGAACGATTTACTACGAATTGGGGGTGAAGACTTTTTTTACGTCGCAGGGACCATTCGAATTTTTTTCGTGAATCGACACCGTAAAATATCTGGTGCGTTGTAACACACAACTTTCTTTCGCTCTACGTCAATTCACTCGTATACATGGCGTTTTATACTTACTCAATTCAGTTCATTTCATCTTGGTCAAGCATCATTTCACAGCGGCAGAAAGCGGAAGCGCTTACAGTTCCGGAATTTATTGTGCTCCTCAAACTCATTACCGGAACATTACTGAGAGATTGGTACACTGAGAATTAATGAAGCTGTAAACGCGATTTTTTTTGAAAAAGGATAGTAATTACTTTTGTAGAGTTTTTAGGCAAAACCTTTTAGAACTGGTAGTAAGCGAAACGGCGATAGTTGAAATTCCGGAATTTCTTGAGTGACGCCCATATATCTTATGAGCGTTTTTAAATGCTCGCCCTATAGGTATTGGATTGAACCACTATACCAAATTTTTTTAACACTCTAGTGACATTTTAGCGGAGTTTATAAGAAAAAAATCGCGCTAAAATCGACTTTCGTCGAAACTTTAAGTAATTTCATCTTTTGGTTTTTTTTGGCTCGAATGGGAATTTTATGGTATAATTGTCTTATTACGAGCTATCAATTTGAAAAATTTAATCAAAATAGTTGGAGCCGTTTTTGAGGAAAAAAATATTTGGTGTTTTGATCACTATGATAACTATAGTTAACTTTCGATGGATTTTGCTCATACTCTTAATTTGGTGTTCTGCGGTAACGTGCGGGCTATATATCAAGTTTAAGCTGATTTCGTACGGTGGTTTTCTCTAACACAGACCAAAAGAATCCCCAATTTATTTCCCTATTTTTCGTTATGTCCCGAGTCATTCCGAAATTTAAGTTTCAGCGGCGACAACCGCTCGAAGTGATCTCCCAAAAGCCCTCGGATGAATTAAGCCTCTTATTAATCAACAAATGAGCCTAAATAGTAGCAACATCGTTTTTTCACACATACAAAGCTGCAGAAGAGCGACGCGATTTGAACCAAACTACTTCCCCATAGTGACGAACCACTAAAAAAATACGTAACTACCCTTAGCTTAACGTCAATTCACTTGTACGTACGGCTTTTACTACTATTTTACACTCAGCTCATTTGAAATTATTAAAAACGGCGACAGAAAGCGGCAGCAGTTTCGTAATTTATTGTGCTGCTCGTAATCACGTCGTGATCCTAAATGAGCAATTAATGCGGCTGTACACACGGTTTGTTTGAGAAGGATAATAATCACTTTTCCGGAACTTTCGAGTTAAAACATTTAGTAAAGTGAAACGACGCGTTGTTGACATTCCGGAATTTCTGAAGCAGCCCCCGTATATATTATGAGCGTTATAAAAAACTTATCGTACAAGCACTTGGTTGAAGTACCCCCTGCATTTTTTTGAAGAATCTAATAACATTTTAGCGAATTTTATCAAGGAAAAACTGCGTTAAAGTCGATTTTACGTCGAAATATTCGGTAATTTATTGCGCTGCCCTCGTAGATTTCCCAGGAATAAGTAACGTCGAAGTATTGTCGTCTTAGTAGGAGTAGTCCATATAAAAAATTTAATCTGAATCGTTAGTGTAGTTTTTAAGAAAAAAAATATTGGGGGTTTTGATCACTATGATAACTATAGTTAGTTTTGGGTTGATTCGGTTCATACTTGTATTTTGGCGTCCCATGGTGAGCGGTGGGCTAGATATCAAGTTGGAGGTGATTTGGTGCAACTTTTTTCTCTCACTCGCGTTCACACACACAGATCATGTTCCCAAATGGTATTTTTCGGCTCAGTATAGTTAGAAATGTGAAGATCTGAAGAGAACTCAAAATTACGTGACTTTGTTTTCTACTTTGTAGAGCTAAGGAAAGTACACTCTACGAAAAATAAGCAAGCGCTTCGAAATACGGTTTTGATAGTTTCCCCCAGGTTGTCGAGTATAGTTCTCATTTGTGGGCCGTTCGAGTGTTACAGTCGTCACGAGAAGGTGGAAATATGTTAACAAACTTTTCCGTTTCCCGACTTTTTAATTAGTAAACAAACGAGGTACTACGAGTCGGCGAGCGGCGAATGCATTTTTCGTAATACTCGAATTTGAAACAATTTTAGACTTCCGTCGTTTGTTACATTTGTACGTTCACGTTGGAGGAAATAGCTTAACGTGGGCAGCCCCATGTTTCCCCGTCAGGCTGAACACAATGTTCGGCCAAAGTCACCCGATTCTCTAAATTTAACCGAAATATCAAGTGCGCCGCATCACACTACTTTCCTTAACCTGTTCACGATTCATTTTACTAATTCATTTTTCACTATGTTCATTCGAAACATCGCCCTATGGCGGCAGGAAGTACTTGAGCCTGCAATTTCCGGACATGCCCCGTGTGTCCTATGAGCGTTTTAAACTCTCGTCGTATAGTTAACTTACGGAATCTATTTCCCCGATTTTGTTTTTCAAAACGCTAACGTCATTTGAGTGGAGTGTAAAAAGAAAAACTGCGCTAAAATCAGTTTTCGTCGAAATGTCTCGCAATTTATCGCGCTGTCGCGTTATTTACAGTTGTCCACACAAAAATTTAACCAAATTCCTCGACGCCGTTTTTAGGGGGAGTAACATCGAGCGTTTTCATCACTACGATAACTATAGTTAGTTTTGAGCGGATTTTTCCTACGCCCTTATTTTGGCGCCCGATGGTAACCAGCGGACTAGATATCAAGTTTGAGCTTGATATAGCCGTTTTTTCTCAATCGCAGTCACACACAGACCATTTTCTCAAACACCACGTCATGAAACGGTCACAAAAACCGCGCGAATTTCGCTATTTTTCGATCATTACCTTCATAATTTGCGTAATTCTTGACAATTCGCAGCGTACCGACGGACATAGTTAAAGTCGCCCGACTAATTTTTTATTGATTAACACAAAATGCGGCATATTTACCAATTCATTGCTGTCCGACCAACGCCTAATTAGACGTCATTTTATAAAACCCCGCCAAATTCCTCAAATTTCCCTATTTTGTCGTCGTTTAAATCATTTCGGAAATTAACTTTACGTTCAATTTCGGCGGAAGTCGTCAGGTTGTGAAACAATGGTGGGAGGGGGGTGGTGGTGGTGTGTGGGCGGAGGATGAAGGGAAGGGGACAAACGACGACCAGCCGCGGAATCTGAAACGTCAGCGGACGTTACCGTACGGCGGTCGTTCCAAACGCACGAAAATGACGACGCGCGATAAGGAATTTGAAGTCGAACGAGCACAAAACAATTTTTGGGCGCTTCTTCTTCCCGAAAGCGCTGTCAAAAAATAAAAACAAAAATGTGACTACTTACAATTCGTGACTCCCTTCGGCGGTTCTCCCGAGTTTTGTGATTGTCTCTGCGACGGTTTCTTTATGTCGAACACACCACTGTATAACACCAAAAAATAAAAATAAACGTGTTTATCGCAACTGTTAATCGACGAGCGGTTTAAACGTTTAAGGACTTTTCAAGTCCTTTACAATTCGTGTTTTTTCGCGACTGCGAATTCTCGGGTGGACCGCGGACGACGAAAAACCAAATAAAAATCAATAAAAACCGCGTGACGACGCAAAAATTCGGGATTTTTCGTAGTTACCCGCGAGTCGTGGTGGGTCGGGGGAAAGGGGGGAGTGAGGACGTAAATCAAATTTTGACGCACGCACTTGTTTCGAAGGTTGGGCGGGGGGGAAGAGAGGTTTTTATTTTGACGTGAGTGGTGTAAAGGGGGAAGAAGGAAAGGAGGGGGGGATATTTTTGTATTCGGGAGAAATATACAAATAGAAAGGGAAGGAACGAGGGGGAACAATGAACGCGGAGTTAAGCCAAAGCGAAGGAAGCAAAACGAGCAGCAGTCGAGAGCGGGTTGAACACTGCTGGCCGAGTCCTTCGGGACGTTGTGAGCTCGTCGAGGGGGGTAGGGGGAAGGGGAAGGTCTCGCCCCGCCGTCGCGGCCCGCCATCCCCCGCTCGTCCACGAGTCATCCCCACCGTTGCCGCACCGTTGCCGCCCCGCCGTTACCGCTTCCCCAGTCCCCCGCCCGTTGCACTCCTACGCACCCGCGAAGGGGGTTTTGCCGCGATTCCCCGCCGTTACGTCGTAAAACAGAGCCGCGGGTCTCTCACTCACACTCTCTCGCTCCCTCTCACTCACCCCCTCCCTCCCGCCGCTCCACAACCCCTGCGTCACCGTCACGCGAGTTAGCAACTTCTCGACGCCGCAGTTCCAGCTCCGCGTCAACTAACGTCAGCCCGTGCCCAACTGCAGACATTTCGCGCATGTTGCACGACAAGGGCGATTTTCGAAATGTCTATTTTTTGACAAATCGACTCGGGCCGTTTAGGTGTTTCCACGCACCTGCTCTGATGATTGAATGAAAAAATGCAACGAGAGAGAGAGTAATTTGTACGAGTGCTGGGCATATTGCTGTGGCCTTGGAGAGGTTTCCCAGTTTGGTAGCCTTAACCTCTCTCCTGCCTAGGGGAATTTCCAGGGAAACCACAGCCCCCACGAAGCTTAGCCCATGGCTTCACGGCTAGCAGCATCACGCCCTAAAGGGCTCCACGCCACCAGCCGCGGTGCCCGTTCTATTTGGCCTACAGACCTGTATGGGTGGCAGGATCCAGGGCCGGAATTGCAAAATGCCTTCCACACACACCTGTTCTACGCTGCAATCATACAGCCGCTACTTATTTATGGCATAGTTGCGTGGGGTGTGTCTTCCACTTCAAAGATAAGTCCATTATTTATAATCCAAAAGTTATTAATCAAAACACGAAGGACGTCCCAAAAGTAAGTTCCGATCATTTGTGAATCCGTGGGAAAATGCCGTAGGGAAAAAATTCCAACGGGAATACTTTGTTACATCTGGTGGCAACACTGAATTTTTCTTATGTTGCTATCATTTGTTGCGGCTCATCAGCACCAGTGCAAACATGGCTGCTACACTGAAAAACCCGTCAAATTGTGAAATCCGTTCGGTGATCCGTTTTTTAGTTGTTGAGAATGTTTCAGTGCCCGAAATTCACCGCAGACTCTCTTCAGCCTATGGAGAAGGGGTCATGAGCATCGAAATGGTCCGTAAGTGGAAGAGAAGTTTCCTGGAAGGGCGGGAAAGTGTGCACGATGGACAGCGAAGTGGGCGCCCTTCCACTTCTCGCGGAGAGGACGCAGTTTCTGCAGTTCGCAAGCTTTTGGAGGAAGATGCGCGCTTTACTCTAAGTGATATTGTCGAGAAAGTACACAACAAACATCAATTGATTCGTTCTTCAGTACACCGAATCATTAGGGAAGATCTCAAGTTCTCGAAAGTGTGTGCAAATGACCCAGAATGGTACGACAAGGGGTTAAGTAAACTGGCACCACGGTACCAAAAATGCATCGATCAAAATGGCGACTACGTCGAAAAATAAAGTAGATCCGTACCTTTAAGAATAATTTTTTTTTCTAATTGGTAGAGTTTTCGATTTTTCCCAGCACTTCGGAACTTACTTTTGGGACGTCCCTCGTACTATTGAAGAGACCAAGGAGATATTCAACGGACAGAGTTTTTATGAGGTTTCCAGTGCTGAGTCTTTATGAGTTGTCGGAAAAATGTACTGTAAGTTATGTATACAAGATGTTCTTGATAGGTAAAATATCGAGGGGCCAGAATCCCACAAGATCTGCGAATAGGATCACACTGCTTAAACCCAAAATGAGAACAGCATTGGGAATGCGTTTATATAACACCTGGGGGTTGATTTGCCGTGCAAATTATTGACAGTACAGCTATCATTGGCTAAATTCAAAATGGAGGTAAAAAAATACTCTTCTGAAAAAATAAAAAATAGGTGGAGTACCTTTGAGTAGTGCGCGATTTTTCTAGACTTTGTGTGTACACAATTTTTTTCTGTATTGAATGCGAACTTTTTTCTTTTGTAAGTTTAAATTTCACATGTATAATGTGGACTAGGCTCCGACTCTTAGCACGAGTATGCTTACTCAAAAAGAGTCGTAGCATTTTGTAATACGAGTGTGATTTTATATTCCTAATGAATAAATGCAAAAAAAAAAAATTGCCATGGGTGTTCCGGGGATTGGACTTGCCCCCGTAGTTCCCATAGAGAAGGGTGTCAGGGACTGAACTGCAATCCCCTATATTCATCCCCCCTGGAACCTTCCCTGCACTACCTATTCCTGCCCTAAATGACACAAACACATATACAGGCACATGCACCCTTAAATACATTAACTCCTGCGGTCCAGGGGTGAAAGAAAGTTCAAGTACTTAGAAGTATTTAGCCACCACCTCCAGTCCCTCAAAGGCGTGCGGAAGTGAGGCCACTTTGGGAGTGTGTTACTGTGATCCTCATGTATAATGCCATCTATCTTGGCGTGATTGGTTTCTGAACAGTTGTCTGAGGTAGCAAAACTAACAATCAATCAAAAGACAGTATTGGCCCAATCCCAGAGAGCCGCGCTCCTGTGGAGCTATAAGACTGTATCAACAGAAGCCCTCCAAATGGTCACTGGTTAGTTACCAGTTGACTTGGCCATTGAGTGCATGGTTGACAAGTGGAGCTTCCCCCACTCTGGTCTGAACTCAGTGCGGGTTAGAGAAACGGCAAGCGAGATAGGAGTCCTCCTCTTCAGCTTAACAGAGGGAGGTTTCAGCCAGGACATGGCGCGACTGCAATGTGGCGAGCAACGATTGTTGGAAGAACAGAAGCAACGGTGAAACGTGTTTGCGGAGAAAGTGATGGCACAGAAAAATATCTACAAACTTCGGTATTCTCCGACTTGCTTATTAACATCAGACTACAACTCGTTCAAACGATTGCGCTCTAGTGTGATGCCAAGCTGTGAACGCCAACTGAACTCCTTTGTGGCGAAACCAGTCGCTTGCCTGCAGAATTATCTGATCAGACTCCTGGCCCCCCCAATGCGCCAGCATTCATCAATAAGTTACGCGAGGGCGTAGAAAAGCTTCGGCCCGTACTGTTCGAAAACCATGACTCCAAGGAGTTGTTTGTTCAACCAGTATTGTGAAATCATCAGACCTACCTACAACGACCCTTATCGAGTGCTGTCACGATCGGAAAAGGTTTTCAAGCTAGCAACGTCACACGGGCAGTCAATATGTGCTAACTGACTCCTATTAAAGGCACCGGGCGACCGTGGTCTAGTGGTTAAGACAATGGTTTATATTCCCGACGAAAGTCGGGCAATAATGGATCGGAGCTCCGCGCGATTGCTGTAATTTTTGCCTGAGTCAGTCCAGGGTATCAAAGCCAAATATTTGGGCACAGTGTTCTCCACAAAAGGTAGTACCACCGAGCACCTAGCCCTCCTCCGTGCCAAATGCTACAGCTTCGCAGTCCAGGTCAGAGCCCTGTGTAGCGACACATGCCTGCTGCA
This sequence comes from Pachypeltis micranthus, assembly GCA_020466155.1. NCBI lineage: Eukaryota > Metazoa > Arthropoda > Insecta > Hemiptera > Miridae > Pachypeltis > Pachypeltis micranthus. Next base: position 18,643,354 of record CM035769.1, read on the forward strand.
CCACTACCGGGCCATTTTACTGTCAATCATACTATATGCAGCGGCTGTTTGGTGGATAGCCCCTTCAGAACCGGATCGCAAGCAGGAATCCCCGCACCAAGCAGTGGGATGTCCTCCTGTCTATATTGCTGACGCACCGGACTACGTCGTACCTTGCGCTGCAATCACTCGCAGGTGCCCCCCCCCCTGGACCTCCTCTTTGACCTGGGCATCCTGCAGTCTAGCATCCAACGTGAAGCACTTGACGACTACTGGGGCACCATGGAGAGGCTGGTCCCTGTGCTGCGGCAGCAGGACCCTTCCAAGCGCCGGTATGAGATGGGATGAGGGCCCCATGGTGCAGCATCCCCAAGCCATCCTCCCCTCTGTCCGGGATCGCCTGGGAATTAGGGGATGGCACCCTCCTCCCCGCAGTCCAACTTCAGTCCAGGCATGGCGCCTTTAACCAGCGCCACTCCTTCTTCAAGCGCCGCACCTTCAACCTCTGCCTGTGCGGGGAAGAGATATCCGAGGATGCATCGCACGTTCTTTTTGAGTGCCCACTCTACGATGACGTGCGCTTCTTTCCACTGGGTCGGCCAGGCGAAGATACGCCACTTTTGCCCAAGCATGGGCAGCCAGGCGGCACGTACTCGAATCGTGGTCTGCACCTGCCATACCCCACCCCGCCCCTTCCAATTAGCCCTCCTACTCACCTACACAAGGCGCCACACTCCATTCTGTGTGCACTTTCAAACGCCAGAATCTTTAACGCTGTGTTCAAGGAACCAGGGAGAGTTTAAATAACTCCAAACTCCTCCCCCCTCCCCGCCTCCCACCGCACCAACGAGCCGGTAGGTCAAAACTAGCCTGGCTCGTTACCCCATTAAGTGGTACAAAAGTTCAAGGGAAGTACATGAGCGGCTTCTTCTTACCTCAGAACAAATAGACCGACTGAAGCCAGCGTTTTTAGAACATACAACCACTGCCTCTCCGCTGCCCGATTCTTTGTCGCCTTTCTGTCATACATCGGGTAGTTTGCTACCTCAAGGGTGTCCTGCAAACCTGGTGAACCCATATCTCTTCCAGGTGACCTGTTTTCTTTCATCTTAAGGTACGCCTCATATCTTCTTGTTGAACCTCCCACCTGAGGGGCAACACTCCCAGTACCACTAAGATGATAGTAGGTGTGCTGTGGATGGCTCCTGATATGGTCATGATTATTGTTCTGTATAGTTTGTTAAGGACGCAGTTCTTGGTTGCTCCTTGCCACCATGTGATCGCTCTGTGGACTATTCTTGGTCTTAACACTGTTTAATGGATCCATTTTTCCATTCGTGGATTCACGCCCCAAGTCTTCCCTACAATACCTTATACGGGGGGAGGAGGAAGGAGGTCATGCACCTCCGGGGAAATCCGTTTGAGAAGGGAAAGGAACTTATGAGTATTATGTCTTAAATAGTCTGTTGATGGTCGATTCTAAGTCTTTTTTGTATGGGGTGGTCTTTAAATCCGTCAGTTGGTTGTTTCCGTTTGTGCAGATTTGAGTTGTTTCGCATTTTGTGTTGATTGTTCATTTATGCGGTGTCAGTAGGAAGGAACCAGGGCAATCAGGACGAGGAACGATATTGAAAAGGTCAGCGAGTTCATCTTTGAAGATTGCAAGTGGCATTTTATCAGGGGAGGGGGGCATATCTTGCCACATTTCCTTCTCCTCGTGCCATGGGAACTTAAGTGCGTAGAGACGAGGCAATCACGGAGCTTACCTCACGCCCGTTACTTCCGCCTCCCCTTCTCCATGCAATCTTTAAAGATCAACTCGCTGACCTTTTCAATATCGCTCCTCGTTAATGGCCCTTCAATGAATACTGGCATTGTCCTGATTGCCCTGGTTCCTTCCTACTTGTGTCCATTGAAGTATTTTTGTTATAGATTTCCATATTTTCTAATATGTTCAGTTTTCGTCCTTCGTATTGTTCAAGTAGTAAGGTGGTATGTTGGTAGGTTCGTGTCCAGTTGTCTTGAGGTGGGTTGAGTTGTCCGTATGTAATGCAATTTGTATGCTTTCGGAAGATGTTAGTTATTCCGTGTATTTTTGGTCCTGTGCATGTGAAAACTGAATATATCAGTAAACATGGAAATATATAAACAAAAAACTTCAATGGACACAAGTAGGAAGGAACCAGGGCAGTCAGGACAATTCAAGTATTCATTGAAGGGTCGTTATCGAGGAGTGAGTCAAAGTCTGTGTATTTTGTGTTTTTGGATAGTCTTTTTTGGAGTCATATGGCCTTAATAATTTGTTCATTGTTTGAATGGTGTAACCATTGTTTTGTGCGATAGTATTGATAATATTACATTTTTTCGTAATTTTGTTCGGATTGTGGAATAGTTTTTAGTCTCCTAATCATGTGTCTGAATGCACTTAGTTTACGTTGTTGTGGGTGGTTTGATGTATATTGTATGGTCGTGTTTGTAGCCGAAGGTTTTCTAAAAATGTCATAATGTTGTTCATAAGTCCAAGTAGTCAAGAGTTTTGTTCTGTTCGTTGTCCATGTCATGTTGGATGTCATGGATATTGTTTAAGTCCTCTAATATTTCGTCAGTATCATCACGACTTAATATGCAGATATCATCTACATATCTGGGGTAATATGTGATGTCGCGTTTTGTCATTAAAGTCTGGTGTTTCTTCGTAATGCCGTAAAATATTTGCTAGTCACTCAAACAAATCCGGTCATTCATTCAATTTTGATCTAACGGACAGGTGATACAATGAATTTCTCCATTTTTGCCTCAAGGGGTGTATGTTGTGTGGATCAGAAGTAACGGTTGAGATAAATGTTTGAATGAGGTGATTCCTCGAAGCGTTCCTCAACTGATGGATACATTTTTGTAATAATTTGGTTTATGTTATTGTAACCCCTCCTCCCCTCCTCTCATTGTCACCTAATGTCAGTGGTGAGGATCAAACCCTCACGTTTTGGTATAGGATGCCCTCGCTGTGTGCCCTAGTCAGTAGCGTTCTTGTTACTGACATCTAACATTGTAACTGTAGTGGAAATAAACTTCTTTCTTTCTCCGTTTTGTATTATTCAGAATGAATAATACACCTACATTTTCGGTCAGGATTTTGTTACAGTCCCCCTCTCCACCAACAAAATATGACACTTCTCGTTTTCGAGACACCGGGATTCCGCAATGTCAGTCCGCCATCCGACGTCGACGAGTATTTCACGTGATCCAAAAAATCCGTTATTTCGTACAAAAATCCCATTTGGTATCCGATAAAACGAAGCTTGTGGTTATTGAGGGCAAATAATGGTTAGCAAAATCAACAAAAGCGCAATTTTGGCAGTTTTATTGTATATGCGCAGTGTTTGGTATGTTGTCTTAGTATTTTTAGATGCTGGGTCGAATGAAACAATTGTCATTGGTGCACGACTGCGTCTAGACGGAAAATAGTGAAATCGTAGTAATTACAGTGAGCCTACAGGCAGATGCTCTACATCATGGTGGACAGTCAGACCACTCTCAAGGCCTTAGCCTCACAATGTCTTACATCGCAGCAGGTGTGGAATTATCTGACTGGACTGAAGGCCCTGGCCGAGGACAACAGTGTTACACAGCATTGGGTGCCAGGGCATCAGGGTATAGAGGGAAACGAACGGGCTGATAGGTTGGCTAAGAAGGGATTGAAGCAGATCCGTATTGGCCCTGAGCCCTTTGTTGGGACTACCAGGAGCCATCTTCGTAGAGAGGTTGGCAAATGGGAGGACAGGTGGGGGGCTGCCCATGGGCAAGGGCCTTAGACAGTCAAAACTCTTCAGTCCACTCTCCAGAGGGAGGGCCAAGGAGGTGCTTGCACCGGGGAGGTAGGATATGAGGATCACATGTGGCCTGTTCACAGGACACTGTCCGCTGAGGTAACACCTTGCAAATATTGGCAAGTACAAGGTACAGGTATGTAGGTTCTGCGAGGTAGGGCTAGAGACGGCAGAGGTGGCAAATGCAGAACTTGCGGATATCCCCCGCTTTGTGCGGGGGTGATGGGGGCGCATAGGTGACGTCACACCAAGTGAGACCAGTGCCGTGGGGCCTGGAGGTGGTGCAGGTGGGCCATGATCTGAGGATCATGGACGCCCTTACAATATGCCCATTTGTGGCTGCAGTGAGGGTATGGCCTGCATCCACCGTTTCAAAAAAAAAGTGCCCACTGGCGCCCATGAGTGCCTGGAATATTTACTTTTCGTCGTTCCGTTGTAATCTGGTCATGTTTCGTATGGTTTACTGGCCGAATCGAATGGGATGGGCCTCAGAAGTGTGCGACTACGTCAAGCTGTTCAAAAGAATAATAAACCGCTGAGTAATAATATGCAGCGTTTTGTCGTACCCAATGTCTGGGGTAATTAATACTAGGAAGTGTTTAACGTATAATACCAGACTCAGGGCTGAGTTCTCTGTAACTATCACAGTTGCCTAGGATGCTCTGCAGCATTTTAATGAACCAGATTATAAAGCTTTTATAATCGCCTAGCCCGTTTTCTCAATAGAAGATTTGTGCAGGTTGAAGGTTGGTTTCACGGTAGACACGTCAACTCCACCTGTGCACGACGCTTATCTATCAATCAGTTGATAGTTTTATTGTTATAGCTATTCCCATGCATTATGATAGCATTAATCTACGCTTGAAAACCCGTTGAAGTGGGACCCATGGCAATGTGCGACCCACTTCTCCCAGAGCCCATTCCCCTTCTAGCCAGTAAGTTTTTTAATTAATTGTCCCAACTGTAACGGGACGAACCAAACCCTTCGATTCAGTGGAGGCTCGTCCGGGGCATTTATGCTGACTGGGCACCTCAAATGCCCGATTCGCTCGAGACTTCGCTGCCCGCCAGTTGTAACTGAGCCAGTTCCCTCGTCACTGTGTCGTCCACGCTCGTGTTCGCTCCCACCTAGTTCCCTGTTAGTGGTGATAAAACTTCCTCGAATGTAATTGAGAATACAACTCTGTTCCAATTGCATTCGACTTGGTATTGTACTAACTCCCCAACTCTCTTAGTGTGATATCGCTTTCAACATTAATCCCCACCGTAACACAACTATCGACCCCAACATGATTAAATAGTAAAGGGTACTACATACCCCAAATGGTTTAAAGAGTACTGAAGAGCAACCTGCTTCCTCGGGGGACAGAAATGGAGAGAGACCTCGGGTTTTGGGTGGAAGGCTCGGCGGTTGTCCTCTGCTTTGGGCCGCTTGCCACCTCGAATTCGGCCCTCGAGCGGGTAACTTATCTAACTATGACTCACCGTGCCGGTGATACGGTTAACGGCAAGGAGGAGAAACGATAGCGAAGCCTTCTCTCTAGGGGGAGAATGCTGTTGCTCAGGAACGGTCCTTCCTCTCGATAGCGCCGTTCGTTGGGCGGTACTTGGCTCCCCAGGTTGAATTGAGCTTGTCCTCAGTTCCGTCCAGGATAGGCAGGAGCTGTGGTTAGGTATGGTCCTGTTATATAGTGCAGTTCATTCAAGAGACATTAATCCAACAAAATGTGGTGTTGTGATCACTATGATAAATTTGAGTCGATTCCGCCAAGAGCTAAGTGTCTTAAAGCCAAGAAAAGAAAAAAATGTAAATCGATACGTCGTAAATTATATCTTGAGAAATGGGGACTTTTATGTTCCTCGTCAATTTTACGTCACGTAACGTTAACTCTTGACAGTTCGAGTTTTGTGACTCAAGCGACTTCCACGTAATTTAACTCGTCCAAAATTAATGCGTGGAATCGTTATAACAACTTCTCTCGATCATAACCGCGAACAATAGGGATATGTATATACAACGGAGGAGAGGTTCCTTTGAGGGAGCGGAGTAATTGAGGGAGAAAGAATAAGTCGATTGAATGAACCGAACGTTATGAAATGAGGGAGGTTAGTCGCTTTTGGAAATCTTGCAACCCTCCGCAGGCAAGTAAAGTAGCTAGGCAGAGAACTCGGGCTCGTCGTCGTCGTAAAGGGAGAAATACATAATTCAACAGGGCCGCGAGGGGAGGGAAGGAAAATAAAGGGAATGCCGCGGGGGCGGTTTTAGGTTTGAGGAGCGGAGGGTGCGAACCAGCTCCAACGAGGGGAGACTGTTGCCCAGATGCGGTTGAGCAGGTTCTTTGTCATTCGTGGATAAGAACAAGGGCACCTGAAAAATCCAGAAGGGTGAAAGTGGGCGAGCTTGGTGGCAGGTAACGTTTATCTGGTGCGAAGCCTCGAACAACATTCCTCGGCTCGACGTACACTCGCCGATGTTCGCGGCTTTTGCTATTTGCAATTCAACGTATTTTTTAACCATTCACGAAAGTTCCAGTTCATGGAGTTCCAGAATCTGTTAAGCTGCTGCTACTTATACCTTGACCTTTATCGAGGGATCAACGACGATGAGAATCAACAAGATTTTTTGTTTTGAGTGCTGGAACTATATTTGAAATTTTCGATAATTTATTGGGCAGCTCTCCTCATTTTTCCACGGATAAAACTTAGTTCTATTATATCGTTTGGAGCTGTTTTTAGGGGGAAAATTTTATTAGGTAGCTCCAGGTAGCTATTTATTAAGTAGCACTTCTTACTTTACTTTTGGAGAGCTGTTGCTCGTGTGTTACCGCCTGAAGGTATAACCCTGGGGAACCTTTAACACCTAAGGGGAGTTCTCAATGTGGTTTCCCACCTGATTTAACTATTTACTTGGTTCTAGGGGACAGACCAATCATGTCCACGTTTCATTGTCATGCTGTCACAAGCTTGCTTGGTAGCATTCAAAATGTGTTCTGTCGACTGTGGTATGTGTCAAAGCGCTCATGCCCAGTGCTTTAGGACGCTTCAGTGGGACGCGCTTCTCTTAATCTGACAACCTCACACCTTGCTCTGCCGCGTGCCACCACATTAAGACCAACTGCCTGGCGTTGTACGGCGGTCCACTGAAGGGGTTGGTCCCAGAGATGCTCCGTGAAGACTTAATCGATCGAAGGATCGCACTGGCCAAAGAGTCCATTGGACCAGTGGTAGTTGTGGTGGGACGCAACAACCACCGCCCGTACGAGATAATGCCCTCCATACAGAATCGGCGGCGAATGAAGTGGTGGCGCCCCACGTTTGCTACCACGCCACTGCTGTCAGGGCACTCAGCGCCAAACTATTATTCTTCAAACAGCGCGCACTCAATGAGTGTCCTCGTGGCGTGGGGGTGGCAGAAGATGTCTCCCACATCCTCTTTGACTGTGGCTTGTACGAGAATGAGAGGACCCGTGTCGAAATGCCCTGTCAGTTTGCGCTAGCCTGGGCGAGCTGGAGTAAGAACCTGGAGGCATGGAAGCTTGAGGCACTGGGTCAGGGACTGACTTAGATTCCCCCCCCCCCATCACCACCGACTGAAGGGTGGTCGTCCACACTGGAAGGTTTGGTTGTTCTTCCAACAATCGTTGCAAACTAAAGAGATTACAGTGTAGCAGCACGTGGTGTCTTGTTTCCTCAGCACTGGAGGCACAAGACGTGCAGGCTGGAAGAAGAACTGGAGCCACGCATTAAAGTCGCCACGTCCCGCAAGGAGCTCGCTCGTCCAAAAGCAAAGACGTGCAGGATGGCCAAGTACAAAATAGATATTCATCTTTATTCATATTCATGCCAGCGACCGTCCAGGACGGCTGGGAAATGGTCAAACTTTTGTTCAAATTGTGTCGCTGAGTCAGTCTCAAGAAAATTGACCAGTGTCTCAACCCTTTGATCGCCTCTTCTAATAATTTTGTATTTTTACGTTAAATTACGGTCTCCCTTTCGACTTGCCGTTTGCCATAATCGGATTTGCCGTTCCGTTACATCCCTCGTTTAGGGTTTTTTTTTCTTTTCTTTCGTTTGATAACGAGGTATTTTATCCTCGAAAGCTCACCCTGAGGAAGAAAAAACCTATTAGGCTGAAGAGGCCCACGAGTGAGTTTTGAAGGGGGAGGGAGATGATTATGAAGAATGATTTTTGAAAGGATTAAAGAAGATGAATCCGCGGATCGGCGGAGGGAACGTGCGAGCTGATGGTTGGCGGTGGAGGGGGGGGAGGAGGGGGTAGTATGAGGAACCCAAATATCAGAAGGGATACACAACGTCCTCCCGTGGAAATCCCACTCTTTTCTCTCTTTCCCCTTCCACCCCCTACCGTTTTCAATTTATTCCCGTTTTTCCTTTTTGTTACATCAACTCTTCTCCATGACTAGTACCGTCATCCAGCGACCAGAACCCTTCGGCTTATTCCTCTTATTCCCGAGTAATGCGGCAAAAGAAAGAAAAAAAAAAAAAGAGGGTATAGCATTGTCCACTTGCTTGTATGGGACGTTCGAACAAATTCAATAAACTAATCTTCCCTAATAGGATCCTCGCCTTACCCTTTGCATGTTATTGACTCACTGCCAAAACCCACCCTTCACTCTCAGAAAAATCTGGAAAAACAACTTTTTTTCTTTCTTCCCCCTCCCCCCTTCTTCGCCCCCCCCCCTTCCAAGTACTCTTCGTCAAAATCCCTCTTTCGTTTCAATCCCCACAAGCATAAAAATTGGTCGAAGGGTCTCGACAAAAAAAAAGGGAGCCCATTATTAGGTTTTATCTGGACAGATTTCGTCCTCTTTTTTTTCGCGTGCGTATTTTCCCAATCGGTAAGGAGTTGGAAGGGAGGGGGATATTATTTTGTCATCCTCTTTTTGTCCAAAATGACTGTGACGGATTCCTACCCTTTGATGTTGGACGGTTTCCAAAATTGTAACCTGCCCTTCCGTTTCCTAATTAGCGAAACAGAAGTGATGGTAGGGCTGTAATATGTTTCGTCATCAAAACATTGTCGCATACCGTCCATACTTCAGTGGGGTGAAAATATTTCCAGAGCTCGTACGAAAAAAACGAACTTTTCGTATGCGACGATACACATTTTCCGATTTGTATTGCCTTTCCCGATCGTGGATGCCGAGCACCGACAATCGAAAATCCTTCCAGGGGACGTAAGAATGTTGTCGGAATTTAACCAAAGGGTGTACGAACTAAGGTAGGTAGGAGAAAATGGTGAAAATAGCGGTTTCCGAGGCCTCGCGCGAATTTAGCGATTCCATTGACTCGAGAAAGTAATCAAATCTGTTTTTACTTCCCTTGGCTCCACGAAGTAGAAAGAAAAGTTATGTAATCAGCCGAGAAAAATTTGAGTTACCTTCAGATCTTTACGTTACAGAACCTATCAGTTCGAATTTTTATGAAAACGGTGTGCGTGAGAGCGCGATTGAGAGGAAACGGCTGAACCAAATCAACTCGACTTGATAGCCCGCAGGTCATCCAGCGACGTCAAAATAAGGGTATGGACGAAATCCGCCCAAAATTAACAATAGTTTTCATGGTGATCAAAACGGTTCTAAAAAAATCAAGTAGACAGCCTCGTGTGTTAAATCACCGACATTTTCGACATTATGATGTTCGTTTCTGCTCCATGGAGGAACGTTTATTGGAAACAACCTACGGATATTAACTATTTAAAAGCGCTCTGAGATTGGTGACAATCGTAGAAGCCGTTTTGCCAAAAAGCGTAAAAACCCTAATTTTGCTTTTAAGGCCTATGTGTATGTCCGTTCACCAAATTTTCATGGGGATATGTAATGAGAAGAAAAGTTAGGTGTTAACTACTAAAAGATAATCTCAAAGTTTACTCAAAGCCGTCTACAGATCGACAACTGTCCATAACCTTAGTTTCGGGTCTACGAAAAATCATGAATAAAACCAAAAACACTGTAAATTATTACTCAACGGTTTACTATCCTTTTGAACAGCTTAACGTGGTCTCACACTTCTGAAACCCATCCCGTTCGGTTCAACATCGAAAAATACCAGTAAACCATACGGAACATGACCTGACTATAATGAAACGACGATAACTAAATATTCCCGGCACCCGGCTTGTAGACAATTGGCACGACGTGGTGGGTCGTGCTGGTGGGTAGTTTGTTATTTCACTGTTATCAGTCAAGATACAGTTGTACACCTCTGAGAATTTCATCCGATTCAGCATCTAAAAATACCCACAAAAAGATGCAGCGTATGTGCGATAAAACTGCCAAAATTGCGTAGGTTGTTGTATTTTATTAACCATTTTTTGCCCCATAACAACCACGTCTTCGTCCGATTGGATTGACGAGCAGCCGCGCACAATTAATACCAAATTGGGGTTTTGTCTGAAAGAACAGATTTTTTAGATCACTCGACGACGACGTTGCAGATTAGCAATCCCCCCAAAACTCTTGAAATCACTACGAGTTTTGGCGGTTTGTTTGGTGATTCAGATCTCGAGAGGCTCTCTGAAGGTAGGTGCTGACTATGCCATCCTTTCGTGCCAAGAGGTTGGTAGGTTAGCGGCGAAGGGTAGAGCAACTCCTCTCCAGCAAGGCGGAGGTCTGCCGGTTCCACTCATTTGCACAGGCGTGGGCGAACTGGCGGAAGGGCCTGGACTTATGGACCCCAAATGAGTCAAGAACTGGGGGGTAGACTCCCATCTAGACCAAGCCATGCGAACTTGCTGCGCTGTGCCTCTGCCTTAGCGTAGAGGCACGCGCCACCCGCGGACCAACGACCCAGCAGGCCTGCACAGGCCTGGCACATTTCCCCATTGGGCAAAGGGTAGAGGACACAGTTGGCTTGCTCCTTCATTTCGAAAACTCTAGGTGCACTGCCCAATTTGCTCGGGCCCCGGGGTAGTATCCCACAGGGACGAATAGTGATGACACGGGTTCGAGATCGTTCCTGAACCTGCCATGCTGCCCAGCGATCGTAATGGTGGCACAGTGAAGAAATCTTGCGAGGTTGAATTGGACAAGGGAGAAGAACTATGATCACAGAGAGACATGACCGGATTCAACATGAAGAAGTAATAGCGACGAAGTTGTGGAAACCCAGTTCAATAATAAACCAAAGCTAGGACGGTTGTCTAAATCCACTAAATCTGAATTATAATCTTTTATCGATTTCGACGATTAGCTCCCCATCAGTGACAAGAATTTGACTGACGTAACCGTCGAAATCGATATAAAATTGCAACTAAAATTTAGTTAAAATAGAAAATCGTCCCAACTATTATGCAGGTGTGAATTCAGGCCTCCCTCCTTATGTGCAATATAGTACAAAAAGTGTATACCCTGGCCGTCCTCACACCGCCTGATGAAGTAAGAAAGCCACGCCCGTTGCGGGGTGTATTTGTTAGGAATAGCACAAAAACTCTCATTCACATGGGAAAGCTTTAACATAATTATTTCAATGTTGCTCCCTACTCCTATTATTCCCCTCCTCCGATGCTTGTCTGGTGACTGCTACCAGATAACACCATGTGTTGACAATGTGAACATTACGTAATGTATCAAATTTTGACCGGTGGACGGGGCTTAAAAAAATTTTCCTGACTGAAAACTAAATAATAATAATAATAATGGATAATAAACCAAAAAAACCAGCTCAATCGGTCCAACTGTTTCCCCACGTATTGAACTACAGTCGCACACACACGGAGGAAAATTAGATTTTACGGATTCAGCAGGCCTCAAAACGTTTAGATTTGAAGAAAACTCAAATTCATTTCTTGACACGATCATTATGATTTTTTTTCCCTTTGGGTAGCGGAAAGTTGACACTTGCCAGTCGACTACATAACTTTAATTCCTACTCCATTCGGTTAAGGAAAGCAAAATGAAGTAAGGTATATGAATGAGCCACTAAATAATACGAGGGGTTATTTGAAGAAAGTGAAGGGGACTGAGGAGTGAACCGTGACAAGTTGCGACACTTGGAAGACATTTGAAGCCGACAGTTGCACAACTTGCTTGTTCTCATCGTACCCCAATATTAATAGTGATCGTATTTACCCCCAGACCAATCGTCCATTTCATCGACCGAATTTCATATACGCGAAAAGCGCTATGAACGGAACGGTATTTAAAAAGCAAAAACTGAGCAAAAATCGATTTGCTAGGGGAATTTATAGCACTGTTTTTGTTATTTCGTTTATTTATAGTTGAAACCATTTTGCCAAAAAGCATACATTTACTTCATACGCCTATATCGTCACCGAGTGCTCATTATTACAGGTATTTATGAAGAAAAAAAGTTGCGTGCTTTCTAGTAAAATATAATTTGGAATTTTCATCGAAATCGTTTGTGCCGTTTTCGCTTCTACAAGAAATCCCGAACAAAACGAAATACCTGGTGCGTAGCAACGCACTTTCTGTGCACAACTTTTCGTAACCCCCGTCCTGATGTACAAACGGGCGTTGTATCTTCGTTCAACGGATTTCTACAGAAAAATTAATTGCAAACAATATCTAGGAACTAGTTAGTCGACAGTACTCCGTTAGTTTGATTGAAATCGTTAAAGCCGTTTTCCGGAAAATTGGAGAAACAGTAAATTAATATTCGACGAATCTCTTTCTCTGAGACATCATGGTGTATATCTCCGTTCGACGGATAGATACAGAAATAATTACGGAGTACAAAATGTGGGTATAGGTTACTAAAAGACATTCCATACGATTGATGAAATTCAGGAACACATTTGAAGCAGAGAATTGCACAAAATTCCTTCATCTCATTGAAATTTCTCCACTGTGCCTCACATTATTATACCGCAATATTAATAACAGTAAGTAACCCTAAAGGACATTTTCACGTAAACAGCACTGATCATGATATATTTGATCGAGACTAGATAAGTAAGTAAGGTTAACCTATTTCGTTCCCAACGCGCTAACCGAGATAACTGTGTGATTAGACGTGTCAACCTGAAAGGAATGTCAGGCGGGAGTGAGCAGAAAAGTATTGAAAATTCAAGCCTGAAAAACAATTTGTAACCCATTTTGGCTAACGTATAATGGAGTTTTAAAAATAAATATTTTCCATTTCATATCTTTCAAAAACATTTGTATAAGCAAAACGAAACGTTAGGCTATGCAAAAGGCAAAAATATAATACATTATTATTACATTTATTTACGAAGCTTGCTACTGAAATTGAGCTGTCTTTGACAAAAAACTTTGGTTAGTCAATTAGTTGTAAAACAAGCGTTAAGACGATAAGTAATTCCTGATTTTCTACAAAATTCCCTTTTGTGTATGTATAATTAGTATAATATTAGATATGCGTGAGTTCTTCTACTGAAAGCGGGACAGCGGCTGTGGGTATTACAGAGTTGGAAGGTTTGTTTTAATGCGGTGAGATAAGGTTCAGTAAGGTATTTGAGCGTCTGTAAACATATTTCGTGTACGTTACCGGACATTCCGTTGATAATAATTTCTAATAATTATCAAAAGCCAACGTGGCCACGTTAACCTCAACCGAAGCTGAAACTGGCGAGGAGCATGAAGTGCAAATGCAACTCAAACTGCAAGAGGTGCAGGGAAAAGGTTAATCAGTCCCAGAGAGTGCTAAACGCGGTACAAGAAAATGTGAGAGCTCAGTAAGAAAAAATAAAAATCGAAATTGTACGGTTACAACTACTACTTGCTCAAGCTCAAGGAAAGGGGGATTGATTACGTTTAATAAATATAATTTAAAACCCTAACGTGAGTGTGTATGTGTTGTTATTTAACATTTCCTGCTTATATGCTCTTAAATCCACCCAGTTGAGGGTGGAATTTTACACGAGCAACAATTTGTTTAAAATAGACGTTAAACTTTTTCATAATAAGTCGTTGGAACGCCCTCGTACCCATCGGGGGGCCGGATGAGATGATTATAACCTTAATTTTATTAAATCTATTGATTATCATCGTAGTCGAAGAGCAACTGCAATAACTGCACTCATGTTAGACAGCATCTTTGTTTATTATTATTATTATTATCCAAAAACATATGTAAATTATTCAAAATAATAATGTAGAGAATGATAAAACCTATTAATCGACGGAGCACAGTAATGGAGAACACATATGAGGATATGCCAATTTGTTGTGGCTAACGCTTTATCATCTTAACCGTGCGTGGTGAGCCCCGTTTTTGCAAAGTGGAGCGGTTAATTAGTGTTAACCGCATCTAAACAGAATTTACACAGTTGGTGAAAATGGCCCTTAGAGTAATTGCCGTTTTCATCGACCTAATTTCTGATATGGCCGCGTCACGTTCACGTGATAAAATAACTCGTCGCCGAAGAAGTGTGTATTGACCGTCCAGCAAGTTCGTAATTTATGTAACTGTCAACGAGATTGTTTTCGAGCTTCGTGTTCGCTGTTGAAGAATTGCTAGTTCGGTGAAATGAGGGAGTCAAGAAGCCGACAGTTATGTGCGTCACCGATGTAAGTGGGTCACTCGTAATTATCTCTGTCCGCTTTTCTTTAATAAAAAATATCTGGTGCGACGCGATCACACAGCTTCCCTTGGCCTCGCGTGCATTAAGCGATTGTCTTGACACTGGCAACTAGTCAAATCTATTTTGCATTCTGTTTATGACAACCTTCTACATGACTGCGGGAGGAGCTTGCGATTCTGGAACTTATTGTGCTACTCCTTCCTATTCGTGCCACGACGGTTACTGAGCAATCCATCAACAGGTGACTCAAGATACGTGATTTTATTTCGGCATGACTTTGTTCACCTTATTCTGGAATCGTCGAGTCAAAACTGTGAGAAATGGCCGTAGGGGAATCGGTGGGGGATGAAATTCCGTAATTTCTGAATTGGCTTCTCACACATCATGTGAACGTTATCAAACCCTCATCGTATAGGCACTTGATTGGACGACCACGTAATTTTTTTGGAAGATCCCAGAAACATTCGAGCGGAGTTTGTAAGTAAAAAGCTGCACTACAATCGATTTTCGTCCAAATGTTTAGTAATTTATTGTGCTGCTCACGTCATCTTACCAAAAATGAGAATTTTATCGTATTGTCAGGTTATTTGGAACTGTCTATACACAAAATTTGAGCCAAGTTCGAGCCGTTCTTGAGAAAAAAAAAATTTAGTATTAGATATGTGTCACCATGATAATTATAGTTAGTTTTGGGCGGCTCTTGATGGGTTTATAGTTGAAACAGTTGCGAGAAACAAAATGTAGGTGGGAGAGTTATAAAGAACGGCGATTAAAATTTGGATAGTAGTATCTGGTGAGACTCATCGTACAGTCATCAAAACCTATGAATTCAACAATACGCCACATTCAGACGCAGCGTATCTTATTTCAGCACTTTTCTTCAGAATACGTTTTTGCTACCCTATGAGCTTAATTCAAAGAGCCCAGAAAATCACATTTTACGATGTATTTTGAGTTATTTCTCCCTTCAACGCTTGGTTACAAATATAGTTGTGACAAAAAACGACTGTGTGCGTGGATTGCTAGATACCCTCTAGACAGTCTGATCGAATTCAGTTTTGTAAACGTATGTACCACGGAAAATTTTCAAAAAGTGTGTCACGCTGGGAAGGAATGCATTTATGTCACAAAATAAGTATATAAGAAACTCGGCTCTTCTGGGCTCACGCTCTCCCATCCTTACCTCCCAATTTAGTTCAATATATCGTGCAAACAGTTAATTTTGCATTTATTCCTCATTTTGGAATTCCCAACAAAACCTGCGCTTTAGACGAGAAACTTTGATATTTTTTTTGCATTTATTTATTCTAAATATAGTTATTAATTTTAACATTTCTTCGAAATTCGAAATGCTACAGTTCCCTACTAAGCACTCTTGTGCTGGGGACTTGAGCGTCTTAGAAAATAACAAAATGATACAGCATGCTTCCTTAAAACTGAACACGAATATCATTTTTGTAATAATTATCTACACTGAATATTCACAGTTAAGCGAAACGTACCCATACTGGGTTTAAAAAAAACAGCGTTCATATTTGCATACCTACCTACTCAGAAAAAAAAATCTTTTACATGTTTCTTATTGGTTCAGAGGCATTTTATTCCCTGTTGGGCTGTTTGTTAGACCGTTGAAGAACATCACACTACATACAAATAAATTCTTCGGGCAGGAGACGTTATTATTCCTACTGCTTTTGACGTAATAACATCCGGGCTTTTTGAACCTAACTCACTTTCTACTTTCTTTGGTTCAACTAAGTAGAAAGGAAAGTTATGTAATCGTCTGGAAAAAAAATTTAGAGTTTTCTTCAGATCTTCACGTTTTAGACCCTCCTGAGTCCGAAAAACACTATTTGGGAAACTGGTCTGTGTGTGTGTCTGTGAACGATTTTTAGAGAAAACCACCGTATCAAATCAGCTCAAACTTTATATCTCGCCCGCAGGTTACCATGGGACGCCAAAATAAGGGTATGAACAAAATCCACCGAAAGTTAACTGTAGTTATCATAGAGATCAAAACACCAAATTTTTTTTCTCAAAAACGACTAACGATTTTGATGAAATTTTTTATTTCTATTTTACTTTCTAAAAATTTTTTTATAAAGCTGCGGTTTTCTCAATTAATTTAGAGAGGTCTAATGCGTCGAATTCCATAAACGAAATTTCAGTTGAATGTCTGATGGGTTTTTTAAAAAGAATGTGGAAAGTGGATATGCTGGCATCCTCTTGCAGAGAGATAACCCGTGATAAGAAGAAGTTGGAACCGAGAAGGTTTTGTTCGTTGTTGTTTGTCGCGTAGTTACGAGTCATGTGGTAGTCGCGTCTGATTATAAACACCGAACATTGTAAAGTCGTATGTTGAGCCCGTTGTAATGTACTTCAAACTGTCATAATAAATAAGAGTTCAGTTGAAGGTAAAGGGCGCGCGTTTACTTATTTTTGTCACCACAAATCCCACAAGAATTTTAATTAGCGATTTGTGGCTAACCAGTAAAATGAAATGAAATTTACTGGCATATAAATATGATAGAAGAAAAAGAAAATAAACGTAGAATTGCAGTCAATATATTGGTGGCTGTAGGCATAGCCCGTGCCTACCTCCATATTAAGTTCAAAAAGAATAGTATCCAGTTATACACTTTTAATCAACACACTAGTGTCGTTGGTTATAGTGTCTGTTTTACTCTCCATGATGCTTGGTACGAATCGTTGAAAAAAAGGATTAACAAAAGACATAACTGAGTCCGGAATTCCTGGAGTTGCTACTAATCACCTCGTGAGCGTCATTAGCCGTTCACCGTATAGCTAATGCTTGGATTACCTTTACAATTTTCCTAAGAGTGTTGGAATCTTCTGAACGGAAATCATTAGGAAACGTCAATGGGATTTTCGCTATTACCTATCTCACAAAACCCTCGAAAACGTTTCACGTTGAGGCTGGCGGGCGCGTAAGAAACCTTTACACAAACGGTGGGTACAGCTTTCGTACAAGTACGCAACCACTAGGAACATTTTATGTCTTTTATTTTTGTTTTTATGCAATGATAACTACGTTTGATTGTGCTCGTTGGTGGTTTCGATATAATGGCCGCGTCAATTGCAATTTACATCATCACTGAGGTTATTAAAACGTGTGATGTTACCAAGCGTTAGATTTTGAAACAGACGTTACCATGCACTTAACCCAACACAAATTTCGTGACGCTTCTCCGTTGCATATCCTGCGTAACATCTCCCGCGTTACATTTTCGAGTTTATGCAGCAAAGTAAAGACATAAAATGTCAATAATTAAATTTTCTCCTTATCACAAATACGCTTGCCAAGGCTAATTAAAGAAATTTCAAAATACCTCACTTGTACACTTATTGACTAATGTTATTTAACTCGATAAGGTATGTCCGGCCAGTAGTAATGAGCCAAGTAAACACTAGTTTCTTATATCGAATTCTGCTGAAATTAACAGGGAATCTCATCTTCGTAGTTATTTTATTTACAAGATTCAAGATTATGTAGAGGGGACTCTAGGTAAAATGTACGGTACGAGGACGCATATTCACCACATTGCCCCTAAACCTGAATCTTGTTTCATATTGACCGATAAAGTTCACTGGATGCATCAAATTACGATTTTTGTGAAAGAACATTAATACGACGTTTACATAGATTTGACGAAGTGAGAACACCTTATCACATTGGAACAGTTGCTCTGTAGAGTATCGCCTTGGCTTCTTAAGATAAAGTTTCAGTACTGCCTTTTGTAAAATAATCAACCGTTGTAAGTGAGATACATTCGTTCCTCCCCAAGCTATCACTCCAAATTGCAGTAGTGACTGAAACAGTTCAGCGTAACTGAGTTTTAACTTATCACTTGGAAAAATAAATCGTACTGAGTAAAATATGTAAACAAATTTCCTCAACCTACAAATACAGTAAAAATAATCTATACGCTCCTTCCCTCCTTCCCTCCTTCCACGATAATCTACTGCCAATCACTACACCCAAATATTTATAAGACTCAACCCGTTCAACATTGGGACAGCCGCCAGCTACATCATTGTCCACACAAGTGTGAATGACTAAATTATAGCGCTCAACTTCATGATCGTGGGCATGGCCAATCATTAAGTATTTTGTTTTTGAAGCATTCAATGTGAGTACACAGGACCGAAACCATTTGTTTAATTGCTCGATAGCCTGCGATGGTTTAGCATAACATGTTTCCCAATTAACTCCCTCAATCAAAACAGCCGTGTCATTGGCAAATAGGTACAACTTGAATGTTTCCCAACGCATTAATGTACATCAAAAATAGAACGGGACCAAGTGTAGTACCCTGAACTACTCCGTAATCGTTTTTCGCATATTCACTATAAATCCCATTAATGCTAACTGCATATTGTCGGTCGCCTATGTAACTGGAAACCACATAATACTCATTTCAGATACTCCCATGGTTTGCATCCTTTTAAACAGGATGTTCCTATCTATACTATTAAAGTTGCTATGATTTGTTTCTAGATGCCGCACCCCACGCTTGTATAGCATAGACCAGTAGCGACTGTGTAATTGCATTCTAAAATTGTTTTTTTGAGTTTCATCGACTTAAATTTTTGAAGTTCATGCTGGTGTCAGTTTCCTCAATCTCTTTGGTAGTTCCCTGGTATGCGCGCCCCACTTTAGGCACTGACCCCTAAGTATATGGTTTCTGAACCTGCCTGATTGAAGGGCAACTACAGAGCATCGGGCATGTGTTGGATTGACGGCATGTGATTTGACCTATGTGCGAATAACACGAAATTAGTTTTATTTAGGTTTTCGGTTTTCAACCATTGGCTCACTACTTCTACGTTTGCTGACAATTGTTGTGTTACACTTTCCTGTGTGTCCCCCGTTACAATCATGGTTGTATCATCGGCAAAGCCAATCGTTTTCCTATCCTTGATAGAGCTGAAAATCCCATTGCTGTAAATTATGTAATACAGGGGGGAGTGAGGGGGTTAACACCGTGCCTTGGGGCACAGAGAATTCTAATGCGCGAGTATCACTGATATTGTCACCTATCTTTACTTTTTGCTCGCCTAAATAGCTTTTGGTCCACTTGACAAAGTTGAGGTCAAAATACATGGCAACCATAGTCTCTATTAGGTAAATTAGTAACGAACAGGAGGTAATATTAACAATTAAAATAATTAATTACGTTGTAATTCGTATGCGAGAAGTAGCTAACTACGCTGATCATTCTTCTACTCAACTCAATTATGATTACTGCCACGTTCGCCTTAATCCGATGGGCACCTCGAAGACTTGTCCTGTAGCACTATTACCAAATATCTGGTGCGTTGCAACACACAACTTTCCTTAGCTCTACGTCAATTCACTTTGTAAATGGCTAATTCTATTTAATCGATTCATTTATCACTCAGTTCCTTTGAACTTGGTTAAACAACACGTCACAGCAGCAGGAAGCTGTAGCGCCTGAAGTTATGGAATTTATTGTGCTGCTCGTACTCATTGCAGGACCATTATTGAGCAATTCGTATACAGATAATTAATGAGGCTGTAAACACGAATTTTTTGAAGATGGATAGTAATTACTTTTGCAGAGCTAATGGGTAATAACTGTTAGAACTGGTAGTAAGCGAAACGACAGTAGTTGAAATTCAGGAATTTCTGGAGTGAGCCTCATGTATCTCATGAGCGTTTTTAAACACTCACACTATAGGTATTGGATTGGACTACAACACAAATTTTTTTTAAACATTCTAGTAACACTCCAGCGGAGTTTAAAAGGAAAAAACCGAGGCAAAAACGCTTTTCGTCGAAAATTTTGATAATTTATTGTGCAGCTCTCGTCATTTTCCCACAAATGGGAATTTTATGGTATAATTATCTTATTAGGAGCTACCAATATTAAAAATTTAATCAAAATCGTTAGAGCCGTTTTTGAGAAAAAAAAATTTGGTGTTTTGATCACTGTAGTTAAATTTTGATGGATTTTGTTCATACCCTTGTTTTGGCGTCCCATGGTAACCTGCGGGCGAGGTATCAAGCTTGAGCTGATTTGGTACGGTCGTTTCCTCTAAAAATCGTTCACAGACACACATACACAAACACAGACACACAGACCATTTTCCCAAATAGTGTTTTTCGGACTCAGGGGGTTCTGAAACGTTAAGATCTGAAGAGAACTCAAAATTTTTTTGTTAGCCGATTGTATAACTTTCCTTTCTACTTTGTAGAGCCAAGGAAAGTAAAAACCCCTGCAAATTATTACACAATGGTTTATTATTCTCATGAACAGCTTAACCTACTAATACTGCTCCGAGACCCATCTCATTCAATTCAGCATCGAATACTAGTAAACCATACGAAACATGAACTGACTACAATGGAACTACGGAAACTAAATATCCCCCGGCGCCAGGCGCCCATAAACGAGGGCTTCCTGCAAAAACGTTGCGAGGCGAGCGGGGGGCGCGTTGTGAGGCGAGTGGGCGGGTGGTTTTAACGAGAAGGGTGGGAGGGAGGGAGTACTAACGACGAAACGTTGACTTCCGCTGTAGTTCCCGTGTTATACTGCGTTTCGTTAATTTTTTTAACCATTTTTTGTCCATAACAACCATGGGCTTCGTCCGATCGGGTTGCCAAGATGGCGGGCACAACTAAATACCAAATGGGATTTTTGTGCAAAAGAACGAATTTTTTAGACCACGTTAAAGGCACAGAACGGCCCAGACGGCGGACGGACATTGCAAATTTGGCATCTCCATGTCTTGAAACGTAGAGTATCAAATTTTGAGGGGGGGTTGTAAAAAATTTTTCTTAACCGAAAACATAGGGTTATTATTCAGAATGAATAATAAACCAAAACGCCGGGAGTCCTTCGTCTCAGGAGGACCGCTTTCGTATGTTTGAACGTTCTTTCGCACTTCACGGCAGGAACAGCTGTGAACAGGTGCACTTTCGAGGAAAGGGTGGTTGTTAAGCTGCTGGCGGCGTGTGACAGTTGTACGAGGCTCCGATAAAGCGTAACGAAGGGCCAGGCGCGCGAATGTTGAACGTTTTTACAACGTAACTGAGGGATAATCACGCGCGCGGTCAAACTTATCTACACGAAACATAGTTGGATGCAAGTAAGTAGTTATTGGAGTACTTCATCGTTATCCTACCAAGAGAAAACGGAAGTGCACGAAGTGATATTGTCAAGGAGTGATAAATTGGGCTGCAACGATTCCACGATTTTGGTACTCAAAAAATAAATTTCCAACATTTGAGATTCGGATTCTCTCAGTTACTTCCCTATTAATGGTCCCAAAGTCCCCAACCATTTCGGAATGTTTTCGGTCAGGACAGTCGGGATTCCTAATCTGCAATGTCCGTCCGCCATCCGTGATCTTAAAAATCCGTTCTTTGGCACAAAAACCCCATTTGGTATTTAGTTGTGCCCGCCTGCACGACAATCCACTTGGACGAGGCCCACTGTTGTTATGGGCAAAATATGGTTAAGAAAATGAACAAAAACGCAATTTTGGCAGTTTAATTGCAAATATACCGTGTTTCGTATAGTTTTCAAGGTCCTTTTAGATCTACTAATTGAAAGAACTTGCTGGACAATAAATACAGCGAAAGTAATCGTTTGTTCTTACTTATTCCCGTCGCATTAAAACCACCGGCCAGCTCGACTCGCCACGTCGTGCCAATTGCCTACGAGCCTGAACTACTTCATTTTCGTCCTTCCATTATAGTCAGGTCATGTTTCGTATGGTTTACTGGTATTTTTCGATGCGGGATCAAATGGGATGGGTCTCGGAGGTGTGAGACTAGATCAAGCTGTTGATGAGAATACTAAACCGTTGTGTAATAATTTGCAGTGTTTTTATTTGAAGTATATATATAGCATTATGACTGTCCTACAGGTGGAATTTGCTCCGCAGCCAAACGATCTCCTAAGGGAAGCCAGGTTATACCTGCAAGGGTTTTCATTGATATCCACCCTGGAAGAAGTGGTACCAAAGACCAGGAGTCGCTCCCTCTCAAGTCTCCGTCATTGGACCAGGACATGGTGAGGACTCTTCTCATCTGTGCCACACTACCTACATCGGTGGGTGGGGGGGGGGGGGTCGACTATACCCGTAACATACATGTGTTTGTTCATTTTGCAGTGCCCGATGAGGATCCCAATAATCTCCCCTAAGTCCTTCCTCTTCATCATCAGCAGGTTCTGTCTAATCTCACATTTTGCTCTGAGATAAAGCATTTGGAGTGTCTTACTCCCACATCATTCCAGACTGTCTGATGCAGACGCCTTCTCATTTCCAATGATCCCCTTATGCCCAGGAATCCAATACACATTAACTCTATTCGCGTTAGCTAAAGAGTTAAGCCACATCCTGCACTCTCGCATCAGTTTGGACGCTGTGTGGTAGTTCAAGACGCTGCAGAGCGCCAGTGCAAGACGCTTGACTATCAGTCAATATGTTGATAGTTCTGTTGCTACAGCCCTTTCGAAGTAACTTTTGTTTCGATGGTCCAACCAGAAATTTCGCAAACTCCAATTTCTCTTAATTTTCGCTCATTTCAACGACAGTATTCATCCAGTTGAAGTCTAGCGAGTGATACCGAACTTCCATCTTCGTTTCTACTTCGTACTGGCGATACATTGGCGTTATTTATTGGTTGGAGAATCACAGTGAACTTTGTAACACGAGTTGGTTGTGCGACTTGCGCTAACTATGCTTTTTTTTGGAGTAATGAAACACCAAACATTATGGATTATTATAGACGATCAATCCCAACTGCGTGTAATATGTTCTGCGTGCACTGACACTTCGTTTGTCTGTTGGAACACTCAAGCAAACATATTTCTGCTCGCTTCGAGAGCTGTCGTTACGTCTTGAAACCCGGTGATGACAGTGTTTTGCCGGAAAAATGCAAATGGCCAGAAATATGAGAGCAACTACGGAGTTTTTTTACTCCCCTCGAAAAGCCTCTGCAATTCTCCCAGCGGAGTGACGTCACGCAGCCTAAATAAGGCATGTTGCAAAGAAGAGGATGAGATTCATTAAATCGCTTTGCTCGCAACCTCGTGATTCGTCTCTAAAGACGACACAGTTTATAGAGACGTGTTTTGTAAAAGAACTCGCCTTGAAGCAATAAATTATACGTGCAAGAAAGCTCAACCACGATGAATTGACTGTTCGTTCCCCCTTCGCCTTCATCCACAGCCTCCCCCCCCTCCTCCTTCCAACCACCGACCCCCTTCCTTCCTTCGTTTTTCTGGCCGGCTCCGCTCAGCACAATCTTGTTGGCACAAAAGGAGCTCGTGACTGAGGCTGGGACCAGGTTCAAGGAACTCGGTAATGAGAAGGAGATACGAGTAGAGTACGCGGCATTCACTTCATCCTACATCATCCTCATCAACCTCCGCCTGAGTCCCCACACGTTTTTATAATTTGGCGAGCTATTGGACTTCAACCGGAGGAAAAGGTTACCCGCTTGCAGTCAAGATTCCCAGCTAGCTCTTCACTCGTCCACCACTGCATTGCTAGCAAGAGTCGGTTTCGTATAGATTTATACTTGCCACCGCCCGAAAGTTGAAGAAAGTATTGCAATAATGCGAAGAAGGGGGGGGGGGTGGATATCAAAATATCTAAGTAATTTGGTTAGTTCCGCCAGTAAGCAAGTTATTAAAGTTAACGTACCTGTTTCGTAGGTCCGTCTTCTCTGGCTGGTTGACCTTTACATGACGGAAGTTCGGGTGCACAATCGCTCGGTCGATCTGACATAATTGTGGGTATGAGTGTAGCAATTGTTCGACCAGGTACGGCAACGAGGAAGCGGTAAATACCGTCAAAATTCCGCTCTTGAACGTCGCTTCTCAAATGGAAACGTACCGTGTCGGTCAAACAGTCAATACCTATACTTCGTTCCGTTGAAAGTCCGTTGGAGGGTGATACCGAACAAAAGCGCTTACATACCACATAACTGAATTTGATCACCCTGACAAAGTGTCTTTTTACAACCAATGCACGCATTCGTTCTTTGCAACTAATGGCGACTCCGTTTGCGCCCCAAGTTTGTTGCTGCTCTGCATGGTTCAGTTGACGAATGCTATTGGATGATCGCTGTCGCGCCTCAGGTGACCAGCTTGAGTCACTGGATCATGTGGTGCAGGCATGTCCGCGTACTCCAGCGCTATAAAGCGGCCTGCTAGCAGATTGTTGTTGCCGGTGCATTGCCATCTAAGAGCTGGGCAGTGCAGAAAAAGCGGCACTACCGGATTGTCTCTGGAGAAGGACTGAGGCTTGACATCAGCCTTTGGTTCCTACTCGTCTTGCACAATTGCATAACATCCTTTCAGGCAGGGGGAACTGTAGACCAGGAAGTACGTATACAGGCTGGGAATTGACCGTCAGTACAGTAGTTGATCAAAAGCTGTGAACAGCACCTTCTAAAGCTCCAGTCCATCCCTCGGAAAAGTCTACAGGGAATTGAGAGCGAATGTGTACCACTTTTTGATGTGTGTTGATAACAAATCGAAGTGGGTAGAAGTAGAGCCGACAAGAACAGCGCCCACAGCATCAACAATAGCACTTCTCCCCAAGATTTTTTCCACAAATGGATTCCCATGTACTCTTGTCTCTACCAATGATTCTATTTTTCAGAGTGAGGAATTACGTAAATATTGCTGCATCTATGGGACTTTAAAAAAGTTTATTCCTTTGGGGTACCCAGCAACCGGTGGCCTTGCTGAGCGGAACGTGCAGACCGTAAGGTAGGCGTCTCCACGGTAGGTAGAAGAGAGCGGTAGGGGTCATTAGCTCGGCGCTCGGGAAAAACCCAGCTCCAGTGACGTAACTGGTGAAGACCCTTTCCAATTCACCTTGCCTACACTGGTCATTACTCAGTCTTATCGTTCTCTCGCGTATGTGAACATCGTTATTGTTGCTTTTGCTAGGGTACTTACTGCTCGGATATGGTGTGTTGTGCAATTGCTGGTTGTCACAATTACAATGTACGTAAAAAAAAGTCTGGATTTCATTTTCACCGTTTTCCGAAGGACAAAATAGTGCGGTCAATGTGGGTGAATGTTTGCAAGCGGGCTGACGCATTTTCGGCGGATCATTCGCGCGTCTGTTCTGTTCATTTTGATAACACGGACTACATTCGAGACTTGAGAAATGAACTGCTCAATACCACCCCTAAATTTGAGCTAAAACCGGATGCGGTTCCGCATTTGTTCCTGCCGAAAAATTGTTATTTGGGCGACTCAAATACACCTTCTTCTCTGGCTCGGAAGGTAAGAGTAAACAAAAGGAATTCGCGCAAGGAATTTAACGATCTTTTGAAATCACCATTAAAAGAAACTAATGAAAATGTGACAGATGAGATTACGAATGAGCTAGACGGAAATGTGGCTACGATTTCCATTGAAATGAATGACAACGAACAGCCATCAGAGTTAATGTTCGTTTTTAGTGAAAATATGAGGCTGAAAAAAGAAAATGAAATTTTAAAGCAACGTCTTGAAGAGCTAACGGAAGAACTAGCTAAATTTCGAGATATGGCAACGGTTTTTGATGGCCAATTTTCTTCGAATCAAAAGCAAGCACTGTTGAAAGGAAGATGTAAGAGGTGGTCGACGGAGGACATCGCGAAGGCTATTACCCTGCGCTCCCTGTCATATAAAGCTTTTCACTATGCGAAAAATGTACTAAATTACCCACTTCCAAGTGAAACCACTATGAAAAGGCGGATTCGTCAGTTTTCAGTGATTCCTGGCTTCATTCAGCTCAGTTTGAATATTTTGAAAGCCCAGGCACAAGTGTTGTCTCAGTTCGAGAAAGACGTAGTCATCAGCTTTGATGAGATGAAAATTGATGGCGATTTGTGTTTTGATCCATGTTTTCAAAACACTCACACAACAAATAAAAAACAAATATCCACAGTTTGAAGATTTTGTCATTTCATGTTATGTTAGAACTCGGACCTTCGTCAGAATGAAGAGACTTAATAAGAGTGCGTCAGAACTGAAGCAGCAGAAGCCAGGAAAACGTAAAAACTCAAATGAACGAAAAATCGCGAAAAAATTTCGTAAAATAGTTAAATAGTGTAAAATATGTACCTAATTGTACAACTGAATACAATTTTGACTGAATGTTCACACAACATGTGTAAGGATATATAAATATATGTGTATACTTTATTTCATGATATTATTTAAATAAACTTAACATAAGCATGGGAATTTTGACATGTTTTTAATTATTTCAACCCTGTTTACACTCGTCAGTTTGGCTCCTCCTTAGTCAAGATTGGAGAGGGAATAAACAATTAGCAGAACAAGTTCTAAATGAGGATATAGGTTGAACCACTTGGCGCTTTCTCGAAAAACGTTCAGTTGAATGCAAGAGAAACGGAACGCCTGGTCTGGACTATTCACCAGTGACGTCACACGGCGTCGACCGCTTCCTAACGACCCCTACCGCTCTCTTCTACCTACCGTGGGGAGCGGGCCATATAGCGAAATTGAAAGTATCTGGCGGGTCACAATATTGAAAGGTAAACAAATCAGCAAAATCTTTTAGAGCCATTTTGTGTACCGATAAATGTCGCGGTTACGACATTGTCTATTGTGCGATATAGCTCGAGTCTCTGTGATACGTACGATTCAACTGGACTGGGTCGTGGTGCATTACATCGGCCCCATTTGAATTAGTGTATTTCTTCAAATAATGCGTCATCGCGCGACGGGAGCTCTAAGGAAAATGGACTTAAGTTATTTGCGTAAAATCAAAAATTGTTTCGTTGCTTTCGCCCCATTATGAAAATTGTATTGTGGTAGAGTTGGGTGTTTAGGATGAGTGAGAGGTTAGTGGTTAATGAATCATGTCGGCACCTGGACTCCAGTCAATTATAACACAGTCAAAACAGCTTGGTACTCGCGCGGCTTCTGTTGATATTGACACATAGTACTACAAAAACGTTGATATATTACCGAGCGTGTATATAGGTATCACCAAGCCACAATAACGACTCCGTTAATCTTCTAGAACACAATAACGCCTTCAAAAACGTTTCCGAGGGGGAAGTCATAACGTGAGGATTCTACAACGCAACAACGCCTCCACCTCGCAAAAATACTAACTATTGAATTGACTTAGGTTCCTTTAGTTTCCTCCAACTTAGAACCGCAAACCTCCGTCGGAAATAAATGGAGGGAAAATAATGATGCGTGATAACTTACTCCGATCAACTTTCGCCTTCATACTCACGGAGTGGCAATCACCACACTTTCCTAACATCCTGTTAGGAGCCTAAAGTACAGCGCCCTCCACGTTTGATCCATTCCATTGACCCAAGCATTCCAAAGATTCCTTTTAACTGTGCAAGATCCGCCAATTTTGGATATTAAAACTTCAAACGACCACGGCAACGAAATAGATTTCTTTCCTGTTTTATTGATGACAGACTTGATGTGTTGGCAGTAGCTCAGCAAGTTGTCAATCTAAATGGGGAAACGGGCAAGGCCGCTTGTGGCCTACCGGCTCGTTGGTGCTAAGGGGAGGGTTAAGGTTTTTCATGACTTGCCCGGATCCGATGTGCGTGCCTCTCGTTCAAATACCGGCTCTAGAAGGTGAGCTCGGGATAGAGTGCGGTGGCCTTATGGTTGTTGGGGAGGGATATGAGGAGACCAGGTTTCATGCTACTTTCGCCTTGCCGCCCATGCTTGAGCAAATATTGCGAACCTACGCCTAGCCGCTCTACTGGACAGGAGCGTGGCTGCACTCTCAGCAGGGGGAATGAGCCCCCTCGTTCGCACATCATTATAAAGCGGCAGGCATAAATGACGTGCGCTGCGTCTTCGCTGACGTCTCCTGCGCACGGGCAGAGGTCAAAGGTGCGCCGTTGGAAGTAGTAAAGGCGTCGGTTGAAAGCTCCGTGCCCTGAGAGTAGTTGGGCCACTGGGAAGGTCGGATGCCATCCGTTCATTCCCAGGCGGTTCCGGACTGAGGGAATGAGAGAATGGAGATGCCTCGCGGTTGGGCCCGCATCCCAACGCGCCTGCCACCAATCGAGGGCCGCCTCATCTGCTAGGTTGAGGCAGCACTCAGTGGAGGCCTCAAGCCAGAGAGTGGGCACCTGTGACTCAAGGGCTCCTCGGTAGTTGTTCAGGGCTCCTCGCCGGATGGCAGTCCGCAGGGTGGCGCGATCCAGGGCCAGGTAGAGGTGGAGAGTGCCCGCAAGCACCTGCAGTGCTAGGTTGGATGTGGTTTGGTTCGCTGGCAGAATCACCAGGAGAAGATCTCTCTGTATCGTACGCGCCCGCTGCCGATCGCGTTCCTAGGGGGCGATCCACCAAGCAGATGCAGCGTATAGTATGATGGGGAGAAAGACTGCATGGTTGTAGCGGTAGCGGGCATGCGAGGACGCTCCCCATGTTGGTCCACAGAGTGACCTGACCTGAGCTGTTAGAACGGAGCACTTGACCCTGAGTAGGGCAAGGTGTTGGGCGGGGCTGCCTCTGGGGGAAAAGACGATGCCCAGGTACTTGGTTGTTGTTCCGGGGGTGACGGTCATTCCAGGGGAAAGCTCTAGTTGATGGGGAGGGGGGCATATGAAGATTTGAGCAGAGAACCACAAGCTGTGTTTTCTGGGAGGCCAGCTGCAGGCGTTTGCGAGTGCACCAAGCAGTCACGAGTCGTGTGACTCGTCGTAGGTGAAGCTTGGCTAGTGCCAAGTGGTCCGCTTCCACCATGACCATGAGATCATCGAGGAATGCTACGGGAACGTAGCCTCCGGTTTGCAGCAAGTGAAGGAGGGGATCCAGAAGTTGTCAATCTTAATACCGAGGTGATTCTGTGGCTTTGGTGGACCTTAATTAGAACAACGTCCAATTAACCAGTCCTAACCATCCCTAACCATCCTTAACCAGCCATAAACCAGCCCTAACCAGCCCCAAACCAGCCCTAATAAAGGAAATACTCCCCAGGGGGGAAAGCCACAGATATAACTGAGTAGGTACAAGAAAGCGCAAATCTATATACATAATTATAGCCACTAAGTATAAATGTTCTAGGTTTTGCTATTACGCTTGTTATATTCAAAGCAAAGATATCGTGACGGTGACAGAGCAGTGTCCGAGGGTCGGTCGAAATCCTCTCTCAGGCCGTAGGTTGTATTCGTGCAGCTGCCACCGAAGATAACCCGATTCCTGAAAAACTGAGGCTAATTTTATTCCGTTAACGAGCAACTCCACTTGCTAATAGATCATCCCCTGCTGAGCTCTATTTGAAAAGTAAGTTCTGCACTAACTTGGCAGTTTCTTTCATGTGAAGCACTAGCCAGCTCAAACCATGCTTACCACTACGACAGCATTTCATGCGGAGATAAGAGAACATGCTCGGATACACAGTAGCAATATTTGGAAGTTCGGATAAGTCCTGAAAAGGTTGGGACATTGCCACTACCTACAATGACAGAATGAATTGGAAAAAAACCTGTAGTCACATCGACCTACATATAGGAACTCTCGTGCAGCCTAAGAAGTCCGTTACGTTTGAACCCGTTCAGTCATTTAAGGTTCCACGGTTTTCCCCTACAGACTGCCAGTTGACACCTCGAGAAGAGCTCCAGCTCCATTGAGTGGCACCAAATCGTCACTCTACGACACTTTCACCACCAACTCCTGTTCATCGGGATTCCAAATGTGCGATATCGGCCCGCTGCCCGCCGTCCAGGTCATCTCCAGGCCTGCTCGGCAATCATATCGGACAAAACCGATGGTTGTTAAGGGCAAAAAATGGTTGAAGAAACTTACAAAAACGAAATTCTGGCAGATTTATTGAAATTGCGTCTTGTTTCGTAATATTCTCCAGGCATTTTTCGATTATGGGTGGAATGGACCGAGTATCAGGGGTGTACGACTGCTTTTAGATCGAAAACAGTTAAATCACACTAAGAGCAGTGGGCCAAAGTCTAATAATTGAATGACATCACGGAAAACAGCAATAGTTTTCGTTTCTTCCCAGCCTGCACTCATTTCCTTCGATGCCTTCCATCAGTTCGACTTGTCACGTCAAGAATATGTCAATTTTCGTTGTAGTCAGGTCGTGTTTCGTATGGCTTATTGTTAGTTTTTTAATACCACGGGGCTACGTCAAGCTGTGCAACGAAATAATCGTTGTTCAATCATTTCCAGCGTCTTTGATGCTGTTACCGTCTGACGAGTTATCATCAAGAGTTAGGAGGACTGGGTCCTTCGTATTGTGATACAACGGAAAAGCGGAACGCGAGGTCCCGAACGTGGAAGCCGTACATCGCTTTTCGAACATGTGAACACCTCAATGTGACCGTTAGATGTAAATTTGTCCTCGCAGAATTTACCGGAAACCCCCCATCGGGCTTTTTCAACTCACGACGCCCCAGATTTACCGATACAACGAAAAACTAACAAACAGAATCACCAACTTTCAAGTTCCCACTTGTTTTGCCGTTATCCTCAATCCTCCTCCGAACAAACACGAAATTGTATTACCTTCTCGTTTTGCCAATCGAATACATCCGCCGCGAAATACCTCGAAAAATTGAATCCGAACGGGCGTTCGGTTTGTGTATTGTTACGCACAGTTGAAACGGACGCGAAGACGATTGAAAATTGAGTCATGCTTTCCGTCGGGCAGGAAGTTTTCAGTTGGTTTGACAATTTCGGAATTGGAAAATTGAAAGTGACATTTCATTTCAGTCGCGGTTCCAAATCGAAGAACAAAACGGCGAAGCTCTTTTGAATCCTCTAGGACTTGTCACCCGAGCGATGACGAAGAGCGAAAAGTTGGGCGAGGTGAAGAGTTTTAATAGGTTTTAGAAATACCGAGCGTTTTCTTCGAGCCAAAAACTTTTTTTTTTCTTCCCTTTTTCCCTTTTTTCATCGAGGGAAAAGAGGCTTCGGGGGAGAAAAGGGTATAGTGAATGTTTATCAGAGCTTCCTCATCTGGATCCAATTTCCTGCCGATCGGGTGGATGAGAACCAAGAAACGTTTAGCTCGCGTATTTCACCCGAGTGCTATTTCAAATAATGTCAAGAGTGCGATCGTTCGAAAAAAGAGGGCGTGTGCTTTCGATAGGCATTTAAAACCCCCTGGAATTTATCCTCGGCCTCTTTTGGCGAATCAAAACACAACCGTCGGGAATTGGAATTTCAAAATGCGCCGTTCGAAAGGAAACGTCCAACTCGATTAATGAGTGAATCAAACGGCTGATGGAGAAGATGAGGAGAAGACAAATCTCACTCACGCATCGCACAACTTTCCTCAGCTTCACGCTCAATGTTTCTCACTCAGTTTATTTACAACATGGACAAACACACACTCACATCACTTCATTTCAGTGATTGAGGGACAAACTCACACCACGTGGGTGAAGTGTTCAGACAGGCCTGCAAGTTTTGAAATTATTTCCACTCGCTCGAGATGTTTATTTAGCTGTCATGACATGTGTCATTAGCACATAATAAAGTAGTCATGTTCCTTTGAGTTCGTGCGAGTCGCCCCAAAAATTTTCCATTTATAAAACCTCCGCTAAAACTTTAAGAAACATTTTGATAAGGAAACAGACCTAAAATGAATTGTAGTATCAATGAGCTCTTCGACCGTACACTTTAATTTGCCCATAAGTAAGCAAGTACTTGGCATCATTCATCATGAGTGGAAGCCTCATCCGAACCAACTCGGACAGAACTGAGAGGGAAGCAAGAGCTTTTCCCGGCTCGAGGCAGAAGTTGGGTGCGTAATTTTCTCTTCTTTTGTCATTTTCAGGAGAAAAAAAAGAAGGCCGCCGGAGTTGAAATGAAGGGCTCGGTTAAAAAAGCCGACCTCCTAAAAATGGAATTAAATGTCAGAGAAGCTTCCTGCGGGGAAGAAAACCCCGAAAAAGAAATTCGTGAAAAGTGATTCCCTTTCATACTCTCGTTGGCGTCAAAGATGTTGGCGGGAAGGAGGGAAGGTTGGGGAGCGGGGCGTAAAAAGTGGGGTTCTAATTTTAGTTCGGGGTCATAAATATTTAAATAGGTTTATTTTTTATTCTTCCTTCGTGAACGGCTGGACAAGAATCTTCCTTTTTACCGAATGATAAGAAGATTATGTTACAAACACGTCAATAGCGAGTGAAGTAAGTGAAACGTTTATACCATCACGTCGGAGCTGGTTTGGGAGTGTCTGACTGGCCAGGAGACTTTCGCCAAAGAACACATTAACACTGTGTTGGGTGGCAGGTGATACATGGAAAGTAGAGAATCAGAGGGCAGACAAACTGCCGTGAAAAGGATCTGCGCTTCTCCCAGTGAGACCATCAAGAGTGACTTGACCGTGGAGGTTGGTAAGTGGGAAGAGAAGTACACGGCTGCCTATTGGCAGGATGCGCCAGGCCAAAGGCAGTAAAGTTTTTTTAATATTTAAGGGAGCGAACAAGAGAGATCCTCAGTGTGAAGGGAGATAGTGTGTCCACTACTATCCTGGCCAAGATTATTAGGTCAGAGGTACGGAATTGCAGAATCTACCAGGTGAAGCTGTGCACTTGTGAGGTGATGATTGGGATGCGCCTCAGAGTGCTTGGGAGCTTCAGGAGTTGGAGAGGGAACTGGAAGGAAATGAGAGGGCTCACGTACGCCCACACAATAGGCCCAGTTCTGGTCCGGGGGGGGGGGGAGCAGTTACATCAAGGACAGAAAAAAAGAAACGTTAGGAATCTCAACTGGAACTGGAGTTAACTGGAGTATTTTCATTTCAGGACAAGCAGAATTCAATCATTGTGGATATTGCCAATTAAGGCTACGAAGCAATCTGCAACCTAGTAAAGTTATAGTGATTGTTCGTCACGAAACGCCGATTCAGTATAAGTTTTTTGACCTTGCAGTTCCCACACCTGCAATAATGGAACTCCCTGGCCCTTAACGGCAAAGTCATTTCCCCAAAGACATTACTACCTGCGAAAAGTCCACTTCCGCGGTTATTTCCAACAGCAACGGATTTTCCTGATGTGGTATTCCCATCTTTCCCCACTCCTTTTTCAGGTTCCTCTCCTCAACAGACAGCTCCTCCCAAACTGATTCATTTACGAACTCTCACAGACACATTCCTCTATCTGTTCTTCGCCCTTACAGGTCATTATTTCCTTTCAATACAGTTTCTCACGCCAGTTCACGCGTATTACGAGTCTTCCCCTTGTGTCGCTTTTTTGTACACAAACTCTACTCACTTTATTGCACATAATACAGTCCTCCTCACGCTCTCTGAGTTTCTTTTATTTCGATCTTCAACTCTCGCCCTCTCGTGCACCCAGCGGTGATAATGTGCTGAAGTACTTGTCAACACACACTACAGCCTGCTCAAATTCGCTGTAACAGTTCAAAATTTGAATTTTTTCCTGACAGTTCTACAGGTCTCAATCGAGGTCTTAAGGACCAGGCGTTATAGGCTCTTACGCCATCCTTGAGTCAGCATAAAGTACTTTTTCTATATCTGCTTTTGTAATACTGACTACCTGTGTGGCCGAAGAGTTCCCCCAGAGCCTGCGGCGTTCGGTCTACCACAGGGAGAAGGCGGCACTGATTGCTTCTACTGCTTTATGCAACATTACAATATGTATGGTTATATCATATCGTGATATGTAGTTTTTAGTACAGTAGCTTGGTAAAGTAATCGTGTCGGAAAAGAAAATTTTCTTCAGATCTTTACGTGTTGAGGCTTATTGATTACAAAACCTAATTTTCGTATGTGTGTGTATGCGTGCGGGTTTCTCTACCACTATTGCAATTTGGCGCCATAACCGGCTGCTTGCTGGTTGGAATGTCGCACACGCTGTGGCTGGTCTTGGATTCGTTTATGATCAACGTGACGTGAAACGGTGACTTCATCTCTCCCTTAGGTTGATTGGCCTTTGTAGTTTGCGGCTCTTCTGCGTGGTTCGGTTGACGCACGGGAACTTTGGCAATGTCACAATTCCCATTACTCGTGGAAATGGGCTTCAAAGGACATCCATTGTAGGGATTACCGGCACTCTAGAGCCGTTCGTGTGGCGTCACTGCCGAGCGTTAAGGGGACTAGGACTCGAGGGGACCACGTTAAGCATCATGAAGCAGTCTGCGAGCAGGTTGCCGGTGCATTGGCATCTGATTGTTGATTGTTGGGAAGTTCTCGTGAGCAGTGGGGGGGGGGGGGTTGAGGGGCACTGCAGAGTGGTCTTCAGAGAACGACTGAGGCCGGACACTGTTGCTGTTGGTCTCGACGAGTCTGTATCGCAGCGGATGTGACAGTATTGGCCTTCATATGGCGGTGTTGGAAGCTCGCAGAGAGGAAGCAGATAACACCAGGGTTGAAACTTGTATCATTTCTTTCGTTTGGTGCAAGACAACGTGCCAGCGGTGTGTTTCAACAGGCACTCTCTGAGGCATCACAACCTGCGTGTTGCTATTCGTCAAACATGTAGCTTTTCCAATTTTCTCAAAAACTCCACAACCATTTCGATTAAACTTATGGGGCAACCGAGTAGTACCAACATGCTGTTCTCACATATAGCACGTCATCGAATTAACGAGGGTTGCCGAAAGTTGTGTGTAGCTATGCATCTATTATTCATTAGTTTGTATCTATGCGCCCACCCACTTTATAACAGAACGCTTTTCAAATATGTCGGCAGTCCTGAGCATCAAACGTAGCGTTAGTAAAGCTGGAGAAGGAATGTTTCTAATCGATCAATGTTAACCAGTTGACCATGCCTCTCACATACAATCGGTCCGTTTTTCGGAAACCTGATGACACTGAGCTTAAAAACATTAGGTGGCTGGGCGATGGCGGGAAAACGGATTTTCGAATATATCAAGTTGCCCAGTTCCGATCAATACCCCCTCCCCTCCAGAACTGTTCATAATATAGTACGTTTTTCCGAAGCGTAGGAAATTTTGTGCAATGTTGACAATGATGTGGGTGAAGGAGAGAAGATAACTTTTTCAGTATGTCATTTTTCAGAGATGTCGATGACCCTAAGCATCTCTGACCATCTGGGATATCAACGGGATGTTTGTTGGGACTCGCCAGCTTGTGGCTCAAGAAGAAGAAGAACACGTTGGAAATATATCGTGGCTCTTTAAGACGCCTGAGGTATTTCCAAAAAGGTTCTTTCGTGGTCAACATCAACTTCGCAACTATCACCACCATCATTTACAAAGGATCTGTTCACAAAATTTTCTAACGGGAGCCCGCAAGGTACAAATTTGTCAGCGTTTCCCCTCTTTCACGTACGCTCCAAACAATATTAATTAACTCTAATGAGCGATTTGAATTAATGTTCCTTCATTAACGGAAACCCGGGGGAGAGGCTTCACTCTTCGTGAGAGTTTGCAGAAGCACGAAAAACCTTCTAGCAAGTTGTCCACAGGAGTTTGAAGTATCGTGGCGTTGTGTGGCGTGAGCAACTTTCGCTGAAAGTGATGCGCTGTGATTAATTGAGCTCACGAGAGAAATTTCCCGGAAAGAAGTTGTTAATCGGAATTTCAAAATGTTAAACTGCGTTTGCACCTCGGAAGTGAGTAATGGCAGAATATAATCAAACTTTTCTGGGTTTCCCAATTATTAGACCACTCCGTTTAATTGGAGTTTCTTGGAACGAATGGTTTTGGTGTGTTGCTGGTATTTAGGAATTAGGCGTTGTGACCAGAACCCGTCGGAGGCTTGGGGAACAAATACCTTCTATCAACTGGGAGTCAAAAAATTGTTGTTCCTAGTTCTCCTCAGAATCTGGCAGTATTCGTATGTCCCTATGCATACACAATTTCCATCCATGACACAGCAACACAATAGATTGTCACCAATTTTGGCGTGAAGTGGTTTTAGTGCAGTTTTGTCATGCACACGCTACAGTTCTCAAGAAACTTGTAATACTAGTGCAATAACCTACCTAAACGATGAAAGTAGTGTCCTTTTTTATTTCAGAACCAATTCTGAATAGGGACTTTCCAATAAAATCCTGTTGATAGACATTTCAACTATCTATACGTTGATCATTCACTAAAGGTATTAGTAGAAGGTTTGGAAGTTTAACAGCTACCAGTTTCTACTTAAAACGCGGAGTTTAGTGTGCTGGTAGCAGAGGTCTTTGCAGTGATGGTGTGTGTGTGTGTGCAGCACCTCCTCCATTAAGTCGGACAGTTAGGCCGCACTAAGGCTTACAATAATACCACGTCGGGGCAGGTTTGGGAATGCCTGACTGTCCTGAATACCTTGCCAAAACACTTTAACGCTGTGCTTGGTGTCATCGCGTTCCCCTTTGGGACCTGAGCTCTTCGTAGGGAACATCAAGAGCCATTTGATCATGGAGGTTGGCATGTGAGAGTAGAAGCGCAAGTCTGGCTGTTGGCAGGATGCGCCAGGCCAAAGGCAGTGAAGATTATTCATTAGAGTGTCCAGGGAGCGAACAAGAGAGGTCCTCAGTATAGAGATAGTATACGGATGGTATGTGGCCTGTTCACAGATCACTGTCCAGTAAGGTACCACCTGGCCAAGATTGGCTGGTCAGAGGTGCAGAGTTGTAGATTCTGCAAGGCGGAGCTTGTACTGTGGACATGTGGGGGACTGGCTATGGTGCGTCTCAGAGTGCTTGGGGTTCCCCAGCTACGATCGGAGGAAGTTTCAGGTTGCAGGGTACTGAAGTGGCAGATGATGTACATCATGGCGGACAGTCAGGCCACCCTAAAGGCCTTAGCCCCATACTGTCTTACATCGTGGCAGGTGTGGGAGTGTCTGACTGGACTGAAGGCCCTGGCCGAGGACAACAGTGTTACACAGTATTGGGTGCCAGGGCATCAGGGTATAGAGGGAAACTAACGGGCTGATAGGTTGGCTAAGAAGGGATTGACGCAGATCCGTATTGGCCCTGAGCCCTTTGTTGGGACTACCAGGAGCTATCTTCGTAGAGAGGCTGGCAAATGGGAGTACAGGTGCAGGGCTGCCCATTGGCAAGGGCCTTAGACAGTCAATACTCTTCAGTCGACTCTCCAGAGGGAGGGCCACGGAGGTGCTTGCACTGGGGAGGAAGGATATGAGGATCATATGTGGCCTGTTCACAGGTCACTGTCCGCTGAGGTACCACCTTGCAAATATTGGCAAGTGCGAGGTATAGGTATGCAGGTTCTGCGAGGTAGGGCTACGACAGAGCACGTGCTGTATGTATGCGATGGACTCGCGGCATCGTGTCATTGTGTGTTTAGGAGGCCCTTTCTTCAGCCAGAAGAGGTGGCGAATGCAGAACTTGCAGATATCCTCCGCTTTGCGGGGGTGCATAGGTGACATCACATCAAATGATACCATTGCCGTGGGGCCTGTGGGTGGTGCAGGGGGGCCTTGATCAGAGTATGGACGCCCTTACAATGGGCCCGTTGTGTGTAATCTCCTGAACGCCGTTTAATGTAAAAAAAAAGTTGCAGGGAAGGACCTGAAGGTCGTCTTGAATTTTGTGCGGGAATGGTGGGAACACCAGCGCCACGGGAGCTGGGCGTGGAACTGGGAGGACATGAAGCAGCTAAATCCAGAAACACTGCCGCACATCATAGCATGACCAGTTTCTCGCGATGATGTGTGTAATAAGTTAGTCATTCCAGATCACAGTTCGACTCAACTTTTACAGTCCTGTAAATTACTCGTACCGTGGTCACTCAATTGAGCAGGAGCAATGCAGTAAAGTCCGGAACGTTACGTAAGTATGAGGTTCATATGAACTGAATGAAAAACGGGTTGTATTCCATAAAAATCGTTGACTGCGTGAGGTTGGCGCGAGAAAGTTGAGTGGTCCGTCCCAACCGGATATTTCTTCTTTTTTTTTGCCTCCCTCAAAATCGGAGTTAACTAAGCGAATCGGCTCCAAAGCCAGTCGTCGAAGGGACGACGTGAAGTTGGAGGATAAAACGTCTGTCCTTCGAGGTCCAATTGTCCTTCTTCCCTGAGACAGATGGAAGTTGTTCACAGTAGTGGAAGGGCTTGTTGGAAATAGGGAGTGGGTTCATAGCCGCGCAAGGAGCTTGGAAAACGGACCGTGGCGAATCCGATTTGCGGGGAAACCGCGGCCAGGCGGTTCCAGCCACTTTCTCAAGGCAATCTCGGCGAGCCAACGGTTTCCCTTTTCCTCGGCCGCTTGTGATTCTCCCAATATCCCTCGTCTTTTAGTCAGACAAAAAAAAATGTA
This sequence comes from Pachypeltis micranthus, assembly GCA_020466155.1. NCBI lineage: Eukaryota > Metazoa > Arthropoda > Insecta > Hemiptera > Miridae > Pachypeltis > Pachypeltis micranthus. The sequence goes on from CM035769.1 coordinate 18,681,914, forward strand.
CGTAGCCCGTCAATAGGAAACAGAAATGCTGGAATGGTGGATGTCTCAACTCACTCACCTAATTATCTATGCCATAGTGTTTTGTTTTTTTATTTTTATTTTAATATGATGTAACTCGCCAAAACCCCCATTTCAGCGTCAAATCGGCCTATTGTGTGAGAGTACATGATCCACGCAATGCGTCCATCCCTGCAACCTCAGCTGAGGAGCTTGAACCACTTTGAGAAGTGCCACATGTAGCCCTTCACAAGTACACAGTACATGCTCTGCTGACTCCAGCTCTTCCTTACACAATCTGCCACTCTGTATCTCTGCCCTAGCAATGTTGCGTAGGTGTTAGGGACAGTTTGTGTTGAATAGGCCACATGCCATCCGTAGATATTGTCTCTCCAAACTCTTGTTCGCTCCCAGGAGAGTTCAATAAACAACCTTGATTGCCTATGGCCTGTCACACCCTGCTAATAGACAACCCTGCACTTCTCCCACTTGCCAACTTCCTCGATCAAGTGGCTTTTGGTGGTGCCTACAAAGGGCCGAGGTTCCACCGAGGGAAGTACAGACCCTTTTCTCGCCAGTTCGTCGGCCTCTTCTTTCTCTTTTACCCCTGTATAGCGTGGCATCCAACATAGTATTAATGTGCTTCCTTTTGCCAAGGTTTGCAGGTTAGTCTGGCATGCCCAAACCAACTGCGAGGAGATTGTACAGACAGCCAGGGCCTTAAGTGCAGCCTGAATGTGCGACGTAATGTATATTCATTTCCGCTTCAGGAAGTCCTGCGAAGAGCCACCAGCCTGTGCAAACTGCTCAGCCTGGTAAACTGAAGCCAACAAGCTCTGTCGTATCGCTGTCTGGATCCCTGGACCATAGACTCCTGCACCTGCTTGGCCAACCATGTATCAAGAGAGGGACCACCCCATCCCGTCTGGAGCTTGCATGAATTCGTACCCTTAAGGGAAGCTCGAAGTTATACTTCATTCGTGAAGAGTCCCTAGCATGATTTGCTCCACACACCCTGTCCAATATAAGGTGGTTCGAGGCCCTCCTGTTCCGCTTGTTGAGACTGTGACATGAAATCTGACGTAAACAGTTTCGAGGTTTGGGCTACGAAAAAACCTTGTACCGTCCTAGCTGCTGGGAATAAATCTGGTCAGAAACGAAGGCCCATGGACGGTTTCTGAAGGAAGGTTAGGCCGTTCCATGGGCAAAACATGGTTAAAAAATTAACGAAACGCAGTATAACGTGGGAACTACAGCGGAAGTCAACGTTTCGTCGTTAGTACTCCCTCCCTCCCCCGTCATATCAAACTCAATCCCCCGCCCGCTCGACTCGCAACGCCCTTTCGACTCTTCCCGATGGGGCCAAGGCCACTTCCTCCTCACACCCCTCCATCAGATCATAAATGCCTACAGACGCATTACGGGCGCCTGGCGTCGGGGGAATGTTTTGTTTCCGTAGTTCCATTGTAGCCAGGTCATGTTTCGTATGGTTTACTAGTATTCGACGCTGAATTGAATGGGATGGGGGAGCACTAATACTAGGTCAAGCTGTTCATGAGAATAATAAGCCATTGTGTAATAATTTGCAGGGTTTTTTGGATTGGTCCGGGCACATGTTCCGCTTTTATTTTCTGTTCCCTGCTCCTTTCCCGCGTGAAAACGTTTTATCTGCATCGGTTCGAACGAAGAGAAAGAAAACTCGAACGTCACTCTTTGTTTTATTTTTCTTTTGGCATGCTATAAATAGAAGAGGACGCTTAATTTTTAATTCCATTTCATTTTTTTTTCCAGCAAAGATTTTTCTTTTTTTGGCTGTATAGGAAGCTCTTTTTAATACATAGTTCCCATATAAATGTGTCATAATTTTTTTGTTGCTTTTCCTTCCTCTAAATTCATGGGTTCATCCCCACTAGAATTGATTTTATCATTTTTCCTTTTCCTCCATTCATTTTTTTCTCCAGCATACGTTCCTGTAAGTACGAACTCTCTAGACCCAGCAAAATCTCTGACGCAGCTTGTGGGGGCGTGTCTGCATGCAACCCGATGCCATAGTTACTTAATAAAGGTTGGAATGGTTGGTGGGTAGGGGTAGGCTGTGAAAGTTCATAAACTACCACTTTACCAGTTTTCAATACAACATGAAGCCAAATTCTATAAGTTTGCGTTAATAGAACGATAAACGTGTTTGGTTAGCTGCTTGAGTGCTAAAAATTGGTGAGTGCGCATGAGCCTGAGGGAAGTTGTAATGCGAAGCACTAGATATATTTAGGTGAAATGGGATTGTTTTAAAACTGACCAAAACGGTTTTCCTTCATTGAGGTCGACGCTAAGACTCAACGAAATTGTTCGTTCAAGGGTTTTAAGTATATCGTTTAACAAGCCACGACGAAGTCAGTTGAATGTTAATTCTCATTCTTCCCACCCTCACACTGTCATTTTCCTGAACGGCGAGAACGTAAAGGTTCGTCCACTAAGGGCTTCTCGAACACAAGGTTATAAAATATGCGATCTACCTTTCTTTAAATGAGCTCAAAGGTTACATAAACCGTTTGGTTCGTGGGCAGGCAAGATTTTCCCCCCATAAACGATGAACATACACAAATTTGGATTGGACCAGCTATGGTGGCACCTCGCGTGGTGGTACCATTCTACCCAGCACCTCACTTGGCAGCGCTTAGCAAGTCGTCAATAAATAATTTGGCGTACTTCCGACATGGTTGGGTGACTGAGTGGGGCGACTCGTTGAGCATCTCAGTTGTTTTAATAATTCTACAACGCTCGTTGTATATAAACCAACAAGTTATTCAAGAGAGTCCAAGGAGTTATAGTTAATTAAAAATGTGATGAAGAGTTACGCTGGGCTCACCTGTTAACAAAAAAGTACTGTACGACTAGTAGTACATCGAAGTACAAGCAACAGTTGATGAATATGATACCGCGAATTGAAATGAATTTGAATCGTGGGCACGTTAATGATTTAACCTCGTCACACGTTCTATTTTGTTTAAGAGTTGATGCGAAAATAAACATGTTATGTTTTACGGTTTTAAATAAACAATCTCTAACGCTTTCCAGCGCTTTAACATCGTTGAGCTTTATGAGGATATTTTCATCTCTTCCAGAGCGTAGAACTTTAAGTCGTTGGACTCTTAAAAGTAAATGGCGCACGTTGCCGTCTGACATTCAACACAACGAGTGATCAGACTTTCATGCTCCACATTATTTAGCAGTTGGTACCTAAAGATTAGTTGCTGTTGAGTAAGATTTTCAGCAGTTGTTGGAACCGTGCCCTTTCGTCTAGTAAAAATTCATGAATTGGAGACTTGTAGTTACTGTAGTGACACGAAGGGGTGGGGGGATGTGAAATTTAGTAGAGCGACACGGTTAAAAGTAATCTCAAGGACGACGGAGTCTCGAAAGGCCTTGGTGGGGTGGGATGGGAGAGGGGGGCGTACGACGATGGAGAAAAAAAAAGTCGCCTAGCGAAAATGTTGGAAAGAAAAGGGAAGTGGCTTAAGGAAAAACTGAAGACCGGAAAGTGGGATTTGATGGCAATAAATATCCAGTGGCGGTTGAGGGTTGGAAAAGCAGGAGAAGGGATGACGAAGGAGGAGAACAAGGGGGTATCAGTTGACAGGGCCCCGCTTCTCGACATTGAGCCCTTCCTCGCCATACCAAAACCCTTTCCTCCATTCTTGGTAATTTATGGTGTAGATTACCAGGGCGATGGGGGTCGGACCTGCAAACAACCCATCCATCTAGCCCTCGCCAAACTCTCCCAGCTCTTGGCAACGACTGCACTCACCCTCGGTCCAACGGTGATGGTATTCAATGGTGAAAGAGTTGACTGGAAGGGAAGGTCTTTTCCCCACCTTTTGTTTCCTGTCTCAAATATAATTAGGGCGAGCAACATTTTTGGCATCGCCGGTCTCCTCATCGGAAAATGTCCTCTCAAAAGGATTTCGGTCGAACAAAGGAGCCGTTCGCCGCGGAATGAGAGGAGCGAGAAATTAGCTTCCTCGCTCTGCCACTCATTCCGCGCCTTTTCTTTCAGTCGAATTTTCCATCATCGCGGGGGACCTCTGAAGTGTCCTGTGCTGTCATTTTACCAGAGAGAACTCATGTTTTCCCGAATCCCCGAGTTCAGTTCAATTTGTTCAGTCACGTTTAGTGAGTGACGAGGTGAAAAATGAGAACCGTCTAAAACCAACGTTGATTTTAACTTTATTTAACCACACGAAATAAGCATAACCCTTTTTGAGTTTTCTATAGTACGTACTACAGTGGTCAAAACATCATTATCTCAAAAAACACTTGATTATATTTTGAGTTCGTACAGTTCCAACTAATGGAAAATAAATAATAAAAAATCTCGAGAAGATTTAGTCCAATTTGAAAGCGGTTAGTTTGAGTTAATTATCCATTCTGAATAATAACCCTATGTTTTCGGTCAGGAAACATTTTTTAAAACCCTTCTCAAAGTTTGATACTTTACGTTGATGTGTTGATCACGATTCTAAATCTGCAATGTCTGTCCGCCGTCCGGGCCGTTTTGTGCCTTTAACGTTGTCTCAAATATCCATTCTTTCGTACAAAAATCCAATTTGGTATCTAGCTGTGCCCACCTGCACGGCCATCCGACCGGACGAAACCCATGGTTGTTTAAAAAACTAACAAAAAAGCAAATTTTGGCAGTTTCATCGCATATACGCCGTGTTTGGTATCGTTTTCAAGGTTTTTTTTTAGATCCTGAGTCGAATTAAATGAGCATCAGACGTGTACAACGGCGTATAGAGAAATTAAGGAACTATAGTGAGCCAAAGTCTACTAATTGAAAGATTTCGAGGGACAATAACTACAGAGAAAGTAATAGTTTGATCGTTTGTACTCCCTTCCTGCCGTCTCAATAAAAAAACACCGTGCCAATTGCCTACAGGCGCATGAAATATTTAGATTTTGTCGTTCCGCTGTAGTCAGGTCATTTTTAGTATGGTTTACTGGTATTTTCCGATGCTGAATCGAATAGGATGCGTCTCAGAAGTGTGAGACTACGCCAAGCTGTTCAAGAGAATAATAAACCATTGTCTAACAATTTGCAGGGTTTTTTATTTTGTTGGCCTCCAAATGGTTAAGAACGTAATGCGATCGGGTAAAAACTGTCGAGTTTCTTCGATTGTTGATTTCGACTGTTCGAAAATATGGCAGGCATCAATCATTTCAATAAGTAAACCGAAGATATTTCAATCTCGTAGTTTTACTGACTGTGCTGTACTGTCCAACGGGAAAAAACTGTGTGCGGAAGAGGGGGCAAATTGATACTGCACGAGCTTTGCAATACCGCAATGTTCCGAGTGTGGGACTGGATGAAACGTAAGTGGGATATTTAGAAGCTGGAAAAGATTCAGATTGGAAGGGGGCGGTCTGGGACTAGGGCCATAGGATATTATATTGACGGATCAGCGAAGGGTGGCCTAGCAGGTGCGGGAGTCTATGGTCCAGAAATCCCGGCTGAGTGTGCTGGTTACAGTTTTCCAGGCAGAATTATGTTCGTGCAGGACTTCCTGCGTGGAGGCCTGTAACAGAAATGAATATACTTCATGTGGGACAATCAGGCTGCACTTGAGGGCCTGGCTTTCAATACTATCACGTTGGGGCGGGTTTTGGAGGACCTTGGCAAAGGGGAACACATCAACACTGTGTTGGGTGCCAGGTGAAACAAGTATAAAAAGAAATGAGAATATGCGTTTCTCGCGGTGGGACCTGAGCCCATCATAGATACCAACAAGAGCCAGTTTAATGAGGAGGTGCGTATTGGCGGGATATGCCGTACCAAAGGCAGCAAAAGCTTTTTATCAAACTCTCGAGGGAGCGAACAAGAGAGATCCTCAGTGTGGAGTGAGAAAGTACGCTGATGGTATGTGGCCTGCTCACAGGTCACTGTTCACTAAGGCCAAGATTGACACGTCAGAGGTACAGAGTAGCAGATTCTGTGAGGCAGAGCATGAGTTGGCGGAGCATGCTGAGTACATTTGAGGGGCTGGCTGCTATACGCCGCAGAGTATTTGGGGCTCGTCATATGCGGTCGGAGAAAGTTGCAGGGATGGACCTTTAAGTTGCCTAGCGTTTTGAGCGACAATGGTGGGGACGTATTGGAGACGCCGCATCAGAGAACACTAGGTTGGGGTGGACCCTGGAGGTGGCTCATGTAGGCCCGCACAATAGGCCCACTTGTGGCCGCAGAGCGGGTTTCCCCAGTAGCATCAATGTTGGACAAAACAGTGGAACATTTACGTAATTATAACGCTAATGACGGTTGAGAGAAGGGATGGGGTTGAGCTTGCGTCCTTCTCGCAATGTAGGTCTGCCGTAGAGGTGCTCTACTAAAAGGAAAGCGAGGCACGGGCATACAATGACGTATATTTCGAGATGAATGGGAAGTGCAGGGGAATGTGTGTGATTCCCTCGCCCGTAGCTACACGTTAATTGATAGGCGCTTTAAATACTCTGCACACTATTTTATTTGCCAAACAATAACCGCGTTACACGAATTTTGAAAACTGCGTACGGGTTCAAGTTTTAGTTAACTCAACTCAGACTTGTAATGATGAGGACTTGAATAAGGAAAACACATTAAACAATTTATCGACTCAGAACGCAACTCACTCTTTCAATTGACAGGCTGAACCAGAAGAAATATCCAATAATCGCCACTGATTACACTTAGAATAACGATGGAGTTGCGGGCATTAGACGCCATTAGGTGCCATTCGCAGAAAGAGAATACGTGAAGGTCTATGGACTGCAGTGAAAGGCCACAGGGACGAATCCAAGGGAAAGTACATGCGGTTGCCCTGACAGAACGCCATCATGACAATCCTATGAACCACTTAAAACCCCGTCTAATTTCTCCCGAAAACTATTCATCCTCTTGAAACAGAAAGCTGAAAATATGGCGCTAAACACGCATGTAATGGATGGTTAAGGTGTCTGCCGATCACTGAAATTATTTTTCTGGTAACAATCTTACAGAATACGAAAAGACAGTAATTATTTCAAACGATCGTCGTTCATTTCAAGGCTGAGTATCTTGAGATGTTTCGACGCTCGTCTTTAAAGTGAAGAGTAGGCATTCCAAGGTATAGAAGTCATCTCGACAATTTTACGAACCACTTACCACCCAGTCACATTTCTCCGAACCACTTCCCATCCTCTTGAAACACCCGGAACAGGAATTTCGCTGCAAATGTGGTTCTTCCGGCTTTCGCTCCCTAGTCGAGCCCTATAACCCATTCCAGAGCCGGTATAATGATCTCGGTGGGAAGAAGGCTACTGAGGTCTCATCCCCAGGTCCCTACACTCGTTCGCCTGACGGCGGTGCTTAAGGGTGGAAAAGGAGCGCCGCGGCTTTAAATACCCAGCATTCGCTAATGACTTGTAATTACCACCAGGTGTACGCCGTTCCCTCGTTAAATAGGGCTCGGAAACCTCATCCACTAGAAAAGTCTCTATCGCATTAAGCCTATATAGGACACTTAATGCGAGCCCTGGAGATGCAATGGCATTCGTGAGCAATAAAATCCACATTCAGAACGGCAGAACAACAATTCTGACGGAGAATTATGAGGTGAAATACAACGGCGTTCCGTTAATGTGCGGATTAACGTTGTTCAGCTCACTACATACTAAATAATAGCGTAATATTAACAAACGACTATTTATGCTAACTAAATAATTTCGAGGTAGAGCGGTTAACGACCGAACCGCCAGCCACTCGCCGAAAGATACAAAGTGCGGCTGACAACTTCGATTTTAAGATGAGAGGGGCGGGGCATACACGGGTTCAACGACTTCTTATTGAAACTCTCTCAAGGAAAGGAACCTAACCGACATTTAGCTGAAACAACCTTGTGAATTTTAACTAAATCGTTTTTGAGAAAACTTGAAAACTTCATCCATACTAGGAACGATTCGAGGAACGCGATGTGAAAATGATTTGACGGAAGACAATTCGTCAGGTTTATGAACTTCAATTAGGCAGTTACTGTGGAAAATCTGAAAACGATAAAAATGGTGCGCCGCATTGCACAACTTTCCTCAGCTCTGCGCACAGTCTATCACTCCGTTCATCGGAACGTAATAAAACATTACTTGACGTTCCTGACCTTAAGCTCTCTAACTTACTTGGTGGCGGGGGAGGGGCTGCTGATGCCAAATCCTTCATTTTATTGATTTTCATTTTTGAAGATCACTCACAAACAATCACTCTCAAGCTTAGCGAACTTTCCACAACTATACGTCGATTTAATGGTGTTCACGGCCTCTTGTATTAACTCAATTAATTTTTGACTCTGTTCATTTGAACATTGTAAAACACCACTCCAGACGGCAGAAAGCGGTAGAGCTTACAGTTCCGAAATTCATTGTGCTGCTCGTGTAAAAGGATGGGGTCGGAGAAGGAAAGAAGGACTAGAGTGTTCCACGATGCTGCAGAGGGGACTGAAGCGGCAGATGATCTACATTATGGTGGACAGTCAGGCAACTCTCAAGGCCTTAGCCTCGTACTGTCTTACGTGGTGGCAGGTAGAGGAGTGTCTGACGGGTCTGAAGGCCCTGGCGGAGGACAATCGCACATCACTGTGTTGAGTGCCGGCGCATCAGGGAAACGAACGGGCTGATGGGCAGGCAAAGAAGGGATCGGTGCTGAGCCCTTTGTTGGGACTACCAGAAGCCACTTACGTAGAGAGGTAGGTGCAGGGTTGCCCATTGGCAGGGGTTCCCCGGCCTTGGACAGTCAAAACTCTTCATCTGACTTTCCAGACGGAGGGCCAAGGAGGTGCTTGCACTTGGGAGGAAGGATATGAGGATCATACGAGGCCTGTTTACAAGTCACCGTCCGCTGAGGACAGCCACCTTGCTAATTTTGGCAAGTGTGAGGTCCAGGTATGCAAGTTCTGCGAGGTGGGGCTAGCAAAGCACGTGTTGTGCATATGCAATGGACGCGTGGCATCGCGCCGTCATGTGTTAGAGAGGCCCTTTCTTCAGGCAAATGCAGAAATTGCTGATGTCCTCCGCTTTGCACAGGGATGGTGGGAGCATATAGGTGATGGAGCACCAAGTGAGCCCGGTGCCGTAAGGCCTGGGGATGGAGCAGGGGGGCCATGAGTTGAGCCTCATAGACGCCCATACAATAGGCCCGTTTGTGGCTGCAGTGAGCTTTTGCGTGGGATGATCCGGTGGCTGTACACTGCGGTTGTTAGGCCTGTAGTCACCTATGGAGCCCTGGTCTGGTGGACTAGGGTGGAAAACAAAACAGTGCAGTTGCAGCTAAATGAACTGCAGCGTAGGGCGTGTCTGCGTAATGACAGGCTGTATGACAACATGCCCTACGGCTGCACTGGAGGTCTTGCTAGATTTAGCTCCACTCCACATACATGTTAAAAGGATGGCGTTCCTCCAGGCTGTGCGTATGTTGGAGTTGGGTTTGATCATGCGGGAGAGGAAGAGTTCCTGCCACTTGATCCTTGACAAGGTGAAGGTGGGGGGGGGGGGCGAACTGCATGTGGTAGATTCAATGCCTGCGAGGTTCAACTTCGCGCTACCCTTTCGGGGACTCATTCAAGAGCGATCCAGGTAGGTAGGGGGAGCTCCCGCTTTCGAAGCTGGGGCCCTGGTATACACTGATGGTTCAGTAGGCCTCTCAGGCATCTTTGGGCCGAGGATCAGAGCAGCAATCCCATTGGGGTCGCTGGCCACGGTGTTGCAGGCAGAGGTGGCTGCGGTGACAGTCTGTGTGCAGCGGCTGCTGCAGAGGGGGACTGAAGCGGCAGAGAATCTACATCATGGTGGGCAGTCAGGCCACTCTCAAGGCCTTAGCCTCATACTGTCTCACTTCACAGCAGGTGTGGGAGTGTCTAAATGGACTGAAGGCCCTGGCAGAGAACAACAGTGTAACACTGTGTTGGGTTCCAGGGCATCAGGGTATAGAGGGAAACGAACAGGCTGATAGGTTGGCTAAGAAGGGATCAGAGCAGATCCCTATTGGCCCGGAGCCCTTTGTTGGGACTACCAGGAGCCACCTACCTAGAGAGGTTGGCAAATGGGAGGACAGGTGCAGGGCTACTCATTGGCAGGGGCTGCCCGGCCTTAGACAGTCAAAACTCTTCATCCGGCTCTCCAGAGAGAGGTCCAAGGAGGTGCTTGCACTGGGGAGGAAGGATATGAGGATCATATGTGGTGTGTTCACAGGTCACTGTCCGCTGAGGTACCACCTTGCAAATATTGGCAAGTGCGAGGTACAGGTATATAGGTGACGTCACACCAAGTGAGACCAGTGCCGTGGGGCCTGGGGGTGGTGCAGGTGGGCCATGATCAGAGTATCATGGACGCCCTTACAATAGGCTCGTTTGTGGCTGCAGTGAGGGTATTGCCTGCATCCACTGTTTCAAAAAAAAAAAAAAAAAAAAAGAGCTTTTGCCAGCATCCACCTTTTCAAAAAACAAAAAAAAGTTCCATGATAAAACGACAGTCAATGCAACCCTGATGTTACCTACCTCCACTCCCCGAGCTACCGAACTGCCATACGAAGATTCGTCCTGTCTTATCTGCTCCTCTGGACTTGCACAACATCCCAGCTATCAGAGAATACCTGGGCATCCAGTATGATCGCAGACTGGCGACGATCTTAGGCCTCAGTCCCTCTCCAGAGGCCACTCAGTTGTGCCACTCTATCATTACTGCACAGCGCTTAGATAACAACGGGCAAGCAGCCTGCTTGCTGACTGCATCATAACGCTTGACCCGGCTCTCATGAGTAGGCGCACACGCCTGCACCGCATGATTCAGCGACTCAAATTGGTTACCACAGGCACGACAGAGAGCATTCACAATGTTACAAACTCGGCCTCTTATACACCTCATCCACTACCTGAGTTCCCGTCCACTGACTAAACCATTGAGAGCAGCCTTAAAGTCCGAAGAAAGCAGTTAGTGTCGCCATGTCACACCACCGCAACTGACCCTGAACGAATCCAAGACCAGCCTCAGCGAGTGCCACATCCCCGCCATATACCTGCAAAGGAACCTGGCGCACAGCGCAAGAAAGTTTTAGTGGTGAATACCGAATCTCCCAGATCGAACTGGAGCGTGAATTTACGCTCATATGTCACACAAATGTCAGTTTTGACGTTCGTTATCTAAATCAGCTGATCGCCAGTGTTTTGTCGTCTCTTCATCAACCATCATCTTCTAGCTGACGGATTTCATCTGTTTATCAACTGTCTCCCCCTCTTATCAGCTGTTTGACAGTTGATTTTGTCGTTTCATATTATCTGTCATCGTGGTACTGATAAGGATTACCGTCGTCAAGCAACGTTTTTTTAATTCCTTCCGTAAGACGAAAACTCTCGTTATATTGGTAAAACCGCACTCTTGGAGGCCTTAGACACCTAGACGTCATGTAAACATGGTTGAGTAATAGCTTTCAATCTCTTCTCTGAGACGTTAATCCCCCGTTTTGTTGGCAACACTCTCTATAAGAAGCACTGGAACAGCTTATTCTAAGGTTGGCGCTGACGTCATAGTCTCTGGACACGCAGAGACAAACGGGACGAAAATGCGAGTGGAACGTATGACGATGCGATGGAAAATCCAGAAGGTGGGTTGTGCGAGATTGCACTCGCCCGCTGAAGCGATTAAGACTTAAGCTATGGCAGGTCCAGAATCGGACGAGTGGTATGCTGCTGTTCACAAAGAATTTACTTCGTTACTGCCGAATAAAACAGAGTGTCCCCATTAAATGCCGAAGCCTGAATATTGAAGAGAGTTCCATACTTGGCAACTGAAAACAAGGTGGCTGACTATCTCACGAAACCTCTACCAAAACACAAGTTCGAGGTGTGATTATGGAGTCGTAGTGGAGGAAGTTCGAACTTGAGGAACGTGTTGGAATTGAAAGTTGGGTCAAGTCCAAAACTTATATGTTCCCCTAGTCACATGTGTGAAGTTGGTCGAGTGTTGTCAAGTAAATTATCATTCTACCCTTGACACTCGAGTCTCTTGTTGGCAACAATATCTCCGTTTAGGAGGTTTACTAAAAGTCGTCATAATCACGTGGAATGTCCCATGAATTACTAACAAGATTCCAATAAATAACTGACTTTACTAGAAAGTGGTGAACTTTCGTTTTTGGTTTATTACTCATTTTGATACTTTACGTTTCAAGACATCGGGGTTCCAAATGTTTAATGTTTAATGTCCGTCCGCCGTTCGGGCCGTTTTGTGCCTTGAAAGTGGTCTAATAAATCCGTTCTTTCTCACAAAAAACTCATTTGGTATTTAGTTGTGCCCGCCTGCGGTTCTCAAAGGTGTAGGACTGCGTTCAGACTGAAAACAGTGAGACAAAGTCAACTAATTGAAAGAACTCGGGGTATAACAACTACAACGGAAGTAATCGGCTCACTTCGTAACCGCCACGTCGTGCAAATTGCCTGTAAAAAGTGCAAAAGGCGACTGTAAAATTTAGTTTTCGTCGTTTCGTTGTAGTCAGGTCATGTTTCGTACGATTTACTGCTATTTTTCGACGCGGAATCGAATGGGATGGGTCTCGGGGGTGTGAGACTACGTCAAGCTGTGCAAGAAAATAATAAACCGTCGTGTAATAATTTGCAGCATTTTTCGAATGTTCATTCTTCCTAACGGATCTTGAGGTCACTCGCTTTTTTCCGTATTCCTCTTTCACACCACTCTCTCCGCTCTCATATTCAGAAACGGCAAAGTAATCCCGTTTCGCCCGATCATCCTGCTCCTTGTTTCAAATTCTGACGAGTCATTCGGGTGTAGTTGGGGCGCTCATTTCACAATTACGTCACCAAAACCTCTTAGTTGGATAAAATCAGCACCCTGGGGAGCGTGAACTCTGCGTCGTGCATGATGGAATTTACCATATTTAAAGATAAACGCAATTTTCGAGAAACGCGCGTAATAAGTCCGTTTTTACCAGCAAATTATTGCTAAGGAAGACGCTTTGGTAGTTTTGTTTGAAAACGACCGATTGGAATTGATGTTGCGAACAACAGGGCTGTTTCCTTATCAATATGACTGTCCCTGAACCCTCATGAGAGAATTATGTCAGCCGATGTTGCTAGTAACAATGGGGAAATCATGTTAATGGAGTTGTGCTTAGTCTGACTATAATGAGGTTGAGTCTAGCGTAGTTTCCTGTAAAACGAGAGCTTCACAAAATTGATTGACTGCTCCTCCTCCGTCCAACAAACACACGCCAATCGCACATTTCCACTTGCTACTTGGGCTTGCAGCGCTTCTGTAGACAGCCCGCTAGAGACCCCTGAGAGAACCCAGTTGTGCCGATCCTTCCACACTGAGACCAACTGCCACTTCTTGATACACAACCCTATGAGAGCACAATGCCTGGGGCTCCACTCAAAGAAGCTACTTACAGTATAGTTCCACATTTTGGATCTGTTGCTGAACCGAAGTAGGATCTCTTTGAAGCACCACACCCAATGCAATGCCAAGGTAGGGCCAACGCTACACGCCTGAAATTATTTGCCCCCTCCGCTTGGTCACGTGTTGGCTTAGTGTTCTTCTTAGAATAACTACTTGAACTTCCTCTGAAACAACGCAGTTCCGTCAATTTCACACATACCCGCTCTCAGATGACAAAGCACCAGCAGCAACCTGCTTGCAGATTGGAACTCGATGCTTGACGCGCACCCTTCGTGTACACGGATACACTTGAAATGTATGATTCACTGACTAACACTGGTACGGGAGAGAGTATCCACGACGTTATGATTTCACCCTCTTCTTCACTTTATTACAGTCGACAGTGACGCGAACTAACGACTTGCAATTTCTTTCACGAATTCCCCCTAAAGCGCATTCCTTCTAGGCAAAACGAGTAAGTTGAATCGAAAAACAGACACACCTGTTGGATCTTTGGGGCAGTTGATATTTGCACTCCACTGATGTTTGTTCAAACTGGAGGTCTCAGAGTGCCTGATGAAACGTATTCCTTTAAATTACTACAATACTTTCCATTTCTTAAGATAGACAAAAGTAGCATAGTACGTGCAATATGTTAGAAAAGGAAATAGTTGCATTTAACGTAGCATGATACGGGAGTCAAAGTTATCAGTTTCCCTAAGCGGTGTAGGCAACTGTTGTGTTAGGCCACTGATTGCGGGAGTTAAATCCGTTTCCATTGGGCGTTCCCTACAATGTAAGAGAGCTTTGTAATCTCGATTCTGGATGACTGCCAATGAGATCAGGCAAACGTAAGCTATCGACATTGGGGCTACGAGAGGTAAACACTGGCAGCTCAGGCAACACATAAAGATCAAAGTTCATTACAATAATTGAGATGGTGAGGGGGTTTGATGGTGTATCTGCAACATTTCACTTCTGAGTGTGTGTGTCTGCTGTTTTTGTTCTGTTTAGTTATTTCCAAACACATCAAGTAGAAGACTACGGATTTACGTTAGTTACGACCTCGTTAGAAACTGCAGGGAATCGTATGAATAGCGAAGCTAATTCTAATTTGTTGGAAATTTATCTTATTCAATTCCTCATTGGAGTACGCACCAAACGATCTCACATTGTCAACATCGATGACTCTCAACTTAACTTACAAGATTTTGGAATAGATGTTGCAAATAACAGGTATGTTTCCTGATCAATATGTCTATCAGCCGACGTTGCTGATAACAATGGGAAAAGCATGTTAATGGAATTGTGCTTCGTCTGGCCATAATGAGGTTGTCTAGCTAGAGTCAAAGCATCAGTCAAGCACTTTTCGGCGAATTTCACAAGAGAGAAATTTGGAAGATTGATTGCCCGTCCCTCACCCTTCCAACAAACACGCCAATCGCACAGTTGCACTCACCAACATAGACAGTCCTCGCTAGACCCTGCTCATGTTGAATATCACAACGTCGTTAGTGTAAAAGTGTGTGAGTTCAATCCTCAGAAGAGATTCCACTTTTGAACTCCACAGAAGCGGACAGGGGATTCTTAAGTAATACGCTCGAGGTGTGGGGAGATGGGAGTGTACATCAACATGGCACAGCGATAGTGCCATTTACAAAGACAAAGGCAACTGTCAGGACTGAGACCGCAGGAAGTAACGGGGAAAATAATTCAGGTCAGAGAGCAGGTATCTGAGTGTGATTCTGGATCAGAAACTAACCTGGAAAGAGCAAATCAGACATACAACCATGAAGCTTGTGGACGTGTCAAAGAATACGCGAGGGGACATGGGGCATAAAGTCCAGAACGGCCTACTGGTTTTACTTGGCTTGTTGTGAGACCAGAGCTACCATCGGAGAGAACTGTAGTAGCCTGGCCGAAGTAACAAAAGCTGGGGGGCTTGTTAATAGTTCGGTAGTGTTCGACCTTCTTCCCCTTGATATATTTGTCGAGGCAGAAGCTTTGAAGGTGGCGTACAGCACAGACTCATCATGCAGGGAATAGCTAAGGTGACACAGGTGATTGATGAGCGCCTGGCTACATTCAGGAACTTCGCGGAGCATTGCATGGTCACTGACATGATGGAGCTCATGTATGGTGCATGTCAGCCTCTTTATGGTATCAACATCTACATAGGTGGATCTAAACCCCTAGAGTGCACTGGCTCTGGGAAGAGTGGAACGTACCACCCACCTCGCCTGGGTCCCTTAAACGGTTTTTAAAGCAGAGACTTATGCAACCACCACCGAGGCCGTTATAATGCATGTTAAAGGCTATAGCGACAAATCTATCAACGTAATGACTGATAGTCGAGCATCTTGCAAGGCATTGAAGAATCACTTCACGTCAAAACTGGTGAGGGAATACAGGATGCGGCTCAACTCTGAAAAACTCTAATAGAGTTTACTTTTGTTGGATTCCTGGGCACGTAGGAATCACTGGAAATGATCGGGCGAACCTATAGGGCCATTGTGGATTATTTACGTCACTAGTCAAGAGGACTGTGAGTGGATATGCCTGGAAAATGCATCAGACAGTCTGAACTACAAATGCCTTATCTCAGGCAGACCTAAGCTGAATGGCAAAGAAGGCTCTTGCAGGAAATACCTAACATTCCTTCAGAAGCTAGGCTAGGAGCTGTGAGACATTAGGACTGGTACAATAGGTCATCAGACCCGTACAAATTTTGAGACAGTCTGGGAGCTATATAATTAAAACGCTACTGAAGTGCTAATCTCCTTGCTATTCATCCCGTGAAAATCCACCTAATAACATTATGGTGGATCCACACAGAATCACGTTAATGCCGTTTCACTATATGTGTGGAAGTTTTGTCACAGGGTGCTACCTACAGTGATGGTAAAGTGGGAAATAATCCAGGACCGCGTCATATAGACGTTTCGAGAGACTGTGCTAAATAAAGACGGTAAAAACTTCTTTTTCAGATTGCAAACATGTGGTCTCCCCCATTTTTGTTGTTTTTCTTTTTCGTTGAATGAAAAATTGAAACAGCTTCCTAAAATCTGCAATGCGGAGGGGTCGAGAGAGCAAGTACAAATTACCGTCAGGCAGAACCCCCATATAAACGATCCAATCAGCTTTACACTTTTTCTACACGCTAACGTGCTTTCATCGATTCGATAAGAAAAAAAAAACTGGCCAGCAAAATGGGGCGAGCACGGCATCCCATGAGGAAAAGATACTCGTTTCAACAAGGGATCGTTCTCCCCCCGGAGTTTTCCCTCGACCAGGAGGTGGAAAAAATGTTTTAAAAAAAAGACGCGTTTGAAGTTGCATCGTCGCGCGAAATCAACTAAGCTCAAGCCTTTGAAAAGACCATCAGACGAGAAAAGGGGATGGCACGTGATTGGCTGCAAGTTAACGCGTCACCCAATAACCGTTAAGAATTAACTCAATCCGTTCTGTAAATTGGCGCTTATGGATTAAAACATATTTTACAAGGGCTGTTTTAAAACAAATTGTTGTTTTGTATGTTATTTTTATTCACTTGGATGTACGTAGTAGAAAAGAAAGTTACGTTATCGGCTGAAAAAAAAGTCAACTTTTTGTCAGATCTTTACGTTTCGGAACCTACTGAGTCCGAAAAACACTATTTGGGAAACTAGCTGTAGTTATCATGTATCTAACACCAAGTTTTTCCTATCTCAAAAGCGACTATAAAGATTTTTATCACGTTTTGTGTATAGACAGCTCCGAATAACCTGACAATACTATGAAATTCTTATACGTAGGAAAATGACGATAGCTGCACACTTAAATACCTAACATTTCGACGAAAACAGTTTTGTGCTACGCAAAAGGGGTGAAACAAAGAATATGGACCGACCGCTTGATAACGCTACGACTTCATGTATCGATATGCGTCTGTTAGTTATCTCATATTTATTTCATATACCCATTCTTAATTTCATTGAATTCACTCCTTTTCATAGTCTTTGTACATTTAAAATAATTATATAACGGGGTATTACATAATGAACATTAAATAATTGGCATAATCGTACAGCTGTCGTTATTTCTAATTTCGAAAATGGCACCAGAGCGTATGATGTCGGGCATATCGATAACCTGACCTCGGTCGTGATATATCGATATATTGCCTTATCAGAGGGAGCGGTCCCTATTCTTTGCTTTTACCCGCAAAAGAGTTAAGAAAGTATAGTGATCGTGTCAAAAAGAGCGAAAAGGCCAGCGGGCGCGAAAGAAACCTTTACAAAAACGGTGGGTACAACTTTCGTACAAGTACGCAACCACTAGGAACCTTTTATGTTTTTTATTATTATTATTTTTTAATGCAATGATAACTACGTTTGATTGTGCTCGTTGATGGTTTCGATATAATGGCCGCGTCAATTGCAATTGACATCATCACTTGGTCACTGAGGTTATTAGAATGTGTGATGTTACCAAGCGTTACACTTCAACCATTCGATATTTCGTGACTCTTCTCCATTACATCTTCCACGTAACGCCTCCCGCGTTACATTTTCGAGTTTCTGTAGCAAAGTAAAGACATAAAATGTCGAAAATAATCGTCACCCTGGTGGGACTCGAACCCACAATCCCCGGTTCAGGAGACTGATGCCTTATCCATTAGGCCACAGGGGCTGTGGCTTGCAACTCGGGTTAAAAATTTCGTGACGCTTCTCCGTTACACATCCCGCGTTACATTTTCGAGTTTATGTAGCAAAGTAAAGACATAAAATGTCAAAAGAGGAATTTTCTTAAGATCTTTACTGAATCCATAAAACCTCATTTTGACGTGAGAACTGTGCGTCTGTCGAAGTTCGATTTGCGGAAGAACGGCAGCACCGATTGGGCTCTTTTTTCATTTTGTGTTTGATTCTTTGTAAACGCGATAGTAAGGTTATTGGCGATATTCACCTATGAAGGGAAGTAGGGGACGAATATGTACCAAAAAATCGGATTTTTTGCATTTTTCTCAAAAACGGCATGAACCATTTTGATAAAGCTTTCAAATGATCTTCTACCAGTTAGTACAAAACGTTTCTTCTTCATAAATATCTTCATGAAAATACGGCGAGCAAAGAGCAAACAAAGGTTTTCAACGCTTTGAGACAAAACGGCTCCAACGGATTTCACTAAACTCACACAATGTTATTAAATAGTTGATACCGCTAATGATTCCTCTGGTAGTTTATTGAACAGAGCTAAAAATGTAGGTGGGCAATGTGTTTTTAACATTTTTGTAACTTCCCGAGTAATTGCAACACTGGATTTCATCAATCTTATGGAGTCTCTTCTAGAAACCACATTTTTTTAATCTGTAGCTATCTGCTGACCGCACACATCAAATAAGATTTAACGGATATTATTTAATCGATTTTCCAGTTTTCTCCATTGAGAGATCTAGGGCTGGTAGTAGAGTGTTTATTTTATCACTGGACTATTCTCTGTATAATTCCGCAACCAGTCTGTGCGCGACTGACTTCCTTGCAAAGTACCGGAGTAATAACAAATTGCTTCCTTCGACTTTTCGGGCAACGGCTCCTATGAAATAGACTCCAACTTGCTACTTCTCAAATGGCGTCTGAGGAGGAACTATAACTAAGGCCGATGTAAATGAATGGCATGCTGTGTACAAACTCACCGTTGAAGTCTTCAAACTGACGAGACATCCTCGGCCGAGCTTGACGATAACACCAAAATGTCCGATCGCGCACTGTGTAAAGGTACCCGGAATGAAAATTCACCGAATAGTGGCACATTGGATTCACGGGGTTTTACGAGAAACGAAATTTTGTCACGGAACGCGAACCGCGCCCGACCTCGCGCAGATTTCACCAAACTTTTAACAAAATGTTTAATTAAGTAAATTACAATTTCCAGTAATTAAAAGAGTGACACCAAAGTTGTTTTTAAACGATTAGAAAGTTAAATTGGCAGCCGATTTTTACTTTCCGCTACCCGAAGGGAAGGAAAGTATAGTAATCGGGTCAAAAAAAAAAATTGGGTTTTCTTCAGATCTTTACGTTTCAGACCCTACTGAGTCTAAAAAACCTAATTTCGGCGCGTGGTCCGTGTGTGTGTGTGTGTGTGTGTGTATGTGTGTGTGTATGTGTGTGTGTCTGTAGTTCGATTTGCGGGAGAACGGCTTATCCGATTGCGCTGGTTCTTTTTTTGTTTTGTTTCTTATTTTTTGTAGACACCAAAATAAGGTTATGGACGATTTCGGTCGATGGGAAGGGGGGGTGGGGGACGAAAATGTACCAAAAACTAGGGTTTTTCGCATTTTTCTCAAAAACGGCTCTAACGATTTTGATTAAACTTTCAAATTATCTTTTACTAATCAATACCTAACTTTTCCTCTCCATACATATCTCCATGAAAATACGGTGAACGGAGATATGGGGCCCTGAAGCAAAAATAGGTTTTTTACGCTTTTTGGCAAAACGGCTTCAGCGATTTCCACCAAACTCACAGGATGTTTTCAAATAGTTGATACCTACATCTTCTCAATAAATGTTCCTGTGACGGTCCATTGAACAGAGATAAAAATCAAAATGTGTCGAAAATAACGTTTTTTCTAACATTTCCGTAAATTCCAGGGTAACTTCTTTACCAGGTGTGATAAATCCTAATGGAGTGTCTTCTAGTCACCCATACCAACATTTCGTTCTATATAATTATTTCTGTATATATATGTTGAACGGAGATATAAGCCAAGTTAACTCAGAAAAGGAGATTTGTCGAATATCAATTTATCGGTATTCCAATTTTCTCAAAAACGGCTCTAACGATTTCGATCAAACTTTCGGAGTACTTTCAGCTAACTAGTCCCTACATTTTGTTCTACATAAATGTTCCTGTAAAAATGCGTTGAACGAAGATATAGCGCCCGCATGTGAAGGTGGTGTTCGATTTTAAAGGGGTGGCGGAAAGTTGTGTGTTGCTACGCACCAGATATTTATACGGGACATCGTACTAAATCACAACCTATCCCTTCATCACCAGTTTTGATACTGAACATCAACTATTTAACAACAACTTTAACCGCCTAGGTTTGTTTAAATCTGTTTGTTGGGGTTCACGAGTGTACGAGCCAATTTATCTAGAACTAGTTTGTCTGATAGACCAAGTTGAGTTGACTTGCAAGACATATTTTTACTCTTTTCCCTCTTCGGATTTGTTTGTTTCAAGGCCCGAGAGTCCAAAAAACACACTATTTGCTAAAATGTTCGGTGTGCCTGTGAACGCGATTGACAGAGATCTGCTGAAACTAATCGGTTCAAATGCCATATTTAGCTTAAGTTACTAAGGAACGCTAAAATAACGGCAGGAGCAAAATCGGCTCAAAACTAACTATAATTGTCATAGTAATAAAAAAACCAGATCTTCTTTTACTCGAAAATATCTACAACGATTTTGATTAAAGTTTCAGTATCAACAATCAACACAAGCTCCGAATAACTACGAAATGATGACTTTCGTTTAACTGTCCCGAGAATTCTTTAAAGTAGTGGATTTCAACTACTACAATTCACCTTACGATTTAGTGTGATTTCACTGCTGTCCATTAACCATTTCCTGACCAAAAACAGCAACATTTTTAAGAATGCATAATACACCAAAAGCACGTTGATAGTCTCACAAACCCTGACGATAACTTAGTCAATATTGGTAAATAAACCAGTTCTTACGTTGCTATACTCTAAATTTAATTAACTAAACAAATTTAATTAATTTCTAGAGTGAATGTGCACGTGGGGCTAAAGAATGTTTTGTGATGAGTCGCCTAACCTTTATCATTGCTCATTTGTTGCTCGAGCTGAACGAAATTTGTCTTCAACTGAAGCCGTTTAAATGGTCGTCTAACAAATTCGGTGTGTGTTCGGATGCTCAGATGACATATCATTGCAACAGAATCATTTGATTACGAACTATCCAAATAAAATCATAACCTTCTCGTTTCTCAGAACTGCCGAAATGAACTCTGCGTATTGTCTGTGCGTTGCAAGGAATAGTAATTCGCGAAACAATTCGAGACAAAATGAAAAGCAGTTGTAAAACTCATATTATTAAGTTGTAAGCAGTTTCCCGTCTGTAAAACGGTCTTTGTTTGGCGAGCGGTAACCGCGACGCACCGAGTCAACTTTTAACCGCTACGACTCCGTTTTGAAGAATTCGCGGTCCGTTATAATGTTTCAATCGTAAACCACGTTGGTGAAACCCGTTATATTGCACAGTAAATCTCAGACCAGTGAACGTTGATGATTGTTTTAAACGACAAATGTGAGCGTTTGGTGAAACCTCCCGGCGACTCGACTTCCGTTGAGAGCGAACTGAGCGGCCGAGGACGAGGCAGAGCCCGCGGTCGCTGCGAGTCCTCCCGCTGAAAAGAGCAGCTCGGAGCTAACTTCAGACGCTCAATCAAACGGACCGCCCCGTCCTAAGGGACAAGTTTATTAATTTTAACTGTACAAAACAATACTTTACTGCAGTAATAGAGTTGGCTAGATATCAATTAAACGTTATCGGAAGCGTCTCGTCAGCTAATTTTGTCCTTATTCGGCGAGCGGTAACCGCAACGCATTGACTTGTTTAACGCTACGACTCCGTTTTGAAGAATTTACGTGTTGTAATAATGTTTTAATCGCGAACTACGTTGGTGAAATGAGTTGTTTTGATTGGATAATTCGATATCAGACTAAGCGATGTTTGTGTAAAATGACAAAAAGCAAGTGTTTGGTGAAACCTCCCGTTTGCTGGATTTCCGTTGAGACCGTACTGAGAAGCGGCGACGTGACGAGCCCCTCCCCCACCCGTCCCACCATCACGCCGGAGAGACCCGCCCGGTGGTGAGAGCAGCTCGAATCATAACTCGTAATAAAATTCACCAAACCCATATTATCCCTTTGTTATAATACCAGCTACTCACATCTATTCTTACTTCTGCGAGAATGAGTTGAGACGTGAAATTGGAGCATTTCTGATGACATTAGTGAGAGAAATTATTAATTGGAGGGAAGGGGAGGGCCGTGGTTGATGAAATTTACCAATACATCTTGCAATGAAAAGTCGAATTTGGTCCTCACAACGATATTCGAATACTTAAACGACTCATCGTTGCATAATAATTGTATTAGAAACGTCGCAAATGAAATCGAACATAACCTTCGTATCGTTCAGTTGACGAAATGAACCTCCGCTCTTTGGCCGTTCATAAATACGCAATATTCGCCTAAATGTACAAAACAATACTTTACTGCAATAATAGAGTTCGCTAGATGTCAATTAAACGTTATCGGAAACGTATCGTCAGCAAATTTTGTCCTCATTCGGCGAGCGGTAACCGCAACGCATTGACTTGTTTAACGCTACGACTCCGTTTTGAAGAATTTACGTGTTGTGATAATGCTTTAATCGCGAACTAGTTGGTGAAATGAGTTGTTTGGATTGGATAATTCGATATCAGACTACGCGATGTTTGTGTAAAATGACAAAAAGTAAGTGTTTGGTGAAACCTCCCGTTTGCTGGATTTCCGTTGAGACCGTACTGAGAAGCGGCGACGTGACGAGCCCCTCCCCCACCCGCCCCACCCTCACGCCGGAGAGATCCGCCCGGTGGTGAGAGCAGCTCGAATCATAACTCGTAATAAAATTCACCAAACCCATATTATCCCTTTGTTATAATACCAGCTACTCACATCTATTCTTACTTCTGCGAGAATGAGTTGAGACGTGTAATTGGAGCATTTCTGATGACGTTAGTGAGCGACATTTACTGGAACCGAAGCGAACAGAACGATTATTGATTAAGCGGGAGGGGGGAGGGGCGTGGTTGATGAAATTTACGATTAAATCCTCCAATGAAAAGTCGAATTTGGTCCTCAAAACTGTTCAGTACATATTCGAATACTTTGATGACTCATCGTTGCATAATAATTGTATTACAAACGTCGCAAATGAAATCGAACATAACCTTCGTATCGTTGAGTTGACGAAATGAACCCCCGCATACACATTCGTTCTTTGGCCGTTCATAAATACGCAATGTTCACCTAACTGCAGAAAACAATGCTTAACTGCAGTAATAGAGTTGGCTAGATATCAATTAAACTTTATCGGCAGCAAGTTTTGTCCTTATTCGGCGAGCGGTAACCGCAACGCATTGACTTGTTTAACGTTACGACTCCGTTTTGAAGAATTTAAGTGTTGTGATAATGTTTTAATCGCAAAGTACGTTTTAGAAATAAGTTGTTTTGATTGGAAAATTCGATATCAGACTACGCGATGTTTGTGTAAAATGACAAAAGTAAGTGTTTGGTGAAACCTCCCGTTTGCTGGATTTCCGTTGAGACCGTACTGAGAAGCGGCGACGTGACGAGCCCCTCCCCCACCCGTCCCACCATCACGCCGGAGAGATCCGCCCGGTGGGGAGAGCAGCTCGAATCATAACTCGTAATAAAATTCACCAAGCCCATATTATCCCTTTGTTATAATACCAGCTACTCACATCTATTCTTACTTCTGCGAGAATGAGTTGAGACGTGAAATTGGAGCATTTCTGATGACATTAGTGAGAGAAATTATTTATTGGAGGGAAGGGGAGGGCCGTGGTTGATGAAATTTACCAATATATCTTGCAATGAAAAGTCGAATTTGGTCCTCACAACGATATTCGAATACTTAAACGACTCATCGTTGCATAATAATTGTACTACAAACGTCGCAAATGAAATCGAACATAACCTTCGTATCGTTGAGTTGACGAAATGAACCTCCGCTCTTTGGCCGTTCATAAATACGCCATATTCGCCTAACTGTACAAAACAATACTTTACTGCATTAATAGAGTTCGCTAGATATCAATTAAACGTTATCGGCAGCGTTAAAAGCAGTTGTAGAACTCATATTATTAAGTTGTAAGCAGTTTCCAGTGTGTAAAACGGTCTTTGTTTGGCGAGCGGTAACCGCGACGCACCGAGTCAACTTTTAACCGCTACGACTCCGTTTTGAAGAATTCGCGGTCCGTTATAATGTTTCAATCGTAAACCACGTTGGTGAAACCCGTTATATTGCACAGTAAATCTCAGACCAGTGAACGTTGATGATTGTTTTAAACGACAAATGTGAGCGTTTGGTGAAACCTCCCGGCGACTCGACTTCCGTTGAGAGCGAACTGAGCGGCCGAGGACGAGGCAGAGCCCGCGGTCGCTGCGAGTCCTCCCGCTGAAAAGAGCAGCTCGGAGCTAACTTCAGACGCTCAATCAAACGGACCGCCCCGTCCTAAGGGACAAGTTTATTAATTTTCACGAAACACGGGCCCGGGTGGGTGTTTTCCACGTGTTGTAACAAAAATTGAATAAAACTGGACTGAAAATGGAGTACAGTGCTACTTTCTACCTCTATCAGACGCCGTGATATTTTTTAAAGTGTACTTATAATATGAGTTCTTGGTTGATGAAATGTACGAATAAATGTTTCACAACGAAAAGTCGAATTTGGTCCTCGAAACGGTATTCCAATACTTAAACGACTCATCGTTGCATAATAATTGTATTACAAACGTGTCAAATAAAATCGAACATAACCTTCGTATCGTTGAGTTGACGAAATGAACCCCCGCACACACATTCGTTCTTTGGCCGTTCGTAAATACATAATATTCGCCTAACTGTAGATAATAATACTTTACTGGAATAATAGAGTTTGCTAGATATCAATTAAACGTTATCGGCAGCGTCTCGTCAGCAAATTTTTGTCCTTATTCGGCGAGCGGTAACCGCAACGCATTGACTTGTTTAACGCTACGACTCCGTTTTGAAGAATTTACCTGTTGTGATAATGTTTTAATCGCGAACTACGTTGGTGAAATGAGTTGTTTTGATTGGATAATTCGATATCAGACTACGCGATGTTTGTGTAAAATGACAAAAAGTAAGTGTTTGGTGAAACCTCCCGTTTGCTGGATTTCCGTTGAGACCGTACTGAGAAACAGCGACGTCTCGAGCCCCTCCCCCACCCACCCCACCCTCACGCCGGAGCGATCCGCCCGGTGGGGAGAGCAGCTCGAATCATAACTCGTAATAAAATTCACCAGACCCATAAAGTAACCTTGGAGAATCTACTTTAGGTACCCGGAATGAATGTCCGTCCACCTGGCAATTCGGATTCACGGGGGCAAAACGACAAAAAGTAAAAAGAAAATTTTATTGAAGTTACGACAGTAGTATTCCTTGTTGCTGGAAAGAATGTATTGAATAATTCCGTTAAGATAGTTTGACTCTGGGATATTGGTGGATCATTCTCTTTGTGGATGGATGAAGCGAGAAATGTGCTGCGGACGTTTCAGTGGAGCGTATCCTGCTCGTACTGGAGCATTCTGTACACTCTACCAGTTGCTTACCATTGAGGTCACACTGCGCCGCCAACCGTAGCTGAGTTTATGGGGTTACGAGTGATTGTACCACCTTAGGTCTTACGTGTTACGGAAAAAATGTAGCGAGTCATCGAAATGGCAGCAATCTGTACATTTTCGTTTTTGTCCGGTTTTGAAACCTGCGGCGACCGAGAAATTGTTTGGCTCATTGTGATTCCTAGTTTCCTAAGTTAGGTATCGTATGACTGGTTGTTGTTGCTTATTCGGACATAAGGAATCTCTCTATGGTAGATCCCCGAGAGTAGTATAGTGTACCCACACAGCATAGCTTTGCATTTCTGGGGGTTAACTGACGTCCCAGGAGAACCACACCAGACTGTTAGCTCTTCAAGCTCTCGATTTAATGCTTGCACCAGCTCGATGACTCGTGAGACCTCTCCAGACAGATAAACCAGTAGGTAATCTGCGTACAGGATGTATCTGCTCTTCTTAAAACCTTGGACACTAGACTAGCAGATTGCGTCCCATCTGGTCGTTTGACACTCTGGGTTCGCCAACACAGGTAAGACGCAAACCATTCGAGCAGAGTGCCAGACACCACTACAGAGCCAAGGATTGCCACTAGCAGGTCGTGTCGGACTCTATCGAATGCCCGTGAAAAGTCAATCGTGACAAGCACCGAGAGCGAGAGAGAAAGCGAGAAATGATGTCATTAGCCTTCGCGGACACACCATCACACAACCACACAGATCATTATTCCCATCTCAGAAGGCTAAGAGAAACATGAACATCGAAATAAAACATTTGTTTCAGTCGATTAAATAACGTTCCTTCCTACTTCGTAAGGCTAAGGAAAGCAAGAAGAAAGACGCATTACGAGAAAAGGTCGACCAGTTTCAATTTTGAGGCAAATTGACGGCTTCGCAGTCTCCGCCTCGCAGTTTCAAAGGTTGTCTTTTGAGTCGTTTCTACGAGCCTTTGAGATAACTAACCTCGCCACGGCTCTTTCGCAGATTAGGGGCCGGTCCCGGAATATCCGACCGAGCGGTAGATGAGTTGCGAGGCGGCTGTTGGTCGTGACTGCACCCGATGGCGCGAGGGCACGAACACGAAGACTTTCCAAACAGATTATTAGGAGCAACGCTACAAAATGGCTAGGGACCCGGGCGTTCATTTAGTTCACCTCCGTGAAATGCTTGGGGTTCCAAAACCTCTTTCTCTTTTGTCTTGTTCCACCGTTGCTCGAGGCATCAGATCAACTGACGGTCGGATTACAACTCGGCAAATGGATCTGGGTTACCCTTCTTTTCCATTCATTTATTTACACTGCTTCGTGTTGCTCGAAGTATCAAATACTCCATTGTGACGACACCTAAGCACGGTGACTACATTTATATTTGACCAGCGTCGCTTTTCACTTTCCTCAACTGAATTTTCAGCTTTGTTCTACCTCACTTTAATACATTTAATTATTACTCCATTAAAAATTCAGAGAATACGGGGAGGGGGGGGGGGATTTTTAGAACTTTCACATTCCCCAACCCACAGAGTAAGTTGTTTAAATGAAAACCTTCAGTTTAAGTAAAATTAATAAGCCTTATTATACCTAAATTATTTACAACTAGTACACAATTTAACTTCAATTTTTCCTCTTGGTACTTCAATAAAAGTGAAACAATGTACACACCCATGCGGAAGTACATTCACGGAGTCTCAAGGGCCAGGCCCAACCGGCTAATCTTCCAAAAAACGTTAAAAAAAATTTATTTATCATCCCCAATGTACGCTTCGGTTCCAGTAAATTTCGCTCACTAATGTCATCAGAAATGCTCCAATTACACGTCTCAACTCATTCTCGCAGAAGTAAGAATAGATGTGAGTAGCTGGTATTATAGCAAAGGGATAAAGTAGATTCTCCAAGGTTACTTTATGGGTTTGGTGAATTTTATTACGAGTTGTGATTCGAGCTGCTCTCCCCACCGGGCGGATCTCTTCGGCGTGAGGGTGGGGTGGGTGGGGGAGGGGCTCGTCACGTCGCCGCTTCTCAGTACGGTCTCAACGGAAATCCAGCAAACGGGAGGTTTCACCAAACACTTACTTTTTGTCATTTTACACAAACATCGCGTAGTCTGATATCGAATTATCCAATCAAAACAACTCATTTCACCAACGTAGTTCGCGATTAAAACATTATCACAACACGTAAATTCTTCAAAACGGAGTCGTAGCGTTAAACAAGTCAATGCGTTGCGGTTACCGCTCGCCGAATGAGGACAAAATTTGCTGACTGGACGCTTCCGATAACGTTTAATTGACATCTAGCGAACTCTATTATTGCGGTAAAGTATTGTTTTGTACATTTAGGCGAATATTGCGTATTTATGAACGGCCAAAGAGCGGAGGTTCATTTCGTCAACTCAACGATACGAAGGTTATGTTCGATTTCATTTGCGACGTTTCTAATACAATTATTATGCAACGATGAGTCGTTTAAGTATTCGAATATCGTTGTGAGGACCAAATTCGACTTTTCATTGCAAGATGTATTTGTAAATTTCATCAACCACGGCCCTCCCCTTCCCTCCAATTAATAATTTCTCTCACTAATGTCATCAGAAATGCTCCAAATTCACGTCTCAACTCATTCTCGCAGAAGTAAGAATAGATGTGAGTAGCTGGTATTATAACAAAGGGATAATATGGGTTTGGTGAATTTTATTACGAGTTATGATTCGAGCTGCTCTCCCCACCGGGCGGGTCTCTCCGGCGTGAAGGTGGGACGGGTGGGGGAGGGGCTCGTCACGTCGCCGCTTCTCAGTACGGTCTCAACGGAAATCCAGCAAACGGGAGGTTTCACCAAACACTTACTTTTTGTCATTTTTCACAAACATCGCGTAGTCTGATATCGAATTATCCAATCATAACAACTCATTTCACCAACGTAGTTCGCGATTAAAGCATTATCACAACACGTAAATTCTTCAAAACGTAGTCGTAGCGTTAAACAAGTCAATGCGTTGCGGTTACCGCTCGCCGAATAAGGACAAAATTTGCTGACGAGACGCTTCCGATAACGTTTAATTGATATCTAGCGAACTCTATTACTGCAGTAAAGTATTGTTTTGTACAGTTAGGCGAATATTGTGTATTTATGAACGGCCAAAGAGCGGAGGTTCATTTCGTCAACTCAACGATACGAAGGTTATGTTCGATTTCATTTGCGACGTTTGTAGTACAATTATTATGCAACGATGAGTCGTTTAAGTATTCGAATACCGTTTTGAGGACCAAATTCGACTTTTCATTGAAAGACTTAATCATAAATTTCATCAACCAAGAACTCATATTATAAGTAACCTTTAAAAAATATCACGGCGTCTGATAGAGGTAGAAAGCAGCACTCTACTCCATTTTCAGTCCAGTTTTATTCAATTTTTGTTACAGCACGTGGAAAACACCCACCCGGGCCCGTGTTTCGTGAAAATTAATAAACTTGTCCCTTAGGACGGGGCGGTCCGTTTGATTGAGCGTCTGAAGTTAGCTCCGAGCTGCTCTTTTTAGCGGGAGGACTCGCAGCGACCGCGGGCTCTGCCTCGTCCTCGGCCGCTCAGTTCGCTCTCAACGGAAGTCGAGTCGCCGGGAGGTTTCACCAAACGCCCACATTTGTCGTTTAAAACAATCATCAACGTTCACTGATCTGAGATTTACTATGCAATATAACGGGTTTCACCGAAGTGGTTTACGATTGAAACATTATAACGGACCGGGAATTCTTCAAAACGGAGTCGTAGCGGTTAAAAGTTGACTCGGTGCGTCGCGGTTACCGCTCGCCAAACAAAGACCGTTTTACACACGGGAAACTGCTTACAACTTAATAATATGAGTTTTATAACTGCTTTTCATTTTGTCTCGAATTGTTTCGCGAATTACTATTCCTTGCAACGCACAGACAATACGCAGAGTTCATTTCGGCAGTTCTGAGAAACGATAAGGTTATGATTTTATTTGGATAGTTCGTAATCAAATGATTCTGGTGCAATGATATGTCATCTGAGCATCCGAACACACACCGAATTTGTTAGACGACCATTTAAACGGCTTCAGTTGAAGACAAATTTCGTTCAGCTCGAGCAACAAATGAGCAATGATAAAGGTTAGGCGACTCATCACAAAACATTCTTTAGCCCCACGTGCACATTCACTCTAGAAATTAATTAAATTTGTTTAGTTAATTAAATTTAGAGTATAGCAACGTAAGAACTGGTGGCTCTCAAGTTCCAGAATTTATTGAGTCGCGCCTATTTATTTACCAATATTGACTAAGTTATCGTCAGGGTTTGTGAGACTATCAACGTGCTTTTGGTGTATTATTCATTCTTAAAAATGTTGCTGTTTTTGGTCAGGAAATGGTTAATGGACAGCAGTGAAATCACACTAAATCGTAAGGTGAATTGTAGTAGTTGAAATCCACTACTTTAAAGAATTCTCGGGACAGTTAAACGAAAGTCATCATTTCGTAGTTATTCGGAGCTTGTGTTGATTGTTGATACTGAAACTTTAATCAAAATCGTTGTAGATATTTTCGAGTAAAAGAAGATCTGGTTTTTTTATTACTATGACAATTATAGTTAGTTTTGAGCCGATTTTGCTCCTGCCGTTATTTTAGCGTTCCTTAGTAACTTAAGCTAAATATGGCATTTGAACC
The DNA here is from genome assembly GCA_020466155.1 of Pachypeltis micranthus. Lineage (NCBI taxonomy): Eukaryota > Metazoa > Arthropoda > Insecta > Hemiptera > Miridae > Pachypeltis > Pachypeltis micranthus. Next base: position 18,712,465 of record CM035769.1, read on the forward strand.
GATTAGTTTCAGCAGATCCCTGTCAATCGCGTTCACAGGCACACCGAACATTTTAGCAAATAGTGTGTTTTTTGGACTCAGGGGCCTTGAAACGTACAAATCTGAAGAGGAGTAAAAGTAAAAATATGTCTTGCAAGTCAACTCAACTTGGTCTATCAGACAAACTATTTCTTGCGTTTGATAGCACACTCATGAAACCCAAGATTCGCGGATTTAAACAAACCTAGGCGGTTAAAGTTGTTGGTAAATAGTTGATGTTCAGTATCAAAACTGGCGATGAAGGGATAGGTTGTGATTTAGTACGATGTCCCCTACCGAAATCGTTGCCAATTTAACTTTCTAGTCGTTTTAAACCATTTTGAAGTCACACTTTTCATTACTGGAAATTGTAATTTACTTAATTAAACATTTTGGAAAAAGTTTGGTGAAATCTGCTCGAAGTCGGGCGCGGTTCGCGTTCCGCGACAAAAATTCCGTTTCTCGTAAAACCTATGTGAATCCGTGATTAGCCAAAATTAAGTGCAAATAAGTGTGAATTTTCGTTCTGTGTTCCACCAGTCCGCATACGTACCTTTATTAAGTGCGCAGCAAGATGTTCCGGCGTTTTCGTGGAACCGACGCACTCTCGCTGGGACTGTTTCGTCAATTTTGAAGACTTCAGAGGTGAGTCCTTGTACAACATGCTTTTCTGGTTATTGCTTCCCGTTCATCTTGTAAATGCCACTGTCAGCCCCAAGCCGCTGGTGGGCCAACTGCCTCAATTCATCAGCATGGGTTGGGCGATGCACACCGATAGCTGCCAATAGTAAATACGAAAGTGGCTTGACTAAGTGGAATTTTCGTTTTCGCTTGGAAAGTATTGTGTTAAGCAACGCAAAACTTTCTCCACCTCACATAGATTCTATTTAGTACATCATAATCCAGTCTACCTGTTACTAAGTTCATATGCATATGTAAAAATTGGTAGCTCATCAAGAGTTCTGGAATTTATTGAGCTACTGATACTGGCACCAATCTTTTAATTGAACAACGCGGAAAGTGCTGTTTATGGGCTATCCCTTAAAGTTCCTAACATTTATTGAACTACCGCTCATTAAACACGGCGAAAAAATTTGTTCGACAAAACAACGTTAGTTTAATTTGTTCGGAACACTTGTGACAATGTAATTACCATTATCACACTTCTACCGTCTTGGTAGTTCATTCTACTACCATCCTGATTTCGGCGCGAGGTCCGTGTGTCTGCAGTTCGATTTGCGGGAGAATGACTGAACCGATTGAGCTGGTTCGTTTTTGGTTTATTATATCATTCTGAATAATAAACCTACGTCTTCGGTCAGGAACATTTTTTACAACCCCCTCCCCTTCAAAATTTGATACTCTACGTTTCAAGAGATGGGGATTCCAAATCTGCATTGTCCGTCCGCCGTCAGGGCCGTTTAGAGCCTTTAACGTGGTCTAAAAAATCCGTTATTACGCACAAGAATCCCATTTGGTATCTAGTTGGTCCCGCCATCTCGGCAATCCGATCGGACGACGCCCATGGTTGTTATGGACAAAAAATGGTTAAAAAAATTGACAAAACGCAGTATAATCGCAAATAAGCCGTGTTTCGTATCATTTTCAAGGTATTTTTACATCCTGGGTCGAATGGAATTAGTGTCAGACGTGTACAACTGCGTATAGTGAGCCAAAGTCAACTAATTGAAAGAACTCGCGGGAACTACAGCGGAAGTAAACATTTCGTCGTTTGAACTCCCTCCCTAACGTCTCATCAAAACCACCCACCCGCTCGATTGGCAACGTCGTGTCAATTGCCACGAATTGCCAGGGGAATGTTTAGTTTCCGTAGTTCCATCGTAGTCAGGTCATGTTTAGTTTGGTTTACTAGTATTTTTCGATGCTGAATCGAATGAGATGCGTCTCAGAAGTGTGAGACTACGCCAAGCTGTTCAAGAAAATAATAAACCATTGTCTAACCATTTGCAGGGTTTTTGTTTTGTTCGTTATTTTTTTTAGACGTGAAAATAGGGTTATTGGGCAATTTATATCGAAGGAAGAGGAGGACAAGAATGTTCCAAAGTTTAGGGTTTGCGTTTTTCGGGAAAGCAGCTCTAATGAGTTTGATTCAACTTTCAAATTACCTAGTACTAATTAATACCTAACTGTTGTTCTTCCTAAGCATCTCCATGAAAATTCGGTGAACTGGAGGTCAAAAAATAAATATGCTTTTAACGCTTTTTGGCAAGACGACTCCAATGATTATCACCGAACTCACAGAATGTTTTTATATAATAAATACTTATATGTTGTTCTCGATAAATATGCCCCAGACAGTCCGTTGAACAGAGATGAAAATGAAAATGTGTCGAAAATAATGATTTTTTGAACATTTTCATAACTACCATAGTAACTGCTTCACTGTATTTGATAAAACTTACAGTATCTTTTAGGAACCTATACTCACAGTTTGTTATCCGTGATTATTTCTGTATCATGTGTTGAACAGAGATTTACTTGGACAGCTTGGAAAACGATTTGTCGAATATTGATTTACGGGTTTTCCAATTTTCTCAAAAACGGCCTTAACGATTTTCACCAAACTCAGTGAATGACTTACGGATTGCTCTCAACTAACTACTACCTGCACTTTGTGTTCAGTAGAAATGTGTTGAACGGAGATATAGCGCCCGTTTATGTAGCAGGTCGTCGAAATCACGGCGTTATGGAAAGTTGAGTGTAGCTAAGCACCAGATTTTTTTTACACGATTACAATACAGTTTCCGCCGTATATTTTAGCAAATGGAACTCACTCATAGCCATACGATATCAAACTGTTTACCCCGTTATCAATTGCCGTCCTTTGCGTTTTCATTATTATCGTTGTGGTTGTTGTTGCTACCTTCCTATTTATTATTCCCGTTTTTACGATCGTAAACGTTGCCCGACCTCGTGTTTTCGTAAGGACTGGTTCGAACGTTCATTATCTCTACATTTATTTTTTACCAGCTATTTTCTTTGGGTTGTGCCTGGACCAGAGAGACTATATCGAGATAACTTATATTTTGACGTAATTATATTACGCTGTTCATTATAAACGTTCATTCACGCTTCAACCCATCACCAAGAAGGTGTTATTTATTTCCAAAGGGTGCCATATCCTGAACGTGGTGCCATCCGAATATTTTAGAAATCTCATTAATCTATACGCTACAAATACTTTCTTTTACCGGTGGGAAACTTGGAGCAGATGAAAGTGTGCGTGGGGCTAAATTTTGTGTTTTCTCCTGTTTGAACCGCGTCTCTCGACACTCACCAATTGAAGTCATGAAGGCAAGGTGTCGACGCAGTCTCCCGCAACAATAATTTTTCTGGGTCGCCGAAGACTCATTTCGACGATTACGGTTGATTCTCTTTCTCCCGCGAATACAATGGGAATCGCTCTGGCTTGACTCATCGTCGCCTACATATTTTCATACCCCTCCCATCAACGGAACGAATGAGTGACGCCTGACGTGATCCGGCGTCTCGGCCGTCCTTTCAACCTCTCGCCAGGGTTTTTGAAGCCGTTTCATCTTCATCTCGGTGTCGTTCCAAGGTTTCCCTCTGAAACGCCGCGCGCTTTCCTCGTTCAGACGAAGTGAGCGACCGTCTCCCACGCCCGACGTTGATGAATGACTTGAAAACACGCGTTCTGCCGAGTGAACGATCTAATTTTATTCGTCGATCCCGGACAACTCGCAACTGTAGATGGATGTCACGACGAACATTAGTTGCACCATTTTGTACGACACTTTCCAATTTCGAGATGTTTCAAGTTCGGTTTACTACAAGATATTGACACGTAGGCTAAAGAGATGATTTCGATAAACTCCATTTGAGGCCATGGTCCCAGTGTGAGTGATATTCAGAGGGTATCACCAGTACCGGATTGTCTCTGGAGAAGGACTATGGCCTGACACCGTCGCCATTGGTCCCGCATGGTCTGCAGTGATCCTGGATGTTCAGGTAGTTTCTGGCAGCTAGGATCTTGGGTCGAGAGGCACAAGTATGACAAGACGGATTATAAAGCGTTGTCAGAAGCTCGTGGAGTCGAGGCAGGTAATCAGGGTTGAAGACCGTGTCCTGTCGCAGCGTGTGGTGTAAGAAAAGTGCTGAGGAGTACGCGATCCAGCAAAAACGGCATTGAACGCCAAAATAAGGCTATGAGCGAAATCTGAAGCAACTAACTATAGTTATCATTGTGATCAAATCGCTGAATATTTTTTTCTCAAGAACGGCTACACAGATTTTGATTAATAACACGACAATGCTATAAAATGTTTTTTACTTTCCTTGGCTCTACGAAGTAGAAAGGAAAGTTATGTAATCGGCTGAAAAAAATTTTTTCTTCAGATCTTTACGTTTCAGACCCTCCTGAGTCCGAAAAACACTATTTTCTTTGTGTGTGTGTGTGTGTGGCTAGGTGTGTGTATGTGTGTCTGTGAACGATTTTTAGAGAGCACCACCGTACCAAATCAACTCAAACTTGATATCTCGCCCGCAGGTTACCATGGGACGCCAAAATAAGGGTGTGAAAAAATTCCACCGAAATTTAACTAAAGTTATCATAGTGATCAAAACACCAAATATTTTTTTCTCAAAAACGGCTCTAACGATTTTGATTAAATTTTTAGTATTGGTAGCTCCTAATAAGATAATTATACCATGAAATTTCCATTTGTGGGAAAATGAGGAGAACAGCACTCCATAAATTCCTGCATTTCAACTACCGCCGTTTCGCTTACTACCAGTTCTAACAGTTATTACCCAATAACTCTGGAAAAGTGATTACTATCCTCCGTCAAAAAATTCGTGTTTACAGCCTCATTAATTATCTGTGTACCGAATGCTCAATAATGGTCCTGCAACGAGTACGAGCAGCACAATAAATTCTAGAACTGGCGCTACCGCTTCCTGCTGCTGTGACGTGTTGTTTGACCAAGTTTAAGGGAACTGAGTGATAAATGAATTGATTAAATAGAATTAGCCATGTACACAAGTGAATTGACGTAGAGCTAAGGAAAGTTGTGTGTTGCAACGCACCAGATATTTAGTTATAAACTTGCAAACTCCACCCAAACGTTACTCGAATATTCAGAAAAATTGAGGTGGTAGTCCAAGCAAGAATACGATGAATCTTTCAGAACACTCATAAGATACGTAGGAACTACCCCAGTAATTCCAGAGTTTCAACCCTCACCTAGATGCAACTACTACCATTTTTAAACATTTTTGCCCGATTATTCCAAAACCGTGTACGCGATCCGTCTCAAAAAACCGTGTATACAGTCACTTGTGAAAACGATAATGGTCATGGCATAAGCGTGAGCAGCTCGTTACGTATGACTCCCGCTGTAACGTATAACATTGTTATTAACAGACCGAAAATCAGATTTGAATAGTTGCTAGAGTCAAGAAATTCCGTTAATGCACGTGAAGCCAAGCAAAGTTGTGAGATGAGTCGCACCAGGTATTTTCTTTATACCTTCAAGATAACGATGGCAGTGAAATGTACTACGTGTACAATAGAAGTTCATTATTGAATATAAGATAGTCAATACCAGCCTCAAAAGAATTCAAACTTTTTTGTCTAATTTCTGTTACGGCGTTTCCTCTATAATTTTAAAAGTGTAAATACAAACCTTTCCATACATTGATGAAGGGGGTGATATAAATAGGAGCTCAATCAATATCGTAACATAAGTAAGCGTGGAACTCAGGTTCACGTGAATAGGTGACTGAGGGAAGTTGTGTGACGCGTCGCGCCATATTTTGACTCACATCGATCAACAATTCTCTTATTCCTGGAATGCACTGAAAATGAAAGATTTATCACGAGAATTAAATGAATAATTCATCGCACTCATCAACGTCTCAATGACGAGGAATCGCGTGGCCAGCACGATCACACGTGAAACAATAAAATTCTTCCCTCGACGACGTTCGGCGACAGTGAAAAAAACCAGTTTGAAAGCAGTAATCAGAAATAGTTTCAAGTTAAATTGCCGTAAGAAAATTTCTTCATTAAGGTCTCATTAACAAGAATCCCATTTGATCCGAGAATGTTTTTAATTATCTTAATCCGAGGGTGGGAGAGGGTAAGTCTAAAGAAAGAAATTAGACCAGCAACTTGATTACTTCTGTAGGCTCTCCCACGCCTTCCCATTCACGTTGAGCTGGAGCAGCTTCAATCTCTTAGTTTCGGAAAATCTCTTGAACTAGGTAGCGGTTATTAGTCGGTGCATTATATCGACTTCAGCTACTACGAGAGCCTTTTTTTCCTCAGCCTGACAGAAAAGAGGAAAAACGATAAAAGCGGAAGAAAGTTTTTTTTGTCAACAAATCTTAACTTTACGTTCATACTGTTCGGCTCTGTTCGAGTCAAATTGGTGCGCCAACCTCTTGAGCAGAAGCGGCTTTTGGGTCTTCCCCAACTTTGTTCTGTGCTGCCAGTCACAGAGACCCCTGTCAAATAACTTCAGTCTGTGACACTGAGTCCGCTCTGAGAACACGGTTTTATGACGAGAGCCGGCATAGTGTATTCCCGCGCACAGTTTTCCCAGTGGGGTTTTCGTCACTTCCTTCCCTCATCTCATTTCTCACTTGCCACTTCCTCTCCCCCGCTCTCTCACTCTTTCTCTTTTTCTCCATGTCGCGTCGAAAAATACTGATAAACGATGCGAAACATCCTCACTACAACGAAAATTGACATTTTCAAGCCGACTCTAGGCAATAGGCACGATACGACGAGTCGATCTGTTGGGTTGTTTGAGTGATGCAGGAGGCAGTGCGTGAAATGAGCGCAGGCTGGGGAGAAACGATGCTTTCGTTGTGCTCTCCCCCAAGTTCATCCACATCGTGCAATTCGCTCCACTATATTTACTGTGATACACTGTTCTGGACGCAATCCTACACCTCTGATACCCAAAATCCTAGAGCACGATAACAAACACGACGAAATTGCGATAAAGCTGCCAATACCTCTTTTAGGGCTTAGTTTTTAAACCATTTTTAATGACCTGTACGCTGTCATTGGATGTATCTTAATATTTGATCGTTAACTGTAAAATAGTACGTGCAATCATTCTTCTTTGTATTCGTTGACGAAAAGGTGACCATTCAGTTATTTCACTCTGACAGAACCTCGTCGCAAAACGAATTCCTGTCAAAAATGTTACAATTCTGCACTTCAGGGCAACGGAGTTTTTTTTTATGCTAATGAAGATGAAAATTTGTTAAAGTAATAGAGAATATGCGAGGGGTTTAAACGACTTTTATGAACTCCAAAAGTCTTATTTTGTGAAAAGTTCGACCTGAGTTGTTTCTCACACGTTACGCGCGTTTAGTCGTGATAAAAATAAGAATGGTTTTCAAAGGATCGAAGATGGTAACGTTGAGTAGATGAAGCGTTGGAAGATGTCGGAGAAGAAGCACAAGAAGGTGAGGCAAAAGGCTAGGATTGAAGAAGCTCATTGAGCCTTTGGCGAAGGAGTGAATCGAGATTGCAGGGCACTCGGCGGGTTTTTGGGAGGATTCGCAGCATCTAAACACCTCGTTAGCGTCTATTCATTGAACCTTGAAGACGTCTCGACCCACTCAGCAGAGAAAATCTCACGGTTCTTTCAGTCAACACGAGAGGGGTGATAGCGAATGTTTCTCTCAAAATGCTCTTAGTCAACACGTTATGTTTTTTTCCGTCGGTTTGGGCTATCCCCAGCCAGTCTTTTATGAAATAGGAAATAAGTATGTAGTGGGGCGGATCACACAAGTTTCGACTGTTACAAATTCGATGATTAAGTGCTTGGCATTCAAAAGTTCATAGTGTCTCCTAGCGATTTCAGTGGCTGGTGGCTCACAGTATTCACTGCCGAATGACAACGGTCATTAGTAGGCCTAGCTGGCTGTAGTGCGTCTCGGTTGTCATTATCAACTACATCAAGGGCCCAGCCCCAGGCCAGCCCAGCCAACAAATTGGTTCCAGTGGTCGGTAGCGAGTTCCAGCTGCTCCTACTGGCATCCAGCGATCTATGAGGGTTTTACGTGTTTCGTAGTGGCTCTCAGTCAGCACAGCCAGTCCTTCCAGGAAAACGGACTACTCCCACATTTCCTCTCCTCCTTCTCCTAATCATGCAGCAGTGGTTTGTGGATTGCCCCACTGTACCAGGGCCATCGATGGGCAAGGGCTCTCTGGCGTGACGTTCAACCCCGCTAAACCTACAATCTCCCATGTGGCGCTTAACGTGTTTGCTGACAACCTTCCACGACCACCTAAATTAGAGCAGGTTAACACGAAAAAAGTTATGCTAAGTTCCTACATAGGAGACTAATTCCAGCAGTATGACGTAGTCACCCACCTGCTGTTCCGACATGGGGCGTTCAATATCTGGCTGCATTATTTCAGTGCCTAACTTTCGAAATTTGCCTGCACAACACAGATGCTGCAGAAGCCCGCCCGTGTGATTTATTGCCCCCTTCAACCCACTACGAGCTCAAACGCCTACATCTCTGACAGGACAGCAGCGAATCAGTCAGTGGCTCCACGGCTGATCTAATTTACGAGTTTTCCCATGCGTGGCGTCGGGTTTTTTGAAAAATGGGCATCAGGTGGTTCAAGAAGCGTGCCTCCTGACGTCACAGCCCTCTCTCCATCATCCTCAGAGTTTCCCGATCACTCTTCACATTCACACAAGAAGGAGTAGAATAAATCTCTAGCCCCCATTCTCTCACACCCAGAACGTGCAACAAGGAACACTCAAACCTGTTAATAGTGGCATTTCGCGCCCTGCAGTGGCTCTAATGGTCTGTCACGGCCTCCAGGGGTTTTGACAGCTTCCAGCAGTTTCAAGAGTCATTCCAGTCCCAGTCGCTTGTTGTAGTTATGGGACACCATTCACTCCACTATCTGCCCATGCACTCAGGAACATCCAACAGGCTTTTCAAGGGACCAGCAGCCCGGGGGGGGGGGAGCCCCCAACTCTGCCATTGTTGATAGGAAACTAGACCACTATCTAATTTCCTCTGGAAACCTCTACAGATAATAAAGTTTGATGATTTATACCAAATGACTCGATTCATCCCAGTCCTTCTCTCTCAATCTTTTTAAACAATTTTGACGTGCATTCGTGAAGACCGTTCCACTTCACATCCGTTTGGCGTGGAACTTACATTTCTTTCCAAGCGACATATAAATTGGATGTGGAGCGACAAAAAGATTGTTGGATGATTAAAAAAAGGAATATAAATAATTCCAGAGAGACAATTCGGAGTATCTGGTGTGAAATGAAAACTGAGAGAAAGTATGGGACGGCGGATGCAGTTAACGGGACGGCAGTGGTAGGAGATCGATGTTGGCTCAAGAGACCGGGGTAGTCCCTTCGACCAACAGTATTTCAGCGGATGTTTTCAGCTGTATCGCCAGGGAATTTATAGCATGCGGTCGTTTGGTGTGGGAGCCTCTCGGCTTCCCTGCGAGCTCAGGCAACTCCTCGTCTCGGGCCGAGACCTCCCCGAACCTTCCCCCCGGAGTTTTGTTCACGTACATGATAAATAGGGGAAATCTCCTTGTTTTAATGCTATTAGAAGCGGACTGCTACAACAGGCGGAGATACTGAAGGCCGGCGGAGGGTGGTCGACCGGTTGGAGCCTCAAGTGCGTTAATGAAGGTTACCAGACCTCTGCTACCGCGGCAAGTGGTGCAACCTATAAATGGGATTTGTCCACGCTCTTAGCGACATATTGTAGCTAACGATGAAACTCATTCTATAAACTCAAAGCAACTCTCTCCGTGTTGACTTTGGCAGGCCTTTTTGTTATTCCTGAATTTAGAACATGTAACAAAATTTACGTCGACTTAAACTCGACGGTAACGCTAAACAGCGAAATCCAAAAACTGAAACATTTTTCAAGAGTTCTGGCGTATTCCGATAACCTCCTGGTTATTTAGCTTGACGTGGAATCACACCTTCCGAGACCCAACCCATTCGTAAAATGGTAGCAAAAGATGCGAAACATGACTTGAAAACAACGGAGCAACGAAAATTTACATTTCCTAGGCCATTGGCACTGCGTGAAATGAGCGCAGGTTGGGGAAAAACGATAGCTTTTGCTGTATTGTCCTGCGAGTTCCTTCAAGTGGCAGAATTTGCCTCACTGCGCCACGGTGATTTCACTGTTTTCTATCTAAATGTCTCCCCTACTCAAGGTTACGTGAAACGAGAGGCGATCTCTGACGACCAAGTAGCTCGAGAAACCCCCCATAGCGCCGACCATCAAGAGCGGGGATCATGGACTCTCCGGACGATCCCGACATCCCATCGTGGACAACAGGCGATCTCGGCAGAGCTCTTATGACCTTAAACATCAACATATCTCCTGAGCCAGATAGAATAAAAATCGATACGCATAAAAAAGCTTGGACTTTCCCCACTCAGTTGAACTCGTCACTCTTCAAAAGGGCAAAGGGGTGACTGCAATCAGTCAGACCCACGATCATGGGGACCGCTCAGCCTTCTTTCACTATTAAGCAAAACGTTAGAAATCTTGATGTTGCGGCCCACCTCAAAGGCAGGCAATACGAGTGTACCAGAGCAAGGTCCACGCAGGAGGTCATTGTCCCCATTTTGCAATGTTTCCCTGGTGGCATCGGCTAAGTACGTCGTGGTAGTTCTGAGTATTCGACAACCTTTAGTGGCCAGCACTTCTCAATGAGCTTAAAGGTAGGAGGATCCCCTGCAACCTGTACTTGCTCTTCAGAAATCACCTGGCAGACAGAACTACTATGATTGAATGCTGGCATGTCTCTGTCCAGAGGAAGATTGAGAAGGAGTGCGCACAAGGTTTGGTCCTTGGAGACTGATTGTGAGTCAGATGCCTATGTGAATGACCTGACTGGGCTCATCCGTGCAGATTTAGTCCGTCAAATCGAGGCAGAATCCCTCGCTGTCACCCAATGGTGCGAGCATGTCAAAATGCAAGTGGCTGAGGAAAAACCCAGCTCTTGAATGGAAAAGTAAATAGCCAACCCTCAATAAGCTTTGACGGCCACAAGCTCCCTCCTGAAACGCACATCACGTATTTAGGAGTGATCACGGGTGAGAGGTTGGGCTTCAGCCAACACCTCCAGTCCCCTAAAGGCACTTCCATCGCAAGGTTTGCCTACTGGGTGTGATAAGTAAAGCCACTTCGAGTGTGTGTTGCCATGACACTATCCTCAAGTACAAGGCCATATATCCAGTCGTGATTGCGATGAATGGGCATGAGAGAAATGGCAAGCGAGATGGGAATCCTCGTCAAAGGGACGTGACATGTAAGAGTTCTTGGGAGAAGGTGGGTTGAGTCAGACCACTGGCCGAGCCAGCTCCTTACAGGACGTGGCAACTTCAATGCGCGGCTCCATTTCTTTTCTCTCAATGACTCTCCACATCATGCACGTCTTGCACCTCCAGTGCGGAGGAATCAAGAAACCATTTGCTACTCCACTGTAGTTTCTACAACATTGAGTGACGGTTGTTGCAGACAAACCCAGCAGTATTAATTGCTGCAAAGCAAGACTATAACCGTTTCACTCAGTTTGTGAAGAAAGTCGTGGCAAAGCAATGTGGTCACAGTTGATCTGTCCCTTTGAAACTTGCCTCCCAAGTGAATAGTTAGATCAAGTAGAAAATCAAATTAAGAACTCCTCCCAAATGGTACGGGTTTCCTCAGGTAGTCAGATCTCCGCGCGGTAGTACACGGGGAATAGCTCCACCGGGAGATTGACGAACGACCAATTATCTGCCCTACCTCCGCATGTTTGTGTTCCGTGGATGCTGTGCTAGTGGCCGGTCTCTTGCAAGACAGCGAAACCACAACTTCCATTACAGTAGGCGTTTCTTACCTGTTCTGATTCACGAATTATACTTTTGCTGCTTTCTCGCCAATACTATTAATGTGCTTATTTCTGGCTACAGCCTCGATCTCCGGCTCATTTTCTTCATTGAATACTCATTTGTTCCAGGTCCTTCCTCTGCTTTCTTCACTTTTATCTTTGTGTTTCCCTTCCGGTTATTGTGTGTCACGTGCTTTGCTTTTGAACGTACAGTGTTCCGTATCGTTAAATCTCAAATCTATTCTTGCTCCAGTACTGAAATAAATAAACAAGTACTTTTAGAGCATGTCAAGGTTCTTAGCGACATTTCGCGAAGTTGGCAATTATCGGTCGACGTCTTCGAAGGACCTTCATCTTTTAAAATAGGTCGAGTTCAATAATGAAAAAGGGAGAAAGAGCCCGATGGAGCGGGGGGAGAGGTCCTGGCGCAGGGAAGGGAAGTGAAAGGAGAGAGTAAGAGTTTCTAAAAAAAAAAACCCCTATTTTATTTTTAATGCCTACTGCAAACATTGGCTTCCTGAATGCTCCACTAGGATTGCTTCGCCTTTATTGCATTCCCCTTTTCTCTCCAATTCCCCGTTTCGGAGCCTCCTCGAGTCTGATTGTTCTTTATTCTTGAAAGAACGAAAGCGGCGGGAGAAAAGGCGGCCTTCTTCCAGCCCGCAGCTGTATTTAGATTGCAATCTACTTGAGGGAAATTTTTTTTCCTTCCCCCTCTTCTTCGACCGAGAACTGTTGAGCCCCTGGCAAAGTCGCGTGACAAGAGCTTTTCCGCGCTCTTAACAGTTTCTTTTCCGGAAAAAGAGGTAGGCGTCAGTTGGCGAGTTTAGGAGCATCTGAAGCAACGCGTACCTCTTCATACGAGTGCCACGAGGGAAATTCTTTGGAACTCACTTAGTCGTGGACTTCATTCTCACCTAGGGAAACAAAAAGTTAGAGATGTAAGAGTGTGAGATGCCGAGATCCCAACAATGCGGATGCGCCCGGTAATCAGTTTTCGTATTCACACGGTGCATCTAATACATTGTACCATCAGAAAGTTGGTTGTGTGAAGATAGGGAAGCAGCCATTCGCCATTCGACCGATGAAACGAGAGGGTTGGGGAGCTTCCCGGTGGTCTATACTTGATGATCAGATTGCACTTTAGACTCGCGTCCCTGAGACGAGCTCATTGTAACACTGCAGACCGCGTGCCCACGTTAATGACTCGATTGTTTACCCCCGTCATCCCCTTTTCAAACAGTGGGTCCCATCTGTTTAAGTAAACGTGGAATATTGGCAACTTCACCTCCGGGTGAGAAGCCATTCGTTACAACCATTGACGAACCATTTCACTTCGTAAAACGCTGCAAATTATTATACAACGGTGTAATGTTCTCTTGCACAGTTTGACGTAGTCTCACACATCCTTTACGATTCATCATCGAAAAATATCAGCAAACGATACCCTACATCATCTGACGACAACGGAACTGTGAAAACTAAATATTCCAGGCCTGTAGGCTATTGGCACGACGTGGCGAGTTGAGCTGGCGGGTGGTTTTAATGAAACGGGAGGGGGAGAGTACAAATGATGGAACGATTACTTTTGCTGAAGTTATTGTCCTGTGTTCTTTCAAGTATTAGACTTTGAATCACTATAATTACCGTTATTTCACTATTTTCCGCAGTTCTACGCCTCTGTGAATTGTAGCATTCGACCCAGCATCTAAAATTACCTAGAAAACGATTCCCAACACGGCGTATTTGGGATAAAACTGCCAAAATTGCGTTTTTGTTATTTCTGTTTACCAGGTTTTGCCCATAACAACCATGGGCTGACAAAATTAGATGCCTAATGAGATTTTTGTGTAAAAGAACGGATTTTTTAGCCCACGCTAAAGGCACAAAACAGCCAGGATGGCAGACGGAGGATATACATTGTAGATTTGGAATCCCGATGCCCTGAAACGAAGGTTTCAAATTTTGATGAGGGGGGGGGGGGGTTGTAAAAAGGTTGCTGACCGAAACAGCAACCCTGGCCATCAGCGCTCATGGGCCATGATTTCACATGCTAGAAGCTAGTTTACTCTATCTAGCGAGAAACTGTCCTGCTTTAAACAGCAGCTGCTGCCTTTGAGGGTAATTATTATATGTGCAAATGTTGCCGTCCCACACGGTGTTCACTATCGAGACAGTCTCGTTTGCTTATGATAGTTGGGTTAACGGGTTGTTGGCTTCATCTAGCGAGGCCAACCCCCAAAGATAGTGATTTCACTGCGAATATTTGCGACCACCATGTTTAGACAGTTGAAATCATTTGCATTTACCCCTACACACAAATTGGTACCTGGGAGGTTGTTGGCAGCAACCCTTGGGCCCATGTACAGCTTCTATTGAAAGTCTTATTGCCCCATTTAACTAGAAACCAACCTACTTCAAAAGATATCAACTCCCCATAGGTGATAATTCCATGTGTGAATGTTCTTTCATACTTAAGAAGAGCCAACCCATTAAAAGCACCTGAAACGCCTTGAACGATTCAAGGCGCCAATGGGAATCTGAAGAAAAAACGGTTCTTATTGTCATTTCCAACGTTAATTTTTTGTAGAATCAATGGCTCAAACTCCACGTAAACATAGTAGAGACAATTCCAGGTTCCTGGGGAACCTTGACCTTGAACTGCGCCAGCACTGGGGCCTTTGTAGCGCAAATATCATTAGACTCGCCCCACAAGGGCCTCTTGACGTCCAGCATGCGCTAACGTAAGTGGGAGAAGGGATAGCTAAACGGCAATTATCCTCCTCTAACAGTTTCCATCAGCGTGGGGTCTTCGTTTACCTCGGTCTCTTGCGGAAAGGTTTAAAGATGTTGTACCGGGGCAAAGTGAATTTATTTTATTACAGACAACACAGCTAGTAGGTTCATGAGACCTTCACCGTCCCATCATCTCGTACAAACTAATCATTCAAGATTTCGACGCAGAAGCAACCGGCACAAGACTGTGCGACTTGGTCCAGAGTTGTTGGAAAGCATGCATTGCAACGTATCGTCAGCAGAAGCATTCATTTGTGGCGTTGAGGCTGCCAGCTTGTGGTAGGCGGTGATCAAAACGCGGGCATGTATTGACAGGAAAAGGAAGGTTGGAGTGACAAACACACACTCCTCAAGCCAAGTATTACCTGTAGCTCCGAAAACTAGCCACTCGATTTCAGTATGTTCAGGGGAAATCCAAATTGGCTGTTACAACACCCCAAATATTATTCGTGAGACAGGCTATTCGAGCAAACATTCTTTTGCGCTGAAACAGTTGAATTCAAATCAAGCAAGTAATGTTTCATAGTAAACGAAGTTACCAAAATTTAAATATGTTTATAGTGTGACCCTACGAAAGTTGTCCATTAAGACGGACTAGTTTTCCCCTCTATTTACTGGCAAATTCATGTGCACGAACAGAAAACACAACTGATTAAGGTTATCTGAGCTCTAAGGCCCTATTCCTTCAAGCCTCGTCATGTAATTTACTACCCGGAGGAAATCCAAACGGTTTCACGAAGTAGATCAAATGTGTTTGGTAATGCGGATCACTCGCTCAAACGAAATCACCTGGCAAGGTAGCTCTTCCTCGTTCGGCCTGGAAAAGGTTGTCCATTAAGACGAATGAGTATACCCTTCATGTTTACTGCCTCATTCAATTTGGCTACCTCAAATCGGATTCTCTGAGATCACGAGGTCTCTTTATCATAGACGATTTATGGAAAACTGAAAATTTCTCTTTTTGTTTATTATTCGTTATGAATAATACAGCCACTGCGTGGGCCGTGAAGAGTTGACAATTTACATTTCAAGGCATGGGACTCTAAATGGGCAATGCCCGTCCCCCGTCTGGAAAACATATAGCCTTTAAGGTGATATAAGGAATCCAATCTTTGGCACGACAGTTTAATTGAGTTCTACTTGTGCCTGCCTGCTCAGAAATCCGATGAAGCGCGGTAGCCGAGTGCGTTGATGCAAGAAGCTGTGGATGGATAACAGCGAAACAGTTGGGAGAATTGTGGTGTAGGGAGGATGTGCTCAAACTGTGGCCACGACTACTGCCAATGTTCCAGCAGCTTCGGCTGTCTCTCAGCAGTCATCATCATTGTTCTCCTCATTGAGGGCAGTCACCTGCAAAACCCCAGTAGCCAGCGAGACGGTTGTCTATTGTTGTCCAAGCTAGCCCTTGACCCCTGGCCCTTTTCACGCTTTACCTGGATACTTTTAGCAACTACGCGTTCATACGCGTCCTGTTCCCGCTACGAGTTCCTCGCTCGCCTCTGCTCTTATTTTAGTTTATCCTGCACTCAAGTTGTGATTTGTGCTCTGTATGCCCCTCGTTTGGTCTTGTACTCCGAGAACTATCGTTCTAACCAAGTGACCGTGTAATGAAAACTCTGTCATGTTAAGCAATTGTATCAATGCAGTTTTATATCTTGTTCGAAATTTGTTTAAAATTTGCGGTTCGTGGAGTTTGTTGTTGTTTTTCTTTTTTACTGTTAACTGCAACTTTATTTACCGCCTGCGGAATTCGCCCATTTTTCCGCGGATCTAGAATGTTCGGGATCTCGACATCACGAGGCGACTCCAGCGTTTATTACTAATCACCTGCTCGCGCTGTGCGCGGCCATATTCCATTCCGTATTTTACTCATTACCGTTTTTTCGTTTGTTTGAAACGCCTCATCCGTTTAGTTCGTAAATTACCGTCGTGGTTTGAGTCAAACGCGTATCGGAGTTAGCGTTCGGTCGGCGGAATCCGCGACCGGTTCACGAAATTACGAACATTCGTGGTACCTGGAACTTTATGTACCGTGGAAATCCCAGTACGTCAGTGCCACAACCCTTTGTAAATAAATACAGTCCACTTTATATTATCGAGTTCCGGAAGTTTCGTTTTATTTATTCCCCAATATTAAACATATCTCGTTCAATAATGTGTGTCTATTTCTCACTCTTTCTTGTGCACCCAACAATCATCTTCATGTGCTCATTTCCCATTCCACCAGTGATTCGACTAGTCATGTAGTTTCAATTGCCTACCGTCTTTTAAATTTTCGTCATTCCGCTGTAGTGGTCATTTGTATCGTTTACTAGTATTTTTGGACGCTGAATCGAATGGGATGGGTCTCAGAGGTGCTGTGCAAACTTTGCTGTTTCTGGATTCTTGATATAGTCATGTTCGACATTGGATTGAATAAGACATGTCCTAATCGTGCCGTGAAAAAAATAACAAACCGTTCCGTAATTTCCTAATTCCATTGCTCGCTTCATTTTTATTATTATTCAAAACCGCCGACCATTGCACTACACAGTCCATTTTGCAGGATTTACTTCAATAAATTGTTGCACTTTGCCGCAATTATTTTCCGTAGTAAGTTGATTCCATATAGCTGACAAATGAGTCAATTTGTATCGACACATTTCCGGCTACCAATCTTCTCTAAGCGCATAATATTCGCCCTAATCCTAGTCGTTCGTCTCCATTAAATTACAAAACCCGGAACAGCTTTGTGTGGTTCGAAGTAGCCAAGTTAGCGCCGCGCTATTTTGGGTTCATGAATTGGGAAAGCTCTTCGACCGTAAAAAAAACCTTCTCTTCGTGAGAGAAAACCCCTCCGATGGCTAATTTGCAGTTTCGTCGTGTCGTCATGGTAATTCAGTACACCCCTTTTAATCCAAAAGAGCTTTTTTCTCCGTCCGCGATCTTCTCAATTTCCTTCAACTACTAATTAAACACGGCTAATTAACTGAGTAGTAGGATCCCCTAATTAAAGGAGAATTGACGGTGTGTTCCCAACTGATCGGGGACATTGAGAGTGGAAGAGAGAGAGAGAGAGAGAGAGAGAGAGAGAGAGAGAGAGAGAGAGAGAGAGTGTTGATTAACGGCATCGATAGTCGACAAATTACCCATGTGAATAATAACTTAATTCACATCGTACTTCCAGACTCAATACTTAGTTACGTACCATTCTTCCTTTTCTGTTTGTAATTTTCACTTTCCATAAACCAATGAATGGGAAGTTACGAAACCAGCTGGATTTAAAACCGATTCGGTTGGTTGCTAGATGGGATAAAAATACACTTTAGGCTGGAGAAAGTTGTGCGATGCGTCGCACCAGATATTTTTGCTGCAACTCCGTCCCAAAATTTCTTTTAATTAGTAGAATTTGGCTCACTATAATTACTGTTAGTTTTCGGACGAGACGCAGTTGTCTAGCGAATGACTCGAGTCAACATCGAAAAATACCTAGATATCGATACTGTACACGACGCAATTGCGAGAAACTGTCAAATTTGGGTTTTATTTTACGGTTCATTTTGTTAACCATGTTTTTCCCATAACAGCCATGGGTTTCGTCCGATCGTGTCTCCGACCTATATTTATTCTGCGTATTTTTGCAGGTGGTTCGCCAGAGCCGTGCAGTTTCTCAAACGGTGAGTCGTTTACACTCAATTTGCTCGATTTATTTCAATATATTGTGAATGTTGCTTTGCTTTCCGAGTCAGGAAAGTTATTCCTTAAGATCCATCAAACATGTCTTGCGCCTCATATTTGGAGGGAACAAGAAACGACGTGCTGACCCGCTGTAGTTCCTACAACAGTGAAGGATGTTTGTTGGAACAGTAGCCAAACCTACCAGCGTTGACTGCTACTATGTAAGCTTACAACTATTTCGTGAGATTTGCGAAGGAGGTTATGACAATGAAATGTGGTCAAAGTTGATCTGTCCCGTTGAAACTTGCCACTCATGTTACCAGTTAGAACAGTTGGGAAACTTGATGATGAACTCCTCTCAGATGGTACAGAATCCCCAGGGTCATACCTCTGCGCGGTGATACACAGGCAACGTCACTTCACCGCAAGACTGGCTTGATGAAACCGGCCATACCTTCACGGGTCTAGGTTCGCCGTCCATGGTGCTGGAGGATGATGAGCACAGGCTCTTGCATGATAATGAAACCGCAACCTCCCAAACAGCCGACTGATATAGCCGTTCGAGGTTTCACAACCTTTCATGTACAGGTCATTTGAAAAGGAAACAGACCTATCCTTCGTAAGTGCACGCAGAGGAGCCTTGTGATTGGACTAATTCGGAAGGAATAGTAAGATATTTATTTAAACAAATGATCCATGACCCTCATTAAGTTGAAAATTTTGAAATTCAACTGAACATTCAATTATTTAAATGGCAAGATAGGGGAAAGATGCGTCTATCGGTTAAGTGTGCCATTCAAAGGTGCTGCTTTTTGCTAATTAGCACTTCTGACATCCTCATTGCTTGCTATACAGTGCTCAGCCAATGGGACTCCTGACATTCACAGTTCTTATCTGAACCTCGCACGAAGCTCGTCGTCACTGTGCTGACTGACTCCTGTTAAAGGCAACCGGTTGATCGTGGTCTAGTGGTCAAGACAGTTGATTCATAATTCTCGACGTAAGTCGAGGGTTGTGGATCGAATCTCCGGCGCGATTGCCGTAATTTTTGCCTGAGTCAGCAGCTCTTCTAAAGCATCTCCGAACTACCTTTCGTAACAATTGGCGCCCAACTAGTGGTCGAATTTCTTCATTCCAAGAAAAAGAAGAGGCCCAGAGAGAAAAATTAAAAAAATTAAGAGAGACGCTGACGCTGTGAAAGTTCCAGCGCGAAGGTGGAATGGGCGACGCGCCCACTACAATGCGAAAGAAAAAAGACTTTCCTTGTAGCCCTCTCGTTTCTCGAATCAAAGATCGGATTTTCCGGGGATTCGCTCAACTCTCGTAAATTCTTTCCTTAAAAGAGTCCGCTCCAGGAGCAGCGGTTAAAAGACGAGGGGGGAGATGTGCTGACTGACTCCTGTTAAAGGCAACCGGTTGATCGTGGTCTAGTGGTCAAGACAGACGATTCATAATTCTCGGCGTAAGTCGAGGGTTGTGGATCGAATCTCCGGCGCGATTGCCGTAATTTTTGCCTGAGTCAGCAGCTCTTCAAAGCATCTCCAAATCACTTCGTAACATTACTACCAAATTCAAAATTATTTCGGTCACTGACCTTGGAGTTACGTAACGTAATGCAAGTAGTCGATTGTCATTCGGACATTCCAAACCCGCTGGGACTAGCAATTTTTTTATTCGAATTTCCTGTTCCTTCGCTATTGTTGGGACGCTTAGTCATGACGCCGTCGGATCATTTTGCCGTCATTTTTACGAGCATACTCTCCAACGAAACGCTCTCAGAAGAACAAGAAGAAGGAAACGTTCAGTTGTTCCACTAAACGGGACGTCGGAGGCGTGATTACCTCTAGTCCAGTTTCCGTCTCACAATTTCAACTCGTTTGCCGACTCGCCTACAATTTTTGTCCCCTTCCACTTTTATTGCCTTAAAAAGCTCCAACGTCGCTCGGGCTCTAATTCAGGCACCGTAACCTCGACTTGCTAAGGATGAACGCTTTTCTTGGTTCTTACGTTGTTTCACTAAGATTCTTCTTTTTATAATTCGTTCACTTTTCTTCTTTTTTTTACCTCGCTTTCGACATTGTTGTCGAGCGCTCCTGAACGCCGTACCGCTACTCGCTGTCAAGAAGTTTGCCACCATTTTGATGTAAATAGGGCGCTGTCTGTTCACCGCCCGACGCGCATGTCGAGCCAGTGAAAAAAATTGGCTTATAAACGCCCAAGTACGCTCTCTCGAGATTAATTTAGTATAGCGATTTAAAAAAAAATACATCACGTGACGCCCCTCGGCGATTTTTGTTCGTTTTCACTTTCCACTATCTTAAAAGCTAAAAAGCAATTAAAAGTTTTTTCCAGGTTTTCACGTTGTCAGGTCAGCTGAATTGAAAATATCTGGTGTGACGCATCACACAACATTCTTAAGCCTCACATGAGATTCAACGTTATTCTTGACTCTGGCAACTACACAGATTTGTTTTTCATTCGCTTTATAACGACATTCTACGTGACAGCGATGGTATAGATGGTTCTGGAATTCATTCCAGACCACTTGTGGCACGACTGTTATTAAACAATTAGTTCGCAGGTGATTCATGAGGGTGTCCACGTGAATGTCTGAGAAAGATAGCGTTCACCGTTCCAGAATTATCGGGTAAAAACTGAGAAAGGTGGGGGTTGAAATTGGTGATTTCTGGAATAGCTCCTATGCCCTTAACAATCGCTCATTGTGTAGTGACTTCTTATTCGGTCCACGGATGAGAATTTTATGTTTATGTTTATGTCGCGTTATTTTGAGCTGCTTATATAAGAAATTTATTCAAAGCCATTGGAGCCGTGTTAGAGGAAAACGTATTTGGTGTTTTGATCACTATAACTATTAGTCCTGGAGCCCAGGGCTAAAACCGTGACGCCATAGTTGAAAGTTGCTTACCTCTTCTGATAGTTCCCTCAATGTTTGATGAAAACCCGGTTCTCTGCTCTCACTGGACTATGGACTAAAAAAATGGCGCCTCGACAACAAAGTCAAAGTTTTGAAAAATTGGACTTATTAGTTGATAGTTACAGTTTGCGCCACAGTTGGGAAATTGGCTTGTACTTTCCGAATTCAGAACTCTGCTGCCTCCCATCCAAGATCATATTTTGACCTATTGAGTTTATATCTAAAATGTATCCCATACAATCGGACTGTTTAAAAGTGGTGAAAAACGTCAGTCTGCTACTTCTCACTATTGAACCAGCATCAGCAGAGCAAAGTCAAAGTCGTCCAATTTTGAACCAGATTTTGACTTATTAGTTGACATCGAATTGAGTGGTTTCGCATCAAGCAACTGAGTCGTAAAACCTGACTCAGTCACAACAATTTTGTGGACCTCGACTAGCAGACAAAAAACGATTTTGATGAAATTTTGATCAAAAATGAACTTATGGAGATGAAACGTGAAATTTATGTCACAAATAGATGGAGTGGAGTAGTATAGACAGTAATATGTCTGCTTACCTCATTTTGAGGACACTTTCGAGCAAACGTCGCCCTAAATTGCTCAAATTTGGCTCGAAAATTTATTTATTAGTTGATGCCAACAAACAGCGTGAATGGATGTTGAGCCAGCAATTGCACTATAAAATGTTAACTACTCTTCAGGTATGCCCTGGGCCTGCCGTTTAACATTGGCTATAACCCCGCACAGCTTACCAGCTTCAGAAAATAACATGCGAAGGGGGGAAGAAATGGTGAATTTTGATTTGAACAACCGGATACAACTACGAAGGACGACAGGGGAGTTCAAATAGTTCATTCACTATTACCGGTTGGGGAAACACAAAATGGAAAAAAAAGATCTGGTACTTGTATAAATCCAACTCGGAATCACGAGTTGGGGGACGCTGAGAGAGCGTGCAAAATCGTTCAAACCCGTTCCGGCGCCTTCCCTGTTGGATGGTCGGGCGTCGCTGTCCAACACGTCCGAATGGTGGTGAGAATCCAACGAGAGTAGATGAGCGGGCTATAAGATGCTGTAAACGATGCAAAACAAAACGGTAAAAGTCAGTTCGGTGACGAAAAAGAAACAGCACACACGAGGTCGCAAAAAGAAAGTTGGTGGTAGATGATGATGAATAACGATAGAAGAAAAATATAATAATAAAAACCCTGCAAATTATTACACAACGGTTTATTATTCTCATGAAGACCTTGACCTAGTATTACTGCTCCGAGACCCATTCCATTCGATTCAGCATCGAAAAATACTAGTAAATCATACGAAACATGACCTGACTACAATGGAACTACGGAAACTAAATATAAAAGTATTTGCCTACTGGCGGACACAACCCAATTTCTTTAATACCTAACTAAATATTCCCTGTCGCCCGGTGCCCGGTCTGTAGGCATTTATGATCCGATGTAGTGGTGTGCAGAGGAAGTGCCGGCCTCATGGGCCCTAACCTTCCTCTGCCCCGTCAGGGAAATTGGAATGGAGACTTCCAGCAAAACCTCGGCACTTGGCACGACGTTGCTAGTCGAGGGGGCATTGCAAGGCGAGCGAGTGGGTGGTTTTGATGAGACGGGAGGGAGTACTAACGACGAAACGTTGCCTTCCGCTATAGTTCTCGCGAGTTCTTTCAATTAGTTGACTCTAATAATTACTGTAATTTCCCTATACGCGGTTGTACACGTCTGATACTCATTCCATTCGACCCAGGATGTAAAAATACTTTGAAAACGATACGAAACACGGCGTATGTGCGATTATACTGCGTTTTGTCAATTTTTTTAAAACCATTTTTTGTCCATAACAGCCATGGGCTTCGTCTGATCGGATTGCCGAGATGGCGGGCACAACTAGATACCAAATGGGATTTTTGTGCGAAAGAACAGATTTTTTAGACCACGTTAAAGGCACAAAACGGTCCGAATGTAAAGTATCAAATTTTGAGGGGGGGTTGTAAAAATTTTTTCGTGACTGAAAACATAGGGTTATTATTCAGAATGAATAATAAACCAAAAACGGAAGATGTTACAAACTCGTTCTCTCCAGTGGTGGGCGGTAGTTGCTGCTGGGAACAGCGCTGTTGGTCAGATTTAAGAACAATAGTGTTCTGGAATTTTTGCTGCTCTGTTGGCACAACTGTTGATAACTGATAACGGAAAGTAAACAATAAATAGTGGTATCGGGAAAGTGTGGTGTGGTCGATGTGAAATGGGAAGGAGTGTTGTTAATTAAGGTTAAAGGGATGGTCTGGTTTGGCTGCATGCAAAATCGGAGTTGGCGATTTGAGTTCCTAAGAACTATAAAAAAAACGTGGATAGTTGAAAGCTGAAAATGACGTGAATCGCATCTACAGTCGCTCAGTAAACTATTAAATAGTATCAGCTACCTTCAAATTGTGATGTTCATACAGCAGACTCAACTTTTGTGCTAATATTACTAATTATATACTTGAAATGTATTCTGTTTCGATGGTTCATAAAACAATACTACTTAATCACCTCAGTCTTCCTTTATGCCTTTAGAGTACAGAAATAAAACGCACTAGCACTCTTTTATTATGCATTAATACATTTTATTCGTGATTTTCACAAAGCACGTTCATAAAAATATGTTGCTACTGCCACATAAAAACAGATCCTGTTGGTTTTATAATCGGGTTTGTCTGAAAATAATATAAACGTAAATTTATTAACCGTCTGGCTGTGACTCATCATCGCCATTCAAATAACTATTCCTCATCGTGAGACTTTTCCGCGACTGTGAGGTACACAATATCTTCTAGGAAGAGGGTGGGCAAAGCCCAAATATACTAAGTATCTTTGTATTCTACCATCCATAAACAGTTATTGATATTGCTGGTGCTATGCTAGTCCACATTAGTGTGATAACTTTGGCTCGGAGCAGTTGTTGGTTCAAAACGCTTTTACAACGTGGAAAACTTGCGGCTTCCAGACCCAACCTCTCCTAGTTCGTTTTTATAAAAACTTCGGTGGACATTTGACCAGTTCGTCCTGGTCTGGTATTGACTTTTTGGGATAGAATTTGTCCACCTTTTTATAGAATGAAGCTATTTCTACGTTGGAAAGTTGGTGGCTGCTCCCGATTGTTAAAAATGTTGCGTATCGTGGACTATTTTATAGCACAATAAACGGATTTTTCTTCTCCAAGCGATGAAAATTAGATGTGTGATCACATCCAGTCAAAGAATCAAACCCAAGCAAGGCTCAAAAGTGGACCCAGATATTTCAGTGCATAAGAACTCGTAAAACATTACTTTCAATGTAAAAACTTGTTCCGCTTACGAGTCAGGAATTTATTAGGAGCTGCTACAACTCATGCCACGAGCTTCATTGGAAAATCAATCAAGGTTCGCATCTACAGTTCTGAAATAAGAGGAGAAATACTGCGTAAACAGTCACAATACGACGTTAGGTTGAATTCTGGAATTTCTGAGGTTGTGCCAGATCATTTCACGACGACCGTTGAACTTTAATCGTATAGGGAGCTTATTATATTTACCATTCTGATTATTTTTAGACGTGCTGTCATATGACTGACATATACCAGGAAATCTTACCTAATCCGTTCTGACTGCGTGTGCCAAAATACATAAGGAAATCAGAGTTACCGGTTAAATTATGTTTTCATAGTTTATGTAAAACGGCTCGAAATTTGTAATATACACTTCCAGCTCCCGGTGTGACTTCATTTTGTTTTACATAAGCGTTCCTATTGAGCCGCGTTGATCAAATATATAGCGCCTGTGTGTGTACAGAGTATCATCGAACTACCATCGTACCATCAGGTTGAGGAAAGTCCAAATGTTACAACGTGTCTGAAGTGTACTTTTATTTTCGCTCGTTTTATTTGAAAGTTATTTTTTTCTTTTTTTTTATTCGTTGGAAGTAACGAAACGACTTAATTAGTGAAAAGGAAAGTTGTGGCATAAGATGGGGAAGAGAGTGTGACGGAGATGGAGAGATGAATAAGGGTAAACGGAAGGGCGGGGGATGAGAGATAGAGAGAGAGAGAGAGAGAGAGAGAGAGAGAGAGAGAGAGAGAGAGAGAGAGAGAGAGAGAGAGAGATTGGGATGGGAGTATAAAATGAAAAGATTTGCTTGAAAGTCGCGAGTGAAAAAGGAGAGGGGGTTAAGCTCGAGAGAAAAGGGAAAACAACTATAATTAAACAAAGAGAAAAGAGGATAGAGTCATAGAGATGGAGGATGAGGGAGCGAGGTCGGCGCGAAGTTCCACATCGTCCCTTTTCAACTGTACACTACCCCTTTTCTCGTTTCCTGGCAGCTTCTCCCCGAATCCTCGGAGCTTCTCCGCTGCTAAGCCTCGGGAATTTCGTTAATTATTGTGCTGTTTGGGGAAAATACTCGGAGGAAAAGCGAAGATGAGATGGCAACTGGTAAGATGTAATTAGAAACCGGCTAAGCGCTCTACGGACAGCAGAAAAGAGGGCGCAAGAGTGGCAGATATTGCTGAGCCAGGCTCCACTTTTAATAACCGCCGCCATTTTCGAAGCTAAGCCCCGAAAGGACCCAAATAGACCAATGTCCTCCCCCCACTCACACCAACTCGTAGAGTATCAATCGTAATTTTCCCCCTCCTTTTCCACCATTTTTCGGCCAATTTCGCAGCTGTTTTCGCGAATTTGGAAGGAAAAAAGGGCCCGACGGAGCGGAAAGAAGAGGCCCTGGAGAGCCACTCGTGGGCCGTTGGAGCTGGAGCTGGCGTTGGGGGGGAAAGGCGCCAGCTACGCCGCTGTTGATTAAACATTACGCATCGATCGTTTTCGTGCGGTATATTGCGGGGTTAGGGAAATGAAAATAAAACCGACCTTTTCCCCCCTCTACTGCGACGATGATATTGCCACTCGAAAAGCTTGACGCTCAACTATTACCTCCGGCTTTCGTGTGATTCATATCGATCCAAAAAGCTGTCGACAAGTTGAGATGTGAGCAATGGCCATCACATTCAACTGCGGTGTTATTTCAGAAGCGCGATTTCCACTCGTCAATGCCTCCCGACCCTGATTTTAACTTGAAATACGAGCGTGAAATGGAGGACTCATAAGACCTCAAACCTTGTTACTTTTGGATCAACCACAATATACAAATATGTATTGCACCGTTTCCCAATTGTTCGTATTTGATAAAAACTATGTCTAAAATTTATGTACAATGACTTTAAAACTTAACAAACTGTTGTATTTCAAGTCCACTTTCTGTTAGTCGAATGTTCTTGAGCACACAAATCATTCACTTTTCGATAACCGGACACAACAAGACTTTCAAGACGGTATCCCGACACGACTCCATTTTTGTTTAGTTGTTACTATCGTCTCCGTCGTCCATCCCTAGCAACCTCATCACAACTTCCGTTGCTTGGATTCGACACAACATTACCCCCTTCCAACAATTGTTCGTCTCTAACAACCCCATTTCCATCTTGGTGATAAGGCCGAAGTCGGTCCAAATGAACCACTTTCATTTTGGACCGAGCTGATTTTCGGATTCGGTGCACTAGATCGTTTATCTTTGTAATTACTGTATAAGGACCCTCCCAATTATTCTGCAATTCGGGAGACCTACCCTTTTTCCTTGCTGGGTTGCCAGTTTCGAAAGTTTTCCCCGGTGTTATCATACTTTCCCTTCATCCGGTCACTTTCTATCTGTATTTTCTGCCGAACTCCTTGATGGATATTTTCAGCTTAAAACGTAACTCGTCGGCGTAGTCGTTTGCTTCAACATCTTCTTCTGGGGGTGTGCCGAACAGGAGGTCGCAAGGTAGCCGAAGTTGTCTACCAAAAAGTGCGCTGGCTGGCGTCCTACCAGTTGTTTCGTGTACTGCTGATCGATGGGCCATCATAATCAACTGCAGATAATCGTCCAAATTGTCTTGGAGTTCATTCACACAAATTCTCAAGTGCTCTTCGAGGGTCTTATTGAATCCACTCCGTCTGATTAGGGGTGTAGTGGGGTGGTTCGAGTTTTCCGTGTCCCAAGAAGCTCACATACTTTTCTGAACACATTTGATTCGAAATTCCTCCCTTGATCTGAGTGCAGTTCAAGGGAGACTCCAAACCGACTGAAAAAATTGTTAACCAAAGCATTAGCAACCACTGTTCTTGGTTTGGAAGAGCATACGCCTCAGTCCATTTACTGAAATAATCTCCGACAACCAGAATGAATCGATTCCTACTTGCAGTTTGTGGGAATGGACCAGCCACATCGACAGCTACCCTTTCAAATGGAGCTCCACGACACTTTTTCTAGTTGTTACTCGCGTCCCCGTCGTCCTTCCCTAGCAACCTCATCACAACTTCCGTTGCTTGGATTCGACGCAACAGTATGTTGGAATTGGACTCGTCTGCTGAAGGGGTTAGCTAGGTTTTCCCCTGAGCCCCCTGTATCTTGACATGCTCGCACCATATCGATATCGAACTACGGACAAACGCACACACACGACCACGCGCCGAAATTATATTTGTTGGATTCAGTAGGCCTCTAAACATAAGATGAAAAACCCACGTTTTTTGACACGATTACAATACTTTTATTACCCTTTGGGTCGCAGAAAGTAGAAACTTAATTAGATCAGGACCATGAGGTCGTCTCCTACATTTATCCCGTAGTTGGCATTACTAAATTCTTGGCGGATTATTAACCAACCATATAAAAATTAAAAAGTAACAACTGTACGTGGTTTTCTTTCAAAACAAAAAAGTAGCAATCGGAACTGTACAACAAAACATTCTTAAATGAAACAATTTCTTCTGATACTGGAGAAACAGAATAAATAAATAGGTTCAACTTTGGTATATGGTTTGTTAATAATCCGCCTGGAATTTTGTAATACTGATAACTAAAGGATAGATGTAAGAGTGGGCCTCATGGTCCTAATTTTATTCTTCATTCTCTCTCTCTCTCTTTCTCCCTCTTTCCATTCGTAAGAAATCAAGCAGTGAGAAGTGAGGGCTCAGGATTGCTATCACGTCTTACCTGATGTTTTGCATTGGGAATACATCGTACAGGTGAAATGACTTCGAACTCTCGAAATATCGCCCGACTAACGAATTTCCTCCGCACTCCATTAGAAAATCAATCGTTTCACAGTCCCATTTAAAATAAATACAAAAAAACTCGTCGAGAAGTGACGAAGTGGTGAACTTGGTCCCTCGTTGGTTTTTGAGACGCGCCAGCTGCAACGTGTTTCCCGCTCGTCCAACCATCATCATTTTTCTCTCGCTATTTCGAGAAGCGATGGAGCGTTTGGGATGAGTTCAAGTTTTTAAAAAATAGTGCGTCTCCGGGGTCGACGAATTCGGTTAATCCACGGGGATAAAAAGTAAGTCGACCGTTTACGAAGGGCACCCGCTGCATTTTCCCGAGTAGAACGTTGAAACGAGGATTTTCCTTGAGGAAATAAGTGAGATTAGTCTCTTACTGGGAGAAGTAATAAACAACTCACCAAGGTTTAATAGTACAGTTCTCTTATAATTTTTATAAAATGTTTTGTTAATTTCTGCACAATTTGTGAACACATTTCACATAACTTGAGATTATTTACAGGAATTGAGGATAGAGTAGAGCGATTTTCTTTGACCCATTACAATTTTCATTTCTGAATGTCGGAGGAATATTTATTGAGAACAATATATAGGTGTTATATAGCATTCTGACTGTCCCACAGGTGGGATATGCACCGCAGCCAAACGACCTCCTAAGGAAAGGCAGGTAGTTCCTGCAAGAGTTTTCAATGGCATCCATCCTGGGAGAAGTGGTACCAAAGACCAGAAATCGCTCTCTCTAGTCTCTGGCACTGGGCCATGACATGGTAGGGAGTCTCCTCATAACATACATACGTTTGTTCATTCTGCAGTGCCTGGTGATGATCCCAACAATCTGCCTTAAGTCCTTCCTCTCCATCCTCAGAACGTTGTGTCTTATGTCACATGTTTGCTCTGAGATAAAGCGTTTGGAGTGCCTTACTCCCGCAGCATTTCAGATTGCCTGATGCAGTCTTCTAGCATATTCTCTCACAGTCCTCTTGACTAGTCACAGAGAAATCCCACAATGGAAAGGTGGGCCAATAGGTACTGTAGACGAACCTTGTCTGGCCAGATGGTTCGCCCTCTCATTTCCAATGATCCCTTTATGCCGAGGAATCCAATACACATTCTATTTGAACTTGCTAAGGAGTTAAGCCACATCCTGCACTCTTGCACCAGTTTTGACGTTATGCAGTAGCTCATCAGTGCCTTATCAATATGTTGACAGTTCTGTTGCTACAGCCTTTCTCATGCATTATGATTGCCCCGGCGATAATAGCATAGATCTCTGCTTGAAAAACCGTTGGAGTGAGGCCTAGGGCAATGTGCGGCCCACTTCTTCCAGAGCCACCTATGCACACCCCGTAGCCTGTTCCCTCCGGAGTTTTCGATAACTTGAGATTATTTACAGGAATTGAGGATAGAGTAGTGCGCTTTTCTTTGACACATTATAATTTTTGTCTCTGAATGTCAGAGGAATATTTATTGAGAACAACATATACAAGTGTTAACTAAATAAAAACATTCTGTGAGTTTGGTGAAAATCGTTGAGCCGTTTTGCCAAAAAGCGTAAAAACCCAGTTTTTGCTTTCTATACCTTCATCTTCGTTCACCGTATTTCCATAAAGATATTTATGTAGGAGAAACGTGTTGTACTAACTAGTAGAAAATAATCTGAAAGTTTCATCAAAATCGTTGTAGCTGTGTCCGAAAAAAAGTCAAAAACCGTTTTGGTACATATTTGCCCCCTTTTATTGCGAAAAAAGGAACCAGCTCAATCAGTTCAGCCGTTCTCCCACAAATCGAACTACACACACACCGGCGGGGAAACTAAGGTTTTTCGGACTCAGTAAGTCTCAAAATATTATAAATTGAGATGTGGAAAAAGCCATGAACACAATTGAATTGACCCAAGGAAAGTGGCGCCTGCTATTTTTATAAAAATTTAGTTGACATACGCCAGTTCAGTAAATTCGAATCATTTATAAAACGTATACATGAAAAAATTATGCGACAGTTTATTTTACTCTGAGGTGAAATACGTGACTGAATCTCATATAGAGCTCAATTCTATGCGAACAGCGTTAACATCTCAGTCAATAAAGTTTGGAATGGCACCGGGCAGTGGCAGGGAGATACAAGTTCTTGAAACTTAGTCTTTTTTGGGCCGAGGTGGACTTTCATTTTGTTTGATAATATTTTGCCATAATACAGTTTCTACTGATATGTCCACACAAAGAAGTCGACTCGATTAATCGATTTTTGAAGGCGATTGTACCTTCGTGGACAAGTCATTGTTGCCTCTCTTTCAACAAACCTCATTTCCCGAGCGCTCAAAGCCGCGCAGTACGATCTGACTCATTAAACTTACCAGTCCAAAGTGCGGTCAGACGCGACCGTCTGTTACTTCCCCCCTTTTGGAAGGACGGATTCGAACATTTCCCCGGTGCTTCCAGATCGACGAGATTATTATGTTGAATGATTCAGTTTCGCATTTATCCCCTCCGACGTCGGATGCACTTGTCAGAAGGCAGTTGAATGAACTTGATTGATGGTATCTCAACAGGTTGACGTCATTCCGCCGGTGCTGATGTGTTGCGCACTTTGAATGGTTTCGACGATAAAACAAAAAAAAAAGGCTTTCGTTGAGAGAAATGTCGTATAAATAATTCCTTTCGAAGTTAAAATGCTCAGTAAATCAAGCTATACGCGATTCATTGACGAATTTTGAAACGTTACGCATGAGTCATGCGATGTTCCACTTGACGTATATGTAGTGGCCAAATTAACCAGGGCGTAAACGGTAGACTTCAATTTTCGGAAGCTGTCATCACGTTTTTGGTACAAATTGAACAAAAATATGGATCAACTGCAATTTAATGAATGAAAAAAAGTGTACTCGTAGATATTAACGTAAAGATGGAGTCAAGTACAAAATGTAAGGTATGAGATTGACGGAGCCAACTTCCTCACTTGTTTAACTGTCAGCACTTGGCTTCCTGAAAGAGTTGGCCCTATACCACGCCATCCAGCGGATTAATGAATCAATATGCCAGCGGCTCGGTTCAACTGACGTACGTTGCCACTCTTTTAAGAGAGTGATAGGCAAGATCAGGTCGGTTTCCTCATAAAATGAATGTTCCTCAACCCTCGACGGCGGTTATTTCAGTTTACTGACTAAAAGAAATCGCGGGACAATACAGCGAAAGTAATCGGCTCATCGTCTCAGTCCAACCACCCGTCAGATCGACTCGTCACGTCGTGCCAATTGCCTACGGGTGCCTGGAATATTTAGTTTTCGTCGTTCCGTGTGGTTTACTGGTATTTTTCGACGCTGAATAGTGAGCCGTTGTGTAATAATTTCCAGCGTTTTTAAAATAACATAGCGTCAATCATTTGATGGTAATTGTAGATGTGTGGGCGTGAATACGAAGGAACGAGTATAGCGAATCAGGTCAGACGCCATGGAATCGTGTTTATGACGAGTTGTGTAAATGTGAAACTTGATATAATTTTGTTGGAGACCACTCAGAGATGTCAATGGTGACTTTCATGTTGTCACGACTATCTCCGAACGTTCTTCCTCGACAGCCGTTTTTATTGTGAAAAACGCCATAACACGAGATTCTTATAAAAATTCTGAACGCGTTCTGTCATCTAAAAATAGGAAGCGGCTGCTGCAGAACTTACGCTGTGGCACCTACCGAATGAGAATGGACAGGTGGCATTTCCCTTCGTTGACTTGACTTCAAAGCGGGCATAGTCATTTCTCATAGCGGCAGAGAAGCTCATTTGACGGCCCCTCCTCACTCCGAACGCCATCTCTTCGTCGCCTTGAATTCAAAACGCCCTTTTAGAGGAGTGATATTCAATCTGGGCCGTTGTGACAAGTTTGGGCCAAAGGGTTTCCTCTCGACTGAATCAGTTGAGAACGATTTACTTGCCAAGTTAATGTTGGCGGCCTGCGGGCAAAACGGGGGAGACATCAGTTGAGCGAAAAATGGTCTCTAGAAATTGTAACAGAGCGATAAACGCCTTTTCATTCTCATCTTTTATCTTGCAAATTTCAAACTCCGTGAAATATCGCGAGCATCGACTGCAAAATGTGGGTTCCGATTGAAGTACTGAGCTGTGTGAATTAATAGAGCGGTACCGTTTTTTTATGAATAGGTAACTTCCAACGCCTGTACATGCTCATGTTTCTTGGTACTTGTCTTGTGTCACTCGCTGGAAATTTAATGAATTCTGTTAAACTTCAGAGAACATGGTGAATGAACTCCACCAACAGCACGAGAACTTATTAACGAATTAGCTAAACGGGTAGCGACTAACCAACCTTCGTTTATGGCTGTTGATTGTTTCCCTAATACCATTATTCACTTCATTCGTTCTTGATCTTTTGCCGAAATAAACAAAAATGTCACTTAACGTCTACAGACTCTTGTCGATAGCGTCCACAGTGAGCCGAGTATAGTGGTGATTAATGCTCAATCATAGTGTCCTGAGCTCTTCAGCGGTGCAGAAATGGAGTAGGGACGAAACCACTGTGCCAGCTGGAAGACGGTCTCCCCGGGCATACTTTTCCTCTCGTTCAGTGTGATTGCAGATAGTGCAATCTGTATGGATTTGCCGTCTGTCCTGTCATCGTGCAGTGTGATGGATCGGGCTCCGCTTTCAGAATTATTCCTGTCGTTGATTACTCTGCGGATGATGCCCTGGCCTCCTAACCAGGACTCTACTATATTGTAGCACCGAGGTATGTTGGGGCTATTTTGTGGGGGGTACATAAGCTTACACATCCCAGCTTCCATGGAGGCTGTTGCGACGTCACCGATGCGTTCCTCCTACTCTAGCATAAAACGCTGGACAATTTTGAGGTCCATCCCTGCACCTGTAGGCAGCTGAGTAGCCCCAAGGGCTCGAAGGTGCACCATAGCCATCCCCTCACAAGTGCACAGCACATGTTCCGCTGAATCCTGCTCTGCAGAATCTGCAACTCGGTTTCGAGGAAGAGTTGAGTAAACAACCGAGACTGCTAAAGTTAACGTACCTATTAGGTGAGTCCGTCTCCTCTGGTTGGCGAGACGGACTCACCTAACTGCTTGCTTACTGGCGGATCTAACCCGATTGCTTAAAACCTAGACTGCCTTTGGCCTGGCATATCGCGTCAATATGCAGCCCTGAACTTCCGCCCCCACAAGCTCTTGATGGTCGCAACGAAGGACTCAGGTCCCCCCTGAAGAAGCGCAGATCCTCTTCTTGCCAGTATGTCGGCATTCTTGGTATGACTTGGCACCCAACGCAGTGTTAATGTTTTCCTTTGCCAAGGTCTACAGGCCAATCAGATATTCCCAAACCAGCCCTGACGAGGTGGTATAGAAAGCCAGGGGCTAATTTGCAGCCTGATAGTCCGACATAATGTATACCCTTTTCGGTTTAGAATGCTCTCACATCATCACCGTGAAGAGCTCTACCAGGAAAACTGTTGCCTGCTCATCGCTGTGCTATCTCTGTCTGGATACATGTCTCCATAAACTCCAATACCTGCCAGGCTATATCTCATTGATCCGTATGTATATTATAACATGATCTACTAAAGCTGCTTACGAAGCAGGACAGTTCATCCGTAGTGACACCCGTTTATGGTACTTCATCAGATTTGATCGTACTGGTTCGTCAAGTCATGTCAGACCGGGCCAGTTGGTTAGTGGTGCCTGTACTGTCAGACACTGATAAAGAAAGCAAGAAGAAGAATTACTCGTTAAACTTATATATGTATGCCTCAAGGGCCCTTCAGCGGGTAACTGTGTTGAGAAAATGCGGAGAAAAAAGCAACTGTGCAATAAAACTACGAAGTAATGAACAGAAACTCCCCACGCCACAACAAACTGGACCCCTGAACATTGTTCGCATAAAGCCAACGACTAAATCTCGAAAATATTCAACTTGCTTGAGCTACTGGGATCTCATAGCTGATTTTCTAGTCCAGTGACACTCTGGCTGCTCGTTCTTCAGAGCAAGCATTGTTCATTCTAAAGTTAATGTGCCTGATGCCCGTACATCGAAACCGCTCGCCCACACTATCTCACTAGCCAGAGAACACGGACCCACCAAACATTGAATAACATGTTTTCGTGCATCCTTCACTTTTAAACGTTTCTTCAAGAGCACGGTGCATATTCTTGCGCATTCACGAAGTTATTTCGAGACGATCATAGGCGTGCTAAATGTATCGCAGTATCAGGAAGTGGAAGTGCCAGAAGAGGGCGGCGGTCCAACGCTTCATGACCTCTTTGCCCGTCGATTATGAGTGAGTAGGTGAAGGCTAAGAGGCTTTTGAGCAAAGGAAGAGGTGCTGCAGCTTGATTAGGAGCAAATGAGAGTTACGAACCTTGGTACTAGTAACTCAGAGAGATCTTTCCGATGTCATGTTTGAGGCGTGCAACTGTCCTGGAAGTCCAGATGGTTACGTACCGTCGAGGTATTTGGGGGCCAGTAAGTAAACTGTACAGAGAACAAGTATTTTACAGCGCTGCTAATATAATATTTGGAATGCTCGGGTAAACGCTCATGACGTCATTCGTTACTAACATTCCTAGCAATAGAACTCCAATCCACTTGGAGAGGTGCTGACTTCTGTCAACGCAGCTAATGCGCGTTTGAGTGTAATAAAATGGTAAGAGATCGAAAGAGTTTTGAACAATGCCTGAGTGTTTGAAGCGCCTGAGAGAATTCAAAAAGTATTACTTTTCAGACCTGAGAACCCCTGTGCTGTGGAGAGTCGATAATGAGGCCGCTGCCACGGTGGAACCTTTGCGAAACTTTTGAGTTAGCCATAAAACGAGTTTCTAGGAAATGCAATAAATTGCGCATTTTCTGGGATGATTACTAGGGCAATATTTGTTCTGTACTGCACCACGGAAGCCATATCTGCACACGCACATCAAACACTGCACCTCGATGACATTTGCCGCAGCGAAAATTATGTCAGATGGGCGAGCACCCAAGCTATCCTTATTCTGAGAGTTTCTCCAGGTAAGTCAGCGGCGTTCCAAACAATCCTGAGTGTTGATGCTGCTGGCAGCGCAGCGTTCGCTTTTCCTCTACGTTGCCTTCAGTTCGGTAATTCGAAGCTTACTACCATTATTGGAAAATATCATTCCTGACCTGACCTTCTGGTTGGTTGGATACATGGTGCAGTGCACTTTGAGATTGAAACTCAAGACGTTAGGTAGATGATTCGTTCGCTTTTGAGTCTCAGAGTAATCTACGAAGACAGTTCTTTCGAGTTTCCTTGCTCCACCATCTGTTTAAACTGCTGGCTACATTTTGCTCTCTCGGAGGTTGCTCAAGTCCCAAAGCGTACTTTTTCTAAGGAATAGCGTTTTGGTGCCAGTTCCCAAGAGCCCCATGCATCCTCCGACTAGGAGTTATCTAAGTCGGCTCGCAGTTGGCCGGCTATTGTTGTACGTGATGACTAGAAAACAAAGAGAATAAGCGGGTAAATTGTCAACGGTTCTGTGACGTAACGCAGAAGTTTCTCGCCCTCTCCAGGCAGGACAATGCAATTAAAGGAGCGGAAACCTCTTGACGTAGTCAAGTGCGATGAAGCAATTATCTTCAGTAATGATCAACCCTCAATTAAAGAACTCCGCCCTTCGTCACCTCTCCAGTCTCACCATCTCACCCCTACAATTACTCCTAATGTTTTTCCCTCTTCTCCACCCCTTTACGCCACTCTTTCATCATCGCGCTCTTTCGGCCTTTTTCGTTTCATCCCCCTCCTTCGAGTTTTGCCTCTTCCCAATCAACATTTCCCTCCTATTAAATCCACACCGCTTCTCGTTGACGTCGTCATCTTATGCATTCGACGGAGCTCAATTCGAAAATCTCGTTAGATTTAATAATACGGGTCCTCCGGAATCTCTTTCTTTCCCGAACGATCCACTCGAAACATCAAAAAAAGTCCGTTTTTCTGAGCTCGAAATTGTGCTACTTCGTCCACACCCCGTTTTTCGTTGCGGACCAATTATCTTTTGAGAGTACATACTTCCCCGATTTTAGCGGATTTTCGGCAGGAAATGAAGCAACAACTTTCCTGTTTTTGAGGCTTAAGCTAGTGATTATGTTACGGGGGGAAGGAAATTTGGAGATGCTTTTTGAAGAGCTGCTGACTAAAGGCAAAAATTACGGCAATCGCGCCGGGGATTCGATCCACAAACCTCAACTAACGTCGAGAATTATGAATCGACCGTCATACCGCAAGACCACGATGAACCGCTTGCCTTTGATAGGAGTCAGTCAGCACATCTCCCCCCTCGTCTATTAACCGCTACTCCTGGAGCGAACTCATTTTTTTTAGGGAAAGAATTTTACGAGAGTTGAGCGAATCCCCGGAAAATCCGATCTTTGATTCGAGAAAGGCTACAAGGAAAGTCTTCGTTCCCTCGCATTGTAGTAGGCGCGTCGCCCATTCCACCTTCGCGCTGGAACTTTCACAGCGTCAGCGAATCCCGGACCCGAGAACTCGTCTCATTATTTTTCTCTCTTAATTTTTTAATTTTTCTCTCGGGGCCTCTTCTTTTTCTTGGAAAGAAGAAATTCGACCACTAGTTGGGCGCCATTGTTACGGGGGGAAGGAAATTTGGAGATGCTTTTTGAAGAGCTGCTGACTAAAGGCAAAAATTACGGCAATCGCGCCGGGGATTCGATCCACAAACCTCAACTAACGTCGAGAATTATGAATCGACCGTCATACCGCAAGACCACGATGAACCGCTTGCCTTTGATAGGAGTCAGTCAGCACAATTATATATCAATTCCGCTACTCATAGGGCGAGGAAAGTACTGCAGTCGCGTCGGAAAAAAAGTTGGGTTATCTTCAGATCTTTACTTTTTGAGGCCTACTGAGCCCGAAAAACATGATTTCGGCGCGTGCTCCGTGTGTATGAGTCTGTGGTTTGATTTGCGGAAGAACGGTTGGACCGATTGAGTTAGCTCCTTTTTGTTTTGTTTATTATTTTTACTATACACAAAAATAAGGTTATGGGCGATATCCAACTACCGTTTTACGTATTTTTCACGAAAACGGCTATAACGAGTTTGATTTAACCTTCAATTTACCTTCTACTAGTTAGCACCTAACTTTCTCCGGTATAAATATCTCCATGAAAATACGGTGAACGGAAATATAGGCCTATGAAGTAAAAAAACCCTGCAAATTATTACAACGATGGTTTATTATTCTCATGAACAGCTTGACCTAGTATTACTGCTCCGAGACCCATCCCATTCGATTCAGCGTGGAATACAAGTAAACCATACGAAACATGACCTGACTACAATGGAACTACGGAAACTAAATATTCCCCCGGCGCCAGTCGCCCCTAAACGTCTGTATGGAGGGGTGTGCGGAGGAGGTGGCCTTATCCTTCTTCCGCCCCGTCGGGCAAAAAGAGTCGGGGAAATTGGGAAGGGGGCTTCTAGCGAACCCTCGCTCGGCAATTGGTAGGACGGTGCGAGTCCAAAGGGCGTTGCGAGTCGAGCGGGCCTTGAAAACGATACGAAACACAGCTTATTTGCGATTATACTGCGTTTCGTTAATTTTTTTATCCATTTTTTGCCCATAACAACCATGGGCGTCGTCTGATCAGATTGCCGAGATGGCGGGCACAACTAGATACAAATGATTTTTGTGCGAAAGAACGAATTTTTTAGACCACGTTAAAGGCACAAAACGACCTGGATGGCGGATGGGGGTGGCGGACAGGAGACGGCGGACGGACATTGCATATTTGGAATCTCCATGTCTTGAAACGTAAAGTATCAAATTTTGAGGGGGGCTGTAAAAAATTTTTCGTGACCGAAAACATAGGGTTATTATTCAGAATGAATAATAAACCAAAAGGTTTTTACCCTTTTTGGCAAAACAGCTTCAACGGAAGTCTGAAAAACACTATTTGGAAAAACCGGGGGGGGGGGGGGAGCGAACCCAAGCGTAGGCGACACCGCAATGAGACAAGAGCTCCATGCTGACTGCTGATACACAGGTTTCGAGTAAATCAGAGCGTTCGAAGCGTCCAGCGTGCCTATAAACGAATTTAAGAGAAAACATTTAACGAAATCAGGTGAAACTTGATGTCTAGCCCGTGATTAAATTTTTTATATGGATTACTCTCAATGAGGCAACTTTACCATAAGACTCCCATTCGTGGAAAAATGAAGCACAATGGATTACTAAATTCATCGACGAAAATCGTTTCTAGTGCAGTTTTTTCATTATAAACCCCGCTCATATGTTACTAGAATATTCAAATAAATTGAGGAGCTAGTATAATCAAAGACCTATACGATCAGACTCTAATAACGCTCATAAGTTTCATGGGGGCTTCTCCAGTAATGCCTGAATTTCAAAAACCGATACTTACAACCATTTCTAAATGTGCCCAACTCTGGAACAGTGATTATTACCCTTCTCAAAAAAATCAGGTTTACGTCCTCGTCAATTCTCTGGGCACCAACTGCTTAATGATGGAGTACGAGCAGCACAATAAATACTACCGCTTACTGCTGGCGTGAAGTGGTGTTTTACCTTGTTCAAATGAACTGAGTTTTAAATGGAATGACATACAGCTAAGGAAAGTTGTGTGGTGCTGTGCACATGATATTTTTGGACATTTTTGTAATACCTAGAGTCTCTGCGCCACTGGACTTCATCAATCTTATGGAGTGTCTTCTATCAACCCATACTCACATTTTGTCATGTGTTACTTTCTGTATCTACCTGTTGAACGAACATATAAGCCATGATAGCTCGGAAAGATTTGTCGAATACTACTTTACCGTTTTTACAATTTTCTCAAAAATAGCTTTAACGATTTCGTTCAAACTCAAGGAGTAGCCTCAACTAACTAATTCCTACGTCCCGATAAACGTTCCTGTAGAAATGCGTTCAACGAAGATGTAGCGCCCATGTATGTAGCTGGCTTTGGCACAGGATCTGTGTACAAAAATTAAATTCAAACCGTTAATGGCGTTGTAGAGAAGAACAATTTGTTGTTTAAATCAGTATGCTAACCGAGTTTTGCTTTCAATTTTGGCACCCTGTATCAATGTGCAGGCTAAACGTTGAACTGGTTTCGATTTGGATCCGCATTTGCTCAACCGGGTTCAAAATGCTCACAGGGCAGCGTTTTTCAAACTCAAATATTCTAGCATGTGATTGCTGAAAGAACGTCTTTTTGGCTGCCGATCTCATAATTTTACTCCTAAACCGTCATCAAAACTGGATCGCTCATGTTACTGTATAAGGTGTGTTAACATATCGCACTAAATGAGGAGGGGAGTATCAACGATATCGACTGACTGCAATTGGAACACGGCGTTTTATTCGCAACTGCACTCGAAGAAGTTTTACCACCACGAACAGAGAACTGGATGGGAGCGAACCCGAGCCTGGGCGACACCTCAATGAGACACGAACTCGATTCTGACTGCTGATCCAAAGGTTTCGAGTGGATCAGAGCGTTTGAGGTGCCAAGTCATCACGAATGCCCAGGACTAGCCTTCGCTAAATCAAAGAGTTCGGTTCGTCCCAGCGCAAGTTCAGTTTAGGGAGCGACTTAAGGAGTGTACCGGGAAGTACGAGCATGTTTGAAAACATACACGGAAAATTTATCAAAGGACTTTAAACAATTAATTTTTTTCTGGAACTTCCGGCGATTTTATTTTTGTGCGCCTTACGTACGTCACAGGCAGATGAGAACAAACAATGCGAGATTACGACCCCTGGCAGGCGTAGGCTGTCGCTCAAAGTTGAAAAGTCCGGTCAAATGCTAAAAAGGTTCCGAGATCCTTGACATCAAATGGAAGAAAACATTTTATTAACTACCTCTGGTTTACTTTCCTGGACTCGTCCCCGGGGACTAAATGCCGCAGGTGGAGGCGGGAAAAGTTGCTGGTAAACTAAAACCGTCGGAAGGGGTCGAAAGTAACATTAGACATACGGAAGGCTCTGGGGAAAACGGCTTTCCTCCCTCCAACGTTACACCGCTCTTCTCGTTCGTTAACAAATGATACTGCGGTAATTAATTAAGACGGAGTGGCCTCTCATTTCTCCTCCACTCTTTTAGGACCTCTAATTATGAGTTGGGAGTTTTCATTATTATGACCGTCATTTGACGCGTTGAAGGGCTAATTCATGGCCGGTGATTATGACTTTCTCAGAACGTGACGAATTGGAGCCGGTTCGCGAAGTCGCCCGGCGAGTTATTCCGGAATGTCTCTGACTGAGGATTTGACAGGGAAGATATTTCACCATCTGGTCAATTAAGAAGCAATTCGAAGTAGTCACTACCGCGTCGGGGTTAACGTCCTGAAATTTATTGCGTTGCTCCTAGTAACGTGCTGACAAGAGCAGTTTTTGAGAAACAATGATATTGATGTTTTGATCACTACGGTAACTACAGTTAGTTTGAAACCGATTTGTTCCTACCCTCATTTGGCCGTTTCATGGCAACTTGCAGGGTAATATAAAATTTGAGCAGATTTGGTTCCACCATGTTCTTCAATGGTGTTTTTTGGGCTCAGAAGCCCTTGAAACGTCTGAAGGTGCGAGAAAATGTTCTTGTTAGCGATTACGTAAATTTCCTTTGTATTTTGTAGAGCTGAGGAAAGCAAAAAACTCTTTTCAAATGCAAGTCACTGTCAAGAAGTGTCTTCACAACTCTCACCCCCATTTTAATCTCAGCAACTAATCTTGTAACCATCCCATTTTGTTACTTTCCGCTACCCGAAGGGAAGGAAAGTATAGTAATCGGCCCAAAAAAAAAAGTTGGGTTTTCTTCAGATCTTTACGTTTCAGACCCTTCTGAGTCTAAAAAACCTAATTTCGGAGAGAGGTCCGTGTGTATGTCTGTGTGTATGTCTGTGTGTATGTCTGTGTGTATGTCTGTGTGTGTGTGTGTCTGTAGTTCGATTTGCGGGAGAACGGCTGATCCGATTGAGCTGGTTCTTTTTTGTTTTGTTCGTTATTTTTGTAGACACCAAAATAAGGTTATGGACGATTTCGACCGATGGTAAGGGGAGGGGGACGAAAATGTACCAAAAACTAGGGTTTTCGCATTTTTCTCGAAAACGGCTCTAACGATTTTGATCAAACTTTCAAATTATCTTCTTCTAATCAATACCTAACTTTTCTTCTCTATACATATCTCCATGAAAATACGGTGAACGGAGATATAGGCCCATGAAGCAAAAACAGGTTTTTTACGCTTTTTGGCAAAACGGCTTCGGCGATTTTCACCAAACTCACAGGATGTTTTCAAATAGTTAATACCTACATATTGTTCTGGATAAATGTTCCTCTGACAGTCCATTGAGCAGAGATAAAAATCAAAATGTGTCGAAAATAACGTTTTTTCGAACACTTCCGTAAATTCCAGGGTAACTGCTTCACCAGATGTGATAAATCCCAATGGAGTGTCTTTAAGTCTTCCATACCAACATTTCGTTCTCCATAATTATTTCTGTATATATATGTTGAACGGAGATATAAGCCAAGTTAACTCAGAAAAGGAGATTTGTCGAATATTAATTTATCGGTATTCCAATTTTCTCAAAAACGGCTCTAACGATTTCGATCAAACTTTCGGAGTACTCTCAGCTAACTAGTCCCTACATTTTGTTTTCCATAAATGTTTCTGTAGAAATGCGTTGAACGAAGATATAGCGCCCGCCTGTGTAGCTGGTGTTCTAACTTAAAGGGGTGGCGGAAAGTTGTGTGTTGCTACGCACCAGATATTTGACGTTCTGTGTTCGAAACACTTTTCCGTATACATGCGTTGAAGTAAGACATAGAGCTCGTATACGCCTGTTACGGAAAGTGTGATGCTCCGCATCTGGCAATTTTCTTATAACTCCGGGTGATGTGGTTCTTATGTCCTCAAAGGCTTCTTCTTGCGAAGCAAGTCAAGTGCTTAAGAGTCAATATAGGTTATAGTTCTGGTTTCAGTTTCTCAAAAACAGCCTGGTGAGGTTTGTATCATTACGAGCAATTAGCAAGGCCATTTTGGACGTGTGTTACCGCGACGCAGTCCTCGCGTGTAAGGCTATTTACTTAGACGCTATGACTATGGCTATGACTTAGACTTTACTTAGGATTTCGATTGGCTACTGTCCCGTTGTCTGCAGTAGCAAACTCACAGACAATCGAAGGAGAGTACTGGTCCTGTTCCAGCGAGCAGCGCTCCTGTGGATCACGAAGGTCTGAAGCATTTAAGAGTCAAACCTTCCAG
The DNA here is from genome assembly GCA_020466155.1 of Pachypeltis micranthus. Classification (NCBI taxonomy): domain Eukaryota; kingdom Metazoa; phylum Arthropoda; class Insecta; order Hemiptera; family Miridae; genus Pachypeltis; species Pachypeltis micranthus. The sequence goes on from CM035769.1 coordinate 18,755,167, forward strand.
TTTTGACAGCTACTAAGCAACCTTTAAACGTATCGCCCAGTTCGCAAAGAACATTATGACGAAAATATCTGGTGCATCGCAACACACAACTTTCCTTAGCTCTACGTCAATTCACTTTCTATATGGCTAATTCTATTTAATCAATTCATTTATCACTCAGTTCCTTTAAACTTGGTCAAACAACACGTCACAGCAGCAGGAAGCGGTAGCGCCTACAGTTCTGGAATTTATTGTGCTGCTCATACTCATTGTAGGACCATTCTTGAGCAATTGGTGCACAGATAATTAATGAGGCTGTAAACACGAATTTTTTGAAGGAGGATAGTAATCACTTTTGCAGAGTTATTGGGCAATAACTGTTAGAACTGGTAGTAAGCGAAACGGCGGTAGTTGAAATTCAGGAATTTCTGGAGTGAACCCCATCTATCTCATGAGCGTTTTTAAATACTCACCCTTGAGGTATTGGATTGGAATACAATACCAATTGTTTTTAAACATTCTACCAACATTCCAGCGGAGTTTATAAGGGAAAAACCGCGCTAAAAACGCTTTTCGCCGAAAATTTTGATAATTTATTGTGCTGCTCTCGTCATTTTCCCACAAATGTGAAATTTATGGTATAATTGCCTCAATATAAAAAATTTAATCAAAATCATTAGAGCCGTTTTTGAGAATAAAATTTGGTGTTTTTTATCACTATGATAACTATAGTTAACTTTCGGTAGATTTTGCCCGTACTCTTATTTTTGCGTCCCATAGTAACCTTTAGGCTAGAAATCAAGTTTCTGCTGATTTGGTACGGTTGTTGTCTCTAAAAACCGCGCTAAAATCGATTTCGTTGAACGTTTTGCTAATTTATTGTGCTGCTCTCGTCATTTTCCCACGGATTGGAATTGTATGGTATAGTTGCCATATTAGGAGGTATCAATATAAAAAATTTAATCAAAATTGTTAGGGCCGTTTTTGAGAAAAAAAATATTTGGTGTTTTGATCACTATGATAACTATAGTTAACCTTCGGTGGATTTTATTCATACCCTTATTTTGGCGTCCCATGGTAACCTGCGGCACAAATGCTCTGGACGAACCTTCTTTAAATCGAAGAGTTTTGTTCGTCCTGGTACAATATATAATGTTGAAGAGTCAGGCTGCAATTGAGGCCCTCGTTTTCTATACCATCTCATCGAGGCTGGTTGGGGGAATGCTTGACTTGCCAGAAGACCTTGGCAAAGGAAAACACATTAACGCTGTATTGGCTGCCAAGTCATGGAGGGATAGAAGGTAATGAGGAGGCCAATAAACTGGCGAGAGGAGAATCCACGCTTCAAGATCCACTTGATGAAGGAGGTTGGCAAGTGGGAAAAGTGTGGACCTACCTATTGCTATGATATGCTAGGCGAATGGCAGTCAAGGTTGTTTATGAAACTCTTCATGGAGCGAACAAGAGAGGTCCTCAGTTTGGAGACGGAGGTACAGAGTTGCGGATTCTTCGAGGCAGAGCAGGAGTCAGCGAAGCATGTACTGTGTATTTGAGGGGTTGGCTGCAGCGAGACTTGGAGTGCTTGGGTTTTCTCAGCTGCTGCTGGATGAAGTTGCAGGGATAAACCTCAAGGTTGTCTTGCGTTTGTACCAGAATAGAGGGAACGCATTGTGGACGCTGTTTGAGTCAGGGAACACCAGCTCCACAAGAGCTGGGGGTGGAACTGGCAGGACCTGAGGTGGCTCATGTATGCCCACAAAATAGGCCCATTCGAGGCGTCACTGGTGGTTTTCACGGTTGTATCAGGTGGGAAACCAGATTGAGAAATCCTCTCAGATGGCAAGAATCCCCTGGGGCATACCTCCGAATGGTAACACATGGGCAACATCTCTCTACCAGGGGACTGGTACAACAACAACCTGCAGTATCTCCTCTGGTCTAGATTCGATGGATGCTGAGGGCGTGCTCGTGCTATCGTATTACAACGAACTGCGTCCTCCATGGCTTTCGGATGATATAACTCTCTTCTGAGTGTTGAGCAACATCCGTTCTGATGAGGACACAAAACTGCCTTCAAAGACGTGGCGTTGTTAGTCCAAATGACCAACACGTTTACGAGTAGTAACTCATAAATTTTAATAATTTTGAACAGTAAATGTAATGTGTGTTGTAAACCGGAAAATCAGGAAGGTACGCTCTACTATTTTTGCACGGAGTCAAGTTCCACCAGGTTCATATGAACTGGCAGATTGGATTCGTTTGTAGGATGATGAAAATCACTGTACGTGGGTGAGTAAAGCTGCGTGATGCATCGCGACAGACTGATGCAACGGCGAACGACAGCGATTCCGGTGCGATACGTTTGAACGAGCATTAGCTGCCTCAATGTTTCTTTTCGCAATTGCCATGCAAATGCAGCACGATAGATCCAAAGGGCATTCCATAAAAGTCGAAGCTGTAGAGTTATATCATCGGGGGGTTTTATTGTTGCCAGCGCCCTTTCTTTTTTTGAATGGATAGCACATTGAATATAAGACGGGCTCCACTCCCCCTCCCTTCATCTTTTATCACCCGATTTAACCCTTTTCCACGTAACTCTTTCGTTCTTCGCATCCAAAGAGTTGGATACGGCGAGAAATGTAAGGTTCTGTGGTAGATCTCAGAAAGCTTTCAGGTTTCCACAATTTGTCTGGATTTAGGGGTCAGCTAATCCGCGCCCAAGCAGCCAAGCCATCGTGAAAAGGTTGCTTGCCTCCTATTTTATCTTTTCTGGTATTCAAGGCTTGAAAATGCTCTTCCCTGCATATAATCCCGTAATGTTTGGAAAGCTAGATTTAGGAGTCCGTGAAAGACGTTTTTATTTTTATGGCGCTCCGGTGAAATGGTGGTATGTCACATTCCTCTGTGATTCAGCTCCTTCGAAAGTTTCGTTGAATTACGATTTCTTGCCTAATTTTCCGTGAGGAAACCCAGGGTTTCGTGCGCTGTCCGGCCATTTGCCTGGAGTTCTATGAAGTAATGAGAAATTAGAAGAAACAGTGGTATAGGTACTTCTGGGTGAATTGACGTCAGTGCATCGCCAAGGCGTCATGAAGCCACAACCCCGACCCCACCCTATCCCGTGAAGTGACGTCAGCCCTCCCTATCCATAATTTGACGTCATACCCCGCCATTGCAGTAACTTCTGAGTCCCCCCACACCCCTAACACATACGCCTCATCGGGTGACATCATACCCTAATTTCCACAAAGTACCCGTGTACACACAACACAAATTCTGGGTACACGTGGGGCCCTAAAATATTGCTTCGAGAATATATCCCGATTTATCATTGTCATTGCAAATAGACTGCAATTTTCTCGAAAAAAGGTTCAGAACGTAAGATAAATTCAAAGTGTAAAAATTACAATCATCCATCGAATTTACGTTTCTACCAAAATTATATTGTTTTACAAACAAGAAGGGTTTAGAGCAATAAATAATAAGACTCAGAAGTAGAAAAAGTCGAGGGGGGGGGGGGCACTTGGAATTCATGACACTTCACAGGTTGAGGTATGGATCGCGTCGCACCAGATATATTTTCTCCAGAACGGTTATAGCGAATTTAATTGGAAACAGTTTCAAATGGTATTACAGAACTATACAAATTGCATAATTGATATTTAGCGAGCGACACTAAGTTTTTCATTCACTTTCTCTAATACTCTTGCTCGAAGCCCAACTATGCAGTTAATGGGGGAACCTATCAAAAATTAACTATTCGTCCTACCGGTGATTAAAACATTAAATTTTGACGCCCTTCGCTACTTTCAGCGATAATATTCACCATTGGGAACTGTAATGCTGTTTCTTTTAATATTATACGAAGCAATAATTGTTTAGATCAAGCTGCGAACTCGCCGATTTCCATGAATGTATTTCTCGTTTTCATACCGTGGACTCGCTAGGTCTTTTGTGGCGTAGAGCCGAAGGAAACGAGGATATACACCGCTTCAAAGAGAATGAGGGGCGAACTGTCCTGATTGAGGACTCCGTAGGCATCAAGGGGTCGAGTTATGAAACTAAATTCTGAAACTGCGAAGCTCAAAGTCAAACAATTGAGTTTGAGTCGCGCTCTGAGGCTAGAAGGAAGCAAATCCGAAGTTAGGGGTTGTTTGGAATTGAGGATTTTACTCCGGACCGTGTTTAAATCCGCTGTTTTCCTCACTGTACCGTTCCGAGTTATATTTCGCGGCGAGAACAGGCTCAGTCAAAACATTTGCTCCACTCCGCGTTTTTCGAACTGTCCTCGTTTCATTCAATACGCGTTAAGATGGCTTGGAATAGATGGAGCTACGCTTCACGCACCATTCGGCAATAAAACAATTTTTAATGAAAATCAACTGGCCAGGAAAGGGAGCACACGTCTTCATGACTATGATGAGAAAGGTCTCTCATGGGCTGGAGCAACAGATTGAGGATAATCTACAGAAGTACTTATGGGGTATGAGCGTAAACATGGAGCACTTGTGGGCCTGAAGAGCAAAGTAGACGCTTTGCAGACATCCCAAGGGCTTGAATAGCCTGTTGAGGGGTTGGTGGCAGGAGGGCCCCTAGGAGAGGCAATGATTATTTTTGAGGGGGTGGTGCGGGCAGAAGAGGTGGCAGCGCTCCGGCGAGACCTCACTCCTCGGGGATAGTGAAGAGTGGAGAAGTTCCATAGAGAGGACTTGGTGGCATTGGAGAAGTTACATATGACCGCCTCACATGGGTGGCCTGTTGCCCTTCAGGAGCCTTCTTTGAACCAGCAGAAGAGGGTTTTAATAGACGAGCCTGCATCGGTGCCATACGGGCTTTCCCTTCGAAGGGAGATGGCAGGCCAAGTACATCAGACTCAGGAGGGGGAACAACCACCCAAAAATCAGAGGGAGAGAGTGATAGAAGTAATGTTGAAGCCCACAAGAAGAAGTCTAAAAAGATGAGGAAGAAGATGCCCACGATTCTGCAGTAGAGGGAATTGTTGAATTCTTAGGCACTTGCTCGAGAGGTAGAGCGGAAAGACGCTGGGGCCACTCTGTTGGTGAACATGGGTGATCTCAGCCCTCCTTCAGTAAAAAGGGAGCTAGAAGATGTTCCACATAGCAAACTGGGGGTAGGTGTTACCAACCTGGCAGTTGCTACGAAAGGATTCGTGCTGACTGCAAGGACTGTACATGGAAGCCAGATTATGCAGCAGACTCTGGTGGAGTTCGATTTCTAGGCAACTTCTCTTCCAAAGAAGTATCCAATGCTCCAGATAAACTGAAATCAGAGAGAGAGAGAGAGAGAGAGAGAGAGAGAGAGAGAGAGAGAGAGAGAGAGAGAGAGAGAGAGAGAGAGAGAGAATGAATGAATGAATGATGGCGTTTATTTACAAAAACAGAATGAGATTAGGACCATGAGGTCCTCTCTTACATCTATCCTGTAATTATTAGTAGAAACTTAGTAGTAAAACAAAACAACTATTAACCACTGTAAGTTATCTTTTAAAACAAAAACGTATACAAAAAAAAAGAACAGAAGTGTAGCTAAAAAAAAAACAAAAACAAATCAACAGTCAAATGCAGTCACATTTCTTGTAATATAAGGGAAAATGAAAAAATGGAAGTGGATCAAGTTGGGTCTTCGTACGTCTTGAGGAGATCTTTTTTATAACGGTTTCGGAAACTTTTGGCAGAAATTGTGAGATCATGTCGGTCGGCGTTGTCATTGTAAAACTTGATGGATTGCATTAGGAAGGATTTGCTGGCTAAATTAGTTCTGTGGGACGGAATTTGTAGAGTGGATGAGGCATGGCGAGTATTAACATCATGAATGCTGCTTTGAAAAATGTATTGCTCGAATAAATACTCCGGTTTCTTGAATTTTAGAATTTTAAATAGCATCGTAGCCACTGCGAGCTTCTTTCTCTCCTTGATTTTAAGCCAGCCAAGCTTCGAAAAGTACCGAGTTGTGTGGGTATCAGGCCGAAGGCGGAACACAAATCTCACGATCGAATTGAGGGCTCTTTGCAGCGTCGTGATCTGCCCCGCACTAAGATCGCAGTAGGCGAGGGAGGCGTAATCGAAGAGTGGCAGCAGAAGTGCTTGGGCTAATCGTGCTCTAACGTATTGTGGAAAGTCTATGGCGAGTCTCCGCAGTTGGTACAGACTCTTGTACGCTTTTCCACAAACGTCTGCGACATGCATGTTCCAGTCAAGCGTGCTGGTCATTAGTACGCCAAGGTTCTTGAACGAATCGACTACTTCCAGTATTTCCTTGCCAATCCGAACTGATGGAGTGTACGCATGAAGGATCTGAGATCTTAGTCTGGAATTGCCCAACAGCATGGCCTTACTTTTCTTTGCATTTGGGGACATACCATGCTCGGAACACCATGTATGGAGCCTGATAAGGTCTTCGTTGATCATATCGACTGCTTTCCCTACCTCTTCCACCCCACACGTCAGATATAGTTGTATGTCATCCGCATACATTCCGTAAGAGCAATGCTGCAGCACATCTGGCAGCGTATCAATAAACACTGAAAACATCAGCCCAGACAGCACAGACCCTTGTGGGCTCCTATGTCAACGCTCTTCCACGACGACAATGAACCATCAGGAGCTTTCGTACAATGTGACCTACCCGCCAGGTAGGATGCAAACCAGCTTACCACTTCTTTTGACACACCAATCGATTTTAAGATAGCCAGAAGAAGATCGTGTCTCAACAAGTCGAACGCCCGACTGAAATCAATACCCACGAAAACTGTGACTCGTCGCTCATCCATTGCCTTCCTAACGTCGTCTAGTACACGAATCAAAGCCGTTTCAGTGCTGTAGCTTCTCTTATAGGCTGATTGGAGATCTCTAACACAGCGATGATCTAGCACGAACTGGTTAAGCGCCTCGTATACTATTTTGTCGAAAACTTTTCCAGGAGCACAGAGTATGTTTATCCCCCGGAACTCACTGGCTGATTTAGGGTTTTGGGTCTTTCTCAGTGGTAGCACAATCGCTTTTTTCCAGAGGGAGGGATAAATTCCCTCTTTGAGAGACGCATTTAATATGTGACACAAAATAGGGGTTACAACGTCAACCAGCATGTGCAACACATTTGCTGGAATACCGTCGGCCCCTAGGGAGTTTGACTTGATCGTCAAAAGCACCTCTCGCACCCTTTCTTCAGTGACTTTGCTCAGAGTAAACTGCTCGATCTTGTCCGGCTTCGAAAGATATTTCTGAACCACATTCGACAAATCAGTCCGAGGAACGTTCCCAGCAAAGTGGTCATTTAGAAGTTCTAATGGGATCGGTAGCGCTGACGGTGTGTTACACTTATCACGGCTCAGCCCTAGTCCTCGTACGATATTCCACAGATCTTTGGAGGGGACATTGTTTCCTAGTAGAGCCTTGAAGTGACGAATTTTTGCATTTCTGAGCGTTTGCTTCACTTTATTTCTTATTTTCTTGAACGAGTTCCTATTTTCATTGGTCTTTGTCCGACAATAGGCTTTATATGCCTTATCACGTTCTGCCATCAGCCCCCTGATCTCGGAAGAAATCCATGGGGAAGGTAAATGCCTAGGTTTTATCTGGTGCAAAGGACAGTGTTTATCATATAAGTCAACAATAAATTTAGTGAAACTGTCAACTTTGATGTTGATATCAGGCTCCTTTAAGATGGTTGCCCAATTCAATTCTTTTGCTTCTGCGATGAAATTTTTTTCGACGAATTTCCGTTTATCACGCACCATTTTTAGATTCGCCAAGGCTTTAGGCAATCGTGAATTGGTTGCGCAAAAAATTAGGTCGTGATAAGAAGTCCCAGGAACGGGACACTGCCCGAAATGCGACAGCAACTCGGGGTTATTTAAGATAATTAAATCAAGCAGCGTATCATTAGTGCGTGAGTGATGCGTTGCATTTAGTGGTATACTAAGCAAAAGTTACAGCTGTTCATCAAGTAGCTAAGTTGTTGTTTGTAGGCATTGTCACTAAGCATGTCTGAATTAAAATCACCGAGCATTATCACGTTGTCGTGAGTGGCTAATAAACTGCTCGCGATCTCAAACACTTGTTCGATTTTACCTACTTTTGGAGGACGGTACACCACACCAACCACAACGTGGGAGTGTCGACACTGCACATCCAAAAATATGTATTCAGGGCTTCTTGAGTAGACTGCCGGTGATCGAGCCAGTTCTTTGAATTTGAGATTGGACTTTACTAACATAGCTAATTTTCTATCTTCAAGGACAGACTGTTTATTTCGGGTTTTAGGAAGGTTTCTGAGAGGGCAATAATATCAAAAATTCCACCTCTCGCAATTCCAATTAATTCGTCACTGTGAGCGATCACCGACTCAATATTAAGGTGAGCGATTTTCAGGCTCTTTCGGTGCGGCAGCAATTGCCTTGCAACATGTTCAAGTGTCGTCATGTATTAATATGCAAGTCATGAGTACTCGCCAATTACATGCGTAGGTTGTTCCTGCTAATGTGTGTAGAATGCGCCTGAAAAGCGAACAAGAGAGCATGAAACCGTTAGTGTGCCTGCCTCGCATAGGCCCACGTCTCCCGCACGTAAAGCAAGCACTGCGACCAACCCACAGTTGCGCAAATGCACAAACCAAGAGACATACGCTGAGAAAACTACCATGACGATTATAAAGCTCGCTCATATTCACCAAAGAAAAACGAATAGTATGCCTCAGTAAACAGATATCAAGAAACAAAGAATACCTATCCAAAATCCAGCATTTGGTATATGCATGCCTTTTAGCATCACCAACCTCAAAGCTAAAGTCAATAACGTCCAGATCCGATCCAAAAACGTGTTCCATATGGGTAAGCTGACGATGTTCGACCTCGACATTCATGTATTTGTTTTCGGTGGTGATGTGCTTGATGATCCGTTTTTGAAAGTTCAATGAGCTGCTCCGCGTTTTTCACTTCAACAGGAGGCGACTTCTCGTCCTTCTTCAGCATAACACGGCCATTTTTGACCCACGCAAATTTGTAGTTCTTGGCGTTCTTAAACTCTTTCGCTTTCTTCAAAAGCTGGCGTTTGCTGTAGGAAAGACTTTGATTCACGTAAATTCTACTCGTGGGTCCATCTATCATTCCAATATCCCGAACTGACAAGTGCTTCTTTGTCTTGGCTGAGCTCAAGAAATTCTCTTTCTCTTGGCGACGGACAAAGGTGACGCAGATTGTTCCTGACTGATGAGCGTCCGCCCGGGGACGTCTTCTAAAACATTGATCTAACATCGATTCATTGAATTCGAAATCCGTCGCTCCAGATATCCGTTTCACGATGTCAACAACGTTTTCATTGCTCTTACTCGGGACACCAGAAATTTCTAAGCTTTTATCCAGCGAAAATTGTTCCAAGTCGGCGACTTTCTCTTCTAAAAGGGTGACGCGTTTTTGTAGTGTAACGTTGGCTCTCGTGAGGGCTTCGTTTTCCTCGCGGATTTTCAGCATATCACTGTGGAGTTTCGTGATAGCATCAGTGTTCTCCTAATGTAGTTTGAGTAAGTTTCCAGATTATTTTTCAAATCCAGAATTTCGCTGGAATTAGTTGACATCGATTGCTTTAGTTCAATGTTATTTTTTCTTACTTCAGATCGGAAAGATCGAATTATTTCTTTTAGGTCTTCCTCAGTGTCCATGTTGTCCCCCTCGACAGATCATCGCCACACTGAGAGGGAGCGGGACTACTAGAAAGGGAAGTGCGTTTGACCTTGAAACATTTCCCGCAAAGCCATGACTTCTTATATTCTTTCTGGTATAAGTAATCGGCCTTCGTGTAATTTGCACATTCAAGGTGGAAGTAAGAGTTACAGGAGTCGCATTTCATTCGATACGCATTACGGCTGAAGCCTTTATCACAATCCTTGCACTTCAAAGACATTATTCTTGAGAGAATTCCCTTGATGAGCTGCAGAGCTAACTTCAATCGTCGGTACAACGTGAGAATGAAACCTCGAGAGAGAGAGAGACTAACTTCAATCGTCGGTACAACGTGAGAATGAAACCTCGAGAGAGAGAGAGAGAGAGGGAGAGGGAGAGGGAGAGGGAGAGAGAGAGAGAGAGAGAGAGGGAGAGGGAGAGAGAGAGAGAGAGAGAGAGAGAGAGAGAGAGAGAGAGAGAGAGAGACTGCAAGGCCTGTACATGGAAGCCAGATTATGCAGCAGACTCTGGTGGAGTTCGATTTCTAGGCAACTTCTCTTCCAAAGAAGTATCCAATGCTCCAGATAAACTGAATTCAGAGAGAGGGAGAGGGAGAGAGAGAGGGTGAGGGAGGGGGAGCGGGAGAGGGAGAGAGAGGGTGAGGGAGAGGGAGAGGGAGAGAGGGGAGAGAGAGAGGGAGAGGAGAGGGAGAGGGAGAGAGGAGAGAGGAGAGAGGAGAGGGAGAGAGGGAGAGAGGGAGAGAGGGAGAGAGGGAGAGAGGAGAGAGGAGAGGGAGAGAGAGGGAGAGAGGAGAGGAGAGGGAGAGAGAGAGGGAGATGGAGAGGGAGAGAGAGAGGGAGAGGGAGAGGGGGAGAGAGAGGGAGAGGGGGAGAGAGAGGGAGAGGGAGAGAGAGAGGGAGAGGGACGGCCGTTGAGGATCCATCCCACATGCAGATGCAGCAGCCTGATCTTCTGCTGTGATGGAAGAACAGGAGTTTCTCCATGGGTTCAGGACATGCTTCTAAAAGGGTAGGCAGGACCACACTGGGGGGATGATTTGGGTTGTGGAGGTGCATTGTGCAGACAATGGTAAAACACCAGGTATACAAATTGTAGCAGACGAAGTGATTGTCAATATTTACTCGTGTAACAATAATTTCATTATTGATTTTGGTTTATTAGTCACTCTCAACGAAATTTTGAAAGTTTTATTGCAATTACGTCGTGTTTGGTATCATTGCCAGGTATTTTTTGTTGCTGAGTCGGATAGGACTGGTCCCTGAGATGCAAAACTGCGTCTAGATGGACAATAGTGAAACAGTGAATACAATGAGGCGAATTCTAGTGGTTGAAACAAATCGCGGGATAATACAGCAAAGTTATCTTTCCTCCCTAGCCTGCGCTCATTTCCTCTTACTGCCTTCCGCCTTACTCCAACCATTCGTCAGTTAGACTCGGCGCCACGTGCCAATTGCCTAGAGTCGCCTGTAAAACGTCAATTTTCGTTGTCCCGGTGTAGTGGTCATGTTTCGTATCGTTTACTAGGATTTTTGAATGATAAATCGAATGGGATGGGTTTCAGAAGTGCTTTACTAACGTAGTCGTTTGCTTATAAATGGTCATTTTACGGATCGCTGATATCTCAATAATTCTGTGCAAGAGAATGATAAACCTTGTACAATACTATCAGCATTTTACTTTCCTGGCCTTGGAAAACAAATTTTGAGTTCTCTTCAAATCTTTACGTTTTAGACCCTACAGAGTCCGAAAAACGCTATTTTGGGACATGGTCTGTGTGCTTATGTCCCGCAGGTCAAATGGAACGCCAAAATCCTCCCAATACTAACTATAGTTATCATACTGATCAATCCACCAAATGTTTTTTAATCGAAAACGATTCTACGATTCTCTAACGATTTTGATCAAATATTTTATATGCACAGCTCCTGATGAGGTAACAATACCATGAAATTCCAACCTGTGGGAAAATGACAATAGCAGCACAATAAATTACCAAACATAAAAAAATGAAATCAAGTTTTGCAAAATAAATAAATAAAATAAAATTGGTCAATGGACAACTTTTGTCAATTGCCCTTTCTTCGCCTGCCATTCAAATCTCTACTGCGGTTATTATAAGTTATTTTTGAACTTTGACTATTTGGGCGAGCTAATCGCTAATTAGCTACTTCCACCCTCAAAAGTTATGCACTACTGTGTTCAAATGTTGCTCAATTCTCCATGAAATTTTTCACTTGATGTACAAATTGAATTGGCTGAATTTTGAGGAGAAATCTCGAGCGGTTTAATAACAACTGTCAGGACGTCCTGATGTATTCCTTATACTGGATGTGGCTGGGGCCGTTCAGGTTACTTGTTTATCGTCCTCTCTCCATAAGGAAGAGATGATGGAGTGATAGGGCGTGCTTGTGTGTGTGTATCTCGGTAAAGGAGAGTTAAGGAGAGAAGAAGAAGCGGTTGTGGCGTAAGACGCGTCTGCCTTCTCCCCTAAGGCGTAACGTATTACCGCGCTTCTCAAACTAAATCCACCCTATCACATGCTAATTGGCATATACGCCACCTGATTTATACGAAGTTGGTTATTACCCCCTTGGTTCCTCCTTACGAGGGTTGAATAGCAATATAAACCCCATCTACTCTTGTTCGCGGATAAATCAAGACCGAGTCAACTCAGTTAGGGGCAACCCATCCCTGGTGTTCACACGCTACTCCTATCAACTCATCCTCCTTCCTGCTTTAGCCTCTAGTGCCTCACTATTTTCTGCCGCGTACGTGCATTAAGCCCAACGTTCGAACCTATTCGAACCTATCTCATATTTGTCGCATTGTACTGAAATTAGAATCTCAAGCGTGAGCGCGCACAGAGTGCTAGAAAGTACCTTCTATACAAACGAAACCGGATTTCTCTTATTCATAACCACTTTTGTACCAGTCAAATTTCATCATTTTCGTGATCGTACTTCAGGGAAACAATCAGAAGCAACTCACATATTTCCTAATTGTACGCCATTATTACATACTTAACAAATTTCCAAGATGGCAAACGTCAACCTTTAACAAAAAACCTCATCGTCTGTTTAATAAAAGACCTACACACGAGCGCCGTAGTACTAAGGAGAATTGAATTATTTTCAGAGCGTCTAATACTGCAAACTCGGCGGCCAAATTTTGTCTCTCCCAGAACTAGTCACAGTACGAATTTATAAGAGCAAAGGGTTTAGGTTGGTACATATTACATATTAATGAGGATGATTGCGCGTAGGTAGGGTGTTATAATTGGCCTGTACCAATACATTGTTAACATAAAAATAAATAAAAGGAAAGGATTCGACTTGGGTTGTTTGCCGTAGAAGAATTTGTGTGTACATAAAATGATACTGAAAAAAATTAACAAGTATTTCTGGAATATGAAGGAAAAATAAAAGAGGCTTCAGACCACAAACCTGTAATGTTGAATCAGTTGTCGCCCCCCTAAATGAATTTAGTACTCTCATTTAACATATCATTTTACTGGCTACAGGATTAAAAAATTCTCGATGAACTAACTGATCAGAACATCTCCTTGACAACCCCACTGCAAAAATCAAGCCCCTACACAGCATCATGAAGATGTGCAGAAAAAGATTGGGAATACTGGAAATCATAACCAGAAAGCACACTACAACCGGGCAATTGGCGATCTTAAGCAGGCCTTACGTGAGGAGACCTTCTTAACCAGTCGATTAATCAAGAAACTGGACCCCATACCTCCTCTTAAGCCCGTTCTAGTGCGCGACCCAACAATGGCGTAGGCCGCTATGTCGTTGGCTCATTGAGCAGGTACTGGACGCCATCTTGATGCATGGTACTTGTGTTGGCGCTTGGTCCTGCTCTGGGGGTTCCCACACCTCTAGGTTTTGCTCCAGTTCGCCCAGTCCAGTGCAAATACTGGTGCGCTGCAGCCTGTGAGGAGAGGAATCCCCCCTCCGCACACCTTTGGAGAATAGCAGCGCTAAATCTCACACCCTCATATGGGCCACAAGAAGGATGTGTGCAGCTGCATTACTGCGAATGAGGAGCGCTACCACTTTGTTTCCAGGTGGTCCCTAACTGCTGGCATGGTGTCTATGTCGTCGCACTTAGCCTGCTGTTGGGCAAGTGGTCAGTTCTCTGGCAATGCTATTTGTCATTTGGTGGAGTCCTCACGAGGCAACTCTGGGATCAGGCCTGCTAGCGGGCCCTGGTACAATGCCAACCTCCTACTTCTGACTCGGCAGCACATAACGTCGCAGTCTAACTGAAGATCCAGGGGTCGAGTGTGTGCGAGGAGCTGTATGGGCAGGGTGTGACATAATCTGGTACTAGGGAAGAACTGCCAACAATACATCTCATTGGAGCGTCCTGGCACGCTGCCTATCCAACTCAGATGGCCTGATCCACCAGGACGCCGCTGCGTATCGCACTATGGGCCGGAATACCACTGTGTAGTAGAGTCGCTTAGTGTGCAGCGACCCCCCCCCCCCCGTGTTGAGCCTGCCAGGGCTTGAGTGTGGGTGGTTAGGGCGGACACCTTGCTCCTGAGGAGGGCAAAGTGTTGTTTGGGCCTTCCCCTCGGACAAAAGGCCACACCCACGTACTTCGTCAGCGCTAGGCTGGGGCGGGGAGCCGCTTGTATTGAGCGGTATAGGAACGCCACAATTATTTTCAACCATCTTTGAAGAACATTTCAACCTTACTCTAGTGAAGACGATAACTTTAACTCTCTAGTAGATTCGAAACTAGAGGAACCACTGCAATCGTCCCTATTCAACCACCATCTCACCTCTGGTGAGTCAATAACGCAATAAACCGCTCCCAAACTAAACAACGCTGCAAATTACACAACGACAGCTTAACCTAGTCTAACATCTCTGAGTACCATCCCATTTCATTCATCATCGAAAAATACCAGTAAACGATATCAAACACGGCGTAGTTTTACCGAAATTGCGTTTTTGTTAATTTTCAAACCATTTTTGCCCATAACAATCATGGGCTTTGTCCGGTTGAATTGCAGAAGTCTCAGATTTTGAGGAAGGGAGGTTGTAAAAAAAAGTTTCCCGACCGAAAACATAGGGTTACCAGTCAGAGTGACTAATAAACCGCCACGAATCACCGAACCACTGTTGAAAATGATGCCTCGAAGGGCGGTCTTTCTAATCCAAATCTAGGCCATGCTCATGACTAGGGCACTTCCCTCCAAGTTGGAAATGTGCAATAATAACCATGACGCTTGAGCCAGGAAAACCACAATGCGAATTTTTCAAGTACAAGCCGATCAGTCTAATATAATGCTAGCGAAAATCTTTGAACGCCTCGTTTTGCCATATACTCTTGAAACTCCAGAACTCGTGATACTAGGCACAAAGTTTGGCTTCAGAGCCTCTCTGGGTTATTAATGAAATTAAAAGAAGTCCTCTAAGGGAGCCCAGCACTACCCCCCTGCAGAACCTACAACGTCAGAGTATCAGCCCCAGTCGCAGACACGGCCTATTAAAACTTGAGTGCCCCAAGGCATCCTCCATCTCCTATTCATGCTTGTTCGACCAAGATCCAAATTGTTTACTACGGCCCAGTTCGCGGATGACAGGGCATTATTATCGGCTGGGAACTTTCAGAATTCAATGAAAGAGCTCCAAAACCTAGCAGATGCTATCGTCACAACGGAAACGAACAAATCCACTGCCGTACAATTCACACACGGACGATCGGAAAAGCGGCGATTATTGCGATCTCAGCACATCATGGACAAGATCACATCGTAAAGCGTTTCTGATCAAGCTATATTCTACTTGCCGACAGAAATTGAAATTTACTTCACATAAGAACTCCCTCCCTGTAGGATAGCTGTAGAAATACTGTTAGCAATGAAAGGGTTTTAATGATTTCCATTGATTGTGATTAAACTGTCTCATAGAATCACTAAATGCAAAAAATAGTTATAGGTAGTATTATGAACTCCTGACGGTTTTGTGTTGCTATGACCAATCTGTTCTCGTTTAATTAAATCGTATCAATTATTCAAATTACGCGTGCTTCGATCTTTCAAATATTATTCTCGACCACCCAGTCACAATAAGTAGTTCAAGAGACTGGTGAGGTCATTTTTGGGGAACATTTTCGTTCTTCTGGAATTGAAGAGGAAACGTCGTGAGAGCAGCTTGAATTGAATTCGTGTTAATCCACAAGGTAAATAAATGGTGGAACGTTCCGTACTGCCGGCTTCTGTTTAGATAGTGTCAAATTTACTGCTCAGTGTTACGTAAACTAAGCGTAAAACGTATTGAATTAGAAGAACGATCGCTGCATTACGTGGATATTGTGATGCGTGACCTCCAGATATTTGATGTTGGTTGATCAATGTTATTAGTTTACTCTCTGGGCTCAAATTTACATTGCGCAAATAGGTGTCGACAAATTTAAAATATTCAATTTGAAGTAGCAAAATGTCGTTAAAAATGATTGAGTTCGAGTTAGGTTGCATGGAAACGTGCGCAGAAAGGTCGGTTGATTTAGCGCGATGTAGACGTTTAAAGAGGAAACGACGACTGCACCCGAGGGCACGACGATTCGCGCACACGGGAAATTAAGACTCATTAATAATCTCTATCGATTGCCCTACGGTAACGAAACTTGCCAGTCCTCGAAGTTTCGAGACGCTTTGAATTGCTCGTTGTTTGCCATCTGATAGCCGATACAGTTTTCTCCAAATCTAGCTCGAACGACAGATTTTGCTCTGGCGCTGAAACCGACTAAGGCGAAGGGTTTTGACGACGGGCAGCGACCCGTGAAATAACCCCAGGCGATCCGGTCGCCTTCAGTCCTTCCTCTTGTTACCCCCTTGAGAGGTGTGGCGAATCTTAGTCCACGCTTTCTAATTTTTAATCGGCTCGACGGTGTTGAGACACAATGACAACATGTAGATCCAGATTCTCCAGCGCTTTCCTCAGGTTGCCCCGTGAACGGTGACATAGCCTAATAACTAACGACGAATATGTGCGCCGCATCACACAACTTTCCTTATATCTGCGTAAATACACTGGTTTTCACGGATTTTGCTACTAATTCAATTTATTTTTCACTCAGTTCATTTTAGTAAAACATCACTTAACGGAGGTAGAAAGCGGTTGCGCTCATGGTTTTAGAATTTATTGTTCTGCTCGTAATCATGCCCCGACCGTTATTGAGCAATTTGTAGACAAAGAAATGATAAAGCTGCAAACTCGATTTTTTCGGGAGGAATAGTAATTGCTGTTCCAGAGTTATTGAATAAATAAGGTCAGAAATGGTAGTAAGTGAAACGGAGGCGGTTGAAATTCCGGAATTTCTGAAGTGTTCCTTATACATCTTATGCACGTTGTCGAGCGCTCATCGTATAGGTACTTGATTGGACCGCCTAAATTAGTCTGACCTTTTGATCGGAACTCACACGTAGCAACACACACACTTTCCGCAACACACCTGCAGCATACACAGGCGCTATATTTTTGTTCAACGCATTTCTACGGAGACGTTTACTGAGAACAAAATGTAGATACTGATTCCGTGAGTTTGATTGACATTTTTGTAGCAGCTTTTGAGAAAATTGGAAAAGAGGTAAATTAATATTCGACAAATCCAATTTTCCAAGTTATCATGGTTTGTATCTCCGTTAAAGAAACAGAACAAAACGTGTTTACAGGTTGCTAACTAGTCAAAGATGATATGAAAGTTTAATCAAAATCGTTACAGCTACATTCGACAAAAATAACGAGATAGGAGACGAGAGTGATGTAGCAGTCTCTCAAAGAGGTTCTTAGCTGCAACCTCAATGGCAGACAATACCGGTGTATGAAAAGAAAGTCGACGCCTGACGTCATTGTCGGAATTCGCAGTGTTTTTCTGGAGGCACTGGCGTAGCCATTGACATTAGAGGAACATTTGACCACCTCAAATTTGAGATTAGCGACCTAAACACCAAAGAAAAAAAAAATTAAATATTAAAAATTTGCTTTTTTTTGTTGCATTTAATGGAAATTCTAAAAGAAATACGTAAAAATACGAATTTTCATAATTTTACAATGAATTTGAAAAAAATTATGACATGATTTTGACGATTTTGAGATTTCAAAATATCAAAAGTTGTTGCTGTCGACTTTTTTTGACTGCGTATTCGAATTTTGCGACCCCGAAAACGTAAATATACGAAGCTTTACAATTTTACAAAAAAGTTTGTAAAAGTTAAAATCAAAAGTCTGATATTGGCAAAAAAAGCGTATTTCAAAAACCAAAATCGAGCTTCCAGCGTCAGCGTAGGTTTTTGTAATGCAAAACATCTGAAAACATTCTTGGGTTATTTTTTTTGACATTTTAAACCCCTTCCCCATCGGTGGAAATCGCCCACGACCTAATTTTCGATTCTACAAAAATCAATCAACAAATCACTGTCACAAGGACAAAAGAACGAGCACAATCGGTCCTGCCGTTCTCCCGGAAATTGAACTACAGATACAAAGACGCGCCGAAATTAGGGTTATGGATTCAATAAACTTCAAAACGATAATGTCTGAAGAAAAATCAACTTTTCTTCACGCCATCCTTTGTGCAGTGAACACTTAAAATTGCGCTAAAATCGATTTTCTTTGAAATGATCATCAATTTAGTGAGCTGCTCTTGTCATTTTCGGACAGAATTTTATACAATACGAGTCACTCAGAGCTGTTCATACATGAAATTTCATCAAAACAGAGAAGTTTTGAGCAAATACCTGGTGCGTTGCAACACACAACTTTCCTTAGGTCTACGTCAATTCACTTTGTAAATGGCTAATTCTATTTAATCGATTCATTTATCACTCAGTTCCGTTGAAATTGGTCAAACAACACGTCACCGCAGCAGGAAGCGGTAGCGCCTACAGTTCTTGAATTTATTGTGCTGCTCATACTCATTGCAGGACCATTCTTGAGCAATTGGTACGCAGATAATTAATGAGGCTGTAAACACAAATTTTTTGAAGAAGGATAGTAATTACTTTTGCAGAGTTATTGGGTAAAAACGTTTAGAACTGGTAGTAAGCGAAACGGCGGTAGTTGAAATTCAGGAATTTCTTGGAATACAATACCAATTGTTTTTAAACATTCTACCAACATTCCAGCGGAGTTTATAAGGAAAAAACTGCGCTAAAAACGCTTTTGGTCGAAAATTTTGATAATTTATTGTGCTGCTCTCGTCATTTTCCCACGGATGGGAATTTTATCGTATAATTGCCATATTAGGAAGTATCAATATAAAAAATTTAATCAAAATTGTTAGGGCCGTTTTTGAGAAAAAAAATATTTGGTGTTTTGATCACTATGATAACTATAGTTAACCTTCGGTGGATTTTATTCATACCCTTATTTTGGCGTCCCATGGTAACCTGCGGGCGAGATATGAAGTTTGAGCTGATTTGGTACGGTGGTTTTCTCTAAAAATCGTTCACAGACACACAGACTCACAGACAATTTTCCCAAATAGCGTTTTTCGGACTCAGGAGGGTCTGAAACGTAAAGATCTGAAGAAAACTCAAAAAAAAAATTTCAGCCGATTACATAACTTTCCTTTCTACTTCGTAGAGCCAAGGAAAGTAAAAAGAATTTGGTGTTGTGATCACTAAGATGACTATAGGTAGCTATGAGCAGATTTTTCAGATACCCTGATTTTGTCGTTCCATGGTACCCTGCGGGCTAAATATTGAATTTATTTGGTTCAGCGGTTTTCTCTCAACTCTGTTCACTGACACACAGACAATTTTCTCAAATAGTGTTTCTCGGATTCAGTGGGCTCTGAAACGTCAAGATCTGAGAGAATTTTTTTATCTACTGACTGGGCAGCGGACCAGGTCTGTTTCCTTATCAATACGACTTACTTTGAACCCTCACGAGAGAGTTATATCAGTCGAATGTCACGGAGGTTGCGGTTTTGCTATCGTGCAGCTTCAGAACCACCAGATATGTGCAGAGACGGTATGTCGTCATTTTGTCAATCTCCCGGTTCGATACCGCGCTGTGATATGCCCCTGGGGAGTTCCGTACCATCGTTCTTAATCAGATTTCCCACCTAATTCAACTATTTACTTGGGTGGCTAGTATCAAAGGGACAACTTTGAGCACGAAGTGGGCGAAACGGATATAAGCTCGCTTCGTAGTAGTCAAAGCTAGAAGGTTGCGCTGCTCTTCCAACAACCGTTGCTCACTGTCCTCTGGGAAGTCAATAAATTCTGGAACGTTCCACGAGAAACTTGAAGTCATGTTTTAAATAGTTCAAATGAACTGAGGGAAAATGAAAAAATATTATAACTAAAGCCGTAAAAATCGCTGAAGAATGTTAAATTCAATGACAGGGAGCACATTCAGGCATTTTATCTCCGCTCTTCCCGCGGAAACCCTTACGACGGTTTTTCCAAGTAAATACTAGTTAGCTGGAAGCACTCGGTGAATCCTGGTGATCACGATTGTTTGAGCCTTTTGAAAGAAGATGCAGAAAAACGAATTTTTCCTACCGGAGAGTTTAACTTTCTCACGACCCTCGTAAATACGGCAGTCTGCTATAAATACCAGCGCTCTATCCTCGTTCTACGTATGGAGAATGAAATGCGGAGGTTGGTTAATTGACAGTAAATCCGTTTGTCGGTAGAGTTGTTTGAGAAGACCTGACGAACGTTCGTACATGTTCGGTGAAATTTCATTTTCACATAAATCCTGACTTTATAAAATCGTTTATCGCTCTCGTGTGAGGCATATATGATATAGCTTTTTTGAGTTCTGTATTGTATGTTAGGCAACATCGTTTGGGCCCAAAAATAATGCTTTTGCAACGTTTCTGTACACAATTATTGTTGAAAAACGTTTTGTTTATTTTCATTGGGAAATTAAAACAAGGGACCAAATAAAAACTACACATATCTACGTGTGGGGTGAAACATGTGTAAAATATCTGTCTTTCGCTATAATAATGTCACAAAAGTATTTCACTTTGGCAGGACATCAATCCCAGAACTGACAAAACTATCTTATCTTATCCTGCTCAAAGAACACATTCCCGCTAATAAGTAACAGAAAATGAAATCACAAAGTCGAGCAAAACTTACTAAATTCTTTCAGTAAACCTCCGTCATTTCTCACGCATCGTAAAAGGGGGGAGAGTATCAATTTGATTTTGTGTCGAGTATTTCCTGCAAACTAAAGCTTTTGAGACGAAAAATGAAGAGTCTGCGGAGGGAGGAAATGAGCGTAGGCTGGGAGAAAAAAGATAACTTTCGCTGTATTATCCCGCAATTTGTTTCAACTACTAGAATTCGTCTCACTGTTATACTTTTGTCCACCTAGACGCAGTCTTGAATCTCTGGGACCTGGCCTATTCGACTCAGCAACAAAAAATACGTGGGAAACTATACCAAACACGACCAAAAGTTTATTTTCGTCCTATTGTTTAAACCATTTTTTGCACGTAACAACCATGGTTCCTGATCGAAACTACAGGTGTAATATTCAAAACAAACCTGTTCGTCAAATCAGTTCGAGTCTTTTGACCTCGGAGTTCCCCACACCTGCCTTAATATGACTCTCTGTCCCTTAATGATAAAGTCATTGTCGCTTCTTACCCCCACATACCTGCGGAAATTCCACTTCCACGGTTATTTCTAACAGCAGTGGATTTCCCAGAAGTGGGGTTTCCTTTCTTTATTTTCCCTCTCCTCAATTTCAGATTGCTATATCTATTCTCCGCCCATACAGTTTGCTATCTCCCCTTGTGTCGCCCTTCTAACCCTCACCGCGTTTCTTTTATTTTCGATCTTCAACTCTCGCTCTCTCGTGCGCCCAACAAACCAAAACGGAACATTTTAAATTCACATCGTTCGTGGACGTATCTTGTTTCTATCACGCTATGGAAAACAGTTGGTATACTTGTCTCATTGGTTGTCGCAGTGTTGTTTCCCTTACGTTGATGGTTCAGTTGGGTATTTTGGCTGGTTGATTACTTTCCTTGTTACTTCTCTGCTGCTTCAAATGGGCTTATTGTGTGGCGTCCATTGACTGTCTCATGTTCGCTCAGGACCACCCCCAGGTCCCATGAAGCTGATAGTCCCTGGTGCAACGTGACTCCAATTCCATCTTTCAGGGTTGGTTACTCATTACCATTGTCTTGTCAAATTTGACGAGGTTGTACAGTACCTCAGTATTTTTTGTGTGTAACTTTATTATGACCATTTATAAATATACTTTAATGGCGTGATGGAACACACTGTTTTGGTTTATTATTCATTCTGCATAATAACCCTATGTTTTCGGTCACGAAAAGTTTTTTACAACCCTCCCTCAGAATTTGATACTTTACGTTTCAAGACTTGGGAATTCCAAATTTGCAATGTCCGTCCGCTGTCCGCTGTCCCCCGTCCCCCGTCCACCGTCCAGGCTGTTTTGTGCCTTTAATGTGGTCTAAAAAATTCGTTCTTTTGCACAAAAATCCCATTTGGTATCTAGTTGTGCCCGCCATCTCGGCAATCCGATTGGACGAAGCCTATGGTTGTTATGGGCAAAAAATGGTTAAAAAAATTAACGAAACACAGTATAACGCGGGAACTACAGCGGAAGTCAACGTTTCGTCGTTAGTACTCCCTCCCTCCCTCCCGTCTCAATAAAAAACCACCTGCCCAACGCCACCCGCCTCGTCCACACCTCGCCTCGCAACGCCATCCGCTTGACTCGCAACCCGTCCAAATTTCCCCGACTCTTTTTGCCCGACGGGGGCCTGGCGCCGGGGGAATATTTAGTTTCCGTCGTTCCGTTGTAGTCAGGTCATGTTTCGTATGGTTTACTAGTATTCGATGCAGAATTGAATGGGATGGGTCTTGGAGCAGTAGTCAAGCTGTTCATGAGAATAATAAACCATTGTGTAATAATTTGCAGGGTTTTTCTAAAACTGTAGGTTATGCTGCTCAGTTCAGTGATGATTGACATTGAAGCTGGTCAACATATGCAATATTTAGAATATGGCGGGGACGGATTAGGCTTTGATGCAATGGTCTGGCGAAGCCTTCTTGGACCAGGGGATTGGGGTGGTGTAGGTTGTGCGTAGTGAATGTGGACATGATGCGATGTAAAAGGCATCTGCATACAACCCAAAAAAATCAGGTGTTTGAAGCAGAGGCAGGTCGTGATAGTGGAATATGTATAAATATGGAACAAGTACTGAACCCTGGCGAACTCCAGGGAGGATTCATCGTGTTGTGTATCTTTCATTTTGAACGTTAACTTCAAACGTTCTCCCGTCTAGATAACTTTCCAAGAGAGAGAACTATTTGTTAGGAAGGTACGGTCTGATTTTGAAAAGGAGGCCGACATGCCAAACCCAATCAAAAGGTTGATCCGCATTAAAAAAAACTGAACGGCAGACATGACGCTGATGATATGAGTTTTTTATGTAGTTAGTGATGCATTGTAGCTGAAGTGGGCAAGAGAGCGAAGTGCAGAACCCAAATTGCTGGTCAGGAATTAGATGGCTTGTGTATGTCATATGATTAGGCAGGAGAAGTAACGATGGTACTGAAGAGAGGGCCAACTAGACTCGTCCTCCCATCCGTGATGCAATCGCCTTTGCGCAAGGTGCATGTCATCTGTCTTATCACCACAAAAGCACTTCTAGTTCACCCCTGTTATCTATCCATGAAAATACGGTGAGAAGTTTCCTCACAGAAGTCCATTTGCGTTGACAATTTAAGCTGTTCATGGCGAATTCGTATGAGGCTCCTTCTTTCTCTGAACAGCGTGGCCATGTGCACTTTTATACCTTTCGAACTAGGGCTAGTCAAACACATTTCTTATAGGATTTGTCCTAACCTCTAGAAATGTGCGATTGGACACGCGTTGTTCAACGCGTTGAAGAACGGTGCTTCGCTATTTTCACTCCCTCAGTCGCAGACAAGGGCCTTCCGAATCTCATTATTTCGAGGTTAGTGAACCGACATGCTCGTGGTCTCGTATTCCAGACATGGATTCCTTCCTCGTATATTCTACCACCAACGCTTCTGTCAACTCAATTTTGGGCAGAACATCTCCCCATTCGCCGCTGCAAACTGAACGTCGCAGTTGAGCAACTTTCAACGATGAGTTAACTAATCAGAATTCTGCGTCTCGCATTCCTCCCGTGAGTGTAATCAAATCTTGGTCCAGACGAAGAGGGAGCTTTGGCTGAAGGAAGGAGCTTGAGAATACAGAAACTAGTTGTCGACGATCTTCACCTTATTCCCTTACAATTTGCTCCGCTCTGCTAGTTATTAGATTAGGACCTTGGATCCTCCTTCCCCCACGAGCTGTACTCTTCTAAAGGCCGGGCAAATAATGAAGTTCATCCTCCTCCCTCTTCAACCCTTCTACTCCAAATACATCTTCTTTCTTTCTTCGTGAGACTTTGGTTAATTTGAACAAACAAAGGGAGTAGAACTGGGATAAAAAACATTAATGAGGGCGAGGAGCAGAGGAGCAGAAAAGATATGCGTTAGATCGCCCTACATTCCAGCACAGTGTGTTCACTGAAATCGTGCAGAGCGAAAACTGCCATATTTTAACTTCTCATAGCCCCAAGGAGTTCAAATGACTTGTGAGTCCTAAGAACATCATTTGAGTACGCGTATTTGAGTGTACGCGAGTAAATATGACAGTGGGTTTTCGTATGGCGGTGTCAGACGCAAGCATTTTGTAGTGAGATGCGTCGGGTGGGTGTTCTCAGACATTCTTCGACGTAACACCACCTGTGTGTTAATTTCATTCATTTTGCGAGTCCTCACCGATTTCATTTGCTCAGTGATTGCTCTGTGGCCGGGCGATCAGAAACGTCAAAGGCCTAAGAGCCCTCGTTTTACAGAAGCATCCTGCCGAAAGGAATGAGAATATTAACGTTGATGGGACTGTGTTTAGGTATGCTTCTCATCACAGTTGCTGAGGCGCAGAGGGTACGCCATTTCAACAGTCATTTGGCCGAGCTATTCCCTATTTGATAATGATCTTGGCAAGAGTAGGCGCACCACGGTCAATTTAAGCGGCCAATGTTTGAGTAAAGTTACGTTTCACCACGTTCAAATCAAATGGGTGCAAAATTGATTGGATTAGTTGCCAAAACCATGAAAACCAGTAAAAGTACTAAAGACTAAGGAAAGTTGTTTGATAACGTCGCACCAGACATTTTACTAACAATAACTTTAATAGGGTTTCGCGTTTTTGTTAGTTATTATACTCCACGCGCTTTTTGTGGAGCCTGTGTTTGCACAAATTAGCCTTAAGAGGCTCAGGAGTGTATCTTTGTGGATCTTAGCAAAAATCTCTAATACGACTCACAAATTTAATTTAGATGTGAAATAGTATTCAATTCCTAGGTTAAATAATCATTCTCACTTACTCAACAGTAGTGTTATTTCGGAGCGGCCATACACAGAGAATATTCTGCTATGAGCTTCTCAAAGAGATAAGCAGTCACAGTTTGGATTTCGACAGCCTCATTCCGCTCTGTTCCAATCAAGCCGTAACAAAGCCGGAAGTGCCGTCGAAAGATGGGGCGGGGCAACCATTCTGGTCTTACGGGTTGTTAGACCCACATATGGTGCCACGGGGATGCACAGCCCGCGGCCTTGCACTGGTGCATCATGGGTTAGGGCCACGAAGGTGGCTGCCTCCCTAGGCAAGGTAGGCAGAAATGAGCAATCCAATTCCTACCCACTGTAAGGCCCGAAAAAGCTGGACGACAGCTTGTCCACCCCACAATATTTTAAACAAGTGGAATCTGAGAGAGGTGGAAGCCATCACTGTACTCCCCAGACATCCCAAAGCAGGATCGTAACTGTCGTAATCACCCAACGTTCTCTTTTCTTCTTGACAAAAATGCGAAAAGTCACGATTTTGGAAGTTTATATTCATCCACATGATTCGTAGAAAATAGTATACCGGTATTGAGCAGTTGAGTACAGCGCTCCCCTTGATTTTTGAGCGAAGGCAAGTAAAAAGTGGTCGGGGGTCAAAATACCAGAAGCGTCTATGAAAGGAAGAAGAAAGCATCCCGTTGCCGATCAATTGTTTGTGATAGTGGGTTAATAGAGCAGAAGAGCCGTAAGCTGCTGTATAGAAGATGGTTCGAGGTCTGAATAGAAGAGAAGTAGAGAAAGACGGGAGAAGGAGGAAAAAAAAGAAGGTCTGATGGTGCAAAGAAGGAGTGGTAAGGAAATGACCAGACCTTCATACTTCACTGAGCCAGAACGGGCTCAGATTAAATCGATCTTACATTGGCACTACCCGCATTGTACTGGAGCCTACTGCCAGTTCAACTCTGCATTTTGAGGGCTTGGAAGAATCAATTTCTTCTCTTCCTGTTCCATCAATGGCTTCTTCTATTATCTGCTCGTTCGCTGAGCTGTGAAACGTGGGTCTTTATGTGTCGTTAGGCTGTTACGCAACCGTCGTTGTAATTACTCTCTTATCTTCAACCGAATTCGGTGATCCTCGTTGTTTGAGTATAATTGCTCTGATAACTGCCTCACTCCAACACGAAAAGAATACTAATTTCATCCTCGTTGACATTCACTCTGCTCGCACGAATTGAATCAATTCGGTTGTTCCAAGCTGCGCATGGGTAATACAAAATGGACAACAAAAATAATTATTTAAACTTGATTTTATTACAACTGTATGAAGGCAGTTGGTAGTTCGATAGATCGATCATCTACTTCCACTTGTGTCAATCTACTTTCATCGTTACGTAACTATGTCCAAGGGTTTGATCCCATTTTGCCGTCATGTGCTCCAGGAGACTCACCACTTGTGAGCTTGTGTCTTTATCGAGTTGATTTTCGTGATCCACAGCTGTTCTTCTGACGGCCGTGTCAATGTTGAGGTCACAATCGACGTTATTGTTTCGGACGTACCATTTGGGCGTTGGCTATGCTCGTAAATATTTTCTGCTTTTTTGGGGGGAGTTAGGAGGGAGGATATGCTCACAATGGCTCCATGTATATACTCCTGTGTTGTTTGTATGATTTTCACGTTACTCTATTTTTGGTGTAACCCCATGAAAGGCAGCTGTAGGCAAGTACTGATTTTATAACCTGCTCATTCAGTAGCACTTTATTGTGGTTAATAAGCTACGATTATCTTCTCAATAGCAAGTTCATTTTCTTGGAGTTTTGATATCTTCTTTTTCACGTGCTCCTTCCATCTGAGTTTAGTGTCCAAAGTCACACCTGATTATACTTAATACACCTAAGTATTTGGTTGTATTTGCATATGTAATGATATTCATGTTTAATACACCCTGGATTGAGGTAACGTTAACGTGCGTTGACGTTGGTTTGATTCTCCGTTTCCTCATCCATTGTTGAGCGGAATTAACTGAGTCGTGAAGTTTCACTGTCACTTTTTCGATTTTCCTCCTACTGCCAAGATGACTGTGTCATCGGCTAAACTTTCCAAGACAGTTACACTGTTTCAGGAGGGTCTTGTGTGTACGGTAGGGAGTAAACTGGGTCAACTACACTTCCCTGGGGCATCTTCTGTTTTTCCTAATCTGCAATATTCCTTCTCACGTTCAACTCTGATAATACCTTCCTGATAGGTAATATTTGATCAATAAGTAGTATTGACGGGGGGGGGGTCCTTTAGATCTTCGTTAAGAGGCCCATATGCTAAACTTTGTCAAGAGCGAGAGAGATGTTGAGAAAAACTGCAGAACAGATTTTGTTTACTTTAGGACGCTTGTTATCCTGCGCACTTCATCAACTGTTGAGTGTTGCTCCCTGAATCACAACTGGTAGTCAGATATCAGATTTCTCTCGTCAATGATAGGCTTTGTACGCTTCCATAACACTTTTTCGAGCCGATTTGAAATTTTTGGGAAAGAGTGAAATCGGGCGATACGGTTTTGGTTTATTATTCATTCTGAATAATAACCCTATGTTTTCGGTCACGAACAAGTTTTTACAACCCCCCCTCAAAATTTGATACTTTACGTTTCAAGACATGGGGATTCCAAATCTGCAATGTCCGTCCGCCATTCCCCGTCCGGGCCGTTTTGTGCCTTTACCATGGTCTGAAAAATTCGTCTTTCGCACTAAAATCCCCTTTGGTATCTAGTTGTACCCACCATCTCGGCAATTCGATCGGACGAAGCCCATGGTTGTTATGGACAAAAAATGGTTTAAAAAATTACCAAAACGCAGTATAATCGCAAATAAGCCGTGTTTCGTATCATTTTCAAGGTATTTTTTCATCCTGGGTCGAATGGAATGAGTATCAGACGTGTACAATTATGTATAGGGAAATTACAGTAATTATTAGAGTCAACTAATTGCAAGAACTCGCAGGAACTACAGCGGAAGTCAACGTTTCGTCGTTAGTACTCCCTCCCTCCCTCCCGTCTCATTAAAACCATCCTGAGGGTTTGCTGGAAGTCCCCATCCCATTTCCCCCGCTCGTTTTGCCAGACGGGGCGGAGGAATGTTAGGGCCACTTCCTCCGCACACCCCTAAAACGGATCATAAATGCCTACAGACGTTTACAGGCGTCTGGCGCCGGGGTAATGTTCAGTTTCCGTACTTCCATTGCAGTCAGGTCATGTTTCGTATGGTTTACTAGTATTTTTCGATGCTGAATCGAATGGAATGGGTCTTGAAGCAGTAATACTAGGTCAAGCTGTTCATGAGAATAATAAACCATTGTGTAATAATTTTCAGGGTTTTTTGGAAGTACTTCAACCGGGAAGCTGATACAGCCAGATGCACTGATTTCTGGAAACCTTCCCGAAGTAGTTCAGCAGTTTTCCTGTAGTTAAATAATATCCAGGGGCTTCATTTGGGCTCAATTTTGTAAATATTTGTCTCTCAATTTCATCAAGTGTTACAGGCTGGGTCCCAAGTATTCTTTTCCAAGTTTTCCTCAGGTGAAGCATCCTCGTCTGCAGTTCGCCTTTCAAGGGGTTACAAAATTTAATTAAAGTAAAAGGCATTGCACCTTATGTAATACGATATATTACGGAGATCGGAAAGTAGTCTTTTGAACGTTGGGATTGACTGCAGGTCCAATGCCAGCGCTGGCGTCACTTTCCAAAGCCTAGCTTGGCCGTTTAAAGTTTCTCATAGTGCTACCGTTGGGCCACGAATATTCTTGTGATGTCAGTACCCTAACAACACTGCTAAGCCAAGTGTCAAATTGGACGAACAACAAAATTATGTAATCGGCTGAACGTTTAACTTTATTTCCTTTGGTCATTGCGTTGTAGGGGCTTCTGAGTACACCATTTAGGAAATTGGCCAGTGTGTGTGTTTCTGTGATTGAGAGAAAACAACTGATTCAAATCGGCTCAAATTTCACCAAAAAGGACATTCTTCACAAAAATTATCAACAAGCATCTCATTCAGAAATGAACATTGTTTTGCCACTGGGAGAGCATTAATGTTGGTTTATTTTACATTCTGAATAATACACATGTTTCAGTCAGGAAAATGTTTTTAAAACCCCCCTCAAAATTTGAAACTTTACTTGTCAAGTTATCCGTTTTATTAGAAATCCGCAAGATTAGAACTCCGAATCTCCGTCCACTGTCGGGGCCGTATTTCGCCTTTAACGTGGTAAAAAATCTGCATTTTTTTAAAAGGGTTTTTGCATAAAAACCCTATTTCTTATCTCGTTGTGCCTGCCTGCTCAACAATGCGATCAGACAAACCCCATGGTTGTTATGCGAGAAAATGGTTAAAAAACATTGTTACACAATGGTTTATTATTCTCATGAACAGTATTACTTAGTACCTAGTATTACTGCTCCGAGACCCATTCCATTCAATTCAGCATTGAATACTAGTAAACCATACGAAACATGACCTGGCTACACTGAAACTACAGAAACTAAATATTCCCCCAGCACCAGGCGCCCGTAAACGTCTGTAGGCGTTTATGATTCGTTGGAGCAGTGTGCAGAGAAAGTGGCCTTGGCGGCCTGTTGGGAAGAGTTGAAAGGGCTTTGCGAGTCGAGCGGGCGGG
Organism: Pachypeltis micranthus; assembly: GCA_020466155.1. Taxonomy (NCBI): domain Eukaryota; kingdom Metazoa; phylum Arthropoda; class Insecta; order Hemiptera; family Miridae; genus Pachypeltis; species Pachypeltis micranthus. The sequence continues at coordinate 18,784,894 of CM035769.1, forward strand.
TGATTGAGTTTGATATGACGGGAGGGAGGGAGTACTAACGACGAAACGTTGACTTCCGCTGTAGTTCCCGCGTTATACTGCATTTCGTTAATTTTTTCAACCATTTTTTGCCCATAACAACCATGGGCTTCGTCCGATCGGATTGCCGAGATTGCGGGCACAACTAGATACTAAATGGGATTTTTGTATGGAAGAACGAATTTTTTAGACCACGTTAAAGGCACAAAACGGCCCGGCTGGAGGAAGGGGTCGGCGGACGGGGGACGGGGAACAGCGGACGGACATTGCAAATTTGGAATCTCCATGTCTTGAAACGTAAAGTATCAAATTTTGAGAGGGGGTTGTAATAAACTTTTCGTGACCGAAAACATAGGGTTATTATTCAGAATAAATAATATACCAAAATAACAAAACTCAATTTTGGCTGTTTTAATCAATTACTTCGTGTTTGATATTATTCGATGCTGGGTCGAATGGAATGAGTCTCAGAGGTGTACGACTGCGCTCATATCGGGAACAGTTAAATCACAGAAATTATAGTGCACCAAAGTATACTAATTGGAAGAATTCACGGGACAATGCAGCGAAAGTAATCTTTTCATCATTTGTACTCCCTCTCACTCCACTCCAACCACCAGTTAGCTCCTTAGGTAGATGAATAAGGCAATATTAATTTCTCTCTCTCTCTCTCACTCTCTCTCTCTTTCTCTCGCTCTCTCTCTCTCTCTCTCTCTCTCTCTCTCTCTCTCTCTCTCTCTCTTTCTCTCTCGCTCTCTCTCTCTCTCTCTCTCTCTCTCTCTCTCTCTCTCTCTCTCTCTCTCTCTCTCAAGCACTAACAGACTGCGTTGGCGTAGATTATGGAAGCCCGGGCCAGTAATTGAAAGTTATGAATATATAGGAGCAACCCAATAAGTTGTGGAAACTTAAGCGTTGCGCTGTTTAGAACTTGAGTTAAGCTCAAACAGTTCCTATCAACAACACAAACACAATCGGTGAACGTAACGTGAAGCTGAGGAAAGTTGTGTGCGGCAGACCAGTTATTTTTGAAATTTCCTCAATGTTTCCACCTACGTCTAAAGCGTGTTACGCGCACAGGTCGCGCTCTTGAATCTGGTTTCTCTGTTTAGATGTTCTCAAAATGAAAGATGAAAAAACCATTTTTCAGGCTGATAAACCGACTACGCTACTTCTCCTTTTCTTAAGGGTTGACGAAGGTGATAAAAATTCAGGGCTCGAAACAACTGAAAAGACCATTAAATGCTCTCCAGCTTAGCACGCCAGCGTAAATCTAGGAGACTTTGGTTTACAGTACCAAAAGTACAACGAAAACTATGTAAATTCCTATGTAAATGATCCCTCTCCGACACCTGAAGCGACGCTTTGAACCAGCTCGCTACTAAAACAACGTACCGATAGTTAACTAATTATAGCCCATGAAAATCCATTTTCAGCTCGGCGCATAAATCACAGCGGTCAGTAAATCTCGCATTTATTTAAATTCAACGGGCGGTATCAAGTTTAAATAAAGCTCTGGAAAAAAAAGAAGTTTTCTTCTGAAAAGCGAAGACTGAGACTTGTGTAGGTCGGTGTTGACGCAGTGGGCCGGGGGTGGTGGGGGAAAGAGAACAGACCAGCTAAACAGAATGATGTTATTGCGACTATAAATCTCTTCTTAGGCTTTAAGTTCTCGTAGCCAGTAGTAAAGTTGAGTCGACGAGGGGGTAACTTTCCAACTCAGAGGCGCTTTATCACGAACTTTACACTCACAGGTAGAACGAGAACTGAACTGAGAAGGAGGGGAAGTTGGAAAATAGCGAAAAGGGGAAGGGAACGGGGGTGTATTGGTGGAAAGGGGAAGAGCGATTTAAGTAAGAAGACTTATATATATCTTTCCCTTCATCCCAGTTTCTCCGTTTTCAATCTTTACCCCTTTATAGCCTCCTCAGAGTTCTCCAATCTGTAATGACGTTAAATGGATTGAAACGGTTACAATCCATTGGCGAATTTAATGGAATTCGACGACTGCGGCTCTCAATGTATCGCTTATTATCTTCAAATCAGTTAGTTAAATTGGCAGTTAACGCGCTTCGAACTACTTCCAATTTTTCAACTAAATTAGCGGCGTTTTCCTCACCACCGATTTTCAACCAGGAAAATATCTGGTGCGACCCAACTCACGACTTTCCTCAACCCTTCGTACGTACAACGTTTTTCGTCGCTGCGATTTGTTTATATGATCACATCGTCATATATAGAAACTGGTATCGAAAGACAAAAACTGAGAGAAGCAACCGCTATGCTACTCTCTACGTGAAGAAGAGAATCAGTTGTATTGTTACGGGGGGGATTAATATTGAAGCGATATCGCACTAAGAGAGTCGGTAAGTTAGTACGATATCAAGCCGAATGCAATTCGAACACTGGGTGGGAGCGAATGCGAGCGCGGACGACACGGCGACGAGGAAACCGGCTCAGTTACAACTGATGGCAGCAAAGTCTCGAGCAAATCGGGGCATGTGAGGTGCCCAGTCAGCATAAATGCCCCGGACGAGTCTCCGTTGAATCGAAGGGTTTGGTTCGTTCCGTTACACCACTTCGCCCTTGATGCAGTGCATGTCCTCAGGTTCTCATGAGCCCTGCAGTTTCTTGCCATGTACTGCAATCAGGGCGTTGCTGTCCACCCAACAAAGTGGAACCTAATCTTGAGCAAAGAGAGAGAATTTTGATTAAAGTTCCAAAGGGGTGCCCATATTTGTGGTGGGAGAATTGAATTTAGAACTACAAATAAACAGTCACCTCACAATGTCTCTGACGTACACATCTTGGGATGTGTGGATAGTACGTCTTCGTCCCACGCAGCTGCGACATCCATGGTTCAGAGAATCGGTCCATCTCATTGGCGAAAGACGATTCTCGGAGTAAGGGGAGTCGGAGTTTCCCTCCTCCTCAGAGGACTTCGGCCCTCAGGTGTTCGAGAAGAGGTAATGCAGAGCGAAGATGCTACGTCTACCATGCAGTGGTTAATTGCACCTTTGGGAACAAGTGCGGCGTCCTGGCTCATGGAGTGGGGCATGGTGTGATGCCTGTGTTGACAGCATTTACACGTGTACGTTGAGTGGCAGCTCTTGAGCGTGTGTGAGGCTGCCAGACAATTCGTACACAGATTGTGCACTTCCACGCAGGTTCTTCGAGCCACCAGGCTAGAGTTGAGGAAAAGTGGGCACTTTTTTTACCCCATGAGGTTTGCCGCAGATAGGGCAGGGATGTGGCTCTGGTGATGGAGTTTTGTCTTCACCAGGCCATTTTGAAGGCGCGTGGTTTCCCCGGACTCGTTGTTTGAGAGGTCGTTCGGGGACGCACAGGGAAAGATGTCGATGTTGATGCATGCTAGATAAGCATTGACCTTTCTATGTGGATCAGAAGCTCCTTTACATCTGTCCTGCTTTCCTCGAAGCAGCCGTCGTCGATTGAACACAAAGCTGTGTTCAACTGTTCGTCAAGAACTGACGACGTTCGAACATAATGACGGGCGAGAGAGTAGGTCACTGCAGTAGGGCAGAAAAGTTGAAGGCGGGGGATCAAAAATTCCCATCGCATTAGAAGAACCTTCAAGTTTTCCTGCGTGGCCAGCATCTCGAACTAATATAGGGAAAGTTCGACCACTAGTTGGGCGCCAATGTTACGGGAGGGATTCATATTGTAAGCAGTATCGCACTAGGTGAGTCGGGAAGTAGTACGATAGAAGCCGAATGCAATTCGAACATGGAGTTTTATTCGTCAATTACATTCGGAGATGTTTTACCACCTCAGTCAGGGAGCTGAGTGGGAACGAACGTGAGCGACACGGCCACAAGGAAGCCGGCTCAGTTACAACTGACGGCAGCGAAGTCTCGAGCGAATCGGGGCATTTGAGGTACCCAGTCAGCATAAATGCCCCGGACGAGCCTCCGCTGATTCGAAGGGCTTGGTTTTTCCCACTACGGTAGAAAGATGTGGAGTGAAGTTAGCGAAGAAAGCCCTGATCACTCATTTGCAAATATTTTGGGGGATTAGCCACAATGAATGACGAACAAATTGGGCAATGAAAGATTGGGCAACAAAATTAATCCGAACATGAGTTCACGGTATCCATGCGATGAAATTTAGACAGTGGTGGGAGCAGTTCTTCAGTGGAAGTGGGGTAGAGCACACGTTGATCATCAAACACGTTCAGGGGGATGGAAGATCCTGACTCACGTTAGGAGCTAAAGCCGAATATCACAAACTTCGAGGAGTTAGAAAATAAGCGGTCAGTCAGTTCCTTGAAACCGTCTGGTACCCTGTTACCCTCTTCTCTACCACTGGGCAAGTTTCAACAATCAAGCCTTCATCAGTACCACTGAAACTGAATGCATTGCACCGTGGTATGCATAAAAGTTAAAGTAAAGCCTATTCCAGAGCGCTTTTACTTTGGCTACTGGGAAGGTGAAAGGCCTGTGGAGCCTGGGCTGTTCAAACGCGAATGATCGTTGAACGGTATCAAAGTTCTTACTTTATTCACAGTTGAGATTTCCATTTTAAAGTTTGATTCGCGAAATTTTTCCTAATTTAGTGGTGTAACATCTGCATCAGCTCAGACACTGGCTGATGTGTCAGACATCGGAAAGTATAAGTAACCAACCTTCTTCTAACTCCTCTATCAACTGCCACTCGATGGATTCGCGGTGAAATTGTAAAGAATGAATGGTCAACAGTCTACTAGAGGCTGCATGGGTTGAGATGGCTGGAATCCTGCGGCGGGCACTCCAGATGGGGTGGCACAGGAAATGGAGGTCGTCACGAAGCCATCCCATCCTGGCCATGAGTCTAGGATACATATAGGTCTTAAGACGCTCAAACGACTCAGTGCCCTTACTAGGCTTTCCTTTATGTATATACCGACTCAAGGAGGAAATGAACAGGCAACGAACCCCTACCCATTGCGCCTGAGCGACGAAAAGTTACCTAAATCGACAGGTTAACCAATGGGAAATACACGCATAAAACGCGCCCTTTGGCTTGGCCAGGCGAAAAGGCTTTGTTCCTACCTGTTCAAAGACCAACGCCATGTTTAATCACTAGACGATAACTACGAGTCCTTACTCGTTTTCTCACAGGGCACTGCCCTCACTTCAGTTGAATCCAGATTGTGTGGTGCGGAGGACGAAACACCAAAGCACATCCAACGTGAGTGCCCCGTCATGGCAGCCTGGCCTTTCAAACATTTTTCTGAGGAGTTCATTGAACCCCAAACCATAGCAGAGTCTGCGGTAAAACACATACTCAGCTTCTTAAAAAGGTTTGGTATGTCTGACTCTTACAAGGTAAAATATATCGCCACAATAATGCCGATGTATGCCGCGGGTCAAACAAAAACAAAATATTAACAGACCTTCGGAAATTGGGAAACTGAAGGCATCACAAAGCCATCTCCATACAATCAAATCTACGATTGGGGACCAATCTGGGAGTATTCCAATTAAGTACTCCCTTCTACCATTTCAAAGAATTAAAATTCTCTGGTATATCTAGTTTTGGTTCTTTATTGCAAAAATGAGAAATTCAACCAGAAATCCAGCATCGAAAAACACCAGTAAACGATACTAAACATGACCTGACTGCATCGGAACGACGAAAATGACATATTCCGAGAGTCTGTGGGCAATTGGCACAACCTGACGCGTCGAGCTGATGTGAGACGCTGAAACGATTACTTTCCCTGTATTGTCCCCCGAGTTATTTTAATTAGTAGACCTTAATTCACTATAATTCACGTAATTTCACTTTTTTCGGACTAGACGCAGTTGTACGCGTTTGGTACTGCAGCACGATACAGTCAACTTTACTTCAATTTAGTTGAAACAATAAGTTGAACGGAATATAAGAAGTTACGTGTAAATAATGTTAATACACTATGAAAAAGGCAGTAAGGACACGCTAACGAGGGCAATAAAATAATAAAATTGGAACAAAACGAATTCGTTAAGAGGCTATTCCAGTGCTTAAATGTTTCCCCCTCAACAAATTTCCATGCTCTGATGCAAATTATGTAAATTTTCATGAGGGAGTGAAAATAATTTTTTTGCAGTACTGAATTATTAGTAGTGAAGCGGTATTTCATTATTAGTTAATTCCTGCGTTTGTGATGGAAAGAACACCGTTGAGGTTTCGTTCGGATTCCATCCACAGGTTCTGTGAACTGGAAGTTCCCTTGAACTCACGAAGGGCAGTGTTCGATTGATTATGCCCCGGGAATTCAGTATATTGCCATCCACATCCTTTAAACCCTCACGAAGGGCGCTCCACAACAAAATGGACTACCCACAGCACGTTGGCCTGTAATTAAATCCATCAGGTAAACCACATAAGAAACGAGAGTCGTCGTCGTCGTTGTTGTTGTTGTTGTAGTAAATGATTAGACGTGTTCCTTTCCCTTTAATCTCAAGTGAAAAGGGCATAAGAGGAAGAGGAGCCGGCCTTCTGTGGTTCAGCGAAGAGGAGTGAGCTGTGAGGGGGGGGGGGGGAGACCAAGTAGGAAAAGCCAGTTGACGCTCGATCTCTGTTTACGTCCCTTTCATTAGGGAAACAACCTCTGACATGGGTCTGCAAGCTTTTACAATGAATTCCCTTTCAAGGGGCCTTTTTTTCTCTAGTCCAAAACGCGGGTCGAACATGATTGGGAGAGCGTTCAACAAACGCCTTCCGAACCTTTGCCTCAACTCTTTGATGTACAAATGCCAATGTACACTCCGAGAGGGTTTCCAATCATTTAATGATCGCCATCTTTTTTTTATGTTTGAATACGAGATCGTTGGTTTTTACCAACTGGGTCATGTTACGAGTACTGCTTTGAACCAGTTTTACTCCGAGGGGCAACAACTAATTCAACGGCCTTGCAAATCTACATCATGAAAAGAAAAGGTCTGGTATCAGGATTTGTCAGTATCAGACAGATGGGTGCTCATGACATCCAAGATACGAGTTTTGACTTGGCTGGCTCAGAGGTGCCTACAAAGGAATATAACTTCTTGCCACTGTCCATAGGTAGCAAAGGGGTTAGGTATAAAGCTACACTACTGTACCGACGTGCTGCCTCACTTTGTTCAATGAGTGACGCCTACAGAACCTAAAGAATCAGTCACCGATTTGTTACGAGCTGTGCATTAGGCTAATTGGGCAATGAATACGCATATAACACTCCTCCTCCTGGTGATTCCTGCGAAAACTGTACTGATTATTGTCATTCATTATCCGTATTTCCCCAAAATTGATCTACTGCTGAAGTGCTTCCAGTGTTTTTTTTTCTTTTGGCTTTTTTGAAACGTTGGGTGCAGGCGATACCCTCACTGCGGCCACAAACGGGCCTATTGTAAGGGCGTCCATGATCTTCAGATCATGTCCCCCCCTGCACCACCCCCAGGCCCCACGACACTGGTTCCACTTGGTGTGACGTCACTTATACGCCCCTACCACCCCTGCACACAGCTGAGAGCATCCGCAAGTTCTGCATTTGCCACTTCTTCTGGCTGAAGAAATAGCCTCCCAAACACACGACGGCGCGATGCTACGAGTACATCGCATACACTCAACACACTCTGCCGTCTCTAGCCCTACCTCGCAGAACCTGCATACCTGTACCTCGTACTTGCCAATATTCGCAAGGTGGTACCTCAGCGGACAGTGACCAGTGATTAGGCCACATATGATTCTCATATCCTTCCTCCTCAGTGCAAGCACCTCCTTGGCCCTCGCCTTTGGAGAGTTGGATGAAGAGTTTTGACTGTCTACGGCCAGGCAGCCCCTGCCAATGGGCAGCTCAGCACCTATCCTCCCATATGCCAACCTCTACCTAGGTGGCTCCTGGTAGTCCCAACAAAGGGCTCAATGCGCTGATCCCTTCTTTGCCAACCCGTCAGCCCGTTCGTTTCCGTCTATACCCTGATGCCCTGGCACCCAACACAGTGTTACACTATTGTCATCGGCCAGGGCTTTCAGTCCAGTTAGACACTCCCACACCTGCCGCGATGTAGGACAGTATGAGGCTAAGGCCTTGAGAGTGGCCTGGACTAGACTTCCTGTTTTTAGCCTTTACAGGAATTTTTATAGTTTTGTCAATAGACCTTGTCAAATGGAGCTTTTCCTTATCGCGTTTCCATGCTAAGGAACAGGCCTTCCACGCACGCACCTAAAAGATGCTTTTAAACTTTTTGTAGTTGTTGGGTGCAGGAGAGGGAAAGATGGACTTGTATAAAGCGTGGATGAATAATAGGAGCGAGAGAGGACTGTATTGATAGGGCAGTGCCCAGGCTACTTAAATGTTCACGAGGGATGAACGATAGAGAGTTCAGAGTAAGGTAACTAGGAACGGAATTCATCCGACACAGAGTCTGGTATAGTCTGGTGAGTACGGACGAGAAATTTAATGTGATCAACTGCGTGAGTTCTGCAGACTTCGGTAAGGAGGTAGCAAAATTACGGGGTGAGAAGTTAGCTACGAAAAGGGGGCGCTAGAAATGTGGGACAGCACGTCAGAGATTTTTCAATTGTTTGCAAAAACAGCTTTGAATGTGTGGATCAAACTTAAAGGCGGTTATCATGTGGTCCCCACCGGTACATTATTCTTTGTAAGCTCCCAGTGGTCGTGTTGTTTGGGAACGTTCCCACACGTGCAGGAATAACTCTGAACTAGTTGAATCTACGCGATGTAATGTAATTCTAATCAAACTCACAGGGCTTCATTTAATTGACTCGTAACTACATTTTGATTCTCCATAAAGGCGTTGAACGAAGAACATGCCATACTTTCCATACCCTTTTGGGGCTGCGGAGGGGCGAGTTTTTCGATTCAGAACTCGTCGGACGTATAAAAGATCTAATGACGAGACCATTGGAGAGAATGTACATTATCGTGTATATTATTCAAGTTTCCAAAAGATTTTAACTTGAAGCGTTTCCCAACTCACGCGAATGCCTATTAAGAGATGGCGTTAAACCGTATCGGCCCCTAAATGCGGCATGTCCTCTCACCCTCCCCCTAAAAGACTTGCGCTACGCGCTAACGCTCTTCCGACGCTCTAGCATTTAGTCGATTGCTTAAAATATATTCCGGTTTTATTGTTCGAGCAAATGGCCTATACTGAAACGACTATATGGAAGAGAGGGGAGAGGGAGGGCCAGTTATTGGTAATGTATAAACCATTCGACTAACATAGGAAACCCATTAGGCCATAATATTATACCAAACGTCTCTTCATCACACTCCTTCTCCCTCCGCGACTCGGTCCTCTTTTCTCTCTCCGTCTGCTCAAAGCGTCGTTTATATTCAGTTCAGACTTTCAAGAAACGATGATTTATGTTCCTTCCGGTATTTGTACTTGAAGGCTGCACATCCCTCTTCAATTCCATTATACACCCGTTCCGCAATAACCTCCACTCGTTCTATAAATCGAGCTCGATTTTCTTGCCAATTGACTAACAGTAATGCTTAATCCAGTAAATGTTTATCGTAATGCCTGTACATGTATGTAGCGAACAACAAGGACATTAGTAAAGAAAACTTTGAATGATGCCCATATTCCTTTAGGCTTCAGCCCAAAACTACCATACCAACCGAGTAGTCCTTTTTACTTTCCGCTACCCCAGAGGGAAAGGGAAGTATAGTAATCGTGTCAAAGAAAAAGTTGGGTTTTCTTCAGATCTTTACGTTTTGAGGCCTACTGAGTCTACAAAACCTAATTTCGGCGCGTGGCCCGTGGGTGCGTGTGTCTGTAGTTCGATTTGAGGGTGAACGGCTGAATCGATTGAGCTGGTTCTTTTTTTGTTTTGTTCGTTATTTTTTGTAGACACCAAAATAAGGTTATGAGCGATTTCAGTCCATAGGAAAGGGGAGTGGGGGGGACGAAAAGTACCAAAAACTAGGGGTTTTCGCATTTTTATTGAAAACGGCTTCAACGGTTTTGATTAAACTTTCAAATTAAGCAATTCAAAAGCTCGTTTAATGTCCCCTTTTGATGACGATACGTTCATATTTGGCCGAAATAAACCTCAAACTCACATGCGCAACTCCAGTTCTGACGACGGCGTCAAGCTGAAAGATATGTTCTCCCCCCCCTTTCTGCTGTTACCAATTTTGAGCACGGTCGAGACAGTAAACGACGATTTAGATCACTCGTGGAGAAATTGTGGAAAGTGATTATCAGAAGAGATAGAAACTTGTTGTGGGACTGATAGTGTCACACATGGCAGGAGTGTGGAAAAGATAATTTCTCTTGGTTTTTATCTTTTTCCAGTTTCGGAGTTCTGAGGATGACAGTGGCAAAACAAGGTTGGGAAGAGAGACATTGGTAGGAGTGTTACGGGACGAAGAACTATTAAGAAAGCTTGAATGGTGGAAAGTTCGTTGTCAGCTCCGGCAATGGTAATTCGTGGGCTTGGCAGGGCTTGGCACATTGAAAGGGAAGTCCAACGACTGGTGAAAACCCAACGATCAGAGCAGACGAAACTGGTCTGGGTGAACTGATACCTCTTTCGTACCAGTCTGGCTCGAGGTGAGGTTGCTGAGGTACCAGTTTTCGTATAAACTGCCATGTTTGTGTAAATTTAATAAATAACTTAGTTGATGAAGTAATACGGCTTAATGCACGCGGGGCTGGGGAATGTTGTGAGTCACATATTTATTTATGAAATCGCAGATTTCAAGAACTGTATTGTATACTTTATTGAGCATATCTCACGTAGGCGAACAGGCAACCAGCCCTAATCATATTCGACTTTTCAATGGAGATCACTTTGAATGTTGAGTGAGTAGTAACGACTACACTGGATGTAAGCAGGGTGTCAGAGGTGGGGGCTCCATTTCATTCCAGGCCACAAGGGACGAGTTAGTTCCAGTACTTAACCACTTTACAATGGAGCCGTAAAAATTCATTTTCATTTTGACGAAGGGAGTATTACGGCATAACCCCGATGTAGGGATGTAGAGGAGGCCTCTTGACACAATGCTTACGACCATCGATTCGAGCAATTACTCGCGAAGATTTTTATGGCCTCGAACCCCTCTCGAGACGAAGCAAAAATGCTGAGCTCTTCGGAGGGAAACGAAGGGAATTCGAGCTCTATAACTAAGCGATGACACTCAATTATAATTACATCGAATGAGAGAGGGCGCGGTTGGAGGGATGGAAAGGGATGCTCAAGTGACGGGGAGGTGCAAGCTCAACTGAGAAGGAGTATTATATAGTTGGAGAGCCTCACGGTCTCCCTTTCCATCCTCCCTATCCTCGCAATGCCCTTAAATGAGCGCCCCTCAAGTAATAGATGGCCCCTGTTTCCACACTTCCATTATTATTATGTTATGAGTTAGACCTTCTCTTACTGGCAACCGGGCGGAGAATGCTATATATAATGAAGAGGTTTCTGCAATAACTAGTCGAGGTCTTATCCCTTCGTGATTTACGTTTTCACACTCATTTGCGCTCTGCTGATGCAATAATTTATACCACTGAGGGGAAGTCATTCCAAACGGACGGGGAAAACCGAGATAAACGACGTCTTCTCTCACGAGCAAGAACTAAGAGGGAAACAAAAAAATTCCTGTCATTGTTACTTGACTAATTAGTCAATTTTGAATGTTTGAAGTTCTAAACTTTCCGTGGGAGTGCATTTCTTGCAAAGGCGTGTCCCACCACTTTGAACCGCTTTGGTAAAATCTGCGTTCAACGCGATATCCTAAATTGCATACTGTGAGTCCTCAAATAAGGACAGCTTAACGTCCCTGCAGTGATGGTACGACCGTTGAAATGAGCAATGGCCACGAGGGATGAGGGTGTCACACTGATTTTAAAACCTCGAGAGTTGGGAAATTTGCAATATTTTCACCTTCCACGCTTTTACGTAGTTGAACTTCGACTAATGTACAAAAGCGGGGAATCAATTCAGGTCTTCCAATTAAAAAAGGGGAAAGGACACATTTTTGAGAGCTTGAGATAAATTCGTGAAGTCAAGGTTGTTATCCTCTCTTCCCCCACTGAGTCGGACTGGAAGCGATTGTGAGAAAACAGCTGTAACTAATCAGCTCAAACTTGATATCTGGCCTACAGGTCCCGATAGGACGCCAAAATAACGACATCAGCAAAATCCGTTCAAAAATAACTATAGTTATCATAGTGATCAAAAAACCAAATATTTTTTTCTCAAAAACGACTACAACGATTTTGATTAACATTTTTTCATGGACAGCTCTCAATGAGGAAACTATACCATAAAATTCTCGTGAGTGGGGAAATGACGAAAGCAGCACAATAAACTATTTTAGCGCAGTTTTTACTTTCCGCTACCCGAAGGGAAGGAAAGTATAGTAATCGTGTCAAAAAAACAATTTGGGTTTTCTTCAGATCCGTGTGTGTGTGTCTGTAGTTCGATTTGCGGGGGAACAGCTAAACCGATTAAGCTGGTTCTTTGTCTTGTTTCGTTCGTTATTTTTTGTAGACATCAAAATAAGGTCATGGGCGATTTCAGCCGATGGGAAGGGGGGGGGGACGATAATGTACCAAAAACTAGGGGTTTTCGCATTTTTCTTGAAAACGGCTTCAACGGTTTTGATTAAACTTTCAAATTATGTTCTAGTAATCAATACCTAACTTTTCTTCTCCATACATATCTCCATGAAAATACGGTGAACGGGGTGAACCCCTGAAGCAAAAATAGGTTTTTTACGCTTTTTGGCAAAACGGCTTCAACGATTATCACCAAACGTACAAGATGTATTCGAATAGTTATTACCTACATATTGTTTTCGATGAATGTTCCTCTGACAGTCCATTGAACAGAGATAAAAATCAAAAAGTGTCGAAAATAACGTTTTTTCGAACATTTCCGTAAATTCCAGGGTAACTGATAAATTCTAATGAAGTGTCTTTTAGTGACCCATACCAACATTTCGTTCTCTATAATTATTTCTGTATATATATGTTGAACGGAGATATAAGCCAAGTTAACTCAGAAAAGGAGATTTGTCGAATATTAATTTATCGGTATTCCAATTTTCTCAAAAACGGCTCAAACGATTTCGATCAAACTTACGGAGTGCCCTCAGATAACTAGTCTCTACATTCTGTTCCTGTAAAAATGCGTTGAACGAAGATATAGCGCTCGCATATGTAGCTGGTGTTCGAACTTCAAGGGGTGGCGGAAAGTTGTGTGTTGCTACGCACCAGATACCTTCCGAACGAACTCTGCTCACATGTTACTGGGATCTTCAGAAAAGTTGAAGTGGTGCTTCAATCAAGTAACTATACGATAGAAGTTTGACAAATCTCATAAGATACATAGAGGGTACTCCAGAAATTCCGGAATTTCAACCATCACCGTTTCACTTACTTCAACTTTAAGTGTATTCACCAGATAACTCTGGAAAAGTGATTATTATACTTTTCAAAGAGATCGTGTGTACAGCCTCATTAGTTCTCTGTGTACATATTGTTCAAACACGAATGAACTGAGTGTAAAATAAATCGAATAAGTAGAAAACGCCACGAACACAAGTGAATTATTCATTCCTAAGACCTACGGAGTAGCCAGGAATGTAATTGTAACAAAAAACTGTGAGTTTCCTTCAGAAATTCGCGTTTCAAGGGCTTCAACGTCCAAAACACATCCATTTAGTGCATGTGTCTTCAAGCGGCTAAACAGACTCGCCTCAACTTCAGCCGGCTGGTCAACATGGAACGCCAAAATATGGTTGTCAGAAAAATCCCAATTAGGTGCGCCGTATCGCACAACTTTCCTTACCTCGACGTCAGTTTATAATCATAAATCTCGCTTATATGTGAAATCAGTCTTTAAAAAAACAAACAACCTGCTGGATTAGTTGCCATACGACGTTCAATTATGGCCATAGGATAATCGAGAGCATTGCCTAAAAAATTCCGTAATCCAAACTAACGTCGGGGTTTTCCGTAATTTTTTCGCGGGGTTTCCTTTATAATTCGAGAACTCCAAAGCCTGTAGTTCCGATACAACGGACTTTTATTCAGGTGTTCATGCTTTGAGGCTTATTTACTTGGAATCTAATTTTGACGCGTGGTCTGTGTGTGTGTGTGTGTGTGTAGTTAGATTTGCTAGGACGACTGAATCGATTGTTCTTGCGCTTTCTTTGATTGGTACATGATATTTTTAAGACACGGAAATTGGGATTTTCCATTCAAGGTAGGAGTGGCGGGGGAGGGGGTCGGAAACGCGAATACCTGAAGAGAACTCACTTCTTTTTTTTCAGCCGAATACTTAAGTTTCCTTTCTACGTAAAACATTTTGAGTTCTCTTCAGGTCTTCACGTTCCATACCCTACTGAGTCCAAAAAACTATTTGGGAAAATGGCCTAAAAGGGAAGACGGTTGAACCAAATCAGCTCAAACTTGATATTTAGTTTTTCAGTCGATTACATAACTTTCCTTTTTATTTCTGAAGGAATGTAAAAACTTACGTCGTTAATAACTTCGAGTTTCGTATTCGTGGTGTACGCATTCTGCCCGGTAATTTTGGACGAAGTTCCTATTCCAATTTCGTCTGGCGTTATTGGTCGTATCGATATGTCAGTGCTGTAATAATTGATATCGGCAGTTTGAAGCACTCCATCAGATCGGTTGTCAACGGAAACGGAGCCCCTTAATCCCTCAGTGACGGATCTCAAGCCACCTGGCAAACGGCCGAAAGTGTCTCCGCTAACAATTTTCCTCGATCCCCTTTAAACGGTTCTTTCAAGCGAGCGAAAATAACAGTTTCGTTTTCGTAACCGCGTACGTGAGTGCGAATAAATTGTACCAATACTGGGTTTTGGAGGGTCAATCACGGAATTATTATGGATTATAATAAAATAGATCGTTTGATCGTGCGATTTTGGGAGCAACCTTTGCGGTACTTTCTCCAGATTACTCGTGGGTGTGGTCGATTAATTGAAGGACTTGGGCGAAGTCGTTTTTGTGCTGCGGGGATGCAAAGCTCCGCTCACCGAGTGCTGACGATGGGGTTTGATTTATTTCAACAGCCGGAGCTCGAAGAGGAAGCGAAACTCCGGCGGATGAGAGCTCTCGGAATCTTCAAATTTCCTCAGTGGCAACAAATTCGTTTAGACAGGAGCCGGTGAAGGGGTGCGAGGGAACGGAGGAGGGGAGCTCTTGTTTTTTGGTTGAAATAAAAACGAAATGAGGGGGGGAAGAGAAAGCTGGAAGGCATAGTCTTATTTGTGTTGAAAGTAGAGGGTTTGCTTGATGCTTGGGACGGAGCGGAGGGTTTTCAAGCACCAGGGGTCATAAAAGCAGATTTATTGAAGTGGGTCCACGGGCAGTTTGAAACCATCTGCTGCTCCACCGCTCCTTGTCTTTCCCTACGAGATATTTTTGTGCAAGAATTTCCCTTCTCTATTCCGCGGAAATGTTTTCCGGGTCAGGGAAAACCGGGAAATACTCGAGTGAACAGGGAAAATAGGCTGATCCCTTTCCGCTACTTGACGCCCGCTGAGAGAGATAACATGTGTATTCGTCAAAGGAATTCCCCGGAAGATCTCACCAGAGGTCTCTTTTTGAGTGACGTAAGGTTTCGTACAATACGCGCGTTTCCGTCGTCCCAGCATCCTCGAGATGGTCGAGAGTCCTTGATTGGTCGTTGTACGTCATTTCCTCCAGGAGTGGGTCAGCTTCCTTATAAATATGACTATTGCTGAACCCTCGGAAAGAGTTATATCAGTCGACTGTCATGGAGGTTGCGGTTTCGCTATCTTGCAAGAGTCCGGTCACTTTGCCAGTCTCCCGATAGAATCTCGTATCATTTGGGAAGAATTCCTAATCTGGAGTCCCACGTTTCCCTTGGGAGGAAAGTTTCAAAGGGGAAGATCAACTGAGACCACGTTTCTTTGCCATGACCTTCTTCTTAAACTGGGCCAAACGGTTGTAGGCTTGCTCAGTAGCAAACAATGCTGCTAGATTTGGTTGCTCTTCCAACGACCGTCGCTCACATCTGTAGGAACTACAGTGGAGCAGCACATGGCTTTTTGTTTTCTTCGAACTGGAGACGCAAGACGCGCAGGGTAAGGAGCGTTTGAGCCGCCCATTAAACTCGCTGTATCCCGCAAGGATGATCTTGCTCAACCCGCGATTCATTCCCTCTGTTTACCACTTTACAAATCTACTCTATTATTGCCTAAGTTAATAAAAAACTTGGTATGATATAACTTCTCATTTTACTTAGACACGGCTAGCCCTTAAAGTTCCAGTATTTATTGATTTGCTCAACTTATGAAATGATCTTCGTTTGGTGATCAACGTATGGGTAACTATTTGACTGCTTGAAGATTGTATTGGTGGTTCTCGGGTTAAGAGTTAAGGGATTATAGGAAACAAACAGGAAAAATTGATATAAAATGAACGGCGTTGAAATCGATTTTATGCAAAATGAATTTTATTCTGCTTCTCTCCTAATTTTCCAACTAATGACAATTGTGTGGTACCATTCTGAGCAGTTGATACAAAGAATACACTCAAATTGTTACGGCTTCAAGAAATCGTGATTTGCTGGCTAAACGTCAAATTTCGGCTGACCAGGTAGGCAGATACACAGGCCATTTTCGGTCTCAGTAGCCTTTGAAACGTAAAGATCTGCACGCGGCGCAATTCGCTATTCGCCCCAATAAGCCGACTTTCCCCTAGCAAGGATCCCGTGGTGTACGCCAGGCCGTGTCTTCTTTAATAATGAACGTAGCTCTTACATGGATGCGTTGAATTAGGTTAAGAGTCTCCTTGTTATGTCTGTTTCTGCGCTTGATCCACGTCTCGTATTACTATTGGAATGTTGAGCTGTGTGCGCACATCATCTCACCGTAGGTTCGAAGTGGCTTATTGTGATAGGGGAGGGACTTTTAATTCCCTGCTACCCCTGACTCCGACGGAAGTTCCCACGCCTCGAGCTTGAGATGGCGGTTCGCCCACACCCAGGCGGAAACTGTAAATTGATGGGCGGCCACTTTGGTAGCCAAAATTCTCTCCGCTTCCTCACTTCCAAACTTCCAAAAATGATGTGACGCCTCCTACCCCTCCCCCCATCACTACTTGGGTACGAGTAGAAGATGTGGTACCTGAAGAAGAGGAGGCAGGGTTGAAGGCACCACGCCCTTACAATAACTGAATAGCTGGGAAGGTGAGGTGCCACTGGCGCATATTCATCGGGTCGTTCACCAATTGTAGAATTGAGTGGGGGTGGGGCACCATTACTACCTCATCCCCCCGCCTCTGCTACTCCTCCAGGACCCAATCTTGGGCCAGGGGCGTGCCTGCTTCTCAGTCTGCAGCTGCTTTTAAAGTAGCTGCAGATTACAGCCTGGAAGGCCTGGTCCAATAAGTACGCACACAGCTACTATGGTGTCCGTCTGGAGCATACATGGCCGCTGTTCGTCTTGCTGCGATGGAGAGATCCACCACTCAGCTGTGGTGTATTTCAGAATTGGCAAAAACATGGCTTGGTATTAAAGGGGCTGGCTCCAACTAGTGAGACCCCATGCACAGACAGGGCAGTATACTTGTCCTGTAGGGGCGTCAAGTGCGTGATTGGGCGGCCACTTGTGTACAGGACAATCGCCAGGTAGTTTGGGGTGGGACCACAACTGCCGAATCAGCTTTCGGAGGAATCGGGTCCTCAGTTTCAAGAGCATTACCAGCAGCTGTGTTTTGGCTTCAGAAAGACACAGGCGCCTTTCCCCTCACCATCTTAGCATTGAGGGTGTTCCCTAGGCAACGAGGAGCCTGGCTTCCCCAGCCGAGCTTGTGTCAACTATCACCAAGACATCGTCCACGTACGCCACAGGTGTAAAGTTGTGTGCCTGCAGATAGTGAAGGAGTAGATTCAGGAGCACTGCCCATAGGATCCCTAGGGGCACCTCGCTGTGACCTCCACCATCGCTTTATGGTTGCTGTATCCCATGAACCCTAACCTGTGTTGGAGGAAAGAAGTAATCAGGCTGAACAGGTAGGATGGCGAGGTGAACACCACCAGCCACCAGAGGGCGTTGAACGCCTCCTTCGCATCATAAAATGTGGACAATGGTATTGGGCTGAAGGACGCCGCCGAAATAATGGCCATGGAGGGCCGGGAAGACACACCACCCTCTCCAACCACTTGCTCTCTATGTAGTCTCTCGGTGTGAAAGCACTTAGGTTCTTGAATCGCAATACAGTGGCTCGTCCTTTCTCATCTTAAAAACCCTGCAAATTATTACACAACGGTTTATTATTCAGATAATCAGCTTGACCTAGCATTAATGCTCCGAGACCCATCCTGTTCGATTCAGCATCGAAAAATATCATAATGAAAACCGAAAAAAGGTCGAAAAGAACTAAATCGTAATATTAAAATAAACAAAAAAAAACAACGAAAGTATCTAGAAAAAATTGAATTTTAATATGAAAACATGCACGCTAAATACTAATATCAAAATTTAACCTAAAATCTATGAAAAAAACCAAAATGAGAATGAAACGAAAGAATCTAAAAAAATTGAATCGTATTAAAACCAAAACGTCGGGGAAATTGGAACGGGGGCGCTCGAAGCAAAAGGGGAGTCGAGTGGCACGTTGTTGGTAGGCGAAAGGGGAGCCGCCTGCCCGCGAGGCGAGGACGCCCCGCCACCGGTTGTTTTTTATTCAGACGGGAGGGAGGGACGCTGTAGCTCTCGCGTTGTACTGCGTTTCGTTAATTTTTTTAACCGTTTTTTGCCCATTACAACCACGGCCTTCGTCCGATCGGATTGCCGAGATGGCGGGCACAACTAGATACCAAATCGGATTTTTGGGCGAAAGAACGAATTTTTTAGACCCCGTTAAAGGCACAAAACAGCCCGGACGGCGGATGGGGGACGGGGGACGGCGGACGGACATTGCAAATTTGGAATCTCCATGTCTTGAAACGTAAAGTATCAAATTTTGAGGGGGGGTTGTAAAAAATTTTTCGTGACCAAAAACATAGGGTTATTATTCAGAATGAATAATAAACCAAAACCGGCAGTGGTTTGGCTTCCTTTCTATTCTGTACATATCACTCAGTTGGAGGGACTCAAGTAGGTATTCTTGGGATATGCAGACGTCAAGAAGGGTATCCCATCGTGTGTCGCTGATCCTTAATCCTCGATAAACCCGTAGATGAAACGCTGATCTTCTTTTCTTCCGTACTTGGGTTTGTAGTCAGTTCAATTGCCCCTCGCTACTAGTCTTGGTTAATTTCTCTGTTCCTTTGTATCCAACCAGATCACCTTTAGTCTATTAGTGGACGCGTGCTAACTATCTAAGCCTTCTTCCCTATTTGTATCTTTAATCCCATTATCTATCCTCACTACAGTTGCAGAGTGTTCACTTTATTCTTACTTAGAAATTTTCCAGCCTGAGTGTTACTTATTTTTTGTCGGCTTTTACTCTGTCAGCTGCCATGTGTTTTCCATAATTCCAGGGTTTCTCCCGAATAACTAAATAATATCCTGTTCAAATTGGCCGTGTTCGAGTAAAATCGAAACTGAGTTTGAGGAACGAAGCGCAACTCTTCTCCCACGTTGTCGTTATTTTTCTAAACTATTGAATTCTTTATTGTGGCTCTACAGGAAATGACACGAGCGCAAGAAAGCGGTCAGGAGAATCGAAGGTTCTGCTCCAAGCGGAGCAAATTCGAATCGACAGCGTCTTTTCCCACTAGTCACGTCATGGCTCTGAAGCTCCATTAACGCGCTGGGAATTGCCCTGGGATGAAAGTGGGGAACCTCGGAAAGACCCTGCGAAACGTTTTTGAGAAAGCTTCCCCAACTCTCCAGGGAAAGCGTGGATAAATCGCGTTCACGAGGGTTTTCCGATACGGCTGTGGCCACGTTCGGCGTTGCAAAACCGTTAACTCGCGAAGAAAAAGAGAAAATTTTCCACGTCATTCATCGAACCGGCGGGTTCGAGCGGTTTGTTTTTTCTTCTACTCGATCGTCGTACTTGGAGCAAACCGAGTGGTCAAACGAATTTTCGAAGATCGTTGAGGAATCAACAATGGTTCCCGAACGTACGGTACGCTCTTATAAAAATTTGAGTTCAAGTTTACACCATCCAGTTCCTATTCCCCCATTTATTAGACAGCCCTTTGTTGACTTTACTGCAAGATCTGCTTACCGATCTCGCTAACACTAGCTAGGCACTGTGATTCATGCCTACAAGAATAGCTACGGGTCGCGTTTTTCCGGCAGGAGCGGTAGCATCATGTAGCTCAATCGCTCAGTCGACGGAGTTGGGTCGGTTCATGTTCTGATGTTCACCTGACTGGTAACTAACAGCGTTAGCTCGCGGCAAACAATAATTTTGATTGACAACAGCTCATACATACGTTTTTATTGTAAAAATATTATTGTACCTACCAGTATTTTTTACTTTCCTGAGGCACTGGGTAATTTTTACTTTCCTAGTTAGGTAATCCGTTAAACATTTTTTTTCTCGGAAAAAGAAGCATTCTTTAGTCCTTTAACTAACAACAGTTATTTTAGTGATCAACAACCAAATACTCTTCTCTCAAAAGTGGTCCGTGTGTGTTCTTTTTTTGTTTTGTTCGTTATTTTTTGTAGGCACTCAAATAAGGTTATGGGCGGTTTCGGTCGATTGGAAAGGGGGGTGGGGGATGAAAATGTACCAAACACTTGGGTTTTTCGCATTTACCCCTGCAGCGAATCTAACAAATTTGATTAAACTTTCAAATTATCTTCTACCAATCAATACCTAACCGTTTCTTTACTTTCCTTGGCCCTACAAAGTAAAAAGGAAAGTTCGGCTGAAAAAAAAGATGTGAAAAGTGTTTTCTTCAGATCTTAACGTTTCAAACTCTCCTGAGTCCAAAAAACACTATTTGGGATAAATGGTCTGTGTGTCTGTGAACGATTTTCAGAGCAAACCACCGTATGAAATCACCTCAAACTTTATATTCAGCTCCCAGGTTATCATGAGTCGCCAAAATAAGGGTATGAACAAAATCCACCGAAAGTTAACTATAGTTATCATAGTGATCAAAACAACAAATATTTTTTTTCTCAAAAACGGCTCTAACGATTTTGATTACATTTTTTATATTGATAGCGCTCATTAAGGCAATTACACCATAAAATTCCGTTCGTAGGAAAATGACAAGAGCAGCACAATAAATTATCAACATTATCGACGAAAAGAGTTTTTAGCGCGGTTTTTTCCTTATAAACTCGGCTGGAATGTTAGTAGAATGTTAGCATAAAATTGGTATCGTAGTCCAATCCAATACCTATAGGGTGAGAGTTTGAAAACGCTCATGAGATACATGGGGGTCACTCCAGAAATTCGTGAGTTTCAACTACCGCCGTTTCGCTTACTACCAATTCTAAAAGTTTTTACCCAATAACTCTGCAAAAGTAATCACTATCCTTCTTCAAAAAGTTTATGTTTACAGCCTCATTAATTATCTTCGTACCAATTGCTCAATAATGGTCCTGGAATGAGTACGAGCAGCACAATAAATCTCGGAACTGTAAGCGCTACCGCTGCCTGCTGCCATAAAGCGTTGTTTGACCAAGTTGAAATTAACAGAGTGACAAAAGAAATGAGTAAGTGGAAAAAACCATGTACATAAGTGAATTGACGTAGAGCCAAGGGAAGTTGCGTGTTGCAGCTCACCAGATATTCTCTATGCATATCTCCAGAAGCAGAAATTGGTTTTTTACGCTTTTTGGCCAAACGGCTTTAACGATGTTCATCTAACTCACAGGGTGTTTTCGAATAGTTAACACCTATATATTGTGCTCGATCAATCTTATACCCATACTCACATTCCGTTCTCTATAACTATTCCGGTATATACCTGTTGAACGGATATATAAACCAAGTTAACTAAGAAAAGGAGATTTGTCGAATATTAATTTATCGGTATTTCAATTTTCTTGAAAATCACTACAACGATTTCGATGAAACTTACGAAGAACTCTCAACTAAATAGCCCCTACATTTTGTTCTGTATAAATGTTCCTGTAGAAATGCGTTGAAGGAAGACATAGCGCCCGCATACGTACATGGTGTTCGAAAGTCGGGCGTTGCTACCCACCAGATATTTCTAAAAATATTTTGTAATATTCCGCGTAACTGCGCCACTGGATTTCATCAATCTTATGAAGTGTATTCTAGTAACCCATACCCACATTTTGTTCACCGTAATTATTTCTGTATCTATCTGTTGAACCAACTACGGTGATCCCGTTTAGAGTCGATTAACAGTACCTAACCCGCTCCCGCCACAAAAACGGCCTTCACCAGATTGGGCTCTCGCCTTGATCAAGCGCTAACCCGCAAAAAATGGGCGATTTGGTCCGGTTAGCTGTCTTTCTTCATCATATCCTGATACTTGTTCGCCATTACCGTGCTCCGTCGAGTATTCTCTTCTATTATTGTCAATAATTTACATATGTTTTCGATTAATAATAATGATAAACAAAGTGCGCAGATATTTCAGTTGCTTTTCTACTACGATGATAATCTAATGTGTTAGGTTGTCATCACACCCGGCGCTTCAGATGGATATGAAAGCGTTCCGACGACTTCAACACATGAAATTGAATTCTGCAAAAATTAGTGTTACGATTGTAATTACTTGCAATTACAAATGGTTGTTCGTGTAAAATGTGTGTTGAGTAGTTTTACAAAAAACTCTATACGTTATACCGCCGTCAGAAAACCCAAACGCAAATGGCTTACCAGGGCAGATTTAAAAGCAGATTGGGGGGAAATGTTAAATAATAACACTTTCACACGCAAGTTAGTGTATTAAACAACTTTTATTAAACACGATAGTTCTCAAGTTAACGTACCTGTTAGGTGAGTCCGTCTCCTCTGGCTTGTGAGCCCACAGTAACTCACAGTAGCTCACAGCGACGGACTCACCTAACAGGTACGTTAACTTTAGTAATTTGCCTACTGGCGGACATAACCCTATTGCTTTGATACGATAATTCTCCCTTCCTAGTTAAAGTTCTTTGCTCGTAAAAGTTGTAGGTTTTTATTATTTCTTGTTAAGCTCACATTTTCTAGTACCACTTCCGATTTTACCTGTTCACACAAAGCATTCCCCCGTACTAATTTGGGGTTTTCCTGGAGTTGGAGTACGCGTATTGGCGCTTTATGCTCCTCACCAGTTTCACCTTCGGCAGAAGTTAATGCGGCCACTTTGGCTTCCGACAATAATGAGGTCAAATCTGAATTGTTGGGGATTGGTAATCTACAGGATGTACAGTTACGAGGCCGTTTACGTTTACACGACACTTGTATACGGGACGGGATGTTGAACAGACGTCCAATTCCCTTACTTTAGTGTAACCTCATTAGTCCACTGCCTTCTCGATGTGGCTTAATCGCAGCGTAATCGCGGCTATTCCACAGTGATCTCGGCTAGCGTGGTGGGCACGACACAGGCTAGCCTTGATTTACTTATCTAGCCACGATCAGTGGTGTTTTGGTGAAAGCGGCCCTAAATTATCACTTTTCCAATTTTCTCAAAACCGATCTAACTATTTCGATCAAACTTACGGAGTGCTCTCAACTAACTAGTACTTACATTTAGTTCTTAGTAAATGCGTTGACGAAGATATAGCGGCCGTATAAGTAGCAGGTCGTCGAATTTACTGGGGTTGAGGAAAGTTTTGTGTTGCTACGCACCAGCTATTTTCCGGTGTGTTTTCTTCTAATTTCAGTCCTTATCACGAACCATAACGTTGGTTACATATACGCTGATGGTTGAATGTAGGTTGTGGGATAAGCAGTAGCTACTCAATAAATTCTGACACTCTAAGCGCAAACAGTTTTAACGTAGAACGTTATGGTTTACTGAATAAAAGTTAGGTGGACTAGTAGCTAGGGCTGAATTTGAGTGGGGCTGACGAAAGTTATGTGATGCGTCACACTAGATGTTTCTTTTTAAAACGACCGACGTTTATTTTGTTTCATTTTTTTAGTTTCCTTGGGGATCACTGGGTCATATTTTGTTTTACAGCGAATTGAGGCTCTTTTCCGCACATTTTCTTTTTATAGCGCCCTTTACGTGGCGTGTCGTCGAGTTTATAGGGGTAGCTGAAAGTCGTGTGTGGCTACGCACCAAATATTTCTATCTTAGTTTTAATTGCATTTTTGGCGTCCATCGAGACAGTGTCACAATAGGCCCAGTTGTCGACCTCTATCTGTCGCGTTCACGGTTTCAGAAGAGCAGGGCCTCATTGTTGCTCCTCAACTCGGCGAAACAAGCTTGAACAGTAATCCTTTACGCCAGCTCCACGTCAAAGTACGCAGCTCGACATACAACCCTTTTGCGATAGGCGTTTTTTACGGAGGTTTTAAGTCGCTAAAGTAGCAGAGGACGGGAACTGGAATTGATGATTTGGGATAAGGTGATCTGTATAAATATATATGCGGAAGTGAGATCACCAGTAGGAACCAACCAGTATGTTCCTTCTGAATTTCATAACGCTTCAAGAAAGATGGGCATCACACAACTTTTGAAGAGAATTGTAGGGAAGGTCAAGTTATGGGTTACTCGACAGTTTCTTGAAAGTTCAATCGAGTTCAGGACATACTGTCAAATACGTAATCATTTTAATTTCGGTGAATATGTTGTTGTTAAAAATTAAAACCGATATTTATTCCGCATATTTTTGCAGGTGATTCGCCAGAGATTTGCAGTTTCTCAAACGGTGAGTCGTTTAGACGCAATTTGTTCAGTTTATTTTAATGTGTTGTGAGAAAAGTTATGATTCGCCGAAGAACCTTTTGGTTTATTATTCATTCTGAATAATAGCCCTATGTTTTCGGTCACGGAAAATTTTTTACAACGCCCCCTCAAAATTTGATACTTTACGTTTCAAGACATGGAGATTCCAAATCTGCAATGTCCGTCCGCCATCCCCATTTGCCTTTAACGTGGTCTACACAATTCGTTTTTCGCACAAAAATACCCTTTGGTATCTAGCTGTACCCGCATCTCGGCAATCCGATCGGACGAAGCCCATGGTTGTTATGGACAAAAACTGGTTAAAAAAATTAACAAAACGCAGTATAATCGCAAATAAGCCGTGTTTCGTATCATTTTCAAGGTATTTTTACATCCTGGGTCGAATGGAATGAGTATCAGACGTGTACAACTGTGTGTAGGGAAATGACAGTAATTATTAGAGTCAACTAATTGCAAGAACTCGCGGGAACTACAGCGGAAGTCAACGTTTCGTCGTTAGTACTCCCTCCCTCCCTTCCGTCTCATTAAAACCACCTGCCCGCTCGCCTCGCAACGTCGTGTCAATTGCCGAGGGTTCGCTGGAAGTCCCTGTCCCAATTTCCCCGACGGGGTGGAGGAAGGTTGGAGCCACTTCCTCCACACACCCCTACATTGGATCATAAATGCCTACAGACGTTGATGGGTGCCTGGTGCCAGGGGAATATTTAGTTTCCGTAGTTCCATTGTAGTCAGGTCATGTTTCCTTTGGTTTGCTAGTATTTTTTGATGCTGAATCGAATGGAATGGGTCTCGGAGCAGTAATACTAGGTCAAGCTGTTCATGAGAATAATAAACCATTGTGTAATAATTTGCAGGGTTTTCCTTTCGTAGTTATTATCTAATCCAAAAATGAACGCAATATAATTTGTTTATAGGTATTTTTTAAAATAGACGCTGGTTAGCTGAAAGTACTTGGTGCACACACATTCGGTTAAATGTAACGTTGCACTGAAAGTTTCGGAATTTTGCCACCAACCTTTAGTTAATATACGAAACTATCGGCTAGATTTTTCTGGAAAAGTCAGTGTTTGGAATTGAAAAGGGATTTAATTTATAAATGAAAAAATCAATTATTTCAACTCAAACGAAAAAATATATTTAAAAGAAAATTTGCTTTGATTGGAAATAAATTGATGATATAGAGATCGTGATGGTTGTAGTAAGTTGGGTTGGTCTGACCAGAAATGGAGAGATGAACTGGATGATCTTGAAGGTGATGCGGAGTGGTGAATGGTGATTTCGTATCGGCGGTAGAAGTTGACTGGATGAAAGGGGGATGTGGTTGTTGGCTGTAAATTTGGGTGAAGCCAGGATACTGCTGACCTGACTCCAAGCACGTGCACGCGCGAAAAATAGCAGCGAAATTGGATGTGTACGAACGGAGGTCTGGTTTGGATCGCTCAGACAACGGTACTGGTGGATGTGGGGGATGCGGAAGCTCCCGTAACTTCCTTATCGCTTGACGAAGACATCGGAACATGTTGAGGCGAGTCGTCTCAATCTTGAGGAATGAGACCCCCAGCGATGGCCTCGTTTCCAAATCGTAAACATGCTCCCGGGAAAAATTTGGATGCAAATTTTAAATTCATGGAATCCGGCCCAGAGGACCAAGACAAAAGAGACCGAATACTCGAGGCGAGTTAGAAATAAGACGACAAAGAAAAGAAAAGCTAAATGATAGAAATATATCAGCAATTAGGTTAGGTGAGCCTTAGTTCGGCAACAAAATTGGATGTTTATGGTGTTCAACTAAGTCAGAGTTAGAAAGTCGGCCACCTACTCGGATTAATCCCGTTTGATCCGAAAATGGTTGGAGACTTGCATATTGGTCTTGAACCATTGACAAGTTATCTGTATGTCCATTGAAGAAATAAAATAACTGAATTGCTTTGATGCATCGTGTTTCTGCTGCACGGAACTCCGAAGAGGTGATTACTTTTGGGAAAGTGAAGCCTGAAAATTTAAATGAGCACATTCCTCTATTTAATGTTGCGACGGCTCTAATGAGTCTTGTGTCGGAAGACACCCTTGCCATCCACATCATGCACTCTTGTAAACCCGCTCTAACTGCTACCAGAGCAACATCTGTCGTTGAAAGTTTTGATTCTGGTAGGGTTTCAATATCGGTGGTGAAAGTAGTAGCTGGCCATCTTTCTGGAGGAAGTAAGAGCCAAGGAGGTCCAGTCCACCATAATTCCTTTGTGGCAAGATCTTTGGGAAGACAACCTCGTGATCCTATATCACTTGGGTTGCAGTTGGAATCCACATGGGCCCACGCAGATACTTCTGTTAATTCAGCGATTTGAGTTATCCGGTTTCCAACGAAAGTTTTCAATCGGTGAACTGGCGATCGCAGCCACCCTAAAACGATAGTTGAGTCGGAATAAAAGCGTGTCTGGATTCTCTCAGCTGTTAGCAAATCGATAAATGGTGATATGGACTGGTAAAGCCGGGCTAAGAGGACTGCTGCGCATAGCTCTAAACGTGGTATTGTGGTTGATTTTACAGGTGCGAGTTTGGTTTTGGCTGTGAGTAGACGACATGTTGTATTGGACTGATTGATAGTTCGTATATACAGAGCACCGCAGTATCCCTTCATAGATGCATCACAAAAACCAACAATTTGGTAGTGTGAGTAGCATTCTACAGCAAAATATCGAGGAATCCGAATAGCAGAGAGACATGTCAACTGGTCGACCAAGATTTTCCATTGATCCCCAATCGTGCGTGGAGGTACAGTGTCCCAATCCAAACCCAACTTCCATAATTCTTGAATGAAGGATTTCATTAGCAAGGTACATGGACAGATAAATCCAAGGGGATCAAAGACTCTAGCCACAGTAGAGAGTATACCTCTTTTGGAAATTACAGAGGGAGGAGGGTGAAACTTGTAAGAAAAATAGTCACTGCCTGGTTCCCAAAATATTCCCAGCACTTTTATTGAATGTTCCTCCTTGTCAGCCCAACTGATGTCACAATTTGAATTATGTGTCGTTGCTTCAATGATTGGTTCCAACAGCTCAGGCGATTACTAGCCCATTTACCTAGGGTGAAACCACCAGCTTTCATGAGCCCTACAATTTGTTGTTGTAGTTCAATAGCTTCAGCTACTGTAGGAGCACCAGTCGCTAAATCGTCCACATAAAGGTCTCTGCGACAGAACTTCAGCTGCCTTTGGGAAGGAGCCTCCTTCGTCTGATTGGAGCTGCTGAACAGTCTGAGTGCCAAGAATGGCGCACAAGACAACCCATACGTCACGGTATTTAGTTCATAGGTTTGTAGGGCATCGGTTGTATCGAATCTCCACAGTATATGTTGGTACGGTCGATCCCGTGGGTCAATGAGAATTTGTCGATACATTTTCACAGCATCTGCAACGAAAGCGACAATATGCCGGCGAAAATTTAGCAAAATGTTGCGAATGTCATTTTGTAAAGATGGTCCTATTAGAAGTGAATCGTTTAAAGATCCTGGCTGGTTTTTGCTGAACCGTCAAAAACAACCCTTAGTTTTATTTCCCTCTATCCTTTTTGGTAATGCAGTGGTGAGGGATTAGAAATTTTGATGGAGTGGTAGTGGGTTGCATATGGCCAAGTTGAAGGTACTCAGACATGAAAGACCCATAACTAGCCTTCAAAGCAGGATTACGTTTGAGTTTGGCTTCTAGGCTTTCCGAACCGCTTCTTGGAAATGCACTGTGAACTTGAAACTCAACATCAGGCTCCCTGAGTGGTAGGCGTACCACATCCCTCCCATCAGGTGTTCTATAGTGGTGAGTTTTAAAGAATTCTTCCGCTTGGATATCCTCAGGCTGCAGAAATTTACTACTCGAAGCAGTTTCTTCTAACTCCCAAAATCTAGGTAAATGGAAATTCAGGTCGTGGTCGGTAAGAATTCCAGAATGTAGACAGGTGCTAGCAAGGGATGTCGATGTGTTAATAAAACGACCCATTACGATATAGCCAAAGGCAGAATTGAAAAGCCTAGGAAGACTATCGCTCACTACAGTAGCTCCGTCCAACATGATTTCTCCGGAACAAGTCAGCACCCAATAAAAAGTCTATTGGTCCAGGAACCCAAAATTTGGGATCAGCTAATTGGAATCTTGAATAATGGCGCCATATGTCGTGAGGAACTGATGACGTAGGAGGAAGTTAGTAATATTCTTCACCACTACAGCTTCAGTAGAAAGGCAGATGAATCGTCTCGAGATCGCATAATGCAAGATGTGTGGTTCCCTTTGCCCCATCAAATAGTGAACCGCCCAGAGAAGAAATCTTGTTTTTGCATGGTCCCAAATCGAGACCGAGCTTATTCAGACATCTCACTGTAATAAAGAGTGTTGGCTTCCTGAGTCAATGACCATTCTGAATCTTTGATAATGACCATTGATATCCACAAAATTAGCCCGCAGTCCCTAGAAAGCACATTTATATTTGAGGAGGTAGTCGAGCTAGTGGAATTGAGAGATGGAGCTGATGGCCCAGCTAACATGGTTGGGTTAGATGGTGACATAGCTGAAGGAGGAGAGTGGGAGTGCAGATCTGTATGATGTCGTTCTGGACATAGCCTACAGTGCCATTTGGATTTACAATCTGGAGTCGCGTGGAATGTGCTGAGGCAATTCTTACAGCCATGCCAGTTGGTTAGGCGTTTTGAACGTTCTTCCGGAGAAATGGTGTAAAATTGAGTGCAACTGAGTACTGCGTGTGATTGCTCCTTAGAAATGGGACACACCATGAGCATGTCCTTGTTCGGTCCTTTATTGTAACTAGGTTTCGCAAAGGAATTTGGATTTGAGCGACTAGTAACTAAAGCAGTCCTGAACTTCGATTCAGTAGAGTGAGACAATTTGTGTTTGTATTGTTTGGGTTTATAATCTGTGCTGTGTGACGCCGCGGCATCAAAACTCAAAGTCCCGTGTGAAATTTGCAAGGCAGTACATCTCTCTCTCACAAACTTGATCAATTGATCGAAGGTTGGAAAATCTTCCTCCTTGTTGGCTAGCTCAAATTGCTCTCGTGTGTGTGTATCTAAACATCGGAAGGCGAGATAAAATAAAATAAATTCCGATTGATTCTCTATTCCTAACATTCGAAAAGCAGAAATAGTATCAGCGATGGTAGATATAAAATCCATCAATGACGAAGCAGTAGGTCGCCCTTGGTAAGGCTTAAATTGGAGCAACTGATTCAGGTAGGTATTTGCTAATAGTCTCTTTTTATCGTAGACCTCTGATAAAAGCCTTCCATGCAAAGAGAATAATTTTTGTCTTCAAGTGATAGATGTCTAATAACTGCCGCTGCATTTCCTGACACAGAAGTAACCAGATAATGAAATTTTTTCCATGTTAGATAAATTAGGGTTTTTCTCTACGAGCGAACAAAATGTGTCACGGAATTTAGGCCAGTGGGTGAAGTTACCGTCAAATTTAGGAAGTGTTATTCTGGGTAGTGAAGAAGAGACTCATGAATCAACCCCAGTTGCGTTTCAAGCCCGGTGAAGCTCCCCCTAGCTTCATTCTGTTTGGCTGCTTCTTCTTCGCTAATTATTTCGTACGCCACATACGCTTCTTTGTAGTAGCGCTTGGTATTGAATTGGAAATCCTTTTCCTTTTCAGTAGGGAAATCACTAGATTTATCAGATTGGCTATGTAAATCTATGAGTTCGTCCCAAAGATCCTCGCACTTAGTATGGTACTTTTCTATTGTCCTAAATAAACCCTTGAAATTACAGATCTTGGTGGGATCTTTGAGGGCTGCTCTACCTGCCTCGTTAATAATTCGGACTTCTGAGGATGCGGCAGACCATTTACGTTTGAGGCTTTCGATTGTCGTCGATAAGTCGAGAGCCATATTAGCAGAAATTATGATTTCAGAAAGTATGGGGCTCTACTAATGTGCAGCAGCAATTATGAAATCAAAAAGGTCGTAAATCGACAAAATATAATAGAACCAAAAATAATGACGATTTAACTGTTCTAAGCCTCCTTGTGTATCAGGCTTAATCGTGAGAAAGCAGATTTAGATAGCGAATGACGGCAAAATGTTCTCAAAGCTGGGAAATCCAACACGATCTCTATGTCAACGAATTAGATAAATGAAAAATTGGTTGATACAATTAGAAAGAAAAAGTATGAAAAAGGGAAAATAGAAACACCAACCACGCTCTGCTACCAAAAATTATGTTTGGAATTGAAAAGGGATTTAATTTATAAATGAAAAAATCAATTATTTCAACTCAAACGAAAAAATATATTTAAAAGAAAATTTGCTTTGATTGGAAATAAATTGATGATATAGAGATCGTGATGGTTGTAGTAAGTTGGGTTGGTCTGACCAGAAATGGAGAGATGAACTGGATGATCTTGAAGGTGATGCGGAGTGGTGAATGGTGATTTCGTATCCGCGGTAGAAGTTGACTGGATGAAAGGGGGATGTGGTTGTTGGCTGTAAATTTGGGTGAAGCCAGGATACTGCTGACCTGACTCCAAGCACGTGCACGCGCGAAAAATAGCAGCGAAATTGGATGTGTACGAACGGAGGTCTGGTTTGGATCGCTCAGACAACGGTACTGGTGGATGTGGGGGATGCGGAAGCTCCCGTAACTTCCTTATCGCTTGACGAAGACATCGGAACATGTTGAGGCGAGTCGTCTCAATCTTGAGGAATGAGACCCCCAGCGATGGCCTCGTTTCCAAATCGTAAACAGTCAGCGTTCTAAGTTCGGGATTTGCAAGCAAAAAAAAGTTACCCGAAAAAACTATTGAATTCCAGCGTTTCCAAGGTTGCTTGTGATATATGACGGCAATTACTATTGTTCAGGACAGGCCGAATTAGTTGGAATCTTGAGCTCGGAACGTATGCACTTAACTCTAACGGGAAGTCCTTGTTTCTGGCCTTCCCCAAATATTGATCCCAGCTCTTACTCATATAAAGCGCTTTGTCTGTAGCTGCAGGAGAGTTCAGGCAGTCCGTTCAGTTATTTCCTGAGCTTAAAACGATTTTCCCGATTTGCACTTCCCAAAATATCACCTTCCTCCTCCCTCCTCCCACGGCTCAATTTACCCCATCTCCAACTTTCTCAGCTCTTCCCAAATCCAACGAAAACAGACTCTTATCTATCAGCTAACGTGCTACTCACTCTCTCTCCACTCTAGTTTTCTGCATAACCAGTTCACGTATTCAGAGCCCCCTTGTATACTCACATCTATACTCCAATCCTTCTGTCTTGTACTCAGATAATTATCATTTTAACCAAGTTACAATCAAAACCAAGTGTAATCAAAACTCTGTCCTTTTAAGCAAATGTACCAATACAATTCTATATCTCGCTTGATTCGTGTGTCTATTTCGCTCATAAATCACTACAGTTTGACAATTTATTGTGCTCTTTACGTAATTTTCCACGCAAGAAAATTTTATGGTGCCGTTGCATTATGTGGAACTGCCCATACAACAAATTTAATCATTGTGGAAGACGTGTTCGAGAAAAGACTATTTTGTGTTTTCATCACTAAGATACCTGTAGTTTGAACTGGTCTGAGTGGTTTTTATGAATCAGTAACACTGATGGCTCGGTGCATGGTGGCCTTGCTGGGACAGGCATCGTTGGGCCGAGAATCAGAGCGGCGATCCCATTGGGGACGATGGCCAATATTTTCCAGGCAGAGGTGGTTGCAGTGACGGTCTGTGTGCAGCGGCTGCTGCAGAGGGGACTGAAGCGGCAGAGAATCCACATTATGGTGGGCAGTCAGGCCACTCTCAAGGCCTTAGCCTCATACTGTCTTACATTGTGGCAGATGTGGGGGTGTCTGACTGAACTGAAGGCCCTGGCCAAGGACAATAGTGTAACACGGTGTTGGGTGCCAGGGCATCAGGGTATAGAGGGCCGAGAGGTTGGCAAATGGAAGGGCAGGTGCAGGGCTGCCCAGCCTTAGACAGTCAAAACGCTTTATCCGGCTCTCCAGTAGGAGGTCCAAGGAGGTGCTTGCACTGGGGAGGAAGGATATGAGGATCATATGTGGCCTGTTCACAGGTCACTGTCCGCTGAAGTACCACCTTGAAAATATTGGCAAGTGCGAGGTACAGGTATGCAGGTTCTGCGAGGTAGGGCTAGAGACGGCAAAGCATGAACTGTGCGTATGTGATGGACTCGCGGCATCGCGCCGTTGTGTGTTTGGGAGGCCCTTTCTTCAGCCAGAAGAGGTGGCGAATGCAGAACTTGCGGATATCCTCCGCTTTGTGCGGGGGTGGTGAGGACGCATAGGTTACACCAAGTGAGACCAATGCCGTGGGGCCTGGAGGTGGTGCAGGGGAGCCATGATCTGAGGATTGTAGCTCCCGTTTGTGGCTGCAGTGAGGGAATCACCTGCATCCACCGTTTCAAATAATGAAAACCCTTGGAATGATCTGAAGAAAGCATAAAAAATGTTCCTCATCCTAGTTCATGGTTTTAAGGTATGTAAAAAAAAGTTGTACCCTTAATCGAAATCTGTTTGGGGGAAAAATACCGTTAACACTAATTTTCGATACATATCCTCACCTCCCATTCTTTTTGATGAATATGCTCGTAACTTTTTTTCCGTATCTAGAAATAAGGAACACAACAGAAAAGCGAGCT
The DNA here is from genome assembly GCA_020466155.1 of Pachypeltis micranthus. Classification (NCBI taxonomy): domain Eukaryota; kingdom Metazoa; phylum Arthropoda; class Insecta; order Hemiptera; family Miridae; genus Pachypeltis; species Pachypeltis micranthus. The sequence continues at coordinate 18,818,362 of CM035769.1, forward strand.
CAATAGTTTGGTCGGCTGTTCAGCTCAACAGACTACGGACGCAAAATACGCCCAGGCTAGAGACGTTTAAGGCTTCAAAGCATGATGTTCTCATCATAATACCAACTTAATTTTTTAAATCTTTCGTGGTAAATTCCTTTTCCTGTAGATTGCGGAAAATAGAACACTCGGTCTATCTATCGGTCCGGCCGAACTCACATAAATCTGACTTAGCCACCGCGATTAGGTTATTTAGAATTCTTCAGGACGCATTATGTACAAATCCGACGGAAACTCGGAGTTCTTTGCTGAGAACTCGCATCTGGTAGTTCAGTTCCCGAAATATTCGTGCGTGCATGTCACAATTATGGCGGCACCTCTACGAATCGACTACAGTTTGAAAAGTAAAACGATTTTCGGAAAGTCCCTCGTCGTTCTCCGTTCGCATCGTGTAAGTTGAAGGCTCAACTGTCCTCGCCCACGAAAAAAAACAACGTAATTTCCAGTCACGTCTCCTCCGGTCTCCCCGAACTTGCCAACCAACGCAGAGGGCGATAGCGAGGAAAAAGGGGTGCAAAAAAGAGACGCCTGGTCGTGGAAATTCGTAGCGTGTAAGACTTTTTCGGAGTCCGGGGTAAAAAAAAAAAAAAAAAATGCGCTGACTCGGTTAGAAGCGGCGGGATCTCAGGAGCGCGCGTTCTTCAAAATGAAAGAAATTCGAGCATTTCGTATTCGAGGCTTGTTGCCGAGCGAAAAATGAGTTGAATTTATTACTACGAGTTTCCCCAAGAAAGTGAGGAGGCGCGAGAGGTGTTAGGGGCATACGTTATTTGCTTTGGAGACGGCAGGAGCTTGAGGGGCCTGGGAGCTGCAAAATGATCTCTTTTTGAAGCCTCCTGCAACAACCTAAGTATTTTCATCGTTCGGTACCGCAGTCAACGAAAGCTCGAAACGTAAAACGCGACGTTATGAAAATGAATGTTGAGCGCACTTGACTACGTTAAAATATCGAGCGCCAACTCCACACACCTTTCTTCTACCAGAATAAATTCGATTGTGCTCTGTTAGTACAGGCATCTCCACAAACTACAACTCATTTACGAAATTGCATGAAAACAAAGCGCGGGCGGACACGAGTTGGTTTAAATGCATTTATTGAAGAAATAAGAAATACGGAAACTTTTATTACATCGTTACATACAGACGAAATCGCTACTTCCCTCAGAAAGCCAGACTTGTGCTGTGGGATGAGGTTGCATGCTTAAATGTAAAGACGATGTACCACGCGCACGAAGAGACTGTAATTACGCTTACATGCTCATTGAACTACCTCCATTTCTTTACTATCATTTCTGAACTAATTATTGCCCAGCTGATTAATGGAGCTAGGGGTCGGGAATGAATTCGTTCGAACTGGGCTCCGTCAATAAAGAATGGAGGAGTCGGATGAGTTGTAGCATCCAGCACCCCCAGAGACAGGTGGTTAGCCGTGATGGGCCAGGCGCTATGGCTCAGACGCGATCCCAGCCAAGGAACGTATGAAACGTCTTGTAGACAATTCCCTTAATTACCTTCATGTTGACAGTCTCATGGATTCCTGAGCACTGACTCCTCAATAATTGTCGTGGCGTAAATAGGGGCAACTCAATAAATTCTGGACCTACTACATTCTATGTAAGAAGTTAGGTTTTACCAAGTTCAAATAACCTGAGTCAGAAACAGACTGGATTTGTAGCTATGTTCGTGAATATCATTGCACGCACGTGAGGATGAGCAAAGCGTGTGATGCGTGACTCTAAATTTCTTTTCGGGTTTGCTTTCGTTTTTACTTTTTTTGGCTCTACGAAGTAGGGAGGAAAATTATGTAATCGGCTGAAAAAAATTGTGAGTTCTCTTCAGATCTTCACGTTACAGATCCTACTGAGTCCTCTGAAAAACTACTTTGGGAAAATGGTCTGTGTGCGTCTATGAACGATTTTGAGAGAGAATGGCCACACCAAACCAGCTCATATCCAGCCTACAGGTCACCATGGGACGCCAAAATAAGGTTATGAGCCAAATCCACTCAAAACTAACTATAGTTATCATAGTGATCAGAACACTAAATTCCCCCTCCCCCTCTAAATCCGTCATAAGAATTTGGGTTCAATTTTTACATAGAAAGCTTCTAATAACACATCGATACAATGACGAGAGCAGCGCTATAAACAACCAAACATTTCGACGAGAACTGAGTTTAGTAGTTTTTTCCTTACAAACTCCCCTCAATTGTTACTAGGCTGTCTAGAAAAATTCAGGTTGTACTCCAACCATGTACCTATGCAACGAGCATTTAACAACGCTCTTGAAATATACAGGGGCTACTAAAGAAATTCCGGAATTCCAACCACACAGCCGTTACAGCCTCATTGTTCTCCGTATTTCCATTGCTCAATAGTAGTCAGAGCAGTAGTAGGAGCAGCACAATGAATTTCAGAATCCTGAGGGCTTAAACTATCTGCCACTATGAAACGATGTTTTACCAAGTGAATTGAGTGAAAAATAAGTGAAGTTGGTGGAAAAACCCTGCAAACTATTACACAATGGTTTATTATTCTCATGAACAGCTTGACCTAGTATTAGTGCTCCGAGACCCATTCCATTCCCATTCAATTCAGCATCGAATACTAGTAAACCATACGAAACATGACCTGGCTACAATAGAACTACGGAAATTAAATATTCCCCTCGCAGTGCGCCAGGCGCCCGTAAACGTCTGTAGCCGGAGGAAGTGGCCTTGGCACGGTGTTGCAAGTCCAGCGGGCGGATGATTGAGTTTGATATGACGGGAGGGAGGGGGGCAGTACTAACGACAGAACGTTGACTTCCGCTGTAGTTCCCGCGTTGTATGCGTTTCGTTAATTTTTTTAACCATTTTTTGTCCATAACAACCATGGGCTTCGCCCGATCGGATTGCCGAGATGGGGGGAACAACTAGATACCAAATGAGATTTTTCTGCGAAAGAACGAGTTTTTTAGACCACGTTAAAGGCACAAAACGACCCGGACGGCGGACGGACATTGCAAATTTGGAGATCTCCACGTCTTGAAAAGTAAAGTATCAAATTTTGAGGGCGTTGTAAAAAATTTTTCGTGATCGAAAACATAGGGTTATTATTCAGAATGAATAATAAACCAAAAGTCACGAATACAAGTGAATTGACATTGAGCTAAGAAAAGTTCTGTAATGCGGCGCACCTGATATTTTTGTTTTTATCCAGTTTTTTAAAATTGATTGTTAATTCCGGAATGGAGATCGCCAAAAACCGTGTTGACAGTCCTATAAACATTGTGAGGTTAATAGGACCAGTAGTTCAACAAAGAGACTTGACGCATGAGACGTTAATCACTGTCAGTAATAACTAGAGAAATTGGAAATGAAGAGTTATCGTGGTGATCAAAACACCTCAATACATTTTTTTCTTAGAAACGACAAATAATGAATATATCCGTGCAGAGGGTTTTTCGCTGGTAAATCTTTATATGTGTATATGATTAGTACTAGGCTGTGATATAGGTTAACATAGGTTAGGGATACGCTATGGAGGGGGGGGGGTGAATATCCTGGCATGGATGTAATTTATAAAGAATGCGTGTGTTATGGGGGGGGGGATTCATATTGAACGCGGTATCGCACTAGGTGAGTCGGAAAGTAGTATGATAGAAGCCGAATGCAATCGGAACAGAGTTTTATTCTCAATTACATTCGGGGGAGTTTAACTACCACAAACAGGGAACTGAGTGGGAGCGAACGCGAGGGCGGGCGACATAGAAACTGGCTCGGTTACAACTGAGGACAGCGAAGTCTCGAGCGAATCGGCGCATTTGAATGCCCCGAATCAGCGAAGTCTTGAAGGGTTTGGTTCGTCCCATTACACATGTAAGTTATCGGATGAATGTGGAACGCCTTTGTGTTTGTGGTACGTGTTGTACGCTTTGTTTTGCGTTTTGCTTTCTATACAGGTAGCTCTAGGATGGGTCAGGACATGGAGCACTGGCTCCACCAAATCCGCAGAGACCAGATCAGGCCCAGGGATCTCCAATCAAGAGGAGCAGTCCACCTGGTCGGACGTTCGAATAGTTCAGGCGAAAATGGGGAAAACTCCAAGTTACAAGAAGAGGGTGCAGAGTACCTAGCCCGACGAACTGTGTGCCTTACCTCTACCCTTGCCCTATTATAGGAAGACAATAATGAACAACTTAGGCAGAAACTCCGTCTCAGCCAACCAAAACCTGGCTCCGCCACGAGGTCCAGCCTGGGCATGACTGATGCCTGGAGGGCAGGGGGGCCTTGTGTTCCTGGGCACGCTGGAAGGCGTGTCACTGCTAAGGTGAAAGCGTCCTTGCAGTCAGAGAAGGATATAGAGGTGACCGGAATTACTAAATGAGGATGGAAAGAGCAGAAACAAATGGTAAGGCCATCGTAGTGCTGACGGGTTCATATAGGCCACAGAAGAGGCCTAGGCGTAACTGTCTCCCCACCGGTCAGGAACAGCAGGTAAATCCAGCTCATTGGCGCAATAATTTAGTTAACAGTTTTCAGTGTTGCCCCAGTAAGTGCAGAGCAGTCCCCACGAAGGGTCATTTGGTGCATTTGTTCACACAAATACTCACGTCGACCGCCGCGTTTGGATCATTGCGTTCTTCCGTGTTCATTCGAACTGAGTGAAAACACGTGTAAAAGGTTGGTAGAGCGATAAAAATGGCTGAATGCACGCGGGTCTGAAGAAAGTAACGCGGTGCGTCGCGCCAGATATTTCTGGTCGTCAAAAGGATGTGTTTTGAGGGAAGAAGATTCTTCAATAACGAGAAAAAATGTCCCTGAGCTCGAAAACGCAACGAAGAGAACCGATAGCTCCGTTGAAAGGTTTAGAGAAAACGAGTGGAAAAAAGTGGAAAATATCGCGAGAGGAGGAATGTAAAAGCCGGCACAAAGCCATAAAGGAAGGGAGACGAGGACAATACGAGCTGAAGATGAGGGCTCGGGAGAAGGGGAAAGACGTTTAGAAGATCGTGGCGCGTTTCCTTCGAAGGGCCCGGGAGCTTGCGGTTTGGTATCGCCTGGCAAAATGGAATGTATACCAGTCGTGATGGCGATGGCGAGGGTTAGGGTGAGAAGAAGGAGGAAGGCCTATCGGAAAGGAAGTCCGGCCCTAAAGCGCCTAAAAGATAGGACTTTCTAGCCGGCTACACATCCAAAACATTCAGCCAGCTGTTTTTGATAGCGACCCTTGTAATCGGACAATCGCACGCTTCTCGGAACGACGCTATCGTTTCTTCTCTCCACTCTATTTTAGAACCAGTCGCACCTCACTCCATTATAACTGACAGCTAGGAAACTATTGTGATCTGTTAAAAATATTCGACTCATCACGCAGCTTTCCTCGGGCTCACCTTCAATCGACAACTTGTTCGCTCTAAAAACTAATTCGGAGTTTATTACGTTGCCCTCACTTATGTTACGACCTGCATCGCGTAACCAGCGATTTTGATGGGAACATGCGAATGAATAACTAATGAAATACCGACTTTCGACCACAAGAGATGGCAAAAAGAGGATTTTTTTTTTACGAAGAAACATTTTTGTACACAGGACTATATAGTGAGATAACAAACAGTTATATAAATAAATAACGTGAAATTTTACCTTAATTACTAGGATAAGTCCATCAACAACCTAGTATTGAAAAAAAAAATCCTTGAGTACGTAACAACTGTACTGGTGAGTTTACTGTTCCTCTGAGCATAGCCCTTTTTGTTTTTGCAAGTTTAAAAATTAGGGGGTGAAGGAGGCTTTATTCAGTTGAAGCCCTCTGAGAAGTCGGAGTGGCGCTTCCTTTTAAGGCGTCTCAGATGTCTGGGCAAGGGTCGTTCTATCGGAATGTTGCTTACGTACGGATTCGGATGGGTTGATGCTTTTCGGTAGGATGCGTGGTATGTGGCGATTAAGCAGTCTTTTACTGTTGGTACTTCAAGGTCCTTGTGAAGTTCCTCGTTCCTGATGTACCAGTCGGCGCCGGTGATCAAACGGAGAACACGACTTTGGAGGACGTGCACTCGGTTTAGTTGGGTGTTCGAAGCGGACGACCATATACCCCCTCCGTAGCACCAGATGGTGATGAGTTTCATCATGTATGTAATGAAGTAGATTGTAAATCACAACATAGAGCTGCAAATTTTTGTCATAGCTCCAAGTTAGTTCCATACTCTTTTCCTGTAAATAAAGAGTCACCGACGAACGGAGGCGTAAATTATGTAGGTACATACGAGTATTTTAGCAGCCGAACTGTACCACTCTTGATTCTCATGCTTGAGGCGGAGAACACGCAAACTACTTGTGGTTATCTATTTCAGAAGGTTATAACTTGTTCAATTCGAGTTATGAAACCACGTGTAAAACGGTAATATATAACAAGATCACATTGTAAATTCTGAAGAAGATATTGAAGGACTCTTCAATTCTATTATTTTAGGTAAGTTTAATATTGTGTATTTTAATATCGATCGTCTTGACCTACTACTTATTGTTCGTATAATAAAATCTATTATTTTACCTATCGTCTAACTGTCTTCCTTCTTCGGAGTTACAGATATAAACCGTAGTCTGTAAAATTGTCATTTTCTCAGTAAAGGCTTTGAGAACTTTGATCATGATGACACAACATCTTGGCGTCAACTCGATTTTTCAAGGGGATTGAGCCCACGCTGTTGGAATTATAGGGGGAACATTGCTACAAAATTTAGGAAAAATATCAAATCACACAACGTTCCTCAGCTCTACATAAATTCGCAGGATTTCGTAGCATTTTCTACTAATTTAATTTATTATTCTCTCAGCTCATTTGAACTTGGTAAAACATCACTTCGCGATGACAGAAAGCGTTAGCGCATACAGTTCCGAAATTTATTGGGCTGCTCGAACTCACGCCCTGACGATTGTTAGACGGAGAATTAATGATGCTGGAAACGCGATATTTTTGACACGCTAATAGTTACTTTTCCGGAGTTATTGCATGAAAACATTCAGAAATGGTAGTGAATTAAAAGGAATTTATGGAGTAGCCCCTGTATATCTAATGAGATTTATCAGTCATCGCACAGTAGCTTGGGATCACCACTCGAATTTTTCTGAAGATTCTTGTAACATTTGAGCGGAAAGTATTGGGAATAAACGGCTCTCTTTTCGTCGGAATGGATGATAATTTATTTTGCAGCTCTTGTTATTGTTCCAAAAATCCGAGTCTATACAAAACATTTAATTAAAATCGTTGAAGCTGGTTTTGAGGAAAATTGATCACCATGATAACTATAGCCAGTTTTGCTCATATCCTTATTTTGGCGTTCCACCGTTGAATAGATTTGGTTCTCTTTCAATCACGTTCATCGAGACGCTCACCATTTTCCCAAATAGTCTTTTTCGAACTCAGTATGGTTAAAAACGTAAAAATCTTACGAGAACTCAACTTTTTATTTCAGCCGATGGCTTCTTTCTACTTCCTACTGTCACGGAAAAAATCCTGCGTTTAATTCCAGGATTACTGGAGTTGGTGATGATTCTGTGAACGCGATTGAGATAAAATGACAGAACCAAATCAGCTTTAACTTAATATCTAGTCTGCAAGTCACCATGCTACGCCAAAATAAGGGTATGAGTAAAATCCGCCAAAAATCAACTATAGCTATCGCAGAGATCAAACACCAAATATTATTTTCCTCAAAAACGGCGTTTTTTCTTATAAACTCCGCTCAGAAAGTAGTAGAATTTTTCGAGTAATCCATGTGGTACTCCATTCAAGTACCTATACGACGAGTGATTATTATCATTCTCAAAAAAATCGTGGCACTAACCTCATCAAATCTCCGTGTACCAATTGCTCAATAATGGTTGGAGCATGAGTACGAGCAGTACAATAAATTCTGCAATTGTAAGCCCCGCTTACTGCCACCATGAAGTTGTTTTACCTAGTTCAAACGAACTGAGTGAAAATTCATTGAATTAGTAACAAAATCAGAAAACTTATGTAGAGCTACGGAAAGTTGTGTGAGGCGCACCTAATATTTCTTTTTTAGTTTTGTTTGTTGTTGTTTTGTTCGTGATTTTTCGAAGACGGCAAGATGAGGTTATGAGCAGGGAACCAATATATACCAAAAAGTAGGGTATTCTGTAACGATTTTAATTAAACTTTCAAGCCGTTGGTGCCGCACAGAGGAAAAGTAGGGTACTCATGTACCAGTGAGTATCGTGCTTTTCTTCTATACTGTGTCTTCTAAGGACTTCAATCAAACTTTCGGAGTGCCCTCAACTAACTAGTACCTACATATTGTTATGCGTAGACTTTTCCGTAGAAATGAATTGAATTTACATAAGTACCCACCAGATTTTTTCTCTTGAAAACCGCTCTAGCGATTTGGAAACGTCAACTCTGAAATTTAGCGTATCGACAATTCCCAAATGACACGGCAGTAGCAAGAGAGAATTCTCATCCAAGAAAATGGCAAGAGCAGCACAATAACGTATCAAAAACCGACCCTCTTTTCCCTATAAATCCAGCTCTTCGGCTCAAGGTGCGACGCAACAGACTTTTCACAGCGTCACGTGCACTCAGCGACTATTCGAATATTCTCGCTATTCAGTTTTTATCTTCTTAAGTTCTACATCGAAACTGGTAACGCTTGAGGTTCCAGTCATGTCATGTCATGCCCGCAATTGAGTATTCAGCGCATACTACAATCTTGGAAAAATCAAGATGGAAGCCCAATAAACTACCAAGAAAGTGAGAATTCAATAATGTTCACAAGACCATTAGAAAGAACCTCAGAAATTCCATAAATTCAAACTACCGCCGTTTTACTTTGGGGGCAGGGCTGGACTGGGCATTGTAGGGCCTAATTTCCTCAAGCGTGAGAATCAAGAGTGGTACAGTTCGGCTGCTAAATACCTACATAATGTGTACCTACATAATTTACGCCTCCGTTCGTCAGTGACTCTTTATCTACAGGAAAAGAGTATGGAACTAACTTGAAGCTATGAAAAAAATGTGCAGCTTATATTAAATTTAATTTCATCTAATGTATTTCAATTTATTCTGTTGCCGTTTGAAACATACACTAAATCACCTTCTTGAAATTCATGTTCTTTCCTACTTTGATCAACCCGCTTCTTATTCCTGTCAAAACTCGCCTTGGAATTATCAAGTGCTTTCTGCCGATCAGCACTCAGATCCGTATCACGTTTTAATTGTTCAGGAACTATGTCAGATGTTATTCCATATAAAAGATAAGCAGGCGCAAACTTTGTTGTTCCATGAGGAGTATTGTTGTATTCCTTGGTACAAGTCTCTGCGATAGTAGTCCATGACTGTTCATCATCCATGATTCGGCAACGTATCCTGTCCACGAGGGTTTGATTTGGCCGTTCCATTAGATTGTGCGTTGTCTACTGCTGTGTAGAGAAGATCAATGCTCTTATCGTCTAGATATGTTCTGAAATTCCTAGACTTAAACGCACCAAATTGGTCTACTAGCAACATTTGTATTTTGTTTTCTGTTGCTACTATTTCGATCTATTTGTGAACACACAATCGCCTCTTTTATTGCAAGGCATTCCAAATACATTATCTCTTTCTTCATTCGACCAGGTGACAACTTCTTGAAAACATAAGCAACAGGATGTAGTATACCATCAGTTTGGGGTTGTTTCAGAACCCACGCCTGAACGGCTTGCATCAACTTCTTTAACTATATCTTTCTCATGGTCATAAATGGCTAAGGCAGGTGATGAACACAGATATCTTCTTATATCTTGAAAGCATGATTCGCATTCATCAGACCATATTAATTTTCCATTCTTTTTTAATACATCATGTGATGCAGTTAGTCGTTCTGTGAATGAATTGTTGGTAAAAATTGATTTTCCCTAGAAGTTGACGTACCATTTTCTGTGTTGTAGGGCGCTGAAATTCTTTTATTGCGATTAAATTGTTTTTTATCGGACGAACCCAATGCTACAGTGTGGCATAAGTAAGGTAAAACCACATTTCATTTACTTTAGTCCTTCTTTCTCGACTTCTTCAAAAACCAAGTTCAAAAGTTTTAAATGTTCCTCAAAAGATCGTGAAAAAATCAAAATGTCATCTACGTAATTTACACAAAATTTAGACAAATTGTGTTTACGCGAAATACCTGCAAGAATTCGTTGGAAGATTTGTATAACCACAAGCAGTTTGCGTGTTTTCCGCCACAACCGTGCGAATCAAGAGTGGTACAGTTCGGTTGCTAAATTACGTACCTACATAATTTACATATCGTTGTTCAACGGTTAGTTACAGAAAATGTCGCGTGTTACGAAATGCAGCTGTAGGTTGTTGCTGGAGAGTGTCTTCATTTTGACCAAGTTCATTTAAGCGAAACTGTAGACATTTCAAAAACGTATTAAATCCCCGGTTTTCGAGACATGTTATTTGTTATCTGCCGTGAACGACCCCACATTGCAGTTATTTGTTATCTTCGTTCAAAGAAAGGACGAGTCATATGAAAGTGGATCAGTTGATATTTTGACGCGTTTTTGAGAATTCTCTTTTGAGAATGTCTTGTCCATTACTAATAACTATAGTACTGTACTATACTATATACTATAGTACTATATTACTGATAACTATAGTCAGTTTTCAATTGGTTTAGTTCATTTCAGACGGAACATTGCATCATATTCGAGCTAATTTAGCCGTTCTCTCTCAATCGGGTTCACGCCGCTGTGAAATTGGGGTTTTTGCCTTTGGAAGACTTTCACACGTCGATCTTAGGAAGACTGAACTTATTTAAATTTTCTCCCAACTTTGTATAGAAAAGTCCCGAGGTGTTAAGTACCAATTTCGTTAATTAAATTCTGTGCAGGTTCAACTAGGACGTTTCCACCCAGTTTTCCTCTGGCGCTCTCGTTTCTGTTAACAACCAACGTTTTAGTGAAAGTTCTGGAGAGATGGGTTATAGGCTCATTTCGTCTCAACTACGATCGTTCAACGTTGAATATGTGAAGGGATTAATGGACGAATTTAGGCCTGGAATATGCCGGAGGGAGGTTGCGAATTGCGTGAGTTTATAAGCGTGCGGAGGAACCGTGTTTTAACTGTGCGACGGCGGCAGGTTCGAAATTTCCTCGTCCAGAATATAATACTGAAATAGAGGAGTGAGCAGGCTGATAAGGGCGGCTTAAAAAGCGGTTAAGGGACTGTCCATGTGCCATAAAATGAAACAAGTTCGCTGGAGCATGAATGAGGGGGCTCGTGTTGGCAGGGCGCTTGTTTAACATGCTGCCTTCATAGCCCCTGCGCAGATAAATACGTTGCGCTTAATGCTATGTAAATTGACGCCCACTTCCCGCCGCTCTTCCTCTTCCTCGTCCCCCCCCCCGCCACTTCTTTTTTCCCTCTTTTTGCGATCCGCTTATCATCTTATTGCATTTACACTTTTTTGAATTAACATCCCATTTAACTTCCTTTGAATGACAAGAAGGACGGCGATGAGGGCGAAAGGGGGATCAGCGGTTTAGAATCGGCTTTTGTTCTTGCGGGCACGAGGCAGCTACCGTGAAATGTTGATGTTGACCGTGAAATAAATTCACAAGCGGCCACCTCATCGTCCTCTACATGTGCAGTTTACCGCCGACGGATAGAAACACTAAAACTCGTTCACGCGTGAATAGGTTTTTCAGGATTTTAGACGTGGAAACTCATTTGTGATTATCAGAGCCAACAATTTACCCCGAAACAAGGAAAGTGTTGGACAAAGCTGAGCCCAGTCAATCCAACCGAATTAACCGAAAACTAATTTATTGAGTGCACATTCTTGACATTTTTTTTTTTTTCCAAAATCCTCATTATATCTGTTGGGCGCAAGAGAGGGGGAGTTTAAGAACGAAATAAAAAGAAACTCGGTGAGCGTGAGTGAGGACTGTATTGCACGTTAAATCAATAGTGATTTGAGTTTGAGCATATATAGGCAACACAAGGGGAGTCGTAATACGCGTGAACTGGAGTGGGAAACTGTAGCAGTAGGAGAGAGTGAGAAGAGGTGTGGCTGGGCTGAGAGTTGAGGAATGATGTGAGCACTGGGAGATGAGTTTATCTGGGAAGAGCAGAGTGTGTTGGAGAAGGAGGCAAATGGAGGGAGGGAAGGGCATTTTGGAAAGTCCAAAACTGGGAAATCCGTTGTCGTTGGATGTTAAACCGACCTTCACCCCTTTATCTGGAGGAGAAGCTGACTGAATGGGCAGTTATTGGACTTCCCTGTGGCATAACATTAAAGAGGCTGAGAGCACCTGGGGAATCCCAACTACTTAGGACTGTGCAGAACAATATTCATTTCCATACCAGCTAATATGTGACTTAATTAACGAATAAGCATGGCTGGCAGGAGGCATGGTGGCCGGAAAGCCGTGGAAGATGGACGAGGCGACTCATCAGGGAGATACAGCCATGGCTGGATCGTCGACACGGTGAGGTGACTATTACGTCATCCAGATGCCATAAGCCTGTTCCTAGGGTACCTTGACCATTTAGGGATGGTACAAGAAGCGAGGTGCATCAACTGCCAAATATAACGATGCAGAGCACACCTTCTTCCGGTGTTGTTACTGAAGAGATGAGAGGCTGCATCTCACAGACTGTACCAGAAAGAAAAGTCCTGATATGTGGTGGCCGTTATGCTCCTCAGTCCAGACTGCTGTAGTAGGATTTCTCTGTTCATCAAGTAGGAGCTTGAGTGAAAAGACGTCAAATGGCTTGGAATTGGGCCAGGAGAGACGATTATGGGGGACGGAGGTGAGGGAGCAAAGTTTGTGAGCGAGAGAGGGCAGGGAGTGAGCGAGTCTGGAAGCGCAAGTTTCTTATTTACTCATTTTGTGGCATTATTCCGTGACATAATTTTGTTTCCACTCAGCGTGACGCTTTTTGGCAGTGAAGGTAAGGGGTTAGCATGTTCTATACAAAAATAAAAAAATAAAATAAAGTACATTGCACTAACAGAGACCTCCCTCGGCTATGCGTAGTGAAAGATAGTGAAGTGTTTACAAAATCAATAAATGTACTGGAGTATTATTCTAGCAGCCTGCCAACGTCGCATTGCCACCCATCACTTGATCCACTCGAAGCCACCACCAGAAAATATCAAAATGTGTTGCAATGGAACGCCTAAATAAGGGTATTAGTAAAATCCGTCAGACACTAACTATGGTTATTATAGTGATCAAAACACCAAATATTTTTATTCTCAAAAGTATCTTATTGCGACACGCCCATCACATCTTAGTATTATCTTTCGTGGGTAAATTACGAGAGCAGCACAATAAATTAGTAACGATTTCTTAGAAAAGCGATTTTAGTGCAGTCACCTCACCATGCCTCTGACGTACACATCTTGGGATGTGTGGATAGTACGTCTTCGTCCCACACAGCTGCGACTTCCATGGTTGAGAGAATCAGTCCATCTCTTGGCAAAATACGATTCTCAGAGTGAGGGGAGTCGGAGTTTCTTTCCTTCTCAGAGGACGCCTGCCTTCAGGTGTTCCAGAAGGGGTAGTGCAGAGCGAAGATGCTGCGTCTACCATGCAGTGCTGCGTCTACTTTTGGGAACAAGTGCGGCGTCCTGGCTCATGGGGTGGGGCATGGCGTGATGCCTGCGCTGACAGCATTCACACGTGTTCATTGAGTGGCAGCTCTTGAGCGTGTGAGAGGCTGCCAGACAATTCGTACACAGATTGTGCACTTCCACGTAGGTTCTTCGAGCCTCCTGGCTGGGATTAAGGAAACGTGGGCACTTTTTTACCCCACGAGTTTGCCGCAGATAGGGCAGGGATGTGGCTCTGGTGATGGAGTTTTGTCTTCACCATGCCTTTTGGAAGGCGCGTGGTTTCTCCAGACTCGTCGTTTGAGAGATCGTTCGGGGACAGACACGCGGGAAGATGTCGATGTTGATGCAGGATGGGGGATTGAGTGAGGTGTACAGTCGGTAGGCTTCTGCTGCTGCAATGATAGGTAAGACGTGCGTGAGGTGCTGGTAGATCAGAAGCTCCTTTACATCTGTCCTGCTTTCCTCGAAGCAGCCTTCGTCGATTGAACACAAAGCTGTGTTCAATTGTTAGTCAAGAACGGACATAGTTTGAACATAGTGATGGGCGAGAGAGTAGGTTGCAGCAGTAGGACAGCAGAGTTGAAGGTGGGGGATTTAAAATTCCCATCGCATTAGAAGAACCTTTAAGTTTTTCTGCGTGACCGGCATCTCAAACTAACGTAGGGGAAGTTCGACAACTAGTTGGGCGTCAATGTTACGGGGGGAATTCATATTGAAAGCGGTATCGCACTGAGTCGGGAAGTAGTTGGATAAAAGCCGAATGGAATTTGAACAAGGAGTTTTATTTGTGAATCACATTTGGAGATGTTTTACCACCACAAACTGGGAACTGGGTCGGAGCGAATGCAAGCACGGGCGACACAGCGACGAGGGAACAGGCTCGGTTACAACTGACGGCAGCGTAGTCTCGGTGTCCCCAGAAGGTGCCCAGTCAGCATAAATGCCCCGGAAGAGCGTCCGCTGAATCGAAGGGTGTGGTTCGTCCCGTTACAGTTCCCAAAATGTATGATAGTCGACTAAGTTGCCCATACAGGTAAAGTCGTACAAAATATTTGAGCGCAACCTCAGAAATTCTAAAATTCAAACTAACATCGTTTTTTTTTAATCATCTTTTCTCACAATGATTACTCTATTACTCCCGAAAAATAAATATGAACCCAAAAAAGAAATAACATAAAAAGCCTCATATGAGTAGTTTATGAGGCTTTTCATGTTTTTTCTTCTCTCGCTGCTAACTCAATAAGGGTCGTGAACTAAGTGGAATCATCGCTAAGTAAGTATAAGTTATAATAGGCTCTCAACCTTGATGATAAACATATTAGACTCGTATCAGTTGGTAGAGTTGGTTTGTGTGATCGAGGAAAGTTATGTAATGCGCCGCAGTCGATATTTTTTCTTATAATTCAGCTTTCTGATCATCTGCGGGAATCATGCCACCAATTTTTGTCACTTCGGGCGTCATCATAGCGAATGCTATGAAGTTGGTTCGGGGTCGATCAAATTTCATTGCCTTTCCTTGCCGACTCTATGAAATTGTTATCAGACCAGTTTCCGGCTTCAAAACTGCCTCGTCATTATATAATATATATAAAAGCACGGGGAGCCGTTTATGGTATATTATGGCAGGTTTGACATTTGACGTCCGCAGGTTGTGAAAGTCTTGCATTGTCTGCGTATTTGTCCTCGTTGACGTATTTAGTTGGTCCCTCAAATATACCGCTGAGCAAAACGCGGAACAGGTGCGGCAGTGGGCGTTTATTCGTTCGCGGCATTACTCACTTTCACTTCTAGGGAGAATTATGAGGACGCTAATGTTGCTCGACAACTCATGGAGGAGTTGGCGATAATAATCGTCGAGCTTCTTCTAGTTTCAACGTTCCCTCTTGACTTCCACTTTTTCTCTTTCTAAACGCCAAAACTCGTTATCCCTTGAGAAAAGTTAACCTCGGGATGATTGAAGACCAAGACTTTGGGTCGTGACGGAGAGGGAGTTGGAGGTGCCAAGAAGTAGAAAGAAGGGAAACAGGGACAACTTGGATCTTCGGAGTTCATTAGACGACAGACGATAGGATTAATGAGGGTTTAGTTAGAAAAGGGCTCGTCAGTGTGGAAAAGAGCTTCGGAACTAGAAGGAACCTGAAACCTAATGATTCGGGACGTTGAATTCCATGTAAATGTTGAGCGTTTGACTTCAATCAAAATTCAACTAAATCCTTTTACGTGTGACTGACTGAAGACGGTAATTCTCACTGAGTCGAATTGACCGAGTAACTCATTCACCTGTTCTTACCCCCAGCATACAATTAGACGACGTTTTTTGTCACACTAACCATGAACACGAACATTTTTACTTTTTACAGCTCTACGAAGTAACAAGGAAGGTTGTGTGATCTGAAATTATGCTCCAAGTCAGAGTCTGAAAATCACCTATCGGAAAAATAGTATGGGCGTCTGTATGAACGCGAGTGAGAGAAAAACAGCTTAACCAAATCAACTCTAGTTTCAAATTTAGCTTACAGGTCACTATTTAATGCAGAAATGAGGGTGTGGGTAAAATGGGTTCACAACTAAGTATAGTTATCATAACATTATTTTTTTCTTGAAAACGCCTACAACGATTTTGATCGACTTTTTTGTATGGGCAGCCCAAATCACATGACGGTACTGTAAAATTCTGATTTGTGGGACTCTAACGAGAGCAGCGCAATAAATTACCAATTTTTTTGAGGTTAGGAAAGTTACCTAATCCACTGAAAAAAATGTGAGTCTTCAGATCTTCATGTTTCAGAACATACTGACACTGAGAAAGGCTATTTAGGAGAATGGTACGTGTGTGACTGATAAGCCTTGATAGAATGGTGGACCTTGCTGTGCGTGCTTGGTTAGGCCTCCCAAATAGTATCCCATGTGAGTACATTCACGCTCCGGTTCGATCTGGGGAACTCTCTCTACCACTATTCCATTCTTGCGCCATAAGCAACTGCTTGCTTTGCGGGCATCTGGCTGGGATGTCGCACGCGTTGTGGCTGGTTTTGGATTCGTCCAGGAGTCGCTAGATACAGCGCTAAGGTGTACAAAAGGCTGGTAACGTTGTGAGTGCTCACTGTCCCGCCTGTTGTAACCACTTTGAGTCGCTGAACCACATGGTGCAGGTATGTCCACGTACTCATGCGGGGCCCTGTCAAACATCGTGACGCTGCCTGCAAAAAGCGGCACTACCGGGTTGTCTCTGGAGAAGGGCGGAGGCCTTACACCGGCGCCATTGGTTCTGGCCAGTCTGCAGTGATCCTGGATGTCCACGTAGTATCTGGGAGCCAGGATCCTGCGCTAACTTGACAAATCCGAGGCTCGTGGAGAGGAGGCAGGGTTGCAGCATTAACTGTGTTTTGGTGCCGTGTTGTATGCAAGAAAAATGCTGAGGAAATGTGGCGGCTGGGTGTGTCATTAGGCGTTCTCCGAGGTATCACCACCCGCATGTTGCTCAGGTCGTATTTAAACTGGTGGTTGTTCTATCGTGGAACGTCCTCTTATCCTTCTTTCCTTCCCCGCCCCAATCCTTCTTCCCCTAGACCTGGCGTAGGGTAGTCTGGCCGCCCTCCCCATTTACTCACTAATTATCTATTTAGTTCCTTCATTTAGCTTTGGAAAAACCAAAAACCTGGGAACGATTTTTACAGAGAAGGGCTGATATAAGTCAGCTCTAACTTAATATCTACCCCGCAGGTCACCATGGGACGCGAAAATGAGGGTATGAGCAAAATCCATCCAGAATCTAGTTATCGCAACGCCAAACATTTCCTTTTTTATCGAAAACGGCCATAACGATTACTCCAACTAAGTACTTAAACGACGAGTCTTTAATAACGTCGATAAGATATAAATCAAATGTTTTCCCATTATAAATCCCGCGCAAATAATAAATACCGCTTCATAATTGACAACATTCAACACTATTGTTGCGGATCGAGCTGGTTCCTTGAACCTCAGGATGAGTGGACTGTAACGCGCGTAGGTTGGTGGGAGCAACAGTCGATGAGCAAAACCAAGAAATAATTTAATTTCGCAGTAAATGACACGTTACGAACACGAAAACTTAACTCAAACTAACGAAAAAACAGGAGACAAAAATATGAGAACCGATAGCGCGGCGAGAGAATGATAATAACACATTAACAAGTGTTGATAACAACGAGAGGCGAAATAGAGTACTAAGAACGAAGCACAGCGATGATCGCAACGACGAAGAAATGGTAACTGACGTCGTTCGCCAGGCGGCAACCCATATTGAGCACTCCTCTGAGAGTCGTGTACAACTATCCTTTTGATAAAAACCGTATGAAGGCTAAGGAAAGTTGTGTGATGTTTCACACCAGATATTTCACTCAGCTCAACGTTCCACATTGCGCTTCCTTTGAAAGATATGGTAATCCGTATTGTTTTAAATACTACGGCATTTATCGAGCTACTCCTGTTCATTCTACTGCCATTATGAATAATTAGTGCGTAATTGATTCAACAAAACTGTCAAAAGTTTCAGGCATGAATCGTGTGAGAGTCCAATGCAGCCGACCTCGCTAATTAGCGAGCAAATAACAACATCCAGGAAACGTACCTATAATGTTTGCGAGTTTTTTACGCTACCAGGGAGGGGGGGGGCGTCTCATTTCAATCTTGAATGAAATCTTCCTAGTATCTCGGTGGCCACCTGTTCCTCTTGGAATGTTCTCTTGAAGGCGCAGATGGTGATTGAGATATTCCAGATGAAGATTCTGGGTTGCCCTACAAAGATGCAGGCAAGGAGCGTACTGAAGAAGCAGATTGGAGATTATGAGGCACTGCTTGGAGGTAAGGAAGTAAAAAACAGGAAATATTCTGTCTCCCCGATGTTCGAATTTCACTTAGTTCTGTCACGATGCCAACTGGAGCAAGCTGCCTGAGAGAAACTGCGGTGCCCCTATCATCAGGAAGACTTACATGTGCGTAGTGTGGGATTGACTCGATGAGATCTACTTTATCTACCAGTGGAGGACCGGTCCTAGGGTAGTCAGCCACTCTGGGAGAGAAGTTCCGTTGGAGCTACGGTGAGTGCTTGAAGAAGCGTTCGTGCGGAGTCTCGTTGGTTGATGTGCAGAGGAGCAAACGAATAGCATGTAGAGCTTCCAGAAATACAGTTTCCCAAAGTCGGATGTCAGTGTGCCTAGCACGGAGAGCGAGCTGAATCGTCTTCCAAATTACCCCGTTGTAACGCTCCACTTGACCGTTTCCCCTGGGATTAAATACTGAAGAGCGACTTGTAGCAATGAAATGAATAAAATACAATTGGGAAACCAACGACTAACAACATCGTGGAAACGGCTTATAATATTTGCGAGTTCATCACAAATGAGACAGCATGGAGAGACTATACGGAATGAAATAATAATTAGAAAGGCCTCCGGACTCGCCTGTGAGGTCTGTAACAGGACGATACTTACTCCAGCCGTGGTGTGCAGAGTAGGCGAGACGCGTAGTATTGTGAAAGATAGATGAGACGTAAGGAAATGGAAACTAGGGAAATGGCTGGGAAAAAGGGATCGTAAGCTCCGGGAAAAAATGCACCGACGAAAATGACACAAAGAGGAAATGTTGCGAAAATATACGGCATGGCAGCGGTTTCACGAGAGACGTCAACGAACGAATGAATAGTACTGTCAGCTCGAGTTTTTACTGATAGTAAATAACAGAATAAAAAGGCTAAGGAAGAAAGCCCGAAGCTCGAAGCTGATTTCGGTGATTTGAGTTGCAGATTTTTTGGGGTTGCTTCTAATCGTCTAATGAGCGTTATTTAACACACGCTGTATGGTTTGTAGCACTACTCTGATTTTTCTAAAAATGCTAGAGAGACATGAGCGGGATTTTTGAGGGAAAACTGCACTTTATGGGAATTGTTTGATCATTTATTGCGTTGTAATTTTCCCAGGAATGAGAATTCTATGTTCCATGCCGTATTATTTTGTCTGAAAAGCCAAAATAATAATTCAACCAAATCATATTCAGAACCACGACGCCATCCACCACAGCTTTAGTATAACTGAAAGATACCCTTCCTTTACTCCCCCTTACTTTAGACGGGGGGGTCTCTTCGTTTTTTCTCCTTTCCTCTCCATTTTCAGTTCCTCTTTCTAAGTTGATCGACGTGCTTCCGGTGTCTTAACCCGTTCTCCTTCACGATGTGGCCTGCCGTATCCAAATGGAGACACCAACCATATTTCTTCTCTTGCTATGAACTCTAGCAGCTCCTTCCCTTAGTACTTTACCGGTTGTAGTATTAATTTTTATTGGTTTCTTACAGCACACGGGTTTTAAAGAGCAAGCTTGGTTCTCAGCCAACGACCAAATAGTAGCTCTCCTTGCGTCCAACATGTTGTTGCATGTGGCCTAGATCTGTAAGAAACCAAGAAATCTCTGTATAAATCATGCATTTGAGCCCGATTTCCGTCTTCAAACCGTGTCTTTTCCTTGAAGGTGCTCCTTTTCCTCGCGTTTTGCCAAACCATTCGAACATTGGTGGTCAGGGAGAAGAGTTGACGTGTGAAATCAATAGTGTTGTACAGAACAATTTAACATTGTGGGAACTAAACTGAGCTCCGTTGTCTGGCAAAATCATATGCGGCAACCCAGTTCTTGAAACAATGTCTTTCAGAGCCATAATACGTCGTTATTACAACCTCCATCTACTACGTAGATGCATCTACCGCCACTAATAATGAAATTCTATGGAATGGACCGGAAAAATCCAAATGGAGACGAGACCATGGCTAAGAAGGAATGTTCCACGAAAACATTGGAGCCTCTTCTGGCTTAGTTCTTGAACGTTGACACCTGCGACAGTCACGTACACAACTGTAAATCTCACAATCAACACGGGGCACCCACCATATGTGGGTTTGAGCAGGTCTCAGGGTGCCCTAAATGCAGCATTTCCAGGAATTAATTTCTCAAACGTCTTGGAACTACGGTTCCTCCATTCCGCAAAAGAATTCCCCTTCCACTGAAAGTTATTATCGTTTCTAAAAAACAAAAGAATGTATTTTCAATCAGTATCTTTCTTTGAAGGCCAACCGCAGGGCACATGCTCAATCACCTTACTAAGCTGTTCGCATGAGTAAGGCGTAAATATGGCAAGTGAGCTAAGTGTGACCAACCCATCGTTTCGTCATGCTATTTCAAACTTTTCAAAATTCCACGTCATCGCAGCTAGTATCCCCAACAACAGAAAATTCAGACAAAAAGTCGCTTTTAGAATAAAAATATTTGGTGTTTTAGTATTAATAGTTAGTTTCCCGCCGATTCCTGTATCGTCATCGCAGTCACACGGACCGAGTTTTAAATTAACGTCGTCCCAGTGCGCGTTATGAGCTCTTTCTCATCAACTCCGTAAAACCCGATTTAAATCTGGCTTCCTATCTGACGAACTCGCGAGAAGTACTGCGTCCCTGTTGTATGTTTTTCCGAGACGGAGAATCGACTAATGTTGCGAACTTGTCATCTCACACGGGCAAGGTATTATTATTGGCTGCAGATGACTGAACGTGCTTTTGACTACTTACAAGAGAACCCTCTTCTCTTTTGACTCGGAAGCATTAAAGTGGTGATAATTGAACCGTCAAAAACAAACGATCGTTGCCGAGAAGGATAGCGGAGCACGTACACGTTAAGAGCCATCCGAAACATTACAACTCTTTTGTTCAGCCGGTCGTTAATTATATCTGTTAAGTTAACGGCATCATTAAGTCCCCTTTACAACAATACGGTTTACTGTATATTTCAAAGCATTACGTTTCTACTTTGAAATAAAATGCACCGGTTGTTCGCGTCAATCTTCATATTCGTTTGAGGGTGACTTTAATTGTACAATTTGTCTTCAAACTTCGTAATTTCAATTCTTCTTTGGTCCTACTACCTACAAAGGACAGTTACGTAATCGCCTGACACGGTTTTTTGTTGTCTTTTATCAGATCTCTTCATTTTAGCTGCCTTCAAGTCCGAAAAACATCATTTCCAGAGTGGCCTTTGCGTACATGAAAGCGATTGGGTGAAAACGCCTCACCGAATCGGCTCAAATTTGATGTTTAGCCCCCAAACCTCCATAAGAAATCAGAAGAAAGGTTTGACCTAAATCGGCCCTGATCGGACTATAGCTATCATAGTGATCAAAACGCCAAAAGTTTCTTCTCAAAAATCCCCTGCCCGATTTCAGTTGGATTTCTCGTGATAAATGATTATATGCAATCGCTGGGGAATGTTCATAGGGGGATTAATGACGAGAGCAGCACAATAAATAGTATTTTCCTTATAACTGCTACTGTTTTCAAAACAACCAGTGTGGAGCTTCAGTAAGATACTCGTGTAAGTTTAATAACGTTCATCAGAAAATGAGGAGCACCCTCCGGAATTTGGAATTCAAACTAACATCGTTTTGCGGCTGTTCTGCCGAGTTTCTCTATGAATTTCTTCATAAAATTATGTTGACAGTCCCATCAATCGCCTATACGTTGGTTACTCTAGTATCAGCGCAATAAAGTATAACACGTTATATACAACTGGTTCTCGCTATAGAACTGACCGCACATAAACTGAGTAGGAACATTAGATCAGTTGCCTGACTCATGGAATGGGCGGGGTGCCGATGAAAGTTGTAAGATGCTCCGAGATATTCTTTTTACTTTCCACGTTCCATGGGGTAAGGAAAGTATTGTTAAACGTGTCACAAAAAATTTGGGTTTTCTACAGATCTTTGTCTTGACGCCTATTGAGTCCGAAACCCTAATTTCCACACATGATCCGCGCGTGTGTGTATCTACATGGAGACATGGCGCGGCTCCACTTCTTACTGAAATTGGCTAACTTGTTCTCCCAGAGTTCAGGAGCAGTCATTTGATAGAGAAACAGTCCTGATCTTCACCATCTCAAGAACTGATCATCCATGTTCCCGGAATTTATTATTACTTTGTATTGAGGAAAGTAAAGTTATGGGTTACTCGACGGTTTCCGGTTCGATCGAAGTTCGATCGAGTTCAGGACATACTGTGAAATTTATAATCATGTTGTTTGTGAAGAATATGTAATTGTTAGAAAATAAAACCTATACTTATTCCGAGTATTTTTGCAGGTGATTCTCCAGAGTCGTGCAGTTTCTCAAACGGTGAGTCGTTTTAACACAATTTGCACGATTTATTTTAATACGTTGAGGTTGGTGTTACTCCCTGAGTAAAGAAAGTAATATAATTCACTTATAATTTTCCTTCATAGTTATTTTCTGAACACATTATGAATATGAACGTAGTACTATTTGCTTGTAGGAATTTTTACTTTGCGCGACCCAAAGGGTTTGGAAAGTATAGTAATCGTGACAAAGAAAGAGTTGGGTTGTCTTCAGATCTTTACGTTTTGAGGAGTACCGAAACGTAATTTGGGCGCGTGGTTCGTGTGTGGATTATGGGTGAATCATGAAAAGAGCGGCTAGGTCTCTATGATGCCGTCCTATCGAGGTTACAGCGTGAACGTCGTGGATGCGGGCTTTATCATTGGCGAATCCCGGGTCCCGGCTAGAGGCGTCCTCGAGATGTAGCGGAACTTGGTGGTTATCTGCAGTATCCTGACTCCTACCACTCTTCTGCGTGGGTGGAGTGGGCTTCATAGAAAGGATTGTTGGCACTTTCACGCCAGTGTGGCGTACTGTTGTGAGTTCTCACTGTCGTGCCTGTGGAAACCAATTATGTCGTGCAGGTGTGTTCACGTACTCATAGAAGCTGCGTGAAGCGCCATGAGGCAGTCTGCACATGCTTGCTGGCTGGTGCATTGTCATCTGAGGGCTGAAAAGTGGAAAGAGAGCGGCACTACCGGGTTGCCTCTGGAGATAAACTGAGGCTTGACATCGTCGCTGTCGGATCCTACCAGTCTGCAGTGATCGTGGATGTCCAGGTAGCATCTGGCTACCAGAACATTGCGCTAACTTTTCAAGCCAAGAGACACTAATATGACAAAACTAAAAATGAAATAGAAATGAGCAATGAATGAATCGTAGTTTTGGTTGAATAAATAACTAATGAAATAAATAAATATGGACTAAATGAAAATAAAAGTTGTTGAAACATAAAATGCAAAGTTGAGTGATATTACCTGGAAGGCGATAGTATTACACCGTGTCGCGCGCAGACCGATTTTCTGAACTCTCGCTAAGGTGAGCGACGACGGAGAATGCGCGAACACTAAAAAACAGTAAAGGCGTCTAGGTTTTCGTTCCCAGTCCGTTAGTCTTGAAAAAAGTAAAAAGAGGAATGACTCGTATTATAGAACAGTCATCCCAAACAACCACAAAAATGTAAATATCCCGGAATAAAACTTGCGCGGACGATGTTTTCACATATTCAACTGAATATGAGCTCGGAGTGTTCCGTTTTAAGAGTCAGCAAGATGAGTAATAACGGGGCTCCCGGGAGATTCAGTGAGTGAAAGGGAATCAAAAGGACGGAAAGATAAGTGGTCGCGGTCCATAAGTCGCCAATAAATGATTTACGGTTGTTTTACGATTTTATCTTCAACTCAAACCACTCAACATAAATCTTTAGAAAAACTACCCCTCGTTTCTTTACTACTGGAGAAGAAGTGAATTGAAATTATGATTGTTTGAAGACATAAAGGAAAGACGTGAAGAAATAAGTTGAGATTACTAGCGTACGGTTGGAAGACACCGTTCACACATTCAAAATAATTTGAAAATTATTTTTAGGTCATTTAAACTTGGTACAACAGTACTTCCCGGTGGTAGAAAGCGGTATCGCTAAGAGTTCCGGAATTTATTGTCCTGCTCGTACTCACGCCTCGATCATTGTTGAGCAATCAGTACACCGAGGATTGATGAGGCTGTAGACATGCTTTTTGAGGAAGGTAATAAACCATTTTCCACAGGTAACAGGTGGCAAAGACTTTTGGAAATGGCCGGGTGGTGGAGGTTGAAATGCCAGAATTTCTGGAGTAGCCTCTGTGTATCGTATGCGCGTTATTAAACTTTCATTCTATAAGTACTTGATTGGACTACCCTTTAGTTTTTATGAAGATTCTAATGACATTTCACAGGAGTCAATAAACAAAAAACTGCACTGAACAATTTTTGTCGCAATGTTTCGGAATTCAGGTATTAAAGCAATAGGGTTATGTCCGCCAGTAGGCAAATTATTAAAGTTTACGTGTCTGTTAGGTGAGTCCGTCTCCTCTGGCTGGTGAGTTGCTGTGGGCAAGCGCTTTCGATGTAAAGACATCATCGTCTGGCCGTTAAGTCAGTACTGGAGTCAGTCAGTTGTTCGTGGTCTTTATAAACGAAAGGAAGGTAAAACGGCATGATGGAGCGTCGGGGAAGGGTCGGGGAGAGGAGGTCATGTAACTCAGGGGGAAAACCCCTAAAGGTGAATGGAACGCCTTGAATGATCTGTCAATTGTGGAATTTCCGTCTTTTTTGTGTAGGGTGGTCTGTAAATCCGTCAGTTGGTTGTTTTCGTTTGTGTAGTGTTTTGAGTGGTGTGAATATAGTGTCGCATTTTGTGTTGATTTGTTCATTTATGATCTGTCCATTGAAGTTTTTTGTTTATAAAATTCCATGTTTTCTAATATGTTCAGTTTTCGCCCTTTGTATTGTTTGTGTAGTAAGGTGGTCAGTCCTGTATTTTGGTAGGTTCATGTCCAGTTGTTTTGTTTCGGAATTCATCGTGCTGCTGCCGTCTTTTCTCACTGGCATTAACTGATTACACTCGCGAATTTATCCCTGACTATAATTACTAGGTCGTCCGCGTATCCTATTACCTTGTAGCCCTTCTCCTCCAGCAGCTCAAGAAGGGTATCCGCTAACAGTAAGATAGTACTCCCTTATTGATAGGCACGCTATCTTCTCCATTGTTTTCAACACAAAGGACATAAGACTGATGGGGCGGTATCCCTTAGCCAGGGCCGAGGAGCCACCCAGCTTTGGTGTAAAGACGACCTCCACCATCCTCCACATAGTGAGTATGTACTCAAGGACTCGCCCTGAAAAGCCTCACCAGTATGGAACCCTGAGCCACCCTACCATGCTGCAACATGATTGGGAAGATCACATCCGCACCTGGCGCCTTGTAAGGTTTAAATGAACCAATTGCCCACTTAACCTTATTAAGTGTGAACATTTCCCTGGAGGCAGCGGCTAGCAGCGGGTTCCTCGATCGCCCATTGCATGTGAGCAATTGGTACACTTATCCGGAGGGTGACCCTTGTATATCTCAAGAGCGGTTTTAAACGTTTTTAAACGCTCATCGTATCAGATTGGATTACCACACCAATTTTTTTGAAGATTCTAGTAACATTTCGGCGGATTTTATAAGGAAAAGACTGCGCTTAAATCAACTTTTGTCGAAAAGTCAGGTAATTTATTGTGCTGCTCTCTTCATTTTCCCACGGATGGGAACGGTATAGTTGCCTCATTGAGAGCTGTCCATATAAAAAATTTAATCAAAATCTTTAGAGCCGTTTTTGAGCCGGTTTGGGCTGATTTTGCTCGTACTTTATTTTGGCGACCGATGGTGACCAACTGATAAGATATAAAATTTGAGCTGATTTAGTTGAAGAGTTTTCTTCTAATCGCGTTCACGGACTCACACATACTGTTTTCCGAATAGTGTTTTTCGAACTCAGTAGGGTCTGAAATATTAAGATCTGAAGAGAACGCAAAAATATTTGTTCAGGCGATTATATAACTTTCCTTTCTACTCCTTAGAGCCAAGGGAAGTAAAAAGTCATTCCTTCGTATCGTTTCATCGAGATAAACTGAAATCGAGCATGTTGGTGGATATAAAACATAAACGTAATGTTACGTTTGAAGACATATTCTTCACTTAAAAACACATTAAAATCAATTTGATGATGGTGGGTGGGAGTTGAACAGTTCATTCTGTTTCATAGCAGAAAAGTCGTTCATTTGTGTCGTTATTAAGCGATAAACTGAAAACTTGAATGTTCGAGTACACATTTAACGGTTAAAAATATATCTAAATTAAATTGAAATTTATTTCATGGGAGTGATCAACCAGGTCATCGTTCGTCTTGGTAGAACTCCTTAAACTGCTCAAAACTGTACCGAGTTCAAAAAATACCATCGGGATGAATAGACTGTGTGTGTGTCTGTGAACGTGATTGAGGAACACATCAGAACCAAATCTGCTCCAATTTGATATTCAGCCAAATCAATATGGTACGCCCAAAGTAGGGCATCAGAAAATTCTGTTCAAATCAAACTATAGTTGTGATAGTGATCAAAATACCAAATATTTGTTTCTCCGAAAACTTACTTACGCACCACCGAGATTGCCCCATCATCTGTATGCTGAAATACGGGATGGGCCGAGACTGTTTCCTTGTTGGAACGCCCAGCCGCCTGATAAATTCCGAAACGATCGTCGTTTTATCTTGTTACTCCTGAAAAATGAACCTGAACCTTCCCGAAACATCACGACTGTATTCTTACGACATACAGAAAGAGAGAGAGAGATGTCAGTCATTAAATGAATGTCGTGGTGTTAGTAGGAGCAACTCAATAAATTCCAGAACGTCAATTTGCTCAAAAGTTACGTTGTAGTAGCGTTAGAACTACATGATTTTAAACCGGACGACGTTACCGGACTTTCATTTCTGTACTAGCTCCAACGTCGAGTTGTGTGAGATGCCGCGAGCACATAATCCGGTTATCAAGTCATCGCCGTATTAAGTTGGCTTACAACTAGACGCAACGTGTTGATGAATGGACGGTCTAATTGAAGTTAACTAGGTACCCGGTGGACGCCACGATCCATAATACGGATTTTGCAGCATTCGCGGAGGTCAACCTGGGTCCTCCTAAATCACGCCATGCGTTGCTGTCGGGTACATATATCGCTATTATTGTCTATTTGGCTGGTAGCTATGAAATCATTCCGACTGATAACTCTTGTCCAGCAAAAACTAAGACACGAGCACCGTATTTATATTATTCGAAAAGCCGATGATAGTAGTGGGTAGTAGACAGCTTTCGAAGTTTCATCAGAACTGAGCAAATCAGAACAGTGAACATTTTTTGTTATTGCTGATTCTGAGCATTCTGAACAACACCGACCGGTCGAGTCCCATGGTTGTTACAGCAGGATAACGAAATTGTGGCAGTTTTATTGCATTTACGTCGTGTTTAGTATCGTTTCCTAGATATTTTTTGATGCTGCGTCGAACATGACGGGTCTCAGAGATGCAAGACAGAATCTAGCGAAATCACAGCAAATAGTAGGGTGAATTCTAGTAGTTGATGGAACTCCGGGACAATGTAGCGAAAGTTATCTTCTCTTCTTGGCCTGCGCTCATTTCCTCTCCCTGCCTCCGGTTTCCCTCCAACCCTGCGTCAGTTCGATTAGTCGCGTCGTGTCAATTGCCTAGCGTCGCATGGAAAATGTCATTTTCGATGTTCCGTTGTACTCAAGTCATGTTTTTTATCGTTTACTTCTACTTTTCGATGCAGATTGGATGGGTTGATTCAGCATTTTTCGGAAGTGTGAGATTACGTCGAACTGGATAACCAGGAAATCTCAATGTGAATACTGATTGAAACGCAGCGGTTCAATAGGGTAAGTCTCAATTGTGCTGCGGAAGAGAATAATAATTTGCAGCGTTTTACATTGTGACGCCCTAAGGCGGTGTTAGGAAAAGGTTGTGTATCCTTCGCATCTTTACGTTTTGAGGTCTACGACCCAAAAAATGTAATTTTGATGCGTGGTCTGTGGCTGAAGAACGGGTCCCAGAGGGTTCACTTAAGCGTGGGTAGGCTCGAAGCCAGTTAGGTTTTCGTCCCCCCCCCCCCCTTCCACGCTGTCATGGATGTGGTGAGAGTGTAATTTACTGTGTGGAGGATAGGGTATGCAAATGGAAGAATGAAAGTAATTTATTGGGTGTGGGTGGGAGTGTGTGTGGGTGGTGGATGGGACAGGAGGGATCATAGGAGATCCCTCCCCAGAGGACGGAAAACTGGCATTTGAAGGGCCCCAACCACCGTCCACCCTTGCGCACCAGGGATCTGGGGGCCTCCGAAAAAGAGAAGCAAGTCAAAGCCACTCTAAAGCAAAGATTCCCAAAGGGATATTTTGACCAAAATGGTACTAGGGGGTGCAATACTGGAGGCGAAAGTCCCGGTCCTTTTTTCGTTTTGCCTGACGGGGCAGAGGCAGGTTAGGGCTGAGAGGCCGGCACTGCTTCCGCGCACCTCACACATCAGAACGTACATGTCGGTAGTGGCGGTCTGTCTCAGTCCCTGTACCTCTTCTTGCCTGACAAGGCAAAGGCAGGTAAGGGCTGAAAGGCCAGAACTACCTCCATAAACCTTTACATCAGATCGTAGAGGTCTGTAGTGTTGAAGTGTGAACTGTGCCCCCACTGGAGCGGAGGGTGTGGA
Organism: Pachypeltis micranthus; assembly: GCA_020466155.1. Lineage (NCBI taxonomy): Eukaryota > Metazoa > Arthropoda > Insecta > Hemiptera > Miridae > Pachypeltis > Pachypeltis micranthus. The sequence continues at coordinate 18,847,481 of CM035769.1, forward strand.
GGGAGTTTGACGGGAGGAGTATGCAAGCAATTTATTGTGTGGATGCTATTTAGGTTAGAGTATTAATGTAAGATGAGTGTGTGTAAATTATTGGGTGTTGTGGAGGGTGAATGGGTTGGGTGATGGAGAGGGAATCTCAAATCCCTTGGGGATGGAAAACTGGCATTTGTGGGGCCCTTGGCGTGTTCCCGGTGTAGGACACAGCTGGATTGAAGAGGGTCCTTGAGTGCTAGGAACCCGCGTGCCTTCAGTGAGGAAGGGTAACTCCAAACCCTTGCAATTTGGAGGTGGTACCTGAAGGTGTATGTTTGGACGCCCGTCTGGATGGACTAGCAAAACCTACACCATTCTAGCCTCGAGGCACATTTTTTCTAACATGGTGCTACGAAGGTGCATATCCCACTGCATTATGCCAATGCACCTGGGGTAGGTCCTGGTGAGGTAAATGCCTCTGCAGGGTGCTAAGGTAAAGGTTGAGAAATCTATCGACCCCTGAGCAACCATTCGCTCGAAGTAAAGTTTCATCCCAGTCCCCTCACTTCCATTTTGCCTCCTGGGGTGGAGGTAGGTTGTAGCCTCCCCACACTCACAGGAAATGTTTGTACTTCAATTGGCAGAAAAACGGAATGGAATTCCACTATAGTGGAATTGCCACATGGAATGGTTGCTGTTTTTGGAGGTTGGACAATAGACCAAACTGACGCTGACGCATGAAAGCAACTGGGTTTTTAGTTAGTATTTTGTTTGAAGCAGAAACATCTCTGGATAACTTCTTCTTTTTCCTTAGACGAGGACAATGTGGATACCAGAATAGTTTTCTTCACAGAGTCTCCCACCAACCTGTCTATAGGTTCTCTGGGTTTTATTCTTGAAGGCTCGAAAATGAAGTCATGTGTGATTTCCATCTGTAGGAAAACGTTTTGGCAAGCGGCTTTACCAATTTTCAACAGAAATGTTTCTTAGGCAATCCGTTGAACAAAGATAAAAACTAAAACGTATCAAACGTTTTGTTTTTTTGACACGTAACCAACGTACGTTTGGAAATGAGGAGTTGGCAACTCGAATGAAGAACTATCACATTGATTACTGTGGCGGAATGTCTTTTAACAACCAATTCCCACACTTAGTTCCCCGCAACTATTTATGTGACTGCTCGTTAAACGGAATATAAGCCAAGAAAGACCGGAAAATGAGATTCGCGGAACACTGACTTCATGTGAGCTTGCTAAACCAACTCAACTTTCTACGTAGAAACTGATGGCGACTAAAGTTCCGGAATATTATGCGCTGTGCGCTGCTTATGCCACGACTTTGATTCAAAGTTCACCGCACAAATAGTTGTCGGCCGTCAACATGTTATTTAGAAGGAACGTTCTTGTTTATAGTTGTGGGATCACGCGTATAGTGAAACGTTTAATTTTGAGGTTGCTTCTGATTACGTAACGCTTATTTATTACGATCGTACAGGTCGCTCATTGCACTCCCACTGCTATTTGGTTAAGAGCAAGATTTATGATGAGAAAGATGCAGTTTAATCCCTTTTCGTTGAAAATGTTGCTGAGCTATTGCGCAGCTGCGGTTATTTTTCCATGGATGAACATTTCATGGTTCTTTCCTGTCATCGACAACTTTCCTCACGAAAAATGTGTTCAAAACCGTTGGAGTTGGTGCTTTATGCTGATCTGTAGATTAAACATCAAATTTGAGACGAGTTGCTTCAGCCGTCTTCTCAGAATCGCATTAACGGATGCACACACACACACACACCGTTTTTCTCTATGGCTCACTCAACTGTTTTTGTTAGTAGTACACGTAATATTCCTTTATACTCTGTGGGTCCCACGCACTTCTCCTTGAAGGAAGCTAGAGCACCGCATAAATCTCAAAGGATACAGCGAATGTGGGCTCAATTGCCACACTATCTCTGGATTTACGTACCATTTCTTGATCAACGCCACAAGTCACCTTCCACCCAGAATTGGTTGCGTACACTGAACCCTGTTGCGCTTGGGTAATTTCTTCAACTTGCACTGTAGAATTTTTCCTCTTTCACGTAGAGCACCTGCCAAATGGTTCTTGAATGTAGAGATGCTGAGGCAACTGACCCCAGATTCGCTTCACCCTCAGACACTTTTATGACACTCTGACTTTCTTCATGGGGAAGTGTGGAGCCTTTGTGGATAATATAAACCACTTATAATTGATAGTGACCAAAACACCAAATATTTTATTAAATTTATTATATAATAAATGACACAACGATAACAAAACGGGAAAATAACGAGGGCAGACAATAAAAAACCTTCGATAATTAGTGTCCACTGTCCCGAAGAAAGGCGAAATAACAAGCTACTTCAGCTCCCTTAATGTGATGCTCACTTGAGACGATAATCTCGTAGGTGAAGTACTGAGTGAAGTACACAAAGTATTACAGCACAACGATGTGTTTTGTTTTGCTAGCTTGAGAGAAGAAAACTTTGTTGCTAACGCACGTGAACGTGCTTCAACCGCGCCGCTCTAAATCTCCAGGCATCATATAAAACCGCTTTGTCATATTCCTCTCTAAAGCGAGCTCCTTTATCCATTTTTGCCTTTTCACTATAAGGTCAAGTGTCTCCAACAAAAAGGTGTTCTCGCTCTCTCTCCGGTTTTTTTTCTCAGTAATTATAAAAGGAAGCTACAGACTGGAAAGGTTCGCCATTGTGACGTCTACGGGAGTCTTGTTCAAACACAGACGACGCTGGGAGATGCTCGTGGGCTCCACCTCAGATGCCTTGCGACTCCCGACGCCGCCAGAAACTGCTTTTTTCCCCCGACCGCTTCAACCCACATGACCACTTCTGAAGCTCTTCTCACAAGGCTCCTTTTTTAAGACTTTACACGTTTTTCGAGTGTTTGCATGACACCAGTTGACAGCGTTGAAGCCCCCTTTTTTACAGCCGCTCGAATTCACTTTGCCTGCCACTCAACTTAGAACTTGGTCTCAGAGAGTTTACTGGTCTGAAGATGGGGGTACGAAGCGTTATTTACTGTAGTTGCAATGCTCCGAACTCAATTATGCGGGATAGGGTGCAATGAGTACCAAGATAAGTAGAAGAAATATTGGGGAAGTAGTCTGAAATAGGAGGGGAATCCCAAACAGATGGTGACAGGAACAGCCAAGGACTATTTGAAAGTAGTGGGAGGCACACAATCACATGCGTTGATAGCTTGTATTAATAATCCCCTACATCCCGAAAAGTATGCAATACGAAAAACAAAAATTGATTGAAAAATAATATGAAAATACTTAACTTGCATAATGGAACGGTTCTCGGGTAACTGAAAAAAGGCTGCTTCCATGAATAACAGATGGTGAGGTCCACACCATTTATTAGCCTGCGCAATATTTCCCTGACTTTGTGGCCGCAGGTCTCTCATTGGGAGTGCCTCCCTCCCCTGGTTCATCTCTCGACTTCAACTTCCATGGTTAGTGTCGTTCCTGGGAGTGGAGCCTGCTGTCTCATTTCCTTCTGTAGTCATCACAGGTTCCAATAATGCGCTCAACATCACTCCCCCTTATAGAAAGATCATGCATTCATGATCACGAGGTTACTGCAAGGAGACAGCACATATTCCTTTGCATGGAGACCCCTTTAATTCCTTTGGAGAAGGTATATGTGGGAACTCGTCTGGCCGCTGCAGATTTGAGTGAGCAGATAGCATTGGTGGGTGATTGACCACTGGCAGTTGTAGGCAATAGCTTGGGCAGCAAGTCAGCGTTGAGAGCAGGCCATAGTGTGATGGGCGTGAGAGCAGGGAGGGAAGTAATGAGCAGGAGAGACGGATGTGTTCCAAAGACCCCCTAAAATGATATTTATGTAAGTGTGACATAAGCAGTTGACGTGTGACAATATAAAGTTGGTGTGTGGCGTAGGACACAAGTCAGCTCTTGTTATAACAAAGGAGTAGTGGAGATGGCAGGAGACTAGTACCAGCACTCAGAGGGAGCACAGATATAACTTCACTTAAAGATCAGAAACAAGAGTAAAAGAGGAAGCACCAATTGAGGTGACTGAAACAATGAAACAAAACGACAGGTACTGATGTGGGCTCCTTACTCCCTATTCCCTATGGCAGGGGTGCTCAACCTTTTTACAATACTGTATCCCTTACAGAGAAGTTACAATTTGCGCACCCCCTTGATATTGTCGGCGGCGGGAGAAGGGGTTAAATTAAAAACCTTTATTTTCGAAAATAGGCGAGCAATTCAAAAAATTAATGAGAGGAATGATCTTGTATCTTCTTACGTAGTTCGTCAATGTTCGGCTCAAGCTTTCTTAAATACAACCTTATATCGTCCTCAACCAATAGCTTGTTTCTGTACTTACTTTTAAGATATGTTAAGCATGAAAACTTATGCAAGAAACGATTTCTAATGCAGCAGGGAGGATACCATTTTCACCAATGGTGTAATATTTCCCAGATTTGAGACGGCTCACTTTATATGAAGCTTTCAAAGCTTTTTCATTGTATTAAAGCAATAGGGTTATGTCCGCCAGAAGGTAAATTATTAAAGTTTACGTATCTGTTAGGTGAGTCCGTCTCCTCTGGCGGGTGTGTTGCTGGTGGCAAGCGCTTTCGATGTAAAGACATCATCGTCTGGCCGTTAAGTCAGTACTGGAGTCAGTCAGTTGGTCGTGGTCTTTATATATGAAAGGAAGGTAAAACGGGATGATGGAGGGTCGGGGACTGACTGACTCCAGTACTGACTTAACGGCCAGACGATGATGTCTTTACATCGAAAGCGCTTGCCACCAGCAACACACCAGCCAGAGGAGACGGACTCACCTTTTTCATTGTTTCGTAGTATTTTTTCTACTTTCGATTTCTTCCAAAAGATGTTTAAAATACTGCCAAGTCTTTCTTTACTAAATTTTCATGTTTAATTTTTTGAAATGACGTAATAATAAGCATTATATTTCAGAACAGGCTCGTTTGAACTTCCTGCCAAAGTAAATTAAAATTTTAACTATGATTTGTTATACTTCCACTTCTTTTTTACACCATGGCCCGCTTTTTCGAGGATTTCATTTTTACATTCGGATTGTCTATTATAATCAGGATGACTTACATTTTGAAACGTTGATGGATTTTGGATTGGCCATAATGATTTTGACGAGGTTTTTGTCGCATGAGCCACTTATCCATTCTTATTGTTCTCATCGACATTCGCACATCGATCTTAAAAACTGATGATCCGATAACAAAACGCACGTTGTAACAACAGATTTGAGTGGCTGCAGCTGATAATATTGACGAGAACTAACAACTGATAAACAAATATCTGGTGCGTAGCAACACACAACTTTCCGCCACCCCTTTAAGTTAGAACACCAGCTACACAGGCGGGCGCTATATCTTCGTTCAACGCATTTCTACAGAAACATTTATGGAAAACAAAATGTAGGGACTAGTTAGCTGAGAGTACTCCGAAAGTTTGATCGAAATCGTTAGAGCCGTTTTTGAGAAAATTGGAATACCGATAAATTAATATTCGACAAATCTCCTTTTCTGAGTTAACTTGGCTTATATCTCCGTTCAACATATATATACAGAAATAATTATGGGGGAACGAAATGTTGGTATGGAAGACTAAAAGACACTCCATTGGGATTTATCACATCTGGTGAAGCAGTTACTCTGGAATTTACGGAAGTGTTCGAAAAAACGTTATTTTCGACACATTTTGATTTTTATCTCTGCTCAATGGACTGTCAGAGGAACATTTATTCAGAACAATATGTAGGTATTAACTATTTGAAAACATCCTGTGAGTTTGGTGAAAATCGCCGAAGCCGTTTTGCCAAAAAGCGTAAAAAACCTGTTTTTGCTTCATGGGCCTATATCTCCGTTCACCGTATTTTCATGGAGATATGTATGGAAAAGAAAAGTTAGGCATTGATTAGTAGAAGGTAATTTGAAAGTTTAATCAAAATCGTTAGAGCCGTTTTTGAGAAAAATGCGAAAAACCCTAGTTTTTGGTACATTTTCGTCCCCCACCCCCCTTCCCACCGGCCGAAATCGTCCATAACCTTATTTTGGTGTCTACAAAAAATAACGAACAAAACAAAAAAGAACCAGCTCAATCGGATCAGCCGTTCTCCCGCAAATCGAACTACAGACACACACACACACATACACACACACACACATACACACACACGGACCACGCGCCGAAATAAGGTTTTTTAGACTCAGTAGGGTCTGAAACGTAAAGATCTGAAGAAAACTCAAATTTTTTTTTTTGGGCCGATTACTATACTTTCCTTCCCTTCGGGTAGCGGAAAGTAAAAACTGGACAATCCTCCACTGCCAGCCATGCGACGCCTTTGCTCTGTAACTTTTGCCGCCCGTACTACGGTGGCCTATTTCTACTAAATACTGTGACAATCTTATGGCGCCTGTTGGTTCCTCCCGCTAACTCCCAGAGCACAGTATTCAATTACGAATATTTTAATTGAATTATATTTGTTAAATTGCCACTTGTGTGTTTGCGAAGCGGAAAAAATGAAGATGATTAACCTGCCCCGTACTCCATGGTTATTTTCGCGTAACCACTGTTTGAGCCATGCCCCCAACCAGAATGGCCAATTTTCTACAGTTATCTCCTGGAAATCCACTTGCCATTGGCAATCAACCCCGTGTTGTACACATTTATCAAATTTGAACCCCTTATACAGTAACATGCAATCCCAACACCTCGCAAGCAGGAAGTTTTCCAAAAGTAAGGGGGGGGGGGAGAGCTTATCGAACTGCTCTGAACCAATCCAATTATTAGCAAAAGGAAATGAGCCATACAAATACAAATATCTGGTGCGCTGCAACACACAACTTTTCTTGGCTCTACGTCAATTCACTTTCTGTATGGCTTTGTCCACTTAATCGATTCATTTGAACTTGGTCAAACAACGCTTTGTGGCAGCAGGAAGCGGCAGCGCTTACAGCTTATTGTGCTGCTCGTACTCATTCCAGGACCATTATTGAGCAACTGGTACACAGGTAATTAATGAGGTGTAAACACAAATTTTTTGAAGAAGGATAGTAATTACTTTTGCCGAGTTATTGGGTAAAAACGTTTTGAGCTGGTAGTAAGTGAAACGGCAGTAGTTGAAATTCAGGAATTTCTGGAGTGAGCCCCATATATCTCATGAGCGTTTTTAAACACTCACCCTTCAGGTATTGGATTGAACTACAATACCGATTTTTTTTTAACTTTCTACCAACATTCCAGCGGAGTTTATAAGGAAAAAACTGCGCTAAAAACGCTTTTCGTCGAAAAGTTTGATAATTTATTGTGCTGCTCTCGTCATTTTCCCATGAATGAGAATTTCATGGTATAGTTGCCATATAGGGAGCTACTAATATAAAAAATTTAATCAAAATCGTTAGAGCCGTTTTTGAGAAAAAAAATTGGTGTTTTGATCACTATGATAACTATAGTTAACTTTCGATGGATTTTGTTCAAACCCTTATTTTAGCGTCCCATTGAGTGGATTTGATACGGTCGTTTTCTTCAAAAATCGTTCACAGACACACATACACACAGACCATTTTCCCAAATAGTGTTTTTCGGACTCGAGAGAGTCTGAAACGTTAAGATCTGAAGAAAACACTTTTTACTTCTTTTTTTCAGCCGATTACATGACTTTCCTTTCTACTTTGTAGAGCCAAGGAAAGTAAAAATGATTAATTAATAGGTATTTGAAACAGAAAATAAATAGTTTAATCTCTAATGTTTTCAGTTTTACACGTTTTCTTAAGCCTCTCGTCGAAACTATTTTTCACGGAGTCCATTAGAACTAGTGAACACCAACGTTCAATGTGGCAACTGTTAGCGCTTACAGGTCCGGAGTGTGTGGAACTGCCAGCTTGATATTTCTAGGGTCGGATTGTCGGTTGTTATCAAACAAAACAAACGGTTCCGCTCTTAGTTTGAACTTCAGAATCTGTGATTGCGCCAGATTACTTTACGAGCTTATTGCACTATCATTCTGATTTTTTAAAAAAATTGGGCATAGTCACGTTAGTGTCAGTTAGAGTCATGTATCAGCTTGGATTGGTGCGGCTCTAACTTAACACATAAGTAAATGTTTTACTGCAGATTGTGCAATGAATGATGTCAAATTTGATGCCTAGGCTCCTACTTCCGACATGGTCAATCAATGATGACCTTAGTCTTGGGTTTAGACTAATGACTATCATGGCTCGGCATTTTCTGAATGGTACAACCATATTGGCCCATCATTGAGCCATCGGATACTTCTTGGTTCATACCATTAGATGTTCTTCGGATCCTCCAGGTAGACCTATGGGTAGCCCGTGTACAGCGGGTATTTATAAGTAAGAAGTTGTCGGAGGAATAGTAACCTACTATTGGAAAATAATTCAGTATTCGGTAATTCCGGTTATTTATAATTTTATTACGGACTTATGACAATATAGGAACGAACCTCGGAAGCGCACGGGTGGACTGTAAGGTCCGGAGAATAGGAGCCGATTCCTGCTGTACAAAGAACAGCCCCAACGCAAACACAAAATGAGTGAGGAAAACGTGTGAAGGATTCACCTTGGGTTTGGCAGATCGGAGAGACCTCGCGTCGACGGGGCAAATCTTCGTGCTTTCCTCCACCGTCTGGAGATGTTAGGTTCGGAAGAACGAGGACCCGAAGAATAAGGGGGTTAGTGAGAAAAAGGAAGGAATAAGAAGGAAATCGCAGGAAATTCGCACAACGCGGGGAACATGCAGAAACGCAACTAACTGCAAGGGGGTTAAGGAGCGGGAAGGGTCCTGGTCCTTCAAGAGCGAAGGAAGGAGGTAAAGGAGAGGGGACAACATTTCATGTTTGCACCGCACGCGCCAGAACATTGTCGGCGGAAAACGACTCCCGTCCCCGTAATTGAGATCAAACAACCGCTTTATTCCATACGTTCCTGTGCAGGTTCCTTCCATGATGATGCCACTTCTATGGTCCCACAAACGTTCACGAGCTCTTGCAAGAACGATTGACGGTTCCGAGTTCACATTTCTGTTCCGTGCCCCAAAATAACGGTATTTTAGGTGTGAAAAACTTGGGTTCGATTGAGTGGCATGTCGGGCCTGTACGCCCGTTCACCGACGGCTGAGTCTGGAGCCTTTGTCTGGGTCCTCCGTGCACACTCACACGTGTACTTCGAATCGCTGCTGCTCTATTCTGCTAAAGTATTCTGCTCCAGTTCGCGAAAGGCCTTTACTGATTTAACTATACTTATTTTATCTGCTTCTGTGGAAGAAGTCGGTAGCCACCAATGCTGATTGATTGCAGGCTGTTCAGTTAGCGCTTTTGAGGGGACCAGTTGTATTTTTACCAGTATCACTTGCAGATTGAAATGCAATGAGTGCATTAATGAGTGACAGGTCGAGTCGTTAGACAGACCATCCACGTAGACATACTGCTTGCGTTCTGCAAAGAGTATCACCAAAGCCTACGCCCTACACTTTTGCCGTGATATTTGCTTTTTTGTAAGTACGTACCGTAAACGTTCCATCTTAGGGTTCCTATTCATCAGTCGTAATGTCATGGTACATTTTGGCGGGTTATAATTTGTTAATGATGATTCCAATAGTCGAAATCGAAAGAGTAAAAGAAATATTTATCGTAACAACTCCGTTACGGCGTGTACATTTGCCAGGTATTGCACATTACAAATTCATCCATAGAAGTGAAGCCCACATTAAGTACGTTCCGCTCCTACGGTTTCTAAGAGCGAACATTTTCGAGTCCAGATAAATTGCTTTCACATCTTCTCTCACACGGCGAAGGAAACAGCGTTTGCAAAGGCGATTGCGAGTGTTTTATGGCTCATATGTGCTTGAATTCGCCGCAAAGCTAAGCCTGGCCTGGCCGTGGAACATCTGGTGATAAGACCCTTCCATTGTCTTCGGCTCCCTACAGTTTCCCCACCGGGTCTGTCTAACGATAAAGGCGTGAGGATTCTCTTTTGTTTGCCGTCGACTGTTATTTTATAGTATTGGCCCGGTCTGAATCTTTACAGCTTCCAGCTTCCGATGACTCGGTCGATTCAATGGCTGTATTGGAGAAGACGGAACCTAATTCAAAAGACTGGGCTCAATCAGATTTTACTTTACCCTCCGTTTTTAAAGGGGGGAGAAAAGCTGTGACGTTTCCGATTTTGGGGTTTCGGGTGACTCATTGTTTTGTTCTAAGCTGATTATTAATTGGTGGGGAAGGACGTGAACAGTGTCCTGACTCCACACGGATGGTTCAGTTTTCATCTCCTCGAGTGTTGCGCGTGATAAACACCCCGAGTAAAAGATACCTTCACCTTCACTTCAATTTTTTTTAGGAGTAAAGGAGTCCAAATTTAATTGGGAGCATCTGCGCACGGAGGTTTTCAGTGATAAGATAAAGTGAAGGTCTTTCCTACACTGCGGCGTTTTAATGGCGTCATATCAACCCCCTACAAGGGGGTCGTAGGGGAGTGTGGGTTGTAGGCCGTTCACGCTGCCCGTGGCTTCAGGGTTGAGGAAGTATGCGTTTAGTATTACATTGATTATTATGTGCTGCATGGCACCACAAACAGTAACAAAGGAATACTCCACTAAGTTACAGAATCAGTAATGGAGTTCATACAATATTCTTTGGTTAACACCACAATACAATATTACAGCGTGATGCAACATACGTTACTCCTTCCTGAATAAAACGACGTCTGCCTGGTTCCACGACAGCCTGACGTCTGCCTGCGTGTCAAAACACCAAGCAAACACACTTCATTAGGTCGGCTCCCAAACTCTCCTGGCAGTTCTTGTTTCTAGTTGCCTTTACCTTTCTCAGAAGCCTTTCTCTCCTTACGCCCATTCAAACGTTAACGACGACACCCCCGACGTTTGAATATAGGTATATGTGGAAGTGAAAACGTGATTACTTACTGTTATTCGTCTGGTAGTCAAAACTAGGTCAAACAGGAACGAGTTTATATCAGATCATTGGGTTAGGTCAGTTTTTGAGCTGTAAGTAAGTCGAATGCGTTTATTGGCCAAATATCCCGCCTTTAAATATTAAAACAACGTTGATCAAGATCGGCTGACTCAAATATAGGTGAGCGTGTACCAAGAACCGTGAATTCTAGCTACTTACCACAGCATCCATACTTCCTCCTATACTGTGTAACGTGAAATTGAAGAAGCAGGACGAATGCGCGGTTCGGTGGGCAGTAAATCGCTAGCGTCAGAGAGCGTCTTGGAGCTACCAGCCCTCCGTGGTAACCTTTCGAAACCACCAAGCTATTTGCCGCGAAACTGGGCGATACGATATCATTTTTTTCTTCCGATTCTGCTCTCGTCCGTCGTCCGGCAACAAAACCCTCCAGTTTCCCTGCATCCAGAATTAATCGAATTTCGTCTCGGTACTGAACACTACAACTCCGGCGAGGTGTTTATTTTATTGGCACGCCAAATAAGTAGGCCCAAAAGACATTTATTTTCTAAGCCGTTGTTTGTTTTCATTTTCATTGTCATTTGTTCATTTTCTTTTATATTTTTATTATTAGTGCCATTTCGTTTACTCGCTGAGCAGAGTTGTATTCTTTTTTGTTTGATAAAATTAGCTTCATTTATTTTATCAACCCGTAAAATTTTTATTTGTCTGAATTTACCAACGCTCATGGGTTCTTCCCCGCGAGGGTAATACCTTGACGGCACAACTGCACAATGGGAGTTTCTGCAGTGCCTTAACTTCGTGCGTTTGCGCTGCGTCCATGTAAAATTGGTGAGTTCACAGCTCTAGAAAATTGCGCGGCTCACTTACAAATTTCAAAATGGAGGGGACAAGTGTCGTGGGCGTAAACTGGCTCCCTCAACTACTTCTCCACATGAATTGCACTTACCTCGACTTGTGATCTGCTGACCTGTGTTATAGTACGATTCTATAACCTTGAAATAAGACTCACAATCTTAAATTCTTACAACGTATTCCTTTGTTAGCGTGTCGACAACTCACGTCATATCCAATGACCTAGTAATCTCCCTTATCTGGTTGGTCTCGAAAATTCATCTTTTATGCGGTCACGAATCCGTTCCTAAAGCACCTAACCCCCTCTCACCACTTCATTGGTAACAAAAACGATACTGTCGGCTTCTTCGTTGGTAGCTGCGTTTTGTTGATAGCTGAGACATCATCTCAGCATCTTCACACTAGGGCAGATCCTGATACTGATACATCTCATTCGGTGATTTTTCAATAGAAAAGCAGCAGCCGTGACATTAATATTAACTGCGGTCATTCGTTCCTCTCCTTTGTTTGCATTTATCAGGAAGACACGCTGCAATGCCTCGTGAACATTGTGCATTATCGTCACGTTGTTGAGACCTCTGATATCTGCTGAGGTGCGAGGAATGGCAGCTTCAACGGTTCATCCTCTTTCGTTTCCGAAAATAGCCTTGAGCTTCGTGCTAACCTCGTCTAAACTGACTGTGGCTCAGAAACTCTGCAGCCCTTTGGAAAATGTTGAACTTGGCTTGGTTGTTAAGGAGTGGGCTTGACTACTACGGGGATACCCTAATTAATTCATTGTCTTCTTAACAGACTTCTCAGACTGTTTCTTCTTTCGGCCCTGTAGTTATAATGCTTGCTATCGAGAGAGGTGCAGGGCTCTGGTAGGATCACATAACCAAAAGAGTTCTTAGCAGTGACGTATTGAACAACATTTCCGTTTGACAATAAATCGAACCATCGTCAACACCAGCCGCGTTTTGGAGGCCAATTCTTCAGAAACCCACTGGTGACTGCTGGTTATCACCCATCACTTGAAAATTCCATAACTAACCAATACTCTGTATACCTCTAGATACCTGTGGGGTACTCTTACTCAGGTAATTAGTCTTAGTCAGGTAATTCAATGTAATAAAATTATTGACACCACTTCGAGCTTCCAATGACTGACTTGGTCCATACAATCAAAAAGACTGGGATTCGTCAGGTTTTCATTCCCCCTCAGTTTTCAAGGAAAAAGAAGTTGCTCTTCTAGTTAGAGGGTTTAAGGTGACCCGAGTAATTCTTCGGGTTCCATGGCTAAGGTGATTAGCAATTATAGAGGAGGGGTTCAATAAAGACAACTGCATTTCTGCAAAAGTTTGCAGAAATATAGTGCAATTGCTTAACTCCTTCCTTCCAAACAACCGTCGAAAACATGCGGTCAAACCCAAAAATTTCTAAAGAGTGAGGTGCAGAAGGCCTATGACTCGTCTGTTTGACATTAAGACTGAAATAGGTGCGAATTGGGCGAAGGGACGTTGGGGATATTTAAGGTGCGAGGTGAGCGATTGAAACAGTAATGAAGAATATCAACGTGTCAAACCATAGAACAGCAGGAGGTCATTGTAGGTCGATCGTGAATCCTGAAATGTTCAGAAACTTCAGGGCTAACCAATTCTTTTAGATGTTGATGACGAGTGACGTGAATGAAGAGCGATTGATCTGATCGGGACATTTTCGAGTTCTCGCCAACGTCAATGAGGAGTTTCTGTCTTTTGACCTTCCAGGCGCATTATCTGTGTCAAACCGAACTCATAACGTTAGTGAAGACGTCGGGTGGTGCGAAAAAACGTGAAATTAACGAAGCCATCATTTTGTTGAACGCTCGGTCTTTGGTCTCTCTAGTTGTAACGTTAATAAATTGGAAATTCCTCAACAGGATTCGAGGTGCTTTTTCCGGGAGGCCTTTAGTTGCCAACACCGCATCGCACGCCCCATCGCTTTTTCCTTTATCTTCAAGACCGTTCCGGTCCATCAACTCCCAACAAAAGACAGTTTTCGAACTGGAACTGCACTGACCGCTGAGCTGTTCAGATGTTCTCGCCCGGAACTTCCGCTCCAACGGTTAGTTGTCATTCAAATTTGATTACCATTCTCCATTGAGGTCTTATTTTTTTAAATTTGACGCGACTGAGAAAACGTCCACTGAGGCCTCAAATGGGCCTATTGTGTCTCATCTTCATCTTCATCCCTATAACCTCATTCAGCAGCTGAAGAACCCTAAGCACTCTGAGGCGCACTGCAGCCAACCACCGCTCTGCTGACTTGAGCTCTGCCTCGCAGAATATGCAACTCTGTACTTCAGACTAACCAATCCTGGCCTGGACCTGCGAACAGGCCTCACACCATTCACATACACTGTCTCTCTGGGCTCAGGACCACTCTTGTTCGCTCCTTGGAAATTAATAAACAACCTTGACTGTCTTCGGCCTGCGAACATTTCCTGCACTTATCCTCCCACCTGCCATCATCCTTATTCGAGGGGCTTTTGGTGGCCCTTAAGAAGGGCTCAGGCCCCACCGGGAGAAGCACAGATCCTAATTGCCAATTTGTCGACCTCCGTATTCTTTTCTATTCCTGTATGACCTGGCGTCCAACGCAGCGTTAAGGTGTTTCCATTGCCTAGGTCGTCATACCAAACCAGCCATGGCCTTTAGTGCTGCCTGACTGTCTGACATATACTTTTCCATTTCAGCCCTCTGTGTAGCAGATGCTGCATGCACACCATCATGGCCTGAGTAACTGTAACCAGCTCACCGAGAGGTATCGCTGCCTGGATCTCTGGCCCAAGAGCCATCACACGTGTGTGTAATATACCATCCTCAAGAGTGGGCCACCCTCTTTCCATCTGAGTCTTTCATAAATCCGCATTTTACATCCATCCATACAGCTGCAGCTCAAGAAGGGTATGAGCTACCGAATGGGATGTTGGCCAATGGGGCGAATCATGTACGTTCATGGCTCACGGCGCTTATAGCAGCATCATATAGGGCGGGGGGGGGTCCATAGCCTTGAGTGTCACCTGTGTTGGGAGGAAGAAACACTCAACCTCTTCAAGTGGCGAACACCATGCCTCAAGGTCCCGTCTACAGTTGGCCCACGCTTGTGCAAACGTGTGAAGCTTCCTTAGTTGCGAAGAGGCGGCCACAACCATCAGCAGGGGGAAGCCACTTCCTTACTCTCACGTCCTCATAGATAGGACACGCAAAGAGGACATGAAGCGCGTTTTCGTACACCCCTGTGCCATATGGGTAGTCCTTGAATGACTGCCGCTGGAATTGAGCCTCTCATTAACCGCACCATGTCCGGAGAGGAGTTGCACCTCCGGAAGCGATGGCCACCACCACTTCATAGTCAGGCGGAGGTGCGTGGTAGTCGGGCCTGCATCCCATGTAGCTTGCCAGAGCTCAGTGATCCTCTCCGGTGCCATCGAGTGCTGCTGCTCAACAGGCTCCTGTTGGAGGAGCGCAGGGATCTGGTCTCAGAGTGCGCCGTTGTACTCCGCCAGAACATCCCACCTAATTAAGGACTGAAGCACCGCAAGATCCAGTACCAGATCCAGGGGAGGGCTGCGTACAGCTGTAGCTGCACTGTCCTCTTTCCTGACCCTGTCCACGAGACCTGGGCACCATAGGTTACCATAGGCGAAGCAATTTCTCTGTAGAACCACACAACCATCTTCGGCTGCAGTCCCTGTGTCTTGTCAACCATATTCTGGATCTCCCACGTCACAGATGATGCCCTTTGTAATCATTCTTCCGCGCGTGTGGCCCATTTGAGCATCCTACCAAGGCAGACTCAAAGTATTTCTTCCTCTGTCGGATCAACACCACTTTTTCCTCTGAGCTAGAGTTCCCACATTTCAAAATTGCCTTTTTGGAGAATGGGACCAGGCTGGTTTTGTTTGGATTGGCCTGCCCATTGCACCATTTTTGTACAGTAGCGAACTGCCTCCTCCCGCCATGAACTTTCCTGAAGGCCATAAATATTTTGATTTAATTTGCTTCCGAACTGTACACTTATATTCGTGCTTAGTAGTGCTCCTCCTTCACCACAAAAATCAAAATTTCATTGATAGTTTGTAAAAACAGGAGTTGCCTTCAGTTCTTCACGTGTCAAAGCCGTCTGCGTGCAAACCTTCATCTGAGACGACTGTGAACCCGAATAACGCATGATCAAATCACAACGAATTTTGCACTGTAGTTCGAGAAAGCAACTGTTGCTCTTGGCCTAGTGTTGTTGATCTTGATGCATGATTACTTTTAAGGAGCACCCGTTATTTTTTTTTACTTCCCACGGCTCTATGAAGTAGAAAGGAAAGTTACGTAGTCGACTTAAATTTTTTTTTTTTACGTTCTCAGATCCTTACCATTTAAGGCCTATTGCCTCCGAAAAACATTATTTGGGAAAACGGTCTGTGTGTGTGTGTGTGTCTGTGAACGTGATTGAGCAAAAACAGCTTAACCAAATCAGCTCAAACTGGATATCTAGCCTGCAGGTTGCTATGAAACCACAAAATCAGCCTAAAAATAACTATAGTTATCAAAACACTGTATATTTTGTTTCTCAAATTTCGATTAAATTTTTTGTATAGACAGTTTCAAATGACGCAAGTGTAAGATAGCCAGAGTAACGCAATAAATTACCAAACATGTCGACGAAAAAGAAGAAAAGTTTTCTCTTATTAACTTCAGTCAAATGTTACTGGAATCGACAGTTGTAGTCCAATCAATTACCTATAGGCTACTCTATAAATCGTATCCTCATCGTTTCATCTAGTACCATTTCTTACAGTTTTTACCCGATTATTCGAAAACCGTGAACGCGATGCGCCTCAAAAAAATCACGCGGACAGTCTCTCAGATCACCTGTGGACAGGTTGCTCAATAACGGTTGAGGAACAAATAGGAGCAGTACAATAAATTCCACAATTATTGGCGTCCCCCGTTGTCACGTAGACGTTATTATAAACAGAATGAATAACAGATTATTTGTTATGTTTTCTGGAATGTCCTGAGACATCGCCGGCGAGGGCCGTACAGGAAGAGCTTACTGCCACTCTTCTCGAAGGCACTTGCCCGCCTGTTAGGCTCGAATCTCTGACCAGGTCCGCGTGAGACACGAAGTAAGAGGTTGATCGAACCAGCTCACTTTACGTCGTTAACCAAACCGTGCTCCGGAAAGACTTTTCAATTAAAATTTGGTTGGCCATTATTCAAATTTGAGAAAGTGCATGGCGTCATCGTAACCACGACTGAAGTCACGCCATTGGAAACTGCGGTTAACATGCACATTTTACCACCCGTTCGTCGTCGTCCGATCTCCCTGATTGTTCATCGTCGTAATTGTTAAGAAGACAGTTTTATTTCGTGTGCAGGCAGCATTTTTCCTTCTCGTTCAGGAGGATTATTTCCATTTTCCATCATTATACTCTTCATAGACAATTATAGAAGCATTTTATTTTATGTTCATCTCCTATTTCATGTATTGAATATGACACCTTCGTTTTAACGAGGCCTGAATTAATTGTTGTCATCCTATTTTCGACGAACACTCACATATTTGCAACTATTTCCGGAATAATTTGTTCCAAAGAGTGTCAAAATGGGTAATTAACATTCTTGGAACGCTCTTTAGCATCATTTTCTCACAAGTTACTTTCCGTCACATTTTCTACTTGCGAAGCTTTTTCCTGTACAAATGCGTGGGTCCAAGTCCCCATACGTATGATTCCCAATCTGGACTTGGAAAAGGCCTCGTTTCTCAACTACGAACGACTGAATCCTTCGGTTTTTTTTTTCGTACAAAAACGTATTGGTTTATTGGCACGTCATTTTGAATGTGGAACAACCCTTAGAATTGGCCGTTATGCCTCTTTGAACCGAGAAAAACTTTCCGGCTATTCTTCTCTTTCTCAAAGTGCAATCGCGAAGACCCTCGATAAATCGTTATGAAGTATTACCACTCCCTTAAGATCCTCGGGATTTGGCAACTTGAGAGCCCGGCTAGCGGCGATACGGCCCTTTTGGGATTTAGCTTGTTACAATCAATACGCTTTCTTGGCACGTTGCACGATCCTTGGGATTACTGAATTCAAACATTTCGATAATATTAGCCCCTTTCAAAGCCAGAATAGAAGTCGATAAAATGTGTCTTTCATATCTAAGGTAAGGCGTTCATTTCAAAACTATCGAAAACACTTCATTTTTGACTTTTCTTAGCTCGAAATAAGAAAGTTATGCATTCGGCACATTTGTGAATTTTCTTCTGGTCATTGTATTTTAAGTTTATGGGTCCGAAAAACACCATTAGATAAAATCTGTTATTATGGCGCTCCAATAATAACTCGTTTAGGAAAAATGCACTCCATAAACGTGCTCCAGTCTACCCTGATGCCATGTATTTAAGGGTGGAGGCTACTGATAGTAAAACTCTGAAAGGTAGACGAACGTCTTGAAATCTCCAACAGGTGAACGTCACCAAAACTCGCTTGGCCGGATTAGTTTTTTGGCCGTGAGAAATCAGAAGAGTCCGGTAAAGGGTTCCTGTGACTCGAGCTTGACTGTGGACAGTTGAAATGTCATGTACAGGGCTCCTTTAGTCCATATTGCAGTAGATTAATTTTCAAATGCCACTTATCTTACAGCCCTGGTCTGGTGGACCAGAGTAGAAAATAAGAAGACAGAGTGGCAAGCAAGCGAGCCCTTCAGCTGCACTGGAGGTCTTGATACACTTGCCACTCCACAGCACCAGCCTATATGCCGTTGGCGCATGAGGGTCTTATGAGAGACTGACCTATACAGGCGGATCAGTGAAGAGTGGCCTCTTGTTCGCAAGAATTAGTAGACCAGTGATACCATTTTGTTTTGTAACCGTTTCATAGGCGGAAGCTTTCACAGTGATAGTGCGTATGTGGCAGCTTCTGCGAAAAAAGATAATTAATATAATGTTGCACCGTCCGTCCGCCTGCTCTCAAGACGCATGTTGTCACCGGTTACTGTCGTTGGAACTGGCCGACAAACTGGCGGAGGAGGGATCTGAACTTATCCTGGTGGGATTAGAACCCTTCAGAGCCCACCAAGAGCCACTGCACAAAACAGGTGACAAGTGGGAGGTGACGTGCGGGGATGCCTATTGACGGGATGCGCCTGGACAAAGGCTGTCAATCTCATTCATTAGACGATGGGGAGAGATCCTCAGTCTGGGGTAGAACAAATGTATTGTATTGTCTCTCGCGATTGTGTTCGTTCAAGATTCGTAGGCCAGAGGTACAAAGTTGCAGATTCTGCAAGAAGGGGATTGAGCCAGTGGAACACATTTTGTGTACTTCAAAGGGATTGAAGTGTACACTCACTTATCCTGCATCCAGAGTAGGTTGCGGGTGTAGATATAAAGAGTATTCTGCGTTTAGTGAGGAAGTGGTGGGGTCGTTCTGCTAAGAAATACGAGCGATCGCAACCTCCAAACGAGAAAAACAATGTTTTTCACTTATTCGGCGCTACATTTTGTTTCGTCGGTTCGAATTACGATGAGCTCCAATTCCATGACTCACTTGAGCAACTGAGCTGAGCCAACGTACTCGATTGCGTTGAAACTGCGAGTTTTCTAGCCGCCGGATACTAAAAGTGAAATTACCACAACCACGAGCCTGTTCCAGAGATATTACGAAGGCTTGCGTTCGTAAAACTTGTGTTGCTCGATGGAGAAAGAGGAAGGCTTTCAGATGAAGGGAAGAACGGAGGATGGAGAGGATGTGACGACGAAGAGGAGGTAAGGAAATGGGAGGAGGGTGTCGTAGAAGCAATATGTAGCTCCCTGGCCCTCCGGCAATAAGAGGGTTTACTGTGGCCCTATATGTCCGGAGGGACCTCGCTAAATTGTTAGAAGTAGTGTGGGTAGGGGAAACTCCTTTTTCTTATGTCTACATGACCGCATCTCCTTCTTCATTACACGAGAATCAACAATCAATAAAACCTCGCTACGTTCCAGAAAGTGAGGAATCGATGTCGTCGTCTGAGCCCTTGGGAAATCCTCAAAAATGTAGATAACCGAATTTGCGACTCCTGTTCGATGATGGCCACGAGCCATGGGACTGAGAAGTGCATATTTCACGTTGTCACAAATAGTATCGACGTCAATTCGAAGATTACTCTCATAACCTGACCTATGTATTTGGTACGACGCAGAAAACAATTTCTGCGTTACGCTCATTCGGCACTTTGTATTTCTCCAATAATTTGATTATCATTTAGTATATAAAAACTCGGTAGACCTAAACTAATTTCGAAGAAACTAATTGTTTCTTGACGATCAGTAATTCATTGAACATTTCCTATTTATCTCACGACCTCACGTCCAATGTCCATATGATTTTCCCTTCCCTAGCACTACAAAATAGGAATGACAGTTATGTAATCGGCTGAAGACGGTTCTTTTAGCTCTTCTCAGATCTTTCAAGGTCTTCTGAGCCCAAACAACAACCTCACAGATCACCACGGCACGCTTAAATGAGGGTATGCGCGAAATTGGTTCCAAACTGATCATGATTACCATTATGGTAAAATATGGAACAGTTTTTTCTAAAACGGCTCCAGCGATTTTGATGACTTTTTGTATAGGCTGTTCAAAATAACACCACAGTAGTATATAACTCGCATCCGTGTGAAAATGATAAGAGGAGCAAAATGATTTATCAAAAAATTACTAAGTAAAGTTTTTTCTCATAAATCTCGCACGTACTTTTTAGAAAAATCGGAGCGGTAATCCAATTAATTACTTCCGTAGGGTATTGAGGAATAGCCACAGTAATGTCTGTATTTAGATCAGAGTACTTCGTCAGTTGAGTCGAAATCGTTAAAGCTGTTTTTGAAGAAATGGGAAAACCTGATTTCCCCGTGTATCTCCCCTTACGTATTAGCTCTACAGAACTATTGGAAGCAAAAACCCTGCAAATTATTACACAACGGTTTATTTTTCTCATGAACAGCTTGACCTAGTATTACTGCTCCGAGACACATTCCATTTGATTCAGCATCGGAAAATACTAGTAAACCATACGAAGCATGACCTGGCCACAATGGAATTATGGAAACTAAATATTTCCCGGCGCCCGTAAAGTTCTGTAGGCATTTATGATCCGATGTAGTGGTGTGCGGAGGAAGTGCCGGCCTCTTCGGCCCTAACCTTCCTCCGCCCCGACGGGCAAAAAGAGTCGGGGAAATTGGGACGGAGAATTCCAGCGAATCCTCGGCAGTTGGCATGACGTTGCGAGTCGAGCAGGCGTTGCGAGACGAGCGGGCGTTGCGAGACGAGCGGGCGTTGCGAGACGAGCGAGCAGGTGGTTTTGATGAGCCGGGAGGGAGGGAATGAGTGCTAACGACGAAACTTTGACTTCCGGTGTAGTTCCCACGAGTTGTTGCAATTGGTAGACTCTAATAATCACTGTAATTTCCCTATACGCAGTTGTACACGTCTGATACTCATTCCAGACGACCCAAGATGTAAAAATACTTTGAAAACGATACGAAACACGGGTTATTTGCGATTATACTGCGTTTTGTTAATTTTTTTAACCATTTTTTGTCCAAACAACCATGGACTTCGTCCGATCGGATTGCCGAGATGGCAGGCACAACTAGATACCAAATGGGATTTTAGTGCGAAAGAACAGATTTTTTAGACCACGTTAAAGGCACAAAACGGCCCGGACGGGGGACGGCGGACGGACATTGCAGATTTGGAATCCCCATGTCTTTAAACGTAAAGTATCAAATTTTGATTGGGGGGGGGGGTGTAAAAAATTTTCGTGACCGAAAACATAGGGTTATTATTCAGAATTAATTATAAACCAAAACGGGGATAGACAGTTTGATCAAATACAGTTATGAAATTACTGTGGAAATTACGAAAACGTTAAAAACGCGATCTTCGCGTGTGTCTCCGCTCAAAAGATTGTGGGGTAAGCATTTATCCCGGCATTATTTTAAGCCGTATAGGCATTCCATGATTTTGAAGAAAACCGTTCAGCCGTTCTACCTCTCTGTTCACTCAATTTTCACAGCTATAATCATGTAGTTAGGTATCGGTTAATTAAAGATGGCTTGAAAGCTTAATTAAACCCGTAAACTATTTCGGAATATTTTGGTCACCTCCAAAGGTTAGTTGTAAGCCCATACCAACGATGATCATTTTTGAGTGTGGGAAACTCGCAAGCAGATCGTGTTCAGCGCACGAATGGGAGAAGAAGCTTGAAACTGGAAAATAAATTATCGTGGTGAATGTGAGTGAGTACTGTGTTACACTTGACAGAATAGTGATATCTGGTTGAGTGTGAGTATATAACCGCGCACGAGGGGCTCAAAACGTGTGAAACTGGTTGTGAGATACTAAGTGGAAGAGAGATAAAGAGTTGAGTTGCGAGTAGCGCGAGACTTGAGAGAGGAATCGTTGGGAGAGCTTGGGAGACGAATCTATCGTGAGAGCTGAAGGATGACTGACTATTGGGAGAAACGGGAGACGCCCGACTTGTGCGAGAACTCGTAGGTGAATGAGGTTCGGAGGAGCTGTCTTGAAGAGGAATCTTAAATTGAGGAGTGGGGAAAAATAGATAATAAAGTCCAGGACAGGGGAAATCCGTTGTCAATTGGAAATAACTGAGGAGCTGGGCTTTCCACAAATACAGATAGAAAGGTGTTTGGGGAAACAATGACTTTCTGTAGGGCTGATGAGTACTGTTAGGTGCGAGTGCAGATATTCCGGAGCTCAAAGACCCAGCTAGTTCGGTCTGCCGAACACTTTTTTTGACCGATACTTATTACAAGAATAATATCAATAACATGACAACTGAACATTATAGGACCACAAGTTAGTTTGTTCTCATACATTTATTAGCAGTTTGTAGAGTTGATAGCCCAATGGCTATACTCTGGATAGCATCGATTCACTACACTGAATCACTAATCTCGTGAAGTCACGAGGTCCAAGGGTTTTTTCCTATCAAGCCGCCGGATGACGTTGCTGTTGTCTAGGAGGTGAAGCGCTTCAAGGTTTATGTGCGCATGAAGTAGCTGTACATGTTTGATTTCATGCTGCTTAATTACTTCACTCACAGTTTCCATTTCATGGTCTCGTTACGAATGTAACTGTGGGCATTGAATATACTCCTTAGCACTTTGTTCTGAGAAGTTGGAATCATCTTAATGTTGGTCTTTTTCGTTCAGCCCCAGAGCTGTATCCCGTACGTCGACACCTGTTTCAGAACTCGCTTGTATATAAGCAGTTGATTATGCATGGAAAGCTCTGTACCTACCGAACAGATTGTGTAAAGAACCAGCCGAATTGGTATCAAAATCTCATCGTCTGAGAATGTATCATGTAAATGAGAAATGTAGTAACAAGTTTGGCAACTTTTGATAATTTATTGTGCTGCTTCCATCATTTTCCAACAAATGAAAATGTTATTATAATTACTATTGTATTGTTAACGTTATGGTGTTGGTGGTATTCGAAGCTGCCCCATGCTAAATATGAAATTGGCGCCAATTTCGTTCACTTACCATTTTCTCAAATGCTGTTTTCGGATTCAGTAGTTCCCAAACGTGAAGATCTGAAAAAAAACTCCAATTTTTACTTTCCGCTACCCAAAGGAAAAGGGAAGTATTTTCTCGGTTGAATACATAACGTTGTTGGGCTGAAGAAAGTGAAAAAAAAGTAAAACCATCATCTTATGGTTTATTCACGTATAGAAGGATCTAGGTCATGTGCTGGTATTGTTGAGCGGAGATACACTGGCGTATATGTTGCACAGTTCTGTCCGACCCAACCGCATTACGCGACTCATCGAATGCCAAGCCCATGAGCGATTCAATGGGTCAGACGTTCGGAGGGGAAGATATAACAATTGTGAAATAGTGGACTTATGGGGATCGTGAATTGATCAAACGCAAAAACAAACTGGTCTTTTATCGAGTAAAATTTTTTTTTTTTTCATCGGCCTTTTCACACAGTTGCCTTAGGGCGTCAAGATCATTTCGATTTTGTGAGGCGCGGAGACGCATTCGAGTTATTATTGAAGCGCGAATCTGTTCTAGAGGATGTCACAAAAAGGATAACTCTCCGGTTTTTCAAACATCCGCGCACGGTTTCGCATAAGTTTACAGGTGGGAAGGAAGGTCTCATGAGTTAACCATGCAAGGTCGAGAAAGGGTTTGTCGGCATATAAACGAATGATTATGTAAATAATGCGACGCACCGAGCCGTTTCTATGTATAGTTGATGTATATTATATGAACGTCACCGTCTTGGCGTATTTCGAAGGAGTCGCGGAAGGGGGGGGTCTGAGCCGAGTTGAAAGTGAGTAGAGTGAGAAAACGCGCTCTCCCGAAATCTTACATTCGCCTTCGTTTGACTTTCAGGGATACAGAATGGCGGATTAATAAAATATGATGCGAGGGAAAGTTGCTTTTTTCCTCCCCTTCGAAGGAAGAAAGTATCGGCTCAGGTGGGAACCGAAAGACCCAGCCAGGTCTCTAGGTGTTACCTCCCTGGCGAGCGGGGTGTGGATTTGGAAATGTTGGTTAATTCAAGCATCCATTCTCTTGCCGCCAGGTTTCACGTTTCTCACTCGTTTCGAACGTAGGATGATCCCCATTCCCTCTTTTTTCTTGTATGGAAAACATTCTTTTCTATTTCGACATATGCCCTCAGAGTCATCAGAAACAAATTACGGATTCGAAAGAATAGGACTTCGTGACAACCTTTCAACCTTTGATACCATTCTTGAGAGAAATCTGAAGTACGCTATCGTATCAAACTTGGTCTGATAGCTTTCCTGATCTCCGGACGCCATCTTCGTGTTCTTTTTACTAGTCTAATGGACATCCACAGGAGAATCCACGTTGCTCCTTGCGACTACCCGAAGAGCTCATTACAGTCAAGTATTGCGAGTTTAGGATCTCTTTACAAGAACGTGTGTGTTTATTCAGATTTGTGGGGGGAATAAAACGACGAAGCTCGTTCATTTTACTTTCCTTAGTCCTACGTAGTAGGAAGGAAAGCTACAGAATCGGATGAAAAGAGCATTTTGAGTTTTCTTCCGGTCTTTACGTTTCAAGGGCTAGTGAGCCAGTAAAACACTAATTGAGAAAATGGTTTGTTTGTCAGTAAACGCGATTGAGAAACGCACTGAAAATTATTATGCACAACGATTTAGGAATTCACGAGCCATTCATGTAGGAATTCGTAGGAATCGTAGTGAGGGAGATGTTCGAAATGAGCATTTTAGAAACTCCGAAGGGGAAAGTTGTTGTCAGCCCCGGGAAATAGCCCTCAAAACCTATTGCTTGCAGGAGTAGCTAATTGAACTCCCATCAGGTAATGAAATATCCTGAACCAGAGGGGTTTACCTGTTAGGGTCAACGATTGTTAGCTAATTGTTGATTGGCTAAGCTAAAGCTGTTGGTACAGAAAACGGTAAATGTCTCCACTCTCATAGTATAGTTATTTTAGAGGCCTGAAACCCTCATTTTTACTTTCCCCTACCCAATCAGTAAGGAAAGTATTGTAATTGTGTCAAAAAAAGAAGTTGGGTTTTCTTCAGATCTTCACCTTTTGATGCCTACTGAGTTCGATTCGAATTGCGGGACAACGGCTGAACCGATTGAGCTGGTATTTTTTCGTTTTTTGTAATTTTTTGTAGAGGCAAGAATAAGGTTATAGGCGGTTGCAGTCAATAGGGAGGGGTGGGGGAACGAAAACCTACCAAAAAACTAGGTGTTTCGCATTATTCTCGAAAACGGCTGTAACCGTATTGATTTAACTTTCAAATTATCTTCTACTAGTTGGTACCTATTTTTCCACCGTATAAATATCTCCACGAAAACACGGCGAACGGAGGTATAGGCCTAAAAAGCAAAAATACGTTTTTCACGCTCTTTGGCCAAACGACCTGAACGATTTTCATCAAACTCATAGAATCCGCTTAAACAGTTAATATCTGTATATTGTTCCCAGTAAATATTCTTCTTAGTCTATTGACCAGGGATAAAAATAGAATGTGTCGAAAACAATAAAAAAAAACATTTTTGTGATTTCCCGAGTAACTGCATAACTGAATTTCACCAAACTTGCAAAGTGTCTTCTAGCAACTTATACGCACATTTTATCCTGCATCATCAATTCTGTAACTATTAGTTAAACGGATACATAAGCCTGGATAGCTTGGAAAACGAGAATTGCCGAATATTAATTAATTGGGTTTTCCATTATCTCAAACACGGCTATAACAATTTAGGTCATACTTACGGAGTAATCTCAACTGACTAGTACTGTTGAAGGTATAGCGCGCGTATATGTTAATTACGGGGATTGCGGAAAGTTGTGTGTTGCTACGCCCCAGATATTTTTACTGTTGGAATGATATCATCAGTGGATTTATAGCAATTAAACTGATTGTTCAAATTATCCACATTGTTCAAACATATTTCAAATACTGGTATTTCCGGGGGGGGGGAGTGGGGGGATCAGCGTAAAATTTCAGTTAAAAAAACACCGTTGACTCAGACGCCGTGCGTATTCCAGAAAGAGGTCATTGACTAAGTTATGTTAACTCATGAAACGTTTGTCAAAATGTGTTCAGATGAAAGTCGACGCAACGGCACCCAGAGGTTAACAAATGTTCATTGGGGCCAAGTGTAATCGTTCATTTTGCTATTTAACCCCAGCCGACCACATCACACGTAGACAACCTCAATTGACTTCGTCAGGAATGCTTCCCTCCCACTCATTCGTTAGTCAGATGGGCGATTTCAGTAAATCTTCGAGGTGGGAGATTGAAACTAATGACAGCGGTTCTGGATGTGTTAAGAAGCCGACGGTAGTTTGAATTAAGGTTAACCTCAAGGAAAAACTCGATCGTCACTTTCATTATCAGCTGCAATTTAGTTTTAATGGAAGCTGAGTTGTGGGTTCGTGCTTGAAAGATTACGTTGGTTATCAAGTCAATGACGACAGGGGAGGTCAACGGTTTGCACCGAAGGAGAGCTTTCTGGAAGGCAACAAACGTCACTGGGGAGAATCAGTACGTTAGTTACTTCTGAGAGCCCATCTTGTCCGTCTTCACCTCTTCTAACACATTTTCTTGACTGCGTTCTTATTTCTTACTGAACACTTCACGCTAATCCAATCGAGAGCCGAAATGTTGTTTTTATTTGGGGCATACAGTTCTTATATCAAATTCAGGACAGAGTTGATTGAAGCGAGAGCTCATTTCTTCGTTTAGTGTGTTACATTATTTTTGAGTGTTGTCTTCGGCTCGAAGGATATTCAGGTCGGAGCTTAGCGTCGAATTTGGAACAAACCAAGGTTTCCATTTAGCGTGGAGAGAATCCCGTTTTGATAGGTATGTATCCTTTGTACTTCCCCATACGGAGACGAACATTGTGATATCATGAGATGCAGAAGCCGTAGAGGTTAGGGCGCTCGAAAAAGATATTTTAACTGGTTCAATCGAAACCGCAGGCCTTTACACTTAAGTTTTGAAATATGGATGTCCCACATCAATTATCGGTCCAGATTGTTTCACCATTCCCCCACGGAACAGTACCGAAAATAAATTTGTGTCTGTTCGAGAACGAGTAAATATGCCTCTGGGCAACAGAGTTGAGGAATTAACCAATTATCAAACGTACTACTCGTGAATCCAAGTTGGTGATCTGAATTTGGTTCTTCTTTGATCTTCTTATTTGCAATTTCGATGGATTTTGTGGGACGTAGAAAGTTAATTGATTGACAGCTATTCCTCGGATCGGTTATAGGATCCATCTCGTACATACATTCTTCAATACGTTTCAATACGCCGTGCTCTATAGAAAATTGAAATTTGAATCATTTTTGGTCGTAAGTTGTCGGTAGATGTTCAACAATAAAATTATGTATTTCGGCGTCCTCGTGTTTTTTTCAATCTCAAAATTCTTTGACGAGACAAGAAGTTCGGATTTAACAGCATTATTTAATTGAATTTCAGGGCGAAAGAGGACTCAATTTTATTTTTTCGTCCCTCGATGTGCTCCTCTTTATTTTTCCCAACCTCTTGAAAAGGCCTTTAATGAATTTATAAATGGAAGGAGGGAGAATTTGAATTGAGCTCCTGCTTCTGGTTATAGGCAGCCAGAACTGTCTTGTTCCTCGAGAGACCCTGCCTTCCTTTTTTCAAATCCCCCTCCTCCTCCTTGCCACCCCCTTCCCCCCTCCCCGCCAACAAACAGCCATAAATTATGCATCTCTTTCCCCCTGCCTTCAGCCACTCTCTTGTTTCCCAACACTTGAAAGCCAAAGGAACGTCCTCTTTTTGTCGCAGCTGAATCGTCTTCAGGCCCTTCTCCCAGTTGTTCCACCTTCTCCGCTGTGAATTACCCTCTTTCTCGACGGAGTTTTATCAGATCCGAAGCGGGAAAAGAGACGTGTTCTGGCGACACTACGAGAGCTGAATGTTGCCGGGTATGGGGCCCGTATATGGAACGTAAGGGGGTGAAACCCCAAAATAAGGAATTGATGATTTGCGACTTGCCTTCGAACTGGACTGAGTCTATCGATTTTATTTGCTTTCATGAGTCGATAACATCGAAGTCTCGATATCGACT
This sequence comes from Pachypeltis micranthus, assembly GCA_020466155.1. Lineage (NCBI taxonomy): Eukaryota > Metazoa > Arthropoda > Insecta > Hemiptera > Miridae > Pachypeltis > Pachypeltis micranthus. The sequence goes on from CM035769.1 coordinate 18,875,973, forward strand.
ATTTATTATGGTCGAGAGTCAGTTGATCTGTAGATAGCACAACCTTCAAGACAAGGAGTAGATACAAAATTAATGTTCCCTTCTGTTGCTAACAGCACCAAATCGAAGGTGAGTGCGACGTTATTAGTACTGGAACATATATCACTGGAGAACGCGACCACTGACAGGAATGTCCGTTACGAAAATACGAAATCGTTACAACCGGCGGCCAATAAACTTTAGTTTTCACCACATCATTAAAATTTGATTCCTCCTGATTATATAAAGCAAGTAAGTTAGAGATGACCTCTCAAAGCCCTTCGCGGCCGATTATCTGCCATGATAAGACTGACAGTAGAGGGTTGTGGGCCGTCAGCAGTCTTCAACAACCACAAGGAAGCCTATGTAACAGCAAAAGTCGTCGATTCCACCCTTCTAACGGTATTAACATCTACACGGATCTAGAACCCTGTGTATAATTGGATTTGAAAGGAATGGGACGTATAATTCCATCAAGTATTTCAAGCACGGATTTATGACACGAGTATCACTGCTGGGGCCGTCATCATGATGATAGAGGCAATAAAACTATCAATATAAGCATCGTTCCAGGAGCTGGAAAGCTACTGCACAATTCCAAATCTGGTGGGGGAATGCATGATGCGGCTCAACTCCAGGCTTGGTTCGTATACTGTCCCTGTAGGGCCACTTCCGAAGAACTGATCTCCTTCACTGGTCTAGAGAGATATGAGAGAATATGCCAGGAGAATGCATCAGACTGTCTGGAACGCTGCGGGAGTGAGGCCCTCCTAACGCTTCATCTCAGAACCAACCCAGAAGGTAAGACGTAGTCTCTGAATGATGGAGAGGAAGGCCTTAAGGCAGATAGTAAAGATCGTCAAGGGGCATTGCAAGGTGAATGGCCATTCCCTTATGAGCTGTCGGTGTGGGCTGATTGGTGAACTCCCTATTATGTCCTACCTCCTCCTACCAGTGCCAGACACTTGAAAGGGAGCGATTTTCGGTCTTTAGTACAACTTTTCGAAGGGTGGACATCATAGAAGACTATCGTATGACATACCTGACATTTCTTAGGGAAGCATGGTTTTTTGTTTGTTTTTTCTTTTAAATGAATGTATAAATCGGCAAGATACTCAGCCTGGACCAGACACAAGACGGCGTCAAAGTGACCGTAGATACTGGCCTAGGACTGTTTCTCACATTGCGTCAGACCGTTCAGGAGCGTTAGCTTCCTCGCTGTGGCAATGAGGATTATATTTAAAGAAATTGGGTTATATCCGCCAGTAGGCAAATTACTAAAGTTAACGTACCTGTTAGGTGAGTCCGTCTCCTCTGGCTTGTGAGTTACTGTGGGCAAGCGCTTTCGATGTAAAGACATCATCGTCTGGCCGTTAAGTCAGTACTGGAGTCAGTCAGTTGGTCGTGGTCTTTATATACAAAGAGAAAGGTGAAAGGGGTGATGGAGCGTCGGGGAAGGGGCGGGGAGAGGAGGTCATGTAGCTCAGGGGGAAACCCCCTAGAGATAAATGGAACGTGTTGGATGGTCTGTCAATTGTGGAATTTAAGTCTTTTTGTGTAGGGTCGTCTGTAAATCCTTCAGTTGGTTGTTTTGGTTTGTGTAGTGTTTTGAGTGGTGTGAATATGGTGTCGCATTTTGTGTTGATTTGTTCATTTATGATCTGTCCATTGAAGTTTTTTTGTTGTTTATAAATTTCCATGTTTTCTAATATGTTCAGTTTTCGTCCTTTGTATTGTTTGTGTAGTAAGGTGGTACAGTCCTGTATTTTGGTGGGTTCATGTCCAGTTGTTTTGAGGTGGTTGGCAAAGTTTGAATCGTCTTTGTTCCTACTAAGAGATTTAATGTGTTCTGAGTATCTGGTCCGTATTTTTCGTCCTGTCTGTCCTATGTATGCGTTTTTACAAGTACAAGTTATTTTATACACCTCACTTTGGTCGAGTGGGTCTGTATTTTCAGTCTTTGCAGTTAGTTTGGTTCTAAGTGTGTTGTCCGTACGTAATGCAATTTGTATACCTTCCTTTCGGAGGATATTAGTTATTCCGTATATTTGTGGTCCTGTGTACGTGAATGTGCAGCGTCTTGTTAAAGTCTGTGTATTTTCTGTTTTTGAGTCGTTTGTTTTGGAGTCATATTGTCTTAGTAATTTGTTTATTGTTTTTTTAGAGTAACCGTTATTTTCTGCGATAGTATTTATAATATCAAGTTCTTTTTTGTAATTTTGTTCGGATAGTGGGATCGTTGTTAATCTCCGTATCATGTGTCTGAATGCACTTAGTTTATGTTGTTGTGGGTGGTTTGATGTAAAATGTATGGTCGTGTCGGTAGCGGTAGGTTTTCTAAAAATGTCGTATTGTAGTTCGTTGTCCAACCGTGTGATTTTTAGGTCCAAGTAATTAAGAGTTTTATTTTGTTCTTTGTCCATGTCATATTGGATGTTATGGTGGATATTGTTTAAGTCCTTTAGTATATCGTCAGTGTTATCACGGCCTAATATGCAGATGATATCATCTACATATCTGGCGTAGTGTTTGATATCGTGTTTTGTCATTAAGGTCTGGATGTGAGTTTCTTCGTAATGTTGTAGAAATATTTCAGTTAATATGGACGAGGTAGGGTTTCCCATACCTAATCCATCTTTTGGATCCCCTACTTGCCAGTGCTCCCCCTCCTTCCTCATACATCTGCGTCCGCTTCGCCTCTCTTCGCTCGGAGCATCTGCTTGACGAACACAGAGATCCAGTCCAGTTGCCTGGACTGCAGTGGACTCCAGAGCATGGTGGTCACCACTGAGTCAGGGCTAATCTTCCCGAACAGTCCGTGAAGTGTAGCCTCTCTTCCCTCCTGGGTCAGCACTGGAAGAAGGTGTGCTTCACATCATCGGGCTCCGCAGCACACAGGTGTCGCTGTGACGACGCTCCAGCCATGGCCATTTCTCCTTGATGAGCCGCCTTGTCCATCCTTCGCGGCTCTTCAGGCATTATTCCTACTGCCAAGCTTGTAGGGTCCTCAATCGTTCCTCTCTGTTCACTTTGCTGCATCAGGTGCCTTGGCCTCGTGTTAAAAGAGTTCTCGGGCACTCCGCTGCCAGATGATGAATCGGGATGACCATAGCAACAACAGAAAAGAAAGGCTGGTATGGAACTGTAGGACAGTAGGACTGCCCCTGGCTGCGGTGCTCATCTCAATTAAGGGACAGTCCGAGTCATTAAAAACACTGTTTGCTACATTAATAATAATAAAATTAACAATATAAATATACTACCCCTCCAGTAGGGCGTATTCCATTTGTAAAGGTGACGTATGAATTTCATATCCGTATATTTTATACACTGCATATGGAATTGTCATATATGAAACGAAGTTCTCGTTAGATCAGCCTTCCCAGTTCACGTGAATCAATTGGAACTTGGCTCAACAGTCAATAGCGAGATATTGTCAGCGCATAACTTTCCTGACTTTATTGTCTTGCTCCTACATCAGTATAGGCCATTCTCCGTATATTGTTCAACAGTTACCGAGCAAACATTGGGGAAATTCGAACTTCTAGAATTACCGGATGTCTCTTTCAGGACTGTAGGATAAACGAAACGTTTGAGTCGATTTAATTTGATCGTTTTCACACAAAACATTTTCCCAAATGGTGCTTTTTGGCCCTTAGAGCGTGAAGGTCTGACGAAAACTCAAAATGAATTTTTAACTGATTACATAACTTTTCTATCTACTGCGGAGAGGTAGGAAAAGTTAAAATGCTTCTCTTAAAATACATAGAGCTTGTGTAGTTGTATTTATCCGGTTGATACTGTCGAGTCAAACGCGATGATACCTATTCCCAACTTATGGCCCACTTTCGTCTTCCATACCTGTGATCTCCCTCTAAGTAAAGATCCAAAGAAAAGCCCAATTTTTGTCCTTTTTACATCGTAAAAAATTACGGTTTTACAGTTTTGATGGGAATTCGAGGCCGAAAAGAATGATGTTACGTACTATATTTTTTAGAGTATCGTAGCTGACACAATCGCAGCTTAAAGGACCAAAATCAGCTTTGTAATATTTTGACGCCACAAAAATAATTTACGGCGATTCCTTTGCCAAGGGAGTTATTCGTCTAATTTATATTCCAGCCATTAAAAGGCCTTCACGAGTCTACTAATACGTGGACCTCCGAGGAGCGCGAAAGATAAAGAGAAAACTGAGCATTTGGTGGCGTTTAAAAAAAAAAGGCTCAAGAAAAATGTTCGAAAATTAAGGGAATTGGCGGATGTTGGAATCGTAAATTTGCGAAAGTATCTCGAATTGATAACCTTCCTCTCGACATAAAAATACGGGGAAATAGTTTGAAGCGCATCTGTTCCAAACTAATATGATAACAACATGGAGATCAGCCAAAAGCTCTCTGTCTGTAGTAAGGTGGGAAGGTACATCAACTGGAACGTTGTAGACTCCCAGACTATTCATAAATAGAAGGTATTTATAGAACGATGGAAACGGTACCAGGTCAACGGACGAGCGAAAACTCCTCGAGAAAAAGAGAAAAAAAAATCGTTGTTTTAAAGGGTGAATGGACTATTTCCGGGCGTGTAAACAAGAGCTCTGTAGCGAAGAAAACTTTAACCCACTTAAAAATCTCTCAGAGGCCCCAGACCGCTAACGTACGTATGTTACAGTTGCGTGAGGAATGGCAAACTATTTAATTTTATGTGAAACTCGACACGTATTTATTCGCACGATTTGTGACTGACTTGGCACATAATCCACGTTTTATCGTCCAGTCCTTCCTCAATCGTGATCAAACACGGTATAAAGGGAGTGTTGTCGTTTCTAGCCTAGTTTTAACTTTTCTTAGCGTTACGGGGTAGCAAACAAGATTAGATTTCAGTTTCACTAAATAAGATTTATGTGCCAGTGAACGCGATTAAGAGAGAAATACTGAAACGAATCTTTTTAAATGGTTTATTTAGTCCGTAAATCAATTGGTTGTAGGTCAATATGATACGCCTGAATATGGGGAATGAATATAACCGGTTAATCGGTTAATTAATAATTTTAATATAATATTTAATACTGTAGCATTTACATATATGCGTGTGTGTCACCTGACGTTTGCTATTTCACATTTTTCATTTTGACGTTAACTTTTGTTCTGTTTATCGAGTTATTGTTCCACTTGAACTTCCTTATCACATACATTTTCTGGTCACTACAAACAGTAATTGTAGAGAATTCACAAGAACCAGTTGCACTCGAAATCTTCTCGCACAGAAGCACAGAATACCGGTGATAGTGATTAGAACGCTAGGTTTGTCGTTGTTAAATAAAGGCTCTAACGATTCGGATTTAAAAATCAAATTTTAAACAGTGGGAGCGGTACAGCGATAAAATTAATTTTTAATACGCAATAAGTGATGAAAAACAGGTGCGACGGATCACACAACAGTCCATGGCCATTCAACGGCATTCTTCACTACAGCAACTAATCAAATCGCTTTTCATTCTGTTAATAACGACGTTCTACATGAAAAATGGTGGCGTTTTAGGTTCCGGAATTTATTATGCTACTTCTACGTGTGCCATGATCATTATTGAGCAATCAGTAGACAGGGGATTTATCAGACTGCCAACGTGATTTGTTTTTGAGAAGGATCGTGTTAATCGTTTTCGAATAGTCGGTTCGAATTGGTCGTACGAACTTTTTACTTTCCTTGGCTGTATAAAGTAGAAAGGAAAGTTATGTAATCGGCTGAAAAGAAATTTTGTTTCAGACCCCCCTGAGTCCGAAAAACACTATTTGGGAAAATGGTCTGTGTGTGTGTCACTAAAGTTTGTCTGTGAACGATTTTTAGAGAAAACCACCGTATCAAATCAGCTCAAATTTCATATCTCGCCCAATGGTCACCATGGGACGCCAAAATAAGGGTATGAGCAAAATCCACCCGAAGTTAACTATAGTTATCATAGTGATCAAATCACCAAATATTTTTTTTTCTCAAAAACGGCTCTAACGATTTTGATTAAATTTTTTATATTGATAGCTCCCAATAAGAAAACTATGCCATGAAATTCCCATCTATGAGAAAATGATGAGAGCAGCACAATAAATTACCAAAACTTTCGACGTAATCGATTTTAGAGCGGTTTTTAGAGAAACCTTTACGCCATACAATGTCAGGCCCGGCCGACTCCGTTCAATGCCATCCCAGTAAATGGTCTGTATGCGTTTGTTGTGTGTCTGTAATCGCAATTGTTACAACGGGTTCACAAAATCGGCTCAAATGTTCAAATAAATTTAACAAAGCTAACGACAGTATGATCGTGATCGATTTAATACTAACAATAGTTATCGTAAATAGGAGCACTTCAATTATTTCCGTAATTCAGGCCGCTTTCTACGTAAAACGTTATGTTTTGACCAGCCAAAATACAAATAGAATTAGCGACTGAAACCTTTAAAACCACTGACTTACGCGAGGCTCAAGATGCGTTGCACAAAATACTTTCAAGTAATAGTAGTTAACGTAGCGTACCATACCTCATCGAATGGTAGCGTTACATCGAAGAAAACGGCATACATGGAGCTGTGGAAAGTAGTGTGAGGCATCGCATTACATACTTATATTAAATTAACCAGCAATTTACAAATATCAAAAACGAAGCTAAATCATTGAGCACGTTTTAATACCATGAAGCGCGGGGGTTGGTAATGCAAGGTGGTGGTGAGAATGAAGGCCCCATTGGCTCCATTGGCACCCACATGAGTTAAAATTATTGTCGGAGCAACTAGCCCTAAGAGTATTCTATCGGTAGTTGTCAGAAGTCAGATACATGTAAATCCACCGTTCAGTCCAGAGCGATATTGTGCACAACAACTCGGAGCTTATTAAGAAGTTTCCCGTCGGCCCACTCCGGCGATAAAGTGACAATACGAGAAGAAATATTATTTTTTCAATATCGGCTCCAAAGGCTACGGAAGAGGAAGACGTTGTATGAAAGAAAAGAGCGGCGGATGGAAAGTGCGAAGCCTTTAGCCGTATAAGAGGGAGGATATCTGAGGAGTATAAAGTATTCGAGTCGAGCGTATGGTCGGGGGTAGGAGCGTGAAGGAGAATGGTTGTGTGTGTGTGTGTGTGTGTGGTGTGTGTTGGCCGGGGGGGGGGGTAAAGAGACGATATCCACATGTGATAAGGGTATGGAAGCTTCAGACAATAGGCCCACTGTCTCTTCTGCTGAGCCCCGCTATCCCTTGCACCCTCGCTAGACAACTTCTCGTTTTCCAACCCTTCCATTCCAAATGCTTCGGGGAGCCGTTCTCCGAGAAATCCAATTTTCGCTCGTTCATCTTGAAAGACTGATTTGAATATAGCGGAGCCATCTCTTCGTAATTTAAGTTGACACGAAAAGACCTCCTGAAGAATTGCGGGGTTAGCGCTCGTTACTTTTCGCTACCCGAAAGTTGACGAAGGAAGATCTCGCGAGGAAACTAAATGTTTAATTTATTGGGTATATTTATGTCATCACCTTCATCGACTAATCAACGTATATATAATTTGTTGGGCGGTCAACTTGTCCGGAATATTTGAATGCAAAGTTCTAGATTTATAACTGAAATCACAGCGAAAATACTCGCAAGTCGGTCAAAAATTAGTTTGACTGCCATAATTTCTGAGGCTTCTCCTGATTAATGCTTCTTATTACACTTTCATCGTATCAGGTTATTGAACTACCTCTGATTTTTTTCGGAGAGTCAGGTATCATGTGGGAGATGTGTAAAAAACAACTGGTTAAATTATTTCAGAACGGTTATTATTCTCTTGCACAGGATGATTCCACACCTTGAGATTTATTCCATTGTATGCAGCATCGAAACATGACCTGACTACGACAGAACAACGAAAATTGACAAATTTCTAGGTCATGCTGGGCTATTGGCACGAGTCGAACTGATGGCTGACTCGTGGCGAACCCGTCCCATTCTATTTTGGCCCAAAAAATACTAGTAATTGGTACTGAGCATGACCTTAGTGTTATCTACCAGAGATGTGGTTTTTGATGAAGTGTAAATACCAAACATCCGAGGCAACAATAGTTAGCTTAATTTGTAAATTCACTTTTGAATCTCAACGCAAATTGATGAAATTATTACAAGGTGAAAAAACAAGAAGCTCCTTCTAAAATTCTCGTAAATGGTACTCGTAGTTGTCACGGATTACGCTTTATGGTATTGTGTCGCATAAAAGTCCTCCTATGATTAAAGTAAATTAAATTTCTGACCGTTTCGACGTGACGTGGGGACTTATGACGATTTACTGGACAAAGCCAAAACTTGGTCTGAGGCCGGAAGACAAAACCCTGCAAATTATTACACAATGGTTTATTATTCTCATGAACAGCTTGACCTAGTATTAGTGCTCCTCCATCCCATTTGATCCAGCATCGAATACTAGTAAACCATACGAAACATGTCCTGGCTACAATGGAACTACGGAAACAAAAGTCTGATGATTTTGCCCCGTCGTCGGGTTCACGTCGAGCGCCCCAGTTCCGAGGCGAAAGGGAAGTTGAGTGGCGGCGTCGTTGGGTGGCGAGCGAGCGCGGTTGCTTTTTTAATGAGACGGGCGGGGAGGGAGGGAGTACGTTGACTTCCGCTGTAGTTCCCGCGTTGTACTGCGTTTCGTTAATTTTTTAACAGTTTTTTGCCCATTACAACCCCAGGCTTCGTCCGATCGGATCGCCGAGATGGCGGGCACAACTAGATACCAAATCGGATTTTTGTGCGAAAGAACGAATTTTTTAGACCACGTTAAAGGCACAAAACGGCCCGGACGGCGAACGGCGGACGGACATTGCAAATTTGGAATCTCCAAGTCTTGAAACGTAAAGCATCAAATTTTGAGGGGGGGTTGTACAAAATTTTTCGTGACCGAAAACATAGGGTTATTATTCAGAATGAATAATAAACCAAAAGTGGTAGGGAACGGTGCTGGCAGATACGCCACTTGGAGCTGCAAGAGAAAATCATTTTTCAAAGTATTTGCTATAAGTTGAAGGCTCGACCGCGGATCCATTGGTAGATGAATGAGGGTTTTACTTTTGCTCGGACTTACAGTTAAATTTAGAAGAATGAAGTAGAGGGAGATCCAGTTGAGTCGTGGGTTTGGGATGCTGATCGACCTCAGTTCGGAGTTTCACAATTAAAAATCGGATATGTGGTCTGGCGAGACGCTGATGACTGCGCAGAAAACAATACAGGATCCGAGTCACTAGGTGCCTTCAACTCGACGTGTCTGGTGGGAGAGAGAGCGAGTCTCAGCAGGATCCAAGTTGAGGTGAACTACAGATCGGCGGCTTATCGCGCACAAAGCACACACGAACACGTACACAACAACGTCGGCGGAGGCTTATTACATAAACCAGACAGATTTGAGAGTATAAAATAAACAAAGCGCTTCGGCGTTGACAACGAAAATTGACATTTTCTGGGAAGTGGGCACGGCATGACTGGTGGAACTGACAGGTGCTTGAAGAGGAAGGCAGTGTAGGAAATGAGCGCAGGCCAGAGAGAAACGATAACTTTCGCTATATTCTCCTGCAAGTTCCCTCAAGCAGTATCCCCCTCACCATATTTACTGTGATTTCGATGATTTGGTTGTGTATCCATTTTGAATAATATACCTATGTTTTCGCTCATGTACAACCCTCCTCAAAATTTGATACTCAAGGTTTCAAGACATCAGGATTCCAAATCTGCTATGACCGTCTGCCGCTTTGTGGTTTTAACGTGGTAGACCACGTTTTTAGGAAAAATCACATTTGTTATCTAGCTGTGCCTGCTCAGCAATCCGATCGGACAAAGCCCATGGTTGTTGTGGGCATAAAAGTGTTTAACAAAATTAACAAAAACACAATTTCGGCAATTTTATCGCGAAAACGCTGAGTTCGGTATCATTTTCAAGGTATTTTCAGATGCTGGGTCGCATGGAATGAGTATCAGACGTGTACGACTGCGTATAGTGAGATTACAGTAATTATAGTCAGTCAAATTCTACTAATTGAAAGAACTCGCGGGACAACAACTACAGCGAAAGTAATCGTTTCATCATTTGCACTCCCTCCCTCCCTCCCTCCCATCTCATTAAAAACACCAGCCAGCTCGACTTACCACGTCGTGTTTATTGTCTACGGGGAGCTAGTTTCGTATGGTTAACTGGTATTTTGGACTGAATCGAATGGAATGAGCGTTGTGTAATAATTTGCAGGGTTTTTCATGTAGCTGTAGTCCAAAACCTCTGACCCTTGTTCAAGGCATGGGATTCCAAATCTGCTATGTCCATCCACCGACCAGGCCATATTGTGTCTTTAACACTGTTTGAAAAATTCCTTCTTTTGCGCATAAATTGCAGTTAGAATCCAGACCGAAGTCTCAGCAAATCGATTGAACTAAACGAATGGTTGTTACAGGCAAAAACGACAATTTTGGCAGTTTTATTGCTACTACGTCGTGTTTGGTGTCGTTCCTTAAGTTTTTTTTTATGAGTCGAATAGAACGGGGTTTTGAGGTGTAAGACAGCGTGCAGATGGAAAACAGTGAAATCAGTCAATATAATTAGGTAAATTTAACTACTTGAAGAAACTCGCGGGACAATATTCTTCTCCCACCAGCGCAAATTTCCTGCTCTGACTCCATCCACCCGTTCGATTTACCACCTATTGCAAATTGGCTAGTCCTGTGATTTGCTAGCCAAGTGTCAAATATATGCAACTTTGGTCAGGACAATGTCAGTGAAATCGGTAATCGTATAGGCTCATCCAGAGCATTTTCTCAATGCAAAGGTGTTTTTTAGAAGCCTTGGAACTGTTAAGATGTGAACAAAATGCCAAATTCCTTGTTTCTGTGAATTAGTCATTTAACTTGTAAAGCTATGGGAAGTCGCCTTCCCTCCCCCCCCCTTTTTTAAAAATTTTATTTAGACTATTAGACTTTATGAAACATGATTATAACGTCTTGTTCCACACCTTATAGTTTGTAACACCTCATTCCTACACAGGTGATTCACGTCGAACTGTTTTCAATTATGGGCTTTCTGATTGCCTCACTTCACAGATTTAAGAAGTCCTGAACATGTCTGGGAGTACCTAGTCTCTCGTTGAGCGGAGGGTTGAAGCCATCGCTTGCAGCAGTGTGGCTATGGTGAACATTGGACGTGAAGAAATCACTTATAGCTTCCCGGAGGGTTTCAGAGAGGGTGCTCATACCGAAATCCTTGTAGACTGTAAGGTTTCGACTATATGGAGGAGTATTGAGAACTTTACGCTGTAATGTACAGTTCTGGCGCTGTTCCAACTGTCGGAATACTGATTTGGAACAAGTTCCATGGATTGGCCGGGCGTACAACCGAATGGGTCGGATAAAAACTTTATAAATTAACATTTTATTGTCATGTGACAGGGACGGATTGTTGAGAAAGTACTTGAGCTGCGCTGTCCTGGCCATCAGCTTCTTTTTCAGATCGGCAACATGCTGGCGATATGTAAGGAGTTTGTCAAGTATCACACCGAGATATTTGTGCGACTCGAAGGTTGGAATGGCTTCTCCTTCGTAAATCAAGGCAACGTCTGAGTAATTCTTCTTACACGTGAAGGGACTTCGAGGCTTTGATTTTAAGCCGCCATCGGTTACACCATTGACCTAACTGTTCAATGAAGGTTTGCAGTCTGTGAGTGACCGTCTCAGAGTGTGGATCACTCGCAGCGGAGACTAAATCATCTGCGAATAGTCCAGAAAATTCTGGATCGTAACAGTAGAACATGTAAAGAAATGGTCCCCACACGCTACCTTGCGGTACTCCTGTTTGGACAGTCATGCGGGATGATAGCTGACTCTTAACTGATACCTCATAGGTCCTGTCGCTCAGATAGCTTGAAAGCAAGGTCAACAAGTTGTTTGGGATGTGAGGGCGTAATCCTCTGTCAAACGCCTGTTCAGCGTCGAAGAATGCTGCTCGGCAAACTGATTTGTTACGAAAGCCTGCTTAATGTAAGAAGTAAATCTTTGCAGCTGCAGAGGGCACTAAGCTAACTAGACGGTATGATGAAATTTCGTTTTCCGGTTTGCTTGGCTTAGGAATCATCACTACGTGGGCGTGCCTCCAGATCCTTGGGAAATACCCAAGCCGAACTGCTGACGTGTACGTGTGCGTCAACAACGCTATAAGTTTACGTGGTCCATTCACTAGAAGAGATTTAACTACTACCAAGTCCGGGCCTGGGGATTTGCGAGTGGCAATATTCCTGATGGCCATCTTAACACCATTCGGGATGAAATAAATTTGGGGCGAGGGAAATGCTGACATGTCCAAGGGTTCGTTTGGAGACTGGCTATTCACTGGAGACGGAGTGCATCTGTCCCGCAACATTTCGGCAAAGGCTTCACCTTTCTCAGCTAGTGTCAGGGCCTTTACGAAGTTGCGGATTTGCCTTGTGAGTTTTTGTGAAAATTTTGGTTTTTCTATAAAGTGACCCATCTCTGGCATCTAGATTCTCCGCTTCTTGTCTGACTTGGTCATCGCGCAGGTTCTGTATCTCAATCTTTAGAGTGTTTACTAGTCGATTTCCCAATTGCTTTTGAAGTGGGTTATATGTCCTTAGGAATGTTCGTCGTGCTTTCTTGCGAGCTAACGGTGAGGCTGCTGTGTAACTGATGTGACTAGTCATCCCTGCCGCCTGGGTTTGGTAGATGCTGCGCAAGTGGCCGGCCACGTGCATAATAGTGAAGCCACAACTTCCATGACAGTAGACTGACTCTTCAAGGGTTCAGGAACACAAATTCGTTAAGGAAGCAGACCTGCGATGAGTCGCCTCAGACTTTTTTTGTATTAGCAACGACAATTTTTCTTATCTTGGCGAGAACTGGAAAAAAGGCGTGATTCGCGGAAAATTTCGATGTGTGAAGTCCCATTGTATTTAGACGGAACGCTGTAAAAGATTCTGTTCGTCTTGGCCACCCCTCGCCAGATTTACGTTTGTAACGCTATTTATCAGTTGTTATCGGGAGCATTTGTCCGCTGACCCTCGTTCATTGTCTTCATGGAACATTTAAGAAGCAGACAGATACCTCCCCCTCTCTCACTCCACGAGAAGAACGGCGGATAGAAAGCATTTTTCCTCCTGTTCGTAACTTGATTATCGCAAGGGTCCCGAGTTCCCTTTTGAGTGACTCCTTCCACTTCCCCCCCTAACGTTACAATTGGCGGAGCAGAGTCATAAATTTCCCGTTGATGGGTTTAGTAGGTTTGGCATTCGGCTAAGGGACGTTAGGCAAGTTGGGGAACGACCCGTTGCAGATTAGGTTTACGGAGCTCTTGATGATGAGTGATTGTGGAATCAACTTGTTACATGACTCGGCAGTGTTTTCTCCCCCGCAATTGAGTAACTAGATGAAAAATGTTTGCGCTTAAACGGAGAGATGCTGCCGTTCGAGGCCAATACTTTCCGTTTGTTCATGCAGTGTATGAAATATAAATGTATCACAAAATATGGGGTGCGTTGCTACGGGAAATATTGATAATGTCAAAAGATTGGCCGAGATACATTTCCATCATCTCGTTGGGATTGATTCACAGTCGCTGACGGTGGCGCATCGATGGCACTTATTGATGAGCAGTTCTGACGTAACACTGCGAGATGTTCGTGCCATCCGCTCCTTTTTTTCTAAGGTATGTGCAGGGTGTCTGCTCTTGGTGGTCCCATGAATTTACTCCTGCGTATTGAGAACCATCCTAGAACCATTTAACACATTGAATTAGCTTGGCCCTCACGCCTCTCTGCGATGGTAGCTTTTGTTTCTTGTTGTTTTCACCCTCACGAGGATCTTGTTGTGTGTCACCATTCCCATACATCCTGGGTAGTACAGGAGGGTCGGGAGCGGCCTTTCCTCCGTGTTTTCCTCAGTGTGCCGCCAGCCTGCCCACCTCTAGCACAGCAAGATGACGTGGAAAACATTATAGCCCTGCAGTGCAGACAATTTGGGCTTGCAGCCTTTCCAATTCGCTGCAAATAAACCCAATACTCCATGTCCTGTTAATCCACTTCACCGTGGCGTCACCTGAGCCATGGGCCGAGAGCCACAATCAGCTGCCTGGTCTACCACCTCTACTGAGCTATGCCCCATTTATCTTTCCCCCTCTCGAGGATCATAGTCCTTCTTCTTCTCCACTGGTGGCTGTACTCTGGTAGTTAATGCACAGCGTACCTCCGCGTTGAGTTTAGAACAGTCAAAAGCATCCGCCTTGTGCTTGCTAACGGCACTCTGGTGTTGGCATCAAGCGAGAAGAAGCCGTTACTACTGTCCCTACTTTGTTTGCTGCTTGCCGAATGTAGAAACCATGATAACCAGGTCTTGTTATCCACCCCCCCCCCCTCCCTCATATATCGCCTCCCTTGTTTGCGGCTCTGAAGTCTCTACACGAATGGGGAGAAAAGTGTAGTCACCAGGACTAGCTCTGCCATATCGGCCGTTGTGATTCTCCATTTCGCCTCCGATATTTTCCATACGCAGACGTAGCCCCGAATTTATTAGGAAGATCAAGTTTTCGAAGTGTTTCAAATTTTGTCAAAAACCGTTATGTCACTAGCATAATTGAAATCTTTCTGGTTTTCCCGAAAAGATGCGAATTGGTGGGTTCCTTGCTGCCTTCAGTCTAAGGTAAAAGAATTACTCAGCAGGCTACTATTAAAGCAGGCTATTGTTATAGATGAAGGGATCAATCAATGTAGGCCCATAGTCGGATAGGACGTGGAGACATTGCGAACGAAGTTGAATAAGCACAAAGGATTTGTAACAAGTAACAGGAGGAGAACAGACAGTATATAAGAGAGAGTAACTGCACGGGGTTTGTAGGCTGACAATAGTGAGAAGTGACAGGTGAAATAAGGGAAGGGGAGTTACTATAAACCCCACTGGACTATTCAGAATGCTCCAATGTGCGAGAATACGTTGTAGGCTCTGAAATTACTAATACGGGCTTGGAATAATGGAATAGAGAAGTTATTGATTAGGTTCGTTGAGTTTCCCGGCGCTCGAGGATCAAACAATCTCGGTGGTTTTTTGAGTTAAAGAGTGGCGCCGATTTGACTGAAGCTGATCGTTGAGCCAACTCTCGCTTTGTACCAAATGCAACGGATCACTCGATATGACCCCATGACCCTTCACATTATGTTAACTCCCCTCTGATTGTAATTTGGTCCATTTGCTCTAATTTACATTTATGAGCCTCCCCTCGCCCTGCACTCAACTTCTCCCTCTTGACTCGACCAGGGATATTACCTTTTTCACGGATGGACGATGATAGACGATGATGTGGCTGGAAGAAAGTTGTAAAACGCACCGCGCTTTTTAACAAAACAGTGCTACTGACTTTGTAAGCATACAATATGATTTTCATCGGTTATTACCTGCAGTTTGTTGTCCTCATAAGTATTGCAGAAGTGGTGGGCTGCAGTACACCTCGTGACGGGTCCTCGTTGATTTGATCGTTGACGTACTGGTCAGATATTTGCGAATGATCCAGAAAAAAAGGTGTATTTGACCGCTCGCTAAATGTAGTTTTCGCGTCAGAACTGAAAGTCTAGTTTATGGTCCGGTCGGGCGGATAAATATAAAGCGATTACATCACAGTAAATACAAATGTATGGGAAAGAAAACTCGAACGGAGTGGAAAAGTTTGGGGGATGATTGAGGAAAGTCTCGGAATCCGGGAGAAGAAAACCGAAGAGACTTCCCCCCCAGCCGCGGGAGTTGGACCTGGGAAGAAGGAAAAATAGCGGAAAAAAGGGTTTTTTTCGGGGAAGTTGATGGAGGGCAGGCTGAGAAGTAAAGCACAATATACAGCTAAGGAGAGCTGACCGTTAAGGGACGAAGTAATTCCCGAAGTCTTGTTTTCGTTGGGTGAACGTCAACTGTAGTTAGGGATATTGGGAAAGTTCATATCGGGCTGTGCTGCTCCCTTCAAACTTGGCCCACATCAAATTTATCAGCAGAAGAGGCCTCTCCCTCCATTTCCCCCCGCCCCTCATCTCCCCTCAAATTGGAGAAAATGTCCTCTGGAGAAAACCAATCTGACCTCCGGGGACAAGACTAAGATTTCTTGGTATTCGTTTGACCCTCGACGACGATAACGCGCGAATTCGCGCGGCATGTTCCGGTCAAATTACATCATTGCCCACCAGCCATTACAATTAAATAAACTGACGAAAGAGCAATAAAATAAATCAGGAGCAAGTGAAGATGAGAACAGCGGGATGCTATATCTTCGTTCAACACATTTCCACAGAAAGATTTATGGAGAACAAAATGTAGGAAGTTGGATAAGACAAACCGTTGAGTTCAATCGAAATCGTCCAAGCTGTTTTTGAGAAGATCAGAAAAACGATAATTTAATGTTAAACAATTCTTTTCCGAGATATTTGCCGCTAGGTTCATTAAATTTCGTTGTGCAGTTACACAGGAAATGTCGAAAATATTCAAACAACACTCTTCCTGACAGATTTGAATTCTTATCTCTGTTCACTGGACTGTCAAAGGAGCATTCATGCAGTACGATATATAGGTATTTACTACCTGAGTGTTCGCTTAAAATCGATAAAACTATGTTTGGGAAATAGTGAAAAAAACTAAAGTTAAAGACAGATTATAGTTTCATCAAGATATTTGGAGCCGCGTTTGGAAAAGAGTCGACACTCCGTTATTATTTGTACATTTTGATAGAAAGAGAGAGTGAGAGACAGACTGACTTGATCAGACAAAATGCCCTGTGGACCTGTGGTCCTCTCTTCCATTTCATCTGAATACAAACCAAAAGAAAAACTTAAACATAGACAATTGACATTGATGCTTCATGAAATTAATCAGTTGTTACCTCTGTTACGGGCACGATTGGATTAACCTGTGACTTGAAACACCGGAGCCGCTTCTATCGGGCAGAGCCGTTCAAAGCAGCTTCGATTAAATCTGAAGAGGAAGAACAGGGAGGGGGGACTGCATTGTCGCGATCGGGAGGTTAGGAAAATCGGGTCCCATGGCGCGCAACGAGGCGATCGGCCTATTCCTCTTCCGGACGTCTACAACTTCACTTCGCTCCTCTGTCCTATCTCGATACCTGTGGGCTTTGTGCGAATATACGATACTTGGTTAAGAACGAAGGAAGTATTATTTCGAGACGCCCCATTATATCCTATAACACCTCAATTGTATCTTTCCATAAACCACACTTTCTACAAATGTCTGAATTCGTGTACGACATGGGTAAACATTTCGAGATTCACGTTACGCATTTTTGTGCCTTGTACTATAAATGAGTCACTGAAAGCTAATGTTCTACGTTTTCGAAGGTGGACTCTGACATTTCTCGTGGTTAACCCATGCACTTCTTCTCTACGTATCATTTTACGTGCTAAATTTCAAGGGGTACGGAGGTTTAACAGTTTCCATACCAGAACCGCACGAGAGAGAGAGAATTCCCTCCCTAACCTTTAATCACTTCAATTTGTTTGAAATTTGGCGTGGTTTAAATTTTAAATGAAGCGAATGGCGTCATTTTGTCATGAAATTTTTCAATAATTCGTGGGTGATATCGCTCAGTACATTACAAGCGTAATCAAATAAGTGCAAAAGCAACGCACGAACCAGTTATATTTTATAACATTTCTAGGACAGTGTCCTGCACAACGTTTCAATTGATAAAGAGCCCGATAAAATTTATTACACACATTGTTCACATGAGTGAGCCAAGTCAAATGTTGATTAATTGTGAGGCCAGGACTTCTAAATTGATTAACTTAATTTATTCTGTTATTCCATATTCATAGAATAGGTAATGTTGAGAAATCGAATCTTGCCAATAGTTTCCTGTGACCTATAACGATTGCGGCACATTTTCGTGAGTTCACTATTCAAATCTTCATTTACTAGTCCAATAATTTCCTCAATTTCGCCCACATTTCGAGTAGCATAAATCTGAATAACGTTTGCATTTAATTTAAATGTTACGTGTATAAAACATTGGCCAATGTTTATGTAAATGAGAAAGCCATGTGCCGACATTACCGATCCTTGCGGAACTCCGGTTCTAAGTACATTGCAATCTGACGTGTCATTGTGCATCTCTTTAATAGACTAGAGACGGCTGTCTAAGAATGAGTGGAATCGTGCAACAGTCTCCTGAGACAACCTCATCGAGTTAGAGAGAGACTGACTGGTTTATTTAACGACCAAGGGGAGATTAGGGCCAACTAACAAACAATCTTCGATATAATAACAGTAGTGACATGCTAACACAAACGCCAATTATAAAAAAACTTCTCTCAGAATGTATTGTCATAAAAAGTATTGTGTTGCCTAGTACAAAATTCACTCAACATCATATTCCGCCTTCAAATACTTCTTAAAATTCTCCTTTGAATTGCTCTGGCTTCAACCCGCGGTGGCCAAGCACGTTGGGGTGCGAGGCCTCCCGAGCCAGGTGGGGATAGAACCAGCGGACTCTGGTTCGATCCCCGACTAGGCACCCCCCTCCTCCAAACCCAGAGGGGTGAGGCAATGGGTACTGGCGGCGGCTGGGACACTAAGCGGGCCCCTCAATGGGTTCCCTGGGGTGTTAAGACATGGAACCAATGTGTGCCACGGCGAAATGCCATAGGTCCTGCTGCTCTCGCGGAGTCGTATGGCCCGCAGCTGTTATGAGTGAGTGAGTGAGTGGCTTCAACTTCTACTACACACTCCTGCAGACGCAGGTCACCTGAAGTCCCCATGAAAGTGTGTCTTGCAAGGTTCTTCGCTTGAAAAAACGAAGTTTACCATCTTCCCCATCTCTCCACAGCCTGGGCACCGCTCGCACGTCAATCCCCGTCAACAATCTCCTGTGCCCCAGCGACATCCTCTGTGTTTTGGTTCCGTTCATTCTCATGCCTTATCCCTATTCAAAATTCGAGCGGTGCATGGAATCTCGTACAGAGAGAGAGAGAGAGAGAGAGAGAGAGAGAGAGAGAGAGAGAGAGTGAGCGGAGGGATTGACTAAGCGTTTTATTTATTAGGGAAGGTTACCGCTCTCTTCTACCCTCCCTGGGTACAAATTCACAGAAGTGGTACCTCCTTACCGTCGTATCGAGCAAAACAATTTAATGTAAGTGTTGTTAATATTTTTCCAAGATAACTAAATACGTGACGAATAGAAACAAACATGTACTCGACCTAATAAGTGTCAAAAAAGAAAGGTAAAGAAAACATTTTCAAAAACATCTTCAGTATTTACTAATAAATTTCTTCTTCGGCGTTGAACGAAACGTTTTGGTGGTCTGCTCAAGTTTAAAGTCCTCCACATTCATTTTAATCTTTCAAACTTAAATGTTCAATACAGAGATTTTCAGCATATTTGCATTATTACTCGTATTCGCGTCCGTGGATGTGGATAAGGTCTCTTGATCAGTTTCACATTATTTAGCTCCCTGATTTTGTGCACCCCTAGTTTTTCAAAGACAGAGGTCGCGTGATTGTCCAGTAGGGGGAAGTCCATAGCTACGTTCATCATTTGATAACTTTTTTTATAAACGGAATTGCACAAATTTCACTACGAGGAGGTATTCACCATGACAATGCCCAAATCCTTCGCCTCAGATACGTAGTCTAAGGGCACTCCGTTATACATAAGCAGAAGTGTTGTGGTGCTATCAACTTTAGTGAGAATCTTCGAATACCGGAATATCATTGCTTTGATTTTCTCCTCATTTAGTCGTTTTCTACATCGTTGGGGTCGCATGAGCAATACAGTTGGAAGTCATCAGCTTACAACATATATTTGGTTTCGTGATTGAAGATCTTCAGTGTATATCCTTTTGCTCGGCGGGAGTATGCATTGCCAAACCGTCTCACGATGACTAGAAACGCACTAAGGTCCCTTTGATTCAATTACATTTGTTATTGTGGTGGACAAGGATGTATCACTTCATGAGCTAAATAATAATCAGTTTAAGGGTTGCTGTTTAGTTGTCGTGATAACCCTGGTAATATTAATAATATAGTAATATTAGGGAACCCTAGTAACCCTAGTAATATTAGGGAACGAAGACTCATTAGATTTTTTAAGGAATACTGGAGGAGTTTCCTTAAATAAAGAGTTTCGTAGGATGCTTTCTTGCTTTACGTACTTTTGTGGAGTCCAACTCGCGTCTTAGGGATATTTACAAAATTTATTGTCCCGAACAGGTCCTATATCTTTCCAAGGTATAGAAAAGTGTGGAGCAGTTGCAGAGCGGATTCAGGAATGAACGTCCAAATGGCTCAAGGAGAACCTGGTTTTCTGACGCAGGAAGCTTCACCTCGCGAACATCTAATGACAACTGAATGGCGAGTGGTGAATGTGACGGCAGTGGATAGGGATGGAGGGAGGATGCGTACATGACTCAAGGTTTGTAAATTTTCGACGGAGAAGCATATGCGTGAGGCTGCACTGTGAATAGAAAATAAATGTAACGCCACGTGCCAGATCAGCTCGGAAGAGCTTCAAAAGCGACGTCATCTCCCATCAAAATCCCGCCTAATTTGGAAGCCGCTGAGCTCGATTCAGAACGAAAAAAAAGGGCACTGCGTGGGGCGGAGTGCGGAGGGATTCTGAGAGAATTTCCGGCTCGAAGGGAACTCGCGTGGCTGGATGTTCGGGACGGGGGAGGGTTCTCTGGAGTAGAGAATACGAACTGAAGAGGCAGTCGGGAGGCTGAATGGATGAGATCACATCGGCACGAAAGTCAGAAATGTAATAGCGTTTGAATGCGGATGAGAGACGGCGAGCAAAAGAAGAGCAACTTGCTCAGGAAGCTCACGCGTCATTTGTGCCGACAATTACCGAAGAAGCGGCGGACGAAAGCGATGAAAGACGATCGCTCGAAAAAAGACGACGTTCCGGACGTGGAGTCCCGCGATGGGAGGGATATGAAAGGACAGAAACCTCAGAGGGGAAAGTAGACTTCTTTTTACGATTTTTATTCAGCACTATTAGCATATAGTTCTGTAGGAACGAAAATAACGTTTCAA
The DNA here is from genome assembly GCA_020466155.1 of Pachypeltis micranthus. Lineage (NCBI taxonomy): Eukaryota > Metazoa > Arthropoda > Insecta > Hemiptera > Miridae > Pachypeltis > Pachypeltis micranthus. Next base: position 18,897,065 of record CM035769.1, read on the forward strand.
ACGACTGCTGATAGCCTCATCTGGAGAGCCAAAATCAGTCATCTGGTAACTGAGAAGGGCCAAACTTTAGTTAACTAATAACTAACAACTTGATCAACCATCAACTAACAACCAAGAGCCATTTACACCAACTGTGCAAATCCCATTTAGATTCGGCTAACCCACTCGGTATCTAACCAACCCACTACGCAGAAACGCTGCAGAAATTATATTGACAGTTGAATCCATCAATTCCAAGTTTTTGGGAAAAGTAGCTGCAGCCTTATAAAATCCAAAACTTTCTAGGGGTAACCACATTGCACACAAAACTGTTGTATACTGTGAAATCACAGTAATTATGGTTAGGCAAAGTCTACTAATTGAAAGAACTCGCGGCACAATACAGCGATGTAATTGTTTCATCGTATGCACTCTCTCCCGTCTCAGTCCAACCACTAGTCACGACGTGCCAATTGCCTACAGGCGCCTGAAATACGTAATTGTCGTCGCTTCGTTGTACTTAGGTCATGTTTCGTATCGTTTACTGGTATTTTATAACGTCAAGCTGAATAATAATACAGAATAATAAACCGCTGTGTAATAATTTGCAGCGTTTAAATTTCTTGCACAGCTTGACGTAGTCTCACACATCCAAGATCCATCCCATTCGATTTAGCATCGAATAATACCAGTAAACGATACGAAACATGACCTGACTACTACCTAGCGATGAAAATTAGGACCATAGAGCCCTCTCTACAATTTCACCTGGTCAATAAATAAATAGATCGATCAATCAAATCTCTCTTCCCCATCTCTCTCTCTCTCACTCTCTCTTTCTCTCACTCTCTCTCTCTGTTAACAGTGTTCGTCATTGGAAGTGTGAGTGGATAAAAATGTACCTAAATCACATTTTTTCTTTATTTTTCTCAGGACTGGCGTTAACGTAGTTCACCACAGTTACAGTACGATTTCCACTACCAATACCAACATTATCGCGATAAACATCTCTGGGCGAGGTTTTGTACGAATGGTACGCCCAAAGAAAACTTTCCAAATTGTGATAGGCGGATTCCACGGTATAACGATGCGATCGAAAAATATCTGGTGCGTTGCAACACACAACTTTCCTTAGCTCTACGTCAACTCACTTTTAATCAGGCTTTTTCTATTTAATTCATTTAATTCATTTATCACTCAGTTCATTTGAACGTGGTCAAACAACATTTCACGGCAGTAGAAAGCAGTAGCGCTTACAGTTCCGGAATTCGATTGTGCTGCTCGTACTCATTCCAGGACCATTATTGAGCAATTGGTACACAGATAATTAGTGAGACTGTAAACACGAATTTTTTGAAGAAGGATAGTAGTCACTTTTGCATAGTTATTGGGTAATAACATTAAGAACTGGTAGTAAGCGAAACGGCGGTGGTTGAAACTCAGGAATATCTGGAGTGAGCCCCATGTATCTCATGAGCGTTTTTAAACACTCCCCTATAGGTATTGGTATGGACTACGATACCAATTTTTTTAAACATTCTACCAATATTCCAGCGGAGTTTATAAGGAAATTACCGCGCTAAAAACGCTTTCCGTCAAAAATGTTTATAATTTATTGTGCTACTCTCGTCATTTTCCCACAAAGGGAAACTTTATGGTATGATTGTCTCAATGAGAGCTATCAATATACAAAATGTAATCAAAATCGTGAGAGCCGTTTTTGAGAAAAAAAATATTTGGTGTTTTGATCACTATGATGACTATAGTTAAATTTCGGTGGATTTAGTTCATACCCTTATTTTGGCGTCCCATAGCAACCTGCGGGCGAGATATGGTGGTTTTCTCTTAAAAAAACAGACACACAAACACACAGACCATTTTCCCAAATAATGTTTTTCTGATCTGAAGAAAATTCAAAATGTTTTTTCTGCCGATCACATAACTTTCCTTACTACTTTGTTGAGCCAAGGAAAGTAATAAGTAAATCTCCTAAACATAAATAACGCGAAGTTAAGTCCGAAAATAAGTATGAACTGTTGATGGTTGCAGATTGAAAGAAAGTTGTAGAAACGAAACGCGGAATCGCAGAAAAGAAAAGCTAACTCTTTACCAGGCGACTGGGGGTCCTAAAATAATACGTGGTGGTTGGAGCCACAAGCTGGCAGGACTAGGAGGACTAGCGAGAGTGAAGGAAAAAGATTGAGCAGAGACGGGATAACGCAATGAACAGATGTAGCGGTGCTGACTTCCAACGTCGTCAGTTCGTTAGAGAACAATGAATGGGCTTGTCTGCAACGAGCAAACCCACAAGGTATCTTAAACTAAGAAATTGGGTTGTGTCCGCCAGTAGGCAAATTACTAAAGTTAACGTACCTGTTAGGTGAGTCCGTCTCCTCTGGCTGGTGAGTTACTGTGGGCAAGCGCTTTCGATGTAAAGACAACGGACAACGAATTGCAATACGACATTTTTAGAAAACCTACCGCTACCAACACGACCATACACTTCACATCAAACCACCCACAACAACACAAACTAAGTGCATTCAGACACATGATACGGAGACTAAAAACTATCCCACTATCCGAACGAAACTACAAAAAAGAACTTGATATTATAAATACTATCGCAGAAAATAACGGTTACTCTAAAAAAACAATAAACAAATTATTAAGACAATATGACTCCAAAACAAACGACTCAAAAACAGAAAATACACAGACTTTAACAAAACGCTGCACATTCACATACACGGGACCACAAATATACGGAATAACTAATATCCTCCGAAAGGAAGGTATACAAATTGCATTACGTACGGACAACACACTTAGAACCAAACTAACTGCAAAGACTGAAAAGACAGACCCACTCGACCAAAGTGGGGTATATAAAATAACTTGTACTTGTAAAAACGCATACATAGGACAGACAGGACGAAAAATACGGACCAGATACTCAGAACACATTAAATCTCTTAGTAGGAACAAAGACGATTCAAACTTTGCCAACCACCTCAAAACAACTGGACATGAACCCACCAAAATACAGGACTGCACCATCTTACTACACAAACAATACAAAGGACGAAAACTGAACATATTAGAAAACATGGAAATTTATAAACAAAAAACTTCAATGGACAGATCATAAATGAACAAATCAACACAAAATGCGACACCATATTCACACCACTCAAAACACTACACAAACGAAAACAACCAACTGACGGATTTACAGACCACCCTACACAAAAAAGACGTAAATTCCACAATTGACAGACCATCCAACACGTTCCATTTATCTCTAGGGGGTATTCACCCTGAGGTACATGACCTCCTTCCCCGTCCCTTCACCGACGCTCCATCACACCTTTCACTTTTCTCTTTGTATATAAAGACCACGACCAACTGACGGACTCCAGTACTGACTAAACGGCCAGACGATGATGTCTTTACATCGAAAGCGCTTGCCCACAGTAACTCACCAGCCAGAGGAGACGGACTCACCTAACAGGTACGTTAACTTTAGTATCTTAAACTAGTCAATACCCACATATAGATATCCATAACCGTTCATTTGACGAACTGTTGAACGAAAGCATTCATTCGAACTTCCCGCAGCAGACGTCTAACTGAATTTCGTCACCCTTACTCGGAAATTTTGATGGAGAGCGAACTGCAGCACGCAATTTTCTCTGTGGGATTGTTCTCGTCGTGACATTTACATAACGAGGGGCGTATCACGCGTCTACCCGAAAATCCCTTCGTTCCGGGAGACCTGGGGACATTCCCCCTAACTGGAGTTTGTTACCGAAATACAGGCGAATCAACTGTTGTTTCCCACACCGTGATATTTACTTCGGGATAACCCATCGGACGTAAGAGAAAAGGAAGCAGAAGAGCCGCTCTCAGTACCTTCAATTCCCCCCTGAGCCAGGAACCCAACAACGGCCTTAATTTTAGTCCAATTCCCCAACTCCCAATTCTTTCTCTTTCTCTGTTGTCTCGGAGTTTCGCACCGACACGATTCGAAAGTAAAATAAACGGCAAGTTTTAGCGAGAATGTCGGTCGAAATAAGTGGTTGGCGCTGCGACTTTCTGCTTGAAACTCGAACGTGGCTTTGTTATTCGACCCTCTGCTTTAGCACTGACTCATCCGATACCTTTCCTCTGTTGCTAGGGTTTTTCAGGTTATTTCGTGAACGGTTTTCGTCTCGAAGGACGGAGGTTGTAGCCATTATATCAAATAATACGAATTGTAAGGCTGTGTTAATCCTTCAATTTCGAATTCCTTGACGTTATCGATACAACCCTCGTCCTTCAAAACAATAATCATTCAAACTCGGGTCAATATTAATCATAATACGGTTAGGCATCTCGTATTGATCCACGGGCTGAATATAAAATTTCTGCTCATTTGGTTCTGCCTTGCACACTCAATCTCATTTACAGACACAGACCTTTTTCTCGAATGGTATTTTTTGGACTTTTGTTACGGTTGGAACCTGCAGTGACAACAGAATGGAACGAGGTACAGCTCCATTGGAACTCTAATGATTTCTTAAAGAACTCAACGTAGAAGATGAAATCACAAGATAAGGAAATGGAGGGGGGAGGGTGCTGCGTAGTTACAACGTTCTCCTGGTGCTCAGCGGCGTGCGGTAGAAGATAATGATGCCGAGGAATCTGGTAACGCCTTTTACGGCCGACGGACGCGAAGAGCAGCAATTATGTCTTGTTATGAGGGCGGATACCCTATAGCCTGGAAGCAAACCTTGTCGACTCCAGAAATGCTCTTCTAGGCGTTGACCAACACTGCGTAGTTGTCAGAGATGCACGTAAAGCAGGAGTCGAGGGCGGACAAAACGCTGTCGATGAATCTTTGAAGTGTCTGCCCAGCATAGCGAAGGCCAAAAGACATGAATTGTAACTTGAAGAGGCCAAGCGTCACCATAAACTCGCCAATAAAGAGTCGGAACGAACGTTTTTAATAGACTGGAATTATTTTAATTTCACGAGAACTTTTCTTCAACTTTTTACTAACTGCCTGGAAAGGCGACGAGAGTTCTGTAACAGTCTAGTAATTATTATAACATGTGTTCAGCCCGATGCTTAGATGTCATGACTAATTACCATTTCTAATTTAATTCATTCAGCTTTTGTACGTAGGACTTTTCGCTGATTAAAGCCCATTATTTTTCCACGGCTTTCTTTATTTCAAGTTCTAATATTTACACACAGCTGATGTTACCTGATAACGGTACAACAATTGTCGAACTGTACTTAAATACGGACGTCAGACATTCACAGTATATTCAAGGGAGGGACCTCATTATTGACTACAGACTACAGACACGGGAACCACTTATTACTTTCCTTGACTCTACAAAGTAGAAAGAAAAGTTATGTATCGGCTGAAAAAAAAAAATTTGAGTTCTCTTCAGATCTGTACGTTTCAGACCCCCCATGAGTCCGAAAAACACTATTTGGGAAAATGGATTGTGTGTGTGTGTGTCTGTGAACGATTTTTAGAGAGAACCACCGTACCAAGTCCACTTGAATCTGTTATCTTGAAAACTTGATATCTAACCCGCAGATTATTAAGGGTATGAGCAAATCCACCGAAAGTTAACTATAGTTATCATAGTGATCAAAACACCAAACTTTTTTCTCAACAACGGCTGCAACGGTTTTGATTAAATTTTTTATATTGATAGCACTCAATAAAGCAATTATACCATAAAATTCCCATTTGTAGGAAAATGACGAGAGAAGCACAATAAATTATCAAAATGTTTGACGGAAAGCGTTTTTAGCGCGGTAATTTCCTTATAAACTCCGCTGGAATATTGGTAGAATGTTTAAAAAAATTGGTATCGTAGTCCATACCAATACCTATAGGGGAGTGTTTAAAAACGCTCATGAGATACATGGGGCCCACTGCAGATATTCCTGAATTTCAACTACCGCCGTTTTGCTTACCACCAGTTCTAACAGTTATTACCCAATAATTCTGCAAAAGTGATTACTATCCTCCTTCACAACATTCGTGCTTACAGCCTCATTAATTATCTGCATACTAATTGCTCAATAATGGTCCTGCAATGAGTACGAGTAGCACAATAAATTCCAAAACTGTAGGCGCTACCGCTTCCTGCTGCTGTGACGTGTTGGTGTTGTTTGACCAAGTTCAAAGGAACTGAGTGATGAATGAATTGATTAAACATAATTAGCCATGTACAAAGTGAATTGACGTGGAGCTAAGGAAAGTTGTGTGTCGCAACGCACCAGATATTTACATTCGCGTCCAACGTGAGACCTTTTTCTAACTGCTTATCTCAGACCCATTGGCATGTGGTCTACGCTGTCCACTGACACCATCCTACAGGTGCCTGAGCTAAATTCTCTCGTTTCTCCAACTCCTGCGACTACCCACACCCAATCGCAGTGTGCCACGTAACCACCACTATCTTTTCTCTTCTTTATTCAGCTGCCAGACGTGTTCCCTCGTACACTAAAGGTAGTAAGAGGATATCTCTAGTAAAGATGCACAGCTTCCCCGAAGCATCGTGATGATGAGGACACGATCTGTCTACAGGGGGGAGTGATATGGGCACACTGGACAACGTCCGTGACCACAGAATGGTACGAAATCAAGTTGTATTGGAACGTCGGTGAGAAAGAGCTCTAAATGAGTTCTGAACAACTCCACGCTGAAGTTGAAGTCAGAAGAGGAGGCAGGGGAAGAGGGGGGCATGGTGCAATTACGGCAGTTGGTCATTCTTTCCCTAAATTCGAGATTGTGGTCTTGTACAGGCCATCGGCCTGGATGGACGTTATGAAAAGCCATCACAGTTCATTAAGCAAGTGGCCATTATCGACTACAGACCTAGAGACCATTTTTTACATTCGCGTCCAATGCGACGCATAACCTCCCTTGCGTATCTCAAACCCATCTCTCCGTGGCCTATGCTGTCCACCTACTGCTGCCTGAGCTAATTCCTCTCGTTATTTCATCTTCTCGCATACCCATGCAGCTGCCAGACGGGTCTTTTTATCCACATCCTCCAAAGGGACTGAGGGGATCTGAAGCGGTGAAGATGCACAGCCTCCTAGTGGAAGTTTCGTAATGGATGATGTTACAGACACAATTGGAACCTCTGTTGACAATGGAACGGAACGAGAAATATCTAGGAGCTCTAGAAGCTCTATCGGAGTTTAGTTACTTTATTCAAGAAAGTGGCCTGGTTATTGATTGTGGACCCAGGTACCATCTCATCTCTACGCCACTCGTGAACCTGAATGGAATGGTGAGGGGGGGTTAAGTTAGGGGTATGCGAAACATCCAATATTACGCAATTGCTTCAAAGGATGAACGGTTTCGCGCAACCGCTTTGAGTCATTTTTTTGAAAAAAGGCTTCCCACTACAGAATGAATTAAAACGGGTTTTCTTCAGTGGTAATGAATGAATGAACCTCGCGGTCTTGTGAAAAACCAGAACGAAAGGCGTTCCACTGCAACTGCTGGTTCTTTTCAAGCGTTTCTTACTGAGAAACCCTTTATCCAGCTACAACGCGTTCAACTTACAATTTTAGAATCTGACAAACAGCTAAAACCGAAAGTGTCTCGTTTAGAACTAGTCGGTTACGGCTGAAGGCTTTTCACAGGCACCTGCCTGTTTCACGAAGCCTGTCTTTCTGAAACGGCTTCGAATGAACGGCATTTAATTGTACCTATCTCTAGATCAACAGCCGTTATACCGTTTAAATTTACTGGTTTATTACGTTGATTTCGCGACGGGGAAAGGAAATGCAGAAAACATTCACGGTTATTCGTTGTATCAAATGGGTCAGCTCCACGCCCTTACCAATCTTCTGGCCGTCTTTATTCTCCGTGAAAACCCAATTTTTCCCCCATTCCGTTTCCTATCTATTATATTCATTCTAGCTCTGCGGAGAACCACCTTCGAGTTTAATTGCCTCGTAAAGCCCGGATGTTCCGTCTCTCGATTTCCCAACCCCCGAGAGCCCCAACGCCATTCCCCCCAGTGACCTGGTCCTCTCCTGTATCCGATCAGCCCGAGTCAAATTTATTGCTTGATTTCGGGATCGAGAGGCTGCGCATCCGCGTTTAAATGTGGCGGAAAATTAAACTCTGGGAACGTACGGTTAAGCGACTGTTCTTGACGGCAGAGATACTACCCCTCTCCACTCCCCGCCGTGTACCGCCGCAGCTCTTTTTTTTCGTTGTATTATCGTTTCACTCTGGTGCCCCCCACGGGAGCTTATTTTGAAACATCGATCGCGCCGTACGGTCGGAACTAGATCCCGTTTTAGGGAAACACGACTAGGGACGGCACGCGTACGTGCTATTCGCTCGCATGCTATGTCAGGCCAATTTAGATCCGGTCGCGCAAACCCTGAGCACAAATTAATCCGCTGCTTAAAATCACGGGGCAGATTATTGAGTTTACCGTCGCACCCGCTAACGTTATCAGTTAATTAGCAAAGATGTGTTAATTAATCATAGACTGGGGTCCAATTAAAATCCTAATCCCTCGTTCAATATAATCTTCGGACTGTTACTTCGAGTAGGTTGTTTCTCGTTTCATAATGTTTTTGAGAAGTTAATGTGGCTGTTATCGAATTTGAGGCGAATAGTAAAAATGTATGGTACGGCGTATCACACAACCTTCCTCATCCTTTCGGAGCCTTTTTTACTTTCCTTGTCCCTCAGAAAGGAATGTTATGTTATCTTTACGTTTCAGACGCCACTGAGTTCGAAAAACACTACTTAAGAAAATAGTCTGTGTATGTGTGTGTGTCTATGAACGCGATTGACAGAAAACAACTGCACCAAATCACCTCAAACTTGAAATAAATCCGTCGAAAATTCCAATAACTTCCGACGATTTTGATTGAACTTTTCATATGGACCGCTCCTAATTAGACAACAATACCACAAAATCTCCATGTATAGAAAAAATGGCGAGAGCAGCACAATAAATTACCCAACCTTTCGACGAAAATTTAGAGCAGTTTATTTCTTGCAAACTCCACACAAATGTTCAGAAAAATTCAGGTGGTTGTTCAATCAAGTACCTACACGATGAGTTCTGACTAACGCTCATAAAATATATAAGGTTGAGCGCACGAATGGAAAGCTTGAAACTGGGAAATAAATGAACGCCGTGAGCGTGAGTAAGGAACGACACTTGAATAAGGATATCAGGTTGAGTATATGAACGCCAAACAAAGGGACTCTAAATACACGTGAACTGGTGGCTTTGGAAACTAAGTGTTGAGTTTCGAGTAGCGCGAGACGAATGAATTGGGAGAACTCGGAAGACGACTGTCGTTCGTGAGTGCTGATGAATGGCTGACTGTTGGGAGGAGGAATCTACAATTGAGGTGTGGGAAAAGATAGCCCAGGAAAGGGGAAACCCGTTGTCACTCGGAAATAACTAAGGAACAGGACTTTCACAGGTACAAACAAAAGGGTTGAGATAGAAAGGGGTTTGGGGAAACATTGACTTTCCGTGAGGGCTAGTTTGGACATTTAAAATATAAAAAACCCAGCTAATTCAGCCTGCCGAACATCAGGGCTACACAATTAATTCCGGAATCGTAAGAGCTACCGATTACCGCTGTGGTGTTTACCTAGTTCAAATGAACTGTGCGAAAAATAAATATAATTAGTTGCAAAAGCGATGAAAAGCGGTGAATTTATGTGGAGCTAAGGAATGTTGCCTGATGCAGGAGGGCACCTGATGTTCGTTCGCTCCAGTGGCTGAAACAATTTTTTTATTCCTCAGTTGTACCAACTTTTTTGAATTTAACTCGCGATCTTATGTAGAAAGCGGAAGAGCTTAGTGCAGTGGACATAATTGAGAGGACTACCGAATGGAATGGTTCGTAATTACATCTCTGATATTATAGCGCATCACGACGAAGAAGTCAAAACAACTATCGTTAGTTCGAATTCCGGAATTTCTAAGGTTGCCCCCGAGCATTATTGCGGACATCGACAAACTTTGATTGTATACGTAACTCATTAGGCTGCCACCCTGATTTTTTCCAGAATGCCAGAACAGAGCGAGATTTATGAGGAAGTTATACTAAACTGCTTTTCGTCGAACGATTTTGTTGATTTGACAATTCATTGCGCTGAACTTTAGTTCTACCATGAATAAATATTTCGCATCATTGTTGTTATAATTTGCATCTATTTAAGAAAACTATGTTGCCGAGCTCGTGGGAACCGTTTTTGAGAGATGAATTCACTCTTGCGTGTTGAGAACCAAGCTGGCCTCACGAGAATCTTGCAGCGTACCGCCAATCCCATATATCCTGGGCAGTGCAGGAGGTTCGGGAGCGGTCCTTCCTCCAGAGAAGATGGCATGTTAAGCATCAACCACCATTGCCCTGAAGTGCGGGCAGCTTGCAGCCTTTCCAATTCGGTGTCAGTAAACCCTAAATGGTCCGTGCCCTGGTAGGAACTGAGTGATGTAGGTACTTCAACGTCGAGTAGCGTGAGCCAGGGACCAAATGCTGGAATCATCCGCCTGCCCCACTCATCTTGCCACCTCACAAGGGTCATAGCCCTTCTTCTTGTCCTTTGGTGGCTGTACTCAACTCACGTGGCGCTCTCGTTTGAATATAAATCATGCTCGTGGAGCAACAAGTGACCTTCACAGTAGTTGATAACAGGTATAAATTAAAGAGGAGCACCTCACGGAACTTGGGTTTCAAATTAATTGTCATTTATTGACTTTTTCTGTCGCGTTTTCAGAACGTTAAACACTAACTTTCTTAAAAAACCCATCTGAATACTTCTATAAATTACCAATACGATGGCCACTCCCATGAAGTCGTGAGGTAGGTAGGAGCAACCCCATAAATGGCGGTTGAGTCACGTTCATGATTCATATAAACGAACGAACAGTCCACAGTGTTGAAAAACGTATGAATAAAGGCCTTAGAAATTTGAGAAAAGATCAGCTGCCCGAAAAGTTCGAGCGAATGTTGTTGTGTAGAGCCCCCAGGAATACTTCAATCAAAAGTTACCTTCCGAGGTCATGGATCCAGTTAACCAACCGAGGTGGAACTTGCAAATAGAAGTTTGGAAGTAAATCAGAACTATCGAACGCGACCGCAACCGCATAATGAAACGGCATTCAATACAATCAACTTGCGGTAGAAAGGCCGATTAATTACAACGTTTCGTAGACCGCCCGGATGATTTCCGGAACTGAGGGAGAAGGAGAAAAAAAAAAAGTAAAATAAAGTTTCGGTTCGGCCGTTGGGACGTTGATTACGAGTTTAGCGAGGATTGGAGGAGAGGCTCAGCCATAAGTGGTTTCCAACTTCTCGGCGGGATATTGCACGATATCATCGCTATTAGGGTTTAGAGGGTGTGATAAGATTGTTATCTGGAAGTTATATCGGTTGTAGGGTCGTGTCACCATCGAAGCCGGCGAAAATTACCTTCGTCGCTTCCACAAGGTAATGGTATCATTTGGCGTCAGACCTCCGCGAATGGGTACCCCTCGACTCCACGCCATTATTATTCTTTTTCCTTTTTGGCAGGGCGAAGACAAGAAGATGGAAAAGCGAAGGATATCGAGGTTGGATGATCATGATGGCTTACCGTTCGCGACACGGCAGCTTTCGAAAGAGTTTTACTTCCTAGTAATATACCTCACATATTCACGTTTTTCGATTTGCTCAAACATACATCCCACATTTAGTGTGGGGTTCGCGTCGGGAAAGCGTAGCAGCATAATTGTTCTGACATCTAGGTTGACTTTCTGTTCTTCTGGTTGAATCAGGTCAGCAAAGAAAGCGTCGTACAGCCTCAGCATAGTCAACTGTTCTACTTTCATTTAAAAAAAATTAGAATACAGGCGATTAAGTATTTTATTTTTACGAATCTTATGATGAATGGTAGCAGTTTCTATCTCTACACTAGAAACACATGTTTGAACACCTTATCTGCCTAAACAGGAATGCTCTGTTCCATTATTTCTAGGAATATCGGTCAATACGAAGAGTATTCAACGAAACGAAGAAATTCGTCGCCCATTTTCCTTTATTGGTTCATGAGTCTCTTTTGAGAGTATGAGTAACTTGTGGTTACCAATTTAAACTTTCTAACAGGTTACTCCTATGTTCTTGATTTCTAACGCACCTATGTTGCAATAGGTTGATTGATAGAGGGAGATTGATTGATTTATTGAAATGTTTATTTATCTGCTAGGGGAAATTAGGTCCATAACGCCCTCTCTACCATTTCCCTTGGAATCAATATACAGCATCTTCATTTGCTACACTGTCTCTGAGCCTCATATCTTAATCGCTCTAGTAACAAATTTATCTTCCCACAATGATACAAGTCCCACTCATACCTCAATAATCTACACTCATACCAAAAAAAGAAAAGTTATCCACATTCATACCAAAATAAATTACTCTGAAACATAAACACTTAACCGCTGCTATTGAGAGGAGCACTCATCTATTCCTCCTCCTCTCAGCAGTGGACCACGTTAACCTAAACGAGCATATACAAATAAATCGAGCGAGTCACTTCACATCAACACGTTGCATATTGGGAATTGAGAAATTTGCCATTACCCGAATCTAAATTGACAAAACAGCCAATCAATAATTAAATTATTCACATTTCATTTCTTCAAGGGTACCGATTTATTAAAGCCACCTTCGTGATCACAGTCTAGTGGTTAAAGACGATGGTTCATAATCCCGACAAAAGTCGGGCAATGGAGCGGAGCTCCTCGCGATCGTCGAAATTTTTGCCTGAGCCAGCGGCCCTTCTAACATCTCCTAAGCGCCCCTCGTAACACACAGATGCAGGTGTTTTACATAGATCGAATTCGAATAACACAAACACACTAATAGATTTTGTGTACACTAATCACACAACTACTATGTCCTTGAAGATACTCCTAAACTGTTTCGTCTTTTGCGAAAGATTGAAAAGACGTTCTCATTGTGCACCTTAATTGCCAGCCGAACGTAAAATCTCTCGTACGCGACTGTGTGTACACTCTTTCCGCATTTCGTGTGCTTCTGCCCTGCACCGCTGACATATACGCGAATTGCTCAAAAGTCATGACTGCTATAGCCAAATTCTTCCTCTCGGCTATCTTTCAATCAACCCAACCGCCTATAGGCCGGCGTTACGAGATCATCCCAGCGACGTTTCATAACGAAACGATCCATTCAGAGCTTTCTAAGAATTGTCAATCTCTCCGCTTCTCAAGTTGCAATATGCTGCGATCGGGTAATCAAAAAGCGGAAAAACGAGAGTCTGCACAAGTTTTTGGCGTATCTGCATGGAGAAGTCACTAGTTATACGGCTGAGCTTGACCTTAAAAACAGACTTTCACGCATGTGTCTAGGAAAGCGTGCTCTGAAACCGGACTCCCAGGTTTTAACCATATCAACAACCTCTCTACTATGATAAAGAGAGAGAGAGAGAGAGAGATTGCATGAAATGTGTTATTTATTTACCTGGGAAAATTATGGCCTTAATGCCCTCTTTTCCATTTTCCCAGGAGACACTGAACAGTTTACATTCCCCTTTTTACACAAAACGGACCTAACGAAAATTCAAGTTACAAAAAGAAGAAAAACACCACAAATGTGAGAGTGTAGTTGAATCACAACGCTTATGCTGACAATAACTTGTGTGCTGATATTGTACAGATTAGTTTAATATTATTTTTTTAAAACTAATTTGTCTGTGATGTTCATCTAATAATAATTTCTTAAATTTATTCCTCAGAGGTGTTGATTTTTTCTCTCAAAATAAACTTACCCTTATATTCATTATACATGTAAGTTTCTTGCCTGACCTCGCATCTCATTTCCTTGTTAACCACAACCTGGAGTCTTGTTAGCCACTCCATGTCGTTTTTCAAAACCACAGTTGTTGTTTTAGTTACCAAGAACTTCAGTTTCATCTCCCGTTTTTACTCATTTACAATTTGTTTGTACGTTAGAATCTACTTAGTTTTCGATTCAATAAATTTTGAACATCGTTTCTTTTGTATTATTTCGGTTTGTGGATGTTAACCCTAAATCCTACAAATCGAAAACTCGGTTCTAACCATGGCGGACGTGCGCGGGAAATTCTTGATAATTGCCGCGGCCAGTGATGACAAAAAACATCATGTCAAACGGTTTCAGATCCTCAATGAAAGAGAAATCCACGTAGTCTTGCAAGACAAGCGTTCAATTGGGAATCATCAAAAACTTGCGAGAAACGTAATCATCACGAGTCCACTAAGGTCGATCAAATCGAGCAGCCAGTTTCGAAATATTACTATAACGCTTTCAGATGAACTACATGAGTAGGGGTGAAATGGGGGAGCGAAACCGGAAATAGGGGTTTTGGCTCAATTTGGAGTGGGGGAAGAAAACCACATCTCGTACTATAGTACGAGGTTTTCGGCCACACCCCCCGACCAATCACGTTGTAGTACGTAATTTTCTATCCCCCCAATTCCGCCGCCTGACCCCTCTCCACCATAATTTTTTACCAATCATACTGTAATACACCCACCTCCTGAACGAATTTCAAGAAGTTGTCCACCTCTCCACCCATCTTACCAACCCACCAACCAATTACATTATAGAACATCATTTTGACCCCCCCCCTCTCCTCCTTACAGTAGTTACCGTTTCCCTTTCCATCCAGCCTCCTCCCATGAGCCTCCTGGTGAGTGTACTATAGTAGGAGCAACCCTCCCCCCTTCCCAATAAAATTACAGAGCGTTTGGATGATGTCACTTTTCTAAAAAAGGTTCCTTCCCTGTGATCGAACGCAGTACCTTTCGTATTACAGTTGGACGTTCTATCCAATAGGCTACCAACACAGCATTGTAGAATAACGTAAACTGGTGGTATAAAAGGGACAGACGTGACATCATCCTCGTGGGACGCTAGAGTGGTCGCATGATCGTTCAAGGGGCATGATTCATCAACATGACGTAATAGCAGCTGCCTCTGTTTCTGAAATGTTTAATAGCTGAGAGGTTTCTAAATATGATGCAATAGCGTGGTTTTCTTCCCCCACTCCAAATTGAGCCAAAACCCCTATTTCCGGTTTCGCTCCCCCATTTCTCCCCTCCTTACGTGCAATCTATCTCGACTCAGGAGGAAATCCCTGTATCGAGAGTGAGTACATGGAGGAACTTCCTGATCCCACAAAACCTGACTCGAAGCAATCACATCTCATCGAACAACCATCGATAGCGATCGCTCATATATTGTGCTTACGGCGAAGAATTATTTGACGAATAAGAATGAACGATAGAGGAATGTACTGATAAGGCTTCTGGATGGTCAAGCTGGTGTGAGTGTGAACGAGCACTGAGAAAATGTGTTCAAGTTTATGAGCTCTAGGGGTGAGTCTACGTAAAGAGGTGGCAAAAATGAGGGGTGAGAAGTGAGGGATAAGAAGAACATTCAAAAAAGCTGTAACTGGGTGGCACTCGAGCAGTTCGCAGCTGGGGGTAGAATGATTCATGAATTGTCACGAATATGACTTGTCATTGACATATGATTTGTCTTCGAATGATGAATGCAATCTAGTTTGGCGGGAGGTAAACAATACGTTACGTTAGATCGGACGATAATACACTCGATGTGAGGGTTAGCGAAAAATGTGGAGGTTGAAGGAGTTGGGAGGGTTTTCCAAATGACAAGCTCACAAGTTCCAACGACCTTTCGAGAGTCAATGACCAAATCGAGAGATTTGAATGGGCTCGTGGGGGTGTCCATGACTAGGTGATTAGAGAGGTGAAAGACTGGGTAGTGGCAGCGGTATCTTGGCTTCCGAAAAATAATTTTGTCGTGCAATAGGTAGTGGTTCAAAACAGTAAACGCGAACCTTACCTTTAAAAATCGTACAGTACGGGGAACCCAACAAATTCTGGAACCATCAAACAACGTACCGCTAGTTTTTTTATTGAAAGTTCCGTTATATTCGGCGTGGTTCGTGTAAACTGTGTAAACGGCTGCTGAGGGGAGTTGTGCGATGTTTCGCACCTGATGGTTTCAGTATTTTGGTACTGAAATGGCAAACTAGCGATGACGGGGGGGTCCGCGTGACCGCATGAATTTTAATATGCACTTTGGCAAGTACGATTTTTAGCTCACTCGCTCGCCCTTCCGCATTTTGAAAAACCTCCGTCTCTCGTGAAATGGAGCCCTAATTCACTTGCACGAGGAGGAAAAACAAGGGAAAGTCGTCGGAGCTCTTTGTCAAAAGTAGCCCTAAACAATATTGCGAGCGTGGCCGCTTCTTTGCTCACTCGCCTCTGACCCATCGACCGCAACGTAAACGGCAGCCGTGTTTGACCCTCTGGAGAAAGGAAATGACTTTTCCCCATAAAGATGCCATCTTTTCCTATGGCGTTCTTTTGAAGGGCAGAGCCATTTACCCGCAAGCTCCTCTCCTCTCCAAGCCCTTCATTCCCACTCGGCAACCTCCTGCTGATTTCCACAAGGGCTGATCCCACACGCTTCTTTGCTGGCTTTTATCCCCCCCCCCATTCCCACTCCCCGAACAGACACACACACACATCTCGACTCTTACCTCTTCCGCTGTGTTACCGGTAATTCCTTGATGTTTCAAAGGGAAATGTTTTCCGTAGGTCCATTTTCGGAACTGAGCCCTCATAATGGCGCACTTAACTGGATCTTTTGACCCGAGCCAAGCACGTCCTTCTTGTTCTTCCCCTCCATTGACGAAAAGCCTCCCTTTTTCTAATTACACCAAAATATGAAACTCAATCGCCTTAAGAAAATGTCTGGCGTGCACCTCTCTCAACCCCTTATATTCAATTATACACCATACTCACACCCACGCTTTGTGTCATCGTTCAGTTCGTTTCAACGGAGACGCTGTTCAAGTGCCAGTTAGCTCTGAGACATTCAAATCAGTGGAGTCATTGACGAGACGATGTGAGAAACAATCTTTCGATGTTGACAGAATTCCACTTCTCTATTGAGCTCGTACGTGTTTTTGTTATGTTCACTATGTTTCATGGATGCGAAACGGAAGTATTGAGCATTTTACACTGAAGATGAGCCTTTTCGCGTTTTTCACACTTCTTTGATGTAGCTTTTAAAATATCTCGATGCCTATTCGTCATTTATGCTAGAGGGGTCCCCGAGATGTAACTGTACTACGGGGTTGAGTTTCTCGGTGCAACCTCCTCGGCAGGGAGCCGTGCGAACCTTGTTGATATTCAGTAGCCAAATTCGCGTACATTTTTACTTTCCGCTATCCCGCAGGGAAAGGAAAGTATAATCGTGTCAAAAAAAATTTGGACTTTCTTCAGATCTTTACGTTTTGAGGCCTACTAAGTCTAAAAACCTAATTTCAGAGCGTGGTCCGCGCGTGTGTGTGTAGTTCGATTTGTGAGAGAATGGCTGAGCTGGTTCTTTTTTTGTTTTGTTTTTTATTTTATGCAGACACCAAAATAAGGTGGTTATGGGCGATTTTATGGGCGACGGTCGATGGGAAGGGGCGGTAGGGGACGAAAATGTACCAAAAACTAGGGGTTTTCGCATTTTCCTCAAACACGGCTCTAACGAATTGATTTAACTTCTAAGTTATCTTCTAATAGTTAGTAAAAAACGTTTCTTCTGTATACATATCTCGATGAAAATACGATGAACGGAAGCAAAAATAGGTTTTTTACGCTTTTTGGCAATACGGCTTCAGCAATTTTCACCATACTCTCAGGATGTTTTCAAATAGTTGATACCTACATATTGTTCTCGATAAATGTTCTTCTGACCGTCCATTGAACAGAGATAAAAATCAAAATGTGTCGAAAATAACGTTTTTTTGAACATTTCCGTAAATTCCAGGGTAACTGCTTTACCAGATGTGATCAATCTTACAGAGTGTCTTTCAGTCACCAATACCCACATTTCGTTCTCCATAATTATTTCTGTATATATATGTATAAGATTATTATAGGAGTTGAACACTAAATAATCACGAGCTCGAACGATGTATCGATGGTTTATCGAAAAATCAAAAAACAAGTTCGGGAGACCGCGTGAGCTTTAACATTTGCTACGTTCTTATCATCTCATATCACCGTTCATCATCTTAGCTATTGCTCACGATCGATATCCCACTACTCGATTGAACATCATCTACATTAGATTACAAACAATATTATAACAATAACTTACATCCCCCCACCCCAAGACAGAAGCTACAAAGAGTAATTGTAGTTGCTTCTGTTTTATATAATAATTTAATACATAAACTTATATAAAATTACAAAAATTGTTTGAAGTTTAAAGTTCATACTTTACTTTACAAAAGGGACTAACTTGGAGATATGATATAATTGGGTTGTGCGTTTTTTACCGTTTGTTCTTATTTCAAAAATATTTGACGACCGCAGTTTAAGTATAGGGAAAGGTCCCAATCTGATTTCGTCCAGCTTGTGACGGTTTATAGCGTTTGAAACCTCTACATAAACTAAGTCTCCCACCTTAAATTGATATGTTATCCTATCGTGAGACAAACGTTTTTTATTCTCCTCGTGGTTTCGTAGGGAGTTGAGATATGCCTGTTTTACCGCAGCTTGATAATCCTGAGGGGTTCGTAATTCTTGTGGAATGATGTCTAGTTCTTTGCCATACATCAGGTAACTGGGAGTGAATCCTGTTACACTGTGGATCGTGTCATTATAGTCATGTACACATTTGGCCGCGACTGTGGACCAGGCCACTTTTGCTTTATACTCATTAATTCTACTGCGAATTCTGTTAACCAAGGTTTGATTTAATCTTTCGTTTAATCCATTAGACGAGGGCATGTCAACTGATGTTATCACGTGTTCAATGTTGTTGTTTTCTAGATACTGTTCGAACTCTGATGAAGTCAGTCCACCATATTGATCTGTTAGTAACATACCAATCGAGTGTTCATTGCACACCTTTTCAAGGAGTTTCACAAATTCGAGAGATGTCTGATTCGCAGAGGTTGAGATATATGCATATCTGCTGAAATGGTCGACCAGAAGATGGAGATATCGTTTTTGTGGAACGACGCCCACCAAACTTCCCCGATAGTGTCTAATGACATGATTTGGAATGGTGTAGAAGCAGGTCCCAAATGGCCCATCACACCTTTTTCCTTTCTAATTGTCGTCTTGTTTCGAATGCATACTTCACATCTAGCACAAAGTATCTGAGCATGCATCTTCATCCGTGGAAAGTAATATGATGGTAGTAACATATTAAGTAGGTGTTTAGTGCCTATGTGCCCATAGTGTTCATGGGTGCGGCTAATAAGCTGTTTCCCAAATGATTCAGTTAAGAACATATACGCGATCGTTGTCTGACTTTCTTATAAAAACACCCCTTAGTCTGATATAATGTTGATTTATCAAGGAGCTGTTGGTCATTTTGTATTTCCTCTAGGGAGACAACATTCACCACCTGTAATGTATCTGGAATACTTGGTCAGTTTTCAAGAACGGGGTTGCGTGAAAGGCAATCAGCTTCAATATTTGATACACCGGGCTTGTATATCACCTCACAATCAAACTGTAGGAGATAATTCGTCAGCTCTCCCAGTTCTTCATCGGTTCGTGCCTTTATACGAAGATGTTCTAATGGTTTGTGGTCTGTAAAAATTCAAAGCGCCTGCCCAACAATTGCCAATCTGACAGCTTCCTGATAGCAATGCATTCAATGTATATAGCCTTTTCTTTTTTGCGCTTCATTTAGTTTTTCTCGAGAAGTATGCTACTGGTTTTTCACTGCCATCTGTTTGTGGTTGTTTTAATACTGCTCCTATCCCCGATATACTAGCATCGGTGTATATATTTATTGGAAGTCTTTGTCAAAAATAGCAAGAACTGGTGAAGTGGTTAAATACTTTTTATGTTTTCAAACGTCTTCTGGCAGCAGTCATCCCAAATAAACTCTACATTTTTTCGTAGAAGCTTATGAAACGGTTCTAATAATTGAGCTGAGTTAGAATGTATTTGTTATAGAAGTTGATTTTTCCTAAAACTGACGGATATTTTTACGGTTTCTAGGTGTAGAAATTTCTAACTGCTGTTAAATTGTCTGTAAGTGGGCGCACTGTGTTGTGCCCTATAATATATGGCCTAGGTATCGTACTTCATTGGTGGCAAAAGTACATTTGGTAAACTTTAGGCGGAAGCCCTCAGAATGAATAGCCTCAACAACAGTGAAATATGATTGAGATGCTCTTCAAATGTACGAGAAAATATCAGAATGTCAACAATGTAGTTTGAGCAGAAATCCGAAAGCCCACATCTTCGAATTATTCCCGATAATATACGTTGGAAAATCGCAGGAGCATTCTTTAATCCAAAAGGCAAGCTGGTCCATTGATAATGCCCGTTTCTGGTTACAAAACCAGTTTTGTGCCGATCTTCTTGACATAAAGAAATGGTCCAGAATGCTGAATTGACATCAAAACTAGAAACCATTTGCATCCTTTGGTTTGAACAATTAAATCGTCTATTAGCGGGAATGGCTGACTTTCTGGCACTATCAATTTGTTTAACTCTCGGAAATCTATACATAGGCGGGTCTTTAGTTTTTGCTCCCTTCTTTCTTGTATGCCATTGTCACTGGTGATGCAAAAAGGTGAATAAGACTCCTCTATAATTCCATTTCTCAACAATTCGGCTACTTGTGACTGGATCTCCTTTTGATCTTCAAAGAACACCTATACGGCCTTTTGGCAACGTAAGTGTCTTGGGTCAATTTAATGTGAGCCTCATAATCCCTTACCTGACCAATATCAAACTTATTCTTGGCAAAACAGGTTCCATATTTTTCTACAAGATCATAAATTGCTTGACGCTTGTCTTTAGACAGATGCTCTGTTTTCATGTTGAATTCTTCTATCGGGAGGTACTCATTCCAGTTCAGTGAAGGAACTTGCTGGTGTGCAGACCTATTTCTTACTGGGGTCTTTTCTAATGCCTGGGAGATTTGTAAATTTTCATCCTGGCGCAGTCTGAAATCAAGAATGCTATCCAAGCCCAGTAGAATATCAAAATTGAAATTTTTTTTCTCTACTACAAAAAATCGTGACATTTTTTCTATTTCAAAAATTTTCATTTTAAGGAACACTATCCCACAGGAGATTTGCTCTCCACTCATTGTTTTGTAAGCATAATTTTTATTGATGACATTTGTTGCAGAATTTATGTCGTTGGCTTTAAGCTTTTGTAAATATCTTGATGTGATCATAGTTATATTTGCCCCAGGGTCGTATAATCCGCGTGCATCTATGTTTTCGATCTGTAATTGAATACCAATGAGTTGAGGCAATTTTAGTTCTTTGAATTTTTAATTTCCTCATTGAAAAGCTGCTCCAACTCAGTGTTATGAGCAATTTTTACATTCTTTTCTTTGAAGTTATCTGGATCTCTTGGTTTATTTCGGCAATTTTCCGTTGGATGCAATCTATTTTTATATCTCAATTTCTTTTCACAGATCATGCAAGGTGTGTAGCGTGTCTTGAAGCTACTGTATTTACTTGCATGGTCTGTGGGTATTTGTGGCTGAGTATAGGGTTTGAATTTATTTCCTTTCCCGCTTATGGGCAAAAGATTTAATTTAGCTAATAGTTTCCCTTGAGTCACAATTTCATTTCTATCAAGCTTCTCATTAACAAAGGGTGGCAGACTGATTATCACTAATGCTATGCGATCTTTTTCAGACATATCTGGAAACGCACTTACCAACAAATTATATTTTTTTATAACAAAATCAGAATAGCTACCAGTTTTCATCCATCTGTAATGGACCGCAAACGAGATGTCCGCCCAGCTTTTTCCTGCAAATGATTCGAGAAACGCTTCTGTCCACTCTTCCCAGGTACTGATTCCGATGATCAACCAATTTGACTCAAACCAAGTTGCTGGTGGTCCATCCAGGAATAGGCGTAGTGCTTTCTACCCTTTGGTTGTCTGGAATGTTGAGTCTTTCACATTCCTTGTTGAAAAGATCTGAGCCATACGGTTTGCGTCCTGGTCCTTGCCAGTAAATTGCCGGCAAATCATATCCTTGGTTAGTGACTGCATTGATTTCTTAGTAGTGGTTGCAGTTTGTGGGTTTCACCGAGTTGTTTGTTGTCCATCGCTGTACTTTCTTGCTCTAGGAATTCATCTCCAAAGGTGACGTTATCGTCCTCATCAAGGTAGGTGTTTCGAAGACTGTCGCTCAACGTAACATTCACGCGTCGGAATTGACCTCGTCCCTGGATGCTTTTCACTGCTTTCTTTACTGCAGGTAGCTCACTCAGCAGTTTATGTAAAGCGAGTGGTGAGCTTACCGACGAAAATAGGTACACTTCATCGTTTATTCGGATCGAGGACACTACATACGACGACTTCTTAGGGTCTGAAGCGGAACGCTCGAGCGCGATTCGAAATTGTGCTTTTATAACACTCATCTCGCGGACACGGTAAGTTTTTTGATTTATAAGATTATTATAGGAGTTGAACACTAAATAATCACGAACTCGAACGATGTATCGATGGTTTATCGAAAAATCAAAAAACAAGTTCGGGAGACCGCGTGAGCTTTAACATTTGCTACGTTCTTATCATCTCATATCACCGTTCATCATCTTAGCTATTGCTCACGATCGATATCCCACTACTCGATTGAACATCATCTACATTAGATTACAAACAATATTATAACAATAACTTACATATGTTGAACGGAGATATAAGCCAAGTTAACTCAGAATAGGGGATTTGTCGAACATTAATTTATCGGTATTACAATTTTCTCAAAAACGGCTCGAACGATTTTGATCAAACTTACGGAATACTCTCAACTAATTAATTCCTACATTTTATTCTCCACAAACGTTTCTGTACAAACGCGTTGAATGAAGATATATCACCCGCATATGTAGGTGTTGTTCGAACTTAAAGGGATTGCGGAAAGTTGTGTGTTGCTACGCACCGCTCGTTTCAAATTACAATAAGATACAACCCGTACAACACATGGTTTGCTAAATATCGCCATGATACTCCAAGAATCGACAGTTAGAGACTGTGCAGGTTAGCCGCGCACATTTATCGGTAGAACGTTTGGTTTTAGTGTACCTAACCTACATCGTAAATGAAATAATCGAAAATCACTCACTGAATCAGAATAGTTTTAAAATATTCTCAATTGAACATGAGTCTAACTGCAAAATAAATGAATCGACCAGAAGGTGGAAATTATTTTTCTTCCCTAATCCCTTCCAAGTAAGAATGTAGCATTTTTGCAAAAACGGTTTGTGTCTACATCTGAACAAAATTGGAGATTTCATTAAAACAATCAAACTAAAACCAACTATAATTGTATTTATCGAAACGCAAGTTTAAGAAAAATATGTATCTGGCGCGTAGCAACTCACATCTTTCCGCAACCCCCATAAATTCGACGACCTGCTACATACACGGGCGCTATATCTTCGTTCAACGCATTTCTACAGGAAGATTCATGCATAACAAAATGAGGGTACTAGTTACTCTAGAATACCCCGTGAGTTTGATCGAAATTGTTGCAGCCGTTTTTGAAAACATCGGAACAACATAAAATTCGACAGACCGCCTTTTTCGAGCTATTATGGCTCATATTGTCGTGAACGGATACAAAAATAATTACTGACAATAAATGTGGGTATAGGAAATTACAAAAACGTTAAAAAAAACATTATTTTCGACTTATTTTCATTTTTATCTCTGTTCAATGGACTGTCAGAGGAACATTGGTCGAAAAAAATACATAGATATTGAGGATTTAAAAACATCCTGTGAGTTTGCTGAAAATTATTGAAGCCGTTTTTACTTTCATGGAGATAATTATACAAAAGAACTACTAATATTTGAAGGTAGTTTGAAAGTTTAAAAAAATCGTCCCCTCGCCCCTTCCCCTTCTGTCGACTACGACCACCCATAACCTCAATTTCTTGACTAGAAAAAATCGCAAACAAAATGAAAAGGAACCAATCGTTGGTTCCGCCTTTCCCCCGCAAATCGAACTACAGACACACATACACACACGGTAATGAGGTTTTTCGAATTCCGTAGGCCTGAAAATGTAAAGATCTGAAGACTCAACTTTTTTTGAGACGATAACAATACTTTTTTAACCCTTTGGGAAGTGACAAGTAATTACTTCCACAACTTTGTTTAAAGAGTCGACAAAAGCCGATTTATTACAGTTGAACTCATCGCTCATATAAAACTAGCCCCCACAAAATAAATTGCGCTGATAGTCCCACCTTCTGCTGAGATAATTGGGGCAATCCGATAATGAATAATTCCGAATTTCAAACTAATGTCGTTTGGTTGACCAGCTTTTTGCACGCTTTGTACCGCCATATTTTCATAACTATGACGAGGAACTTTCAAACAAAAATCACGAGTACACTTTTATTTATGGACCATCGACTATCGACCAAAGCAAAAAATCCTTAGGAACGAATTAAATAAAGCACAAACATTTGAGCGTTAAAAACGGATTGATCCAGGTGCCAGAAGATTAGCAGTCACAGAATACACATGGGGCAGAAGAGAGTTGTGTGATGCGTCGCACTAGATATCGCCTCATTACCGACGACGCTATCGATGGCAAAACCCGCCGTTGTGGCCAGTCGTGCTGGTTTAGTCGCCTTTCCGAATAACGCGGCGTAAACTGGGGCTCCTTGAACGGAATCACATTTAACAGTCAACTATTACCAACGTTTTGTTTTGAACTGGGTTTTGTCAGGTGTGGAAGAAGGACGCCGCACTACCTGAAATGTAATAAGGCGTGGACATTGAATGGGGCTCTCTGGATGTCAGGGACTGTGAAGGGACCACAGATGAAGTTTAACTTGGAGCATCCCTTCAGTGTACGAATTCATTAAAGATACAGGAAGGAAGGGGGTGGTACCAATCTTGAGGCTGAGGCCATGGTATATTATACAGACAGATCAGTGCGATTGAATCAGTTCCAGGCAGAGGTCTTTGCAGTGATGAAGCGTGTTAGCACCTCCCGGGCAGGGGGCTGAAAAAGAAAAGGATACGAGTTACGTTAATCAGTCAGGCTACACTTAATGCCTTTGCTTCTTATACTCTTCCGGGCTGGTTTCGGTATGCCTTATCGTCTGAAGACCTTGGCAAAGGAGACACCTTAACACTGAGGATAGAATGGAATGAAGAGGCACAACACAACACAGACAAGCGAGAAATGGATCTGCGCTTCTCCCCAGTGGAACCTGAGCTCTTCGTAGCGACCACCAAGAGCCACTTTAATATGGACTTGGGCGAGTGGGAGGAGATATTGGCAATATGTGCCAGGCCAAAGGCACTCAAAGTTGTTAATTAACTCTCCAAGGAGCTAACAAGAGAGATCCTTAGTCTGGGGAAAGAAAGTATACGGATGGTATGTGACCTGTTCACGGGTCGCTGTCCACTAAGGTACCACCTGACCAAGATTGGTAAGTCCACAGTTGCAGATTCAGCGAGGCGGAGCTGGAGTCAGCAGAGCATGTACTGTTTATGTGTGAGGGTCTGGCTGCAGTGCCCCTCAGAGTGCACTGGTTCCTCAGGACCGGCTGGAGGCCGGTTGCAGGGATCAAGATGCTTCGAGGCATCCTCAAGGTGTGGCGGTACTTTGGGATCGAGTTTCTCGGTGCAACCTCCTCGGCAGGAAACCACGTTGACCTTGGTATTTGAAAGGCCAAGGATCCCCAAACTGACCTATGGGCTGGTTCCTGAGAGGTTCGCCATCCAGAGACTAAATCTGGATAGACAGGGCGTGTTTGGGTAGGCGGCCCATATGTTCAAGCTTCGGTTTGATCTGGGGGACTCAGTGTTCTACCTCTCTATACCACTGTTCTGTTCTTGTGCCGTAATCGCCTGCTTGCTTTGCATGCTGTGGCAGGGTGTGACATGGCCGTTTCAGCTGCCCCTCAGCCCAGTAAGCCTTCGGAGTTTGGGGCTGCTCTGCATGGTTCAGTTTACGAACAGGAACTCAGGCAGCTGATTGGAGTGGCATCTACTAAAATCTATCTGGAGCTATCTATGGATGGGAGATACCGGCACATCCACGCCGTTTGTGTGGCCTAACGTTGTGGATGCTTGCTATCGTGCCTGCGGTAACCAGTTTGAGCTGTTGAATCATGTGGTGCAGTTATGTATACGTACGCATAATGTTCGCGTCAAATGACATGCAGGTTGTCTTCAGTAATCCTGAATGTCCAGGTACTATCTGGCAGCTGGATCTTGCAAGACAAGAGGAGCGAATATGATAGGACGGATGTGTGTGTGGCGGTGTCAAAAGCAGGCCACATCCGGGATGCAGCATTAACTGTGTCCCAGCGCAGTGTGTGGTGCAAGAAAAGTGTCGAGGAGATGCGTCAGCAAGGTGTCAGCAGGCGTTATCCGAGGTATCACCACCCGTGTGTTGCTGGGGTGGTATCTAAACTGGTGGTCGTTCAATGGTGGAACAACCTCTTTTCCTTCTATCCTACCCCGTCCCAATCCTTCTATCCCTAGAACCAATGGAGCTAGTTATCCCCATTTCCTTAATTTTGTTGGTGTGTTCTTTCCTTTTTGAGTGGCACTTGTTTACAATGAGCGTGGGGTGAGGGGAGAGAGAGAGAGAGTGTCTTTTGAACTGATTGAGGAACAGGAACAGTCAACTGATAAGGGAGCAGGCCTGTGTCTGTGCGATTGAGAAAAACCAAATCAGCTCTAACTTGATGTCTAGCGCACAAGTCATCGTAGGACGCGCATGGGAAAAATCTGCCAAAACTAACTATAGTTATCATGGTGATCAAAACACTAATTTTTTCCTCAAAAACGGCTCCAATGGTTTTGACTAAATGTCTGGTATAGGCAGCTTCAGGTGACAGAACAGAACCATAATATTACCATCTGTGGGACAAGAGCAGCACAATACATTACGAAAATCGAATTTATCGCAGTTTTTTCCTTATAATCTGCGCTGAAATGGAGGTACTCTTATCAAGTGCCTGAGCGATGAGTATGTATTAACGCTTGTAAGATATATGGGGGCTAATCCAGAAATTCCTGCCTGCAGCATCAACAATCCTCCGTCTACCAATTGCTCAATAATGTTCAGAACATGAGCGAGAGCAGCACAATAAATTCCAACACTTTATGTTTTACTGCTTTGTGCCGTCGGGAAGTGATGTTTTATTTAGTTCAAATGAACTAGATACAAAATACATTGAATTAGTAGCAAAAGCCACGAAAACCGGTGAATTTATGTAGAAGTGAGGAAAGTTGTGTGGTGCGTCACACCTAGTTTTCTCAAAAATAGCTTCAAAGACCTTGATTGGACTTTTTGTACAATACAAGGGCAGCACAATTAATTGTCGACAATTTCCAAAAAATCGGTTTGTGTGCTGTTTCTTTCTTATAAATTTCCCTTAAATGATGCTGGAATTCTCGGAAGTATTTGGATGGTAGGCTAATACGCTTGCATGTAATAGTTACGGTCACGCCAAAAAATGTTGGAAACTTATTAATATTATTTACAGTCTTTGGTCGATAATTCCAAACAGTAAACATTCTCCTTTTCATGAAGTTCGGATTGAAAGTCTCATAAATTATACGTGTCCGGTCGTTCAATAACCATTGCGTGAGTTAGAGCAAGTCACTGAATTCCAGAACTTTAAACGCTACCAATGTTTACCTAAAATGTGAAGTTATGTTACAGCAAGCTCAAATGATAGATTGAATTAGAAGATAAAGCCATTGAAATCTACGCGGAGCTGTGGGTGGTTCTGCGATGCGTCCCGCCAGATATTTGATAGTTGGATTGTGCTCGTACATTCACGTACATGATGATTATCCAGACAGCATTTGAAGTTTATCGGTTCGATTCGGTATCTTCCATTTACGACAGCCGGATCGAGGGGCCCCTTGATATCTGATGAGCTGTTTCATGGAAACAAGATGTGCCAACGCGACGAGTACATTAAATTAGCAGCTGGAACGAGCGTGAAAGTTGTACGATGCGTCGCACCAGATACTGTAATTGGGTTGTCAAACTTTCATCGTCTCCCGTTAGCCCGCGTTTGAATTAAGTCATTATCCGAATTGTTATTCCAAGTTCCCTGGTGGAACCCAGTCGATGAGAGCACTCCAAAATTCACTCAAAGCGTTCGCGAGTTGAGATTCAACGGGGATATTTATCCAAAGAATTTTTTCGATCTTCCAGCTCCAAGTCCATTTCATTATAAACTTTTAATTGCTTCCCCATTAGTCGGAGATTTACTTGCCGCCCAGACCCGTTTCTACTTTCCAAAATCCTCAAGCTCCTCACCCCCCACCCACCCTTCACCACATCATCCTCCAACACGCCCTCCCTCTTCCTGTCTCTTTCTTTCCCCTCCTTTATCTGGGGCCGCCAATAAGTTTTCAAAACCGTAAGTTGAGTTTTGGCCTCCCCAAAGTTCGGACTGCTATTGACACTTAATTAAGAAGTGACGAGAAAGAATGCCGAAAAGTTGACGGGCCTCGGTCGCGGAATAATATCAAGTTTTTGATCCAATCAAAAGTTGTAAATTATTGGCAGTAATACACTGATTTTATAACATTTTAAAAGGGGAAAAACGACTGCGGCCGACGGCTCGGAGACAGCGTAACCTTGAAACGACACGGGTGGAGCGCTTTTGTCGATGTTCGTGAATTCTACGCCTTCGACGCTGTCGCTTTTACCTTAGGCGTCACAGAAAAGTTCTGGAATGCCATACAATATGATGGAGTCTGAAAATAAGCCTCAAAACTTTTCGGAATCCTCAAATCAACAAATGATTGGGCAGATAACTCTCACTATGGAAGTTATTTATTTGAAGAAGAACGGGGGCTGACCCAATAACGCAATAATAAGAAAATACTTTACGGAGCTTCAGCCAGAGATCTGATGCAACACATCACAGAAGTCTACATACATCCTGCATCATGCCCTGGGCGACTAATTCAATCTATTTCCCATTTGAACTTGGTCTAACGCAACTTCATATTTTAAACAGAAACTGGTATCGTTTAAAGTTTTAGAATTTATTGAGTTTTTCTTACTCATGTCCCGATCATTATTGAGAAATCACTGTCTAGGTCAGGGAACATGGGGGCTGAGGCCTGGGATGATCCGGTGGCTGTACACGGCGGTTGTAAGGTCTGTAGTCACCTATGGCGCCCTGGTCTGGTGGATTAGGGTGGAAAACAAAACAGTGCAGTTGCAGTTGAATAAACTGCAGCGTAGGGCGTGTCTAGCCATTACAGGCTGTATGACTACATGCCCTACGGCAGCACTGGAGGTCTTGCTAGATTTACCTCCACTCCACATACATGTTAAAAGGATGTTGTTCCTCCATGTTGTGCGTATGTAGGAGTTGGGTCTGATCATGCAGGGGAGGAAGAGTTCCTGCCACTTGATCCTTGACAGGTGAATGTGGTGTGGGGGGGGGGGGCGAACTGCATGTGGTAGACTCAATGCCCGCGAGGTTTAACTTCGTGCTACCCTTTTGGATACTCATTCATGAGCGATCCAGGTGGGAAGGGGGAGTTCCCGCTATCGAAGCTGTGGCCCTGGCATACTACACTGATGGCTCGGTGCAGGGTGGCCTTGCAGGGGCATGCATCTTTGGCCGAGAATCAGAGCGGCGATCCCACTGGGGTCGTTGGCCAAGTGTTCCAGGCAGAGGTGGCTGCGGTTACGGTCTGTGTGCAGCGGCTGCTGCAGAGGGGATTCAAGCAGCAGAGAATTTATATCATGGTGGACAGTAAGGCCACCCTCAAGGCCTTAAGAGACTGTCTTACATCACGGCAGGTGTGGGTGTGTCTGACAGAACTGAAGGCCCTGGCAGAGGACAACAGTGTAACACTGTGTTGGGGGTGCCAGGGCATCAGGGTATTTAGGGAAACGAACGGACTGAGAGGTTGGCTGAGAAGGGATTGGCGCAGATCCCTATTGCCCCTGAGCCCTTTGTTGGGACTACCAGGAGCCACCTACGTAGAAAGGTTGGCAGTTGGGAGGATAGGTGCAGGGCTGCCTAGCCTTAGACAGTTAAAACTCTTCATCTGGCTCTCCAGAGAGAGGTCCAAGGAGGTGCTTGCACTGGGAGGAAGGATATGAGGATCATATGTGGCCTGTTCACAGGTCACTGTCCACTGAGGTATCACCTTGCAAATATTGGCAAGTGCGAGGTACAGGTATGCAGGTTCTGCGAGGTATGGCTAGAGACGGCAGAGCATGTACTGTGCGTAAGTGATGGACTCGCCGCATTGCGCCGTTGTTTGAAAAAAAAATTTTCTGAGCTGAAAGAGCCAAAATTACAATTTACAAAATTTCAAAGTTTTTAAAAAGCCACAAAAATGTTTCTTGCCAACTGTTCAACGCAAAACGCCAAATCAGTAGCAGTTTTTTGACCTTGGAGTTCCCAATCCTGCCCTAACGGCAAAGTTCAGGTATCTCTCCACTTCCCAGCCCTCAGATGACAAGGCACCAGCCACCTGCTTGCAGACCTCGTCATGACGCTTGACACTCCCATGAGTACGCGGACACACCTGCACAACATGATTCAGCGACTCAAACAGTTTACCACATGGCAACGAGAATCCACAACATAATGATTTCATTCCTGTAGTTAATGACGCCACACAAACTGGGTGAAAGCGCCTGTAATCCTTCCCATGAATGCCCTCTGAAGCCCACGCAGAACAGTAGTGGGTTCAGGACTGCCTGAGTTCCCTTCTCTGAACCAAACCATGTAGAGCAGCCACAAACTCTGAAGGCTTACTGGGCTTGGGGGCAGATGTAGTCGCCATGTCACACCACCGCAGCTGATCCTGGATGAATCCAAGACCAGCCACTGCGCATACCCCATTCATACCTGTGGAAATTTCACTTCCTCGGCTATTTCCAATTGCAACAGATTTCCCTGAAGTGGATTTCCCCTTTCTTTATATTCCCTCTCCTCAATTTAAGATTCTTCTCCACAACAGACAGCTCCTCCCAAATGCATTGACCTATGAACTCTCGCGAAAGTAACACTCGTCTCCCTGTGCTCACTCAGACACATTCATCTATCTACTCTCGGCATACAGTTTGCTATCTCATTCCAGCATAGTTTCCCGTGCCAGTTCACGGATTACGTCATCCCCTTGTGTCGCCCTTTTGTACACAAACTCTACTCACATCATAGCACATAATACAGTCCTCCTCACGCTCACCGAGTTTCTTTTATTTTGATCTTCAACTCTCGCCCTCTCGAGCGACCAGCACCAACAATATATTACTTTCATAAATGAATTTTTTTTAACGAATTCATTAGATATATTACTATTAAATGGTAGACCGGTTAAATGGTTCATTAGACCATGTTACTATTAAATGGTATTGTTTAAGTAAAAAACGAAAACAATTAAGCATTTACTTCCAACACTGACTTGGCTGAGATAACGAAATGGTGCCCTATCTTAGTTAGTAGATTCAGAACAATTTTTAAATTAAAAATAAAGTAAAATTAATAGTATTCGCGTATGAAACTAAAAAGCGCAGTTCCATATCCAAAGAACCACATGTGGCTCGCGAACGGCAGGTGGTCGACTCCTGGCCTAGGTGATTCATGAGGCTGCCAACGTCATTTTTACTTTCCGTGACCCGCAGGGTAAGGGAAGTGTACTGATCATATAAAAAAAGGAAAGAAGTCGGGTTTCTTTCAGGGCCTTCGTAGGCCCGTTTTGAGGCCTACTGACCTAATTTTTGTGTGGGTATGTTTGTGTCTGCAGTTCGATATCGAATGGCTGGACCCATTGAGCTGGTTAGTTTTTTTTTGTTTTTTGTTTTTTACTTTGTGGGCGATTTCCATCGATGGGAACTAGGGTTTTTCGCATTTTTATCGAAAACGGCTACAACGGTTTAGATCAAACCTACAGATTATCTTCTACTAATTAGTATGAAATAGTTTTTTACGCTTTCAGGAAAAACGGCTCACACCGTTTTCACCAAACTCACAGGATGTTTTCAAATAGTTAATACCTATATATTGTTCTCAATAAATGTTCTACAGTCTTTTGAACAGAGATAAAAATGAAAACGTGTTGAAAATAATGTTTTATGAACATTTTTGCCATTTCCCAAATGACTGAGTTACTGGATTTCATCAACCTTTCAGAGTGTCTTCTAGCAACATATACCCACAGTTTTTTTTTTGTGTGTAACTATTTCAGTGTCTATCTTGTGAACGGATACATAAGCCATGATAGCTCGGAAAACGAGATTTTTCGAATACAAATTTACCGGTTTTTTAATTTTCTCAAAAACAGCTCGAAAGAGTCAGATAAAACTTCCGCCATTTTTGCTCAATCACATTCACCGACACACACGGACTACTTGCCCAAATAGTATTTTTCGGACTCAGTAGGCCTTAAAACGTAAAGATCTGAAGAGAACTCAAAATTGTTTAAACCGATAATATAACTCCCCTTTCATTTTGGGGCAAACGATTTAACAGAACTGAACTATCAAATATCAGTAATTAGGTGTTAAACTTTATAAGAAATAAGAAGTGTCTGTGATTCGCCTTCTCACTAAGTGCCACGCTAGAAGGGGGAAAAATCACGAAATAAGTTTATAAGAAATTAGCCCACTTAGGCTTCGTTCTGTCTCATCCTCTCTATGGCCATAAAGGTATAGGTATTTAATATAACGGTAAATCGATTTTTTAATGAATATGTTGGTTGTTGAGTAATGAAATTTCAATTAATTCTGTATATTTTTGCAGGTAAGTCAACGACGTCGAGGAATTGTCGCAGTTTCAGCAGTGAGTCGTTTAAATACCACTTTTTCTTAAATTTTAATATGTTGTGCACGTTTACTTTATACTAAACCAAAAATTCTCCGGTCAATTCTTATTAAGATTACTTATGCTTAAAATGCCGAATTCGTGAATATTCGTTTAAAAAGAGGCTCCTCGTCAAACGAATGTACCTCTTAATTAGTGGGAACATATTTCTATTCGGAAAAGGGTTTCAATTAAGTGGAAACTCCGTGAGTATCAGAACGCGGAATTCGATGTACGAAATTCGTTCAGAATGGAGTGGGGTTTAATTGTTCAGAAGATCAGGGTGAGAGGGGGAGAGTGGAAGTTTCAAGAACGTGGGAGATTAGTGTGGGTTTCTGTTGGGAGAGGGGGGATTGTACGAGAGTGAGAAGAGGGAGCGAGGTAGTGGGCGCCACTTACATTGCTCAAGGCGCGGAATGCGTTCCCTAAATTAGCTTATGCAGATCCCCTGCGACATATAAATATGCCAGTGTAGTTTAATATAACCACCACACCTCCCCACCACCGTCTCCACGCAGCTCCGCTCCACACCGTCGTTTCCAACCCTCACCTTTCCCTTCGCACGACCGACGCCTCTTCATCCCTTATTTCCTCGGAGCCCCCGGGAGCCGATGGGTTGAAAACACTCGACGAAGTCTCTCGTTCCGTTTTCAAATTCAACCGCTCGAGAATTCAACTGTCGAAATAATTTTCCCGCAAATCGGTCGACGATTTCCTCAGCCTTTTTGTTTATGGAACTCTAAAACCGTTTACTTGACCGAAATTCCGACGAAATGAACTTCGGTATTCAGCATCATAACGCGTCGCTGCCCTTTAGGATACGGATTCATGAGAGATCTAGATGGGAAGGGGGTGGCTCCACACTTGAGACTTGAGGCCATGGTATATTAAATGAACGGGAGCAGGGATTTGAGCAGCGAGATACCACTTGGTGAGCTAGAAACTGTTTTCTATGTAGAGGTTTTTGCAGTGATCCAGTGTGCAGCACCTCCCCATCGCAAGAGGCTGAAACGGAATGCCTGCCTGGTCTGAAATCCCTCCGCTAGCCCACACAGGGATAAAAGGGATTGAGAAGGTCAACAAACTGGCAAGAAATGCGACCTAAGCCCTTTGCAAGGACCACCAAGAGCCACTTCAATAAGGAGTTTGGCAAGTGGGAGGAGCAGTGCTGGGTGACTGTTGGCGGGATGTCCCAGGCAAATGACATGAAGCTTTCAGATAGCAAACAAGAGAGGTCCACAGTCTGAAGAGAGATAGTAAATGGATGTTGTGTGGCCTGTTAGCAGCCCTGGCCAAAATTGGCAAGTCAGAAGTACGGATTTGCAGATTCAGTCAGTGTAGCATGTACTGTGAGGGGCTGGCTGTGGTGCGCCTCAGAGTGCTTGGAATTTCTCAGTTGGGGCTGGGTGAGGAGACAGGGATGGACGTCTAGACTGCCTTGCGTTTTATGGAATACGTCTCATCAACTCCATAGGAACTGGCACACACACACACACACACACAACATGCACCTCACTCACACCCATTCCGCAGGGTACTGCACAATCTTCCACGTACTGTTATGCAGACACTTGAATGGAACATACAACAGGGCAGGAGTTAGCTACATATTCGTAGAAGAAAGCACATATTAGAGTTCATAAGTCCGATCTACATATTGTTCTTGTGGTTTCGAATTCGTTTCAAATGCATTATTGGGCGCTCGAGTGGAGGAGCTTGAGTTGTGGAGAAATAAATAAATGAATGAACGTGAGTGAAGACTGTATCAACACTTTGGGTATGAGTTCAAATGAGTATTTAATCGCGAACAAGGGGGTCTCTGAACAGGTGAACAGGTAGCTGGGAACGAGAGCGGAGATCATGTGAGTAGCCAAAGAGCTGTGAGACGAGTATGAAGCAGAAAGAAACTTTGATTTGTGGGGTAGATAGTGCATATTTTGGAAATGTTAAAGAGGGAAATCTGTTGTCAGCTTCGGAAATCAACTTGGGCCACTTTAGCCACTTGTCGGCAGAAGTAGCCGACTAAATGAGCAGTTAAGGCTTTCGTACAGTTGCAGACTAAAGGCTTCAGGTCACAATGAGTTGGACTTTATGTCAGGAGATGTCAACTGATTCGACCTGCGCCCGAAATGCTAATTAGTTACTTTCTGGCCAAACTGGTCCAAATTTTAGGTTATGAATGGGGCCAAATTTTGAAAAACTAAAACAAGCCCGATCTAGACATTGATCCCCTGATCCCGAATTCGTTTCGTGCTCACACTTGTGACTATCCAAGAATTGTGGGTAAAAATCTTTGTTAGGCGGCCAATTTGGAAGGAGCAAAGACGAAGGGAGAAAACTGAAAAAAGGAAAAATTGTTCTTTTGTCTTGAGATATTGTTCTATTCATTCCGAATTCACTTCATATTCATGCCATCCAGGACTTCTGGGCGAGCCGTAAAAATCTTCGTTACATGACCAATTTCCAGAGAAGCCAAATTTTGAGAAACCTAAAATTCGACCTTGGTATTGTTCTCTTGTCTTCTCCTATTGAAGACGTCTTATCTTAATTAGGCGGAAATTTCAAATGGATCCAAATTAAGAAAAACTGAAAACAGCAAGACCTAGATATTATCCTCCTGATCCCAAATTCGAATCATAGTCTTACATGTGACTATCCAAGACTTACGGTCAAAATCTGTGTGGATGGCCAATTTCGAAACAATAAAATACATCGATCTAGGTATTTTTCTCCTGACTCTCAATTCGTATCATATTCACGTCTGTGTCGACTGATGTCGAATTTGTTTTATATTTACGTGTAAGGCCATTCAGAACTTGAGAGCGAATGAAACTTTCAATTATGGATATTTAGCTCATTTAAGTCTAGTAGAACTGATCGTGGATTCTAGTTCATTCTACAGGAGCAAAATGGATATTTGGGCAATGGAGAAATAAAGCTAATCAACCCAATGCCAAAAAATCGCGCTAAAATTTAAAAAAAAAAATCTACGTAATAAACAAACAACGCCTAAATTCGATCAAAATGGGCACTTGAAATAATATTATCTATTTGAAAACCAAAAATTAAATCATACACTTTATAGGTCTGTCATACAATTCTTTCTATTTATACGTAAGAAACCAAATCGTGCGTTTTTAGTGGATGATTAGTGATTAATGATTTCATGCAAAAATGTGTTCTGGATGAATGAAAGATCAACTCTTGAATGAATAGAAGTATTTTATCCGATGGATTTTGTATCGATGTGCGATTAATAAACGTAATTCCAAAAACATTGTGGGAATAAACCGCTTTGCCAACAATTAATAATGAAAAAAAGTCCGAATCGTTAGATTAAAATGTACATCTTAAACAAATACAAAAATAAATAATGAAATACCATTTTACAAAGTGAACACGCCAATATCGCAATAGTATATGTTGGCTAACGGGGAGGGGGAGCTTGAGGTAAGTAGATTAACGTATTGAGCGTTAATAAACTTCGAACGTGACACAAGGGGGTCTCAGGATAGGTGGTGAAGTGAGTTATGGGAATGAGTGTGTGGAGTGAGTAAGTACTGCGAGAACTGTGCATTTTTGGGGAGAACTGTGAGAGTTTGAATCTGAGGTGGTAAAGCGAGTGGTGAGAAACGAAGGTTTTGGGAAATCCGTTGTCGGCTTCGGAAATAAACCTTAAGCTCTTTGTTCGGTTTATCCCACATCTACCACTTCAAAGGTCCTAAGGCATAAAGGGCTGGTCTTGAATGCTCTTGTTTTCCATTAAGGCTAAGAGCAACAAACTAATTAAGCCCGAGCTGAGCCGAACATTCCTCTACTCTCCTCTACTCTGCGGTTGCAAAAAAACTTGTGAAGTGTGATTATCCATCAAGCAGGCAGTCAGCGCGTGCATGGACTACTGCGCAGAGGAATGGAACCAGGGTACATCATTAGCGTTGCAAGACAAATGATTGGGTTTTGAGTTGGAAATGACAACGAAGCACTTGAGTTTAAGGACAAGGACGAGAATGACTGGGTGAGCTAGAGGGTTGGTTGATAAGCGGAAGGGTACTGGAAAGGCTCAAGGAATGATGAAATAAAGGAGGCCTAGGTGGTGGTCCCATGAGGAAAAACCCGATTAAACAGCACAAGCATGAAGTGAAAAAATCAAGGAAATGTCGAATAGAAGTATTTGTCAAATGCTGGGGCGGAAGGGTTAACACATCGAGACGTGCAATATTGCTAATGAATTGGGAGGTGCTTGAATGATCGGGGTGTTCCTTCAGCGTCAAGAGCAATAAACTAATTCGGCCTGAGCTGAGCCGAACAGTATAAAACAATTATAACATAATTACATAAGTAAATATCACAATAATACATACATGTATTACATGTTTTGCGTAAAAACATGAATATCACAAAGTAATTATTACAAAATAGATACTAAACTAGTAAACACGCCCACATTACAAGAGTAAATATGTAAATACTGAAATAATGAATATGCAAGTATTGAAATAATAAATATTGATATAGTAAATACGTGAATAAAGCTATCACATATACCTGATGATTGCAACGATAATTATATGAATTTTTCAATAACCAATACGTAAATATCGTGACAATAAATACGTAAATACTGTGACGGTAAATACGTAAATGTGCCTCGATCCCTGACCAGGCGACCACCCTCCACCAAACCGAGCGAGGTGAGGCAATGGGCGCAAGCTGTACAGCTCGGGGCATTGTGTGGGCTCTGCAACGAGCATGTGTAGGGGAGATGGGAAATGGGCCCAACTGGCAGCCACGGCAACAAACGCTGTTTCCGCAGCATTGGCTGCCTCCCTGCAGAATGATGGCCTTGGCGCTAGAACCGGCTTTTATTTCTACAGCACGATCAAAACTAAAAACACATCTTGGGGGAGTGCATCCATGGCCCTTTTTACCAATTTAAGCCCCTGAGGCCTACACAAGTAGACAGGAGAAACATGCTCACAAAATATTGACAAATCCACTAATGTGCGAGTGGTCATCTTCTAGAGGAATCTGTAGTGTATGGAGGAGATTGACGCGTGACCTGCCGACCACTCAATACTACGTGCACTCTAATTTTTAGAGAATTATTATAGTCATTGAACAGAAGCGTCTACGACTATTCAAAGAGAACCAGTTGCTAAAACTTCACGTTGTGCTCGAGAGCGAGGAATACTACGATTTTACTTCTCGAAAGGGCCCTGTGTGGCAATTCCTTCACGGAGGGAATTAGGGTATAACGAAGTTGCCCCGATAATTGGTAATTATCACTTCAGTGAGAACTAGGCGCGAAACTGAGCTCGAGTCTCGTGACTTTGATTAAATCATTAAACCCGTCCATATACATTTTATGAATAAAGTTCGACAACCGTTGGAAGTAATATCGTTGAAAATCTGATCAGCGGGGAATGAATTCGTATTTAGATTGGTTCGGAAGCACAACTTTTTCCTTTCGGGGGAAAACCTTCGCAGGGCAAATCTCCCCAGCCAGTGGCGCCCTGGTGTAATCCAGTTACCGTTGAAGTCCTTTGCCTTCGTTCCCTTCCAATTCTAATCACATTTGGTCGAGCCAGCCCTCGCTGCTCCATCCCCTTCCCATCGCCATCACATCCTTTCCCATCCTAGCCCCACCCCCTCCCATCCATCGCTCGAAGGGCCTTTTCTCCATTTGAAGCAAAATGCGGCGAAGTTCGCTCTTCTCTCTTTCTTCAGTTTCCTCCCCTCAATTGTATAAGTAGTGGAACGCGCTGGGACTCCTAGAAAAGGCTCCTGAGATGTCCCTCGTCTGCACCAGCATTTACGTCCTTTTCCCCGAGACCCTTCCTCCATCGCCTATTTGCTACATTAGACGTCAACTATCCTCCTGAGGCATTGAAACTTCGTTGGGACGGTGCTTCCACGACCAACTGAAAAGTCGGCTCCGCCGTTGCGCATTCATTTCAGCCATCCTTTCACAGGGAGCGTCTTCGGAGCCAGAAGTATTTCAATTCAGGGAAAAAGACGACTTATCCGAATACCAAGACGTTTCAGGCCTTCACGCTGTACCCTTGAACATCGTTGATGTTCTCCACTTTCAACTTCTTCCCTGAGGTGCAATTGACGGGACACGTCTACTCTTATGCTGGTCTCATGGTGAAATCCCAATCCAAAATAAGATCTGTGGGGTTTACAGAGCAAAATGCTGCAAAACGTTTTTTAAGTGAAAGCTTACGAAACTTGTGTTGAAACTGTAAATATTCGGTTCGCAACAACAAAACTTTCCGCAACATCCGTGAATTCGACGACCTGCTTTATATACGAGTGCTGTATCTTCGTTCAACATATAGATACAGAAATAGTTACACATAACAAAGTGTGAGTGTACGTTGTTAGAAGATACCCAATAAGATTAATCACATCCAGTGTAGGAGTTACTCTGGAAATTATGAAAATGTATAAAAAATACTATTTTTGGCACATTTTCGTTTTTATCTTTGTTCGATGGATTGTCCCAAGAACATTCATCGAGAACAATATATAGGTATCAACTAGTTAAAAACATTCTGTGAGTTGGTGAAAATAATCGAAGCTGTTTAGCCAAGAAGCTTGAAAACCCCTGCTTTTGCATCACAGACCTTTATCATCGTTCACGGGATTTTCATGGAGATATTTGTGAGGAAGAAAAGTTGGATACTAATAACCAGAGGATAATTTAACTGTGTAATCAAAATCGTTATAGCCGTTTTCGAGAAAAATGCGAAAAACTCAAGTTTTTGGTACATTTTGATTCCCCATACCCCGTGTCCATCGGTGGAAATTGCCCATAACCGTATTTTCGTGTCTAAGAGAAATCACAAACAAAAAAAAAAGAACCAGCTCAATCAATTCAGCCGTTCTTCCACAAATTGAACTGCAGCCACACACACGGACAATTCAATATTCAACTTTTTTTTAAACGGCCACCACACCTTTCGAGGCCGTAAAAACTGTGGGGCAATTTCTGGTAAGAAGCTTCCCCATTCCCACACTTGAATTTAAAGTAATATACAGATGAACAAATTAAGATATGGAAATAAATAAAGCGTTAACTAAATTTGTCGATAAAACATAGACACGTGAATAATTGAAGATGTAATTAAATGACTAGGAACGAAATTGGCGAATAAATTCCCACCGTGACAAATGACCGTATAGCTTGTCATGGTAATCCCATACAATTAATGATGGTCGTGTAGCAGCAACACTATAAACTCCAACATTGAGACAACTACCGTTCATTGGTTAACGTTCAACAACGATCAATAAATGAGTGGTCAATAAAATAAGCAAATAAATGAGTGGGTGAAACGTAAATATATAAATCAACGAAAACTTATCATTTTAAATTTTTAATAAGAAGGTAATGTGTAACTAAATTGATAAATAGAATACAGTTCGAAATGCGAGGATAAGTTATTCATGAAATAACCAAATCAGCAACAGATTGGTTAAATAATAGTTAACCATATTAGTTCTGCACAATGAACTTTCAAGGAACCGAGAAACCCTCAACATATTCCAGAATTAAAACAACATGACGTTTTTTACTGTTTTTAATTACTAACAATGAATATATGGTTGAGCGAATAATCGAATAAATGAGTAAATAAATACAAATTGAATGATTAATTAAAATAATCAGAATTTGAAAGAATGCTTAGTAAGCAATTGATTACCCAATTAAACGAATGGTACCTAAAAAAATTAGAAGCAACACTATCAGTTACAGAATTCAATTTACAGCCGTGTTCTTACTGTTTAACCACGATCAATATAATAAATAAAATAGGAATAGGAAGCAAGTGGGATACGAATATGGTTAGGGAGCAAGGAAGTTTTGTATGGTGGAAGTGGTTTGGTGAATGAGTTTTAAAGGATAGGGAAGCAGTTAGATTAGGAAATGTGCGCAGGGCCTCGGGAGTAGGTGTTTAGGTTTTGTGTTTGTGTGTGGTTTTGAGTGGGCGGTGCCAGGGATGGTCGAATATCAAGTAGCCCATCCCTGGACCGCGGGTGTGAATGTATTTAAGGGCTGAGTGTATATATGAGTGAATGTGTGTGATAGTATGTGTTGGGTATATATGAGTTAGTGTTTTGTAGGTTAGGTAGTGTAAGGATGGATCCAGGGAGGATGAATATCGAGTAGTCCGCCCCTGGAGATAAAACATAGGTGCCGGTAGAACGCTTCTTGGTCCTTAGGCTGCTCTAGGTACAGCCATATTGTGAAGGCACAATT
This sequence comes from Pachypeltis micranthus, assembly GCA_020466155.1. Classification (NCBI taxonomy): domain Eukaryota; kingdom Metazoa; phylum Arthropoda; class Insecta; order Hemiptera; family Miridae; genus Pachypeltis; species Pachypeltis micranthus. The sequence continues at coordinate 18,938,233 of CM035769.1, forward strand.
TTGGACGCGGCGAAAAAAAGCGCGGGAAGCCACGTCCCCACTGAGCGCCAGCCTCTCCAAGGGAAGGAGAAGCCGGGCCCTGCGGTTGAAGAGGCCGGCGGAGCCTCAGAAGGTTGCCGGCGTCGTCGACCGTTGTCGCTTCGAACCGTGATTGTGAAAAGGACAAGGAGATTTAACTTGAGGAAATATTGAGCATAATTCACATTATTATCTCGCTCCATTTTTTTGAGCGAGAGCAAGGTGAGCCGCTAAAATCTTTACTTTATATAAATTTTCAATTTGTTTTTCCATTAAGCCCATTTGTGTGGTAAGACGCCCTTCTTCACGGATCAGGCTAACCTTTTGTTTAAAGTATCCCTGGTTGGTTGTCCGCCCCCTTCTCTGAGAAGAAGGAGTTCTCAATTTGTTCAAATTGGGAAGAAAACGATCGGCCCCGAACATTACAATATAGAGTGGGTACCACGGGGGCTTCAGCCCGCAGCCGGTAGCGTGGTGCCTTTAAAGCGTGGTGTTGTCGGCCGTGAAGCCATGGGATTGGCCTCATGGGGACCGTGGTTTCACCGGAAATCACCCTAGAGAGATGACCGGCGCTGGCTAGCGAGGGGTGAAGGCTGTGATGCTAGGCACCCTCTCCAATGCCACAGGCAATGCTCAAAGCACATCTACCATTGTGGCATTTTGTCCACATGGTCACCCCACGCGGCACTTTGTCCAGTGCTCCACACTCACGGCAGATGTGTGCTCGTTGGCATGGCCCACATTGGGAGCATCACTCTACCCACAGTTTTTCTGCTGACATTTATGATACGATGTAGGGATGTGCGGAGAAAGTACTGGCCTCATCGGCCCTGACCTTCCTCCGCCCCATCGGGCAACGAAAGTCGGGGACATTGGGATAGGGACTACTTCCAGCCAACCCTCGACCTCTGCGATATCTGCCTTTCGCGGACCTAACTCATGGTGCACCGGCTTGTGCCACGGGCTGTGCACCCCGGCAGTACCATTTTGGGAAAAATATCCCTTAAGGCTGTTCGCTAGCCCGCCCGAACTTGTGTCCAGACTTACGGCTTCGGGGACCTCCGCCTTGCAGGGGTTTGGACTTGCCCCACCCTGATCTCTGAAGGATTGGCAATGGGCTAGGACCATACTCCTCACGGCCTCCCCAGCACCACCTCCCATGCATGAGGCTTTATACCTCTTGGCAGGACCACCTCCCCTGAGCCGGGTGGTAGCGTGGTTGCACATTAAGGGGGACACGGTCTAACACTGTGGAGGATCATGCACTCGTTCCCAGGCTGCTCCACAGCAATACGATGCCACATCCCCCCTCCTATCTGATAGCTTGGCCATCCACCGTCTGGCCCTGGCTTGGAGGCATGGGGAACCCCAGCCCAAGGTGCTCGGCGCTCGCTCCCTTGATATACATAGCAGGGTAGTGACTGTTAGTGCCTCCCTCCCCCTCCCCCTCTCACTATCAAAGGCCAATGACCTAGCCCATAACGCCCATTCAATTTCATGTTGATAGTCCCATAAATTGTCTACAAAATGGGTTCTCATTTAAAGTTGTGACTTGAGCGTAGGCAACTTAACAAAGTCTGAAGCTTCACCAGTTTTCGTTAAGTAAATTTACAACCTACAGTTGCGCGATGTGTCGTAGGTGTTTACTTCGGCCTCGCCTAGAAAAAAAAATTACTGTGATGACGGAAACCGTGAACGTGAAATACCAAAAACTGCTCGAAGGAAACATTTGTGTTGTGACCCAGCGGAAACAAATTGGAAGTGGAAGAGAATAAGAGGAGCTCCCTAACAAGATAAGGCTATTCCGTCTGTATGAAAATAAAACAAGCTGTAAACTTGCCTCACTTACTTTTGTATGAGTTGACTAACTCAATAGTAAAGTTGGGCGCCCAAGGACCCCACGTACTTAAATAACAAGAAGATGGTTCGGCTGAGGAGCGCAGAGGCTCTCCCCTACCTTTTCCTCAGACGTCTTTCCTGCTGCCTCTCTTTCTTCCCCGTCTTCTCGGCCTTATACTTTCATTATTTATTCTCCGGAGCTTCTCACGCGTAGAGAAGATTTTCTATCCCCACTCCGGAGAAAAACGGTTTTGCACAACTTCGCCAAGTTGGCAGTTGTCTCGATATTAAAGAGATTCTCCACTTCGCCCATCGATAACGAAACACTTTGACTTGCCCCTGGGAGGGCGATAAACTCGGATGGTGCGGGACGCGAGGGGTTTTTTCGAAGCGGAGTTTTCACAACTCCAACTCAAATTTCTTCTGTTGAAACACAATTGCGCACTATCGAAACTTAAGCCTGGTTTTACTTTCCGCAAACCGAAGGGTAAGGGCAAGCATTACTATCGCGTGGCAACACACAACTTTCCTCCATTGAAACTTCAGCAAATTAAACAGTCGGCTCTATCCACGGGCGCCGTATTTTTGTTGACACGTCTGCCGAGAACGGAATGTAGGTACCAGTTACCTGAAACTTCCCCTTCAAGTTTGATCAAAAATCGTTAAAGCCGTTTTTCAGAAAATCGGAACACTGTAAGTTTGACGTTCGACAAATCATATTTTGAACTATCGTCGCTTATGTCTCCCTTCAACGGATACATACAGAGTTGGTTTGGAAAGAAAACTGTGGGTGTGGGTTACTAGAAAAGACTATGTCATGTCGGGTTTGCCAAACTAAATTATGCTGTTACTCTGGGAATTTTAAAAACGTTAAGAACAACATTATTTTTGACACAATTTTATTGTTACTACTGAATGTACTGCCGGAGAAAGATTTAAGGGCCAATAAGTAAGTATTAACTAAATTAAGAGATTCGTCGAGTTTAGAGCCATTTACCAAAATAATTAAAACCTTTTTGTTTCTTATTCATTTCGACCAATGATTCCGGTCAGGAAATGCTTTTCACGACTCCCGCTCAAAATTTGACACTTTACGCTCCTAGGCAAGGAGATACCAAATCTGCAACGCCTGTCCGTCGTCCACCATCCCCGTCTGAACCATACCTTGCCTTTAACGGGGTCTGTTAAAACATATCGCCTAAAAGATCCGTTCTTTCGCGCAAAAATTCCATTTAGTATCTACTTGTGCCCGCCTGCTCGGCAATCCGATCGGATCCCATAATAAATGGGATGAAAAATCAGGGGAAAACGGAATTTCGGCAGATTTGTCGTAATTACGTCGCGTTTGGTATCAGTTTACAGGTACCTGCCGATGCTGGGTTGAATGGAACGGGCCTCAGAGGTGCACGTCTGAGTCTAGAATAATTATAATCAGCCAAAGACTGCTAAGTTAAAGAAGTCATTGGACAATATGGTGAACGTCGGGCCGATTTCCTACAGGCGCCTAGAATATGTTCGTTTCGTTGTAGTCAGGTCATGTTTCGTATCTTTTACTGGTATTTTTCGATGCTGAATCGAATGGGAAGGGTCTCAGAGGAGTGCGACTACGTCAAGCTGTACAAGAAAATAACCGTTTTGTAATAATTTGCAGCGTTTCTCGCCTGTATGTTGCCATTATCTTCATTCACCGAATTTCGATAGCAATGTTTATCGAGAATAAAGGTTAGGTTCAGCCAAATACGATTTTAAAGGCGGATCAAAAGCGTTTGGAGGCGCTTTTGAGAAAAATTTGGAAAACTGAGTAGAACTGACTGCTGATTCGAATAGGACAGGTCTCAGAGATACAGGGCTGCTTTTAGATGGACAACAGTAAATATAGGGTGGCAAGTTTTAGTAGTTGAATGAATTACTGTACGAACAATGTACGAAAGAGATCTAAATCCTTCAGTATTTTCTGTACAGCTTCGGAGTGCGTTACGCTTCAATCTCAACTACTCATGCTGAAAACCCGTACACTGACGCCAAGAGGGAGAGCCAGAATTCGTCCTTATTTTCTAAGATTCCCTCATTCCGAAGCTTAGTCATTCGAGGGAATGAGTCGGAGGTTGGCGGTTCCAGCTTATTCGTCGGATGTGATTGGCGCATTGATTACGGCGATGGAATCGCGATTCAATTCGCTTTCAGTTTAAAGAGGAGCCAAACTTCGACCCTACGCCCTTCAAGTTTCAGCTAGACACGTCCAAATTATCCAGATCGCGAACAGATGGTGAGGGGCAGGGCGGGGTGAATGGGATGGGGGGGGGGAGAAAGTAGTTAAAGTAGTGAGTGCTGTTCTTTTCGTCCTTCGAAAACTTGGACGTTGGAAAGGGGCATCATTTTGCAAATCGCATGTAAACGTGTCCCGGTTGGGGCGAGGACGAGGGCGAGAGCGAGCTGGAGATTGAGGGAGGATGAATCCGATTCTGAAAAAAAAAAGCGAAGAAAGTTCTGTTCCCGGACTTCGTGAAAGGGAAAAGGAGTCTTTTTCTTCCCCATACATTGAGCCCCTCTACTTTTCCTTCTTCGCAAGTCCTGGCAGTTTTTCTTCGCCCCTATCACCCCTCCTCTACACCATCACCGCCCCTCTCATCTCCCCTTCATTCCCGCGCCCCTCACCCCACCATTACCACCAAGTAGAAGCATCTGGGGAGAACCAACTTTTTCGCGAAGGGCTGAAGTACTGATAAAAAGGGGGCACTTTGGAAACTGTCTCCTTTCGTCCTTATTTTGCTCCTTTTGCTCCAGTCCGGTTCTAGTCATTACTTTTTACGCGAGTTTATTGTTTAAAGCGCTACTTAGTTATCATCAACTCATGTACAATGTGACAGACATTTCCAGGCCAGCACTGGAACGCTGCCGTTAATAAGTTCCAGTTACCACTACAAAACACAGTAGTGGCAAAATGGGAGTTCTGCATATCATCAACTGACCTGATCAACTGGAAAAAGTTCTGTTACTGACCCCCTCTCCCACCACCACCACCACCACTCCACGGTGACACTATCAACCAGCTCATGGCGTCAGCATCTACCCTCACAGTCAGCTGTTTCGAAGGTCCACACGCAAAATAAACAACGCTGCAAATTATTATACAACAATTTATTAACCTCTGAGACCCATCCCATTCGATTCAGCATCGACAAATACCAGTAAAAGATACGAAACAGTACCTAAATACAACAGAACGACGACAATTGCGTATACCAGGCGCTTGTAGGCAATTAACACTACAAGAAAAGTCGAGCTGGCAGGTGGTAGGACTGAGATGAGATGGAGTGCAAACGATGAAATGATTACTTTCGCTATAATCACTGTGGTTTCACTGTTTTCGGTCAAAACACTGTCGTGCACCTCTGAACATCGTTCCATTCGACGCAACATCTAAAAGTTTCTAGAAAATAATTCTCAACACGGTGTGTTTGCTATAAAACTGGCAAAATTGCGCTTTAATTAATTTGTTTAACCATTTTTCAGTAAAGTGTCTACTTTTGGAGGATGGAGGAGGGGAGGGGGGGGTTAAACAAATTTCCTGACCGAAAAAATAGGTGTATTATTCAGAATAAATGATAAACCAAACAATTCACAATATACATGCACCTTGCAATGATTTTTACACCTTAAGAAAATATCTGGTGCGCTGCAACACACAACTTAGCTCTACGTCAATTCACTTTGTACATGGCTTTTTCTACTAACTCAATTCATTGTAACTTGGTAAAACAACACTTCACGGCTCCAGGAAGCGGTAGCGCTTACTTTTCCGAAATTGATTGTGCTCATACTCATTCCCGGACTATTATTGAGAAATCAGTACACAGAGAACTAATAAGGCTGTGAACACGATTTTTTAAAAGAAGGATTACTTTTGCAGAGTTATTGGGTAAAAACTTAAAGAACTGGTAGTAAGCGAAACAGCGGTAGTTGAAATTCAGGAATTTCTGGAGTGAGCCCCATGCATCTCATGGGTGTTTTCAAACACTCACCGTATAGGTATTGGATCCGACTACGATAACAATTTTTTTAAACATTCTACTAACATTCCAGTGGAGTTTATAAGGAAAAAAACGTGCTAAAAACGCTTTTCGTCGAAAATTTTGTGCTGCTCTCGTTATTTTCCCACAAATGGTAATTCTATGGTCATATCAAGAGCTATCAATATAACAATTTTAATCAAAATCGTTATGGAAGTTTTTGAGAAAAAAAATTTGGTGTTTTGATCACCATGATAACTGTGATTAACTTTTGGTGGATTTTACTCATACCCTTATTTTGGCGTCCCATAGTAACCTGCGGGCTAGATATCAATTTTGAGTGAATTTGGTTGGTGGCTCTCTCTAAAAATCGTTCACAGACACACACAAACAGACCATCTTCCCAAATAGTGTTTTTCGGACTCTGGGGGAGCTGAAACGTAAAGATCTGAAGAGAACAGAAAGAGAAAATTGTTTTCTTCCGCCGATTACATAACTTCCTTTTTACATTGTAGAGCCAAGGAAAGTAATAAAAAGTGCTGAGTGGGATCAGAAACTAATTGCTCCAACTACTGCATCCCTCAGGAATCGATTTTGGAGAAACGTAAGAGGACCTACAATAATTCGAACATGTCGAAACTGGTAGCTCCAAATTTTAAAATTTATCGAGCTGCTGCTTAATTTGCATCACGCCACTACCTTAATTGAAACATCAATAAGGTAATGGTTGTAGCTGTCAATAAGGCTTTTGTAGAGGTTGACGTACCACTGTGGAATTACGAGGTAAACGCTGCGAAAAAAAAGTTTGTTTGAATTTCGAAATTTCTGAGGTTGATTATCTTATGACCATCACTAAACTACTGTCGTACAGGCAATTGATTGCACTTCGATTGTGATTTTGAGAGAGCGCAAGATCATTGCAGCGGGGTCTGTAATGAAAACACTGTGCATAATTCACATTTTCGCTTTTTTTACGAATAAAGACTTCACAATGAGGATAAATTCTTCTGGTGTGAGCCGGGCAACTGTGTCCTGCAGTACACGAAAACGTAGTGTGACAAGAATCATCCACCGCTGCTCGGTAGTGCAAACAGTGTGGGCTTGCAGCTTCACTGCTTCGGTACAGGTAGGCCCTACATGCTCCATCCCCCGTGAGGAACTGGGTAACATCTGGGGTAAAATCTAACGCATAGTGGCACAACCAGAGCTATGAAAAAGGTGATCAGTTGCCTGGTTTACCGCCCCGCTGGGCAGCACCCAACCCCGTACAGTTTTCTGACTATCTCAAAGTTGAGATGAGCACCGTGGCCAAAAGAGCAATTGTGTCTCCCAGGACCATGCCTAAGGAATGCCAGGTAGTTTCTCCAAGAGTCTACTTGATGTCCACGTTAAGAGAAGTGGTTCTAAAGACCAGAAATCGCTCCCTCTCAAGTCCCCTCATCTATGCCACTCCATTTTGTTCATTTTGCAGTGCGGCGTGATGATCCCCACTATCTGCTTTACGACTGCCTTCCTCTCCATCCTAAGGAGGCCCTGGATGTGGATAAGCTTTTAGAGTGCCTCACTCCGACAGCGTTCCAGACTCTCCATATTCTCCTCTTGACAAGAGACAGAGAACTCCCACTGTGGGGAGGTGCCCTATGGGTACAGTAGACGAACCTAGTCTGGCCTCGTGGTCTGCCCTTCCCTTTCCATTCCATTGTGCAGTAATTTTTCAGTTCCATTGCTATTGCATAACTCTCTGCTTGAAAAATCGTTGGAGCGAAATCCAGGGCAATGTACTTCCCACTCCTCCCAGAGCCAGTTATCCACACCCCTGAGCTCGTGCCCTCCAGAGTTTTCGATTCATCTGTGTAGACGTTGATACCACTAGGAGGCTGAAACTGTCGGCTTCCATCTGTTGCATTTTGTATTTACTATCACACTTCTACATGGGATAGCATGTCAGTGACCATTCTGAGCTCCGTGAAGGTTTCCAAATTCCTGAATATAGCCAAGTGTCCATCAATTGCCTGTGGCACCTTGCTATTCCAAGGCTGGTGAGTCTGTACGCTACCTTCATTGCTTCTTCCTTGACAGATATATAGGGGAAGAAGGTCAAACATTTTCTCCATGGTAGGTGAGGTGAGCACCCCAGTCTCTGTACTTTGGCTAGGCTGCTACCGTTTTCTCCAATGACAGCTCTATGCCACCATACAATTGACCCAATGAGATGATTCGTCTCACGACGGCCTCATAAAAACAGTAGGCCATTCTGGGCTTCGTGCTCCTTGTTCTTCCACACATTCTTTGACACCTCCACTGGGCCCTTTATGTCGTATATCTGGTGCGCTCTTTGCAGGTTAATCCTCGATCCAGAATCATACCCAGATACATGACCTGCTCACTGAGCTGAGATGCATCCAACCCTTCTTGCCGCCTGCTGAAAGGTCACAGCCTCCTATGATTCAATGCTTGCACAATCCCGCTAATGGGAGGAGCTGCAACTATCCAACCCTTCTTGCCGCCTTCCAAACGGTCACAGCCTTGTATGATTCAATGCTTGCACAATCCCACTAAGGGGAGGAGCTGCCCACTTTCACAAACCCGGCCCTCATTTGAAGCGACTCCGAAGTTAGAACAGTGCATTACACTCAACTCTCCCTGCTCTTGTACAGCCCCTACTACGTACCACTGCGCTGCAATATTCCAAAAAGCTAATGCTCGAAATATTCAACACAATTTCTTCACTTCGAAGCAACGTTGGGCGATTTCGTGAAAGCTCGTATTTTCGTCACGCATTATTGTTTCCAACCGACCAGGAGCCGCTCCGCGAGAAAGTGGAAAAGAAGATTTTCCTTCCACGAACTTTGGTTTAAAAAGTTTTAATTGGACTAACTCAATGGCCGAAACAGAAGCTAATGAATCTCTGAGGGCACTTTCGGACCGAAACGGGACAAAAGGGGAACGGAGAGAACTGCGTGGAATATCCTAAAGGGAGGCTAAAGGTGGATTTCATTTGACTAAAGGCACGTTTGAGGTTATACGTCCAAACCCCGCGAAATCCTTCGTACTTAAACTCAAAAAGTAGTACATTACATAATAATTACATCGCGGTGCATCACTTTCCACATCCTCACGTGACTAGCCGTTATACGACTTAAGTAACTTATCAAATCTGTTTATCGTACCGTTTACACAAACTTGGTAATTCTTGACGTCCTATAGTGATGAAATGATAAGACTTGGGATTTATTGAGCAGTTCGTATTTTTTTACCGACCAACACATAGTAATTTATTGGACTGCCCACAAGAATTGTTGTGTGTGTTGCTTTTTATTAACAGTGCTGCAATTATTTGAGAACCATTGGAGAACAGTTGGTCAACAAAACGATGGTTGAAGTGAGCTGCCTAAGACATTAGTAATTGACTGAGTGATTTTTGTGTGTCACAGGCCTAGTGTTGTATTTCATTGACAATCCAAGTGCTAGATTAAATGTGATTATTTTGTTTTTATAGCCTAGTCTTCCAACGAGGTATTGTTCAGTTTCTTTTGAATTGAGGTATGTTTGTTTAATCGTTATATATAGTGTTTGCGCATAACTGGGGTAATTTCTACAGGACGATTAAACCAATTACCTATGGCAACCAATAGGGGAATTTAAATTTAAGAAAAAACACTTTGATTGTCTGTCGTACAAAAAACTTGATATTTACAAAAAGAAGAATCAAAAAGAACAGAAGTAAAAATAAAAGTGACTTATTTCGACGGTGGAAAGTCTTTGTGAGGCACTTGACGATGAGTGTCTACCGATGAGCAAAGGCTATTGGCAAAAATTCTCCGATGACAGGAAGAAGCTTCAAAATTGGCAAATAAGGGAAAAAGACTGAACAAATCACGTCGGGACGGTAGGCAGAAGTGAAGTGAAGTTAAGTCGGTGCCGAAGGCAGGTGAGGAACAGAAGAGGGGCGGTGCGGTACGAAGAACCTATTCTCCCCAGGGCGGGCGCCCGGTCCAAAGCAAACACAGCAAGGCAACAACCAGGCAGACACAACAAAGACGAGAAAATTGCGAAGTGATTTGGCTCGTGAACATATAGCTTTCAGATTGTCCCAAAACTAGATTGAGCAATGGCCTAATGACCTATTGTGCCAGTCGTAAAGTCTCACAGGTCCATGGTTAGCCTTGTAATGCTTCGACATGGCCGAAACTTAGGAGTGAGGATGAATGATGATAATAGAGAATTAGGAAAGGTGGGAAAGAGAGAAGGGAGAAAAGGTGCGGGGGATTAGGAAAGAAGAACTGTAGATACTAGAAAATACTTGTGTATTGTAGAGTTACGTAAGGGCAACCTGCTTCCTCAAGGGGCGGTGATAGGGGGAGTTCTCGGGTTTTAAGTGGCTCACACTGGCTTTTAAGCTCGGCGATCGTCCTTTGCTGAGTGGGCACTTACGTTTCGCCTTGCTCCATATTTGGGCCACTCGCCACCTCGAATTCGGTTCTCGAGCCGGTGATGTGGTTAACGGCAACGATGAGACGGTAATGTGAGGAGAAACGATAGGGAATGCAGTTGCTCAGGAACATTCCTTCCTCCCGATAGCGCCGTTCCTTGGGCGGTACAGCCTCCCAAGGACAGCCAAGTGTTTCCTGAAAGAGCCTTCCTTCATGCCTACCCTGGGAGAAGTAGTACTAAAGACCAGAAAACGCCCCCTCTCAAGTGTCTGGCACTGGGCCAGATCGTGGTGGGAAGTCTCCTCATCCATGCCACACCACCTAAAACGAGGGCCCGTAACATACGTGTTTGTAATTTTGCAGTGCCCCCTGATGATCCATACAATGTTTTAGGTCCTGCCTCTTGATCCTCAGAAGGATCCGTCTTAACCTGTGTGTTTGCTCTTAGATAAAGCGTTTGGAGTGCTTCTGTCCTGCAGCATTCCAGACTGTCTAATGCCTATTCTCACACAACTCTTGACAAGAGACAGAGAACTCCTATTCTGGAGAGATGTCCCTGTAAGTACAGTAGACAAAGCGTTTGGCCAAATGGTCCACCCTCTCATTTCCAATGATCCCTTTATACTCAGTAATCCAGTACACGTTAGCTCTATTCGTGTTTGCTAAGAACTTAAGCCGCATCCTGCACGTGTTTTTACTTGTGCTGTAGTTCCTCAGTGCATTGTACCCAGGGCAATGTATGTCCCACTCCTATCAGGCCCACTTATCCACACCCCAGAGCCCCTGCCCTTCAGAGTTTCCGTTCCAGAGTTGACACTATAAGGAGGCCGAAACCGACTACTCTCACTGTTCCATTTGTTGTCATTTTACATTGTCATTTGTCTTTTATACACCGAGATCGTAATCCAGACATCACAGGCCTCCAATAGCCTTTTGTGCTTCGTCCAGCTATGGAATGTACAACTATTTGTCAATGTTAGTCAATTGACAAAAAGCTCCCTCCTCCGTTTTGGTTGTGTTGGGAGGGATAAACCTATAGTGCACTACATAGGTTTATCATCATAGTGCAAATGGCGCTTCGTGCCCTGAATTAGTGATATTAAAAACAAATAACGGGAGGATAAAATACAATAGGGAGAGTTGCAATTTGTCTCTCCGGAGCAAGATGACACTCGTTCTAGAGATCTCATCTCAGCTGATGTCCCCGAGGCTCATAGCACGGTCGGGCCGGAGGGAGCTAGAAACGTTATTGTGAGCCCTTCCGGCCACTTGCTCAGATATTGTTGTTTCCCACACCTCCCAAACTTCTCAGATAACAAAAGAGGAGGGTTTATCTAAATTGCACTTGTTTCGTGCCGGTCTCGCTTGATTAGAAACTCCGCCCCGCGCCGCACAAACGCCTTGATGACGTTCGAAATTTATTGTCCGAAGAATTGTACGTTCGTTGGGCTGAAATATTTACTTAGTTTACGTCCAATTACTTCGTCCGAATACGTGTTCTATTCTTGGATTTTCACTGCAGCAATTAGCACTTATCTGACCATTTATCGTTTTGTACACGGGCTTTTAACTTTCTTATTTCTTACAGCAGAAATAGAAGTTATTTTATCCTTTGAAAAACACCTTCTGGTGCTACGCCATGGCGGCATAAATTGAGAAAAGCTTCAACTAAAAACTACAACTGTATAATAACATCTTGTGAGTTTGGGAAGCATCGTGCAACCCGTTATCTCCGTTCATCAAATTTTCGGAGTTATTTATGGAAGAAAAAATGTAGTACTAACTAGTAAAAGATAATTTGAAAGTTTAATCGAAATCGTTACAAAACAAAAAAAAGAACCAGCTGCGTCGGTACTGCCAGTCTCCAGCAAGTAGAACAACACACAGACACTGCGAATCAACTTGCGTTCTTCTAGACGTGGAGACTAACGCTGAGAGCCTGGTACCTAGGTTTGGAGATTGCCTTTACAGGACGCCCAATTTGCCATTTGGCCGTCCTCTGGGGGAAGTGCGACACATAAAGGTCGCTGGCTGCATCGATGGGGGATGCTTCTCACCATACCCATAGGCACTGTTCATTATTCATGCCAATGGTGCTATAAGCTGTCTCAAGATGATGCCTGGCTCCCTCCTATAGAGACCGAAAGTGAGCAAGAACACACGAGCCAGACGCATTCCTGGACCACGTTACTCCACACATTGCAGGTGCTGGCCGGACCTGCTCCTGGGTTTGAAGTGATGAAATTCCACGTAGAGAGGTAGAGACCCTGGCATCGTATGTTGGTGGGTTGCACTCCTCCCCATATTTCTCACCAAGGTGGAGGAAGTGGAGGACCAGGTGAAGGTTGCACGGCAGTGGGTCATGGATGTGTGTGATAGCCCTCCATCCAGGAACACAATGGCATAGATAGTGGTCTCCATCCTTCTCCTGCAACCCAGCTCTTCGCAGACCACCTGTAGAGAAGTTTTCTACACGAAGCGTGTTTTGTAGGCGTTAAGATTTTCCCCCGTGCGACACTGGAGCGACGGAGGAGCGTGCAGTCCTGTTGGACAGCTCCTTGCATGACGGTGCATACGCTCAAGCTGACCTCCCTAGGCAGGAGTCGGGAAGCCGAATATCCGTCTCCAAGGTGGCCATTCACCACGTTTGCACATGCATGAGCAAATAGACGTCGCTGATTGAGAGTGAGTGTAGCACTAGCTAGGTGGCACTCAGGCTGTAGCCCGTGAGCCACGTCGACTCTTCAGACCGAGGAGGCGCGCTTTGAGCTACAGAGGACAGAGCCAAGAAACTCTGACCGAACTGAGGGGGGAAATAGACTGATTCGATGAGCAGAACCGAACTCCACATCTGTATACATTGAGCCTATTCGCCCTGGCTCGTGTCAACAATTAGATTATAGACTTACTGAATGTCACGAATAAGGGTTTCGTTCATTCACCTGCAACAAGCGTTTATAGGAGTGAAGCATTTCAGGCTTCGGAATACTCCAAAAACTTCACTTTCAGCGCTTCCGTCACTAATGAGTGGAACTTCAGTTTATTGAAACATGTCACGGTGCTCGCCTGTGGCCTTGAAATGTCAGGCCGCTCGCTGGTAAAGCTGCTAAAATCCTGGAGAAAGAACCTGAAGGTGAAGTATAGAGATTTTAAACGCTCGATGTTGGCGGTCAAAATTGCTGCGCCGGGAGGCGAAAGAAGAAGTTGAGCCTCCTTTAATGTCGAAAGTTAACGTACCGTGTGTAATAGACATTAAAGTTAATGACACTAAAAACTGTGCTGGGACCTATAAAAGGGTTTTAGTCTTAGGCTCTTAGTGACACCTTACCTCCTAACTCCGACCTACTAGCCAACGGCCGACTCGCCCTTTTACCAGCTTCCAAACCCCCTTTTCCTTTCTCCTCGTCCTTTTCCAAAGAACCCCCCCCCCTTTATCGCTCCCGCCATCCCAACATTACATCGTGTAATAGCTATACAGTTTCCTTGGGTTTTAATTTATTCTTTTACGTCTCGCCCAACGTTCAAAGTGTACGACGTTCACTAAATGAACTTCACCGAAGGTTTATTCTTGAACCAGCTCGACAACTCACGAAAATATTTAATGCGACACATCACACAACTTTCCTTAGCCCCTGTGAACTCCCTTCGCATTACGTATCTGTCAGCTGCGCGAAATGGTTCTGCTCGACATCCTCTCGGATGGCGCTTAGGACTTTGACTAACTTAATTTATTCTGGACTACCAGAATTACCGGTTGTCGACGGATCTATTGAGCATCCGATTCTGCGCTACCAAATACTTAAGAAAGGGCATGTTCTGCGGAGTCCAGCGATTCTAAAACCGTTGTGTTGAGTCGTGATGGCCTCGACATGTTAGGCGACTGCTTCGCCCCCATTCGAAGGCTTATTGTCGACTCCTGACCGTGATCCTCCTCTGAACATGTATTTCATCTTGCCTCCTTAGCTTCTTTGTAGTCAAGTGTGTAAACATCAACGCTGCATCGAGTCAAATTCTACAACTGGACTGGACTTTTTGTCAGTTAATAAATAAATTTTGAAATCGCAAAATTTGACTTTTTTTCTCAAATAATTGGATACTAGTAAATTTAAAAAAACATCATAAAATATGAAAGAAGGAAGTTATAAATAGGTAATATAACATGAACGACTTAACAAACGAATGAATGAAATAATGAACAAATTAAAATAATGGCGAATAAATTAATGAATTGATAAATCGTGAAGGATTTACGAATTAGCAAAATTAATTAGAAAACGGACGAACTAATTAGTAAACAAATGAGTACATACCAATACACTTGCGACCAGGTAGAATAACAAGTGCTTAAGTCGTGACTATATTGAATAGCAACCAACGATTGAATGCATGACTGTACAAAAGTATGAATAACTGAATAAGCAGATGGTTGCATAGAGCGATGTACAAATTAATTAAAATATGATTAAACAAGACATATCGTATTATAATATATGCATACCTGTGTATATGATATGACGAATAGATAATTGCAACATGTAAATATGAAAATAAATAAACAGAAAAAGCCCAATGAAAAATGAAAGAAGAAATCGATACATAAAATTAAAAACGAATCTCAAATTAATAATTGTGAATGAATAAATGAATGAAATTTCTGAACGGTTGAATACATGAATGATTGTAAGAATTAATGCTAAAATTGATAAAAATGGACGAGTGATCAAATTGATAAATTATTATGTAAATGCACGACTGAATTAATTTTTAAATAGGAAGAATGAAAATAAGTGAATACATAGATGAATGAATAATACACGATTAAATAAAATAACGAACGGAAATATAGAAGAATGAAAGAATATATGGAAGAAACAATAAATGAATTAATATGTAGAATACATTGATGAATGCATAGAAGAAGTTATAAATAAATTATATAGAGAATAATGAAAATGAACAAAGAATTTAGAGAATATATTATGATTGATGAAAAACTACTAGACGAAATAAATGCATGGGTCACTAGGCACTGAATAAGACAATAACTAGATAACTACAACATTTTTTTATGCAGAAAAATAAATAAATCTATTAGTAATGCCAAGAATAAAACTTGAAAGAGAAATGTATTACAACGTATTAATAAATTGCTATGTTAAAAAATAAATGCAAGAGTCGATAAATACGAGAAGGAGTATAAAAACGACCGAATCAATGTATAAATGGACAAATCAGTAAATAATGGAAGAATCCATAAAATGATGAAAAAATGATAAATGAACAAATAATGGATAAACTTATCAAAATAAATTAATTAAAACACAACGGTTTATTATTCCCATCCTATTCGGGCCTGCTTCGGAAAATATGTAGACAACTATACATAAAACGACATATAAGCCAAAATTATGTTATGTTATGTTAATTACTTTTCTTGGCTCTACGAAGGAGCAAGGAGAGTTACGTAATGGAACGAAAAAAATTTTGAGTCCTCTTCAGATGTTTACGTTACAGACACCAGTGAATCCGAAAAACATTATTTGGGGTGTGCGTGTATATGTGTCTGGGAAGTTTTTAGAGAAATCGGCTGAACCAAATTAGCCTGATATCTAGCCCGCAGGCCACCATGGAACCCCAAAATAAGGGTATGGGCCAAATCCACTCAAAACTAACTATAGTTATCTCACTGATCAAACTAACACATAACTTTTTTTCTCAAAAACGGCTCTGGCAATTTTTGTTACTGTAGTGAACTTAGCTTTAAGATAATCATTGTAATCAACTTAGCTTAAGTACAGAACCAACAAATAATATGTTTTTATATCAAACTATGGAAATTCGTTGGAAATAAACCACTGACAGAAGGTCATCCACCTGGGTTTCCCCTGGGCCCCTGTCAACCCCCTGAGAACACTGGGGGATTCCCCAGCGCACGAAGAAGGGAGTACCTCGACCTGTATAAATATCGGAAGGGTCTCTAGCCACTTCACACAGTTCCATTCCGACCTCCTATCAGTGACTACTCCAAAAAAAAACCTCTTTTCATTTTCAAACCTAAAAACCCTGCAAATTATTACACAATGGTTTATTATTCTCATGAACAGCTTGACCTAGTATTAGTGCTCCCCCATCCCATTCGATTCAGCATCGAATACTAGTAAACCATACGAAACATGTCCGGGCTACAATGGAACTACGGAAACAAAACGTCTGATGATTTTGCCCCGTCGTCGGGGAAATTGGAACGGGGGCACTCGAACCCGTTGCGAGGCGAAAGGGGAGTTGAGCCGCCCACCCAGCAGCGTTGGGAGGCGAGGACGAGGCGGGTTGTTTTTTATTGAGACGGGTTGGAGGGACGGAGTTCAAACGACGAAACGTTGACTTCCGCTGTAGTTCCGGCGTTGTACTGCGTTTCGTTAATTTTTTTAACCGTTTTTTGCCCATTACAACCACAGGCTTCGTCCGATCGGATTGCCGAGATGGTAGGCACAACTAGATACCAAATGGGATTGTTGTGCGAAAGAACGAATTTTTTAGACCACGTTAAAGGCACAAAACGGCCCGGACGGCGGACAGCGGATGGACATTGCAAATTTGGAATCTCCAAGTCTTGAAACGTAAAGCATCAAATTTTGAGGGGGGGTTGTAAAAAGTTTTCGTGACCGAAAACATAGGGTTATTGTTCAGAATGTGTGAACCAAAAAAGAAAACGACTCTTTGCTTATTGAGTGTCGCTGTTACTTCCCCTCAGGAAGTGTACTTGCTCCCAGTAAAATTGTAGTGCAGCTGTTGATTCCCTTTCAGGGGTTCGAACTTGCTCCCGCATACAATCCAATTGGAGCAGCTGTTGGCCCTCTTCAAGGACCGTACTTGCTCCCAATTTTTGTATGGATGAGCTGTTGACCCTCCTTCAGAGGATCGTACTTGCTCCCAATTTAGTATACGGACGAACTGTTGATCCTCCTTCAAAGGTTCGTACTTGCTCCCGCATACAATCCAATTGGTGCAGCTGTTGGCCCTCTTCAAGGACCGTACTTGCTCCCAATTTTTGTATGGATGAGCTGTTGACCCTCCTTCAGAGGATCGTACTTGCTCCCAATTTAGTATACGGACGAACTGTTGATCCTCCTTCAAAGGTTCGTACTTGCTCCCGCATACAATCCAATTGGTGCAGCTGTTGGCCCTCTTCAAGGACCGTACTTGCTCCCAATTTTTGTATGGATGAGCTGTTGACCCTCCTTCAGAGGATCGTACTTGCTCCCATATTTTTGGGAAATTAGTGTAGCTGTTGATTTTATCATACTTGCTCCTATTTTCCTGTGGTGTAGCTGTTACTTCCTTCAGAAAAGTAGCCTTCCTGTTACTTCCCACAAGAGGTGTAGCTGTCCCTCAAACTAGGGACACCTCCTTCAGGGTTGGACAAGGTGGAGTCACATTTTAGGCGCCCGTAAACGTCTGTAGGCATTTATGATCTGATGGAGGGGTGTGCGAAGGAAGTGGCCTTGGCGCCCCGTCAGGCAAAAAGAGTCGGGGAAATTGGGATGGGGGCTTCCAGTGAACCCTCACCCTCGCTCGGCAATTGGGAGGACGTTGCGAGTCCAATGGGCGTTGCGAGTCGAGTGGGCCTTGGAAACGATACGAAACACGGCTTGTTTACGATTATACTGCGTTTCGTTAATTTTTTCAACCATTTTTTGCCCATAACAACCATGGGCTTCGTCCGATCGGATTGCCGAGATGGGGGGCACAACTAGATCCCAAATGGGATTTTTGTGCGAAAGAACGAATTTTTCAGACCACGTTAAAGGCAGATTTTGGATCCCCATGTCTTGAAACGTAAAGTATCAAATGTTGAGGGGGGGGGGGGTTGTAAAAAATGTTCCGTGACCTATCGCCTGGTTTTGGTTTATTATTCATTCTGAATAATAAACCAAAACCAGGCGATAGTTTTGAGTACCTTCGGGTCTTTTAGTTTCAAAGGTTCCTGGGCCTGAAGAATGCAATATGAGGAAAGGGCATGGTAACACGATGACTGCAGGAGAGCATGCGTGTCCAAAATAAAATTATGTGAGAATCGGTTCAAAACTATCCATGGTTGTCATAGAGATCGAAAAATTGCCCCTTTTCGACGGTCTTAAATCATTATTATATCATCGAGAGCTACTGATATACCGCCGTTTTAACATTTTCATTAATCGTGGAGAGGCTGTGACTGTGTGTGGATCTTTATGGAACGAGATGTCACAGCCCTCGCCCAACTCCTTGCCAGACATCTAAACCTGTTTCCCCGCTCTTATTTTATTCTCTCATTCGCACTCACTCTTTCAGTATTTCTCATTCTCTCTCGTTCTTCCTGCCTCTAGTGATGTATGCATGAGCCCGGGTAGAATTCCCCGGAGGAGTTCCTGTATATCTCTCCCCTACCTTCCTCTCAGGCGTTCCTTCGCTAGCTCCTCCGTTCCTAGATACAGCTCGAGATAGCCCGTTTTTCTTTTTCATTCCCACTCCTGACGGTCCGGGACACCCTTTTTCTTCGCAGATTTATTTGCACCCGACCTATTGACTCTGCCTCAACGCTACCTTTGAGATTCCTCTGCCGATCCCTTTCAAAATATGTAGAGCTCCCTTTGGCGCAAGGTAACCATGAATTGGACTTTTCCCTTTACGCTGAATGAGTAATGAGGTGAGTTAAGGAAGGATGACAAATTCTCCTATCGAAATCAATGTTGGTATTCCTGTCGTATGTCCCCTGCCTTGGAGGACGACACAAACGTTCTGCTCTTTTCGAATTTAATTTAACAGCGATTATTACCCCAACAAATATGGCTGTGTTAATATCCAATGTGTGTCTCTCGCATAATATGTAATATCACCGTTCAGTTTTTCACTATGCTGACCAAATTTTATGCAGAAACAGGTAAAGTCAGTAATGAAATATGAGGTAATAAAAGCACCACCTACCATGCCAGCTTGCTGCACTCATGCGCATCTTTGCGAAAATAATAAAAAACAATAATTGAGAGTTCAAATGTTTGGCAGTCCAATAAGGTATCCTCACAATTGGCATTTAATAAGCATCATAAGATATTTAGGAACAGCCCACGAAATTTCAGATTTGAACACAGTCCTTTCTTCGACTACCTTTTCGACTAGTTTTGTGCTATAACTCCAAGACTGAATCTAAACACGTTGACAATTGTATGAACGACTCATTTATTTACTAGAGAATGGTACATACTCAACTATGGTACTTACAAATCAATGGTGAATCGGCAAGCCACCAACAACAACACACTAAGAACTTAACATGACATTATATCGGTAGTGGGGTGGGCTCAGCAACCAAGGGAGTCGAGGGTCTCAGTTTGGAGAGCGCAGAAGGAAGCTGGGCAGTTGAAAACGTGGAGAATGTAGAGCCGCAAACAGCAGGTGGAGATAGAGAATGAAAGACAGTAACAGGGTATCAGTACTTGGCATAGAGCATAATGGGAAGAGCTTGAATGACGGTTGGGGGAAAGGGAACGGCAAAAAATAAGGTGTGGAGGAAATTCAGACGGGAAACGTACTGGGTAATGTGTGTGTGAGAAGGCAGTAAGTATCAGACCGGCTTGAGAAGAGACCACACAGAAAGACTGTGTTAACAAGGATGAATCAGTCAGCGGGCCTCAGAAGACATAGAATACTTGAGAGCGAAGGGTAGTCAATTTCAATACAAGAATTTCCCATCCTGAAAGCTAAAGGCAATGGACTCGATGGTGGTTCACCAAGGCGTATAATACTGTGTAGGCAGAAGCACTCTTAGTGGCAAGTGGTGAAAGAAACGGGAGCTTCCCTCTTACAGGACATGGCGACTTTAATGCGCGGCTCCACTTCTTTCCTCTCAGATACTCTCCATCCTGCACGTCTTGCGCCTCCAGTACGAAGGAAACAAGACACTATGTGCTGCTTCACTGTAGGTCTTACAACAGTCAGCGACGATTGTTACAAGAGAACCTAGCAGCATAGTGGCTGCTACAAATCAAGCCTATAACCGTTTAGCCGATTTTGCGAAGAAGTTGGTGGCTAAGAAATGCGGTCTCTCCCTTGGACTTTGCCACCCAAGTTAGACCAGGAGGGAAATCAGACTGAGAACTCCTCCCAGATTGCATCGGATTCCACAGGTGCTCAGACCTTCTCGGGGTTTAACATGGGCAACAAAGGAGAATGGTGAACGACAAAATACCTGCCGTATCTCCGCAGGTCTGGGTTCGGTTAATGCTGAGCAAGTGGCTGCCCCCTCGCATGATAGCGAAACCGCAACCTCCATAGCCGTAGACTGATGCAACCCTCTCTGAGGGTTAAGGAACAGTCATATTGATATGGAACCTGATTAACATTCTGGTATTAATCGGGTTGCCATTACTTCAGACCTAAAAATGCCTTTTTTGAGTGACCAGTGCATAGGTACACACTACCATTTGGTTCTCTAATCTCTTTTTGAGACTCTGTTGGAATAGGTGGAGTGGGTTATTGGTTGTTTGTTCAGAGACTGGTAGTAGAATGGGGAAGTGATTTTTTTTTTCAATTGAAACTTTAATGTAAAATCGATTTTGAACCAACATGTCGGCAAAGAAGTAATGTTTTCATTCAGTCAGAGTGTAGGTGCCATAATACCACATCAAAAAACATTTTCGACTACGTTTAACTTTTTTTTTTAACGTTGTAATATTTACTCGTTTGAAAACTCACCACAGGTACCCAAACAATTCCTAGTTGTAGTGATGATTTTCCCAGCCTCAGAAAACTATCGCTCGCTGGGCATAGCATCACCAAACATTTTGGGGCTAATCGTGATTCTTGCCTGAGGACATATTGCGCATAACTGAACAACTGAAATCTTCCCTTCATTCAAATAAAAAGCCACTCATCTGCGTAGATTTTTTACTGCATACGACTTTAATTTTCAGTTGTTCTATAGACAATAGTTTGTTCCATATATTTTATGAAGTTTAATCCATGGGGAAATCGCCAATTTTGTTTAAACGATCTCTTAAGAAATCGGCTATTAAAGTATCCGTTTCAACGGTTTTTCGAGTGGAGATTTGTGATATCTTTGCCAGAGCCGTCATAATGTATGAAAAAGACTATATCAATTAAACTATCAACATAATGACTGATAGTCAAGAATCGTGTAAGGCGCTGAAGAATTACGAAACAACGTCAAAACTGGTGAGGGAATGGAGGATGTGGCTCAACTCTTTAACTAACTCTGTAAAATTATCATTCATTGGATTTCTGGGCATGAACGGAGCTCTGAAAATGAGAGAGCGGACCATCTGGGCCGACTCGATTCGTCTGCTGTACGTATAGGTCCGTTTCTCCACTGTTGAACATCTTCATCGCTAGTTAACAGGACTAAGATAGAGAATGCATGAGGCCATCTGGAATGCGACGGGAGTGGAGCATTCCGAACACAATATCTCAAGGCAAACACACTAGATAAGACGAAAATGGAGGGGAAAATCCTAAGGCAGATAATCAGGATCATCACAGGGCACTGCAAAATTGGAAGAGGGACGGATGAGGAAACTCCCTATCTTTACTATCTTTGGTACAACTTCTCCACGGGTAGACATCAAAGAGGATTCTTGCAGATAACACCTAGCATTCCTTAGGAAGCTAGACGTAGACCTCTGAGGTATTAGGGCTGGCACAATATGACCCAACCCATGGTGCTTATATCAATCATGGGGCAGTCAGAGTTACAACAACAACAAAAACAGAAGAAATCTGTTCAGATGAAAATTGGCAACTCGAGTATCGATTAAAATATTTCGTAATGTTTGCCTTCATTTAGACTGATTCCAATTGCTTCCTTCATCAGGATAGCCTTGGCCAGGAGCTGGCCTCTCCCCCAACCCTTCATAATGTGCAATAACTTCTTTCCGGCTTTTGTGCATTTGTACTGCAACTCCCTCCTCTTCCGCTACTGTAATACCTTGGAGAGTTCTTGAAATCCAGCATTCCTTTACTGACCATGTTAGCCAGGCTTTTAGAAGCAAAATTTCAGAGAATTAACTTATCCGCCTGGCCTATCCTTTTTATCTTGCGCTAGTTCTTCCTGCGTTTACACATGGTCCTGTCATGTGGAGCTTGGTTTATAGAGTTCACGTCGATCGAGTCCATTGCCTTTAGCTTTCAAGATGGGAAATTCACGTATTGAAATTGACTGCCCTTTGCTCTCAAGGATTCTATGTCTCCTGACGCCTGCTGACTGATGCATCCTTGGTAACACGGCCTTTCTGCGTGGTCTCTTCTCAAGAATCTCGGCCTGATACTCACAGTTTTTCTGTGTGGTCTCTTCTCAAGCCGGTCTGATACTTACTGCCTTGTCACACACTTTACCCAGCACGTTTCTTGTCTGAATTTCCTCCACACCTTATTTTTTGCCGTTCCCTTTCCCCCAATCGTCATTCAAGCTCCCCTCATTATGCTCCATGCCAAGTACTGACGCTCTGTTACTGTCTTCCATTCCCCATTTCCACCTGCTGTTTGCGGCTCTACATTCTCCACGTTCTCAACTCCCCAGCTTCCTTCTGCGCTTCCAAAACTGAGACCCTCAACTCCCCTGGTTGCTGACCTCCCCCCCCACCCCACTACCGATATAATGTCATGTTAAGTTCTTAGTGTGTTGTTGTTGGTGGCTTGCCGATTCGCCATTGATTTGTAAGTACCATAGTTGAGTATGCACCATTCTTTAGTAAATAAATGAGTCATTTATATAACTGTCAACGTGTTTAGGTTCAGTCTTGGAGTTATAGCACAAAAATAGTCGAAAAGGTAGTCGAAGAAAGGACTGTGTTCAAATCTGAAATTTCGTGGGTTGTTCCTAAATATCTTATGATGCTTATTAAATGCCAATTGTGAGGATACCTTATTGGACTGCCAAACATTTGAACTCTCAACTATTGTTTTTTATTATTTTCGCAAAGATCTCTACTAAAATAAATGTTTGCTGATTTGGGTTTTTGTGATCTGAGTACACAAAAAATTGTTCAAACACTATGTAGTTTACTGTTGTAATCAGTATTCATTCGTTCTTCACGCAAAGCCCGAAGTTTCAAAACCATTAGTTATCCAGTTCTTCCAATTTGCTCCCAAAGGGCCATAAAAAGGAGACACTTTGAGCCCTCGAGTACCTCTATTTATTTCGTACCTACTATTCCGTTGAACCTCGAAACAGCACGAATCATCAAATTTCCAGAGGTTGCGGAAAAGTCTGCCAAGCTACGCAGAAGGTATTTTGTCACGAACGAGCCACACGTTGAAATAAGGTGCCGCTAAAGACGACAGGTCATGTTTTCATTGTTTGTAATTCATTCGGCTTATTTTCATCGACGTTCACTCGAGTGAATGTTCGTCGTCACTTCTTCCAATAATCCTCCAGAGAGTTTTCAGATTTGATTCTTTCTGTAAGCAGTAATAAGCACTAACTGGATTCCGAGGGCAATCTCGGCCCGAATTACTGTAACAGATCAGTTATTAACTATATCACGGCTAGGATATTGGCCCGTAACCCGATAAGGAAGAGACAGGCCAACTTCCCTCGGACAGGTTGTAAATTGATTATGATCCCATCTCATCATCTCTTCGAAAATGGTTTCATCGGAACTAAGATCGGGGTTTCCAGAAAAATACGTTCTCTAGGGGCTTTTCCTTCGTTGAGATATTATATTTGTTCTCCGTGGGACTAAGTAGGCCTCAATGCTTTACAGCTCTTAAAACTATGTACCACTGTCGATAATTTATTTGCTTTATCACGGACATTAAAAATGTACCAACCCTTCTGTGGACTTATAATGAACAGAAACATGCAACTTTAACAATTATAAAACCGAAATCACATCGTATTTAAGTAATTTATATAATAATTGAAAACTAACTCGTAAAAATCTGGAATAATGCATACAAGTTTTCTCAGTCCCATGCTCCTTCATCGATTATTACAGGTTCAGCTTTAATGACAAATTCGGTAAATAAATAATAAATAAAAGAAATTGGTTGCGCACAGTTTTCTTGAACTTATTGAGCTTCTGATATATGCGACGGCATTCACTACAAACCCAACGTGATGGAGGGTGGATATACATATTAGATGTCACCATAAAGTCGTCGTTATATAATCAGCAAACATTTATTTCAGTAGACATCTTTTCTAACAAATGAAAATTAAAGTCCGAAATTGCTATTAAAGAGTTCAACTGTTTGGTAGTCCAATAAGGTATCCTCACAATGGTCATTTAATAATCATCATAAGATAGTTAGGAGCAACCCATCGAATGTTGAAGATCGAAATGAAAGAAATTCGGTGAGCGTGAGGAGGACTGTATGGTATGAGCATTGAATTGAGTAGAGTTTGTGTACGAAAGGGCGACACGAAGGGGACGACTCGTAATATGCGTGAACTCGCGGGAAACCGTGTCGGAAAGAGAGAACAAGCTGTATGGGCCGAGAGTTGATAGAGAAATGTGCCTGTGTGAGCACTGGGAGACGAGTGTGACTTTGGCGAGAGTTCGTAGGTGAATGAATTTGGGAAGAGCTGTCTGTTGTAGAGAGGAATCCGTTGCTGTCGGAAATAACCGTGGAGGTTGTAATGGTTCACGGTGGGCTGCAGGGGGTGGCAACACCGACCGCCACCTGTGCAGCCCGCCGCTCTTTATAGCGACAGAGCCACGTTTCTCCATCAGAACGGCTGTCGGCTTCGTTGACGAATCATTCCCTGTTTTAAGCCAGTGTTTTAATTCCCCATTAGATTGTGAAGTAAAGTAAGCGATCAGAGCTTGGTGTTTCATTTTCTCCATTGCCCCTTTATTATTATTGATACAATCCGAGCATAGGTTATTTATTTCATTTTAAAAGGAGTTCGTTTCATTTCATTCATTTCGAGTTTTGCTGATTAAATTCAAGTGGGTCTTAATTGCTTTATAATTTCATTTCCCATAACTTTCTTGAGAGACATTATTTTATTTATTTCATCAAGTGAATATTATTGAGCGTACTTGATTTGTTCTTTTCTTTTGGGCCCAAATATGGCTTTCACGCGTGTTCTGTACACAGGGATTGTGAGACAATTCCCCAAGTACGTTACAAGGTGGAATTTCTGCAGGTACAAGGGGGGTTTGGGAAAACAAAAAAACCTGATTTGGCTTGCTTCGAACAGACATACCATTCCTCGACTAACTTTTCGAACTGTTTTGTGCCTATAACTCTATGACTAAACCTAAAACTGTTAAAAATTGTGTAGATGATTTATTTATTTGAGCCATCACAAGAAAAAGTATTTGGTACGCTGTAAGCACGATTTTTTAGAACAATAATAATCGCTTTTCTAGAGTTATTGAGTAAAAACTTACGATGGCTTTACCTCTATATTGATTCGTCTGATCCTAAAATATAAAATTCGCCACATCCCACGATTAGCGCGTGCTCAGCTCCACGTAGGAAGCAAGGGAATGTACAGTTCCGAAATTTATTGTGCTGCTCGTGCTAATGTTATGAGTATTGTTGATCAATTCACACACAGAAAATTAATGGGGCTGTACACATGATTTTTTTGAGAAGGATAATAATTACTTTTCCTCTCATTAGAAATGAGTGGAATATGAAACGGCAGTTGTTGAAATTTCTGAATTTCTGGTAGTGTTATTTGATTTTAATACCACCTAAATCTTTTTGAAGACTATAGTAACATTTGAGCGGAGTTATAAGAAGAAAACTGCGCTAAAAGTCGTCGAAATGTTTGGCAATTTATTGTGCTGCTCTCGCCATTTTCCTATAAATAAGGATTTCACTGTAATGTCGTGTTATGTGTAAAATTTGGTCAAAACCGTTGCAACAGAAATGAAATACGTAGTGTTTTAATCACAATGTAACTATAGTTAGTTTTGTACTGATTTTGTTCATACCTCTAAATCTGAAATTGCAGTCGATTTGGTTCAGTAGTCTTCTCTCAATCGCGCTCACGCACGTACAAATCATTTTCCCGCTTCCTAATTTTCATACACGGTAAAAGGTGAAGAACTGAAGACCACTCCAAAAACAGTTTTCGCCCGATTGCGTGACTTGGCGGAGGATAGTAAAAATGGCAGTCAGCACTGCGTTACGTTGCGCCAGACGTGGAAGATGGAAATTCTCAGAATATTCAAGTGTTAGACGATAAGTCGGGATTGTAGGCAGCAATCATGTTAAATAGCGTGTATTACCAACTTGTTTTAACACTTCTGTGTTATTTACTATCGTGGTTTTCAGACTTCCAACTGAAACAACGTGGTAATCTCTTCAGAACGTCGATGACGTAAAAGTTTTGTCATTTCGTAATAAATAAATATCTCGAGCTTTTACGAGCAGCATTCGGGTTCGTTCGACGATTGGGCGTAGTCCATATCTGGATCATGTGAATCGGTACTGGAACGACTAAGAATTATACTATCGGTTCATCTCAACCCTTTTATCCCGCTTCCTACGCAGTTCTCCCTGTACCGTGGACTGAGAGAGAGATAATTGCAAGCTTTTGTATCATTCCCACGGAAAAGCTGGTTCAAAGTTATTGGCTCTTGAGGCTTATCAGATCGTTAATTCTGACCGCGCTTTCCGTTGCGTTCGCGCGTCAGAAAAATAACGAATCTTATTCGTTTCACATTCGAGCGATAGCCTCGAGGGGCTCCCGGTCAGAGACTTTGAAAGATCGTCTGCTCGTGATACACAAATGAAACCAACAGCGAAATTGAATATCCGGTCGAGAAAATGCAGAAATGCTTCTGGCTCAATGGCTTCGAAAATAAACCGTGCCGCGTAACACTACAACTTACTTTTCGTAAAAACATCTGGTGAGTAAATATAGCTTTCTGACCGGCTTAAAGCACTAAAGAACTATGTTTCCAGTCTTAATATCCCACAGGCTCATGCTTTGCCTTCTAAGGCACGCCAGGTATTTCCTGCAAGAACCTTCCTTCATGTCTATACCTGGAGAACGAGCAGTAAAGACCAGAAACCACCCTTCCAAGTCTTCGGTACTGGGCCATAACGTGGTATGAACTCTCCTCATCCGTGCCACACCACCTACATCGAGGGGTGTTCACTCTGACCATGATAGACATGTGTATTGTTAAGTGACGTGTCGTTGACAACAGCGTCGAGTTGTCTGCTGACTCGGTGGCTAGAGCAGTTAGCCCCGTATTCCTTACAAGTATTTTATCGTCCTGGGAAGTCAATTAATACTGGACTATTAATAATAATGGAACACTAGCGTTGAACATTCAAACCAGAACTGAACTCTTTATTTATTCGTAACCAAGCAGACAACTCGACGCTGTTGTCAACGACACGTCACTTAACACTATGTTCATTTTGCAGTGCCCCATGATGATCGCAAACAAGAAACCACGTGCTGCTCCACTGCAGTTTCTAAAACAGTGAGCGACGATTGTTGCGAGGGCATTGACTGCTACAAAGCAAGCCAGGAACGATTTGCAAAGCTCGCGAAGATGGTGATGGCTAAGAAACGTGGCCACTCAAGTAAATAGTTAGATCAGGTGGGAAACCAGATTAAGAACTCCTCCCAGAAACAGCCCTGCCCCATGACAATCCGCACTATCTGTCTAAGTCATTCCTCTCCATGATACGTGGGCTTCGTCATATCTCCTGTATATGGCCTGAGATAAAGCGTTTTTGGCTCCCAAGAGCAATCTGACTGATGTATTCATGTTGTCATAGTCCTCTTGACTAGTGACAGAGAAGTCCCACAGGAAGGGCGTGGCCCTGTATGTACAGTGGACAAACTAAGTTCGGCCAGATGGTTCGCCCAGTCATTTCCAGGGACAACCTATACAGCCTTTTTCATGCATCACGATGGCCCAGGCAAAGATAGCAAAAATCTCTGCTTGAGAACCCATTGGAGTGGGGCCCTGGGGAATGTACGTCCCACTGCTCCTAGAGCCACTTATCCACACCCCAGAGCCTGTGCCCTCTAGAGTTTTCGATCCATCTGTGTAGATGCTGTACCATTAGGAGGCTGGAACCAACGGTTTTCGCAGTTCCAGGACTTTTCCCGAGAAGCGAGTTAAATGCTCGGGTGAGGCGTTTCAGCCGTCACCTCCAGCCCCCAAAGATTCTACCTTTCGCCAAGGTTTGCCTCAGTATGAGCAAGCCGTTTACTTAGGCGTGATTGGATATTGCCCTGTTGCCTGGGATAGCCAACTCACAATCAACCCACGGAGAGTACTCACCCAATATCGGAGAGCTACGTTCCTTTGCATCACGAAAGCTTACAAGACAGCATTGGAGAACTCCAAGTGATCATTGGCCCATTGACAAGGTCATTGAATGCGTGGCGGACAAGAGGTGAGAGAAAAGAGAGCTTCTCCTGCTCTAAAGTAAACTTCGTATATACCTCTCTACTGAACGAAAATTTGCCACGATAGGCAAATGGCAAGAGAGATGGGAATCCTCAACTGAAGGGAATGACACCTTGTGTTTTTTCTCACGTCTTAAGAGGAAGTGGGTTGAGCCAGATCACCGGACGAGCGAGTTCCATGGTGACTTCAGTGCTAGGCCTCATTTCTTTTCACTGAAAGACTCTCCATCCCGCATATTTTGGGCATCCAGCGTGGTGGGAACTAGCAACCTTGTGATTCTCCACCATAGTCCCAACAGTTACTGGGAGAGAAGCAAAACCTTCCATTATTGACTGCTACTAAGCCACCTTATGGTCGTTCTGCTCAGTTTATGATGAAGGTTATGGCAAAGAAACATGGAAACAGTTGATCTGTCCCTTTGAAACTTTCCGTGAGGCCTTCCGAGTCAGGCAGGGATAAAACCAGTGGACTCTGGTTCGATCCCCGACCAGGCTCCCCCCTCCACCAAACCCAGGGGGGTGAGGCAATGGGTAGCAGCGGCGGCTGAGACACTAAGCGGGCCCCACAACAGGCTTGTTTGGGAGTTAGGACATGGGCCCAATGAGGCCACGGCGAACCTCCTGCAGCTCTGACGGAGTCCTGTGGCCCACAGCTGCCTCCCTGCTATCTTCTTCTTCTTCTGGTACAGATTCCTCTGGGTCACGCCTCTGAGTGGAGGTTACCTATGGGCGACTGCTCTTCGCCGGCCGAGGAACTGGCTAAATGACAAACAACTGTACTTCCAAAGGGATGGATTCCGTGGATGCTAAGCGAGACCCTCACCCCTCAAAATTTGACGCTTTACGTTTCAAGGCATCGGGATTCCAAATCCGCATTGACCACCCGCCATCCAGGCCATATCTTACCTTTAACATGATCTAAACAATGCGTTATTTTACACGAAGATACCGTATCCAAGCCTAAGTCTACTAATTAAAAGAATTCACGTGACAATGTGGCGAAGGTTTCGTATCTTCCTGGCCTGCTCTCCCAAGATCACTTCAACCTCCCGAGCTCGGCTCGCCACATAATTCCAATTACTTTCTTGCGCCTGGAATTTTTCAATTTTCGTCGTTCCTTTGTGGTCAGGTCAAGTTTCATATCGTTTACTAGTTTTTTCCGATGCTGAATCGAATGGGTTTGGTCTCCGAAAGGTGAGACTACGTCGAGCCGAGCAGGATAAAAATAAACTGTTGCATAATAATTTGCAGCGTTTTTCTTTAAATAGTCTGAAAATTAATCAGGAGACCCCACAGAAGTTACTCAGTTTTGTTGACTAATTTTACCTGAACTAGTGACACTAACCTCCCCTGAAAACTAATGATGGCAGTTTCGTAAAACATTTATGCGTAGGGTATTGAGTTAGGTCCGCCAGTAGGCAAATTACTAAAGTTAACGTACCTGTTAGGTGAGTCCGTCTCCTCTGGCTGGTGAGATATTGTGTACTGACTTAACGGCCGCCAGATGATGATGTCTTTAAATCGAAAGCGCTTGCCCACAGTAACCCACCAGTTAGAGGAGACGGACTCACATAAGAAGACGTTAACTTTATCAACGCGTTGGTTTTTAAATGAAGGTCGTGGCGGTGACACATGCTGCCCAATAAATTTTGGAAACAGAGCGCGTAATGTGAAGTTAGTTCGTATGATTTCAGTTAGAAATAGATTGCAGCTATATATATTTATTGCAAGTTTACGACCTTCCTTGTTCTTAGAGTTGAGGAACCACTCCTCACTTCACTTTCAATTGCTTAGGTTCTGTGAATAGCCAGTCGATTCCTTCAGTCGAACTTTCCCTTCAAAGATTGTGAGTGGGTACTACGAATTCCTTGCCCTTGGCAGTTGCAGTAGATTCGAGTGCGAGGAAGTATTTCAAAAGTGTGGAAAGTCCTTGAAACGTCTCAATCATTGCAAAGTCTACTTTGATAGTATAGTTAGTCGAAGCACTCAATGTAATAGACTCAAGGTAAATAGGTGCACGCAATGCACCATCGCACACCGTACGATTTAACTTTACATAGCCCAAGACTCAATTGCCAATTTCACCTGAGTGGAACACGAGACACCATTCGGGCGACCGTATTTCAACGCGACGGACCGTTAAGAGCGATCGGGTTATGCAGCGTAGGGATCCCAGTCGCGAGAAAATCCCCGTTGAAGAGAAGATAGTCCAACGGATTAGTTGTGTTCCCCGTAGTAGCCAATTAATCAGGAGAGAGGTCAGGGTTGGGACTTTGGAAGTTGCCGGGAGGAAAATGTGAGGCCGTAAAATACCGTACGAGGCCGATCGGAGAGCGCCAGGGCGTGCGAGGTTCTCCCAATTAGGGCGCTTAGTGGCTGGTAAAGAACGAGGAGGGGGGGGGGCTTTGGAGGAAGATTATGCTGCACTGCAGTCCGTTTCTTCTCGTACATCATTTTTCTCATTAAAAGCTCCCCTATGACGGTTCAATGAACTAATAGGACGCTCACACGGCTACAGCTCCTGAAAACATGAAAATTGCCGCACAAACGCTTATCGTGCAACGTATTTCAAGTGCTGTTTCCTCTAGGTTCTAATTGGATATGTGAGTAATATAATAGGGTAATGAACTAAACCCGATTGGGAAACCAAAGTAAATTTTTTGTCCACTTCGTCACAATTCCCCTCAACCTCAGTAAATTTAATGATGTGCTACATAGGCGAGTGGATATATGTTGGTGCTCCAATAATTTTTAGTTTCTTTGACTACGGAGTAGAATGGAAAGTTATGTGATCAACTGAAAACAAAAATTTCTCTTCAGATCTTCACGTTTCAACACAGCTTTTGAGAAAATGGCCTGTATTCGCGCGGTTGAGAAATACGAACTAGATATCTAGCTCTCAGGTCATAATGGAACGCCAAAATAAGGGTATGAGCAAAATCCGCCTAAAACCAATTATAGTTATCATAGTTATCAAAACACCTTTTTTTTTTTTTCAAAAGCCGCTATAACAATTTTGATCAGATTTCCTGTGTGGACAGCTCCTAATGAGATGACGATTCTGTAGAATTCCCATATGTGGGAAAATTATGAGGGCAGCACCATAAATTACCAAACATTTTCACAAATATCGATTTTAGAGTAGTGTTTTCCTCACAAACTCCGCTCAGAAAGCAGTAGAGTCTTCAGAACAATGTATACGATGGGCATTTAATAGTGCTCATGAGGTATATTGTAACTACCCTCGAAATTCCGGAATTTCAACCGCCGTCGTTTCACTTACTAACTTCTAAAAGTTTTCACCGGATAACTCTGGAAAATTGATTATTATCCTTCCAAAAACAATCGTGTTCACACCCGCAGCGATTCTATGTGTACGGATTGCTTAAAAATGGTCAGAGAATGAGTACGAGCAGCACAATAAATTCTGGAAATGTAAGCGCTACTGCTTTCTGTCACTGCGAAGTGATGTTTTACCAAGTTCAAATGAACTGAGTGGAAAGTTAATTGAACTAGTAGAAAAGCCATGAAAACTAGTGAGTTTATGTTGAGCTAACGGAAGTTGTGTGATGC
This sequence comes from Pachypeltis micranthus, assembly GCA_020466155.1. Classification (NCBI taxonomy): domain Eukaryota; kingdom Metazoa; phylum Arthropoda; class Insecta; order Hemiptera; family Miridae; genus Pachypeltis; species Pachypeltis micranthus. The sequence continues at coordinate 18,970,497 of CM035769.1, forward strand.
GGCGCACCTAATATTTCGTCATTCGTTCTCACAACTTGTTCACATCTCCCTCTCTCTCTTCACCACCTTACCTTTCTTTTCTACAAATTTCTATTGTAATAACATTAAACATTATTATTTACCTATTGTAATGTCGTGAAATGGATCATGGAGAGGGGAGTGTGAGAGGGGTGAGGAGGAAAAGGAACAGGAAGAGAGAGATAGAGAGAGAGTGAGAGAGAGAGACTGGATCTGTACAATATTGGGCCCAAGCCGCCCACTCTTACAAACATACAGAAAAAGAAAAACATTTATGAAAAACAAAATTCAGTATCTTAAAATTTAAATAAATGTCATCTATCAAATTTTCATCAAATATTTAAACAGTAAGTTATCAAAACAAAAGAAACAATTTCGCAGGTCAATTGAACTTTCCGATACTAAATACTTTCGATTAAATATGACAATAATTAACTAGACTGGAGAACAAGTTTTTCCTTACTTAACATTTTTCTGTCCCCGGAACAACTCCTGGCTCTCATTGACGATCCTACTGGCTATGACAATTAATGAATTACTCATTTTCTCAGGTCGGTGTCGAGGTATTTATAACTTGTTAATACCAGCTCTAGTGCTACTGGTATGAGAAGACATACTGCCCCGCATATGGAATTTTGATGCCAAGTACTTTGATATCTTTGTTTTCAGTAGCTTATACCTAAGTGAGGTTATGTTCAATAGGCGTCGCTGCTGTACTTTCAACCATCCGAGTTGCCTAAAAAATGGCGTGACGTGTTCATCATACCATAGGTCATAAATGAAACGTATCGCTGCATTTAATGCTCTTTGCAGGTCATCATTATTCCTCTCTAGCATATCAGTATAAAAACAGGAACAATACTCGAAATAAGGCAGTATCAGTGCCTGAACGAGCCTAACTTTCACGAATTGAGGAAAATGGTAGGCGAACTTCTTCAGCTGGTGCAAAGCTTTGAAGGAAGCGTTTCGTGTGTTACTAATTTGTGCATCCCAGGACAAAATTTTGGTTATCATAACCCCCAGATCTTTTATTTTATACTGGTAGTCAAACACGACCCCGTCTACTTGTATTTGGCAAATCTCATCAAGATTAATTAATTTAATCATGCGTGAGAGAGAGAGAGAGAGAGAGAGAGAGAGAGAGAGAGAGAGAGAGAGAGAGAGAGAGAGAGAGAGAGAAGATACTTAGTGAAGGTAAACCAAGATATCGTAGTCAGAAAAAACGCATTATGTGTAGGTTGACGGGCCAGATTTGCTTCATCAACACAAACTGATTATCGCGATTCATACTAATTCGTCACCAGCAGGTTAATACTTCAAACCTACCTAATGCAGCACTCGATAACAGCGGGTACTACAGATCAGATAAACACTCTTAAGGGTGTGGTCGGATGGGGCTGTCAGAGAGTGAAGCAATGAGTTGTAGATCAAGAGCAGTAAGTATTGAAGCTAGGACTAGGAGATGAAAGGGCAAGATTTACAGTAGGATTTACTACATTTCGGGGGCATTAGAGGCGAGTTTGGTGAGCATAAAAATAAGGGCAATCCACCGAAAGGTCCATCCAGAAAAGGGGAATCCACCCGCGATGTCTCCCGTCTTACTCCAACCACCCGTTACGTCGTACTAATTGCTTACCAGCCGCCCAAAATATGTCTATTTTCGTCGTTCCATTGTACTCAGGAGTGTTCGTACGGTTTACTGCTGAATCGAATGGGATGGGTCTTGGAGGTGTGAGGCCGTGTCATGCTGGAGAACCAGAAAGTTATAGGAAATTAAAGAAATTGGGTTGTGTCCGCCAGTAGGCAAATACTAAAGTTAACGTACCTGTTAGGTGAGTCCGTCTCCTCTGGCTTGTGAGTTACTGTGGGCAAGCGCTTTCGATGTAAAGACATCATCGTCTGGCCTCTCCCCGCCCCTTCCCCAACGCTCCATCACTCCTTTCACCTTTCTCTTTGTATATAAAGACCACGACCAACTGACGGACTCCAGTACTGACTAAACGGCCAGACGATGATGTCTTTACATCGAAAGCGCTTGCCCACAGTAACTCACAAGCCAGAGGAGACGGACTCACCTAACAGGTACGTTAACTTTAGTTATAGGAAATATTATGGCAACATCATGTCTTTATGTTTCAGACTCTACCGAGTCCAAAAATACAATTTGGGAAAATGGTCTGTATGTGAACGATTTTTAGAAAAATGGCTCTACCGCATGAGCTCAAACTCGATATCTAGCCCGCAGGCCACCATGGAACGTCGAAATAACGGTATGAGCTAAATCCGCAGTAAACTGACTATAGTTATCATAGTGGTCGAAACACCAAGTATTTTATTTCTCGAACACAGCTATAACGATTTTGATTGAATTTTTTATATTGACAACCCCAGATGAGATGACAATACCATCAAATCGTCATTCGGGAGAAAATGACGAGAGCAGTACAATTAATTCCCAAAAATCTCGATGATAATCGAGTTTAGCGTAATTTTTTCCTTATAAACTCCGCTCAAATCTTAATTTTCAGAAGAATTGCTGCAGATGCTACATAAAACGCTAAGTTATGTTTAACGAGTGTACATGATCTGCGGGGCTGAGGGAAGTAGTGTGATATGTTGCACCGGATATTTTCATTTCCGTCGATTAATATTTATTTAACACGCACAAAACGCGGCGCAAACTGCGAATGTATAAATACAAACAGACCCATTTGACGGGATTCGCAGAGAGTTGAAAGGTTGGCATAGGCTCAACTGAAGATGTTTCTCGCTAGTCTAACAATATTCGGAAGGGCGGCTTTTCTGACATTCCCTAAACCCTGAAAACTGACCGCTCAGGCAAAAACGAAAACGCCCCCGGAGTAATTGGCGCAGGTTTGGTGGTCTCCGCGGGGTTTGTCGGCCTTTCTCACCCCACTCTTTCTCCTTTCGACCATTAAATCACAGACTGCGCTAGTTTTAATAGCTATGATAAATTTGACTAATTTGAGGATATTTTCCACCAACTCTCGAACCCCCTTCCGAAAATATACAACTCGGGCTTCGAACTACCTCACTTTATTTCTCACGGACCTCGTAATAAACCCCGCTCTTTCCCTCGGCGCTCGTAAATATCGCGGGTTTTTCTTCTATTTGCTCCCCAAAACTCTCCGCTTCTCTTTTTCTTTTTTTTTTTTTGCAGTAGCCGATATTAGGAACGAACGTACCATTCAACGGGAGGTTCCACTTTCACTGACAGTTGAGAATTTCGGTTTGTTACTAGCGAACGGGTCGATGGAGTTGAACTAGGTAGCAATTGATGTACTTTGAATACGAGCTCATCCTTCCCTGCCACGAAAAAGACTGGATAAGATAACTAGTGCGCATAACACAAATTTTTCCTAATTATCCAAATAACACGCCTTTTCCTAATTATTCAATTCATTTTACACAGAGTTCATTTTGAACTTGGGTTGTAGAAAGTGATAACGCTTATAGTAGCAGAATTTATTGTGCTGCTCCCATTCATGCTGCGGTCATTATTGAGCAATCAGTACACGGTGAATTAATGAGACCGTGAACGCAAGTTATTTGGGAACAATAATAATCACTGTTTCAGAATTATCGAGTAAACATTGTGAGCAATGGCAGAATGTGAAACGGCAGGAGTGTGAAATTCCGGAATTTCTGGAGAAGCTTCTATGTTCCTTCCTTATGAGCGCTGTCACAAGATCATCCGATAAGTCCTTGATTGGACCACCACGTCAATTTTTTTCAAGATTTTTGTGACATTTGAGTGGAGTTGGAACCCTCGAAATGTTTTTTAATTTATTGCACTGCCCTCGTCATTTTTACGGTATGGTTGCGTTATTTAGAACGATTTATACAAAAAATCCAATCGAATCAATCAAAATCATTAGAACTGGGTTTCAGAAAGAAATCTGCAAATTGTTACACAACGGTTTATTATTCTCTAGTACAGCTTGATTGTGAACTATCCTATTCAACCCAACGTCGAAAACCATTGCTATGAAGTCAGACTGAGAGAAGGAATATTCGATTTTAATAAACCTCCAAAAATCAATATTCTCGAAGAATTCTCTCTCAAAACTAACCTCAGAGAACCATCTCAATCGATTCAGCGTCGAAAAATACCAGTAAACCACACGAAACACGACCTGACTACAACTGAGTGACGAAAACTAAATATTCCAGGCTCCCGTAAGCGCCCATAGGCACGACGTGGCTAATCGGGTGGTTTTGATGAGACGGGAAGGAGGTAGTACAAACGATGAAAAGATTACTTTCGCTGTAGTTATTGTCCCGCAAGTTCTTTCGATTGGTTGACATTGGTTCTGTGATTTCACTATACGCATTTGTACTCGCCTGATACCCATTCCATTCGACCCATGATCTAAAATTATCTTACGAACAACACCAAACACGGCGTATTGCAGGCCGAGCAGGTGGTCACAACTAGATACCAAATTGGATTTTTGTGCGAAAGAACGGATTTTTTAGACACGGTGGACGGACATTTCAGATTTAGAATCCCAATGTCTCATAACGATAAGTTTTAAACTTAGTGTGGGGGGGGGGGTTAAAAAAATTGTTTATGACCGAAAACATAGGGTTATTATTCAGGATAATAATCCACTATGTTTAGTGTTTCGATAACTATGATAAATATAATTTTATGAAGTACTTTTACATGGATTCAGCGTCCCATGATAACTTGCTGGCTTAACTCCAAGTTCGATTCTGTTGTTTTTACGTAATTGCGTTTTCAATTATATGTAGGTATATAGGAACTACCCCTGAAATTCAGAACTCAAGCACTGCCGTTCATTTACTACCATTTCTAAATGTTTTTAACCGATAGCTCTGGAAAAGTGATTATTATCCGTTTAAAAAAAATCAGGGTTACACCCAGTTGCTCAATAATGGTCGGGGCATGAGTACAAGCAGCACAATAAATTCCGTATTTGTTGGGGCTACCGCTATCTGCCGCCATGGTCTGATATTTTACCGACCTGAAATGAACGGAGTGAAGAATCAAGTTGGTAGACAAAAACCATGAATACAATTGAAATGACGTGGGAGGTTGTGTGATGCAGCGCACCTTATATTTTACTTTCCCTGGCTCTACGAGGTATAAAGGGGAGCTATGCAATCGGCTGATACAAAAGTGTGTTCTCTTCAGATCTTTACGTTTCAGACCCTATTGAGTCAAAAACACACTGTTTGGGAAAATGGTCTGTGTCTGTGAACGCGATTGAGACAAAACGGGTGAACAAAATCACCTCTAACTTAATATATAGCCCATAGGTTACCGTGGGACGCCAAAATAAGGGTATAAGAAAAATCCGCCGAAAACTAACCACAGTTATGATAGCTGTTGGGCGCACGAGAGGGAGAGTTGGAGATCGAAATAAAGTCATTCAATGAGCGAGAGGAGGACTGTATTATGTTAGCAATGAACTGAGTTGAGTTCGTGTACAAAGGGGCGGCACAAGGATAGTACTCGGAACGCGTGAACTGGCGGGAAACTGTATCGGAAGCAAAGTGTTAGCTGTTACTGGGACGAGAGTTGATAGAATGACCCTGTAACTACCTAGAAACGAGTGTCTCTGGGAAGAGCGGTGTGTCTTGGAGAAGGAGGTAAATTGAGGGAAAGTACAAAGGGACAAATCTGTTGTTGGAAGTTAACCGTTGGGTTGGGCGGACGTACCAGGTAAAGGAATCATCCTTTGAACAATAGTTATCAAAACGCTAAATATTTATTTTCTCCAAAATGGCTCTAACGATTTTGATTAAATTTTTTATAAAGGGAATGAATTAATGAATTAACCAAACTTTTCTGCAAAAATCGTTTTTAGCGCAGTTTTTTCCTCATCAACTCCGCTCAAATGTTACTAGGATTTTCAGAACAACTGAAGCGGTTGTCCGATCAAGTACCTATACAGTGAGTCTTTAATGCCACTCACAAGATATTTGGGGGTGGCTCCAGAAATTCCGGAATTTCAACCACCGCCTCTTAACATAATTTCTGAAAGCTTTTACCCAATAAGTCCGCAATAGTTTTTCTGATCTTCTCAAAAAAATCATATCATTTTTTTGCTAAATGTTGTTCAGGCCATGAGTGCGAGAAGCACAATAAATTCTGGAACTGTAAGCACTACACCACTTCCTGTCGCCATGAATGATGTCCCCCCCCCCCCCCCCCCGAGGGCATACGGGACAAGGTCCCTTTGTCACTGCGACCACACATGGGCCGTCTCGTCCTCCTCACTGCAAAGTCTGCATTCCATCGCCTCTGAGATGGCCATCTTGTTGAGGTGATACCTGAGTGGGCAATGTCCAGTGAGGAACCTAATCAAGACTCTCAGATCTCTTCTAGAGAGTGTCAGCATTGCCTTCGCCCTTGGACAGGAAGGCGTAACAAGCCTTTTTGCTTGTCTTAGTCGTGGCTGGTGATGCCAATGGGCGCTGTTTTTCTGTATCTCCCATTGAGCCAACAGACGATTCAGGTCGCAGGTTACGCATCTAGGTATTTCCATGCCAGCCTGGACCTAAAGCTGTAGGCTGCAATGGCTTTTAATGTAGCCTGGCTGTCCGAGAATATGTAGATCCGCTTGCCCTCGAGTCCTAAGAGATGTTTTACCACGCTTAAATGAACTGAGTGAAATGTAAATTGAGTTAGTAAAATAAGCCAGGAATGCAGGTGAATTGACGTAGAGCTAAGGTAAGTTGTGTGATGCAGCGCACCTGATATTATTTGTTCTTTCAAAATTGTTGATTAAACATTCATTCATAAGTACGATTGTTTGTTAATTTCATCATCGTTTACGGGTATTCTCAAGTAGCCAGTACTAATGTACATCTGTTCCCCCAATGCCATTCAGTGGAGTTATGTCCGAACTAGCATTGAGAACCACAAAGCCCATCATCACTTCCACAGTCACTGATCTCCTGAGCTGCGAGCGCTCTGGGCATATTCTCACTTGCCTCGGCAGTCGTTTCAAATAACTGGAAAGGCAATTAGAATGTGCGCTGCTACCAAACCAGAAGAACTGCTGGAGAGGATTCATCACATCCAAGGAAACGGATAATAGGCCAACTAATGCTCCAGTGACGTCGGTCGATTCTGGAACCAAATTAATAGATCAAGATAGAAATAAGAGCCGCCTTAAACCAAATAAACTGCTGTATCCCCAACCGTTCCATTCTCCTTTTTCTCTTCCAAACTCCCCGTTTTTCCTCAGTTGAGGCCGTAAATTCGCCTGCAGGGAAAAAGTAAAAGTAACGCGAATTCTGAAAGTCGACCGGAATTTATAGCAAAAGAGTTAAGAGCTGAGCTCTCCCGCGACGACTGCCGTAATTGGCTTATCAGCTTCCACCTCCCTCCGGCCCATCAACCAGCATTCACGGGCGCCTCGGCGTTCCTTTGCTTCACCAAGGTTCCCTTTCCTCCTTGGCCCCACTCTAATGGCGACTATCACTGTGCCCCAAGATAAGGGCAATTGCTTCGTCGACGAGCCTTCTCTCCCTCCAAATCGTCGTATCTGCCTAATGTTCAACTTCAGACACCATTTCCTAGCGCTTGAGAATATTTCGAATTTCCTTCCAGCGGCGTGAGTTTTGCAGTTCAGTGTTTGCCCGAAACGTATTAGCAATTTTGGACGAACATTCGACCAAACTTGACGACTGTGTTTGGTCACGTGAGAAACTTTTTGCGGGGGAAAATTTCAATTAGATTTCACGTCATAAAAGGGAGGATCTAGAATTTATCACCGTTACGCTTCTTCACAAAACTTATCGTTTGGAAGCTTCACATATATAAATGGCGTTTTCGCTTTCTTTGGGCTTACGAAGTGCGAAGGATGATGTAATCGGCTGAAGACATTTCTGTTCAGATCTTCAACATTTAAAGTTTACCAAGTGTTGTTATCATTTGGGAGTTGGTTGGTGTGTCCTGCAACGTTATTGAAAAACAAGGTTATGAGCAGAGTGTGTATTTCTATCGAATGGAAAACGCGTGCGTCGTTGCTCCTCAAAAGGGATACAGCCACTATCAGTCATAGCCGCAGTCACGGAGACCGCTCAGCCTTCTTTCCATAGAAAACAGAATGTTTCACCTTGACGTTTAAATCCCTCGAAGGAGTTTTGGGCCGCAACATCACAGGCAGGCAATATGGGTATGCTAAAGGTAAGCCCACGAAGAACGTCAATGTCGAAATCAGCAATGTTTCCCTGGAATCATCGGTTAAGTTATAGACATCAAAGGAGCGTTTGACCACCAACGCTCCTGAAGGTTGGAGAATTATTCATAATCTATACCTGCTGGCTCGTCAGAAATTAGTTGACAAACAGAACTGCTACGTATATAAGTTAAGTTTGTGACGGCGAAAAATCCGCTTTTAAAAACTGTTCCAATTTTATTTCCACCTTTTGATAGAGTACACGGATGTGATGGCTGAGCAGAAATTTAAACTTGGTTTACGGATAAATCGGAGGAGGGCGAGAAGCGCACAACAGACAGTAGACGAAGACTGACTTTCGTCGTCGCGTCTCACGGTACGTGGGGCGCGACCGGGAGGGGATATGAGCAACTCCACAGTTTAAAAGGGATACCTCCACAATTTACGTTACCTAACTTATTTGTAGACATGTCTCGGTCCGGTGAACGATAGGGAAGGGGTGCCACAGGTCCACGCCTTCTCAAAGTTCTTCTCAGGAGCCTATAGAGACTGGCTCGGAGTCATGCGCCTATGTGGACGACTTGACTGCGCTGTTCCGTGCACTAAATGAAGGAAAATCCAATTATTTGAGCATCTCAAGGGGCGGCTGCAGAGGGCTGAGGAAATACCCAGCTCATCTCTTAAAAGGAAAATTAAATATAAAACCGTCAATACGTTTTGACGCCCACATGCTTTCTCCTAAGAAGCAAGTATAGTACTTAGGCGTAAATATAAATGAGAGGCGGTGTGTTCGCCAATGCCTCCAGTCCCTGAAATGCACTTCCCTTGCGAGGTTTCCGTCAATACCAGCAATTAACAAGGCTACTTGGCGTGTGGGTTATCGTGACATGATCCCCATGTACAAGATAATTAACTTATGCGTAATTGACTACTGCCCCGTTGTCAGGAGTAGCAAACTCCACTGCAGCGCCCCTATGGATCCCCAAGGCCTACAAAAGAGTATCCACTGGAGCACTCCAAGACATCAGTAACCGATCGATGCGGCCATTGAGTGCACGGCGAACATGTGAAGAGTAAGAAAGGAGCTTCCCCCACTCTGGGGCGAATTCTGTATATACTTCTCTACTGAAAAAAAAACTTGCCTCGTTAGACGAATAGGCATTAAACAAATGGCAAGTGAAATGGTAATCTTCATCGTAGGAACACGGCACGTATGAGATTTTTCTCAGCATCCGTGAATGTCTTAGGGGAACATGGTTTGATCCAGACCACAAAAAGCAGCAAAACCTTCCATTATTGATTGCTACTAGGCAACTTGATCACAGTTGATGCCTCCCTTTGAAACTTCCCATCCAAATGCACACCACATTAAGAACAAAATCAAAAGGTACAGCAACTAGGACCTTACCTCCGCATGGTAACATTAGGCAACAGCTCTCCACTTTGAGAATAGGTAAATGATATAACCTGAGAAGGGCCACAATGTACGAATAAGTTGGGAATAAACTGATGTGTCTCAAAAACAACTTCAAAGATTCTGATTGAACCCTCAAATCATCTTTAAAACTCAACATTTGTTCTCCAATAATATTTCAGTGAAAATAGTGTGAAGTGTAAAGGGACGAACCAAACCCTTCGATTCAGTGGAGGCTCGTCAGGGGCATTTATGCTGACTGGGCACCTCAAATGCCCCAATTCGCTCGAGACTTTGCTGCCGTCAATTGTAACCGAGCCAGTTCCCTCGTCGCTGTGTCGTCCGTGCTCACGTTTGCTCCCACCCAGTTCTATGTTTATGGTGGTAAAACTTCCTCGAATGTAATTGAGAATAAAATTCTGCTCCTATTGCATTCGGCTTGATATTGCGCTACTTCCCGACTCACTTAGTGCGATATCGCTACAATACGAGTATTAATCCCCCCCCCCCCGTAACAGAAGTGACGATGTATCAAGAAGTTGACAGGGGGCTCTGAGTGTGGAACTGGTTGCGTGGAGAACTGGAGTAAAGACAGAGTGAATTGTGAGCAGCACGAGAGCTAAAAAGGATGAGTGTCAGTTTAAGTTAGGTTTCGGAAGAGTAGAGAAAGTTGGAGATGGGATACATTGAGCAGTGGGAAAAAGATATTTTGGAAAGTACAAAAAAAGGGAAAACCGTTTTCAGCTTATGAAATAACTGAATCGATGGGCTGGGCTTTCTAGCAGCTACAGACAAAACCCTTCAGGTCAGGAAGGGCTGGGCTGCATATTTGGGGAAGGCCCGAAAAACTGGACGAAGTGTCTTCTAGGAACCTAAGCCCACATTTTGTCCTGCACAACTACCTAGACCGAAAAAATAAGCCGAAACACCGCTCCGGCGCTGTTCCGTTGGCGAAAAAATAAGCGAAGGAACATCTTAAAACGTTGCAAATTACTACACAACGGTTTATTATTCTCTTGCATAGATTGACATAGTCAGGCACCTCCGAAACCCACCCCATTCGATTTGGCATCGAAAAATACCAATAAAGCATACGAAACATGACCTGACTACAACAGAACGACGAAAACTAAATATCCCAGGCGCCTGTAGACCACTGGAATGACGTGGCGAGTCTAGCTGGCAGGTGGTTTTAATGAGAGGTAAGGGAGAGAGTACAAATGATGAAACGATTATTTTCCCCGTAATGATGGTCCTGTGAGTTCTTTCAATTAGTAGACTTTGGCTCACTATAATTACGGCGATTGCGCTGTTATCGGTTTAGCAATAGTAGTACTCCTCTGAAAACAGTTCCATTAGACCCAGCACCGAAAAATACGCAGAAAAAATACCAAACACGGCTTAACTGAGATAAAACCGCCAAAATTGCGTTTTTGTTGATACCGAATCGAGTAGGGTGGGTCTCAGAGGTGCGAGACTACGTCAAGCTATGCGAGAAAATAATAAACAGTCCTGCAATAGTTTTGGTCTAGACGCAATCGTACAGCTCTGAAAATTGTTCCATTTGATCCAGCATCTTCAAATAGTTAGAAAACGATACCGACGCAATAAACTGCCAAAATTGCGTTTTTATTAATTTTTTTAAACCAATTTTTGTAAAAAAATTTCCCGACCGAAAATATAGGTGTATTATTCAGAATGATTAATGATCCACAATGTGGATGAGTACTCGCTAAATTGTTGGTTTTCGGATTTGCTTCGTATTCTGCGATATTGCGAATAAGTTCTTCTCGTGTATAGTAGCATACGCCCAACAAAATTTCGATGAAAATCTGAATTAGTCCATTGTTTTCAAGATAAAATCGAAGTCCCGTGAACCCTAGTGGGTAGTCCAATAAGTCCCTTCTTCAACGCCACTTTATTTACGGTCATTAAATCGTTCGTAGCGGCTCACGAAATACCTTAATTCCACGAGCCGAAGAAATCGTGTGTACAGCCTCGTACGTTAACTATCGAAGGGTACTCCATAAAGGTCGCGATGTAATGAAAGGTAACCCAATAAAGTCCAGTACGTTAAGCGCATTCCATACAGAATCGCTCGAGAGGCACGTGAAAAAATTGCTGGATGCTCGTGAGACTGAGGGCAACTGTGTGATGCGCCGCTCTGCATATTGTTTTTCGTTATTGACACGGCGAACGGAAACACGAGACGAAAATTCAATGTGTCTCACTTCGGTCTTGCCAATAATAGTAACAACTCGGCTCAATATGCGTTTTTTTCTTTTTTTTTAGAGGAAGCCGCTCACCACTGTGGCATGTATTATTGATGCGGTTCATAGTAGTTGAATATGAATTATATTCTCCTTGAAGTCTAATGTCTTACTTTATATTCCAGCTCATACCTTATTCATTCCACTTTCTTGGGGTCAACTCCGCATCAGCTCTCCGGGCTCATCTGTCACGTGTGGGGAAGGGGGAACCCACCCGGCTTTAGTTTCTACTAATGTTACTTCTTATTTTCTTATATCCCCCTCCCAGCAGAAAATATGAATACTCGAAATGGGATCAGAGTTCCATTGGAAAGGGAAGCAATACATCACGGCTTGAACTTTTGGGAGATTTTATTAACGGGAGCTCAGGCGTACTGTGTAAGTCGAAAGGGTAGGAAAGTTTGTCAGATGGATTGATTGATAGTAGTGTGGAGGGGAAGACTGACGTAGAGAATCCGGTGCTTATAATTTTTGTTGCAGCAGTACAGTTTTTCGTCGTATTTTTTTACATTGAAAAGAGTTTTACTTATTGCACACACGTGCTGAAACAAAGCTCAATGAATAGTTAACTTTTCCACTCTAAAGAAGCTGAATACATTCTACCCTGTGTGATAGTCCATAATGTATTAACGTGCTCAGGATGATGATATCAAGAAGTGCAAGAGAGCGGAGGGGGGGGGAGAACACCACAGGGCTGCATGAGCTTGAACAGTGTGAAGAGAAGCTGATGGTTGCCAGTGCATGTCGGATTCTGGACCAACCACCTTGCTTTCTTGAACCACCGGGCTTGTCAAAGAAATTAATAAATGGTCGTTGAAATCCGGCAATAAATTTCTGGTAATTACTCTAAAGTCGGTCAGGTTGCATGTTAATGTTCCAACGAAAACTGAAATATGCCAAATGGTTACCTATAAACTAAAGGGAGTCAGCAACCTTGCATGGTCACGTGAACACCACATGCTATTGTTCCATATTGTGAAACTGTTCCCATGTCTCACATGTCCTTGGACGACCACGAGCACACCACATGCCATTGCATCATAATGTGAAAATACCTAGCCTTGAGCCCAACAAGGCTGATGTCATAGCCGCTCTTGTCGTTCTTATATCAGAAGTGTTCATTGCTCCTTTACGATTCATTCATTTAGCCTAATGGATCGAGTGCCTAAATAGAGTAACGGAGATGCTACTTTCGATTTCCCCCCACTGAATTGGGCGATAACTGTCGTTTCGGGTTTCGACGCTCATTTATTACCTGCTTATCAACGTGCTTTTACTGGTTTTAAAGGTTTTGGTGAATAGCTTGTGGGGTCGTTCTTGACTGTCAAAGTTAACTCTGGTATTGATTCTTAATAGTCAGCCAATCAACATCAATCAACACCGGAGTTCTTGTTAATAATTATGGAATTATAGGGGAAACGCTGTGGAAGATATTTGCCAATGAACAAGGATAGCTTACACTCTGGAATTGCTGGAATGATCGTCACTCCTGATATAGTAATTACTGTTAATAGTCTACTATAAGACTAACATCCTCATGTTTTGAGGGCACTGTTCGGCGCCGCCCGAATTCGTTGAAATATAATATTGACCTTCGAACGTCCACACTAATGGAAAGTTTTAAACTCTGGCATTTGCTGACCATGGCTCCTTTGATGGTGCCTGCCGGAAACTAGAAACTGCCCGTTCAGTCTGCTCTTCTTACAGACGTGCAGCTTAGGTTTATTGACGATATTTTCGAAGCTGTCAATGGTTTTTCCCTTTTTGGACTTCCCTGTTTACCTCCTTTCCAACGCAAAGCTCTTCCCAGACCTAACCCAAAAACAACTCGCTCTCCTCTCTTGATCCTAGCAACCAGTTCATCTATTCACAGACCTTGTTCGCGCTCGAAGCCTCATTCAAACTCATACTCAAAAGGTTTTCCAAGGATAAGAATTAAGTGGTACTGTCGTGTTGTTTGACAAAAACTTTCAAAATCGTTAAAGCCGTGTTTGAGAAAAAAGTACAACCTTTCAATGGCCTCCCAATGACTGGATATGAAATTTGAGTCGATTTGGTTTTGCAGTTTTCTCTCAATCGTGTCACACGCAGGTAATTTTCCCAAATAGTGTTTTTTAGACTCAGAAGCTCTTGAAACGGTAAAATTTGGAGGAAACCTTTTCTTTCCAACCTGATTTGACTGTACAATGATCATTCAAGCGATAATTAGGAGTAACGTGAAAGAATCGTGAAGTTGAAATGATATGTACTGAAATGATATGAAGAAAAGCGATTCATGTTTCATTGAATTCGTATAAAATGGATAACAAACAGGTAGCTTGGTTGGCTTAGTTGCTGGAGCAATGAAAATTGCAGAATGCAGGGGGAGGGGGCTGAGGAACGTTGCGTTATACGTCATAGATCATATTTTTTTAATAGATACATCTGCATTTTGATTACGCTACGGACAACCAGGCGTTTACAAATAAATGAAACGTAAAAAAACATCATTTGTGGCGAAACGGCGAGCAGCACAATGAATTTTGAAGTAAATTTACGAACATCGGATGACGATTTTGGTTTGCTATTCATTCTGAACGATAAAACTATGTTTTTAGTCTGGAAAATTGTTCTACAGGTTCTTCTTCTGAATGCTGGTGGCGTCTCGTCATTCGTCTTTACTAAAACATCAATCGTAATATTAGTAGGTTGTGAAGGGGCACGCACTGAGCAAGTGTGCCAGGGGCTGCTGACGGAGGCCAGTGAGGTGCCTAGTTAGGGTAAAGGTTCTTGACGCCCTGCCTCCACGTCATCAGGGTGAGGCCTTCTGAGTGAGAGAGCTGTCAATATTACTGTGTATTATCTAGTGCTGCCTAGCTTCATGCCAGGCCAGATCTACTTAACTGCCACGAGAAGCTTCACTATCCAGGGGCCTCTTTTCTAATTCTGCAGCGCCAGTTATAAAAGTACGCAGTCTGCTCACTACTAAGAATTACATTCGAGCTCTTCAAACCACACAATTCAACGGAAGTCGCTGTTACCTTTTACCTTCTGAGATCCCCCAGCTGTTTAACCGTAATACTCCCCACTTTGCCTGAAACTCGGTCGACAACGTTCAACTGGCCTATAAAAAGTGATTCCGCTAACTGTATCAAATGGCCCATAAAAAGTGCAGATCCCGTTGAATCCTCAAGTTCCTGCAAAGGGAAGATTAAGAAAAAGAAGAAGAAAGTGAAGGGATTGTTTCCTTGTTCTCCACCTTATCTGATGCCGAGGTTGAAGAGCCAACGAGTAGATTCGGAAGCTGTAGCCCCCACTACGCCTCTTACAGAGCTTTACTTCCCTTGTTTTCCCCTTCTAGAAGCCTCTTCTTGTAATTGCCGGGTTACCGGGTTTTGTACCGCATTTGCACGTTCCCTCCACTGTCTATCACGTTTGATAGTTAATGTTATTGCTGCAGCTTCCTTTACCACGGCGTTACGTCTCTAATGAACTCCTGACTGGAGAGCGAATGGTGAAAAGGGGGGGAACGCCCCCCCCCACCATCATCCCTTACTCTTCGCCGTTTCTGTAAAAAAGAGAGTGAATAAAATAAATAGAGCGGTCTGAGTTGAATAAAACATGCAGCCCTCCCGCGTTTTTCTCAGTTCGAGAGGCTGAAGCAAAAACTATAACATCGCCCTTTTCATGTTTCACTTCATTAGATTCCGCAAGTCTGTTTCATGCTGGGAATTATTTATTTGATTCGAACCTCGTCCGTCCGGTGGGCCGTTGTTGTGAATAACACACATGTGCCACTTTTATGACCATAACAAGAGTATTAGTCTTTGTGCTATAAGGTCGAATCGGTTCTGCGTTGGTGAGAACAGTTTTTGCATTACCGAAGAGCACAATGACGCCGAGATAGGTGCTATATGCTGAGAGGAATATAACTCCATTTAACTTTTTTAGACTGAAGCTACGTATGGAATGAATTTTGTAATCTCTGAGTCCACCTGAGTGATGCTTTTCCAACTTTTTTGTCTAAGCTAGAAGGTTGTTTTACTTGCCTTATGGTCTACAGAGTAGAAAGGAGTTACGTAATCAGTTGAGAAAAACCAAGTTTCAGATTTTTCACACCTTTACATTATTTTTTTTAAGTGCAGCTGGTACGAGAAACGCCAATCGGGAAATATGTTAATGGGTGCCGTGAAGTAATTCGTAGGTGATTGGAACAAAGGAATCTGAAAGAACAAGAGCCGAATACAGTGGTAAAAAAAATAGCGCCTTATTTTTGGTGGCCAAGCGTTGACGAAGACGTTGAGCGATTTCCAATACCCTGCCAGCCAAAAAGCCCAATGTGGCACTCTCCGCTCCTGCTCCACAGTGGGAGGAGGGCGGCGTACTGAAAGCAGTCGTGTTAATGGGGGTCAGTGGTGGGGGAGGGGGGAATCTAGCCAATTAAGAACGTATGGGACACTGTAGGTCATGATGGGGAGTGGACGAAAGTAGCAAGTTAGCAGTACGGGATAAACGGCTCAGCAGGTGTTGGGTCATGTAGTTGGTAGAGGAGAAAGGAACAGAATGAAGGAAGTATGGCGAAAGTTAGTGAGGGGGGCGAGCAGACCAATCTGATTGATAAGGCAGGGAGCATCAAGCCAGCCCGAGAGGAAACTGTGGGGAAAGGCAACGTAATTACGCCAGTGACTGGTAATCAAGGTCGGAGCAAGCGATTCCCATCTTGAAGACCACGGCTCAATGCACTCGACGTGACAACTATAAAACGGCCTTCAGATGACAAAGCCGTATTCAAGAATGGCTAACATGAGTGATCGATAAAGGGCGGTCAGGGTAGGAAGATGAGTGAACTTCATGGCGTTTCGCCTCAGAAAGCCAAGGGAACAGACTGTAGTAAATCTGAGCAATGCCATCGATGATGGTTAGCTGGGTACTTTGAGATCCTCTGCTGTAGTCAGACGACTAGGCGTGAGTTTTTGATATATCGGTATGGAGCATGGGAGCGATGGGAGGGTGTTATTGCTTGGTTGAGAGAAAGGTCGATTGCGGCGGGCCAGTCTCCAGTCTGCGAGGGAGTCAAGTCTATTTTGCAGGAGTGCACAGTTAGCATCAGTCTGATGAAGACCTTGACATCGACAGTACGCAGGATAAAATTGACCAGGCTCAAGGTTGCACGAACGTCATTGTTGACAAGGGTGAAAAACAGAGGCCAAGGGCCTTGCAGGCAACAAATGAGCTGAGAGGGCACCACTTAACCTTACCCCCTGGTAGTTGTGTTACTTCAATAGAAAGCTGAAAACACCTAGCGACTGAAAGACACCAAGAATGGTAGGGTGTCGCGAGATTCAATTGTGACCCTGTAGAGCACGCTCTTCGAAGAACATCAGGTTGGTAGCAATGAAGCGGCCAGACACGAAGCTACGCTGCTTGTGTACGATGCTGCGAGAAAACTGAAATGGGATAGGGGTGACAATAAGTTTCTTCAAGAGAAATGGTACGGAATCGATGAAAGAGACGAAGCTCAGGCGGTAACTCAGAAATGTGGAAGTCTAGCGAACGCGAAGTTCATGGGGTAGCTATGGTTTAGTAGGGCAGATGGATTGAAAGAAATCAACGAAATAAGAGACGGGGGACTAAAAAATTAAGCCTGAACACTCTGGGCAGTCTAACTAATTATTTAGAAGTTTGTGGAGAAGAGGTCATTATCCCATGGCACGGGGGGACCACGCGAGCAACTCGATAGCCAACTGCCACAGCAAACTCCGACGTTTATCATCCCACCGAGTCTATCAACGTAGAAGCCGCACAGATTATAAGTTCGTCGTAATATTTATCGCTTATTTATAATTTCCTGAAGTGCTTAGCATGGCATCCAATGCAACTACTCTTGCAATTCTCGCGTTTTCGCCTACCGAACCACATTTCCTCAGTGAGAATGGTCCAGAGTACCGAAGTGAAGAATTCTGCGCATTCAAGGGACTCAGCGAACCTCCCTACCTTGTAATCTCACCACCAACGCCATGGGTCCGGCCTAATGTCAGCACACATTCAATCCGGCCCCAATCTTACTTGTTCTACCCCAAAACCTGAAGTGAAGTGTTCCTGTATTGAATGTTTCTAAAATGATTTATTTATCATAAATTCTTTTTGGAATTCATATTTTAAATTGGACCTCGATCAGCGGCCTCCAAGCTCCAGCGAGCTCTGGACCCGAGGTCAAGTTAGGCGAGACCTGCAATACCGAAGTTTCTTGAATTTTTCTTTTCTCTTCTGCTTTCCTTGGCTCTATGAAGTAAAAAGTGAAGTTACATAATCAGCTGAAAACCCATTTTGAACTTCTCTATAGATCTTTACGTTTCAGACCCCACAGAGTCTGGAAAACATTATTAAGGAAAATGTTCTGCGTCCGTGGACGACCTTAAGCAAAAGAATCAGCACAAACATAATATTTAGCTTGCAGGTCACCATGGAACAGCCAAATGAGGGTATGAGCAGGATCTGCGCAAAAATAATTATAGTTACCATAGTGATCAAAACGCCGTTTTCTTCTCCCGAATCGCTCTAACGATTTTGATTAATTTTGGTTTATTATTCATTCATTTTTACAACCCCCCCTCAAAATTTGATACTTTGCGTTTCAAGACGTGAAGATCCCAAATTTGCAATGTCCGTCCGCCGTCACCCCTCCACCTTCCCCCGTCCGTGCCGTTTTGTGCCTTTAACGTGGTCTAAAAAACTTTGTTCTTTCGCACACAAATCCCATTTGGGATCTAGTTGTGCCCCCCATCTCGGCAATCCGATCGGACGAAGCCCATGGTTGTTATGGGCAAAAAATGGTTGAAAACATTAACGAAACGCAGTATAATCACAAATAAGCCGTGTTTCGTATCGTTTTCAAGGCCCGGTCGGCTCGCAACGCCCTTTGGACTCGCAATCGAATGGGATGGGTCTCGGAGCAGTAATACTAGGTCAAGCTGTTCATGAGAACAATAAACCATTGTGTGATAATTTGCAGGGTTTTTAACATAGACAACTATCAACAACACAAGAATACCATGGAATTCCCATCCACGGGGAAATGACGAGAGGAGCTCAGTAAATAACCATAGATTTTAGAGTAGTTTTTTCCTTACAGTCTCCGCTCACATGTTATTGGAATCTTCAGAAAAATGCATTGGATACAATGACATTTGATAGCTCTCATAATGTACAAGGGCAATTCCGGAAATTCCTGAATTTTAACTCCTGCCGTTACACTTACAACCGTTTCTAATTGTTCTTACCCGATAACTCTGGAAAAGTAATGGTTATCCTTCTCAAAAAAAATGTGTCTGTAGCCTCATTACACATTTTATGTGTACTAGTTGCTTAATAATTATGGGGGTATGAGTTCGAGCAGCACAATATATTTCGAATCGTAAGCGCTACTGGTTTATGCCACCCTGAAGTGGCGTTTTACCTAATTCAGACGAACTGAATATATATTAACTTGAGTTAGTAGCAAAATCCATGAACACTAGCGAGTTTATGGAGAGTTAATAAAAGTGATGCGGGGCACCTGACGTTTTTGGTTGAATCGCGAGGAAAGTAAATTTTGGAAGCACCGCACACGACAGAAACTAAAATGTGTTCCGCGACCCCATTCCTCAGAATTGAACAAAAACTCTGTACTTTTATTTTATTTTATTTCTTTAACTTTACGTCGCCCTCGAGACTACCAAGATGGAGGAAAGATAAGGAAAATGAGAGATAATTTACCGGTGAAGAGGGCAATAAAAGAAGTCATGTTTGACAATATCGGTATAAGATGGGGACCTTTTGGCCTCGGGCCAACGTTCCTGTAACGCTGGTAGTCGTTATTGTCCAGTTGCTCGGCGCTAGGTTACATTTATATTCCAAGAGGTGGGCACTGGGAGTCAATAGAAAGGGCTGCGACCGTTCCAGCTAGGAGCGTCGTTATGAGCGTTTTTCAAAAAACGTACAACCTTAAATTTTGTGGACCGTCGTACGTTCTGACAGAATAGCAAATCGATTCTCTCCGTTGCCGACGGTTGGAGTAAACAATTCCATTTCTCTTCATTACTCGGTGTTTTTGTTCAATAGATACAGCGTACGTACTTTCAGAGAAATCCATTTTCAATGCTCACCGCACAACACAAAGTGGTCTTACTTAGAAGTAGGGGGAAAAGGCGGCTTCTGACACTGGGGCTGGTGAAGATGAACCTGACTTTGAGGATAACCTGAATGAATCCTCCCCTTTTAAGGAGGGAAACCCTCACTTGAGAGGTAACTTTTTTGGCAAGGTTACTGCCACCATGCTGTTTTGGTCACTGAGAGTAAGGAGTTAAACCGATGCCGTGGGCATCTCATTCCCTGCCCTTTTGTCAGCGAATGGTTCGGACTCGATCGCCGCTTATCGCCAGCGATCGCAAAAGACGAACTAGGTCTCGGAGACTCGAATTGCTCACCTTCTTTCCCTCAGCTCCCTACACGCCGCGGCAAGTGCTTAATACTCTTTTTCGTTCGCATTCTGCTAATTATTTGTCCAACCATTGGGCATTTTCGCTGCTCCTGCTTGGAGTGATAGAAGACTGCTGACCATCGCTGTTCGTTGCTCGGAAGAAGCCCCCCCCCCCCACGGAGAACGAGTCTGCGAGGACGCTAGGAAGCCCTTTTGCCTTTTTCAAGTCCGAGCCAAGTCTGGTATCGGCCAATAATTTGCCAAGTGGTTGCGTGTATTGATTGTAACATCATTTCATGGTCCTCCGGCAATAATTGCCTCAAAACGAATTCAGCACGCGTCGTATAAGCTAGCATTGTACCAACTTGCGCATATTTGTTTGCTCTTGTGACTAGCGCACATACACCTTATCCTCCACCTTACCTTCTTGCTTATCTCTCCGCAATCATGGCGGATAGTGACAAAATCCGAATCGACGCACTCGAACGTTGGCGACAAAAACGTTGCGCCTCACGTTATTGCACGAAATTGGGGTAAAATGTAACGAGACAATCAGTCAAAAGTGCATTCAAATGTCGCTACAAATTTTTGAAAAATGACTTCAAAATTTTCGACGAATTAACGGATGAAATAGGTGACCTAAATGTCAATCTGCCTTCGCACACGCAGACCAATGTAATCGGTCTGTACACCAAGTATGAAGAAATGTATTTTGCAGTACAATCTATCGCCAATTACCTACCACTGGATAATCTATCCCAAACTACTGACGCTCAAACCAACGAGGCCACCTTCAGTAGTGTCGAAACCTCAGTGTCAATGCTGTTTACTTAAAATCGCGATTTGAGCCGTTTGATGGGAATATAGAAAAACCCTGCAAATTATTACACAACGGTTTATTATTCGGATAATCAGCTTGACCTAGCATTAATGCTCCGAGACCCATCCCGTTTGATTCAGAATCGAAAAATATCAAAATGAAACCCAAAAAAAGGTCGAAAAGAACTGAACCATAATATCAAAATAAACAAAAAAAAACGAAAGTATCTAGAAAAAACAGAGTTTTAATATGAAAACATGCACGCTAAATACTAATATCAAAATGTAACCAAGAATCAATGAAAAAAAAACAAAATGAGAGTGAAACGAAAGAATCTAAAAAAATTGAATCGTATTAAAACCAAAACAATGAAACGCATGGACTATTAAATAAATAAACCAAAAATAAGCGAATAATGAAAAGTTCAATCGAAGATAACAGATATTTTGCTAACGGAAATAGTTGAGACGGAGCGAAACAGTCATTCGTGGAGAAGAAGACGAGAACAAGGCAATTGGACGATAAAGAGACAAATCGTAGTGTCAAAGGTTATATACTTGTACGAAACACGAGCGCTTCCTAGAGGAAGCAAAAAGGAAACCGGCGCCCGCCCGTTGCGAGTCTGGTCGAAAGGGGAGGTGAGTGGTGGCGGCGTTGCCAGTCCAGCAGGCGAGCAGTTTCGTTGAGGCGGGCGGGAGGGAGGGAGTACAAACGACTAAACGTTGACTTCCGCTGTAGTTCCCGCGTTGTACTGCGTTTCGTTAATTTTTTTAACCGTTTTTTGCCCATAACAATCATGGGCTTCATCTGATCGGATTGCCGAGATGGCGGGCACAACTAAATACCAAATTGGATTTTCGTGCGAAAGAACGAATTTTTTGGACCACGTCAAAGGCACAAAACGGCCCGGACAGCGGATGGCGGACGGGGGACAGACATTGCAAATTTGGAATCTCCATGTCTTGAAACGTAAAGTATCAAATTTTGAGGGGGGGTTGTAAAACATTTTTCGTGGCTGAAAACATAGGGTTATTATTTAGAATGAATAATAAACCAAAATGGCCAATTTTCATGCTCTATATCTGGTCTGGTGCCAGGCAATAATTTGCCAAGTGGTTGTGTATATTGATTGTAACAAAGTAGTAGTAGGATATCATAATATTCCACGCATGGTCTAGTGAAAAAGTGGTCTAGTGGTAAGTGTGTTAGACCTGCGTGTGAGGGACCTCGTGTTCAAGTCTCGTCCCTGCCAGGGAATTTTTAATGGCTTCTCGAATGAGGATTTTTTAAATGTTACAATTTATTAAAATGTATGAAATTTCCGGTGCAAGAAACTACTCTCGGTGACAAAGCGTGACGGTGGTAACCTTCCCTAGAATGTGACCTCTCTAGTGAGGATTTCCTTCCTTAAACAGGGAGGTTTCATTCAGGTTATCCTCAATGTCAGGTTATCCCTACTAGCCCTTGTGCCAGAATCGGAATTTTCTACCCTCACTCTTAGATATTGGTTTGCGTGAGCAGATTCTAAAATACCAGTTACGTTGCAGCATAACACAACTTCCCTTAGCTCTACGTAAATTCGCTGGTTTTCGCGGCTTTCGCTCTAGTTCTACGTACTTTTCACTCAGTTCATTTGAAGTTCCTGAAACACCACTTCCAGGTGGCAAAAAGCGGGAGAACATTCAGTTCCAGAATTTATTCTGCTGCTCCAGCTAATGCCATGAGCATTATTGGGCAATTCGTACAAGAAAAATTAAAATTAAATCTTTATGTACGATTTCTTGAAAAAGGATAATAATCACTTTCTCAGAGTTATTGGGTTAACACTTTTAGAAATAGTAGGAAGTGGCTATGGTTCAAATTCCGGAATTTCTAGACTAGCCCTTGTATATCTTATGAGCGGTATTAAATGCTCACCATATTTGATTAGAATACCACACACATTTTGCATAAAATTCTAATAACATTTGGGCGTAGTTTATGAGAAAAAACTGCGCTAAAACCCATAATTGTCGAAATGTGTAGTAATTGATTATGCTGTTCTTGTCATGTTCCGACGAATATGAATTTCATGGTATTGTCTTGTTATTTGGTGCTGTCAGTCAACGTAGCAATTTTCAAGAAAAAAGGTGTTTGGTGATGATAACTGTAGTTAGTTTTGAGCGGATTTTGCTCATACCTTCAGTTTGTGGTCCCATGTTGACCTTTTTTGGTTTTTCCTTTTAAGGCTCACCGTAAATGGAACAGTACCCAAAAAGGAGAAACTAAATAAAGAGAATTAAGGGAATGGGGAGGCGCTCAGATTAGCCTACGCTGATCCCATGGGATAGACAAGTTTAGACGAGGAAGGAAAGAAGGATGACAGGATGTTTCACGACAGAACGACCACCAGTTCAGACACAATCCGAGCAACACGCAGATAACTCTGATAACGCCTGCTAGCACACCCAGCGAACGCATCTTTTCAGCACTTTTCCTGCATCACACGCTGCGCCAAGACCCTGTCAATGCTGCAATCCTAATTTCATCCGCCTTCATGCCACGAGCTTCCGACGTTGCCATACGAAGATCCATCCTGTCCTGCGCCTTTTGGCATGCCAACTTAGCGCAAGATCCAGGATCATTGCAGATTAGTGGGGACCAACGGCGACGATGCCTCAGTCCATTTCCAACCTGGTAGTGCCGCTCTTTCTCCATGCCCCAGCTCTCAGATGACAGTGCATCTGACGTTTGACACGAGTCACAGCCGCCGAATAAATTCAGGGACATTGTGCACATTTTTTTCGTGGTTCCTTGGAAGGGGAAGTGGAGAACCAAAATGTAGCAAAAACGAGCGTTTTTGCGCAGCTCTTTCGAAAACTGCGCTAACGATTTTGATTCAACAAGTGACTTTCAGCTAACTCGTACCTGCATTTCTTTCTGCATAAATGTTCATCTTCTCCTATACATAATTATCCTCCACTTATCACTAACCAAGTTTGTTTTTTGCATAAATATCTCTGCGAAAAGTCAGTGAACGGAAATGTGTATTTTTTAGATAAAATGTTTTCGCTTTTTGGCCAAACGGCGTTAAAAATCGCAGAGGATGTCTTAAAATAGCCAATGCCTATATGCTGTTCGTCATGAGCGTTACTCCGACAGCCCATTGAGCAGAGATTCTCCAAATTTTTAGACTTTGATCAATCCGAAGTTGTGCTCATAAGCAACCTGTACCCACACTTTGTTTTACACCACTATTTTTTTGCTATCCAAAGTGTATGTACGGTATCGTCAAATTTACAGGGGTTGCGGAAAGTTGCGCGTTGCTACGCACTAGATACTACCCGGTAGCTTTCGGCAGATCGTGAACTTTGAGCCAATACTGTTCGGGTAATGGGAGTTTGGTGAAAGCCCACCACAAGCGATGAGCCTCCAACGCCCTGGACCGGGGTCCGTTCGTTGAGTCGTATCAGCGGCTAAGTATTTGGTGAGCCTTTTGAAAAGGTTCACCGAGCACGAAATCGATAATCGCGGCTCATTGGTCATTCTGTGACGGCGGCATCTGCTCCGCATTTAGGAAACCTGCGGGACACGTTACGCGGTTGATAAACTAATGGCCGTGAGTTAAGAGGTGGCGAAGCGGATTAAAGGATGGATTAGGCAGCGCCACGCATTCGCTGAGTAATTATCGGGAGGAGATCAATCGAAGAGACTGTGAATCATTGCGTGATTCCCCAGTTAATCCTCAGTCGGACGTTGGTTTCGGAGTTGTAATTGCTAACATCGCTCTAGCCCTCCATCTCCCCACACACTATTCTTCTTGATCTTACGCGCGTCATTATTTTTTGTTGATTAATTTCGATTGAGACAACAACAGTTCGCATTGCAATATCCCTCATCGCAAAGATTGTGCTCCGAAAGCCATTCTTAATAACGTATTCTATACTGCACGCACAGGTGCCACGGGGCAGGTTGGGACAGAAGAAAGTAACTGCTTTGTTTGAATTCCACCTACCAACCCAATCATTTTTTAAATTAACGTACCTGTTTGGCGAGCCCGTCTCGTCTGACCAGTGAGATACTGTGGGGGCGCGCTTTCGACGTAAAGACATCATCGTCTGGCCATTAAGTCAGTACTAAAGTCAGTTAGTTGTTCGTGGTCTTTATATACGAAGAGAAAGGTAAACGGGATGGTGGGCTAAAAACTATCCCACTTACACACAAAAAAAACACAATAAACAAATTATTAAGACAACATGACTCCAAAAAAGACTATCCAAAAACACAAAATACACAAACTTCGACAAGATGCTGCACATTTACGTACACAGGACTAAAATTGCACGGAATAACTGACATCCTCCGAAAGGAAGGCATACAAATCGCATTACGTACAAACAACACACTTAGAACCAAACTAACTGCTAAGACTGAATAAAACAGACCCACTCGACCAAGGTGGGGTATATAAAATAACTTGTACGTATAAAAATGCATACATAGGGCAGACAAATTCAGAACACATTAAATCTCTTATAGTAGGAACAAAGACGACTCAAATTTGGCCAACCACCTCAAAACAACTGGACATGAACCTACAAAAATACAGGACCTTACTACATAAACAATACACAGGACGAAAACTGAACATATTAGAAAACATGGAAATCTATAAACGAAAAAACTTCAATGGAAAGATCATAAATGAACAAATCGACACCATATTTACACCACTCATAGGGATGATGAAGACTACACCCACCATTACCATGGAGCGACTTTTCGACCTTCTGGACATTTATTTCAAGGCAGAGGCGATGGAGGTGGCTTACAGGCTCACCAAGCTCGGTATAGCTCAGGTGCCACAGGCGACTAATGGACACCTGGCTTGGGGACCTTTAAAGAGCTCAGTATGATCGCGGACGCAATTGTGCCCAAGTATGATTTCCAGAGGAAATATAATGTTCAGCCATTGGGAGGTCCATGGAACAGTCGCCAGTTTCGGACTCCCAATGGCATCAACATCTTCACAGATGGATCGAAAACTCCAGAGGGAACAGGATCCGGGGTGTGGATAAGTGGCTCTGGAAGGAGTAGGACGTATATTGCCCAAGGCCCCAGTCCATCGGTTTTTCAAACGGAGATCAATGCTATCATCGCCGGGGCAATCCTAATGCATGAGAAAGGCTGTAGCAACAGAACTACCAATTTATTGACCGATAGTCAAGCATCGTGCTAGGAGCTAATGAGCTACTGCACTATGTCAAAACTGGTGCGAGAATGCAGGATGTGGCTTTACTCCCTAGCACGCGCGAATAAAGTTAATGTGTATTGGATTCCAGGACACAAGGGGATCATTGGGAATGAGAGGGGGGACGAACTGGCCAGACGTGGTTCGTCCACGGTACTTATTGGGCCACCGCCCCATTGCGGGATTGCTCTGTCACTAGTTAAAAGGACTGTGAGAGAACACGCCAGAAGACTGCATCAGACAATCTGGAACGCTGCAGGAGTAAGACTTTCCAACTCAGAGCAATCAAGTGAGATAAGACACACCTTTCTGAGAATGGAGAGGAAGGACTTCATGCAGATAGTTGGGATCATAACCGGGCACTGTAGAATGATCAAAAATATGTATGTTATGGGTATAGTCGACACCCCTCGATGCAGGAGCTGTGGCACGGATGAGGAGACTCCCTACCATGTCCTATTCCAGTGCCAGACACTTGAGAGGGAGCGAGACTTTGGCATCACTCCTCCCAGGATGGATACCAACGAGGATACTTCCAGGAACCACCTGGCTTTCCTCAGAAAGCTAGGCATTGACCTGTAAGACATTAAGTCTGGCACAATCGGCCATCTGGCCACAGTGCACATCCCACCACTGGGACAGTCAGAAGACACTCATAACACTACACAAACGAAAACAACGAACTGACGGATTTACCACCCTGTACAAAAAAGACATCAATCAACGATCATCAATCGACGATCAACAGACTATTTAGGACATACAAAAACTGCCCTTACATTCCTTTCACTTCACCGGGTTTCCCCAGAGGTGCATGACCTCCTTCCTTCCCTCCCTTTCCTGATGCTCCACCCTCTCGTTTGCCTTTCTCTTCGTATATAAAGACCGCAACCAACTGATTGACTTTAGTACTGACTGATTTGACAGCTAGACGATGATGTCTTTACATTGAATGCGCTTGGCTCACCCACAGTATCTCACCAGTCAGAGGAGACGGACTCACCAAACAGGTTCGTTAACTTCAGTAATGTACCTACTGGCGGAACTAACCCAATTACTTTTCTCTCAAATCATGCGCCTTTATGAAACATACCTAACGATCTACTTGGAAACTGGGAGCACTTGAAATTTATTGCGCTGCTGGAACTTATTCGAAGACCTTCGTTGAAATCCAAAGTATAAGTAATTGATGGGACTATAAACACAATTTTTAGGAGCTGTCTTTTGAAACTGTTCACTCATTGCCTGCGCCACGCCCCCCCCCCCTTACTGTTTTTCCCCACTAATTTGCTTCTATATTCTTGGCTTTCAGTACCTTTGCTTGTGATTTCAGTACGCAGTCAGAATGGAGCGATATATTCAGTATCGGTCTAATTCTGAAGTATCGAGTCAGTGGTGTTTATTGAGTTCATTCTCCCAATATCAAAATGAACCATCAGAGGACAGTTGCAAGCTGAGTTGATTGATTCTTATAGTCTGTGTTCGTTTTCCCGTATTCAATTACTCAGCCCTTCCATTAAGTTGGTGCGTACTGCTTGACAAGGAAATTTTAGAATTAGCGTGGTAGGCTACTGCTTATCTAGCCCTGGAAATTGAAGAAAAAATGCTTCGTCCGAGGTCGAAAACATTTCCGATCTGAGAAAGTCCTCTCCAGCCATCCTGTGCCGCACCATATTCCTGACGACTCGAAGTGTCTGAGGCCGGAATATTTTCGACCGCCATGACCCGAGCCGTACTACGCCAGAAACCCAGTGGACGGGATATAGTTCATTTTTGCTTAATGATTAATAATAATTGCACTGGCCTTCAGTACTGCGCCCGACCGATCTGGGCTTTAGATTCCAAGTTCTAACTCAGAAGATGCCACCCCTCAAGCACAAATAGTTCGAGAACCTCCTGGCTTCAGGGCGATGTAGAACCTTCATTTCTTACATTTTCTATATTTATTCATCAAATGTAATATTATTTCCCGTTCACTCAACTATAATTCTGTAGGTTTGAACAAGCAGCGTTGGGCGACTGCAGAATGTCAGACCTGTTGTTGGTTCTTCATATTCGACTTTCAATCAAAGGTTGTTGATTTGTTTACTGGATGATTGGCACTTGGATTGAGGAGTATTCGAGCCTCATAGGAATGGAGATGAATCCTAACACCTAATTCGCACTGTACGAGATTCTCTGTGGATTACGCAAAATACGGGTCCGGTTAACATTCTGCAATGACCGGATCTATGAGTTTACGAGATATTAGATGCTAGAAGTTCGGAAACCCAAAACAAGAGCATTTCGTCACCCGAAGGACAAATCTTGAGCAGCTATTTATGGATCGCAATATTTAGCTCTTTTATCCATCTCAAAACAAACAAAAATTAAAACAAAAATGCGTCTAGGTTTTGTTTTATTTTATTTTTAGAAAGAAAATCATAAAATGAGGTATATGTTCGTACATTTTAAAATAATATTAATTTTCATCGGTGTGTTTAGGAACAAAGTATAGTTCCGTGTGAACAAGTAAACACTATCGGTCCTGATTGAAGGGAGTGTATTTGTGCTTTCTTTTTATTAACCAGTAATGCCTCCTTCCACAGTATTTGCCATGTACTCGGTAGACAGCTCAAGTGAAGTAAAGACGTGATTGGTGCAAGCATCGCGTGGATATACCTCAATCCCCCTTGAACGCTCTCTTTCTCGTTTGAATGTTTAATTATGCAGTTTATTGATATCCAGAGCGTGGATTCTCTGGAGCACGCGAACACGATCAACTACACGCGTACCGCATATGTTTTCCGCGTCTCCCTCGAAACATGTAAACATTCTCACGTTACCAGAAACCAACTTTGAAAGCCGGGTTGAATAACGGGGAGGGGGGAGGGAAAGCGCGCTGAAAAGGTGGAAATAACTCGTTTATGTTGTCGACGGAAGCTGACAATCACTTTGTATTTCTGAAGGCCTTTTACGTAACAGAAGGGAAATCACGTGTATCGAGAGAATGTGGCAAACTAACCTGACACTGTAGCGTTTCCTGGATCCCCGGGGGCAGAGCTGGCGGTGACAATCAATACCAGCTGACTCGACGCGACGGCTTCCACTTCCCTCGACATCGCGTCAGTCATTTGTTTATTTTGCCGCGATTAAATTACACGGTACGACCGAATGATGTTCATTCGACAAATCGGATAACTTTTTCATTTCCTCAGCCCTACGAAGTAAGAAAGAAAGTTACGTAATCGGCTGCAATTTAGGATTATTTAGGAATTAGGTCGAAAACAACTTTTTAACTACAAACACCCCCCTCCCCCCTTCCCGAGTAATACCAGACGTATGTTTAAACACACCTCACAAGGTTCAGCGATTTCGGTCGCACAGGAAATTAACTCAATCAGTTCTTCACTCAGTTTTCTTTAAATGAACGAGGTTAAACGTAACGTTCCGTATAAGACAGAGTTTCCCAAACTTTTTTGTATCGTAGACCCCTTGCCATGTTTTTCCGTGTTGGGTAGGTTGATTTCCTGTAAATTTCTAATTTAAATGAAGTTTGGTGTTAAAAACTTGAAGTAAAAAGACACGTTAATTTATACATTTATTAATTGAATTTAAATTAAAACTACTCAAAATAAAATTTTGTTTCTTATGTATGTAATAAAAATATACGTAACATAAAATAAACTATAAATAAAATAACATAAGCAATAAGTCAATATTTTTAGTGAGGAGGATGAACCTGATGCTTTAATAATAAATTATCAACATTTGGCGTCAATTTTGTAAGGGTTAATCTTAAATCTCCTCGGCTAATGATGTCCAGTCTGTTTCTTTTTTTCATTAGGAGATTGGTAACAGCGCTGAACCCCATTTCCACTCGGTATGACGATGGAAAGGAAATTAAAAATTTCCTCGCTATATTCCATAATACGGAATAAGTAACTGGTATGTTGTTTTGCAGCCAGAATTGCTGATATCCGTTTTTAAACTGAACCTGAAGTTCTTCGTTTGTACTTAGTTCAGTCAGTTCCTCTTGCATTATGACGTTCGTTTCTTCTATGTCACCATATGTGTTAATTATCCACGGTGGTATTACCATAGTCAAAATATCCTCAAACCTAGATTCAAAATCTGAATAGAGGGCATTTAAATGTTGAACGTAAGTTGAAACGTCGTCTTCCTGGCAGTTTGTCTGTGACAAATTGGGGAACTGAGAAAATTCGCCCCGTCCAATATATTGCTTCATTAGTTTAACTCTGGCAAGAAACGCTGATAAGATGGACTTTGTTTTAATCAAATTTAAACTGCCGCCTTGTAATTGCAAATTAACGATTAACCATTGCAAATTCTTCACTCGCACGATGGTGGTGATAGAGGCGTTGGAGGGGGTCCTTTTGGCGGGACGGTTGAACTTCCTTCTTCGTTTTCTGCGGGGCCCAATGACGCTGCCCCCTTACAGTATGATGTAAGTAAATAGGTACTATCAGTGTATGTGTTGATATCCACTATCTTGGACCCCAATTTTCATTTCATGGACCCCCAATTTTTTCGTTTCGCTGACTAGTTAAAAGGACTGTGAGAGAACATGCCAGAAGACTGCATCAGACAATCTCAAACGCTGCAGGAGTAAGACACTCCAAACGCTTTGTCTCAGAGCAAACAAGTGAGACACGACACACCCTTCTGAGGATGGAGAGGAAGGACTTAAGGCAGGTTGTTGGGATAATAACCGGGCACTGCAGAATGATCAAACATATGTATGTTATGGGTATAGCCAACACCCCTCGATGCAGGTGGTGTGGCACGGATGAAGAAATTCCCTACCATGTCCTTGCCCAGTGCCAGAGACTTGAGAGGGAGCGACTTTTGGTCTTTGGCACCACTTCTCCCAGGATGGATATCAACGAGGACTCCTTCAGGAACTACTTGGTTTTCCTCAGAAAGCTAGGCATCGACCTGTAAGACACTAGGACTGGCACAATAGGCCATCTGGCCGCAATGCACATCCCATCACTGGGACTACAGTCAGAAGATTATATATAAATCTCGATGACGGGTTTGAAGATAGCACGAACTTGTAATTTGAAGAGTTCGGATTCCACAAGATTTGAAGACTTAGACGTACAAAGAAGGGGTGACTAGAACAGAACATGATTTGAGTATATAAGCGCGAACAAGGGGGGCTCTGAAGGCGTGAAAGTGGTTGTATGGGGAAGGAAGGACAAATCCGAATTAGATGTCGATGAGGGGGGAAACAGGTGTCTGTTGGGAAAATTGGGAGACGACTGTATCGCGAGAGCTGTTAGATGACTGTGTGTTGGGAGAACTGGAGACGACCGACTTTCGCGAGAATTCGTAGGTGAATGAGTTCGTGAGAAGCAGTCCATTGTGGAGAGGAACCTAACATTAAGGGGTGGGAAAATATGGATGGGAAAGTTCAGGGGTACAGGGGAAATCGTTTTCACTTGGAAATAACTGAGAAGATGGACTTTCCATGGGTAACAAAAAGGCTTGAGGACGAAGTTGTTTGCAGAAACAAAGACTTTCCACCGGACCCGTAGGTACTATTATGTAAGGACGTTCTGAGGTCAAAAAACCATCCAGTTCTGCTCGTGCCCAACAGAACTAATAAGCGGTTGTTCCGGGTATGTAGAAAGAGCTACGTCGTCAGGAAGGGCTCCAATTACCACCTACACCAGTTCCAGACATCCTTATGAGTTCCACCCAGTAATAATACTTGCGTACCCATGTCTTCCGTTCTTCGAAATGCCCAACCTCATGAACTTTATCCCATAACTCTTTTCTCCGAATTTCAAGAAGCAATAGCCCGTTACTATTTGAACCTTCCCATTCTCTCAAACAAAGCGATTGGACATCGCCCAAATACTTTTGCTTCACAATTTCAGCTTCTGGTCACTTCCTTTCTCCAAACCAATGATTAACAATCGCTGGATCATCTCTCTGGGCCTTATTCCAATTAGTTAACTGAAAGACCCCACTTGACTTGCACCGGTTCCCTCTCATCTTTACTATGCTGGCAGTCGTCCTTAAGACAGGGACGCCCGGAGAGAGCATGTGCGTTGCCATGATGTTGCCCAGGCCCAGCAAGCTGCTCCAACCACTTGTCCATCCGGATTCTTGAGGCTTAGCGGGCTCTTTTCTCACAATCAGCTGCTTGCCATTAGCGATGCCATAGTTTTGGGGGTATCAAAAGTTATCAGAAAAACCCGGGCTAAAATCCACTTCCGTTAGAATTTTTTGATAATTTACTGCGTTCTGTCATTTCCCCTCGAACGAACACCCTTTCTCACACAAAATTTGATAAAAATTGGTTAGAGCCAGTTTTGAGTAAAAAATATTTGTTGTTTGGATCAGTATGAGAACCAATTTTTCCCTCATTACGTTATTTTGACATCCCATATTGAATCCGTAGGCCGAATGTAAGTTTTTATCTGGTTAGATTTTCTCTCCTAATTTCCTTTACAGTCATGTGCATAGTTCGTTTTCTCTAATCGTGTTTTCGCATTAAGCAACCCTTGAAATGTACACCGCGAATATTAGCTTCGAAACTGGTGTTCGGCTCTGTTCAAGTCGAATGAGCCATTTCAATGGCCTCTAGCTTTCGGGTGTTTTCCAGCTTTGTTCTGTACCACCAACCTCAGGAACTAGAGACCTCCGTCAATCATTTTCCCCTTTGTGATTTTTCAAGCCTTACCAACAGAATTCATGACCCGAGCCAACAACGAATTTTCCATATTAAGGATGGAGTGGAGCTTACCTCGCTCCCTTCCATCGCTCCACTTCCCCAGCTTTTACTTGCCATCTCTTCTAAGGCCCAGGAAGACTCTCAAAGTAGTCCAGATGCTCTCGTCTCTACCCCAATTCACCTATACAGAGATCCTTGGTCTCTCTCTTGCTCTATTCGGGTAAAAATTGTGAGAAATGGTAATAGGTGAAACGATGGGGATGGGAATTATGGAATTGCAGGAGTAGGCGTAAGGAAAGTTGTGTAATTGGCTGAAAACAGTATATGAGTTTTTCTTCGAAGTCTTCTGAGCGCAAATAACCACGACTCAGGACATATAGCATTAATGTAGTCATGGGTCATGATGGCGAAACTTTCATGATGTAGCAAAAACCCTGTTTTCGCTATACGCACTTCCATGCAATTGAATGGAGGTTTTAATAACACGTGGAAAATTGAGATCTCCAAGTATTTCAAAGAAAACCTATTCGAGAGCAGTTAATTACACTCCTTAGCAATGTGGAGTAGACTGATGTAAAACGTTGAGCTTTCTTCGGCTCTTCACGTTTTAAGGGCTCTTCAGTCCAAAACAACGCCATTGGCGACAATGATTTTACCCAATAAATCCACTATGAACCACTTGAGAAAATCATGTTGGCGGTTCCATCAGAATTTTCAATGAAGGTCGTTGCATGAGTAGCAGCTGCTCAACAAATTCGTGAACTTTAAGCGCTACCAGTTTCCGTGGTAAACGTGAAGTTGTGTTTTACGAAGTTGATGTGAGCTGTGTGAAAGACTAATTTTTGGAGTCATAAAAATCGCTGAATTTACGGTTGAGGAAAAGTGTGTTACACGTCGTGTCAGATATTTTAATTGCAGAGCCCCAATACGTGATGATCCTTTTTTCTTGAATTGTCTTCATTTCGATTAAAATACTGTCGTTGTCGAGAATAACCTGTATTTAACCCGATGACTACAGCTTGGAACTTCCAAAATCGAATGTGGACTGCTTTCCCTTATTCGTTTTAGCGGATGTTACGAACTTGAATGTGAAGGATTTATCATGCCGTGAAAGAAATTGTAACTTTTCTGGAACGAGCTTGATCGGCAAAGACAGTATTATTTATCAGTTAAATCATTATTTGAATAAAGGCGGTTGTGGTGTGGTTTATACACAGACGATAAAGCGTATACTGAAGTTTGCAACGACTCGATTCTATAAGAATAACCCTAAGGATCATCTTGAAAACCCGTTCGGGAACGCATTCCTCACATTTTGATGGGAAGATCATCTCGAGAGAAAAA
Organism: Pachypeltis micranthus; assembly: GCA_020466155.1. Classification (NCBI taxonomy): domain Eukaryota; kingdom Metazoa; phylum Arthropoda; class Insecta; order Hemiptera; family Miridae; genus Pachypeltis; species Pachypeltis micranthus. The sequence continues at coordinate 19,004,898 of CM035769.1, forward strand.
CCGGAAATTCCAGCTATCGCTCACTCAAATCGGCCTCAATAAAATTTCCATAATTCTCGAGAGATCGGTCGGCAATTGAATTGCAATAGGCTCTAGTCCCCGTGACACTTATTGCCTTTTATTTTAGATTGATTCTCCTTTTATGTGACCGTCGGTAGAGTTAATATGAGCGGAGTGGAAGGCGGCGGAGGAGCGGGGCAATTTCCTTTTATAATGGCCGGGATATTGGAAGTCTTCGTGATTGATAAAGACTCGCACCATAGAAAGATGTATGGTGCCGGTAGAGAAGGCATGGTCGGGGGTGGAGAGGGGGGGATCCATATTACGCTAATGGTTTTCCCGTCCCTGAGCCTCACAGTGATGTCTTTTCAAGTGAACTTCTTCGGAAATGTTCTGGCCGGGGGTAAGCGGATGCTGCGCGATAATTTGAGTTTTTTCCTTGAATTTCCGAAATTGCCGCTTTCAAATGGTATTTTATTCCACTTCGACGAATAGTGTCAGAACACGTCACATAGCTGGGCTGAGTAGTCCAGCAATTCCCATCTTCCGTGAATAAATTATGTACGAGTCCGACCGACGGCCAAAAGCATTGATCTTGATTTCCTTCGTGTTCGACGTATGATTGGTTATCAATTCTCATACTTTGATCCATTAAATCATCCCAAAACTCAATTATGATTCACCGTGCTTCGTTCATTGATTCTTGTATAAAATTGAGTATCTATTCCGGTCTGTATATAATCATGTAATAACTCATATTTCCAACTATTTAGTAATTCGTTCCTTTAGCGTTCTGACATATATTCATATTTTCATGTACTAATTTATTTATTCTTCTTCTATTTATTCATTTACTCGTTCGTTTCTGCACTATTTTATTCATTTGTTTCTGTGTCAACTAATTAATTCGTTTTTGTGTGAATTTATCACACATCATCATTTATGTGTTCGTTTTTCCATTCTTTGTTAGTTTATTCGTTTACATTCACGTGTTCATCCATCTATATTCTAATACATTTATTATTCTCCTACACAGACCCAGAACCGATTCTAAGTGTAATTTCAGATCGAACTTGTCCCGTAATGTCTTTTTTACTCCACTTACAATACGAGTTTTGAACAGTTTAAGATTTTTTAAATACTTTGGACTTTATCGCACTAAAACGGGTATAACTCCCAGCAAATTCAAGCATGATTGTACCGTTGGAAACAGCGTTAAATTTCTTATCTCCGTGACATTTCTTTAAATCGATATAATGGGTAAAAAAAGAACTTGAAAAGGGAAATTTGTTAAATATTATAAATTTCCCCTTACGTATATTATTCATTCTTAATAATAACCCTACGGCAGGAAAATCTTTTTTCAACCCCCCTTAAAATTTGACACTTTACGTTTCAGGATATCGGGATTCCTTGTGTCTTTAACGTGGTCTAAAAAAACTCTTCTTTCGCTCAAAAATCGCCTTAGACAGTCAAAACTCTTGATCCAGCTGTCCAGAGAGAGGTCCAAGGAGGTGCTTGCACTGGGGAGGAAGGATATATGAATCATATGTGGCCTGTTCACAGGTCTCTGTCCGCTGAGGTACCACCTTGCAAATATTGGCAAGTGCGACGTACGGGTATGCCGGTTCAGTGAGGTAGGGCTAGAGACGCGCTATGGACTCGTAGCACCGCGCAGTGGTGTGTTTGGGAAGCCCTCTCTTCAGCCAGAAGAGGTGGCAAATGCAGAACTTGCGGATATCCTCCGCTTTGTGCAAGGGTGGTGGGGGCGCATAGGTGACGCCACAGCAAGTGAGACCAGTGCCGTGTAGCCTGGAGGTGGTGCATGGGGGCCATCGTCTGAGGATCATGGACGCCCTTACAATAGGCCCGTTTGTGGCTGTGGTGAGGGTATGGCTAGCATCCACCGTTTCAAGGAAAAAAAAATCTAGTTGTACAAGCCGATTGGGTGAAGCACATGGTTGTTATGGGCAAAAATGGTTAACAAAATTAACAAAAACGGATTTTATCGCAAATATGCGGGTTTCGCTATCGTTTTCAAGGTATTTCTGGACGCTGGGTCGAATGGAACAACTCACAGAAGTGTACAACTGCGTCTAGACGGAAAATGGTGAAATAACAGTAATTATAGTGTGCCAAATCCCACTAATTTAAAGAACTCGCGATACGATAACTAGAGCAAAGGTAATCGTTTCATCACTTGTACCCCCCCACCCCCCCTCACCGTATCATTAACACCACCCACCAGCTCAACTCACCACGTCATACGGAGACGCCTGGAATATTTAGTTTTCGTCATTCCGTTGAAGTCAAGTCATGTTTCGTGTGGTTTACTGGTATTTCTCGATGCTGAATAGAATTGGATGGATCTCGGGTTGTGAGATTAGGTCAAACTGTTCGAGAGAATGGTAACCCGATGTGTAATAATTTGCAGGGGGTTGTCAACGCTCGCAGGTTCTTGTAATCCGTAATATGTCTATATTACAGTAATATATAAATCTTAACATTAAATTGACCGGAACTGTCAACCCGAAACATTTGATCTCCTTTCTCGAGGGGAAAAATTTATGTTATGGTGATCACTATGATATCTACAGTGAGTTTTCCGTCGAATTTTCTCATAGGATTATCTGGCGCTCACTGTCGGCCGAATTTCGAAATCGAGCCGGTCCCCTGTCAATCGTGTTCACAGACGCGTACAGATCATTTTCAAGAATGCGTTTCAGTCTTAAAAGTATTTGAAACGTGAATATTTCAGCCAATTATAATGTGATGGTCAACAGAAGAAGGCTACCATCGTATCAAGGAAGGTCGAAAAACTGATACACTTCCGGGAAACGACCAAGGGTATTGAACTGGAGAAAAAAGGTGGGAAGGTGGTGGAAAACGTAATGGGAAATTTCAAGTTGGGAGACGTTCGTGATCAGAAGAATAAACGAACTTTACGAGTAATACGGTCGGATGAAAACGTTGTCAGGTTAGTATTAAGTTTGCGGTATTTTTCTAAAGGTAACATGTACAGTACGTACCTGAAGGGCACTTTGGTCTGCGCGAGTAGATGATCTCAGCGCTCGACTGCTTTCCCGAGATGCTTTTCTGATACGTGAACGTCATCACATTCTTAGGAGGTAGTTGTAATTGGGCGTACAAGCTTAGAAGTTTAAAGTGTTGGCTGGTGAATCAATAACAGTTTTCTTGACAAAGTAAAGGGATCCTTCGCTTCCTCCAACAGTTTGCCGTAAGCTGTACGGTTGTAACTACTTTCCCTCGCGGATCAAACAACTCGGACAGCTACAACCCCAATAATTTCCGTATAGCGCCGATGGGACGGATGCTGATTCATTTTACGAGGACGAAGTTTGAGAAAGTCTGGTAGTAAAGGGAGGAAACATAAGTTATCTCCATACTTAGTATCGAGGGGTCTGAGGTCGTGGTCCGCACTGGCGGTAGAACTTTGGCCGACGCTTTACCCGCAACTTGTGTTCAAAGCCCTTCAAAGTTTAGGCGCGAGGTGCGTCGCCGAAGGAGGTTATTGAAAAAAACTGAGGGTTTTATTAAAAAAGTTGCCTTCGAACCGCAAGGGGGCGAATGAAGAAAAGAGTCGAGTCTAGACGAAGGATTGCCGAGAGGTTTATAAAGGGAAAATTTGCACCTGGTGCAGTTGAGTTATGACGCTAGTTTCGGACGTAGGATCACCTCAAACACTCACTGAGAGTTTTCCGATCGAGTTGTAACAGTTTTTATTGTCGACTAAAAATAAAATTCCACACGCGCAGCCCTCTGATGAGAGAATTTTCACGAACTTTTCACACAGAATGCACAAAAATGTCTCTGAAGTTCACTTCACAAACTTCCGCAAATTGTATCTCCATCGTTAGTGAGTAACCAATGTTTAAGTAATGCTGGAGCATGTTCTTTCTTACAGTTCTTCAATTATACATGAATTATCAAAACCCGGAAGTGAAATCTAGAAACTAATCCAATCATTTTTCATTGAGCTCATATGAACTTGATAGCACTCAAAGTTCCGGAATCCATGGCGCTGCTATTACTTACAGGATTGTATTTACAGTTCGGGGATTGAAAGAGAAATACTGAGAGAAAAATTAACTTAAAATACCCCGTGAATTAAAATTCTGAAATTTTAAATGTTGTTTCTAATTAATTAATGACCATTATCACACGCTCGTCGTTTGAGTTACTTACTGGTTCAGATCTTTTTTACGCTAGTGTTGTCTGAACGAGATATATGAGAAAAAATGTGAAAATGCTAGAAGACACTCCATAATATTTATCACTTGTGGTGAAGCAGTTACCCTGGAATTTACGGAAATGTTTGAAAAAACTTTATTTTCGACACCTTTTGATTTTTATCTCTGTTCAATGGACGGCCAGAGGAACATTTATTCAGAACAATATGTAGGTATTAACTATTTGAAAACATCTTGAAAGTTTGGTGATAATCGTTGAAGCCGTTTCGCCAAAAAGCGTAAAAAACCTATTCTTGCTTCATAGACCTATATCTCCGTTCACCGTATTTTCATGGAGATATGTATGGAGAAGAAAAGTTAGGTATTTATCAGAGGAAGATAATTTGAATGTTTAATCAAAATCGTCTCTTCATCTGTTACGGTTCATTATTCTCATGCAGGCGCAACGCGCGGACGTTGTTGACGCAATTGTGACAATGCCGAATTCCGCACATGACCCTGTGTTGCAAAACAATATTTTCAATAATTTTGTGGTTATCCAATTTGACGCATTTCACGCCTCTGAGACCCCATCTCGTTCGATTCAGACTCGATAAATACCAGTAAACGAGACGAAACGTGAACTGACTACGATAGAACAACGAGCATGTACATAGACTAGGCAATTGCCACGGCTTGACGAGCCGAACTGACGGGTGGTAGGTGTGAGACGGGAGACACTAGGGGAAATGAGCGCTGCTGGGGGAGAAACGACAACTTTCGCTATGTCGTCGAGCAAGTTCCTTCAAGTGGTAGAATTCGCCTCACGGTATTTACTGTCATTACTCTGTTTACTGTCTTGACGCTGTCGGACACCTCTTCCCCCCCCCCCCCAGGTGGAGTTGTGGGACAAGTCGCTTTGTCACTCCGGCCCCACATGGGCCTATTGTGGGACTGACCCTTTGTTAGTAGAAGTCGACGTACACACATCCCCTTTAGGAAGCCGAGTATGTCCTTCACTGCAGATTCCGCTATCATTTGCGGTTCAATGGTTCCCTGACCGAAAAATTCGAAACGTTTAGCTGTCAAGGCAGGGTATTCACATAGGATGTGCTCTGCCATCTCGTCCTCCTCGCCGCTAAGTCTGCATTCCACCGCCTCTGAGATGCCCATCTTGTTGAGGTGATATCTGAGTGGGCAGTGCCCAGTGAGGAAGCTTGTCAGAACTCTCAGATCCTGTCTGGAGAGTGTCAGCATCGCCTTGCCCTGTGACAGGAAGATGTGACGAGCCTTTTCGCTTGTCTTAATCATGGCTGGCGATTCGAATGGGCGCTGTTTTCGTGTGTCTCCCATCGAGCAACCAGGCGGTTCGCGTGACTCTTTGTCATGCCCACGTACGGTTCAGGCCCGATGGGTAGGGATTCTGTACCCCTTTTCGCAAGGCCTTTTCGTTGCCCTCATGCCCCCTATGAGCCGGAACCCCGATGAGGGAGGGCCTGTTACGGGCGCCAAGCTATTTGAGCCCATGAAGGCATTCCCATGCCGGCTTAGACCTTAAACTACAGACTGCGATAGCCTTTAAGGCGGCCTGGCTGTCTGAGAAAATGTAGATCCGCTTACCCTTGAGTCCTTTTTTTGGATCTCTTCCGCGCAGATCTTTATGGCTAGGATTTCCGCTTGAGATATCGTGGCGTACTCTCCCAGCGGCTTAGCAAGAGCCCTACAATGCCCAGTCTAGCTCTGCCTTCCATAACTGAACCATCGGTATACCACTGCAGAGCGCCCACCTCAGTCCGGAACGTCTCCTTCTCCCATTGTTCCCGTGAGTGGACGCTAACACTGAATGTCAGCCGAAAGTTCTTCCGCTCGGGCATAACGTCAGTAGCAAGGACTGTTGCCTCGTCAAGGTTAAACTGTCTAGTTATTCCGTGGAGGCTCGTCTTAACCCCTGGTGGAGATTACCTGTCTTCAAAAGCCGTCTGACACCTCTGAGGCCCATGTTGTTCGACTCAGCATCGGGAAATACCGAACACGACGTAGTTGCAATAAAACGGAAAAAGTGCGTTTTCACTTGTTTGAACCGCGTTAAAGATTACAGATTGTATTCCTCATGCCTTAAAGGGTGAAATGTCCAATTTCGAGTGGTGTGGTGGAGGGGGGGAGTCAACTCCAACGGGCAATAACTCGGCAAAACTGGAAAAACTTACTCATCTCACGCTTGCAGTAAGCAACACTCGAATCATGTTTCAATCCCATTTGTTGATCGTGTAGAACCGCACCATCATTAAGGAAGATTGATAGACGAGAAGAAACATATTGATAGGACTCGCCGACCTTTTGGGAGCAACCGATAATTTGTCTTCGGCTCTTATTGGGTGGGAAGGCTCAGGCTACGACGGAGGTCAACTCACTTTCAGTTAGATAGGACGTCCGCTACAGTCCCTTCTTTGCAGTCTCAAGATAATACGATAAGAAAGAAACCACTTCAATTTTATCGTAATCATTTATGTAAGATTTAAGATACAACCGCCAGTAATAAATGAATGAAGGTGCCACATTATTAAGATTTGTCTGCCTATGCAACGTAGTTCTCTAGCAGTGTGTATGTGGATTACTGTACTGTACTTCTCGTCGGAAGTTACCTGACAGACAGAACTGCTACAATCGGATGCAAGCATGTCTACTTTCAGAGAAAGATTGAGAAGGGGTGCCCACAGGGCTCGGTCCTTGGGCCCTCGGACCAGCACTCTGGAATGCCTTCTTCGAAGGTCTTCTCAAGAGACTCATGAATACTGACTACGAGCCAAACGCCTATGTGGATGACTTGACTGTGCTGATCTTTGCAGAGTCACTCCGCCAAATCGAAGAAAATACTCACCACGTGCTCCGCACCGTCTTCCAATGGAGCGAGCATGTCAAGATGCAGGTGGATGAGGAAAAAACCAGCTAATCATCTTGAAAAGTGAATAATCCACCCACAATACGCTTTGGCGGCCACAGGCGCCTTGTTGAAAAGCACGTCAAGTATTTAGGAGTGAATATAGGTGAGAGGTGGGGTTTCAATCAACACCTCCAGTCCCTTAAAGGCAGTACCATTTCAAGGTTTGCTTCACTGCGTGCAATTACTAAGGCTACTTGGGGTGTGTGTTACCATGACATTATTCTCATGTATGAGGCCATATATCTAGGCGTGATTGGCTACTGCCCTGTTGTCTGGGGTAGCAAACTTACAGTCAATCAAAAGAGACTATTGGCCCAATCCTAGAGAGCTGCGCGTGCTCCTGTGGATCACCAAGGCCTATAAGACTGTATCAACAGAAGCACTCCAGGTGATCACCGGTCAGTTACCAGTTGGCTTGGCCATTGAGTGCATAGTTGACAAGTGGAGAGTGAAACGGGAGCTTCCCCCGTTTTGGGCTGAACTCCGTGCGGATCTCACCACAGAACAGAAACTTGCCACCATCGACGAATGGGCGTTAGAGACATGGCAAGCGAGATGGGAATCCTCGTCAAAGAGACGTGACACGTTTGAGTTCGTCCCCACACTGCGGTAACACACGTCAACCGCTGTCTACCGGGAGACTGGCCAACGACCAAATACCTGCCGTACCTTCGCAGGTCTGAGTTCGGTGGATGCTGCAGAGGCCGGCCTCTTGCACATTAGCGAAACCGCAACTTCCATGACTGATATGACCCTCGTCGATGGTTTAGGAACAGTCATCAAATAAGGAAACAGACCTCTACCGCCATCTACAGCAGCGATAGCATAACCATCATCTGATGAAGTCAGTGTGTATGATTTAATTGATTTTTATAATTTCGTAGACGAGTTTTCTCAGAACAAGGTAAAAGGGTGATCAGTTTGGAACAGCCTCCTCGGTCGTGTTCGAGGGACTCAGAAAATTGGTTTTGCGCTCGGTGGAAACTCAAAATGTTTCTTATGGCGACTTAATTCCTCTTCGTGCTTCACAGAGCTGAGGAAAGTAAACAATTTGACATACCAACTCACTTTCGATTATCCCGTTGAATATGAATCCGGTGATGGGTTGAGGGGGGGAGGGAAGAGAAAGATAAAGAGAACTGACAGTTATAAGAAATACAGGCGACTCGTCCGATTGGTTCTTTTTTTTTTTCTTCATTTGTTTCCAGACACCCCTCAAAATTAACGTTACCTTCGGCTTCAGGATTTCCATTGCAAAAATATCCTTCGACTCCCTCCGTGACGTCGAAAACTCTCACTATCCTGCTCTCCGATCAAAAAGTTCGAATTGACTGTCTGGTCGCTGTCAATTCACCGGCTTGTTAGCAGTTGAAAGAATAAAACGGGGGAAACATCGTGGGTTCGGAAAAGCGTATGACTGAGAGTAAGAGCGACGGAGGTGTGTGGTGGGGGGGGGGTCTGTTTTCCAGCCTCGTGAAAACCTTTCAGAACGGGTGAAAAGAGAGTTTCCAGGCTGGCAGTTAGCCGGGAATTGTAGTCGAAAAGGACCCCCTTCAAGCTCTTGATGGGGTAATGTGATTCGCGGAGGAGCACGTATTCTTTGTTCCAGTCAGCACATGTATGTTGGCTTGTAATTCTGAAACAGTCCTTCCCTTCCCCAACCGCCATACCCCTCCATTATAACCCCTCTTCCTCGCACTAACCCGTGCAATCCCCTTGGCAGCTACGGTGCAAATCAACTTATTTACAGCCAAAGGAGTTGCGGGGAAAAGAAAGAGGAGAGGGGTGGGGCGGAAAAAAAAGAATGAGTGGAGAATGGTGGGGAGAAAGAGTTTTGCTTGTGTCACATTACGAGAAAAGTTAGCCGTTTCGTACGAAAAAAAAAAAAAACAAGAAGTGGAAGTAAATGTGTTAGCGCTCTGTTCTCGCAGAGCTCGGAAATTCGTATGCGGGATTTGCCAACATGAAAATTCCATTACTATGAAGCTCGTATATTTAATAGGAACAGGGTTTCATAATCGAAACAGGCCCGAGAGCTCTGGAGCCGCTCGCTATTTTATTCTTCGAGGAAAATCCTCGATCCGAGATTTGACGCTGGTCGCTCCCAAAAATGCCGCCGTAGCGGGAGCAACGACGAAGCCCCGGGGACACAACGTTATGCGAGTTCTCGTTTGAAAGGCCCTTTTCCGAGCAGTCACGCGACTTGCCTCAACTCCACTTAAACGCGTATTTATTTATTTATTTGTGAGGGCAGTGGACGAGAACAATGACACAATCCAAACCGTTCCAAATGAACACACAACGGTTTATTATTCTCTTGCGCAGCTCGACGTAGTCTCACACTTCTGAGACCCTTCCCATCTGAATCATCATAAAAAAATACCAGTAATCGATACGAAACATGACCTGACTACAATGGAACGACGAACATTACAGACTACACACGCATGTAGGCAATGGGCAGAAAGTGACGGGTCGAGCTGACGGGTGGTTGAAGTGAGACGGGAGGCAGAGCAAGTGATGAAAAGATTAATTCTGCTGTGTAGTCCTGTGAGTTCTTTCACTTAGTTGACTTTGAATCACAATAATTACAGCGATTTCAATGTTTTCGGTCTAACCACAGCCTTATGCCTCTGAGACTCGCTACATCCGACCCAGCAATGAAAATTACCTAGTAAACTATAGCAAACACGACATAATTGCGATAGGGGCCTCGTTCGATTGGATTGCCGAGCAGGTACGCACAATTATTCACTAAATGGAATTTTTTTTGCGAATGAACGGATTTTTCCGACCACATTAAAGGTCAAATATGACTTAGGTGGACGGACATTGCATTTTTAGAATTCATATGTATAGTATCAAATTTTGAGGGGGTTTCGTAGAAACGATTTTATGACCAAAACTGTAGGTGTGTTATTCAGAATTAATCATAAACCAAAAGTAAAGTCAAGACATTGATATACACAAAAGTCGAATGACGACTAAAGATGACTAAGAGAAAAAAACCCTGCAAATTATTACACAATGGTTAATCATTCTCATGAACAGCTTGGCCTAGTATTACTGCTCCGAGACCAATCCAATTCGATTCAGCATCGAATACTAGTAAACCATACGAAACATGACCAGACTACAATGGAACTACGGAAACTAAATATTCCCCCGGCGCCAGGCGCCCGTAAACGTCTGTAGGCATTTATGAACCGATGGAGGGGTGTATGGAGGATGTGGCCCTGACCTTCCTCCGCCCCGTTGGGCAAAAAGAGTCGGGGAAATTGGGATGGGGACTCCCAGCGAACCCTCGGCAATTGGCACGACGTTGCGAGTCAAGTGGGCATTGCGAGGCGAGCAGGGGCGTGGTTTTAATGAGACGGGAGGGAGTGAGGGAGTACCAACGACGAAACGTTGACTTCTGCTGTACTTTGCGCGAGTTCTTGCAATTAGTTGACTCTCATAATTACTGTAATGTCCCTATACGCAGTTGTACACGTCTGATACTCATTCCATTCGACCCAGGATGTAAAAAATACCTTGAAAATGATACGAAACACGGCTTATTTGCGATTATGCTGCGTTTCGTTAATTTTTTTTAACCATTTTTTGTCCATTACAACCATGGGCTTCCTCCGATTGGATTGCCGAGATGACGGGCACAACTAAATACCAAATGGTATTTTTGAGCGAAAGAACGAATTTTTTAGACCACGTTAAAGGCACAAAACGGCCCTGATGGCGGACGGGGGACAGGGGACGGAGGATGGGGAATGGCAGATGGGGGACAGCGGATGGGGGACGGCGGATGGGGGACGGCGGACGGACATTGCAAATTTGGCATCTCCATGTCTTGAAACGTAAAGTATCAAATTTTGAGGGGGGGTTGTAAAATATTTTTCGTGACCGAAAACATAGGGTTATTATTCAGAATGAATAATAAACCAAAACGAAGAAGCCCAGAATTCAACATGAAACAACTGATAACGCACACAGAGCATAAACAGATACAAATAGTTGGCCGAGGAAACGGGGCAGCAAAGCGTGAGGCAGAATGGGACGAGGAAAGAGACACGAGTGAGAAGATCGGGGAATCAATCCGTCCCAATGGCAGACTATGAAAGATGAAACATCAGCACACAAGTGACAGTCATGGGGAGCCACCAGGTAGAAGTCGCTAGAGAACTCGTCATAATACAGGCTCTCACAAGGAATGCAAATGAAACGAAGAAACGCTCAAAAAATAAGCTAGAACTGCACAGTAAGACACTCTCAGTGTGAGCTCCTGATTACTGATACGTACTCCAGGATTGATAAGAAGTGGAGGACGGATAGGAAGAGTTGAGGGCACCTTCTGATGGCCAGGCCATTAGAGATGCACGACTGAGAGAGGGCATTGAGGTTCTGTTGAAGGATAAGGCTCGAGATGTAGATGAAGAGCTTCAGGTCGTCCGCATAAATGAAGAAGTTAGTGGGATGAAGGAACAAACTGATGATCACAAGGTTGAAGAAGAAGGGGCCGAGATGCGAGCCTTGAGGTACCCCGGATGTGGCAGAGAGGAACGATGCCATTGATGCGCATTGAAAGCCATCTAGCACTGAGGCAGCAAGCGAACCGTGCGTGACGTGAGCCGACATGCAATATGATTTTACCAATGAGTTTCGTTTGTCTGAAAAACGCTATACACCAATTCAACGTAAAATTTGATTCTTAGATTCTCTGTCCCTCTCTCGAATTCATAAATTATTCCCGCAACTGCACGAATCGAACTCACCTTCGGTTAAACCCGTCACGATATCGGATATTTCATTTTCGAACCACCTCAACCGGCCCGCCAACTTTCAGGCTCTGATGAGTAATTCAGGATTGATTACCGGATAATCAAGTAACTAACCAATGCGAGGGGGTTCCCGGGGGACGCCTGACTTGTCAAGCGAACGATCCCAAGTTTCAGCCGAGTTAGTCCCCCCCCCCCATCCCTACACCCACACGCCACAACCGTTCCCTCTCGCTCATTCAATTTACCGAAAATCCACTATAGTTAATTTGACACTGTTCAACTTTAGGTGACGGCTATTGCCAGAAATTAAACGGCCGCTTTGTCGGGAGAGTTGTTAGCAACTAGGACGATGCCGTTTGCATTACTAAGAATAGCCAGCCATACACGAGCAGATATCGCGTTTTTAAACGATATCTGTGGGAAAGATCTGTGCGTTAGTGGGCGTTAAAAAATGATGAAAGATGTGAAAATCGACCAGAGATATCTGCGAGAGTTCAAATCTGGCAGATGGTAGTCGGGCGTCCCCCTTAACCTGCAGACTTCTCGGAAGTGATGTCTGTGGTTCGATTGGATCGGGCAGTCACTTAACGTTAAGATGTTCTGTTGTCCACGAGTGTTTTCCCCTGTTTTCACATAAGTAATTCAAAACTCGTAACTGCAAACATTCGTAGGAAACTACAATTTTCGTAACTACAAAAAACGATCGCCCCACAACCTAATAAATTCGTAAATACATTATTACTGGTTGGCACCTACCCCCAGTGGCATATTTACCCAGAATGGGGGGGGGGGAGATAGTATTTTCAAATTTAGTTGTAGTTTTTTATTTACAAAAAACCAAATGAATTGAATTACGGGAGCCGGGGAGATGAGCTAGCAAAATGTTCACAATCCTGCGGGTTGTTCTCCCTAAGGTGTTTCAACAACTTCATGTGCCCAAACTTCCTCCTTTCCGAAACCCATGACTTCTCCCAAACTTGTATTTTTTTGGCTTAGCCGTTTTATGGGCAATAAAAAAAATACCCGCCGCAAAAGCCGCTAATTTACGCTTTTTTTGTACTACGAACAGTCACTAACCCCATGGCATCAACTTACGGAATGTGTGACCGATCTGGAAAATATTTCGGATTCGACCGATAACTCGAGTCTGCCAGACGAACGTCGGTGACAGACCTGAATCTGTCAGATTTCATCCCAGGAACGAACAGATGACGTCGGGCACTGGTCAGGTGACAGATCTCGGGCATGAAAGATCGGCCGATAAGTTTTTCGTGTTAAGGGGCAACGACCGATCTCATCGGTCACTCCACATCGTTAGCGATATCTGTCAGATCAGATCGGGCGACCAAATCTGCCGCAAATATCTGCTCGTGTATGGCTGGCTAATGGTGTATACAATGTGAGGCGTCGTAGAACGGTCTACTCAAGAAAACTCTTGAATACCTAACAAGTACGCTCTGCCGAATGTTCCAACCTGTTTGTCAATAATTCAATAATTATATTTGAAATTGGCAAAACGTGGATAGCCAGATTAGTCTTACTGTTCTACCTTAATCGAGTTCACTCGTAGAGCCGTATTCAACAACCGTGTCGATCCCGTTTAGACTAGGTTAACAGTACCTAACCACCTCACTCAGCAAACACGGGTTTCACCAGCCCTGACCATGCGTTAACCCAGAAAAGTTGGGCTCTTATTTTTCTTTATCTGTTCTCTACGGTGTTTCGTCGACCATTATCTTCTATTATTGTGAATCATTTACGTATGCTTTTGAATAATAATAATTGTTCGGCACAAGCCGAATTAGACAGGTTTTTCACCTCAGAACATCCGTACTTAACGGTGCTCACTACAGATAGTCGTTGTTTCTCAAACACATTTGTCCCAAGCCCTTTTGTTACCTGTGGAAAGTCCACCTCCTCAGTTATTACCAAGTGACAACGGATTTCCTCTATCCTGGGCTTTCCCATTTATCTTTTCCCTGGACTTTCCCAATTTTAGATTCCTCTCCGCAACAGACAGGAGTTATTGCAAAAGTCGGTCGTCTCCAGTTCTCCCAACACAGTCATCTAACAGCTCTCACGATACAGTCGTCTCCTAATTCTCCCAACAGACACTTGTTTCACCTCTCATCGACATCTAATTCGGATTTTTCCTTCTTACTCCTCACCAGTTTAGCTTTGACAGAAGTTAACTTTGGCTTCTGAAAATTACACAAACAATAATTTGGTTGAATCCGAATTTTTGAGGGTTGGGCATCTACGGGGTGTACGGTTACAGGGCCGTTTACGTTTACACAATACTTGTTCACGGGACAGGATGTTGAACAGACGCCCCAGTACCTTACTTTACTATAACGTCATTAGTCCACTGTCTTCTCAATGTGGTTTTATCGTGGCTATCCTAACTGCATTCCACCGAAATTTCGGCTATCGAAACAAGTTACCTTGATTTATTTATTTAGCCGTGATCAGTCAGATCATTCCTTAAAATTCACTTTCCTTTACCGAAGGAAGTAAAGAGGAAAGTTGTGTAATCGGCTTGATAAAACAATTATCATTGTTCTTCACGTTTCAAAAAACTAAAAATTGCTATTTGAAAAAACAGTGCACATTGTTGAGAACGCGAGACGTAATAAAAGCGAATAAACAAAATCGTAACTACTCATATAGTTATCGCAATAGCAGTAAGTAGCGGGTGTGTAGTGATATTGCACTAAGTGAGAAGAGGAGTGAGTACGATATCGTAATTGTAATCGGAACAAGGAATTTTATTCGCAAATTACTTTCCGACAAGTTTAACCACTGCGAACAGGGAACTGGGTGGTAGCAAATGAAGGCACCGGCGACACGTCGACGAGAGAACTGCTCGATTACAACTGACGACAGCAAATTTGGGAGCGAATCGGGGCATTTGAGGTGCCCAGCCAGCACAAATGCCCCGGACGAGCCTCTGCTGAATGACTCTCTCTCACTCCACTTTGATGAAGTGCCTGTACTCATGTCATAAGCACTGCAGTTTCTTGCCGTGTATTCCAATCAAAGAGATGCTGTCCAGAACAAAGAGGAACCTCATCTTGGGAAGGGAGTAAGAGATCTTTGATTAAAGGTTAAAAGGTTGTGAGGTGGAAGTATTGAATTAAGAACTACAAATAAACATTCACGCCAGTGAGTACACATCTTCTGTGGATCGTTCGTATTCGTTCCAGTATGCTGCGAAATCCAGGGTTCAGGGAATTGGTTCATCTATTGGTGAAAGACGATTCTATCAGTATGGGGTGTGGGAGTGTGTGCTAGACAATTCGTACACAGATTGTGCACATCCACGTTGGATCTTCGAGTATCCTGGCTGGACATGAGGAAACGTGGCCACTTCTTTACCCCATGATGTTGGCCACAGTGAGGGCAGGGATGTGGATCTGGCGTCGGAGTTATTGAAACCGCGTCATTTCCCCGGACTCGATGTTTGAGAGGCACTTCGAGGACAAGCACGCGTGAAGATGTCGATCTTGAAGAAGGTTGGGGTATTTGCGCATTGTGAGGTTTGCACAATGTAGATGTAAGCGAGATCTTATAGACGAGAAGCTTCTCACCATTAGTCCTACTCTCCTCGGAGCAACTGTCGTCGATCGAACTCAAAGCTGTGTTCAATTGTTCGTCAAGAACGGACCACGTTCAAACATTATGAAAAAGTAGATCTCAGCAGAAGGACAGAAAAATTGAAGGCGGGGAATCAAAAATTTCCATCGCACTAGACGAACCTTCAAGGTTTCCTGCCTGGCTGGCATCGCTAACTAATGCAGTGAAAGTTCGACCACTTGTTGGGCGCCAATGTTACGAAGGGATATTGCACTTTGTGAGTAGGGGAGTGAGTACGATATCAACCGAATGCAATTGGTTGCATGCAAACAGGGAATTGGGTGGGAGCGAACGCGTTTGGGTGACAGGGTCATGAGAGATCCACTCGGTTACGACTGACGACAGCAAAGTTGGGAGCGAATCGAGGCATTTGAGGTGCCGAGTAAGCACAAATGCCCCGAACGAGCCTCCGTTGAATAGAAGAGTTTGGTTCGTCCTGGTACATCCAGATACTGCACACGTGGTTTTCATTTCTGAGCTACAGCCACCCTGCTCCCTCGTTCATCACACTTCTACCACAAAACGCAAAAAACGCAATTTGAGGAAATGGTCAGCGTGTGTGCATGCGTAAGTGTGTCTATGAATAAAGACGACACCATCCTCATGTATAAGGCCATCTATTTAGGTGTGATTGGCTACTGCCCCGTTGTCTGGGGTAGCAAACTAACAGTCAATCAAAAGAGAGTATTGGCCCAATCCCAGAGAGCCGCGCTCCTGTGGATCACCAAGGCCTACAAGACTGTATCAACGGAAGCACTCCAGGTGATCACTGGTCAGTTACCAGTTGATTTGGCTGTTGAGTGCATGATTGACAAGTGGAGAGTGAAACGGGAGCTTCCCCCGTTTTGGGCTGAACTCCGTGCGGATCTCACCACAGAACAGAAACTTGCCGCCATCGATGAATGGGCTCTACAGAAATGGCAAGCGAGATGGGAATCCTCGTCAAAGGGACGTGATACGTATGAGTTCTTCCCCAACATCCGTGAACGTCTTTCTAGAAAATGGGTTGAGCCAGACCACTGGACGAGCCAGTTCCTCACGGGACATGGTGACTTCAATGCGCGGCTCCACTCCTTTTCTCTGAAAGACTCTCCATTATGCACATCTTGTGCCTCCAGTGCGGAGGAAACAAGAAACCATGTGCTGCTCCACTGTAGTTTCTACAACAGTGAGCGACGGTTGTTGGGTGGGCAAACGAACTTAGCAGCATTAACTGCTACAAAGGAAGCCTACAACCATTTTGAAAAGTTCGCAAAGAAGGTAATGGCTAAGAAACGTGGTTATAGTTGATCTGTCCTTTTGAAACTTGCCACCCAAGTAAAAAGTAAGATCAGGTAGGGAACCAGATTATGAACTACTCCCAGATGGTACGGGATTCCTCAGGTGGTCACCTCCGCGCGGTAACACACGGGCAACAGCTCTCTACGGTGAGACTGGCTAACGACCAAATACCTGCCGTACCTCCACAGGTCTGAGTTCGGTGGATGCTGCAGGGGCCGGCCTCTTGCATATTAGCGAAACCGCAACTTCTATGACTGATATAACCCTCGTCGAGGGTTTAGGTACAGTCATCAAATAAAGAAACAGACCTGTCTATGAATAAAGGTATGAACAAAATCCGCTCAAAACTAACTATAGTTATCATAGTGATCAAAATGCCAAATTTTTTTTTTCTCGAAAACGACAGCTTCTGATGAAATAACAATATTATAAAATTCCCACCTGGGGAAAAATGACAAGAGCAGCATAATAAATTACCAAACATTTCGACGAAAATGGTTTTCAGCGCAGTTTAGGTTTGTTATTCATTCTGAATAATAACCGTATGTTTTCAGTCACGAAAAATTTTTTACAACCCCCCCTCAAAATTTGATACTTTACGTTTCAAAACATGGAGATTCCAAATCTGCAATGTCCGTCCGCCGTCCACCGTCCCTTGTCTGGCATCCCCTGTCTGCCGTCCGGGCCGTTTTGTGCCTTTAACGTGGTCTAAAAAATCCGTTCTTTCGCACAAAAATACCATTTGGTATTTAGTTGTGCCCATCATCTCGGCAATCCAATCGGAGGAAGCCCATGGTTGTTATGGCCGAAAAATGGTTTTAAAAAATTAACAAAATGCAGTATAATCGCAAATAAGCCGTTTCGTATCGTTTTCAAGGCCCGCTCGGCTCGCAATGCCCTTTGGACTCGCAACGCCCTGCCAATTGCCGAGTGAGGGTTCGCTGGAAGCCCCCATCCCAATTTCCCCAACTCTTTTTGCCCGAGGGGGCGCCAAGGCCACTTCCTCCGCACACCCCTCCATCAGATCATAAATGCCTACAGACGTTTACAGGCGCCTGGCGAATATTTAGTTTCCGTAGTTCCATCGTAGTCAGGTAATGTTTCGTATGGTTTACTAGTATTTATCGATGCATAATCGAATGGAATGGGTCTCAGAGCAGTAATACTAGGTCAAGCTGTTCATGAGACTAATAAACCGTTGTGTAATAGCCGCAGAAATAGCCATGAACACAAGTGAATTGACGTGGAGCTGCGGAATGTTGTGTGATGCTTCCACTAACATTTTTTACAGTATTTTCTTCCCTATAGTTCTATATGTAAAACCTTTACTAAATATTTGACGCTTAGCAACACTTTCCCCATCTGCTACAGATGCGAACACTGTGTCACCGTTCAAAGCGTTACCATGGAAACATTTATCAGGGACAAACTGTAGGTACAAGTGTGCCGTAAGCAACCCACAAGTGTCATCAGAACTGCTTGGGCCGTTTTGAGATAATTAGAAAACGATAATTCGGCAAATCTTATTATCATAGCTACCATCGCTTCTATCGTCGTTCAACAGAATGTCACTCAATAAGACGTCAGTAGAGACTCCTTAAGTCGATATAATTCGGTTATGTGTTTACTGAGGAAATTTCGAAAAATGTGAAAAAGACGTTGTTAGTCACATTATGCATTTTATTGCATTAACGTCGTGTTTCCTCGGTGTCTATTGACGCTGAGTCGAATGGGGCGGATCTCAGGGACGCAGGAGTGCGTCTAGACAGACAACAGTAATCACAGGAAGTATAGTGAAGTGCACTCTAGTAGTCAAAGGAATTTGCTGGACAATGTAACGGATGTTATCGTTCCTCCTCGTCCTGCCATCGTTTCGTCGCACTGCCATCCGTCATTTTGACTAGTCGCGTCATGCCAATTGCGTAGCGTCGCCTAGGGAACGTCAATTTTCGTTCGAGCCAAGTTCTGTTGTATCGTTCATATCTCATATCGTTTATTCGTATTTTTCGATGCTGAATCGATTCGGGTGAGTCTCAGAAACGTCGTTTGCACATGAGCAGCCATTTTCCGTATTGCTGACATAACCGTGTTATATTCTTAATATTTACGACGTTGGATTGAATAGGAAAGGTTGAATTAGAATGAGAAGCCGTTGTGTAGTAGTTTGTTGCAATTTTCGTAGCGTTCAGAGTAAGCCTCTCAAAAAATTTGTTCGGTAGTTCCATAAATTACCCCTCAATAAATACTGGTACCTCAAGCTTGAGAAGTGTAATTATGGCACGTAAAGTGAAGTTTCATGCGATTTTATACTCAGAGAAAAATAGAATGGGCTGATTGCGCGGAGTGATTAAACTAGTTGAACGTTTGTGTATGTGTGGGGCTGAGAGAAATGTTGTGATGTGCGTATTTTAACACGATCGCGCTCGGTTTAATTTTTACAAAATTTCGCCGAAATAACCGACTTGTGTTTTTACGGACGTTTGGAGCTATTAAGTACAATTAATAATCGAACGCGCTATTTTCGAAATAAAATCAGCTTCGAAGCAATCAGTTGTGCCGACTAACTGTGCGAACTTCTCGTCGGTTGACTGAACGTGAACTTCTTAAAACGTTTGTTGACTCGTCATTTAACGTTCGTGTTTCAAATTTTATTCCTGTCGTGTGCCTTTGGAAAAGAAGGGAAGGGGGAAAAAAAAAGAAGCAGAGCTGTCCCAAAGCTCCAAGTAGAGGAAAAGAGTATCAGAGTTTTGTCGAGTTCCCCCCCCCTCCCGTCTCTACCGCTACATCCTGACTCGCCATCACAAATATTAAGTCCGTCTTAAAAGTTGGTGCGAAGCGGTTTCAAAGTAAAGGATGCTGTTCGGTTGAAAGTCGGCACACGTTCTTAGCGCCCCTGAGTAAGACTCCTCTTCTTCCACTTCCGCTTACCTCTTAATTAAGCTTCGAGCTAGTTTAAGTTGCTGCAACTTGTTTCTGCCTCCTTTGCCCCGCCAACTTCTTCGCACTTTGTCCCAAGGGACGCTATTTGTACGAGGAAAAATGTAAACTCTGGTAGTCGTCGGGATCTTCTTCCTCGGGGAAGAGAAAGTCCTCAAACTTTTGATTGCGCTGTAGCGTTGAGAAAGTGGAAAAACATGGCCACACGCGCGGCGTTAATTTTCAATCTAACCATTTTCTGCTCAAAGCAATCGTTTGCGTTGTTTTAAAAGAATGTTTCAGGTTATGAAACACGGCGCGAATAGCAACGTTTCGTGCTTCTGAATTTTATATAATCCCCTTGGGAAGTCTAGAACATGACGGTTTTGCACGAAGTACGCTACTTCGTAGTTTTACGTCTCAACCTAAGAGAACCAACGAATTGTTTAACTGAGAAATCTCTGATTACCGCAAACGGGCTTATGGGAAATGATTCCGCCCTTCTGGTGGCTTATGCCACCCCTGGGGCGATGGGATTGCGTGCCCAAGCACCTTCGATTCTGCGGCCCCAGGTTGGGCCTATTGTGTCGATGTCCATTACCCGATAGACGTCGTACGTGGTTTGAGGTTGAATGAACCCCTTAGAAAAATTATGGTATCGCCTGGCTGATGGAACAGGGCACTCACATAGGATACGATCAACTGCCCCGTCTTGTGGATAGAGGTCAGTAAGGAAGCTAGTAAAGACTTTCAGTTTCTGTCTGAATAGTGTAAAATATTTCCTTCGCCCTTAAACAGGAAGGCAGAATGAGGCTTTTCGCTAATTGTAGTCGTGGCTGGCCACGCCAATGAGTATGTTTTTCCTGAGTCACCTTCCGATTTAGGTGACTTCATCGTTCCTATTTGAAGCTCGGGCCCGATGGGCAGGGGTTCCGTGCTTTTTGTCGAAGGCGGTCATCCGTTCTATTGCCCTTGTGGCTTCTATGAGCCAGTATCCAGATAAGAGAAAGCTTATTATGGGCACCGAGTCGTTTGAGCGCCTGAAGACATTTCTATGTCAGCTTGGATCTGAAAGTGTTAGGCTGTGCAGGAATGTATACCTGTAAATCCGCTGACCCTTGATGCCGTTTGCCATCTCTTGAGCGCAGATATCTCCTATGATACTTGGGCGTGGTGGTAGTTATGCTCCTTTTCTTCAGTTTGCCACAACAACGAGGGCGTCAATCCACTTCATAAATAACATGACTGGAATAGATTTACTTTGTAGCTAGTGCTCAGAACCATCTCCTTTCATTCTGCCAGTGGATGGCAGTAGTACAAACTAGGTGCGCCCTCTGAACTGCCAAATCCCACTCAATTCGAATCACGAATCAGTGGGGAGTTATGGGGATAGCTGACGTCGTCCCGGTCCACCCCCGGCGCCTTGTAAGAGGGCTACCATGGTACACAGAATAAATCGAAAAAACGTAGGTGTACTATTCAGAATGAGGCCATTTGGTGCCAGCGAGGAACATAATTGACTGAAGAGTGAAGGAGTACAAGTGAAGAAAACAAGAAGGGAAATAGTGGGGGTTTTCTGGTGTTGCTACCGTCATAATTACTTAATATATATGCCACAATAAGATAAGAAAAGGATTTTTTTAAATCTCAAAACGACATGCTCCATGCCCACCCAGGTCTGTTTCAAAACGTACTTGGTTGCAAATTGAGGAATAAGTTTAGGTGAAGCCAGTTATAACCGACGGGCAAAAATTGGGATTTTCGATATATAACCTGACTTTGCTGACGGTTGAAATTAATGAAATTTGTTTATATGTTGCAGTACCTAGTAAAAGTGAGCCATTAAACTGACTCTAAATAAATTATTGGCGTAGTGGTTTCTGGTTGGATGTTGAGAAAGAGAGAGCAAAAGAAAGAGATGAAGAGAGAGAGAGAAATTGATTGATTTTATTTAACCACCTGGGGGAATTAGGGCCATGGGGCCCTCTCTTCCATTCCCCCAGGCTACAGGTTTCACAATCATCCTCTAAATTTGCATTTACAATCATAACAATCTTTATATACATTTATATACTACTCGTTGCACTAAATTTCCGATTACATACCTCTCGCTAGCATGCTGTACGTACTGAATAAAGAACAACAACACAAAGAAAAAAAACACAACAAACCCGTTCATACCAAATAAATTACATTCACCCAGACATTTAATTTCCCTTTCGTACACCTTCCACCCAGCAAACTGCCACAATATCATCCCTGCGCCTCCTCCTCGGATTAGCCGTGGCCACCTGCTCACTCATTCAACCAACCATTCATTCTACCACACATACACACACTCAAAGCGAAGGGAGAGTACTTGGATATTCCTCCCCTTCTAAGAGTGACTTTCTTAGCCTATAACACTTATTACAGCACAAATCCAAGTAATAATAGTAGTTGACATAAACCAACACCAAATAATTTACTAAAAAGTTAACAATGAATTCAAGTCTAGAGGAAGTAAGGAGTGCAGCGAGAGCGTGAGACATCTACGAACTTATTCATATTCCTTTAACAATTTAACAAGAGAGAGAGAGAGAGAGACTTGAGAGTACTTGGTAACGTGTAATGAATGTAATGAGGAAAATTTAACATGAAGTCGATTAGAGACCAATGGCGTTTAGGGAGGTATTCACAGTTGTCACATGAGTAGAGTAAGACACTCCAGTCAAAGCTGAGAAGGTGGTGCCGTATTCGGATGAAGGCCGAGTGAGTGATCCCGTGTGGGAAACCCTCCACTCACTACTATAAATATCTGGTGCGTAGCAACACACAACTTTCCGCCACCCCTTTAAGTTCGAACACCATGATATTCGACAAATCTCCTTTTCTGAGTTAACTTGGCTTATATCTCCGTTCAACATATATATACAGAAATAATTATGGAGAACGAAACGTGAGTATGGATGACTAAATGACACTCCATTAGAATTTATCACATCTGGTGAAGAAGTTACCCTGGAATTTACGAAAATGTTCGAAAAAACGTTATTTTTGACACATTTTGATTTTTATCTCTGTTCAATGAACGGCCAGAGGAACATTCATTGAGGGAAATATGTAGGTATTAACTATTCGGATACATCTTGAAAGTTTGGTGATAATCGTCGAAGCCGTTTTGCCAAAAAGCGTAAAAAACCTATTTTTGCTTCATAGGCCCATATCTCCGTTCACCGTATTTTCATGGAGATATGTATGGAGAAGAAAAGTTAGGTATTGATCAGTAGAAGATAATTTGAACGTTTAATCAAAATCGTTTGAGCCGTTTCCGAGAAAAATGCGAAAAACTCTAGTTTTTGGTACATTTCCGTCCCCCAACCCCCCCTTCCCACCGGCCGAAATCGTCCATAACCTCATTTTGGTGTCTACAAAAAATAACGAACAAAACAAAAAAAGAACCAGCTCAATCGGATCAGCCGTTCTCTCGCAAATCGAACTCCAGACACACACACACACACCCACACACGGACCACGCGCCGAAATTAGGTTTTTTAGACTCAGCAGGGTCTGAAACGTAAAGATCTGAAGAAAATCCAAATTTTTTTTTGACACGATTACTATACTTTCCTTCCCTTCGGGTAGCGGAAAGTAAAAATCACAGATAAATAAAATTTGTTTGAAAAGTTAATATTTATAAATTTATGTTTAATATTTTATAATAGTTTCGTAAGCATTCTTATGTGCAACAGTTTTGACAATTCTCAATAGTTCATACTAGTTTTGTAAAGTTCAAACTGCGTCCCGGTTGGATGTACTGGTGCCAATCGTGACTTGGAGAGAAGTGCGTAGAGCCCTGCCATTCCCTCCCTTTCGATTCTCCATGACTGAACTTTACCATACTGTGAGGAGAGTAGGGAACAATAGGAATGAAACTGAAACGATTCGAATCGTCGTCAGAAATTGGAATAGAATAGAATGATGCATGACGCAACGCGATCACATCTCCTCGATCCTAGTCACAAGGTTTCCCCCTCCTTTCCCATCGAAAGCGTCTTCGCTCTTAGTTCGTTAACTGCCAGAACGACTCCAATGGGCTGAACCTCGTTCCGTTCCTTGTCACTGCAGGATCCAATCATGCCTGGATTGAAACCGAGTGTGATGAATAACACGAGTAAAACATCGGCACCTAAAATATTCAATGTAAAGAAGCATCGCATCGGTTTTGACCCGAAACTTTTCTGCCCGTGATGCCAATTGATAATAAAAAAACAGCTCGCGAGCCCTCCATGTGTTAACACGATTGAATAGCAACTCACTCAAACTTCCACTTGAGCACAAATTTGAGCTGGTATGTCGACGAGTGTTGCGTTATTGGCTGATACAACTCCTTGGTGAATGTTGATAAAAAACAGACCAGTAAAGCGAAGGCATACCATTAGCGCTTTGAGGCTTTGTCGGTTAGGGGCAGATGGAGCGAGGACTAGGGGCGAACATCGGCAGTTGGAAATGGTGGAAAAGATTATTGGCTAATGTATAAGGTGTAAGAACAGCTTGAAAAGTTCTCATTGGGCAAGTTTAGGGAACACCCTTGAGCAGGGGAAAAGAGGACAGCGAAGTTTGGTGACGTGGCAGTAAATTTGACTAAGGCCAACCCATGGAAAGCCTTGCACCTTGTAGGATCGACGATTGTTGAAGAGTCTCGTTAAGTTAAAACGATGTTGCGAGCTTAACCAAACGAGAAGATGGCAAGGGAAACCACTGGAGCTCTCGTGATTCGTTCAGGGGCTATCGAGCGGTTACGATCTTGTACGAATTAATAGGTAATTATTAGGCGAGAGTTAGTTGACATTAGTTTTCCGAAAATTCTGCTGATACGCATGTTTCCGAACCCCCGGTGGTTTTCTGGCTTAAATTTGGTTAAGGCTTTCTTGCTCAAACGTCTCCGCAGACACATCCATTCACGATGTATCAAATTGCATTTTTCAAACTCATTAGTGTGTGTTACGTTATTGCACGAAGTACAGGAAAGAATGAACGATAACTCAAAGTAATGAATCTGGCTCTAGTAAGAAACTAAAATGAAAGAACCTCTGTCTCAGCCAGCCGAAAACCTGGCTCCTCCACGGGATCCAGCCTGGGCATACCAGGGCATTAATATGGTAAGGCCATTGAACTGCTGATGGTTTGATTTGGGCCACGAAAGGGGAACGTCTCCCCGTCGGTCTGGAACTGCAGGCCAGCCACTACCAGCTTACTCATTAGGTAAATCAGTCGGAGGCAGTTGAATCCGGATTGTGCGGCGAGGAGGGCAGCACGGCGTAGAACATCCCATGCCAGGTCCCAGTCTTAGCAGCACATTTTTTTCAGGAG
Source organism: Pachypeltis micranthus (assembly GCA_020466155.1). Taxonomy (NCBI): domain Eukaryota; kingdom Metazoa; phylum Arthropoda; class Insecta; order Hemiptera; family Miridae; genus Pachypeltis; species Pachypeltis micranthus. The sequence continues at coordinate 19,029,989 of CM035769.1, forward strand.
TTCAATGAATACAAAATCACAGTGGAGTTTCCATCGATGCAAACGAGGAAATAATAACCTTGAAAAGGTCCAGCATAATCAATATGCACTCGCTTCTTATTTTCGGATGGTTCATCCCATGCATTAACTGGAGCTTTAGGAGGGTCCGATCTGGTGAGTGCACATTGCTCCCAGTCCGATAGACGTATTTCCGGGCGTACTGTTTCATTTTCATGATCCTTAGATGCACCTCGTGTAGCTCGGCCAAAACTTGATTGCGAAGTGATAAGGGAATGACAATCCCATCTTGGCGAAACAGGGTATCATCAAGAAGCGTGTATTGCGAGTCGACACACTCGTTTTTCAAGGACTGGATGATTTATTTGATTGGATCCTTGCCGGTTTCTTCCCGAACGGTCTCAAAGATAACAGTGTTGCTAGAACTTTGCAGTATCTGGTCAGCAAAAATTTGGTGAACCTCATCACCAATCATCACGTCTGTTGAGGTGTAGCGCTGAATCACAGGGGCTAGCGACAGGCTATCGACGTTTTTATTTTCATCTCCAGTGTTGAATTTTCCTGTTAGGAGGGAGGTTTGGGGACAATTCTGCTGACTCAGGCAAAAATTACGGCAATCGTGCGGAGCTCCGATCCGTTATTGCCCGACTTTCGTCGGCAGTATGGACCATTGTCAGCATGACCCAACTACAGTCTTGCTAAGCCGCTAGGAGAGTACGCCACGATATTTCAAACTGAAATCCTAGCTCTAAAGACCTGCGCGGAAGAGATCCTGACCAAAGAACTCAAGGGCAAGCAGAACTACATATTCTCGGACAGCCAGGCCGCATTAAGGCTTTCCCTCATCTGAGTGCCAGCTCACAGGGGGCATTACGGCAATGAAAAGGCTGACCACCATGCGAAAAAGGGTACGGAAACCCTACCCGTTTGGCATGAACCCTACGTAGATATGACGAAGAGTCACCTCGATGGGAGATACAGGAAAACAGCGCCCATTGGCATCGCCAGCCACGACTAAGACAAGCGAAAAGGATTGTTACTCCTTCCTGTCCAAGGGTGGAAGCGATGCTGACACTCTCTAGAAGAGATCTCAGAGTCTTGATTAGCTTCCTCACTGGGCACTGCCCACTCAGGTATCACCCAACAAGATGGGCACCTCAGAGGGGGGGGGGATGTAGAATCTGACGTGAGGAGGACGAGACGGTCATTGTCCTAACCACTAGACTACGATCGCCTGGGGCCTTTTATGAGAGTCAGGCGGTACAGTATGACGGAAACAATCAACAGCCATAAACGAAGGCTGGTTAGTCACTACCCGTTTAGCTAATAAGTTCGCATGAGCTCGTTCCCTTGGTGGAGTTCATCCACCATGTTCTCTGAAGTTTAACACGATCAAATTTCTAGCGAGTGAAACAAAGCAAGCACCAAGAAACATGTCAGTCTCAATTTGGCGTCAAGGAGTGGTGTGTTGTCTTGAACATGTATAGGCGTACCGCCTGACTCCCATCATAGGCATTGGGCGATCATGGTCTATTGGTTCAGACAATGGTTCATATTCCTGACGAAAGTCGGGCAATAATGGATCAGAGCTTCGCGCGATTGCCGCAATTTCTGCCTGAGTCAGGGGATCCCCAAACGTCTTCAAAACCCCCCTCGTAACGTCACTGTGTAATCGAAACTTGATAGGAAAGACGCGTAGCGCAGTAGCCGTGCACTGGTTATGCGTGGCAATTTTTTGTCATGTTGAAAAATACGGGTCAGTGGCTGATTGTCAGTAACAAGTAGCGTCCAAAAATATAATCCTAAAAATGAAAAACTGCGAGCACAATCACGAGTGCCTCTCTGTCCAACTGGCTGTAGTCCAACTTTATGAAAAAAAAAATGATGAAAATTGTTTAATGCACGAGGCGAGGAAATTTGTATAACGGTTTTCACCTGATATTCTGCCTTCGTTTTCAAGGAAATATAGGAGATAGCAGTTTAGAAGTGATGAGGAGTATAGTGAGAATGAAGAGAGTCATAATGATTCACAATTCATGAGACCGGGAGCAGTTCTTCAAGTTGTGGAAAATGAAGCAAAGTTGTCAACCTTTTGAGCCTCGAGCCCTTCAGTCTCGTCAGCCTGTTTCTCGGGCAACGTAATCAAAGCAAAATAAACGGCGGCTGGGTAGGGGGTGGGAAGTGGGGAAGGTTTGTCTGAGAGCTTTCGATAGACTCACCAATTAAATTTAAAGGCGCGTCAAGCGTTTGAAGAGCTGATAGGGAAACGGAAGCTGAGCCGGTCGGATGGAGAGGAGTTGCGGAATGAATGAGTGGTAGGAGATAGGAGCTAGGCAGAGGAGGTGTTAACTTTACGAGTGGTTAGTTGTTAACCCGGCGGACACCCTCGGGACATGCAAGAGACCTTTGTGTTAACAAGGCTTTAACCGAGAGTCATTACCGCGCCTCTTCGGCTCAGCATCTTTACCCCTCCTCCCCTCCAACGTACTACCACCACCATAACAACCTTCATCATTCCCACCACTTCCTTTCACCTCATCCACACCCCCTTTTTACTAACCAACACACGAAACTCACTCTGGAAACATTAATCATTCCATCATTTTTAATTAAGCGTCACCTTACTTTGTTCAGCAGCAAGATGATCCCCTTTCCAGGGCTTCTCAGCCAACTCAAAACCCCCAAGAGCATTTTCTATTCTTCCTCGTAAATTTTCACTTTTTTAAAAGAAAAAAAGCTAAAACCATCCCTTCCCTTCCTTTATCTTTTTTTTTTTTTTTTTTTTTTCAAAATCCCCCTTCTTTTTTTTGAGCGAGAACCACTTCGTTTCTCAAAAGACTCCCAACGCGACAAGACGTCTTGGGGCGCCGCATTCGTGCGAACGTTAAGCCCCCGTCGCACGTGTAAACTTTTTTTTTCCCCTGTTTTTACGCATCCAAAATCCACGCACCCTCTTCCAGTTCTGGAGAGTATGGGGGTGAATAAGGCTTCCCTTCAGTATCCGCTCAAACTGAGCCTCTCGTAATTCATATATCTTTTTTTTTTTTCGCCCGTCTTTTCGGCCCCACCCGGATGAGTTGATGCTTAATTTCGGAAATGCTCGCACCTTTTACTTTTCTTAGGCGCACGCATTAGGAAGGACAGGCGTGTTATCGCTTTAAAAATGTTGTAGTTGTCAACGCGTCTTAAAGTTTGGACGTCTTCTGAGGGCTACAAAGCACTTTTTCGGTAATAACGGTCTGCGAAAGCGTTTAAAGAAGGATACCGCAAACATCATACTGAGCTTGTATCGACACGATACAGGAAAACAGGTTATAATGAAAGCCAATTTGAAACTATTTATCATAGTAAAGGCGCTCACGATTATGATACAATTTTGTGAGCGGTTGTCGTGATTCCCAAGTTCAAATAGACTGAGAAAAAATATATTAGATTCGCGGAATATACGTGAGGCTGAGGAAAGTTGTGTGATGCATCGCACCATATAGTTCCCTTAGCCTTGCTAATTATGAATGAAAGTTACGGAACAGGTAATAAAAAATATGTCGTTGAGTTTTGTAAAGGCCGGTTTATCAATTCTTTAGTTAAAACGTCGATTTGGTAGCGATCTGTTAACGACATTCAGCGAGTAAAAAAATACTAGATCTCGGATCGCGTTCATCAATCGCCAATTGACTAACAGTTAGCAAGCGGGAGTTTGACCGCAGGGAAAAAGGGCTACCACTACGCTCTAACGAGAATCCCTCGAACGAAGAGGCAACTTGGCGAGTTGTCATCCAAAACAATGTGTTGGAGAGTTGGTACCATTGGGCCACCTGCATTTTCCGCCTGTCGATTTCATTATTTGACATTTGCATTCGAATACCCAAAATATCAGTTGCAGACTTTTCTCTTTTTATTCAATTCTCTTCCTATCTTTCCTTACTTCTCATTCTTTGTGTGTCTGTGAACGGTTTTTAGAGAAAACGACCGTACCAAATCCGCTTAAACTTGATATCTCGCCCGCAGGTTACAATGGGACGCCAAAATAAGGGTATGGACAAAATCTATCGAAAGTTGACTATAGTTATCATAGTGATCAAAACACCAAATATTTTTTTTCTCAAAAACGGCTCTAAAGATTTTGGATAAATTTTTTATATTGATTGCTCTCAATATGGCAATTATACCATGAAATTCCCATTAGTGGGAAAATGACGAGAGCAGCACAATAAATTACCAAAACTTTCGACGAAATCGATTTTACCGCGGTTTTTAGAGAAAACCACCGTACCAAATCAGCTGCAACTTGATGTCTAGCCTACAGGTTACCATGGGACGCAATGATGAGGGTATGGGGAATATCCAGCGAAAGTTCCCTATAGTCATCATAGTGATCAAAACACCAAATTTTTTTTCTCAAAAACGGCACTAACGATTTTGATTACATTTTTGTGTTGATAGCTCTCAATAAGTTAATGATACCATAAAATTCCCATTCGTGGGAAAATGACGAGAGCAGCACAATAAATTATCAAAAAGTTTCGACCAAAAGCGTTTTTCGCGCACTTTTATCCTTATAAACTCCGCTGGAATTCTTGTAGAATGTTAAAAAATATTCGGTATTGTAGTCCAATTCAATACCTGAAGGGTGAGTGTCTAAAACCGCTCATGATATAGATGGGGCTCACTCCAGTAATTCCTTAATTTCAGCTACCACTGTTTCGCTTACTACCAGTTCTGAAAGTGTTTACCCAATAACTCTGCAAAAGTAATTACTATCCTTCTTCAAAAAATTTGTGTTTACAGCCTCATTAATTATCCGTGTACCAATTGCTCAATAATGGTCCTGCAATGAGTACGAGCAGCACAATAAATTCCTGAACAATAAATTGTAAGTGCTACCGCTTTCTGCTCCGTAAAGCGTTGTTTGACCAAGTTCAAATTAACTGAGTGATAAATGAATTGATTAAATAGAATTAGCCATGTACAAAGTGAATTGTCGTAGAGCTAAGGAAAGTTGTGTGTTGCAACGCACCAGATATTTCGTATTGTGATTATTTTTGTTGAGTGTTCGTCGTGATTTTTTCCGTCGATTTTATAACTTTCCGTCGTGAGTTGGGCAAACATAAGTAAAAAAATGTTCCTTACAGAAAACATTACGTGTATTATTCAAAACCAATCATACACCAAACTACTTTCAAAAAATTTGAAATCGATACATGATCCTTCTCAACACCAAATGTGCGGTATGTTTCACACAAATTGACATTTTCACGTGTGTACAGGCGACAGCACCAACGGCCTGTGGCATTCTAGCCCAGTGGTAAAACGCTCTTTGGGCTTTTGAAATATTTTCTTCTCCAGACATCGTCTTTATGAAAGTGGGGGCAAGTGAACGATGTTCTGGGTAACTAGTTGCACAATGAGGGAAGCAGAAGTTTTACTAACGCCGCAAAAGTCACCTACAGCTAATAGCATCGAACCTGCCTTTTCGAAGAGAAAACAAAAATTATTATTTACGTGTTCTACTTCCACTTTATTCCAAAATTTAGACAAATAATCGCCTTGAATAGTGAGTACCTTTTCATTCGTATAGCCTGTCATTGGTAAAAAATAAATTATTGAGTTTTCTTCAGATATTTACGTTTCTAACTTTCAAAACCACCCTTTTCAGAACATGGTGTGCAATTGTAGACACGAATGAGAAAGAACGACTGAGCCTAGTCAGTTCAAACTTGATAATAACGATCCCACACCAACATCGGCCGGTCACAGAAAGTTATGAGCACAAAATTATACTTCTCACTGATGTCAGAACGCATAATTCTCGCCTATCGTTCACACTAAACTCATGTTCCAATAAGCTACAAAATGGAAGGTCGATAATAATCAGAAATAACCAAACCAAGCGAAGTGCGGTATACTTCTCCGTATATTTTATACGGTTCACTTTTACCTATAATTCCAAAAGAATCAAAACGGAACTTCACAGCAATCGTCTCGTCATACTTCAACCATACTAGGTCTCTCAAGCAATGAAGTAATGTAAGTAAGAGCAACCCTGTGAATTTCATTTCTCTGTCAGTCCTACGTACACAGTTAGCAACACTACTGCATTACTAGGTCAAATACGCCGAACGTACGAGGGGATTTGGAAAGTTGTGATTCGTCGAAACAGATTTTGGGACTAATGGAATTGAAACGTAAACATTCGATGAAAGCTCTAAATTGCTTTTCGCTCTTGACGTAAGTTATATCGCGCACGAATGTAACGTGATCGGTTGATAAAATATTAGGTCTGTACTTACCCAGGCAGTAGAACCTGAGCGTTAGGAGTTTCTTCATTGACGAAATTGCGTGATTTCGATTACTTGGCGGAAGAATTAGCGAAAGTACGAACGGCGTTGTTTCTTTCGACAATCGGAACTTAGTATTTTTAGAGCTAAGGAAAAGTCACATTATTATTTTCATTCTCGTTTTGTAATCTACTCATATTAGTTTGTAATCAAATTTTTAATTTTACCCCGGTATTTTTTTCTTCAACGAAAACCAACGTTTTTATCAAATAGATGTTTTTGATAAAACTTAACCCGTCAAAATAATTTATTACCCTGTTCAAAGTTGTCATCCCTACTTATTTGCTGATATCCAACTGATGCTGAGGAACGTAAACTATGAACTATGTGTGCCCCTCAATTTACAGTTATGATGGGTCTTTTTTGACCTGAAGTAGTTTGTTATAACCATTGATGATAAAGCGGACTGCATTTCGCACGAAGAACGTAGTATATGTTTGTCTGAACGAGTATATTTTCCGTAGTCGTGCATCAAGTTCTTAGGGAGTTATCGTAATTTGGTTTCTAGCGCTTTCACATTTCGTTTGAGCGAAATAATTGTCGCTCTACCGCAATCGTTTACTATTAACACTCAACTTGTCTCACAATTTCCTTCTAATCTTCCGAGTTGGTCGTAAGCGAAAAAGAGGGCGCCGCCGCCCATTCAACGTGCTTTATTGCCAAACTTCTCGCCAGAGCCCTCAGAAATCCGTTGAATTAAAATGATAAAACCCTGAAATATTTTTCATTCCCTTCTCACCCCCACTCCTCATCGCCGCTCCCACAACGCCTCTCCAAGCACAACTCATGGGCCTCTGGAAGGGAGAAAGTGATAAGCCGCTATTGAAACCCTGTTTACACCCTCCAGATAAGCTTTGCCTGTGGGAGAGCGCTACCGGCTCGGATTAGACCTTTTGAAAAACCTCGGGCTCGTCTCTTCCGCACCAAACTATTCACGGCCTCTTATCTTTTTTTTTTTTGTAAGAGGTCCTTGAGGGTGCAAAATATGAAAATTTCTCATCTTTCCTCCCTCACGTCGTCAAAAATGTTCTACGACGCATAACAACCAAATCACCCTGGTGATTTTTGAGGGAAGAACTGAACGGGAGTGTATTGGTTTCCAGTTTAGCCACGAAGTCTACATTTTACTCTCCTTAGCCCTACGAAAATGGAAGGAAAGTTATGTAATCGACTGACAAAAAAAGTAGGGTTTCCTACAAACTTTTGAAATTTTCCATAAATTAGAGTCCCAAAAATCAGGGTGGTAATCAAATACGCTACATATGCAATAAAAATGGTTATAACGGCCCTTAGATTATCAGAAGCAACTACAAAAATTCTGGAATTGGAACCAACAACGTTTTGTGGGCAGAACTTCCTCGCTGCGACTTCTCCAGTTCCCTCAACATTAGCCTTATTAGAAAAACAGCGTAGACACTCCGATTAATTACCTGTATGACGATTTTTACATAAAAGTACGTACACCTACGCAGAACATTATGTTTCACAGGTTGGATACATATTTGTTGTTCCGATAATTATAATAAGTGCAGTCCGTGAATGACTTATCTCTTTTATTTTGGCGTCCCCCTAATAACTACGGGAGAAGGACTGAGCCCTGGCCTCGTTTCCGCTGGTCCCGACCAGTCTACATCTTGGATGTTGAGGTAGTATCTGGCGGCCAACAGGGTACGCATGGTGGTGCCGGCAGCCCGTGGTGTGAGGGCAGCAGGTAGGGTTGCAGCATTGACCGTGTCCTGGCGCAGAGTGTGGTGCGGGAAAAGTGCCGAAGAAATGCGTCGCCTGTGAGTTGGAGTGGTAAACTGGTGGGCGTGCTATCGTGGGAAATCTTGTTATCCTTCTTTCCTGCCCCGTCCCATTCCTTCTATCCCAAGAGTCAACGTAGGGTAGCACGCACCGAACGCTAAAATAAGGGTATGAACAAAATCCGCCCTAAACTAAATATTGTCATATTGACCAAAACACCGATTTTTTTTCCTCAAAAACAGTGATAACGATTTTGATCAAACTTTTTACATAGACTGCGCCAAATAACACGGTCATACCGTAAAATTATCATCTGTGGGAAAATGGCAAGAACAGCACAATAAATCACTAAAGCTTTCGATGAAATTTGTGTTTAATGCAGTACTTTCCATATAAACGCAGCTCAAATGTTATTAGGATCCTTAGAAACATTCGCGTGGTAGTCTAATAAAATACTCATACGTTCAACAACGCTCATAAGATATAAAGGGGATACTCCGGAAATTCCGGAATGCCCTGTGTGAACTTTAAATGCTAATCAAACGTAATTTAGAGATATTACCTTTGTGCTGCGGAGGTGTCGAATTTTAACGGAATAAAAAAAGGGAGCAGAAAGGTACCGGCCGGTATAAAGGAAGGACGGAAGAGGTGAATGATGAGGACAGGAGGCAATCACTCGCTTTGTGAGCCTAAAAAGGGATATTATTGGAAACAAGTAAGTACTAAAACACGAGTCGATGGGACGCTTGATCTCTCTCTGCGATCCGAAGGAAGAATGAGAAGCAGGCGGCGGCAAGGAAAGAGGAGGCGGGAAGGGAGGCACGAATCGTCAAGCTTCTCCTAATTGAGATGAACAAAGGCGCCACGACACCCTGTCAGTCATTGCCATTTCTAAATATTTTTACACGCTAATTCTGGAAAAGTGATGCGCATCACAGGACGTAAACAAGTCGTGTCTACATCGTCATCAATCTTCTGTCGACCAATTGTTCGATAAGGACCAGAGTAAGGGCAAGAGCAGCACAATAAATTCCGAAACTGTAAGGTCTACCGCTTTGTACCACCGTGAAGTGGTGTTTCACCTAGTTCAAATGAACTGAGTGAAAAATGCAGACCTGAGTACCGATGAATTTGTGTAAAGCCAAGGAATGTTGTGTGTTGCGGCGCACTCGAGATTTTCTCGTACTCATCGCAGGTGTCGAGATAGGAAAATAACAAACCCGAGTTCGAAATATTCCCCGCAATTTCGAGCTGTGATTCGTCGTTGACGGGGGAGAAAAGGGAAGTGAATTGCGAGGCGAAGGACGAGGAAAAGTTTCAGTTAATAATGACAAGGTAACATCTTGAAGTAATTTTCTTTGTTATGAGTGATAAAAGTTGCTTCAGCCGTAATGAGATTCGCCCGCCGCGTTTTCCTTATCAATGGAGAGTATAGAATAACAGAAACTTTGAAGCAACTTTGAAAGGATATTCAAATTAAGTGCGGCACACCCTCACAACTTCCAAGATTCTACGGAGAGCAGCTCGTCACTCTTTCTTGCGGCTATATCCCCCTCCTCCCCTCATAACCCCACAACCCATCATCCCTTCGCACTCCGCTTCTCCTCACGACCTCAGAACGATGTTGGCCCAATAAGACTTCCTCCAACTTGCAAAGTATTACTCGCGAATGTACTTACTGAAATGCTTAGCACGTACCGCTCTGAAGAAACCTGGAAGGATTTATTTGTACAGTAGTTCAGTATTTTCAGGGCGTATTGTTAGCGCAAAGACTCAAAGACTAACTCGTTGAAGTTATTTTCGATCTGATGATCAAATCAGGTTTTCGAAAATGTAGTTTTATTGGGTCGAATTCATGATTCGAATATTTGTCGTTATTTCACAGGAAGAAATAATACGAAATTTGGGGATCCGCAGACTCAGGCAAAAATTACAGCGATCGCGAGGAGCTCCGATCCATTTTCCAACTTTCGTCGGGATTATGCATCGTCTTTAACCACTAGACTACATTGCGAGGGTGCCTATAATTGTAGTCAGTCGGTACAGAACGATAGCATTGAATTGTGTATTACTGCGCGTGACCGTCTGGCAGTCCTAACCTTCCTGCTCCCATGATCCAGATCGGGATGAACTCAAAGCATCACGCAACTTTCCACCCCTCTCCCCACCCACCGTTCATTCAGGTAGTTTTATCGCTGTTACTACTTCAATAAGTCTTTACGCATTTGATAATCAAATCACGGCCTTCATAGTAACAGTTGATTTATGCGACTGTCAACGTGATTTTGCGTTCGGAATGTTCGCGTTTACTGTTATGGAACTGAATTGGTAACAATGAAAAAAATTAACTCGAGCGCTGCACTCGCTGGTGGCTAATTTTGGGCATTCAAAGCCAGTACCAAAGAAGTACCATTCTTAATGTTTCAGCGATACTTAGCTTCCTGATTAGTTCCTGCAGTTCCCATGGAGAATTTGTAGCAACGACCAGAAATTGATGCATATCAAGTTTTTCGAATGCCCCTTTAAGCCTGTACCGTTATGAGGTTTCAGCTTCATCTGTTTAGTAACACCATTCGAAGCCCAGAACTGACGACGATTGTTGTTTCATGAGCTTCCTTCTTGTTGCAATTTGTATTCCCTGTCAAACCTTCAAATCGATGATCATGTCAAGCTTTGTGAATTCCAAGCTCCTGAATTCAACCAGGTGCTCATTAGCTATTCCAATCCTAGTTGGTATGCGTGCAACCGTCATAGCCTCTACCTTGACAGATACGTCAAGCGGAAGAAGGTCAAACATCCATGGCTAGGCTTCTTCAATTCTCTCTGATAACAGCTCTGTGCCACCAAACTCGATCTCAGATTATTATTCTCACAGTGACCTGGAAAAGACAACATGCCATTCTAGGCATTTAGCTCCATGTTAAGGTGCTACAATGAAAATTTCGTGATTCCCAGTAACACCTAACACATAGGGCTGGTTTAGAGGACCACGGTAAAATAACGAAAAATTATATGTAGGAAAAGGGTGAAAGAAGGGAAAGTTGGATGAGAAAAGAACAACAAGGAAAATAATTCGAAATTACAGGGGTTTATATTAAAATAGGAAATTCTGCTGAGAAAATGTGTATACAAAGGAGGCTCGAGCGAGGAAATAAATAAATGAGTTTGATTTTTGTTAGGGCCCTTGATGAGATGATGAGGTGTTGATGAAACCCTGCAAATTATTACACAATTGTTTATTATTATCATGAACAGCTTGACCTAGTATTACTGCTCCGAGACCCATCCCATTCAATTCAGCATCGAATGCTAGTAAACCATACGAAACATGTCCGGGCTACAATGGAACTACGGAAACTAAATATCCCCCAGCGCCAGGCACCCGTAAACGGGGGCTTCCAGCAAACCCGTTGCGAGGCGAGCGGGCGGGTGGTTTTAATGAGACGGGAGGGAGGGAGGGAGTACTAACGACGAAACGTTGACTTCCGCTGTAGTTCCCGCGTTATACTGCGTTTTGTTAATTTTTTAACCATTTTTTGTCCATAACAACCATGGGCTTCGTCCGATCGGATGCCGCTATTGCGGGCACAACTAGATACCAAATGGGATTTTTGTGCGAAAGAACGAATTTTTTAGATCACGTTAAAGGCACAAAACGGCCTGGACGGCGGACAGACATTGCAAATTTGGAATCTCCATGTCTTGAAACGTAAAGTATCAAATTTTGAGGGGGGGTTGTAAACAATTTTTCGTGACCGAAAATGAATAATAAACCAATACGGCGAATGTACCGACGTGATATGTAGAAGAAATAGGAATGACCTTACTGGTGTTCGGAAGCAATACAGATAATAGGCCAGCAGACGGAGGAAAGCCGATGGCGTAATGCCTGCTTTGGTGTGTCTTGATGGGTATTAGGTGGACAAAGTTTTCAAGGCCACGTTTGCTTACAGCTTCTTTCTGTTGTTAGCAGGAGCAGCGGGGCCTGTAATGAGGAGAGCGCGATGGGCCTCAGAAATGTTCGCCCCAATATTAAACACTCCATGTCCTCTGTAATGTTATTTTATTATTATTATTATTTTGGTGAACAATTTAGAATGAGTTTCGAATCGTTCGAATATCTTACTATAGAGAAAACTGAAAAAACCCCGCTGCAAAGTATTACACGACTGTTTATTATTCTCTCGCATAACTTGACGTAGTCTCACACCTCTGAGGCCCATCCTATTCAATCCAGTATCGGCAAAAAGGCAATTTTGTCAGTTTTATCGCAGCTAAGCCGGGTTCAGTAGTGTTTTCTACGTATTTTTCGGTGCTGGGTCTAATGGAACTGTTCTCAGAGGTGAACGACTATGGCTAGACTGATAATAGTGAAATCTCAGTAATTATAGTGAGCCAAAGTCTACTAATTGGAAGAACTCATGAAAAATACAGCAAAAGTTACCGTTCCATACCGTCTCACTCCAACCACCCGTCAGATCGACCTACCACTCTGTGCCAATTGCCTACAGATGCCTGGAATATGTCATTTCCGCTGTTCTGTTGTAGTCAGGTCAAGTGCCGTATCGTTTACTGATATTTTTCGTTATCGAATCCAATGGGATGGGTCTCGGATGTGTAAGGCTACTTCAAGCTGTGCCAGAGAAGGAAATCATTCGGTCGCCGCTACTAAACTCTGCGTATGGGAGAGAACAGTTGAACCAGACTAGCACAACCATGATACTCAACGAACAGAACAAAAAGAGACATCAAAGTCAGGTAATCATAGCTAACAATATCGATAATAACAACAAATTAACAACGCTGTACCCGTTGCGTTTTTGGGCCGCTCTCATGGTTTTTGAATAGAAAATTCGTATTTCAGTTTTTGTTTTGAACATGTCATCATTTTTTAGTCGTTTATGAGAAACAAATTTGTTGCTATGATCGATATTGTTAGCTATGATTGCATGACTTTGATGTCTCGTCTTGTTGTGTTCGTCGAGTATCGTGTTTGTGCTGGTCTGGTTCAACCATTCTCTCTCGTACGCAGAGATTAGCAGGGGCGACCAAATGATTTCCAGAAGCTCTAATAGTTGCTTATAAAGTGCCGAGTTATTCTAGGTTTGGATAAAATTAGTGAAACGCCGATTGAGTTGGAGTTGATCGAGGTGTGAAAATCTGCCAGGGAAAGTAGAATGATGCGTCACCTCAGTCTCTCTTCCTAGTTAGTTCCTAGGTATCAACCTCATTTATATAATTCGACTAAAACGAAACAGATTCAGATCAGAACATTAAACTGAGCCGGAAATGATCCAATACGACTTTCCTGCTCTTCCAAAATGTACTCGAAGGAACGAAATGATCGTCGCGCCGTATTCTCCCCGCTCATAGGAAAACGCCTCTAAAAGGATTAAACTCTTGAAGCGGTGACGAAAGCCACAGCGTAATTGTCGGCAGCGGCGGAGGCAGAGCCGGGGTTACATTTCTGCCCATACAACCAGATTTACTCAACTCGAGCTGGAACTCTCAAGTGCCCCTATTTAAGCCGGCAGTTGGATTTTGCTTCGCGGAGCAACTTCCAACATTCCCAGTTTAAACTTTGGCGAGCTTAACTCCTGTAAGCAATTATATGTGCGGTTTTCCTTCTTGATTTAAGACGTTTCATAAAAACGTGCCGGTCACGTAATCTCGCTCTTTGGATGTATTCCGTTGAAATGAGAATATTCTAGTTTCAAGATGCTCCTTTGATATAACGCAGAACTTTAATTCAATCTGGAACGAGCGTGAGCGTTCTTAAAACAACCAAGTGCCAATCAACGCTATGAAAGTTTGATAATTGTCACAAAATATTTATCAGTAACCCGTAAAATCCGAAATACCGGTATCTGAAAAACTTTTCGTTCGGTTTGTCCTAACTTACTCAGAACTATACACGCGAACGCGTCAAAAATATCTGGTGCGATGCATCACACAACGTTCAACACCTCCATGCCGCGTTTGGCGGTTTTTATCCCTCTGCCAATTTATGGAATCTGTTTTTCATTCAGAATACATAGTTGACGAGTTGTTGATAACGCCAGGAACGTTGAGTAGCAAAAACCGGGGATGAACCCATGGGACAAATTAATAAAATATGGAAAAGTTCAAAACAGTAAAAAATAATTAATCTTTACTGAATACAAATGGCGCAAATAAATTATTTAAATTGACTGCCGCTCTTTTTTTTTGAGATAATTAAGTCCAATTTACTGTGGTATACTACTTTACTACTGACTAGGCGGATTTGAAGGTCTGTTTAGGAGAGAATTTCTGACATACCACAGGCTAACTACAGCTCCACGCAATAAAAAAACTAATCACGAAAACTAGTAAGTAACTGAAGTTAAAGTACCCGTTTGTCTACCCTGGCTGGTAAAATTTGGGCGAGCGCTTTTGATGTAAAGACATCATTGTCTGACCATTAAGTCAGTACTGATAAGTTAGTTTATCATGGTCTTCGTGTAGGAAGAAAGAGGTGAAAGGGATTGCGTTTTGGGAGAGGTGAGAAGGGGGAAGGTCATACACCTCCTGGGAAAGAAATCAGTGTAAGGGCAGTTTTTTATGACTTAAGTAGTCTGTTGGTGGTCGATTCTAAGTCTTGTTTGTATTCGGTGGGTATCTTTACATCGAAAGTAAAGATCTCAGCCAGAACAGTATCTCACCAGCCAGAGAAGAATCCAATCACTCTAATAACTAATAAGCTCATTGCGAGGGAGGAAAACAAAGTAAAGAATTCTCAAAGCGAAGAGTGAAAGTGGAGAGAGTAGTGGAACTTGTCTTATTCCTGGTCTTTAAATTAGATCGTAACGAAAACCTGTAACCAACCGATTCAGACTAAAGCTAAAACTATGAAGACAGTGTGCAGAAAATAATGGTTTACGTACTGGTACCAGAGTCTGGAAATATGCGTAGTTCCTTAGGAAGAAGTCTGGGGAAAATAAAAGACATTCAGTAAGTGGGCGAGAGAAGAGATGGTAGGTTGGGGCAGTTAATTGTTGAAGGCAATGTCACAATCATCCGAGCCCACTGCGAGTCACAAAGTACCACATCGTGTTGTATAAAAGCGCTGACAATTATTACACAACGGTTTACCATTCTCTTCCACAACTTATTGTGACCTGTCCCATCCAATCCAACGTCAAAAATCATTGTTATGCATTCGAAACAAAGTACGAATACTCGATTTTAATATTCCTCCAAGAATCAATAATAAAACAGACTCAAAAAACTAATTTCTGAGACCCATCCCATTCGATTCAGCATCGAAAAATATCAGTAACAGAAACAGAAACATGACTACAGTGGAACAACAAGAATTACATATTCCAGGCGGCTGTGGGCAATTGGCATGATGTGACGATTCGAGCAGACAGATGGTTGGAGTGAGGCGGGAGGGAGGACAAATCATGAAACGATAACTTTTTCTGTATTGTCCCGCGAGTTCTTTCAATTAGTAGACTCACTATAATGACTGTTGTTTCACTGTTTTCAGTCTAGGCGCAGTTGTACACCTCTGAGACTCGTTCCATTTGACTCACCTTTGAAAATACCTTGAAAGTTATGCTAAAGACGGTGTTGGGCACACGAGTGGGCGAGAGTAGAAGATCGAAATAAAAGAAACTCGGTAGTGTGAGAAGGTCTGTATAATGTGCAATGAAGTTAGTAGAGTTTGTGTACAAAAGAGTGACGCAAGGGAACGACTCGTAATATGCTTGAACTAGTGCAGGAAACTGTATCGGAAGGATATCGCGAACTGTATGGGTACCAAGAGTATAGGAATGTGACTGAGTGAGCACAGGGAGATGAGTATGACTTTCGCGAGGGTTTGTAGGTGAATGAATTTGGGAGGAGCTGTCTGTTGTGCAGAAGAATCTAAAATTGAGGAGATGGAAAATAAAGAAAGGAAAACCCCACTTCTGGGAAATCCGCTGCTGTTAGAAATAACCGCCGAAGTGGAACTTCTTCAGGTACGAGGTGGTAGGGGGAAACAATGACTACTGTCATTAACAAAGAGAGAGTCCCGTTAACGCAGGTGCAGGGGAATCCGAGGTGAAAAGACTCGGACTGATTTGACTTGCGTCGAACGTACCCCATTTGATTGAGCATCGAAAAATACTAGTAAACGATACGAAACATGATCAATGTACAGCACTGAATCCTGGAACAGCACTCGCGAATAACAATAAATTGATAGTTGTTGGAAACCACCCGAAAAGGATGGCTTTCAATATGGTAGTCGGTGATACGGAAATTGAAAGAGGAAGCAGCGGCGTAGAGGAATGGCGGCGGATTAATTGTTCCCACATAGTTAAAATGGGAGGGTAAGTAAGAGAAGGAACTCGTCTCCTCTTCCCGCCATCTCTTAACGACCACTACAATAGCACAACGAAAATTGACCTTTTCTGGGCGATGCTAGGTGATAAGCTGAGATGAATGAGAAATAATCTGGTGCGTGGCAACACACAACTTTCCTTAGCTCTACGTCGATTCACTTTGTACATGACTAATTCTATTTAATCAATTCATTTATCACTCAGTCCCTTTGAAATTGGTCAAACAACGCTTTACGGCAGCAGGAAGCGGTAGCGCTTACAGTTCCAGATTTTATTGTGCTGCTCGTACTCATTGCAGAACCATTATTGAGCAATTGGTACACAGATAATTAATGAGGCTGTAAACACAAATTTTTTGAAGAAGGATAGTAATTACTTTTGCAGAGTTATTGGGTAAAAATGTTTAGAACTGGTAGTAAGCGAAACCGCAGTAGTTGAAATTCAGGAATTTCTGGAGTGACCCCCATGTATCTCATGAGCGTTTTTAAACGCTCACCCTTTAGGTATTCGATTGGACTACAACGCCAATTTTTTTTTTTTTTACATTCTACAAGAACTCCAGTGGAGTTTATAAGGAAAAAACTGCGCTAAAAACGCTTTTGGTCGAAAATTTTGATAATTAATTGTGCTGCTCTCGTCATTTTCCCACGAATGGGAATTTTATGGTATCATTGCCTTGTTGAGAGCTATAAATATAAAAAATGTGATCAAAATCGTTAGAGCCTTTTCTGAGAAAAAAATTTGGAGTTTGGATCACTATGATAACTATAGTTAACATTCGATGGATTTTGCCCATACCCTTAGTTTTGCGCCCCGTGGTAACCTGTAGGATAGACATCAAGTTTCAGCTGATTTGGTTTTTTTCTCTAAAAACCGCGCTAAAATCGATTTCGTCGAAAGTTTTGGTAATTTATTGTACTGCTCTCGTCATTTTCCCACAAATGAAAATTTTATGGTATAGTTTCCATATTAGGAGCTATCAATATAAAAAATTTAATCAAAATCGTTTGAGCCATTTTTGAGAAAAAAAAATTGGTATTTTGATCACTATGATAACTATATTTAACGTTCGGTGGATTTTGTTCAAACCCTTATTTTGGCGTCCCATGGGAATCTGCGGGCGAAATATCAAGTTTGACTGGATTTGGTACGATGGTTCTCTCTAAAACACAGACAGACAGACACACAGACCATTTTCCCAAATAGTGTTTTTCGGACTCAGGGGGGTCTGAAACGTAAAGATCTGAAGAGAACTCAAAATTTTTTTTTCAGCCGATTACATAACTTTCCTTTCTACTTTGTGGAGCCAAGGAAAGTAAAAACCATCGTGGAGGTGGAATTTCAGCAGGTAACTACAGGGGGATTGGGGAGTAATTTGTAATTAAGGGCCAGGGAGTCCTGTTAGAGCAAGTGCGGAAACTCTGAGGTCCAAAAACTGATACGATTCGCAGTTTTGCGTCGAACAACGGCGTTGCAACTGCCAAAATTGTGCTTCTGTTAATTTTGCTAACCATCTTTTGACCATAACTACCATTGGCTTTGTCTGAACGGACTACCAAGCAGGCGGGCACTACTACGTACCAAATGGGGTTTTCGTGCGGTAGAACGAACTTCACAATGCCTTGAAACTTAAGTAGCAAATTATGAGGCGGGTTTGTGGAAAAATTTGCTTGCCCGAAAACATGGACGTATTATTCAGAATGAATAATCAACCCAAAATTGGTGACGCTTAAAGTTCCAGAAATGATTGAATTGCTTTTATACATGCCATCACTGTTATTGAGCGATCAGTGCAAATGTGGTGTATGAGGATGTCACTTTTTCGAACTGTCGAGTGTAAACTGCGAGAAACTACTAATAACTGGAACGGCGGTGGTTCGAATTCAGGATTTTATGGGGTTACTACAAAATTTTCTTGAGACCCAGCGGACAACGTAACTTTTAGGGTACTGGAATCATCACTCTGGTGCTCATGCGTTGAATATTAAATGTGGATTCTCGTTTTGAAAACATTCTGACATAGCTCCAGTTGTTTTCTGGCTTTTCATTTCTATTAGATCGGTCGGTCGGTCTGGAGCTATGAAAAGCACCGCTTGGATTGTTGTCCCTCTATTCCATCTCACCAATCTCAATAATAGAGAAGATGAAGCGTAGGACGTCAAGGCGGATATGAACTAGTTACAGCCGGAAGCGTAGAAAGGGACGTACAACTAAGACCAGCCCTCCCTGTCAATAATCACCGACGATTGTTCTGCCTTTGCCTGAGCTTTGATGCCGGTGATTGTGAAAGGAAAGGGGATGGTAGAGTTGTGGTGGGTAGTACGGGGGGGTCTTCAGGGCCGAAAGCCCCTACAAAATGGAAGTACATCTCCAATCAATCAGTTCACTTTTGCTCGTCCTGCCAGCGGAAAACTGCTTCCGAACTTCAAGCTCGGCTCATAAACCACGTAACGATACTTTTGTTTCATACTTTCTTTTACGAGTATCGTCGCTCCGTTAAAACTTGGAGCGTTGCCTTTTCCCTTTTTTTCGTCAAGGAAAATGAGCGGGCTAAGGCATTTTATTATTGCGGCTGTTGGCGGCGGTTGGGCCGGCGCCGGGGTGGCATGTCCTGACTCACTCGTTTCCTTCGTATCTGAGCTCACTCATCGGGAATATCACAACCATCGATTTTCCCTTTGCACTTCTTTGACGTCCCGATGACGAATAGCGGGAGCTCAATGAAAGCTCGCCACCTCTGGGGAGCCCTAAAGCGAATCGTAAAAAAATAAATAAATTCGTTTCGCTTTATCTTCTGAATAATAATGTGTCGGAGCTCGTTAGGAAAAATTTCGCGAATTATCGCACCGCCGTTTGTTATGTAGATTAATTTATCAACATCACCACTGTATATCTCAGTTCGCACGCAACACAACCTGTTCATTTTTCACTCCCAGGAGGAAGTTCGTTCGAAACCAAATCTCAAGAGTGACTAATCGTCACTACGTCTTCCTCCAAAATGTCGACGACTGGTCGAAGTTACAGCTAAAGTCGGCCGTTAAGCCTTTGAATCTTGAAACGTTCAAGTTGAAAATGTAACAATTTAGGTGCGAACGTTTGGGTTTATTAGCACAGTTTGAGTTTAAAAGTTTAAAGTCAATAGCTCAAGTTAATTTAAGCTGTTGATCTAAGCTGAGTTAATCAAAGCTGTTAGAGTTTGAATTTAAAACTCCACAAGTTAAATAGTTCAAATTCAAAATTTGAAATTTAACAATTCAACACCTTAAGTGCTAACGAAATAGCTCACAAATTTAAACATTTAATTTGAGTTGAAATTCGCGTTTAACATGTTGAATTTTAAAATCCAAGTTGTCAATCTAACTGTTCAAGTTTGAAATGTAACCTTTTTAAGTTAGAACATTAGCTGTTTTAGTTCAAAATTTACCCGTAAAGTTCAACAGCACAATAAAAAGATTGAGTGTGTGGCTTAACGAGTTAGTTTTACAATGTTGAGTTCAACAGTCTAAAGTGAACGTATCTGTTTGATGAGAACATCTTCTCTGGCTGATAAATGCTGTGGGCGAGTGCCTTCGATGTAAAGTCATCATCGTCAGGCCGTTAAGTCAGTACTGAAGTCAGTTGTTAGTCATTATGAAGGAAGAGGAACGTAAACAAAATGGTGTTAGGGTGTGTTGGTTGGGTGGGGGGGGGGAGGGCGAAGAATGGAGGGTGTGCTCCTCGTGGTCCCATGAATTTACTCCTCGGTATTGAGAACCATCCCAGAACCGTTTAACACATTGCATCAGGTTGGCCCCCACGCCTCTCTACGATGACAGCTCTTCTTACTTTCCTTGGTTCTACAAAGTAGAAAGGAAAGTTATGTAATCGGTTGAAAAAAAAAATTTTTAGTTTTCTTCAGATCTTTACGTTTCAGACCCTCCTGAGTACGAAAACACTATTTGGGAAAATGGTCTGTGCCTCAAAAACGGCTCTAACGATTTTGATTAAATTTTTTATAGTGATAGCTCCCGATATGGCAACTATACCATAAAATTCCCATCTATGGTAAAATAACGAGAGCAGCACAATAAATTACCAAACTTTTCCACGGTTTTTTTCCTTTTAAACTTCGCTAAAATGTTACTAGAATGTTTAAAAATAATGTCTGGTGCGTTGCAACACAACTTTTCTTAGCCCTACGTCAATTCACTCGTGTTCATTTTCGAACGAGTACGAACAGCACAATAAATTCCGGAACTGGAAGCGCTACCGCTTCCTGCTGCCGTAAAGTGTTGTTTGACCAAGTTCAAATGAACTGAGTGATAAATTAATTGAGTAAGTGGAAAAAGCCATGTACACGAGTGAATTGACGTAGAGCTAAGGAAGGTTGTGTGTTGCAACGTACCAGATATTTTCTTATTCTCTTCACCCTCACGAGAATCTTGCAGCGAGCCGCCGTTCCCATACACTGCTGGGCAGCGTCAGGAGCGGTCTTTCCTCTGTGCCTTCATTCTAGATCTCAGCGAGATACTCGCCCAGGATCAGCAAGCTCCAGCCTATTCCGGCTGAGCACTGTCCTGGCAAATTGAGCAATGCACTCCGAATGCAGCACAGAGTGGACGAATGCCACAGGTGTGAGCTGACCATCTGTGTCTTCCACCATACGCCACCAGCCTGCCCACCTCCGGCGCTAGAATATGGTGGGGAGCTCGTCCTTGAACCAGTGGGATGACTGGTTATGGTGCTGCTTGCTCAAAAAGCGGCAAATCAGCCTCCTTTTCCCGATGAAACTGCTGTTGAAGATGCGCTCCGATGAAGGTTGCCCTGGAGGATGCAAACCATCATTGAACGTTGTGACCGGCCTCCTGAACACCCTGCACTTCCCCCCCACGAGGCTGGCTGGTTGGCTACCTCATCCCCTTATCAGAGCAGAGCATGAGCAGTCCTTTGCACCCCCTCTTCTTGTGACTTGTTGTGAGTTAGCTGCCATTTGCGTGTAGTTCAGGCATCGGAAGCATCTCAGCTTATCCACCCTAGGATGGATCCTACAGCTCGCTCACCCTTCTCTTATTATGGCCTTCCCCAAAGGGTGAGCAGCAGCCTTAACTTCCACCTCAACAATGGCTCTTCTTAGTTGCTCCCTTGATTTAGTTTTTCTTTCTGGAAGGCCTCATTGTCCACCACTCTCTCTTGCTGAAGATCCCATCGCCTAGTTAGGAGGGGAAAAAGATGAAAGGTGTGATAGGAAAGAAGTGTAGTGGCTTAAATAGTCTCTTGTTAGCCAATTCTAAGTTTTTTTGAATAGGGTAATCTGTGAATCCGTCACTTGGTCGTTTACGTTTGTGTAATGCTTTGAGTGGTGTAAATATAGTGTCACACTTTGCGTTGAATTGTTAGTTAATGATCTGTCCACCGAAGTTTTTTGTTTATAGATTTCCATATTTTCTAATATGTGAATTTTCGTTTTTTGTAATGTTCATGAAATAAGACGGTGCAGTTTTGTATTTTTGTAGGTTTCTAATAAGAGATCTAATGTGTTATGAATGTCTCTTCTGTATTTTTCGTCCTGTTTGTCCTATGTGCGCGTTTTTACACGCACAAGTTATTTTGTAAAACCCACTTTGGTCGAGTGGGGTTCTATCAGTCTTTTTAGACAGTTTGATTCTTAGTACGTTGTTCATACGTAATGCACTGTATATCCCTTCATTCCGGAAAATGTTGGGGGGTTCTGTGTATGTAAATGTACAAGCGTCTTGCCAAAGTCTGTGTATTTTGTGTGCGACAGAAGGTACAACAAACAAAAGACGTAATGCGCGCTAAAACTGGACAAGTATCAACAAGATTACGAATCTAACTGGACTTTACACAGTTAGGAACACACTTTGATTCAACTCAACCAAGCTCAATGCGCTTGTAGGGAAATAGAAACCGTTGAGCATTTCACATGTGAACGCCCAATATGGTTCAGAACCAGACGGACAATAAATAGGGACGACATACGAAATAACTAATGGAGGAAAATCCTCAAATTTGTGGAGGGAACTGGAAGATTCTGGTACCCCTTTTCATTTGGGTGATAGGAAATGGGCCCATTTGTGGCCACGAGTCAGGTTATTGTTCCCTCAGCCTTGGCTAATGCCCTAGGGCCGTTTTCAACAACTGTGTTGATCCCGTTTAGGAGTCGATTAACAGCACCCAACCTTCTAGAAGTATGAATTTAAATTCTGTTGCGAACAAAAGTATTACGATCGTCGAAAACAAGTTGTTGTTTGCGTTGTGTGCTGAGCAGTTTCTGAAAAAACCAGACGTCATACTGCCGTGTTAGAAAATCTAAACGCAAATGGCTTATCTGGGTGGATATAGTAGCAGAAATATTAAATAATACCACGCTTTTACACACACATTAGTGTATTAAACAACTTTTATTAAACACGACAATTCTCCCTTCTCCATTAAAGTTCTTTGCTTGTTGAAACCTCATAATTTCGGTTTTCATTATGTCTTGCTCAGTTCTCATTTTCTTCTAACGCTTCCGATTTCTCCTACACGCAAAAAGCATTCTTCCGGACAAATTTGACTTTTTCCCGCAGCTCTTGCAGTTGCAGTACGCGTATTTTCACTTAATGCTCCTCACCAGTTTCAGCTTCGGCGGAGGTTAATGCGGCCACTTTTGTGTCTGGCAATAATTTGATCAAATCCGGGTTGTCGAGCATTGGGCATCTACGGGATACACGGCTACGCAGCCGTTTACGTTTACATGACACTTGTTTACGGGACGGGATGTCAAACAGATGCCCAGTTTCCCACAGTGATCTCGGCTAGCGTGGTGGGCACGCAAATAGCTAGCCTTGATTTACTAATCTAGCCCTGATCAGATGGATCACGTTTAGTGCTGTGCCCCTAGAGTCTTCTTCTTCTGCCCCAATCATGAAGTATAATATGAACTTTGTCCGATTGACGTCTACAATGAGAATCGATCCCTTGATTGTTTTGCGGTAGTACTTCCATTAATTAGATTCTCCACAGTATCGTCAACTTTTCTGGAAAACAATGCGATCGATTCAAAGCTAACAAGTAACAACATTCGGTCTCAATGCGCATTTAAGTATAAATGCGTTGAAAGTCAACACAGTTATGTAATGCTTCGCCCTAGACATTTTTGTCAGAAATTTCCGTTTTCTGGACAGCTGCCGTCGTGCAGAGTCGCGTGTTGGCCGTTGCCCGCAGCGGAGGAGCAGCTGGGGAAATGGGGGAAGGCTCTAATAAAGGCCCTGGCCCAAGTTCCAGTGAAATTGACGAAAAGGGTGAGGAGATCGACCCGAGGTAGGCGCCGAGCGGTCGGGCGCCGGTTACCCCACCGACCTCCTTTCCGTGCCGCCCCCGGCCTTTGCCGCCTCCAACAATCCGGGCACCGCGGGGGCGGCTATTCAACCCTTTTCCTACGGCCGCCCGCATCGCCTCATCCCCTTCTCCGTCGCCCCACCCCCTCACCAACCACCACCCTGAGCCGTTCTTCCTCAGACTCGCATTACATTAATTGCCTTCCAGTTCGAAATTAGAACTCTCGCCTTCGACTCCCTTGAAAAAAAAGGAGAAAAACTGGCGCGACGCATCACACAACTTTCCTTAGACCCACGTACATTCGGCGATTTTTGTAGCTTTGGTGTCTAATCCTGTGGGTCAAGGATTGAGCTCAAAATAGCTGGGTTTTCTCACACCCAAAATGTAAGAATCCAGAGTATCTCATCCCCATCCACCCTGGGAACCGAAATATGGGAGAATCGTCGGTTTAACTTAGATTATTTATTCCAATTCTTCTAAAAGATTGATATCGTTCAAATGATTAAAAAAAAGAAGAGAATAGTACATTTCCATGTTTTCTGCTGCGCTACACACGATTCCATTCTTGAATGTCCCATTTATCCAAATAAAAGCTCAAGGGCGATACTCCTGCCAAAAACCCAGTGAATTATTACAGAACGGTTTATTATTTATTTGCACCGCATGTTTGGGATATATCCCATTCAATTCAAAAATATCAAGTGTATAACGTGGCTATACCAGCAATCCACAAAACGACAACTCATATGGAAACGACTATGTTTGTAGAACATTTGCGAAACCCACCCTGTTGTGAGACGTAAGAGGGCGAGAGTTGAAGATCGAAATAAAAGAAATTCGGTGAGCGTGAGGAGAATTGTATTAATTGGGAGTAAAGTTTGTGTACAAACGGGGGGACACAAGAGGACGACTCGTAATATGCATGAACTGGCGAGGGAAACTGTATCGGAAGGAGGTAGCGAACTGTACGACTAGATATTGGAAAGTGTATAGTAGACGAGTGTGAGTTTTGCGAAAGTTTGTAGGTGAATGAATTTCGGGAGGAGCTGTCTCTTGTACAGAGGAATCTGAAATTGAGGGGAGGGAGAATGAAGAAAGGAAAAACCCACTTCAGAGAAATCTGCTGTCAATAGAAATAACCGCCGAAGTGGAACTTTCACAGGTACAAGGGGGTAAGGAGAGACATGACTTTGTCATTAAGGGACAGGGAGTCCCGTTAAGGTAGGTGGGGGGAACTCTGATGTCAAAATTCAATTGGATATCGAAAAATACTAGTAAACTATACAAAACATGACTACTGTAAGGCACCGAATAATTATCAATAGGAAAACATGAATTTAGTGGCGAAAGATACTGAAGATGATCAAAAAGAACAAAAGGTAGAATCATCTCGGCGTTTTCACAGCGGGCCCCAGCTTTGATCAGATCCGACGTGCAAATCCTGGAACAGCACTCGCGAATCACAATAAATTGGTAGTTGTTGGAAAGCACCCGAAAAGGATGTCTTTCGATCTGGTAATCGATAATAGGGAAATTGAAAGGGGAAGCAGTGGCGTAGAGGAATGGCGACGGATTAATTGTTCCCACGTAGGTAAAA
Organism: Pachypeltis micranthus; assembly: GCA_020466155.1. Classification (NCBI taxonomy): domain Eukaryota; kingdom Metazoa; phylum Arthropoda; class Insecta; order Hemiptera; family Miridae; genus Pachypeltis; species Pachypeltis micranthus. The sequence continues at coordinate 19,055,341 of CM035769.1, forward strand.
TGGAAGGGGAAGAAAGAGAAAGAACTCTTCTCATCTTCCCACCATCTCTTAACCACTACAACAGAACAACGATTGTCGTTTTCTAAGCGACGCTAGGCAATTAGCTCGACGCGACGCGAGTGAGGCGGGAGGCAGTGAGACGATTTGAGCGCAGGACGGGGAGAAACGATGACTTTTACTATATTGCCCGGGGAGTTTTTTTTTCCTTGAAACGGAGGATGCAGGCGATACCTTCACTGCAGCCACAACCGCAGCGGCAGCGCTCCCTCTGCCCCTTCCACCATCTTCAGGGGCAAGGAAGGGACACTCAAGGTACCTCTCCAGAGTCTTGCTTCCTCACTCTAATGCTACCTTGGCTCAGCTTTATGGAGACTGCTGGCTCAGCCTCCAAAGCCTGATATATGAGCAATCTGCCCGGGGAGTTCCTTCAACTACATGAACCTAGCCACCTACCTGCCTAGTATTTTACTGTTGCCCATCTACTGTTATTTTAGTGTTGCATATCAAAACCCCTGGGAGCCGTCCTATTTAACACAGCATTCATAAATACCGAGGAAATAATACCAAACACGATGTAATCGCAACAAAACTGCCACACCCCGTTTTTGGCTTAATTTTTTGCCCATGATAACTATGGGCTTGTTCCGATCGAATTGTCGAGCAGTCAAGCGCAATTAAATACCAAACTTTCGGCGTGAAAGAAAGGATTATTTAGACCACGTTTAGGCCTGGACGACGCACAGTCGCTGCAGCTTTGGAACCTTTGAGGGCGGGCTGTAAAAAATGTTACTTACTGAAAACGTTGGTGTATTATTCATAATGAGCCCAAATTGCAGACATTTGCACTATTCTTATTATGTTAAGGCCTCGATACGCTTGGTTCGATAGACTGCACCAAATAGAATAAACTGAAAGACTGCATAACCGATGCTGGCAGCCATCCCGCTGCACCTCCCACATTCTCGTTGACGGTCTAATTAACTTTCCGATAGAAGTTTCAATGAGTTCCACGTTCCATCTCCGTGACTAGGGATTTTCGTACATTGTTGCGACACGTACAGCCTCATTCAATGTGGAAGTTCCTGCTTCTAACACCAGACGTCGCTCGTTGTACCCCTGCGCCACCCGTAGCCTTCGGTCAGCGCTCGGGTCTCGCATTTATGACGTCCTGTAAATACCGTTATCTCTGTTTGGAGCATGATGCCTAGTAGGGGCGAAATGGGGTTTAAGGCCGAAAGTGCCGGTTTTGGTTCAATTGGAGTGGGGAAGAAAACCACGCCTCGTACTATAGTACAAGGTTTTAGGCCACGCTCCCCGACCAACGTTAGGGTGGGGATGAACGAAGAAGCGTACAACGGTTGATATTTCACCATGTACAAGTCGATTCGTTCAATGTACTCCAATTTCCATCCGCTTCCGTCTAGAACAAATTTCGCCATACTTTCGAGAATTTCATTGGTGGATTCATTGTACTGCTCCATACAGTTACCGCTTTGTAGTAGAGGTCTTATTTTGCCGTGAAATGTTGAAGTGGAATAGATTTCTTCATTGTTTACAGTCTTACTAAATTTAACCAACACAGCAATGTACCACTTTATGCCACACAATCTATCGAGATGTTGAGTCAATTTCCGACATATTTCGTCTTTACATTTTGATAACTTCGCAAGTTTCACCGATCGCAAACTTTTCAACTATTTTATCGAGCGGCACTGTCACTAAATTGCCGTTAATTGCGCTGAATTCACTCATGTTGAAGGTTAATTTCGCGTAATATTCAAACGAAAACTAAAACGACTGATGAATCCGTTGAGTTTATAAAGACTGTGGAGCGACAGCAACCTTGAACGAGCCCTGAAGCGGTAAATTCCGATCCAACTTCGCAATAGACGAGTCAAAACACGAGAATACTACGCAGTGGCCTGGGACAGTTGATATTACGTCATGTTGATGAGTCATGCCCTTGGATGATCACATGAACACTCTAGCGTCCCACAAGGATGATGTCACGTTTGTCCCACTTATACAACATTTTACATTATTCTTCAACGGTTCATTGGTGAATCAGTGGATAGAGTGGAGAGGACTGTAGTACGTGAGGTGCCATGTTCGATCCTAGGGAAGGAACTTTTTTAAAAAGAGTAACATCATTCCGACGCTCGGGAATTTTAGTTGGTGGCAGGGTTGGTGGGCGGGTGGGGGGTGGGGGGTAGTGCTCCTACTACAGCTGGCTCGCTAGACTCGTGAGAGAAGGCCGAATGGAAAGGGAAAAGGTAAGTACTATGATGAGAGGAGGGGGATTAAAATACACACATATTAGAATGAAGAGAGGGGGTAAAAAAGGTCGTACTATAACGTGATTATAGAGGGTGGGGGGACAAAAACCTCGTACTACAGTACGGGGCGTGGTTTTCTTCCCCCACTCCAATTGAGCCAAAACCGGCTTTCAAACCCCATTTCTCCTCTACTATGCCTATCGATAAAACGACGGATGTCCCGGAAGAAGCCCCAATAATAGCAGCCTTTACAGGAAAAACGAACGTCTATGACTGCAGCATTATTTCGATTTGATTCTAAGCTTTTTTTTTTTCGAAGTAAGGTCGACAAAGCTTGCTTATGGTCTACTGAGCGTTGCTTAAATATCTGGTGCGTAGCAAGACAACTTTCCGCAACCCCAGTAAATTCAACGACCTGGTACATGTACGGCTATATATCTTCGTTCAACGCATTTCTTCAGGAACTTACATGGAGAACAGAATGTAGGTATAGGTTGCCAAAAGATACTCCGTAAGATTGATCGAATCCAGTGATGCAGTAACACATTTTCATTTTTATCTCTGTTCAATGGAATGTCAGAGGAATATTTATTGAGAACAATATATGGGTATTAACTTTTTAAAAATACTCGTGCGAGTTTGGTAAACAATTATTGGAGCCGTTTTGCTAAAAAGCGTTAAAAACCCAATTTTCGCTTCATAGGCCTTTATTTCCGTTCATCGTATTTGCCTGGAGATATTTATGAAGAAGAAAAGTTAGGTATTGATCAGTAAAAGATAATTATATAAGTTTAATCATAATCGTTACAGCCTTAGCAAAAACCTCTATCGGTTTATTATTCATTCTGAATAATAACCCTATTTTTTCGGTCACGAAAAATTTTTTACAACCCCCCCTCAAAATTTGATACTTTACGTTTCAAGACATGGAGATTCCAAATTTGCAATGTCCGTCCGCCGTCCCCCATCCCCCGTCCGTCGTCCAGGCCGTTTTGTGCCTTTAACGTGGTCCAAAAAATTCGTTCTTTCGCACAAAAATCCCATTTGGTATCTAGTTGTGCCCGCCATCTCAGCAATCCGATAGGACGAAGCCCATGATTGTTCTGGGCAAAAAACGGTTAAAAAAATTAACCAAATGCAGTACAACGCGGGAACTACAGCGGAAGTCAACGTTTCGTTGTTTGTACTCCCTCCCTCCCCGCCCGTCTCATTAAAAAACCACCCGTGCTCGCTCGCCTTCCAACGACGCCACCACTCAACTCCCCTTTCGACTCACAACGGGTTCGCTCGAAGCGCCCCCGTTCCAATGTCCCCGACCAATCATCAGACGTTTTGTTTCCGTAGTTCCATTGTAGTCAGGTCATGTTTCGTATGGTTTACTAGTATTCGATGCTGAATCGAATGGGATGGGGGAGCAGTAATACTTGGTCAAGCTGTTCATGAGAATAATAAACCATTGTGTAATAATTTGCAGGGTTTTTTTGGTACACGTTCGCCACCCGCCCGGCTTTCCCATCGACCCCATTGACCTTATTTCCGTGTCTACGAAAAATTCCGAACAAAACAAACAAATAACCAGCTCAATCGGTCCAGTCGTTCCCCAAATCGAACTACAGACCCTCATACACACACGGACCACTCGTGGAAATTTGGTTTTTCAGGTCAGCAAACCTCAAAACGTGGAGATCTGAAGAAGAAAACCAACCCCTTTGGGTCGAGGAAAGTAAAACAATTTGCATCCCGAACCACACTTTCTGTGCCAACTTCAAGCTCTTTATCTCACTCTCGGCTTAGAACTTAGGATTGCCGTCAAACCTTTTTTAATTTGCGCGACTGATGTCGTTTCGACGAAACTCGATGAAAAATATCCCAAAAGTACTGCGACATTTTACGCGATTGAACACGTCAACGAGAAGCAATTGATAGACATTGGTAGCTGGCACCTGAAACGTTTTGAAAAGGTCCCTCAGAAAGGGGCTAATGAGTAACAAGTTCCGAAAGTGGGGAAAACACCTGACAAGGGAAATAACTGTGATGTGTATACAAGCTCTTTTTGTGATGGCTCCCCTTTAAAAATAATGAAAACATGAAGCTCGCGTCAAGGATTACCGGCGGATTATCGTCCCCAATCAGAAAGCAGGATTCACATCGTCGAGCGCCGTTCAAACAACTTCCAACTCCCGAAATAAAAATAAAAAAAGCGTTACAAACCAAACATCTACTCTGTACAACTTTTACCTGAAAAGCTCGGGAGGGGTTTTTTTTTTGGTGGGAACCTTAAAACTTCGTTAACCCCATCAGTTCGGCAATAAACTCCGAAGAACGTGGGTTGTATTCGGACCGTTGGGAAAACTGAGATCTGCTTGAGTTATTTCATTTTAAATTCATTTTGCATTCATTTGTTATTCACTTCACGCTACCCTAAGTGCAAGGAAAGTAATGGTGATCGGGTTAAAACCGCTGAGTTTCCATAATATCTTGACGAGTTGAGGTCTTATGGATAAAAGAAAACATTAATTTCCGCGCATGGTCTGTGTATGTGTAGTGTTCAATCTTGTGATTGCTACCGCACTGAGTAAGCTGCCCCAAAAACTAGGGTTTGTCCCCGTTGCGCGATTGGGTGCATTAGCCTTCACAGATGATGTCGTCCTCCTCGCAAGTACCAAGCGTTGCTTTTATATCGCCCTTAACCAGTTTGTTAGACAGCTAGGCACTTGTGGGTAAATGCTGAGAAGTGCAGCTCGGTTTGTTTGATGTCGTCCTATCAAGATTACAGCGTGAAAAGCGTGGATACGAGTTTTGTCATTGGCAAATCCTGGATATTGGCCAGGGAACTCCTCGAGATGTGACGGTATCTTGGGATCGAGTTTTTCAGTGCAACCTCCTCAGCTGGAAGACGCATGGACCTTGGTGATTATCTGCGGGAAGTTGTCAAGGTTACACTGAAGCCACAGTAGAGACTGCGCCTGTTTGGGACGTATTTGCTTCCAAAGCTGACCTGCAGGCTGGTTTTTGGGAGGTTGACCGCCTGAAGGCTGATAAGCCTTGATAGAATAGTGCCCTCTGCTGTTCGTGCTTGGCTGAGCCTCCCACATAGCGCTCCGTGTGCGCACATTCATGCTCTGGTTCGATCTGAGAGACTCGGTGTTCCATCTATCTCTACTACCTATTACGTTCTTGTACCATAAGCACCTGCTTGCTTTGCGAACACCTGGCTGGGACGTCGCACGCGCCCTGGTTGATCTTGGAGTCGTCAAGGATCAGCTGCAGTAATGTGGTTTGACGACTCCATCTGCCCGAAGTCACATAAGCCTACAGAGTTTGCGGCTGCTATGTATGCTGCAGTCGATGGATGGGAACTCAGACAGTGCCCTCTTCAGCGTGTGTGGAGCGGGTTTCGGAGGGCATTCCTGGAAAGAATTACCGACAGTTTCACGCCGTTTGTGTGCCGTCGCTGCCTACAGTGATGAGGTGTAGAAGAAGCCAGGATCTTAACGTTGTGCCAGTGGTAACCAGTAATCATGGGGTGGAGGTGTGTCTGCAAACTCATGGGAGCAGTGTCTATACGTCATCATGCAGTCTACAAGCAGGTTGCTGCAATGTCATCTGAGGGCTGGGAAGTGGTGAGAGAGAGTGGCAGTGGGCTGCCTTTCCTGGGAGAAGGACTGAGGCCTGGCATCGTCACCATTGGCCCTGACGTCCAGGTAGTATCTGGAAGCCAGGGCGGATCTTCGTATGGCAACGTTGGATGCTCGTCATCAGTTGCAGCATTGACCGTGTCGTGGGGCAGTGTGTGTGGTGCGAAAATACTGAGGGGGTGCGTCAGCAGGCGTTCTCTGAGGTAACACCACTCCTGTGTTGTTCAAGTCGTATCTAAACTGGCGGTCGTCCTTCTTGGCTTCTTGCCTTTCACGTCTCAACCATCCAATCCCAAGAGCTGTAGGGTAGCCTGGGCGCCCTCCTCATTTCCTCCATATGTTTACTCATTGGGTGCCACAACTCCAACGAGATGAAAAAGGAGGGGTCCCATGTACAGGACCTTTGGGGGGACACAAGTGTCTGCCGCTCAATTTGTGGTAGAACGTTTGGTTTGTTCATGATTTTTTGTTAAAGCGAAAATGACGTTATGCGTGATTTCGGTCGATAGGAAAAGGAAATGTACCAAAAGCTAAGGTCTTTCGGTTTTCTCTCGAAAACGGTAATAACCATTTTACCTAAACTTTCAAATTGACTTTTACACGTTAGAACACGTTAGAATGCCGAACGTTCAAATTGTTCGGCTTCAACAGAATATTCGATAAACGGTTCTCTGACAGTCCAATGAACAGAGATAAAAACCAAAATGTGTCAAAAATAATATTTTTTTGAGCCGGTCTAAGAAATGTTCTATTGTGCGTCCCACCAAATGCTTTAATTTGTTGTCAACCCTGAACAAATTCTTTTATGAGGCTCTTGTAGTACATTAACTGCAAGCAACTCAATTTGTATGAACTTCTACAGAAGAGCTCAAACGTTCAAACGCTGGTTGTCATGGTTAGTGTCTAACGATCAAAGTCGTTCACAGGCAAAAGCCAAATAGTTCGACCTATTGCGTGACATGCTGAAATCGTTGAATTCAGTAGTGAGTTTCGATCCTGTAGATTTGTCATTTCAAAACAATGTATATCAACGAACAACATTCAGAGAGGCACGTGACGCCTCAACCGCGCGTTAACTTCATCAAAAAAGTCTCCATTGACGTCGGCATCGTATTTCCATTCCTCGCCATAATATTGCTAATAGATCAATACTTGGATCCCTACAGGCGAGGCTTTTTCTGCGGCGACTTGTCAATAAGGTACCCGATGAAAAAAGAAACCGTCGGCAAGTTGTCTTTGTATCTCATCTCCCTCGGGTTTCCGGTCATATTTTTGGGAATGGGAGAGATCCTTTTTGCCTCGCAAGAAGACTACGAAGGCGACACTCACCATCACGCGTTCAAATGGCCCGTGCCGAAAGCGTTCGTTCGAACCTACGACATGTTGATATCTTTCATCTTTGGATTCATGGTGTGCGTTCTGATTGTCTTGTTGAGCCACCGAATGTTGGGAGTCATGAGACCCAATTTCATAGTCGCTTGTCGACCGACGGTCACGTGTGTGAGCACCACTGATCTCGAGTACCACGAAGACTATGACTGCAACGGTGCGAGTACAGAAAGTTATTCGCGCATGTCCTTTCCATCGAAGCACGCCACTCTTTGTTTCTACTCGATGGTTTACTTGGCCGTCTACCTTCAAAACAAAGTGCGATGGGAATATTTTTCCGTCTTCAGTAACTGCATGCAGGTCTCTTTGATTTTAGTGGCGTTGCTCGTGTCAATAACCCGAATGACTGACTATTACAGCCATATTAGCGACATTTGTGCGGGGATTGTAATTGGCAGTTTGGTAGCGTGGTTCAACGTCTGCGCAGTGTACAACTTCTTCATAAGTGGAGTTAGGATGCAAACAAGAATGTGAATGCTGAATAGTGTTCTGTTTTACAATAAAGTTACTGGTAGCAACTTGTCTCGAGTTCTGCTTTGCCGTAATTTGATGTAGCGTATCCAACAGCGGCACTAGTATAATCTGCCAGTCTGGCCCCTACTCGCGCTCAGTTAACAAATGGTAGATATGGAACGTGCCCACTGAAGGACCAAACGCTCTTGTGAAAAACTCTAATGTATTAAACTTGGGCCTGACGGTTTCCTGAAAGAGCCTGGAGGAACCTCGTGGTGTCAGTACTTCTTTCGGCTGTAAAAGATATAGTTCAGAAGGCCTTGGGCGACCTTTCCTTGAACTCTCACGCAACTTCGACATACCAGAGTACCCATGAAGGACAGTAAGCTATCTTATCGATAGGTAGTCGTAGTATTCAGATATAGAGGGCCGAAAACTCATGAGGCTCAATGAAGGTCCGTGCAGGGTTCTTCAAGTCAAACCTCTGGTAGCCCTGGTCGACTCTGGAGAGTGTTCCAGACCGATGGTTTGACGCTTGCACCTGGGCTCATAACAACCTTGCCTTGCTTGTCAGTACGTCACCCAGGCCAGCGTCCCTGTTGACAGCTGGACCTGCAGGTCTTCAGGTTTCCCCCGGCTGCCTTGTCTTTCTACTACTTTCTCCAGAAAACCAACCAATCTCCCAGATCCTGCACAGTCAAGTGCGTGCTAATGGCATTTTGAGAGTTCGTTATAATGTGAAGAGGCAAAGATCCCTCAGTGGACGAATATGAGATTACGAGGACACTTCTCACAGAGTTCATCACTTCAGAGAAAACCACACGGAGACATGAAATGAGCCAGGTTCGATGTGAACTGTTCTCTAAAGGCAATTTCCGCAATTTCGTGCAAATGACGTACCCACTTGGGACAACCACTGAGTGAATCGCATGTTCCAATGTTTCCAGGGCACTCCTACGCTTCATGTCTCCTCATCATAGAAATCTAGTTGGTGTAGCTTCACTCTAAAGCCCCAAAACGAACCCCGTTGTACCCCCGACTCCTTTTAAATCTGCTCTTCGCAGAAAGGAATAAAGCAAACGTCCATCGGCCAGTTTCATCCGCCGTCCAACTGTTTTCCCTCAAGTAGGTAACTTCTGATCGCCTTGCGCCTTAGCGAACTTGTGTCTACGGTAACGACACTTTCAGGCAAGAAACTCTTCTGCACCATTCTAATTTGCATTTCTGCAGCCTGGATAACTCCGCATGCCTTCACAACGCTAGGTTTTACCATTTTAATCAGCGCAACCCGCTGCACTAACAGCAGCTTGATGTTGCCAGCCTCCACCAACGTGGAACTAGACACAGCTCAGCTCCTGAAGAGAGGATAAATGAGGTATGGTACCGTTGGGAAGTGTTTCGCATTCTCTACTCGAATTTCCTTCTCTTTCTCAGTGCACTTCAGATTAAATTCGTCCGTCACCTTTAGAAATGATTATGCAACAAACTGGACGTAAAAAGCGATTTCCTCAGTTCAGTTGGCTTTAAATCGGATTTTTCACGCGTCGTCTTGTAGACAGAAAGAGTGAAGTTCAAACTCTTGGGAGAAATCCTATAATTACATATGACTATCATGGACGAAAGGCCAAAGAAAGTTGTGTGATGCATCCCCCCCCCCCTGACTTTTTGTATCATTAACAGCATTTATTTTTAATTAAAACAGTACAACGAAATCTATTTGCACGGACCAGAAATTCAACAGTTCTTCTTAATATAAATCTTGAGCTGGGAACGGTCACCTACCGTTGGTTCTACAAGTTCAATATTTAAAACGCTGCGAATTACACAGCGGTTTATTACTCTTCTCAGCTTGACCTAGTCTCACACCTCCGAGACCCATCTCAGTCGATTCAGCATCGAAAAATGCCAGTAAACGATACGAAATACCTAACTACTACGAAAATGACAAATTCCAGGCGCCTGTAGTTATTTTTCCGCGATTTGTTTCAATTTGTTGACTCACTATATTTACTGTGATTTCACTATTTTCCATCTGGACGCAATCGTTCTTCCAAAAATTATTTTATTCGACCCAGCAATCAAAAATACCTGTTAAACGATACGAAGAAGAAGAAAAAAGTTTATTGACAAAATAAAACAAAGTAGAAGATTCCTTCTGCATTACAAAAATAAACAATACGGACATGGTTTTTCAAACCGTCTGTCGGGGCGTCAGCAGGTTATACTAGAAAAATACAAAAAGAAAAAAGAACCTACAGTGAAAACAAAATACAATAAAATGAAAGGAAATTAAAAATTAAATTCATTTAGCAACGCGGCGCGATATCTCCAGGCTATTTTACTAAAAGCGACTAGTTGAGGCCATCCACCACCATCCAACAAAGCCACAGCCTCATTCCGTAAAAGAACAGGTTTATTAAAAACTTCAATTCTAAACTCTCCAAGTACTGGGCAAGTACAGAGAAAGTGGTGCAAGTCTTCCCTCTCACGCCTATTGCACAGAACACACTCCTCGTTATGGTTAGTGCTATACGGCTTTGCATTGAGATGTAGCAGTTCTCCTTTCAACTTAAAAATCCACCTCGCCGAGAAAATATCCATCACTGGCTCACTGACCAAGCTCGCGGCCTTGAAACGGGTGTCAAGCTCCCTATATAGTGTGAAATTCTCCGAGTCCGTAGCCCTCTGCCAGAACCACTGCTTTTTGTGCGCTCTAAACCTCTCAAGGATGTCAGCTGCATGAAGCCGGATAGATTCAAAGGACCAGGAATCCAACCCATCTATGACACCCAATCCACTGGCGACGCGGCCAAAATGCCCAGCCCATGGCAGTCTGCTTCTCATCACTTCCATGGCAATTATTTTAGGAAGACGTGTGTCCGGGAGACAAGATACTTTCCTCAAGTACTTTCGATGGGCTTCAAGAGTAAAAGATGATATGGTGTCCATTCCTGTCTCCAAATGTAAGATGTGATTCGGGGAAAACCTCGGCAACTGGAACAGCTTTCGAATATACATCAGCTGCACTCCCTCCGCCTTTGCATACTCCTGAAATCCCCAGCATGGCGAAGCATAGCACAGGATAGCCCGGATCGTAGCGTTGAACATCTCCAATTTTGCCTTTGGTGGTACAGCAGGATTGACAAATAATCTTCCCCAAACATTGTTGAGAGGTTTTCCCTGGCAGATTGGGCCTTCCGCTCCACGTGCTCGGTGAAGGAAAGACGGGGGGTGAGTTCAACTCCCAAATACTGGTAGCTACTGTAACGTGAAATTAACGGCTCGGGACGAATGCGCGGTTCGGTGGGCAGCAAATCGCTAGCGTCACAGAGCGTCTTGGAGCTTTCAGTCGTCCACGGTAGCTCTTCAAAACCCACCAAGCTATTTGCCGCAAAAACCGGGCGATAGCATATCACCTTTCGCTTGACTTCCGATCATTCTGCTTTCGTGCGCTATAACAATTCCGTCGGAACAAATCCTCCAGTTCCCTGCATCCCGAATTTATAACATTTCGTTTCGTACCGACACTACGACTCCGGTGAGGTGTTTATTTTATTGGCATGCCAAATAAGTAGGCCCAAAAAGACATTTACTTTCTAAGCCGTTTGTTTGTTTTCATTTCATTATCAGTAGCTCACTTTCCTTTATATTTTTATTATTAGTGCCATTTCTTTTACTTGTCAAACAGAGTTATATTCTTTTTTTGTTTAATTAAATTAGCTTCATTTATTTTATTTATTTTATTAACCCGTATAATTTTATTTGTTGGCATTCACGAAGGCTCATGGGTTCCTCCCCGCGAGGGTGATGGACACTTAACTTGACGGCACAATCAATCACGGTCTCAATTGATTCACCACCAAAGTTCCAGTGCTCAGTCGCCCTTCTTCTCCCACCATTCTGGAACACCATTATCTTCGACTTAGCTAGATTAACCTGAAGTCCCCACTTACTGCAGCAATTCTCCAAAACATCAATATTCACCTGCAGCTCACCAGGGTTATCCGCTATGACCACCAAATCATCCGCGTACATCAGAACTTTTAGCACAAGTCCGCCAACCTCTATACCATGTTGCAGCTCTTCTACCAAATCGTTAAGAAAAACAGAGAATAAAGTGGTGGAGAGAGGAGAGCCCTGCTTCACTCCACTCTTAACACCATAGAACTCTGTTCTACCAGCCTTGGTCCACACCGCAGCTGATACTCCTGAATAAAGGTTCCTCAGAACTGATACGAACTTACTGGAAACTTCCAAAGCAAGCAGCTTGCAGTACAAATGTCCACGGTTAACTGTATCGAATGCAGACTTCAAGTCTACAAAAAATCCATAGACTTTACCACCGGGCTGCTTCACTTTCAAGTTCACAGTGCCAGTCAGAGCGAAAATTGAATCTGTCGTAGAATAACCTCGTCGAAACCCTGATTGAAATTCTGTCAACAAATCGCACACCTCCAGAAACGACGTCAGACGGCACGCTAGCAATCCCGTGAGAAGCTTTCCCAAGCTATTAATGAAAGAAAGCCCACGGTAATTTGAAAGATGGGCCCCCCTTTTTGAACAAAGGAAATATCAGAGACTCGGGTAAACGATACGAAATACGGAGTATTTGCGACAAAACTTCCAAAATTAGTTGTTTGTTAATTTTTTAAACAATTTTTTGCCCAACTACATACCGAATGGGAGTTTTGTGCGAAAGAACGGATTTTTTTAGATAACGTTAAAGGGACAAAGCGGAATTCCTATGTCTTGAAACGTAATGAGTCAAATATTGAAGGGGTGGGTGGGCGTTATAAAAAATTTCTCCCGGCCGAAAACATATGGATATTATTCAGAATGAATGCTAAACCAAAACAGATTACAAAAAATGATCCTTAATTAGTTTTTTAAATGTACTCGTGGGTAATTTATGTTTTTTGAGAAATCTGATTTATTTTCCAAATATTTTTGTGAGTAAAAATCCGGGTAGTTTAGTCAATAAGCTTGAAAACGTCCATTACTCCAAACTCGTGGAATAGCAGATCCGTAGGATAGGTTTTTTTTTCTTTTTCATTAAAATCTTAATTGGAGTCTTTTGAGTAACCAAAACCTGCTGAATCTTAGATCTTCTCACTCGAGCCAACGAGCAGCGACTGAACAGCGGCGTTGTAAAACTATCGTTTTAATTTGATATTCATAAAGTCACGACACATTGGGGATTAGTTGTTCAAGGTTCTTCGATACTATTTTACAATGATGTCCCCAGTTCAGACACTGCTTTGTTTTTGGTTATTAGCTCGATGAACTTGGAGAACGCTCTAGTTGTATGAAAAATGACATAACCTGCCTGTTTGATCGCATAATACGTTCACGATGTCGTTTAAACTTACAACGCGTTGAAGAAGGTGGATGCTACGCATAATCCTCGCGATGCTCAACGCAGAACGTAAATTCAAAAGCAGGGTAAAGTTTCGATAAACACGCTTGTCTCACAGAGCTCCTAAGACTGAAATACAACTGCGATTTGAAGAAACTCGGCGTCCACAACTCGGGATTCAAATCAGACGAAAGCTTCGAACGACTATCCCGATGATAACAAAACTCATCATACGGGATTCTGCATATTTGCTCCGCCGTTTGAATCTCTAATGGTAGTTTAACAACTAGGAGGGTACGTAAAATAAATTGTCTGCCGCGAAGTTGAATCCTCAACTTATACGATCGTGTGTGTGTCCCCCCTAGTTCCCTAATAAGAAGTTTACCGAGGGAAAACGCCGCCCTGAGGAAGTTATAATCACCTTAATATGTTTGAAACTGTGAAGAAATATGAGGAGCAAAGTTGTAAGGAGTTTCCTCATCCTCGGCCCTTTCGCCATGTTTCATTATTTGTTAGACTCTTAGGACAATAGCTCGAATTTTGCGAACTTCACTTAAGACATGGAATTCGACGGCTTGCTCACTTTTTGTCTCGTCCATAAAACGAATTGTGAAAGTCTAACCGTGTTATACGTGTGGCAGCCCCGCACTGCCGCTGTTACTTCACGTCCATCGAAATGTGACTTTCCAACGGGTTAATTATTAATTTGAGCAAACCTGTTGTACGTGTTTTGGTTTATTATTCATTCTGAATAATAACCCTATGTTTTCGGTCTCGAAACATTTTTTACAACCCCCCCTCAAAATTTGATACTTTACGTTTCAAGACATGGAGATTCCAAATTTGTAATGTCCGTCCGCCGTCCGGGCCGTTTTGTGCCTTTAACGTGGTCTAAAAAATTCGTTCTTTCGTACAAAAATCCCATTTGGTATCTAGTTGTGCTCGCCATCTTAGCAATCCGATCGGACGAAGCCCACGGTTGTTATGGGCAAAAAATGGTTTAAAAAAACTAACGAAACGCAGTATAACACGGGAACTACACCGGAAGTCAACGTTTCGTCGTTAGTACTCCCTCCCTCCCGTCATATCAAACTCAATCACCCGCCCCCTCGACTCACCACGGGTTCGCTGGAAGCCCCTGTCCCAATTTCTCCGACTCTCTGACGGTTAAGGCCACTTCCTCCACACACCCCTCCATCGAATCATAAATGCCTACAGACGTTTACGGGCGCCTGGCGCCGGGGGAATATTTAGTTTCCGTAGTTCCATTGTAGTCTGGTCATGTTTCGTATGGTTCACTAGTATTTGATGCTGAATTGAATGGGATGGGTCTCGGAGCAGTAATACTAGGTCAAGCTGTTCATGAGAATAATAAACCGTTGTGTAATAATTTGCAGGGTTTTCATGGAATGAGATTGATTGGATGAGTCGTTGTTTCTTGCGCAGTTTTATTTCTATTACCCATTATCTTGCATTCTGATGGCCCCACTACTTGAAAAAACGCTTGACCTAGGGCTACTTACGTCATATGCTCCCACAGGTGCCGCAGTGCTGATTCACCCCACCGAGCCAGTAACCTCCAGGGTTTTTGATCCATTTGTTAAGATGTAAATGTTACACATACATTTCTTTCTCGCAAATGTTTCATTGGCGCTTCGTTGCAAGGAGATATAAGTCGAAATAAGTGTGACTCTCTGAGCACTCATCGATTAGTTTTGCCTTGGAGTGGTCTCGTAGAACTTTCAGCTTACCACTATGCACATTTTTTTCTGTACATCGGTTTTCAAGGGTCCGCTGAAGAAAGAGCGTGTGTATGTACAGCGTATAATCAACTTTTGTGGGGGCTGAAGAAATTCCAGTTACGATTCGTCTTTTAGAAATATTTTCTCGCTCTTTCGGGTTTGGGAAAGCGAATAGAGAATTATCGCGAACGGCCGAAATCTTCAAAATCTCTTTATTTCGACCGTTCTCCTGTTTTTTTTGTTTTTTTTTTTCATTACACGAAACAAGATGTGAATAGTGTTCGGTTTTCGGAGGGATATTGTGCGTGTTGAAAGGGGTGAAATAATGCGCAAAACGGAAGGCGTTTAATGCTCGGGAAGCTCAATATCGTTGTGAACACGAGCGAACAAGTTCCTTTCGAGCTCGGCATTTGAGGGGAACGCGACTCCAACATGACGCCAATATAACGGCCTTTCTCATATTATTTCCCTTTCTGCCTCAGACAGACTTTTCCTTCCTCTCGTCATCCCGCCCCCCTGACACTCCCACCCTTACCGCCTCAACCCTAAATTCCCCTTTCGACGTCGACCTACTGCCACATGTCATCGGCCCCTGGAAATTCAACGGAAGTAATTTGTTTACCGCCTTCCGCTATCACGGACTTCGATTATCTGGAGCGACGGATCTCACAATTTTCGATGATACGATTCACATACAAGCGCTGTGTCTTCTACAAGTAGTACAAAAGTGAAAGTACTTTGTAAGGTTAATTAAAATCTACTGAGTCGGTTACGGAAAACCTTGAAAAGCAATATCTTAATGTTAGGATAATCTCATTTTCCCACGGCCAACGAACGGTCACAACATGCCGTGCTACATGCTATGAATGGACAATTACAAACCGTTTTATGGACTATAGATGTCAATCAACCTTTGTTTTTTATTTTAAGAGTGTTTATTGGATATTCGAAAAAGAGAAAGAAATGATCACACTAATTCAACGAGATATAGGTCTACATTGATACACTTGCTTATTACATGGTCACTTCGTTAAAACGATAATTTTCTATATACAACACTGAAGGATGGAAGTTTTTGTGTGAGTATATATACGCGACACAACGGGGCTCTGAGTACGTGAACTGGTTGCGCGGGGAACTAGGATGGAGAGAGAGTGGCCCGTGAGCTGAAAGATGAGCGTTTGTTGTTTTCATGGGATGTCGGATGAGTTGAGAAAAATTGGAGAGGAGGTAAATTGAGCAGTGGGACGAGGATATTTCGGAAAGTAGGAAAAGGAAAACCCGTTTTTAGCATAGGAAATAACTGAACGAGCAGGCTGGACTTTCTGTAGCTACAGACAAAAGGCTACTTGGCCTCCACCGAACCATTTTTATCACCTCTAGATATTCACAAATATGTTTGTTCCCCTCCAACTACACACCGAAAGTGCGAAACGAACTTCTACATTTCATGAAATTGTTTGACAATTTTGTTGAGACACATCACAACTTAACTCAAGGCCCTTCTAGCTATTTGTTATTAATCTAGCGCCTATCAAAATCTGATCACGTTTTGTGAACTTGGTTCAACGTCCTAAGCCGGTAGCGTGTGAGCTTGCCAAGTTTATTGAGCTGCTCCTACGTGTGCTACAGTTATTTAGGAATGATCAGCCCATTGGTGATTAATCAAACTTTCGATATGATTTTTTTTAGGCTGCCAAAGACCAGATACACGATACATCGGTGACCAGGGGAACAATCCTCCTCTCGAATTAGCCTGTATTGATTCAGACAACATCACCACAACGAGGTTCTGGCTGGAGGCATGTCACTGAAGAGCCTGAACCGAGTCACTGAGTCAGAAAGGAGTGTGCAGTAGGATGTTGAAGGGATGGCAGGAGCTGCCACCCAGTTATTATTGCCACCTTACTGTATCATCGCATATGACACAAACCCCTAATACTCAAAAGAATCGCATGTCAGGAAAGATGCTAGTGGCCTGACTCCTTTTTCTTTTCTCACGTGCGGTACAATATTCAAAACCCATGTGGGAAAGAAAGGACCTAGGTGTAAAAAGAACATCTTTCAGCAATTCTGGCACCACAGCCTGCCATCTATTGATGACCTTGTGCCTACGCTAATGTATCACCAAGGGGGCGGGGGGATTATTCCGCAGGCACAGCACCCTTGAGCAAAGTGCCGTGAACCCAACCAACCACCAAGGAGTTGGAATCGTGGGGGGGGGGGGGGCACTCACTGGATAGCAAAGCATGGCTGGGAATGAACCCAACCACCAAGGATTTGGGATCGTTGGGGCACTGGTTTCGCTGGAGAGATCCCTTCCATTTCGTAGCAGCATTTGTGTTGGCAGAGAGGATTAGTGATTGGCAAGGTACTCTCTCCCACAGCCATGGGCTTCAGCCCCCACTGCCCTTCAGATACCGAGACGAGTGTTCTGAGAAAGAGAAGTGGTGGGGGTGAGGGGAAAGGGTGGTGAGTGGTTGGATGGGGAGGTGTGATCAAATGAAGGGGAAAAGGGGAATTTGTGACACGCTTTCGTTCCCTACAAAAGGGACGATTTCTGGCAGTTAGGTAAAGGCTAAAGCTTATTCCAAGGTCAAACTGCACTTATTTATTGCGCTGCTCTCATTTTCCTAGAATTTTATGTAACTATGTAGTTATATAGAATCGTCCACGTACAAAAATTTAATCGAAGTCTACACAGCTATTTTCGAGAAAAAACCTTGGAGTCTCCATGATTGTAACCATAGTTAGTTAAGGGTAGCTGCGTGCGTTACGGAACTCACGTTCGAGTAGGAACGCTGGTTTCTGTGAAAAGTGCTGGAAGGTCGAGGAAGGTGAGAGTTTTGGGGGCAGCGTTTGCGGCTTATTGGTTGGCCCCGGAAAAAGTTTCTTGGGCGTAATTCAGGCAAAATGTGGTTTAGAGGTCACGCGCTGGGCCGAGGAAAACTTCCAGTTGATTCCGTTAGAAACCCAAGTGAAAAGAGCAAGTGGCTAAAGGCGGCGGAGGAAAGCGGCGAAGTGAAGTGGCGTGGAGTCGAGGTGAGGGCGGAGGGGGGCGACAGATAAAATATATTTTCAGGTTGAGCTGAAGAACGCTCTTCTCCCTTCTCTCGACTAGTTGGATCAAAGTTTAATGGTCCGCATCGCATGCAACGCAGTAACAGGAAATTAGTGTTAACTTCGCTGCTTCGGATTAGTGGCTCTCCCCTCCGCCATTTCGGAGCGGAACGACTCCAGGAACCCCCTCGGAGCCCTTCTTCCGTAACTCTCCCGCAAACTTTGGGAATTTGATCAACCGTTGTGTTGCATTCGACCTGAGTCTGCAATTAGAGAGAAAGGTGGTCTTCGAGTGAGTGGTTCACGGCTGAGCCGAGACGTACTTTGTTAACTAAGCAGAACTTGCTTCCACGCTGACCAGCACATTCTGGAAGGTGAACATCGTGAGAGGAAACATCTTTGAATTTGGACGGTTTATGCGAGGGATGACTGACTGACACATTTATTAATCAAATAAAATTAACATCACTACAGTCCTCTCTTACACATCGTGCACACCTTCAGGTGATAGAATCACAATATTTTATGGACTTTAAAGAAAAAAATACTTTTTTGTCAAAAACGGTTAGCTTACGATTTTGAATAAGTCTTCTGTGTGAGTAGCTATACAGTCAAATTTTTATTTAGCACAATAAGTTATCAAAAAATGTCTGCAAAATACGATTTTAGTGCAGTTTTCAATTATAAATCGCGCTCATATGTAACTACCGTACTAAAAAAATGGAAATGGTAATCTGACAAGCTACCCGTGCGGTATAGCACAATCGAGAGTAACCTCTGAAATCATGCAATTCAAACTAATGTCTTTTTTGAACATGTGCCTTCACCTAATAGTCAAAAAGCGTTGTGAGGGGGGGACGAAATCGTGTCGCGAAATAAGAGTGAGAAACTGCAACTTCCATCAGCTCTTTCACATATGATAAACACGTATGGTCCACAACTTGTGATAGTTGAAATAGAAACTATTTTGCCAACTAGCATTTATTTTTTAATTAATTTATTACTTATAAATTAACGTTTCCTTAACGCTATTGAACGTTCCCTGAACGATAAATAAACGCTGACGGATCGTTTGAGAGTCAGGGGATTATACAAAATTAGCTATCAGAGATTTGGGAGGCAAAAGCTCGTACCACGTCTTCAGAATTTAGTTCTGTGCAGAAGGGACATGTATAACAGGTTCCTCCGCGCTGATTGATGCTCGCACAATCGTCTTCACCTAAATCAAAATGGGATACAGTTCGGGACTATGTAGAAGTTCCTTAGGGTGGTGCAGAGGCGAGGCCTCAGGACTACGAAGGGCTGAGGTCCTGCCGGGGGAAGCGCAGATTTTTCTTGGTCAGTTTATAGGCCTCCTTGTTCCCTTCCATTCCTGCATGACCTGGCACCCAACGTAGTGTTGATGTGTTTTCCTATGCCAAGGTCTTCAGGCCAGTCAGACATTCCCAAACCAGCCCCGACGTGATGGTATAGGAAGCGAGGGCCTTAAGTGCAGCCTGACTGACATAATGTGTATTTTTTCCGCAGGAGGTGCTGGGCACACTGTCACATCAAAGAGCTCTGCTTGGAAAACTGTCGTCAGCCCTCCCAGTGGTAACGCTTTCCTGATCCCTGGCTCACAGACGCCTGCACCTGCTAGGCCACCTCCCACTGATCCGTCTCCCCAGCCTCAAAAGAGGGGCCACTCCCTTCCCACCTGGACCTTGTATGGATTCGTACCCTGAAGGGAAGCTCGAAGTGAAACTTCGTCAGTATTGAGTCGTTGACCTGAAGGGCGGGGACCTTATCCAATATCAAGTGGTGAAGCGCCTTTCACCCCCGCCTGACAAGACCCAATTCCAGCATACAAGCCGCCTGTAGCTTGTCAGCTCTCTCCTCATATATGTGGAGAAGTGCAGCAACCACCAGGACTTCTAGCGCAGCCATTTGGGCTGTCTTTACACAACCCGTCACAGCCACGAAAGCCCTCCACTGAAGTTTACTCAACTGTTGTTGCACAGTCTTTTTCTCTGTGCTAGTCCACCAAACCAGAGCAACATAAGTGAGCACAGGCCTAACGGTTGCCCTGTACATCCACAGGACCATCTTCGGCCGCAGCTCCCATGTCTTGCCAGCCATTCCATATTGCCTGGATGATGGATTTACATAGCACGCACCCGTTCGCCATTTGTGGTCCAGATTGAAAAAGTTCTGACCGATCTTCTAAAATATAAGGACCTCTCCATCTCCAAGTAGGCTTAAAATGATTTTCCATTCCCTCGTCCAGTCTGCCTTGCAGTTTGGAATCCTAGTCAGGGAGGCACATGCGCTAGTAGAATGGTACTAAAAAATTGTACAATTAAAATTATGTTGTTTAAATTTAAAAGGTACCCCGGCAAGCTTATCCACGAAGAAGCAAAAATCGTTCACTTGCGCCAACTGTTCATCAAAAACTTGTTCAAAAAAAAGGATCCACAACACGGCGAAGACTCGCAGAAGTTCCTCAGGGTTCTGTTGTGGGTCCATATTTGTACTCATTCCACTGTCACGACCTTCCTCCGCTTCAAACATCCGATTTTTCTGGGATGTATGCAGATGACATTGTTCATGCTGTTTCTGGGCCAAATGCTACTCCTGTGGCGAGACTCCTACAATCTAAAATAAAAATGATATGGCATGACCTTCACCTTACACACAGCGTCGCGTTACACAGAACCACCACGTTTCTAGGCGACACCAAGCCAAATGTCCGATCAGTTCGGTATCTAGGAGTGATACTAGATAGACATTTAACATTCGAAGATCATATTTTTGTATTGCTACATCGATTACGGTCCCGTGTGTTCAGCTTACGGTCTCTTCTGCACAATCCCACCGCTTCCCTTCACAATAAAATACTTATCCGACCAATATGGACTTACGCCATCGCTGTTTGGGGCACGTGTTCGCCGTCGCAATTCCGCCGTATTGAGCAACAGCAAAACGCAACCCTGCATAAACATATTATCCACACGCCTCCATTTGTCCACAACCTGACTATTTATAATGACTTCTCACTGAAAACCCCTACGGCCCTTTTACATCGCATCATGTTCTCATTCACTACGCACAACCTCCACCACCTTAATCATCTGGTCCAGGCGTTGATGCGATGGCCTGTCGAAGCCTTCATGGACCAGATGATTAAGGTGGTGGAGGTTGTTCGTAGTGAATGTGGACATGATGCGATGTAAAAGTTACAATAAAAAAACTTGTTGATGTATTATCATACAAGTGTACATCAATCTGTGTGATCCCTCCCCCATCCACATGTACCCAACCCATTTCACTTTGCGTCACAATGTGATAAATAACCCCAAAAATTTCGCTCCATCAGTTTACAACTTACTCCCCCCATTCATGAGATTCCCAGTTCAGCACTCTAGAAATGCGTACAAGCGTCTAGTGTTTAATTGTGACACACAAATTCATTCACCACCTTCAAACTCCCTGACATTTATAAGATTGATTCGATGAAACATGTGCGTTTTCAGCGTCAGGGGAAATTTAATATATTTACTTTTATACACTGCATATAGCAGCGACTTTTGCTTGTCACCACAGGTTCGCCTACGACGAGCAATATTTATTCAAAGCAGGACTTATTGTAACATTTTTCCTGAAGAATACAAATTTCTTTCTCTCTCTAGCGGAGATCGGTTTATTATTTTGTGATTTTTTCACCAGTTTATGCGTCGTGCACCACGCTTGAAGGTGTAGTTGTAGCTTACAAGGAGAAAACAGTAGCGTGGTGCATCCCACAAGATATTTTGACGAAGCAGTGGCATTCACTCACAACGAGGAGTGTATCGTGAAATTTATGTAGAGAGTAGCGACTTAATGCGAGGCACCTGTGGGAACGGAGATGTCGAAAATACTGCATTAAGCAAAAGACTCGCCGCCGATGTGAATGCCGGGAAGAGTTTTATGTTTCCCTTCTAAAACCCAACTCTGGGGGGCGGAAAAACGAGCAATAAAATGTTTTATAGTCTGGAACCACGAAAAAGCTGAGTGAATTCGAAATCACATGCCGTTGAATAAAGGCGAACTGAACAGGAAGGAAGTTGAATGTTTCAGGTTCCAAAGGGGCAAACGGGTATAAAAAACGAGGGCTCGTTCAAATTGAATGCGGCGCGTCGAATGTGTGGCGCTGGTGCAATGGATGCTTGCAAACTTGTTTCTCAGGCTGAGGCGCCGCTCGGCTATTAGTGTCCGTCGAGAAAAGCGGCTGTTTTTCATTAAACCTGGAAGACCATTCTTCAGGTTAACGGTATTTATCTTGTTTAACGTACCTGATTGTAGTCGCCACTCGGAGTATGGAATCAGATACCAATGAATTATTCATTGGAAGAATACTCTGCTTCCCTTCCTCTACACAACTGTGCCCCTGTCTCATAGAGAAGCTGCCCTTAGTAATTGTAGTTTCCTGGTTAAGCATTCTAGATCCATATCCTGTTCGTACAGATCAGTTTATTTCTTGCCTTGATTGAAAGAACGAGGCAAATTCATCGGATCAAAGTCCAAGTTAATTTATCGGAACTTGAACCAGCGGCTGTAAGATTCTTGCCATCCAACATGAATTTATGCCTGCGTGTTGAGGTACCAACCCCGTTTAGCACATTGCATCAGGTCGGCCCTCACTCCTCTCTGAGACGGCATTTCTTCTTTCTTGTCCTTTTTGCCCTCACGAGAATCTCGAGCTATCGTGCCGCCATTCTCATACGTCAACAGCTTTGGAGGTTCAGAAGCGGTCTTAACTCTGTGTTTTCATCGTTCCACCTAGTGAGGTACAGGCCTAGGGTCAATGAGGGCTCTTTCCTCTTCTGATTCAACGTTGCCAGGGCAAGTAAAGCAAAGCACTTTCCCACTTCCTACAGAATTCAACTCACCTAACCGAGGGCTATCCTCCTGAGCCTCCCTCGCTGATGTACTATAGGTTAAGATACTTAGGATGACCACCATAGCCCAGTTTCAAGCGTGCCAAATTGGGGGGTGTGTCTCAAGTCGAGTAGGACCATAGTATCTGATTATATTCCCGACTAACGGCCACTCCTCCTCCAAACTCAGGGATGTAAGGCGGTTCAGTAACTGGAGCCTATCGATTCCAGGGGAGATAAGAAATAGGCCTTCTCTGCCCACGGCTTACTAATGTATTTCAACCGCCTCAACCAGCTGGAATTAAAGGTACATAACTGGCGAATGAGCATGAATGGCATGAACGGAATTTATTCGGTAGGAATGTGTGTGATTAGTGAATGCATATTGGCGAGTACAAATCAAGATGAAGATGCTAATGTTTCAAAATTGTAAAAATTTATTGGTGTAGTGTACTGCACAATGTTATCGAACAGGAAATGTACGTACTTAGTGTTATTCTGTTCGTCAGAGGGAATGCCAAAGAGGGTTGGTGGTCACTCTCACTCTTTCTCTTTTCTAGTGGGGTTTGTGTTCCACCTTTGACCGGATGCAACCTAGGCCAAGTTGAGGATACTCTGGTCCTACCCCACGTGAGGCAGATACTGCCCCAACTTGGGTTGCCTCAAACTGGGCTACGGCGGTTCTTCATGTTTTTCTCTTAACCTACAGTACAGCAACTCAGGAGAATAACCCTCTAGTTGAATGTGTTGAGTAGTGAGTTGAATTCAGTGGAAAACTGAAAGGGCTCGGCTTAACTTGCCCTGGCAACGTTGAACCAGAAGAGGAAAGAGCGCACACTGACCCGAGGCCTGAACCTCACTAGGAGGAACGATGAATACGCATAGTAAAGATTGCTTCTGAACCTCCAGAGCTGTTGACGTATGAGAATGGCAAGAGACAGCTCGAGATTCTTGTGAGGGCGAAAAAGGACAAGAAAGAAGAAATTACGTCTCCAAGAGGAGTGAGGGCCCACCTAATGCGATGTGCTAAACGGGGTTGGTAGCCCCCCGTGCTGTCCCACCTAGCATCTCGCGCTCCTAAAGACCAGGTGTGTCCACCTCGTCGCCTAGGTAAGGTCTGTATTGGGTTCCACATGGGGGGCCTCAGCACACTCTAGCCGCCTTTTTGCCCATTGTGCACTATGCTCCAGGGGCATGGTGGGTTGTCCTCACAGCCTGGGACAGGCTGCAGGCGCTCGCTATTCAGCGAGACACGCTGATCGCGATCCTTCCAGCATACTGCACCACCTCTCATTTGGCCCTCCACGTGCTCGCTGGTGTCGTCCCCCTGGATCTGGTCCTGGACCAACAGTACTTCAGGCCTGCATTAAGAGAGGTGTCCTGGCAGAGTACCGCGGTTTGCTTCCGAACTAGCTCCCTGCGCTCCTCGGAAAGGTGTCTGCTGATCGGCGGCTCTCAGGGCATTGGAAAGGGTCTTGCAGCTCTGGCAGGCTAGATAGGATGCAGGCCCCAGTGCAAGACATCTCCACAACATCATTGCTCTGATGGAGGATCGTCTTGATGAGGCGTGGTGGTCGCCATCATTTCTAGAAGTGCATCTCCTCTCTGGACGCAGAGCATTCAATGAACGGCTCTATTTTTTCCGGCGGCAGCCATTTCAGTACTGCCTGTGCAGTACAGGGGAAAATGAAAATGTGGCACATGTCCTCTTCTCGCGTTCCGTCCACAAAGACGTGCGTGAGAGGGCACAGCTTTCCCTCGCTAAGAGTGCTGGCCTCCTCATCGTGGCCAAATCCTCATTCGCACATTGGCGCAGGCATGGGCCAACCGTTGACGGGTCCTTGAGGAGTGGTGTCTACCCTCTCCCCCGAAGTAGTCTAGTAACCCCTCCCCTCAACACTAGGTGCATGGGGCTGCGTAACAACGCCCAGTGCGCAGGGCCTTGAACCAACATGGCTCGCTCTATTGGCCAAAGAGTCTATATGTCTTCATAAGCCTGGGTTGTTTCCCCATTTGATTGGTTAGGGCAGGTTGGTTGACAGCCAGTAAGTGCGTAGCCTCAGCCAGTCCTGAGGAGGCGAGATAGGATTAGGCTGGGGCTCAGCTCATTTATTCACTCATATCTTTCTTTAACCAGTGTATCTTATGATTTCAGTGTTATTATGAGTTTTTTCACCTTCCAATTGATTATCAGGGCCATCTCAGGACCTCCCTTGGGATAACGCTCTGAAGGTGTGGCAGGAGGACGTTGATGAGTTATATTATATCGTTACATACGAATGTCATGTCAAATTCAATTCTAGAGGTGTTTTAGGTGTTTTGTCTATAGTAAATCTTCAGGGGAAGTAGAAGAGAGAGCTGCATAGCCTAAACATCCTCTCTCTCTCTCCATATCTCTGTCTCTTTCATTCTTTATTTTTGTCTCTCTGTATTTAACCAACACTCAATGATAGTTAGATGTATGTTGAGTGTATGACTACGGGTGCTTTATCAGACATTTCTCATTCCGAGCAGATCTGAGAAATTTACATGAGGAGTAAACCGTTCCGAAAAGTCATTCGAGCGTACGGAGCTCTCATTCGCGTCAATTAATGCTCTCCCCATTCGGGAATCGTGATCCACGAAAGCTATCGAGTGGGCTGCGATACAAAAGTCCAACTCGAGCTTAATGAATACGACATGATGTGAGAAAGTGCTATTACGTTCGGAATATTGCAGTCAGAAGGGCTTTCCAAGTTCCCATTAATGTCTTGCAGTCGATCCCGCGGGAGCTATGAAACTCAACTTACACCCTCCTTCGACCAAAGAAACATCCCTTTCCCTTTTCCTCGTTTCCGCCATCGACACCACTTCCTCTGCCAGTCCAACCAAATAATATTTAATAAAAATGAGCCTAGAAACAAGCGAAGGGTAAGTCGAAGGGGCTTTGAAGAGGTCCTCGGGGTGCTGTTAGGTCTTTCTTAGGCCCCAACCCTCCGCTACGAGAAGAGCTGCGTCAGGTAACGGCTCTTGAGAGGATTTAAGATACTTCCAGGCGTCCCGCAAGTTCTGTCCATCTTTGCTCTGCAACTGCTTACTCGAAAAACTTCCATATATCAGAAAATGTCACGATGGCGCTTTTCCCATAAAGATTTCGTGAAGTGCGAAAAGAATAAAATAGAATGCTCGAAAACGATCGTTTTTGCGAAAATATTCGAATATGTATTCGTACGTTACTCACCATATCATGTTTGCTTGAATCCATCAACATATATAATAGCCGTGCATATTACATGAAACCCGTTCGATCTCACCCATAATGTCAAACGCTCAAAAATTAACATCAAAAGAAGCTGATTGTAGTGAAATTACTCAGTTGAATTGGGGGCTGCACTTAATACGCTGCCTTCGTTTATTTATTTCCCCCTACTAGCTGACCCAACAGCTGTCATCCTGTCTTATCTAAAAATATTGAATTCGAATTGGTATTAATATAAAAAAACTAAATAACTGGGCATGTGAAATACATGGATTTTCAATGGTGACGCTACAACAAATTGGCGACTGCCCTTGAGATTTAATTATCAACATGGCAAATGGACACACTGGAAATTGCTACCGCTTGAAGTCGACTGGCATGTCAAATCAAAGGAAACCGTAGAATCAAAACATTTTGCCTTAATGCTTCCTCTTTGTTCATTCATTTCTTCACTGACTCTGCAGGTGAGGACTCTACTCAACTGCTCAGGAAGCCTCAGAATATCACTCCTTAAGGAAGACAAGTAGTCTGCTAGGTCTGGCGAGCTTTATGAGAGGTGCTGACCCACGTCTGCGACGGGAGAGCGTTGCGTAGGCTGGCCGGCTTCAGGAGAATCGTTCTGCCAGATGTTTATTGGCATGGTGCACCCCCTCACCCACAGCCTGTGCCACAGTAACCACAATGAGACGTATCTCATCAGAAGGGTAACCGTGTACGGTCCTATTGACGTTAATCTTTTTATTTCTTTCGACAGGCTGTTTCTGCCAAACATGAGCCCTTAAGCGTTTGGCGTTTCTGAATGCCTGGTCACAGTATCGATACTGGCAGTCGTTTATCGGGATGGGGATGGAAAGAAGATTAAGAGGATGAGGAAGAGGATGAAGGCTGACTTCCCTGTTCAGGGCGACCCGGGCTATGAGGCATTATTCTTTGGCAACTCATGGATGAGCATGGGCAATGAAAAGGGTCGCCCCCCCCCCACCAACGTTCGCAGGAACACCAGTTAGCCACCCAAGACGGAAACCAGAATCCCCTGCATAAAGGTCCATTGAAAAGTGTCCTGGACTAGTCGAGACACACCACTGCACACCTTCAAGTCGACAAACTCAACGATTTTCCCAGATCGTGTTTTTCGGACCCAGTAGGGCAGCAGTGCAGCAGGAACGTACAGATCTGAAGAGAACTCAAAAATAAAATTTGTTTCAACTAATCCTCTCCAGATAGTTCTTTGATATGGCCAGGAGCTGTTCTGGATTGGATAATGCCGGTTTATTAGACGGAAGGAGGGGATGTGTGAAAAGGGTGTAGTGCATTTTGTCGGCAACAACACACCATAGGCGCTTGCCCATTGCCTTGAAATAACGCTCGTTCGTGAAGTAAACTATTCCGTCGTGACCGTATTTCGCGAAATATAAATAAATAAAACCGATTCTATCCGGCTCATGAACATTTTTGAGAGCTATAAGCGCTCAGAGGAGACATGGCTATTTGCGCCGAATTGGAAAGAGCAGTGCAGAGCAATAGGCGATGATGCGTTCCATGCCATCTTCTCGTGCCAGAGGGGGGCAGGCAGGCGGCGCGCAGTGCAAAACACAGCTGACCAGCTCACGCCAGAGGTATCCGTCGTCATGCTGCATTCAGAGGAAAACTGGGGGTGCATAGCTCAATTCGCCAGGGCAGTGGTTCAGCCAGAAGATGATGGAGCTTGCTGAACCACCCAAACTGCTGGGCAGTATGGGAGAATGTATGAAAGTGGCAGCACGCTGCAAGATTCTCGTGATGGTGATGAGAACAAGAAATAAGAGTGTTGGGTGTGTGCAGTACCTAACCGGAATCCTATTGAGGGATAAATTGTAGAGGCTGCACAGCGCTGAAATATTATCGGTTGCTGGTGTTCGTTACACAGAGCCCAAACCAAATGAACATGTATATCTGCTGAGGGTTACCTGGAGATGAAGGCGACTCCGTTTCCCGCCGACGGGCTTCCAGTGCAGTCAATATAGCTCGAAATGGTGAGATTGGGAAAAGGAAAAAGAGTTTCGGGTTTCGCACTCGCGCGGGTTTACCGGAGAGCGGCGGCAGACGGACTAAAGGTGGGGAAGAGGAAAACGGAAGAGCAGAAGGAAAAGGTGGAAGGGAGCAACAACAGAAAATACACGCATCGACATGAACTCTGTGCTGGGCGACCGAAAACAAAACCAAACATACCCCCCACCCAAAATTGATGAATTTTGGACCAAAAAAAAAAGAAGATAAATCCACAAGTGATGAAAATGTTAAATGAAATATAAAAGCAAACTACCGAATCGCAAAATGAGAAGTGAGATCCCCTGTGAAAAGCGAAAAGATGAAAGAAAAGGAACACGAAATCTTGGGGATCACCTCACCGAGAAACAAATTATTCAATGGGAAGAACCACCAATTTATTGATGGGTCTAACCAGAACTCCGGATGATGTCCGAACTTGTACCACTCGCACCACGCCTCCCGAACCGGGGTACACCCGCTCCACCCTAGCTAAAGGCCATTGGGTCGGTGCGGTGTTGGGTGATTTCAGTAACACCACCGTTCCTTCAGGGATAATCGGTGTGTGCGCGGTCCACTTCGGCCGAGGTTGCAGTGAATGGACGTACTCCTTGCTCCAACAATTCCAAAAGGATTGAACTAGTTGAGTAACTAAGCGCCAGCGTTTGAGACGATGTGGGTTCTCTTCGAGAATCTCAACTTCGGGTCTTGAGAGGAGAGGGCCTCCAACGAGGAAATGGCCGGGAGTTAAACAATCAGCAGGATCATTCGGAGAGCCAGGAAGAGCGACTAGGGGTCGGGAGTTGAGGATGGCTTCAATTCGTGCGAAGACAGTGGAGAGCTCCTCGAATGTCAGACTGCGATCGCCAATTATACGCTTCAAATGATGTTTAGCACGTTTAACCAAAGCTTCCCAAGCCCCTCCAAAGTTAGGTGCCATAGAGGTTAAAGATCCGGCGATCTCGCGTCGAGCCAAATATTCTTTAAAATGGGGACTAGTTTGTTGGAAAAAATGGTGTATCTCCGACATTTCTCGGGCAGCACCGCGGAAATTCCTTCCATTGTCTGAGTAAATGAGGGGATACCTCCTGGCAATGAACCGATCAATGGCAGCGAGACAGGCCTCCGTAGTGAGTGCCGATACTACCTTCGAGGTGAACTGCACGAGTAGTCATGCAGACGAACAGGGAAAAATAGCCTTTCTCCACTTTGGCTCCTCTTCGGGTACTAAAACGAATAGGATAGGGTCCCCAAAATCAATGCCAGTATGAAGGAAACATTTCCTGGACTGAGGCGTGATTTAGAAGGTCTGCCATGTCGGGGTTGATGGGAGAGGCCGAAAATCGAGCACAAGTCACACACTTGTGAATTTGCTGTCGGATGAGACTCCGCGCTGAAGGAATCCAATATTCCCGGTGAATAAGTGATTGAACGAGACGAGGTCCACCATGGGCGGTGAATTTATGCAGATGATCGATGAGGAGACGTGCCAGTCTGCTTTCTTTGGGGATCAGAAAGGCCGCTTGGCTTCTCTGATATGGTGCCCAGGCAATCCTTCCCCCCACCCTAAGGAAGCCGTCCGAAGAAAGAAATGGGGAAAGCCCGGACAAATTTGGGGAACACGCCTTTCCTGATTTCAAATTTCGTAGTTCGTCTGGAAAATGATGAGCCTGCGTTACTCGAATGATGACTTCCATTGCCGCCCGATATTCAGTTGACGAAATGGGGCCCGAATTTCTTTCGAGAAATGATGAGTGGGGTTCACGCCGGTTGCGTACAAGTTGTGCAATCCGTAAATGTAGCCGACAACTCGCTGACATTTTAGAAGTGACGACGCGTTTTCCAGCACTTTGATCAGAGGTTTTGGGTCTAAAATGGAGATGAGAGCAAATGTTGGAGACTCTTGAATGTCAGGTATGTCTACGGGAGGCAATGTGGGTTCGTTAGGCCATTCATGAATTGGGTTTATGAGGAAGTCAGACCGTGCCACCAAAGTTTGTGACTTAGTAGTGTAGAAGGACGTAAGCCTCGACTACCAGCGTCGGCAGGGTTGAGCTTTCCTGGTACGTGTCTCCAACCAACAGTGGGGCATAATTCATGAATCTGAACTACACGGTTACAAACAAATTGTTTCAATTTGAACGGTGGAGTTTGGAGCCATGCCAGTGCGGTCATGGAATCGGTGAAGCCAGTAATTTTTTTGATGGAAGTGAACTGAATGAAGCTTTGAGAAGAATGTATCAACTTGGCTAGCAGGTGTACTGCTCCTAACTCTAGGCGGGGAATCGTCCATGGCTTCAACGGTGCGACTTTAGTTTTGGCCCTGAGCAAGTGAACTTGAACACCACCCTCCGTCTCGACCCGCAGATACAAAACGGCTGCCATCCCTAGTTCACTGGCATCGGCGAACCCAATCAAGTTGACGTCAAGGGAAGGCGCAGGTAGGAGAAAGCGAGGTATGTGGCCTTGCTCTAAAAGAGAAAGTTCCCTTTCGATACTTTTCCATCTTGAGAAAAGAGGCTCTGGAAGGAGAGTATCCCATTCCAACTTGGCCAACCAAACTTGCTGAATGAGGGCCTTCAGAGCAAAAATCACAGGGGAGAACTAGCCATTTGGGTCGTACATCCGAGCCACCTTCGACAGTAGGCCTCTTTTTGATGCTGATACTGGAGCTGGATCGATTCGACAACAAAAGGTGTCTGTGCGTGGATCCCAACCGATGCCTAAAACCTTCGTGTCGCCTGAGGAGGAGAAGCCGTCTGGCATGTGAACCACATGCGCATTATCAGAAAATAAAGAAGGGGAGGAACTGGCCCATTTGCCGAGTTCAAAGCCGCCGCACTTCAAGAGACACACTAACTGAGAGCACAGGGATTCTGCCTGAGACACAGAGGAGGCGCCGGTGATGATGTCATCGATGTATGTTTCAGAGCGCAATGCCTCCGCTGCCAGGGGGTACTTATGGCCTTCATCATGGACCAATTGAGCCAAGGTGCTTATGGCTGTGAAAGGACTAGACGACACGCCGAAGGTGATGGTTGTGAGCTGCCACTCCGTGACAGGATCCAAAGGAGAAAAACGCCAAAGGAAATGAAGATATTCCTGGTCATCCTGATGCAAAACCGATAGCCCTGTACATTTGACGTACATCACATTTTACTGCGACTTTATGTGTGCGGAATCGACTAATAAGATCTCCAATATCCTTTTGTTTTTTGGGACCAATCAACAAGCTGTCATTTAGGCTAACACCTAGGGGATCCTTCTCTGAAGGGTTAAAAACGACTCGAAGCTTCTTAGAATCCTGAGAGCCTTGCATCACTCCATGGTGGGTCATGAGATAATCCATCGACCTTTGTGCTCTAACCATATGACCTTGATCAACGTAATCTCGGAAACAGGTAACATACTGATCTCGAAAGAGGGGGGTTTGATCAAATTGATGCTCAAGGCGACGAAGTCGTTTAAGAGCTCTTCCTCGTGTACTACCCAGTACAGGCGGAATGTTATTGACGAATGGAAGGCGAGCTATGTAACGACCAGATTCGTCCCTAGAAATGGTGTTTTGAAAGTGCACTACACTCGATTTCTGCCTTTGATAGCTGTCGAGGAACGTTGACTTCTTCTTGCTCCCAAAATGCGCGAATCGTTTCGTCCAGGTTGTGAAGGGATGGAGGTTTGGAGATGGACACAAGAAGAGAGTGGAAGGTCTTTGGTGTTGGTTCGAGGGGAATGGATCCCATGATGACATAGCCGAACAGAGTGGGAACAGCACATGGGAATCCTTTGATTAGCTTAGCATCATCTAAAGTTGAATCTAGAACAGCTTGGATTCCGAGGAGGAGGTCCACTGAGCCCGGTGTAACGAAGTCAGGATCCGCCAATCTTAAAGAGGAGAATTTTGACAAAAGTTGGTGTGAAAGAGGGGAAGTAGGAAGATCCGAAGTAATCCGAGGAATAATAGCCGCATCCAAATACAATGCTGAATTTGGATCATGCCGAGAAGCTAGTTTACAGGAGATTAAGCCTTGAACCTTGGGGTGGACTGTAGACTGACCGACGCCGGATATTTCAATGGAACATTTCTTCCGAGGTAGGGCTAGACGATCTGCAAGAGCGGAGGTAATGAAATTGGCCTGACTGCCAGAATCGAACACCAAGCGACAGAGGTGAGGTTTTCCCGTTACGTCCAAAATCGTTGCTGTGGCTGTTCCTAAAAGAGCGACGACATTTGATGAAGGAGGAGGACAAATATTTGCTAAGGCCACCGTTTCTGAACTGCCGGTAGTAGTGGTGTTGGGTGTGCCTTCAGCTACCCTGAGTCTGACGAATCTTCTGATGTAGTCCGATCTTCTGGGTGAATGAGGGAGTTGTGTGATTTCCGGTGACATATACGACACGAAAAATTGATTTGCATTGAGAAATAGGATGCCTTGCAAACAGGCGTAGCATAATCGCTTGTCCTGTACAAAGGATTTGCGCTCGGGAACAGTCATCGAAAGAAAACGCTCACACTTGGAGAGTTTTTGGTGGTTGAGTTTGAACAGCACTGACAAGAAGACGTCGACGACGATGTTGAGGACGGCGAGCGTGAGGAAAATTCAGTTGAGGAGTTACTCGTTAGCAAAACTTTAGTGCCTGATTTTCTTTCCTTACTCGAATAACCGGAGAGAGCCATGGGAGAACCACTGAACTGATGAACCTTAACTGGGGCATTAAGGAGGTCGGAGATCAGACTCTGATTGCGTAAAGATTCCGAAATTGACGAAAAGTAGGGAAATCGTTACCTAATTGAGAGTCCTCGAATCCCTTCCTAGTTTTTGTGTCTCAAAAGACGAAGGCCGAGGTGTAACAGAATAAAATCCGATAGATCGGGGATGCCTATGGCCTTCAAGGAAGCAACTGTAGTTAAAATAGTGTCTGATAGAGATCGACTAGCCGATGTGTCTTGCTTGGAAGGGGTTAAATTTAACAATTTGTTCAAATAGAAATTGGCAATTACCCGTTTGTTTGTGTACCTATTTACGAGAAGGTCGTAGGCCGTAGAGTAATTTTCAGGTTGAAAATCGACAGTTTTAATAAGTTGCAGAGCAGGGCCTTCGACGTTCGAGACTAAATAGGAGAATTTTTCAATGGGAGATAGAGTGGAAGTGTGAACAAGAGCATTGAACAACGATAAAAATGAGGAAAAATTTTCTATTTTGCCGTCGAACTTGGTGAGAGAAATTTGGGGTAACTTGGGCCTGATTTCTGTCCCGGCTGAATTGGCTGCGCCGCTGAATGATTGATTAGCCGATACGGACTCCTCCTTTTTTTTGTACTCCTTTGCTACGGCCAGAATATCAAAATACAAATCTTCGAATTCGCTGGCGTATTTATCAGAATCAGAAGGGAGTTCTGGGTTTGCTGCATGGATAATTTCTAATTCGTCTAGAACGCTATTAAATTCAGAAAAGAGCGTTGGAAGGTGTTCAACTCTTATTAGAAAAATGTCAAGTTTTTTTGGAAGGGACACAATCATCCGATGAGTCGTCTGTAGCCGATCGAAGAACCGTTTCTTCTTTTCCAGGAATCGACTGTGTAGTACGGTTGGATCGTCTTCCATTGCGGCGTAAACAAAGGATGGAGCGGAGGACACCGGAATCGGGAGACGCAGCGACGAGTTCGAGCGAACGAGGAGCGGAGGGGGTTAATTTGAGGCGGGAAAGAGGCTCCGATCTGATTTCGATAATCAAAGGGGAGGGGATGTAGGGGGAAGACGATGGATGTAACAGGGGTCCCCACTACACTCGATTGCAAGATTTTTCCTGTCCTACTAACTAACCCAAAGTCAATGAATCTCCTTGAACACCAGATAATTCGAAAACTAAGAAAATGGCCCGCTAGAACCACTATATTTATGTGCAGTACCTAACCGGAATCCTATTGAGGGATAAATTGTAGAGGCTGCACAGCGCTGAAATATTATCGGTTGCTGGTGTTCGTTACACAGAGCCCAAACCAAATGAACATGTATATCTGCTGAGGGTTACCTGGAGATGAAGGCGACTCCGTTTCCCGCCGACGGGCTTCCAGTGCAGTCAATATAGCTCGAAATGGTGAGATTGGGAAAACGAAAAAGAGTTTCGGGTTTCGCACTCTGGTTTACCGAGAAGCGGCGGCAGACGGACTAAAGGTGGGGAAGAGGAAAACGGAAGAGCAGAAGGAAAAGGTGGAAGGGAGCAACAACAGAAAATACACGCATCGACATGAACTCTGTGCTGGGCGACCGAAAACAAAACCAAACAGGGTGCAAGAGAGGGGGAGCTGAGGATGGCAATAAAACTGAAACTCGGTGAGCGTGAAGAGGACTGTATTATACGTGCGTGCGGAATTGAGTTGACTTAAAATTGAGATGGAGTACAAATGGGCGACACAAGGACAGTACTCAGAACGTGTGAACTGGCGTGGGCAACCGTGTGAGAGAGTGAGAAGTTACTGGGGCGGTAGTTGGAAGCAGAATGATTTTGGAAGAGCTCTGTTGTCGATAGGAAAATGAAATTGGGAGAAAGAAATAAAGAAAGGGGAAAACCTAGAAGAGGGGGCTGGGGGGCCCGCAGCTGAGGGATTCCCGTAGGTGAGGGGCAGGTATTGAAGTAGTTGGAGACAATTAGGCGGTCGGAGACAATGACGCGGGGAAGTCGGAGGTCAAAGACTCTGCGTCGAACAAAGAGCTTCCATCGCAGAGAGGCGTGAGAGCCAACGTGATTCAATGTGTAAACGGGTCCGGGTTGGTTCTCAACATATAGGTGTCAATTCATGTAGACCCTCCCTCCTACACCCCTTAAAAAAAGGAGGCGTGACTTAACTGAGACGTCAGAAATTGAAAAATCGGATTAAAAATTAACCTTTTCCGGTCGACAAATACTTTATCCGATAAGGGAATAAAGGTGATTCTCAGAGGCGATACCGGCCACCGGCTAATCCAAATAGCTCCAGAGTCGAACGACCCACTATAAAATAGAGCTCTAAAAACACTCATGATGCGCAGCTTCAGGCGATGCCCGGATAATTGGCGGAGAAGAAAATGCGAAATGAAGTGTCGAGCGGGTGTAGTGCGTTATTAATGGGAACATTGCTATTCGAAGGGAAGGGAGAAAGACTGCAATGCTGCAGTAGGTACGTGTCCCAACTTTTAACTCTCGCTACACTTTCCAACCCCTTGAAAAATAAATTGTCTCTTACTTTTTTTGAGGTTTTTCTTTCTTCCCTTTTCCCCTTTAGCCGACTTTTCTTTTCTTTCGCTCCTCCATGCGCCAACCGACTGATCGTAATTATTTTCGAACTCGGGCGAGCGCCAAAATAGTTGTTTCTTTACTTCCCTTAGCCTTGCGTAATAGGAACGAAAGTTGTGTGATCGGCAGAGGCAAAACGTTTGAGTTTTCTTCAGATCTTATCGTTTCAGAGTGCGAAAAATATCGTTAGGGAAAACGGTGTGTGTGTGGTTGAGATGAACCATATTACCTCAACTTTTACGTTTACCTTGCATGATATTGTCCAGATGGAGTAGTGGCGGGCGTCAAGGCTGTTTCGCGTTTTGTGTGAGAATGGTGGAGACGTCGCAGAAAGTAACACCAGCTCCATGATAACTGAGACCACACGAGGCAGCTCATGCACTCCACACAATAGGCCCATTTGAGGCCGCAGTGGGAGTTTTTATCCAATTGCAGTGTATAGAGGAGAAAATATCAGGTGTCCCATATCACAAAACATTCCGTAACTGTACATAATTCACTTGTGTTTATGGCTTTTTCTACCACCTGAATTTATTTTTCACCAGTTCATTTGAACTTCGTAAAACACCACTTTACGGCGGCAGAAAGCGGTAGCGCTTACTGTTCCAGATTTTATTGTGCTGCTCGTGCTCATGCCCTGAACATTATTGAGCAATCGGCGTACAGAGTTATGGAGTAAAAACCTTGGTAGTTAGAAGCGAAACGGCGGTGGTTGAAATTCTGGAATTTCTCGTGTGACCCATGTTCATGTTATGAGTGTTATTAAAGACTCATCATATAGGTACATGATTGGACAACGGCCTGAATTTTTCTGAAGATCCTGGTAACATTCGAGCGGAGTTAATAAAGAAAGAACTGCGCTGATAACGATTTTCGTCGAAATCTTTGGTAATTTATTGTGATCCTCTCGTAAATTTCCCACAAATGAGAATGTTATAGATGTCTTATAAGGATCTCTGCATATAAAAGATGACATCAAAATCGTTAGATTACTTTCGCTGCATCGTTCCGCAAGCTCGTCCCATTAGTAGACTTTGTCGTACTTTGATTGTAAAAAAAATGTTGAATCGACAATGAACCATAAATTGAAATCAGCCTACTACACAAATATCCTTCCCACTTCGAAGGGTTACGAAAATAAATATTTGGCGCGTAACAACTCTCCGCAACCCTCGTAAAATGTACGG
Source organism: Pachypeltis micranthus (assembly GCA_020466155.1). Classification (NCBI taxonomy): domain Eukaryota; kingdom Metazoa; phylum Arthropoda; class Insecta; order Hemiptera; family Miridae; genus Pachypeltis; species Pachypeltis micranthus. Next base: position 19,091,874 of record CM035769.1, read on the forward strand.
GTGCTGCAACTACGTCCGACGTATTTCTACAGAAACATTTACTAAGAACAAAATGTAGGTACTGGTCAGTTGCGAGCGTTCCGTAAGTTTGCTCAAAATCGTTAGCACTGTTTTCGAGAAAAATGCGAAAACCCCTAGTTTTTGGTATGATATCACCCTTCACTTCCTTACCAATCTGTGGAAATCGCCCATAAACTTATTTTCACGTCTACAAAAAATAACAAACAAAACAGAAAAAAGAACCAGCTCAATCGGGCCAGCCGTTCCGTCGCTTATTCAACTACACACACCGCATGATGTATGTGTCTCAAACTGGTTATCACATGGACGACAGAGATCATCTACAACGTCAAGATCCCGGCTTCTTGTTCACCTTATCGCTGTAGGCAGTGACGCTTCACAAACGACACGAAAGTGGCGGTAATCTCATCATACACGCCCTCCGAAGCCCACTCCACGCACACTGATGAGTGGGGGGGGGGGGACTCAGGACAGTGCTGGTCCGTCAGCTGCCACAACTCTGAAGGCACTCAGGGAGCATTTGTATTAATGCCAGGCATACGCCCATGGCTTTGGAGAGGGTGCCTAGCCTTGTGGCCTAAACCCCTCTCCTGACAGCTCTCCGGGGGGATTCCCAACGTGACCATGGTCCGCACGAGGCCTAACCCTTGGCTTCACGACCGATAGCGCCACGCCCTAGAGGCTTCACGCTGCCAGCGGCGGGCAGAAGCCCCTGTGTTACTCATTCTATATGGCTGGACCATGAGTAGCCTACAGACCTGAATGGGTGGCAGACCCTGGTGCCTGAATTGCCAAGAGGCGTTCTATCGGCACCTACGCTTTACCTCCATGGGGTTTCTGGGGATTGGACTTGCCCCCGTACGCCCCATGGAGTCTGTCCGGCTGTCTTTTACGGCCTGAACTGCGATCCCCTTTCCGACAGACGAGGGCGGACTGCTTGATATTCGGCCGCCCTCGACCACGACCAACCCCACTCACTCTAACCTAACAACACACTCACACCATAAATACATTCAACCCTTAAATACAGGGGGCAGATGGCGTCGCCATGTGACAACCACGCCAGCCGATCCTGAACGAATCCAAAACCAACCACAGCACCTGCGACATCCCAGCCAGACGCCTACAAAGCCCTAATCAGCCCAAGGACGGAATAGTGGTAGAGAGACGTGCGCGCCATTCTATCAAGGCTTATCAGCCTTCAGACGATCAGCCTCCCAAAAACCAGCCTGTAGGTCCGCTTTGGGAGCAAGTACGTCCGAAACAGGCGCAGCTTCTGCAGTGGCATCAGTGGAGTCTTGGCAACTTTTCTCCTGCCGAGGAAGTTGCACCGAGAAACTCGATCCCAAGATACCGCCACCTCAGCCTGGTGGTTCACCGTGTCAAAAGCCTTAGCAACGTCCTGGGAAACCTTACGTAATTGTGTGTCTAAATGCGCACACACGTTAAGATTTGAAGAAAACTCAATACTTTTTTTGTTTTACTCGATCACTATACTTCCCGCTACACTTATTATGGGTCGCGAAAAGTAAAAATTGGCTCTGAATGGACCGATAATATACTCGGACTCGACATCGGGAAACTGAGCCGAAACGGAAATCCACGTTTATTGCCAAAGTGGCGAGAAAACGGGAATCGAGAAAAGAGAAGAGGCGGAAAGAGAAAATGAAAATGGAGAGAAATCGGGAAGGCGGTTGGTGATTCATTCAAAACTAAGGGGGAAGGGTCCTCGGAGGTTTAGAAAACTGAATCTAATAAATGCAAAACATGACGACTACAAAAGTTGGGGGCTCTGACGACGCACTAAATAAAACGTGGCACGAGGTCTCTTCGAGCCATTAGGGAAAGTGATATACCAATTGGATTAGGTTGGGATGACGAAGGGGAGCGAGGGAGGAGGGAGAGACTAATTCCTGATGGGCTTTCACTCCATTAACGACTAGTGTGCCCTCATCTCCGACCTCAGCGGAGCCATTACATGCACCTACCCTCCAGCTTCTTCGACTTTAACGAGAACACACCGAAACGTCAAATTTTATTTTTGCTCCAGCGCCCGATAAAAATAATGTCAACTCCGTCATTCGAGATGTACTGAATAACTTCCTACTTGCCCTTTCCATCATCGATTGGCATTAAATGAGAGGACTCCTGATGATGCTAGCCCCATGAAGTGAACCTGCCGTTTATTCCCTCCCCTGCAACACACCTTTCAATAAACACCTCTCAAATAAACCATAAGTTTAGTGGTAATTAACATACTTCAATACATGAATTGTATAAAGAAGCCCCACCAGGAAACAGATAGTCACAAAGCTCTCGCTAAACTCTTCTTAACTCAACATTCTTCATGAACACAAGCAAGTGACAAGTGATCATCTCCGAAAACCTCAAGGTCGCGCCCTCGGGTCTGCGTTCTGCCATAGGTCGTTTGATAGGAGAAGCTGCGCAGGTTGTAAAAGAGAGTTCATTATTTCTAGTTCCCCCTCCATGGACGAACTCAGGTGGTGAGGTTAGGGGATTACACGAGCAACTCACGCACCTTTTCTTACTCAATACCCCAAGGAACTGTAATTTGGCCCATTTTCTTTATTGCTTGTCTTAATGGTATATTCAACTCGAAGTTGCACGGTGAGTGGGTGACTTTCGCAGACGACCGGGCATTATTTATAAGGGCAGATAGCTGAGAACGGGTAGTTGACATGAAACAAAATGGTCTAACTATATTGAGTCATAAGCTTGATTGTAGCTTTGTGGAACGGTTATCCTGCCTAAAAATCTCTCGGGTATTTAAAATTAGGTACTTGGACGAATGTTTAATTGGAGAGAATGATAGCAGCCTGGTCCAAGTACAAAGGATGGGGTGCGTATTAATAGCGAGGGTATTGAAGACCACACCTAGCAGCACCATTGAGAGAATGTTCGACCTTCTTCCCCTGGGCATTTATGTCAAGGCCGAGGCGATAAAGGCGGCATACAGACTCACTATGCTCGGTATAGCTAAGGTGCCACTGGCGACTAATGGACAGCTGACTATATTCGGGAACCTGGAGACCTTCACAGAGCTTAGCATGGTCACGGACATGATGGTGCCCTTGTATGAGTTCGATAGGAAATACAATGTGCAACCATTGGAAGGCCTATGGAACAACGTGAGTCGTCAGTTTCGGCCTCCTAATGGTATCAATATCTACACAAATGGATCGAAAACTCCGGAGGGAACAGACTCTTGGGTGTGGATAAGTGGTTCTGGAAGGAGTGGGACCCACATTGCCCTAGGATCCACTCCAACGGTTTTTCAAGCAGTGATCTATGCTCATAATCCATGAGAAAGGCTGTAGCAACAGAACTATCAACATATTATCTGATATTCAAGCGTACTTCAAGGCGCTGATGCACTACTATGGATAATATGGCTTAACTCCTAAGCAACCGCGAATATAGCTGATGTTTACAGGATTGCTGGGCATGAGGGGATCATTGGAAATGAGATGGCGGACCATTTGGTAGTACATAATTTATAAGGGTATCATTAGGATATTTCCATTGTTTTTCGTAGTTTTATCGTGAACTTAGTAACAACCACATTTAGAGACATCATTGTCACTATTGTCTGACACATGTATGCAGTCTAATGCGAAATGAATCGAACAAAAAACGAAAAATTCAAGTTCAACATTTCTTCTAGCCTCTCCCGTTACGCGCTGACATTTATTACTCGTTAATGAATCAGACTTGAGGCCAAACGCATAATTACTACTATACACTCGCTGAGTCCAGGAACTTAGGTTCTCGGTACCGCTGTGTAATTCAGTTAGCAGTAGCTTTCTGGCGCCGCTAGCAAATCGAGTATCTGACCACGCTTCAGGCAAAGGCCGAATGGAGTTCCTATGAGGGCCCGTCAGATGAAATTATTTCTGGACATCAATCGACCACCTGCCGAGTAGCGCCTAGGCCGTATTGAAAGTCTCGATCAAGATGATTCAGGGATTTGTGGAGTTGCCACACTCCGTACATCAACTGGTACGCTTGCAAGGCCTCGTCGAAAACTGATGGTGGCCGAATTCTCAGCAACCATTTAAAGGCTGTTTGCTTCGCTTTTTTGCTACTGACTCTTTTCATGCAATGCTCCATCTAAATCACGGGTACCATCTCACCTCATCATTTTCAGCTATCTCCAGTCTTCACATCTGCACCGATCTTCAAAGCATTCATCACACTCATTCTTTCTTCAGCATTCTTCGCCGTTCTTCTCTTCATATCTCACCGCTCTTCAGTTTTCATTCTTCTCGCCAAGGACTCGCGATTCCTCGATCCAGCAACCTACTTACGCATAGTTAAGTAATCTCAACAACCTTTTCATCCTCTTCTACCAACCAGTGGCTACTGCTGGCAGCGCCAGGGAGTTTGTTTGGTGGATAACAAGACCCGAGGGCCAACGCTCCAGCTTTCCATGGGCCTGAGCTTGGTAAATCTGGTCAGTTGATACCCGGTTGAACCGCCTCTGCCGCTCTATGTCATACGATTGCCTCCGCTCCCCCAAATCTCGTAGCAACAGTTCTGCGCTAACTTTTGTCAGTGCTCTTACCAGTGCTAATATTCTCAGTTTCCTACTGGCGTCAATCAGCAGTTTTCCTACACCCAGTGACTCAGTGAACGTTAATAAATTCAGTGTTCACTGCAATTATAGTCCCCCTTCTCTCTCCCTCCCTCTCTCTCTCTCTCTTCCTCTGTCTATCCATCTCATTCTCCCCCCACTGCGCCCAACATTATCTGAGAACACCGCTGAGGATATGTAGGCCGTGCTGTGACGACCAAAGTGCCACGATCCAGTCAGTCCAGTCCAGAACAGTCTTTCGGGACCTTGTTTTGCTGGCAAGGCATCTCACATTTCGCGGAGTACTGAATAACATCTCTCAGCTTGAACCAAGTATCTGTGTCCAGTTGTTCCGTGTATTGCCCACACTTGACTTGAGTGTCCCTTCCACCCAGTTAATTGTTTATCCTCTGGCAATTCTAATCAAATTGAATGCTAAACATTGATGGACCTCTTGTCTTTTCTTAATTTCTGTTTTCCCTCTACTTTGGCAATAAACGCGAATTTTCGTTTCGGCTGTCCGTCTCATTTTATCTGTCCATCTGGATCTGGATTCATGTAGACTCTTGGAGCGCTAAACGCACTCGAATTTATTGGGTTGTTGAGTGATATTGAGTAAACTACGCGTAGGTAATTAAGGAGGCAGTTAGGCTTCCTCATTCTGCTAGGAGACCACCCTGACCGAGAGCTCAGCGGGAATCTAGCAGCGGTTCCTAGGTTACTCCAGGCCTGCTAACGGCCTTCTGGTATGCCTCGGGGAGCTAGCGTTGCCTAGGGGAGAGCCTCCTCTAGGCAACCAGGGTGCGAACTCCTCTACTGCCTCCTCCGGCAAAGCCAAATAGCCCCTTCTTTCGTGCGCCTATTGCAATCTTCTCTCGCAATACTGGAGAAGCTACAATCCCCGATTTGAATATTTTATGACGGCGTCAGGACACTCCTGGAATAGTCCTCCAGCGCTAGGAAGCCACATAACAGGTTAGGTCTGTCGGGAGCTCATCCCCGAACACCATCCCTCAGATGTGCACGCTGATGCAACTGGGGACATTCACGGAGTGCGTGTCCCGCTGTTTCTGGGACAGTTCCACAGCTGCACGTCTCCTAATCACAGAGACCGAGTCGGTGTAGCTACGCCCTGAAATCCCCATGCCCCAGTATTAGCTGAGACAGGGAATATCCAAGGCTAACCCACCTCATTTTTAACTTGCTCTCCACAGACGAGAGGTCATGATCGCCCTTTTCCTGGACGAGTATGTGTCCTCTCTTCTCAGAGGTAACGAAATTTCGGGGCAGGAAATGCCACGCTTTTTCCTCACCTTCAAATTTGCATAGCGCCTAGCGGGACTCCAGGTCAGCCGGGAGAACTTCACACGCGACTACAATGCTAGAGGTGGTCACCGTCCAATACGCCTTTACCACTTTAATAAAAGCAGCCCCCTGTGCCGACAGCAGCCTCCTCTTTTCCTGCTTATTGGCACGGCCCCACCATCCTTGGACAGCATATAGCAGTATGCCTAGGTGAAATCCCTTATAGGATATGATGAGGTCCCGGGAACCGAGTCCCCACCCCGAGTCCGCCAGTATTATTTGATGACAGCCGTTTAACTCAGACAGTCGTCTGTTTGCCAACAAGATTTTTGTAAGAACGCCATGTCGCATAATTAGTCCTTTTTATCACTCTACCAGCTTATATTTACGAACGTGGTGCAATTTAATTCGTCATCCCATTTAGTTATAGATAGATCTTAATTATCCAGAATTAATCGGGTCACTTCTCACGTCACGAGTTACCAGCGTGTGGATAATTTATGTGACTGTCGACATCATTTTTTGGGAAGGTTCGTGTTTACCGTTCTGAAATTATACGACAAAAGCCTGAACCGCAATGGCCGGTTGTCAATGACAAATGAGAGATCGAAGCTTCAGCAGGGTGATTAAGTAACAACGCAGGTAACGCAGTCAGCTGGCCACTTCCCAATTAACTATCACAATGGTCACCAGCTTTCCCTAACCGGCTGTTCGCCTCTGAGTCATCTTCCCGCCCGATCAATAGTTTCCATTACACGTTGTCCTTACTGGCCTCGGCTGCCTGAGGGAAAGTTATTCAATTTAACTGCATATTAGGAGGACTTAGCATGTTCTGCGGGGAGGAGCGGGGCGCGCTCAAGTTAGACACATTGAGGAGGAATTGCCTCTTGTCATGGAAACAAAGACCCCCCTTCGGAGCTTTCAATAGAATGTTAATTGTGGCAGTTTCCTCTGTGTTGCTTCTATATGTACGTCGAATGTAACGCCGTTTTCTGCGGGGAAATTGCGTTGCTTTCTTCGCGTTATCTATAGTAACATTCTGAACTCATTAGGCAGTTGAAGGTTTCCGTTATCTTCAAAAGACTTGATCTCAATTTATACTATCCTTAAGTATAGTGTCGTAATCGTGCTACAAAGTAAATGGCGCAAATCATCGAACAATTAATGAGCATAAATTAAATGAATCGCCTTATGCGCAGTCAACGGACTTCCACTCCTTCGCTTCCTCAGTGTATACTAGTTACCTGAATGTAGCCTTCAAGATCAATCAAAACGATGGAGCTTATTGGAGACGGACGTACGATGGTTTCTGTTCCATTAGTGCACCTTGTGCAGCGCGTTAAGAGCATATTCATGATGTAGTCGACAAACTCCGCAACTTCTTTCCTCCCATAATTCAAACAACTTTTTACAGAATGTTAACGAGCATCAAGTAGAGAATTCCGAATGTGCGTGATAGTGTTTCTCAGAACGCTCAATATTCAGGAATGGTTTCAGCAAATAAAAGGTTTGAAATTAGCAGATCTGCTGCAGCGGTTTTTGAAGAAACGCCTTCGATTTTGTTCGTTCTCACCGCTGGGTTCCGTCCTCATAATTGCTGGGCGAGAAGTATATTTTATAACACAATTCTTTTCCTACTGGTGTCGGGCTGTAACTTCCAGTTTTACGAACGCGCAGGGGTAAGGACTTTCCAAAGGATGAGGAAAACATAGTGATCGTGTCAAAAAAGGTGGGTTTCTTAGGATCTTGACGTTTTGACGCCTAATGAGTTCGAAAATCCTGATTTCCACGCCCGTGTGTGTGTCTGCAGTTCAATTTGCGTGAGAACGGCCTGACCGATTGAGCAGGTTCTTTTTTTTGTTTTTTGTACGCGTAAAAGTAATGTTATGGACTACTTCGGTCGACGTTCTTGTACAGCCCGAAAATGTACAAAAAACTAGGGTTGTTCGCATTTTTCTCTAAAACGGCTATTGCGAGTTTAATTAAACTTTCAAATGATCTCCTATTAGTACAGAACCTATAAATACCTCTATAAAAAATTAGCGAACGGAGATGTAGGCCTTAAAAGTACAAATAGAATTCCAACAACTTCAACGGTTTTCACCAAACTCACAAGATGTTTTCGAATAGTTCATACCCTTGTATGGTTCTCAATAAGTGTTCCCCTTACATCCATTGAACGGAGATTAAAATTTAAACGTGTGGAAAATAATATTAGATTTAGCACAAGAAAGTCAATTAATACTGGACTATTAATAATAATAATGGAAGACGAGCGTTGACCATTCAAACCAGACCTGAACTCTTTATTTATTGGTAACTGTTCGACGCAAAGCGTCGAAGTGGTCCGAGTCTTTGACCTCGGACTTCCCCGCGTCACTGTCTCCGACCGCCTAATTGTCTCCAACCATTTCAATACCTGCCCCTCACCTGCGGGGCCCCCCAGCCCCCTTTTCTAGGTTTTCGCCTTTCTTTATTTCTTTCTACCAATTTCATTTTCCTATCGACGACAGAGCTCTTCCTAAATCATTCTGCTTCCAACTATCACCCCAGTAACTTCTCACTTTCTCATAAAGTTGCCCGCGCCAGTTCACGCGTTCCGAGTACTGCCCTTGTGTCGCCCAGTTGTACTCCATCTCACCTCAATTTCAATTCTACTCAATTCCACACGCACGTATAATATAGTCCTCCTCACGCTCACCGAGTTTCAGTTTCGTTGCGATCCTCAGCTCCCCCATTCTTGCACCTAACAGTAACCAAGAAGACGACTTGACGCTGTTGTCAACGACACCTCACTTAACACTCTTCCCGCTCCTCTTCAAATGGGTTCATGGTGTACAACCTTCAGCTTCCCTGATCTAGTACGAATCCTGAACACTACGTCATTGAGGACAGTAAAAAAAGTACAAGGTCTTCCCCAGTTGCGTTGGAGCTTGGGGATTAGTTGTAGAAAACTACGTCTTGGGTTGTAAAACCAAACTCGGTCCCCCGGTTAGAAAATGTTGACTTTAATGCAGATCGTAGCGCCGATGCATTTCCTCCGCCTTGACTCGAAATCGCTTTCATGAAATACTGTGATCTTCCATTAAATTCTGACGTAGTTTCTCCCCGTATTCTGTCAAACTTGTGTCGTTCGGACGCCTTCCTAAAAGCAAACCGTAAGACTTCCTGGAAGACGAAGTTCTCGACCAAACATCATACGAGCAGGCGAAATCGTGGTACTGGCGTGTTCAGAAGCTCTGTATACCAGAAGTGCCACTGGTGAGTACTCATCCCAATCCTTTTGGTGATCCGAAACGATCTTGGTTAACAGCTGCCATAGAGTCCAATTGAGTCTCTGACTTCAATTGGAGTGGCGCTTGTTGTCGACCTTGTGACTTCCCTCTGCAAACGGAGCACCATGCACACCAATGTCGGATATATCGATGCATAACGAGCCAATAAAAATCTCAAACAATTTCGACTTCCTTTTTTCTGCCCAGCGTCCTAAATGATGCACTTGTTTCCATATTTTCTTTCTCCGAATCTGAGGAACCCCAATTTGAAGTCTAACCGCTTTCCCATTTTCACTCTCTCATCTTCTGTACAAGCACCCGTCAACCAACTGCAACGAACGACGCATGCTCCAGTACACCTTGACATCCTCGGCATGCGGCTCAATTGCCTCTCGTTGTGGGCAATCTTCTTGTTCTAGCCAACACACCAGTCAACTTTATTTGTTGGTAACCAAGAAAAACACTCGACACTGTTGTCAACGGCACGTGACTTAACAATATTTTTGTAGCATATTGGTAACTTCCAGAGTAACTGCGTCACTGTATTTAATCAATTTTATGGAAAGCCTTTCAGCAACCTATCCCTACATTTTGTTCTCTGTAATTATTTCTATATCTCTCCGCTGAATAGAGATATAAGCCATGATAGCTCGGAAAAAGAGATTTGTCAAATATTAATTTATCAGTATTCCACTTTTCTCGAAAACAGCTCCAACGATTTCAATCAAACGTACAGACTATTGTCAACTAACTAGTACCTACATTTTGTTCTCCATAAACGTTGCAGTAGAAATGCGTTGAACGAAGATATAGCGTCCGTATATGTAGCAGGTCGTCGAATTTACAGGAGTTGCGGAAAGTTTTGTGTTGCTACGCTCCAGACATTTTTTTCGAAATCGCTTCACTTCTTTGGAAATAACAATAAAAACGTGTGAGTTTGAATTTGATCAGCCGCATGAACGTTCCCTGCGACCGACCGTCGAACGGAAATATAGGTAGTAGTTATCATCCATGATTCATGGAAAGTTGAATATCGCTTCTCCGATTCTCTCAAAAACTCCTTTCAATTCACTCGTACGTTCATTGTGTTCTTCATTAATATTTCTGTAGAAATGCGTTGAACGGCCCTCGCATATAACTACGTCCTTACATACAGCGTATCACTCTTGGTAGATGCTTGTGCAGTGGGTGTCATTTTTCGAACGGAGCTTTTCCGTGAATGGTTTTTACTTTCCTTAGTATTATGTAACAGGAAGGAAGGTTATGTATTCGGCATAAGAAATGTGGAGTTTTGTTCAGAGCGTCACGTTTCAAGGGATTGTGAACCCTCGAAATACCAATGCCAATACATGCTGTTCCTGACCAGTGGGGAGGCGGTTGCACCTAGGCCTCATACGAGGCCCATGACAACCCATCGGCACGTTGATAGCCTTGCTCGTACATTCTCATCCTTCCTCATTCCCATTTTCCGGGAACAGTATACCTCATGGCATGTCCAGGCTAGACATCGTGGCTGCGACAGGTTTTTGGAAAGCTGAGACGTAGTTTCCGTGCTTATAAGGTTAATTATTTATTTTTGGCTTTTCTTGGGCAGGGGCGGAGAATTTGGCACAGAGTCTATCAGGCTAGGTGCTCTGCCCCGCCTTCATACATCTTGAGGTTTTCTCATCACTACACAGACTGCTCGGATCGTCGGACTAGGTACTCTGCTCTCTCTTCTTATATCATGGAGTCCCTTGATGGAGCTCTCTTGCCCATCCCCATAATGACACCTGGCAATGGCACATGCATAACACAAATAGACACTCTGACATATACATTCGCTCCAAATAACTTATATTCATTCCTTATAATTTACCAACACCGACGCTTCGATAAAATTTGTTGAATGGAGCGTACTGTATAACATAATATCACTTGAACATTTGGGTTAGTGAGTGGATAACGAGTGCACCACCGAGTGATGATGGGGGAACTCGAGAACAACAACGAATTTCAGTTGAGTTTTTGTAGATAGAGCCGAGAAAATACGATTGCTAATACGGGATGTTACTGACTCATCTTCGAATGTATTCTTGGGGAGCATTCACAATTTTATGGCACGTTACAAAGAATTGTCTCGAATCAAAGAAAAGTTCGACGTAGTTCATTAAAATGTAATCACGGTTAATCTCTACCTTTTCTGAACGAAATTCGCACCATAGAACAACTTGTTTGAGTCGAGACAGTTTTCCTCAACTAATTCCGCTTACACGATCCAGAACTTATACGCAGGCCTGTGCACGAAGTTTTGGTTGATCTTGACCTATCAATAAAATTTATATTACTCGATACTTATTGCTGTGAATGAACCGGGACTAACCGATATGAAGGATCCGGGAGGGGAAGGGACCAAAATGTTTTAAGAATCGGAGGACACCAGAAAAAAGGGGAGGAAATTTAAATCGGAACCCGTTTGAGTACTGGTTAACGTTAGGGAGTGGACGGTATTAATAGGAAAAGAGGTAATTTCAGCCAACAAGATTTAGCATGACGAATGCAGCACCATACAGCGCAGACTGAAAGACGCTGTGGGGAGGGGTGGGGGCTGGTTATGTATTGGTGGGGGGGGGGGGGAAGCCTTCTTCGGCCAAAACGAAGTGTACGAAGCTTACGTGACAATTTTTGCCTGTATGGTCATCAAACCGTATTTCGCCTTTACGGTTCTATACGATTTAAGCGCATATTGGTTGGTATAACACGTGCTCAAGGGAGATACTAATGTTCTCAGCAATGTTCTCAGATCTAGGAGCAACCGAACTCCAAACCCCTTGATACTATTTCTCATAGTTTTTTCTCGATGATTGGAAAACATTAATCAGGAACTTTTTCAGAAGATTCGACCCAACAGTTCGATGAATCACGTATGTACTCGTCTTTCATAAATGTCCGTGGAATAAGTAGGAGTAACTCAATAAATTATCTAGCAGTATGCTACTTTACAGCCAATTTACTCATATTAGTTACAATGTCACATTTTAATATCTCAATGTACAAAACGGTTGATTATTCTCTTACACAGCTTGACGTAGTCTCACAACTCAGAGACCCACGCCATTCGATTCTTCCTCAAAAAAACCCTGCAAATTATTACACAATGGTTTATTATTCTCATGAACAGCTTGACCTAGTATCGTTACTGCGTTTTGTTAATTTTTTTAACCATTTTTTGCCCATAACAACCATGGGCTTCGTCCGATCGGATTGCCGAGATAGCGGGCACAACTAGATACAAAATGGGATTTTTGTGCGAAAGAACGAATTTTTTAAACCACGTTAAAGGCATAAAACGGCCTTGTTGTTGGAATACGTGGTATTGACCGCTGTCTCATGGTTTTCGTGTTTCTTACGGGGTGTCTCAGATGGCCCAGGGGGTGAGGAGTCAACATGACTGGCAATTAACTAAATGTTCAATTAGAGATCGCTTTGAAGAGCTTCTCAAGTTGTCCCAATGGACGGACTGCACTTTTTCAGTCGGATATGATACCGTCGAGATAATTTATTGTCACAAATTGGTTTTGGCCGCCAGTTCTCCTGTTTTCGAAGCTCTATTTTTTGGAGGACTAGCAGACTCCTCGGAAGCAATTAAAATACCTGATGTGGAACCGCGAATCTTTCATTTATTTCTTAACTACATCTACTCAGACTCTCTCGATTTACTCACTGTGAGTGATGCAGTTGGATTGTTGTACGTAGCCAAGAAGTATATGCTGCCGCAACTCTCTGAAGCTTGTTTGGGCTATTTGGTGGAAAACAGTAGTATTTGCACGCTATGGGACATGCTGGAGATTGCGGAAGCTGTCAACGAAGAAAAGCTGATAGTGGTTTGTTTAAAGGTGATGTCAAGGTACTCATATGAAATATGGACCACCAATTCGGATGATCACTTGAGCAAGGACATACTGCTACGTCTCCTCGACCAACGTCAGATGAACATGAAAGAAATCGATTTGTTTCGATATTTATTGCACTGGGCTCACGAAGAATGTAGAACCAAAGGACGTCCACTTTCTCGACAGAACATCCGGTCATTTCTTTCTTCCATAGGAGCGTTGGCAAAAATTAGATTTCTGCTATTTACCAAGAAAGAATTCATTGACATTGTCGAACCTACCGGTGTACTCACTGATGAGGAATGCTCAGTTTTCGAGACTCTTCTTGGAGATAAGGACTGTAACCAGGACCTCATGGAACGAGTTCCGTTGGGTTTTTCGTCATCAACCGATTTCCGAAATGGACGAAATTTCAAACGGACGGCGGATGGGGGACGGGGGACGGCAGACGGCGGACGGACATTGCAAATTTGGAATCTCCAAGTATTGAAACGTAAAGTATCAAATTTTGAGAGGGGGTTGTAAAAAATGTTTCGTGACCGAAAACATAGGGTTATTATTCAGAATGAATAATAAACCAAAATTCCAAGAAAACGATACCAAACACGATATAATTGCGATTAAACTGCCAAAATTGCACTTTTGTTAATTTTTTGCCAATAACGTCGTGCCAATTGCCTACAGGCGCCTGGAATCTGTAATTTTTGAGGTTCTGTTGTAATCATGTCACGTATCGTTCACTGACGGCAGTTCTATGGCAATTACGCACGGCAATGTCGTGTTTGGTATCATTAACTGATATTTATCAAAGCTGGATCGAATGAAACGATTCTCAGAGGTGTACGACTGGGTCTAGACCGAAAACAGTGAAATCATAGTAATTAATTTAGAGCCGAAGCATACTAATTGAAACGAACTGCGGGACAGTACAACGAAAGTAATCGTTTCATCGTTTGCTTTCTCGTCTCACGTCGTACTAATTGCCTGGAATGTCTCATTTTTACCGTCCCGTTGTTGAGAAGTCGTGTTTTGTACCGTCTACTGATTCTTCTCGATGCTGAATTGTCTGGGATGGGTCTCAAGCTGTGCAAGAAAATAATTAACTATTGTGTAACAATTTGCAGCGCAAGTAGCAGCACGCCAGATATTTCTTATAGTATCCGTTAAAAGATATCGTTGTAATCGTCGTGGCCTTGCGTATTTGTAGGCGTATTCACAGTCAGTCTGTGCCGCGCTCAATGCGTGTGAGCTTCAACACTACCGACACAACGAGCTCTTCTCCTTAAACGAAAAAATGCCTGGGGAATGTGTTGAGGAAAACGAGAAGCGGAGGAAAGAGAAAAAAACACCCTTCCAAAGAAACAAGTGAGTGGGATGGTAGCGATGGAGCTGCAATTATTAAGAGCTTTCTGATCCAATTAAGATAAAATGAGATATTACTACCTCGTCGGTCGAGGAAGCGGCCTCCCTTTCATTAGGAGGCCAAACAAAGTGGCTCCGCCTAAGACGGTATCGTCCACTTTTTTCTCGTTTCCTTTTTTTTTTTTTTCTCTCTCTCTCTCTCTCTCTCTCTCGTTTTATTTCCTTTTATTCTCTAGAAAGCTTCAAATATCGAGATGGAATTTACAGTGAAGAGATTTTGAAAATATTAAGGGCAACGTAATTATTTTCGTTCGGTACGACGGCTTTGGTCTGTAATTGCTGCGCTATAAAGAGCGTCAGGAGATCGGATCTAAGAAGATCACAATTACAAGGTATTTCTAGTTGTGGTCGGACAGACGGTTTTAGAATCCGATATCATCCACTTCTCTTCTCAATTATCTCATTCATGACGACACGAATGCGTGAGCTACCAAAGGCGTTAGATAAACATGTGACTCAGCAACGGAAACATAACCCACCCAAACGATACGCCTTACAGCGTGTTTTTCGGAAGGAACTTTTGTTGGGGACAAAAATGAAATGGTGTTGGATAGTTGGAAGTAGTTCAATAATTAAGGGGAGCAACAACATTTGGAATCGAAATGCGCGAGGAGTTAGAGGTTGATTTCACTAATGGTAAAGTGATTCCAGATGGCAACGAAATCAAATACTTAGGTATCTCTGGATGCTGAACTGCACTTTAAGGCATACTTCAAGAAAAAGGGAGAAGGGTTTGTACTCGAATTCCAAAAACAGATAAAAAAGAGATCGTTGTCCTTAACCTGAACGGAGTTCCCTGGTCGAGCTACTCCGACTGCTGAGTTTTGACCAGTCGTTTGTTTGATCTTACAGCCGTCGAAGAACCACCGACCAAACTCGACAATCAAACTTCTTGTTTTCAATATTCCAAGCCATGCTGAAAACCAGGATTCGTATTTCCAAGAGCAAAAGACTGTTGCCTAAAGCTTTCTTACTAGCTCAGTGGGTTTTGTAGCACCCCTTTCCTTGTCGGTGTTCTCACCTCTCGCTTTGCCACATCGTTGCCCCCAGTCAGTCAGCGTCTGACCATCGCCCCTCATCTCTGATATCTGGCTCGTGCTCGCACCAGTTCGACCTTCTGAAGGCTCACAGTCTCTCCATTACTTTGAACTTCTACGGTTACGTAACTAACCAGCGTTAAAAAAAAAGTCAAATACATCTCTCTCCCCCTCGTTCTTTTATCAATAATCCTTGCCCTCATTCAATTTCCCCTCTCTCTCGCTCGATTTCACTCAAGCTCTCACTATCTCTATCTTTCACTCTCACACCTACACCGACACACCCAACATTGTGCCTAGTCGGCTCAAACTCCAAAATGTCGATCAAAAACAAATTAATAGTCTACAACCAAGTCCTCGAGTCAGTTTGGGCTTGTGGAGCGCCGTTTGAGGGATGTTCCTCTCAAAGCAACCGTGGCACGTTATTACTCGGACGACACAAACGAATAAAACCCCACAAGGCGGTGTTTAGGTGAAAATCGTGGCGCCGGAGAATGTTTGCCAATTTATTGTGCTGCTCTCGTCATTTTCCCACAAATAAGAATTTCATGGCACCGTCGTTTTATTTGGAACTTTCCTTGTAAAATATTTAATCAAAATGGTTGGTTGGTACGTTTTTGAGGAAAAAAAATAGTAGGTGTTGCGATCATAACGATAACTATAGTTAGTTTTGGACCGACTTGGCTCATACCCATATTATGGCGCCCTATAGTTACCTGCAGGCTAAACATCAAATTTGACTCCGTTTGGACAAGCCGTTTTCTCAATCATGTTCATCATTTTTCCAAATGGTGTTTTTCAGACTCACCCCTTGAACATTTTCTTCGACCGAGTACTTAACTTTTCTTCCTACTACGTAGGGCTTAGGAATATATTGGATTCAAAGCATCACACTACTTTCCTCGACCTCTTAAAATTCTAGGAAGTTACTACTTCGTTGAATGTGCTGAGTGAGTTGGATGAAGATCAATGAACCGTTTTTGAAAAACGTTAAAAATTAACGTTTAATCAGGAAATCTGATTTTTTGATGTATATCTTCGATCAAGCAATAGTTGCAAGGACCGATGTGTGTGTAGTGGCTATTAGTAGATGCTCAATCAGGTCGACGAAATTCAGTTATGCATCTACAGTACAAATAGTGAAACCATAGTTCTCAAGAATTGAGTGAAAAAAAACAACAAAATATCTGGTGCGTAGCAACACACAACTTTCCTTAGCTCTACAAACATTCACTTTGTACATGGCTAATTCTATTTAATCAATTCATTTATCACTCAGTTAATTTGAACTTGGTCAAACAACGCTTTACGGCAGCAGGAAGCGGTAGCGCTTACAGTTCCAGATTTTATTGTGCTGCTCGAACTCATGGCAGGACCATTATTGAGCAATTGGTACACAGATAATTAATGAGGCTGTAAACACAAATTTTTTGAAGAAGGATAGTAATTACCATTGCAGAGTTATTGGGTAAAAACGTTTAGAACTGGTAGTAAGCGAAACGACAGTAGTTGAAATTCAGGAATTGCTGGAGTGACCCCCACGTATCTCATGAGCGTTTTTAAACACTCACCCTTTAGGTATTGAAATGGACTACAATACCAAATTTTTTCAACATTCTACAAAAATTCCAGCGGAGTTTATAAGAAAAAAACTGCGCTAAAAAGGCTTTTCGTCGAAAATTTTGATAATTTATTGTGTTGCTCTCGTCATTTTCCCACGGATGGAAATTTTACGGTATAATTGCCTTATTGAGAGCTATCAAAATCGTTAGAACCGTTTTTGACAAAAAAAAATATTTCGTGTTACGATCACTATGATAACTATAGTTAACATTCGGTGGATTTTGCCCATACCCTCATTTTTGCGTCCCATGGTAACCTGTAGGCTAGACATCAAGTTTGAGGTGATTTGGTTCGGTCGTTTTCTCTAAAAACCACCCTAAAATCGATTATGTCGAAAAATTTTGGTAATTTATTGTGCTGCTCTCGTCATTTTCTCACGAATGTTGCCACGGTTTATGGAATAGTTGCCTTATTGGGAGTTATCAATATAAAAAATTTAATCAAAATCGTTAGAGCCATTTTTGAGAAAAAAAATATTTGGTGTTACGATCACTATGATAACTATAGTTAACTTTCGCTGGATTTGGTTCATACCCTTATTTTGGCGTCCCATAGTAACCTGCGGGAGAGATATCAAGTTTGAGCTCATTTGATAAGGTCGTTTTCTCTAAAAATCGTTGACAGACACACATACACGTACACAGACCATTTTCCCAAATAGTGTTTATCGGGCTCAGGGCGGTCTGAAACGTAAAGATCTGAAAAAAACTCTTTTTTTTCATTCATTTTCAGAAAAATGTTTTTTCAGCCGATCACATAACTTTCCTTTCTACTTTGTAGAGCCAAGGAAAGTAAAAAGCTGATTACATTAGAAGAGAGATGAAGATAGCAATTTTTCAATCGATTTTTACTCCCGTAGAATCCAACTATTTGTGCAAAACACCATGCAATTTATGGACCTTTCACCTACGATTGTTGAAACGTTTCCCAAATAAGTTCCCGCCATTCACAAGTATTCCTGGCGTTCTCCTCCTACTCTTCTTAAAGAAATCCACCTCCATACACTCTCAAAAAGTTTACAAATGAGGCCTTTCTACGAAAATTATTCAAAGTTCCAAACTTTTTCATTGCCCCGGCTGTTAAGTATTTTCCAACGTGCGTTTAATGTTAATATCTTCGACTTGTACTGTTACGAGGGGGGTTTGGACTAATTAGGTTTGATTCTGAGTAAATATCACGTATCAGGTACGAAGGACGTGAGACTGAGTGTATCTTAGTTTTATAGTGAGTAATTACAAAATATTTCGGATAAATATGAAAAAAACCCACAGCTTCACGTTTCCAATGTTTTTCCAGCCAGTGTGAACTTGAGGCTGGTTCTACGTGTCGATTTACCCAAATTCGCTCCTCTAAAGGGCTTTGGGTCTCATTATACAATTTCTTTTGGCGGTTAATTTCCTAAAAACAAGTTTTAGTGGCGTGTAAATCTGAATCGTGCGTGAAAGAACGCGATCGAATTTAAATTCGTCGTCGAATACGAATGGTTCGCCGCTGAGGAATTATTTATTCGTTCAGTTTCAGATGTTTTTACCCCATAATTGATTGCCGCCCGCTCTTTTGGTGACAGTTTTTTTTCTCCACGGACGGCTCTCATCGCGCGTTACGTAACTTGAAACTCCGCTTTTTTTTCTTTTTTGGTATATAACTCGGCCCTTCACAAATCAACCAGCGATCGCTGCGCCACACGCGAGGGTGGTACTCGAGCCCAGGCCGGAAGTTTCGTCTGGTCAGGCTCCCATGAATCATTTATTAGCTCGCTTACCTACCCCTCGCTTTTTTCGAAGGGAAGGTCCCGCCATTTCCCTTATTAATCTTTTATTACTTTTACGCACTCACGCAGCGCTCGTTTCAAATGAATCATGTAATGGGTTATTCAATATCGTTCGGCGACCTGAGTTTATTACGAGTGCGTACGAGCCTTGGAGCGGGGCTACATCATCTAATTACGAGTTTCTTTACTTTCCTTAGTGAATTGACATAAGAAGAAAGGTTGTGGAATCGGTTAAAAAACAAATTCTCCAAAACTGCTTCAACGAGCATTTTTTGTATGGTCATTTCTAAATGTACTGTAAAATGTCTATTTGTAGGAAGATTCAGAGAGCAGTGCAACAACAAAAACGCTGCAAATTGTTACGCAACGGTTTATTATTCACTTGCTCGGCAAAGTTGGGATCTATCCTATCCAATCCTACGCCCAGAAATATTAACAATATAAATTCGTTTTTGAAATAAAGTAGTATTTATTGAACTACATTTTTTACAAATATCTTAAATTTGTGTAGAGGTTGGTGTACCGAAAATAAACACTCACGGGAAATAAAATACCAAAATAAATACTCGTGTCAGATTTGCAACATAAAACAACTTCTGTGCACTTCTTTCTATATACAATGCTCTTTATTCTGTTCATTCATGAAATTACCTTATTCCTATTTATTAATGTGTAGTATATACAATTTTTATTTATTTTTTTAATTCCAATTTAAATTTCTCCAAACTCATCGGTCGCGCCAAGTCAACAAACAGTTGTTCATAGAATTTAATAATGTCCCAGTTGTCGTAACATCTAAGATCTGCAGTAGTCTTTTGTTGAGGTATCAAAACTTGGATTTTATTAGCTGCTCTGGTAACACTACTATGGTTATGTAGTTTGCTGGATGTAATTATTAATATTAATTTTCGGGTAGTCAGTACGTTTCTTATTTTGTTCGACTAAGCGTTTCCCCACGCTACAATATCATAATTTAACTGAGATTGTACCAGAGAACTGTAAATCATTAATTTTGTTTTATTATCTATTATGCTTCTAATTTCCAAGAAAGCTTTTTACATTCTTAGCATGTGGTGTCCAGGAGAAAGTTCGGCATATTTGAACTCCCAGGTAGTTCAGGCTATTAGTTTGAAGGATTGCTAGGCAATCACAGTTTGGGATACAATTCTCTTCATTGTGGCATACTATTTTGTCCATTATTGAAATATCTTTTTTTTATGAGGGAGAAAGCAATGTATTTAGTTTCGTCATGATTTAATTTTAGAATAAAATTATATGAAATAGATAATTGGGTATATTAGCAATCCAAAAAACGACAACTCATTTGCAAATGATTGTTTTTGTAGCCCTTCCACGACCCATCGATTCAGCATCGAAAAATATCAATAATCGATATGAACAGTTTATTATTCTCTTGCACATCTAGCATGACGTAGTCTCACACCTCCAAGACCCATCCCATTCGATTCAATATTGAAAAATACCAGTAAGCGATACGAAACATGACTTGACAACAACAGAACGACGAAACTTACATCCATGGGCGCCTGTGGGCAATTGGCACAACGTAACGAGACGAGCTGATGGGTGGTTGGATTGAGACGACAGAGAGTGCAAATGATGAAACGATTACGTTCGCTGCATTGTCCAGTTCTTTCAATTAGTATTCTTTGGCCCACCATAATTACTGCGATTGCACCGTTTTTGGTGCAGATGCAATCATACACCTCTGAGACTCGTTCCATTCGGCCCAGTATCTAAAAATACCTAGAAAATGTTACCGAGCACGGGTTAATTGTGATAAAACTGCCTAAACTGCGTTTTTGTTAATTTTTCAAATAATTTTTCTTCTCATAACAACCATTGGCTTCGTCCGATCAGATTACCATGCACAAGTATAGCCTAGTGCAGTATCTCATCAGAGTTTGATACTCTCCCACACTGCTCAGGGGATCTTCCTTGGCACTGGAGTATTTCCTGCAATTCAACAACTTCCGAACACACACAGGAAGAACAATTTGGTTGTTGTAAAGCTTACACATTTACTGTAAAATGGGAGGAATAAATTCATTATTCCAATTTTATTTATTTCATACATAAAATATTTATTTCATTATTTTATTTCATTATACATTATTTATTTTTTCAATTAAATCCCTGCTCTAATTCAAATACATAAATTATCTCCGATTGTATATGCACATTTTTGGCTAGAATAGATTCATTAACATTTAACATCTTTAGTTTTAAATACCCAACAATTTCTAACTGTTCCTTCGTACCAATCGATGGTTCAACGAGTTTGCAGAGGACCGGCCTACGGAACCGGAAGAAAGAGGAGGGAATTTAATTTCAGGGACAAGAGTCGGAAGACTATCTCGTTCATTGTGTCCCAGCTGGATTGACTCTGGAAAACATTTTTGCGGGGAACCTGACAAAAACGCCCAGGATCCTCCTAATTCCGCCTCCTTTTCCAGTCCCCTCCCCGTCATCCACCATTCCCTCAGCATCGGCGGCACAATAGCGAGGAATGCTACATTTTTCCGCCAGAAGGAAAGAGAACTATCCAGAATACATCCCCTTCCCTTCCGCCCCGCATGTCGCTCCGCAACCGCCGCGGCCAGCTCTAAAATTACTTTCTACATGCCGCCGTCTCTGCACCGTCCTCTCCGTCTCCGGAACTCATTTCATACTCCATACAATTCAATCTCGTCTCTATTAAATGACATTATTCAGTGAAGGGAAAAATAAGAATGGGAAATCTGCACAAATATTGAGGACGACTGAGGTTTTAGTTCGCTGAACTAAAAAAAAAAAAGGGAAAAAAGAAGCTATTTGCTGGAACTGCGGCGCAATTGCAAAGCGAAATGAGAGAAAGTCTGGTATTTCCTATCAAAGGAATATCCTCTTCCGTTTCCCACAATATCGTCGCATCGTTACGAGAAACTGGTTGACAAATGATGTTATTGAGATGTCTAATTGGGGTCACAACATGAAGGCCGCGATTGAGGGGTTTCGTCATTGGCGAAACCCTTCTCAAAAGGTGGCGTTACCTTGGTGTCAACATTATAGAGGCAGCATTAACAATATGAGCCTTCTCAGTCGTTATTTAAAGTCTGACTATCGCCTCAGTGGACATAACTCGATAAATAAAAAGAGGTTAAATTAACGAAGGTTGGGTGTGTTATGAACATTCAGGAGGGGTTCTTTTAATAATCACTAATTACCGAAGTGGCAACAAAGCTTGGTATTTCAATTAAATAAAATGTTAACAATTGCAAAATAAAGGAGGAACTTTTTTTATAATAAATGCAGTTCAGTTTTCTGCTCTCGAGCCAAAGTGTAAAAAGTACCGACAGAATGTGTTATTGGCCTCCTACCGCTGGCTCTAGTTCGGCATCGCCTCTGCGGCATTCAGGTGTTCATTGAAAGAAAACTAAATTGCTCCCTTACTGAGAAAAACGTTTGCTCGTTTGGTATTCCACAATAAGGCATTAAGTAACCGACCCTGGCTGAAGCAGCTGATTCCGAGTGTTTAGGCACTCATGGTAGGACAGTTCCTAATGAAAGTTCCTTCTCCTGCCTATATAAAATTTGAACTTGTATTATGTAACGAAAACTTAAAATATGGTGAAGTGATCTAGTTTTTGTGGTGTTGAAGGGAACTAAGCCGCGATCAGAGGTCTATATTCGTATGTTTTCTGTGTATGAACTTTTTTGACATTTTATGTCTTTACTTTGCTACATAAAGTCGAAAATGTAACGGCCAAAAGCGTCACGAAAATTAACCTTTGAGGCCGATTGGACTAGGCAACGTTTTAACCCCAGTTTCAACTGCAGTCCCTGTGGCGTAATGCATAAGGCATCGGTCTCTTAAACCGGAGGTTGTGGGTTCGAGTCCCACCAGGGTTACGATTAAGTTTTTCGACATTTTATGCTTTACTTTGCTACATAAACTCGAAAATGTAACGCGGGATATGTAACGGAGAAGAAGAACGAAATTTGTGTTGGGTTTAGTCCATGGTAACGTCTGTTACAAAAATGAAAAATATTTTTTGTGTTTTAATTTTATATTTCTTTATTTAAAATAAACAAAATTATATTAAAAGAAAAAGACATAAAATGTCCCTCGTGGTTGCGTACTTGTACGAAAGCTGTACCCACCGTTTGTGTTAGTGATTTTAAATTTTGACATTTTAAAGAAAAAGACATTTATGACTATGATAACTACAGATAGTTTTCGGTCAATTTTTCAATAAACTATTAAGAAGTTAATATTTTAAATTCTTCTATTTTAAGGACTTGTGATGAGTGAAAACAGATTAATGATGCAGCGTACCTGATGTTCCGACGACTTCAAGATATGAATTGAAATTCTGTTGCGCAAAAAAGTATTACGATAGTTATTACTTACAATTACAAGTTTTTGTTCGCGTAAAATATGTGTTGAGCAGTTTCAGAAAAAACTCTAGACGTCATATCGCCGACAGAAAATCCAAACGCAAATGGCTTACCTGGGCGGATTTAAAAGCAGATAGGGAGTAAATGTCAGATAATAACACACGTTTACACACAAGTTAGTGTATTAAACAACATTTTGTTAACGCTTAGAATAGTTTGGGCTCCATTTTTAAAAATAATTGACTATAACTGGTCTTAAGGAGTGAATAACTATTTTTTACCAGGTTTTGGTCTCTTGGTAGGTTTTCCCAGTTCAAGCTATACATTCCTTGCCGGAGCTCTCAAGCAAAGGCAATTCTGATAAACTAAGCTACAGGGTTTTAATCGACGCGTCCGATCGCCAACGAAGGGTGGGCTCTACCCATGTACAGCCATAATCTCTCCTTCAGAAGGTCGGACGATTCGATTAATTTTCTTTAATTTTTATTCGCATTTTTATTTTCAAACGCAAGCGCATTTATTTAATTTTATGTAAATATGATTAAGAGCAAAGTAGGTTTGAAGACTTCTTTTATTTAACTTTTAATAGGCTCATTGCACCTAACAAATACTGAGTTACGTGTAACTTTCGAGAAGGCTAAATTTCAAATTACAGCTTCGTACAATACATAGCATGGGGGACGTAGCTTTAGAAGCCACTCAGACCTGATCCTGGCTGGTTTTGACTAAATATGGCTGAATCCCCATTAAAGTCTTTAGAGAGTACAAATTTCAAATATTTACCACCGCTGGAATTTTTGGAATGACCCAAAACCACAAGAGGTATTCGCGTCAAAACATCGCGTAGAAAGCCGGTTGGGGTTGGCCAAAATTCAGTAGGCAGTATTGATTGGCAAAGGGTCGAGGCTGAATGTTCTCGTGATGAGCGCCTTAACTAAAGTTGCCGTCATATTGGCGCGACTTCCAGAGCAATCGAGAAAGATAAAGCAGCCTGGAAAGCGTAGGCTGGGGGTCTGAGAAATGCGGCTAACTTGGTGATGTCCTATTGAGATGATAACGTGAGACTCGTGAATTCAAGTTCATAATTACTGGTTCCCGGGTCGCGGTTACGAGCGCGATTTCCTTGTTTAGCGCTCTGAACCCCATTACCAGCCTCCACTCGATTACTCGGTCATCATACGTCCACGAAGAGTACAAATCCCTTGAAAACATCGACAAAACTGGCAGCAGAAATGAATCACTGAAATTAGCTTCGAGAAAAACCAAATTGTGCGTTCGTGTCACGGAGTTCGTTCAGTAAACAACGCGTGGACAATGTATAGGGTTGTCAACAAGATATTTTTAGGGATGAGCGCGCTTACCGTTTCGTACGTAATCCAATCAACGGAAATGGTCTTTAACCTCTACGCGTTAAGTCGTGGGTGTTTGGGCCTAATCCGAGGCTGCTTGTTCAGCATAGAATACATCCTACGTCCTTGTGTGGCGTTGAATCGTGAATTGGTTAAATATAAACAATTATCGCGAGGAGCAGGTCTGGTTAATCTCCATATACGGAACTGATCGAAGTTAACGGATCTGCTCTCCCTGCAGTGCGGGGGTTGTAGTTGGTTTGAACGTTAATTGACGGTCGATTCTAATCCCCTCTTTCGCGTCCGATGTAGAGTTGATCAGAGCGGTATACTAAATCCAGGCAGTGCTTACTAGTTTGGGGCTTCGGAGACATCACTCACTACACCCGCGTTGGTTGTTGCATATTCACGAACGTAGTCTTCGCCACACCGTTCGCGATGGCTTCCACCAATACGGTGTTCTTAGCTTTAGATATTTCTAGAGAGCGAATCCAGATAGCCCAAACATACCGAAACGTGAGTTGTGTGATACTTGGCACCCAATATTCCAAGAAAACGGAGCTATTGACACTGCACAACGAAAAACAGCGGAGAGTTAGAAGTCTTCGAACTTACAGGTTGAGGAACACTCCATTTCAAGATAGCTTCATATCTTGAGGGCAATCCTAGCCTGTAACCGGCTACTCAGACCCTTTTGCCAAGCTATAAATATTTTAGGTCAATCTACACGCCTACATCATCAAGCCGACGTGCTCACCAACCAGTGGAGTATGAATCACAAGACTGAACACAGGGAGTTTGCCTGCAAACCTTAAGAAAACCGCAACAAAAAAGTTCAACAGGGGTACCGTTTCACGAAAACAACCCTTCGGCCGCTTGATGAACAAAATTCAATACGAAAGAATCGCCCAATAAATCTCCAAGTATTACGCGAAAGCCGTTTCAAAAGTTCTAGTTCGTCGGGAAGAGAACTCCCCGAGTGCCTCCAGAATTAGTCAGCATAAAGAGCCTTTCCGTAATGTATGTTCCAACTCGGAAACTCCGGCCATAGCTTTTCCTTTGCTCCTCTTGCCACTTCAAAGTTAGGACGATCCTTAATTAAATGGGGAACTGAACTTTAGCGAAAATCGGCATTTCACCGATCCAATAAGAACCAAATGCGTTTGGCGGGAGAGCCCTGAGCGAATCACCATAGAATCCCTCAACGAAGAATAACATCCGTTTTATTCTAAAACAGCCCAACGAGAAAACGGTTTTCGGTTGATGAGTTCCGTGCGTACGGCAGCTAATGAAACCCGTGTCACACAAAAGTTTTGCATTAACGAACTAAACGCTTTTAAGGCGAATAAACCTTCATGTTCACTGTAATGTGTACTGAAACATGAATTCATAGCTTTTATGGAATTTATAGTTGGCGTCGTTGGGGCTTTGAACTTTGAGTGGTAAGAAGCAATAAATCATTCTCAGGAGCTCATATGACAGAGAGAATGCCAATTGACTCTGCCACAGTCAGCACATCCATGAAATAGCAAAGAAAGTTACGTGATCGGCTAAGACAACAAACAATTTACATGCTGTCTGGTCTTCCCGTTTTAAAGTGCAAAAATACGACAAGAAATGAAGAGAACTCGATTTTTTTTTCACTTCCGTCGATCACGTAACTTTATTTTCTAATTTGTAGAGCCAAGGAAAGTAAAACTGGTTAATGGAACACAATTTAAAGACAACTTGAGCGAATGAGCTCAAATCTGATAATGGAATTGTCAGCAAAAACTGACTAGTTATCATCGTGATCAAGATTCCGAATTTGTTTGCCTCAAAAACTATTTTTCGGCCTCCGTGCTAAACCTATTTTCCCCTAACAGGCTGTATTTGGTACAAGAGAGAAATAATAAATAAATACTTGTGAACAAATGTGTGTGTGTGACTTAGACTAGAGAGGAACGAAGGGCCACGTTGTACGGAATACAAGTGACACCTAATGAGAGATAATGAGAGTCTAACATCACCTGCTAACTTATACGTTTTGTCTCTGGATAGTGTAAACAAGGGATTTGTAAGAAAGTTAGAGCACATGCTGATTGAGAGGACATGAGTAGGCTGATAGTGTCAAGGCGTGGAATGGGAGATGATAATGGGAATGAAAAACCTCACAAATGGTCGTTGCGATTTGAAAAATACCAGTATTTTTGTGTTCAACTGGAAGTAGGAGGGCAGAACCTTGGCGACTTGAGGTGGGAACCCCCTTGACTATGGACAGCGAACTCCGTCGTAAAATCGCCACTAGTACCAAATTTGCGCCCAACAGATTGATAACATTCTTTCTTCTTACATTTCTAAGGCAACTAGAAGCTCATACATAAAGGCCAGGATGAGCGGCGGAATTCTTTCCGAACGTTTTCCAATTGAATATTGATAATTATGAAGCAATTTGGATTTATCGTCGATCCACACAAAAAAACTATGGTTTTTAAACTTCCACCATGAAAGCGGTAAGGGTTCGGGTTAAACTCACAGGGGAGCATTCACTAATACCTATATTACGTGAAAGAGTGCCAAAAAATTCAGTATAGTGATTGTACAGCGTATCTCCAGATTTATGTGAAGTAGGGAGGCGGCTGGCGAGTCACTAATTCTTACATTGTTTAACAAATGCGGCAAATTAGTACAAAACAGGTTACTATTCTCATACACAGCTTGACTTAGTCTCACACCTTCGAGACCCATGTCGTTCGACTCAGTGTCGAAAAATACCAGTAAACGATACGAAACATGACCTAACTACAACAGAACGACAAAAACTAAACATTCCAGGCACCTGTAGGCAATTGGCACAACTTATTGAGTCGAGCTGGCGGGTGGTCTTAATGAGACGGGAGGGATTACAAATGATGAGACGACTACTTTCGTCGCATTGTCCGACGTATTATTCCAATTAGTAGACTTTGCCTCACTATAATTACTGCGATTTCACTGTTTTGGGTTGAGACGCAATCGTACACCTCTGAGACTCGTTCCGCTTGACTCCACATCGAAATATCTGGTGCGTTGCAACACACAACTTTCCTTAGCTCTACAAACATTCACTTTGTACACGGCTAATTCTATTTAATCAATTCATTTATCACTCAGTTAATTTGTACTTGGTCAAACAACGCTTTAGGGCAGCAGGAAGCGGTAGCGCTTACAGTTCCAGATGTTATTGTGCTGCTCGTGCTCTTTGCAGGTCCAATATTGAGCAATCGGTACACAGATAATTAATGAGGCTGTAAATAAAAATTTTCTGAAGAAGCATAGTAATTACTTTGCAGAGTGATTGGGTAAATATGTCTAAGACTGGTAGTGAGCGAAACGGCAGTAGTTGAAATTCAGGAATTTCTGGAGTGAGCCACATGTATCTCATGAGCGTTTTTAAACACCCACCCTTTAGGTATTGGATTGGACTACAATACCAATTTTTTTTAACATTCTACAAAAACTCCAGCGGAGTTTGAAAGAAAAAACCGCGGCAAAAACGCTTTTCGTCGAAAGTTTTGATAATTTATTGTGCTGCTCTCGTCATTTTCCCAACAATGGGAATTCTATGCTATAATTGCCTTATTCAGAGCTATCAATATAAGAAATTTAATCAAAATCATTAGAGCCGTTTTTGAGAAAAATAAAAGTTGGTGTTTTGCTCACTATAATAATTATAGTTAACTTTCAGTGTATTTTGTTCAAACCCGCATTTTGGCGTTCCATGGTGGCCTGCAAACGAGATATGAAGTTTGAGCTGATTTGATACAGTGGTTTTCCCTAAAAATCGTTCACCGACAGGTCTGTTTCTTTATTTGATGACTGTACCTAAACCCTCGACGAGGGTTATATCAGTCATAGAAGTTGCGGTTTCGCTAATATGCAAGAGGCCGGCCCCTGCAGCATCCACCGAACTCAGACCTGTGGAGGTACGGCAGGTATGTGGTCGTTAGCCAGTCTCACCGTAGAGAGCTGTTGCCCGTGTGTTACCGCGCGGAGGTGACCACCTGAGGAATCCCGTACCATCTGGGAGTAGTTCTTAATCTGGTTCCCTACCTGATCTTACTGTTTACTTGGGTGGCAAGTTTCAAAAGGACTGATCAACTATAACCACGTTTCTTAGCCATTACCTTCTTTGCGAACTTTGCAAAATGGTTATAGGCTTCCTTTGTAGCAGTCAAAGCTGCTAAGTTCGTTTGCCCTCTCAACAACCGTCGCTCACTGTTGTAGAAACTACAGTGGAGCAGCACATGGTTTCTTGTTTCCTCCGCACTGGAGGCACAAGACGTGCATAATGGAGAGTCTTTCAGAGAAAAGAAGTGGAGCCGCGCATTGAAGTCACCATGTCCCGTGAGGAACTGGCTCGTCCAGTGGTCTGGCTCAACCCATTTTCTAGAAAGACGTTCACGGATGTTGGGGAAGAACTCATACGTATCACGTCCCTTTGACGAGGATTCCCATCTCGCTTGCCATTTCTGTAGAGCCCATTCATCGATGGCGGCAAGTTTCTGTTCTGTGGTGAGATCCGCACGGAGTTCAGCCCAAAGCGGGGGAAGCTCCGTTTCACTCTCCACTTGTCAATCATGCACTCAACAGCCAAATCAACTGGTAACTGACCAGTGATCACCTGGAGTGCTTCCGTTGATACAGTCTTGTAGGCCTTGGTGATCCACATGAGCGGCTCTCTGGGATTGGGCCAATACTCTCTTTTGATTGACTGTTAGTTTGCTACCCCAGACAACAGGGCAGTAGCCAATCACACCTAAATAGATGGCCTTATACATGAGGATGGTGTCGTGGTAACACACACCCCAAGTGGCCTTAGTAATGGCACGCAGTGAGGCAAACCTTGCAATGGTAGTGCCTTTAAGGGACTGGAGGTGTTGGTTGAAACCCCACCTCTCACCTATATTCACTCCTAAATACTTGACGTGCTTTTCAAGAAGGAGCCTGTGGCCGCCAAAGCGTATTGTGGGTGGATTATTCACTTTCCCCTTCAAGAGGATTAGCTGGGTTTTTCCTCAGCCACCTGCATCTTGACGTGCTCGCACCATTGGTTGACAGTGCGGAGCACGTGGTGGGTTTTTTCTTCAATTTGGCGGACTGACTCTGCAAAGATCAGCACAGTCAAGTCATCCACATAGGCGTACGGCTCGCAGTCAGTCTCCATGAGTTTCCTGAGAAGACCTTCGAAGAAGGCATTCCAGAGTGCTGGTCCTAGGACCGAGCCCTGTGGGCACCCCTTCTCAATCTTTCTCCGGACGGAGACATGCCTACTTTCGATCGTAGCAGTTCTGTCTGTCAGGTAACTTCTGACGAGCGAGTACAGGTTGCGGGGGATTCCCCTACCTTTCAGCTCATTAAGGAGCGCTGGCCACCAAAGGTTGTCAAACGCTCCTTTGATGTCAATCAGAACTGCTACGACGTACTTAGCCGGTGCCAGCAGGGAAACACGCCGGATCTCGACAATGACATCCTGCGTGGACCTTCCTTTGGTACACCCGTATTGCCTGCCTGTGAGGTTGCGGCCAAAGACTCCTTCGAGGGACTGCAACATCAAGATTTCTAGTGTTTTGCCTAATATGGAAAGAAGGCTGAGTGGTCTCCATGATCGCGGGTCTGACTCATTGCGGCCGCCTCCTTTTGAAGAGTGACAACACGCGCAGTCTTCCACTGAGTGGGGAACTGTCCGACCAGCAGACAGTCATTATATAAATTAAGGAGGCCGCTGGAGATCGTTCGCTCAGCCTTCCTTAGCATATTGCTTTCTATTTTATCTGGCCCAGGAGATTTGTTGGGCTTTAAGGTCGCAAGGGCCCTGCCGAGGTCGCCTGTTGTCCACAATGGGATGTCGGGCTCGTTCGGAGGGTCCATGGTCAGCTCCCTTGCTGCCCTCTGGGCTTCAGTGTCTCGAGCTACTTGATCATTTGGGAACGCCTTCTCAAGGAGGGTTTCCAGTGAACGTTCGATACTGCAGGCCCAGCCTGACTCATTTTGCATCGCAGCTAAGACCTGCTCTACATTTGCTTTTCCTATGGAGGACTTGTAGTGTCTGCCCCAGGGGTTCTCAGAGCTCTCCGCTTCCACAAAATTTCGCCAGCCTTGCCGTTTGGCTCGTTTGATGGCGCGGTGGAAGGCCTTCTTCTCTTGGATGAAGGCAGTTCGGAGTGTTGCTCTGGCATCAGGGTCACGAGTGTTTTGGTACATCCTTCTGGCTCTATTTGCACTTTGCTTGAGGGGATTTAGTTCCTCAGTCCACCATGGGACTTTGATCGCCCTGTGCTTCTGTTGGCCAAGTACAGAGAGCCCAGCAGAGTGCAGTGCTGTGGTAAATATGTCCACTTTGCTGTCCACCTCTTCAGGTGTGTATGCTTGCGCTATTAGGTCGGTGTCCGCGGCACGCAGTTCACCTTCCAGTACCCTACAGAATTGTGGCCAGTCAGCATTTTTCGTGCGGAATCGCTTTTCACGCGTGTCTTTGCAGAGGATGTTGTCATCCGTGATGGCAAAGTCAATAACCAAGTGATCGCTCTGCGTTGCACCTGGTACGACTCGCCAACCCTGCAATTTGAGTAGCAGGGTGTGACACATGGCTGTGACGTCTATACACGACCTTCCTCCCGGACCATCATAGGTCGCCTCAGTCATGGGGTCGTTGACAACAATCAAGTTGTACCTGGTGAGCAGCTCTATATACGCCTCGCCTGCCCCATCCAGGGTTGGGGATCCCCACAATGGTGATCTGGCATTTGCATCGGCACAGACTATGCAGGGTCGTCCTGATAGGCCTGCTAGAGCCCGCTCGAGTGGTTCAAGGCTGTTGGCAACTGGTGCGCCAAATTGCCTGTAAAATGATATTACAACCAGCTCAAAGCCACCGGCTCGGATGAGCACAGCGGCCAAGTGCTGGCTGTTCAGGTGAGTGAGTGCGAGCATGTCAATGGACAGGTCGATGCAGGCCACTGTTGCCTTGGCTCCCGTTCTTGCTCCAGCCACCACTCGTGCCTGCGATCCCAGACCAAGGGTTTTGGATCCTATGTATGGTTCCTGTATGGCGAGAACACTGCAGCGTTTCTTGAGTGCATTTTGCAGCAACTCTGCCACAACTGGGGAACTCTTATTGGTGTTGTGCTGAAGGATTCGAACTGTTTTTGACCTATTCATAATCCACTCGTGACTCCTGGAGGGCTATCGCTCGCTGACGAATGGTACAGCGTGCGTCTCGTGTAGAGTGGGCGACCTGTTGGATTTTGCGTTCGACGCAATTGGCACACTTGAGGGGAGCATCACCCTTGCATTCCTTGCTCAGATGTGGCAAGGCGCACCAGGCGCAGACAACAGGTCTTGTACAGGCCACTGCCAGGTGGCCATAGCGCTGGCATTTGTAGCACTGAGTGGGGGCTTGGTACTTTCGTATGGCGCACCGCTGCCAGGCTATTTGGAGGTGCCTTGCCCCCTCTAGTTTTTTGTATAGGCTGGGTGATACCTCAATCACCCAATCCTTCTGTCTTCCACGCTTTTTGGTGAAGAGGGGCCTGACATCCTGCGGCTGCAAGCCTAACGCAGGGTTGTGCTCAACAACTTGTTGGGCCAAGTCCTCTTTTTGAAGGTCAGTCCGCACGTCGCACAATAGCAGGCGTGGGAAACGACCCAGGGGGACTGACGCTTGAAGCTTCAACTCCTTTTTTGTGGAAATGTGGCTCGTGAGCGCCTTGGCCATTTCTGGCGTTTCCGTCACAATGACGGCGCCACCTCCTACTGCGGTGCGGATGTCTAGCACTCGGACGCTTAGAGCTTGGAGGTCCGTAGCAGGGACACCCCGCATCAGTGCTTCCATTGCATCAGGGTTGGAGGGACCAGCCTCTCCTTCTTCACACGTGCGCCTGACCACTACCACGTTTTGTCGTGGGTTTTTAGGGGGGAGTTTGGTAGGCGGTGGAGGCTTTTTATTTTTGTTTTTATTTTTACTTTCGCCCTTGTTTTTGGGCAGAGACGTAGGCGGGGCGCTGCCCTCGGCCTGCTTAGTTGGGGCCTGTTTCTGCTTCCTCCTGCGCTTCCTGGCCCTGGCAGACTGCCATTCTGCCTCAGCTCCATGAGGGGGGGGAGGAAGGCGCAGTAGCGGCTACTGCCGCATATGAGGGGCCTGGGGTACTACCCTGGCTCATTGAAGCTCCTTGAGTTTGGGGGGCTGGTGGCACTGGCTGCTGGGCAATTGCCCTACGCAGCTCTTCCTCACGACAGCCGCCACAGTTTCCCGCAGGGGGGGAGTGGCAGGGGGCGATTTCGTTGGGGGGGCATTAGCTTTTATAGCCAGCTTCGAAATTTCGAAGAGGCAACTAGTGACGAGGTCCCGCATAGGTCCTGTCGCGTTGACCCTCATCCGTGCCAGCTGGCCGTGGATGATTTGGACATATGCGCAAATTTGCTCCATGTCCGACAGATTGGGGTCAACAGAATGCCGAGTGCTACTACCGAGCGCTCATATATCACCACTACCCAACTTGCTAGCTACTGAATTTTCCTCATATTGAAACGTTGTTTTGTGCATAGGAGAACGATTTGAACTGATATTGCTTCTCTTAGCAACCTTCCTACGGCATTGGGCTGTAGTGAGAACTGATGTATTCCATTCTATTTATATATATTCCTATGCCTATTCCTATTCCTATTCCTATTCCTATCCCTATTCATATCCCTATTCCTATTCCTATTCCTATTCCTATTCCTATCCATATTCCTTTCCCCATTCCTATTCATATCCCTATTCCTATTCCTATTCCTATCCCTATTTCTATTCCTATCCCTATTCCTATTCCTATTTCTATTCTGAGCACATGCTCCCTGATTCAATACACAGCACCGCTCTTCTCTCGTCGTTTCCACGCCCCTAGTGTTATGGTATTTCAGTTTACGTTACAACGAAGACTTCCCTCGTCCCCTCCCTCTGCCGCACGCCAATCGGCCACTCTCCATCCGTTTGAAATGAAAGCCCCCAAGCAAACAATCTAAACAACACGACTTAACGACTAGGCTGGAAAATGTCTCTTATTTTTTCAGCCCAGCTGTTAGACCCTCCCCTACAAAACCGTTGAAGCCCCTCCGCGTTATCAATTTCAAACGAGAAATCACCGTCGGTATCTTTTCCCTCCCCCGTTGAATTGAAAGGGGTCAAAACGCAAACGTGTTTTCACTGGCGTCAAATTAAGCGCGAAAATTCGAGTTAAAATTCCGGCAACATGTTTCATTTTTGACAGTTTCCCGAAAAGTGGCGAAAGGGGGGAGGGCGAATATTACCGTAATTTCGTGCTTATCTAAAGCAATTCGCGTTTGAAAAGGCCGATATATCACAAGAGAAATTCTCTCTCCCTTCTCACTCTCTAGCTATAAAATCTAATCTGATTACGCAAGCTATCACTGCCCTTGTTTGCAGGGTCTCTTCACTTCGATAGCCTGAGCAAATTAGTTTCGTCGAAATTTAGGAGCAACACGAGGCGGCACCTTTGATCCTTTTTGTTTGTTGAAATTAATATCAAGTTAGAGCAGCTTCAACGAAAAATCAAAAGAGACCGAAGTCTAATTTGTCGGCGGAATTAAACTTTTAATTGCCCGTTAGAAGATTTTCAGCGGGAATAACAGAGAAGGCGCCAACGAAGATTTACACTACTTCAATTAACGAGAGTGGAGATTGCTCTAAGACGTAATTAACTTTTATCAGTTTCAGTGTCACGTACCTACACAGTACACGGTCGACAGTATAATTTTTACTTTCAACACCTCAAATGATAACGAAAACACTGTAATCAAAGTTGAATTTTCATCAGATTTTCACGTTTCCCCCACGTCGGATACTCAATAAAGGTTGTAAGAGAGGGGTTCTTAACTTCTCCGTGGTGCGGCTGCTGTCCGTATTAGTGTCATTTTCAAGACAAAGACAACTGTCGGGACTGAGACCGCAGGAAGTAATGAGCAAAGCAGTTCAACTCAGTGAGCACGTTAACTGTCTGCATGTGATTCAGAATTGTAAACTAACCTCGAAAGTGAAGTGCAACCACCCTCCTGTGGTCCTGTGGACGTGTCAAAGAATGTGCAGGATGGCAATGGGGCCATCCATAGCATAGAACGGCCTGCTAGTTTTCCCAATCCTCTCAGAGCCACCATCAGGGAGAACTGTAGCAGCCTGGCCAAGATACAAAGACCGAGTTGCTTATTAATTGCCGGGGTGATGAAAACTACACCTACTAGTACCATGGAGAAAATGTTTGAGTCTGGATGCGTACATACTCATCTGGCTTGTTATAGCTAAGGTGCCACAGGCGACTAGTAGGCGCCTGGCTATATTCACGAACTTGGAAACCTTCAGAGATCTTGGCATGTTCACTGACATGATCCTCCTCATGTATGAGTTCGATAGGAAATACAGGGTGCAATCAGAAGGAAGCCTATGAAATAGCGAAATGGTATGAACATCTATACAGATGAATCGAAAACTCTGGATGGCACTCTGGATAATTGGCTCTGGCTGGAGTTGGACGTACAGTGCCCACAGTGTTTTTCAAACAGAAATTTATGCCATCGTAGCATAAAAGAGGCAATAGCAATAAAACTGTCAACATAGTGATCGGTAGTCAAACGTCGTAAAAGGCGCTAAAGCACTACTGCAGCGCGTTAAACTGTTGGGGGAGTGCACGATGCTGCTCAACTCTGTATCGAACACAAATAGAGTTAACGCTTATTGGGTTCCTGGACATCATTGGAAATAAGAGGCCAGATGGCGGTTCATATAATGTATGTATAGAGCCACCTCGACACTGTGGGATTTATTTGCCTGTAGTCAAGGGGACTGCGGGAGAATATGCACCAGATAGTCTAGAACGTTGCGGGACTCCAAACGCTTTATCTCAGGGCGAACACACGTACCTAGGCAGAGCTTCACGAGAACGAAGAGGAAGGATCTAAAGCAGATCGAAGGGATCATCATAGGGCACGATAAAATTAACAAACACGTGTTATGAGCATAGTCGACACTCCTCGGTGTAGGTGGTGTAGCGGCCTAGTCACAAACTCCTTGGAATGACGAGCGTACTGCTATTTTTTCACATATCCGCATTGTTCTTTGAACCCACCACAGTCAAAACGCTCCAGAATTGAAGAATCCTTCGGATGACAACTCGTCACCGGTCGATTTCGTAGCGACGGCTACACACAATTGAGCGCGAAGTCCGACGAATGATTGAAAAACATAAATCCTTTGTTTGTTTTTCTCGAAGAGCAAAGCTCTCAGCAAACAGTGTTTCTCTCCCCCCCCCCACCATCACCCCTCCACAGCCTCTGGCCGCACTCCATCCAACACTTCGTCGGTCGAGCCCACTCGCGCACCTCTGATGTATATTCACGAACTCGGATGATGGTAAACAAGGCCTTCCCTGAATAATTCAACAGTTCACCAACCCTTAATCTGGTTCCCGTGATCTTGTGGACTACGGATTTTTCTAAACGGCGTTCCCGAAAATCCCTTAATACGTCAAGTTCCGGTAACGATCTAATGATTGCAATCAATCGTATTGTTCTTCATGCGAGATGGGCATGCACGCACAACCGATCTGTAAACACTCAAATTCTTCGCAGTTCGGATTAGTAAATTTTCCAGTATGGACTCAAAAACAGCACTGGTCGGAGCCAAAATGGCATGGAACACTGCATTTAAACCCCCCACTAATGCCCACTACCCCAGCCCTTGTCGCTCATTCATTCATCCGAGCTTTTGTTTGTAAACTCAATTGCTTCCCTGTTGTGCTCAACCACTTCCCCCATGGGCTGTGGAGTGATTCAGGGAAGCACCTTGGGACCGGCCCTCTTTCTAACCTATATAGATCGTTTGGTCTCCCTGTCGTCCACTGACACCATCGTGTTGGTATCGACTCCCACGTGAGAGGTGATGCATAGACTTCTTGTGGTGATAAATGGCTCATTGCCTAGTAGTGTTCTCACTCCGAACTGATTGAGGAGATACCATCCCCAATACCGGCAATTTATGGATTCACTACTGCACTGCAGGGGAACATTGTTGGTGTGTGAGACCTCTTGAGAAGATTTTGCTTACAAATATTACGGTATTATGATTTGATGCTCCTTTGGGACTAGCACATCCCCTACCCCTATTCCAGCCTTCACTAATTCACATATCAGTTTTATCGTGTAAAATCTGGCCCGTCCAAAGAACGTTTGAAACTGGTTGCCTGTCTCGTGTATAGTCACTGCTCCAGAATGTTCCAAGTAAATAGTTAGATCAGGTAGGACACCAGATTAAGAACTCCTCCCAGGCGGTACGGGATTCCTCAGGTCACCTCCCCGCAGTCACACATGGGCAACAGCTCTCTCCTGGAAGACTGGCTAACGACTAAATACCTGCCTGCACCTCTGCAGATCTGAGTTCGGTGGATGCTGCAGGGACCGGCCTCTTGCACATTAGCGAAACCGCAACTTCCATGACTGATATAACCCTCGTCGAGGGTTTAGGAACAGTCATCAAATAAGGTAACAGACCTCCTCCAGTATGGGACTTTGGTCAGTGGAGGAACAGTCTTCTCTATCTACCTTACAAAAAGCAATTCTTCTATTCGAGCAATTTCCTTTTCCGAGCAAAGATACGAGTACTTTCTGTGCTTTTCGTAAAAGGTTTAGTCTTTTGCCAGCATGGCAATTCGTCCAGCGTTGGTACACCGCATGACCACTTCCACTCTACCCATTTCCAACTACTGCACATGGTAGTCAATCCCAGAGCGTATCCTCAACCTCGAGAAGCCCGTAGTACCTAATATATTTAGTGTATGATTTTTGATGCATTTAATGGTTTTTTACTATAGTAGTTCGTGTCTGGGTCCAATGTACTTAATCAGACTACGACTGATGAAACTCGCCTTAGATAGCAAATAAATAAATAACTCTCCTTGAGTAGAAAATACGGGAATGAAGTTATGAACGTAATAAGACTTTGAATTTAATCGAATAAATAGAAATGAAATGAATGAAACGAACTCCTTTCAATATTTACTCAAAGTAACCTAATTTGCTCGAATCATTATTAAAAACAATATCGGGGCAAGGGGTTAATAAACAGGAATTTGTTCACATTTATCCAACAATATTCAAGCGATGGAGGGAAACACTGAACTTAAGGGCTGGGCGTGTGAATAATCTGAATGAAAAATGGAGCTCAACACCTATCACCCTTTCCCGCTGAATGGTGTAGAGTGCAAAGGGAGGAGAGCCAGCAGAATCAGAGGCTATATCCTTTACAAATTCCATGCCAGTTGTTATTAGGAAACCTGCCCAATTACTTGCTCTGCCTTCAAGAGGCTGGTGCTTACCTGTTAGAGTAATATGGGTTCCAGGAATCTGGACATCATTCTCAGCAGCACTCAAGTCTGCGAGAAGCACTGACTGGTTTTTCCACCTTTTGATCTTGGTCATCTTATTACTCAGCAAGCTTATGGACTAAGGAGAGTCAATTATGTACTGTTTGATACCTACACATCTACTTCTTCTGGGAAACCCATGTTAATTTAAATTAGTTTGATATAGTTATTTTTGTATGGCAACTCTCACCCATGAATACAGGCATTTCCTATCAGCAGGTCACATCATTCATCGTATACTTATGTGTATAAATTATTTGTTATTTCAAATACATTAATATTCTCTCTCTCACTCTTGCTTCATTGTTACGCATATGCCCTAACTTACACAACCCAACCTTCCGCTCAGCCCTTGTAAGCTAACTCGAATGGCCTAGCTTTCAGGCCCTGATCCCTTGCAACCTGAATGACGCTTTTCCGCTTCTCTGGTCCTTACCGTTAACCACTAGCCTCATGTCTGTTTCCAAACCCAGTCAAATGCTCTTTATGGACTCTCCCCACCTAATGGACGATCACAGCTGAAGGGTTTTGACTTAATCAGCCTGTACAGTGCAGTGCAGGGAAGAATGTTTGATTCAGCTAAAGCCAAGAAGACGTTTTCGGTTCTCAAACTGGATTGGACTTTCTGACGTCGATCGTTCTCCCCAGGCAGTGAGGTCAGTAACCTAATACCTTTGTTCTGGAGCAGGGGTAACAATAGGTCGGTTGTTCATAGCCCACGATGAATTTTTTGTCGGATTATACTTGACACTGCCAAATGCCGTGCCTAGATCATGATAGTAGCCAGTCTCCGTGGTATAATGTGACCATGTGCCCATACCTTCAAGTTACCATCCAGCTGATGAAACCCTCTTCACTGATCACCAGATTCTGGTTTGAGAGGGGCATTTTCCCGGTGGCCTCTTCAGTTATGTCACTTCTCACCCCTTGCTTTTGCCGTCTTCTGTAAATTTAATTAAAATAGCCGCGTCTAATTAAAATAATGTGGCGTTTAGATCATTGTGTTTACTATAGTGAATTTTTAGACCAATACGCTCGTAAACTTATTTAGGTGTTTCATGTTAACCTCCAGAACAATTATCAAATTTTAGATTTGGTTCGGCCATTCCCCCTCCATTCCGATAACAGACGCGCAGTCAATCCCCTTAAATGGCGTTTTCTGTGGCCTGAACCCTCGAAAGCGTAAACATCTACCGTAAACTCGAAATGTGTTTTCAACTGATCACACAACTTTTTTTTCACTACCTAGGGCGATGTAAACTGAATCTGCACAACAATAGATTTCTTTGGAGCGTTTGATCATTTGTTGCCATTTGCTGCCTCACTCTCCTCTTGTGTTGTTATTTGGTATCACCATCTGATCTGTTGACAAACAACAAGTGTGGAGGTACGGAAGGTTATCGTTTTGTCTCCCGGTGTTGAGCAGTGACACGTCTGTAACCATGCGGAGGCATGACCCTGGGGAATCCTGTACCATGTGGGAGGAGTTTTTATAGTGTTTTCTCATCTGTTTTACTTGAGTGGCTAGTTTCAAAGCGACGGACCTTTCTTTATTTTCGCCTTCTTCGCAAACTGGCCGAAACGGTTATAAGCTGACTTAGGAGCAGTCAAAGTGTTCCACCAACCGTCGCTCACTGTTGTAGAAACTGCAGTGGAATAGCACGTGGGATCTTGTTTCCTCCACAGCAAACGCGCAGGATGGAGAGTCTTCGACTAAGAAGAAGTGGAGCCGTGCATTGAAGCCGCCATGTCCCGTGAGGAACTCGCTCGTTCTGTGCTCTCTCTCAACCCACACTCTACCAAGGTTTGACGGGAATACACAGCTCGCCCATCGTGTCAAAGTCACACACTCCCCAAGAGGCTTTACTAATTGGTCGTAGTGAGACAGATCATGCCATGGTTGTCCCTTCGAGGGACTGGAACTGTTAGATTTGGGATTTGTTTTGATATTACTGCGCTCATAATTATTAAGGCGTGGAGACTGAGTTAGGGCTGATTTGGTTTAGCTGCCCTCACTAAATTGCGCTCACAGATACGAAGGTACCGTGTTTTCAAACGGAATTTTTGTGCTCAGAAGTCTAAAATTCAAACAAAAAATGTCTTCAGCGGATTACGCTGTACAGCTTAAGAAAGTGAAAAAGGCCAAAGAGGTCAGTCATTGACTAAAAGCGGAGTGTTGCGGCTTTGGTTGTTAAGAACTTCGAAAGACCCCGGACGCGATTGGCAGAGATTGCTTCCTTTCGTCGTTTTGCATCAGAGTTTTTCCCTCGTATCACAGAACTCCGTTCTCCCTCTCCATTCACCTGCCATCTCCTTACAAGTCTATTTACCTGCACCCCCTTCGTGATCTATACTTCAAAACCAGGAACCGAGGCAACTTTTTAAAGGTGGTCGCACGTATTGATTTTACAATCGACACTAATGCTCTCGCCGACTTTGTAACGCTCACCCCCCCCCCACCCCATCCAGCTTTCCACGCAGATTTTGTCTGATACGAAAGTTCTTCCCCTTCACTTTCATACCCTCCCCCCTCCATTCCAACTTCGCCGCAACAAAATCGCTCCTTCATGCATTCAAGATTTTTCCAAGTTTTTATTGGGCGCTGCTTTCCTCCGTGCATGTCGAATTGTGCATGAAATGTGAATGTTACTCCAAAAATTCTTCATAGCGACTGTTCAACCAACCCAGCCAACATTGCAGAATCTGCCTAAATTATTGCATAAATGCAGCATTATATACCTGCTACTAAGTAAATGAAGCGAGAGCACGCCGTGAAACACATTTCACAACATTTCTCGGCACAACGTCAATTCAACGATCTGGACAACCAGTGCTCCTCAATGACCTTGAAGGTTGGGGAATTCCTCGTGACCCGTACTTGCACGTTAGAAGTTAGCTGATATACAGAAATGCTACGATCTAGAATGCATGTTTCCGTCTATGAAACGATTGAGAAGGGTGACCACAGGGCTCGGTCCTCTGACCAGCACTCTGGAACGCCTTCTCAGGAGGCTCATGAAGACCTGTGACTGTGACACGGTCCTCATGTACGGTGCAATCTATCTTGGCGTGGCTGGCTACTTCCTCGTAGAATGGGGTAGCACACTCACAATCAATCAAAAGACAGTATTGGCCCAATCCCAGAGAGCCGAGCTGAAATTGACCACCTAGGACCATTAGACAGTATCAACAGAAGCGCCCCAGGTTATCAGTGGTCAGTTACCAGTTCGCTTGTTGTTGTTGAGCGCATGGTTGGCCAGAGCGAAATGGGAGCTCTCCCATTCTGGGCTCAACTCCGTGAGGATCTCTCTAAGGAACTAAAACTCGCCGCAATTGATGAATGACCATTAGAGATGGCCAGAGAGGCATGACACGTATGATATTTGTCCAACAACCGTGATAAAAAGTGGGTTGAGCCAGACCAATTGACCAGCCAGTTCCTCAAGAGACATGGGGACTTTAATGCGCAGCCCTACTTCTTTTCCCTCAAAGACGCTCCATCCTGCACGTCTTACGCTACCAGTATGGAGGAAACCAGAAACCACGTGCTGCTCCACTGTAGTTCCTACAACAGTGAGCGACGGTTGTTGAAAGAGCACACAAACCTACCAGCTTTTACTGCTACAAAGTGAACCTATGACCGTTTAACCCAGCAAAGAAACGTAGTTACATTTGGTCTGTGCCTTTGAAACTTGCTACCCAAGGAAATAGTTGGATCAGGGGGTAACCAGATTAAGAACTCCTCCCAGATGGTTCAGAATCACTTAGGTGGTCAAGCTCCACTCGGTATAAAGATGGCCAAATACCTGCTGGGTTTCGTGGTAATTGCAACCTCCATGACTCCATAATTGGTTCATTTACTCAATAACCAGAGTTCCTCAGATCGAGCAGTATGATCTCCAGCCTGACCTCACACAGTGTGAGAAACAGTCCCAAGCCAGCGCTGTGCTGGAAGGGGTCAGTTTGATGGTGGTTGTGCCTGGTCTAGGGTAAGCATCTTGCCGACTCATGCACCTAAAACAAACAAAAAAACCGTAGTTATCAATCTTTACTTTGAGCCTTCTTTTGTTTTTCTGGGCCAACTTATCACACTACCTCGTATCAGGCACTATCGCACTACCAAGTACGTGCAAGCACTCCTCTTCGATCTCCGGCTGAATCCGCAGTACTACCGACCCACCGGGGATCTTTGGACGGGAATGGGTGAGCACTGGAGCACCTAAATGTGGGGCTTTGGCAGGAAGACTCAACACAGCAACGACAAGACGTCGCGACTTACCATGGGAGTCGACGGGATCTACAACCTGCCTGTGGCATGGGGCGCCACAGGTTTAGATAAGAGTTTTACTTTCTTAATATTTTAGTGATATATCGTTATGTATCAGTGCATTTATTGATACATGGTACCTCCCATTTAATATTAATGTGCATTCTCTCGTAGTGGAAACTATGTAACCGAGCAATGATTTCATGCTACAGTTGGTTCAGTCTCCCGTTAGTGCAGCACTAGAGCTTCCGCAACAATACGTTTCGAAACCCGTTCTTCACTGAACAACAAAACATTATTCGTCGCCGCACCATAAACGCTCACACTTCAGAATATCTTCCACGTGAGAAGAGTGAAAGTTGTGGTACGTCTCGTCCCGGTGGGGTTTCTTGTGTTAATTAAAAATGTTATTATCAAAGGTGAGAGTTAAAAGAGGCGAGCGGAGGGTTTCCCCTTTGAGTTAGTCGCGTTCCCCCTTCACCTTACCACCTTTTCAGGGATAACGTCCTCATTTTATACGAAATTAGGGGCCCCTTGTATATGAATACACAAATTGACGACGTGGGCATGAACGTTAATCACTGTAGTTTATACAACGGCGAGAGGGGGGCGAAGAAAACACCGCACGCATGCATATTACGTTGAAGTGCCTGGGCTAGAATTCTAATCGGGCGCTTG
Source organism: Pachypeltis micranthus (assembly GCA_020466155.1). NCBI lineage: Eukaryota > Metazoa > Arthropoda > Insecta > Hemiptera > Miridae > Pachypeltis > Pachypeltis micranthus. The sequence continues at coordinate 19,134,919 of CM035769.1, forward strand.
TTTGTTGTGTTTGTGTAAGTCTGTTCATGAGTTTTCTCATTAAAGACAGTAAGAAGATCTCAACTCGGAAGCTCGTCCTAATGCAATATCAACTTCAAGGGCACAAGTTTGGAAAGGGGCCCCTCGTTTCTCACCGTTCTGTGAATAACTTAACCCTCCGTCGGAGAAATGTACCACACTGTACTGCGTTGGAATTGCGAATGTGACGATCTTAAGAAAACGAGGATTTTAGATGCCGGGTAATAGAAAACAACTTTGAACGACGTAAATACTAAAACCCACGAGGACAAAACGCGGGAACAAACGCACAACATTCTTACATACAAATTACTGGCGGAGATTCAAATGCGACCAACCAACAGGTAGAATACATATACGGTGCCACGCATCACACACAACTTACCTCGGTCGCACGTACTATGACAAGCTAGAATAAATTGTCTGAGTTTTCATCAGATCAGTACGTTTTGAAACTTACTGAATCCAAAAAACGTAATTTCCGAGCGTGTTCTGTGTGTGTGTATGAATGCTGGTATTTCGTCTTCAGGTGGCTGGTGTCCTTGGCGACGTCCAGAGGGCGTTCCAGTCAGTGGATGGTACGGCCAAGAATCCCACAAGTCTGCAGACAGTGAAGAATAAGAAGCCATCAGGCATTGGTCGATTGGCTCCGTCGTGTGGGGGGCTCCTAATCGACTCATCGATTATGTGACTCCACTTTACTGAGGGCTTGTGATGGTCTTGCAGGTTGGATGGAAGATGTCCGGGGAGACCCTCTGTTTCTTATACCCTTCAATCTTGTGATTGGCACCGCGCTGGGTAAGCTGCCACAAGAAGTAGGTTTTCATCTTGTCCCAGGTGTGTGAGTGGGTGTGTGAGCTTTGGCAGATTATATCGTCCAACTTGCAGGTACCAAGCAGGGCTTGCAAATCAACCTGGTTTGTAAGACAGCGTGGCAGGTGTGGATTAGAGGTAATCCTGAGAAGTGCGGCTTGGTTTCCTTGGGGACCATCCTATCGAGGTTACAGCGTAAATTTCATTGGCGAACCCCATGTCTCTGGTAGAGGCGTCTTCGAGATGTGGCGGTAACTTGGGATCGAGTTTCTGGGTGAAGCCACAATAGATGTTGCTCCCCATTCAGACGTACTTGCTCCCGAAAGCGGACCTACATGTGTGTTGCGGGGGGGATTCATATTGAAAGTTATATCGCACTACGAGAGTTGGGGAGTTAGTACGGTAACAAGCCGAATGCAATTGGAACAGAGTTTTATTCTCAATTACATTCGGGGAATTTTTACCACCACAAACAGGGAACTGGGTGGGAGCGAACGCGAGCGACGAAGGAACTGGCTCAGTTACAACTGACGGCAGCAAAGTCTCGGACGAGCCTCTGCTGAAGAGTTTAGTTCGTCCCGGTACATGTGGGTTTTTCGGAGCTTGGCCTTCCAAAGGAAGTCTGGATAGAATGGTACGCACTGCTGTCCGTGTTCAGCTAGGCCTCCCACATGCTCTTATAAGCCCCTGCTTGTTTTCCAGCCTACTCCATCTATGCTCCTGCTAGCTTTGCAGGATACTCCAACTAAGCTCCTGCTTGCTTCACAGCCATCTGGCTGGTATGTCGCACGCACTGGATTCGTCTATGATCAGCTGTGGTTGTGTGTCATGCCAACTCCATCTACCCCTAAGCCCAGTAAGCGTCCAGAGTTAGTGGCTGCTCTGCTTGTTTTGGTTCAGTTTTAAGCAGTGTCCTGACACCGCCTACTCTTCTGCATCAAAGGATTGAGCTTCAGAAGGCATCCAAGGGAGGGATTACTCGCACTTTCACGCCACTCGCATGGCGTCAGTGCCAACAGGTATGTTTAAGAGGATGTTTTGGATGCTCCTATTTGCGTCCAGGTTTGTCCACGTAATCATGGGCCTTGTATCAAACATCACGAATCAGCTGGAAAGCGCGTCTGATGGTGGGGAACTAAAGAGCTCTTGGTTGCCTTTGGAGAAGGACGGGTGCCTGACATCGTCATTGTTGGTCCCGACCAGTCTGCAGTGGTCCTGGATGTCCACGTAGTATCTAGGAGCCAGAATCTTGCGCTGGTACGACAAGCCACACATGACAAGTTGGATCTTCGTATGGCAGTCTAGCAAGTGGAGTGGAGAGTTTGAGTATTAACTGTGTCCTGTCAGTTCACGAAAAGTGCTGAGGGATTGCGTCGGCTGGGGGTGTTAGCAGGTGTTCTCCGAGGTATCACCACCCTCTTTCATTTCTCGTCCTAATCCTTCGAGCCCAAGAGCCGGCAGGGAAGTCTGAGCGACCTCTCATTTTTACTTTCCGCTACCTGAAGGGAAGGAAAGTATAGTAATCGGCCCAAAAAAAAATTTGGGTTTTCTTCAGATCTTTACGTTTCAGACCCTACTGAGTCTAAAAAACCTAATTTCGGCGCGTGGTCCGTGTGTATGTGTGTGTGTCTGTAGTTCGATTTGCGGGAGAACGGCTGATCCGATTGAGCTGGTTCTTTTTTTGTTTTGTTCATTATTTTTTTTAGACACCAAAACAAGGTTATGTACGCTCTCGGCCGATGGGAAGGGGGGGGGGACGAAAATGTACCAAAAACCAGTGTTTTTCGCATTTTTCTCGAAAACGGCTCTAACGATTTTGATTAAACTTTCAAATTATCTTCTCCTAATCAATACCTAACTTTTCTTCTCCATACATATCTCCATGAAAATACGGTGAACGGAGATATGGGCCCCTGACGCAAAAATAGGTTTTTTACGCTTTTTGGCAAAACGACTTCAACGATTATCACCAAACTCACAGGATGTTTTCAAATAGTTAATACCTACACATTGTTCTCGATAAATGTTCCTGTGACGGTCCATTGAACAGAGACAAAAATCAAAATGTGTCGAAAATAACGTTTTTTCTAACATTTCCGTAAATTCCAGGGTAACTTTTTCACCAGATGTGATAAATCCTAATGGAGTGTCTTTTAGTCACCCTTACAAACATTTCGTTTTGTATAATTATTTCTGTATATATATGTTGAACAGAGGTATAAGCCAAGTTAACTCAGAAAAGGAGATTTGTCGAATATTAATTTATCGGTATTCCAATTGTCTCAAAAACGGCTCTAACGATTTCGATCAAACTTACGGAGTACTCTCAGCTAACTGGTCTCTACATTTTGTTCTTCATAAATGCTCCTGTAAAAATGCGTTAAACGAAGATATAGCGCCCGCATATGTAGCTGGTGTTCGAACTTAAAGGGGTGGCGGAAAGTAGTGTGTTGCTACGCACCTGATATTTTCTTTTATTATTTATTTAGTTTCTCCTTTTCGGGTGCGACATGTACATTTACAGTGTTCTTTAGGGGGAAAAAATGTGTGTGTGTGTTTTGAGTTTGATTTGCGGGAGAACAGCTGAACCAGTTGATCTGGTCCTTTTTTGTAAATGCGAAAATAAGGCTATGGGCGATTTCCATCATTGCGAAAATGAAAGGAAGGGGGGGGGGGGAGCAAAATTGTGCTCTCAACTAACAAGTACCTACATTTTGTTTGCCGCTCGTATGAACGGCAGGCAGTTGAATTAACGGGAATTGCTGAAAGTTATGTGTTGCTACACACCAGATATTTTTTTGGAGCGATTGCAACACCTTCCTAACCCTTTAGGCTGCGGAAAGGTAAAAACGGCGACAAATTAGATTTTCGTGGAAATGATGTTAATTCCTTATTTCGCCATTGATGGACGTGTTATGGTACTTTCATGTCATTAGAGAGCGCAATGAATTTATCAAAAAGTACACTCAAAGTCGATTTTGTGGTCGTTGCTTTCTTGTAAATCCCACTCACACGAAGTTTACGTTCTCACAATGATCGCGCCGAAAAAAAATTGTAAATCGAATGAGTTTCGCCAGTTTCAAATGTGTTGACGAGTTTTAGTTCGACGTGAAAAGAGCTTTGCAGTTCATATGGTCGGGAAGAACAGAGCAGTCGTCGGAATCGCAGTAACTACGGAGGTATCGTTGGTTAGTCCTCCACGTTCGTTATAATGAGGAACTGTTTGGAAAGAGGGGCGACGTCTACGAGTATATTGACCGGAACGAATATATGCGGCGATAAAAAATATTGCGTAGCGAGATCAATCCACGAGCGGCCCTCAAACGTTTACCCTGTTGAGTTTACTTTATCCCAAACAAGAGTTAACATCGCGGCGAGCAAACTTTCCAGGGTTGATCGAATTCATTAACCCTGCTCCGAGGCTAGGGCTCGTAAAAGACGCCTTGTTTGCTCACTAAGGGCCCCTCCCAAACGACTGGACAAAAGTGACGTTGAAAGGTGAGGCGTCGAAGGTGTTTTGGATGGAACCGGCAGTCCCGGGCGGTACGGAGGGGGAAGTATTTGTTTGGCGCAATTGAGCGTGCTCTAGTGGCCTTTCGGAAGAATTGGTCCATCCAGTCGTAACATTGTGAGACTGTGATGTCGTAAGTGTCTAGCGAGTAAATTGGGAAATTTGAGAGCAGCTCATCGTCGTCGGAGCCGAAATGAGATTTCGCCCGACTGCGTAAGAGGAATCCGCTCGACGTCATACGGACCATACCAAAACTTACCTCTTCAATAATCTCAAGGTTTTGGTGGTATGTTTTTCGACCGCTTTTGGACAACAGTTCGACATGGCGTGTCAAACGGCCTGCGTTTCCATTTGATCTCAAATGGTAACAACGACGTTTCAGTTCTTCGTTCAGTACACGGTCAAAATGATATTTTTCTCAGAGCAGTCTATAGAAAAGTATTCAAGGGATTGGGTTTATTCCGCCAGTACGTAAATTGTTAAAGTTAACGTAGTTGTTTGGTGGGTCCGTCTTCTCTGGCTGGTGAGATACTGTGGGCGAGCGTTTTTGATGTAAAGACATCATCGTCTGGCGGTTAAGTAAGTACTTATGGACAGTAATGATGTCATGCGCTCGCTCACAGTATCTCACTTGCCGGAACAAACAGCTACGTTAACTTTAATAGTCCATAGAAAGTTAAAGAGGTCGTATGAGTAATTCGCAGTTTCTGATTAACGTCTGGAAACTGACTTTAAACTTCCGAGTTGTTCTCTCCTCCAATCAGATCTCTAGATCTCTTCATCTATCCTCCTTGTATGACTTGGTTTTGACCCTGACGTGCGAGCTCTAACTCTCGCTGTCTTTCCACTCTTCACCCGGAACCTTCGGAGAGCGCGAGGGCGGAAGAGCCCATTAAAACGCTCATCGACGACTCCGTTTAATGGCCGGGACTTGACGCTAATTGGATGATGCTAAATCATTAAAAATCAATCCCCCACTTGCACGGAAAGTGTCGTCCTCTTCAAAACCAGCCGGTCCACTGGGTAGGTCAAGGAGCTTGAAATAACGGGAGCACTTCAGCTCTGCTGCCTCCATTTTTTCCCCCCTCGACTTGTTTTTTTTAATTGCGAAAGTCACATTATCGTGAAAATTAAATTATATCTTACGATAACTGTCTAATTCCAGGTTGTTGGGCCATTTTGGATCGGTATATCAGGAACTTTCAGCGTGAGCGGCACGTCCACACCTCCTTTCCTATTGTTTTGTGACATAATGTTCGAGCTTTTAACTTGAGATTCGTCCTGGAACACCACCAGCTGTATCGCTCCAACCAAAACGCAGCAAACTTTGATGTTACTTCTCGCTACCGAGGAGCAAGGAATTCATAGTTCGTATAAAAAGGAGAATGATAATTTGGTGTGACGCATAACAGAGCTATCCTCAGCCCGACGTAAATTTCACGGTAGTTACCTATCAAGCTACCAAACCAATATGTTTTTCTTTCAGTTGCACTAGAGCCTGGTCGTTGTGGCAAAGTGGTGATGCGTTTATCAATCAGATTTTGCACACGGAAGTGAAAACTGTTTAAAAAAATTAATACTTGAGCTCATGAAATTGAAATAGAAAATAAATATCTGGTGCATTGCAACACACAACTTTCCTTAGCTCTACGACAATTCACTTTGTACATGGCTAATTCTATTTAATCAATTCATTTATCACTCAGTTAATTTGAACTTGGTCAAACAACGCTTTACGGCAGCAGGAAGCGGTAGCGCTTACAGTTCCTGAATTTATTGTGCTGCTCGTACTCATTGCAGGACCATTATTGAGCAATTGATACACAGATAATTAATGAGGCTGTAAACACGAATTTTTTGAAGAAGGATAGTAATTAATTTTGCAGAGTTATTGGGTAAATACCTTTAGAACTGGTAGTAAGCGAAATGACAGTAGTTGAAATTCAGGAATTTCTGGAGTAACCCCCATGTATCTCATGAGCGTTTTTAAACACTCACCCTTTAGGTATTGGATTGAACTACTATACCAATTTTTTTTAACATTCAACAAAAATTCCAGCGGAGTTTATAAGGAAAAAAAACTGCGGTAAAAACGCTTTTCGTCGAAAATTTTGGTAATTTATTGTGCTGCTCTAGTCATTTTCCCCCAAATGGGAATTTTATGGTGTGATTGCCTTATTGAGAGCTATCAATATAAAAAATTAAATCAAAATCGTTAGAGCTGTTTTTGAGAAAAAAAATTTGGTGTTTTGATCACTATGATAACTATAGTTAACTTTCGGTGGATTCTACCCATACCCTCATTTTTGCGTCCCATGGTAACCTGTAGGCTAGACATCAAGTTTCAGCTGATTTGGTACGGTGGTTTTCTCTAAAAACTGCGCTAAAATCGATTTTGTCTAAAGTTTTGGTAATTTATTGTGCTGCTCTCGTCATTTTCCCACAAATGGGAATTTTATGGTATAATTTCCATATTGAGAGCTATCAATATAAACAATTTAATCAAAATCGTTATAGCCGTTTTTGAGAAAAAAATATTTGGTGTTTTGATCACTATGATAACTATAGTTAACTTTCGGTGGATTTTGTTCAAACCCATATTTTGGCGTCCCATGGTGACCTGCGGACGAGATATCAAGTTTGAACTGATATGGTACGGTGGTTTTCTCTAAAAATTGTTCACAGACACACATACACACACACAGACCATTTTCCCAAATAGTGTTTTTCGGATTCAGGAGGGTCTGAAACGTAAAGATCTGAAGAAAACTCAAAATTTTTTTTTCAGCCGATTACATAACTTTCCTTTCTACTTCGTAGAGCCAAGGAAAGTAAAAAGTAACTGCGTTTGAAAGAGTCCGAAACAAAAAGTAGTAAATAATTTGGTACTTGTACAAGCTTTCGACGCGCGACGTTCAAAATTTGTGCTCTCACTTGATGTACAATATTTTAAAGAACCATTCTAGGTCTTCCTCTGCCTCTCTTGTCCTCTTCAGATGTGTCTTCCGAAGGTTCCGAATCATCTTCATCTTGTATAGTCTTCAGATCGAACTTTGGAATCTTCTACCCTTATGCGTGAACATCAGTGTGGTTTGGTCCAACTTCGACCAACGAAGGAGTGTCTTCTGACTTTGACTCGCACAAAGCTTTTCGTCTGTCTTCATCGACAAATTTGACATCTCTTGTGTCGCAAAATTTTTGTAGCGTATCACTCCACGTCCTGTAGCCCTCCGAGGTGTCAGAGTATACAAGTACACTCTCACTAGAGCGTTGTTTCAATTTTCCCTTCCCTGATTTCTCCAGCGTGTATCCTCTACTTCCGAAAGTACGAAGATACGAGACAAGTGGAGGTCTTCCATACCATAAATTGAACGGGATTCTTCCATCAATTCTGGACGACGGACAACGGTTCAATACGTGAACAGCACATGGAAAGCAGCTTCCACCTAAAAACTCTTAGGAAGATCAGAGTCTATGAGAAAACATCTCACCACGTTCAGAATGGTACGGTGTTTCCTCTCTGAAATCCGATTTTGTTGCCGAGTAGAAGGTTAGCCTCGAATTCACGACGACAGTATTCGCCACCACTATCCTGCTGCAAAAACTTGATTTTTCGGTTCATTTGGTTCTCGACCAGTTCCTTAAATTCTTTTAAAACAGTCAAACGTCTGACTTTGCCTTAAGAAACCTCGCTTCACACCACCGAGTCGCTTCATCGATTCCGAGGTTCCTCGAAAAGAGACACAAACAACGGGAGGTTTTCAGGTTGTTCAGCATTGCGATCTTTCAATGGACAGTCTGCTCGCTCATGTCCATACTTCTTACATCTAAAACATCGCACTTCAAAGTTCGGGTTTACTCTTCCTCTTTCGCGAGAAATGGGTATCTAGTTCCAGTTTTCCCCGTAAAACATGTTAGGGATATCACCATGTGAATTGGTTTTTTGAGCATCGAATTCTTCCACAATTTTTGTCCTCGATGCTTCAGGAGTGGGTAACTCATCCCTCGACTCACAAATTTTTGAAGTTGCGGGGCAAATCATATAATAACATTATGGAAAGCAAATCGTTGCTAAAGGCGATGTCCATGTCAGCGAGCTTGTCCACCGTATCGAAGAAACTTGAAACGTGATCTCGAATGTCCTCCTCAATTTCCATTAGCCTTAAAATTAGCCGTATCAACTAAGTCGCTTTTCTTGCTGGTCCTTTCGAATGGTAAATTGCATGCAATTTCGTCCAAAGTTCGTGAGACAGGCTCAGACTTTATTTATTTATTTATAACATATACGGGCAGTACCCAATTTAACAGTGAGAAACAAAAATTAATAAAAGTAGGACAGTATAAACCACAATAAATAGCACTAATCAATCAGCAGCAATCCCGAGCCAACTAATGGAGATCACAATAGCCGTCGAATTTTGGACCTAAAAGAGTCTTTCGACAACAACAGTAGGTCCTCCGAAACACCGTGTGACAACCTATTGAAGTCATCCTGGAAGAGCACCATAGGATTATTGCGGAGATAGTTGGTCGAAGAGGTATAGACATAAAAAGGCTGATGGAGTCTGGTATCGTATGGAGGGGCGTAGAAGTTCAACTTGGAAAGCAGATACGGACAATTCAGTCGACCCGCTGTCAACCCATGCAGGAGAAGCATGTCCGCCTCACGTCGCCGACTCTCCAAAGAGGACATGCCTTCCCTCCTGAGCGCCCTCGCGTAGGAAAATTCCTCCCAACTATCGTCTCTCCTATAGGACACATAGCGCAGGAAGTGGCGCTGAACACGCTCCAATGTATTCTTGGCACTGGTATACCACGGTGACCGCACAGGGGAGGACAACTCGAAAGGTATGCGGACAAGGGAGGTGAATAGCATCTGAAGGGCGTTTGGATCCTTGAAATCCCTCGTATTTCTTTTGAGAAAGCCCAGTTTTATCATTGCTCCCAAGCATGTTTCACCAATATGGGCCGAAAACATAAAATCTGAATCGATCAAAACTCCGAGATCCCGCACCAGGGTTTCACGCCGGAGCAACGCCCCTCCTATCGAGTAGTCATGCTGTAAGCTGGATACACCTCGACGGAAAGTGACCACTGAGCACTTATCAATATTCAGTACATCCGTGCAAGGCTGTAAGAGCATTCTGAAGAACAAAACAATCGCTCATTGAAACCACTCTCGAAAAAAATCTTCAAATCATCATCGAATAACAGATGTTTCACAGTCCCCTCAAACAGTTTAAAGACTTCTCGTCTCTTTTGAGGAGCGAGATTGAGGCATGCGGACAGCTTTCCACCGGGAGACCGTGGCCAAACCTGCCGGGTTTGGAGGATGCTGAGCAAGTGGCCCGTCTCTTGCAAGATAGCGAAACCGCAAACTCCGCGACAGTTGACAGAGACAATTCTCTCCGAATGTTCAGGAACAGTCTTTTTGATATGGAAACAGATCTGTGTGTAAGTTTTCTGATAAAACTACTGATCCAAATCAGCTCAAACCTAATATATAGCCTGCAGGTCACAATAGGACGCCTAACTAGAGGTATGAGCAAAATTCACCCAAAACTAATTATAGTTATCATAGTGATCAAAATACCAAATGTTTTTTTTTCTCAGAAACGGCTATAATGCTTTTGAGTAAATTGTTTGTATCGATAGCTTCAAATAACATAACTACCCCATACAGTTCTCATTTGTAGGAAAATGACGAGAGCAGAACAATAAATTACCAAACATTTCGATGACCATCGATTTTAGAGCTGTGATAAACTCCGCTCAAATGTTACTAGAATGTTCAAAAACATTGAGGTGGTAGTCCAATCTTAACCTCTGCCGTTGCACTTACTATTGTTTCTTACATTGTTTACCCTATAACTGGCAAAGTGATCATTATCCTTCTGTAAAAATCGCGTCTACAGCATCATCAATTGCTCTTTAATTTTCAGGACGTGAGTAAGAGCAGCACAATAAATTTCGCCAACGTGACGTGGTGTTTTACCAAGTTCAGAAGAAACTAAGTGAATGATAAATTGAATTAGTACCAAATGACATCGAGACGAGCGAATTTGTGTAGAGCTATAGGAAGTTTTGGGATGCGGCGCGCCTCATATTTCTCTCAGCTTCACTGAAAACGTTGTCTTTGACGTTTCAGAATTTATTGGGCTGCTGCTACTTATACCTCAGCGTTTATATATCTAATTGACGGGACTGTTTCATGATTATTTTGGAGTGGTTAGCGGGAAAAGCAAAGGTAAACAGTCAACAAGACGACGTCGGTTTGAATTAAAGCATTTCCGAGGCTGCTCATGATTTGTTAATGAGCGTAATTAACCCCGTGCCGTACTGGTTGAGAACGCTAATGTAAAATAAGGATATTAAATATAAGGAAAAAACGTTTTTCTAACTACCCACGGTACGCTTCGATAATTGACTGCGCCGCTCTTTTCATTTCCCCACGGATGTATCGTCATTTTTGGTGTTTCGATCACAGTACGATTACTATGGTTATTTTTCATCCGATTTAGCTTATACCACCCTTCATGTGTGGTCTCATATTGATCTACAGGCAAGTGGTTGAAGGTTGAACGATATTCCACTAGATTGTGCCCTCCAACCCCCTGCCACGTAATTGTAAAATGCCAAAACCTTTGAAACGTAAAGATCTAAAGGAAATCTCAAAACGTTCGCTTTAGCCGATTGCATAAATTGCCCTCTTGCTCCACGGGGCTGAGGAAAGTGAAAAGTTCCTTCGCGGGTGAGCTGAAGGAACATAATAAATGTTAATGCGCAAGAACGAAAAGAGAATAAATTGTTATTTTGCGACGGCATCGGCGGGAGTTTCACGCGTCGAAGGGGAGAAACGTTGAATCACGGGATTTCCTCGATCGTCTTCGATGCCTCATTGTAGTTGCCCCATTCAATAATCCTCTTTTACCGGCTACAAAGGAGCATTTTGGAGCCTTTCGTCGTATCACTACGACCACCACCTTTCAACTCAACAATTCGCTCAAAATGACCGGGCGAGTTTCGGTTAATTCAGCTTAACCGAATCATCCAACTTAACGTGATTCGATGGAATGTACCAAATCTGGTTTTCTTATCGTACATCGTGAAATGTTAAGTAAGCGGACGAAAGACTTTTATAGTTCTTTTGTTGAGGTTTCTTTTCTTCGTACTTTGTTACTAAATGCAATTAACAACTGATGCGTGCCCAGTGCCCTGAAATAGTTCTGTACTGTCGCTTGCAAACAAGTGTGGGTGGCGCTATTTCAGAGCAATGGATGGTAGCTTTAATAATACATGTTAACTGTGAAGGGCACGAGAGAGAGAGGGGGAGAGAGAGAGAGAGAGAGAGAGAGAGAGATACATTGATTGATTGATTATTTCCTTTATTTAACCAGCTGTGGGAATTAGGGCACTTTCTTACATTCCCCCAGGATGAACACTGAATTACACTCCTCCATTGCGTTACATGAAAGCCTCAATCAACTCAGGTAAACTCATGAAACGGACGTTTCATCAATTTCGTTTCATCAATCAATTTAGGTCAACATCTTAATGAACTTAGCTAATAAAGAAAAAAACGTCAGCGGTAAAACGATAAAAAGGAACATGAAATTATCATTTTATTCAATTTTCTTAAACTTATTTATTATGTATCTACACAACTATTTATGTATTCCTTCCCCTTCCTTCTTCTTAGTCATCACATGTAGTAGTGAAATACTTTTTAACTCTTCTTCAAATGCCTCCGTCTTTTTCCTCAGGTCAAATAGCTTATTAGAAGTGTTGTTTAATTGAGAACCGTGAACAGCGAAAGATCTATCATATAGGCAGGTAGAACGTCTCGGGATTTGCATAAGCTCTGCGTTTCTCGCTTGCGTATAGTGCATATCTTCCATGAAGTGAAAACTACTGTGTAGATAGTTGGGGGTTTTAAACTTGAGCACTTTAAACATTAAACTCGTCACGACTAACTTTTTCCTCTCTGCTATTTTCGCCAGCCTGTTATTTTATTGACTGGGGTGACTCATTCATCAAGTTTTTACATTATACGCGAAATGTAAATGAATTGGGCAACCACATGCAATCGCTTCTTTTTCTTCCGGGCCAGGTACAGCCCTCTGAAGAATCGCGAGATTCTTGGTAGTACCATCCATTGGCCGAGATACCCTCTGGACGTCACCAATGACACCAGCCAGCTGGAGACGAGATGCCAACACTTTTTGTAAGTGGCGAAAGACCACCGACACTGAAATCGGTCTGTAGCCCCCCGGCCCATCACCACTTTTCTTGGGGACGAAGACAGTTCGGGTACGCGACAATCCAGCAGAAGGTTTTCCCATGAAGAGAAGTAAGTTGAGAACCAGCAGCTTAACAGCCATCGGGGCCTTATTCCATCTACAGGGAGAAATATCATCAGGCGCGGCTCTACAGGGCTCTGAAGAGTAGGCCGAACGTTACCTTGCCCTGCATCCTGTAGCATCTCAGCCGTAACTCTACCCAGATACCTCCTCCACAACTTCTGAACCTGCTGGTACTCCACCCGCCTCATCCTTTTCCCGCTTCATCTTTTTCTCGAGATGTCTCGGTTTTGCACCCCCACGCTGGCTGGGTTCTCAACACTTGGGAATATGCAGCGCACCTCGTCCACAGAAGCAGCAAGACCAGAAACAGCCCTTCTAGCCAGACTCTGCAGGTGAGGATTCTCATAATAATTCACTCTACTCACCTGTGCAGCAAGCCTCAGAATCTCATTCCTCAAAAGGGACAAGGAGTCTGAGGCTGCTAGTTCGCCAGCTAATCAATGCTGCTGGCCCATGTCTACGACGGGAGAGCCTGGTGGAGCCCAGTCGCTATTCGTGGAGGTTTGTGCCCTATACTCTGGCTTCTGGTGCAGAGCTTTAATGGCTGATGACGGATGGAAGGGGAATCACTCTACCAGATATTTATTGACATAGCGCACCCCTCCCTCGCAGCCTGCGCCTCAGCAACTGTATGCAGTCCTATCGACATTTATCTCATCATTCCTTTCGACAGGATACTTCTGCCAAGTATGGGCCCTTAGACCTCTGGCGTTTCTGAATGCCCAGCCTCAGTACCGGCACTGGCAGTCATCTATCGTGGTGGTGATGGAGGAAGGGTAGGAGGAATAAGAGGAAGAGGATGGGGAGGGGGGAGGAGGCCAACGTTCCTTCCTGGGACGACCATGTGCACCTCCCTGAGAACCACTAGTGCTGATGGGCAGCCAGTGGCTATGAGACCTGTCAAAGTTGTGGCTATGGCAGGGGAAGGGCAATGGAGAGGACGGGGAACCCTTTGGCATGAGTAACCCCCCCCCCACCACCATGCCCCTCAAGGGTGTTACCATTGACCACCGCGAGGAGGTTGGTGATGGCTAGGGCATGGTCTGATCAAGACATGGCTGCACTTCTTTGGCCGACGAAAAGGGTAGGAACTTCCCTTCTACTCGCGAAAGGCGTTGGGATTCTATCGGCTCCTGGACGGAATGCAGTGAGTATACGCGCTGTTTTAAATTTGATCTCCAGGAAATTCGAACTAGCAACTGTAACGAAAAATAAATAAGGAAAAGGGAAAATAATAAAATTAATTCTAGTGGGGATGAACCCATGCATTTAGGGAAAGGAAAAGCAACTAAGACACATTTATACGGGAACTATGTATTTAAAAAGAAATGGAGCTTCCTATACAACCACAAAAAAGAAAAATATTCACTGGTAAAAAAAGGAAATGGAATTAGAAATTAAGCGTCCTCTCCTACCTATGGCATGCCAAAAGGAAAAAATGAAACAAAAGCCACAGACTTGAAATGACGTTCGAGTTTTCTTCCTCTTAGTTCGAACGGAAGCAGGAACGTTTTCACGCGGGAAGGGAGCGGGGAACAGACGAAGAAGAATGGAATTTCGACAGGAACATGTGCCAGGACAAATCCAACAAAACCGGAGAAGAAGCCGGCCTAACCTTCCATGGGCCTTCGTTTCTCAACAGTTTTGTTCCCTGCAGCTAGGACGGTTCAAGGGTTTTTCGTAGCCTAAGCCCCGAAACTGTTTCTGTCAGATTTCATGTCACACACCCCCTCCAGCAGTTGAGGTGTGGTGGTATGGCTTCAGCTTGGCGGGATGCAATATGCCAACTCCCTGGCCTCGGGTATCCTGGAGCCTGCAGGTGCTGACCGAAACCACAGTAAAAGGCCCCTCATACTGGTGTTCTGTCAGATTTCATATCACACAACAAAGACGAAACGGGCACGGACATCAGAACGCAAAGAAACAAAAACTGAACCCAATACGATACGTAATGACTTAATCTCAAATCATAACTGGAGCTTTAGAGTGCAAGTCGAATATGACCATCAACCAGCGCTAATCATTCGTTAAGACGATTAACAGGTCATTGGGAGTTGATCGGAGGTTCGACTTATTCATACTTGTTCCGACTTACAAAAGACATTGATAAACCGCCCTAAAGCGCAAGACTTTTGCTCCAAGCCGTAGAATCAATACGTCGAACAATTCGTTATTTGTCGTTATTCTCGCATCATCTCTCCTCTCAGCTTACTTTCACGCCAATGTACGAAAAAGAATATTCAGCGATACGTTTCAGCGTTAAATTCGACAATAGCGGAACTCAAATAGTAACTCGTCTAGTATTATGAAAGTAACGTGAAATAACGGCGCCAAGTGAACTGACGGAGCGAATGAAAAAGAGAGGAAAAAAAGAGGGTAACAAAAAAAAAGTTGAAGCTTTATCTTCGGAAGAGATGTTCAAAAAGCAGGCGATATACGGGCCCGTACTTTATTTGCATCGTTTCACGTCAGAGAACGGCAGGAGGAAGAGGTTTCACTTTATTTTTACAGTGGCGTGCCTGAGAAGTATTAGTGTCGGAATAATGTACCTACATCTGCCGTTATCTGCGAGGCGGAGCGTAATTTTTTCTTTTTTTTTATTCTCCTAGGGCCAGGTTCGATTTTATATCTCTTATCCGACCTCGACTTGTTCCTTCTCCTCTGGAACAGTGTCGAAACTCTCAAGGGCCCGACGTTGTTCATAAAATCGCATCAGTGTCGTTAGATGACTATCAACTAGCGATTCAACTGCGAGATTAACCGACGACGTTGTTAGCGAAACGAGCGTTTTTAATGCTACCCCTTTCCCCGCCTTGCCACCCTTTCGGATTACGCATCTCACCGCTGAGCAATTTGCGTATTGAAGCCCATTGAACCAAGTCCTCGTGTTGTGCAGCTGAAAACCTCGCTCCCAGGTAAAGTTCGTCAAAATGTCGCCAGATTTCGTTCTGCCTGCTCTCAACCAACTCGCAGACAAACGGCAGTCCAACACACTAATTGGAAACTCACTTTTAGCATCGTAGAAGATAAAGCGATGGCAACACAGAGGAAAAAACGCTGCATATCGTCACACAACGGTTTATTCTTCTCTCCCTTCCCAGCATGATCGTGACCTATCATATTTTATCGAACGTTGAACAATATTAAGAATATCACATGGCTAGACCAACATCCGGGAAAAGACAACTCATAAGCAAACGACAATGTTTGTATAGCCCCTCCGAGACCCATTTCATTGGATTCCGCACCAAAATCTACGAAGCATTACCTGACTATAACGAAACAACGGAAATGTACGTTTTCTAGGAAATTGGCGAGGCGTGACGAGTCGAACTGACGGGTGGTTGAAGTAAGAAGGGACTCAGTGAGAGTATATTGTCCCACAAATAGTAGAAATTGCCTCACTATATTTACTGTGATTGCACTAGACGCAGCCCTACACCTCCGAGACCCGTCCTATTTGAACGATTGCATTGAAAAATACCCTGCTCTGTTCCGGAATCAAAAATACTGTTCCTGAACTCTCATAAGAGTCATATCAGTCGAATGTCATGGAGGTTGGCCGTCATGCAAGAACTGGGCACTCGCTCAACATCCACTGGACCCTGAATGTGGAGTTAAGTGTCGTAAGGAGGTGTGAAACTGGGGATTCTGTACCAACTGGTGGGGAGTTCTTTATCTGGTTACCTGCCTAATCTAACTACGAATATTTACTTAGCTGGCAAGTTTCAAAGGGACACATAAACTGTGACCACGTTTCTTCTCCATAAGCTTGTTCAAAAACTGGGCAAAACAGTTGTAAGCTTGCTGAGCAGCAATTGAACCTGTAAGGCTGGTTGCTCTCCCAACAACTCTTGCTCACTGTTGTAGTAACTACAGTGGAGCATCCCATGGTTTCGTGGTTTCTCTGCACTCAAGGAGTTAGACGAGGAAGATGGAGAGTCGTTGAAAGAAAAGAAGTAGAGCCACACGTTGAAGGCGTCATACCTCATAAAGAACTGGCTTAACCCACTTTCTCCTAAGCCGTTCGCGGTTGTTGGGGAAAATCATATACTGTATCATCCCTCTGTCGAGGATTCCAGCTCACTTGCCATGTCTGTACTTCCCATTTATCGATGGCGGCAAGTTTCCGATCTATGGTGAGATCCGCACATATTTCAGCCCAAAGTGGGGGAGAAGCTCACGTTTCACTCCCCACTTGCATGCATCGAATGCATTCAATGGCCAAGTCAACTGGTAAATCACCAGTGAACACTTGCTTTGGTTCAGTGGATCCTATTTTGTGCCTTGGTGATCCACAGGAGCGCAGCTCCCTGGAATTTTGATAGTACTCCTCAATGATTGCCTGTAAGTTTGCTGCCCCAGACATGTTGCGGCCTAGGTACATGAGGGCTGTGTCATGGTAACACACGCCCCAATCAGCCTTGCTGATAGCTCACTATGCGGCAAACCTTGCGAGGCAATCCCCTTTGAGAAACTGGATATGTTGGCTGAAACGCCACCTCTCGCTGCTCCCTGCAGCCGGACGAGCTTGCATCATTGGGTGATGGTTCGAAGCACTCATGGGTTTTCGCAACAATTTGGTGGACCGATTGTGCACAGATCTGCACAGTCAGATCGTCAATATAGGCATATGGCTAGCTGTCAGTCTCCATGACCCTTCTGTTACGTCGAAGGTCGTTCATGTCTGGAAATCAATCCAGAGTCCGAGTACCGAGCTCAGTGGGCACACCTTCTTTATCCTTCATCGGACTGAGATACGTTTGCATTCCTAGCAGTTCTATTCGTCAAGTAACTTCCCCGACCAAACGGGCGCCGGCCGCCATACGTTTTCAAATGCTTCTCTGATGTCAATGAGAACTGCGGATTTCAACAATGACGTCATGCGTGGACCTTCCTTGAGGCACTCCAAAACCCAGATCTCCGAAATTTTGCCAAATACGGAAACAGGATATACCATATCAAACACGAAGTCATTGTAATAAAACTGTCAAAATATCATTTTTGGCTTATTTCTAAATTATTTTTTGCCCGTAACGCTCACGGGTTTCGACCGATCGGATGGCTGAGCAGGCGTGCCCAACTTGATCCCAAAGAAATTGTTGTTCAAGGAAAAATATGGCCTAGACGGTACATTCCAGATTTGGAATCCTCATACCTTCAGTGAGAGTGTCAAACCCTAGAGGACAGTTGGTGGAAGGGTGGAGTGGGGTCGTGAAAAAAGTCCATGAATAATGAATAATGATCCAAAAATGAGCAAAAACCAACGACAGTTCGGCAGTTTTAATTGCGTCATGTTTGGCTAGTTTTAGAGCAGATTTCGCTCACACTCTTATTTTGGTGTCCCTTAGACATGAAGTTCAAGCCGATTTGGTATGGTGGTTTCCTCTCAGTCGCGTTCACACAGGTCTGTTTCTTTATTTGATGACTGTACCTAAACCCTCGACGAGGGTTATATCAGTCATAGAAGTTGCGGTTTCGCTAATATGCAAGAGGCCGGCCCCTGCAGCATCCACCGAACTCAGACCTGTGGAGGTACGGCAGGTATGTGGTCGTTAGCCAGTCTCACCGTAGAGAGCTGTTGCCCGTGTGTTACCGCGCGGAGGTGACCACCTGAGGAATCCCGTACCATCTGGGAGTAGTTCTTAATCTGGTTCCCTACCTGATCTTACTGTTTACTTGGGTGGCAAGTTTCAAAAGGACTGATCAACTATAACCACGTTTCTTAGCCATTACCTTCTTTGCAAACTTTGCAAAATGGTTATAGGCTTCCTTTGTAGCAGTCAAAGCTGCTAAGTTCGTTTGCCCTCCCAACAACCGTCGCTCACTGTTGTAGAAACTACAGTGGAGCAGCACATGGTTTCTTGTTTCCTCTGCACTGGAGGCACAAGACGTGCATAATGGAGAGTCTTTCAGAGAAAAGAAGTGGAGCCGCGCATTGAAGTCACCATGTCCCGTGAGGAACTGGCTCGTCCAGTGGTCTGGCTCAACCCATTTTCTAGAAAGTCGTTCACGGATGTTGGGGAAGAACTCATACGTATCACGTCCCTTTGACGAGGATTCCCATCTCGCTTGCCATTTCTCTAGAGCCCATTCATCGATGGCGGCAAGTTTCTGTTCTGTGGTGAGATCCGCACGGAGTTCAGCCCAAAGCGGGGGAAGCTCCCGTTTCACTCTCCACTTGTCAATCATGCACTCAACAGCCAAATCAACTGGTAACTGACCAGTGATCACCTGGAGTGCCTCCGTTGATACAGTCTTGTAGGCCTTGGTGATCCACAGGAGCGCGGCTCTCTGGGATTGGGCCAATACTCTCTTTTGATTGACTGTTAGTTTGCTACCCCAGACAACAGGGCAGTAGCCAATCACACCTAAATAGATGGCCTTATACATGAGGATGGTGTCATGGTAACACACACCCCAAGTGGCCTTATTAATGGCACGCAGTGAGGCAAACCTTGCAATGGTAGTGCCTTTAAGGGACTGGAGGTGTTGGTTGAAACCCCACCTCTCACCTATATTCACTCCTAAATACTTGACGTGCTTTTCAAGAAGGAGCCTGTGGCCGCCAAAGCGTATTGTGGGTGGATTATTCACTTTCCCCTTCAAGAGGATTAGCTGGGTTTTTTCCTCAGCCACCTGCATCTTGACGTGCTCGCACCATTGGTTGACAGTGCGGAGCACGTGGTGGGTTTCTTCTTCAATTTGGCGGACTGACTCTGCAAAGATCAGCACAGTCAAGTCATCCACATAGGCGTACGGCTCGCAGTCAGTCTCCATGAGTTTCCTGAGAAGACCTTCGAAGAAGGCATTCCAGAGTGCTGGTCCTAGGACCGAGCCCTGTGGGCACCCCTTCTCAATCTTTCTCCGGACGGAGACATGCCTACTTTCGATCGTAGCAGTTCTGTCTGTCAGGTAGCTTCTGACGAGCGAGTACAGGTTGCCGGGGATTCCCCTACCTTTGAGCTCATTAAGGAGCGCTGGCCACCAAAGGTTGTCAAACGCTCCTCTGATGTCAATCAGAACTGCTACGACGTACTTAGCCGGTGCCAGCAGGGAAACACGCCGAATCTCGACAATGACATCCTGCGTGGACCTTCCTTTGGTACACCCGTATTGCCTGCCTGTGAGGTTGCGGCCAAAGACTCCTTCGAGGGACTGCAACATCAAGATTTCTAGTGTTTTGCCTAATATGGAATGAAGGCTGAGTGGTCTCCATGATCGCGGGTCTGACTGATTGCGGTCGCCTCTCTTTTGAAGAGTGACAACACGCGCAGTCTTCCACTGAGTGGGGAACTGTCCGACCAGCAGACAGTCATTATATAAATTAAGGAGGCCGCTGGAGATCGTTCGCTCAGCCTTCCTTAGCATATTGCTTTCTATTTTATCTGGCCCAGGAGATTTGTTGGGCTTTAAGGTCGCAAGGGCCCTGCCGAGGTCGCCTGTTGTCCACAGTGGGATGTCGGGCTCGTTCGGAGGGTCCATGATCAGCTCCCTTGCTGCCCTCTGGGCTTCAGTGTCTCGAGCTACTTGGTCATCTGGGAACGCCTTCTCAAGGAGGGTTTCCAGTGAACGTTCGATGCTGCAGACCCAGCCTGACTCATTTTGCATCGCAGCTAAGACCTGCTCTACATTTGCTTTTCCTATGGAAGACTTGTAGTGTCTGCCCCAGGGGTTCTCAGAGCTCTCCGCTTCCACAAAGTTTCGCCAGCCTTGTCGTTTGGCTCGTTTGATGGCGCGGTGGAAGGCCTTCTTCTCTTGGATGAAGGCAGTTCGGAGTGTTGCTCTGGCATCAGGGTCACGAGTGTTTTGGTACATCCTTCTGGCTCTATTTGCACTTTGCTTGAGGGGATTAAGTTCCTCAGTCCACCATGGGACTTTGATCGCTCTGTGCTTCTGTTGGCCAAGTACAGAGAGCCCAGCAGAGTGCAGTGCTGTGGTAAATGTGTCCACTTTGCTGTCCACCTCTTCAGGTGTGGATGCTTGCACTATTAGGTCGGTGTCCGCGGCACGCAGTTCACCATTTTTTGTGCGGAATCGCTTTTCACGCGTGTCTTTGCAGAGGATGTTGTCATCCGTAATGGCAAAGTCAATAACCATGTGATCGCTCTGCGTTGCACCTGGTACGACTCGCCAACCCTGCAATTTGAGTAGCAGGGTGTGGGACACGGCTGTGACGTCTATACACGACCTTCCTCCCGGACCATCATAGGTCGCCTCAGTCATGGGGTCGTTGGCAACAACCAAGTTGTACCTGGTGAGCAGCTCTATATACGCCTCGCCGGCCCCATCCAAGGTTGGGGATCCCCACAATGGTGATCTAGCGTTTGCATCAGCACAGACTACGCAGGGTCGTCCTGATAGGCCTGCTAGAGCCCGCTCGAGTGGTTCAAGGCTGTTGGCAACTGGTGCGCCAAATTGCCTGTAAAATGATATTACAACCAGCTCAAAGCCACCGGCTCGGATGAGCACAGCGGCCAAGTGCTGGCTGTTCAGGTGAGTGAGTGCGAGCATGTCAATGGACGGGTCGATGCAGGCTACTGCTGCCTTGGCTCCCGTTCTTGCTCCAGCCACCACTCGTGCCTGCGATCCCAGACCAAGAGTTTTGGATCCTATGTACGGTTCCTGTATGGCGAGGACACTGTAGCGTTTCTTGAGTGCATTTTGCAGCAACTCAGCCATAACTGGGCAACTCTTATTTGTGTTGTGCTGAAGGATTCGAACTGTTTTTGACCTATTCATAATCCACTCGTGACTCCTGGAGGGCAATCGCTCGCTGACGAATGGTACAGCTTGCGTCTCGTGTAGAGTGTGCGACCTGTTGGATTTTGCGTTCGACGCAATTGGCACACTTGAGGGGAGCATCACGCTTGCATTCCTTACTCAGATGTGGCAAGGCGCACCAGGCGCACACAACAGGTCTTGTACAGGCCACTGCCAGGTGGCCATAGCGCTGGCATTTGTAGCACTGAGTGGGGGCTTGGTACTTTCGTATGGCGCACCACTGCCAGGCTATTTGGAGGTGCCTTGCCCCCTCTAGTTTTTTGTATAGGCTGGGTGATACCTCAATCACCCAATCCTTCTGTCTGCCACGCTTTTTGGTGAAGAGAGGCCTGACATCCTGCGGCTGCAAGCCTAACGCAGGGTTGTGCTCAACAACTTGTTGGGCCAAGTCCTCTTTTTGAAGGTCAGTCCGCACGTCGCACAGCAGCAGGCGTGGGAAACGACCCAGGGGGGCTGACGCTTGGAGCTTCAACTCCTTTTTTGTGGAAATGTGGCTCGTGAGCGCCTTGGCCATTTCTGGCGTTTCCGTCACAATGACGGCGCCACCTCCTACTGCGGTGCGGATGTCCAGCACTCGGACACTTAGAGCTTGGAGGTCCGTAGCAGGGACACCCCGCATAAGCGCTTCCATTGCGTCAGGGTTGGAGGGACCAGCCTCTCCTTCCTCACATGTCCGCCTAACCACTACCACGTTTTGTCGTGGTTTTTAGGGGGGAGTTTGGCAAGCGGTGGAGGCTTTTTATTTTGGTTTTTATTTTTATTTTTGCCCTTGTTTTTGGGCGGAGGCGTAGGCGGGGCGCTGCCCTCGGCCTGCACTTCCTGCTTAGTTGGGGCCTGTTTCTGCTTCCCTCTGCGCTTCCTGGCCCTGGCAGACTGCCATTCCGCCTCAGCTCCATGAGGGGGGGAGGAAGGCGCAGTAGCGGCTACTGCCGCATATGAGGGGCCTGGGGTACTACCCTGGCTCGTTGAATCTCCTTGAGTTTGGGGGGCTGGTGGCACTGGCTGCTGGGCAATTGCCCTACGCAGCTCTTCCTCACGACAGCCGCCACAGTTTCCTGCAGGGGGAGTGGCAGGGGGCGATGTCGTTGGGGGCATTAGCTTTATAGCCAGCTTCGAAATTTCGAAGAGGCAACTAGTTACGAGGTCCCGCATAGGTCCTGTCGCGTTGGCCCTCATCCGTGCCAGCTGGCCGTGGATGATTTGGACGTATGCGCAAATTTGCTCCATGTCCGACAGTTTAGGGTCCACGCTGTGTCGTGTGCTTGTAGTAGCCGGGTTGCCCGGGCTACTAGGGGAGAAGGGGAGATGAACGCGGTTTGCCCGGTTCTTTCCGCCCTTGTTTGTTTGGACGACGAGTAGGTTGCTCATCGTCCGAAGAGGGAAGGGTCGAGCTTGGCGAGCCCGAGGAAGAGGCGCAGGTGGCGTTTTTATTACCTGCTGAAGATTTAGTTGACTTTGTCATGTTTTTTTACTAATTTGGGGGGGGGGGGGGAAAAAGAAAGAAGCGGACTGGTGTAGTGTATCCTTGTGAGTTCATTTGGTGTGTGTGTTAGTGGTATGAGCGAGAGGTGCTCGAGGCAGTGTCCTGGAAGCTCCCCCTCAGGCATATTGATTCTAGCCCCTTTCGCTGGTCCGTTGAGGGTCAAAGGGAGGCCCCCACATGCGCCGCAGCTGCCAGTCCGGCCACCCACCGGGACTAAGACGCATGAGGGATTTTTCGGCTGCTGCTCAGAGTCAGCCCTCGGCCACTAGTGATGTGGTGAGCGGGACACACGCTATCAGCCGCCCCAGGAACGCTCAAACCTGGTTTTCCCCCTCCTCATTCCGAAGGCCGCACCTATATAGGGGATCGCTCAAAGGTGTTAGTGAGCTACTTCCAGGACTGTCTTTCGCTCATTATGAGTGTTTCAAGTGTATGTGTTCTGCCACGCAAGCCGTTGCAGTGTATTTAGTATCTGGAATATGTTGTGTATGTCAGTGTCGTGAGCTTTAAGCCCCTTTAAGGCCGGATTTAACGACCATGCAGAGGATACGGCAGGAGAATTCTGTCCCCCTTCCTGCGGGGGGTGTGTTCTGCGATCCCAGCTAAAGGTAGGGGGTTCCCAGTGTGTCATGTATGTGAATGAAGTGTAAGTTGTGTCCCTTTTAGTCCGGCTTATACGAACACGCAGGGAGTACGGCAGTGGAATTCTGGACCTTAACTGCAGGGTGAGCACAGTGTGGCGACAGAGTACACTGTGACGCCCAGCCACAGTTAAGCCTCGTTGGATGTAATCCTGCGGGGACCTCATAGAGGTGAGGTTGTCTTTCAAGCTGGGCCCACCCGGCTGTCCCTTTTAGTCGGCTCATACGACACGCAGGGAATACTTCAGCGGAATTCTGGACCCCCGACTGCAGGGTGACACACACACACACACACACACACACACACACACACACACACACGCACATACAGACCGTTTTCTCGAATAGTGTTTCTCGGGATCAAAAGCCTCTGGAAACGTAAGGTCGCCTGGAAAAGCCAAGTACAAAATATTGCTTGACATTCGACCTCGTTCGAAATTGGCCACCTATGCCCCAAGACGTTGACCTTTTGCTCAGAAGTTCTGGAGAACCAAATTTTCTACGCTGAAATAAGTCCCAGCTAGATATTGTTTGCTTGATTACAATATTGTTTCACATTCATGTCTGCGAAAGTATGACCATCTGCCCAGCTGTCCTGGATGGTTGCAGACATGAATATGAAACATATAGAGAGTACGGGGGAGAACACTTAACTGGGGCTTTTTTTAGTATTCAGGAATTTGGACAAATTCAAAATTGGCCACCATTCTTCTCTTTTTGGTTCATTATTTATTCTGAATAATAACCCTATGTTTTCGGTCACGAAACATTTTTTACAACCCCCCCTCAAAATTTGATACTTAACTTTAAAATCCCATTTGGTATCTAGTTGTGCCCGCCATCTCGGCAATCCGATCGGACGAAGCCCATGGTTGTTATGGGCAAAAAATGGTTTAAAAAAATTAACGAAACGCAGAATAATCGCAAATATGCCGTGTTTCGTATCGTTTTCAAGGTATTTTTACATCCTGGGTCGAATGAAATGAGTGTCAGACGTGTACAACTGCGTATAGGGAAATTACAGTAATTATTAGAGTCAACTAACCGAAAGAACTTAGGGGAACTGCAGCGGAAGTCAACGTTTCGTCGTTAGCACTCCCTCTCTCCCTCCCGTCTCATCGAAACCACCCACCCACCCACTCGCCTCGCAACGCCCGCTCGACTCGCAACATCGTGTCAATTGCCTAGGGTTTGCTGGAAGTCCCGGTCCCAATTTCCCAGACTTTTTTTTCCCGACGGGGCGGAGGGAGGTTATGGCCACTTCCTCTGCACACCCGTGACATACTGCAGACGTTTACCGGCGCCTCGCACCAGGGGAATATTTAGTTTCCCTGGTTCGTTGTAGTCAGGTCATGTTTCGTATGGTTTACTAGTGTTTGTCGATGCTGAATCGAATGGGATGGGTCTCGGAGCAGTAATGCTAGGTCAAGCTGTTCATGAGAATAATAAACCGTTGTGTAATAATTTGCAGGGTTTTTTCATTTCCTGATAACACAGGGAAAACCCACACTGCGGCCACAACTGGGCCCACTGTGTGGGCGAACATGTCCTCCCAGCTGCTGTGGAGCTGGTGTTCTTTATTGCGGCGTCCCCAATTCTCCACCATTCTCGTACAAAACGCAAGACAACGTTGTGGTCCATCCTTGCAACCTCCTACGGCCGCAGCTGATGAACCCCAACACTTTGAGGCGCACTGCAACCTGCCCCTCACATGTGTACCTTCAGCTGACTCCACCTCCACCTGCAATTCTGTACCTCTGACCTACCAATCTTGGCCAGGTAGTACCTTACTGGATTCTGACTCGCAAACAAGGCTCGTACTGACATAATATATATTCTTTTCCGCCTCAGGACCCTACGCAGGAGGTGCTGCATGCACACCGTCACAACGAAAAAGCTCTGCTTGGTAAACTGTTGCCAGCGCTCTCAGAGGTATCGCTGCCTGGATACTTGGCCCATAAACTCCTGCGCCCGCTAGGCCACTCCTCGCTGATCCGTCTGTATAATATACCATGGCCCCAGCCTCAAGAGGGGATCACCTCCTTCTCATCCGTATCTTCCATCGTGCGTGGCTTCTTCTTAAGAGCCCAATTTTGAACTAGGCCAAATTTCGAAAAACTAAAAAGAGTCCCAACTAGATATTCTTCCCCCGATTCTGAGCATTTTTCATTCATATGTGTGCGACTTTCAAGGACGGCTGGGCAAACGTTCAAATTTTCGATTATGAAAATGTAGCTATCTTCAGCCCAGTCACAACTTCCCTGTCCCCTGCGCAGGTCTCCAGAAACCCAAATGTGATTATCTTTAGATAAACTCTTTCAGAAATCGGGTTTTCTATTGATTACGTAATTTACCTTCCTACTCCGTGTGGCTAAGGAAAGAGTCATTCAACAGTTTCGATTACTTGATATAACATTTCTTATATAGAACTCCGAGCATTAAGCCAGTTTCATATGGACTTAGTGGAGAACGATTTGTACAAGTTTGCGGGGGGGGGTAAAAGAAGCATATTGATGTCATATTTGTCTAAACACAGACATCACAAGGATGGCTACACACAAACAAAACGCCAACTTAGTTGACGTTATAGACAGACTAGAAATTATAGTTGCGGTACACATAGAGAAAACAGAAATACTGAAATGAATACTTGAAAGAAATTGGGTTGTGTCCGCCAGTAGGCAAATACTAAAGTTAACGTACCTGTTAGGTGAGTCCGTCTCCTCTGGCTTGTGAGTTACTGTGGGCAAGCGCTTTCGATGTAAAGACATCATCGTCTGGCCGTTTAGTCAGTACTGGAGTCAGTCAGTTGGTCGTGGTCTTTATATACAAAGAGAAAGGTGAAGGGAGTGATGGAGCGTTGGGGAAGGGGCGGGGAGAGGTCTTGTTGGTCAGTCTTGTTAGTAGTACCTTAGCCGGACTGGCTGTGTTAGGTATTAAAGAAATTGCCCAACGCTCCATCACTCCCTTCACCTTTCT
The DNA here is from genome assembly GCA_020466155.1 of Pachypeltis micranthus. Taxonomy (NCBI): domain Eukaryota; kingdom Metazoa; phylum Arthropoda; class Insecta; order Hemiptera; family Miridae; genus Pachypeltis; species Pachypeltis micranthus. Next base: position 19,161,511 of record CM035769.1, read on the forward strand.
CTTTGTATATAAAGACCACGACCAACTGACTGACTCCAGTACTGACTAAACGGCCAGACGATGATGTCTTTACATCGAAAGCGCTTGCCCACAGTAACTCACAAGCCAGAGGAGACGGACTCACCTAACAGGTACGTTAACTTTAGTATTTGCCTACTGGCGGACACAACCCAATTTCTTTAATACCTAACACAGCCAGTCCGGCTAAGGTACTACTAACAAGACTGACCAACAAGACCTCTCCCCGCCCCTTCCCCAACGCTCCATCACTCCCTTCACCTTTCTCTTTGTATATAAAGACCACGACCAACTGACTGACTCCAGTACTGACTAAACGGCCAGACGATGATGTCTTTACATCGAAAGCGCTTGCCCACAGTAACTCACAAGCCAGAGGAGACGGACTCACCTAACAGGTACGTTAACTTTAGTATTTGCCTACTGGCGGACACAACCCAATTTCTTTAATACCTAACACAGCCAGTCCGGCTAAGGTACTACTAACAAGACTGACCAACAAGACCTCTCCCGCCCCTTCCCCAACGCTCCATCACTCCCTTCACCTTTCTCTTTGTATATAAAGACCACGACCAACTGACTGACTCCAGTACTGACTAAACGGCCAGACGACGATGTCTTTACATCGAAAGCGCTTGCCCACAGTAACTCACAAGCCAGAGGAGACGGACTCACCTAACAGGTACGTTAACTTTAGTATTTGCCTACTGGCGGACACAACCCAATTTCTTTAATACCTAACACAGCCAGTCCGGCTAAGGTACTACTAACAAGACTGACCAACAAGACCTCTCCCCGCCCCTTCCCCAACGCTCCATCACTCCCTTCACCTTTCTCTTTGTATATAAAGACCACGACCAACTGACTGACTCCAGTACTGACTAAACGGCCATACGATGATGTCTTTACATCGAAAGCGCTTGCCCACAGTAACTCACAAGCCAGAGGAGACGGACTCATCTAACAGGTACGTTAACTTTAGAATACTTAAAACTTCGAGAACTATTATGTACCTAATTTCAAAAATAGCCTCTTTAGTGCTCTTTGCCTTATTGTAGTTAGTAATTCGATATTTTTCACAGTTTTAACTACATCTAAAAATTGAACTTCGGAAATAAGGTAATTTCCGAAAAACCCTAATGGGCCCCTGTAAATCTATTAATGTTCACCTTCAAGCTTCTATAAGTTCCTCTCTGAACATTTAATGTTCATCCCTAGACCCCCAACATTCCCCTCTCGATCTCTAAATGTTCCTCTCTGAACATTTAATGTTACTCTCTAGACCCCTTCTAGATCTCTAAATATTCACCTCGAAACCTCTAAACGCCCAAACCTGTAGTACTAACGTTTGTTTTATAAAAAACGTAAGTTTTTTCCAGTTCCATGAAAACTTAGGGAACAACAGTTGTGAACAAGCTGGTTTAGAAACATTGTGTAATACGTCACACCTAATGTCTGAATTTTCAAAGGCTGTTACGTCAAGACTTTCAGGTTTGATGACGACTCCCGAGGCTAATGAAAAGAGAGACGTTAAGGTGTCGTTCGAAGGTTAAACGTTGGCTCGTAATATTTTGGCCAATGTACTACTTTTATCGAAATGATGAAGGTTAATGACCGTTCTTGAGCGGAGAAGCCGACGGAGACGTGCGTATGTTCTCGTTCTGCGGCGTTTAGCAGAAACGTGCTTCAGCTCGAGGAAGTTTATGTTCCATAGTAACAGAATAAACTCGTGTTCTGTCGTAAACTCAAATCCTGTAAGATTAACTCCGCCTTCTTATAACTCCCCCACCCGTCTCCCTATCCACCAGTCAGGCTCACATTGAAGGCGTTAAACCGACTTTATACGAAAAGTTTCGATCTGAAGGTGAAAAGCGGGATTTCCGTCTATCACTCGGTTTGCGACAGGGCGGAAGCTGGATTTTGAAAAACTGCTTTAAAGGCCGACGGAGGGATTTCTTTCCTTTTTACGAGGCAGTTACAGTTGAGTTCGGTTTTTGAAACTCGTTGCCCGGCACTTGGAGTTGATGGGCGGGAAGAGTTGACTGGTTTTACGCCTGTGCGGTCCTTTCGAGAGTCTCACAGGGAAAAAATTACGCTCTCCTGCGGCAAAAGGCGGAACTATCCCCGCTTGAAGCGCAGGTTTTTTGAGTTCTCTTAAGATCTGCACGTTTTTGGAAAGATCCCGAGTCCGAAAAACACCATTTGGGGAACTGGCCTGTGGGTGTGTGAATGCGACTGTCAGGAAATGACCAACAACTCAAACTTCATACCTACCCTGCAGGCCACTGTGGGACGCCAAAATCGGCTATAGTTATCATGGTGATCAAAACACCACTTTTCGTTCCTTGACAATGGCCTTGACGATTTTGATCTGATGTTTTGTCCCAACAGCTCTAAATAAGGTTACAACATTCATTTGTAGGACACTACGTATACGATGAGCATTTAAAAATCTCATAAAATAATCAGAAGAAACTCCATAAGTTCTATTACTATTTTTTATAGTTTTATCTCGATAATTCCGAAACATGAAAGATGGTCCTTGTCTGAAAAATCTAGTTGGCCGTCTCATTAATCACTTATTCATTGATTACACATTGTGGTATAAGTGGGAGTAACACAGTTAATTCCGCTACCCCGTTCTACGTGGAATGGTGTTGTAAACATGTTTCATTATCTGCTATAAAGGAAATAGCAAAGAATTTTAATTTGAAACGTAACGCAGGTATTTAAAATAAAATATTTACAACTTCAAACGAGCGGTGCGTAGCAACACACAACTTTCCGCCATCCCTTTAATTTCGAACACCAGCTACATATGCGGGTGCTATATCTTCGTTCAAAGCATTTCTACAGAAACATTTCTCGGGAACGAAATGTACCTACTAGTTAGCTGAGAGTACTCCGAAAGTTTGATCGAAATCGTTAAAGCCGTTTTTGAGAATATTGGAATACCGATAAATTAATATTCGACAAATCTCCTTTTCTGAATTAACTTGACTTATATCCCCGTTCAACACATAAATATATATATGTTGAACGGAGATATAAGCAAAGTTTACTCAGAAAAGGAGATGTGTGGAATATTAATTTATCGGTATTCCAATTTTCTCAAAAGTGGCTCCAAAGATTTCGATCAAACTTACGGAGTACTCTCAGCTAACTAGTCCCTACATTTCGTTCTCCATAAATGTTCCTGTAAAAATGCGTTGAACGAAGATATAGCGCCCGCATATGTAGGTGGTGTTCGAACTTAAAGGGATTGCAGAAAGTTGTATGTTGCTAAGCACCGCTCGTTTTTATTTTTAAGGCCTATCCCTCCGTTCACTTTATTGTCATGGAGATATTAATGGAGAAGAAAAGTTTTGTGCTAACTATTAGAAGATACTGAAGTTAACGTGTCTGTGTGGTGAGTCCGTCTTCTCTAGCTGGTGAGATACTGTGAACGAGCGCTTTCGATATTGACTTAAAGGCCGACCGATAAAGTCTTTACAATGTCGGTTTATGGTACTTTTTCGCTCTTTATCGTAATTTTTCCATCGATTGAAATCGCCCGTAACCTTTATTTTCGCATCTAGAAACAATGATAAACATAACAAATTAAAAGCCCCAGTTCAATTGGTGCAGCCGTTTTTCCGCAAATCGAACTACAGACAGTAGGCCTCGAAAGATGAAAAGATCTGAAGAAAGCCAAACTTCTTTTTTGACACGATTACTATACTTTCCTTGCCCCTCGGGTCCCGATAAGTAAAAATAACACATATCATATTTGTGTTTCATGAATAGAGTGTGGTACGGTAACGTATTAAAGGTACGTGAGTATGGGCAACCCGCAAATTCCGGAATGCGTCGCATCATTTTCTTTCATCGCGTGAAAATTTTGTATTAAGTCGAAAAGGATTTAACAACCAAGTTTGAGAAAAAATAATGCTACGGGACGAATAAGTGCACCTACACATCATTTCATTCCCCCGCCCCTCCACTCCTTTTCATTCTACTGCCTCTTTCCTCGCAACTACCTCAAGACGGCTCTTCTGCTACAGAAGAAGTAATAATGTTGCTACTTGTAAGATTTGTGTTTGAACGTGATCCGTCGGGCCAATATCCCTCGACGCATCGTTCAATGGAACCGATTCCAGGAGCCCATACGTGACCTGGCACTCCCCACGCTCCTCGGAACAGCCGTCTCATTACTCTGCCGACGCACTCTATTACCCCCCCGCCCCCCCCAATCGCATCACTCCGTTGTGTTTCAGTTGGAACAATTCGCTTTCTTCCTTCACCTCCCTCGGTTTTTCTAAAAGAAAATTGCTATCTAACCATCGCCGCTGAGACTAATATTTCTAAGTTACTCTTGAACGGCCATTTTCTTGTCTTTTCAACCGAGTGAGTCTTGATGCACAACCAAGGCACGGTTGAAGGATAGATCTCGCAAGATACGTCGTTTGATAACCTGAATATTCATTCAAATATTTGTCGCTGGTGTCGTGTGTCTTCGGTTGTTTTAACGCCAACAAGTAGTTTCTTAACGAATGAGAGAGGGAGAGAGAGAGAGAGAGAGAGAGAGAGAGAGAGAGAGAGAGAGAGAGAGAGAGAGATCCAACAATTATTTCTACTAGAATCGAGCAGCAAGCGATTTCTTGTTTCCTTTGAGCTGGAGGGGCAAGACATGCAGGATGAAGTACTTTTGAGATGAAAACAGTGAAGTTACCACTTACCAGCTCGTCCAGTGCTCTGAATAGACTTATTTTCTCCTAAGATCTCTTTGGGGAAAAACTCGGAAGTGTCCCTTTGTCGAAGATTTCCTTATCACTTGACATCTGTCCAACGCCCACTAGCGAAGCACTGCTAGGTTTCCTTCATGGAGAGGTCGTCATGGAATTCGGTTTATGACCGGGGAAGCTCCCTTTTTACTCTGCCTTTCTACGATGAACTCATTGACCATGTCAACGAGTGACTGACGTGTGATCACTTGGTGTACTTGCCTTGTAGTCTTTGGTGATCCATAATAGCGCAGCCCTCCAGAATTGAGCTGGTAATTTCTTCTGATTTGCTACCCCAGACAACAGGGCAGATGGTAGCCACGTCTGAAGTTGATGTTCTTGTACTTCTGCTTATATGTTACTTCCTTAAATCATTTCACATCGTTAAATTCACGAACGAGTATTGACTTTAATATTTAAACGGAATTTCATTGGCTGGATGGGCTGATGTCAGCGGTTACCAAACTGGTGGTTAGCTGTACCCCATACCATGCTAAAGGTGAGAACAACGAGGCGCTCTGTGGGCTAAGGAGGAACGTATTTAGTAGTCCTTGTCGCTGCGACAACCTGACAACTACATTTGTCAATTTTTTTAAATAGTTCCTTAGTGGCAATGGGAAACCCCCACTGTGGCCACAATTGGGCCTATTGTGTGGGCGAGGATGAGTTTCCTTATGTCTTCCCAGTTCCACCCCCAGCTCCTGTGAAGATAGTGTTCTCTGATGCGGCGTCTATAATACCCCAAGATCTCCAAGATTCTCGCACAAAACGCAAGATAGCCTATGTGGTTCATCCCTGCAACATCCTCTGGCCGCAGTTGATGAACCCCAAGCACTCTGAGGCGCGCTAGAGCCAGCCCCTCACACGTACATGGTACATGCTTCGCTGACTCCAGCTCTACCTTACTGAAACTGCAATTCTGTACCTCTGACTTACCAATATTGGCCAGGTGGTACCTTAGTGGACAGTGACCTGTAAACAGGCCACATACCATCCATATACTATCTCTCTCCAGGTTAAGGATCTCTCTCGTTCACTCCCTGTAGAGTCTGATAAACAGCCTTGACTGCCTTTGACCAGGCACATCCCGCTAATAGGCAGCCCTGCACTTCTCCTCCCACTTACCAACCTTCTTGATCAAGAGGCTCTCAGTGGTCCCTACGAAGGCCTCAGGTCCCACCGGGAGACGTGCAGATCCTTCCCTTACCAGATGGTCGGCCCCCCTTGTTCCCTTCTATTCCTGTATAAGCTGGCACCCAACATTGTGTTAAAGTGTGACAGCTACATTCAAGCTGCACGCCACTAACATCAACTGGCTGCAGCAATCCTCATAGCACGCGCTTCGTGTCCTACCCTGCCACTTCCAGAAACGTACTGTGGTGCACAATACCGCTATATCCTCCACTTATTAGGGTTTCACCTCATCTCGCCCCACTTTTCAACCGGTTTCTATACCAGGCGCTTCAAGAAGCTGGTGGATTTCGCAGCGAGACTACTTAATCTGCTCTCTTTTCCATTTCAAGGCAGTTAGTTAATGTTTCTGTATCGGTTTATATGAACTTGCAACAGCGATAGATAAGAACGCTCGATACGGCATTCTTGCTGCGTGCTTAACATTCTGGAATTTGGTGGGTTGTTCCCAATACGGTCACGACCATAGCGTGACCAATGAGTAGATATCAGACATTCAAGACTATTTTTTTATTCTCGGAAACGCTCATGTGGTAACTGTGAAAAGAGTTGGTCGAAGAAACGAGAGTAATTCAACTTCCAAAATTTGTCAGGAAGCCCCTAATTATTTCAGAAACGTTCTTGAATTACCATAGGAGTAGGTAGCTCATTGGGCACTAATGGACAGCACTAATGGAACTTCTGATCCACCTACTGCAGACCAGTATCTACACACCGGTGGCTTGCGTGGACGACCTCATGGTCGTGGTTGAGGCGGATCATTTGGCAGTGGCCAAGCTGCACCTGCGTCGCATCGCTCGGATCGTAACCACCAGGTGCACCCGCAAGCGTCTGCAGTTGGCCTCCGAGAAAATGCAACTCGTGGTACTGCGCTCAGAACTCCCCCTGCCCTCCCACTGGTTGGAACTGGCCCCTGGAGTGCACGTGACCCCGCGACCTCGGCAACATCTACTCTCCTGGTGGCAGCCCCATCAAGCACCTAACTTTTTTTCATGCCAAATGCTCGACTCACAACCCAAGCCACGTCCCTTTGCAGCCCTCCCCACACACTCGCAGCCTCTAATACTAGGCGGTATTCTTGTCCATCGTGCAAGATGCCGCAGTAGCCTGGTGGGTCGCCCCCACGGAGCATGATCGACGCAAGGCTCGCACCATGCAAAGGGATGTCCTCCTGGCCATCCTACCAGCTTACAGGACAGCCTCCCACCTGGCTCTTCAGGTACTTGCAGGCGCCCCCCCCCCTGGACCTAGTTTTGGGCCATGCAGTCTTGAGGTCCTGTATCCAGCGGTGTGCTCTGAGCAGGTAACGGGCCCTTGGAGTGGCTGGTACCTCTCCTGGAGCTGTTGGGATCAACTATGCGCCCGCTCAACGTTGCAACCAGGGCAATGCTCGATGCATGGCAGGAGCGGTGGGATAAAGGACCACCTGCACGGCACCATCACCTCGGTCCAGGACTGCCTGGCAATGGGAGGATGGCACCCCTCATTCCCAGCGGTTCAGCTGCTCTCTTGACTCTACAACGACGAAAGGAACTGCAAGTGCATTCCTCTTCTAGAAAGTGCCTCCGAGCTTCTCTATACCGGGTCTGCCAGGCGCCGGTTTGGCATTTTAGCCCAAGCATTGGCAGTTTGGCGTGCTGGGCTGGTGTAGTGGACTCCCTCCTCTGTGGTGGACCCATCCCAGTCCACAATCCCTGCTTTCTCCCTTCCGTGAGGACACCAAATCCCCCTTCCACGAATCCTTCTAGGACTAAGTGAGGGCTGTTCTTGAAGACCCCCCTCCCCTCATCACACCAACGAGCCGGGAGGCCAGCAATGGCCTGGCTTGTTACCCCATTAGGTAACTTATTGGGCCACCAATACGACTTTTTAGAAATTTTTAATAATTTGGCGTACGTATATTTACTTTCCTTAGTACTGCGGAATAGAAAGGAAAGTTGAGGAAAAGGTTTTTGAGAGTTCCCCAGTCCTCTTTACGTTTTAAGGGATCTTGTGTCTCAAAAACAACATTTGAGAATTTCGTTCCTCTCAATCTAGTGTACTTGAAGCTCCACAAGCTCGCAAGAGTATGTTACGTAAAACGAAATACCTTGTTCCCTTCAAACAATTAGAAATGGGGACTGGAGGAATTTTAGTTCTCGTGCCCTAAGACTCTTTTGGAATCTCGTTCGAGTCGTGGCGCAAAAAGAAGCCAGAGCTCAATTATTGTCTCGCGAATCCGATTTGGACGAAGCCGAGTTCTCGTGCCAGGTGCCTCGTCCGTCTCTCCACAGCAGTCACGCAACCCTCTGCCTTCATCGCGATAGGAGCCCGACTTCCAGGCTCATTTGAAAATTAAACGAGAGCCGAGGAAGCGTGCGAGTGACTCCAGGTCGATCGCTAGTTCCGCGAAATTCATACTGAACTTAACTCAGCCCAGAGTTGGGTGGCGGAGCGGGGAGAAAATTACGCGTATTTTGGCTCGACCTTTTATTTGTCGAGTTTCGTTTTCCGCAGTTTCCCTACTTTCGTTGCTTTCAGCGGCGCCAGCTATTCAGTGACGTGTCTCGAGGCTTAACCTTATTTTACAACTCCCAGAAGAATCGAGTTTAACTCCGGTTGCCGGGCTCATATTCATCTGAAACGTAACTAACCGAGGGGTTGATCTGCAATGAATATTAACGTGGCATTGCCTCTCTTTCTATCCTGTAGCTCTGGATTGTGTATTGGGATTGTAGATAAGAGAACGGAACCCACGTAACAGTTCTCAACAATAGAACTAGTCGGCAGCGTAGGTTTGAAAAAAGAGACTGACTGTAAATTTTATTGATCACATTCAACTAGGTCTCTCTTGCATCATACTTGAATATAAAGCATACACGAATGAAAACTATGAAATATATAATTATATGAATCTAATTGCTGCATTTTGTTCCGTTTGTAAGTCTCAGCATAACTCGCCAGTTAGATCTATTGGTTGCATAATCGAACGTCAGCGTAAGATCACCGCGGAAAATTGTATAAAATGGCCAGAAGCCAACTGGTGATCGATTGATTGAATCACTATATTTATCTACCGGGAGGGGGGCGTTATAGCTATGTGACCTTTCTCGTCCAATTCTTCTGCATATCATTTGAGAAAATAATATAAATCTTAAAACAAAAACCTCTAAATAACTATACTAGGTTTACCAGTAGGGCCCGCTTTACATTCGTTCGGTATATTCTTGTTTCAACATTTTTTAAATACATTTAAACGTGGGAGAGGGAGAGAGATAGTTTGACTGTTTTCTTTATTGATGTCATAAATAGGACGATAGGCAATGTCTATATGACAATGAACATAAACCTTTGTTTTGCTCAACTTTATCAAAACAGAAAGCGTGAGGTGCAGCGGAACGAAGGCTGAATTCGGCTGAAACAAACACAGAGAACAACTGGTGTATCACTAGCAATTAAATGAATAGGGTAGACAGCAATTTAAAGAAAAGTTAATTTGAACTTCTTCAAACTCAAGACAAATTACTTCCTCAGTAAAGTCGCTAGTGCGTTGATGGTTGAGACGCAGCACAGAATTTTCGGTCTTCGGGTCAAAGCTTCAGGGGTTTGCAGCTAAAATAGCGGATGGGAAGAGTGTCTTGAAACTAAACAGAGATTGCACAGATCGAAGGAAAGAGTGAACGAATCATGGTTGTAGGAGGCGTCCGACGATGATAATTCGTAGAAGAGATATTGCACTTATTTCAGTAAACATTCAATATCAGTCACATCCAATATTTACTTAAATTACGTGTGTGTGAGTGAAGGGAGTGAAACGAAGAGTAGTAAAGAGTGGGAAGAGAGAGATTGATTGAAGCGTTTATTTATCCACTAGGAGGAATTAGGGCGATGAAGCCCTCTCTACCATTTCCCCTGGTATCAAAATACATCGGCCCGTTCACTGACATAAACACATAACCGCTGCAATTTGAGATGAGTATATTCCTCTTCTGCCCAGCAGCGGACGAACTAACCTAACTGATACACGTATATCAATCGAGCAAATAACTTCAAATTAATACGTTTGCACATTGGAGATTGAGAAATTGGTTGTTTGAGTACGCTCTGGGCCCGCCGTTTAATATTGGCTACAACCCCGCACAGCTTCCAAGTTTAAAACTAATATGTGATGAGTCTGAGAAATCTTGAACGATGAATTTGAATGAAATTGTGAAATTTGACTAACCGGGTACAAAGAAAAGGGCGGCAGGGAAGTTTAAAGAATTTATTACCAATTAGGCTCGATTGAGGAAACACATAAATAAATAAATAGTTTGGTACTTGTATAAATCACGAGTGGGAAACGCCGAGAGAGCGCGCAAAATCGTTCAAACCCGTTCCACTGGTCGCTTCAGGTACATAGCACTGTCACCACACTCCAGGTAGGATCTGATGAACCCATTACTTCTTACAACAGTAACTATTTCATTTTTCTTGAACTTGACTTAATGCTTTTTGGGGACATTCAGAATCCATACAACGTGGAGTTTTTACTTATTGCTAAATTGAACTTGTTCACCATATAATTATTGAGCTTAACTTTGAAAGATGATGCCTTAGTTGTAGTAATCACAATGGGTTTAACTGAAGTGACACTTTTTTGTAGTTGATAATTTTCTTTCGTCGTAAATTACACTGATTCCGAGCAAAGTTACCTTTAATTTTTTGGATGACCACATTTGCCCCGCAGAACTTGGTGCCTCTGTTCAAGTAAGGAGCCAGGAAGAAAAAACATTGTGAAACTGTTCGCATTTTGTTATGGAAATAAGTTTATTTGGGATTCAATATCGAATTCAATACAATACTATGGATTTAAAAGTCGCTGAAGGAAAAATATTCGTGAAGTACCTACCAACAGAAATGAAAGTTGGGCTGAATTATTGTTGCAACTGGAAATAGAAATAGCAAATCTATCAGAATTCCTTGTTGCTGGTCATAACTTTTCCTGTATTGGATTATTTTTGTTCAAAACTTACTTTCCATTCTGAAGGACTCATAATGAAGACCCTCGATGTCCATTATCTGTTCCACATTATTTTATTGGCGTTATTTTACTTGCCTCCCAAGAACACCACAATTTAGGATGAAATTCCGAAGAACGAGGTAATAGATATAACCTAATGGAAAGTAATTTGCCCAAATTTTTTCATTAGAAACCCAGATCACTTGCCATTAAATTTATGTTGAAACTACATCATGTTTTCGAGGTTGTTTCAGTTTTGGGGAGCTACAGCAAAAATTAGTTACATCTGAGTTTCGTAACTTACAGTACAATACAATCAAAATTCGTTTTTCTTTGTGTTGTTGCTTCTATTGTGTGTGTGTGTGGATGGTCGGGAGTCGCTGTCCAACGCGTCCGAATGAGATTCCGAACGAGAGACAGTTGCCGTAACCAATACAAACAAACGGGTAAATTAAGTTTGGTGAACAAAAAAAGAAACGGCACACACAAGGTCGCAAAAAAAGGTGATAGATGATGATGATAGAATAATAATAATAATGGAAGAGGCTACAACCTCGTTCCCTTCCGTGGTAAGCAGCAGCTGCTGCTGGAAACAGCGCTATTGGTCACATTCGAGAACTATACTGTGCTGGAATGTGTGCTGTTCTACTGGCCTAACTGTTGATAACTGATAACGTAAGAGTAAACATTAAGTAGCAGTATCGTGTAAGTGTGGTGGATGGAACACGGGAAGAAGTGATGTTAAGAGATGGTCTGGTTCAATGAATTCTGGTGCTCTACATATACCGAATTCGAATAAATGCTATTATGGTAAACTAATTACACAAAAAAACCTACAGTATAAAAAATGTGAGGAGCTTTTTTCTATGTCAATTCGCTTGTGCCCGTGGCTTATTTTACTAACTCAATTTATTTTTCACTCAGTTAATTTGCAACGATAGCGCAAGAGTAAACATTGGCGATAGCGCTTACAGATCCGGTATTTATTGTGCTGCTTATACTGATTTGGTGCACGGACTTTAATGAGGGTGTAAACCCGATATTTTTGAAAAGGAAAATAGTCACTTTTCCAGAGTTATCGGCTAAAAACGTTTAGAAATGGTACTTAGTGAAACGGCGGTGGTTGAAATTCTGAAATTTTTAGGGTATACACTGTTTATTATGAGCGTCGTCGTAAAGGTACTTTGTTGGAGTACCACTAGAATTTTTCTGAAGAACCCAGCAACATTTGAGCGGAGTTTATAAGAAAAAAATTGCGCCAAACTCGGTTTTCGTCAAAATGTTTGGTAATTTATTGTGCTGCTTTCGTCACTTTTTGACACATTGGGATTCTTTGGCATTCGCATCTCATCAGGAGCTGTTTACATAAAAAATTTAATCTGAATCGTTGAAGCCGTTTTTGAGAAAAATGTTGATGTTTCGATTACAATGATAACTATAGTGAGTTTTGAGCGGATTTTGCTCATATTCTTATTTTGGCGTACTGTGGTGATTTGCGGGCTAGACATCAAGTTTGAGTAGATTTGGTTCAGTTATTTTCTCTCAAAATCGTTCACAAACACACGTGCCGTTTTCCCAAATAGTGTTTTTCGGACTCTGTAGGGTTTAAATGGAAAGATCTGTGGGAGCTCAAATTTTTTTCAGCCGATTACATAAATTTTCTTTCTAATTCGTTGGGCCAAACAAATACACCCACCGATTCGCTAATCATATCCCGCTAGTAATTTTTTAATGAAAATACTCATCAACTGTTCCGTCTTCTGAGGAAGATCAAACTGGTTGACGTTTTAATTGTGTTCCTTCATTGCCTGCCAAACGAAAGTGTCGGAATAAAGTCCTCAATGTGAGGCATAGTCTGAATTTCGACAATCCTAAGTCAATCCGAGTGATTATTACTTTGTACCGGCTCTTTTGCATTGGAGTACTGTTCCACGCAAAGCGCCAAATCGGTTCGAGTCTTTGACCTCGGACTTCCCCAGTCTTTCTCTCCGTATATTTCAATACTGCCCCTTACCTGCGGTAATCTCTCCTCTACAGTCGGTTGTTTCTTACAACCATGGGTTTTTTCCCTTTCTTCATATCCTTCTCCTCAATTTCACATTCCTCTCCACGACTGAGCACTTCCAAATCATTCCGCTTCCAACTCTCAGCCTAGTAACTTCTCGCTCTTCCATACAGTTTCCCGCACCAGTTCACGCGTTCCGAGTACTAGCCTTGTGTCGCCCTAAGCTTAAATCTAACTCATACAGTCCTCCTCACGCTCACTGAGTTTCATTGTTATTTCGATCCTCAAGCTCCCCCTCTCGTGCTCTCAATAAGTACTATTCGCTCGTTCGAATAGTTGACCCTGAACGTTTATTGGTTGCTGAGGAACGTGAGCGTGATATATTTGGTATGTAACACTTGACTTATATGTTGAATGTGTGACTCATTCTAGTAGGTGATTACCGGATGTTCAAGGTGATCGGTTCCCGATGGTGTCTCGGCTTCGCCTCGTCCCCCATTGCTATTCTCGCTTCACTATGGTATTGCTTCGTGTTTAAAAGTGGTATTTCTGTTACGAGTACGAAGTGATATTTTTATTTCTTGTTTTGTTTAATTTACATTAAACTTATCATCTCTAAATGGTCTTCCAACTGGTAAGTACACATAGAATATTTTGACTCGGCCGTGTAACACAATGATCACCTCATCTCTGAAGAAGCCTCGTTTGAACCGTTTAGCCGGTAGAAAGGTCTCTGGCACGCTACTGAAAGAATGAGAGAGAGAAAATTAATTAATGACTTTATTTAACGACTATGTTTTTCCTTCCTTCCTTTCGCTACAATTTGGAGTTAGTAGGTAATAGATAGGATAACGGGGTGAGAGCATGATGAGCTGATCAAAACCTCTCTTTTTACAGGGGAAACCTGTTGTTCTGAGGTGATCTCCTGGGCGAAGTCCGCACTGATCTACGTCGCAGAATTGTTATAACAGGCAGTTTCGTGTGGTAGCGCGATTTAATTTCGACAAATTCAAATATATTACTTTCCTTGGCTCTACAAAGTAGAATGGAAATTTATGTTGTCGGCTGGAAAAAAATTTTGAGTTTTCTTCAGATCTTGACGTTTTAGACCCTACTGAGTTCGAAAAACACCATTTGGGAAAATGGTCTGTGTGTCTGTGAACGATTTTTAGAGAAAACGATCGACCGAATCAGCTCAAACATGATGTCTAGCCATGGGACGCCAAAATAAGGGTATGAGCAAAATCCACCGAAAGCTAACCATAGTTATCATAGTGTACAAAATGCAAAATTTTTTTTTTTTTTTCAATACCGGCTCTAACGATTTTGATTAAATTTTTTATATTGATAGCTCATAGTAATGAAATCATTAAATAAAATTCCCATTCGAGGGAAAATGACGAGAGTGGCGCAATAAATTACCAAACGTTTCGTCGAAAATCGATTTTAGCGCGATTTTTTCTTATTAACTCCACTAAAATGTTTTAAAAAAATTGGTGTAGTCAAATCCAATAGCTATAGGTTGAGCATTTTAAAACGCTCATAAGATATAAGGGGGTAACTCCTGAAATTCCGGAATTTCAACTAATGCCGTTTCGCTTGCTATAAGTTTTGAAAGTGTTTACCCAGTAACTGTGCAAAAGTGATTACTTCCCTCTTCAAACAAATCGCGTTTACAGCTCCATTAATTCTCTCTGTAAGCGCTACCGCTTTGTGCTGCCGTGAAGTGTTGTTTGACCAAGTTCAAATGAACAAAGTGATAACTGAATCGAGTAAGTAGAAAAAGCCAAGAACAAAGTGGGTTGACGTAGAGCTAAGGAAAGTTGTGTGTTGCAATGGACCAGATATTTATTTTCGAAGTCCACCAGTCGAAAAAATTGCTGACTACTCACCAGCGGTTCAATTTTGGCCTGCGACAAGCTGTACGCTGAGCCTCAAAATACGAAAGATATATTGACAAAAATTATGGACAAAAAATTGAATAAGTTAAATACAAAATGATCAAAGCATCAATGCCAGCGCAGGGCTCTCTCAATTCATATTTCACACATGTTAAGTTGATCACAATCAGGAGTACCGTAAGTTGGTATATTGAAGTAAGGAAAAATAATTAACTAAACGTTAAAACGGAGGGTTACAGTAAATTTAAAAAACACAAGTTAAATGAATGTACTTACACATGTACATTTACATTTAAACTTGAATTCTCAGACCTGGATGGGTCCATTCGGGATTTCTGAGGGGTGGTAAAATTGGTTCAACCGCTGAATGAATCGCGACAACACTTCAAGCGCGTACATCCTGCGCAGTGTGGCCGCTGGCCGTGTGGGCGCATACTTTCATGCGTGCGGGGCTGGCATTTGTTTTAGGACGTTCGTGATTTCCGTAAGCGGAAGTAGCCTGCGGTATATCATAGGGAGGCAGCATAGGTCATGTTTGGTCTAATTATGGCAGTGTAGATGACCAACTTGAGCTTAGGGTTTGAGTAGGGCTTTTTTGCTTACGGGTTTGATGTGAGTACTAAGCGAGAGTAATTTATCTAAATGAGCTACCGCTTTATTTGGCGATCAGCTAGTTATGGAGCCATAGATTGTGCATGCTGAAACCAGCTAATATTTTATAAACTGTAGTCGCGTACAGAATTATCGTGGAATAAGGAGCTGATCATCGTCATATAATCCAACCTTAAAACCTATCTTACTATCTGAACATGATGAGCACGGGTACGTAGCGATGGTTGATGTTATTTTTTATCTTCATCAAAGATGTCATCCTTTGAACATGATCATCGATATCAACGCGACGAGTCAAGATAAACGAGGCCAAAAGACGATCCGCTTACCTTACCTAAAGTGAGGACTCATTGTCTAATTTTTCGCTTCCACTTCGCTTGAAGGGTACAAGTATTTGTATGTACATTTCGCTCGACGAAAACAGCTGTAGGGAACGTAACGTGGGCACTAGTTAGCTAACACAACCCTACGAGGCTGGTCAAAATGGTAATATTGTTAGTTTATTCAGCCTGTACGCACGTTTTGAAGTATCCGAAGCCTTTGCGGGGCTGCTACAAGACAAAGCGTTGTGTCTACTGATTTCAGCACGCACGTAGTAATCAATATTTGCTCAGTACATCAAATAGACAGGATGGGATGTGCGGTGGCTTTGATCCCGAAAGGAGACTGCGAGAAAGAAGATTGTAGGAAGGAGTCGGGAAGGTGGAAGAGAACGAAGGGGGGAAAGAGGAGTAAGGGAACGTGCTCTGCATCTTCAGCCACCTTCGGAACGGGCAATTACGATTCTGGAGCGCCCCCGTGCAAGGGAGGTCCGAAGGAGAAGGGACGGTTAGAATGTGAAAGGACTGAGCTGCAGAGGGAAGAAGGGTCTAGAATGGGAGAGAAGGGGAAATACCGTATAAAACGGAGGGTGAGGCGCTTCTGACAGTTATTTGCTACGAACCCCTAGGAACTACTCGTGAGGCACATTGATACCGCAAGAATCCTCGAGCATCTCCTTCGGTGTGATATTTCAAGGTCTGAATCTTACAACCAAAACCGCAAACGTGGTTCTTCGACGATGTTCCCCTCTTCGTGGATCCCATTAGTAACGAGAGAAACTTCCTACTTTATGGTAACATGCAGAGTGTTCGTAATAAGGTCTACCAGGCTCTATCTCTATCCCAACGAAACTCTCATCCACTACCCCCTTCCTCCTCCTCCTTACCTTCAAACAACATCGCCCGAAAAAATTTCCCAGGAAAATCCACCTTTCGAAGTAATTTACCGCCCATCAAACAACAAACTTTTCGCTATTTTTTCCTATTTCGTCGGCTAGTTGCGCCATCGCGCCCCGAAAGTTTAGCGAAGGTTTACTAGTCTTCAACTTCCCTTCATGTTATCTAAGCTGGTGAAATACATTTCGAAGAGACCTATTTGTCAAAGCTGACATGGTTATGGGAGAATGCTTTTAATATGAAGGCATCATCCTTCAAGCCATAAGTCATGAGTCAGCACGTCCAAAATATACATTGTCTGTGACCATCCTCCTGGTGGAATGACGAGGGCAGAAAGGTTCTGTTGGACGCTTTGGAACCTACTGGCGAAGGATGTGGATGGCAATCAGGGGGATTGGAACCAATTTCTTCCACCGGCATAATTGGGATTAAGAAGAGAGCTCACTACCGTTAGACCATTGTCTGGCAACAGCAGTTGAGATAAATCTATGACTTACCGAAGAAGCAGGTTTGGAATACAAGGATGACCACTAAACGCCATTATGAGCATGTGAGGAGGGAGAATATGGGTAACTGCTCGAAGTTTACTACCGCCACCAATTGGAATTGGGTGATTTTGAAAAAGTTTACTGGCGTTGTGTTGAGAATCAGCATGATGACATTCGGCCGTACACTTTCACGCATTTGCCACTCAGTTGTTTGGAGCAGGAATACCACTCTCTATCACCGTCCACCATCTCCAGTATTTCAGAAGGGAGACAGAATCTGGTAGCCCTGACCATTTCGTAAATGCATCGTATATCTCTTTGGCCCCAATGCGTCAACTAGCATGGCAACTGGATACCAAAACACAGCATGTTTCACGGACAATTCGCATTTCTGCGCTCTTGTTGACTGATAGCAAGCTCTTTCAGGTTCATTTAATTGTCATGAGCTTATTGTCCGTTTATTACCGAGCTCATTAGTCTTTCATGAGCTTACCGTAGCAGAGAACAAAGAGGGCAGGAAACTTCTGATACGACGATATTAATTAACAGGAATATATAGAGAACAATACATAGGTATTGTCCATGTGAAGATACTGCGAATTTATAGGGAATCCTGAATCTGTTTTTCCATAAAATAAAATAACACCTCGCTTTGCTTCTGTTACGGGGTATATTAGCGAGACCGCTCTATGTGAGTTGGGGAGTGGGTACGGTATTAACCGAATTCAATTGGAACACGGAGTTTTATTCTCAATTACATTCGAGGAAGTTTTACCACCACAACAGGGAACTGGATGGAAGCGAATCCGGCTGCAGGCGAAAGGCGACGAGGGAACCGTTCGGTTACAACTGAAAGCAGCAAAGTTTCGAGCGAATATTTGAGGTACCCAGTCAGCACAAATGCCCAAACAAGCTTCTGCTGAATGGAATAGTTTGGTTCGTCCCGGTACTGTTTTTTTTTTTTTTTTTTTTTAACCCGAGGGCGTATGAGACAAGTCCCTTTGTCACTGCGGCCGCTTTTTATGTGGGCCTATTGTGACGCTGGCCCTTTCTTAGTAGAAGGCGTCGTACATACCCGCCCCCCTTAGGAAGCCGAGTATGTCCTTCACCGCAGAGTCCGCTACGGTTTGGGGTTCAGTGGTCTCCTGACCGAAGTATTCAAAGCGTTTTGCTGCCAAAGCAGGACACTCACATAGGATATGCTCTGCTGTCTCATCCTCCTCGCCGCAGAGTCTGCATTCCACCGCCTCTGAGATGCCCATCTTGTTGAGGTGATATCTGAGTGGGCAGTGCCCGGTGAGGAAGCTTATCAGTACTCTCAGATCTTGTCTGGAGAGTATCAGCATCGCCATCGCCCTTTGACAGGAAGGCGTGACAAGCCTTTTCGACTGTCGTAGTCGTGGCTGGCGATGCCAATGGGCGGCATTTTCCTGTATCTCCCATCGAGCAACCAGACGGTTTAGGTGACTTTTCGTCAGAATGGCCTTTAAGGCGGGCTGGCTGTCTGAGAAAATGTAGATCCGCTTGCCCTTGAGTCCTTTGTTCAGGATCTCTTCCGCGCAGCTCTTCATGGCTAGGATTTCCGCTTGAAATACCGTGGCGTACTCCCCCAGCGGCTTTGCAAGACTGTAGTTGGGCCCTACAATGCCCAGTCCTGCTCGGCCTTCCTTAACATTGGTATACCACTGCAGTGCGCCCACCTCGGTCCGGAATGTCGCCTTCTCCCACCGTTCCCGTGAGTGGACGCTGACGCTGAATGGCAGCCGAAAATTCTTCTGCTCTGGCATGACCTCAGTAGCAAGGACTGCTGCCTCTTCTATCTTAAACTGTCTGGTTATTCTGTGGAGGCTTGCCTTAGCCCTGGTGGAAATTTTACCTGTCTGCAAAAGCCTTGCCGCCCCCAGGTAAGCGGTCCTCTGGATGTGTATATGTAGAGGGGAGATGCTCAGAAGAACTTCCATTGCAGCAGTAGGGCATGTACCCATGGCCCCTGTGATAGCAAGACACGCTTGCCGCTGCAGTTGTTGGAGTTTTCTTTGTGTCCCGGTACTGTACTATTCCGTATGTAGAAATGGCTCATAAACTATTTTTTGAGCTCGGTAATCGACACCTCCTTGCTCCGTCTGTTTGTCCCAGTCTGTGCAGTCAGTTAATCCCAGTCCACACTCTAACCCTCAAAACGGTACGTTAAACCTTTCAGCACTTATTAGGAATAGGTAATACGAAAGTTCAGTTAAATACGTAAGAGTCGTTTGTGAGAAAAATGGTAATAATCCCATTTTTGGTACATCCCTTGCCTTGCATGCTTTCACGAGAATAGAAATTACTCTCAATCCTATTTTGCGCTTTCATAGTAACGACAAAAAAAGAATGAGCTCAATCGCTTCAGTCGTCCTCCTGCAAATACAACACACACACATACACACAGACCACACCTGAACTAAGTGGACTCAAAACGTCGTGGTTTGGAAGCCCAACTTTCTTGCACGATTGCAGTACTTTGAGGAAATGGCTTTGGGTAGCAGTAAGTAAAAATATCTGATCCGCACAACCAATTGAGGACCTCTTTTTCCTGCTCTCTTGGCCGAATTCGACTTCCGCCTTCTGGTCTTGGCGTTCGAAGTAATCTGGAGTGCTTCCCAATAAGGTAAACCTCGTTCCGTTCCATTGTCACTGCAGGTTACAATCATGCCTGTAACATCACTCTTCACAAGGGAAGCACTGCGTATTCGCGAGGGAGATCCTCTTATTCTGTTTGGAGAGTTGAAGATGAGGGGACACGTTTGGCAGTGGCCCTGGCAGGTGAAAAGATGGCAGCGTGCGGGTAGTCTTAGAATTTGTGAGACAATAGGCTTCACGTAAGGGCGTCGGCTACGTAGTGTAGGGCAGGCAGCATGAGTTCAGTGTCCGTGGAGAGTTTAGGTCCCAGAGTGATGGGCCGAAGATAAGCAGCAGGAAAGAAGTTGAGGGTCTGTACCGGATGAAAGAACCCCCCCCCCCCCCATAAATAATATGTACGTAAATATATATGATGTGATACGATAGTAGTTAGGTGATGATGTAAAAGAGAGAAGACGTGAGCGGAAAGTAATACCAACAAGATTGTGATAAATTGTGAGTACAGGGAAGATTAAACTTGAAACTAAGGGTAGAGTAGAAAGTACTGATGGACGTTACCTGGCATGTTCGACAAGTACTAATGTTTTCTTCTTACTCTAATTTCTTTATGGTACTAGCTCTTAGCCCCAAGCAGAGTAGCTTTTCTGGAAGTAATTAACCTCACAGTTACCACCCTGGAAATCCATTTGCCATTCATACATAAACCCAATATTGTACACAACATTTATCCCATTTCATGTTGGGAATCCCAACACATATTGACTCTCCTCCCCCCTGAGAAACTTTCGTCCTTGGAAACTGGGAGTTCTCAATGAGAGGGAAGAAGAGGCGGAGGGTATAAAGGTTGTCGCACAGCGTGATGTACCAGATACCTGAAACAGAGCACGTACACATTCAGAATTGGGCGCTGGGCCGTACAACAAAACAAGAATATAGAAGTTGAGATTTTTAGCGGGAAGTTACTCAGTTACTTGTCCCTGAGTTCCTGGCGTTCTTGAGACGTGGAGAGTGTGAAGCAGTCTTCAGGTTCTGCGCGATCATTACACGAAATGATACAGAAATGAAGAAACGGTGCAAGTATTTTAGTGATTTTATCGCGAATTGTGCAGGAGTTGGTCATAGTAACCAAAAACGCAAGGTAGGTAGAGGAACAGTTAAGCAACGTTGGACGCCATTGTAATAATGTAGATCCAAGATTGGGCAATTCCAAAAAATCCAGCTTCTTCCTTGGTGAACGAGATATAATTCACAATAGTAATTGTGAAATTATATCTAAGCTATAGCTAAAATAGCTGGAAAGTCCGTTTCCAGCATTCACAATCAGCCACTCTCGAGCTCCGTCAGACCCAGATGAACTCAGAATAGGAACCTCTTTATCCTGCTTCCTTGGCCGACTTCAACTTCTTCTAGTTCAACTGCTTCCTTCTGATCTTGGCGTACGAAGTAAGCGAAAGTGGTTCCCGATGAGCTAAACCTCGTTCCATTCCTTTGTCACCGCAGGTTCCAACAAAACAACATACGTTATCCTCACGACTAAGTTATGCAATGAGAAGAAGAAAAAATGTTGAGTTCCCTTCAGATCTTCACTTCAGACTGTATTGAGACAAAAAAACCCTGCAAATTATTACACAGCGGTTTATTATTCTCATGAACAGCTTGACCTAGTATTACTGCTGAGAGACCCATTCCATTCGATTTAGCATCGAAAAATACTGGTAAACCATACGAAACATGACCTGACTACATTGGAACTATAGAAACTAAATATTCCCCCGGTAAACGTCTGTAGCCATTAATGATCCAATGTAGGGGTAAAATAAAATCATCGGCTCTAACCTTCCTCTGCCCCATCTTGCAAAATGAGTCGGGGGAATTGGGACCGGGACTACAGCGAACCCTCGGCAATTGGCACAACATTGCGAGTCGAGCGAGCGTTGCGAGTCGAAAAAGCAGGTGGTTTTGATGAGACGGGAGGGAGTAATAATGACGAAACGTTGACTTCCGCTCTAGTTCCCGCGAGTTCTTTCAATTAGTAGACTCTAATAATTACTGTAATTTCCCTACACGCAGCTGCACACGTCTGATAATCATACGATTCGACCCAGGATGTATAAATACCTTGAAAACGATACGAAACACGGCGTATTTGCGATTATACAGCGTTTTGTTAATTTTTTAAACCGTTTTTTGTCCATAACAACCATGGGCTTCGTCCGATCGGTGAACGGGGGACGGGGGACGGCGGACGGACATTTCAGATTTGGAATCCCCATGTCTTGAAAAGTAAAGTATCAAATTTTGAGGACGGGTTGTAAAAAATGTTTCGTGACTGAAAACATAGGGTTATTATTCAGAATGAATAATAAACCAAAACACAATTTGGGGAAACGGTCTGTGTCTCTGTGAACGCGATTGAGAAAAAACAGCTGAACGAGATCAGCTCAAACTTAATCCAGTCTGCAAGTTCCCATTTGACGTCACAATAAACGTATAAGCGGAATCCGCCCAAAACTAAGTATCATAGTGATCGAACTACCAAACTTCTTTTTTCTCATAATCGGCTGTAACGATTTCGATTAAATTTTCACACAGATTTCCATTAAAGACCATAACAATACCACGAAATTCTCATACATGGAAAAGTGACGAGAGCAGCACAATAAAATACCAAACAGTTCGACGAAAAACGATTTTAATGCAGTTTTTTTCTTGTAAACTCCGCTCAAATGTTATTAGAATCTTCTATATGGTATCTGTATGGTACTCCATTTTAATACCTATACGATGAGCGTTTAATAAAATTTCGAAATTTCAACTCTCTTTCACTTACCATCCGTTCCTTGAAGGGTTTAACCCAAGAACCTGAATAGAGTTGTTATATCCTCCTCATACACTGTCAGCATACGAATTGCTCAATAATGGTCTGGCCGTGAGCACGAAAAGCTCAATAAATTTTGGAAATGTAAGTTCTAGCGCTTTCTGCCGCCGTGAAGAGGTGTTTTACCTAGTTCAAATTAACTGAGTGAAAAATGCATTGAGGCAGTAGCAAGAGCCATGAAAACTGACGAATTTATGTAGAACTAAGGAGCGTTGTGTGATGCCGCGCACCTGAATTTGTTTTATACGTTGCACGAATACGCCTGGCAATGATTTACTCTAAGACATTACGAACTTTCTACCTATTCCCTGGCCTTGCGTTTTGCTGAGCTATTGGAACTCCTCTGCAGTTTGCTCAAGGCCAGCCGACGAAGCATGAGTCCTTCAGTGCCGTCGTAGCATTACTATCCTTTCAAGCTCCATATTTATTACGTTTGTCACATTTTTGAGGATTTGCGTTAATAATGCGGAACAAGCAGATACAAATCGTATCAAAGTTGTGACGAGGGTAACGGAGCGTGTGTGCGAGTGTGACACATTAACGTTGCACTTGAATGACACACGTAGAAAATATCCTTAACTTGACAATGTTTTGATTTTGCAAACCTCTCTACCTGTAGTGTCAGTAGGTTTTTCGCGCACATTTTGCTCGAATTTTTAGTGTTCCGAATTCGGTCACGAAGTTACTCTCCGAATCAAGCGCTTCCATTCGAGTAAATTAGGGATTGGCAAACGAGGGGATCATCTGGACTCTTAATAAGTTGCCCCTCCGTCCTCGCCTTTCCGCTCATCAGTTGCCCTTCCCTAATGAACAGTTCGACTTTCAGTGCTGAGCACATCAATAAGCAGATGAGCAATATCGCTTTAGGTTGTCGGTTGTGATGGGCAGTGGCGGTGGATGGGTGAGGGGGATTTGAAGAGAGATAGGGCGATTATACAGGTATATTGGAGAGAGCTGAGGGTCGATATACTCATCGACCTACAGAGGTAGGTTGGGATATTGTGCTCAGTCGTATGTGAAATTGTGGCGATCACGAGCTCAACCCCCAACCCCCAGGAGCCTCCGTATCGTTCCATTCCACCAACCACCACTTCCTAGCCGCCCCTTTCCAGGTTATCTGGGACGAGAGGATGGCGATGGATGCACCCTTTAGCTATTATTACGCGAAACCAATTGATTGTAGTGGTGATACCGTTGATGGTCGAAATGGTAGTGGTCCCGGATTAGGGCCAGTTCCCTCCTCCGACTCTCACCATCACATTACCAGCTTTGTAGAGATTTGCCGAATGAACACCGAGCATATAAATTTCACGGTTACTTGGGTTGCCGCAAGCCGATTACAACGAAATGCCCATTTTCCGGTTCAGAGGCGGGGGAAGGGGGTGGAACATGGTGGATGTTGTTGACGGGGCGACGTGTCGGGGGGGGGGGGGGGGGGAAGAGAAAACAATCATTCGCTCAGCAAAAATAAACTGAATTTTCGGTGGAATCCTCCTTCACTCAAAAGCAACATCACTTCAGAACCAGGGAATTGATAACCAAAGCAGAAACAACCGCAATTCCCTCATTTGAAGCGCAAAATCCCTCTCATTTCCACGTTTTTTGGACAACAATGCGACTTACTAATGAGGAGCTCTTAATGGGGTTCCCAACTCAACCAATCTTGATAATCGTAAATGCATCAGCCTGTAGTTATTATCCTCAATCCGAAAACCTGAAAAACAAGATTGGCGCGACTCATCGAGCTCTCACTAACAACAATTTTGGCGATGAAGTCTCAGGAAACTAATTAAGGCGATATTCGTTAGATCAAGTGTGACCGTTCAATAGGGAAATTGTGAATCGATCTATAAACTACTGTCCAGAGAGCTGCGATTCTGTTGATAACCAAGGCCTACAAGACGGTATTCACTGAAGCACTCCAAGTGATCAGTGGCCAGTGCGCCCAGGATCAAGTGCAGGGCGGAAATGTGGAGAATGAATAAGGAGCTCCTCGCTATGGAAGCCACTAAAGTCTGCGACGATCTCTTCACTGAGTAGCAACTAGCTGCTTGGCGAGCGAGAGTAAAATCCTCGACGTGTAAAAGGGTCGATCCAGACCATTTGACGAGCCAGTTCCTTCTTTTCTCGTCTAGAGCGGCAGAAATATGAAACCACGTGCTCTTTCATTGTGGTTCCTACACACACCTTCCTACTTTTCAGCTCTGACTGTTACTAAGCAAACTCATAACTGTTTCTCCAGGTTGCAGTGAGAAGTAATGAATGAACTAGCTATCGGCTCACCTCAAAATACTGTTGACATTTTGACGTTTCCGATACCCGTCCCATTCGATTCAGCATCGAAAATACTAGTAAACGATACGAAACATGACTTGAGTACAACGGAATAACGAAAATGGGCATTTTCCAGGCAATTGGCACAATGTATCGATTTGAGCTGTTGAGTGAGACAGGAGGCAGGGCTCGATTGGGTCGATATCGCCGTCAGCAGTCGATGTATCGATTTAGTAGTCTGCAGAGACCCGAAACCTCATTCCCTTGGTCGACGAGGGTCCTCAAAGATTAGTTTTTCCGTAGTCGCCATAACATCAACGTCTTTGTCAGTGGCGTTTATTGAGTTTCTCACCCGATTTCGATCTGCCCTACGAAAGGATAAGTTGCCATCTGAGTTGATTGGTTGTAGCCGGTTGAGAATCTAATCTTAGGTTATTATTTCTACTTCTTCAAGAAGTGTTTTCTTAGGCGATTTTTTCATTCCACATGAAAGTAGGCTAAGCATTAAGCTTTAATGACAATTATCTATTACTCCCCAGTTACAAAAAACAGGGTTAATATTTGGTTGATTTGCGTTAAGAACTTAATGATTTGATCATTCATGAACTTTGGTACGAAAGAACGGTTTGTTAGACCACATTAAGGGTAAAATATGGCATTTATGGCGCACAGTCATTGCAGTTTGGGAACCCCCGTGCATCGAAACGTAAATTGTCAAATTTTAAGAAGCGGTCAGAATTAATAAAGAACCAAAAGTCAGTAAGGTAACAACGTGAGGTTTTTCGAAAATTCCGTGTGGCGTCACTGCCCACAGCGATTAAGTGTGGCGTGAGAGGCCAGGATCGTCACATTGTGGATGCTCAATGTCATTCCTGTGGTAACCAATTTGAGTTGGTGGATCATGTTTTGCAGCCGTGTCCACGTACTCACAGAGACTGCGTTAAGTGGCATGTCGTAGGTTGCTGGTGCATCGTTACCTGATGGCTGGGAAGAGGTGAGAAAGCGGCACTACCGGGTTGTCTCTGTAGAAGAACTGAGGCCTGATATCGTCCCCGTTGGTTCCATCCCTGTCTGCAGTGATCCTGAATGTTTATGTAGTATGTGACAGCTGGTATCTTGTGTTAACATGGAAAGTCAAGAGACTCAAATGTGACAGGACGTATCTTCGTCTCGGAATAGTCTGAGCGCCCTCACCATTTCATTAATTATTATTTATCTAGCATCAAAAAAACACTTGCACAAACGTTTCTACTTCAAAAAAGACATGTGGTGTTTTAAAAAATGATATGGGTGGGGGAGAACGAAAGAACCAATCAGTTGAGAGCCTGCTAGCGAAGGAATTCAAACTACTGACTGTGAAGTTGGCAGTTCAATATGTTCAATGAAATTCCTAACATGACTAGGAGGGACTTAATTCGAAAGTTCGGTGGCACTAGGATAGTTCGATAAATGGAAGTTTGCCGATCATAGTCATCTGCGGGGGAATTAGTGGCGTTTCTGGTTGAGACTGGACGTCACGTTACTTCGCCGGCGCTTATATTTTCCTCTTCCGTTTCATTCGTTCCATCCCATGTTTTCTCCAATAAAGCATCATGCTATCGCACCAACCCACATGTGAGGTCCGCCGAGTGCGTTCGCTTTAAATTCACGGCCGCTACAAAACGGATTTTTGATTAACGCTTGTTAATGAAGCAAACACTCAATGAGGCTCGTCCTCAAAGGAATAATTTATCGCGGATGATTTACAGTTTCCAGGGCGGAGGTGGGAAACAGTTTCCTCGCTAAACTCCAACCAAGTAATAAAAGGTGAGCGTTAACATGCACGAACTCCACATCAGCGATTTATAATTAGGTTCTTCGTGCAGATGCCTGTGCCGCGTATTTCAGAGAGAAGAGACACGAAAGGGTTCTAGCTCAGTTGAGTTACGATTTCTCGTTTTAACCCCTTTTCGACTCCCAGTGAGAACGGCAGTTCAGCCCAAAGTGAATTACAGGAATTGAAAGCAAAACTAAGAAATATCGTCTAAAGTTGCTCCACGGGAAAAGCGAAAAGTCCGCCGCGCGCATTTGCCGTCGATGGAGTTTTTCGATTCGACGCGTTGTTGTTTAGTGCCCTCGCGGTAGTTACAGTCCTGAAAAAGTACCATTTCTCTCCATCTCTCGTTCCAAACTGATGAGGCTACTGGATCTTCTCATCTGCCACCTTCTACAGTGAAAGACCGGTTGCAAGCTAAATTACACCGTGTGACGCACCACGCAACCTTCCTCAGCCCGGAGAGCTGAGGATAAGTGCGTTTTTCGTTTGGTTTAACACGAACTTAAACCAACGTTCTCAACAAAAACTCGCAGAGCATCAGATTCTAGAATTTATTGACCTGCCCCACAACGCTGGTTGCTTATGCGACTGCTACGGCGATTTTTGGGGGGAAACGAAGTTTGAATTTTGGAATTTCATAAGACATCTTCCCTAAACGCCACGTTTATTCGGCAAGTTTTTATCGAGCTAGCAACCGATTTAATTAATTTTTCACTCAGTTATCTTATGAATGTTACCGGCCTCCTATAACGAAATAGCTCATTGGATTATCGCTCTGATTTTGTCAAAAACAATAATGAGTGAGCGAGATTTTAAAGGAAAAAGTACTAAGCTTAAATCGATTCAGCTAATTTATTGTGCTTCCCTCGTTATTCTATCATATTAGCGTTGTGTTATTTGAACTGGTTTACGAGTATAAAAAAATGTATTCAAAATCGTAAGCATTTTTGAGAATAAAGATATTTGGCATTTCGTTCACTGCGACAACTAAAGTTAGTTTTGAAAGAATTGCGCCGATATTCGGGCGTTTCACATTGGTCAGGCAGAATAAGTACCAAACACTCCCTACTGCATAGCGCTAAGCAAAGCGAAAATATCCGAGACGACGCATAACACAACTTTCTTTAACCCCACGTACGTTCAGCAATTTTCATGACGTATAAACTACGCTTGAGGTTCCGAAATGTATTGGGCTGTTACTACTTATGCCACGACCGGCACTAACAAAATCAACGTATAGATAACTGATGATACAGTCATCGTAATATGGAGGTGGTTTGTGATTAGAACTCAAGAATTATAGGAGCCAATCAACACGGTAAAATGTAAAAGAAAAAGAACGACGTCAGTTTAAATTCCGAAATGTCTGAGATCACTACTAATAATTGTAAGACCGTTATTAAACTTCCGCAGTATAGGCAGCTTATTCGATTACGGATCTGCTTTTGTAAGAAGCTAGTATTTTGTGAATATGTGTAGGAATTGAATTGGGTGGCAACTACTTAATACTTGTATTTACAAGTAAATCCAACTGGCACAACTTGAATAAACGACTACCTAGCTTGAATTGGCCGTACCACAGACTACTACCTTTTTTTAAAATAAATGACAAACACTCGCTCATCATCCATCACCAGTACGACGGGAATAATTATTGTAACGTTGAGCAACGTATGCGCTATAGCCGTGTACCTTCTCAATTATGTGAAGCCTTCCAGCGGACGCTGTTCTTTCCGCACTTTCTACATATGTGAATGTCTGGGTAATGGAAGAAAGACAGGCTGCACAGAATGACTGCATATAACCAGTTATATCTGTTTCAAGAGTCAGGAGCAGCAAAGGACGAAGCATCCTATGAGTGAAGGGGGAGGGAGGATGGGAGCGAAGCTCAATTACTTCTTCCGTTCCCTCCCAGCGTGACGCTTTTTGGCAGTTAGGTGAAGGCACGTTTCACGCTGGAGACACTAAATCCTTTTTCCACGATATTGTCCATGAAATGCATTAGGGGCGAAATGAGCCAGGTTTCTTACGACGACACCTTTACAGTAGGAGAGGGAAGGAGCTTCGATCCGCACTTCCATCACTTCACGCCTGCAGTTCACCCACCTGGTCACCACTGTCCTGCCCAGGAGGAGCCAGGGGGGCGAACCTACTGCCGTCTTATACATGGGGCAGACAAACTAAATACCAGTCGTTGAACGTGCGCCCCTTAGGGAAGTGCAGGCACACGTTGAAGGCCAGAAGTGGCCAAAGGATGACCAATACCAACCAATGCTCGCCCAGTCCCCCACAGATGGGAAATTAGGCATGCAAGTGCCGTGCCGTAGGTCTAACTATCCTTCAGCTGGGGAAATTTTCACACGAGCATTGTGTTATTTACATCTGTCCACTGAAAATATTTTTTCTAAGCCGTTGTGGCTCTTTTTGAGGAAACAATTATTTGTTGTTTTGATCACTATGATAATTCTGGGTAGTTTTGAAAAATAAGGTAAAGTAAGATAGAAGAAACCACACTTTC
Organism: Pachypeltis micranthus; assembly: GCA_020466155.1. Classification (NCBI taxonomy): domain Eukaryota; kingdom Metazoa; phylum Arthropoda; class Insecta; order Hemiptera; family Miridae; genus Pachypeltis; species Pachypeltis micranthus. The sequence goes on from CM035769.1 coordinate 19,190,792, forward strand.
TCAAATTTGATGTTTAACCTGCAGGCCGACATAAGACGCCAAAATAAGGGCATGAGCATGATCGACACAAAACTAGCTACGCTACAGTTAGCTACGCATAATCGAAAGTTTGAATGTTTGCCCAGCCATCCGAATTAGAAGTCGATGAGAGGTGAAACAAGTGTCTGTTGGGAGAATTGGAGACGACCGTATCGGGAAAGATGGTAGAAGACAAGTGTTGGGGAACAGGAGAGAACCGACTTCCATGATACTTCATACAGAATAATTTTGGGAGAAGGTATCAGTTGTGGAAAGGAATCTGAAAAAGGAGGAGAGGGGAAGGGTGGGGAAACGACCGCTGGAAATATCCGCGCAGGTGGGATTTCCGTAGGTGCTAAGACCTTTGGAGAAACAATGACCTCGCTACAGGTGCGACCAGTTAGGCAGGAGCAGAAATTCCGAGGTCAAAAACCTTTGCATCGAACATTTATAATCAGGACAGGAATGTTTAGATGTCTCTAGAACAAACGGTCAAAGTCTTAGGTGGTCATTATGAATATGTAGCTGACTTCATCCCAGTTTATCATAGCAGTCAAAACACCGTACATTATTTCCTCAAAAATGATTTCACCGATTTTAATTTTATACGAACAGTTCCAAACAACACGACCGGAACGTAACGTTTTATTTTTTCGTTAAATGACTAGAGCACAACAATAAATTATTTTTTTAAATCGAGCACGGCATAGTTTCTTTCTAAAAAATCCCACTTATGAAATATCAGCACAAAATCCGAGCCAATGTCCAATAAAACACTATGGCGTAGTGGTCGGTTACGTTCACCAAATCATGAGGAGCAACCTCAGAAGTCCCAAAGATTGATCTAGGTTCTTTTTTTAAATCAAACTCCTTGTCTGAAGTTTGTACTCGTCAACACTAATATGTGCTGAGAAACAAGAACCACACTCGTTGAAGGAAGAACCAAGTGTGCAACATGGCAACCACAGATCTCCGTTAGCAACCCGGTCGTTGGGATTCACTTACCCCTTTTTGTTCGTACGTTGACGTCTTCGAACACGACGTTACCGCAGTTGTCAAAGTGGTAATTCATGAATTATGTAGTCAGTTAAGAAGCCTGATCGTCATTATCAATATCGGTTTGTGCGTTGTTGTTCTTGCAGGCTGTCCCAGGAGAGCAGCGTATAGTTTGTGGTGAGATCGTGGGATCTTTGGATCACCAGTGTCAAGATATTACTACACGATGATAACACGTCTTGTTCCCTCAAGAACAATAAATTCCAGTTCTTCTTTAAAGAACCGTTTTCGTACTTGAGTTTGAGGGCCATGAAAAGCAGATTGCCTGATGCGTAAATTGAATCTTCCCGGGCACCTATTACATTATATTAAAAACAAATTACGTAAGCGCTAAGTTCTAAATGATAAAGATGAACCTGAAAGCGCCCCCGCGTCGGAAGAAAATTATGATAAAAGTCGGAACGGTTCAACTACAATGAAAACTTAGGTCGTCCGGGGATTCCTCAAGGAACTATAGGTAGAAGTTTGGTGGCCAGCTCATAATTTCTCCTGGCGTCTACTAAACGTTGTCAGGGGCGACGGTACTGTGAGAGGGGCGAACTTAATGCTTCTGAAATTCCTGGCTATCACTCGTTTAGAAGAAAAATACTGAGAAAACGGGTGAGCGGGTAACACTCAAAAAAGGAAGGAGTGGCGATGAGGTGGGAGAGAAGGAAATTGACGAAGAGGAAGCCCGAGTCTTTGCAGATTTATGATTCCCTGGGATATTACTCGAGTACTTAGCATATCAGGCTCTACTACCTTCACCAGTCTCTCTAAGGCATTAGCTTCAACTTCGGAAGAAAAGATATTAAAGGTGGGGGAATGATGAGGTGTACGTAGAAAGTTGAAAACATGATGAAGTACTCCGTTTTTTTTCTCGTGAAACTCAAATTTTTACTACCTCAAGCTGTCTACCTCATTTTTGTGAGTTGGAAACGTGTTAGCGAATTTTCGCAGGAAATGAGGATATTGCGATCGTATCCAAAAAGTGACAATTTTGAAAAAACGTTTTTCACGCCTTCGCTTTGCGGAATCTGAAGGAATGAAATTCAACGCTATCAATAATGAACTTTCTTCCCACGTCATCTCAAACAAAAACCATAATTTCTCTTAATGCACGTTTGTGTGAGTACAAGAGCATCTTTCTCCGCGAGTAATTGGACAGGTGTGATGACGTACTCACAGTGGAGCAGCTCAAGTGAGGGTGGCGATGAACAGAAATGCTTAGGAGACCGGAAGTCTGTGGTGGGGGGTTGGCCAAAAAGGGCCACGGTAGATCAACAGGTAACGCCTGAAAGTCCATTGAGCCTCTCTGACTGTGCCGGAATTGAGATGAGCACCGCGGCCAAACTTCTCGCTGGTCCATGCCTAGCCTCCTAAGGAATACCAGGTATTTTCTGCAAGAGTCCTATTTGAAATCTAAAGACCAGGGATCCCTCCCACCCAAGTCTCCGGCAGTGGACCAGGACGAGTTAGGGTGTCAGCGCATCTGTGCCACACCACCTACACTGAGGACTGTCGACTATGCCGATAACATACATATCTCTCTTCATTTTGCAGCGCCCCGTGATCCCTTTGGTCATTTCGCTCCATCCTCGGATCTTCGGGTGTTTGCTCTGAGATAAAGCATTTGGAGTGCCTTGCTCCCACAGCATTCCAAACAACCTGATGCATTAAAGAAATTGGGTTGTGTCCGCCAGTAGGCAAATACTAAAGTTAACGTACCTGTTAGGTGAGTCCGTCTCCTCTGGCTTGTGAGTTACTGTGGGCAAGCGCTTTCGATGTAAAGACATCATCGTCTGGCCGTTTAGTCAGTACTGGAGTCAGTCAGTTGGTCGTGGTCTTTCTATACAAAGAGAAAAGTGAAAGGAGTGATGGAGCGTTGGGGAAGGGGCGGGGAGAGGTCTTGTTGGTCAGTCTTGTTAGTAGTACCTTAGCCGGACTGGCTGTGTTAGGTATTAAAGAAATTGGGTTGTGTCCGCCAGTAGGCAAATACTAAAGTTAACGTACCTGTTAGGTGAGTCCGTCTCCTCTGGCTTGTGAGTTACTGTGGGCAAGCGCTTTCGATGTAAAGACATCATCGTCTGGCCGTTTAGTCAGTACTGGAGTCAGTCAGTTGGTCGTGGTCTTTATATACAAAGAAGCTCATCAAAGAAAGACGAACCGAGACTGGCCAGATGGTCCTCCCTTTTTTTCTATGATCCCTTTATGCCCACAAATCCAGTAAACGTTACTCTATTCGCGTTTGCTAAGGAGTTAAGCCGCATCCTGCACTCCCGCTGCAGTTCGGACGTTGTGCAGCAGTTCATAAGCGCCTTAAACGACGCTTAACTATCAGCTGTTGATAGCTTTATTGCTACAGCCTTTCCACGCATTATGATGACCTCTTAGCTTATGGGTAATTCTTATTGGATTTGCGTTATCAATCAGGGATAATGAATGGTCGGGAGACTGAGCAGCGACTGACATTTGAGTTGGAAACTGCCCGAAGAGCAGCTTGAAAAAGAAGGTCGGCTAAAGGGAGGGTAAAGCGAGTGCAACGCTGAATTCAAAACCCCATTCAAGACTCGCTAACTGAGCGACCACTTGAGGGAAACCTAAAGCCTTATGGACGTGCGGAATTTCTTATCTTTTTTCGAAACAAAATAAATCGGTTTTAATACTTTTCTTTAATAATAGATCACATTAGTTCCGTAGGCGTTCTTATTTCGATTAGCTCATTTTTAACAGTTCAGTTGAGTGATTCATTCACATCAGTTTTTACTTGTATTACAATTTTGTGCAGCATTAGGAATGAAAATCAAATGTAGGTGCCAACCGATCATAAAAATAGCTCTGGAACCCTCTAGTTCACCCTCAGTTGAATTTTCAGACCTTACCTTCGAGTGAGGGCTTGATGTGGGTGGGAACTATGAACATCGTCCTTAAGCGTACTACCACGAGGCTCTACGGTACGACAGGTTCGGGAGGGATTTTCGCCCAAAAAAAACTTATTTTGACTAACTTAAAGGGGAAGATAGGGAATTATTAACTACTCGCTGGGTTGCACTGTGTTTAGGTAAAAGGTGAGCGAGACTGACATAATTCCTAGTAATCGAAAAGGCGGTGTAATGATAATCAAAGATCATAAAGGCATAGGCTTATCAAATCGGGACATGTCGGCGCCTCGTTTCATTAGTTGAATTATCATGAGTTCGAGCTAGGTTATAAACCATTACTTCGTTAATTGCTATCATAATAACAAAATAATTATTACTTACAATAGTTAACAAATTGTGCTAGTTCGGCGAAATAGTAGATCGGGTATCAAATTTAATTCATTGAGCTGACATGAAACTGGCGTGGTAAAATAACATTTCGACTTATTGCGAAGTGAGTAAATTCAGTGAAGTGATGAAATTTCGCATACAATTTTATTCTTATAACTAAGTGAGTACAGTATTTCAAAACATTTAAATTAACCAACTTTTCAATTATAAGTATTCTTTTTATAAAAATGAACGATTTCCTTGTGTAGTTAACTTTTCTTTATATTTATCCTAGTTTTCCTCTGGTGTTATACCATATCTAATTGGTTTCTTGATGTTTTGTCTGTTCCTCAAATTATAGTTCTCTCTCTTTCCTTCCCTTATTTCCGTCTTCTGAATGTATTGTTGACTTTCACTTCCCTCTTCCCTATTGTTCCTTACTATGATATCCTTACGATTCCTGCGATATTGTCTGCCCAATTCATCTTTTACCCATATAGATCGTGGAGTGTCGGCCTGTAGCTTCTCCTTGAACCCATTTGTTTTTATTGCGAAAAACGACTTTATCACCTGGTTCTACTTCTTTTAAATTTCTAGTACGCTTATCGTATTGTTGTTTTTGTAAGTTTTGATGTTGCATCAAATTCTCGACAACATTTTTTCGCTCGATAATGTTAGGTAGTAGTTCGTTTTCATTTATTGTAGTTTAACTTCTAAGGATTCTATTAAATAGTAATGGACTTGGGGAATAATTGGTAGATGGGACAGTATTTCTATAGTGAAAAAGTAAAAGATAAGGATCTTGACCAGACATTTTAGATTTCCTTAGAATGGTTTTGCAAATTTTCACTCCTGATTCCGCTAGTGCGTGACCTTTCGGGTAATGGTCGTCCACTCCTTCTTAATATCATTTGCTTCAAAATTGAAGTGTTGAGGTGTTTTAGTATCGCACATTTTACTTATTTCGATAACCTGTTTTTTTAATTTTTTTAAATTTATTTTGTTATAATTGTCCTCGTGGCTGATCGCGGCGATGTACCGTGGGTTCGCCTACACTTCGTCATCCTATAACGGTACGTTTTCTCGGTTTTTAACAAGTAACCCTCCGTTTTTTAACCCGAATGAAATCTCGGTTTTTAACGAGAAAAAATTCAGTAAGAATCTGACGCGAAGTTAGACTTCTGACACCACATTTTGACTAATTTAAAGGGAGGGGATTATTAACTACTCGCTGGGTTGCACTTTTATAAACTGATGTTTTTATTGAAACAATGTAGAAACCTACCTACGAGTGGATGCGCGTGACGTAAGAATAAAAGAGCTTGATGCGTCACCACAACAAACTAAAAACGCAGGCTTCTTTGCCACGCTAGGAGTTCAGGGAATTAGAACTTGGCGCCAGGCTTGTTAGAGCCAGGTATATCGACGCGTCGCTACTATCAATTGGCTGCCCAGATTCGGTTTGGTCGCTACCGTAATCGCCGATCTATTCTTAGCATCTTATCGTGTTCAACTCTATCTAACAACCAATCCATCTTCTACCAATACCACTGCCTCCTTAGTACCGAAAGTCCCCCGTCTGTTAGTTTGTATTAGTCGGTTACCTGCAGCCAGGAAAAGATACCAACAATACTCTGTTGTTATCTGTACTGTACGTAATTGTATTGTTTGTTAGAGCGTTTTTGAGCAACAAAAATTAATTGCTTTGCTCACTATAACACCTATAGTTAGTTACAAACCTATTACGCACAAACCCATATTTTCACATTTGGTGGCCATTTTTAATCAATCGTCTTCACAGACAGATATGTTTTCTTATCATAATGACTGTTGTTGAACACTCATAAGAGAAACGTGAAGAGCAGGGATTGGCATGTATCAGAAGTCATAGAGGTTGCGGTTTCGCTCAGATACTCGCATACTTCCACAATTTTTAGCAACAGTTTTAAGTCAGTGTGTAAAAATGGATTTTCACAATTTCTGTTTGATAGTTATTATGATAGCTACGTTAGTCATCGCTCTAAATAACAAAACGCGTCCATACAATCAGCTTCGATCAGTGTCTGGCCTGTTTGTTTATCAAATGACTTCTGCTGAACCCTAAAAGAGGGTTATATCAGTCTACTGTCATAGAGGTTGCAGTTTGGCTACCATGCAAGAGCCCGGCCACTTCCGCCGCATCCACCAAACCCAGACCTGTGGAGGTTGCCAGTGTGTTACCCCGCGGAGGTCTGACCACCTGAGGAACCCTGTACCATCTGGGAGGAGTTCTTAATCCGGTTACCCAACTGATCTACCATTTACTTGGGTAGCAAGTTTAAAGGGACAGATTAAATGTGGCCACGTTTGGTTGCCATAAACTTCTTTGCGAACTGGACGAAACGGTTATAGGCTTCCTTAGTAGCAGTCAATAGTGGAAGGTTTGGTCGTTCTTTCAACTATCATCGATCACTCTTGCAGGAATCACATGGTTTCTTGTTTCCTACGCCCTGGAGGCACAAGACGTGCGCGATGGAGAATCAATGAGAGAAAAGAAGTGGATCCGTACATTAAAGTCACCATGTCCCTTACGAATCTGGCTCGTCCTGTGGTCTGGCTAAACCCACTTTCTCCTAAGACGTTTACGGATGTTGGGAAAAACGTCATTGGTGTTCCGACGCTTTGACGAGGACTCCCAACACGCTTGACATTTATCTAATCCCCATTTATCTAGCAGAGCAAGTTATCGTTCAGTGGAGAGGTGTACACGGAGCTCAGCCTAGAATGGGGGAAGCTCCCTTTTCATTCTCCACTTGTCCACTATGCGCTCACCACCAAGTCATAGGGTAACAATAGCTAGTGATCACTTGGAGTGCTTCACTAGGTCCCGACTTAAAGGCCTTGGTGATCCACAGGAGTGCAGCTCAGGGGCCAGGACTTTCCTTTGATTGACTGTGAGTTTGCTACCTCAGATAACGGGGCAGTAGCCATAACTGGTTAAATAAATGGCCTTGTACATGACGATCGTGTTACTGTAGCATCCTCCCCAGGTGGCCTTGCTAATTTTCATGTCTCACCTATATTGACTCCTAAGTACCTAACTTGCTTCTCAAACCTGTAATCGCCAAAATGCACTGAGGGTTGCTTAGAGACGCACAGTCCATTTTCTCAAATGGTGTTTTTCGAACTCATTAGCCTGGACGCGTAAACTGTGACAAGAATTCAAAAAATCGATCCTTCCTACTACCTAGGGCTAAGGAAAGTGAAAAGGCGTGCATTGCCATAGTGCTCAGGCTATAGCTGAACCCAACAAGGGTAAGCAGCTTAAGAACCGTCGAATCTATGCGCTTCGTGGAATGCGGAAGCCTCGGGAGGTTTTCTATTAAACAATCCAGTACATCAACAGCCAGAAGGGTTTCCACTCGCCCATAAACATTTTTAAGTACATCCTGGACGTGAATTGACTCGAAACGTTCTCTCATCGCGTTTCTCTTCAACTTGTAACATGAAATTACAACACAATGACCAGGACGACTGCGCGGTTCGGTCCGAGAGCGTCTTGGAGCTATCAATCGTCCGTAGTGGCTCTTCGAAATCACCAACGATTTAGGTGATGCATCGTATTCGGCTCTCGTCCGTCGTCCGGCAACGAATCCTCCGGCATTCCCTTGCTTCCTGGTTTTATCGAATTTTGTTTTAGTGCCGACAAACAACGACTACGGGGATGTTTACGTTTTATTGGCACGCCCAATAAGTAGGCTCAGAAGACCCGACCTCAGATTTCTTAAGCCGTGGAATGTTTTCATTTTCATTATCGGTTGCTTGCTTTCTTTCATGTTTTTATTATTAGTGTCATTTCCTTTACCTTTCTAACTGAGTTATATTCTTTTTTTTTGTTTGACTAAATTAGCTCAACTTATTTTATTAATTTATGCAATAACCCTAGTTGTTAATATTTGAGTATGTTTAATCCTTGGGTCGTAGGTACCTCCCCACGAGGATAACAAACTCGTTCCTTGATGGCACAAACTGTCTTGTTTGTTCGTGTTCATATACTTGTAAATTAATTTATAGAAGAAAATGACGGGGATAAAATTGACTTGAAAAAAAAATAATTCGGCTAAATAGAATAATTATAATTTGAACATTGAGGACTTGAGGAACTAACAAATCTTCTTAAGAAATAAAATGGAATAATGTCCTGAAAAAATGCGTAAAATAAAAGTCTGGGGCCTGATCAAGGTTCGAACGCGTGCTGCAACCAGGAGTTTGTGCAGGGACGGTGTAAGTTGGTAGGCGGGAGATTTGCTGGATCGTTCCAACAGCAGGTGCAGAAGTAGTCGTTTCGGTCTGCAGACGGTCTGATCCCGAGAAATGGTCGCCCTCAGGTATGTCGAGGCGGATGTCGGTGGACTCGACGAAGGCAAAATTCGTTACACCAAATTAGTGCGTTTGGCGTTGGAAGGCCGAATTTTATAGACAAATTCGGTTGTTTCGAGAATCTGAAGCGAGCGGCAAGGTCGGAGCGATCGCAATATCAAGACTGAGCCCGTCGACAGCGGCGATGAGAGTCGTGAAGCCTTCGATTCAAGTCGCTTCTTCTAGAGAATCCTAAAAGGGGGCAATCGGGCGCGGCTGTCGAGCACGTAAACAAACAGTTGAAATTGAACAAAAAATGAAACTAAACTATCTTGAACATGTATATTTAAAGTCCACCTCAACGAGGAAAGCGCTTGGGTGGCTGGTGACTTAAAATCCGCCTTCTGCTGTCCATGATTTGCAAATATTTCCTTTTCCTTCGAGTCGTCGAACAATCTTGAGGAGACGATTGAATGGGTTTTGATCACAGAGAAGATATAACTTTTATATCGAAGGGATGATCAGTTTTTACGCATACGTCACGACTACTTGGTTATGGAAGAGAGAGTCTATCCCAGTCGTTGAAGATGAAAAAGTCGCGAGATTGAGGGACGGAAAATTATTCATTCCAGGTGGGTAGAAATTGCGTCGAAGAAAAAGGATTTTTGCAGAGAGAAAGTCCCCAGGAGAACACAGGAGATTACTAAGGATATAAGCGAAATGGCTCTTTTTCTCTCTCATCGTCACTTCTTCATTGCCGTCACGCATCTATCCCGCTTAAAGAACGTGAAATCAATTCAAATGTGAAAGAAGGGAGTTGCCTCAACTCAAACTTTGAAAACCCTCCCTCGCGCACCTGAGGCGTCAACAACCTTCAAGAAGTTCCAACGAAGGGCAAATGGAACCGATGGAACTTTTTTCCCCCTCTTTCAGCAACCATCGCACAACCACCGCCACCACACGAACGCTCCGTGCTCGCCTACTTTTGAAGTAATTTACCGCTACTTACAAAATGTTAACTTCTCCGAAGGTCGGATAATTGAATCAACTGTCGATGATCGAGAATGCGAAAGCTCGTGGATTGAAATAACGCGGATCAGAACCCATCGACAAGTTTGAATGTCTGGTATGAAACACTACATAATTCTTCTAAGAAGTCCAATTGGATTTCCACTCAATTCATACAACCTTGGAAGAACTTCGTCCTGTTCACGTTGTTCTGCTTAACATTCTAGAATTTATTGACACGCCCCTTGCTGCCACAACCTTCATTTACTAACGAATATTTAAGCGCGAACAAGGGAATCTTCGAATAGGTGAACTGGTTGCGGGAACTAGAGTGGAGAGTGAGTAGAGTAGTGAGTGGCGCAAGAGCTGAGAGATGAACTTATTTTTGGGTCGAATCTGAAAAGAGAAAGTAAACTGAAAGGTGGATATTTTGGAAATTCCAAACCGTTGTTAGCTTCGAAAATAACTCTAATAAACATAAGCCGCTTGTCTGCAAGCTAACTGAATGGGCACTTCAGACTTTCCTGCGGCTACCAGTCAAAAGGACTGGCCACAAATGATCGGGGAATGCCCAAGACCAGGACTTACCGTTAGGGGCAAGATCGAAAATTCCGAGCTCAAGATTTCAACTAACCTGCGTCTATCAGTGCCCATAGTCCAAATTGATGCTGCTGACTGTAAACAACGGTCTAAGTAATGGGTGGTGTGCAACATTTGAAGGTGGCATTGCGACATGCGAGGTTTGTTGGTTTTGGAGGTTCGACGACATCCCGCTAGACGGTGCAATAAAACGAACGATATTGCCAAAAGTAATGGTATTAAAGCGTTTTCTAATATATCGTTGTTTTGAGCAGTTTTCAGGGAAAATCCCTTGTTTTTTATACTCGCAGACTAATGTCCTATTGTGCCAGTAAAAATGTCTCACAGGTCCACACCTACCTTCCTAAGGAATGTCAAGTATTTCCTGCTAGAGTCTTCATTGATGTCCACCCGTGGAGAAGTTTAACCAAAGACCAAAAATCGCTCCCTTTAAGGTCTCTGGCATTGGCTCAGAACATGTTAGGAACTTTACTCGTCTGCACCACACCGCCTGCACTGAGGGGTCTCGACTATGCCTGTAATATACATATTTGTTCGTCTTACAGTGCTCAGTGATGATCCCCCTTAGGTCCTTCTGCTCGATCTTCAGAAGGCTCCGCCTTATCTCGTGTGTTTGCTCTGAGATAAAGCAGCATTCCAGACTGTCTGATGCATATTCTCCCACAGTCCTCTTGATTAGTGACAGAAAAGTCCCACAGTGGGGAGATGGTTCCGTAGATAAACCGTGTCTGGCCAGATGGTCCGCCCTCTCATTTCCAATTATCTCCTTATGCCCAGGAATAGGATACACGTTAACTGTATTCGTGTTTCCGCATCCTGCACCCCCGCAACAGTTTTGTCGTTGTAGAGTAGTTCTTCAGCGCCTTACACGACGCTTGACTATCGGTCACGTGGTTGTTATTTTATTGCTATAGCCTTTTTCGTACATTATGATAGCCCCGGCAATGATAGCATAACCCAGGGCAATGTACGTCCGATACATTCTTCTGGCATATTCTGTCACAATCTCCTTGACTAGTGATGGCAGGATGTCCGCCCTCTCATTGATCCTCTACGCCGAGAAATCCAATAAACATTAACTGTATTATAGTTTGCTCAATAGTTGAGACGCATCCTGCGCTCCCTCATTAGTTTTGACGTTGTGCAATAGTTTTTCAAGACCCTTGCGAGCTACCTTTAGTTAACTGTTTCATTTTGTTCTCCACGAACGGTTCAGTAATACTGCATCCGTATATATTGTGGAGTCAGAACTCGGCTCGGGAACGTGCAGGAAAGGTGAGGGAGTGGGAAGCGCCACTTCGAACGTCGCAAAAATGCAAGGATCCGGCAGTCGCAGGCTAGACGCTGGAGAGTGGAGAGGCCGTCTCGGAAGCTGACAGCGAATCGCCATCTCGACCCTCTCCACGCAGGAAACACAACAAGTTGATTATTTCATTGAATTCTGGACATCCCGTCGGATCCCAGACGCAGGTGCGAAACCAAATAATTAAACCACCGTCATTAAATGTATTCAATCATAGACATTTCATATTAAATTTTATTTTTTTTGTTCGAAGAGGTATTTTTTTCGTATGATCCCTGGAGAGGAATAGGACGATAGGTCCCCACCCCTGAGAGCCCTTTTTATTGATGCAACTAGAGTCTTAAGGAAAATAGGACCCCACAATATAGCGCATCATCGAATTTACAGTGTTGAGGAAAGTTGAGTGACGCTTCAAATATTTCAATACCTGAACGACCAACTCTTCTCCATTTCTCTTGTATTTGACCTGGTTTGGAAATTATTCTTTAAACTCTCTCTCTCTCTCTCTCTCTCTCTCTCTCTCTCTCTCTCTCTCTCTCTCTCTCTCTCTCTCTCTCTCTCTCTCTCTCTCTCTCTCTCTCTCTCTCTCTCTCTCTCTCTTTCTGCCCCCTCCTGAACAGAGACCTTTGAGAGGCGGTAAAAGATATTCCTGGAGATTTCGCATCAACTTTCTTCCCGCAAAAAGGGTTGGCGAAAAGGAGAAAAAAAAGGAGGGAAATTCAGGGGTGGGCCAATTGACGCTCAACTCCGAGGCCTCGTCTCTTTTCTCCCTCCAGTAACAAAACGAGGAGGAATTCGAAGTATTTTTCGTTTAAGTTGAGGGGAGACTTGGCTCATTCAACGCTTTTCGAAGCGATCCGTTTCCGCGCCCCGAAAATCCTTTCTATTCCTCTTTGGAGTTCATTTTATTCGGCAACGATACGTGAAGGCTTTCGGTTCATTAGGCGACGGTTCTGCGCCGTCGGCACGAAACCTGGCAAAACTATTCGATTCTGCTTGGCCGAAACGCGTTACGTCTGTTGTGGAACGTGTGTTTTGGCCGAGACGTTATTGGCCGAAAATGGAACCAAAACGTAGCGCCTAGTTACTAGAGCGTACATCATTCCTCAGTCCCACGTTCGCTCAGTTAGTAAGAACTTGGAAGAAATTAACGTTCTATACATAAACTAGACTAACGCGTCTTAATTATTTAGGATTTCTGCCAGCCCAACAGTCTTATAATATTTTTGAACTCGGTCATACAGGTTCGAGTTATGGAATTAAAAATTCAGCTAAGGTAGCGAACCATATGGACACACAGAGGGCACACAAAAAAATTGTTGATCAGCATTAGGTCTTGTTAAACGCTTGGGCGAACCGCAAATTGACGAAGACTGAAATGTTCACGAAACTGTATTATAAAATGGAAAACTTACATTCACGCCAAGACAACTTAGAAGGAGCACTTTAGCCGTGCGCAGCAGTAGCTCACAAGAATGATTTAGAAGAATTATAAGTTTAGAACCGACGGCCGGTTTCCGAAAAATAAAAACGAACTGTGTAACAGCCGGATTGAGAGTGTGACTGCGTGTGCTGCTTGTGTGTGTGGCGTTTCAATATATGGGAGGGGAGGTAGTACCGGCCTTTCAGCCCTAACCTGCCTCTGCCCCGACGGGTAAAATGAGAAAGGGACTGGGACGGGGACTACTTCCAGCGTACCCCCGACCACTGGGATATCTGCGGGACCCCATTACTGGTTTTCTCAGGGATCGGCGTTGCTCGTCCTTGGCCCTGGCATCCTGCAGAAGCCACCACCTAACGCGGACCTAACCCTTGGTGCGCTGGCATGACTGCCGCGTGGGTTTCAGGAAAAATATCCCTTAAGGCTTGAATGGTCACTAGCCTGCCCAGATTTGCGGCTTCGGGGACCTCCGCCTTCGACCGCAGGTCCCTGATACGCCAAGGCCTCTTCCCCCACCCAGCCACACTCTGCAGTTGTGTGGGAGTAAGGGCCCCCGCAAATGCCATTTTTCTGTCGCCTATGAAGGGGTGCATAACCCCTGGGGCTGACAGAGCAGAAGCACCGGGATGAACAGATGAGAGTGGGGTTTTACGGTTAGACCCACACAGACGTTGTCTGGCAGGGGTGATCGGAACTTTTTATCTCCCGCCAAACAGGTATACAAGTTTGAAAATCTTCACTGCCTGTTTTGATTTTGAGCTTATAAATACGATATTGGAATTCGCATCATGTCGCCTTCACACTCACAAACCGATTTCCATTTTTCAACTACTACAAGTCAACCATGTTCCGAACATTTACCTTATCAACTTATTGGCAGAGTGAATTGATACGATTGTTCACAACTGGACGACTCTCTCACTTCTGCCAATATCCTCCTCCCTCATGATATCTCTCAGCAATGAGACTGAGAGAAGGTTTCATTTGCTTTCACTTCGTACATCATTATTATTATTATTATTATTATTATCAACATGCTTTCACTCTGCCTGTTGGCACAGTGAGTCGTTCTGCCTTACATTCTCCTTTTCTTCTAAGTATTGTTCACGTTAAGCATCTTCCCTATCACGTTTCCACAAATTGAAAAAGGTGCAACAGCTCTCAGCAGGGTTCTGCCGCTATTTCCAGTTACTGCCGTTTCATCGTCGACCTTACAGGCGCCAGAAATCGCTCCATTCAACATAACTACCCGCGCGGGCTACTCCCGATAATATTTTTGAAGCTTAATTAGTACTAGAGGCCGATAGCCGACGTAGAATCGAACTATTATACAGACGAACTCAGTGGAAGACAGTGGCTGTTGTGTTTTGTTTTTAATAAGTCTGCCTTTATCGTGCCATCATTGCTTGCTCCTAAGAAACAATTAACGATCGACAGCTTTTGGTACACTTTGAGAGTAAACTGAGGTAGGTAAAAGGGTAAATTTACTTTTTCTTAAATATCACTTTGGCGGTAAGGATTTTAAAAATATCAGTCCGTTTTGACATCCCGTAGCAAATTTCAGGGTAATTAACAAGTTAGTGGAGTTGGAAGGGGGGGGGCTTTGGGATATAGAAAGGAGGGTCTGCATCCACATGCCCACTTGGCCCCATGAATTGGCTCCTCCATAATGAGAACCAGCCTGAAAACGTTCACCATATTGCTCTCTACGATGGCAGTTCTTCTTTCTTGTCGTCTTCACTCTCTAACGATCTTGCAGGGCGCCGTCATTTCCATACATTCTTCCTTACTGTCCACCAGTTTGGAAGATTCAGGAGCGGTCTTTCCTCCATGCCTTGATGCTCCATCCTCTGCTCACGCCGCCCTCTTGAGTTTTGCTCAGGCATCTTCCACTCAAGGACCCTCGTGCCCACTCTCTAATTCCGCATATTTTCCCTCAACGACGCCAATCCGGTCTCCATGAGTAAAGTGGGAACCAAGGAACGTTAGGAATCACCCTTGTCTGGTACATAAACCTCGGCCTACTTCATGCTCAGTCAAGCCACCCAAAAAATTACAGCTCTCTAGTTATGCTGCTCGCTCAAGTTGCACAGCTTGACCTCCTTCTTTCTCTCTCTCTCTCTCTCCCCACCACACACTGTTGGAGAAAACAATCGTTCATAATAAGCGTTAGGGATAGGCAAATACCACTGTTATTTTTGTGCTTTTTGGAAGGAAAATGTGACAAAATTTATTAAAAATCGTGTTTTTGATGCTTTTAATTTTGTGACAGCCCTCGCGTGGGTGCTTTGAATGCTTTTCAAATTAGATACTTTGGAACCTGTGTGATAAATCACACAGCGTGATGCCACTTAGTCCAAAGAGTTCATTATAAGTTTAACATTTTGTAGGGAAAGGAGGCGGCTAATTAAGAGACAACGAACAAAGAAAAGGGTGGTTCTTACAGAAGAAAAGGGTGACGAAGGGGTGGGGGGAGTGTTACCACGGACTAACACCAATCGTTGATAATAATTCGTAATAAGCATTGAACTAATTAATTGCGGACTACTTTATTAAACCTCAAGGGACTCAATTTCAACTAATTATAAAGTTGCAACGTTCCACAACTTCTCCTTCACGAAACGAGCCTCGACAGAGTGATAAAGCCTGTTTGCCGGATGAATTGTGAGAAATCTCATCATTTTAGACTCGACTCCTCCTCCTCCTCCCTTCCCTCTCACAGCCACGAGGGAGCCTGGGGGGGAAAAAAATGGGTTCATTCTTCCCTCCAAGTTGAGCTCCGCCGCAAAAAGATCCATCACGTCTCCCCCTCTTCTCTCTTAATGAAAATTTTGCTCGAAGGAAGAAGAAATGAAGAAAGAGGCGAAAGGAAAAAACTCCCGGTCGAAAGTGGTAAGTATTGGAGATAGATGAGGGGAAGGGAGAAAGGCTGGTGCGGATGGAAGAGGAATATGCCCGAGCGAAGGGAAGGAGTCTCGAAAAAGAAGTTTTGCATCTCCGTTCTCTCATTTAATTAAAAATTGGGGCCAAAACAAGACTCACAAGTGTTGTTTGCGAGAGGTGGTAGGTCGGAGGGGTTGTACACGTAAAAGCAAGACTGGAGGGGGTTGTTAGGAGGAGAGGGGGGAGGAAAGACTGTTCGCATATTCATGGTATAATAAAGAAGTTGAGAGTGGGAGATAGGAAGCGCGAAAGAAAGAAAAAAAAAGGCGTATCGAGAACCTTTTCCTGAGTTGGCGATGGCAGGGGTGCAGAGGGATGGCGGAAGGGAAAGGGCAGGGCATTTTTTTCCCCTTCAACAACCCCCGTCCTACAGGTTTTCTAAGGAGGCGCTGACTTGTAAACCATTGATTGTTCCTGGGTCCTTTTCATTGTTGTTATTCCATCCGTGGCGAGGCTCGAGGGCGCATTTAAATAATGATTTTTTCTTTAAATAATAAAATGGGTTTTTTCTTCCCTTTCGAGGAGCCAAAGGGTGGAAAAAAAGGGCCCTTTATTGAATGGCGATGAGCCGAAAGTGAACAATCTTCCGTTTGAGGCTGAGGTGAATGAACCATTGTGAGTAGCCAGCGGGTTAGGGTGGTAGCTTTTAGTTATTTTTGGAAAGCCAATTACACTACCCTTCCATCTCTGTTCAGGCAGGCATTGTCAATTTGCAGGCCTAAGCGTAAAAGTCGTCTGATTCCTCGACAGTAGCTGGAAATGGTTCTTGTATTACGAACTCCGCGATAATCACAGAAATGGCTGGAAAAGGTCAATAAAAATACAGCTGGGCTGGGGCTGGATTTCAAATAAGCTTCTTGGGACTGATCAGAAAAGAGCACGAAGAGATCACACGCTGGGGCATCACTTGTGAGTGTTCTGATGGGTGCTAGGTGGGGTGGATGGGAGAGGGGCGGGAGTGGGGGCTAGGAGGGAATCCAAACCCCCCAAGGGACAGAAAACTGGCATTTGCGGGGCCCGTTTCTCCCTTCCAGCTGCTGGGCGCGGCGGGTTTGGGGTGGGTCCTTGCGTGCCAGGGACCTGGGGTCCTTCGGCAAGGTGGGGCAAGTCCAAACCCCTCCAAGGCGGAGGTCCCCCCGAAGCCGTAAGTCTGGACGCAAGATCCGGCAGGCTAGCCTTAAGGGATATTTTTCCCAAAATGGTACTGCCGGGGTGCACAGCCCACGGCGCAAGCCGGTGCACCATGGGTAGGCCTGCGTAAGGCGGGTGCCTCTGCCGGGGTCCAGCAATGGGCCCCTACAGATATCGCAGTGGTCGAGGGTTCGCTGAGGTAGTCCCTGTCCCAATTTCCCCGACTGAATGGAGGAAGGTCAGGGCTGATCAGGCCGGTACTTCCTCCGCACACCCCACATCGGATCATACATGCCTGTCCTCTCCGTACAGTGGGCTGACTTGCTCCCATATCCCATTGGACAATGGTTCACAATCCCAGAAATTCCTGTATCCAAACTGCTGCTGTTTCATTTTCTCACAGTGTTTACCCGGTGCTTTAGCATCAAAACTGTTAACACCAACCTTTTCTGAAAAATCACGCTGGCAGTCTGATAAATTGCCTGTTCGCCAGTTCCGAAAACAACGTGTTTATATGGGCGGGATCGACCTTCCCCCGCTCTGCCTACTGCTCGCAAGGCCTTGTCTTCATAACTAGCCCACTCGTCCGTCTCACCACAAAACATGGTATTTGATGATTAGAAGCCGGGAAAGGGGGGTTTCTGAGCGCTCAAGCGCACCACAAAATTCAATAACCTGTGTGAGGAGCCAAAGGTATATGCCTGGTTCCCGATAGGATTTAATGAAAAATGGCAAAGATGCAAAAGGCACACAGTGCACGCCACACAGCTTATACATTTGATCCACTGGTGAAGTGGTTATCGTTGGCAAGAAAGAAACTCTTTTATCTGAATAGAGTTACAAGTGTTAGATTGTGTCACTAGACATCTATACACCATTTGTTATTATTTTACTATTTCAAAAAAAATGTTCTATACTACCTCGCTTTGATCCTTGATCTAAACTGTAATAACCCGGGAGTCCAAAGGTATCCCCCAAATTGCATACTACAATAAAATAACAGGTCATGACTGTTTAAGAATACGGTTCGCGTTTTTTTTCGGCCGCTTGCAATTTGTGAGTGATAACTTTGAGCATATCGTCGGGATTAGTCTTCCCTTGATTGCTCACGGTCACTAATCAACATAAAAAAAAAAGCCTGCAGTCCGCCTCCGGGAGGTTTGTGTGTGTTTGTCAACGTGATTGAGAAAAAATCATCTTAAAATAAATATCTAGTTCGGAAGTCACCATGGTAGGCTAAAATAAGGGAATCAGCAAAATCCGCCAATAGCTATCATTATCATAGTAATCAAAACACCAAATATTTTTTTCTCAAAAATGACTATACCGATTTTGATTAAATTGTTTGTATAGATCTCTACAAATGATAAGACATTACTGTGAAATTCTCGTTTTGTGGAAAAATGACGAGAGCAGCACTATAAACTACCAAACGTTTCGACGAAAATTGATGTAAGCGCAGTTGTTTTGACATTGTGCAGTAGTTCTTCAGCGCCTTTGAACACGCTTGACTAGCAGTTGATAGTTTTATTACTATAGCCTTTCTGATGCATAATAATAGCCTAAATCTCAGCATGAAAAACCATTAGAGTGGCGCCCAGGGGCAATGTGCGTCCCATTCCTCCTAGAGCCACTTATCCACACCCTAGAGCCTGTGCTCTCTGAAATTTTCGATCCATTTGTGTGAATGTTGATACCATAAGGAGGCCGAAACGGACGCCTCCGCTTTTCCATATACTTTCCTTCTGGTTGCACGTTGTATTTCCTGACGAACTCGTACGTGAACACCATCACGTCAATGACCATGGTGAGCTTCGTGAAGGTTTCTAGACTCCTACATATAATGCCATCTTCATAGCGCCTGCCTTGACTAATATATCAAGAAGAAGAACGTCAAACATTTTCTCCAATGGCAGCTCTGTGCCTCCATACGATCGACCTGTACGAGATGATTGGTTTCACAATGGCCTCGTACAACCAACGGGCCATTCTAGGCTTTATGCCCCATGCCATTCTACACATTTTTTGATGCGTCACAGGCCCGTTGTAGCCTTTTTGGTCGTTTATATGATACGCTCTTTCCAGGTTAGTTTGCGATTCAGAATCACACCTTACAACCTGTGTCCTCATAGAATTGACGTCGTAGTACAATCAAGTATCTATACGATTAGTCATTTATAACGCTCATAAGATACATAGCGGCTACTCCAGAAATTCCGGGATTACAACCACGCTCAGTTACTAGTATTTCTACACGTTTTTACCCGATCTGAACAGAGTGATTATTATCCTTTTTTTTTTTTAAATCGTGTTTACATCCTCAGCAATTTTCTGTGTACCACTCGCTGAATAATGGTCAGAGTATGAGTACAAGTACTACAATAAATTCAGTGCTGGAAATGCTGTTGTACCGAGATCAAATCAGAGAATTTACGCGTAGCTAAGGAAAGTTGTGTGATGCGGCGCACCTGATATATTACTTTCCCATATCTTTCGGTAGCGGGCAGTTAAAATGGCGCGTGTGCCGTCTCAATAACCCTCGTGGAACGGGTTGCAGCGCCACTAGGGAGAAGGAATGTCGAGATGTCTGGAGATGAAGAACAAGAGACTCAGTTATCACAGACATTGACTTATCGCCACACGCGTTTTTTTTCTCTTCTTGTGTTCCTTTGTTCCCGACTGGATCTTCTCGTCCCCTTTTTTTCTAATTCCTGCTTCCCGTCTTGAAACTTCGACGTTTGCCGTTGTACTAAATCACTCGGGACGAAGTTGTGGAAACTCATTTCAATAATAAAACGGTTGTCTATTTCCATTGAGCCCGTACAGGATCAGGTTGGAACAGTTTTAGGTAGAATGAGCGTTTTAAATAGATTTAAACAACGAAAATAGTCTCAAACCTTAAATTATGTTCAAGCAACAACTAAATACGAACTCAGGATAAAACCGGGGCGTCTGAACTGTGAGCAAACGAGCCAGAAACCGCACTGTGAAATGAATAGTATACTAATTCAATTTTTCGTTTTTGTCAACCTCTCTCTCTAGATTTGAAGTGCCTCCCTCTCCCCAGACCAATATAACCCTATTCCAAACAGAGCCAATGATCTCTTCACTCGTCGCTGCCGATCGCTGTTCACAGTTACGCTCTTCCGTATTTCGTATTCCCCGAAGAGGCTTATAATTTCATTTCAACATAGGCCAAAAGGGTGATGGGGGGGGGGGCGCATTTTTAATGACACTTCTTTGTTACTTACCTAGGCTTTAGAAAGGAAGTTATGTAATCGACTCGAAAAATATCAGGTGGGCCGCATCACACAACGTTCCTTACCTCCGCACAAATTTGCTATTTTTCATGAAGTTTAATACGAATTCCATTTAATACTTAGGCTCTACGAAGTAGAAAGAAAGATTATGTAATCGGATAATAATAGATTTACCACATTTATCGTTTCACGGCTTTTTTTACTCAATTTATTTATCACTCAGTCCATTTGAACTTGGCCAAACATCACTTCATCGTGGCAGAAAGTGGTAGCGCTTACAGTTCCGGAATTTATTGGGCTGCTTGTACTTATTCCTCGACTGTTATTAAGCAATTGGTACATAGAAGATTGATGAGGCTATAATCATAATTTTTAAAAAAGGATAATGATGATTTTTTTGAGTTATCGGGTGAAAACATTTGGAAATTATGGTTAAGTGAAGCGTTAGTTGTTCTACATATATCTTATGAGCCTTATGATACTTTCATCGCATAGATACTTGATCAGAGTACCACATAGATTTTTATGAAGACTCTACAACTTTCTTAGCGGAGTTTATCAGGAAAAAACTTCTCTAAAATATTTCCAAATTCTATGGTATTGTCATCCCATCAGGAGCTGTCTATTAAAAAAACCCTGCAAATTATTACACAATGGTTTATTATTCTCATGCTTGGCCTAGTATTACTGCTCCGAGACCCATTCCATTCTATTCAGTATCGAAAAATACTAGTCAACTATACGAAACATGACCTGACTACAATGGAACTACGGAAACTAAATATTCCCCCAGCGCCAGGCGCCCGTAAACGTCTGTAGGCGTTTATTTATATAGTTTATTTAGTACTAACGACGAAACGTTGACTTCCGCTATAGTTCCCGCGAGTTCTTGCAATTAGTTGACTCTAATAATTACTGTAATTTCCCTATACGCAGTTATCACGTCCGATACTCATTCCATTCGACCTAGGATGTAAAAATACGTTGAAAATGATAGGAAACACGGCTTATTTGCGATTATACTGTGTTTCGTTAATTTTTTTAACCATGTTTTGTCCATAACAACCATGGGCTTCGTCCGATCGGATTGCCGAGACGGCAGGCCAGATACCAAATGGGATTTTTGTGCGCAAGAACGGATTTTTTAGACCACGTTAAAGGCACAAAACGGCCCGGACGACAGACGGACATTGCCGATTTGGAATCCCCATGGCTTGAAACGTGAAGTATCGAAATTTTAGATCACTTGATAACTGTTGTTAGTAATGAGCGGATTTAACCTTATTTTGGCGTTCGATGGTGACCTGCGGATTAGATATCAAGGTTGAGCTGATTTGGTTCAGCCGTGCTTACTGGGGTCCTTCCGAACCTCAGGGAGAACAGATAGCCCAAACTGCCTTGTCCTGGGGGGAAGAGAAGCCGTAAGTCGTACCGAAAGATGGGGCGGGCCGGCGACCATTCTGTCCTTAAGGCCGGTTTCACCCGGGGAGCTGTACAGCTCTCGCTCGCGAAGAGGAGGACGGCGCGTGAGACTGAAATACACTAGGAGCAGTGGAGGTTTCACACGGAGAGCGAGAGCGGTGAAGGCTCGCGAGACGCGAATGATCACGGCTCGGCACTTCGAGCCGCGAGTCTCGGGCTCTTTGGTGACGTACAAAGAGGGGGATGAGAGCGTTCACACGACGAGCGAAAACGGCTCCCGCTCCTCAGTTTTACATGGAAATATGTGAATTGAAAACAAAGCAACTCAACTTACTTCAATGTTATTGCAAGCCTTAATTCAGGCTTAATGCAATTACACATGTTGGTATCTTCAAGTTGAATGGCATTCTTCACCTTGCTGAGGAGCTCAACAAATGTGTCGGTTGACATCTGGAAAAAGTTGAAAAACTTTTTGTCATCTTTTCGAAGTTTTTCGTAGAGTGTGGCGTAAACTCCTTCTTCATCCCTCTGTTGGTTGATTGGATGGACCCAATACTGTCTGGTACTTTTTTTTTTTTTTTGCGTTTTTGGCGTTGAACACGACGGCGGTGAAGGAGGTAAATGGCCAAAGCATGCGTGCGATCCATCGTTCTTCAACTCGGTGCAGACGACTGCCAAAAAAAGGCTCCTCATCGCGAGTGAGAGCCGTACCGCTCTCCGTGTGAAACTGGCCTAAGGGTTGTTTGACCCAAACATCGTACCACGGGAATGCACAGCCCACAGCCTTGCTCCGGTTCATTATGGGTTAGAGCCACGACAGGTGGCCGCCTCCACTGGGCAAGGTAGGTAGAACGGAGCAATCCAACTCCTACTCCGGGCAATGGATGAAAATGCGCTTGCTCTGCGGATATCGTGGTGGCCGTGGAGTCGCTGGAGGCTGGTTCTCCCATTCCGAATTTCGTTTTTCAACTGCAGGGTCTGAGTGATGTGGGGGCCACCTGGTCGGTACTCCCTCAGACACCCCCAAATTGTAACTGTTCCTGAACCCTGTGCAGGTAGGGCAGGTTCGGTCACTGTTCAGTCAGCTACACCAATTATGTCATCTATTGAATTACATTGAGAAGTGTTATATTTTATTTCGTTTTGATGTGAGTGACGTCAGCACATCATCCATCACCAGTTCCATGTGCTATTTTTTCAATTCCATCTCCAATCATCGTCGTCTCACCTCGTGCCTCGTTAAAGAGGCTTATAGATATTGTATTATTGTATTCATTGCCGTTCCCTCACTTTTGTAGCGAAAAATCGTTATTACCGCGCATTCAGCATTCTCGTCGGGTCGCACTTTCCCAAAAGTCGCTGTAAAACAACATCTACCAGCGCCATACCTGGAGTAATATACAGCCAGAGGCCTTTTGCATATCGAGCAAGAGCACAAACATTAAACGTCGACCGATGAAAACTTGTACCAAGTACCAGTTTATTTTCTACTTTTGTTTCGGACTATTTTTACGCGCAGTTACTTTCTATTTCTATTTTATTAACTCAACTATTACTTTATATTACTTTCTTGTATTAACCATCTGTGTGCAAACTCTGGCCTGATAAGAATTTCACCACTTTGCCTCAACAGTCAACTTTGCCAGCCTTCCGGTGGAAAGCTGTCACCCATGGAGAATACCATTCAGGTGGGGGGGGGGGAGGAATGATGCAATCGAGTGACTGATGCTATGGTTGATGGAAATTGCTGTACACTATCAAACGGCTCGATCAACTGCTTGAGTCATTCAAACTTTATATAAATCACCGTCAAGCATTTGATCAAGCCGCTTGATAGTGGGTATACTGACCTGATACCTCACAACATTCAATATACAGCGTTGGCGATTGTTGTGTGGCTTCCAAGTATTAACTGACATTTTCTATTCGACGTTAAAGCCTTCAAAGAAGTCTGATACAAGCTGAGTATTTTGTGTTAATTCACTGTTTTCTGTGAACGTCTGCTGGATATTCCACGGGTACCCTCTCATATACATTCCTAAATTGGAATACACCCGTTTCGAATTGCTCTGTTATCGATCAACCGCTCCCTCATTTAAAGATAAACGTTACGAAACAGGTGGAGGGGGAATAAAGTCACAATTGGCAACAGATAAACTTGCAAGCTCTCAATTGGTAAGGGAGTCGTTCGTAGTGGTGGTGAGGAGGGGAGGGCATCATTTCGTATCTTTGGAATCCCTTACAATCCCCTTTATATCCAGCTGAGATCAGTTCCCATTTAAATCCTCCCTCGACAGGGCGTAATCGGGTTAGGAGAATACGAGTCATCATTCATCCAGCAATAGACGCTCCTCATCTTTTACGCAACCACCCCCCCCCCACTCCTCCCAACGCTCCCGATCGCAATCCTTTCTGGCTCATGTATTCGCGATTCACTTCAGATATTTTGCAACAAGATCTTACTGAAATTGCATTTTTTTCCAGGTTTTGTGGGCAAGTTTTGTGAGCGTCGATTTAAAGCCCTTCGGTAGATGGAATCGACTATAAGCGCTGAAGTCGGTCAATTCATGACGTGGTCAGCGTCTTCTTTTGCAACTACAACTTAAGTGTTGTCCTGTGGAATGGGAACCAAGCGACGTGGAGTAGATGGGCGTTCCACAGCTCCATGCGCGTTCAGCGTGTTTCATTACTCTAGCAATTAAAGGATAGTTCAGCGATTATTTATTAAATTATCATTGCTTTCGTCAGTAGTCTAAATGGTTCACATCGCTTTTTCTTTTATTCGCCACTAAAATTATCTAAGCCGTGAAATACGGCGGATAAAAGGTGAAGAAGAGGTTCAGTTGGCTGTGCTAACCACAAGGGCGATGAATTCCTCCGTTCAAAAGTTGTAGTGAATTCGCCAAGTCGGAATTAATCCTCGAAATTATTTTGCGGCGCTGTTCGGCCTCGTTAATTCGGAAGATGAAGTTCATTCCGTGCTCATTATTATTGTCACGGAAGGCGGGCGCAATTAGTTGCTTTCGTTCCCCGTTATTCCAAAAGCCGAAGTTAATCGCCGTCTGTTACCGCCATCCGACGACTCCGACGAGAAAGTTAGGCTCGCGCCCTTCATCAAATATATCGATTTCGAATTCTCGACGCGTGAGCCGCCGGTGAACATGAGACGACAGGAACGGATCGTAAATTGCCGACGTAGCGTTGGTTTTGCGCTATCATTCATCGAGAAAATGCGGTCTGAGTGTGTGATGGTGGGGGGGGGGGGCAATCTTATTTTTAACTCATCGGGATGCACTCTCGCGTTGCACAATGATGATAGGATTTAGGTTACTACGCTAGAAAATCCCTGAGGAGTGAAAAAACAAACTTTACGGATAGCTCGACTCCTACAGCCACTCAAGTGCTGTTGTTTAACTGTTAACAACTAAGACCAAATGCGGCCATTTAAAATATCTTTGAAAGTATCAGGTGCGTCGCATCACACAACATTCCTTAGCCTGTAGATCAAATTAACACGTTCTCTTTCGAGCAGACAAAATCTAAATTTGATGAATTTGATTGCTCAATAATTGACTTACTAGTTGAGTAGGAGCAGCCACAAACGGGCCTATTGTAAGGGCGTCCATGATCCTCAGATCATGGCCCCCCTGCACCACCTCTAGGCTCCACGGCGCTGGTCTCACTTGGTGTGACGTCACCTATGCATCTCCACTACCCCCGCACAAAGCGGAGGATTTCCGCAACTTCTGCATTTGCCACCTCTTCGGGCTGAAGAAAGGGCCTCCCAAACACTCAATGGCGCGATGCCGCGAGTCCATCGCATACGCACAGCACATGCTCTGCCGTCTCTAGCCCTACCTCGCAGAACCTGCATACCTGTACCTCGCACTTGCCAATATTTGCAAGGTGGTACCTCAGCGGACAGTGACCTGTGAACAGGCCACATATGAACCTCATATCCTTCCTCCCCAGTGTAAGCACCTCCTTGGACCTCTCTCTGGAGAGCCGGACGAAGAGTTTTGACTGTCTAAGGCCGGGCAGCCCCTGCCAATGAGCAGCAGGGTCCGCAGCACCGGTCCTCCCATTCGCCAACCTCTCTATGTACGTGGCTCCTGGTAGTCCCAACAAAGGGCTCAGGCCCAATAGGGATCTGTGCTGATCCCTTCTTAGCCAACCTATCAGCCCGTTCGTTTCCCTCTATACCCTGATGCCCTGGCACCCAACACAGTGTTACACTGTTGTCCTCTGCCAGGGCCTTCAGTCCAGTCAGACACTCCCACACCTGCCGTGATGTAAGACAGTATGAGACTAAGGCCTTGAGAGTGGCCTGACTGTCCCCCATTATGTAGATTCCACACATTATGTAGAACACCCCAATGGGATCGCTGTTCTGACTCTCGGCCCAAAGATGCCTGCACCAGTAAGGCCACCTTGCACCAAGCCATCAGTGTAGTATACCAGGGCCCCAGCTTCGAAAGTGGGAGCTCCCCCTTCCCACCTGGATCGCTCATGAAAGGGTAGCACGAAGTTGAACCTCTCGTAGTTGATACTTGCAAACGACGTGAATGAGTTCCACATCCATCAGCTTTACTATAAAATGTTATCTGCCACCTCAAAAACGTGGAATTTTCTAAACAGAGTCGCTGAAATAGAATTATACAGTATTTTAAAAAACTGAGTAGTTGACCGCTGAAATAACGGTGAATCGCATCTACAGCCACTCACTAAACTATTGAGTAGTATCTGCTACCTTCAAAATGTTGTGTTCATACAGCAGACTCAACTCCTGGGCTAAAATTACTAATTATATATATAAAGTATATTCTGTCGCGATGGCTCATAAAAAGAATACGAGTTAGTAAAATTAGGGATATTCAAGTACCTCCAGATGCTTGCTTCCTTTGATGTGGTTAGCCTCTTCACCACCATCGATGTAGCTCGCTGCAAAGATGTGGTTAATAAGCTAATTCAAAATTCTGTTATTACCGTTTTTGAAAAAGATGAATTCAGTAAACTAATGTCTATCTGCATGAATCAAAACTATTTTTTGTTTGAAGGGAGGTTCTACACACAGCCGGGGGTTGCCATGGGTTCTCCCTTGTCACCATTGCTCACAGACATTTATATGGACCATATCGAGAAACAGATTCTTAACAAATACAAACCTAGTAACCTCTTGTATTGGTATAGATACGTAGATGATATTATCATACTGTGGACTGGAACAGAAAGACAAATTCTTTTCACGAAAGCATAAATCAACTATATGCACATATTAAATTCACTCGTGAGTTTGGCGGTAGTTCTCTTAACTTCCTCGATCTTTCTGTCTCCGTTAATAACAAACTGCACGAATTTGCTATTTTCCGAAAAGAGATGTATAGCGATATCACTATTCATAACTTATCGAACCATTCACGAGTTCACACGCATGCCGCTTTCCATCGTATGATAAATCGAGCCTATACCAATGAGTAAGGAAAATATATTCAATGAAAAATCAGTAATTAAGAATATAGCGGCGAACAATGGTTATAATGAAGAGAATCATCAATTCTACCTGGAATAGGGTCCTTAAGAAAAATATCTGGTGCGTTGCAACACACAACTTTCCTTAGCTCTACAACAATTCACTTTGAACATGGCTAATTCTATTTAATCAATTCATTTATCACTCAGTTAATTTGAACTTTGTCAAATAACGCTTTACGGCAGCAGGAAGCGGTAGCGCTTACAGTTCCAGATTTTATTGTGCTGCTCGTACTCATTCCAGGACCAATATTGAGCAATCGGTACACAGATAATTAATGAGGCTGTAAACATAAATTTTTGAAGAAGGATAGTAATTACTTTTTCAGAGTTATTGGGTAAAAACGTTTAGAACTGGTACTAAGCGAAACGGCAGTATTCGGGAATTTCTGGAGTGACCCCCATTTAGAGCGTTTTTAAACAATCACCCTTTAGGTATTGGTTTTGTCTACAATACCAGTTTTCTTTAACTTTCTACTAACATTCCAGCGGAGTTTATAAGGAAATATCTGGTGCGTAGCAACACACTACTTTCCGCCACCCCTTTAAGTTCGAACACCATCTACATAGGCGGGCGCTATATCTTCGTTCAACGCATTTTTACAGGAACATTTATACGGAACAAAATGTAGGGACTAGTTAGCTGAGAGCACTCCGAAAGTTTGATCGAAATCGTTGGAGCCGTTTTTGAGAAAATACGAATACCGATAAATTAATATTCGACAAATCTCCTTTTCTGAGTTAATTTGGCTTATATCTCCGTTCAACATATATATACAGAAATAGTTATGGAAAACAAAATGTTGGTATGGGTGACTAAAAGACACTTCATTAGAATTTATCACATCTGGTGAAAAAATTACCCTGGAACTTTCGGAAATGTTCGAAAAAACGTTATTTTCAACACATTTTCATTTTTATCTCTGCTCAATGGACTTTCAGAGGAACATTTATTGAGAACAATATGTAGGTATTAACTATTCGAAAATATCCTGAGAGTTTGATGATAATCGTTGAAGTCATTTTGCCAAAAAGCTTAAAAAACCTATTTTTGCTTCATAGGTCATTATCTCCGTTCACCGTATTTTCATGGAGATATGTATGGAGAAGAAAAGTTAGGTATTGATTAGGAGAAGATAATTTGAAAGTTTATTCAAAATCGTTAGAGCCGTTTTCGAGAAAAATGCGAAAAACCCTAGTTTTTGGTACATTTTCGTCCCCCACCCCCCCTTCCCATCGGCCGAAATCGTCCATAACCTTATTTTGGTGTCTACAAAAAATAACGAACAAAACAAAAAAAGAACCAGCTCAATTGGATCAGCCGTTCTCCCGCAAATCGAACAACAGACACACACACATACACACGGACCACGCGCCGAAATTAGGTTTTTTAGACTCAGTAGGGTCTGAAACGTAAAGATCTGAAGAAAACTCAAATTTTTTTTGGGCCGATTACTATACTATCCTTCCCTTCGGGTAGCGGAAAGTAAAAAACCGCGCTAAAAACGCTTTTCGTCGAAAATTTTGATAATTTATTGTGTTGCTCTCGTCATTTTCCCACAAATGGGAATTTTATGGTATTAAAGACCCTTAGTAAGAGCTATCTACATAAAAAATCTAATATAAATCGTTAGACCCGTTTTTGAGAAAAAAAATTTGGTGTTTTGATCACTATGATAATATAGTTAACTTTCGGTGGATTTTGCTCATACCCTTATTTTTGCGTCCCATGGTAACTTGTAGGCTAGACATCAAGTTTCAGCTGATTTGGTACGGTTGTTTTCTCTAGAAACCGCGCTAAAATCAATTTCGTCGAAAATTTTGATAATTTATTGTGCTGCTCTCGTCATTTTCCCAGGAATGGGAGTTTTATGGTATGATTATCTTATCAAGAGCTATCAATATAAAAAATTTAATCAACATCATTAGAGACATTTATTAGAAAAAAAATATTTGGTGTTTTGATCACTATGATAACTATAGTTAACTTTCGAAGGATTTTGTCCAAACCTTCATGTTGGCGTCCCATGGTAACCTGCAGGCGAGATATCAAGTATGACTGGAATTGGTACGATGGTTCTCGCTAAAAATCGTCAACAGACACACATACACACAGACCATTTTCCCAAATAGTGTTTTTGGACTCAGGGGGGTCTGAAACGTAAAGATCTGAAGAGAACTCAAAATTTTTTTTCAGCCGATTACATAACTTTCCTTTCTACTTCGTAGAGCCAAGGAAAGTAAAAAGTAGAGCTGGGATTTCAAAGCTAGTTAGAGAGGTTGTTGTTGAAAGTAGGAATTGGATTAGCATACCATATTATGGGCCTGTTTCCGAAAAAATATCAAAAATTTTATCATCTAGAGGGTATAAGGTTGGGTTTGAAAATCGAAGCAGTCTTAAATCTTCATTAGGCTCGGTTAAAGATAAAACACAAATTCAGGATAAAAGTGGGGTTGATTAGTTGAAATGTTCTTGTGGGCTTGAGTATTGTGGACTTGAGTATTGTGGACAAACAGGACGGAAATTCAAGGAAAGAATTAGGGAGCACGAAAAAAATTACAGGGATAACAAAGGTGGTTCCGCTTTTGCAAATCGCCTAACCGAATCCAGCCACTCCTTCTCTTTTGATCTAACAGATAGGCAATACATTGAATTTCTCCATTTTTGCTCCAAGGGCATTGGATGTACTTGAAAAATTTCAATCAGAATCAGGGGCAGTAAATCCGTCAGGTCCGGTTCGTTCAGAAGCTCTTCGATGCGCCGGCGTTCATTGTGAAGCTCCGTGGTACCAGTAAACATAATAAATAAATGAATAAAGGAAACGAAGAGCAAACAAAAGTAACAGACGCTCCTTAGATGTTAGACAATCTCTTGACCGTAACAACCATATCTTGCGCGACAATATTTGAAATTATCACAAATTCATAATTTAGAAACCAGAAACAAGTTCTTAAATAATCGTTTACGACAATGCCGTACCACTGCCTATAGATCATCATTTATCTCACAAAGCATATCATATTACAATAGACTCTCATCAGAACTAAAACAACTAAAAAGTCATACAACTTTCAAGAAACGTTTGAGAGAATCTTTACTATCCCTTTACTAAATTCCTCTAAACTCTCTGAAATCATGACACGACAGGCTATTTAAATTATGTAAACTATAGTACATCTGAATTTTGTTCGAAAAGAAAATAATATTAAAAAAATAAAATTAAAAAAAATACAATCGAATAATGAAACAATGTCGTTGTTGTAGAAAATGGGCTAATAATAAGAAGAAACGAAAACTGTTGACGCATTTGTATTAATTACGTTAAATTTTAAAATTTCTGGTTAGGTGTAAGAACCAAAGTACGATCAAATTTCGCCAGATGTATTAATAAAGCCGTCATTCGTTCATTCATTCATTCACTTTTAACTATCATTCTGGCATTGGGTTGATAGTAAATCAATTCCCTTACTACCATTTCTCACAGTTTTTACCCGATTATTCCAAAATGATTTCTTTTTAATAAAATCATGTAGGTTCTCAAATCACCCGTGAACTGAATGCACAATAATGGGCTCGGCAAAAGTACTAATATTTCAGTGTTCTGCAGCGTCTAATATCATTTTTCTACCTTACGTAATGACAGTCTTTTCCTGTTTGTCCCTACCTCTCTTCCTCTTCACTCTCTCTCCCTAAATTTAACATCGTGTGCGAAACAGGTCGATATTAACGTGGCCGAGCAACCGAAACTGTAAGTAGCGCTACAGTGGTCACAATCTTTCTGACATTGAGTTGATACGTAAATCAGTTCTAAAGATATGGGACGAGGCATCCGTTTTTTGCTAGTAGTTGGTTGCGACCCCGTCCATACTCATTGCAAGACATTTAACATTAAAACGTACTGAATTTGTAGTTGGTTTTATCTTATCGGACAATTTTATTTCGCTTTCGCCGCCATTAATTTCCTGTGGTGCCTAAAATTCGCCGTAAAGAGCCGTGTGCAAAGTGGCCTGTTGATCGAGAAGAACGCGTTGGCTAATTTCGATTGAAAACTTTGGTGGAATTCTCGGCGGCTATGTAACTACATACACAAGGCGTGTTTCGGAGTACTGCAGTATAATAGTTTCGAGTGGTCGCATGAGCGTCAACGAATGAACCGAAGGCCATAATGCGAAAGAAACTTTTTTCAAATTCGATGCATCACGCGTCGTATTTCCAGCGGACCAGTATCGCATTTTGGTTTGTGCAAGCGTCCATGTAGGTAAGTTGAGAGAAGTTTTGTGGTGCGTCGCACCAGATATTTCGGTTTGAGTTGAGCGGCGGAGGTCCGGGCGGCGATGTACTTCAGCTCAATGGGGATAACGAAAAGTGGCGTTGGAAAAGCGGGAAAAGAGAAGTATCTTAATGGAGGAGCCTTGTTCGCTTCCGTCCAGCGAATTTTTACGCCTCCCTCGGTCAAGCGTTTTCACTCAACTGCGAGCGCCTGTTTGCAGCATCACGCTCGGGCACAACAACGTCCGTGGAGTGTTATAAATTGCCGACCGCGGAGAGAATTAAATTGAAATATTGAACAAGCGGAGGTTACTGCTAGGAGCCTCTGCACTATGTAAAGGATGAATCAGATATTAGTTACTTTTCTGACGCCGTTGCCACACGAAAGCTGGAGGGGAGTAGGCTGCGACTTGCAACGTCGAACAGTTTAATACAACAAAAAAGGAATAGACGTTGGACAATCACTCATCCTTGGTAGAACCGTCTCTTTATTGATGTGAGAACTCGATTTGTACCACTGGCTGAATACAAAAGCTTTCCACGAACTGCGAAAAATGGCTAGCTAATACCGAATTTCAGGGATTTCGTTTGAATGCTAGGCTCACTATGAGTGCTGGGACATCAGAATGAACACCGGCACATCGATTGAGCCTAATCTGGTCGTCACAGCCGATATGCAATGCCAGCGGCAGTTAAGCGCGGGTAACTTACTGATTCTATACCCTTCCTTTACACTCTGGATACATGGCCTCGGAAGCTCCAAGAAATGCAATGGTATCTTGGGATCTGATTCCTGATCAAAATTACTCTTTCTTAACACTCGTTAAGAGTTATACCAGTTGAAAGCGGTCGCGGTTTCTCTTGCATACGAGAGCACAGGCACTCTATCAGCCGTACTACGGCCAGTGGTGGAACGACAGGTTCTCATAAACCAGCGTCCTAGTCCCATGTGTTACCACACGGAGGTACGACCCTAGAGAATTTGTACCGTCTGGAAGAAGAAGTTCTTGATCTGCTTTTCCACCTGATCCAACTTTTTATTCAGATCGCAAGTTCCCAAGGAGGGGAATCACGTTTTTTCGTCATTACCTTTTATGGTTATAAGCTAGCTTAGTAGCAGTCAAAGATGAAAGATTCTGCTCTTCCAACAACCGTCATGCACTCTTGTGGGAACTACAGTGGTGAAGTACGTCATTTCCTTATTCCTTCGCACGGGAGGCGCAGACTGTGCAGAGTGGAGAGTCTTTGGGAGAAAATAAAATGGCGCATCGTCCAGTGGTCTGGCTCAACCCACTTTCTCCAATGACGTTCACGAATGTTAGGAAAACAGTCGCGCGTGTAAACCTCCTTTTCAGAGGAGAAGTCTTTAAGAAGTTTGGCCTAGGGCAAGGAGAAGCTCTCTTTTCACTCTCAACGTGCCCACTCTGCGCTCAACAACCAACTGAACTGGCCAGTGATTACTTGAAGTGCTTACGTGGATGCTGTCTTGTTGGCTTTGGTGATCCTCAGGAGTGCAGCTCTTGAGGTTGGGCCAGCAATTCCTTTGATCGGCGGTGAGTATGCTACTCCAGACAATGGGGCTGTGGCTAATCACGCCTACGTAAATGGCGCTGTGGAGGATTGTGTCACGGTGTCACATACTTCAACTGTAATAAGCGATAGTGCCTATGAGGTGCTGGCAGTGTTGGCTGAAGTGCCATCTCTCATCTACATTGACTCCAGAGTGTTTGACTTGCTCCTTTTGAGGGAACGTGTGGCAATCAAGGAGGGCACTTAAATTGCAGAGATAAGATAGTCTACGAAGGAAAGCGCGTAATATTCATGAAGACGGCGAGGTACGACATATCACTGCCTTACATTTTGCGTTATCAAGGCTAAGCCAACCCACTCTTGGAGTGCCTCGATATATGGGGAAGATTCAATACAATCTAAGCTGTCGACGACATAGGGAAGGAAGCTGACACCAGGCAAAGCCTTGAATACCACTGCAATTATGAGGACAGAAAGCAAATGCCCCTGATGGAAGCGGTAACACGTGGCAACAGCTCTCTACCGGGAGACTGGCTAACGACCGAATACCTGCCGTACCTCCGCAGGTCTGAGTTCAGTGGATGCTGCAGAGGCCGGCCTCTTGCATATTAGCGAAACCGCAACTTCCATGACTGTTATAACCCTCGTAGAGGGGTTAGGAACAGTCATCAAATAAGGAAACAGGCCCCTGATGGGAGCCCAGATTACCTCCAGAAGAGACCACAAGACGCATAGAGGTTCTGCCACCCTCGACTAGTAGCATCATTACCTCATGGAATAAGCTACATTTAAGCTAAAATTAATCTCTGATATCAATGCTCAGTACATAGCCCTATATTCAGGGGATAGATTCCACCAAGGCTTTTATTATGAATCTATCAAGTGTATTTGCAACCGTTGTCGAGAATACCATCGATTTTCCGTGATGGGCCCACGAATGGGAGAGCTTGTAACTGCGAAATAAATTAACGCGGTGAGCATGATTGAGGATTGTATTACACTTGACAGAATAGCGATATCTGGTTGTATAGGGGTATATAAACGCGTACGAGGGACTCTCAATACATGTGAAACTGGTTGTGTGATACTAAGTAGAGGGAAAGAAAGAGAGAGGGGGGGGGGAGAGAGAGAGCGCGAGAGTGAGAGAGAGAAAGTTGAGTTGGGAGTGGTGCAAGCTGAGAGACGAATCGTTAGGAGAACTGGGAGACTACTGTATTACGGGAGCTGAAGGATGACTGTTTTGGAAGGAGCTGTCTGTCTGTTGAGAAGTGGAATCTAAAATTGAGGGGTGGGAAAAGATAGATGGAAAAGTCCTAGACAGGCGGCATTCCATAGGTAACAAAAAGGCTTGAGAATGGAGGTGTATGAGGAACAATGACTTTCCGTTCGGGCTAGTGCGGACGTTTCGGAGGTCAAAGACCCAACCAATTCGACCTGCCACACAGTGCGTGTATTCCTCAATTTCAGAGACCCTTCATTCATGCCAGACCTCCACGTTAGTTGAAATTCCAGAACTTCTGAGGTTCCTGATAGTGTAATGACGGTTAACAAACTTTTGTCGTAGAGATCGCTAATCTTACTACCATTCTGATTTTTACTTTATTTTATTTTTTCGAGAACGCTAGTGTCATACAAGCGAGATATGCAATAAAAAACTGCCCAAAATCCCTCATCATCGACACATGAGCTACTAGTTTAAGACAAGAAAACATAACTCGAAGTGGCTCAATTTGTCGTTCGCCTTAGAGAAGTCTGTGGACCTTGAACCCATTTGCAAAAGACTTGAGCGCAATACTGGTTTTATTTGAGCATGATGTTTTAGGTAATCGATCCTTCCGATGTTGTATTTTTGATACGTTTGCTTATTTTGTATAGTAATGTCATTGTCGTTTTCCCATGTTTTTCGAACCGGAAATGTTTCTTTTCGTTGAAATTCGACGGCGGCTGTTTTGTTTTGATCGTAGAATTAATTACGCTTTGATAACGTCAAGAGTATCTACGTACTTTTGCGTATAAATGTATTATTCATTAAATGCAACTGGAGACCAGAGAAAATATTTATGCACTATATCTTCCTGGGAATGAGAGAGGTGGACCCGTGTGGCTCTTTGTACGCAGGTTGGCCACATTAAATAAAACCGATGCAAACTATTACGCCACGGTTTATTATTCGCTTGCACAGCTCGACTTCTGGAATCAGTATGTTCTGTTACCACCTACAAATACCACTTCCAACATAGTGTACAGTGAAGTTTCAAGGTTAAAGCGTAAACATTTAAAATTAAGTAAGGACTTGAAACAAAAAAGTGATTAAAGAAAATATATATCTGGTACGTAGCAACACACAACTTTCCATAACCCCCGTAAATTCGACCGCCGTGTTACGAGAGGGGGTTCTGGAGATGTTTGGACAGCCGCCGACTTAGGCAAAAATTACTGCGATAAAAGGCCACGGTGCAAAGGAGAGGAGCGCTCAGGATGGAATGCTCCTACCGCACGGTCTGAGAGCCTGCCTTCATGGTAGTGGCTGTCACGATGGCTGCAGAACGTCGAAGACTATCCCTGTAAAAAGAGAGGAACGCCTTCGAATGCCCTGAGCATGGCAGGGTCAATGGGACAGAAACTTGAGGGAGGTAGACAGCCACTCTCATCCCACAAGTCCACCCTTGGATGAAAAGAACACAGTGACGGGGCACGGGAACTTCAGGAGTTATATCTTCCCCTAATCATAATCCTATTCCCAATGAAGGTCCCTTCTGTAGGTACTGTGAGTAGGACACTGTGGAAAGCGACGAACACGCATTTTTCGCCAGCCTTAGGTGGTTCAAACCGTACAGGTGCCTCCTGTAGTCAGTGGGATGTTGTAGAACGGGTCGAGCTGATAGCCATGGACGGATTCATTTGGGCCGTGCTAAGTCAGAAGACGATGGAGGAGTCGGATGGTTAGCGGCTTCCAGCTTCCAAAGAAGACAAGGGCGCCTTTATAGAGGGTCAGGGGGCATGGCTCCACCCTGAAGAAATGCTGCCAGCTGCTTAGGCTGCCAGGGTTAACAATGCTTTGGTGGAAAAGTAAAATAAAACATTTTTTTCTCCATAAATGTTCCCATTTAAATACAGCGTCCGTATATGAATCGGGTCGTCGAATTCTCGGGTGTTGCGGAAAGTTGTGAGTTACTACGCACCAAATACTTTCAGAACACTATCGATAGTTACGTTTTCTTCTCCATAAATGTTTCTATAGTACGTCCACGAGACGAAGTATGGCTCGTACTGACGTGATTATGAGGAAAGTAGAGCGATTTGTCGCGCTCGATATTTTCTGTTCCGATTTGTCGTATTTTCTAAACTACAAATCCCCACGAAAATGAGGAGTCTGAACTGAACAACATTTGTGAGAATAACAGGATTTCGTAATCCTCGTTTGGGGTCTCGCAGAAGCCAAGCGGAGCTTTAAATCCCATCAGATTTACGGTGGAAGGAGAAGGTACATTATGCATGGAATTCGCTCGCTATTCCTCGGAGTCGTAAGTAAACACCCAACTTCTGGGCGGAAGGTTGAAACAACACTATCATGTACAAAATCCTCGTGAAGCGTAATTTCCATTACCGAAAGCTGTCCGCCGGAAATGTTTATTCCCAGTTTTCTTTCAGTCTGGGCGTTCGTATAATCTCTATCGACTGAATATTTGATCGTCAAGCTCTAAGGTTGTTCGCAAGATGATAAGGAACTTATCTTGGCGAGGTGGTTCCTGTCACGTCGATTTTCCTATCTTCAAACTACCAGTGATGCCCTAAGTCAGTCACCTGACTTTTAGACTATACTTCCCCACCTCTCTCACTCAACCTAGTACGAACCAGCAGGATGATCCAAGGCGGTACTGCCTAAACTGTGTACTTGGTTTGGTGCAACTTTCTTCAAGAAATGTGTCTTCGTCTCAGTTGCGCAACATTTACAACTGATAATTTCACAAACCTTTGTTATTGGGAGGGGGGGGGGGGAATTTCAAACTAAAACTACTGCTGTTACCATGTCGCTCGTGACTCTGAACGTAATCTCCTTCGCATTGCACGAGTATTGTAAAAACCAGAAAGAAATGGTATATTTACAAGTAAAACATTTTATTCTCTTGTAATTTTCTTCTTTGGAACTAGACTATTGGTTCATTATTCATTCTGAATAATAACCCTATTTTTTTGGTCACGAAAAATTTTTTACAACTCCCCCTCAAAATTTGATACTTTACGTTTCAAGACATGGAGATTCCAAATTTGCAATGTCCGTCCGCCATCTGGGCCGTTTTGTGCCTTTAACGTGGTCTAAAAAATTCGTTCTTCCACACAAAAATCCCATTTGGTATTTGTTGTGCCCGCCATCTCGGCAATCCGACCGGACGAAGCCCATGGTTGTTATTGGCAAAAAATGGTTAAAAAAATTAACGAAACGCAGTATAACGCAGGAACTACAGCGGAAGTCAACGTTTCGTCGTTAGTACTCCCTCCCTCCCTCCCGTCATATCAAACTCAATCACCCGCCCGCTCGACTCGCCCAACTCTTTTTGCTCGATGGGGCGCCAAGGCCACTTCCTCCGCACACCCCTTCATCGGATCATAAATGCCTGGCGTTTACGAGCGCCTAGCGCCGAAGGAATATTTAGTTTCCGTAGTTCCATTGTAGCTAAGTCATGTTTCGTACGGTTTACAAGTATTCGATGCTGAATTGAATGGGATGGGTCTCGGAGCAGTAATACTAGGTCAAGCTGTTCATGAGAATAATAAACCATTGTGTAGTAATTTGCAGGGTTTTCCCTCATGTATTCATAGTCAGTGTGTAAGAATAGGTATTCACTATGTCTGTTTGATAATTATTAGGATGCTGTGTTAGTCGTAGCTGTAAATATCAAGACTAGTCCAAATCCTGTAACTTCAGAGCACAATCATCTTCGATCAGTGTCAGGTCTGTTACCTTATCGAATCACTGTTCCTGAACCCTCACGTTCCATCAGTCTACAGTTACGCCATACAACTCGACGTGTGGCATGGGTCAAATTGCCGTCAGTCTGCAGCACTGGTGCTATGACCTCTCTTTTAATAGCTGTGATAGATGTTCCAATCATTCCATCCTTCTCTCTATGCGTTGTGAGTCGCATCGCTGTCAATGTCAGCACAGCAGCTAGCCCGCTCTTCTTATAGACTGGAATAATCACATTCGCAGCTTTCAACCACTCCATGCACCATTTTACTCGTTGCAGCATCCACCAAACGAAGACTTGTGGAGGTACGGTAGATATTTGGTCGTTTGCCGTTTTCCCGCTGGAGAGAAATTGCCCATGTTTATACCCTGCAGAGGCTTTTGACCACCTGAGGAATCCTGTACCGTCTAGGAGGGGCTTCTAATCTGGTTTCCCACCTGATCCATCCAACTGTTTACTTGGATCGCCAATTTCAAAGGGGCCCTGGTTCAAAGCCATCACCTTCTTCACAAAACCGGTGAAACGGCTATAGGCTTGCTTTGTAGCACTCAATCCTGCTAGGTTTATTTGCTCTCCCAACAACCGTTGCTCACTGTTGTAAGAACTACAGTGGAGCAGCACATGGTTTCTCGTTACCTCTGCACTGAAGGCGCAAGATGTGCTTGATGCAGAGCCAATGAGAGAAAAGAAGTGGGCCCCCCATTGAAGTTGCCATGTCCTTTAACGAACTGGCTCGTCTAGTGGTCTGGCTCAACCCACTAGCTTCTAAGATGTTCACGGACGTTGAGGGAAAAATGTAATGCGTCACGTCCCTTTGACGAGAATTCCTATTTCGCTTGCCATTTCTCAACACCCAAAGTTTTCATTCAGTGGTGGGATCCCCACGAAGTTCAGCCCAGAGTGGGGGAAGCTCCAATTTCCCTCTCCACTTGTCAACCATGCAGTTAATGACCAAGTCAACCAGTAACGGACCAGTGATCACCTGGAGTGCTTTCGTGGATGCTGTCTTGTAGGCCTTGGTTATCCACAAAAGCGTATCCAAACTGTATTGAGAGTTGGTTATTTACATTACCTTTCAAGAGGATTAACTGGGTTTTCCTCTGCCACCTGCTTTTTGACAAGCTGGCACTATTGGGTGCTGTTTTGGAGCACACGGTAGGTTATTCCTTCCATTTGGCGAACCGACTCTCCACAGTCACGCTTATGGCTCGCAATAAGTCTCCAAGAGGTATTAAAGAAATTGGGTTGTGTCCGCCAGTAGGCAAATACTAAAGTTAACGTACCTGTTAGGTGAGTCCGTCTCCTCTGGCTTGTGAGTTACTGTGGGCAAGCGCTTTCGATGTAAAGACATCATCGTCTGGCCGTTTAGTCAGTACTGGAGTCAGTCAGTTGGTCGTGGTCTTTATATACAAAGAGAAAAGTGAAAGGAGTGATGGAGCGTTGGGGAAGGGGCGGGAGAGGTCTTTTGGTCAGTCTTGTTAGTAGTACCTTAGCCGGACTGGCTGTGTTAGGTATTAAAGAAATTGGGTTGTGTCCGCCAGTAGGCAAATACTAAAGTTAACGTACCTGTTAGGTGAGTCCGTCTCCTCTGGCTTGTGAGTTACTGTGGGCAAGCGCTTTCGATGTAAAGACATCATCGTCTGGCCGTTTAGTCAGTACTGGAGTCAGTCAGTTGGTCGTGGTCTTTATATACAAAGAGAAAAGTGAAAGGAGTGATGGAGCGTTGGGGAAGGGGCGGGGAGAGGTCTTTTTGGTCAGTCTTGTTAGTAGTACCTTAGCCGGACTGGCTGTGTTAGGTATTAAAGAAATTGGGTTGTGTCCGCCAGTAGGCAAATACTAAAGTTAACGTACCTGTTAGGTGAGTCCGTCTCCTCTGGCTTGTGAGTTACTGTGGGCAAGCGCTTTCGATGTAAAGACATCATCGTCTGGCCGTTTAGTCAGTACTGGAGTCAGTCAGTTGGTCGTGGTCTTTATATACAAAGAGAAAAGTGAAAGGAGTGATGGAGCGTTGGGGAAGGGGCGGGGAGAGGTCTTTTTGGTCAGTCTTGTTAGTAGTACCTTAGCCGGACTGGCTGTGTTAGGTATTAAAGAAATTGGGTTGTGTCCGCCAGTAGGCAAATACTAAAGTTAACGTACCTGTTAGGTGAGTCCGTCTCCTCTGGCTTGTGAGCGCTTGCCCACAGTAACTCACAAGCCAGAGGAGACGGACTCACCTAACAGGTACGTTAACTTTAGTCTCCAAGAGCCTCCTGAGAAGACCTTCGAAGAAGACATTCCAGAATGTTGTTCCGAGGATGTTGTGTTGTTGTTGTCGGCATTCGATCGTACAACAGGCAACTTCAGATGAGCGAGTGCAGGTTGCGAGACTTTTCCCTACCTTTAAGCTCATTGAGAAGCGCTGGCCAAACGCTCCTCTGATGTCAATCAGAACTGCTACGACGTACTTAGCCAGTGCCAGCAGGGAAACATGCCGACATTCTGTGTGGACCTTCCTTTGGTACACCTGTATTACTTGCCTGAGAGGTTGCGGCACCTATATGGCAGTCTTTCGAAGGACTGCAACATCAAGATTTCCGACGTTTTGCGTAATACGGAAAGAGAGGCTGAGCGGTCTGACTGATTCCCGTCGCCTCCCCTTTGAAGAGCGACGACCCGCCCAGTTTTCCACTGAGTAGGCTTCGATCAGTGTCAGTCATTTGTCAATCAACCTTCTTCTTCTGACCCCTGGAATTCCGCCTCCTCGTCTAGAGGCCTAGCGTATTTGGAAAATCCTTTCCACCACAACCTTTGAAACAATTTACTTGTTTGTTTTTTCAAGATCATTATGTTTAGGCACTGAACTCTCCACTTCTCAACCCCCACAGTTCACCCCGGTCGTTTAAATGTGTTTGACCCCTAGTAGGGGGTGGATGCTATGGGGCCCTCTGTTGCAGCTTACTGGGATCCTTCCCAACCCCAGGGAGGTCAGTAAGCCCAAAATGTCCCACCCTGGGATAAGGAAAAGCCATAAGAACCATCACAAGAAGGTACGGGCCAGCAACCATTCAGGCCTTAAGGGTTGTTTGACCCAAAATGGTACCATTGGAATGCACAGCCTGCGGCCTTGCGCCGGTGCATTATGGGTTAGGGCCACATCAAGTGGCTGCCTACGTAGGGCAAGGTAGGTAGAACAGAGCAATCCGACTCCTACCCAGGGCAAGGCCTGCGCGCTTGCTCTGCGGTCATTCTGGTGGCCGGGGGGTCGCTGGCGCGTAGAAATTCCATCCCCTTCTTTCGTCTCTAAACTGCGAGGGTCTGAGGGAGGTAGCGGCCACCAGGTCGGTACTCCCACAGACATCCCCGAATGCAGAACAGTAACTGTCGTGTTCTTACTGTCCCCTTCCCGTGGACCTCCGGGAAAATGTGTGAGTGTATTTATTGTGTGACTGTGCATGTATGTTAGAAGTGGTAGTTTAGAGTGAGACGGGTGGGTCACGGCCGAGGGTGGCTGAATATCAAGTAGTCTGGATTGGGAATCGCAGTTCAGGCTGGGATTAAAGACAGCCTGACTCCCTTTACCATGTGACGTACATGGGCAAGTCCAATCCTGGGAGCCCCCATGGAGATAATGCGTAGGTGTTGGTAGAACGCCTCTTGGCAATTCTGGCACTGGAGCCTGCCACCGATTCCGGTCCATGGGCTGCTCAAGGTGCAGCCATATAGAATGGGTACCACAGGGGCTTCTGCCTGCAGCCGGCAGTGTGTCTGTCGGTCGTGAAGCCATGGGTTTGGCCTCGTGGGGACTGTGGTTCCGTTGGAAATTCCCCCTGGAGAGCTGTCTGGTGTTGGCAGGAGAGGGGTTTAGGCCACGAGGCTAGGTACCCTCTCCAAAGCCTACAGGCGCATCCCCAGCGCTTATACTAATGTCCAGTGGCCCTACCTGGAGACCATCGGAACCTGGAACCTTCATCGGCTTTCATCGCCTTTTTCATTATGTGTTACTCTCCCCCAGGAAAACCCCTTACTACCTGACGGCTAAAAGCGCTAGTTCTAATCTAAGTTTTCTGACCTTCCATGTTGTAAATACAGCTGCGTGGCCTCGTGTTCATTTTTTTATCACTTTTCTGTGCAAACAATAGAGATATTAAAACTGCTTTTAAAAAAGCCTTCTTTTCATCTTTGTTTCATACTTCGTGGGGCTAAGAAAAGTAGAATGCGGTGGAGGTTATTTTAGAACCTCCTTTCGGTTCAAAGTCGGTTGAATACGACTGTTCTAGAGATCGTAAAACTGTCTTCTAATCTACCTTGAGTAGATTATAACCCTTCAGAATTGCTACTGCTAGAAAAAAAACCTCCTTTCTTGAAATTAAAGTAGTTCCTCTTTGAAATTTGAG
Organism: Pachypeltis micranthus; assembly: GCA_020466155.1. Classification (NCBI taxonomy): domain Eukaryota; kingdom Metazoa; phylum Arthropoda; class Insecta; order Hemiptera; family Miridae; genus Pachypeltis; species Pachypeltis micranthus. The sequence goes on from CM035769.1 coordinate 19,233,214, forward strand.
ACCAAAAACGGTTTCTCTGCGGATATTTGGCGTATAATTTGTGTCTTTTTTTTTGTTGAAGTCGTATTCCAAATGTTTTCAAGACCAGCGGCGACTTTTCCAGCGTGAAAATATGTGGACACTCCAAAGATAAGGAAACAATGGATTTTATGAGTGTCGCGGCGACAGTGAACGTGGGAGGAGTGGCGATAATGTGAAGAGGAAGGGGAGGCGCCACACTGGTCGGCAGCCCAACACGGTTTCTCTTTCAACCAGGCGAGCCGTCGACGCCTTTCCCTTCTTCCTCCTTCAACCTAATTATTTACCACTGCAAAGGGCGAATCGGGGCAAGAAAGGGAAAACCCCAAATAAATTACACAGATTGCTTTTGGCTCGAGAGTTTGTTCACTTATTCAGAGGCTGAGGAAGCTGAGAAGGCGGCTGGCGGCGGCGGCGGCGACGACGACGACGACGAGGGAAATGGGGTCGGATTTTACGTCCAAGAGCAGTGAAATTACGGCAAAACGAGATGTTGTCGTTTACAAAACCGCGTTGCCTTGAAATTTTGACAAGTAGCTCGAGTTAATGTCCAGGGCTTTAAAACCCGGCAGAAGCAATTGCCTGATTCCTTTCGGCGCAGAACACAGAATCGATGAGAATCCTCGAGACGTGGAGCATCACGATTGTGTTGCCTCTAAATATTGAAATGAATCGAGTGAATCACTGGGGAAAATGCCGAAGAAACTACCCACATGGCTAATACGGCAAGGCCCAGTTGATCTAAATCCTTGAAATCAAAGGATTCGGTTGCAAAAATTTACTGACGCATATTTGGCTTCTTATACGTCCACCTTCACTTTCAGGTATGTTCAGCGGCACATTTAGCAGTACGCAAGGCCGCGCGCTGAACCTCCCATATTCTTAAGACGGGGGATCCTTAGCTTTTCGCGTAGATACTTGGGTCTCATCTCGTGAGTAAAGAAATCGGCCGAAGCGGAATGAGACTAGACGGTTCTATCAAGTAGTTTATAATGTATAATGCTATGTAATCAAACGGATCAAATCATCAAGATTTGCAGGGGGGTATGATTCTGCCATCACGCGTACTATGTCGTAAACAATAACTTCCTCCTGTCGTGTATTTCTCCACATGAATTCTGCGAAATAAGAATCCGTATGGTGGCATGCTGTGCTCCGGTCTTGTTTAATACGCCATTTCGCAGAACCCCAGAGCCTTTCAATATTGTTCTCATTTCGTACGTAAACTTCCTGCTCATGTTGTGTAGTCTGTCTTGGAATAAACTACTAGATATTGAGCGTTGTGCGAGGGAAGTACCGATCGAGTACAACTATAAAGAGCGAGCTCTGTACTGAGAAGAGCCAATTTTATTCAGCAACCACTCCTCACTAGTATTCTACTCATAGTAATGGTAAATATCTGGTAGGACTTTTCTTAGTCTGTCGTGCATTCATTTTTATCTCCGTAACACCTAATCAAACTTAAATCTCTGCATTTCGGGCGGTGGCCCGTATTTATATCAGTCCTTCACGAGGGACGGGGCGAAGCATGTCGTACTACAGTGATATAAGTCCGAAGTTCTTCCCCCAAGGCAACTTGAGCAAAATCACCCTTTCCAGCTTCGTACTGTTATTTTCCCGGACAGTCTCCTTCGATGCCCTGAGCGTCGTTGCCGGAGAGCCGCCCATGGACCTGGAAGTGAAGAGGAGGTGGGCGGGCTTCCGACTGAGAGCACAGGGACGAGTGATGTGGAATGATAGGGAAGTGGTAGGAAGGAAAAGGAAGGCCCTCATTGACAAGTTGTTAGTCGATGAGTTGCAGGAGAGATGGGACACCAGTGATAAAGAACGCATGGTTGTCACAGGTAGGGGAAAGAATAGAGGCCCGCTGGGTGGGATTTGGATTCTACACCACACAGCTTGTCACCAGCCACGGGGAGTTCAGAAGCTCTGTGGGCTTGGGTCGGCGATGGACGGGCTGTGTGAGTGTGGTGAGCTGGACACAGTGGAACAGGTGGTGTTCCACGGTGTAAACTACCAGCAGGAAAGGAATAGGGCAAGGAATGAGGTATTAGGAATGGGAAGCCAGTGGGATGTGACAATGGTTAGGGAACAGGGGAGTTTTGTATGGTGGAAAGGTTTGGGAAAAAGGTGTTAAGGAATATGGAAGATGTTAGGTTATGGGGAAACATGCACAGGGCCTCGAGAGAAAGGGTATAGTATGTTTGTTTGTGTTTGTGGGTATGGTGTTAGTGTGTGGTCGTGTATGAGCGGTGCCAGGGATGGTCGAATATCAAGTAGCCCATCCCTGGTGTGAATGTATTTAAGGGCTGAATGTATATATGAGTGAATGTGTCGTGAATGTATATGTGTGTTAATGTTTGTTTGTATTGGTAGAAATAGGTAGTGTAGGGAAGGTTCCAGGGGGGGACGAATATCGAGTAGTCCGCCCCTGGACCTTCGGGAAATGTGTGAATGTATATATGAGTGAATGTGTTGTTAGGTTAGAGTGAGTGGGGTGGGTCGTGGTCAAGGGCGACCGAATATCAAGTAGTCCGCCCATGTCACTACGGAAAGGGGATCGCAGTTCAGGCCGTAGAAGATGGCCTGACACCCTTCTCCATGGGGCACACGGGGGCAAGTCCAATCCCCGGAAGCCCCATGGAGATAAAGCGTGCCGGTAGAACGCCTTTTGGCGATTTTAGCACCGAGGCCTGCCACCCATTCAGGTCCGTAGGCTGCTTAAGGTGCAGCTATATGGAATGGGTACCATGGGGGCTTCCCCGTAGCCAGCAGCGTGGAGCCTTTAGGGCGTGGCACTGTCGGTCGTGACGCCAAGGGTTTGGCCTCGTGGGGACCGTGGTGCCGCTGGAAATCCCCCCGGAGAGCTGTCTGGTGCTGGCTGGAGAGAGGTTTAGGCCACAAGGCTGGGTACCCTCTCCAAATTCATTCAACATGATTTCATTAGTTCGTCATCGTTCACACTGGAAGGAATTGGTTGTGCTTAAAACTTAGCATTTGTTGGGCTCCTGCTACTTATTCCACACTACTCATTTAAATAAATATCAGTACGGCGCACCACACAACGTTCCTTAGCTCTTCATAAATTTTATGTTTTTCACGGCTTTTGCAACTAATTCCATGTTGTTTCACTCAGTTCATTTAAATTTGGTAAATCACCACCTTTCCATGGCAGCAAGCGGTAGTGGTGCGCATCACACAACTTCCTTACGTGCATTCAGGGATTCCCCTGACTTCAGAAGCTAATCCAGTGTGTTCTTCATGCTGTCTATAACAACGTTCCACGCGGCAGCCGGAGGCGCTTATGGTTCTGCAATTTATTGTGCTACTTATACTCACGTCCTGACTATTATTGAGCAATCAGTTCATAGAGAATTGATGAAGTTGTAACCTCGATTTTTTTAAAGAGGCAAACAATCATTTTTCCAGAGTTATCGGGTATATATATAGTCTTCTGACTGTCCCAGGCGGAATGAGCACCGTGGCCAGATGACCTATTAGTCCTAATGTCTCACAGGTCAATGCCTAGCTTTCTGAGGAAAGCGAGGTAGTTCCTGAAAGAATAGCGTGGAGTGTGTATCCATCCTGGGAGAAGTGGTGCCAAAGACCAAAAGTCGCTCCGTCACTAGGCCAGGACATGGTAGGGAGTCTATTCATCCGTGCCACACCACCTGCATCGAGGGGTGCCGACTATACCCATAGCATACATGTGTTTGTTCATTCTGCAGTGCCCAGTTATGATCCCAACAACCTGCCTTAAATCCTTCTTCTCCATCTTCAGAAGGGTGTGTCCTTCCAGCGCCACTTATCCACACCCCGGATCCTGTTCCCTCCGGAGTTTTCGATCCATCTGTGAAGATTTTGATGCCATTGGGAGGTCGAAACTGGCGACTCTCGCTGTTCCATGGACCTCCCAATGGCTGAACATAATATTTCCTCTCGAGCTCATACATCGGCATAATTGCGTCTGTGAACATGCTGAGCTCCTTAAAGGTCTTCAAGTCCCTGGATATAGCCAGGTGTCCATAAGTCGCCTGTGGCACCTTAGCTATACCGAGCTTGGTGAGTCTGTAAGCCACCTTCATCGCCTTTGCCTTGACATATATGTCCAGGGGGAGAAGGTCAAACAGTCTCTCCACGGTGATGGTGGGTGTAGTCTTCATCACCCCCACAATAAGTAAGCACCCCAGCCTTTGTGCTTTGCTTTGACTCCAATGGCAGCTCTATGCCACCACACGATCGACCCATATGAGATTATTGGTCTCACTATGGCTTCGTAGAACCCGCAGGCCATTCTGGGCTTCTGGAGTCCTCCCGCTCATTCTCTGACACGTCCAAAGGGCCGTTGTCACCTTCATGGTCCCGTATCTGATGTGCTCTTTCCAGACTAGCTTCCTATCTAGAATCACACCCAGATACTTGACTTGCTCGCTGAGCTGAATTTCTTTGCCCATCACTAACTGAAGCCTCAGTCCTGACAGTTGCCTTAGCCTTGTGAACGGCACAATGACCGTCTTGGCTGGGTTGATGGATAACCCCATCTCTCCACACCACAGGCACACGAACCGCAAGGCCGCCATCAGGTATGACAGCACGCTTTGCACTCTGCCCCGAATGAGCACAACCACATCATCAGCGTATCCTTGGGCGTAAAACCCAATTTATCGGGTTACTTTTAGAAATTGTAAGTGATATGGCGGTGATTGAAATTCCGGGATTTCTAAAGTAGCTTATTAGCGTTATTAAAGGCTCATTGTATAAATACTTGATTGGGCTACCATCTGATTCTTCCTGAAGGTTCTAATAATATTTGAATGAAGTTTATAAGGAAAAAACTGCATTAAAATCGATTTTAGTCGAAGTGTTTGGTAATTTATTGTGCTGCTCTCGGGATTTCCCAACTAATGGGAGTTTTACGGTATTGTTTAGTCATTAGAAGCTATATATACAAAAAATTCAACCAAAGTCGTTAAAGCTGTGTTTGAGAAAAAAAAATTGGTATTTTGATCCCATAATACCACCCGCAGTGTCGCTTGAAGTGGTTCTACTGCCTGCTTAATCATAACTCTATCAAGTGACGGTTCAATCAGAACCCTATCGTGCTATTCGAGTGACCTTTTCGTCAGAACTTTATCGTGGTGATCGAGTGACCGTTTAAAACCCAGCGATCAATACAGTTCTCTGTATCGTTCGTGTCGTTAGTCAATCAATTCAAGTCTTTATTGATCTTGCATTCTCTTGCATCCAACTATAGCAATTATACCTAATTGTTTACTGATTTTGCTCATGCCGTCATTCGCACGCAGAACGTCAAATTTGAGCAGATTTGGTTTAGCTATTCTGTCGCATTCGTGTTACCTGACACGCAGACCATTTCAAATTGTATTTTCCAGACTCGGGAGCCTTTAAAATCCCGAGGAAACCCGACGAATAGCGTCAGCCGATTTCTTAGTACCTTCATAGCGCTACGGAAAGTAACAACGTAATTTCAAATCGCGGTTAAATTTGACCAGCGCGCAACGATCACGTTTCCCTTTTCAAATAAACCAATCAAGCGGGGAAAACGAGGTCTGAAGAGCGTCGGACATTGACAAGTTACAAGCTCATCGGGCAGGCGACCGTCCGAACCGGCAGTTAGAGTATGGTAGGCTCCGCAAAGTCGGCCCTTCGTCGTAAAGGCTTTCTACGGCCTCTAAGGCCCCTCTCGGCCGCGACTCGTGAAATGTTTATGGTCGTCTACGGCGGATGGGGCGGTTTGAGTTTTTCATCAGTATAAGTAATAGCTGACGAGTCATTGGCCGAGGATGGAGAGCGCAAGGGAGGGAACAGAATGAGCCTCCATGAAACTTTTATTATCTAGCAAGTCCTTGATGGGCTGAAAGATGGGGACTCAGTCTATTGGTGGCCAATTTATAGTGCGAGGATCGAAATGGGGGTGGGAGAGGGGGGAGGGGCACCGGAGGCATTTAAAACTGCTACGAAATACTTGCGGATGGCAAAATGAAAAGACGGCTTGTAAAACGAAAGAGGGGGGGAAAAAGAGCGAAAAGAAATTGAGGATAGGGTTCTGTTATTATCCGCGATAAAGTATGGCTTCTTTTAATGAAGAAGAAAATGGCTCTCTAGTTTCTCGACAATTATCCCCCGCCCAGTGCTCCATGAGTAACAACCGTTTATAATTTCCAGAGCTCCAAATATCGTTACGGAATTACCGTTTTGAAGCACCCAGTAGCTGCGCATTTCCTCATCTCACAAGCGAAATGTTGCAGTTGACGATACCGTGTTAGGGTGGAATCAAAATGCACGAGCGATACATTCTGCTTTCGCCTTTTTTACAAATGAAGTGATTAACTCTACAACATATTAGCTCTTGATTGGGTACTGCATCCTTTCTAGGCAAACTGACTGTGTGTGCTTGATGTAGAGAAAAGGCCGTACCAAATCGGCTCAAACTTTATGCCTAGCACGCAGATCACAATGGGACGCCAAAATGGTATGAGCAAAATCCTCCCAAAACTAATTATAGTTATCATTGTGGTCTAAACGACAAATATCTTTTTTCACAAAGAAAACGGCTGAAATGATTTTTATTAAATTTCTTGTATGCACAGCTCAAAATTACACAACAATACCATAAAATTCTCATCCCTGGGAAAGCGACTAAACAGCACAATAAACTTCCAAACATTTTGACGAAAATTGATTTTAGAGTATGGTGGTTTATCATTCACTCTCAATAATACACCTATATTTTCGGTCAAAATTAGAAACTTTACGTTACTTTAGGTTTCTTTACATCGGGATTCCAAATCTGCAATGCCCGCCCGTGTCAATTGTCAAGAGGAGGAATATGGAATTTTAGTCGTTCCGTTGTAGTCAGGTCATATTTCGCATGGTTTACTGGTATTTGTCAATGCTGAATCGAATGGGATGTGTCTCAGAGGTGTGATACTACGTCAAGATGTGCAAGAGAAATAATGTGCAGCGTTTTTGGTTTATTATTCATTCGGACAGGAACGTTCGCCGTTAGCTGTGCGGGGGATTTCATGATCTGAATAATCCGTTCTTTCGCATCAAACTCATATTTGGTATTCGGAGAACTATAGATGTCATATTGATCAGAAACCTATATCGTGGAGGCCCAATTTTCGAAGTGACGAAAAAACGCGGAAACGTTCCAAGGGGAGGATCATTCGAGCTAGTGTCCCCCAGGGCCACACTTATTTACTCCATTTACTACTACTACCCTTCCCCCCTCATTCCTCATTACTATACACTAATGGTTCACTTTACGCTGTCCTGGTGCCGGACCTGCAGGCAGCAAAACAGGCACGCTCCAGACAGACAATTCTGACAGCATTCGGACAATGGGGCAATAAGGGGCGGATAAAAGTTAATCCATTCAAATCATGTACGGTTACCTACACCTATGATAGACCAAGATATGATCCACCGCTACATTACTAGACACATATCATCCTTAATATGCAAACCTACAAATATCTGGGTGTCATATTGGATCGCCGTCTAACTTTCAACGCTCACATAATTCTCTTGCTCCACCGCCTACCTAGTAGAACTAATAATCTAAAATCGTTATTAAATAATAGATATACATTGCTTCAAAATAAACTCCTTATTTATAAAACCCTCATCCGCCTTATCCTCTCTAGAAATTTGGGGCACTTGTTCCCGATCACAGTTCCGTAGCGAAACAACAACTTGCAAAAAAGAATAGTTCTCGCTTTACCGCTGGTACACAACGAGACTCTTTACAAGGATCTACACATTGACCCATCATACATATTCTTTGCGTAAACACCTCGCAAGCGTTCTCTCCCACAACCCGGACCATCCTAATCCTTTAGTCAACGAAGGGTTCCAACCCCCATCACATCGTCGACTCATTCGCCTTAGGCATATCACCGACCTGCTGATCCCATGAACGAAGTCAACCCCGTTTTGTGTTGAAGTCATACTTGTGTCATATCCTCAGTGAAATTTTTCAGTGTCTTAGGTAAGCCCGGTTATCTGTTAATTTCGCATAAAAATCCACAGATTACGTAATACACTGCCGAGTATGTGTACAGCCACCATGTTTGGATGTAAACCTAAAGTGGTAATTTAATAGCGGTATATATCTGTTCCGTAGAGGAATATTACAACTGTAATGGTCTCTTCAAATAAAACAAAAAAAAAGCCCGGCCCTGCGGTCGAAGCAGCCGGTCGTCATTTGTTGATCGCCGTTTCGATCGTATAGAGCTTAAACAGCGAAAAGCTGAAAATAGATTTGAAGGAAAAATGTATCTCTTTGTGCTATACAAAATCATCATTTCGCTCAAACTGACCGAGAGCTAGGTGAGCTGCCGCATTCATCATTTATCAATTGCCTGTTTTGTTTCTTTGCCCATTTGTGGTCGTAATTATTGATATTGGAAGGTCTTGTTCATTTATAGGTTTTTTTTCTTTTTGACGATGCCGTTCCGTTATTTCGCCCGTGCCCTGAAAGTAGGAGTCTCCTTTTAGTTTCCCCGAAAAAAATTGGTAGAGGTTTTGGTATAGAGGGAGGAACGTTGTGATCGGCCCCGACCTCTATAATATATTTCATTCCCAAAAACGGCTCTTTCCGATTTTGATTAAATGTATTGTGTAAACAGCTCTACTCATAAATAACACAATAATATCGTAAAAGTCTAATATGCGGGAAAATAACAAAAGCAGCACAATAAATTACCAAACATTTCGAGAAAAATAAGTTGTTTTCTTATTAACTCCAGTCAAATGTTGGTAGGATTTCCAAATTCACGTGGTAGTCCGAAAAAGTACCTATACGATGAGCGTTTGATAGTGCTCAAAATATATGTAGGAACTGCTCCATAAATGCCAGGATTTCCACCCCCACCGTTTCACTTACTACTGTACCGGAACTAACCCAATGGGGTAACGTGCCAGGCCTGGCTTGGCCTACCGGCATGTTGTTCCACGGGAGGCGCACGTGTCTACCCCGGGAAGGTGGTGGACTTCCCGTGGCGAACGCGAGGCTTGGCAATTGCAAGGGTGTTGAGCGGGAGCTTTCCTCCTAGTCCTCGGTCTGCATCCGAGTGGGGCACCTTAGGATTCCAAGCCCTTCCGCCGGTTTGCCCATGCCTGGGCAAAGATGTTAAACCGGCGGCCCTCCGCCTTGCTGGTAAGGAGCTGTGAGACTCCTCTCATCGCAGGAATTTGAGCGCGCTCTCGTGCAACACTGTATAGGCATCAGGTAAAGAGTACATGTGCTGCACTCTCCACGGCCTCTCCACAGCGGCTCTCACTGAAGTGGCGGCGCCTAAAGAAGTGCAGCCCCTCATTAAAGGCCTGAGAGCAGCTGCCGCCGGGAAGGACGGCTGCTACCAATCCATACGTATACCGGGACTAACCAAACGCTTCCATTCAGTGCATGTGCTGGATGGGCACCTCAAATGCCCCGATTCGCTCGGAATTTTGCTGTCGTCAGTCATAACCGATCGGTTCTCTCATTACCTTGTCACCCGCACCTGCCTTTGCTTCCATCCAGTTCTCTGTTTGTTGTGTTGGTAAAACTTTCCCGGTAGTCACAGCATCTTCGCTCAGAACTACCCCTTCTGGAACACCTGAGGGCAGATGTCCCTCCCTCTATTGATAGAATCGTAATTTGCCAAGAGATGAACTGATTCCCTGAACCCTGGATGTCGCAGCTGTGTGGAACGAAGACGTACAGTCCTCAGAAGATGTGTACGACAGAGACATTGTGAAGTGCGTGTTTATTTGTGGTTCTTAAATCAATACTTCCACCGCAAACATGGGGACCCTTTTGGAAATTCAATCTCTCTCTCTCTCTCTCTCTCTCTCTCTCTCTCTCTCTCTCTCTCTCTCTCTCTCTCTCTCTCTCTCTCTCTCTCTCTCTCTCTCTCTCTCTCTCTCTCTCTCTCTCTCTCTCTCTCTCTCTCTCTCTCTCTCTCTCTCTCTTACTACTAGGGTACACGAAACTGCTGAAGAATTTGAAAGACAAGATCACACCGCCCTTGATGTTGAGCGAAGTACGATTAGAAATGGTCAATGATACAACCAAAGAACTTTTTTTGTAAGTGTGCGTATCCTTGCCGACCATTCCCTGGCGCTTTCTTGGGGATGTTTGCTAGCTGTATATAATTCATGCCTTGCCGCAAAATACGCCGTAGTTTTCGAGAAATGTGTATCCAGGGTATCGATTAAGGTATCGTACGAGCTGTTCTCGATTGAGTCTGGAACGAGTAGGCTATCCAAAAGTTTGTAAGTGGATTCCGCCAATGTTGTAATCATCGTCGCCTTCTTCAAATCCCCATCGGTCACTTTGAGTTTTTCCCGAATAAAAGTGTTCGTTAGCTTTGATTTAAACACTGCATAATCGTTGTTAGTGTGGTCAAAATAAAGTTGACCGGCGAAATTCGTCGAAGTTCCCATCTTGCGCACGTTTGAACCGGTAGGTCCCGATCGTTCTCGGCTGCCGGCGGATCTCCCGTGACGAATCACCAATTTATACACTAAATTACGCGTTAAAACCACTGTTTACCGAATATCCTCGTCGCCACTGTTTGTTTCTTGAATATCCGGGAAATAAAACACAATAACTGATGCGAAATAAACTTTTATATCAGCTCGAAACAATAGGTGCAACTCCGACTGACTGCGGCTAAAAAAAGAATGCGTGACCTCGATTTGCAGGGGCAGGATGCAACCCGCGACGCATCCCCCTCTTATGCGTAATATACAACAATCACAAATTCATAATTTAGAAACCAGAAACAAGTTATTAAATTACCGTTTACCACAATGCAGTACCACTGCCTATAGATCATCATTCATCTCACAAAGCATATCATATTACAATAGACTCTCATCAGAACTAAAACAACTAAAAAGTCATACAGCTTTCAAGAAACGTGTGAGAGAATCTTTACTATCCCCTTACTAAATTCCTCTAAACTCTCTAAAATACGACAGGCTATTTAAATTATGTAAATTATAGTATATCTGAATTTTGTTCGAGAAGAAAATAATATTAAAAAAATAAAATTAAAAAAAATACAATCGAATAATGAAACAATGTCGTTGTTGTAGAAAATTAGCTATTAATAAGAAGAAACGAAAACTGTGGACGCATTTGTATTAATCACGTTAAATTTTAAAATTTCTGGTTAGGTGTAATCACTACAGTACGACCTAATCTCGCCTGATGTATTAATAAAGCCGTCTCTCTCTCTCTCTCTCTCTCTCTCTCTCTCTCTCTCTCTCTCTCTCTCTCTCTCTCTCTCTCTCTCTCTCTCTCTCTCTCTCTCTCTCTCTCTCTCTCTCTCTCTCTTTGTGCTCAATATTAGGGTCCTCTTTGTTGGGTGTACAGCAACGCTCTGATTGCAGTACACAGTAAGAAACTGCAGTGTTCATGAGTACGTGAGGACAGGCACTTCATCAAGGCCACCCAAACCTTCCATTCAGCAGAGGCTCGTCCGGGACATTTGTGCTGAATGAGCACCTCAAATGCCCCGATTCGCTCGAAACTTCGCTGCCGTCTGTCGTAACCGAGCGGTTCTCTCATCGCTCGCGCTCGAGTTCGCTCCAACCAGTTCTCTATTTGTAATGGTAAAACTTCCCCGAGAGTAATTGAGAAAAAAACTCTTTATTCCAATTGCATTCGGGTAACATCGTACTTACCCCCTACTCTCATAGTGCGATATCGCCAATTCTGTCCGTAACACTACCGTTTTCACCTGACTATACCAAAACAATAACGATTATTCTCAAATCACCCATGAACTGAGAGCAGCACAATAAATTGGAGGACCATAAGTGCCTCCGGCTGCCTTAGCTTCTGGAGTCAAGGGAATCGCTGAATGCACGTGAGAAAGTTGTGTGACGCGTCGCACCAGATATTTTCACATAATTCAAATGCTATTTTATGTGATTAACTTGTAGTAGAGAGCGTTTTATTTTTGTACTGTGTTTCCTGTTTAAATATTCTGCTTAGATAGTAACATTTTAGTGTTCTTCAACGTTTATTATTATTTGTCTACCTTATTTTTGCAAACAAGACGGTGTTGGAAGGCTCGTGAAGTGGAGGCTTGTAACATCAGGGTTGCAGCATTGACCGTGTCCCGTTGAAGTAGTTGAAAAATGTTGCCCCATGTAATCACCCAGTCCTTAAAGATGAATGAACTGCAGCGGCAGCTCCAGAGAAATATCTGGTGCGTAGCAACACACAACTTTCCGCCACCCCTTTAAAATCGAACACCACCTTCACATGCGGGCGCTATATCTTCGTTCAACGCATTTTTACAGGAACATTTATGTAGAACAAAATGTAGGGACTAGTTAGCTGAAAGTACTCCGAAAGTTTGATCGAAATCGTTAGAGCCGTTTTTGAGAAAATTGGAATACCGATAAATTAATATTCGACAAATCTCCTTTTCTGAGTTAACTTGGCTTATATCTCCGTTCAACATATATATACAGAAATAATTATGGAGAACGAAATGTTGGTATGGGTGACTAGAAGACACTCCATTAGAATTTATCACATCTGGTGAAAAAGTTACCCTGGAATTTACGGAAATGTTCGAAAAAACGTTATTTTCGACACATTTTCATTTTTATCTCTGTTCAATGGAGTGTCAGAGGAACATTTATTGAGAACAATATGTAGGTATAAACTATTTAAAAACATCCTGTGAGTTTGGTGAAAATCGCTTGAGTCGTTTTGCCAAAAAGCGTAAAAAACCTATTTTTGCTTCATAGGCCTATATCTCCGTTCACCGTATTTTCATGGAGATATGTATAGAGAAGAAAAGTTAGATATTGATTGGTAGGAGATAATTTGAAAGTTTAATCAAAATCGTTAGAGCCGTTTTTGAGAAAAATGCGAAAAACCCTAGTTTTTGGTACATTTTCGTCCCCACCCCCTTCCCATCGGCCGAAATCGTCCATAACCTTATTTTGGTGTCTACAAAAATAACGAACAAAACAAAAAAGAACCAGCTCAATCGGATCAGCCGTTCTCCCGCAAATCGAACTACAGACACACACACACACAGACATACACAGACATACACACAGACATACACACAGACATACACACGGACCTCTCTCCGAAATTAGGTTTTTTAGACTCAGTAGGGTCTGAAACGTAAAGATCTGAAGAAAACCCAACTTTTTTTTTTGGGCCGATTACTATACTTTCCTTCCCTTCGGGTAGCGGAAAGTAAAAATACAAACCAACCTCTTGTTGGTGAATCACCTTCTTGGGGAGCCCATCGACAAAGCCACCAAGAATTCTGCCATTGAAGTTTTTTGCTTTGTAGATTTCCATGTTTTCTAATATGTTGAGTTGTCGTTCTTTGGTATTGTTTATGTGCTTCAATGAACAGATCGTAAGTGAGCAAGTCAACACAAAATGCGACACCATATTTACACAACTCAAAATACTACACAAACAAAAATAACCAACTGACGGATTTACAGACCACCCTATACAAAAAAGACTTAGAACCGACAATAAACAGACTATTTAAGACATACCTTATGTTTGATTATGCTCTGGGCCTGCCGTTTAACATTGGCTATAACCCCAGCACAGCTTACAACTTCAACAACTAATATGTTATGGGTGTGAGAAATGGCGAATTTTGATTTGAATAACCGGATACAACTAAAAGGGCGACAAGGGAGTTTAAAGAGTTTATTAACACTTGACGATTGGGAAAACACAAAAATAAACAAATGATTTGGTAATTTTATAAATCCTACTCGGAATCACGAGTGACGAACGTCGAGAGAGAGCGCGAAAACGATCAAGCCCGTTTCGATGTCTTCCATGATGGATTGTCGGGAGTCGCTGTCCAATACGTCCGAATGAGTGGTGGGATCCCGAACGAGAGGAAATGAGCGGCGTATAAGATGTCGTAAACGATGCAAGCAAAACGGTTAAATTATGTTTGGTGAACAAAATAGAATCGGCACACCCGAGGTCGCAGAAAAGAAAGTTGTTGATGGAATAGGGAGAAAAAATAATAATGGAAGAGACTAAAACCTCGTTCCCTCCAGTGTTCGGCAGCTGCTGCTGCGGGAACAGCGTTGTTGGTGAGGTTTGAGAACAATAGTGTGCAGGAATTTCTGCTGTTCTATTGGCATAACTGTTGATTACTGATAACAGAAAAGTAAAGATTAAGGAGCGGTATCGGGAAAGTGCGGGGTGGTGGATGTGAAATAGGAAGGAGTGATGTTAAGTGATGGTCTGGTTCGCCTGCATGCACAATCGGAGTTGGCAATTAGAGGTCATAACACCTTACATTCGTCTCCCTTCACTTCTAGCGGGTTTCCCCAGAGTTGCATGACCTCCATCTTCTCCCCCTCCCCCTCCCACGGCACTACACCATCCCGTAACCTTTCTCTTCGCATATTAAGACCACGACCAACTAACTGACATTAGTACTGACTTGAAGGCCAGACGTTGATGTATTTACATCGAAAACGCTCAATCACAGTATCTCATCAGATGGACGACGGAGACGGACTCACCTAACATTGACTTTAGTAATTTACGTACTGATGGAACTAACCCAATTACTTTAATAACAGTCAAGGTTGTTTGTTAAACTCTCCAGGGAGCGAACAAGAGAGATAATCAGGCTGGAGAAGAAAGTATACGAATGGTAGCCTGTTCACAGGTACCACCCAGCTAAGATTGGATTCAGATGTACAGGGTTGCAGATACTGCGAGGCGAAAGAAGTGAGCGGAGCATGTACTGTGTACACGTGAGGGGCTGGTGGCAGTGCGCCTCTGAGTGCTTCCGTTTCCTCGGCTGGAGCCGTAGCAGGTTGCAGGGTTGTCGTATTGCGTTTTTTGCGAGAATAATGGGAACGTCGTACCAGAGAACGTCAGCTCTTCAGGAGCTGGGGCTGGAACTGGGAAGACAAGAGGTGGCTCGTGCACGCCCACACAGTAGTCCACTTGTATCAAGGCCAAGGAAAAACAAAAAAGTCACTATTTTTGTATCTTTCAAACCAAGATAGATCAGAAATAAGATTTAACAACTGTTACACGAGCTTTTCTTCTGGTTCTCTCAACGGTAGCTCAGACAATTGTCATAACCTTACTGGGTATTAACTAATTAGTAACTACATATTGTTACCCATAAACGTTTTCGTAGGAGGGGTTGCGGAAAGTTGAGTGTTACTACTCTAGTAGGAACTATTAAATCTAATTAGTTAAGTTTCCTTACATTTCCTCCTGCCCTTAGAGAGCTGTAACGGCTTTACACTTCATAAATTCTGCAACCCTCACCTGCGTTGGCTTTTGAACACCTGTTGCAATATCATCTACTTCATCAATTTTTTTTTTACTTGCCTCAATTTACAGGAAGAGTCGACAAATAGTGATCCATCGAATTTGAATTGGTAATTCCATAAGACTCACTCGATTCTCGGAATATTTACGCACCTGGGTAGAAGTGACGCTGTAATGGAAACCTAAAGAAACAAACCAGTGAGATGCATCAGAGACTTAAAGGCCCTGTCCCGCCTCATCCAACAACGTTAAGCCCACTTTAATTAGCTTTCTAAGTAACAAAGAGCCCAGACAAGTTGCCGGTAAGTCAACTGACAACTAAAAGAAACACAATTGCTCAAGTAAATGTTCCCCCGTTTCATTTAATGCCTGCCGAAATAATTAGTCACATTTTCTCAACTTTCCTCTCGCAAGATGAGCGCACCGAGTGAGTTTTAACCGTCTTCCAGCTCAAGAAGTGGCCTCCCTTCTCCTTCCTTCTATTCCTACAACTTTTCCTTCAACTGATTAGCACTTGTAGCAAAGTTTGGTCGGAGCAGGCGCCGCTTCTTCTCGTCGACAAAAGAGAAACTCGCACCCGTCAACCGGTAGGAACCAATAACCTCCGCCACTAAAATGTAAATGAAAGCAGTAACTCAGGAGAATAGCTTTCTCCCATAGGGCGGTTTCCTCAAGTGAGCTCAGTTTAATAAGTGTTGGGGTTTAGCCAGTTTGAGTTGAAGCCAGAGACGGGGGTTTGGGGGTTAAAGTGCCGGTGCCGCTCAGACCACTTACAGATTTAGTGCTCTGGTTTCTCTTATTGTTCCTACCAAAAAAAAAAAAACTACGTCTTAAGGGTTTTTACTTTTAGTTTTAACGCTTTTGGAACATTTACTTGCAGCTCGCAGCGTTCCTTGGTTTTACTATCTTCGTGGCTCGCGGACGAATTTCGTCGACAGCTTTCGCAAGCTGTGCGGGGAATGCCAATAAGTTTTCGATCGAAATTAGCCAACGCATTCAAGTTTGAAAGGTTTTCAATCTCTTTGATCAACAGGCCACTTTATACACACTCTTTACGGCGAATTTTAGGCACCGGAGGAGGTTGATGACGACGAAAGCGTAATAAAATTGCCCGAGAGGATGAAAACCAACTACAACTTCGGAACATTTCGATGTTAAAGGGTCTTGCAATGAGTATGGACGGGCTCACAAACCAATTACTAGCGAACAACGGATGCCTAGTCCCATACCTTTAGAACTGATTTACGTATCAACTCGACGTCAGAAAGATTGTGACCACTGTAGCGCTGCACACTGTTTCGGTTGCTTGGCCACGTTAATGTCGACGTATTTGGCGCACCCGCCAATGATGTTAAAATACGAGGGAGGGAGAGAGAGAGAGAGAGAGAGAGAGTACCAGAAGTCCACAGACGACTCAAAATCACAGTCAACGCGCTGAAATTAGGGTTTTTCGATTTAGTAGGTCTCCAAACGTAAGATTTAAATATCTGGTGCGTAGCAACACACTACTTTCCGCCACCCCTTTAAGTTCGAACACCACCTACACATGCGGGCGCTATATCTTCGTTCAACGCATTTTTACAGGAACATTTATACGGAACAAAATGTAGGGACTAGTTAGCTGAGAGCACTCCGAAAGTTTTATCGAAATCGTTGGAGCCGTTTTTGAGAAAATACGAATACCGATAAATTAATATTCGACAAATCTCCTTTTCTGAGTTAACGTGGCTTATATCTCCGTGCAACATATATATACAGAAATAGTTATGGAGAACAAAATGTTGGTATGGGTGACTAAAAGACACTTCATTAGGATTTATCACATCTGGTGAAAAAATTACCCTGGAACTTTCGGAAATGTTCGAAAAAACGTTATTTTCAACACATTTTCATTTTTATCTCTGCTCAATGGACTTTCAGAGGAACATTTATTGAGAACAATATGTAGGTATTAACTATTCGAAAATATCCTGAGAGTTTGATGATAATCGTTGAAGTCATTTTGCCAAAAGGCTTAAAAAACCTATTTTTGCTTCATAGGTCATTATCTCCGTTCACCGTATTTTCATGGAGATATGTATAGAGAAGAAAAGTTAGGTATTGATTAGGAGAAGATAATTTGAAAGTTTAATCAAAATCGTTAGAGCCGTTTTCGAGAAAAATGCGAAAAACCCTAGTTTTTGGTACATTTTCGTCCCCCCCCCCTTCCCATCGGCCGAAATCGTCCATAACCTTATTTTGGTGTCTACAAAAAATAACGAACAAAACAAAAAAAGAACCAGCTCAATCGGATCAGCCGTTCTCCCGCAAATCGAACTACAGACACACACACACACACACATACACACACACATACACACACACATACACACGGACCACGCGACGAAATTAGGTTTTTTAGACTCAGTAGGGTCTGAAACGTAAAGATCTGAAGAAAACTCAAATTTTTTTTTTGGGCCGATTACTATACTTTCCTTCCCTTCGGGTAGCGGAAAGTAAAAACTAATTATTTTTTACTCAACTGCAATAATTTCTTTGCTATATGGTTAACGGAAAATTTAAAAAAAAACAAAAAAACAACCGATTAGGTGACACACTCCTATTTAGGCAAGTAAAAATCCTAGAAAGTAAAGCATGAAGTGTTCAGCATGCTTTCAGTTTGACTCGAGCTATACATTCAGCGGCAAACCGTTGTCACATACATCTTCCGACGGGCAATATAACTTCTCATTGTACTTCTGCAAGTCAAATAGGAGGACGCGGAGCAGATAACGCGTTGTTTACGAGCTACCGTGAGCCTTCCTCGTGCACTTTGTCCAAAGCAAACAGCAATTGCGATGCTGTTCCCATTGGCCTAACCCGCCGGGGGAGACTTCGATTATCCGGCAGTTGTGAGTCTTAACTACCCATTCGTTTGCATAATTTGCGTCTGATGAAACATTTGCGAGGGTTTATCACTCTCTGGCCTCCGGAGTTATCGATCGCCGTCTTCAATTGCAATTCTATCGATGGTAAACGCTTCACGTTCGTTTACGTAAAACTAGACCTTTGTGCAGATGAGTTCATGGACGGTGACTGCAAATTAGAAAAGTGGTTAGCAGTAGGCCAGACCTAGCGGAGTCCGTGAAGTTGGCGCCGGTAGTAAATTGCTAGTCAAATGGAAGCTGTGTAGGGATAATGAAGGAATTGCAAATCGATATTCTGGTCTTATAACCCGATGGAACATTACGCGACCTAACAAATCATCAGTCGTAACTCGACCAGCTTCGCGGTGCAACTAATCGGGCATCTATTCCAACACCTACGTTGCGCAACAAGAGTAAATGGCTCGATTAACTCAATGGCATAAATTACCCCTTATTTAGGGGACGAACAAAATCCTCTGAGGACCTTCTAAAGACACAAACGGCTACTGATGATGAAAAGCAGGTCTCATCTCCTGAAGGGCAAATAATGTTACCACCTCGCGCAACAAACGGGTACTATAGTGACTCTACACGACGCGCACATGCCCATGGAAGGCCAGCAACTCAGTTCAGCACAATTTGACGCTTCACATTTCAAGCCATCGGGATTACAAACCTGCAATGTCCGTCCGCCGTGCGAGCCTGTTTATGCCCTTAACGTGTTATGTAACAAGTACACATCCCATTCGGTATCTAGTTCTGCCCACGTGCTCGGCAATCCGAACGGACAAAGCCCATGGTTGTTGTTGACACACGATGAGTGGTGCGAACCTCAATCGGTGACAGTCAGCTTTCACGGCTCACAAAAATATATAGACAATGGGGAGTAACAAAGTGAAATGAAGTAAAGGAAATATAATGTAGGAAAAATAATGGAACTAAAACAAAGGGTTATAAACTGAAAAGGACGCTCTAGTTGTAAAATAAAAATAAATCTCAAGGCTTAGACAAGGAAAATATACAGAATGGGTACCCAAACCTGGCCACTACACAATTTTACGTGCACGTTCCGAAAATAAGTCCGACTCCGGAATATTATAAAAACAAATCGAAAATTGTCCGTCGTCGAGAGGAGTAGCTACAGACGAGGCGATATGTCGAATTACTTTGCCCAAAATCGTTGATGGGGAAGAAAATGGTTTTACACACTGCCTAATATCGACCATGCAACAAGGATAATACAGGGTGAGCCATAACAAATGGTGCAGTTTCGAAGGGGTGCTGCATGCCTTGTAGTGGGGTTAACGACCTGGGAGGGGTCTCATTGTGCCCGGGCAGTGGTCCCGTTTTCAGTCGTTACAATGGTTTGGAGCGTCATTCGCACGTTTTTTTAAAGCGGCCGTTCGTTCATCGCCACCTAGCGGGCCTTCCGACTGCGTTACAACATCCCACGTCGTAATCCCGTCCCTCACCGCAATGTTATCGCACGTTGGGTTCAAGCATTGGAAGAAACTGGTTCCACAGTAAGGCGTAGAGGTGCGGGAAGACCAAGAAACGCAAGAACACCTGAAAATTTGGCTCGAGTGAGAGCAGCAGTGGAACAGTCGCCTCGGCGGCACGCAGTAGCACTGAACATCTCTAACACCTCACTAAGGAGGATTTTGCACATGGACTTGTCATTCCATCCGTACAAGATTATGATTGTTCAGGAATTGTCACCTCCAGACTACCAAAACCGCTTGAATCGATGCCAAGAGATGATAAAGCGCATCCCACCAACGTCCACTTTTTTCAGTTCGGACGAAGCCCACTCCCATCTCTCTGGAGCGGTTAATAAACAAAATTTCCGCTATTGGTGTGACCGCAACCCAAGACAAATTCACGAGAGACCTCTCCACTCCCCGAAAGTCACTGTCTGGTGTGCCATTTCAAAATTTGGGGTGATTGGGCCTTATTTTGGAGGAGGATGGAAGGACTGTTACCGAATGCTCAGCGTTATCTTTTCATGCTGGAAAGATTTTTCGAACCCGTTGAATTGAACCAGTTAGCTGAAGAAGAGGATCTGGGGGATATTTGGTTTCAGCAAGATGGGGCTACGGCCCACACAGCGCAAATCTCAATAGTGAAACTGCGGCAGATGTTCCCCGCACGCCTCGTCTCTCTCAGGGGTGACTTGGGGTGGCCGGCAAGATCGCCAGATTTGAGTGCGTGTGATTTTTTCCTGTGGGGCTACTTGAAGGAAAAGGTGTTCAAACATCGACCTCACACTCTGGAAAACCTCAAGATTCGAATCAGGGAAGAAATCGCCGCGATTCCCATCGAAATGTGCCAGAGGGCGGCTGAAAATTTCAGGAATCGCCTACATCAGTGCGTCGCTGCTGAGGTGATGTATGGCGTTCAATAAAACAAACCGTAATCTTCTAAGTTGCACCGTTTTTTTTAAATCGCCCTTTGAAACTGCACCATTTGTTATGGCTCACCCTGTACGAGGCTACTGATCTCCACGACTTGTTTTGTCAGATGGTCGATTATGATCCGCTCCTTAGGTGTACAAAACAAGCCGTGATAGGAAGATCGCATAGAGATCAAGAGAGACAGAGAGCGAGAGAGAGAGAGAGGGAGAGAGAGAGAGAGAGAGAGAGAGAGAGAGAGAGAGAGAGAGAGAGAGAGAGAGAGAGAGAGAGAGAGAAGGGTTCCGCGTATCCTTGACGCCAATTACTGAACAGTTGTTATTGGCGAAAAATGGTTTAAAAAAAACTTTATTTTGGCAGTTCTAAATACGTCTTGTTTAGTATCTTTTTCAAGGTATTTTTAAGTGCAGGGTCGAATGGAATTAGTTTGACAGGCTGCGTCTAGATCGAAAAAGTGAAATTACAGTAATTATACCTAGCCAAATTCTAATAATTAAAAGAACTCGTGGGACAGCACAGCGAGAGTAATCGTATGTGAGACTAAGTCAAGCGGTACAACAGAATAACAAACCGTTGTGTAATAATTTGCAGGGTTTTTTTCTCTTTATTACGTTCTTCAACCTACGAAAAGTGTAATTGACTGACAAATAAGTGTTGAGTTCTCTTCAGTTAATTACATGTCAGACCCTACTGTGTCCAAAAAACAGTATTTGGGGAAACGACCCGTGTGTACCTATGAATGCGAGTGAGCAAAAACGGCCCAACCAAATCTGCTCAAACATGGAACGCCGACATAAGGGTATGAGCAAAATCCACCCAAAACTAACTATAGTTATTATAGTGATCAAAACGCCAAATATTTTTTCTCTCAAAAACTGCTTTAACGACTTTGATTAAATTTACCGAGGGGGTAGTCGCTTACACAATTGATGTCTTGAATTTATAAATGTCACACAATTTAATAAATGTTCACTATTTATAAGCTCTTAGAGAAATATAAATGGTAGGAGGCCTGAAATGGGAGAGACAAAAAGCTAAAGAGGTTCCGTACTTTGGAAAGCGAGAATTGCTGGAAGACAACCAATTGTTATACGAGTAGAACGTTAAAGGCCATGAGAGGATGTGGTCGCGCTTGAAGTACCGGAATTTATTGACGTGCTTCTATTTACGCAACGATCGTTTTTCAGCAAGACTGTCGTGATTTTTACTTTCTTAGGCTGAGTTCTTTCAGATCTTTACGTTTTATGACGTATGAGGCCGATAAACACTATTTGGTTTGTGTGGTATGTGTGGCTGTGATCGCGATTAAGAGAAAACGGCTAGAGCAAATCAACCCAAACTTGATACCTGCCCCCCCCCCCAGTTCACCACGGAACGCCAACATAAGGTTATTAGCAAAATCGGTCCAAAACTAACTATAGTTATGATAGTGATCAAAACACCAAATATATTTTTTCTCAAAAACTGCTGTAACGACTTTAATTAAATGTCTTGTATGGATAGCTTCAAATAACATAGCAATACCGTGAAATATTCATCCATGGAAAAATGACGAGAGCAGCACGTAAATTACCAAACATTTTGGCGAAAATCGATTTTAGCGCAGTTTTTTACTTTCCATGGCTGTTCTCTTCAAAAAAAAGTTCTCTTCAGATCTTCCCTTATAAACTCCGCTCAAACGTTACTAGGACCTTCGGATAAATTGGCGGGGTAGTCTAATCAAGTACCTATACGATGAGTAATATCGCTCATAAAATAAACAGGAGCTGTTCCAGTAATTCTGAAGTATCAACCACAGCCGTTTCACTTACCGCCATATTTAAACATTTTTACCCGATAACTCTGGAAAAGCGATTATTATCCTTTTCAAAAAAATCGTTTTTACAGCCTCATCAATCTTCTATGCACCAATTGCTCAGTGACGGCCAGGGTGTGAGTATGAGCTGCACAATAAATTCCAAAACTCTAAGATCTACCAGTTTCTGCCACTGTGAAGTGGTGTAAGCTCAGTGGTCAGCTCAGGAAAGTTGGGTGATGCGTCGCAGCTGATTTTAAAAAACTGTATCGATAACGTTGTAAACGAATGGTCCTTCCCCCTCCCTTCCCTCGTTCGCTAACGATCTCAGCTCTTCCACGTCAGTTGCGTTGTACATTTTCGCCAAACACCTTTTACCTTTATTTTTACTTTCCGCTGCCCAGAGGGAATGGAAAGTATTGTAACCGTGTCAAAAAAGGAAGTTGCG
This sequence comes from Pachypeltis micranthus, assembly GCA_020466155.1. Taxonomy (NCBI): domain Eukaryota; kingdom Metazoa; phylum Arthropoda; class Insecta; order Hemiptera; family Miridae; genus Pachypeltis; species Pachypeltis micranthus. The sequence goes on from CM035769.1 coordinate 19,256,126, forward strand.
GTTTCTTCAGATCTTGGCGTTTTGATTTCTTCCTCAGTTTTCTTTAGACCTTTAAGTTTCATGAACTACGGAGAGATAACAGCTGTACGTAAATCACTTGGGGGCACCATAATAAGGGAATGGGCATAATTGGTTCCAAACTATGGTTTTTGTAGTGAAACTTTTATTAGCTAAAAACTACGATACGAGTTTAACCCATTTTTTACAAACTTGAGTGACAAAAGGATAACACGAAATGTACGTTTGAGGGAAAATGGCGAAGGCAGCCCAATAAATTATTGCAAATATCACTTTCTTCCTTACGAATCCCGCTAATGTGATAGATTCTCAGGAAAGTCAGGGTGGTAGTCCAACTGATTACCTACAAGATGACGGTTGTGGCGTAAACAAAAAAAATTAGCGACGTTAATTGAAGAATGTTTGAGTCGCGGTTTCGGATGGGCAAAACTGGACCTTATTCTTACCGTTGTTGCTTATCGCTCTACCGTTTGCGCTTATCGCCACCTCACATCGGGATCCCCTGCTCAGCTCCGTCTCGAGTCGTGGGGTTCTTCTTGTTTCGTCCGGCAGTCTGCGTTTAGTTTGCATAAACGACTTTCGTCCTGATTCCCGCACCACTACAGAGTCAAGAATTTTTTTGAAGTTTTTTTGAAGCAATTAACGTACCGGTATACTAGTAGTCTTAAACAATCAATCTACATTTTCCAGTCTGAAAAGAAATGTGTTTTCAGTTCTCGTACCGGACCCAAAACTGCATCGAGATCAGAAGCAAAAACTGTGCCAGGTCAACCCCAACCTCCAGAAGGGTTCTCTTAATCTCGCCCATCTCGTCCATTCAGAGAAGTTTTCTTCCCTTTTTTTTTTGTTTGTAATGAGCTCAGTTAGGAGAAGAATTAGTTAATTTTTAGTTATTTATTTGTGCTGTAGCCCTGAGATTCGTTTATTTATTTATTATAACTTTTTTTATATATTCAAAAGAAATTTTTTTTTATCGTGGGTTCATCCCCATAAAGTTATCTGCGTTCACAGCACAGTATACGGTTTGATAATGTTCTTAAGATAATTAGGAGAAAACCCAAAATATCTTAAATTCGATCCACCGCTGTTTCGCTCACCCCTACCCCTAATAATTTCAAAACACGGCTTATCTCAGAAAAATCCTCTCTACAGTCTCAGAAATACATAAGTCGCAGCATAAGTAGGCGTGACTCAATAAATTCCAGCACTGTAAGGGCTACCAGTTTCTGTGTACAACGTTCAGTTACGATGTACCAAGTCCATGTAAACTGATGAACAGAAGTTAGATGAACTGATCAGCCATAATCTCCAGCTCTTCTGTCCAACTTGTCATCTTATAGATTGCAACCCTTGATAGCTCTCGATAATAACATTGTTCGCGCCAAGTAGTAGGGTCTGCTCGACTCGTTACCCAAATAACCAAGGCGAACACTTTCACCTGTGGTGCGTGAGATGGGAGAAAATTTACTGACTATGACACAACACTTCCACGAGTAATAAAAATAAATAAAACGGAAATCAAAAAGTTTATCTGTCCCGCGAAATGGGTGGATCTGGCCTTTCGTTGGTAGTGGTAGAGCCGTCATAGCTTTGAGGTTTGCGGTGCGGCAAGATTTCGACTTGCCGAATTTGGTTCGTCAACCTGACAAGAGTTCGAGACGTACGCAATTTCAGATTCGTCAATGTGTGAAAGTTGGATGCGATGTGGAGCTATTGCGATCGTCACTGTCGCTCTCGCGTTCTTTGCGGCACTGCTGAATCACAGGCGACGCGCATCTTGTCGAGAAGGGTTGAGGGGCGATAACGACGAACGTAAGGCGGAACAGTGTGCGAGGATGAAAGAAAAAAAAAAGAAGAAAATATAAAGGAAACAAACTAAAACAGGAGTTCTTTCCACTATTGTTTCGCCTTTCTGGCGTTAACAATATTGTGAGAACGATCGAAATCGCTCCTCGCCTCAACCAAAGCTCCTAAACGCTTGTGCTCCTGCCCTACTTACCTATAACCGTCTGTAGCTAATGCAAATAAACAAGTTACCTACCACCGTTCTGGTAAGGAAATGGGATTTTGGACGAACTCCTTTCGTTTTGTACTGAATAGGGGCATACTTAAGCCCCGAGGAAAGTTGTGTGACGCGCCGCACCACCGGTTGAGGGGAGGGGGTCGTTTACGTACGTGCCTCCCACGGGGGCAGTCATACAATTGTCTTAACTTCGAGGGATTCTCCCAAAAAAGTGGACTTCGTAAAATCGTGTAAATCTCGTGTTTGCGGTGCTCCTCGAAACCGCAGAAGCTACGGGTCGCTTCTTCTCGTCGAGCAGCTCGTAAACAAATACCCCTGACAAAAGGGCGAAACCCTGTCGCCCGTGAAACTACAAGCAAGTTGACGTTGAATGGGAAACTCAATACACGCGGCATCTAATTTTCTGTTGTTCTCCCGTTGGGTTTGCGGGTAGGGGCTCGAATCATGGAAGGGAGAAATAGGATTTGAGTAGTCGCTCTTCGACCTAAACCAGTCAGTTTCACGCAAGCATTTGCAGTCTCGTCAGAAGAGCGAAATGGACAGATTGGAAGGACAGATGAAGGAACTGGTCGGGAGCGGTCTCTTCGGGCCAGGGAGGTTCTCGTACATGAAAATCAACGCCAACAACGAAGGACAGTTGTACCCCGATGTTGCTTTTTGCGATGTTGGAGTCGAACACGGGCCGGTACCCAAAACCCACCAGCTCGCTTTGAAAAGCCAACAAAGGCCCGAACAAGTGCGAAAAATTATGAACGGCGACAAGTTGTATTCGAACGAAGTGGCGATGTACAAAGTGGTTTTGCCTTTTTTGAAAGCGGAAGATTTGATTCCGCATTTTTACTACGGAAGAGCTACTTTGGGATCTGAAGTGAAGAAAGACATATTGGTGATGGAAGACGCGCGTTCTTTGGGTTTCTCGAAAGCCAAAACTCAATATTTGGACTACCAGGAGATTGTCGTCGCGTTGAGGAATTTGGGAAAGTTCCATGGGCTCAGCTACAGAGCGAAGAATCTCTACGGGCAAATATTTTCTTGTATGACTGGGATGCTCCAGGCGGTGATTCCTGGGGACGAACAGTGGGACGTGGCATTGAGGAGCGCTCTGGAGCGGGGTATACGCCCTTTGATGGGAAAAGCGGACGATCGCTCTCTCCTTCAACAGGTTCTGAACCGCCTCCACGACCCGAGAAAAGCGATGAAAAGTTTGCGATCGCCCAAAGAGCCGTTCGCAGTAATTTACCACGGGGATTTCCAAAAAGAGAACATCCTTTTCAAGTACAACGAACGTGGTACTGCCGTTGATTCCGTTTTTATCGATTTTCAAATGTCTTTATATTCGGATCCTTCCATCGACATCGTCTACTTACTTTACATGAACACGACGGCCGAGCTGAGGGAAAAACATTGGGACGAATTTCTCAAAGTCTACTGGAAGGGCGTGACGAGCATCGAGCCGAACCCTGGCTTCAATTACGACCAGTTTCTGGACAATTTGTCTCGACGAGCCGTCTACGGTTATTTTCCCAGCTCCATCTTCCTCACCAGAGCCCTGTCCAACGATCCCAAAGGAGATTCGACGGAGCAGTTGACCAAACTGGGGCTGGAAGAGCGGGTCAGACGAGTGTCTAACATGGGAGGAGCCGAAGGGACCAACGTTTTGACCAAAATTGTCAAACATCTCATTGATCGCGGATATTTGGAAAAGTACGTACATAGCGACTTTTAATTATCTCCCTTCTCCCCCCCCCTCACCATCTGAATTGATCAGAAGTCACGCCAATCCCTAGTAATTTGCAATGTATTTGTCTAGACCCAAAATTGACTCTTGAGTTGTAAGATCGTCAAAGCTTAGTCCAATAAAATTCTTGAATACTATAGTTTTCGACTTCATTCATCACTTCCAGAGAATCCCAACCATTCAGTGTTTTCTGTCATTAAGAGTAACGCTGATAAATATGTTAACTAGTGATGTTAGTGCTAGTTACCAAAGTTACTTGCTTTAGTAGAAATATATTACTAGCTAAAAAATACAAATTTGCTTTTCATTGAAAGGCCGTGAGTCCGTTTAAGAAAATGGTCTGTGTGTAAATCTGCGGATTCACAAAAAATCGACTAAAATTTTATATTTTAAAAATGGTTCTAACGAGTTTGGTTGAATTGTTTGTAAATGATATACGCTAACCAAAACCATTATTTTTAAAATGTAACGAGTAGCAGAAAAAATCATAATAATTTCGAAGAAAATCGAGATTTATAACTCTCACTAGTATGATAGTGGAGTTTTCGAGGAAAAACCGGGGTGGTAGTCTAATAGAAAACGGGTGTAACAAAATTGTAATAGTTTTCATAAGGTAATCAGAAGTAACCTCAGAAATTCTGTAAATCGAACTAACTGTTTAATATTGGGGAATAATGAAACGAAACTTCCGGAAATCGAGAATTTAAAGTGGACTGTATTTATTTACAATGGGATTACTCTTTCGAACAAAACGTTGTGGCACTGACGCACTGGGATGTCCACGGTACATATAGTTCCAGATACCACGAATGTTCGTAATTTCGTGAACCGGTCGCGGATTCCGCCGACCGAACGCGAACTCCGATACGCGATGGACTCAAAACACGACGGTAAATTACGAACTAAACGGTTGAGATGGCGTATCATGAAACAATGGACTTTTCGAACAATAATAAAATGGTAGTGAGAAAAAAGGCTGAATATGGCCGCGCACAGCGCGAGCGGGTGATTCGTAATAACGTGTTCTTAATAAGTGCTGGGGTCGCCTCGTGATGTCGTGATCCCGAACATCTTAGATCCGCGGAAAAATGGGTGAATTCCGCAGGCGGTAAATAGAAGTCACGGTTAGCAGTAAAAGAAAGAAAAACGACAGCGAACTCCACGAACCGCAAATTTCAAATAACTAACCGTGTTTTTTACTTTTGACTTTCGCAGCGTTTTTGCTACAATTTTAGAATTATTGGCACGACCCTCTCCTGAAAAAGTCACGTTAACAGTCACAACCGTTGTCGATATGTAGAGTTTTCAATGAAGGCCGCAGCATAAATAAAAGTTGCCTGACGAATTACGGAACTTGACGCACTACCAGTTTGTACGTAGTACTTAACAAGCTCTGACGAACTAAGTAAAAAATAGATTGGCGTACTAGCTAAGCTGAGGAATGTGACGTAATGCTCCTCACCACTTTTTTTATGGCGAAAACTGCATTTAGCAGGCCCGGATAACAGAACGGGGGGGTGTAAAGTGATGGCAAAAACTGCGCGGTAGGTTATCAACAAAATTAGATAAAAATCGATTTCAGTGCTGTTGCTTCCCACTGTAACGACCTACTTACTCGATAGTGTTGTGCGACCGATGTGAGATCCGTGGTGTCTACCGTCATCGTCAGTCTTTTTGACACCGACCTAACTGGCTCGGGCAAGGTTGATAATGACAGCAGTCATGTAGTTAATCTGTCCAGGCTAGAAACCTTTGTGGTAAAAATTGATCAATTGCTGCAATGTTTTTTCTCTTTCGCTGTCGTTCGTATCACAATACAAGGGGTAGGAGTCGACACTTTCCCATATGTAGCCGCTTGGTATTCGAGGAGTGTGTAGGTCAGTAGACAATTTTTTGGTTGAGCCGAATGAAATTTTCAGATGAGCTTGTTGTCAAACGAATCTGTGCATTCAGCCCATACTTGCGGCCACGGGCATCGTCTCTGGCATAAACACCATCCACTTTTTTACTGTCCGCTTCAGAGGACCACCAAACAGGCACCTCTTCGGGTTCCAGTAACGAATACAAATTTTAAAGCGCTGCACTATACACAATAGTTTATTATCCTCTTGAACAGCACCCATCCCATTCGATTCAGGATAGAAAAATATCAGTAAACCGTACGAAACATGACCTTTCTACAACTGAACAACAAAAATAGACATTTTCTAGGCAACTGATACGGCGTGACTAGTCGAACTGAAAGGTGGTTGGAATGAGAAGGGAGGCAGTGCGAAGAATTAGCGCAGACCGAGAGAAACGATAACTTTCTATATTCTCCCGTAAGTTCCCTCGAGTAGTAGAAGTTGCCTCACTATATTTACTATGATTTCAATGCCTTCCAGCTAGACGCAGCTCTACACTTTCGAGATCCCGTTCGACTCAGGATCGAAATATACCCAATGTTGGGAGCACGAGAAATAAAGAAATTCGGTTAGCGTGAGGAGGACTGTATTATGTGAGCAATGGACTGAGTTGAGTTAGAATTGAGCTGAGTTCGTGTACAAAGGTGTGACACAAGGACAGTACTCGGAACGCGTGAACTGGCGTGGGAAACTATATCGGAAAGAGATCACCCTGCAGTCGGGGGTCCAGAATTCCGCTGACGTATTCCCTGCGTGTCGTATGAGCCGACTAAAAGGGACACAACTTACACTTCATTCACATACATGACACACTGGGAACCCCCTACCTTTAGCTGGGATCGCAGAACACACCCCCCGCAGGAAGGGGTACAGAATTCTCCTGCCGTATCCTCTGCGTGGTCGTTAAAACCGGCCTTAAGGGGCTTAACTCTGTCGCCACACTGTGCTCACCCTGCAGTAGGGGGTCCAGAATTCCACTGCCGTACTCCCTGCGTGTTCGTATAAGCCGGACTAAAAGGGACACAACTTACACTTCATTCACATACATGACACACTGGGAACCCCCTACCTGGAGCTGGGACCGCAGAACCCAGCCCCCGCGGGAAGGGGTACAGAATCCTCCTGCCGTATCCTCTGCGTGGTCGTTAAAACCGGCCTTAAAGGGGCTTAAAGCTCACGACACTGACATACACAACATATTCCAGATACTAAATACACTGCAACGGCTTGCGTGGCAGAACACACTCACTTGAAACACTCCTAATGAGCGAAAGACAGTCCCTGGAGTAGCTCACTAACACCTTTGAGCGATCCCCATAGGTGCGGCCTCTCGGAATGAGGAGGGGAAAACCAGGTTTGAGCGTTCCTGGGGCGGCTGATAGCGTGTGTCCCGCCCACCACATCACTAGTGGCCGAGGGGCTGACTCTGAGCAGCAGCCGAAAATCCCTCATGCGTCTTAGTCCCGGTGGTGGCCGGACTGGCAGCGCGGCGCATGGGGCCTCCCTGACCTCAAACGGACCAGCGAAAGGGGCTAGAATCAATATGCCTGAGGGGAGCTTCCAGGACACTGCCTCGAGCACCTCTCGCTCATACCACTAACACACACAACAAATGAACTCACAAGGATACACTACACCAGTCCGCTTTAATCACCCCCCCAAATAAGTAAAAACATGACAAAGTCAACTAAAACTTCAGCAGGTAATAAAACGCCACCTGCGCCTTCTTCCTCGGGCTCGCTAAGCTCGACTCCCTCCTCTTCGGACGATGAGCAACCTACTCGTCCTCCAAACAAACAAGGGCGGAAAGAACCGGGCAAACCGCGTTCATCTCCTTCTCCCCTAGTAGCCTGGGCAACCCGGCTACTACAAGCACACGACACAGCGTGGACCCTAAATTGTCGGACATGGAGCAAATTTGCGCATACGTCCAAATCATCCACGGCCAGCTGGCACGGATGAGGGCCAACGCGACAGGACCTATGCGCGACCTCGTAATTCTAGTTGCCTCTTCGAAATTTCGAAGCTGGCTATAAAGCCAATGCCCCCAACGACATCGCCCCCTGCCACTCCCCTCTGCGGGAAACTGTGGCGGCTGTCGTGAGGGAAGAGCTGCGTAGGGCAATTGCCCAGCAGCCAGTGCCACCAGCCCCCAAACTCGAGGAGCAACAACGAGCCAGGTAGTACCCCCAGGCTCTCATATGCGGCAGTAGCCGCCACTGCGCCTTCCTCCCCTCATGGAGCTGAGGCGGAATGGCACTGCCAGGCCAGGAAGCGCAGAGGGAAGCAGAAACAGGCCCCAACTACAGGAAGTGCAGGCCGAGGGCAGCGCCCTGCCTATGCCTCCGCCCAAAAACAAGGGCAAAAATAAAAATAAAAACCAAAATAAAAGCCTCCACCGCTTGCCAAACTCTCCCTAAACCCCACGACAAAACGTGGTAGTGGTTAGGCGGACATGTGAGGAAGGAGAGGCTGGTCCCTCCAACCCTGACGCAATGGAAGCGCTTATGCGGGTGTCCCTGCTACGGACCTCCAAGCTCTGAGTGTCCGAGTGCCTAGACATCCGCACCGCAGTAGGAGGTGGCGCCGCCATTGTGACGGAAACGCCAGAATGGCCAAGGCGCTCACGAGCCACATTTCCACAAAAGGAGTTGAAGCTCCAAGCGTCAGCCCCCTGGTCGTTTCCCCACGCCTGCTGCCAGTGCGACGCGGACTGACCTTCAAAGAGGACTTGGCCCAACAAGTTGCTGAGCACAACCCTGCGTTAGCTTGCAGCCGCAGGATGTCAGGCCTCTCTTCACCAAAAAGCGTGGCAGACAGAAGGATTGGGTGATTGAGGTATCACCCAGCCTGTACATAAAACTAGAGGGGGCAAGGCACTCTCCAAATAGCCTGGCAGCGGTGCGCCATACGAAAGTACCAAGCCCCCACCAGTGCTACAAATGCCAGCGCTTATGGCTACCTGGCAGTGGCCTGTACAAGACCTGTTGTGTGCGCCTGGTGCGCCTTGCCACATCTGAGTAAGGAATGCAAGCGTGATGCTCCTCAAGCGTGCCAATTGCGTCGAACGCAAAATCCAACAGGTCGCACACTCTTACACGAGACGCACGCTGTACCATTCGTCAGCGAGCGATTGCCCTCCAGGAGTCACGAGTGGATTATGAATAGGTCAAAAACAGTTCGAATCCTTCCAGCACAACACAAATAAGAGTTGCCCAGTTATGGCTGAGTTGCTGCAAATGCACTCAAGAAACGCTGCAGTGTCCTCGCCATACAGGAACCGTACATAGGATCCAAAACTCTTGGTCTGGGATCGCAGGCACGAGTGGTGGCTGGAGCAAGAACGGGAGCCAAGGCAGCAGTAGCCTGCATCGACCCGTCCATTGACATGCTCGCACTCACTCACCTGAACAGCCAGCACTTCTGGGCCGCTTGTGCTCATCCGAGCCGGTGGCTTTGAGCTGGTTGTAATATCATTTACAGGCAATTTGGCGCACCAGTTGCCAACAGCCTTGAACCACTCGGAGCGGGCTCTAGCAGGCCTATCAGGACGACCCTGCGTAGTCTGTGCTGATGCAAACGCCAGATCACCATTGTGGGGATCCCCAACCCTGGATGGGGCGGGCGAGGCGTATATAGAGCTGCTCACCAGGTACAACTTGGTTGTTGCCAACGACCCCATGACTGAGGCGACCTATGATGGCCCGGGAGGAAGGTCGTGTATAGACGTCACAGCCGTGTCCCACACCCTGCTACTCAAATTGAAGGGTTGGCGAGTCGTACCAGGTGCAACGCAGAGCGATCATTACATGGTTATTGACTTTGCCATTACGGATGATAACATCCTCTGCAAAGACACGCTGCGGAAAAGCGATTCCGCACAAAAATGCTGACTGGCCGCAATTTTTAGGGTACTGAAGGTGACCTGCGTGCGGCAGACACCGACCTAATAGTGCAAGCATCCACACCTGAAGAGGTGGACAGCAAAGTGGACACATTTACCACAGCACTGCACTCTGCTGGGCTCTCTGTACTTGGCCAACAGAAGCACAGGGCGGTCAAAGTCCCGTGGTGGTGTGAGGGACTTAATCGCCTCAAGCAAAGTGCAAATAGAGCCAGAAGGATGTACCAAAACACTCTGTGACCCTGATGGCAGAGCAACCCTCCGAACTGCCTTCCTCCAAGAGAAGAAGGCCTTCCACCGCGCCATCAAACGAGCCAAACGGCAAGGCTGGCGAAATTTTGTGGAAGCGGAGAGCTCTGAGAACCCCTGGGGGAGACACTACAAGTCCTCCATAGGAAAAGCAAATGTAGAGCAGGTCTTAGCTGCGATGCAAAATGAGTCAGGCTGGGCCTGCAGTATCGAACGTTCACTGGAAACCTCCTTGAGAAGGCTGCGTTCCCAGATGACCAACTAGCTCGAGACACTGAAGCCCAGAGGGCAGCAAGGGAGCTGATCATGGACCCTCCGAACGAGCCCGACATCCCATTGTGGACAACAGGCGACCTCGGCAGGGCTCTTATGACCTTAAAGCCCAACAAATCTCCTGGGCCAGATAAAATAGAAAGCAATATGCTAAGGAAGGCTGAGCGGACAATCTCCAGCGGTCTCCTTAATTTATTTAATGACTGTCTGCAGGTCGGACAGTTCCCCCACCAGTGGAAGTCTGCGCGCGTTGTCACTCTTCAAAAGGGAGGCGACCGCAATCAGTCGGACCGCGATCATGGAGCCCACTCAGCCTTCTTTCCATATTAGGCAAAACACTAGAAATCTTGATGTTGCAGTCCCTCGAAGGAGTCTTTGGCCGCAACCTCACAGGCAGGCAATACGGGTGTACCAAAGGAAGGTCCACGCAGGATGTCATTGTCGAGATTCGGCGTGTTTCTGCTGGCACCGCTAAGTACGTCGTAGCAGTTCTGATTGACATCAGAGGAGCGTTTGACAACCTTGGTGGCCAGCGCTCCTTAATGAACTCAAAGGTAGGGGAATCCCCTGCAACCTGTACTCGCTCGTCAGAAGTTACCTGACAGACAGAACTGCTACATGATCGAAAGTAGGCATGTCTCCGTCCGGAGAAAGATTGAGAAGGGGTGCCACAGGGCTCGGTCCTAGGACCAGCACTCTGGAATGCCTTCTTCGGTCTTCTCAGGAAACCCATGGAGACTGACTGCGAGCCGTACGCCTATGTGGATGACTTGACTGTGCTGATCTTTCCAGAGTCAGTCCGCCAAATTGAAGAAAAACTCCACCACGTGCTCCGCACTGTCAACCAATGGTGCGAGCACGTCAAGATGCAGGTGGCTGAGGAAAACCCAGCTAATCCTCTTGAAGGGGAAAGTGAATAATCCACCCACAATACGCTTTAAGTGGCGGCCACAGGCTCCTTCTTGAAAAGCACGTCAAGTATTTAGGAGTGAATATAGGTGAGAGGTGGGGTTTCAACCAACACCTCCAGTCCCTTAAAGGCACTACCATTGCAAGGTTTGCTCACTGCGTGCCATTACTAAGGCCACTTGGGGTGTGTGTTACCACGACACCATCCTCATGTATAAGGCCATCTATTTAGGTGATTGGCTACCGCCCTGTTGTCTGGGGTAGGAAACTAACAGTCAATCAAAAGAGAGTATTGGCTCAATCCCAGAGAGCCGCGCTCCTGTGGATCACCAAGGCCTACAAGACTGTATCAACGGAAGCACTCCAGGTGATCACTGGTCAGTTACCAGTTGATTTGGCTGTTGAGTGCATGATTGACAAGTGGAGAGTGAAACGGAGCTTCTCGCTTTGGGCTGAACTCCGCGCGGATCTCACCACAGAACAGAAACTTGCCGCCATCGATGAATGGGCTCTAGAGAAATGGCAAGCGAGATGGGAATCTCGTCAAAGGGACGTGATACGTATGAGTTCTTCCTCAACATCCGTGAACGTCTTTCTAGAAAATGGGTTGAGCCAGACCACTGGACGGTTTTAGTTCCTCACGGGACATGGTGACTTCAATGCGCGGCTCCACTTCTTTTCTCTGAAAGACTCTCCATTATGCACGTCTTGTGCCTCCAGTGCGGAGGAAACAAGAAACCATGTGCTGCTCCACTGTAGTTTCTACAACAGTGAGCGACGGATGTTGAGAGGGCAAACGAACTTAGCAGCTTTGACTGCTACAAAGGAAGCCTATAACCATTTTGCAAAGTTCGCAAAGAAGGTAATGGCTAAGAAACGTGGTTATAGTTGATCAGTCCTTTGAAACTTGCCACCCAAGTAAACAGTAAGATCAGGTAGGGAACCAGATTAAGAACTACTCCCAGATGGTACGGATTCCTCAGGTGGTCACCTCCGGTAACACACGGGCAACAGCTCTCTACGGTGAGACTGGCTAACGACCACATACCTGCCGTACCTCCACAGGTCTGAGTTCGGTGGATGCTGCAGGGGCCGGCCTCTTGCATATTAGCGAAACCGCAACTTCTATGACTGATATAACCCTCGTCGAGGGTTTAGGTACAGTCATGAAATAAAGAAACAGATCTATATCGGAAGGAGAGTAGCGACTTTCGTGAGAGTTCGTAAATGAGTAAGTTGGAGGTGTCTCTTGTAGAGCGGAGTCTGAAATTGAGGTTTGGGGAAAAGATGGGAATGTCCAGACGAAAGGGAAATCTGTCATCAATTGGAATTAACTCAAAAGGTGGAATTTACATGGGTAATCAAAGGGCTGAGGACGAAGGTGTTTGCGAAAATAATGACTATGCTGTGGCCACTGCGGCCACATATGGACCTATTGTGACGCTGGCCCTTTCTTAGTAGAAGGCGTTGTACATACCCACCCCCCTTAGGAAGCCGAGTATGTCCTTCACCGCAGAGTCCGCTACGGTTTGGGGTTTAGTGGTCCCCTGACCGAAGTATTCAAAGCGTTTTGCTGCAAAGGCAGGGCATTCACATAGGATATGCTCAGATGTCTCGTCCTCCGCACCACAGAGTCAGCATTCCACCGCCTCTGAGATGCCCATCTTGTTGAGGTGATACCTGAGTGGACAGTGTCCGATGAGGAAGCTTATCAGTACTCTCAGATCTTGTCTAGAGAGTGTCAGCATCGCCTTCGCCCTTTGACAGGAAGGCGTGACAAGCCTTTTCGCCTGTCTTAGTCGTGGCTGGCGATGCCAATGGGTGCCATTTTCCTGTATCTCCCATCGAGCAACCAGACGGTTCAGGTGACTTTTCGTCGGACCCACGTAGGGTTCAGGCCCGATGGGTAGGGATTCTGTACCCCTTTTTGCGAGGCGGCCAGCCTTTTCATTGCCCTCATGCCCCCTGTGAGCCGGCACCCAAATGAGGGAGAGCCTGTTACGATCGCCGAGCTGCTTGAGCGCATGGAGGCATTCCCATGCCAGCTTAGACCTAAAACTATAGGCTGCAATAGCCTTTAAGGAGGCCTGGCTGTCCGAGAATATGTAGATCCACTAGCCCTAGAGCCCTTTGTTCAGGATCTCTTCTGCGATCTCTTGGGTTTTGCCCATTGTTCGCGGCTGCTTATTCAGTCAGCATGCTGACCTTATTCACAGCTGGCCGCAGACATGCCCCTGGGGACAATGCCGTGGCCGTTCTACTATCCGCAACCCATGGTCGCGCCTGGTAGCATGGGCATGCTCCTGGGAAGATAACCCAGAACCAGGCGGAAGTCCCATAGAGCAGGTGCGGAAATTCTGAGGTCAAAAAACCTGGACTCGAACACCCAGGAAACGATACCAATGTTTTTCAATAAAAATGCCAAAATGCCATTTCTGGCACAACCCAATCGGGTTGCCGAGCGGACGGGGCAATGCAAGGACTTTGTGCAAAAGAACGTTTTTTTAGACCACATTTAAGGCAGAATATGCGTTAGTTTCTACACTGAACCCTCAGCGGCTCTCTGGTGCCCTGATTCCCTTCGCAGAATGTCGCGCTGGTCTGGCCCACGAAGTGCTGGTGGGTGGGCTCCTAAAGCCGCTGGGCCAATGATGTCTACGACTAAGGGCCGAGTTTGGAGTCCTCGGACTGCCATAACCCTGATCAAGAGATAGAATGTCTCCCTTCACTGCCTCCCGTGTTTTTCCAACTACCCAATTCGATTCGTAACGTCATGTAAATTCCTAGCGTCGCCTAGAAAATGTCATTTTAGTTGTTCCTATGTAATCAGGTCATGTTTCCTATTGTCTACTGGTATTTTTCGATGCTGAATCGCATGGGACGGGTCTCGAGGGTGTGAAATGTTGACATTAAGCTCATTTCGGTTCTCACAGTGACGTCCGCATGTCTCACTAGCGGGGCCTTCCTTAGGAAACCTTGGGAATTTCAGCAGCGTCTGGGGAAGTTTCGGAACATTACGCACCTGTAGCTTCGACAGAAATCTGGTTTTACCAAGTTCAGAGAAATTTTGTAAAAACAGGTAGGAACATTCGCTGCAGCCATTAACATCTCTCTCCTGCCTCAAAATCCGCTCTGAAAAAACATCTTCCTGGTTCCAGAATCGCACCCAAGTCGTCAACCCTTTATCTCAACAGCAGAACGAGTCACAAGTACACAGGTGACAAGCTTGATTGCGTGACACATTAAGGCGTTTGAGAGGATCATACAAGGAAGACAACAGGCGACGTATAATTAGTGTTATCAATATCCATATCGTTTACTGCTGTAATTAACGTGAGACCTCCTACAGTACTAGCATTACACCCACCGTGATTTAAATGTCAGGTTAATGACATTCACATTCTTTGTACTTGTTAGGCTGCGTGTAATTCAGCCCGAACTTCACTCTCAAAACGGTAGGGCAGGCTTTAGCAAAACTTAGTACATAAATCTTGAACGTTCCAAGTTCCAGCTATTCAAACATTGGAAAACTTACCCGACGAGCTGAGGTGTCGTGGGGGGTTTCCTCTCTCCCCCACCCCACCCCCCACCCATTTGAAGGGATTAGGATCGCTTTGATTAGATTTTGTATGAGAGTTCGAGGTAGTCTATTCGAGAACCTGAACAGTGCGGGCACTAAACGTATAGCGTATGGATGGACTTCTAATACTAAGCTGCACTTTCCCCCTCCGAGGTACAGACAAATCCTCCTGCTGAGGTAACAAGGAATTGTTGAAGGAGTCGTGGATGAGAGGGTTTGAGAAATGGAATGGGAATGAACTTGAACTTGTGCGGGTGAGGTGGGGAAGTATTGGATCATTGCGTTTCTGATGAAGTTAGGGGAGCGATGGCTGCGACTTATTGACGGTTTGAAACCATCAGTGACTGAAAGTAACAAATGCGTTCATTCAATATAACGAAGCCTACTGAATACAATAAACCTAATGGCAGGAAATTTTTTGTACGCCCCCCCCCCTCCCCACCTACGATTACAATTTAACTCTTTACGTTTCAAGGCATCGGGATTTCAAATCTGCGATGTCCGTCCGCCGTCCGGGCCTTTTCATGCCCGCAACGTGGGCTCAAAAATTCGTACAAATATCCCATTCCGTATCTGGTTGCGCCTAACTGCTCGGCAATCCGATCGGACGAATCCAATGGTTTTTATGGTCAAAAAATGGTTTAAAAAACATTACTTAATTTGGCTATTTTAATGCAAATACGCCGTGTTTGGTATCGTTTTCAAGGTATTTTTAGATGCTGGGCCGAATAGAATCAGTTACACACGTAGACGACTGCGCCTAGATCGAGTAATTATAGTGAGCCAAATACTACTAATTAAAAGAACTCGTGGGACGGTACAGCGAGAGTAATCGTGTCATCGTCTCACTCCAACCAGTCTCGAACTCCATCGAAACGAAACGTCGTGCCAATTGCCTATAGGCTGGTTGGAATACGTAATTGTCGTCGTCCCGTTGTACTCAGGCAATGTTTCGTATGGTTTACTGGGGTTTTTACTTTCCTTGGCTCTACAAAGTAGAAAGGAAAGTTATGTAATCGCCTGAAGAAAAAAAATTTGAATTTTCTTCAGATCTTTACGTTTCAGACACTCCGAGTCCGAAAAACACTATTTGGGAAAATGGTCTCTGTGTCTGTGAACGATTTTTAGAGCAAACCGCTGTACCAAATCAGCTCAAACTTGATATCTCCCGCAGATCACCATGGGACGCCAAAATAAGGGTATGGTCAAAATCCACCGAAAGTTAACTATAGTTATCACAGTGATCAAAACACCAAATATTTTTTTCTCAAAAACGGCTGCAACGATTTTGATTAAACTTTTTGTAGCTCTCAATATGCCAACTGTACCATAGAATTCTCATTTGTGGGAAAATGACGAGAGCAGCACAATAAATTACCAAAACTTTCGACGAATTCAATTTTAGCGCGGTTTTTAAAGAAAACAACCGTACCAAATCAGCTGAAACTTGATGTCTAGCCTACAGGTTACCATGAGACGCAAAACTAAGGGTATGGGCCAAATCCACCGAAAGTTAACTATAGTTATCATAGTGATCAAAACACCGAATTTTTTTCTCAAAAACGGCTTTAACGATTTTGATTAAAATTTTTATATTGATAGCTCTAAATAAGCTATTATTATGGCAGATCCACCCATTTCGGGGGACAGATAAACTTTTTGATTTCCCTTTTATTTATTTTTATCGCTCGTGGAAGTGTTATTTTCTTTATTTGTTCTTTGTATTGTATTTCGTTTTCATAGTCAGTAAATTTCCTCCCATCTCACGCACCACAGGTGAAGGTGTTCGCCTTGGTTATTTGGGTAACAAGTTGAGCGGAACCCACAACTTCGCGCGGGCATCCAGACCTTCCCCAGACTCATCTTGCTACAAAAACATAAAATAAAATGCAAACTTCAGCGTTTATTGGTCGTCATATCAATTTCAATGAATAAACTGTAATTAACGAAATTTCCGGCAATAATAGCCGTCGGAACGGCAAATTCGAAATTGATATCTTTAGCATTATCCGTTATTCACATCATGTTCAAGATTCTTTACAAAACGGTTTACCGGAAGACCTCAACTTACGTTCTCGCCAGCATCATTTGCGCGTTTATATTCGAAACGGTGTTCGATCCAGCGACTGAGCGAATATTTAAATTGATTAACAAAGGAAAATTGTACGAAGAGATCAAAGATGAAGAAGACTAAAACGCGTTCGGACTTTGTCTCAGTGCGCAACATTTGGAGGAGTGAGGAGATCCAGTCGTCAGTCGTAAATATTCATGAAGTACGGGTTTGAGGACAATGTAAACAAATCTCCCTCGCGTAATATATGTAACACACGTTACTTGTTACGTCCCATGGAAATATACTCACCACCGTAAGACCGCCAAACGTAAACTATAACATCTTCCTATCTTCTTATCTTCTTTACTTTCCTTAGCTCTAGGAAGTAGACATGAACGTTACGTAATTGGCAGAAGAAAAAAACTTCAGATCTTTACGTTTCAAACCCTACTGAGTCTGAAAACTATTTGTGTGAGTATGAATCTGTATTTGTATGAGATTTTGCCCAACATCCGTAGGAGAAAGTGAGTTGAGCCAGACCACTGAACGAACCAGTTCCTTACGGGTCAGCGCCACTTCCTTTCTCTGGAAGACTCTCCATTCTGCACGTCTTGCGCCTCCTACTTCAAGTACTTTGGTTCGTACAACAGTGAGTGATGGCTGTTGAAAGTGCAGACAAACCTACCAGCCATGATTGCTACAAAGCAAGCATATAACCGCTTCGCCTAGTTCCTGAAGAAGGTGATGGCTAAGAAATGTGGTCTAAGTCGATCTATTCATTTGAAACTTACCACCCAAGTAAATAGTTAGATCAGGTGGGAAACCAGATTAGAAATTCCTCTTCGAGAGTACGGGATTTCCGAGTGGTCATACCTCTTCGCGGTAACACACGGGCAACTCACGGGAGACTGGCAAAACGACCAAACCTGCCGTACCTCTACGGGTCTGGATTTAGTGGATGTTGAGCGAGTTGCCGGCCTCTTGCGTGATAGCGGAACCGCAACTTCCATGACAATCGACTGAAATAACACTCTTCGAGCGTTCAGGAACTGCCACTTGGCTAGAAGACAGATCTGTGTGTATCATTGAACGCGGCTGAGAGAAAACGGTTGAACCAAATCAGCTCAAACTTAACATCTAGCCTGCGGGGCGCCATGGGACACCAACATAAGAGTATGAGCAAAATCCGCCCAAAACTAATTGTGTGAAACATTTCCGTAAATTCCAGGGTAACTTCTCCGCCAAATGTGATAAATTCTAATGGAGTGTCTTATATTCATCCATACCCACATTTCGTTCTCCATAATTATTTCTGTATATATGTATGTTGAACGGAGATATAAGCCAAGTTAACTCAGAAAAGGAGATTTGTTGAATATTAATTTATCGGAATTCCAATTTTCTCAGAAACGGCTCTAACGATTTCGATCAAACTTACGGAGTACTTTTTTTCCATAAATGTTTCAGTAGAAATGCGTTGAATGAAGATATAGCACCCGCGTATGTAGCTGGTCTTCGAACTTACGGGGGTGGCGGAAAGAGTGTGTAGCTACGCACCAGATATTTTAGACAGCTCTCGATACGGCAACTATACCATGAAATTCTCATTCGTAGAAATGACGAGAGCAGCACAATAAATTACCAAACTTTTCGACGAAAATTATTTAGACGATTTTAGCGGTTTTGGTTTATTATTCATTCTGAATAATAACCCTGTTTTCGGTCACGAAAAATTTTTTACAACCCCCCCTCAAAATTTGATACTTCACGTTACAAGACATGGAGATTCCAAATTTGCAATGTCCGTCCGTAGTCCGCCGTCCCCCGTCCCCCGTCCGGGCCGTTTTGTGCCTTTAACGTGGTCTAAAAAATTCGTTCTTTCGCCCAAAAATCCGATTTGGTATCTAGTTGTGCCCGCCATCTCGGCAATCCGATCGGACGAAGCCCATGGTTGTAATGGGCAAAAAACGGTTAAAAAAATTAACAAAACGCAGTACAACGCGGGAGCTACAGCGTTTCGTCGTTTGAACTCCCTCCCGCCCTGCCTATCTCGTTAAAAAAGCAACCGCGCGCTCGAGGCTCGCTTCCCTCCCGACTCCGCCTCCCGCTCACCACTCAACTCCCCTTTCACCTTTCGCTTCGAGCGCCCCCGTTCTAATTTCCCCGACGTTTTGGTTTTAATATGATTCAATTTTTTTAGATTCTTTCGTTTCATTCTCATTTTGTTTTTTTCATAGATTTTTGGTTACATTTTGATGTTAGTATTTAGCGTGCGTGTTTTCATATTAAAATTCAGTTTTCCTAGATACTTTCTTTTGTTTTGTTTATTTTAATATTACGATTCAGTTCTTTTCGACCTCTTTTTGGGTTTCATTATGATATTTTTCGATGCTGAATCGAACAGGATGGGTCTCGGAGCATTAATGCTAGGTCAAGCTGATTATCCGAATAATAAACCGTTGTGTAATAATTTGCAGGGTTTTTTCATTTAATCAATTTTTAAATTTAATCACTTCGTCGAAATGTTACTAAAATTACGTCACAAAAAAGACGTAAATTCCACAATTGACAGACCATCCAACACGTCCCATTTATCTCTAGGGGGTTTCCCCCCTGAGGTACATGACCTCCTCTCCCCTCCCCTTCCCCGACGCTCCATCACCCCTTTCACCTTTCTCTTTGTATATAAAGACCACGACTAACTGACTGACTCCAGTACTGACTTAACGGCCAGACGATGATGTCTTTACATCGAAAGCGATTGCCCACAGTAACTCACAAGCCAGAGGAGACGGACTCACCTAACAGGTACGTTAACTTTAGTAATTTGCCTACTGGCGGACATAACCCAATTTCTTTAATACCTGTTACTAAAATGTTCAAAAAAATAGGTGTGACGATAAAATCAAATACCTATACGATGAGCGTTTAACGTTCATAACGATTCAAACGTTCATATGATGCATAAGGGCTACTCCAGAAATTCCAGAATTTCAAGTACCCCGTTCACTTACTTCCACTTCTAAAAGTTTTTACCCGACAACTCTGGAAAAGTGATTATTATCCGTTTTAAAAAAAATCGTTTTTACAGCCTCGTGTACCAATGGCTCAATAGTAGTCCAGACATGAGTACAAGCAGCACAATAAATTCTGAAGTCGGAACTGTAAGCGCTACTGCTTTCTGGCGCCATTAAGTGATGTTTTACCAAATTCAAATGAACCGAATGATAAATAAGTTGAGTTAGTAGAAAAAGCCTTGAACGCAAGTGAATTGAAGTAGAGCTAAGGAATGTTGTCCGATGCACCTGATATTTATCTAACAATCGTGAGCAGGGTGCTGCTTTTTAACTAAACTCGATATCCACGGGATATCCGCGAGGCGTCCACGCTTGAAGGGAACCCACCTAGAGTACTGGTTTACATCTTCATCTAACCCCCCACCCCACCTCATCATCCACTGTACGAACTGTTCAAACTCTGATTCAGTCATTGCAAGGGCAAAACGTATTTCGCGAATGGTTGAGTAGCATCCATGTGCATCCGTCTACAGACTCAAGACCACTTCCGAATGCGTTAAGTAATCATCAGAGGAAGATGAGTGTGATGATTGTGATAGGGGGATTGAAGAGTTGGAGAGGGTTGTAAAGAATGACAGGACAAATTTCTGGAATCTGGTTGGCTGCCTCCTCTCTCCTGGCAACTCCCCATTTATTGTGATAAGCCAAAGGTAGCCATGGTATCTACTTGTCAGTAACAGCAGATGGACTGAGAAGCGACCAAGACTCGTCGTTTGACCGTTCTGATGCAGAAGCTGCTGGCCAGAATAAGAGCGAGACCACCCTAGTTGCCGTTTGTTAGTTGTTTATCACGTCAAAAATTGCGTTCTTGAAGCTCCTCGATAGCTCGATATGCTGCATCGAACCATCCCGTCTAAAAGATCCGTTACAGCCACTGAACAGAACTTGGGTTTTCCAAAAATCATCAATTCCCTTCTTGCAACATAATCAGCTTTGGGTCATTTCTCGATTCTGCTCTTCCATCTTACCCCTCGATTGACACCTAGTGCCGTTTTCACCAACTGCGTTGATTAACAGCAGCTAACCTAACTAACCCGCTCCCGCCACAAAAACGGGCTTCACCAGATTTGGTTGAGCTCTAGCCCTGATCAAACGCTAACCCCAAAAAGTTGGGCGGTTAGGTCCGGTTAGCTCTTATCTTTATCATATTCTGATATTTGTGCTCCGCCGAGTATTCGCTTCTACTATTGTGAATAATTGACGTATATTTTGGAATAATGATAATAAACAACGATACTGTTTACAAGTGCGCAGTTATTTCAGTTGCTATTCCACTACGATGATAATTTAATATGTTGGGTTATCGTCATCTCACCCGGCGTCTCAGATGGCTATGAGCGGTCCGACGACTTCTAGAAGTATGAATTTAAATTCTGTTGCGAACAAAAGTATTACGATTGTCGAAAACAAGTTGTTGTTTGCGTAAAATGTGAGCTGAGCAGTTTCTGGAAAAACCAGACGTCGCCGTGTTAGAAAACCCAAACGCAAATGGCTTACCTGGGTGGATATAGAGCAGATAAGTAGGAAATATTAAATAATACCACGCTTTTACGCACACATTAGTGTATTAAACAAATTTTATTAAACACGACAATTCTCCCTTCTCCATTAAAGTTTCTTGCTTGTCGAAACCTCATAATTCTTTCTCTGTCTTTACTTTGCTACATAAACTCGAAAGCGTAACGCGGGATATGTAACGGAGAAGCGTCTCGAAATATCGAATGGTTGAAGTGTAACGCTTGGTAACATCAAGGGTTTTAATAACTTGAGTGACCAAGTGATGATGTCAATTGCAATTGACGCGGCCATTATATCGAAACCATCAACGAGCACAATCAAACGTAGTTATTGCATAAAAACAAACATAGAAGACAAAATGTCTCTAGTGGTTGCGTACTTGTACGAATGCTGTACCCACCGTTTGTGTTTCTCAAATTAGACAAAAGTGTGTGCCCACGCACTTTCTATAGTGGTTAGCATCCATTTAAGAGTTTCATTGCAGATTTCACTTAGTATACTTCGTTTACAAACGAAAGAGACATTTTTCATAACAATTTCGGGATTGCGGTCTTGTGAAAAAGTTAGAGTACGAATTTCCCCAAATGTTTAGTGCCAAACTCCGTTTCATGGCATAACAGTAAAGAAGCAGGAAACGAGAAAGGAAGGGAGAAGAAGGAAAGAAAGCACATTGGGTTCAAACGTGGCGCAAAAATTTTTCTTTAATTTTGAATGTGCAGGGTTCCTAAATGTTTTAGTACTGTTTTCTTTCCAACGTTATGCGAACTAAAATAACTAGCAAACTGTAGTCATCCGGGGTGTTCTTCTTCTCCCTTTTGGCTTGGCTTCGGCTATCTGAGGGTGACCCTCATAGAATGGACTAGTGCTGGGAAACAACCCAAGGCTGAGATTAAAAACCCAGCAAATTATTACACAATGGTTTATTATTCTCATGAACAGCTTGACCTAGTATTAGTGCTCCCCCATCACATTCGATTCAGCATCGAATACTAGTAAACCATGCGAAACATGTCCTGGCTACCATGGAACTACGGAAACAAAACGTCTGATGATTTTGCCCCGTCGGGCGCTTCGAGCGAACCCGTTGGGAGGCGAAAGGGAGTTGAGCCGCCCGCCCTGCAGCGTTGCCGCCGTTTTTTATTGAGACGGGCGGGAGGGAGGGAGTTCAAACGACGAAACGTTGACTTCCGCTGTAGCTACCGCGTTGTACTGCATTTCGTTAATTTTTTTAACCGTTTTTTGCCCATTACAACCACGGGCTTCGCCGATTGGATTGCTGAGATGGCGGGCACAACTAGATACCAAATCGGATTTTTGTGCGAAATAACGAGTTTTTTAGACCACGTTAAAGGCACAAAACGGCCCGGACGGCGGACGGACATTGCAAATTTGGAATCTCCAAGTCTTGAAACGTAAAGTATCAAATTTTGAGGGGGGGGGGGGTTGTAAAAAATTATTTTTCGTGACCGAAAACATTGGGTTATTATTCAGAATGAATAATAAACCAAAATCAAATCGAAATCCATTTGGCTGTTTTTGAGAAATTTGGAAAAATGATACATTCAACGTTCGAAAAAATGATAGAAGACATTAGATTGCTAACTGAAAACGTTAAATTTTAGTATTCTTCCGACCAATATGTTATTAAACCCTCTGAACATGAAAAACCCTGCAAATTATTACACAACGGTTTATTATTCGGATAATCAGCTTGACCTAGCATTAATGCTCCGAGACCCATCCTGTTCGATTCAGCATCGAAAAATATCATAATGAAACCCAAAAACAGGTCGAAAAGAACTGAATCGTAATATTAAAAAAAAAAAAACGAAAGTATCTAGAAAAAACTGAATTTTAATATGAAAACATGCACGCTAAATACTAATATCAAAATTTAACCAAAAATTTATGAAAAAAAAAACAAAATGAAAATGAAACGAAAGAATCTAAAAAAATTGAATCGTATTAAAACCAAAACGTCGGGGAAATTGGAACGGGGGCGCTCAAAGCGAAAGGCGAAACGGGAGTCGAGTGTTGGGAGGGAAGCGAGCGGGAGGCGCGCTGCTCGCTCGCCTCGAGTGTTTTAATGTGACGGGTGGGGCGGGGGGAGTTCAATCCACGAAACGCTGTAGCTCCCGCCTTGTACTGCGTTTCGTTAATTTTTTTAACCGTTTTTTGCCCATTACAACCACGGACTTCGTCCGATCGTATTGCCGAGATGGCGGGCACAACTAGATACCAAATCGGATTTTTGGGCGAAAGAACGAATTTTTTAGACCACGTTAAAGGCACAAAACGGCCCGGACGGGGGACGGCGGATGGCGGACGGACATTGCAAATATGGAATCTCCATGTCTTGAAACGTGAAGTATCAAATTTTGAGGGGGGGTTGTAAAAAATTTTTGGTGACCGAAAACATAGGGTTATTATTCAGAATGAATAATAAACCAAAACACCGTTCTAAATAAATATTCCTAAGAAAATCATCTCACATTCGAAATTCAGCCTGAAGATCCCTGCATTTCAAATAAGGTTATCAGAAAAATCATTACAGAGCTCCTCCAAG
This sequence comes from Pachypeltis micranthus, assembly GCA_020466155.1. NCBI lineage: Eukaryota > Metazoa > Arthropoda > Insecta > Hemiptera > Miridae > Pachypeltis > Pachypeltis micranthus. The sequence continues at coordinate 19,279,938 of CM035769.1, forward strand.
TTGTGCCTCATTATTCAGGTAGAGAATAGTAAAAATACGGCGAAGTTGTCGTACACGTATCATCACTTTATGCTCCTCACCAGTTTCAGGATCGGCCGAGGTTAATGCGGCCACTTTGGTGTCTGGCAATAATTTGGTCAAATCCGGATTGTCGAGCATCGGGCATCTACGGGATACACAGCTGCGCGGCCGTTTACGTTTACATGACACTTGTTTACGGGACGGGATGCCGAACAGACGCCCAATTTCCTTGCTTTACTGTAACCTCATTAATTCGCTGCCTTCTCGATATGGCTTAATCGCAGCGTAATCACGTCTATGCTAACCGCATCCCACAGTGATCTCGGCTAGCGTGGCGGGCACGAAAATGGCTAGCCTTGATTTACTTATCTAGCCCGGATAGTTGTGACATCCTTCATCCCAGATTCGCCTTCCCTCCTACTTCACCTACGCCCTAGCCCCAAATCACGATAGTTTAGCAGACGATACCTTCAGTTAAGGGGTAACGCTTGATTCTAAACTATTATTCGTATATCTACTTCTTTCGTGCACATTACGTTTGAGCGTTACCATTCGTCAACCTGGTCGGATCGAAGGATCAATATTTATGCGATAACGTTGAGTTTGAGTGTGTTCTAAACTACTTATACAATTATCAATTGCCCATTATTTTCCTTGTCTCGACTTTCATCTGCCCGGGCTCTCCTTGTGGGCCTGACTGTTTTGGCGTGATGACATCGACGCCTGGAGGTGAGCGCGGCTTTCCATGACGCAAATTGCTTTCTTTCCGATTTCCACGAGACCTGAGTAATGTTCTAATCGAGTCTCTCCCGTTATCAGCCAGATAATAATATCAATGCTTTTTTCGCCCGCTTGAACATTGTCGGTTCAAGGTGAGGAACTCCCTGGTGTACAATCCTTTGTCCCCACATTGTCTTTAATCACGATCCGAGCTATTAGATTTCTATGAGTTAATATTAAAAAGAACAGTTCATTCATTTCATTTTGGTTTATTATTCATTCTGAATAATAACCCTATGTTTTTGGTCACGAAAAATTTTGTACGACCCCCCCTCAAAATTTGATACTTTACGTTACAAGGCATGGAGATTCCAAATGTGTAATGTCCGTCCACCGTCTGGGCCGTTTTGTGCCTTTGACGTGGTCTAAAAAATTCGTTGGTATCTAGTTGTGCTCGCCATCTCGGCAATCCGATGGGACGAAGCCCATGGTTGTTATGGGCAAATAATGGTTAAAAAATTAACGAAACGCAGTACAACGCTGGAACTACAGCGGAAGTCAACGTTTTGTCGTTAGTACTCCCTCCCTCCCTCCCTCCCTCCCGTCACATCAAACTCAATCGCTGCCCGCTCGGCTGCCCGCTTGACTCGCAACGGGGCTGCAAGCCGCCACCCACCGTTCGCTCCGTCTCAACTATTTCCGTTAGCAAAATGTCTGTTATCTTCGATTGAACTTTTCATTATTCGTTTATTTTTGGTTTATTTATTTAATAGTTTGTTCATTTTTTTTGGTTTTAATATGATTCAATTTTTTTAGATTCTTTAGTTTCATTCTCATTTTGTTTTTTTTCATAGATTTTCGGTTACATTTTGTTATTAGTATTTAGCGTGCATGTTTTCATATTAAAATTCAGTTTTTCTAGATACTTTCGTGTTTTTTTTTGTTTATTTTAATATTACGATTCAGTTCTTTTCGACCTTTTTTGGGTTTCATTTTGAAATACTAAAGTAGACATTTTTTCTTTGTATATAAAGACCACGACCAACTGACTGACTCCAGTACTGACTTAACAGCCAGACGATGATGTCTTTACATCGAAAGCGCTTGCCCACAGTAACTCACAAGCCAGAGGAGACGGACTCACCTAACAGGTACGTTAACTTTAGTAATTTGCCTACTGGCGGACATAACCCAATTTCTTTAATACCATTTTGAAATTTTTCGATGCTGAATCGAACGGGATGGGTCTCAGAGCATTAATGCTAGGTCAAGCTGTTTATCCGAATAATAAACCGTTGTGTAATAATTGGCAGGGTTTTTAGCTTTTCGATTAAATTCAAAGTCTCCCAAGAAGTGTTATTTAAGGCGGTTGTTTAGGGCGAGTTTCAAGGTTTTTGCCGGATTTATTATATTGGGTCCAGTCACAAACGTCTACTAAGGGAGTAGCAAACACCCAACACATCACAAATGTTACCAGTCAGACTTGGTGCTATATCTGTAGACCTCTGGCTTCTACGGAGAATAAATTTATCACACCTCTACCACATTGGACTCTGGTGGTTGTCATAAAGACGCTTATAAATAAAGCTTATTTTATAACACAATAATCACGTTCACTTACAAATCCGAGAATGAAATTTAATTTCCTGTTTAGGATGGAACGCAATAAAATAAAATTTGCTTGGTTACGAAGTAAACCATCTGGAGTTACACTTGCAATCTCCACAGGGTTCTCAGTGATTTTGTTACTTTTCCTTACATTGCCAGTTCCAAAAAGATCATCATCCAGATTATTTAGAACGTGTTTGTTAGTCTGTTAGACGTCTCCTTGAAATTAGAGCCAGAAATAACGTAACTGTGTGTGCTGGCTGTCTCAGGACGAGAGTGAACTGAATGTCCACCACTCACATATATTTAGAGTACTGTAAGGGCCAATACATAGTCGCTTTAAGAGTGGCAGTTACTCGCAATACGGCAATTCTTAAACTCTCCACTTTGAAAAACGTCCCGCCTGGCAAACCGTGTTATCAATAGTCGTAATGTTAACCATTTAGCTGGTTATCAGCGAACACCGGACTTCAGAAGCTGGAAACATGGCCATTTGACGTGGATTACATTGAGAAATAGAGCGATAGCCAAGCACACTAACCCGAACGATAGTCTGGATCTAATAAAAATGCCATAACCTTCGTTTTACAAGCAGTTCATTTGAAGAAATGAAGGGGCAAGACGATAATAACGCGGCACTGCGAAGTCCAGCGAAGTTGAGGGAGGGCCGTAGGTCTCTTTAAGCTCCCCGATTAGAAGTAGGTTAGGGTGGGGGGAGGGGGTCAAATGACGGTCGCCGAGGAGCTTTTCGGTGACGTGACCGGAGAAAAAGACGTGCGCTTAAGGTCCCCTCCGACGTGCCGAAAGGCCTTGTAATAAAGACTTGATATGTGATCTACAGCTTCGTTCCGCTACAAGAGAAACCATTTAGCCTCCTCCGGAGCTCCCACCGACCATCAAACATTAGCCTGATGCCATTTCCATCGAGCGTCGATGCCGCGTACTTAGGCTTTCTTTTGAATTCACGCGCACCCCACTAAGCTTCTATTTACACTCGGCCGGGCTTGCAGACCATTAATATCCGATGGAATTCGATGAGTTGTGCTCCATTAGCGAGTATTCGGCCTTCTGTCGCATGTTAGAACTGTCAACATTTAGTTATTTCGCTAACGACCAGCTCATTCCAACGGTACTGGCTATGTGTCTTTTGTCTCCTTTGAGCCTGAGAAGCTAAGGATTTATTTGAGCCTGTGAATCCGAGAATTTCGAATTATTAATTCGATTTTTTGAAGACGTAGGAGAAAGGGTCTGCTCGTAGTGGTCCCACGAATTTACTCCTGCGTGTTGAGAACCAACCTGGAACCGTTTAACACGTTGCATCAGGTTGGTTCTCACGTCTATCTGCGATGGCAGCTCTTCTTTCTTGTTTTTCTTCACCCTCACGAAAATTGCGTGTCGCCATTCCCATACTTCCCAGCAGTTTGAGAGGTTCAGGAGCAGTTTTTTCTCCGTGTCTTCATTCTTGATGCCTGCGAGCTACTGGCCCTGGCGAAAGCCTCTGGCGTGAGCTGACTAAATGTGTCTTCCACTATGCGCCACTAGATTCTGTGCCAATGAGCCCTAAATGCTTCCCTTCCCGTTAACAACTGAGTGAGGTAGATATCCTTCTGGGATGTGCCCCATTCATCTTGCCACCTCGCAAGGGTCACAGCTCTTCTTCTTCTCCTCTGGTGGCCGTGCTCTGGTTGTCCTCTTGGTGGGTACAGCACCTTCCACTCGGCTGCCAGAAGGTGAATTGGTATAACACTCGGCACGAACAAGCAATGGGAAGGGCGCACCTCCTCTGTGCCGCTGCCATCCGCTTCCTGTGGTAGGCAGTGCTCAGTGTGTGAGCCCACACCTCCTCCTCATTTAAGAGAATAGAGTGTAAAACGGTCATAAGGACCCGCCTTTTGCTTGGTGTTAAACATAAAGGAGAAAGAGCCGTTGTTACCGCGGCAGCTTTGTCTGCTGCTTGCCGGATGTGAAAACCAAACGACAGCTTGGTATCCACCATTACCGCAAAACATTGAACTGCTTCCTTTCTTGCTACACCGTAGTCTCCACACGAATGTGGAGGAGAGATCAGATCATATCGATTATTTTTATATTAATTATGTATTTTAATTTCTAATAACCTCAATAACCAGGAAATAATCAACCAACAGCACAGCGTTTTTGGACACTGGTCGTCGAATTATCTGCACGCACTTATTTATTATTTCCTTTCATTTTTAGTATTCAAATGGGTACATATTTCTGCATCACTAAAATCAACCAGTTTTCCAAAAGATTAGTTATTAATAATAACTCCCTTCGGGGTAATTTTATACAAATTAATAGATTGATTTTATTATATTATTTTATCAATCATCATCATTTTATCATTTATATATTTACCAGCTGGTACCCACGACTTCGTCTGCGTACTTTTAATTTGAATATTATGGATTATATTAAAAGAACGGTATAGATTTGGGTATAGCATTTGGTTAAAATATCTGTTTACAGTAGGTATAAGGTACCTATGTATTCCATTGAGTGGCAGGAAGTATCTAGGAAAATTTATTGGCCCTTATGTCCAAGAGACACAGAGGCCAGCGTCACGTTGCGTACAAAAATATTTTAAAATTACCTAATTTAAAACATTTTTGTAGACAACGTTAGCTATTTTGTTATTGTTTGTTAAAATGTGGAAATTGTTCGGACTCGACACTCGCGAGCAGGCCACGTACAATTGCTACTTTAAGTGTTTGCCTTTGCGATTTGTCAATGGTCATTGCGAAGGCTGGTTTGAGGGGAAACTGGATTCTTATAAACTGAAAAGGTAAATCTGTAGGGATCATGGGTATGCGGGGAATCAAACTTCTTCATCTTTAGCTATTCCTGTCATTATAATTGCTCTAATGATATTGCGTCCTAGCTGCGTAATTTGCAATCGAGTCCCGTTGCACAGTCTCGGCGCTTCGAGATTTCTCATTAACAAAACTGGAACCCCAACTTTCAGTCTCAGCTTATGAGACGGCACTCATGACAGCTCTAAAGAGTTAAGAAACTCTGTAGGATAAGATGTCACCCGTTCACTGTCCATGACAATATCTACTGACAAATATTCGACAACATCGCTTTCCACATGCGACATCATTCGTTCATTGATCTGTCCCACGATTTCATTGTTCGGTGCTAATATTGCCCTTTCACACAGCTACGCTATTCCTCTAGTTATATTCCAAATCGGGATAGACGTTGTTTTTAAGATCTTCCAAGTTGTGGACAGCATTACAAAATTCTTGATTTGATGTAATCATGCCTGTCAGCCTCCGTAGTCATTCGACCTTCACCGATTTTCAATAGAGCTGCTGCGTATTGCCGCGATTGCGTATCATTATGTAGTTGTGCTCGCATGTTTTTAGACAAAATTTGTGTGCATGCACCCATAATGTAGACGCTTTCAAACATGCATTTATCTCATCTGCTTGAGTGCCTCTGGTAATGACTGGTAGTGTCTATCGAAAATCACCAACAAGCAGCACTACCATCCCACCCATTAAACTCTGGTTGCTTCTGATATCTTTCAGAGTCTGATTGAGCGTCTCGATCGCTTTTTTATGCGACATTGTGCACTCATCCCACACCTTGCATCGCTGTAGCATACGGCCACGTGTTTTTTGTAATGTTACAAACTGGTATTTCCTCATGAGGTAAAGTTAATGGGAGTTTGAGTACTGAATGTGCCGTGCGGCCTCCATCGAGCAGCGTCGCCGCAATTCCAGAGGAAGCTACGGCAACAGCTATTCCTTTATCGTTGCCGATTTAAGCTAAAAGTGAATTTAATAGAAAAGTTTTTCCAGTGCCTCCTGGCGCATCTAAGAAAAACAATCCGCCCTCACCATTATCGATTCTTTGCACAACGATATCAAAGACTAATTTTTGTTCCGTGTTCAATCGAGGAACAGACTCTGATATTTGTTGCTGTAAAGAAGAGACATTTTAATCAAGTTCTCTTATTAAATCACTACTGACTTCTCCGATTCTTTGTGGCAGGTTCATTCCAAAATCTGATAATGTCTTCCCAGATATAGCCATCACTTGGTCTTCAATCTTAGTTAGCGCCTTGTTATATACTAAAGCATTATATGTGATATTGGGATTACCATCCTTTTTTTTCGCAATAAAAGGTAGCCTATGTCCTTTCTCAGGGTATAAAGATTGTGTGTGCCAAATTTCATCAAAATTGGTTGAGAGCTTTAAGCGGGAAAGCGTAACAGACAGGCAGAGTTACTTTCGCATTTATATTATTAGTAAGGATTTAAACAGAAACGGACGATCCCAATAACACACAGAATAGGAAAATGTGCATCAAAGATAATACAAAGGGAAAGGAAATCATGACGGTGCGGGAGAAGGAACACACACGTACATTTCTACAAAGCAAGAAATAGTCCTTGGGGCTGAAACATTGAACAAAATGGGACACTAATCACTGATATTTGCAATCCAAATCAAGATTGAAGACGAGCACAGTAGACTGTATGCGTGAATGCACATTGAGAGCTGAGGGTGAAGTCTGGACCAGCGCGGTGTTTGGCAGAAAGGAAGTTCAGTTGCCACAGAATTCGAACAAGAGGACGATGATAAAGGGAATGTAGAAAAGGGTCTAGAGTGAGTGTGTACAAGTGGGGGTGAAAAATTAATTGAAGCAAGAAGGGCAAGGCAGTCACTATTGAGGATGGAAACGTTCTCCTGAGATCGTTGAAGAAGTGTGAGGAAGTGGCGACTTGTAATCAACGTCAGCCACTCAGATCCTGAGGTTAAAGGCCTCGTACCTAAGGAATTTATGTTGGGCACGTCGAACCAGGGGAAGTATCCTGGTGACCCAACAAGTGAACCGTATGCAAGCTGTACCATACGAGGGAGGTGTACGGGAGAGTGAGTGCACCAACATCCGAAAATTCGGATATGCCACTTCAGGAAATTCAGGGCTTGCACGGCATAGCTGCAAGCATAGTCAGGTCATACATCGTCAGACTGCACACCAAGATTCCAAATCAAAGTCTTGTGGCTCAAGCCATGAAGATGATGAGGGATGCACACCTAAAATATCTGGTGCGTTGCAACACACAACTTACCTTAGCCCTACGTCAATCCACTCGCGTACATGGCTTTTTCCACTTAATTCATTTACCACTCAGTTCATTTGAACTTGGTCAAACAACACTTAACAGCAGCAGGAAGCGGTAGCGCTTACAGTTCCTGAATTTATTGTGCTGCTCGTACTCATTCCAGGACCATTATTCAGTAATTGGTACACAGATAATTGATGAGGCTGTAAACACAAATTTTTTGAAGAAGGATAGTAATTACTTTTGCAGAGTTATTGGGTAAAAACGTTCAGAACTGGTAGTACGGGAAACGGCGGTAGTTGAAATTCAGGAATTACTGGAGTGAGCCGCACGTACCTCATGAGCGTTTTTAAACACTCGCCCTTTAGGTATTTTAATGGACTATAATACCAATTTTTTTAAACATTCTACTAACATTCCAGCGGAGTTTATAAGGAAAAAAACAACGCTATAAACGCTTTTCGTCGAAAATTTTGATAATTTATTGTGCTGCTCTCGTCATTTCCCACCAATGGGAATGTTATGGTATCATTGGCTTATTTAGAGCTACCAATATAAACAATTTAATCAAAATCGTTACAGCCATTTTTTAGAAAAAAAATATTTGGTGTTTTGACTTTCGGTGGATTTTGCTCTTACCTTTATTTTGGCGTTCCATGGTAACCTGCGAGCTAGATATCAAGTTTGAGTGGATGTGGTTCGGTGGTTCTTTCTAAAAATTGTTCACAGACACACACAGACCATTTTCCCAAATAGTGTTTTTCGGACTCCGGAGGGCTTGAAACGTGAAGTTCTGAAGAGAGCTCAAAAAAAATTTTTTTCAGCCGATTACATAACTCTTCTTACTTTGTAGAGCCAAGGAAAGTAAAAAAGACCTGACGGAATATTTATTCAGATTGAACCGCAAACCATAAACATTACACCACTTCAACAGCTTAGGCGGTCAAGCAGCCAGAGCCCCCGTTCGGTTAGAGAGTAGATTCGCCTAAAAAAATGGGCAGTCTCCGAGTAGATCTGGCGTTGGGCACCAGTTAGACACGAAGGGTACGCTATTGATAAGTAACAGGAATAAACCTTGAGGGACCACGGCCATGATCCACTCTGACAATGCAACCCTCAATCTGACCCCACAATACCACTGAAGTAGGTAACCATGTACATCATGTAGATTGCTGGGAAACAAATTTTAAATCAGTAAAGCCGCACCCACGTTACACAGCAGACGGGCAATTAATTCGGAAATGCCACTGAATAGGATCTCGTTCGCTTGAAACGAGACCGCGTAGTTCCCGAAGTGGAAATGCCAGAGAGCTGACAGAAATGTTCATTCAGCCCTGGTTGGGGTGTTAATTACGTAATTTTGTACGAAAAATACGAGCAGCTCTTTATCGAAAAAAAAACATTTCCAAGTAAATTTATCAAGCCGAAGAGATCGGGAGTGAATGAGAATATCGAAGAAGTTCATTGCTCAGTTTGTTATTGGCTTACATGAGTCGTTAATTCATCGCCATTCCCCTCTTCAGCTAATTGACACGCCGCTGCGAGAAATAGCCGTTTTTCGAATGTCAATGTTTGAACGCTCTTCGCTCCTATCGCCGTCCAAATGATTTGTTATAAAAGCTCTTCGTTTTCATCGAAACAAAGGACTCAAACTCCCCCCCGTTTTGTCCCCGCTACGGTACGTTGTACCATAATTTCTTTACTTGTCCCCCTCTCCCCGCCCGCATTAAGCGGTACGTCCTTTCAAAGAAAAACAATAGCGAGACCAGGTGTATTGTTGTTCGTTGTTGAACCCAGGGAGAGAGTTTTTCGTTGTACTTTGGTTGAAATATTTGCGAACTGCATTGTGTCAATACTCGGGAACCAATATTTGTTTTAAAGAGCTGAAGGGCCAATATTGAAGTGATGAGGATCCGGATGATGAGGAGGGAAAGGGCGATCGCTATCTCCCCGCTCTGATTATATTTGCAGGCGAACTTCGATTACGAGGCTCTAAATCAAAAACTCGAAATAGGAAGTTAGAGTTTACTTTGCCATTAAATACTTGAATATCTGAAGCTGTATTACTTAACACAGGCAAGTCTCTCTCTCCCTCTCTCTCTCTCTCTCTCTCTCTCTCTCTCTCTCTCTCTCTCCCTCTCTCTCTCTCCGTCGAAGTACTGAATAAAGATTAAGAGAAACTGTATAAATGGGTATGTGCACATGGAATGGACAAAAGGTATACTACTAGGGTACACGAAACTGCTGAAGAATTTGAAAGACAAGATCACACCGCCCTTGATGTTGAGCGAAGTACGATTAGAAATGGTCAATGATACAACCAATTTGGGAGTAATCATACAAAACACCCCGCGTTGGGAAAGCCAAGTCACGAAAGTGTGCAATGGCCGTTTTCAGAAGCATATATCAGTTGAGGAGGGTGGCTAGGGATTTGCCAAGGAAAGTGCGGAAGCATTTGGTCGAGTCCCTCATATTTCCGTTTTTGGATTATGCTGCCATTGCGTACTACGACCTAAGAGGCGAGGACATGCTCAGACAGCAGAAAGCCCAGAATGCGGCAGTGCGCTATGTTGCCATTGTACGGCCCACTGAGCATGTCATGCCTGCGTACAGATTGCTAAGATGGCTGAAGATAGCTGAGAGAAAAAAGCTAGCCCTGGCTGGTATGATATTTAAAGCGCTGAAATACAGGAGTCCGAGTACATGTCGTAGGTGCATAATAGGGACACGAGGGATGCCAGAACTCTGATGCAGTTTCCATCTCATAGGACCGCAGTATACGCAGGGTCGTTCTTGGTGCAAGGTACTAAATTGTACAACGAAGAGGTGGATCTATTTGACCTGAAGTTGACGCTGAGTACTGTCAAAGCCAAATATAAAAAACCGTTGCTGGAACTGTATGGGGACATGGGACCACATCAGTAATGTAATAATGTGTGTGTTGTATGTGTTAGTTTTAATTTAGTTTTACTGTGTCTGCAGTGATAAGTTCCAATATGAGAAGAAGAGGAATATCCTAGTACTCGCCCTTCTCAAATGTGCTGCGTGTGTATAAGATGAATGAATGTAATTTATTACCGTGTATAATTATTATTATTATTTCCATTAACTCCTATTGGAGCATAGTGCTTCGACGAGAGTCATCCATTCGTTCTGGTTGGCGGCGATCCTCTTTGCTTCTTGCCAGTTTTTGCCGACCTGGCCTAGCTCCCTCTCTGCAGACCTGCGCCACGTATCCCTGGGTGTTCCTCTTCTCCTCTCTCCCTGGGGGTTCCACTGTAGCACCGCCTTCTCTACAGAATCGTCGGATTTGCGTAGGGTGTGTCCCACCCATTTCCGCCTCCTAATTTGCAAGCGGATCGGAAGCTGGCTAGTGGCTCTCCATAGCTCTTCATTTGAGATGTGCTCTGGCCACCAAATACCCACGATTCTTCGTAGGCACCTGTCCACGAAGGTCTGCAGCGGACGGGTGTTGCTCTCTGTGACTTTCCATGTTTCACTGCCATACAGCTGGACCGATTTCTCGTTTGCGTTGAAGAGCCGTATTTTCGTGCTCCTGGATAGGCTCCTGCTCTTCCGAACTGGATAGAGCTGAACGACAGCCCCATTAGCCTTCTTTATATGGCTCTTAGCATCCTCCGATGACCCACCCCCCTTCGTGACCACGCTTCCCAGGTAGGCAAAGGAGTCAATCCCCTCCACAGTGCCGCCCTGCTGGACAAGATGGTCCCGGCACCGCTCATTCGCTCTCATTTCTTTGGTCTTGTCTAGGTTGATTTTAAGGCCAACACGGCTTACGCTTCGGCTCAAAGCATCCAGCTTGTCTTGCAGATCGCCAAACCTCTGAGACAGGAAACAGAGGTCGTCGGCAAAATTCAGGTCTTCCAGTCTTTCCCGCAATCCCCACTGGATACCGCGTCTTCTCCCTCCAAGTGACACCCTCATTATGCTGTCTAGGACCCCGATAAAGAGAGTTGGTGACAGTACACACCCCTGCTTCACCCCAGTTTCGATCTTAATAGGGTTTGACAGCGCTCCTTCAATGTACAATCCGGCATTCGTATCCTTCGTATTGGCTCCTTATAAGGTTAATAATCTTGCTGGGGAGCCCGTACTGTTCCAGTATCTTCCACATGGTAACCTGGTTTGTGGAATCGAATGCCTTTTCGAAGTCTATGAAGGCGATGTACAGGGGACTCTGCCATTCAATACTCTGCTCCAACACTATTCTCAGGGTGTTGATGAGATCGGTGCAGCTACGGTGCTCCCAGAAACCGTGTGAACGTTGTTTATTTTCTTTTTGTGTCTAACATTTGTGTGATGTGCATCTACTGTAATTATAAGACAAACGATTTTGGAATAAAGGAAGTAGGAGGTTTTAGAGGTTGTAGAATTGAAGAATATCTACTGTTCAATTTGAAAATATGAAGTGTTAAATTATGCCGAGGATGTGGCATATTTTCTTGGATTGGAATTGTATCCGGGGGGAGTGGAAGAGAGGGCTGCATAGCCCTAACTCCCCCAGGTGGATAAATAAAACCTCAGTCAGTCAGTCTCCCTCTCTCTCTCTCTCTCTCTCTCTCTCGCTCTCTCTCTCTCTCCCTCTCCCTCTCTCTCTGTGTAAAAGGTATACTACTAGGGTACACGAAACTGCTGAAGAATTGTAGTAGTTGGAGTACCAACAGATGCATCAAGGTTAATTTATACGGGTTCTTTCTTGAGAAAACACGGGCGCGAAAGAAACCTTTACACAAACGGTGGGTACAGCTTTCGTACAAGTATGCAACTACTAGGAACATTTTATGTCTTTTATTTTTAAATTTTTTTTTAATGCAATGATGACTACGTTTGATTGTTCTCGTTGATGGTTTCGATATGATGGCCGCGTCAATTGCAATTGACATCATCACTTAGTCACTGAGGTTATTAAAACGTGTGGTGTTACCAAGCGTTAGATTTTGTAACAGACGTTACGATGCACTTAACCCAAAACAAACTCGAACCCATAATCCCCGGGTTAGGAGACTGATGCCTTATCCATTAGGCCACAGGGGCTGTGGCTTACAACTTGGGATAAATATTTCGTGACGCTTCTCCGTTACATATCCAGCGTAACATCTCCCGCGTTACATTTTCGAGTTTATGTAGTAAAGTAACGACATAAAATGTCAATTGCTGAGCGTATTAAACTGGGGACCGCAGTACTGTTATTTAAAATTCTAAAATTGTCCACACCAACTTATCTTAGAAACTTCTATGTCACAATGAGTGACATCCATTTTCGTAGTACCCGTAATGCCAGGCAACAATTTCAAATTCCTCTTCACGGGACAAGTATCTTCAATAAATCATTCACTGCAAACAGCATCCGATTGTACTATGAGAACCCCGAATTTTTCAACACCGCTTTATCAGTTAAAGCATTTAAGGCCAATTACAAAGATCATTTACTTACTAAATATGTAGAAGATAATAAAGGACCTTGTACAAGTTATTTACAGAACTCTCTATGCCTGTAGGTCACCGTTACTTTGTTTTTTCTTTTAATGAGTCCCATGTCCCATGGTGTGTTTTTATTTTATTTATATGTTCGTTTTCAATTTATTTATTTATTTTTACTTTGTAGAAGTAAATATTGTAAAAGTTCAGTACTTTAAGAAGTACATGCACGAGTATCTTTGTTTTATTTATTTATTTTTTTTTTATTAATATGAGGATAAACCTGTAATGGCTCTTCCAGGGTCAAAGCAAGAGAGGGCTTTATAGCCCTATTTGTTCCCTGGTGGTTGAATAAACTCAAACTCTCCCTGTCTCTCTCTCTCTCTCTCTCTCTCTCTCTCTCTCTCTCTTTCTTTGTATTAATGAGAGAATGCAAGGAAGTTTATATATAAAAAATAATTATTTTTCTTAACTGTAAATGTAAAAGTATAGTGGATGTAGATGTGTAACAATAAACTTACAATCAGTTGAAGGATTTCTTTCTCCGCGTTCACAAATCACTTTGTATTCCATTCTACTTCCGTTACGACAATTAGAAACAATAGTTTCCACATTGTTAATTATCTCGGGAGCAGAGACGAAAGGACCTTAAGGCCCCATTGTTTCCCAAGTTGTTGAATAAACACTTCTGTCAGTCTCTCGTTCCGATAATATCATCGCTACTCAATGAAAAGAGACGGCGTTGTGATCGAAAAAAAGATACTCGACCCCGAAATAATTGGATAACAGTTTGTCAGGTTTTTGTAAGTTCAACTCCATCCCATTTATTCGAACAGAGCGTAGTGGCGTTGTGTAGTTTCGACTGCTCTCCTTTCATTAATAAATCTGAAGGGCCCTTTGAATTCGTCCACTTTATTCTTAACGTTTTTTTTTTTTTAAGTTGAAGACGCGTTGAGAATCAAAAATCAAAGGGCGAAAGAACTTCTTCAAATTTATTATTCATATACAACCTCCCCCCGCCGGTTCAATTACAAACCCATGAACGAGCTACACTTTCGAAACCTTTAAAATTAGCGCAGTAATATTGATAAGTACTGCAAAAGTTGAACTGCGCCCACGCATTTCTGCAGAAACATTTACGAAGCACAAAATGTGTTTACTAGTCAGGTGAAAGCACCCCGTAAGTTTGACCGTTTAAAAAAATTAACTAAATGGCAATTTTGGCAGTTTCGAATGGAACTTTAGAATCGTTGATTCCATGTAATTACTTTGGATTCAAACGGACTACGTAAACTATCGATTAATGACTGCATTTATTAAAAATCGTTGGTAGAAAAAGACTGAACAAATGTGGCAAAAAGAGAACAAAGGGAAAATCGCAGTTGACATTTGTGTTCTCCTGTGAGGCGACAACCGGCTGATGGAACTACCACGCCGCGTGTTGGTCCGTGACGGAAACTAAGCGCATTGTCTAGGTGCCCTTCTTTGAGGTACCTTTGACGCCACAGAACTGTTCTCAGAGGTGTGCGACTGTGCCTACACCCATAACAGTGAAATCACGGTCATTAAAGTGAGTCAAACGTCTACTGATTGAATGAACTCGCTGAACAATACAGCAAAAATAATCGTTTCAACGTCTCAACCCAACCACCAGTCAGCTCGACTCGTCACATCATGCCAGTTGCCTGGAATCTATAGTTTTCGTCGTTCGGTTGAAGTCAGGCCATGTTTCACATGATTTACCGGTAGTTTTCGATGCTGACTCGAATGGAATAGGTCTCGGATGTGTGGGAATAATTTGCAGTGTTTTTACTTTGTAGAACCAAGGAAAGTGCTGACAATCAAGCCATTATTTTTGTTGTTAAAGTATAGTTACAGAGTAAGAAAAAAGAATGGTGAATGAGGGAACAATTGTATTCAACGATATTGCTCAAAACCTGGGCAGCGCTTACACAAAAATTCTGTAACGGCGTTCTGCTGCACCTAGCGAGGACTGTTGGGTTAAAAAACACTCCGTCAGTTCTATCAAATTTATGTATTTACTGCGAAATTGTGAAAGACGTCAAAAAACAGAATATACAATAAATTGTCTATATTTCGACAGAAATAATGAGCACAATTGTTAAATCGATTTCGACGGTACATGTTTGTTACTGATGATGACCTAACCGTCGAAATCGATTTAACAATTGTGCTCATTATTTCTGTGGAAATATAGACATTTTATTGTTTATTCTGTTTTTTAATGAAATGGGTTTCCACAATATCCTCGCGAATAATTTAGTTCATATGTGAAAGACGCTCTAAAAAGAACACGACTTTTGGCCCATTTTGTTTGTCACCTCTGCTCGTGTAGAAATTGAAATAAAAGGGTTAGGGCTTCGTGTGAAGGTTTTCGGGAAGTATAATTGGCGCGAAATTTAGTGAAAATTGTTGGTTGTAGTTGCCGGCTAATTAAAAAGTATTAGCTTTGAGTTGTTATATTGATTGAGATTATGTACGTTTGACGATGACACTGACGTACGTCCTACGTTTTCCTGGCGATCACGCGTATTTGTCGTTTGAATATTTATTGTCAATTCGATGAGAGAAATGGAAACTAGAAGGTAAGGTTTCGACCAGGGGTATCGAATAATATCAAGCCCTCCTGGGCTGAACCGAGCGAGAATACACTTCGGCTGCATCACAATGACAGGAAGAGCCAATCAGAGCTAACCCGCGTCTATGGGCTCCCGATGATATGTCCGCATCCAATAATTCAGTTCGTGCCGAGAATCCCCGCCAAATATATCATGAATAAATGATCTTGTATCGCCGAGTAATGCGGTGCGAAGCCTTTTTAAAATTCCGGGCGAGAGAGTAATGGGATAGCGGCAGCCGGGAAATTATCTTACAAGACGTGCCTACTGAGATTTCCTTCCTTAAACCGAGAAAGGTTACGTTTTATCGCTAAAAATCGCATTTTCTCTTCTCGCCCCTTATTCTTATCTTTCGCTTCCCATTTCGCCTAATTCGTCTTCCAATTTCGTCGGGCTCCGCTGTTTTAAATTAGTCGAGACACTCGAGGAATTGCAGTTGATCTTCGTACTTTCGTTATGATTGAGCCTCAAATGAGCGTTAAAGGGCCTTGATTTAACTCGACCTTTATTTCGCCTCATTAGGAAGGGAATCATCCTGTCACACTTGTAAAGCATTAACTATCTACGAGCCCAGCTCGATTCGTCCACGCCAATTCACTTCTACTGTATCAAACTAAAAATTTTGTATCCCCCTTTGCAGTAGGGCTTAGCTATTTTGAACGAACAGTTAATTTAAAACGTCTATTCGCTGTTTAGCCGTCCTTTTAAAATATTTTGTGTATTGAGTATTCGTTTTTCCTTGGCTGTACGAAGTAGAAAGGAAAGTTATGTAGCCGACTGAGTTCCCTTCAGGTCTTCAAGTTGATCCAAGTTGATAGTTGAAGTTCACTGGTTCCGAAAAATACAATTTGGAGAAATGGTGTGTGTGTGTGTGTCCGTGAGCGCGATTGAGAGCAAACGGAAGAACCATATCAGGTCAAAATTGATATCTAGCTCGCAGGTCACCATGGGGCGACAAAATAACGATATGAGCAAAATCCGCTTAAAACTACAAGTTATAAACTAGTCGAAGTCAGAAGACCCACTTTTTCTGGCCTCTTCGGCCGATTCCGACTTCCGCCCTCTGGTCTTGGCGTCCGAAATAATCCAGACTGGTTCCCAATGAGCTAAGCCTCGTTCCATTCCTTTGTCACAACGTACATTACCCTCGTCTAACGGTAGTTTCGACGCTTTTCAATACTTTCCGTATATGATTGATGAGTAATAAATGCCTGTCGGTTTATTGGTTCAAAAAGCGCAGGGTTGTTTGAGTTGAAGTTCCCGAAGCTAATAAAAAATATCTGGTGCGTTGAAACACACAACTTGTCTTAGCTCTACGTCCATTCACTTTCTATATGGCTATTTCTACTTAATCAATTCATTTATAACTTAGTTGATTTGAACTTGGTCAAACAACACTTCACAGCAGCAGGCAGCGGTAGCGAATACAGTTCCAGATTTTATTGTGTTGCTTGTACTCATTCCAGGATAATCATTGAGCAATTTGTACTCATATAATTAATGAGGCTGTAAACACAAATTTTTTGTAGAAGGATAGTAATTACTTTTGCAGAGTTATCGGGTAAATACGTTTAGAACTGGTAGTAAGCGAAACGGCGGTAGTTGAAATTCAGGAATTACTGGAGTGAGCCCCATGTATCTCATGAGCGTTTTTAAACACTCACCGTTTAGGTATTGGACTGGACTACAACACCAATTTTTTTAAACGTTCTAGTAACATTCCAGCGGGGGTTATAAGGAAAAAACTGCGCTAAAAACGCTTTTGGTCGAAAAGTTTGATAATTTATTGTGCTGCCCTCGTCATTTTTGTAATACTTGCCTTATTAGGAGCTATCAATATAAAAAATTTTGTCAAAAGCGTTAGAGCCGTTTTTGAGAAAAAAAATATTTGGTGTTTTGATCGCTATGATAACTATAGTTAACTTTCGAAGGATTTTGTTCATACCCTCATTTTGGCGTCTCATGGTAACTTACGGGCGAGGTATCAAGTTTGAGCGGATTTGGTGCGGTGGTTTTCTCTAAACATCGTTCACAGACACACAAACCATTTTTCGGACTCAGGAGGGTCAGGAACGTGAAGAACTGAACAAAACTCGAAATTTTTTTTTCAGCCGATTTCATAACTTTTCTCTCTACTTTGTAGAGCCAAGGAAAGTAAAAACTGTAATGAGCCTTCCTTTGAGTCAGGCCGGAATATCGGACATGCCGAATTGTCAGATGTTGATAGTTGTGAAGTGAGGGAAGGGTTTTTGACTGTGCGGTCCAGCGTAGTATCAACATTAAAAAAATGCGTTCCTTCTCACTTTCAGCTGACGTATGACATGTTTATCCGACATTGATGTGATTATTCGGAATTCATTGTTGAATTTTTCGTGAAAAACACTATTTGGGAAAATGGAGGGAGTGTGATCACGATTGAGAGAAAACGGCTGAGCCAAACCTGCTCGAACTAACCATAGTTATCATAATGATCATATCACTGAGTTTTTTTGGGGGGTTTTTTCTTGCTTTTGATTAAATCTTCTGTATCGAGAACTCCTGATGAGACCACAATATCACAAAATTCTCATCCGTGGGAAAATGACGAGTGCAGCACAATAAGTTACCAAACATTCCGACGAAAATAGATTTTAGATTTTCCTTACATGCTCCGCTAAAATGTTAGTAGGATCTTTAGGAAAATTCAGGTGGTAGTCCAACCAAGTACCTATACGATCAGTCTTCAATAACGGACATACGACATATACGGGTTTATGCAGAAATTCCGGAATCGCAACCGCCGCCGTTTGACTTAATATCATTTCTAAACGTTTTTACCCGATAACTCAGGAAAAGTGATTATCATCACTCTCGGAAAAAGCAGTGTCTTCAGCCTCACTACCTATCTGTGTACCAATTGCTTAATAATGCATGACTACGAACTCCACAATAAATGCAGGAACTCTAAGCTCTACCACCTTCTGGTGTTTTATCTAGTTCAAACGAACTGAGTGATAAATAAGTTGAATTAATAGCAAGAGCAGTGAAAACCAGTGAATTTATATAGAGCTAAGGAAAGTTGTGTGTTGCGCCGCACCTGATATTTCATTCGACGAACCATTTAATTTCTTTTCATTGCAACCCTGAAGAATAATTTTAATCAATCGCTTTTCCTCCCAAACTCTGTAGATAGTTTTGACTATTTGTGCATTTTTGGTTGGGTTGGTACGTGATTCCCTGTGAACGAGCTATTTTGTAAGTAGAAATTGTCAAATAACTATTTCCCTGCGTTGTACCCCCTCGAATTGTCCCTTCCTGTACTCAACAATTATTATCTCAAGAGGAAAAATATAGTCGAACACACAACTCTTCGGGCAACAGTTGTTTTTTTTAAATCGCTTATGAGCTGTAATGACTTGACTTCAGCAAACGCTTCCCAAAATGTTTCGAACCATTTTTCGTCAAACTGATCCCGAAATATATGCGCTTTTTCAGGGGGGCATTATGTGATCGCTTCCAGGTCAATGGGCGAACACCCAGTTAACTACCAGTTAAGCGCCATCAGGTGAACGCACTGAACAGCAGATGATCTCTTGAAGACTGCACACATCTCACGTCCGGTGCCTGTTGTCGGTCTGTCAGTTGAAGAATCAGAACCGTGTTCCATCAAGCAAAAAATGATCGTCTGGTTTCTTCCTAGTCGGCAGTAAACAATAGCAAGTAGTAATAGCGCAGTGATGGGGGGGAATGAAACATCTTCCGACGAGACCGACTTTTGTCTCACTTTCTTGAGCCTGTGACGGAACGCGCATCCCAAATTGTTGATTTTTATTTAAACTTGTCAATCGTGGCTGACGGCAAAGTTTTTTGATAAAATTTCAATAACGCTTCGTACACCTCATTTTTTATTGGCGCAGGTATTGTCTTTAATTTTTCAAAAACAGGTGGCGATATATTTCGATTAATCCGGAAAGGTTTCCCGTCCAATCTCCCCCCCCTCCCCTCCCCTCTATCATCAGTCCAATTTCGATTTGTGGAATGTAAACTCAATAATTCATTAATGAAGAACTGATGAAAACCTGGAGAAATAGAGACATTAGATCGTACGCTTGCAGGCCAACTGATTGTGTGGGGCACAGCGTACCTGATATCTCCATTTCTCAACCATATCCTCAGTCAGCGCTAACTGCAGTCCACAATCTTCCCCCTCAAACTTCTAAGTGCTGTCTGATCCCCCTCACTCTCTCACACTCTGTCTCCATCCATCGATCTCATTATTTAGCGCAAACTGGAGACACACCCCTGAGTGCTATGTTTGGTTGAACGTAACTTATCTCGTATGGACGTGTTATTTGCGGTGTTTTCTTCTTCACAATACATATTGACATACGTACCGCAACCTCGAAGCACCGATTCCTTTTTCGACCGTTGTTCTCGTTCAGTAGAATCCTGACGACATCCTACGTTTTCGTTTTCTACTGAGTCATCAGTATCCCATTTACTCCAGAAGACCGAGTACAGCACTCGGGGCACTGCAGTTCTCGTCAACATATTTTTGATATTTGGGACATTGCGACATAACCTTCACCAACTTTGATTCTTGTGAACTGCTTCTCTCAAAGAGCATCAACGGTGACCTGCAGCTGCAACTCCCGAGGTGGTTAAGTAAACCAATCAATCAAACAATCTCTCTGTTCCTCTCTGTCCTCCTCACTCGCTCTCTCTCTCTCTCTCTCTCTCTCTCTCTCTCTCTCTCTCTCTCTCTCTTTCTCTCCCTCTCTCTCTCTCTGCAGTAAAGAGCGGGATACAGGAATAAAATTCTCAGAATACCAGGACTTAGGATTACATTTAGAGAAAGGTTATTGGGAGATAATTAACATAATGGTATTTATACAGATTATGATAGCGAAGCGTGCACAAAGTTTGTTGGGTACATTAATATTTATAGTATTTAATTTTCTAAAAATGCATCTAAGTCCTTCACGCTCACTCTTCTTTATACAATTGTGTATATACAGAGTATATTAATTACATGTGCATGAGAAGGGGAGTTTAAGAAAGAAATAGAAGGGAACTCGGTGAGCGTGAGAGAAGGACTCTGTTACACGTGAAATGAATAGTGATTTGAGTTTGAATATAAAAGGGCGACACAAGGGGAATCGGAATACGAGTGAACTGGTTGTGTGGTAAATTGGAGCGGAGGGAGAGAGTGAGTAGAGTTGTGATTGGCCCGAGAGTTTATAGATGAATGTCTGTGTGAGCACTGGGAGACGAGTGTGTCTGGCTAGTTATGTGTGAGTGTTGGAAAAGGAGATAAATCGAGAGAGGGAAGGACATTTTGCGAACTCCATAAGGGGAAATCCGTTGTTGTTGGAAGTTAAACGAGAAGCCGATTGAATGGGCAGTTCTCTTGAGCAGTTAATTATGGGTCAATAATGGTGATAGCAGGTATGAATGACAGTGAGTAGGTGGGTGGCCTCAACCAGTCCCGAGAGGCGGAATAGGATTAGGCTGGGGCTCGGTTATTTTCATTTATATATGTGTTTTCTCCTTTATCATTATACCTTTCTACTGATTTTTAGGGCCGTCTCAGGACCTCCCCTGCATAACGTTCTGAAGGTCTGGTGAGAGGTAGGGGTAAGACTAGAATGTTATATGTAAAATTCAACTGTAGAGGTGTTTTTGTGTATCGTAAATCTTCAGGGAAGTGGAAGAGAGGGCTGCACAGCCCTAGCTTCCCCTGATGTTAAAATAAATATTTAATATTTTTAGCCTCTCTCTCTCTCTCTCTCTCTCTCTCTCTCTCTCTCTCTCTCTCTCTCTCTCTCTCTCTCTCTCTCTCTCTCCTCACTCTCTCTCTCTCTCTCTCTCGCTCTCTCTCTCTCTCTCTCTCTCTCTCTCTCTCTCTCTCTCTCTCTCTCTCTCTCTCTCTCTCTCTCTCTCTCGTATCGCTTGGGTGTATCAAACAACCAGTGTAACTCAGGAGCCTACAGACAGAATCAGAAGAAACAAAACGAAAAAGACCACGGTTCGCATGTCGTTCGTAACTTCACAAGTTCTCGCCGAGGAGTGTTATTGAATTTTTTTCGCACATTTCCATCGTTTTTTCAGTAAGCGAATCCAACAGGGCACATTAGAATTTAATGCACTAAAGGTAAAGATTTTTGTGCAAATATAATTATAAATAATTTTAATTCCGAAGTAATACTATTTCATCGTTTCAGTAAAATACGTTGACAGGTTTAATGAAATGAACCATTTCCTTCGGTAAAGTCACACGCATCATCTAAACAGGTTTCATCGGCTCTGTGCCAAAAATATATTTGGTTGTGCACCTCACTGTCTCGCGGCTCAAGCAGTTTCGTTCATAATTCACGATCATTAACGTGTACGAAAGTAATTGAAAGCTCGTAGAGCCCACCACTTCAAACTTCTTCCGCCTAAATTCGAAAGCACTAAAATAATCAAGTTTTAATAAATAAATCGGGGAGAGACGAGAAGTGGTTTTCGAACTTTTCGTTATAAAATAAAAATGTTTTCCTCGGAGCCCGAAAACCGAAAAAACTTCCACTTTTCCTCCTCTCGACGGAGCAAATTACCTCGGAACTGTTATAAAAGAAGAGGACGCTGGGATAAGCCGAAACTCTTTTCCGCCTCTGGGCCCTCGAGTTTAATTTACCTGGCCACACCGAGTCAGCTGGTTTCCACAACTTATTGCCTCAGATTGCTATCATAATTTATACGATGAAATGTAAACTTTCGACATTTTCCCGCGGCAGTCGGTCCAGGTCGGCTCCGTGCGACTCTTATCGCCAGACCGCAGGCTGCCCCCTCCGCTCCCCCTCCCTATCCCCACCCCCGTCCTTTCCGCCAGAACGTTAACGTTAACGTCTGACGTTACCGCTCTTTTTCCCGTGACTATAATTTCCTAAGAGGCTTTGTGCAGTTGGAGTCAGTGAAAAAAGAAACTGCGGCGTCGTTCCCATTTTATTTGACAATAAAGTTTCAACGGGTGACTCTCGCAAGATCGGAAATTTCCCTGGAAATATGAAACGCGGCGGATTCGGACCGGAGAAATGGGCAAGTTTTGAACTCTTAGTAGCGATGAGCGCGGATGCCGGGAGCGGGGGAGTGTCGCGCTAAACTGATAAAATTTCCATTCTTCTTTACCCTCTACACCAACAGGAAGTGTCGAATAGAACTGTTTAGTAATTCCACGAACTTCCATGAGTTCTTATTTTTCTGTTATTGTTATTTTTCTTCGTCGTTCGAATGATCGTTGGGGAGATATATTTGAGTGTAAAACTGACGAGTTTGTTTAGTTTCCACGAGGGTGTTTGGGTGGCGAAATATTATTGCATACTGTTACAAGTTACAGTTAAAACTTTCTGCATCTGGAATATGTATTACAACTGTCCATCTGCTTTTGCAGAGCTAATAATCGTGGTATTTTATTTATGTTGCCGGGTAATAAAACTGTTTAATCATTCAAGTCACGAACAGGTAATGTAGCAATTGGCACTTTCCTTCGTCCTACGAATTAGGAAGAAAAGTTTTATGACCTTTAACCTTTAGCCTTTGCCATTGACATCTGATCTTTGGCATTTTAACTTTGACCTTTGACTTATATGTTCGATCTTTGATGATTGACGTTTAATTTTGAAATGGGTAGCTTGGGTTGTTTAGGGCTGTGAAAGATATCAGTCAAGAACCTCCATTGGCTTCATTCAATTCAACGGAGGTTCTGGACTTGTTTATGAGTTGTGTAAGGATGGAGGATCTTGGTTAGGTTATAAGAACTATCAGGGCCAAGGATACAGGATCTTGACCTGGTCATTGTTTCTGTCTCGTCGAACTGTTTCAACTAATCAGTGTCGGTTCAAGGGGTTGGAAAGATAGAAGGCGAAAGTTAAAGTGAACTAAAATGTAGACTATGAAGTTATAATGAACCAAAAAAAAACCATGCAAATTATTACACAATGGTTTATTATTCTCATGAACAGCTTGACCAAGTATTCCCCCATCCCATTCGATTCAGCATCGAATACTAGTAAACCATACGAAACATGACCTGACTACAATAGAACTACGGAAACAAAACGTCTGATTGGAACGGGGCGCTTCGAGCGAATCCGTTGTGAGTCGAAAGGGGAGTTGAGCAGCGTCGTTGGGAGGCGAGTGACCGAGCGGGTAGTTTTTTAATGAGACGGGCGGGGAGGGAGGGAGTACAAACGACCAAACGTTCACTTCCGCTGTAGTTCCCGCGTTGTACTGCGTTTCGTTAATTTTTTTAACCGTTTTTTGCCCATAACAATCATGGGCTTCATCCGATCGGATTGCCGAGATGGGGGGCACAACTAGATACCAAATGGGATTTTTGTGCGAAAGAACGAATTTTTTAGACCACGTTAAAGGCACAAAAGGACGGGGGATGGCGGACAGGGGGGCGGCGGACGGACATTGCAAATTTGGAATCTCCATGTCTTGAAACGTAAAGTATCAAATTTTGAGGGGGGTTGTAAAAAGTTTTTCGTGACCAAAAAATAGGGTTATTATTCAGAATAAATAATAAACCAAAACGGATCGGCCACTTAAAAATTCAGCAAATGACCTGGTAAATTGAAAGTCTCTTGATTGAAACCAAATACGCCAGCTAGGAAGGTGGTGCTCGAGTGGCGGAAAGTTCTGCAGCAGGGGGATCGCACTGTCAGGTAAAAAGTTCGGTTTCGGGAGGGTGATTATGCGATGGAATAGAGGTGGTGGGTAAATGGTCGGGGAAAATAGCTCAACTGCACTGAGTCAAAGGTCACGCTCGGAGAGGTCGGGGAAACGGATTGGCGACAGCACAGGTAGACGCGAGAGATCAAGGAGAAGTCGAAAGAAAAAGATCTGCCAGTGGGTTGGTTGGAGCTGCGGCTTATTTTCGCCTAATTTCTGGTCAACGGAACCGCATGACTCTTGGTGCAAAGTTAGAGTGCAGATTGTAAACAGCCATAAAGGCTCTAAAGGATAAGGATGGAAGATCTTGTTCTGGCTAAAATGGCTATAGGGGCTAAGGATAGAGGATCTTGTCCTGGTCACAAAGACAATAAGAGCTAAGGATGGAGGATCTTGACCTGGTCGTAAGGACAATAAGGGCTGAGGATGGAGGATCTTGACCTGGCCGTAAGGACAATAAGTGCTAAAGGAGGATCTGGAAGGTGTGTGACTGGGAACACAATTGAAAAAGGATGGCTCATTCTCAAATATTAGAATGCAGTTCAACATGGGATGCCAAGGAACGGTACAGATATAATCAATTCTATAGTTATCATAAAGATCAAAACACCTATTTTCCCCCTCCTCCTAATCGGCCAAAAGACCAAATTTCAAAACTGTACTTTAATTGACGGTATTTCAATATGTGGATATAGGACGAGAGCGACACAATACATTTTCGAACGTTTTGATGAAAATATATATTATCGCAATTTTTCCTCATAAATCTCGCTCTTATGATCCCCAAACACTGGATGTTTCCAAACAGAATACGGGTGACCACCTGCCTGAATGCAATAACCAAACGATATACGTTTAATAATGCTCATGGGGTTTCTCTTATCATCTCAGTACTGCGCGAGCCACTCCAAGAAATACACATTTTGTGTTGAAAATGGGTTTATTTTGGAGTATTTTACTATAGCGAATTAATGATTACATTGCGGTCGTTCTGAAAACGAATAAGTGTTCCGAATTATTACAATTTAATAAAGAAAGCGTCGCCTTTTTAAACGCGTTCTGCTCGTGTTCGTGCTTTTTCAACGGGTGACTCAAATGAAATCCCCCTTTTGCGTTCCGAGTCGGAGGGGGTCCACTAGGTTTGTTCAACTAATGAGCCCCAAATAAATGGATTAGGTTTTAATGCAGTTGTAGATGGTGACCTAAGGAAAGTTAAGATACCGAAGCCATTAGCCGGCGCAGCTGGTTACAATCAAATAGGATTACTCAGGTAATCGCAGCAGTCCGTGCTATATGTTGGCAGCAAGTTAATTGGAGGACGGAGCGGCTCCCTCAGCCGATTCTCACATCTCCGTTCGTCTCTCGATGATGAGACGAAGAGGGGAAAATGAGGTGTCTCTTCGAAAGCTTCAGCTCTTCTAGAGGGAAAGAGATAGAGAGCCACTGATTTACGAAGAGCTTCGAACGCAGAAGAAGGCAAGAAGAGGCCTCTTTGAGTATTCTGGCGATGTAGGGAGCATTTGTCCACATTAGCGAAGGGGGTTAAGTGTGGAACACGGACTAGGCAGTGGAACGGGGGATGGTTCCAGGGGGCTTCTAATGAGAAAACTTGGGGCCGTTCTGGCACCGCGAAGTCATTGCGAAGCATCGTAGGACTCATCTCAGGCAAAGGGGAACGAGAGCTTTCTCCTTCACAGTTCCCCAAAATTAACAAGCCCCCCCCCCCCCCGATCAACCACTGCCAAATCATTAACCCACACACTCCAAAATGTTTTAAACGAAATCATCGTGGAATAACAAAACAATCGGCAGGTTTATTTCTTAATCAGCATAAGTGTTCCTTAGCAGAAATAAGTGTTCTTATTAGAGAGTTATATCAGTCAAAAGTCATATTGGTTGTGGTTTCGCTATCACGCAAGTGCCTGGTAACTCGCTCAGCATCCACCGAACCTGACCTGTGGAGGTAGGGCAGGTTTTGGTCTTTGCCAGTCTCCCGATGGAGAGCTGTTGCCACATGTTACCATGCCTCTAGAGGTATGACCCTGGGGAATCAGTATGTGGTTTCCCACCTGATCCAACTATTAACTAGGGTAGCAAGATTTAAAGTGACGGATCAGCTGTGGTCACGTTTTTTTCCATAACCTTCTTGGTAAACTGGTCCAAACGGTTATAAGCTTACTTAGTACAAGTCAATGCTGGCAGATTTAGCTGCTCTCCCTACAACCATCGCTTGCTGTAGGAACTACAGTGGAGCAGCAAGTGGTTTATCATTTCCTCAGCACTGGAAGCGCAAGACGTGCCTGGATGGGGAGCCTTTGGTAAAAAATAAGTGAAGCCTGAAAGCGACTAGCTTGTTCAGTGGTCTGGCTCAACGAACATTCTCCTAAGACGTTCATGGGTTCTTGGGACAAACTCATACATGTCACCTCCCTTTGACGAGGATTACCATCTCGCTTGCCATTTATCTAGTGCCCATTCAACCAGCACGGAAAGTTTTCAGTGCAGAGGTTCACAAGCAGAAGCTTCTCTTTCATTCTCCACTTGTCCACCTTGCGTTCAATGGCCAAGCCAGCGGATAACTGGCCAGGGATCACGAGGAGTGCTGCAGTGGCTACTGTCTTGTATGCTTAGTGATCAACAGGACAGCAGCCAATCACGCCAACTGACCGTGTACCTGAGGATTGTGTCACGGTAACACACCCCAAGTGGCACGGGGCAAACCTTGCTGTGGTAGTACCATTGAGGGACTAGAAGTGCTTCCTGAAACGCCACCTTTCATCTATATTAACTCTCATGTTCTTGATTTGCTTCTCAAGATATGGCCATGAAAACGTATTGACAGTTTCCTCTAATTTGTGGATCTGCTAGAACCAATGAGTGACGGTATCCAGGTCTGAATAAGCATTTGCCTCGATTTTCTGAGTCAGTCAGGTAGTTCATATAGGCATGTAGCTCGCAGTCAGTCTTCATAATGCTCCTGAGAAGACCTTGTGCATTACATTGCTATTAATTTACCTGGGTCCTTAGTTATAACACACTGATCTGGTGGGTTATTCGTAGGTGGAATTGCCACATAGAAGCGTTGCGTTTTTGGAGGTTGGTCGATATCTAGCAAGATGGCGCTAACCCACCCACTAACGCACGATTGATAATCTTCATTCCAAAACACTAAAGCTGTGTCATTAGCCCACTCGAAGACACGACCATCAACATTAAGGCTTAAAAACTCATTGATGTAAATCAAGGACAGAATGGGAGCTAATACTGTACCCTAAGGAACTTCATAATTGACTGCATTGACATAATTGACAAATAACGATTTTCGGACTGGAAAACCTTTGAAGTATAACGATGTGGTAAAATTCAACGAAATTGTTTTTTCCAGAGTTCTTTCCTGCTCCAGAGTGCTAAAGAAAGCTCAAATTCCTGTCATGATCAGCAGAGTGAGCTCTCAAACTCTCTTACCCTGTTTTTCAGTATCTTCAGCTCACCTTGTACGTAAAACAACCGGCTTCTCCGGCAATTATTCAAATAAGCTCGTTATGTAGCAGAACAAACGTTCAATCTCAATGAAAATAGTTTACGGCTCGAACGAAGAGAAACCCTTTCGCCGGATTTTGGAGTTCAATCAACTTTCGTAGACGGAGCGGCTTATTGAAAAGCCGTTTATTAGGTGCCGGGTTCCGAGTCCGCACGAGGCCCCAAGGAGCCATTTTCGACGGCAGGATCGAAGGACAAGTTCTCAGCACCTTGTTCCCCAGGCCGGCCATATCACGCTTGTTTGGAAACCGTGTAATGCATATTAATCAGCCGTTTTGCGAAGGGAACAATTTAAAGGGCGAACAGCAACTCAGCTCGATCCTGCGTGTAATAGCCGGCGCTGTGGGGAATACTTCGGACGATTTTCCAACAACTCTGCACTTCAATAACAGAAAGCGTCCGAGTTTCTCGGGTTAGCACAACGATGCCGAAAGAGAAATTATTTCGTCGGTTCCCTTTGGAGTGTGGAGGGGGGGCTTTCTTCGTATCTGCACGTTTCAATGTCTGTTAAGTGAGAAGAAAAAAAACGCCTTGTGGGACAACCTTGTGTGTGCCGGTTAACACCATGATAAGCACTAATCAGAACTTTATATTCATTCTGAAATTTCCGCGGGACCAAAATAAGGATAAAATGGTCCAAAATTAACTGTAAGTTCTCACATTCACCAAAACACCTATTTTCTGTTAACAACTGCTATATTAGAAAACGCTGCAAATTATGATTATTATTATTATTATTTAATTTTAATCCATACTATTCAATACAACTTCAAAAAATACCACGAATATAACTTGGCTATGTCAACATCCTGGAAAAAGAACTCACAAACCAACGAGAATGTTTGCAGAGCATTTCCGAGACCTCTTCCATTGAATTCAGTAGCGAAAAATACTAGTCAATGATACGAATGCCTTGAGCCTCAAGCCGGGTGGGGCTGAACATGAACCTGCAAAAGACGAAGGAGGTGCAGAGGAACATGCGACACCACGAGTCACCCGTTCTTAGGGATCTACCCGTAGAGCGAGTGGAATCGTTCGTTTGTATTGGAAGCCTCGTCACAAGAGATGGTGGCGCGACGGAAGATGTGAAAAACAGGATCCGTACAGCAAACGGGGCATTTGTCCAGCATTATGGAAGAACCCTGTTCCGGAGAACAAAGCTAAGACTCTTCAACACCAACGTCAAATCAGTCCTGCCATACGAATGCGAGACGCGGAAGGCATCGAAGACCATCCCTCGTTCATAACCGAAGAATATTGGGGACATGGTGGCCCAACATGATCTCTAAAGCAGATGTTTGGTCGACCCGGAGATGAAGAAACGGAAATGGAAGCGGACCGGCCACATTCTAAGGATTGTTCAATGGGATCCCCAGGGCGAAGGCTAAAGAACAGGAAGACCAAGAGAGACGTGGTGAAGATCGGTAGGTAAGGAGCTCCACCTCGTTGGCAAAACCTGCAATGAAATATGTGATATTGTTTCTGCCGCGTGCTCCCCAAGGAATTAACAGGATTTAATAGAATTCCACAGGAAATTGTAGAACGCTGTCGACTCTCCAAATTATTACTTAGTTTAAAGGAATGTTCTATGTTTTCTTGAGATCTTGAAAATTGCACTTTCTTCGAGATCTTTACATTTAAACGAGCGGTGCGCAGCAACACACAACTTTCCCCAATCCCTTCAAGTTCGGACACCACGTGCATATGCGGGCGCTATATCTTCGTTCAACGCATTTTTACTGGAACATTAATGGAGAACAAAATGTAGGGACTAGTTAGCTGAGACTACTCCGTAAGTTTGATCGAAATCTTCTGGGCCGTTTTTGGGAAAATTTAAATACCGATAAATTAATATTCGACAAATCTCCTTTTCCGAGTTAACTTGGCTTATATCTCCGTTCAACATATATGTACAGAAATAATTATGCAGAACGAAATGTGGGTATGGGTGACTCAAAGACATTCCATCAAGATTTATCACATATGGTGAAGAAGTTACCCTGGAATTTACGGAAATGTTCGAAAAAACGTTATTTTTGACACATTTTAATTTTAATCTCTGTTCAATGGACTGTCAGAGGAACATTTATTGAGAAGAATATGTAGATATCAACCACTTTACAACATTTTGAAAGTTTGGTGATAATTGCTGAAGCCGTTTTGCCAAATAGCGTTAAAACCCTATTTTTGCTTCATAGGCCTATATCTCCGTTCACCGTATTTTCATGGAGATATGTACGGAGAAGAAAAGTTAGGTATTGATCCGTAGAAGATAATTTGAAAGTTTAATCAAAATCGTTAAAGCCGTTTTTGAGAAAAATGCGAAAACCCCTAGTTTTTGGTACATTTTCTCCCCCCCCCCCCACCCCTGCCATCGGCCGAAATTGCCCATAACCTTATTTTGGTGTCTACAAAAAATAACAAACAAAACAAAAGAAGAACAAACTCAATCGGATCAGCCGTTCTCCCGCAAATCGAACTACAGACACACACACACACACGTACCTCGCGCCGAAATTAGGTTTTTTAGACTCAGTAGGCCTCAAAACGTAAAGATCTGAAAAAAACCCAAATTTTTGTGTTTTGACACGATTGCAAAATCCCTTTGAAGTAGCGGAAAGTAAAAAACGCCATTTGAGGAAACCGAGCGCGTGTCTATGAACGCGATAGAGCGAAAATGGTGGATTCAAATAGACTAACTATAGTTATCGTAGCGATCAAAAACAATTTTTTCTGAAAAGTGGACTTTGTCTAATTTTTTGTGTCCAAACAGATCGAAATACCGGGACAGTGAAATTCTCATTCATGGAAAAATGATGAGAGTAGCCCAATAAAATAGCGACAATTTCGATAAAAAGCGATTTTAATGGTTTTTCCGTTGCGAATCTTGCTTATATTTCACTATCGCTCCCAAAAATATCAGACAGGTAGTTCAATAAGCGACCTGTATAATTGAAGTGTAATAATGTTAATTATCAGAAGTAACCATAGAAATGCTTGAATTTGAAACAGTTCCGAGTAACAGAACTGTACCATAAAATTCTCAGTTGTGTGGAAAATAACGAGAGGACAATTTCGACAATTAATCGTCGAAAACTATGAAGAAGCGCGGTATTTTCCTTATGAAGCTCCTCATATGATCCAGGCATTCTCAATTAATCCGTTAAGGAAGTCCAATAAAATCTCCTTATGGCGAGGGTTCAAATCACTGCCCCCCCCCCCCCGTTTCGCAGTTTTGACCCCATAATCCCGAAACAGTGAACACGATCCATCTAAGAAAACATCGCGCTGTTAGTTTTACGAACTTCCTGCGGACAGATTACTTAGTCACGGCAAATCAATAAATTCCTGAACCTGAATCTGTTCCCTATGGCCACAATCTCCATGTAAAACGTTGCACTACGTTCTACCAAGTTCGTACTAACTGAAGAGAAGGTTTTGTGATGCCTCGACTTGTGAGTCAAACTGGCATGAGACCCCACACTGAGGCCATCGTAGGGTCCACCATGAGCCACAGCCGGATGAGGTTGCCCGACCTCAAAGCTGACTTGCGTTTCGTGCGAAAATGGTGGGGACGCATCGGTTACGTAGCGTCAGGGAGTGGAACTGAGTGGACGTGAGGCAGCTCATGTACTCCACGTTCCGGTGGGGTGGAAGCATTTATAAGCCTATACTTAAGGTAAGAGCAGTCTTCGAACTACTGCCCTTTTTTCGACTCAATTTGTTTCCAAACTGTCCCTACCATTGGACAAATAGGGTCAAGTTTGAAAAAAGCTCAGAATGTAGGGTAGTTACCCTCCAAGAAGGTTACAGATTTGCTATTTATCACGCTGCTAGATTATTTATTGATTGTTACACGAAACGATTCTACAGCAGATGTTTGTTTTCTGCGCTCCATTTGAAAAATACCTCTGTCGTAAATCAACAGGGCCGGAGCGGATATCCAGAGGCGACCTCGTCGCATAGTTCAAGGAAAATTAAATTTTTATGTTCCCGCGAGACAAGAGCGAAGGGTTGGGAAATTGAGGTGGATGATTACATTGTAAATGCAAAGAAGGCGGCAGGAGGAAATGAAAGAAAAAAGGAGCACATTCCAAGGGCGTTAAATCCTTTACCATTCAGCATGGAACGCTCGCCGACTCCGACCTCGGCGCCTTTTCCGCACAATAACGCCCAACTAATCTGCAGTTGCAGTGTTCAGATTGTTGTTAACTGCTGATGAGGTCAACCAGCGAAACGACGCTCTAGAAGGTGGTAACGTAAGCTCAACGGCCACTAGTAATATCGATAGATTGTTTTGTATTTTTATTACACTCAATACTAAGTACTGCAGTAATAGATATGTAAGTAATACGTCCGTAGATGTACTCCCATTGTAGCCACCCCAGTGATCGTGGTCTAGTGGTTACGGACGAAGATTCATAATCTGACGAAAGTTGGGCATTGGATCAGAACTCGTGATTGCTGTAATTTTTGCCTGAGTCAGCGGCTCTCCAAACATTGTCACCCCCCTCCCCCCCTCCCCTGTAAGCAATGTACCTTAGTTCGTTGCGTTGCTGAACCTTCTCCTTGCCTCTGGCTTCCCTCCACACTTCACCCTTCAACACGTTTTCGTCCTGTGCCATCTTCGCATTCGGGAAAACCTGGCAAGCTTGTTGCCGAGCGTCTTCCACTCCTCTTCTCAAGTGTGACTCCTCTGAAGCATCCTGAGTGCATCCGTGGTGATGCATAACCCCAAAGCTTCAGGAATTTACACTCCTGGCTTTCGAGGATGGCCTGCAGGTCGAATATATGCAGGTTTCTCTAAAGCGACCTTCAAATTGAACCATCCCGTCTGCCTTGAATGAGCTCTTAACTGGTTGTGAGGGTAGTACGAGCTCTGTGACCTGCGTGGATTCCTGTGAAATTCTCCCGGTCCCCCGAGCTGAGGCTCCAACCCAAGCTATTCGTCCTCGTCCTGGTTGGTGTCTCCACGATCTTGCCAGATGATTTCAAGATCTTCAGCCTTATTGTATCTCACTGCGTGGCCCTCTTGGTGAATGATGACATTTTAGTTTTGTTCCTCAAGTTCTTCATAAATACAACACTGACAATAGCCCTCTTCAGAGGTCGTTGGTTTCGGTGCGTCCTTGATACAGGGGTCGTTTTTGGAGACCACATGGAGGATATCTTGTAGAATCAAGGAGTTTCAATATCACTCGTGAGATTTGGCATCTGTTAGTACTTCCAGTACCTTTCAGGGCCCTGGTTCAGCCAATCATTGAATAATCCTAGCTAGTTTTGGGTTCCTTTTACCAGTGTCTCTTAGAATAGCAACAGCTACAGCTAGACACTGGTCTGTACTTCGAATGCCCTAAATCTCATATAACTTATTTTCTGTCTATAATGTATCCATCTGCCACGATAGATTGTTCATGCCCGTTAATCCCCCCAAACTGCTGTTTTAATAAACTAAAGCACTTCATAAGCACTCTCCAAGTGCTACTTGCTGAAGTTGTATGTAATCCCTTACAAATGGCAGTGGTGAAGCCTCAGTCAAGTAGTTCTCTTTATCCTTATCCCACTACACATCTCTGCGTCTTGTGTAATTAAAGTAAAGTGATTTTTTTGTAAATACGTCTGTTCGGTGCAGGCCAAATTAGAGGAAACCTTGAGCTTGGAACCCCTAATGGGAAGTTCTTGTTTCTGGCCATCCCAAAACATCGAGTCCAGCTATTTCTGACCTGAAGCGTTTTGTCTGTAGATGTGGCAAAGTCCGGCCTTGTTCAGTTATTTCCTAAGCTGAGTACAGTTTTTCCATTTTTGGAATATCCACTTCCTACCTCTCGGTTTACCACCTCTCTAGCTCACAGATCATCCCAGACCCAACCCCAAAACACACGCTCGTTCCTCAGCTATTGCGTCACTCCCGCTCTCATTCCTTGCAACCAGTTCACTTATTTAGAGACCCCCTCGCGTCGCCAAAATACTCTCTCACACTCATGTCACTATTCTATCATACGAAGTCGCAATACTGTCTCCTCTCATGCTCACCACGTTCATCCTCATTTATTTCTTTTACTACGACTCAAGTTCCACCACTCCCAAGAACATCTTTCCCCCATCAAACTAAACTTGAGTAAACAACTTTGCCACCAAACTGTAGAATCTGTATTCTGACATATGCGGCCTATTTCTGTGTTAACTAAACATGAATGCGTTAAATGTTTAACGCAATCCAGTACTGCCACTATCTCTTTCTCTGGCTTTCAAACGGTGGCTGACGAACAGGACGGGATTCTTTGGCAAAATAAATCTTATCTTCTACATCAACATTCTATCGAGCGTGTAAATCCACGTTTGTAGTACTTATATTCAATACATATTACGAATTTTCAGCTTACATTGCTGTAGCTATGAACTACATTTAAGAACTTCCACACCAAAGATTTATTTGATAACACTAATAAACTTAATTAAAACTATGATAAATCGGAATCTCTTGAATTTTGGTTGCAAAACTTGAAGTGCTTTCGAAGGAACAGTGAAACGAATAAGATAACAATTTGAGCGGCGGGAGTATCATGTCTTTTGACCGAGAAAATGTGTTTTTCGTATATTGAACAAAAACCGTGATGGATCAGCGGATTTGTGACAATTATGCGTGAACGGCCTCTGCAGGGAGTGTTAGTTGGGCAGGAGGTGTTAGTTGGGCTGGCAATGACCTCCTACGTGACTTAGCTCCTGAGCATGGTCCTTGTTTGTAAACGTAAAACCCTGAAACCAAACACAATTTTTATTTTACTGTGAATGTACTTGTCAATGAGTCTAAGAATAGTTTATTAGTAGAAGAATTGCAGCCTACCACTCTCTGGGCACAAACCCAATGAGTTACGAGGGTTACAGTAAGAAATCTGCGGGATGCAACTGGGGAAACCACCACTGCGGCCACATATGGGCCTATTGTGTGGCCACATGGAGGAGCCACCTCATGTCCTCCCAGTTCTACCCTCAGCAACTTTGGAGTAGGTGATGCTGATGCAGCGTACATGCTCCGCTGGCTCCATCTCCGCCTCGTAGAATCTGCAACCCTGTACCTCTGGCTTACCAATCTAGGCCAGTTAGTGGAAAGTACGTACCATCCGTATACTTCCTCTCTCCAGACAGAGGATCTCTCTTGTTCGCTCCCAGGAAAGTTTAATAAACAACTTTGACTGACATTGGCATGGCACATCCCGCAAATAAGTAGCCCTACACTTCTTCTTCCGCTTGTCAGCCTCCTTGATCATTGGTGTACCCTACGAAGGGCTCAGCTCCACCCCCCACAGCCCGCTTAGTGCAGATCCTTTTCACGCCAGTTTGTCAGCCTCCTCATTATATTCTTTTCTTGTATGACCTGGCACCCAACACAGCATTATTGTGTTTTCTTTTGCCAACGTATTCAGGACAATCAGGCATCAGGCCTGGTCTCTTCACTCACGTCTGGATTAGTACAACCCTGGGTGAGCTTTCAGAACTTGAGGTTGGGCGTGCTCCAAAGTAATGCAGAGACGCTACAGGCGCTTCTTTTAAAAGGAGTAAAAATTCCTCTGACTGCTACTAATGATCGATGCGACGGAGATCTCGACTCTAACTCCTTCGAGTGAGGCTGTTTACGGACGCAGGGTCTGCCGTGTAAAACATCGTATTACGCTGCTCAGCCGCAAAATCCAAGGTCTAAAAGGTGGGATTGTGCAAGAAGTAGAATTGTAGCGTCCTTCCAAAGGTAAAAATGAAAGCCCCCTTTACCACAACGACTGGCATAGTACCTGCAAAGTGAACAGCGACAACAACATACCCTCCTTAGCTGCGGTATAAGGAAACGGTATATTCTCGTCGTTTTGGTCTTGAATTCTACACCACGGTTTGGTACAGTCGAAGACCTTCAACTCCAAAACAAGAGAGAGTTTGGAGGGAGTGGATGGGGAACTCCTTGGCATGAGGTGAGCTGCAACAGCTCGCTGGATCTAGTGCCCATGTCCACTAGAAATTGGAACTTCCCCGCTGTTCTGCCCCTTAAGACATTGATATAGTAGCCCATGGTGCCAGCTGGCGCTTTCTGGACTTTTGAATCGTCAGGAGGGGGATATTCAATATTCTCTTCTGCGGACGAAGACGACAGGGCAAGCTGAGGGAACGACGATCGAAGTCATGGCCACTTTATGCTCATTTCCCATCTCCCCAGAGTTTTTGGGAGCATTGGCTTCGCAGAAAGGATGTCGGAACTCATTGAGGATCCTTCTCCTTCCCAGTCCTCTCAAAGTTGAGCTTTCTAAAACCCATTCTCCCAATTAGATGTACCGAATTACATCCATAATGTTTGGCCTCATTGTTGAATAAAGAAAAGAAAATCCATAATTTCACACTGCATCCATCCCAACCCAGGACTCTGTACAATATTAGTTGTACCAGGGCAAAACAAAACACTATTTTTATTTTTGTAGAGAGAA
This sequence comes from Pachypeltis micranthus, assembly GCA_020466155.1. Lineage (NCBI taxonomy): Eukaryota > Metazoa > Arthropoda > Insecta > Hemiptera > Miridae > Pachypeltis > Pachypeltis micranthus. Next base: position 19,316,172 of record CM035769.1, read on the forward strand.
AGCTTCGTACTTCCCTACATACATCAACCGTTCTACTCAACGGAGTCAGCTTTACATTAATAAACCGACACCTTTAACCAAACAACCCCTATATAACCTCCCTGCCTGCCAAACTTCACACAAAAGTCAACTGAAACGGAAATAAATATGAATAAATAGATAAAGGAATAATTCGAGGAGAAAACCATAACGTCACAAGTACAAGAGCATTACTTTTGCCTTGAGTGCAGTTGTAGCACAAGAGTTGACAGGGGTTTTTGAACACGTACGTCTCTTTCGTCACCGAATCTTTGCCGCAGACTTCCATATCACCTGGACAGTTGCATTGACATTTGCTCGGGTCCGTTAACCCTGAAGAGGTATGCAGAACCATCAGAGCTGTCGGACAAAAAAGATCTTGTTATTCGTGCGCATGAACAGAGGGGAACATTAATTGTAAGTTTACGGACATCAAAAATGTTATTGTCTCTACAACCTTTCGAGTATAATACAATGTAACATTCCTGAAACTACTTGATCAAATGAAAATACCTGCGAGCCTTCTCTCACCGTATTTTTGGTTTACTATTCATTCTGAATAATAACCCTATGTTTTCGGTCACGAAAAATTTTTTACAACCCCCCCTCAAAATTTGATACTTTACGTTTCAAGACATGGATATTCCAAATTTGCAATGTCCGTCCACCGTCCCCCATCCCCCGTCACCCGTCCGCCGTCCGGGCCGTTTTGTGCCGTTAACGTGGTCTAAAAAACTCATTCTTTCGCCCAAAAATCCGATTTGGTATCTAGTTGTGCCCGCCATCTCGGCAATCCGATCAGACGAAGCCCGTGGTTGTAATGGGGAAAAAACGGTTAAATAAATTAACGAAACGCAGTACAACGCGGGAGCTAGAGGGGTTCGTCGTTTGAACTCCCTCCCTCCCGCTCGTCTCATTAAAAAAGCAACCCCGCTCGCGGCTCGCTTGCCTCCAAAGGACGCCGCCACTCAACTCCCCTTTCGCCTTTCGCTTCGAGCGCCCCCGTTCCAATTTCCCCGACGTTTTGGTTTTAATACGATTCAATTTTTTTAAATTCTTTCGTTTCATTCTCATTTTGGTTTTTTTTCATAGATTTCTGGTTAAATTTTGATATTAGTATTTAGCGTGCTAATTTTCATATTAAAATTCAGTTTTTTCTAGATACTTTCGTTTTTTTTTTGTTTTTTTTAATATTACGATTCAGTTCTTTTCGGCCTTTATTTGGGTTTCATTATGATATCTTTTGATGCTGAATCGAACAGGATGGGTCTCGGAGCATTAATGCTAGGTCAAGCTGATTATCCGAATAATAAACCGTTGTGTAATAATTTGCAGGGTTTTACGGAGAAGTGCGTGGAGAGCAAAATAGACGTACTTCGTGAGTTAAATCGAAATCGTAGAAGTCGTAAAGTCTCTCGCTTTTCTTATATTTTGCCTTCACCTCTCAACCCTCACCCTTCCCCTCCATCCGCTAATGGAAATGGTTCCTAACCTTGTTCTAACGCCTTTGAAACATCACGAACAAAGCAAAAAGCGGTACGATTAGTTCAGCCACTACTCCGCTAACTAAACTACAGAAACACGCAGATCACGCGCCGAAATTAGGGTTTTCTGATTCAATCGCCCCCAGAACGTTAAGATCTGAAACACTTTTCCTAGCGTAGTAGAAAGAAAAGTTATATCATCGGTTAACACATATCAGGTGCGTTGCATCACACAATAGCTCTACATAATTTCACTGGTTTTCGTGGCTTTTGCTACTAATTAAATTCAGTTCAGTTCAATATTTGGTGTTTTGATCACTTTGATTAGGTTTGGCCGGATTTTTCTTATACCCTTATTTTGACGTCCCATGGTGACCTGCAGGCTAGGTATCCAGTTGTAGTTAATTTGTTTCGGCCGTTTTCTCTCAATCATGTTCACAGACTTTATTTTTCGAAGCTCACCGTTAATGGAACGGTGGCCCCCAAAAAGGAGTAACTAAATAAATAATAATTAGGAAATGGGGAGGGCGCCCAGACTACCCTACGACGGCTCTAGGGAGTGATAGGAATGGGGAAGGAAAGAAGGATAAGAGGATGGTCCGCGATAAAACGACCAACAGTTCAGATACCTCAGAGAACGCCTGATGACACCTAGCCGACGCATCTCCTCAGCACTTTTCTTGCACCCCACGCCGGCCCAGGACGCAGTCAATGCTACAACCCTAGGGTTATCTGCCTCCACTCCACGAGCTTCTGACATCGCCATACGAAGATCAGTCCTGTCATATTTGCGCCTCTTGGTTTGCCAAGTAAGGGTAAGATCTTAGCTGCCAGAAACTACCAGGATATCCAGGACCGCTGCAGACTGGCAACGATGTGAAGTCTCAGTCCATCTCCAGACACATCTCGGTAGTGCTGCTTCCTCTCCTCTTCCCTGCCCTGAGATGGCAATACATCAGCAACCTGCTTGCATGCAGCATAAGGCTTGACACCGCCCCCCCCCCGCCATGATCGCACACGATTCAGTCACTCAAACTGCTACCACAGACACGGCAGTGATCATCTACAACGTTACGATCCCAGCTTCTAGGACACCTCATCGCTATTGGCAGTGACCCATACACAGTAAAACACACCCATACACAGACCATTTTCGCATATAGAGTTTGCGGGTCTGAATCGAAAAAGATCTGAAGAGGACTCAACTTTTTTTCAGCCGATTACATAACTTTCCTTTCTATTTCGTAGAACCAAGGAATGTAAAAACATTTTTGAATGAGCACAGCAGGACCGTTAAAGGCTCAGTTGTGAAAAAATGACAAAAGAAGCACAATAAATAATCAAAAAGGGTGACTTTAGCTCAGTTTTGTCCTAATGAAGCCCGCTCATATAACCCTGGTACTCTCGGAAAGAAATAGGTTGATAGCCCGATGAACTCTTTGTGTTAAGAGTTTGATGATGTTTATCTAGGAGCAACCCCAGGCATTCCGGAATTTAAACTAACAGTTTCACTTACTAATTTTTTGCTCGATAATTCTAAAACAGTGAACACAAACCTCTTTAGAAAACTGGTGTCGACAGTTCCAATTCTGTTTTTGGGTATGTCTGAGGTAGTACCAACCGGGTGGCCCCCACAGGTTAAAAATTAATTGGGATGGGAGAACTACCGTCCAGCGACCCCACGACCATAACGATGTCTGCAGGGCACTTCCTGCTTCTTCAAGCCTTGGGTAGGGATTGAATTGCTCCATTCTACCTATCTTGCCCTGCGAAGGTTGTGGCCCTAACCCATAATGCACCAACGCATGGTCACAGACCTTGCATTCCCGTGGGACCATGTTTGGGTCAATTTGAGTGGTTGGTCCACCCCATCTTTCGACGGCACTTAGGCCTTCTCCTCATCCCAGATCAAGACAGTTTGGACTTTCTGCCTTCCCTGGGGTTCGGAAAGATCCCAGTAAGCCTTGGCAAGCTTCCACCTATTTACTACGCAGGCACTCATCTGTTGTGCGTCTGATTTTCCGTTCCCTTGCCCGGATTGGCAGTGTCATAAATCTTCTACGTGCTGATTACTTAGTAATGTTCATACGATAAGTAAGTAGGGCACCTTAATAAACTCTGGAACTAATAGCACCACTATCTATATAGAACGTCGTGGCTTAAGTAACCACATTAATTCCAGAACTATAAGTCCTAACACTTTCTACCTCCTTGAAGTCAAGTTTGGCCAAGTTGTAATGAGCTTCGTGAAAAACTGAATTAGTAGCAAAAGCCATGAAAACCAATAACTTTACGTCGAGCGAAGGAAAGTAGTGTGATGCGTCGCACCTGGTGTAGAGGGCCAAAATAAAGCTTTCGGCTTAGTAAGTATCTCTAAGTTCGAGGATAAATCTCTTACACGACTGGACTATTTTCTGAATCTGAGATGTGGAAATGGATTGGCAAACGGAACCTGATTGGAGTAAACAATCGGACAGATTGGCAATTGCAAAGGCTTTTAAGGCTCACCAATTGGACGCACCTCTTCGTTGAATCACCGCCGACTGACGAAACGGCTGACCCCCTCTCAATTTCACTTGTTCCTGATAAGCCTTTAAGATATCGCCTAAGTGTTTAGCATACTTTATCGTTTACAGGTATTTATACAATCTACTCTTAAAAGGATCAATTTCCAATCTTTTCCTAAGCGTTTATAGTTGCGGTCGTATCGGGGGTCCAATAACGTCATTGTGAACATTATTTGCACTCTCTATAGCCCAAAGGGCGAGAGAATTATTGCAATCATAAAATACCTAATGCGCAAAACTTCCCTTGGCCTCACGTGCATTCAGGGATTCTCTAGCCACTAGTAACTAGTCAAATATATTTTTCATTCTATTTACAAACACGTTCCACGTGAAAGCTGTTGGGGCTTAAGAATTTATTGGGCTGCTCCTCCGAAGACAATTCGAAAGACTTCTCTACGCAATTTTTTCAGAAGGATCGCGTTCCTTTGGAATAGTCTGGTAAAAACTTTGAGAAATGGTAGTAGGTGAAACGGTGGGTGTTGACATTTCAGAATTTTTGGAGTAGCTCCCATATATCTGATGGTTCGGTGCAGGGTGGCCTGGGCAGGGGCGGGGACCTTTCGGCCGTTCCCGTTAGAGTCGCTACCACAGTGTTCAAGGCAGAGATATTTGCGGTGACAGTCCATGTGCAGCAGTTGCTGCAGAGAAGACTGAAGCGGCAGAAGATTTATATTATGGTGGACGGTCAGGCCACTCTCAAGGGTCTCGTATTGCCCTACGTCACGGCTGGTCTGGGATTTTCTGACAGGGAATAGAGGGAAATGAGCGGGCCAATGGGTTGCCGAAGAAAGGATCGGCACAAATCTCTGTGGATCCTGGGCCCTTTGTTGGGACCGCCAGGAGCCACCTATGTAGAGAGGTTGTAAAATAGGAGGATAGGTGCAGGGCTGCCAATTGGCAGGGGGCACCCGGCCTTGCACTGCCAAAACTCTTTATCCGGTCTCCAGAGGGAGGGCCAGGGAGAAAGCATTTGAGGATCATATGTGGCCTGTTTACAGGTCACTGCTGAGGTACCCCATTGCAAATATTGGTAGGTTCCGTGAGGCGGTATTGGAGCACGTGTTCTGTATATACGATGGACTCACGGCATCGCACCGTCGTGTGTTTTTCTGAAGATTCTAATAACATTTGAGCGGAATTTATGAAGAAAAAATCGCCGAGATATTTGGTACGGTGTCTGCGAATATTCTCCTGAAAGTAATGATGACAGTTTTACTCTCTGAAAATCTTCTTCCTAAATCGGCATACAATTGGCCATCCTGACAGTCTGTCAACATACACCATAAAGTGTTTTCCTCCGGTAGAGATTAAATCCACGGACACTTCATAGGGTTCCAAAACAAGTGGCCCTATTTGAAGAGATGATCTTCTGGTGTTAATTGCAAGCATCCACCATATTTGTGATGTCATTTGTTATTCCTGACCAATAGACTGTCTGCCGAGCTCGTCGTTTTGTTCTTTGTATCATTTGATGGGATGTATGAAGTTAGTGTAATACAGCTTTTCTCCTGCTTTTAGGACTCCAAGGTGGCGGCCTTTTAGTATATGGTTACCATCTGTGGTCAAATCACTCCTTACACTCCAAGAAGAGGATTGCAAGCATTATTATTTCTGCATGACGGAAAATCTTACTCTTTCTGCTTCTTAAGGGCTTGATATTCATCACCCTTACCATTCAGCCAGTTTTTTCCAAGGATCGGTCTCTTCACTTATGGTGAAAATGTGACGTGCGAAGCATTGTTCAAATTCTACCCCTTCCTCATCTGCTAGCATATCTTGTTCAATTGGAGCGTCGACTGGTGCTTGTGACAGGCTTTCTGCTATCAAGTGAGACTTGACCATTGTTCCATTCCGTCACATTCCCTTTGGGAGCGTAGGTTCTGGTCCTGCGGACTGTTCCATATTATGATTTATGAACGTACTACTCATATGGAACTAAACTACAACTTTTATTGTTTGGTAAACGTTGGATTTCCTAAGAACGACAGCGACCCAGCACAAAACTCTCTTCTCTTTTCGGCTTCAGACGCTTTTGAGTGCGCAAACGTCGAATCGCAATAAAATTAAAATGTGAACCACAGCACTTCCCCATCGGCATGAAAGAGCCCTGAAAACTGACGAATGCCAGTGAATAGCGTAATATTGTCTAATTGACAAACAGTTGAGCACACAATGATGTCGCCGGTGTTGTATTGAGCTGGATTGAACAATGGAATTTGAAACGAAGGTCTCATTCCTCGATAATTGCCGCGAACTACGTGCGAACAACCGAACTCCGGTTGTTCCATGTTTTCATTTAGTTATTTTACAATATGATTGCGTTACAAAATTTAGCTGGAAAACGTTTATATCACGATCCTACACCTATTTCCATTTGGTCCATTTTTACTCCGACTTGGAGGTTTCTGCTGCGGCTGAGAAAATGTTATGTGTGTGTTTCTGTGAACGCAATTGAGAGATGATATAGCTTGCAGCTTGGCAAAGGGTGTCAAAATGAGGGAATGATCGAAATCTATACACAAATAACTATATTTATCATAGTGATCAAAACCAAAATCTTTACGTTTTGAAGTCTTCTGAATATAAAAACCCTCCCTGAGTTGGGGTGAGTATGTAAGTGCTTTGCAGGCATCTGGCGGAGGCGTCGCATGCGCTGAAGGTGGTCTTGGGTTTTTTAGGATCAGCTGCGGTGACACAGTAACTCCAACTGCCCTACTGCACTTTGCTGGGATTTTGATGCACCAGAAGTCCAGGGCGATGATGTTCCATGGAGGACTGACGAACTTAATCCCTACAAGCAGAGTGTTAATAGAGCCCAAAGGATATACCAGTAGACTCGTGACCATGATGCCAGAGCCTCCCTCCAAACTGCCTTCCAAGGCACCTCCAAACGCGCCAAACGACGAGACTGGCGGAATTTTTAGGAAGCAGTAAGCTCTGAGAACCCATAGTGCAAGCATTACGAGCCCTCCATAGGAAAAGTGATTGTAAAGCAGGTTTTAGTTGCGGTGCGATGTGACTCCTCAATGAACGTAAAGGTCGAGGAAGTCCTCGTAACCAGTACTTGCACGTCAGAAGTTACCTAATAATGAAATGCTACGATCGAATGCAGACATACATCAGTCTGGAGAACGATCGAGAAAGGGTGGTCACAGTGCTCGGTTCTCGGACCAGCACTTTGGAAAGCCTTCTTCAAACACCTGCTCAAGAGCATCATGGAAAGATGGCAAGCCATACGCCTATAAACGTGGATAGGGCTCTTCAATGACTCCTTGAGGCTAACTGCGAGCCATACGTATTGTGGATGGTCTGACTGTGCTGACCTGTCCACAGTCGATCCGTCTAATTGCAGCAAAAATCTACCATGTGCCCCAAACCCTCACCCAATCGGTCGAGCGTGCCTAGCTGCTGGTGGCTGAGGAAATAACCCCAACTAATCCTCTTAAAGAGTAAATTCAATAGCCAACCGTCAATAGGTTTTGACAGCCACAGGGTTCTTCTTGAGAAGCATGTCAAATAATTAGAAGTAAACATAGGGTGGATTTCAGCCAACACCTCCAGTCAAGCAAAGGAGAGTACTGGCCCAATACCAGAGAGCTGTGCTCTTGCATTATAGCGAAACTGCACCTCCCTCATGTTGAAGGAACAGTTATTTTGATAAGAAAAAAACCAGACTCTGCATATCATTATGTCTAGTAACAGAGCAAGTCTTCCGAGTTTGGGGCTGTTCTATACGGTTTTGTTGATGGATGAGAACACGGGCAATGTCCCAGGTACCCATGGGGGGTATCCATGGGTGACATTACTGGCTCGTTCACGCCATTCGTGTGGCGTCACTGCCTAAAGCAATGAGGTGCACAATAGCCGAGGACCTTAGAGTTGTGGATGCTTGCTGTCGAACATGTGCAACCAGTTTAAAGTCATTTGGTCATGACACAGTCAGCAAGTAAGTTGATAGTGTGGCTGAGGCATGGAGAGAGATAGATGCACGGTTGGGTTGTCTCGTCACTGTTGGTCCTGGCCAGTCTGCAGTGATCCTGGATGTCCAAGTGGTATCTGAAAGCTGGGATCTTGCAATGTATTGGGAAGCCCACGCAGTAAGTCAAGAATCGCAAATACGACAGGACGGATTTTAGTAGAAGGAATTATGTTATCAGGTGATGGCGTGGCATGTCGTGACAGAAAAGTGCTGATGAGATGCATTGGCTGAGTGTGTCAGTAGGCCTTCTTAGAGTTATTACCATGCCTGCATTGCTCAGCTCGTATCTAAACTGTTGTTTTATCTTGGAACATCCTTGTAGTCTTCTTGTCTTTCGCCTCCTAACCTTTGTATTCCTAAAGCAGGCATAGGGTGGTCCTACTGTCCCATTTATGGTGAGCTTTGAAGGAAAAAACGTGGGGCCCACCAGTGTAACTGAGGCCTGGTTACAATGTGTAACTTTTCACCCCTTACTTTAGTTAGCCCCTTATAGCGACTCTGCCTCAGAAAGGCAACAGTCAAACTCTCAGCTCTCACCAGTTGAATGACCCAAAGACGTTTTATATTGAGCATATTTACAGAAGATAATCATAGCAACTGACATAGTGAGACTAAGAAAGCGTTTTACTTTATTTTTATAGTTGCAAGGTCCAAAGAATAAACGAGTTATGTAGCTCGGGTGTTACTTTTAGTTTATATTTTATGGTTAAATTCGCGTGAGAACGAAATTTGCAAGGTCTCGAACTGATACGCATGTTCAGGGTTCTGTATGAATTGAGATATAAACCACTTGAATTTCCGAAAAGCACTCGTTAGAGCACGATGTCAGAACAAAATCCGTAAACAATTAACTGGTTGGTAGCCAGGGCATGTTTTCCCGGAATTAAGTATTTTTACCTTCAGCCCTAGAGCGTCTTTTTTTTCCCCTCCCTATTTCATCTGGAGGATTATCGGCGGAAGACTCTATCAGGCGGACTGACAAATTAGCCATCTCTTCCCTCCGATATTCAATTTACTGGCTCTTATAAACTCTTGCTCCGCCCGACTGGTTCAGCTTAATCAGGCATAGCTGATTGTTCGTGTCAGCGCCAACCCTCCAGGCCACCACTTCCCTCATTTGAGTTTTCGTTTTATCTCACTCCAACTTCAACTCCATCAACGAGCGAGCCGATCTCATCTAAATCTTCTCAACTTGAAGGGAGCCCCTGCGCAACGATCGCCGACGGCCCGGGCGCAGGTCTCGTCTTCTCCGATGATTGCTTTATCCGCATTACGAGGATGGTGTACGTGCAGTATTGGCACTAGAACTGGCCAGATCCGGAACCTTCTCCGACTAGTGACGCGCATCAGAAGGAGGAAGTACAAGGGGCATCCCCAGGCTTGAAAGTAGATGACGTCGCTTGTGACAGGCGAGGCAACTCTTCCCTGAGAGGTTTTATGAGCCTGGCCGCATTAACTACCTGTAGGCTCATGTTGCTCGATTTGACTGGTCTACTGTTCAGTGTGTTGGGCGTGCTTCTCCTGGGAAATTTGTAAACATTTTTCCCCAGCTGTTCTAGGCGCGTTAAAGTGTGGTTTGTATTTACACCTCTCCTCGTGGTGGTGAGGGGTTCCTTGGCTCTCATGCCTCGAGCAATCAGGGTTAAGGCGTTTTGCCCTTGCGTGGGTAAAACGAGGTGAAGTGGCGTATTGTCCACTAGTTAGTTTCCTGCAGTCTGGTCTGGCTGCGTCGCAAGGTCATGTACTTTGAAAGATCTTGAAGCCTCTGTGGCTGGTTAACAGTCGTCTAGTCCTGGGGTCTCCAAACATTCCAGCCTTAGGGCCATACTGATTACTCCAGTAAATTCCGAGGGGCAAAACCGTATTATCGTTGCTGCCGGTGGTAAAAAGTGAAATTGTCAACTGATGAAAAAAAGTCCGAAAAAGTACGTAACGTTTAAAAAAGGCTGCAAATCGGACTAAAGTCCTCAAAATCAGTAAACTAAATTTAATTTGCTATAAAAAATATATTCTCTAAAAGGGGTTTCCAAGTATGCGGGCCGGACAAAATCTGTCCGTAGGCCAGATGTGGCCCTCGGGCCGTAGTTTGGAGACCCCTGGTCTAGTCTACCGATTTTGATTCAATTTTTTGTGTGAACATTATTATTGGGAAAATGACGAGAGCAGCACAATAAATTATCAAAAATATCGAAAAATACGATTTTAGTGCAGTTCATAATCTCGCTCATGATCAAAACAACAAAAATCAGCGATAGTCTCCACGATGAGAGTGTAATAATGGCAATTAGATTATCAGGAGGGGGCCACAGAAATTTCGGAATTGAAATTGACGTTTTGTTCGCCTGTTGTCAGGGTGTTTCTTATGTAATTTTAGAGCTCCACACTCAAACCTTCCAACAACACAAAAATCGTGTTGATGGCACGTTCGTTAGCTACGTGCTGTTTACTTTGTACAGATCGTGGCAGGTGCTGCAGCAGCTTAATAAAGTCTGAAGCTTTGAGCGCTAGGTAGGTTAAGTAATGTTTTACCAAGTTCATAAACTGAGTGGAAAATAGAGTGTATTAGTAGCACTAAATCACGTTGAATGATGATTGCTCAATGCTATCCAAAAACCAACATCCTGTATTTATATTTGCTAACCCTCCTTGTGGCAAGTAACATCAATATCCCCGTATGGTCCTCAACCAATGAGATGTGACCCCATCGGCAGCTCGGAGAGGACTGCGAAATACTGCACGAATCGGCAACAACGCTGCCCAAGAGCTCCGAAAACGCGCCCACGAAGCTTCAAGTGCCTCTTGATTCCAAAAAGCTTTCACATCGACGATTATGTATAGCAAACCCAATGATATAACAAATTATTCGAGATATTTTTTTGACTGGAAATATGTCAGCAACCAGGAGTTCACGTAATCGAAATAGGTTATTGAAAAAATAATTTAACAAAAAGGGCTATAAAGACCCTCGACAGATGGCGAGAGGGAATTCAGTGCTAGGTAGTCGTGGGTTTGGTCCAAGAATAAAAAAAGAACAATGATCTTACCAACAACAACGAAATAAACGTAGAGCGACATGATTAGCAACCACGTCAGCACTGAACCAGAACGTCGACTAAATTCTCTCTCCGAGTGTACAAACCGAATTGACCTTCAAAACTCCACTTCTCTTCCTGTTGAATATTAATAGCCGAGCGATCACTTGCTCAACGATGGAGGAATATTGACTACACCGTATTGCCGAATAATGTGGCGATTCATTTCAAAATGTAGGTGACTTACGGCACGGGGGGTTATTTTTCCGCGTCTCGAAGTGAGATATGATCTATTAGATATGGCGCGGAAGGTAAACCTTCTGTTTGCATTTCTCCTCGAGACGCTAACCCTGAGCTACCGTCCTGAAATAGTTATTATTGCAATATTTTTCGCGTCGTTTACGATAATTTGTTGTTGCAGCATACTCATATCAGTCAGATTAGCTTTCCTCGTTCTGAAAACTAGGTGAAGATGTTAACATTTCCTGGAATTCTCTTCTAATACACAGCCACTGTTTTCAAAATATTTGAGGTATCTGTAAACGACGAAAAATATTTACCGTAAATACAGATCGTAGAGGGCAACGAAAAAAAGATAAACAAAAAGAAGATTCGCTGATAAGAAATACGTAACCCAATAGAAAAGTAACACAACTAAAAGTTAAATTTTCTCACGAGCAGTAGCCGCAAACCAGGCGGCAGAACTTCACAAGCACCAGAGAGCCGGGTCCATTCAGGATATCTACGGCTTCAACGCGCGTCACAGTACTCCGATTGACGGTAACACATCTGTACTCTGCCAGGATTGGGCAAATGCGAAGGAAGAGAAAGACGCCCTCCCGTTCATTGCGATTGTATAGCAAGGATTCCTCACACCTTCCCGAGTCTGGGCTCGGTATTCAGGCACAACTTTGGGACTTGTAAGGCTTCAAGCCCGTCGCCAGCAGGAGGATTTCTTCACCTCCACAAATGCCAATAACATAGTTTTCGAGTCAATCCCCAATAAATGCGGGTCGAGTGAGATCGAAGACTACGCCGAGTTTCAAAGCCAATATGTACTGCTAGCCCAATATAAGGCTGTGACAATCACCACTGCCGTTCCAGGGGGAAGACGAGAGTGATTGTGACAGGAGAGTGAATTATGTTCAAAAATCAATTAAAACTGGTAGCTGGCTAACTAAAGAGCACGGACCTATTCATTCTTGTGTTTTTTTTATTCAACAACAGCAAGATTAAAAATATGGGATATTTGATGGGAGGGGGGTATAAGAATTGAAGAGGTTAAAACGATTTTTTATTGACAGAAAATGAACAAACTTTGGGAAAAACAGGTACATTTTTACTGACTTAAAAACTGTGAAAAAAAGGACACTAATTACTGATCAAAACATTCAAAATGAGTGCTACACTGAGCTTGCACAAAAAGACCACCAAACAGATGGGAGAGTTTCATAAAAAGCCCTAGGGCCAGGGTCTGTGAGATACCGAGCCATATCCATAAGGTCCATAAGGCAGAAGTGTTGTGTAGAGGTTGGGAAGATCCTTAACATCACATGGATTAATCCTGGTCGGAAATACCGGTTCTGAGATCCAAGGGCGCAATATATTGTGTGTTTCTCTCCCATACAGTGAAACTGGGTCTTCGGCAGTTACCTTCATCCAGACATATTTGTAATCTGAATTTTCTTTCTAGGTTTTTGTGGAGAAAGCGCTTCAATGTCTTCGAAATCAGTTTGATCAATTTCATAGACTAGGAAAGGTTTGTTTAGTTTTGCATCAACTATTACGTGTTTCCACGGGTATCAGTGTTGCCAGGAAGACGCGCGAACAACACGTAACGTTTTTCCACCAAACCCAAGCGACATTCCCACCTTTCTAGCGCACTTTATGCTATCTAGCGGTTTGAAAACCAACTACTCATAGGTGGGTTCGATCAGGCCAGCGACAAAGGACGATGCACCATCAAAAACCGAGTTTGCGAAAAAAACGACATGCAACGTTTTTCCAGCCACCCATTCATTTGAGAACCTCAACAATGCCCAGATGAGCTTTAATCCTGTCTCCAAGCGAATTAGGTACCCCGGGCCCACAAGGGAAGTTGAAAGAGACGCATCACAAAACCTAGGAAACGATAGCAAAACTCAAAATTCAAACACTGCAAATTGTTGCACAACGGTTTTTATTCTCATGAACAGCTTGACCTAGTATTGCTGCTCCGAGACCCATTCCATTCGATTCAGCATCGAAAAATACTAGTAAACCATACGAAACATGACCTGACTACAATGGAACCACGGAAACTAAATATTTCCCTGGCACCAGGCGCCCGTAAACGTCTGTAGGCATTTATGATCCGATGTAGGGGTGTGCGGAGGAAGTGGCCTTTACCTTCCTCCGCCCCGTTGGGCAAAAAGAGTCCGGGAAATTGGGACGGGGACTTCCAGCAAACCCTCGGCAATCGACACGACGTTGCGAGTTGAGCGGGCAGGTGGTTTCGATGAGACGGGAGGGTGGGAGGGAGAAGTAGTAACAACGAAACGTTGACTTCAGCTGTAGTTCTCGCGAGTTCTTTCAATTAGTTGACTCTAATAATTACTGTAATTTCCCTATACGCAGTTGTACACGTCTGATACTCATTCCATTATACCCAGGATGTAGAAATACCTTGAAAACGATACGAAACACGGCTTATTTGCGATTATACTGCGTTTTGTTAATTTTTTTAACATTTTTTGTCCATACCACCGTGGGCTTCGTCCGATTGGATTGCCAAGATGGCGTGCCCAACTAGATACCAAATGAGGTTTTTGTGCGAAAGAATGATTTTTTTATACCACGTTAAAAGCACAAAACAGCCTGGACGGTGGAGTGACGGGGGACAGCAGATGGTGGACGGACATTGCAGATTTGGAATCCCCATGTCTTGAAACGTAAAGTATAACATTTGGAGGGGGGGTTGTAAAAAATTTTTCGTGACCGAAAACATAGGGTTATTATTCAGAATGAATAATAAGCCAAAATGTGCAATTCCGTGTGGAGGAAGAGAAACTGGATAAAGGTTCCGTTCCAGTGAGATTAGGGCCTTACGACACTCTACACCAGGTATTCAAGTAATTGGGTTAGTTCCGCCAGTAGGTAAATTCCTGAAGTTACCGTACCTGTTAGGTGAGTTCGTCTTCTCGAGCTGGTGAGAGAAGACGGACTCACCGAATGGATACGTTAACTTTAGTACTCTACACCACCTCCCCTGATGACTATACACTACATTATACATTTTTTTTAAACTCTAGTACCACGCATCGCACAACCTTTCTCAGACCTACACATATTCTGCAATTTTCGTGGCTTTAAAATTTGATTTTCATTCAAGAACCTACAACGAAGCCTAACGTTCTGTACAGTAACAAGTTAGAGAATTTAAAGTTGCTCGTACTCACTCTTCGAATATTATTGAGTAATCAATGCATAGGTGATATATGAGACTGTCAACATGATTTTTCTGATGATTTCCGAGTCTACTGTTTTGGTGTTAACTGTTGAAAACTGCAAAAAAGGGGACTACTTTAACGGCGATGGTTGGAATTCCGGACTTTTTGGGGTGTCTCATAATTTCGAATAGTCTCATAAATATTATATTCCCGTCTTACAGATACTTCATTGGACTACTCCCCTGATATTACCTCTACTTGTATCGTACAACACAAGAAGGGACTGTAACCTAAAAACTGAGTTTAAGTTATTGATAACTTATTGTGCTGCTCCCGTCATTATCCCACGGATGAGAATGTGAAAGTACTATCGGGTAATAAATTATAAATCGTTAGTGCCGTCTTTGGGAAAGAAATTTGGTGTTTTTATCAAGACGATAGCTAAAGTTATATAGCTCTTTGACTATCCCTCTATCGTGCTAGCCCTAATATCTCACAGGTCCATGCCTAGCCTCCTAAGGAGTGGCAGGTAGTTCCTGCAGTAGTCTTCTTTGATGTCCACGCTAGGAGGAGTAGTGCCAAAGACCAGAAATCGCTCCCACTCAAGTCTCTTCAATGGGCCAGGACGTGGTAGGCAGTGTCTTCATCCAGTGTCTACACCACCAACACCGACTATGCCCATAACATGTGTTTGTTCATTTTGCAGTGCCTCGTGATGAACCGAACGTTCTGCCTTAAGTCCTTCCTGTCCATCCACAGAAGGCTTCGTCTTATGTCGTATGTTTATCCTGAGATAATGCATTGGTACTGCCCCACTCTGGCCAGATTATCCTCCTATTCACTTCCAATGATTCAGTTATGCCCAGGAATCCAATAAAACTTCCTGTGTGTTTGCTAAGAAGTTGAGCAACATCCTGCTCTCTCAACTGTTTTGAGACTGGGCAGTAATTCTTCAGCACCTTACAAGACGCTTGACTATCAGTCATTATGTTGATCGTTTTATTGCCACTGCATAATTCTCTACGTGAAAAACCATTGGAATGGGGCAGTGTACGTCCATTGACCACATCCCAAACCCTGTGCCCTACAGAGTTTTCGATGCGTCTGTGTAGATGTTAATACTGTAACGGAATGAACCAAACCCTTCGATTCAGCAGAGGCTCGTCTGGGGCATTTGTACTGACTGGGCACCTCAAATGCACCGACTCGCTCGAGACTTCGCTGCCGTCAGTTGTAACTGAGCTGGTTCCTTCGTCGCCGTTTCGTCCACGCTCGCGTTCGTTCCCACTCAGTTCCCTGTCTGTGGTGGTAAAACTTCCCCGAATGTAATTGAGAATAATACTCTGTTCCAATTGCATTCAGTTGATATCGTACTAACTCCCCAACTCTCTTAATGCCATATCGCCTTCAATATTAATCCCCCCCTCCCTCCGGAAACATTGGCGCCCAACTAGTGGTCGAACTTCCCCTACATTATTTCGAGAAACCAGCCACGCAGAAAAACTTGAAGGTTCTTCTAATGTGATGGGAATTGTTGATCTCCCACCTTCAATTTTTCTGCCCTACTGCTGTGACCTACTCTCTCGCCCGCCATTATGTTTGAACGTTGTCAGTTCTTGACGAAAAGTTGAACGCAGCTTTGTGTTTAATCGACGACGGCTGCTTCGAGGAAAGCAGGACAGATGTAAAGGAGCTTCTGATCTACCAACATCTCGCGTACATCTATACATCCTACATCTTCCCGCGCGTCTGTCCACGAACTACCTCTCAAACGACGAGTCCGAGGAAACCATGTGCCTTCAAAATCGGCTGGTGAAGACAATACTCCATCGCCAGAGCCACATCCCTGCCCTATCTGCGGCAAACATCATGGGGTGAAAAAAAGGACCCACGTTTCCTCAACTCCAGACAGGAGGCTCGAAGAAGCTGCGTGGAAGTGCACAATCTGTGTAGGAATTCTGGCAGCCTCACACACGCTCAAGAGCTGCCACTCAACATACAAGTGTGAATGCTGTCAACACAGGCATCACACCTTGCCCCACCCAATGAGCCAGGACGCCACGCTTGTTCCCAAAAGTGCAACTAACCACTGCACGGCAGACGCAGCATCTTCGCTCTGCACTACAACTTCTGGAACACCTGAGGGTAGGTGTCCTCGTCTTTCGCCAAGCCATGGGACGATTCTCTGAACCATGGATGTCGCAGCTGCGTGTGACGAAGACGTACGATCCCCCAAGGTGTGTACGTCAGAGACATTGTGAGGTGGCTGTTTATTTGCATTTATTCAATACTCCCACCACAAACATGGGCACTCTTTTGGAACTTTAATCACAATTCTCTCTCTCTCTCCTCTCTCTCTCTCTCTCTCTCTCTCTCTCTCTCTCTCTCTCTCTCTCTCTCTCTCTCTCTCTCTCTCTCTCTCTCTCTCTCTCTCTCTCTGGTCGAGATTAGGTTCCCCTTTGTTGGGAGGACAGCAACGCCCTGATTACAGTACATGGCAAGAAACTGCAGTGCTCACAAGTACCTGAGGACAGGCACTTCATCTATGGCGGAGTGGTGTAACGGAACGAACCAAACACTTCGACTGGGCACCTCAAATGCCTCGATTCGCTGCCGTCAGTGGTACCCAAGCTGGTTCCCTCGTCGCCGTGTCGTCCACGCTCGCGTTTGCTCTCACCCAGTTCCCTTTTTGTGGTGGTAAAACTTCCCCGAATGTAACTGAGAATAAAACCCCTCGTTCGAATTGCATTTGACTTGATATCGTACTCCCCAACTCTCTTAGTGCGATGTCGTTTCCAATATTAACCCCCCTCCCCCGTAACAATACCATTCAAAGGCCAAGGCTTTCGCTTTTCCGTAGGCTTCCTTCTGGTTGCACGCCGTATTTCCTACCAAACTCATACATGAGCAGCATCATGTCAGTGATCATGCCTTCTTGGTCGTATATCCGATTTGCTCTTTCCAGGTTAGTCTCCAATCCAGAATCACACCCAGATACTTAATCTGTTGGCTGAGCTGAAATGTTTTCCCACTTCCTGCAGTCTCAGCCCCGACAGTTTTCTTTATCTTGTAAATTGCGCTATAACCGTTTTTGCTGGGTTGACGGACAGTCACCACCTGTGTGCAGCTGCCCCCATCAAATGCCACATCATCAGCGTATCCTTGTGCGCAAAACCCCACTGGATTCCCAAGAAGGGAGTCCGTCTCCAGCTTGATAGCTATTGTTAATTTTAAACCGATTATGCCCGTGCTCTTGTTTTGACGTTTTGAGGAAATCTCCCCGCTAAATATCACATTGGTTCAGCCGTTTTCCCATCTCATGAACCTCAATAAAAACGTCTTCACACGAACGTAACTTTCGTTGTCGACGATAAGCTGTACCCTGCGAAATGTAAAGATCTGAAGAAAATTCAACAACAAATGTTCGTTTCATTACACTTCTTTTTGGTCCAACTCCGCAGTGCTGAGGAGAGTAAGAGCTCAGGTACATGATTTTCCAAGGTGTGAATGTCCTTCGACCGAGAGCTCTCCGCCTTAACAAATGTACTTACATAGAAGCCCCGTTTATAATACTGTTTGTTTAGGCTTTTCGGCGGCAACGAAAATTCCAATGCAAACTGCAGCTCTCCGCCTTTCTATCGCCGTTGATATAAAAACGACTTAGAGGACGTTATCACTCCAAAAAGGAGTTGGAAAAGCCGAATGGTGTTGGCGGGTAGGGGGGAAGGGAGCTAAGAAGAAATTAAGATAACTGAAGCAGTAACAGTTGTGCCTCGCAATTAAGACTCTCGGCCAAGGCCCTTTTCATCCCAAACGTAATTATAAGTGATTTATGTAAGAGCGTAGATGTGTTTTTAAGGACTTAGCGTCTTAAAACCGACGGTTTCGCAGGGCACTTTGTTTATGTATTAGCTTGAACGCTAAATTAAAGTGCGCGTCACATTTAAGCGGATGCTCTTCCCTCCGCCGCTTCGAAATGAATTTCTGGCAAAGCTCAAGGAGCAGGAAGAAATGTTCGAGGGCGGGCCCTGGCGATGATAGTTGACATTATCTCTTCTTTACACGGGGAATTGCCATATTGAATTATGGCAGACACTCCAACATCCGGACTACTTGTTGTCGAAGGTATTTAATAAAAACAACAAAAACGAAAGATATCGCGTGCGATGGATCACATAACTTTCCTCAGCCACAACCCGCACTGAACGATCGTCATCACTTTAGCGATTAATCAAATTCATTTCATTTATGTCAGCTTCGTTGAATGTACCTCGATGTTCTACATAGATTTTAAGGTTCCTGAATTTATTGAGCTGCTCTTACTCAAGCATATTTGAGTAATTGAGTTGGTGAGTGCATGAGTGACTCTTGAAGTGTCAACGTGATTTTTATGTGAAGATTTGTGTTGTTATGCTGTTAGCTACAAGCTTTCCATTTCCGGTGAGGACCTGTCCTACGATAAGCTCTCTCCCCACTTCTGCCTGCTGTCTTCCCGTGCCGATGTATCATTCTTTAATGATCTGCTATCGGGACGAATTGATTTTCCTTATCACCTCTCTCGAATTTCCCTTGAGGGGGGGGGATGTACGGCGATGAGCACGGCGACGAGAGAGAGTCTGCTCCGAGTGGTCCCACGAATTAACTCTTGCTTATTGAGAAGCAACCTAGAATCGTTAAGCGCATAGCGTCAGGTTTCCCTCACGCCTCTCTGCAATGGCAGCTCTTCTTTCTTGTTTTTCCTCAACCACACGAGAATGCTGCAGCGTTCCCCCATTCCTATGCATCCTCCCATACTGCCCAGGTTGAGGAGCGGTCTTCATTCTTGATCCCTACGAGATACTGCAATGCACCTCCAGCTTTCCTCTGAATACAGTATGCCTCTGGAGTGGGCTAGCCAACAGTGTCTTCCATTGTGGCTACCAGCCTGTCCACCTCTGGCACAAGAAGATGGCATGGGAGGCAACGCTGGCAGTTTGGACTTGAGGCCTTTCCAATTTGGTGCAAGTAAGCCCTAAATGCTCCATGTCCTGTTAGTACCTGAGTGAAGTAGAAATTCGCCTCATCGTGGCGTCGCTCGAGCCATGGACCAAGTATTGAAATCAGCCACTTGGTCCACCACCCCTTCTGGGGTGTGCCTCACTCATCTCGCTCCTCCCAAGAGACTTCTGGTGGCCGTACCCTGGTTGCCTTCTTGATGTGTACGGCTCCTTCCGCTTGGCTACCAGAGAGTAGCACCCTTTGCCGTTCACTCTTCCTAGACAAATTTATTTGTATCGCCGTATTCCTTGTATCCTGCCGTATTCCTTGTGAAGTTAACCTTCTACCGACATCTTCATTCTCTCATCACCAACCTTCTACATCAAATACCAACTATTCCGTCTTTTCAGCTCTCATTCCTCCCAACGCCTCTAGACTGAACAGCATTAGAGGCTAATTGTGCTTTGCCCGTGCGTTATTGGTTCTTTTCTGTTCTTACGTTAGGTTTTCTGGACTTCTTTTTTTTTCTCTTTGCCATCTTTAGTCATGATTAGCCTTTTGTATATATTATTGTATTGAGTTATTTTTTTCATAATTGGGCTCGTCCCGTATCCTCATAACTAAATTAAAGAAATCGGTTGAAAGCAGAGCAAATGCTAGTAAGTAAAACGGCGAAGGGCTGAATTGCAGAATTCCTGATATCGCTTGTCGTCCGATGAACGCAATTAAACTTCCATAGTTTAAGTGGATTATTGAACTTCCCCCTGCAGTATCACGTAAGCGGGATTTACATGGAAAAAACTGCGCCAAAATCGGTTTTCTTAGAAACGTTTGAAAATGCTCGTGCAGTTGGAATATCATAAAATTCGCAGGTTCAAAGCACGAGATTACTTTATTATCATGCTAATTTTTACTGTCTGCTGCTCAAACATTTATTAGTCTTATTCAGACGAGAAAAACGTTATGTGGTCTTGCGTGTGCGTGTTAGTGGTCCTGATTAGGGCTGGTTATGGATGAATGCGGGGAATGAGAGAGCGGATGAACTAGCCAAGCCGGAAGCCAGGGGACACATTTGACCGTTCTTGCCTATCACAATGCAACAACTGAAAGCAAAAATGAATGAGAAAATGTGGAGTAACGTCAGGGACGAAATAAACAACCATGAAGGGTACCAACATTCCAAAATTATGGGCAACTAGTTATAACCTGCAACGAACCAATTGGGTACTGAGCTACGAAGAATCACTGGGGTGCTATCTGGGCACTACGCGGTGGGTATGACTCAACAGGATCAATAACAACATCAACGCTAGGTGCCTGTGTTGAGAAATAGAAACGGTAGATCACATTATTAGGGAGTGCCTGTTATGGTTTGGTACTAGACTCAATATACTAAGGGAGAGAATACTAAATAATACTAGTTTGAGAGAAACGGAATGGAAAAAGATCCTAGAATTTGTGGAGGGGACTGGTAGATTCCGAAACCCCTTTTAAAGAAGCCAAGCCGACTCCCAATAACTCTGGGGAGATGGGAAATGGGTCTGAATGGCCACGACTTCGGTCATTGTTCCCTCGGCCTTGGCTGGTGCCCTGATATCATCTTCTTCTAGTGGTCCTGGATGTCCAGACAGTATCTGGAAGCGATGAAAGCTCGTGGAATGAAGGCCTGTAGCATCAGGGTTGCAGCATTGAACGACCGGGTGTGAAACAAAATAGCTGTAGTTACTAATACAATATATATTTCACTCCAACAAAACTCACAGTGTCTTAAAGATGTAAAAATCCACATATTTTCTTTCGTTAACGCGTTTCTGGCGGTCTGTTGATCGAAAATAACAACCAAAATGTGTAAAAAATCATGTTTTCGTTGGAAAAGGTTTTCAAATCTTTTACGGTAAGTGCTGGAGCCTATCCAATTAACCTGGCGAGGTAAGCTCCATAATCACTCAAATTCTTGTCAAACAAATACCGAAATGAAATACATCAGAAAGTGAACTCACTGGACAATAAACGATGGATCGTCTCATTTCAAAACAGCTCTAACTGGAAACGGAAATTGACCAAACTTGCGGGGTTTTGTAGCACAGCTCTAGCCATGGTGTCAGGGTAGCAACTGTAGGGTAGTCAGTGCCAAAGGTGATTACAGAAACGAGGACCATCTTAACGTATTGGATGGTGAAGGAACAGAATGCCAGTCGGGGAAATTGGCATTGTCTACTACGCTGCACAAGCACGAACTGATGATCCATCAATTGCATGCTCAGGGATTACCTCCACAAGCATGTAAAGGTGGAACTGCCACACACGAGGTTTGCAGTTTTTGGAAGTTGCCCGGTACCAACCCGCCACTTGTGTACCAGGACCTTCTATTCAGCAAAGGCTCGTCCGGGTCCCTTGGGCTGACTGCACACCTCAAATGCCCCGTTTCGCTCTAAACTTCGCAGTCATCAGTCGTAACTGAGCGGTTCTCTCGTCACCCTGTCGCCCACGCTCACGTTCGCTCTCACCCAGTTCGATGTTTGTGGTGGTGAAACCTCTCCCAGTCTAATTGTGAATAAAAGTGAATGATTGCGTTCAACAGGCATCGTACGCACTCCCCGACTCACTTAGTGAGATATCGCCGTTAAGTAATCATAAAACATGATTCTAAGTGGCCAACAGACCAGATTGACGTTCCTGAATGAAATCAATTGCCTAAATTGTTTTAACATTTAAAGGCAGAATTGCTACGCCGCTATTTAGATGGAGCCATAATAATCGCTGAATGTACATGGTTTAATAATGTTGCATAATGACTGGGGTGGTACGACACAAAATTGTAAGGATTTCCTCAGTCTTCTCTCGGGAAGTTCAATCTTACCTTCCCAATCCTTAAATCGTGGTTTCTTTCAATCAGGTTTCAACATGGATTCATCCTCTGTACGATCAATCTTGAATGTGTCAATGTTAGTCAATATTGAACGACTAGAGCCACCTTAAGTACCACATTGTCGCGGAATGTTCACTATTTCTAAACACGGAGTCCAGCTAATTTCACTGGTGTGTTTCCCAATGAAGGCGGCATTGGATCTGTGTAATTTTCTGCTCTATTTACTTTCCTTGGCTCTACAAAGTAGAAAGAAAAGTTATGTTCTCGGCTAAAAAAAATTTTGAGTTCTCTTCAGATCTTTACGTTTCAGATCCCCCTGAGTCCGAAAAACACTATTTGGGAACATGGTCTGTGTGTCTGTGAACGATTTTTAGAGAAAACCACCGTACCAAAACAGCTCAAACTTGATATCTCGCCCGCAGGTTACCATGGGACGCCAAAATAAGGGTATGAACAAAATCGACCGAAATTTACCTATAGTTATCATTGTGATCAAAACACCAAATATATTTTTCTCAAAAACGGCTCTAACGATTTTTTATATTGGTAGCTCTTAATAAGATAATCATACCATAAAATTCCCATTTGTGGAAAAATGACGAGAGCAGCACAATAAATTATCAAAATTTTTGACGAAATCGATTTTAGCGCGGTTTTTAGAGAAAACAACCGAACCAAATCAGCTGAAACTGCTGAAGATTTGTCGAATATTAATTTATCAGTATTCCAATTTTCTCAAAAACGGCTCTAACGATTTCGATCAAACTTTCGGAATACTCTCAGCTAACTAGTCCCTACATTTAGTTCTCTATAAATATTCCTGTAGAAATGCGTTGAACGAAGATATAGTACCCGCATATGTAGGTGGTGTTCGAACTTAAAGGGGTGGCGGAAAGTTGTGTGTTGCTACGCACCAGATATTTACTTTCCTTGCTCTACGAAGCAGAAAGGAAAGTTATGTAATCGGCTGAAAAAAAAATTTTGAGTTTTCTTCAGATCTTTACGTTTCAGACCCTCCTGAGTCTGAAAAACACTATTTGGGAAAATGATCTGTGTGTCTGTATGTCTGTGTGTATGTGTGCCTGTGAACGATTTTCAGAGAAAACCACCGTACCAAATCAGCTCAAACTTCATACCTCGCCCGCAGGTTACCATGGGACGCCAAAACAAGGGTATGACCAAAATCCACCGAAATTTAACTATAGTTATCATAGTGATCAAAACACCAAATTTTTTTTTCTCAAAAACGGCTCTAACGATTTTCATTAAATTTATTATATGGAGAGCTCTTAATAAGGCAATTTTACCATAAAATTCCCATTTGTGGGAAAATGACGAGAGCAGCACAATAAATTATCACAATTTTCGACGAAAAGCGTTTTTAGCGCAGTTTTTTCCTTATAAACTCCGCTGGAATTTTTGTAGAATGTTTAAAAAAATTAATTATTGTAGTCCAATCCATACCTAAAGGGTGAGTGTTTAAAAACGCTTTTGAGATACATGGGGCTCACTCCAGAAATTCCTGAATTTCAACTACCGCCGTTTCGCTTAATAGCAGTTCTAATAGTTATTACCCAATAACTCTGTAAAAGTGATTACTATCCTTCTTCAAAAATTTGTGTTTACAGTTTCATTAATTTTCTGTATACCAATTGCTCAATAATGGTCCTGGAATGAGTACGAGCAGCACAATAAATTCCATAACTGTAGGCGCTGTGACGTGTTGTTTGACCAAGTGCAAAGGAACTGAGTGATAAATGAATCGATTAAATAGAATTAGCCATTTACAAAGTGAATTGACGTAGAGCTAAGGAAAGTTGTGTGTTGCAATGCACCAGATATTTTCGTCATGCATCATTCGCTGAGTTTTGTGACCCGTTGCCGTAAACATCAAATTATTCGAAGGACCAGAGATTGACACGTTGAGGTAAACAGCGACGTACGACCCTGACGTTCCACCGATTTCCAGTAATTAAGCCACCTAAGGGGCGTAGTGGAAACAAACCGAAGCGTTTCTGTTACTTGAAGGGTTGAACGTGAACGCTCAGATGTAACTAAATTGTCCAAAAGGATGAGGGGGAAAGATAGAGTGGCAGTTCTTCGAGAGCTGTTGGAATAGAGTGCGAAGCCCCGCAGGAGGGCTTTGCTGATGGGGCTCTGCAGACTAACAAAATTGCCTGAATCCAATACCCATTATTGGGTAGTGTCCTTCGCATTAAGTCCAGGGCTGAGAGGTTTCCAGTAGTTTGAGTGAGCCGGGTAATCCAAAGGAGTGAGTTTCTCTGTAGGACCAATACAAAGGGAAGGGGTTGAGGTGGAATGGTTGTGGCGAAGGAGTGTGGAGGGACAAGGTAAAGTTATTTATTGCACGAAGGTTTCTCTCTCTCCCTCGTCCAACATCATCGAGCGCCACTCAGATAATTAGGGCTTCTGTCGCTCGTTCTCAATCAGATTCTAATTCAATTACTTCAATATTCAGAGGGCCAACGCCGAAGGGGGTTTCCGTTTTCTCCTCAGGGCGTCAAACCACGAAAACTATACGCCTTCACCTCTCCGAAGGGCTCGAATACCAATTGACGACCCGCCGCAACCTTCGGATTCAATTTATGTACGAAATATCTGCTGCACAACTCCTCTCCCCCCACCCTACTCGTCACCCTTGCAACTCTAATGGTACGGTGTATTCAGTGTCTCTGTACCCGCGTTTAATGTATTTCCGCAAAATGTGTTTTCTAGCAACAAAATGTAACAGCTAATTGAGAGTTCCCTGTTAGTTTAATCAAAACCAGTTCAAGGCCAGTGGCCCCAACAAGCTTGTTGAACCAACAGTCGTGAGCTAACTAATCACGTGTTAACGATAATGTAACAAGCTGTAACTCATGTTAACAACGAATCAAGCGAGTCTTCAAATACGTTTTATCACACGATTTCCCACCTTCATTTTGTAATTGTTAACCTCACACTTAAAATTCGCTACAGATCGTTTTTCTTATTTGTGAGTGTTTCAATAATGTAGGAATTAATTGAGCACTATTTTTCACACAAAATACTAGGCAGCATTCATTTTTGTTTTGTTTTGTTTGTTTTTTTTTGTTTATTTCCTCCATTCCCAACAACCATAACAGAACCGTGGTAGCTTGGATTCGGCGTAAGAATAATAACAATTTGAGGGTGATTCTCAGGGTGCTCTCAGAATCATACAGGGGGTGATTCTCTGTTGTATTTTTACAAAGACTTAAACATAAACAAGCGTTAAATGGGATGCGTAATGAATGGCTCCTGCGGGTCTATGGATAATAATAAGGCCACAGAATGGGGGGGGGGGGGCTGTTGCCATTTTCTGACGCTCTTCGGCACCCCTCCTCCTTTCCCTTATCGCCCGACTTCATCCTCTGCCTTCCACTTTTGCCATTGAAGTTCCGGGAGGTACTGACTTTTTGGTACTTCCCATCTCAACCACACATTTAACCCCCTCACCAATTCTTCGAATTTTTGACAGTTTATCGTGCTTCACTCGTCATTTTCCTGCTGATAAGAGTTGCATGGCACTGATGTGTACCAACTGTCCATACAAAACGTTCAATCACAGTCGTTATCGGCGTTTTGGGGAAGAAAATATTTGGTGTTTTGACCAGGTGGTTCAGCTTTTTACTCTCAATCACGTTCAAAAGCCATTTTCCCAAATAGTGTTTTTCGAACTCAGTGACTATTGAAACGTAAAGATCTAGAGGAAGTTTGAAAATTATTTTTATGGCGATGAGGTATCTTGCCTAAGGAAAGTAAAAATATAACAATAGTGTTCTGTGTTTAATCGGAATGGCCTGGAACTTCTGTGAGACGTCTGTGTTGGAGAAGAAATGATAGGAGCCCAAAAATTGTCTCCCTACAAATAAAATCTTTAAAATGTGAAGAGAGCATCATTTACAGCGGGTTGGTTCGTTCCCGCGCAAAGAGGCGCAAAAATGGCTGATGGACAAACGGCAGGCCCGCTGGGAGAACGAGGAGACAAGCAGACAGACCTACGACAATTTTCTCTGAACCAGGGAGGAAGCGCAGTGTGTGTGCAAGGCAATCCAAGTCACAGATCGTCCCAGCTGTACACCGGGCATGGGGTGTTTTAATGGAAACCTGCAGCCATCTAAAAGGAGAAGCTCGGAAAGTGGTCAGGAGTGTGAAACAGCTAGCCGTATCCTTAGGGAATGCAGTCTCTATGTGGAGGAGAGGATGTTGTTCATAGGTAGCGCCCAGGATGAGGGGCCTCTGAACATGTCAGTGCAGCAACAAAATGGTGGTAGCGAGATTCACAGGAAAGTGGCACAAAAGGCGAAGCCCCGGCCCCAGCATGAGTGGGAGTTAGGCAGGTAGGCGTGGGTTAGTTTAGATATTGTTACGGGGGGATTAATATTGTAAGCGATGTCGCACTAAGAGAGTCGGAAAGTTAGTACGATATCAAGCCGAATGCAATTCGAACACAGAGTTTTATTCTCGAATTACATTCCGGAAAGTTTTACCACCACAAACCAGGAACTGGGTGGGAGTGAACGCGAGCGCGGTCGACAGGGCAGCGAGGGAACCAGCTCGGTTACAACTGACGGCAGCGAAGTCTCGAGCAAATCGGGGCATTTGAGGTGCCCTGTCCACATAAATGCGCCGGACGAGCCTCCACTGAATCGAAGGGTTTGGTGCGTCCCGTTACAATAGTAAGAATACTGTGATATAGGTTAGGCTTACTATAGGTATGCCTAGGGGTAGGGGAAGGGGAAGTAATAAAGAAGTCCTCGCCCTCCTCCCGCAGTTCAGTAGTGCGTAGGTAATAAACAAGTTGCGAAATACCCTAGTATTGTGATACGAACGTAATTTATAAGGTACGAATGTAACGTTTTTGGAGTTTTTTTGTTTTGTGTGTTGTACGCAGTGGTATGTTCTGTGTGTAGGTACATGCCAGGTGGCAAGAGGAGCCATTGAACCCTGCTAACTTGCCAGGATCACTGCTAAGGCAAAAGCGTCCTAGATGTATAAAAAAGGGGGTGACCGGAAAACCTGAATGACGATGGATGAGAACACACGCGCACGATATCGAGGTGCTGATGGCCACGTAGGTGCAACCACCTCCCCACCAGTCAGGAACAGCAGGTCCATCTAGCGGAATATCGTCCGACTCACAAATATACCAACTCTCGTGTGTATATACTAAAAATTTAGTTATTTGAATCTAACTGAAACGTGCTACTCAGGAATCAACTAAGTTTAACATCTAAGTGTTTGGTTTTCTGCATCAATCAGCATTTCACAACTCCACGTAAATTCATCGATTAATATGGGTCCACCTAAATCCAACCAGCACTTCTACCAGTGCATAGCAATCTACCTTTAAATGTTTAAACTATTTAGACGGTTGCTTACATTCAAAAACCTCAATCTGGTCTATTGGTCACTTAGAACCATGTGACGGGTTGGTTGGCTCTTTCTAGCGGAATGTTGTGCAACTTCCAAAAATTGCAAACCTCGTGTGTGGTAGTTCCACCTTTACGAGCTTGTGGAGGTAGTCCCCGAGCATGCTAATTGGTGGATCGTCAGTTTGTGCCTGTGCAATGTGGTAGACAATGCAATTTGCCTGATTGGCATCCTGTTCCTTCACCATCCAATGTGTTAATTTTTCCCTCGTTTCTGTAATCACCTCTGGTACTGATTACCCTACAGTTGCTACCTTGACCAAACAAGAGGTTAGCAAGGGGGAGGGGGGGGCTCTAAAGGCGTGAAACTGGATGTACGGGGAAGGAAGGAGAAATCCGAATTAGATGTTGATGAGGTTATATCAGTGTCTGTTGGGAGAACTGGGAGAGAACTGTATTCCGTGAGAGCTAGTAGATGAATATATATTGGGAGAACTGGGAGACGACCGACTTCGCAAGAACTTGTAGATGACTGAGTTTGAGAGGAGCTGTCTATTGTGGAGAGGAATGTAAAATGAGGAGAGGGAAAAGGATATTGGGGAAAGCCCAGAAGAACTGAAGAGGGGGACTTTCCATAGGTAAACAAACGGGCTTGAGAACAGAAGGTATTCAAGGAAACAATGACTCTGCCATTAGGGCCCATGAGTCCTATTAGGGCAAGTGCGGAAATTGGAAGGCCACGCTGTGAACGATTCAAATCCTTTTTACATAATTACGATTTTTGATGCATCCTGTTATTTCCATTCAACAGACCGCCAGAAAAACGTTAACGAAAGACAAACACATGCACATTGACAACTTTTAGACATTGCAAGTTTATTGGAGTGAAATATATATTGTATTATTAGCTAAAGCCATGAAAATTGCTACATGTTCCTGGGGTGTAGGGAAGTTGTATGGTGCGTTGCACCACATATTTTTTTACGGAGCTCTCTATAAAAGAAAGAAATCGAAGGTGGAAGGAAAGAATGATAAGAGGAAGTTCCTGGATCAAACGCCATCTAGTTGAGACACGAACCGAGCAACATGAGGATAGTGGTACTGCAGAAAACACCTCTTGATAATCCGCCCCTCATCACTTATCTTGTTTCACACCCGGCTGTTCAATGCTGCAACCCTGATGTTAGCGGTCTCTATTCCACGAGCTTTCAGCGCTTTCAGATGCTACCGGGACATCCAGGACCACTAACACACGCAAGACCAACACAATTTTTTTCTCTTCAGTAGGTTTCAAAACGTGAAGGTCGGAATAAGACTTTGAAAAATGTGCATTTTCTCTGCTCAGCAGACAGTAAAAATTAGCATGATAATAAGGCAGTCTCGTGCTTTGAACCTGCTTTGATCACTGCACTAGGGTTTCCAATGGATGCCTTGGACTAGAGTAGAAGTCTGGCAGCATAACGCAACTCATTCATCAGGTCACTCAAATTCATCGCCACAATTCGGCTGCAGGAACGGACTTCGGTTGTCTTCTGGGCATTGGATCCGGACCTCACTGAATAACTCAAGAACCGTCCGGTTGTGAAAAGCCAGCGTTTTGTTCAACCGAGCGGGGAAAAAAAACTCCCCCCGCGCGTCCCCGGAAAAGCGACTTTTCGTGACGCGTTTCGTCCCGCCGTCCGAATTAAATTGAACTAAAACTGAGGTTAAGGACGCGGCTAAATCCGGTAACGTGTTAACAAGGAACCACTTATAAATATTAGACGGAACCCGGGATTAATTCCGCGGGAGCGCCCTCTCGTCCTTCCTTAGTGAGGTTAACTGCTCGGAGGGTTTTACTCTGATTGCCCTTTCCCGGCTCTCGACCGTATAGAAAAGGGCACTTCTGCGCCCTACCCTTGCGCCTCTCTTCTCGCCACACCCGCCCTACATTATTTAAAAGGCCCACTTCCCTCTCCATCCCCGTAATTGCAGACAACAATACAAGAAAGAAAAGGTGGAAGAGCCCTCACCTCAGCCTCTAAACTACACTTCCCCTTCTCATCCCCACCACCGTCTCTCCAACTCCTCCCCTAATTGAAATATATTATTCAACCAACCGCCGCTCGCTTTTCCTCCAAAATTTCTCTCCCCCCTCTCCCCTCCACCCCACAACCACTCCCCTCGCAACACTTATCTTAAATTTAAATTCAACTTCCTCGACACGAGAACTTCTTCTTGGCACAAAACAGGAAATGAAATCCTTCGCCTCTTCTTCTTCATCTTGTTCTTCCTTTTGTGGGAGAAAACAAACACTTGGGTCATCCCTGGCTTCCTCTTCACAGAAAACCCCGTTTTTCCGTTCCATTGCAGTTTATTTCCAATTCGAGTTCTCGTTTGAATCACAATCTCGTTGCCGTAAATAATTTAATCGAGTTGATGAATGATTCCAACACATGACCGATGTGGAGCCTTTGTGCGAATCTCCTTCAAGTCATGAGGTGTACGCGAATAATAAAGTACTTAACCGTAATAAAATTGATGGTAGAGGTGAGCTCAGCTCAGTAGATGTGTTGGACGTGATCGATTTTGCTTGGGCAAGATGCCAAAAGTTACTAGTCGTCATATGGGCAACAACGGTTATGTTATAGTTCCTAATCAGCTGCTTCAATGTTGAAACATCATTTTTTCTAATTCTCACGAAAACCTCTGACTTGCTTATTACATCAAATTTGGTATTACCAGTGGACGAGCATGTCCAAAAATTGTTAGGGGAAATGCACCGATCGACCTCTATGCGTTTTTACATTCTGTACACTTCTATGGTCTTTAGTGTGATCTTCTGAAACGAGAGCGGTTGGTCATTGCGCTTTTGGGACTTTAGAGTGATTGTAGAATCATTAAGGCATCAAACGCCAACAAATACTCAGGTTAAAGACGATATTTCGAAATGTTGGATTCCTAAGGGCGAATCATAGGATATCATGTGTCGAAGAGTATGAAATGTGCCAGGTTGAAGGGGGATGAGTGAATTACTCAAAGCTTTGTGTACAAAAATCTATTAGTCCTGCTCTTGACTGATACAGGTTTCAGCTGCTGTATCACATCTTGAAGCTGCGTGACAAACATTTTGATGCTATCTTGAATGAGGTCTGGTATACAAAGAAATTCGCCAGGCAATTTAATCGTTTTCCCGTCTTCTAAATATTTCAAAACAATCGTCACAAGAGATGAGAAGAACGCCAGTGTGGATGGGAGAGTGTGATTTTTTAAAAACCGTCCAAGAAATAAAATGATTACAGTAGACAACGAAGCAATTCTTACGTAGCTTGAAAGTTCCAAAACGTTACATGAAATTCTCATCTCAGCAAAGCGGGAGTAGAAATTAAATGAATAAACATAAACCAACGGTGGAAAAACGAATGAAGAGTATCTTTTGGAAAGCTGGGTGATTGGCATTATTTAAAAATTCGCTCACCAGGCGACTCACTGCAATATAGTTGGTGAAGTGACACCTAGATCTCAGAGTTCATTCAACTAAACCACAAAATGTGTTATGGCTAGTTAACATTCAATCAAATAAACACCTTCAGCAGCTCACATTAATCGTTGGACAATTAGGAAAGAGGAAAAGGTATAGCATGAATGAAAAACGTGAAACGCTCACAAGTGCGAATAAAACAAATGAATATGGTCGCAATTCTGTTCTTCTCGGCATGACACTTAGGACTGTGGGAGAATATGGACATCAGGTGCTGCAGTCGTAAGTATGCTGCAGTGCGCGCCTTATAGACAGCAAGATACGGTTACTGTGACAGCAGACGAAATTTTAGCCTCCATTTAGTACATTATTAACTAAATTTCTGAGTGCTAAGTTGAACAGCTTCACCTTAATTAGAAAAACGGACAATGCGAACAATATCATCTGTGTAGAGTATGGATAGTATGGTAATGATTGGTCACGACAGAAGATATTGTACTTACTGCCTGTATAAAATTAAGTTGGGTTTTTTCCGGCTTATATGAACAGCAGTGACAGGAAGTAACCTTATTTCTTGTTCATTTCGGCTGACTGTAATCAGGCTGTGTTGTTCATGGTGGCTAAGTGGTCCTTTCGTGCAAATTCTAACCTGACTACTATCTAATACTAGAAATAACACAATAACACAGGGACATGTGACCTTCCATGATGTTAGGATTGCTCTTTTCACCAACTATAACGAGTTCAATTCGAAAAACTTTCTACGCTAGCTCGAGGCTTGAACACAGAACTATTGTGTCGCAGTTCAGTATCATAACCCCTACACCACCCATTAAACCAGTTAGGATTCCCTTAAAATTGAATCAACTGCAAGATGGAATCGTTCGGGGTTTGAAATCCCTTTTGAGAACTAAGTAAAAGGGGGAGAAGAGGAAAAAGGGTGTTTAAAACGAACTAGATTAGCATACATTTTTGTGAAATAAACTCTATAATCGGTAGATGTTATTATCGGGAAGACCACCTGTTCTCTCGGATTAATTTTTCTAATGCATAGTAATGTAATTGGAAGGCAGCCGAGAGCCGAGTGAAGAGTTCAGCGGAGAAAAGAGGCTCCTAATATTTATGCAGATATTATTCATGCAAACTGTAGGAGCAATAAAGGTGCTCGAGCCTCGTCTTTCCCTTTCCCTTTACCTTCCAACGAGTACACGAGTAGACGAGGGGCCTCCCAAATAAAATATTTAAAAAAAGGAAGCTTTTAGTTATGGGAGATGGCGACTGGGAAGGGCGTGTGTGACACCTGGGGTTGGCAGGTGGCTCGTCCCTGTGCTATGCAAATCGCCCACAATATCACCCTCTATTGCTACCGCCTTGGAGACTTGGCCCTCGTTCTTGTTTTATTAGAAGAATCAACATTTTTTATGACTCACCCTCTCTCTCACTCTCGCCCCTCCGCCATTCAACCCCATAACGACTCATAGCGACGACTAGATTTACCTCCCCCAACGTTGTTCTCCAGTGGGGCTATCCCCAGGGTTCCAAAAGGGCATCTCCCGTACCGGGACATTTTTAATTTCCCTGGCGTGCGAAAAGCGACGAGTTGGCGTTTGGATTCTGTAATTACCTCCTGAGAACGTCCGCTAAATCTCGAGCAGAGAAAATTTACTGTCCTGAGAAGGGGACTGCAAATGCTCTCCTGTCTCCTGCTTTCTGAGCTCTTTATAATGTTTCAACCTTAACAGGGGATCATCATTACCCGTGTTCTTTAGGGATTTTTGAAGCGCCTGAGCGGTACCAGCCAACTAAAAATGAAGAGGTTGACTTTCAGTCATTAAAAGACCAGGCACAGAAACCTTGTAAATATGCCCGAAATGACCAAATATCGGGTACCACTATGAGAAAGCTTGAGTCAATCCCGTGAAAGCCGGAGCAATCTGCATCGATGAGTTAGTAATTTCTTTTCTTAAGAAATTCTACCACAATTTTTTTTTTTCTGTCAGTTTTCTTGATTTCTTTACATTTGAAAGTCCCCTAAGTGCCAAAAGATTCAGTTGGGAGAATGGTATAGTCTCTCCAACACCGGCCATAGGCTCAGAGCGGACAGCTCGCATAAAACTTTACTACTTCGTAGGTCAGAGAGGAGTAAAAATAATACTTCGCCCAAAGTGAAAAGAGGCTCACCGGAATCATGCTTTGGTGCAGTGTACTAAACGAGTGTATGGCTTTATTCACTGCAGATGATGCGACAGTTGAATAGTTCTGTGGGCATTTAAATGGGAGCTCCGAGGCCCCTAGAGCTTCACGAGCCATCTTATTTCTAGCGGGGTGAGCTTTGGGGAGGGTTTGAAAGAATAAAAAACTACCTTTGAGAGAGAATCGATACGTTGATGAGAACTGATGGAAAACCCGGTGACTTGCTCCCTCTGTCATTGAATAACAGTGGGATGGTAAAACAAATGGGTTGAACATAGACAAAACGAGGTGTCGGAGTACCGAAGTTAATTTGAGGGAGAGAAAGCAGGTTCCATCCTCCCTTTAATACCCACCAGTCAGTGGATTGTAATCCTGAGTGACGCGAAGTAGATGCAGACGTCAAGCCCCGAGAGGGAATCAGAACAAATGGCAGGAGCCTCGGAGTTTCAACTTGTCACCTAGAGGGAGCGCTAGCGGGGAGCACAGGTGGGGGTAAGACGAAAGAGCGGAGAGGGAAATACTGCCTTCGACAAAACCTTTTTAAATTTCCTTTTTTT
The DNA here is from genome assembly GCA_020466155.1 of Pachypeltis micranthus. NCBI lineage: Eukaryota > Metazoa > Arthropoda > Insecta > Hemiptera > Miridae > Pachypeltis > Pachypeltis micranthus. The sequence goes on from CM035769.1 coordinate 19,350,129, forward strand.
TCACGGAGATTTCTCTTCTTCAGGCTCCAGGCGTTCCTCGCGAATTCCCTCACATTCATCACCAAGTCATAGCAATCCTCTATGCTCCTTGTCTTCATTTTCACTTCTGCCACCTTGTTTTTCTCAATTATTGTTCGTTCTCACTTCACGGGGCTCATATGTCTCTGGAGCAGAAAAAGTATTTCAGACAATTTCCGTTGAAAGGACTACAAAATATGCAATACTTCATAGACAACGAGACTAACTCATACGGAAATATTGTGCTCGAAGGAACTGATTATTTAAAAAATGCCAGCCGTCGTTGCCCTCCAAACGAGCGAATTTTTATGGATCCACCAACGCCAGGCCAGCTTCCCGCAGCGCGCCTCGGCATATTTGATGACACTGCTACCGTTTCGTGAATCACCGCTGAGTAGAAACTCAATTCCAGAAAACATTTAGAAGTCGCGAGGAGCCAAACTGGAATTCTTTCAGACCAGAATGGTTACTTGCTCGACAGGGTAGGGGTTCAAACTAACTGCTTCGACCGCAAACATTTTAGATGGGTTTGAACTTACCCAACTTCCTTAAAGGCAGCCAGCAGTATTGTATTCTACTTATCTCTGGGGGCCGACCCATGCTCTAGCGTAACCGTTTTCCACACACCTTTTCGCACAGCGTGCACTCTTGGCCTTTAGATTCGTCCGTTATTAATTAATCATGCAGCGGCCCAAACTCCAAAGGTACGACCGAACACAATAGTGCATCTGGAAAAACCACCCACAACAGCCTCAAGGTTGTGTTCGTCGTGTTACGATAGTAGCGCGCTTCCATTGAGCGGGTAATCGGTTAATCGAAAGGCGGAATTAAACATGTGTGTATAGGGAAAGATTGTTGAGCGTAGGTTTTGTTCGGGAGAAGGTAGAGATACGTGCGAAGAACCCCTTGATTGTATGGACAAATACTGGTTCGGATGATAATCACCAATAGTTCGAGAGAGAGAGAGAGAGAGAGAGAGAGAGAGAGAGAGAGAGAGAGAGAGAGAGAGAAGAGCGAGAGTAAGAGAGAGAGAGAGAGAGAGAGAGAGAGAGAGAGAGAGAGAGAGAGAGAGAGAGAGAGAGAGAGAGAGAGAGAGAGAGAGAGAGAGAGAGAGAGAGAGAGAGAGAGAAGAGAGAGAGTAACATGTAAGCAAGAATTTACACCTGCACACTTGCCCCCAGAATGAACTACTGGACGTAGGAAAGTCCGGTGAAAGTGGACTGCAAGGACTGGGACTGACTGAATGAAAAGACTGGGTCGGACTTCCAGAGCAAGAAGGTGTTAAGGCAATAGTTCAAAACGTATGAATCCGATACTCCTCTGACGTTCAGTTTGAACGGAGATAAAAACTAAAATTGGGCTACAGCCGTGTTTTTATTTTTACTTGTCCGCAAGTTTCTCAACAACTGAATACGTGAAACACGGGGAGCACATCCGGCGATGCGCGGCTAAGGCAGCAGCAGCAGCAGCGGTGGCTCGACTCTGCAGGCTGATGGCACACATCGGTGTCATGAAACCGAGCAGAAGTAGGTTGCTAATGCCTGTAGCAAATTCTATCCTCCTGCACGACGCGGATATATGGGCAGACGCCTAGCACGTTGAAGTACACAGGAGGAAGATAGCGGCGGTGCAGGGGCGAGGGGCGCCTGGGGGTGGACTTCGCGTACAGGACCGTCTCTAAGCTAGCGGTTTTTGTTGCTGCAGGGGTCATCTTGGTACATCTCTGGCAGCTGAGAATGTTTAAAAAAAGAGCCCCAGGCCGGTGCCGTGCTCGACGGGTCACTTTGTCTATGTTGGTCGCCTTTTCAGTTATTGTGAAAACTAAAAAAAAACTGACCACATTTCGGTTGTTATTTCCGTTCATCGGATTGCCAAAAGAACATTGTGGGAGGATACACAGGTGTAATGAGTTTGACAACAATGGCTTGATCTGTTGTTCAAAAAGTTAAACAAATCTTATTTTCGCTTCATAGTCCTATGACCACTCACCGAATTTGCTCAGAGATAGTTGTTTATTGTTGTGTACTGATTAGTAGGAGATAATTTTCATGTTTGGTCACCATTGCTGTTAAAAGTCGGTTAAATGCGAAAAACCCTCGTATGTGGTCAAGGTGTGCGGTCATTCCAAAGACTGGCTTAATAGATATGTTCAGCACATGTTGAAAGGCCAGGTCCTTTACTTGGTGCGTTCGCCCAACCCAACGGTTTTGTCCCCTTCTCCTCCGACAAAAGAATTAAGTTCGAGTTAACTTCCAACGTCAACAGATTTCCCCTCGATTTACCCCCTTTCTCCAACGCACAGCGGTCTTCCCAGAGACACAGTCATTCCACTATCAACTCTCGTCCCAGTAACAGCTCACACTTTCCTTCCGATATAGTTTCCCACGCCAGTTCACGCGTTATTCGAGTAGTCCCCTTGTGTCGCCCTTTTGTACACGAACTCAGGTCCATTCACTGGACGTATTGCACATACGTACATTGCAGTTTCTTTTCATTTCGTTCTGCAACTCTCCTTCTCGTGTGCGTAACAAGCTGTGTAGCCCAAACCCTAGAAAAAAGTTTCGTTTTTGATTTATCATTTTTTCCTTATTTTATCGGAGGAAGTACGCCAGACGAAAAATTACGATGGGGCTTTCCACTGGTGGAACTTGAATGGCTGAGTTTTCTTTTTTCTTTAAATATGTTGAACACATAAAGAAATGAGGCTTTCCGAGGTAGAAATGAGCTCTACTAGAGGAGGAAAAAAAGTAAATGTGACGGCAGCTGGAATGGCTGAATTTTAAAAATGTTAATTTCTTCGAAAATCCTCAAAATATCCTTCAAATCCGCCTCAAAATATCCTGTTTGCAAATTGTCGCCCCACCCAGTGACAACGCTGCTCCCACGTTCTCTGCTGCCAAGAATATTTATTGTCCTTTCATGATACAAAGCCGCTCCATCATCGTTCAATTCTTCTAAAGAAACGCTTATGGAGAACAAACCATAGATACTGGTTAGTCAAAAGATTTTCACTGTCGCCAAATCATGTATATACACACGTACATAGAAGTAGGAAATGTTATTAATAATTATTTTCAATTTTATTACTCATTTTGACCGGTGAAAGCAGTAGCAGAAATAATGGTTGGGCACAGATCATGGGTATACGAGTATTTTCACTCCTTCCTCAAGAAATGCCATAAATGTTCTTCTTGTTGAGTCTGAATAGTTTTTGCCTCGAACTCGAACCCATACCCCGAATACCCTCATGTTCAGGAGCCCATGCAAGGTTTAGGAAACTGGAAATTCGACACTCGGGGCTTCAGCTCGCGTTCATCACTTTTTAAAATAACAAAACAAGAAAGCACTTTAGCATTTTGTAAGAAAACAATATCGTACGTCAAAGGAAGCTCAAATTGACGCATCAAGACGATTAAGTTGACCAACGTTACGACAGGTGATGCGCGCGTATCTGACAGTAGGTCCATGGAAAGGTTAACATGCTCTTCAATGCGGAGTAGTGTTGATCGTAAAGGAATGCCTTCCAATGCGGAAAATCAGGTCAATAAAAACATGAGAAAAAAAACAGTAGAAAGCGCTAGTTTTCTTCAAAGCGAGCAATGTACAGAGAAAGAGTTACGTTTTTGATATTGGGGCACTTTGTTCATACCGCAAGGGGGAGGACGATACACCTGCTGCATTTTCAGTTTTCGACTGGCTTCTGCCAACGGTGTTTGCCAGTATTCCATAGATCGCAACGGTAATCTGTTGAACAATCCTTTTTGCTCCCTCTAAATATTCGGTTAAAATGAAAGTAATGATCAAACAAAAAAATAACTCTGGCGTGAACAGAGCCTTTACAGTATTCCGTCAATTGACATAGGCAATGAAGGAAGTAACCTAGTAAAAGTAGTGGGATAAGGGAAAGTAGACTGTACAACTCCCGTCGATCAACTCAACAACGTTGTCAATCTTTGCTCGGTACAGTACATTGTTGGCTTGAAAAGTAGCTGGCGATCTCTTTGCTACATATTTTATATTGTCAGTGCCGTTGAATTTTTTCAACGGCGACTTTTTAGTAGAGCGAGGCTTTCGGCATTATTCTAAAGAACAGTGGAAATGAAAAGGTGGAAGGGGGCTGATCAAACGAATCTTTTATGGAGGCACCTCTGCAGGGAATAGAAGAAGGTTGCCACGAAAGAAACTGGTATCTATGGTTGTTGATGATGGGGCGTGTGGAAGGGGTGGAGGGGTGAGGAAAAAGGAGAAAAAAATAAGGAGGACGTTGATGGAAGAAGTGGAGAGGTGTGGCAAGTTTAAATCCCTCGCCGAATTTATATTCCCCCGGCTCATACTTCAAGAGCTTAGCTCAGAAACGCCGCGAAGTAGAGGAAGCCAAGGAAGACAAAAAGCAAGAGCTTCGAAATTGTGAGGAAGGTGGAAGGCAGGCTCCTATCGTAAGAAATCCTTTATAGAGGGAAAAATGTATAAGTGGGCGAGGCAGTCGAGTGGTGGAACGATGTAGAGCGGAGGGAAGGAGAAGAAGATTCATTCGGATTTATGAGCGTGAAATATAATAAATAAATGGAGCGCGAGGTCAGGGAAATAATGCTTTCTCACTCAAAATGGGAAATATTGCTAATGAGTTCTTGCCAGTTCATTTAGCCAGGGGATTTGGTGGGAAGGTGGTCCGAAAAAAGAGGTCCTCTCAATGAAGCCTTTCCCCAGAATTACACGAAAATTGTCTTTTCTCCCCCAGTTCCACCTGTTCCGGGAAATTTTCGTTCTGGTCGGTGAAGGGGATTCTTTTTCTCGCTGGTTTCCAGCTGAGTTCTTATTCCTGGTCGCTTCATTATTAGTTCATCAGCCAGTTGTCAGAGAGCGATTCGGGGAGAAAAAAGCACGATCCAACTCATAAAGCCGTAATTTACGATAAACTCGAGGGGAAACCGCCATTTTCTTGCGGTGGTTCTTCGCGTTTTTAATGGAAATTCAATCCTTCGCAAATCCTGGAGTCAGACAACAACGCGTTTAAGAAGCGGTGGCTTCATTTTACTTGCATGAATTGTGCTTTTCTTATTCACTACGGTAAAAAACGGTTGAGTCAGATCTCAACACTTTGAAGAAGCGTTGGCTTAATTTAAGCTGTGTCAATTAGAGCAAGTGAGTGATGTGAGGAATGAGATGAGTGAGAGAGAGGGCTGTATTATTACACTGGGACAATATTAAGAGAGAACATGTTGTCGGCTCGGGTCATGGAAAGGTGCAGGAGCTCGGGAAGATGCCCCTGCGGACACGGGTGTGAAACAGAAGGTCACATATTAAGAGAATGCAGACTGTACATGGAGGAAGGGATGTTGCTCACAGGTAGCGCCCAGCATGAGGAGCTGCTGAACTTGTTAGTGGAGCAACCAAACGGCGGTAGCGAGATGAAAACGTTTGATGAAACGTGGCAAGGCGAGGCCCAGGCCCCAATATTGGTAAAAGTTAGATAGGCGTAGAGCTTGTAGACTTTTGTGTGTTAAGGTTAGGTAATAGGCAGTGATATAGGAATTAGGAATAGCATAGGTACGGTGGGGGGTAGGAAGCAATAAAGAGGACTCGCCCTCCTCCCACCGCTCTGTAGAGTAGGCAATAAGGAGGGGGCGGAATATCCTATGGGCAGGCGATATGTAACTTCTTACGTTCTCTAATCTTCAGCCATCCTAACCGGAGGGTGTAACGTGCTCGTCCAGGCGCAGTCGCAAAACAAACCGTAGAGCCGCGTTCTCAGCCTTCTGTAGTCGATCAAGCTCGCCACTCTTCAAATCGCCGTAGGTGCGTGGTCAAAATAGGCCATCACAAGACTCTGAACGAGCTGAAGGCGCAGATGACTCGGGAAATCTGATGCTAAGCGACGTAACTGGTATATTGCCCTAATGCGCGACTGCAAGTGGCCGCCACTCCTCCGTCCCAGGACAATGCGTTGCCAACGAGGATCGGATATATTCCAAGGGTGAATCTTCCAACATCACTTTAGGCACCGCTGCCATGTCTACTTTATTTAGAATTTAGGATAGCCAATGATCGTTGCCTTAGTTTTGTCCGCATTAATTTTCATTCCATGCCTATTACACCAACCCGCCACACTCGTTAGGTCTCTAGAGAAAAGGCTCACTGTCACCGTTATATCGCTTACTTTGCAGGGCTTGTAAAACTACGTCGCCAGCATATGCCATGTGCGAAGCGCCCTCTGAGAACGCTCCCACTAGCGATGTCGTGAAGAGAATGAAACACAGAGCTGACAAAACTGATTCCTGTGGGGTTCCTACATCTAGAGCCCTCCATGCTGACAGCGAACCGCCGTTTCCCTTTACTGTCAAGAATCTCCCAGACAAGTATAATTCGAACCATCCTAGTGTGCTCCCCGACACCCCGACTGAGACAAGAATCGCCAGCATAGTGAAACATCACTGAAATCCACAAGGGCTGCAACCGTTATTTTCTTGTGGCCCATCGTCTCTCTTCGTCATCTAGTACCCTGATGAGCACAGAATCCGTGCTGAAACCGGTGCGGTAGGCAGATTCTCTGTCATCGAGGATACTGTGCCGGTCTACATAGTCTTGTAGTTCTCTATAGACAATTTTGTCTAGGACTTTGCCTGAGGCACATAGACGCGAGATTGCTCTAAAATCGCCTGGGGTGTCAGGTGATTTTGATTTTGGCAATGGCTTAACCAAATCGCCTTCTTCCAAATATCGGGGTAAACTCCGGTATGCAACGAATGGTTGTAGATATGAGTCAAAATCGGAATCACAACGTCAGCGAGAACCTGCACTTGATATGCCATCCGCACCTACTGACTTTGACCGCATACTGAACAAAGCTCCTCTTACTGTTTCCTCAGTAACGGCGTGGACGACGAATGATTCGCTAGGTCGTCTCAAACAGCGGTAACGGTTAATCATTTCAGGACATGCAGCGGCATCGGAGAAACGACAAAAATGCTGGCCCAACTCGTCGGGCGACACCGGCGTCCGGATCTCGTCCTCCAATGCCTACACTCCGTACTATCTTCCAGAACTCTTTTGACTCCTTGGCCGTTTTGAACTAATTATGCTAATACCTAATCTTAGCATTTCTGAGCATTTGCTTAACCCTGTTTCTTATCTGCTTGTACGCGATGTGTCTTTCCTTATCTTTGGTTTTCGACAACTTTTTATATGCTCTATCCCGTTCCTTTATCATCTCTCTTAATTCACTGCTCATCCATGGTGCTGGTCGATTCTTGGCCTTCATCCGAATTATTGGGCAGTGCTTATCATACAGTTCGTGTAATGCCCGATTAAATAATTCTAAATTTTTTTCAATTTTTTCTCATTGTAAACGCTCTCCCAATTGAAGCGTTTTGCAGAAGCAGAAAGTAATTCGAAAGTTTAACCAAAATCGTTAGAGCCGTTTTCGAGAGAAATTCGGAAAACCCTGGTTTTTGGCACATTTTTGTCCCCCACCAGCCTTTTCCATCGATGGACATCGCTCATAACCTTATTTCCGCGTCTACGAAAAATCACGAACAAAAAAAGAACCAGCTCAATCGGTTCAGCCGTTCTTCGCGATTTGAACTAGACACACAAACATACACATGGGTCACGCGTGGAAATAAGGTTTTTCGGACGGAGTAGACCTCAAAACGTTAAAGTCGTAAGAAAAGACACCTTTTTGACACGATTAGAATACTTTTCTTGCCGTTTAGGTAGCGGAAAGTAAAATTCCCGGTCGAAAACATAGGATTATTATTCGGAATGAATAAAAAGCCAAAACATGATCGATCTTTTCCATCGACCCTGGAAGTATATTCGTCTCATAAATATAAATAGCGACATGAAAGTATTGTTCTGCTTATTAAAACGTGATTATTTCACGTACAGGGTAACTATATTAGTATGAAAAAAATGAACTACTGAATTTCCTCATAATATCTGTAATGTCTAAAAGATCAGGATCATTACTATGAAATCTGACGGCTGTTGCGTTGAAAGATTTGCTGTAGAGTGAACTATGGTGGCGTGGAACTTCAATGTATTGTGTGTTCATTGTTCGATGGTCGTGAATCGAGATATTAACGCGAACTGGTCAGCAAGGAATGATGTAAATTTAAGTACTACATCAAGTTCGATTTTGGTAAAAATTAGCAAAATGCGGCGCCATATGTAGGACAGTGTGGCTCATCCTCATCCCAAGATTCTTAACCTCCATTACGAACCTGATTTCTTGGCCATTTATTTCAACTTTAGGTACACATTTCGCACTATATTCCCATTACAACATTAGTTGGTATTGATTACTTAGACACCAGAGTACAACCATTGAAAACTCTTCTTTTATGGTGGCCACTGCGTGGCTGATGTCAATTTTAGTTGGCAGATGGATTTGCAGGTCATCAGCGTGCAACATATTTGGTACGGCGTAGAACAGTTTATTGCTATTACAATGATCTTCACAGAGAGGACAGGACCGTGCGGATCGCCTACTCGAACAGATAGCCCACTTGGCATTGTTTCATCAGGCCAATTGATGCACTGATAACACCTGAGAGATATGAGAATGTAGCATGTTTGAGGACTGCATCCAGAGATGCCAGGATAGCATCGTCACATGCTGTAATCAATGCTGTGAGCCAACGCGGTGAGCTGTGGCCATTGTCTTCCATCGAGAATGTCGTGTTGCATTATGATAGAATAACTTGGAGGACATTTACAAAACATTTAGCGAACACGTTAAGACTCTCCTCAAGGGCCAGTTCGTACATCGTCGAAACGCAGCAATTGTTTTATTTATGTAATTTCATTATTGTTCCCATCCCACCTAATGCAGTCTTCTCGCGAGGAATATGTAGCTTGCTGCCAACTTATCCTGAGCCGAATTATTAAAATTTGTTATTAGAACAAGAGTAGGCTTCTGTTGTCCTGAAGAATTGCGAAAAAGAGGTATTTCCCTCTCAGTATTGATTATCGCGTGATAAAAGGCGAGCCTAATTCGTTCTAAAGGGAGAAAAACGGGATATTATCTGCCGATGGGAGGAAGAGAGGGATCGGTAGCGGTAACTTGTGTGGGGTGGGGGGAGGTTCGGCTCAGTCAGCTGAGGAAAAAGGAACTTACCTTAAAAATAAATAAATGGGGATTTCAGCGAAAATAAATTGAACCTTTCAGCGTCCCGGGGAAACTCCATTACTTCTCAATGGGGGTGGTCTTGAATTCCTTTAACATCTTTTAACGTTCGTAGGGGGGCACCTCTAGATCGGGCCGGAGGGGAAACTGCTCTCGAGATCGATGCAGAACCAGCCGGGAGCAGTAGGTTTGACAGGTGAGGGATTGCTTCAGGGACGTTTAAAACTGCATTCCCCCGTTCAAATTAACCTGTCGAAGCTGGAGATAAGAATTCGAATGGATGTAGTTGAAGAGTTGTTTATGCTGAAGAGGATTTAATGGGATGTTTGCGCGTTGGTCGGGCTTCAGAAGCGCTGAGGGCTCTTTCGGGAAAGTGGCGAAGGAAATTCCTTTTTCCACGGTTGACAACACAACACAGCCTGTGTTTACCTTTACTGTCTAAGTTAATCTGATCACATTGCTAAGCGATAAAGTGTTGAACTGAATATTCGAACGTAGATCAACCAACCAAAGCAAGTGCGCAGAAAAAACGCTCGGGAAAATGGGATATTGCGAAGATCGTTGTCAGTAGACAAAAGTTTCACGTTGTCGGTGGGCAAAGCTGTTCTGGTTAGTGAGTAGCTCTGTGAAGTAGATAATACTCGAGGCAATACATTCTAAGGCGAAGAGTTACAATGTTGACACAAAATTTAACGTTGTTGACAATGGAAATCGATCAGATTACTAGAATCTAGTGTGGATCCTGAGGTAACTGGGAACAGCTGCAAAGCTGCTGTAAGGTATCTCTTTTGGGTGCACGAATGGGGGAACTTGAAACTGAGACATAAATGGACGTGGTGAGCGTGAGTGAGGACTGTATTACACTTGATAGAATATCAGTTTGAGTATGAGTCTATACACACGAACAAGGGGCTCAATACACGTGAACTAGTGGCGCTGAAGGGAGGAGCTGTGTGTTGCGGAGAGGAAACTAAAATTGAGTGGTTGGAATAGGTAGTAGGGAAAGCCCAGAAAAGGGGGAAATGCGTTGTCACTTGAAAATAACTGAGGAACTGGGCTTTCCGCAGGTACAAACAAATGAGTTGAGATAGAAAGGTATTCGGGGGAAACAATGACTTTCCGTAGGGCCAGTGAGTATCGTCGTTAAGTGCGAAGGTCAAAAACCCATCTAATTCGACTTGTGCCGAACAACCTCGATGACACGGTTGACCTATTGGGGACAGTGGGCAAGCTAAGCCGCTTAAAGACGAACAACGCTTGGCACCTTGTTCTGAAGGTGATAGAAAGTCACACACGGTTCAGAAGGGAGGGGCAGTGTGAGTGGCCTGCTCCTACCCCACGGTCTCAGAGCAAGCTGTAATGATAGTCGTAGGCGTCACTCCCAACAGGGCAGACAGGGGGAGGGGCTTCTGGCATTCCAAGTGTGACAGTGTGGCCAAGTCTACCATTGGCCGAAAAGAATCTAGTTCAATTTTTACCTCACCTATCTGCTATCTGCATAAAATGGGGAGGAAATAGGAACCGTGGTGCATGTAGTCACTGGGGACAGTGCCGAGCATGTTTTCTTCACCTGTTTCTGATGGACTACGTCCCAGAAGATAGTGCAGAAACTCCGACCATCCACGATCGTAGGCGAGATGCAAAGAGAGTCGGGGAGGGGCCCATGGATTGATTCGTCCGAACCCGAGGAGGAAGCCGTGGAAAAACTTATGGCTTAGGCTCCACCCAGAAGTTATCTCACAGGTGCTAGGGTGAAGTCACCCCAGGGGGAAAACATTGGGGGGGGGGGATGTCTTCACATCCTACCACATAGTTTCTAAGCCAACAGTCATGGTGGTTTGCAGAGTCATTCCCACATCGACCTGATAGCCCTGAAGCGTTGAACGTTGCATGTTGGAAGGACTGAGAGGATGAGCTCTCTCGAAGAGAACAGGCTTCGCAGGATCAATGGGAGATGGAAACGCAATCCGTGTTGTACAGGAGAGCTCTTTATAAATAAATAAGTTGTACGTTAAAACGTTATGATTATGCCAGAACGTCACTACTTCACACGCCTTCAGGTAAGAACTGGTTCAGACGAAGCTGCCAAACGAGATATATCATTACTCCTAACCCACGTAACTTCATTCATTATTGAAGAATATTATTACTACCAAGTTTCTTCCATAATTTATGAGTTCAAATTACAGTGCGATTGAAAAAAGTATAAAGGCAAAATTGATTATTTGCATTACAGTAGGTTGATCGGCGGTCGGGCCGTAGAGCATCTCCGAAGCAAAAGTTGTGGAGGATGGGTGGCAGGAAGGGTCGTTAAGAGGGGAAAAGAGAGAATGGGTCTAGGAATGAGTATTTAATGAAAGTTCCTCGGAGCTAATCCTGAAACACCCCACTCCAGAGGAACGCTCTTCCTCTTGGTATCTCCTCCCATGAGCTCCCCCTCCCACCCTCCCCCCACCTCCACTCAGCCGCTCAGGGTCTCCGAAATTAAAACGATAAATTTCCATAAAGGTGGTGAAAGAGAAAGGAGTAATTGAGACAGGGAATGGTGGGAACGGGAAAAGGAGAGTGGGGGGACTCTTATAAGTATTTAAGAGCGCCGAAGAGGTTTTATAGAAGAGCGAGACTAAGCGAAGGTTTCCGACGCGCTCCTAATTGGAAAGTAAATGAAGAGAGGGGGGAAAATGGGAATGGGCATGAAAAATAAGACTGATTTTGAAGAGGAAGCCAGTTCTCAAGTGTGGGTCTGCTCGAAGGATTTAGAAGATTATCGTGTCAGAGATGAAGAGCCTGCCTGAACACTCCTGCCCAGGGCTTCGTCAGACCGATTACCCTGTTCTGCATCAAAAAACCTCCCTTCATTTGGAATGATTGTTGTTTACTGCTTCCTACAAGTTCTTTCCTTATAAATCTCGCTCACACGACACTGTCGTTCTCAAAACATCGAAAAGGTCTTTCAATACGATGGAAGTTTAACAATAATAATAAAATAATCAAGTGCAACCTCATACCAACGTCTTGTTACTGATATTTTACTCCGTGTTTCCCCTACTACTTCAGATCTGCGCACGTACTAAATAAAATTGACAGTCAAACCTGTAAGTTGAGGCAATAAAGCTAGCCCAATAAATTCTGGAAGTTTAAGCGCCACCAATTGTACTTAGAACGTTATTATTTTCTACCAAGTTCGGATAAACTGAGTGAGAAATAGATTGGATTAGTAGCCAGTCTGAACGTGGCGCTGAGCAACGTTATGTGAGGCGTCGCACAAGGCTTTTTTCTATGGGTCTCCTTTGCCACTGTCCACGGTGGGCCTGTTGCGAGGGTTGGACGATCTCTTCTGCTTAATGAAAGACGTCGTTCATATCAACTCTCTGTTATGAAGTTCTCTTTTTTCTTGCATTCAGCTTTAACGTAATTAGCGTGCATGATAGATATTACGTATCAATAACATGAGTGGGAGGAAAAGTTCATTAAATCGCCCCCAAACCATCACAGAAGCGTATAAGACAAAGAAAGTATCACCTAAGTGTAGGAAAACACGCGACACTCCGTGGAGAGTTGAGGTAAATTATGTCACCTAGTGGATTTAGTCGAGTGGAGCGTTGTTCAGAGCACCGGAATGCCTTTTCCTTTCAGGCGACGATTAGGATGTAGGGAGTGCTGCATGCGTTACACACGTATACGAATATTTGCAGAAACCGCATGTTTTATCCCTTAATACAGACCACTCCCTGACGTCGACCAGCGCTCAAACGGATTCCGATTAGGCCAGCACACGTACGCCTCGTAACCTTTTTATTCCTCATTCCTGCTCATGCGCTCTAACTCTGAAAAACGCGCTAATCTTGAAGGTTTAGAAAGTTGTCGTAGCTCGTCCACGGCGAGGGGGAGGTTGTATATGAATAATCAACGTGAAGATGTTCTCTCGCCCTTTGATTTTTAATTCTCTACGAGCCTTCAACTTTCGAAAAGAAGCGTTAAGAATAAAATGAACGAGGCCCTTCAGATTTATTAATGAAGGAGGAGCAGTCGATACTACAGAACGCCAATTCTGTTTGACAAAATGGACTGGAGTTGAACTCACGAAATCCTGACAAACCGTTATCCAATTATTCCAGCGTCGATTATCTTTTTTCGAGCACAATGAGTAGCGATGACATTACCTGAGCAAGAGACTGAAGTGTTTATTCAACAACTTGGGAAACAACCGGGCCTTAAGGTCCTTTCCTCTCAGCTCCCGAGATAATTAACAGTATGGATGGTGAATGAAATATAAAATAATCTATGGGCAGGAAGAATATAATCCTCTAACTGATTGTAAGTGTATTGTTACACATCTGCGTGAACTGTACTTTTGTACTTGTATTTCAAAAAAACATAAATAATTCTTTATATGTCAACTTTTTCTTACTCTCTCATTAATTCTAAGCGAGAGAGAGGAAGTGATGGGGGGGGGGGGGGAGACAGAGAGAAAGAGAGATTGATTGATTATGTTTATTTATCCACCCAGGGAAATTAGGGCCATGAGGCCATCTCTAACATTCCCCCTGGAATCAATATACAACACCCTCTCCTGCTACAAAATTACATCCTCTATTTCAATGGTAGGTGTACTTTGGGCATATGCCTGTGGCGTTGGAGAGGGTACCTAGCTTCGCAGCCTACACCCCTCTCCTGCCAGCACCAATCATCTCTCAAGGGAGGATTCCCAGCGAAACCACGGCCCCCACGAGGTCAATCCCATGGCTTCACGACTGACAGCGCCACGCCCTAGAGGCTCCACGCTGCCGACCGCGGGCTTCAGCCCCCGTGGTTCCCATTCTATATGGCTGCATCTTGAGCAGCCCAAGGACCTGAATGAGCCTAGAGGCGTTCCGGCAGCTACGCTTTATCTCCATGGGGGTACGGAGATTGCCCCTGTACCTGCCATGGAGAAGGGTGCCAGGCATATATTCATACACAATAATTACACCAAAAACAAACACAATAAAGACCATTCACTAGTCATTTCCCGCCAATAACTTGTCTCAGAAAATATTTCTAAACTGTTCGGTCTTCAGAGAAAAATCAAACAGGTTCACATTCTCATTATGGAAAAGAGAGAGAGAGAGAGAGAGAGAGAGAGAGAGAGGGAGAGAGCGAGAGAGAGAGAGAGAATGAACCATGATTGAATGATTTATTTATTTAAGGACGAGTGAGAATTAGGGCCATTAGGCCCTCTCTTCCATTCTCCCTGGAAAACAAACAACTGCATTTTCTCAGTTTTTTTTCTCACCTAAATAGTTTTTCTCATAAATGTATATAGTGTGCTCGCTCGTGTTACAATATGCGATATAACTGCTAATTAGACACATTCATACCAGATAAATTACTCTCACTCCAAATAGATAACTACCACTCACAGTTACACACTATTCATACCAGCTGGTTGAGGTGGGTGGAAAACCCCAGCCAGCCTCGAGCCCACCCTCCTACGGACCTCCCTACGGGCCTCCACTGGACTCCACATGCAGAGCGTTGGACAGTTAAGGTCCTGAGACGACCCCTAAAAATTAACAGAAAGTAACATATAAATCAATAAAATAGTATCCGAATCGGAAACAACTTACAAAATAAAATCACTGAGCCCCAGCCTAATTCTATCACCGCCTCCCCGAACTCGTCGAGGCCACCCACTCACTCGCTGTCACTCATCCATCCATCCATTCATACCGTACACTGAAACACAAACACGTAATCTTGGATGATAAGAAGGGTGAGTGCTCAATATTCCTCCCCTTCTTAGCCTAAGGCCTTTACGCTCTATACATACGAAAAAATGAATACTTAAGAAAACTACAAATATTATCAAATGACAATTCAAATAGTAAGAAAAGCTAACAACCACATACAGTACATTTGGCATTTACAACTCCTAAAGTTAATGTATCTGTTAGATAAGTCCGTCTCCTCTGGCTGGTGAGATACTGTGGGTGAGTGCTTTCAATGTAAAGACATCATCGTCCGGCCTTACGAGTACAAACGAGGGAGAGAGAGAGAGAGAAAGTTGGGACGTGAGTATTTCGAGCTGAGGGACGAATCGTTAAGAGAATGGGAGACGTCAGTAGTTCGGGAGTGCTGATGGATCACTGACTTAGAAGGAGCTGTCTGTTGAGGAGAGAGAAGTAAAGCCCTGCAAATTATTACACAACGGTTTATTATTCTCATGAACAGCTTGACCTGGTATTACTGCTCCGAGACCCATCTCATTCGAGTCAGCATCGAAAAATACTAGTAAACCATGCGAAACTAAATATTCCCCTGGCGCCGAGCACCCATAAGCGCATGTAGGTTATTGGCTCGACGTTGCGAGTCGAGCGGGTGGGTGGTTTTGACAAAATGTTTACTTCCGCTGTAGTTCCCGCGAATTCTTTTAATTATTTGACTTTGGCTATAATTACTGTAATTTCACTATACGCAGTTGTACACGTCTGATACTCATTCCATTCGACCCAGGACGTAAAAATATCGTGAAAACGATACAAAACACGGCGTATTTGCGATTATACTGCGTTTTGTTAATTTTCTTAACCACCAGGATAGTTTTTGGAAATTTTTGGAATCCACGAAAAGGAGAAATCCGTTGTCGCTTCAAAATAACTGAGGAGTGAGAATTCTCACAGGTGCAAACAAAGGGAGTGCTCAGGGAAACCATGACTTACGGTAGGTCAAAAAACCAACTAATTCGGCGTGCGCCATAGCGTATGCGCTATATACGTAGCGCATTCCTTGTGATCTTCGAATGCACATCTCGAATATATACAAAACTCCTACTCAGGTATTTCGGTTTCTTGAATTTCAATAGTATGAAAACCATAACAGCGATTGCCTGCTGTTCCTTGAACACGCACATGAATCGGAAACATAACAATCAGAATGTCTAGATGACTTTCCTTCAGTGTTTTGAAATTTGGCCAAGGTCAAAATTGGCCATGAAACATGTTTTGGGCCACCCGTAATTTCAGGGCAAACGGTCAAAGCTTTTATTAGGTGGATATTTTAGAACTAGAATAAATTTCAAAAATCTGAAAAAGAACCATGTGGACATTCCTATGCTTCGTGTCAATCGCTATGGCCATCCAGGACGGCTGGGCAAACGGTCAAACTTTCGATTATGAATGTGTTGCTAACTTCAGCCTAGTTCCAATTTAGCACAAAAATTGATTTATTAGTTGCTACCTGCAAACGGTAAATGAATTCCACAGCCACCAGCTGTACTTATTTGCCACAGTCATAGGGAGGAACTTAAAGAGCAGGCGAACGTGATCGAGAGAAAACCACCGAACCTAATCTATTTGATATTTAGCCTGCTAATTGGCTCGGGACGCCAAAGTAAGGTACAAGCAAAATCAGCTCAAAACTAACTATAATATCGTGGTAATTAAAATACCAAACCTGCTTAACAAAGCTATGACCATTTAGATTTTATGCATGAACTACTCGTCACATAGCTGTACCACGAAACTCGCATTCGTGAGAAAATAACGAAAGCAGCACGATAAACTATTGACGATGTCGAATATAATGAGTTACAGCACAGTTTTTTAAAAAGTAAAGCTCATATGATACTAGAAGTTGGCAGCATAATCAGGGTGAAGGTCCAACAAACTAACTATACATTTAGAGTTTACAAACGTTCATAAGATAATTAGTAGCAACATCAGAAATTCCGGTATTCAAACCATCGCCGTTTCACTTAGTAGCATTTCTCACGGTTTTTATTCGATAATTCTCGATAATTCCTTAAAGGTTAACGTGAACCTTCTCAATTGATCACTCATTATTGGCATGAGTAGAAGCAACTCAGTAAATTTCGGAACGTTGAGCGCCACTGGTTTATACGTTGAACGTTGAGTTACTTCAACCAAGAGCATGAAAAATATTGTTAATTAGTTGGTTTAACGATAAAAATCACTAAGTGCACGTGAGGCTGAGGAACGTTGCACCAGATATTTTTCATTGCATTTCCCTACAGTCACGGAATTAAAAGAGTGAGTGTCGTAGTGGCCACACAGGTAGCGTATAAAGGTGGTGACGTAAGTCCAGAACAGTACCCACTACCAGTTTTCCTTCAGAACGTTATGCCCTGTGAAGTTCGTTAAAACATAGAGAAAAGCAAATTTAATTAGTCCCCAGAGGGCCGAAAATCAATAAACGCGCGTGGGGATGAGAAAACGTGTGTGATTCCTCACATCACATATCTTTTAGCCGTTAATTGAGGAACAAACTCGGGTGACCAACGCCCAGTGCGTCATTACGTCCCCACCAAACCATCCCACTATCCCCTTTCACGCTCTACACTCTAAAGAGACTCGGCGAGCACGCGCGAGGCAACTCCACCGACGAACTCACAAAAGAGCATTGTCCGAGTTTGAAGAGGCCTCTTCAAACGACTGAGTCGCTCGGAGAAATTTAATTCTCGCCAATTCCTTTGTGCGTAAAGTCATCCAGCGGCCCTGGAGAAGCTAATGCCCGAGGCCGGAAGGGGAGAAAACTGAGAGAAGAAGACTGAGACTTCTTTGGAAGGTTGGAACGTGAGACGCGGACGTCGAGCTGAGGGCAGCTTTTGTTCCGAATGGGAACCCGAGCCGCGTTTCTGGGCTGTGGAAAGGTTCCAGAGCCAAAACTTGGGCGGAGGTAACTCGGTTATTCTCGGGCGGATGAGTATCGCATGCACCTCACCTGCTCGTCAGGTCGGTCGTGAAGGACTTAACTACGTGCCCCTGATCCTGCGAAGATTTGGTGTATGAAATACGAAATATGTTTTTCAGGTTGAACATCGGATTTTATTTATCTGTAGATAAAAGGCGCACGAATCGATTGGAAATTAGCTATAGTTTCCATAGTGTTCAAAGTACATAGTTTCAATATTCCGCTGCCCTACAAAACCTCTTTGTTTTCGTTCATTTATTTTGAAACAATAAGTGAATATTATTGCATTCGCCCTTGCGAGAGACCTTATCATTATTAGCAAACTAAACGAAATATTTCGTAATCACGACGGAACTAAGCACTGAAATGAACAGTTTTTATTAGCAACCGGTTTTTAGGTAGCAACTACATTTCGATTCCAAATTGACTTTTGAGCTGCACATAAATACATTGGCTAAACAGCTGAGTAAGCTTATTTGTGATTCCTTCAGAAACTGATTGCTAGCTGGCTGAATAATTGATTTGTTTTAATGAGACTCCACGGAAGAACTCAAGTTCATGTGGACTTAGCCTTCCGTGGGCACGTTGGAAGTGTATGTGTACTGAAGATATCAAGTGTCGTTTTCTTTAACAGAATGTTTTTAATTTTCTTTTATGTATCTTCTGTATATATATGTACATGTCTACGAAGTGCCTAATAATAATAATAAACATAAACATGAACTAAAACACGACACAGTGAGGAGGCAACATCCCGAACAGTATGCGTGTATGAGTAGAAACACGGCGTATTTGCGATTATACTGCGTTTTGTTAATTTTTTTAACCACCAGGATAGTTTTTGGAAGTTTTTGGAGTCCACGAAAAGGAGAAATCCGTTGTCGCTTCGAAATAATTGAGGAGTGAGACTTCTCACAGGTGCAAACAAAGGGAGTCGGTGCTCAGGGAAACCATGACTTACGGTATACATGGTATAAATTATAGAAACTGTGGGTTATCAACAATTGTTTTATATCTGATTTGAAAAGGGTCAAGGACAATTGACCAACATATTGGTCGATGAATCATGTGCCTGCGTACTCATGGGGGCTGTGTCTAGCGTCACGACTTGGTCAGCAAGCAGGTCGCTCTTGCATTGGCAACTTAGGGCTGGGAAGTGACCCTACTGCGTTGTCTCAAGAGAAGGTAGGTCCTGGTCGCCTGGTTCTTGTGGTTACTTGGTAAGCCATAAGGCGCAACTGTTTCAGGCCAGATCACGTGGACTGGAGGCAAGTAACAGCAGAGCTGCAACTTTGACCATGTCGTAAGCGCGAGAAAAATTCTGAATAGGGCGTCGGCTGGGTATGTCATCACCAGTGTGTTGCTCGGGTCGTATCTTAACTGGTAATCGTTCTTTCACGGAACATCCTTCTTCCCTTAACCGTCCCAGTTCAAGAAGAAAAATGTGTGTGCGCCTTCGTTTAATTTGCGAGAGAACAGCTGAACCGATTGAGCTGAATCTTTTGTTGTTTTGTTCATGATTTTTGTAGACATAAAAATAAGGTTATGGTCGATTTCCATTGATGGAAATGGGGGATGAGGGACGATAATGTCACATCTAAGGTCATCTAAGGTTTTTCGCATTTTTCTGAAAACAGCTATAACTATTTTCATCAAACTTTCAAATTATCGTTTATTAGTTAGAACCCAACTTTTCTTCTTTATTAATATTTGTTGAGCGGAGATTTTGGCCTATGAAACAACTTTTTGGCGAAATGGGTTTAAACGAGTTTTCTCCAAACTCATACAATGATGTTTTTTGGACATTTTCGTAATTTTCAAAGTAACCGCTTCACTGGATTTGATCAATCATACAAAGTGCCTTTCAGTGACTTAAACCCACATTTTGTTCTTCGTAATTATTTCTTTACCCATCTATTGAATAGAAGCGCCCAGCCATGATAGCTCGGAAAAATAAAGTTGCCGAATGTTACTTTACCCTTTTTCCGATTTTCTCAAAACGGTACTCTCCACTGACTAGTTCCTACATTCTGTTTCCAATAGAAATGCGTTGATTGAAGATACAGGGCCCGAACTTATTGTATAATCGCCGAATTTACGGGGATTGCGAAAAGGTGTGTGTTGCTGCGCACCAGATATGTTTCTTTCCTTGGCTCTACAAAGTAGAAAGCACAGTTATGTAATCGGCTTGAAGAAAAATTTTGAGTTTTCTTCAGATCTTTACGTTTCGGACCCTACTGAGTCCGAAAAACACTATTTGAGAAAAAAGTTTGTGCGTGTGTATGTGAACGATTTTTAGAGAAAATTACAGTACCAAATCAACTCAAACTTGATATCTAGCCCACAAGTTACCATGGAACGCCAAAATACGAGTATGAGCAAAATCCACTGAAAGTTAACTATAGTTACCAAAACACCAAAGTTTTTTTTCTCTAAAACCGCTTTAACGATTTTAGTTAAATTTTTTTATTGATAGTCTGTAATAAGACAATTATACCATAATATTTCCATTTGTGGGAAAACACCGAGAGTAGCACAATAAATTACCAAAAGCTTCGACGAAAATCGAGTTTAGCGCGGTTTTTTCATTTATAAACTTCGCTGAAATGCCACTAGAATGTTAAACAAAAATTGGTGTAGTAGTCCAATCCAATACCTATAGGGTAAGCGTTTTAAAATGCCCATAAGATATAAGGGGGTCATCCAAAAATTCCGGAATTTCAACTACCGCCGTCTCGCCGAAAATTCCGGAACTGTAAGCGCTACCGGTTTCGGCTGCCGTGATGTGTTGTTTGACCAAGTTCAAATGAACTGAGTGATGAATGAATTGAGTACACGAGTAAATTGACGTAATCTCGAACGCAATCGATAAGAACTTACGCTAAGTTCCGCCGTTGACTGCCCACGAGCACGGCATTATCTCAAATGCTGTTGTGGGCACCGGTTTTGGTTTATTATTTTCACCTGATTTCGTAACTTCCTTTAATTTGGAGAGGTTTATACATTTCGGACGTTCTGAAAGACTCGTTTTTGGAGATCCATTCGCACCGTTTTGCCAAAACTTCCCCATAATCTCCGTACTAACTACGTTTCGGAGTGAAGTAGAGCGTCTTTTCGCGACTATATTGTTATTTATACCGTTTAATAACGTCAATTTGGCGTCCGAATTGATTACTTCGGGCCAAAAGCTTACGATCTTGAAGAGCTCCTGCTTCTCCTTTAAAATGAACGAACGAAGGAAATTACCTTCCTACTTCTCCTTCTTAGAGAGGCAATATTTATTCAAAGGAAGGGCCTCCTACAATCACCGTCGAAGCAATTAGTGTAAATAATGCTTTAATTAAACGCTGAATCGATCTTATTGAGGGGCGAGAAGGGAGGGCTGGAAGAAGTGCGAAGAGCACGAGGGGAAAAGCTTCCTCCGACTAAACGGATTTTTAATAATGGTGGCCTTTCTGGGAGTCAGCAACTTATCAGTTAGAGACTGACGAAGTTGGAACCTGAGAAGGTAAATTATTAGTCATCTTCGATCGTGTATAAGCACTTAGTATTGTGAACTTTAGGTTAAACTTTACCGCTTCATCGGTCAAAACTTATTATTAACGCCGAGCCGCAGTTGGGGTCTTGAGTCGTTCAGGCTAACGATCCTTGCCAAATTATCTCATGTTGTGTGGCCGGAGGGTGAGCTATGAGTTCCGACGTATTGTCTTTTATGGGAGCGGCGGAATAATGATCGCAACCTCCAGCAGCTTACGGCTATTCGTTGAGCCCTGGAGGGTAAACAGACGTTCCGAGTCAGGAGCCGACGTAGATATCGGGCCCCGATCGGCCTTTAAAGCCGAGTAGGAAAAGCTCTTGGATGAGACCCGGATCCAATTGGGAAAGAATCCTGTGGAAGCTGAGAGATCGTGTTTATAATCACCCAACCTTCCGGCCCAACACCTATAAATTCGAAGCTAAGGTATACACGAGTACACACACCTGACTTATATCTACGGGAAAATGTAAGGACTAGTTAGGGTGAATACTCTGTAAGTTCGACAAAAATTGTGGAAGGCGTTATTGAGAAAATTGGAAAAATGATCAGATAAGCCTGACTTATTACTTTCCTTGGCTCTACATAGTAGAAAGGAAGGTTATGTTATCAGTTGAAAAAAAAAATTTGAGTTCTCTTCAGGTCTTTACGTTTCAGACCCTCCTGAGTCCGAAAACATATTTGGGAAAACATATTTGGGAAAATGGTCTGTGCGTGTGTGTGTGTCTGTAAACGATTTTTAGAGAAAACGACCGTATCAAATCAGCTCAAACTTGATATCTCGCTCGCAGAATACCATGGAAAGCCAAAATAAGGGTATGAGCAAAATCCACCGAAAGTTAATCATAGTTATCATAGTGATCAAAACACCAAATATTTTTTTCTCAAAAATGGCTCTGAAGATTTTGATCAAATTTTTTATATTGATAGCTTTCAATAAGGCAATTATACGGTAAAACTCCCGTTTGTGGGAAAATGACGAGAGCATCACAATAAATTATCAACATTTTCGACGAATAGCGTTTTTAGCGCGGTTTTTTCCTTATAAGCTCCGCTGGAATGTTAGTAGAAAGTTTAAAAAAATTCGTAGTAAAGTCCAATCCAATACCAATAGGGTGAGTTTTTAAAAACGCTCATGAGATACATGGGGTTCATTCCAGAAATTCCTGAGTTTCAACTACCGCCATTTCGCTTTCTACCAGTGCTAAACGTTTTTACCCAATAACTCTGCAAAAGTGATTACTATCCTTCTTCAAAAAATTCGTGTTTACAGTCTCATTAATTATCTTTGTACCAATTGCTCAATAATGGTCCTGGAATGAGTACGAGCAACACAATAAATTCCGGAACTGTAAACGATATCGCTTTCCGCTGCTGTGAAATGTTGTTTGACCAAGTTCAAATGAACTGAGTGATAAATGAATTGATCTAGTAGAAAAAGCCATGTAAAAAGTGAATTGATGTGGAGCTAAGAAAAGTTGTGTGTTACAATATTTTCGTGTATTTTTGAAGAATTCTTTCTTTAACTATCTATATTAGTTCTAAACTCTAAAAAATGTTCTATACTCTAAAAAGAACATTCTTCTGAAAGGCATCGGGGCAATGAGACATCATTATTTCAAAAAAACTTTATTTTACTTAGTCCGGATGTGAACAGGTCCTAGAAGAAGGGACGCGAATGCTGCTATATCTCATAAATGCAATTCTACGGCTGAAATATGAACCTCGCTGTTGGAAGGTGGCGGAAGTCATCATGATACTGAAACCAGGCAAAGAATCTAGTGACAAAACGGCATATAGACCTATATCATTGCTACTAGTAATCTCCAAGCTTTTTGAAAGGTTACTCACAAAAAGACTGAAAACTATTATCCAAGAAAAGGAGCTCATCCCAAATCATCAGTTCGGATTCAGTGAAAAACATTCAACTATAGATCAAGTCCATCGTATCACTGATATAATTGAAAGCTGTTTCGAAAAGAAAGAAGTATGTGCGAGCGTTTTTCTGGATGTGTCCCAGGCATTTGATAAGGTCTGGCATGAAGCACTTCACTATAAACTTAAAAGAGATCTATCGGAAGAATTCTATATATGGTTGAAATCATGTCTTTCAGAGAGATATTTTAGAGTAAAGCATGAGGGGGCATACTCTAGCCTAAAGGTAATTAGGGCAGGAGTTCCTCAAGGAAGTGTACTTAGGCCACTGCTATACCTCCTGTATACGAGCGGTGTGCCTCACCCACGCAATGAAAATACAACTCTATAGATACAGCCCTTCTGACGGTTGGTGAATCCGTTGAAGAAGCAACTTCAAAACTGCAGCATACCGTGAGGTAAGCGAATGGACCAAAAAATAGGGAATTAAACTGAATGAGCTCAAATCGCCTCACATTAATTTTACTAACAAACAAGTCACTGCATTGCCTATAATGCTAAATGAACGAGCGATACCCATAGCTAACACCTCCAAATACCTGGGAATGACTCTCGACACCAAGCTGAAGTGGAAAGAGCACGTCAAAAAGAAAACACCCTGCAAATTATTACACGACGGTTTATTATTCTCATGAATAGCTTGACCTAGTATTACTGCTCCGAGACCCATCCCATTCGATTCAGCATCGAAAAATACTAGTAAACCTTACGAAACATGACCTGTCAACAATGGAACCTCGGAAACTAAATATTCCCTCAGCACCAGGCCCCCGTCAATGTCAGTAGGCATTTATGATCAGATGTAGGGGTGTGCGGAGGAAGTCATCCCAACCTTCCTCCGCCCCGTTGGGCAAAAAGAGTCGGGGAAATTGGGACGGGAACTTCCAGCAAACCCTCGGCAATTGACACAATGTTGTGAGTCATGCGGGTGGGTGGTTTCAATAAGATGGGAGGGAGGGAGGGAGTGCTAACGACGAAACGTTGACTTCTGCAGTAGTTCCCGTGAGTTCTTTCAATTAGTTGACTCTAATAATTACTGTAATTTCCCTATACGCAGTTGTACACGTCTGATACTTATTCTATTCGACCCAGGATGTAAAAATACCTTGAAAACGATACGAAACACCGCGTATTTGCGATTATACTGCGTTTTGTTAATTTTTTTAACCATTTTTTGTCCATAACAACCATGGGCTTCGTCCGATCGGATTGCTGAGATGGCGGGCGCAACTAGATACCAATTGGAATTTTTGTGGGAAAGAACGATTTTTTTAGACCACGTTAAAAGCACAAAACGGCCCGGACGGCGATGGCAGACCCCGGACGGGGCACGGCGGACAGAGGAAGGAGGACTGCGGACAGGGGACGGCGGACAGACATCGCAGATTTGGAATCCTCATGTCTTGAAATGTAAAGTATCAAATTTTGAGGGGGGGTTGTAAAACATGTTTCGTGACCGAAATCATAGGGTTATTATTCAGAATGAATAATAAACCAAAAGAAGAACTGAAGATAAAGTTTAGAAGTTTGTATTGGTTGCTCGGTAGGCATTCAGAGCAAGTTCTGAAACCGGTAGGGGGAATAGTCGATGGGGCCTTATTCTCCCTGGTGGATAAATAAACATAATCTCCCTCTCCCTCACCCCTCTCCCTCCCTCTCGCCCTACTTTTCAGTTCCCCATGCAACCAATTCACGTATTTACAGCCCACTTGTTCGCATTAGAATACTCACTATTCTGTCAAGAGTAGTATCGCGCGCCTAACACTACCTTTATATACAAAAGTGTCCAACGGGAATACGAAGAACTAACGATCTTGATCATAAAACGTGTCGAAGTCCTCTACAGGAATTGTATCTGGCTTAATATCCTGCAAATCTCACTTTCGAATGCACCTAGCCATGTACGGTCAACGGATGGTTACAGAAATTATTGCAGGCATCGAAATCGGGGGTATGGGTTGCTAGAAGACTTCGTCAGGTTGATGTAATTTGGTTCTGCGGTTACTATCGATGTCAACGCGCCAAACGACCTTTTGTTTTCTTCCTTCTGGTCAGAGGTACTTTGGTCGCCTCTGTTTGTTATACTTCCTCTGTTGCTGCCTTGTTATGTCTCCTTTGGATAATCGGGGCTTAGTCGCGTCGTATCATCCCTCTTCTGTTCCTCACCAGCCTTCAACAACTTCTATTGTCGCTTCTGCCCCGCTCACAATTCATTTGTATAGCTTCCCGTCGTGATTTGTGCTGTCTTTCCCCCTTATTTTCCCTTTTTCAAGGCATTCTTCCTGGAATTGGAATGGAATTTTTGGTAATCGCCTTCGTTCACCAGGCGGCTCACTGCCTCAGCAAGTGCCTCACAAAGACCTCCTTGGTCGAAATAAGTCTACTTCGATTTTGACTTTATTCCAATAAGTTATTTTATTATATTTCGTTTACTTCTGTTCTTTTTAATTGTTCCTTTTGTAAATATAAAGTTTTTTGAACGACTGACAACCAATTTTTAAATTCCTCGGTTGCCATAAGTGATTGGTTGAGTTAATCAAAAGTGTCCTACTTATGCGCGAATGCCCGAGATTTCGGAAACGTTTAAAAATATTTATTGCGACGCATCACTAAACTTCCTTGCCCCTATGTGTTAACGCCGGAGGTAATTGTTTGTATTTAATAATAATGTAAACGTAAGAAGTGCTGTGGACTTCTGAACGATAACCAAAACGCGTCTGGATTGAACATGCCTACCCCTTCTTCTTCCAGTCGTTCCAACGTTCAACTGCCCTCGCCTTCATACCAACGTTGTTCGCCGTTTCGTTCACCCGCACGCGTGCTTCTCACTTTTTGTCCAACTTCTTGAAATAGCTGGGACATCAGCATCCCAATCCCATTCACTATTGCAATTTGGGATTCAACAATCTGCATCACTCCATCTGCAGCACCCCACACGCTGCTACACCTTCATCTGGCCTGCTGGATCACTTTCCTCCGCCTGCCCAACGTCTCAGCAATTATGGTCAGACGAAACTTTCTTTCTACTCGAACACATCTTATACTCTTATATCTTATACCTTAGATTGGCTTCCCTTACATTTATTCTTGGTATAGCAGGAGCTCCTAATTTCATTTCCCCGTATATACTTCCTTTTGGTTTATTATTTTTTCGGTCAGGAAAATTTTTTACAACCCTCCCTCAAAATTTGATACTTCACGTTTCAAGACATGAAGATTCCAAATTTGCAATGTCCGTCCGCCGTCCGCCGTCTGGGCCGTTTTGTGCCTTTCACGTGGTCTAAAAAATTCGTTCTTTCCCACAAAAATCCCATTTGGTATCTAGTTGTGCCCGCCATCTCGGCAATGCGATCAGACGAAGCCCATGGTTGTTATGGGCAAAAAATGGTTAAAAAAATTAACGAAACGCAGTATAACGCGGGAACTACAGCGGAAGTCAACGTTTCGTCGTTAGTACTCCCTCCCTCCCTCCCGTCATATCAAACTCAATCACCCACCCACTCGACTCTCAACGCCCCTTGACGGGGCGCCAAGACCACTTCCTCCGCACACGCCTCCATCGGATCATAAACGCCTACAGACGTTTACGCGTGCCTGGCGCCGGGGGAATATTTAGTTTCCGTAATTCCATTGCAGCTAGTCCATGTTTCGTATGGTTTACTAGTATTCGATGCTGAATTGAATGGGATGTTTTGTTACAAATCATTTATTATAAACTTTTTCCTTCTTTCGTTTACCACTTGGGTAATTGGTTGCCAAATTAATGAAAACCCTTCCTCTGTGGTTCAAACACTATGTACATTCAACGCATCTGCATGGCTCTAGCTAGTAGTCCAATCTATTTTTCACTCAGTTTTATCTGAATTTCGTAAAACTTCACATTTTTCGTAGGAAATTGTGTCGCTTTAAGTTCCAGCCTGTCTTGAGATGCTCCTAGTTGTGCCACAGCCATTATTGAACGCGGTGGCCATTAGCTAGTCACGATGGCTGAGTATTTGGGGGAATGTGGATTGACGTAGGAAGATAACTATTAAAACTTGGGATTAACTCGAGATTCCCGTCAAACCTCCTGAATTAGTCCACCTTTCTACACCCTATTTTCACAATGTGGGGGTGTGGTTCGTCTTCCGTTATTGAACGGGGAAACGTCCATCTAATGACGTGATTTTGCTTACGTTGCCTCACATCGTTGTTTACAGTTGTTTTGTTTTTTTTATAGGCACGCGTGCTGGGTTGGTCCTTGCTAGAAAAACAATGTCGAGGTTGTGAGGTACGGCGATGGCTTGGTGGGCAGGAAAATGCTCACAAAAAAGACGAGATGACCACGTTCTTGTTTTTTTTTCAGTTTCCTGTCTGACGTAAGGTGGAAACAGAAATTTGGTCGATTTTATAATCTTTCCTAGTTTGGGAATGAATCGTGGGAGCAATAATCTTTATTATTTGTGCATGAAGTTTAATGACTCAATCAATAAATGAATCAGCAACAGTTGCGGCAAGTGGCTTCAGTATTCAGGAGATGGTGGCGTTTGCAATTGTGGCAGCTCCCCGCGAATCCATCAATTAACTCAAACCTTAAATTGGGCCCCAGGATTCCGAAATTGCTCGGAGGGAAGGTTGCTGCGGTTCAGGCTTTCTCTCCGAGGCACTTTCTTCACTCCGCACACGAGAGGGGGAACGGTGCTCTCGTGAACTGGTAAGAAGGTGGTCCGCAGGTTGAGGTCGTTACCAACATAAAGAGCCAATTAGAGGGAGTTGAGAGTCATAACTCAAGACGAACATGAGCCCTCTTCTCTTCTGCTCCGAATCCTCGTCCCGTTTCCACCGCTTCAAGATTGTAACGTATCGCTCCCGCGGGAACTGAGTTCATAACTCCTTAATACGCGGCTCGCTCTTCTCTGAACCGCCGCCGCTATCTTCGCTCCCTCAGCCGCCGGCCCACGCTCCACTTCACCCTTCCCGTTCCACTCGAGCAACCGCGAATAACAGTACCTAACATAACGTAACACGTTTAAATGCCGCCGCTCAAAACGCTCTTCTCCGCCCTTCCCCTCCAGGCTATTATTTCCGCCGCTTCTCGTTTTCTTCTTCTTAATGCTCCTTCGATTTTCCAGCACTACAAGAAAACGGCTGCTCGCACCAAGTCTACTGTTAGCGGACGCAATCTGCACACACTTATTGAAAATAGAATAACAAAATTAAAAATAAAATTGTTCAAATTATGAGATGTTTTTTAATAGACTGTTTACGTGAAATTCTTAGTTGAAAGTTGACGACCGACAGAATGTTTTCCTCAGAACAAATACGTTCGACATTTTGGCCAGTAATGAAATGTTTCTTCTGATGGGCCTTCCCCGAACACTGAGTCCAAGTCTTTTTGTCTGCAAAAAGTCCAGACTGCAAGTTCAGCGGACTTTCCAAACTATCTACTTCCCACTCGATTTACCTCCTCTCGAACTCTCAGTTCTACCCAGACCCAATCCAAAAACACACAGTCAATGTACTCACTCGCGCGCCGCTCTCTCTTCCCCCAACGCCGTTCGCCTGTTCAGAGACCCCTTTGTTCGGGCTACTAAGTGCTCTCTCAAACTCATATCGCTGTTCTGTGTCCAAACGATTAATACAGTTCTCACTCATGTTCATTCATTCATTTGTTTTACTCCAACTGAAGCGCCTCCACTACTGTGTGTCCAACACAGACATTTTTATTGATATAAACAGAACATCACCGAGTCATCATATTGAAAAACATTCAAATTCATTGTTTTTCGCGCCTTTTGCTACTAATACAATTTATCTTTCACTCAGTTCATTTGAACTTGGTAAGACGTAACTTCACAGTGGCGGGAAGCGTTAGTTCTAGAATTTATTCTCTGGCCCGTATTGAGCAATTTATACACAGAGAATCGATTAGACTGACCACACGATTATTTTGAGAAGGTTAACAATCAATTTTTCAGAGTTATCCGGTAACAATTTTTAGGAATGGTATTAAATGATTTTACTACATTCTGAGCGGATTTTATAGGGAAAAAACGACACTAAAATTAATTTTAATCGAAATGTTTGGTAATTTATTGTGCTGCTCTCGTCATTTTCCCAAAGAAGGGAATTTTACGGTATTGTCGTATTATTAGGTGCTGTCTATACAAGAAATTAGTGAAATCTTTAGAACCGTTTTTGAGAAAAAATATTTAGTGTTTTGATCACTATGATAAATATAGTTAGTTTTGGGGGAATTTTGCTCATACCTTTATTTTGGAGTTCCACGATGATCTAAAAGGCTAGGCATCAGCCATTTTCTCTCAATCGCGACACACACACAAACCACATGGCCAATAAATGTTTTTCGGACTCCGTAGGTCTTAGAACGTTTAGATTTGAAGAGAACTCAAGCGAAGGAAAGTAAAAATAATCTCTCCCTCGTTTGCTAACTTCTGTTTCCAAGGCACAGAAAATGTGTTTACACTCGGGAAGAGCTTATGTCATGAACTGCTGGACATCCGACTTCTTTCTTAAGGTAATAATTTGTATCCGCTCATCTTCCAAAGTTTGTCTGATGAATCGACTACGAATGTCAATGCGCTTCCCACGGCATTACTAATTAATAACATCTAACACATAGGATGGCTTGGAGGACCACAGTACAAATACCGATAAATTAAATGTGAAAAAAAGATGAAAGAAGCTGAATGAGAGAAGAACAATAAGGAAAAATGCAATGAATGTGACGACGTGAGTTGCCGAAGATGGATTTTACAGGTGGAAAGTGGTTGGAAGCAGCAGATGATCGGAGGGGAAAATGGAATGAATGGGATTGATGGATCGCGTTGTATGGAATCGGATCGATTGTAGAGAAAACCGCAGGAGATGTAGAACAGCACTGGTAGCATAAGCAGCTCAACGGAAAGGGAAAAGAATGCCGGTATTGGTGTCTCGATGGGTATCGGGTAAACTTAGTTTTCAAGGCCACACTTGTTTGCTGCTCCTTTCTGTTGTGAGTCCAATGGGCAGAGGGGCCCCAAAATGAGGACAGCACAGAGTGGGCTGGGCCTCAGAAATTTCCCCCCCAATGTTAACCGAGAAGTGAGGCAGTCATTTCGGTGACATACATCTTTTCTAAGCAGAAACTCCTTTCTGGTACACTTTGCACGTCAGTTTTTGGACTTGGTTTTTGGAAACTTTAAATCTACTTCCGCCGTCCAGAACCTGCGGATATCTTCAAAAGCTTCGGCCTTCTTCGGGTCAATTCTTTGTTGCTATCTTTTTCTTCATCGCTGTTTTCCGTTTTAATCACAAGTAGTTCAAGATAGTCATCTTCCTCTAGTTCTTCAATGTTTGGTTTGAGTCTATCTGTTCATAATAATGATCATCTGGTATTTCCGCTCGTTTTTGGTTTATTATTCATTCCCAATAATACACCTATGTTTTCGGTCGGGAACACTTTTTTACAACCCCCACACTTTACGTTTCAAGGCATCGGAATTTCAAGCTGCAATGTCCGTCCACAGTCCGGGCCATGTTTTGCCTTTAACGTGGTCTGAAAAATCCGTTCTACTGCACAAAAGTCCCATTTGGTATCTACGAAACCCACGGTTGTTACGGGCAAAGAACGGTTTAAAAAATTAAGAAAAATCAGATTTTAATTTTATTTTTATCGTGTTTGGTATAGTTCTCGAGGTATTTTTCGATGCTTAGTCAAATAAAATGAGCCTCACAGGTGAATCACTTCATCTCGACCAAAAATAGTGAAATCACGGTGTTCGAGCCTGGTTTGTTGAGGGACTGTGTCGTTTCGATCAGTGTCTGATCTCTCCTGCCTAACCCCATCCTTTTTTCTTTCGTGTTCCTCTGTTTCGGTTTATTATTCATTCTGAATAATAACCCCATGTTTTCGGTCACGAAAAATTTTTTACGACCCCCCCCCCCCCCACAAAATTTGATACTTTACGTTTCAAGACATGGGGATTCCAAATCTGCAATGTCCGTCCACCGTCCCCCGTCCCCCATCTGGGCCGTTTTGTGCCAGTAACGTGGTCTAAAATATCTGTTCTTTCGCACAAAAATCCCATTTGGTATCTAGTTGTGCCCGCCATCTCGGCAATCCGATCGGACGATGCCCATGGTTGTTATAGACAAAAAATGGTTGAAAAAATTAACAAAACACAGTATAATCGCAAATATGCCGTGTTTCGTATCGTTTTCAAGGTATTTTTACATCATGGGTCGAATGGAATGAGTATCGGACGTGTACAACCGCGTATAGGGAAATTACAGTAATTTCTAAAGTCAACTAATTGAAAGAACTCGTGGGAACTACAGCGGAAGTCAACGTTTCGTCGTTAGTACTCCCTCCCTCCCGTCTCATTGAAACCACCCGCCCACTCGACTTGCAATTGCTGAGGGTTCGCTGGGGGTCCCCGTCCCAATTTTCCCGGCTCTTTGCCCGACTGGCAGAAGAAGGTGAGGGCCACTTCCTCCGCACACCCCTACATCGGATCACAAATGCCTACAGACGTTTACCGGCGCCTGGTGCTGGGGGAATATTTCGTTTCCGGAGTTCCATTGTAGCCAGGTCCTGTTTCGTATGGTTTACTAGTATTTTTCGATTCTGAATCGAATGGAATGGGTCTCGGAGCAGTATTACTAGGTCAAGCTGTTCATGAGAATAATAAACCGCTGTGTAATAATTTGCAGGGTTTTTTACTCGCCTTGTTAGGACTTTTTTCGTCTATCGAAAAACCTTACCCCGTGTACCGGTTTGGAAACCTACCTCCAATTAACTATTACAACGTGGCTCGGCATCATAATCGGCGGAAAAGGAAGACATCGAGCTGGGGCCTCCCCTGCCAACGAATTGCCGCCATAGGAAAAGGTAGGACCTTCATTCCTTTCCTTAAACCTCCTTACACTCCTCGAAAACCACCTGAACCAGTGAAATATGTCACTAGAAATACAGTCCGCTTCGAACACATGGTAATTATATTGAGAAAAGTCTGCTAATTGCATGAACTCGAGTCGCATTACAGCGAATGTATTATCTGACTCCAACCACCCGTCAGCTCGACTCGTCACGCCGTGCCAATTGCCTGCACTATGTACTGTTCGTCGTTCTGTAGTGGTCAGGCCATGTTTCGTACCATTTGCTGGTATTTTTCGATGCTAAATCGAATAGGGTGGGTATCGGAGGTGTGAGACCACGTGTAAGACCATAACAAACCGTTGTGTAATAACTTACATTGTTTTTTCAGTAGAATCTCGCAGTGGGAATAGTGTGATACGTCGCACTAGATATTTTCATTGTACATTTCTTTCATATGACTTAAGCGTTCCTAAAAAGTTGAAGACTAATAAGCTAGCTGCATATGGTTTAGACAATCGAGAGCAACCTCAGAAATTTCAGCATACGAGTACGTCGATTTTTTTACAATATTTTTTTCGCCGTGTTTCCCGTATAATTCCAAACGTGTAGACATACTCCGATTTATTTTCGTCACTTCCCTCGATGGGTTTTGTGTTTCGTGTTGCGGTAATCGAGAAATTTTTCACGAACGGTTGCCCGAAGAAGACGAAACGCAGTAACTTTGTTGTTTAGTACCGAAATCCATAGATTTGACGTAAACGCGATGACAAATACTTGATCGGACTATAAAAATTTATTTTCTGGAACTCGGGCGAAGCGAAGAAGGGAGCTTTCGTCGTAATATTTTGATGCTCGAGTCAAATTACAGGCAGTTGAAAGGGATCGGGCTAGACTCCTTCCTCTTCCCTTCAGTTTATTCCCGTTTCTTTCCGACTCTTCCTTTTGATTACATTCGAATGGTCTGGTTTCATGTTGTGTTCACCTCGACGGCCCCGCAAAATGTAAATTACTTCGCATGGCGGCTTCGTGACCTCAGCACGCAAGTCTCTCCCTCGTAACTGGCAGCCAGACTCTTCGGCTCCGGCTGAGCCAGCCCTCAACTTTGATGGAAGACATTCTCCTTTACCGGTGGGAGTTCTCATCGCTTGAGAAGTATTTTCCGAATCAGACGGCCGTGTCGCTTAGGGAAGAGAAATTCGTTCAAACCGTTGAAAATTGTCTGCAAATTGAGCACAAAATACACATACAAAAATAATCGTAATTCGAATAATGCCGTTATTGAGAAAAAAACGTTTGTTCTTTTGATCAATATGATAACTATAGTCAATTCAACTATAATCGGCACTTGCTCGTACCCTCAATTTAGTGTTTCATGTTGCCCTGCAGGCTTTATGTGAAATTCGCATCGATTTCATACTTCGTTTCATTCAGCCATTTCCTCCCAAGCGAGTTCACACGTACAGACCATCTTCTCAAAAGGCTCGGTAGCTCTGAAAACTAGAATGAACTAACTATCGATAACAATTTAATAAGCGACCAACTAAATTCCAAAATTCTAACTACTTATCGCTTTCCCTGCGATTCCAGAACTATACTTATGGAACTTTCCACACACATATGTAAATTTGCGGCAACTGTTCATTAAAAACTTGTTGAGTGTTGATGTATTATCATAAGTGGTCCAATCTGTGTTATCCTTCCCCCATTCTTTAAGCCACAATGTGATAACCCCAAACATTTTGACAACCGAAGCTTGGAGAAGCGTACCTGCTCTAAATGGTTTACAACTTATTCCCCCCCCCCACTCATGAGATTCCCAAATCAGCACTCTAGAAATACCTACAAGCGTCTAGTGTTTAGCTGGATAATCAGAGGGTGTTATCTCGATTATGAATCCCTACTCAGATGTGTTTACTTGTGACACACAAATTATTTCGCAACCCTCGAATACCCTCCCTTATAAGATGAAACCTGGGCAATTTCTGTATCTGGGGAAATTTACTAATTTACGTTTTACTTTTATACTTACTGTACTTTGTTACATTTTGCTGTATACTTCTATATACTGCATACAGCGACAACTCTTAGTCGTCACCACTAAGAGCAACATTCAAGAGGTTCACCACTCAAATTGGTGGGTTAAGCCCTTTCGTAAAATTTTTCCTGAAGAATAAAAATGTATTTTTCTCTCTCTCACCAATAAATTTAGTGTGATGTGGATACTTGGAAGTCAAGTGTAGTGGTGGAACAATATAAGACTTACAACCCACCACATGTGCCCCTGTTAAACTGCGTAGACGTCTGACCACCTGGGGAATCCCGTACCAACTGGGAGGAGTTCCTAATCCGGTTTCCCACCTGATCTAACTATTTACTTGGATGGCCAGTTCCAAAGGGACTGATCAACTGTCGCAAACTCGGCGAAATGGTTATAGGCTTGCTCAATGCTGTTAGGTATGTCTGCTCTTTCAATAACCGTCGCTCACTGTTGTAAGTACTGCAGTGGAGCAGCACGTGGTTTCTTGTGTCCTTCGCACTGGAGGCCTTTGAGAGAAGAGGAGTGGAGCCGCGCGTTGAAGTCACCATGTCCCGTGAGGAACTGACTCGTCCAGTGGTGTGGCTCAACCCACTTTCTCCTAAGACTTTCTCGGATGTTGGGGAGGTTCCCTCCCACGAGAATTTCCATTCCGCTTGCCATTTCTCCAGCGTCCATTCGTCGATGGCAGCAAGTTTTCGTTCAGTGGTGAGATCCGCCCAAAGTTCAGCCCAGAGCTCTCGTTAATTCTCCCTCAAGTTTAGTTGTTGTTTTTTCCCCTGGACCATCGGGAAAGAATGTATTTATTGTATGGAAGGAAGGTTTGTGCGGAGTGGAGAGGAAAATGGGATCGCAGTTCAATCGGGATCGGGGATCGTGGTGGACTTTCTCCGTGGAGAGAACCGGGGCGAATCCAGTTCCCGAAATCCCCACAGAGATAAAGCGTAGGTGCCGGTAGAATGTCTCTTGGCAATTCCAACACCGGGGCCTGCTACCCATTCGGCCCTTACGCTGCTTGCGACGTAGCCAAATTAAATGGGTACCAAGGGGGCTTCTGCTCGCAGGCAGCAGCATGGAACCTCTTAGGCATGGCGCTGCAAGGCTTAGCTTGGCTTCGTGGGGGCCAGGATCCGCTGGGAGTTACCCCAGAGTTCTATATCGAGTAAGGCAGGGGAGAGGTAGAGGCCGTAGGGCTTGATACTCTCCCCAACCGCTAATTCAAACACTCAATTACACTTGTTTGTGATAGTGATATGAGAAGAAGCTGCTCGAAGCAGTGTCCTGAGGCTTCCGCTCAGTCATATGGTTTCCAGCCCCTTATGCTGGTCCAGTGAGGGTCAACGGAAGGCCCCCACATGCGGCAGAGCTTCCAGTCTGGCCACCGACTGGGACTATGACGTATGAGGGATTTTTCGGCTGCTACTCAGAGTCAGCTTTCCTTCACTGGCAGTGTGGTAAGCGGGACACAGGCTACCAGCTGCTCTGGGAATGCTCAAACCTGGGTTTCCTTCCTCTTCATTCCGACGGCATCTAAATAGGGGATCACTCGTAGCTGTTTGTGAGCTACTCCCAGGACTGTATTTGACTTATTATGAGTTTTTTGAGCCAACGTGTCCAGCCACGAATGCCCTAGCAGTGTTATTTGTATCTGGAATATGTTGCGTATGTCTGTGTCGTGTGCACTAAAGCCCCTTTAAAACCGGCATTTCGGCCAAACATAGGATACTGCAGAAGAATAATTCTATCCCCCATACTGCAGGGGGTGTGTTCTGCAATCCCACTTCATAGTATTCCACAGTATGTTGTGTAAGTGAAGCAAGTGTTAAATTGTGTCCCTTCAAGTTCTCCTCTTGAACGCTGGGACACGCTGGGAACAGAGCACTGTATTCTGCCCCCCCTCACCCCAACTGCAAGGCGAACAAAGTGTTGCTGCAGTACACTTTGGCGCTCAGTCACAGGGACCTCTTCATTTGGAATCCTACGGGGACCAACCAAACTCCACAAGAAGGGTTTTTCGCATCTTTCTCAAAAATGGTTCCAACGATTTTGATTAAAATTTCAGATTATCTTCAACTAGTGAGTCCATCCTCCATAAATATTTCCATGAAAATAACGGTGAACGGAGATTGAAGAAACAGATTTTTTACGCTATTTAGCAAAACGGGTGCAACGACTGTCAATGAACTCACGGACTGTTTTTAAATAATTAATACCTATATATTTGATTCCATGAAAGTTCCTCTGACTGTCCGTTGAACAGAGATAAAACCAAAATACCCACATTTTGTTCTGCGTCACTTGCCGAATATTAATAGATCGTTTTAATTAATTTTCTGTGTGCGAAACGATGTGTGCTCTTGACTAATTACGTTCTCTGTAAATTCCGGCCCAACAGAGCCCTTATATACGGGCACCAGATATTTTTTTGTTTATTATCAAATGTAAAGTCCATTAATAAGCACGAAAAATAAACTTTAAGCCGTATTAAGGTCGTCAGATACCTAATAGTTTTTGTATTAAACGAAAACGAAGTCACGAAATCGTCGTCGGGCATCCGATAATATTCACTCTGCCTCTTTACTGCCACCTGGTGCATGTTCCCTTCGCGGATGGCGACTCAGTCAGAACGCGTCGCGTAAATATAATCCGCGCGGTTTTCTTTTATTCCGCACAAAACCCACGCGTCGCTTTCGTCGCCCACACAGAAGGCCGTGCCCTGAAGCCTCTCTCGTTTTATTTTATAGTTGATAAATAATTCACAAAGGAAGGGCTTCGCGCGTCAAAGATGTGGATCGGAAGTGCCGTCGCTCGGCAACTTATCGCGCCCGGAGATACTGCAACTGCCCACACCCTCCGACAATTTCCGCAGCTTCGCGAACGTTTCAAATTGGCGCTATAAAACACGAGGGTTACAAACTCCTACATGTTACTACGGTTTTACATACATAGCGGCGTTAGACGGAATATAATTCATCATCGGGGCGAAGTGCCCTTTTCGCCTTTAACGAGCCTTTATAGTTCCAATACGTTGAAGAGCGACTATAAATTAGGCGAGCG
Organism: Pachypeltis micranthus; assembly: GCA_020466155.1. NCBI lineage: Eukaryota > Metazoa > Arthropoda > Insecta > Hemiptera > Miridae > Pachypeltis > Pachypeltis micranthus. Next base: position 19,387,387 of record CM035769.1, read on the forward strand.
TAGTTGTCGAGTCTCCCTATATTATATATATAAAAGTCCACTTTCTATTACTCTCACTCCGCAACATTAAACATGTTCTGTTATGTGGAGAAAGAGTGGGATGGTGATGAGGAGCGGAGGAGCCCTTGTCGTAAAGGATGTAGCGGGGAGGAGCCGTTTTAGGGCTCCTCTGGGGTCGCAAGCAATAATTCGGCCTGCCCTTCGAGGCTATAAAGCTATGAGATATATATCTTACAAGTGTACGTTTTATGTTCGCCGTATACTTCTACTTGGCAGCTTTAAAAGAACTGTAAAAGTCACTGGAATGGTTTCTGAAGGTTCTGCCGAAGAAGCGCATGCGTCTAATTGCGCCCTGTGAATTTTTACTTTCTGCCAACCTGAATGAGTCGAACTGTAGTTCATTCTCCCCCTATGAGGTTCTCAGTCCTAGCAATTCTTCCGACTGGCAGGAAAACTCTCGATCCTGTTGACTTCGGGTGAACGACTTCTCGCCTATTCTCTAGTAAAACGTCTGGTGCGACGGATCACGCAACATTCCTCAGCCCCACGTAGGATCAGCGATGTTCGTTACTTTAGCTACTAATTAAACCTATTTTTCATTCAGTTCTTATGGACTGAGTAAAACATAACATGACGTCCTACGTAGGAATTGGTTGCACTCAAAGTTCTGGAATTCATTCAACTACAGCTGCTACAATGCCATTACCATGATTGGATCTGTATTTACCCTATAGGTAATTAGTGAAATTGATTTTTCTGAGGGGGTCAACGTCAACGTTTCTGGAATTATGGAGGAAAGACTTACGACGGTCGCAATTAGCGATATCCACAGCGACATCACAAATGTATACTTTCTCGCCTTTTCGTAGCGATATTTGATAATGGGAGCAACACAGGAAAGCAAGAGGTGGAAAGTTTTAAAAATTATGATAAAATATTCTTCTATTATGTAATTAGTTGTTACGAGGGTGGTTTGGAGACTTTTGGGGATCCGCTGACTCTGACAAAAATTGCGGCAAATCGGGCGGAGCTCCGATCCACAATTCCCGACTATCGTCGAGAATTATGAACCAATGTCTTAACCACTAGACCACGATCGCTCGGTGCCTTTAATGGGAGTCAGGCGGTAAATCTCCCCCCTCACCGTTAGCCGTTTGATCATTTATTGTGCTGCTTTCGTCATTTTCCCACAGATGGGAATTTTATGGTATTGTTGCCTTATTGAGAGCTATCAATATAAAAAAGTTAATCAAAATCGTTACAGCTGTTTTGGAGAAAAAAATATTTGGTGTTTTGATCATTATGATAATTATAGTTAACTTTCGGTAGATTTTGCTCATACCCTTATTTTGGGTTCCAGTGGTAACCTGCGGGCTATATATCACGTTTGAGATGATTCGGTACGGTCGTTTTCTCTTAAAATCGCTCACAGACTATTACATAACTCTCCTTTGTACTTTGTAGAGCCACGAAAGTAAAAATGCAACTTGCAACGTGTGGCGTAGTACGCAGTAACAGCTATTTATGAAATAAAACAATCAAGGGCTCATTAATTTCCGTATGAAGTGGCCAGAGTTGTGGTTGTAAAGGTGGCTTCACCAAATCGCACCTTCCTAATGAACGGATGTTGTTCAACTACTGCAACTGAACCGCCGACATATTTGCACTCATGTGTCTACTTTCAAGAAGAGGAGGTTCGCATTTACCATGAGAGAGCTTTCCTTCGCAAGTGTAACAGGAAACAAGTGTGGAGAACTTTGTGTTGGGTCCCCCGTTATAGAGTAATAGAAGGGAATGAAGGGGCTGGCGAAATGGCGAGAGACCAGCTCTGGACTTCTCCCGGTGGGAGCTGAGCCTCATTGTAGGAACTGCCAAGAATCATTGGAATAAGAGCCATTGGTTGACAAGTGAGAGACGTGTAGCGATCCGCTGACTTTGACAAAAATTACGGCAAATCGCGCGGAGCTCCGATCCACATTTCCCGACTATCGTTGAGAATTATGAAACAACGTCTTAACCACTAGACCACGATCGCTCGGTGCCTTTAAAGGGAGTCAGGTGGTATATAGTTGAATTAATAAAAAAAGGGAACGGAAACTTTTATTACCGAAAACTAAATCATAAGCGGTAAGAAAATGAGTTGGAGCGCACCCGAATTCAAATAGTACAATTTTCCGTGTGAGGAGCGGCGGAGATCGGGACGGTCGAAACCGCAGTAGACCTCTGGAGTGACTTCTAACGTTGGACTGACTCGTCTATTTTCCCGCCACTCGGGCACACTAGATTGCCCGCGAACATGTTACAGGCTGTCTTGTCCGTGACATCACAACCTTTCTTCAGAGACGAGCCGACGGTCTAGAGCTCTCAGGGGTGTTGGTGGACGACCGCTGTTGGTGTGACTGTTTCTCGTTGGCGTTGCTCGAGAGCTAGAGGTTTGTTGTCAAGCTGCATGGTGGGGTCTTCTGGCTTCGGTATGCCGTCGTCAGAGTTCCACAGAATGCCTGCCTTGTAGAATGCCTGCTAGCGTAGTTTTTGGCCAACTTTTGGTATGGCAGTGCCGAGAGTTATGCCATTGAATTGAGAGAGTCTGACGTTCATCCGTATCACTCCTCGTATGATGATGGGTTGCGACTGTTGATGTCGTCTGGTGACTCTTGACAGCTTGCTCCCATGTCTGGCTCTCCATGGTCATGGTGCGATATTAGATGCTACGTGCGTTAGCTCCTTCAAATGCTTTCGACATGGTCTAAATACTCTAAAGAGAGAATGGTCTGCTGTCTTAGTAACCTGTTAACTTGCCACGACGATAGTCATTATTCTGAAATTTAGAAGTTGAACTATTGGACTGCTCTGGGTTTGGCGCAGGCCGAATTAGTTGGATTGTTTACCTCCGAATGTCCACACCTAACCGCACTTTTGTTTGTAACCATGGAAAGCCCAGCTCTTCAGTTATTTCCGCGTAACAATGGATTTTCCCCGTTCCTGGCCTAACCAAAAAACCTTTTCCCACCTCTCAATTTTACATTCTTCTCTGCAACACTCAGTTGTATATCAGCTCTCGTGAACGACAGTCGTCTCCCAGTTCTCTCAACTTATTCATCTCTCAAGTCTCGCGACTCACTCGTCTCTCAGCTTGAGCAACTCACATTTATATATTCCGACCCAAGCTGATATTGCAGTTCTATCAAGTGTAATATAGTTCTCACTCACGCTCACCCATTCGTGCACCCAACACCCCCCTTATTTTTTTTTTAGGAACACTAGTACCAAGTGAGTGAGATTTGTAAGTAGAAAAATAAGCTAAAATTGACTTTCTACGAAATTGTTGATCTTTTATTGGGCTGCCCTCGTCATTTTCCAACGAATGAGAATTGCACGATACTGCCATGGAGCTGCGAAATCAAAATTATTTTGGCGGTTTCGTTCTCCTCGTAGTTACGCTTGCAGATCGGTCTAGATAAGTTCGTAAAGCAGCTAGGCAGGTGTGGATTAGGAGTGAGTACTGTGAAGTGTGGACCGGTATCCTTGGTGCCGTCTTATGGACGTTTCGTCATTGGCGTGATGTGGAAGTACCTTGGGATCGAGTTTCCCGGTAGACCTCCTCGGCTGGAGGCCAGTTGAACCTTTTTGATTGTCTTCGGAAAGTTGCCAAGGCTCCACTCAAGCGGAAGCTGCCTCTCCTTCGGACGTACTTGCGCTCTAGGCTGACCTATGGGCTGGTTTTTGGGACGTTGACCATCCGAAGGCTCATAGTCACGATATAATGGCGCGTCCTGTGGCAGGGCCACCCACATATCGTCCCAGGTGCGTACACTCACGCTCCCGTTCGCGCCGGGGGAATCAGTGCTTCATATCTTCTTGTGTTTACTTTGCTGGCGTCTGGCTTGGATATCACACACGCTGTAGCTGGTCTCGGGGTCATTCGGGTTCAGCTGTGGTATTATGGCATGGCGAGTGGTTGTGCATGCTATTCATGGTTGGGTTCATGAACGGAAACTCAGGCAGTGCCCCAACTCCTCCTGGGCTTCAGAGAGCATGCATGGAAGGTATTATGGGCACTTTCACGCCGTTTATATGACAGCGACGAGATGTACAAGAGACCTAGATCGTAACATTGTGGGCTACGTCAAGCGTCATGACGCGGCCTGCAAACCTGCTTGCGCATTGTCATCTGAGGGCTGGGAAGTGCCAGCACTGCCAGGTTCTGGAGAAGGCCTGCGGATGTTCAGGAAGTATCTGACAGCCGGGATCTTGCAATAACTTAGGTAGACAAGAGGCGCAAATATGACAAGATCTCTAATAGTGTTCACAGACACACGAATCATTTATTCAAAAGGCGTTTTTCGGACTTAGTAGCTCATGAAACGTAAAGATCTGAAGAAAACTCAAAATTTCAGCTGATTACTCTTCTTATTCATAGAGCCAAGGAAAGTAAAAAAGCGCAACCAACGAATTTTACGTTGACTAATGACAACCAAACTTTAACTTGATTAATTTAGTGGACCAGTGTACATCTCTGTGTGGGTTGTGTTAGGGCGTTGTTGTTTCGGACGGTGGAATAATAATTAAGTAAATAAATAAAACTGTGAATTAATTAATGAATGAGGCGCAGGAAGGAGCTGCAAAACCCTCAACGCCGCCGTGCTCTGCGTGTTTAGTCTACCTCCCCTTCCACGAAACAGATCGCCTCGACGCATCCAGTCGACGATGCCATGATCATCTAGATTAGGACGAAGAGCTCTCATTGGCTATGCATAGAAAAACCTACTCTCCCCAGCTGGTCTCTAGTTCCCAGGTCCTCGCATTACCTGCCCCTTTCCGTCTTCCCCTTGTTAAGGGACTTTGCGAAAAAGGTGACGTGCTCAGATTGAGAAAAGACTTCCCTTTTCCTCCTCCGGGTTTGGTCTTCTCAAAGAAGAACCTTCCTCTGTTGGAAAAGGTAACAACTTTATATCTGTCTGCTTTACCCTTCCCCCTTCCCCTTCCCATTCACTGGCAGTCCCTTACTATTCCCACCCCCACCACAACCATCACGCCCCTTTTCTCTCTGTCCAAACTTCGGGGAATGAAATTTGTCCCACGACCCCGCCCTTTCCGTCGCACTCACTCTATGAAATACATAAGGTGTTTGACCCTCTCGTCCTTCTCTCTCCTTCGAAACCCCCTTCGCCCTGTTTGAGGATTCAATGTGACCCGCCAACTTTCTGCCGGTTCCCCCTTTGATCTAAACCACCGCGTTTCAATGTGTAACTTTGTCGGGCCCAATGAAACGCCTTCCTCCCCCCCCCCATACCCACTCTCGCTGTTAGCGCTCGATGAAATAAAGAAACAAGAGGAAAAACGAAAGGAAAGGAAGAGACGAGGAGAGGGAAGGGAAGAAGAAACAACTTCTTTTTTTTCTTCTTCTTTCCGTCTCACCTTTCGTGCCTTTTTCTTTTGAGGAGCGTCGCAGATTTGGAAGGTTTTGCCCGCGGATCATGAATAATCTAACAACGCGGTGATATCCGACTCGAATATCTCTTTTTCGCCGCAAAGAGACTCAGTCTCTTTCTCGTCTCTACAAACTTCAGACCGATTCTTTACATTCCTGGCCACTGAAACCAAAAGGTCGGACAAATACAGCTTCCTGTGAAACTCACTATAAGGTGCCAAGCACCACACAACTTTCCTCGGCTCCACGTTCGTTCTGAAATGTTCATGACTGGGAAATTGGTTATTACTAATGTGGTAAAGCTAATTGACTTAAGAGGACTGTATTTAGAGTGGTGATCGTGGAAATCCCTACAAGGTACTTATAATCGCAATTTGTGTAACGCTGAGAATATATTAACGTTAGACTGCACTTCACGTTGTAGAAGACTGCCGAAGTCTGCTTATGACGTTACGAATGAGACAACAATTACACGAGGTTTGGGCGTTGGAAGATTTTTACAGGGGGGTGGATATGAGAGGAACGGAAAAGCGGTGCGGCTATCGAGTAAAATGGTACTGGATGTAAAAGGAAGGGGTTTTATAACAAGACGGACAGGAGATGACCTGTCGCTGGAGGAAAGGTACCTGAAATTGAGGAGAGGAGAACAAAGAAGGAAAAAACCCCCAGCTCACGGAAACCCGCGTTGGTTGAATTTCCACAGGTCGAGGGTTAGAGAGGGAGCGATAACCTTGTCATTAAGTGTCCGTGGAGTCCCGTTGAGACAGACAAGGGGAAGTCTCGTACGGATTTAACTTGCGTCAAACAGTGGTGGAGCTGAAGTCACAAATAGTTAAACCTTTAAGACGGGGATCTTGCAACTGCGCCGAAACCTAGCACAACTGCACTTCATAGCAACTGCGCCAGAGGTAGAGACAATAGCAAGTGCACCGTCATACTTTACGGTTTCTATTTCCACTTTATACACTCAAAATTTTATTACGTTGACACAATTTTTTGTCACTTTTTTTCATAATGTCTGGTCACTGTTTGGAGGAATGATTTTCCATCAATCTTTCCTTCTCGATATTCAATTATTAGTTGCAGAATCATTTTCTTCTGTTTTTTGAACGCCCCTGTGTCCGGCTTGGGCACATTCGAACCATTCATTATGAGGAAGGTGTCCGTTTACATTCGTTTCAAGGCATTGAGAAACACGAAAATGTTAGGATGAGGATGGGAAAACTGGCCATTGAATTTCGAGTGGAACGATTCACAACTGTTTGTGGTTCTTTCCGAAGAAATTTCTGCTGCAGCAACTCAGGAGGAAACTTAGCTTGAACACCAACGTAATTATTGATGATGTATTCCGCGTACTTTCCAATCCGTGTATCATCTGGCAACGTCATACAATGTTCCAAAAATGCAACTTAGTGTAGGTTTCAGCTATTTTTATCGAGCGGCGCAAATGCTAGAGTACGTTTGGAGCGAGGAAAAATGAACAAGCGCAATTGCTATACGCCACCTCTTCCGGTCAACGCTGGTCGGCGCGGCTGCCATACGCCCGTTAAGACGACTCTCGCAGGAGCTACCTGGCATCCCTTAGGAAGCTAGGCAGGCACCTGTGAGAGATTAGAACTGGCTCGACAAGACTTTAAGCCGCGGCGCTCATTCCAAATGAAATGAAGTTACGTTTTAGCAAGCTAAAATGAACTGAGTCAAAAAGAAATTGGATTTGTAGCCAATCGAGGGGTTGAGGAAAATAGTGTGATCGGTCGCATCCGATTTTCATTTTGACAGGAGAAACGAAATGTTCTAAAATGGGGTGTTTTCGCAATTTTTCTCAAAATCGGCTCTAACGCTTTGTCGGGACAAATCGAACAAACGTTCATTTTGTTCGCAACACGTATTTTGAATACTTAACTTCTGATCTCTATAAACAGCTATTTGAATAATTGGTTAGCGGGAATATAAATCGTAGAAGCGAAAAAAGGGGGTTTCTGCTGTTTGAAGGAACGTCTGCAACGATTTTTGTGACGTTTTTTCATGAGATATTCTCAAAATTATAGCAAACTAATGATGCAAGATCAATAAATTAATAATAGTTTAATAACTCTCATGAAATAACTAGGAGCAACCCCGGAAATCCTGGAACTCAAATCAGCTCCGTGTCACCGTTTGATTCCAAATCAGCTAACCGTTCTTTTTAAAATCATCACGTGACCAAAACTGTAAGCATTTTTTTTTTGTAATGTATTTATTCAAGAAGACTACAAAAAAAAATAAAAAAAGCAACACAAATACTACATAATGCGTTCCCCCCTCGATAAGTAAAAAACTTGCGCTGAGGGGAGGAGTCGTATATAACTTTCTAGCTACAGCTTAATAGGTACAGATCGCAAACCTGTATAGTACAATACACTATATTCCATAAAATCAGAAAAAAAGTTAAAAAGGAGAATCATCTGAGCATTTCCACACGGACGCACTCTTTGATGCGCCGCTTAAACCCTGCTAGATCATTTAGCATCTTTAATTCCTTTGGAAGACTGTTAAATAGCTTTATTCCATTGTACGAAAAAAAATTCTGACTCCTAGTGGTAAATCTAACAGGCAACTTCAGTGTAAGGTTGCCAGATGACCTTGTCTGACCATAATTTTTACTTTCCTTGCTCTACGAAGTAGAAAGGAAAGTTATGTAATCGGCTGAAAAAAATATTTTGAGTTCTCTTCAGATCTTTACGTTTCAGACCCCCCTGAGTCCAAAAACACTATTTGGGAAAATGGTCTGTGTGTCTGTGTGTATGTGTGTCTGTGAACGATTTTTAGAGAGAACCAAATCAGCTCAAACTTGATATCTAGCCCGGAAGTCACTATAGGACGCCAAAATAAGGGTATGAACAAAATCCACCGAAAGTTACCTATAGTTATCATAGTGATCAAAACACCAAATATTTTTTTTCTCAAAAACGGCTCTAACGATTTTGATTAAATTTGTTATATTGGTAGCTCCAAATATGGCAACTATACCATAAAATTCCCATCTATGGGAAAATGACGAGAGCAGCACAATAAATTACCAAAATTTTCGACTAAATCGAGTTTAGCGCGGTTTTTAGAGAAAACAACCGTACCAATTCAGCTGAAACTTGATGTCTAGCCTACGAGTTACCATGGGACGCAATAGTGAGGGTATGGGCAAAATCCACCGAAAGTTAACTATAGTCATCATAGTGATCAAAACACCAAATTTTTTTTCTCAAAAATGGCTCTAACGATTTTAATTACATTTTTTACATTGATAGCTCTCAATGAGGCAATGATACTATACAATTCTCATTCGTGGTAAAATGACGAGAGCAGCACAATAAATTATCAAAATTTTCGAGCAAAAGCGTTTTTCACGCAGTTTTTTCCTTATAAACTCCGCTGGAATTATTGTAGAATGTCAAAAAATTCGGTATTGTAGTCCAATCATATACCTAAAGGGTGGGTGTTTAAAAACGCTCATGAGATACATGGGGCTCACTCCAGAAATTCCTGAATTTCAACTACTGCCGTTTCGCTTACTACCAGTTCTAACAGTTATTTTCCAATAACTCTGCGAAAGGGATTACTATCCTTCTTTTGAAAAATCGTGTTTACAGCCTCATTAATTATCTGTGTACCAATTGCTCAATAATGGTCCTGCAATGAGTACGAGCAGCACAAGAAATTCCGGAGCTGTAAGCGCTACCGCTTTCTGCTGTCATAAAGCGTTGTTTGACCAAGTTCAAAGGAACTGAGTGATAAATGAATTGATTAAATAGAATTAGCCATGTACAAAGTGAATTGACGTAGAGCTAAGGAAAGTTGTGTGTTGCAACGCACCAGATATTTTTCAAAATCAGATAGATGTCCAACACCTCGAATGTCTTAAAAACTGCAAAGGAGGGGAATCTCATTTTCTTACGCAGTAAAATTTTGATAATTTTTTCCTGGGTTATATGCAAAGGCTCTAGATAAGTTTGGTAGGCCGATCCCCGCACAAGAATACAATAGGATATTACGGATCGCGCTAGAGGATGATAAAACATTTTAAGTGTGCCCATAGACATCAAATTTCGGATTTCAAGGCACAGGGGTATGATTTTACAAAGTCTGTTGCATTTATTGTCAATATGGTATTTCCAGGACAAACATTGGCCCACAACCCCCCCCCCCCCCAATACGTAGCTTGTGAAATCGGCTTGATACCAGGGAAACTGCAATCACTTGCACTACAGGTTGACACAATGTGGCATTTGATATTTCCTAGAACGGGGACAGAGGAATTACGCAAGGAAAAAGCAACAAAATTGGATTTGCTAAAATTTAGCTTTAAGCCGACTCCATCCAGCCAATCCCTGACCACAAGCAAGAAAGCAGACGCTGCTTGCAAGGATGCATCCCAATTATTTCGCGAGACTACTACAGCTGTATCACCAGCATAGGTAATTATGTCCCCATCGAGTTGAACGCCAAACAGATTATTCATAAAACAGATAGATAAAAGGGGTCCAAGAACTGTGCCCTGCGGAATTCCAAGGGAGAAGGAAGATCCTTCACTCAAAATTGCGTCATATGAGCCAGGACAAACCCGTCATGACCTGTAGGTTCATGTTTCTCGAATTGGCCAGCTGTTAGCCTGTCTTTCTGTTCCTCATGTTTTGATCGCGCTGGGCGGTGGTGTGTATTTACACCGCTCCTCCGCGTGTGGGCGTAGGGTTAGGTGGCTTTCATGCCTCGAGCGATTGCGTGGGCAAACGCTGTGAAGCGGGGGAACTGCCCTATGGCCACTAGTTGGTCTGCGGTATCCTGTATCGTTCTTCAGCCACCCTCTGGAGGGAGAAATAAGAAATAACGTGGGATGCGTTCTTCACCACATTCTCCCCGCTGGGGCTCGTGTTGATCGGTCGTCCCTTGAAGAAATGCTGCCAACACACACACACACACACACACACGGACCACGCGCCGAAATTAGGTTTTTTAGACTCAGTATGCCTCAAAACGTAAAGATCTGAAGAAAACCCAAAAAAATAATAATTTTTTTGACACGATTGCTATTCTTTTCCTTTGGGGTAGCGGAAAGTAAAAATGGAACAATTGTTAATTTAACGTGTTTTCAACTGCTAAAATTTCATTGCATCCACGGGTATTTTCAGGTAGAGGCAGACTATAACAGGATTGGTAGGTGGTTTTGGTAATTCCTACAAAAACTCCCAACTTACATTAATAAAACAAGTTAATTCACAAAAGTCTTGTCAACTGAAATACTTATTGCTTAAGCACTACCTCGATCTTTCTACAGAAACTGGAATATAATTGCTGGGCGCGATAGTGGGGGAATGAGATAAGTTGGATTGAGAGGGGACTGTATTTGCGCTGGTTAATGAACGCTCACTAGAACATACTGTGCAGGAAGGATATTGGAAATTGAGATCAAACGGCAGCGATTTGAGTACAGCCGAGAGTGAGTTACACGTTGTCCGAATGTTCGGGTAGTCGGATAATTGGCGCTACGAGGTTTAGGGGAGTGGTGACAGTCGTATGACGAAGAACGACGGACACGGAATGAATGCTGTTCAGCCAGGTATCCGCGAGGGCAACAGTTATTGAAGTAAGGGAGGTCAGTGGGGAAAACACACGTCGTAGAGGATACCCTAAATCGAGTAAAGGAGAGAGCTGCCTACTTACAGGAAGGAACTGGGCCTTGTCAGGCGGGGTAGAAGGGCTCCACACCATCTGATATTGGACAGGGTGGGTGTGGGGCCTGCCCTTCAGGATACAGAGTCATGCCAGATGAGGTAGAATCCCACTAGGTTCGCTGGTAACAATTTTCCAGACAGAGTTCTTCGTACTGAAGCGGAAAAAAGATATACATTACGACTATTTCACACAGTCAGGCTGCAGTTAAGGCCCTGACTTCTTACACTATTTCGTCGGGACTTGTATTGGAATGCTGGACTGGCCTTGGAGGCTGTTCCCGACCATTCTTGCACAGCTTTGATGTCCATCTCTGCTTCCCCATTCAAACCCAGATGAGTAACTTCAAACATTCTGAGGCACACCAAGGTCTTCAGGCCAGTGAGGCATTGCCAGATCAGCTCTGACGAAACAGTATGAGAAGTCAGGGCGTCAAGTGTAGCCTGACCATATGACGAAATGTGTATCTTTTTCCGCTTCAGCCCCATGTGCAGGAGGTGCTGCACGTAAACCATCAGTGCGAATAGCTCTTTCTGAAAAACTGATGCCAGCATATTTGGGCAGATCCTTGCCATACAGTCCTGCATCCGCCAGGTGACCTCTCACTGATTCGTCTGCGGAATATACCATTGCTCCAGCCTCAAGCGTGTAACCACCCCCTTCTCATCTGGGTCTTTGTTGAATCCATATCCTGAAGGTCAGTTCGAAGTTATACTTCATTCGTGCTCAGTTTCAGACATGCGGAGCAGGCTGCCCACACGCACCATGTCCGTTCAATGTCCAGTTCAAACATAGCACGCCTGTGCATGCTCCGACGGTAAGTAAGTAGCTCTCCACATATACGTGTATTTTTGGAACTTTTCGTTATTACAACAATTTGAAGAGCCCGACGAAGTGCGAGTAGTTTGCAGGAGCCATCGCCCGCGCTTTGTTCCCAATTTCTGTAGCAATTCGTTGATCCACTTGAGTTGATGTTGGTCATGAATGCGAGTGATGCGATACTCCTCGCCTCCACCACATGCCAATTCCTTCTGCTGATCCGCTGCTTTCAAACTGAGCGATTTGTAGGGCGAGCCATTGAAGGCCGAACGAAGGCTTAGCCTCTATGTATCTGGAAAGGACGGGAGCCTTTCCGAAAAAAAACGAGAATTTTCCGCGAAACGTTTCCTAAAAGGAAAAGCAAGGAAAACTTTTATTTTTTCCGTCAGGGTTCCAACTATCGGAGAGACTTGGGAGATCTAATCCTTTAGGTAAAGGGTCATCTCTCGGGGTATAAATGTAGTAGGTGGCGGAGGATGGAGGCGAGAACGTGTCCCAAATACAATGATCTCTTCCACTTTGCCCTTAGCTCCGCTCCTAAGCCCTTTTTCTTCAATCCCACTTCCCCTCTCGACCATCCCACCTCCTGTCCACAATGTTCCCTTTTTCAGTATTACCATATAAAAAGGGCCGGCCGGTTGAGCGCCCGGGTTCTCCTAATCGGAGGACCTTCGGCAGCTGTAGGAAAGGGGTTTGGCGGTGGCCACGGCGTGGCTTGGGTGAGGATGGGCGTCGAAGGGAAAGTCTGGCCCTGGCTTGTTGGCGGTGAGGGGAGGGGGGGGGTCACGACTCCAATATCGCCCTTATTAAGAATGCCCTCGGCGGATGAATGGGCCTGACAATAGCCGGGATTCCTGGGCGCATTCCTCATCGCGTGCCCCCTTTAATCGACTTGACTTCCCATTTCAGTCCTCCCCTCCACCCTACCACCGCACCACCATACCCTGTCAATCTCCCCGCCGGCCTTCTCAATTTCCAACGGCTTTCTGTTTTACTAGGTTCCATAAGACCACTTCCTGCTCGTTGAATTCGTTCCTATCAACGCCCTGCCCTTTTTTTCTCACTCATCTTTAAACCACAATTTCGCGCTGTCAAAGGAAAAGCCTTACTTTAATCCCCCCCGGCAGTGTTTAGTGGAGTTATATCTTTTACTTATTGATTAAAAAAAAGCTTTTCTTTTAAAAAGTATCTGGAGCGTAGCAACACACCTTTCCACAATATGCTGCGTTCTTGTCACTACCTCGAAATCGACCTAACATCGTAACTCGAATTTAGTAGGAATAGACAATCGTTCATTCTCCCTTTTTTACTTTCCGCTACCCCAAAGGGAAAGAAAAGTATAGTAATCGTGTCACAAAATATCTGGTGCGTTGCAACACACAACTTTCGTTAGCTCTACAACAATTCACTTTATACATGGCTGATTCTATTTAATCAATTCATTTATCACTCATTCCTTCTGAACTTGGTCAAACAACGCTTTACGGCAGCATGAAGCGGCAGCGATTACAGTTAAAGAATTTATTGTGCTGCTCGTACTCATTCCAGGACCATTATTGAGCAAATGGTACCCAGAAAATTGATGAGGCTGTAAACACGGATTTTTTGAAGGAGGATAGTAATCACTTTTGCAGAGTTATTGGGTAATAACTGTTAGAACTGGTATTAAGCGAAACGGCGGTAGTTGAAATTCAAGAATTTCTGGAGTGAGCCCCATGTATCTCATGGGCGTTTTTAAACACTCACCCTTTAGATATTAGATTGGACTACAATACCAATTTTCTTTCACATTCTACTAACATTCCAGCGGAGTTTATAAGGAAAAAACCGCGGTAAAAACGCTTTTCATCGAAAATTTTGATAATTTATTGTGCTGCTCTCGTCATTTTCCCACGAATGGGAATTTTATGGTATAGTTGCCTTTTTGAGAGCTATCCATATAAAAAATTTAATCAAAATCGTTAGAGCGGTTTTTGAGAAAAAAAATTTGGTGTTTTGATGACTACGATAACTATAGTTAACTTTCGGTGGATTTTGCCCATACCCTTATTTTTGCGTCCCATGGTAACCTGTAGGCTAGACATCAAGTTTCAACTGATTTGGTACGGTTGTTTTCTCTAGAAACCGCGCTAAAATCAATTTCGTCGAAAATGTTGATAATTTATTGTGCTGCTCTCGTCATTTTCCCACTAATGGGAATTTCATGGTATAATTATCATGTTAAGAGCTACCAATATTAAAAATGTAATCAAAATCATTAGAGCGGTTTTTGAGAAAAAAAAATTTGGCGTTTTGATCACTATGATAACTATAGTTAACTTTCGGTGGATTTTGTTCATACCCTTATTTTGGCGTCCCATGGTAACCCGCGGGCGAGATATCAAGTTTGAGCTGATTTGGTACGGTGGTTTTCTCTAAAAATCGTATACAGACACACAGACCATTTTCCCAAATAGTGTTTTTCGGACTCAGGGGGGTCTGCAACGTAAAGATCTGAAGAAAACTCAAAATTTTTTTTTCAGCCGATTACATAACTTTCCTTTCTACTTCGTAGAGCCAAGGAAAGTAAAAATTTGGGTTTTCTTCAGATCTTACGTGTTGAGGCCTACTGAGTCTAAAAAACCTAATTTCGACGCGTGGTCCGTGTGTCTGTAGTTCGATTTGCGAGGGAACGGCTGATCCGATTGAGCTAGTTATTATTTCGTTATATTCGTTATTTTTTGTAGACACCAAAATGAGGTTATGGGCGATTTCGGTCGATTGAAGGGTGGGGGAACGAAATTGTACCAAAAACTGGGGTTTTTTCGCATTTTTCTCAAGAACGGCTGTCACGATTTTGATTAAACTTTCAAATTATCTTCTACTAATCAACACCTAACTTTTCTTCTCGACACATATCTCCATGAAAATACGGTGAGTAGGGCCTATGAAGCAAAATTAGGTTTTTTCGCATTTTGGTAAAACCACTTCAGTGATTTTAACCAAACTCTCAGGATGTTTTCAAATAGTTAATACCTACATATTGTTCTCAATAAATGTTCCTGTTACCGTCCATTGAACATAGATAAAAATCAATATGTGTCGAAAATAACGTTATTCGAACATTTCCGTAAATTCCAGGGTAGCTGCCTCACCAGATGTGATCAATCTTTCAGTGTTTTATAACCACCGACACCCACATTTCGTTCTCTACAATTATTTCAGTATATATATGTTGAACGGAGATATACGCCAAGTTAACTCAGAAAAGGAGATTTGTCGAGTATTAATGTATTGGTATTCAAATTTTCTCAAAAATGGCTCGGACGATTTCCATCAAACTTACGGAGTACTCTCAGCTAACTAGTACCTACATTTTGTTCTGCATAAATGTTTCTGTAGAAATGCGTTGAATGAAGATATACCGCCCGCATATGTAGGTGGTGTTCGAACTTGAAGGGATTGCAGAAAGTTGTGTGTTGCTACGCACCGCTCGTTTTTAAACTGTTCAGTTGTTTTCAAAATGACACTTCTGTGATTACCCTTGTACTTTCTTTGCGACTTTCAAATAGTTTTTCACAGTTCATACTTTCAATTAGTGGATCCTGCTAGGTAACCCTTGACGCGATAATTACGGAAACCTAATGGAACTTGGAAATTGGTGCAGGATGTGAAGTGCAGATGGTGAATGAGGGAACGAAGAGTGAAAAACGCTCTTCCTCTTCTTCGCAAGACTTTTTTCCCTACGTTGGAATGAAAATGCGAATCCTCCCCCCTCCCCCCCCCCTTCGCCCGACTACTTTTTATTCCTCCGGGTTCTCGACTGTTGTCAGGGGACTTTACATGGTTTTAATAGGTTCTTCCCCTTTCGGGTACTTCCCCGGCGCTCCAAGGGCCCCCTTCTCTTTTTTTTCGACTTTTCTTCGAGGGAGGACTTCAGGTTCAATCGGGATCAACCGGATTGGCAGAGGATAAGAAGAACCTTTTACTCTTTCCTTATCCTCACCTTCTCAGGCGTCTGACATTTGACATTTGAAATCGTCAACTAGTCTGTTCCTTCATCAAGTCGGGTGTTTTTCCATTCAATATCGTCCTCCCGAACGAGATGTTTGGCGCCGATATTTACGTTCAGAGCTACTGCACAACAACGAACGATCTTTGAATCTCCACAGAGCAGTTCCTTCTGCTTTTTTGTCGTTCGTGATTTTTCGGAGGCTTAAAAATGAAGCACCCACTGCTTCCCGCCACCAGAAAGAGGAGCAGTGAGGCAAAATGTACTTGAAATGAGGGGGTTTCGCAGGCTCTAACTGCTTCCATCAAACGCACACCACACCTGACACTGTAAGATGAGTTTTTAAAACGTTTCGAAAAGATAATAACACGATGCCTTTAACTAGTCGGTATCTTCGTATTATCGTTCATATGTTTCATTGACACTCCGTTTAACGGAAATAACTGCCGAAGTGTGCCAAAAAGCACAGAACTGTGTTTTTGTTTCGGAATTTTAATTGTTGAATCAACCTGTTTTTGATTTTATTTTTGTTTTAATTAAATTAATAGTTTATTTAAAAGTACATTATAGTAGAGCATAAGTTTTGGAAATATAAAAATAATGGGCGTGGGACGTGAATAATATATCTATCCACTGATAGATCCTGAAATTCTTCTATTTGCATTGATGGCATTAACGGGTTTTACTTTCCTAGGCTCTACAAAGTAGAAAGGAAAGTTATGTAATCGGCTGAAAAAAAAAATTTTGAGTTTTCTTCAGATCTTTACGTTGCAGACCCCCCTGAGTCCGAAAAACACTATTTGGGAAAATGGTCTGTGTGTGTATGTGTGTCTGTGAACAATTTTTAGAGAAAACCACCGTACCAAATCAGCTCAAACTTCATATCTCGCCCGCAGATTACCATGGGACGCGAAAATAAGGGTATGAACAAAATCCACTGAAGGTTAACTATAATTATCATACTGATCAAAACACCAAATATTGTTTTTTCAAAAACGGCTCTAACGATTTTGATTAAATTTTTTATATTGATAGCTCTCAATATGGCAACTATACCCTAAAATTCCCATTTATGGGAAAATGACGAGAGCAGCACGATAAATTACCAACATTTTCGACGTAATCGATTTTAGAGTGGTTTTTAGAGAAAACGACCTAACCAAATCACCTCAAACTTTGTATCTAGGCCGCAGGTTACCATGGGACGGAAAAATAAGGGTATGAGCAAAATCCACCGAAAGTTAATCATAGTTATCATAGTGATCAAAACACCAAATATTTTTTTCTCAAAAATGGCTCTGAAGATTTTGATCAAATTTTTTATATTGATAGCTCTAAATAAGGCAATCATACCATAAAATTCCCATTTGTGGGAAAATGACGAGAGCAGCACGATAAATTATCAAAATTTTCGACGAAAAGCCTTTTTAGCGCAGTTTTCTCCTTATAAACTCCGCTGGAATTTTTGTAGAATGTTGAAAAAATTTGGTATTGTAGTCCAATCTAATACCTAAAGGGTGAGTGTTTAAAAACGCTCATGAGATACATCGGGGTCACTCCAGAAATTCCTGAAATTCAACTACTGTCGTTTCGCTTACTACCAGTTCTAAACGTTTTTACCCAATAACTCTGCAAAAGTGATTACTATCCTTCTTCAAAAAATTGGTGTTTACAGACTCATTAATTATCTGTGTACCAATTGCTCAATAATGGTCCTGCAATGAGTTCGAGCAGCACAATAAAATCTGGAACTGTAAGCGCTACCGCTTCCTGCTGCCGTAAAGCGTTGTTTGATCAAGTTCAAATTAACTGAGTGATAAATGAATTGATTAAATAGAATTGGCCATGTACAAAGTGAATTGTTGTAGAGCTAAGGAACGTTGTGTGTTGCAACGCACCAGATATTTTCAAGTTTTTTCTTGAGAGGACGTCTTGGTCTGTGCTCTGGTGGGTTTGTGGCTAATTGTTGTAGTAAGGGGCTGAAGTGAGAGATCAATCATTCTGGTAGGGTGGTAAATTGTTTTCGAATGTCGTCTTTGATTGGAAGAATATTCAGGTCAGAGTATAAAATGGAATTTCGAACGAACCAAGAAGCACCAGCCGTCATGCGGAGGATTCTGTTTTGAAAGACTTGAATTCGATGTACTCGGAACTCACTGGCTGCTCTCCACAATTCTTCCCCGTACAGCCATATACGAGTGGATGGGTAATTTAGAGGACGCTTGAAGAAGATGTTTGAGCTACTTCAGTCGGAACCGCAGGTTTTGCGGAAGATTTGAAATATGTGCCTCATATCAATTTCCTGTCTAAATCGAGTTCAAGGCTGAGTTTACTTCAGGGTTAGGTACTCCGTGTAACGAAACAACATGTCGCGTAATTTTGAAGCGCACCAAAGAAGATTTTGTAGGATTAACATCTATCCTCCATTTATCACATTAGTCATCCACTGGATCAAAAAATATTTGTAATTTTGCACTAGTCGTGGTGTCAGGGGCTTTTACAAGGGCTGCAACGTCATCTGCAAAATGGTCTTGCCTGACACCAATTGGATTTGGGTAATCGGAGGTGTATTATGCATACAGAAAAGCACTCCACACTCCTCTTTGTGGGATTTTGATGGTGGACATCACATTTTTGTATCTCACAGAAAAACTTCTCCTGCTGGGGTATGATTCCTGCCTCAAGTCAGACAAGAGACCTTGGTGCCGAACTTTGTCATCGGCTTAAACAGACCAAGACAAGTTGCACCTTCTTCGTACGTATTTAAAAGATGTTTCATGGCTCTGTGCAGTTGTTCCGTTCAGGAATGTTTTGTTCGAAATCCGAACTGTATATCAAGAATTTTGTTGTCTAGTTGTGAAAGAACATGTAGGAACATTTGTTTTCATGACGTCAACGTACGAACAGTCGTAAACATCTATTGTCACCCAACGTTTTCCTGCAATCATGGTTTGCACAGAAGTAGGCGGTGAAGTACGTCGGAAAATGAGATTCTTCAAACACTCCTTTTATCGAATTGTTCTTAACGTTCGTGCGCTTCCACAATTTTGATCCAACTCGCAGGGCTCTTCTGGTGCTTGCGTATCTACCGATAGAAATGTTGCGTGATGCTTCCCACCCGACAGTTATTGCTTAATGTGTTCTTAAATAAAAGATAATGGCGTATAACTCCAGTACCGACTGGCGTCGTGGAGAGACATGTCTTTAAGTTAATGTGATACGACAACGTTGTGTGTGGTAGTGTTCACTTTTCTCAGCCCTTAGAATTAAAATGGATTGTTACGTAATCAGCTGTAGACAAATTTTGAAATGTTTTCTCCGGGTTTTAGCGTACTTAGTCAATTTTCGGACGCGTAGAAACACAGTGGTATTTTTACTTTCCTTAGCTGTACGAAGTAAAAAGGAAAATAGTGTAATCGGCTAAAAAAAACTTTTTGAGTTCCCTACAGATGTTTACGTCCGAAAAACACTATCAGGTTCAAACTTGATATCTATGAGGAGAATCCGCCTAAAACTAAGTATAGTTATAATGACCAAAATACTAAATTTTTTTTCAAAAATGGCTATAACGATTTTGATTCAATTTTTTTATGGGCAACTTCAAACAACGAAACAATCCGTGGGAAAATGACGAGGACAGCACAATATAAATAACCTAACCTGTCGAGAAAAATTGATTTTACCGGCATTTCCATCTCCAGAACAATTCAGGTGTTAGTTCAATTAAGTACCTAGAAGAAGAAGAAGAAGAAGATATCAGGGCACCAGCCAAGGCTGAGGAAACAATGACCGAAGTTGTGGCCATTCAGACCCATTTCCCATCTTCCCAGAGTTATTGGGAGTCAGCTTGGCTTCTTTAAAAGGGGTTTCGGAATCTACCAGTCCCCTCCACGACTTCTAGGATCTTTTTCCATTCCGTTTCTCTCAAACTAATGTTATTTAGTATTCTCCCCCCTAGTGTGTTGAGTCTAGTACCAAACCATAATGGGCATTCCCTAAGAAAGTGTTCTACCGTTTCTATTTCTCCACACGAGCACCTAGCAGAGAGTCAACGCCTTGAGATAGTCAACGCCTTCAAATCATTCAGTATCGCCCAACTCATCAACCATGATTAATAATGGGCTCAATGAACTACGTGTCATGACATGGAACACTTGTTCCATTCTGGGGAAATATGATGAACTTCTTCATCACATCTCATTACATAAGGTGGACATAGCCATGCTAACAGAAATCAAACTGCCATCATACAAAAACTGGAAATTGCCTGGTTACGTATCATATATAGCCTACGATCCTACAGACCGTGGTAGAGCAGGAGCAATATTGTTGGTAAGGGCGTCTCTCAAACAGTCTCCACTTCTACCAATCCGCGAGACAGACGTGCAAATCGAAAGATGTGTCCTGCACTGTGATGGTGAGGACATCCAATTAGGGTCGGTATACATGCCTCCTCAAGATAGCAGAAGGGGTCGAAAACTGACATTAGAAACTCTCTGGTCAATCTCTCACGAACTTGGGTCAACTTTTTCTTATAGGTGGCGATTTTGTGCGAAGCATTCCACATGGAACGATCGACGGGCCAATCACTATGGCGATCTTAATAGATAGGTGGAGACGAACGTTTAAGCTTCACATAGAAACCCCAGGAGTCCCGACTAGATACGATACCAGGCCTCAAATAGTCCCAAGCCATCTGGATATGTTTGTATCCAAAGGGCTTCCATCAAGGCTGATCAATACGGTAGCGCTTCACGATCTCAGTTCCGATCATCTGCCAGTCCATACTGAGTTGCAGGCCAGACCAACTGTTAACATCTCAAGACCAACGCTCATTAGGCATCCTATGAATTGGGATACTTACCGACAATATGTAGCAGAAGAACTGGGTTCCTTTACCACTGCTTACTACTCCACAGGATGTGGACAAAGCAGTAGAAACTCTTACGAATGTAATAACGGTAGCAGCTTCTTTAGCAGGCCCAAACCAATTAGCACGACCAAGAACAAATTTACAATTTCCTCCTGAAGTGCACCGACTGTGGGTAGCCAAAAACAGGCACGGAGACGATGGCTGAGGACACATAATCAAAGTGAGAGGAGGCTCTTTAATGCTCTTGGAAACGCCCTCAAAACTGAGTTAAAAATATTCGAGAAGAAGCAGTTGCGAGAAAAAGCTTCTCAACTTAGACCATAAAGATTGTTCGCTCTACAGGACCACAAAAATACTGACCAAAACACCCAAACAGATTCCGCCCCTCAAAAAAGGAACAACTTGGCTGTCGCTACCACAAGAAAAAGCCGAACATTTCTGCGGATATTTTGGAGGATAGATTCAGGCCATGACACTCCTAATTCAACGTTGGAGCAAAATGACAGTTCTTTCCGTCTCCTCCTATCTATTTTTCTCCCAAAGAAGTCAAGAGGGTTATTAAACAATCACCCACGAGAAAAGCTCCAGGCCTCGATTTAATTGTACAACCTCTGTTATTGCGTGGGCCTCGTAAACTGTTGCGTACCTAGCGAGAATTTACACGGCTTCAGCACAGCTGGGTTATTTCCCAAGAAGTGGAGACACGCGACCGTATGTATGATTCCAAAGCCGGGTAAGCCTGAACATTTTGCAGCTTCACACAGACCAATTAGTCTCTGTTCGCTTTTTGTCTAAGGTGTTTGAGCGGCTGGTATTACCTTCCTTCCTACAGTACACCGTACAGCTAATCCCTAACCAACAATTCGGTTTTAGATCATCACATTCCTGTCCACTGCAGCTCCAACGGCTCACGGCATTCCTAAGGAACTCCTTCCACAAAAAGGAATTCTGTCGGGTCGCCTATTTCGATGTGGAACAAGCTTTCGACAGGACGTGGCACAAAGGCTTGCTATTCAAAATGAGAAGTCATCTTCCTAACAACCTATTTGATCTTCTTGCGAGCTATCTGACGGAAAGGTCGTTCGTGGTAAGTGTTCAGAACGAGCAATCATCGTCTCGAGCGATCCAGGCGGGCGTCCCACAGGGAAGTGTGTGGGACCGTATTTATATTCTGTGTTTGCTGAGATATACCACTCCCTAAGTCTCCTGACTTTTCTGCATTATATGCCGACGGTCTGCTTTATGCAGTGAGCAATGCACACTATGAAGAGGCAAGCAGACGACTGCAAATTCACCTAGAAACCTTGGGTCAATGGTGTACAAAGTGGAGAATAAAGGTGAACGCCTCTAAATCTGTGGCAGTGACCTACACATACAGAAGAAAATTCACGGAATCACAACTAAAATATCTCGTCCATGATGTCCCAAATGCTCCATCACATAAATACTTGGGAGTGATATTAGACAGGGGCCTAACCTTTCACGAGCACATCACCGAGCTCTTAAAAAGGCTGAGGTCTCAGACAAAAGCTCTCACCCCACTGCTTCATAGCACAAGTGTTTCAGTCTTCAACAAAATTTTAATATACAAGACGCTGATCCGCCCGATCTGGATGTACGCTCTCCCCATATGGGGAACGTGCTCCACATCGCAATTTAGAAGAGTCTCCCAACAACAGAATGCAACTCTCCAACGGCGCATAATCAGAGCTCCGCCCTTCGTCAGGAACGAAACCATTTATCGAGATTTCGACATCGATACACCCGTCGCTATCCTCACTAAAGTCACCACCAATTTCATCGAAAGGAATGTAGCACACCCTAACTTTCTCGTTAATGAGAGCTTTTTACCGCCAGACGTTCGCCGCCTCAGACGACCACGACATGTTCATGACCTCATACCTACCTAAGTTAATTGTGAATTATGTTTCTTTTTTCTTTTTTCAATTACGTCTCAATCGAACCTTGTAGCACCCATGAGTGCAAGCGAGAGGACAAGGAACAATGATTGTTAGAGCACTACTACCTACCAGTGAGGAATATTGTATAGTAAATTATAATTGTCTCAAACAAAATAAACTTTAACAAAAAAAAAAAAAAAAAAAAAAAAGCACCTAGCATTGATGTTGGGATTGATCCTGTTGAGTCTTACCCACCGCGTAGTGCCCAGATAGCATCCCAGTGATTCTTCGTAGTCTTACCTTACTCAGTACTAAATTGGTTCGTTGCATTGGGCTACCCTGCAGTAATTGGCTTAGATCTGCCAGTCGGCAAATTACTAAAGTTAACGTACCTGTTAGGTGAGTCCGACTCCTCTGGCTGGTGAGATACTGTGGGCGAGCGCCTTCGATGTAAAGACATCATCGTCTGGCCATTAAGTCATTCAGTTGGTCGTGGTCTTATATACGAAGAGAAAGGTGAACGGGGTAGTGGAGCGGCGGGAAGGGGGGGGGGATCTCACCAGCCAGAGGAGCCGGACTCACCTAACAGATACGTTAACTTTAGCTACTCCAGAAATTCCGGCATTCCCACCCATGCCGTTTCAGTTACTACCATTCCAGGCAGTTTTTACCCAATTCTGCAACAGTAATTATTATTATCCTTCTCAAATAAATCGTGTTTACAGTCCCGTTAGTTCTCTGTGCACTGATTGCTCGGTAAGCGTCGTGACAAAAGTAGGAGCAACATAATAATTTCCTCTTAAAGGTACATAGAAACATAAGGTCATGACTTCCTGTCTCGTAGAATCATGAAGTAGTGTTATCTCGTTCAAATGAACTGAATGAATTCTAATTGAATTAGCAGCAAAAGCCATGAAAACCAATGAATTTATGTGGAGCTAAGGAAAGTATTGTGATGCAGTTCAACTTATATTTCATTTTGCGTGTCTGTTTACATTTGGGGTGACTACATACTTTCCGTTGTTTATCCGATTCCATTGTTTGTTTATATTTGGTAAAACGACCTCAAAATTTAGCGCGAACTGTGCTCATAAGCCGTACACAATGGACAATGTCATTTTACCGAAGACATAAATAACGGTTATCCTGGGAGGAATGTAGTGAGGGCCCCATGGTCCTAACTTCTCTCCTCGGTCTATATATAGCTATCTGACGGTCCCGGAGTTAGTTTGAGCACGGCGTTCCCTCGGTTTACAATTAAGAAGGATCAGTCAATTAATTCAGATAGTCGGAACTGTATGAGCATAACATGTCATTTGTATCGTTGGGGCCCTGTATGAGTTTGAGTTATAATTTGAATGATTCAATTCGTAGACTGTAAAACTTACCAGTTTGGAACCATTCATATTGTTAATGGACCATTGTTATGTTATGGTGGTCATAATGTACCACCAGTTCATATTGTTAAATTGGCACGTGTGAATTAGGATTGATTGGCCATAGCACCTGCGCTGCCTCGTTCCTAAGGGCCAGGGAACAATCTCCGTACGAACTCTGCCGCTCGCAATGAGGTATGGGGAAAGTATTGATAAAATGCCAAAACTAAAATTTGGTTAGTCTTTTTATACGAATAAGAGCAACGCGATCTTTGAACACTGTGGTGCCCCCTCACAACTTACTTCTCAATAAAACGTACACTCAGCGCACAGAAGCAGGAAGCTCGAGGAATAGTGAGAGAACTTTCCCTCACCCCTGAGGCCAAGGGTGGAGAGAAGGGCTCGCAAACCCCCACTCCGTAACTGAAGGGGGTCAAAATGAATGCCATAAAACCGCCACGGGTAGAAAGAATTTCTTTACATCATTCAGAGTTCAGCAAGGAACAAATAAGAACAACTTACCTCTGTGCACCAGTGTAACTTGAAGTCAAGTTGTGATTTGTTCATCTCCTCGCTACTGAAGTCCAGTTAGCGAGCCGCAGATTCTACTTCACCAGAGAAGCCGAGTGGAAACTCAATCCGGGCATTCGTCTGCCATTATCCCAGGAATTGCGGTTGCCCTTCTGGGTGCGAACCACATGCCACCATAAACAGGGTATTGGGAGTGTATGAAGCAAGTCGTAATTGACGTCAGTACCTACGACGTTATACCTTATCTTGGCGTAAGGGTGGTGCATGTGCAACTAAGCACAGAATGCTTAGACTAAGCACCTTTGGGATATTGTTTTTGCACACCCAATGCTTGAAAAGGTTAACCATGTCCGTATGGAGTCAGAACAAACGCACTTCGTCAATTTGAACACGAAGAATGAGAAGAAAAACTCGCCAGAGAGGGCTAGTGACAATTACTCTTACAGTTCCATTTAAATTGAAATAACTGTCATTGCCAATATTACGTATACAAGTATCCAGAGCCGTTTTTGAACAAAGAAAAAATTGTTGTCATTATGGTAACTATAGTTAGTATAGGAACGATTTCGCTCATAACCTTATTTTGCCATCTTATGTTAACGTGGAGCCAATATGGTTGAGCCGTTCTTTCGCTATTGCGCCCACAGAGATCTTTTACCCAAATGGTACTTTCCGCACACCGAAGAGTTTGAAACGTTAGAATTGACAATATTTTGGAAGTGTTTTTCATCCAATTACACAACTTTCTCTGTTTAAGGAAGGAAAGATGAAGACTTCTTCGGGAACGGGTCCTTCGTTTCTTGATCACGTAGAGATCAGTTCAGGAGCGCAGAATGGATTTCTTCTCGCTCTAACTAAATGTCGTAGTGACTAGCTGACTCGTTCGTTCCTGAAGCCGTTTGTAGCCCGCATCGCCGCCTATTTCTTCTCTCGAACCGCTTTTCACTGACGTTCCTAAATCGAAAAACAGACCAACTCACGGGGATTCCAGAAAAACGTTTATGAAGCACACGGCCGACCCCGTGGAAAAGAAAAGATTTTTCCTGCAGCGCTGTCATTTCCTTTTTCTCCCGAATCCCCGCGCTCGCCATCAGAACGCCCATCGTGCTCTTCCATTCCAACTTCAACCATCGCCCCTCCAATTGGACAGTTATTAGTTAGTTGAAGCCTGCGGACTTGGTTATTGGCAGCTTCGAAGGCTCCTCTTTGCTATTCCTTTCAGCTCCACTCCGAGCCCATAATTAGCGGAGCAAGTCCACACACACTCTCCAGCAATTTGTCTTCCAAGACGTTTTTAACCCCCTCCGGCTTCCAGACCCACGAACTCATCTCTCCCCCCTTTCTCTTCGCCCTTACGCTCTTTCACTACCATCCACTAGGAATAAATTACTCTG
The DNA here is from genome assembly GCA_020466155.1 of Pachypeltis micranthus. NCBI lineage: Eukaryota > Metazoa > Arthropoda > Insecta > Hemiptera > Miridae > Pachypeltis > Pachypeltis micranthus. The sequence continues at coordinate 19,413,406 of CM035769.1, forward strand.
AACGGCTAACTCCATCTTTTTTTCATCCTGTTTTTTTTTCTTTTTTTCTTTCCCCTAAGTAGATCCTCGGGAAAACGTGAAAGGAGATTCGAGAGGCTGAGAAGAGAGCGAGAGAAGCGATCGTTAAGCGCTAATTTGAGGGCGCTCGCAAGGAGACCTCTTGCAAAATAAATGAAAGCTATTAGTCACTGTTTTGTATTCATTCGAAGGCTCTGCGACATTCTTCGCGAGAGTTATATTAAAATTTCAAATTATTCGTTGCGTTCGGAAGCTCTCAACGCGAGCCAGAAGTTTTTTAAATGAGTTGGAACAATGTGAACCAGTGAAACCGGGATCGGCATCAATATTCAGTACTGGAAGGTGATGATGAGAGGGGGGGGGGGTGCAGGAACTCGGGATGCTGCGAGCTCGTGAAATATTATTTGGCGAGCTTATTGCTTCCGAGATTTCGACTCTACTAAACTCTGGATGAGGTAGTGAACAGGAAAATTAGCACCTTCCGTCGTACACTAATTAAATGGTTTACGTTTTACATCCTACCAGAATTTTCTTTGAATTCAGAGCAGAACAAGGGCAACTCCCCAAAAGATTTTCCTGCAAAAGGGATTTCTGTTGATGAAAATATTAATAACAATAATAATGAGAGATAGCGTTGTTCCCCCAGCCAGGAAGGCGAGAGAGGACAATCAGACGTTTAGCAGTAACACAGAAAACAGATCCAAAATCTCAGACAGTCAAACACCGCCTCTTCATTCAGCCATAGCAAGTCTGTTTCCTCATCAAAATTTAGTTCGGAGTTATATCAGTCGCATTCAGTCATAGCATTCACTGACAAGAAGTATGGCCCTTCTGCCAAAAAGTCAAACCACGAGAGACACCCAACAAAGTGTCTGAGGAATTTATGACCGCAATACAGGACCAGGTCACCCCCGACAAGTAATCACACGTTGCACACTGTCAACGAACTAATGGCCTCAACCATATATACACTGCAAATCACAGACAGAAGGCGGGCAACATATCACCGGTGCAAATCATTTGCACAGATTATAAACACAAACCAAGTCAGCGAAGTTGTACGAGCCTAATTCGCATCAAAGCTAACTGCCCTCAATCCAATCAAGCTTTCTGACCTGAGGCAGATAGATCTGGAGCTGCGAGAAACTCTCAACGTTCCCTCACTGCCGACTTCTTACTTTAAATTTTCTGAGCATTACCAAACACAAGGATTAGTATTTCCAGAGGCAATAACATACTTTCTCATTCGATGGGGCTTCTAATATCGCACTTCTCACCTCTTACTTTCGCACCTCCCTATGGCAAGTTCGAAATAGAAAATAGAACTCATACAGTTAACACGCAATCTCTCTCTCTCTCTCTCTCTCTCTCTCTCTCTCTCTCTCTCTCTTCGTTTTGTTCAAGTTCAATACTCTTTCTGTTGAAGTTCACCTTTCTCTTTGTATATAAAGACCACGACCAACTGACTGACTCCAGTACTGACTAAACGGCCAGACGATGATGTCTTTACATCGAAAGCGCTTGCCCACAGTAACTCACAAGCCAGAGGAGACGGACTCACCTAACAGGTACGTTAACTTTAGTATTTGCCTACTGGCAGACACAACCCAATTTCTTTAATACCTAACACAGCCAGTCCGGCTAAGGTACTACTAACAAGACTGACCAACAAGACCTCTCCCCGCCCCTTCCCCAACGCTCCATCACTCCCTTCACCTTTCTCTTTGTATATAAAGACCACGACCAACTGACTGACTCCAGTACTGACTAAACGGCCAGACGATGATGTCTTTACATCGAAAGCGCTTGCCCACAGTAACTCACAAGCCAGAGGAGACGGACTCACCTAACAGGTACGTTAACTTTACTTTCTGTTGAACCCTATGAAGACACCATCAACCCTAACAGACTGGACATGACGCAGGTACATAAGCGCAACAAATCGCCATTATCCCAAATATATAAATATAAATAACACTCGCAGTTTCTACTCAGTTACACACCATTAATACCAGCTGGTTGAGGTGGGTGGAAAAACCCCAGCCAGCCTCAAGCCCACCCTCCACGGACCTCCCCTGAACTCGACATGCAGAGCGTTGAACAGTGGAGGTCATGAGACGGTCCCTACAAATTAGCAGAAAGGCAAAACAACTCATAGTAACATATAAATCAAGAAAAAAAGAAAATATGGAATCAACTTAAAAAATAAAATCACAGCCTCTGCCTAATCTTATCACCGCCTCACTCCTGTCATTCCTCCATCTATCCTTCCTCCATACTATGCACTGAGAGACACAGACACACAATCTTAGACGATAAGAAGGGTAACTAAACATACAAATACTTAATACTTACGAAAACTACAAGTAGTATCACATGAAAACTCAAGTACTAAGAAAAATTTAAAAACGTACAGTACATTTAACAGTTACATCTGTGGCGTCATCGGTACCTCGAAGAAACGCACCTACACAGGGCACCCAGTTTCCATCACGGACCACCATGCGGCGTACCAATACCATCAGAAGACAACTGTCAATCTCAGGCGGTTTTCTTCCTCCGCTCATTCCAGTTTCCGACACCAATCTGTTCTATCCGCGTTTCCCCTTTTGGTTTATTGTTCATTCTGAATAATAACCCTGTTTTCGGTCACGAAAAATTTTTTACAACCCCCCCTCAAAATTTGATACTTTACGTTTCAAGACATGGGGATTCCAAATCTGCAATGTCCGTCCGCCGTCCCTCGTCACCCCTCCACCGTCCACCATCCCCCGTCCACCGTCCGGGCCGTTTTGTGCCTTTAACGTGGTCTAAAAAATTCGTTCTTTCGAAACCCAGTATAATCGCAAATAAGCCGTGTTTCGTATCGTTTTCAAGGCCCGCTCGACTCGCAACGCCCTTTGGACTCTCCACGTCCTGCCAATTGCCGAGCGAGGGTTCCAATTTTCCCGACTCTTTTTGCCAGAGGAAGGTTAAGGCCACTTCCTCCGCAGACCCCTCCATCGGATCATAAATGCCTACAGACGGGGGAATATCTAGTTTCTGTAGTTCCATTGTAGTCAGGTCATGTTTCGTATGGTTTACTAGTATTTGATGCTGAATCGAATGGGATGAGTCTCGGAGCAGTAATACTAGGTCAAGTGGTTCATGTGAATAATAAATCATTGTGTAATAATTTGCAGGGTTTTTCCCATATAAACTCCGCTCAGAATGTAGTAAAATCATTTAATACCATTCCTAAAAGTTGTTACCCGATAACTCTGGAAAATTGATTGTTAACCTCTCAAAATAATCGTGTCAACAGTCTAATCGTTTCTCTGTGTATCAATTGCTCGATACGAGCCAGAGAATGAGTACGAGCAACACAACAAATTCCAGAACTAACGCTTACTGCCACTGTGAAGTTACGTCTTACCAACTTCAAAGGAACTGAGTGAAAGATAAATTGTATTAGTAGCAAAAGCCGTGAAAACCAATGAATTCGTGTAGACCTAAGGAAAGGTTGTGTGATGCCACTCAGTGGGGGCGCTTCAGGTGGAGTAAAACGAATGAATGAATGAACATGAGTGAGAACTTTATTATCCTTTGAACACAGAACAGCGATTGAATTTGAGAGAGCACTGAGTAGCCCGAACAAGGGGGTCCTTTTGTCTCGTGTTCCCACGTTCTTTCTTTCTGTCGTTTGCTATCAACTATTTTTAATAAATAACTGAATACCTAGTTCACGTAGCCTACTTGAATCTTAAATTAATTACATAGAATCAGCGATTCTATCCATCTTCTCTCCATCAACGTCCCTCTGGGCGAGTAGGTGTTTTCGAAAGTTGTTTCTAAATACATCTGTTTTCAATCTTAAATCGAACAATTCCCTATATTCGTTGTACAAACGAGAAAGAGAGAAAGTTGAGACGTGAGTATTGTGAGCTGAGAGACGAACCGTTGGGAGAATGGGAGACGTCAATCGTTCGGGAGTGCTGATGGATGACTTAGAAGGAGCTGTCTGTTGAGGAGAGAGAAGTAAAAAGAGGGGTAGGAAAAGGATAGTTTTTGGAAATTTTTGGAGTCCACAAAAAGGAGAAAACCGTTGTCACTTCGAAATAACTGAGGAGTGGGACTTCTCACAGGTGCAAACAAAGGGGGTCGGTGCTCAGGGAAACCATGACTTAGGGTAGGCCAAAAACCCAACTATTCGGCGTGCTCCATAGCGTATGTGCCATATCCAATAACTCACCACCCACACAACAGTAATGTCAAAGTACACCGACCTTCGAATAGAGACTCAGTTCCAGTGGAGGATGAAATGGGTACAAACTGTAGCAGTTATATTCTCGACTGGTGGTATACGACAAACACGTCGGACGTCAAAATCAATAATGCAGTCCCAACCGCTTAGTGACGTCATAACACTACGGGGATAAAACTTCGAAAAATAACGATAAAACGTGAACTAAATTACCTGGTAACTGTTATGCACGCGCATCGGTATTTCGGATGGTGGTAAGAACTCCAGCGTCTGTAGCATGTAAAACAACGAGCTTTGCTGTTTGTCTATAATAAAGTCATAACTGTGCGAGCTCCTCCCAAGACAACATAGTTACTCCATTAGGCCTAAAGTCGACCTCCCTCCCCAATGAATAACTCGAGTAGGAGACCAAGTTGTGCCCGAACAGCAGATGATGAACAGCAGTTGAAGCGCCGAGGTTACCACAGCTACCGAGTGCAGATAAGTTAGCGACATAATTAACTGCCACCAGATGTGAAGCTTCGTTCGGAAAGGTCTCTAACTTCGCTGTCGCTATCTGTCTATCGGGTTTGATCGAGCTAGACATTAGTGTCTTCAACGCCCTCCTCCGTTCGAGGAATAACATCCCGACCGTTTATCCTCGATGACAATTAGGCTGTCGAAACTGCGCACCAGACTGCGGTCAGGCGGATTTAAATGACGCGAGAGTCATCAGTGAAGATCCATTGCCTCTTTCCTCCTTTAATTGCTTTTCTCGCCCTCTTCCTTTTCTGTTTGTCCTTACGTTCCCCTTATCAATCCCCCGCCCCTTCAGACCCCGCTAAACAATTTATCGTAGCTCTGGAAGTTTTTCGGGAATTTACTATCCTCCGCCGGAGGCTTCCCTTCAACAGAAAAACACGATCTTCAATGTTGCGTACGAACGGTACTTAGCAGTAAAGTCGAGGGAATTTATTGATAGTTTGTCTCTCCACTTCGTCGGAGGAGTTACAGACGCTCGCAACTCTTCAACCTCCGCTCGGGCAAACAACTTTACTTCTGAGTAAAGCGTCCGCTCTACTTCGTTACTTATTTCGTCCCTTAGGCGCTGCTTATCTACTTGCGAGTCTCACTACTTGCCATTCCTTTCCTAGAGTAGCCTATGAAATGAACAGGGGCGAGCTGCTCGTAGATAACTGAAATAGGGCGTTGTAGCACCTTCCTCGCTCTGCCCTTTTGAATTATGTTGTTGTTGCCTGGGAGAACGTTTATCCATCGCATTTGAGATCTTACTGTCCAACTTAGGGCCAGTTTTGCCAAACCACCCCAAACTGCCGTTTTATAATCGAGCATTTAAAATGTGGATTAGCGCAAACTGGGATTTGAAGAAATTTCCATTTAGCGTCCACTAGAAGTTCATTTAGCATATTATAAATGTTCTTTTCGCGTTAGCGAACAGCTCATATAGCATTTAGCAAACATTCATTTAGGGGCGTTCAGCAAACATTCACTTGGGGCTTAGATTTGTCGTTTAGACAATGTTGATTTTGAGTGTCAGAAACTGCTTGTGTAGCGTCAGTATCAGCAGTGTCATGTGTGTATGTCGTGTTGATTGGATTCGCTTTATTGTTATTTTTCAACGTGAATGCGGGGATATGATTCGCAGCAATCATGCAATATGTGTTTTTGTAGAAACACTAGCGATTTACCGCTCTGACTCGCTATCGAAGGAATAAAGAAATTTAAAGGGAATCGTCATTACCTTCGTCAGCACTTTTGTGATGCTGCCCAAGAGAAGCGGAGGAAGAATAGTTCCTCCCTTCACGATTCGCTTAACAATCCTCTCTCCAGGGGACCGTGTTGTAGGAAGCCTCGGTGTTTCGTAATTTAGACCGTTTTTCAGAGAACTTTTACGTGACTGTTTTATCGAATTTAGAGTTCAAAGTCAACGAAAGAGCCAGAGCGAGAGGGAAAGGCAAATGCAGCAAATGAAGACCTTTGGCGGGCTCAGATGAAAGGTGGGATATTGTTCTTTGATCAGCAGCCCTGGTCTTTGGTGGCTGGAGGATGAGGTGCAGCGGCTGATGGGAACGGTGAGCTGTGAAGGGAGTGGAGAGGGGGCGAGTCAGCAATTTTCTAATAAAACGATGTACCAGGTTGACAGGCAGCAGGGCGGTGATGTTATTGTCTCGTGGCTCCTATTCCCCTTCTGCTCTGCTCGGTTCCCGTTTCCATCTCACTCTTGGAGAACTACGTGACCTGAGTACAAGTAACAGGGAACGCCTCAGCTCTGGGAAGGTGGATATCTTAACTCGCAATATCTCATACGTCACACATCCGAGTCAATATACCGCCATCTGCTTCTTCGGAGGCTAACGTATATAAATCATTGAAAAAAAAACCGGTGCCCCTTCTTAGTCTCTTCCGACCCTTTCTACCCCTCCGCTCTCGAACCAGCGACTTTAGTTTCTTTCACTCCACTCGCCCCCTACCTCTTTTGGAAGCTTTGCAAAAAGAATGGTCTCGTTACTGAGCACGGGTTTCTTCTCGCAACACGCCTTCTTGAAAGCTAATGAAAAATCGCCTTCTCCTAATTTTCTAGAGACCGACTCCACCAGAATCAGCTCGTACTGAACATTGCAGCACATCCCGCGCTGATTTCCCCTCCCTCCCTTTTTTCCTCATTCCTTTTCCTTGTGGAACATACTCCGCTGAAGTTAAGAACGTTAGACTATTTCAAAATAACGCTTCCTCGAGAAAAACAGAACTCACAAGTACCTAAATTTTCTTGAGTGCATGCTAGAGTTGACAGACGGATGAGGGATATCTATTCCCTTTTACTTTCCTTAACCCGGGGAAGGAGGAAAGCAAATTATTTAATCGCCTTTTGGACGTTTCAAAGACTTCTCTGTCCCAAAAACACCAAGTCGGAAAATAAAAATACAAGAGCAAACTCGAAATTAACTATAGTTATCATAGCGATCAAAACACCCAATATTTGTTTCACAAGAACGGACCCAACGATATTGATTACTGCTTTCATGTGAGCAATTTAACATGACGTAATAATACTACAAAATTCCATACGCAGAAAAATTACGAGAGCAGCTCAATAAACTTCCAAACATCGATTTCTGTACAGTTCTATTCCTCTTAACTCTTGCTATAATGAGCTATCACGGACAGAGTACTGGTCCAATGTGCGCTGCTCGTGCGACAAAAGGGAACAGTGGGCGTAAGATTATTAGGAGCAACCCGATAAATTCCCTAATGCGAGTCGTCGGCGTTAACATCGATTAAATTTCTTTACTTTCCTTAGCCCAACAGAGTAGTAAAAAGTTGCGGAATCGGCTGAAAAACGAATTATGAGTTTTCTTTTTAAAACAGATTGGGGTCGGTTGCCAAAGGGCTAAAACTTGTTCAATGTACAAGGGGCTGAGCAAAGTTGTCTGATGCATTGCACCTGGTTGGTTGCTACCTAAACGCCCGTTGCTAATGAAAGAGTCTAGTTCTGTGCTCAGTTCCATCGTCTTTGCGCAATATTATGCTTATTTCATAACAGTAGATTTATATTCTGGTATGCGTGTGGGCATAGTATATTGATATACTGTTTTACATGTGAATAGGATATTGAAGGAAATAGTCACTCTAAGACACTGCCATTGCAAGGTTTGCCTTACTGCAAGCAATTATTAACACAGTTCGAGGAGTGTGTTATCGTGGCACCCTTATGTGCAAGGCCATCTATCTACGCATGATTGGATACTACCCCGTTGTGTGTGGTAGCAAACTCACAGCCAATCAAAAGAGAGTATTGGCCCAATCCCAGGGAGCTGCGCTCCTGTGGATCACCGAGCCCTATAAGACTGTACCACAGAAGCGCTCCAGTTACCAGTTGACTTGGCGGTTGAGTGCACGGTTGACAAGTGGAGAGTGAAACGAGAGCTTCCCCCACTCTGGGCAGTGTGGATCTCATCCTCGTCAAAGGGGCGTGACACGTGTGAGTTCTTCCCCAACATCCTTGGACGTCCTAGGGGAACAAGCCGGTTCCTCAGGGGACTTGGCGATGCAATGCGCGGCTCCACTTCTTTTCTCTCAAATACTCTCCATCATCATGCACGTCTTGCGCCTCCAGTGCGAAGGAAACAAGAAACGACGTGCTGCTCCACTGTAGATTCTACAACAGTGAGCGACGGTTGTTGAGACGGCAGACGAACTTAGCAGCACTTACTGCTACTAAGCAAGCCTATAACCATTTTGTCGAGTGGTGATGGCTAAGAAACATGGTCACTGTTGATCTGTTCATTTGAAACTTGCCATGCAAGTAAATAGTTATCAGGTGGGAAACCAGATAAAGTACTACTCCCAGATGGTACAGATTCCCCCATGTGATCAGACCTCTGCGCGGTAACACGGGCAACAGCAGGACGCCATCGGAAGAATGACGTACGACCAAGTAAGTACCTACCGTACCTCTGCAGGTCTGGGTTCGGTGGATGCTGCGTGAGTGGCTGGCCTCTTGCGTGATAGCGAAACCGCAACTTCTATGACAGTAGGCTAATATAGGGTTCAGGAACAGTCAGTTGATAAGGAAACATACCTGTTATGCATAAGTATAGAGGTAGTTCTTCATTTAGTCCTTGGAATACCAACAAAATCTCACAGACAGGCGCCAATAAAGAAGTTGATATCACGATCCTCAAAGGAAAGTGCACGCATACCAGCTGGTAGTTCAAGTTCGAAAAGCACGCCAAGTCAATCAATCGAATGAAACGACTTCTTTAACAGGCAGTTCTTGTGACATGGGCTCTCACTAATTGAGCTGTCGCCACACACGGTTAAGACAATTAAATCCCGAGCATTCTTCCAAAAAAAGAGCGCAGACACATTCTTAGCTGAAAATAGTCTCGTTGCTCTCGTTACACTCTCAGCCTTTTGTACGGAATCTTCGTTTTCTATTTGGTATTCTTGTTACTACTTTTTCAGTTGAGCGTAGGTGATTACTGTACCCATATATACAGAGGGGTTCGCCCCCTCAACGTTCGACGTGGTCAAAAGTTGGAAAAAGTTGTTTTAACGTGCATGGGAAGGGGGGTGGGGGACGAAAATGTACCAAAAACTAGGGTTTTTCGCATTTTTCTCGAAAACGGCTATAACGATTTTGATTAAACTTTCAAATTATCTTCTCCTAATCAATACCTAACTTTTCTTCTCCATACATATCTCCATGAAAATACGGTGAACGGAGATATGGGCCCCTGAAGCAAAAATAGGTTTTTTACGCTTTTTGGCAAAACGGCTTCAGCGATTTTCACCAAACTCACAGGATGTTTTCAAATAGTTGATACCTACATATTTCTCTCAATAAATGTTCCTGTGACGGTCCATTGAACAGAGATAAAAATCAAAATGTGTCAAAAATAACGTTTTTTCGAACATTTCCGTAAATTCCAGGCTAACTTCTTCAACAGATGTGATAAACCCTAATGGAGTGTCTTTTAGTCACCCATACCAACATTTCGTTCTCCATAATTATTTCTGTATATATATGTTGAACGGAGATATAAGCCAAGTTAACTCAGAAAAGGAGATTTGTCGAATATTAATTTATCGGAATTCCTATTTTTTCCTTATAAACTCCGCTGGAATGTTAGTAGAATGTTTTTAAAAAATTGGTATTGTAGTCCAATCCAATATCTATAGGGTGAGTGTTTGAAATCGCACATGAGGTACATGGGGCTCACTCCAGAAATTCCTGAGTTTCAACTACCGCCGTTTCGCTTAATACCAGTTCTAAACATTTTTACCCTATAACTGTGCAAAAGTAATTAGTATCCTTCTTCCAAAAATTTGTGTTACAGCCTCATTGATTATCTGTGTACCAATCGCTCAATAATGGTCCTGCAATGAGTACGAGCAGCACAATAAAATCTGGAACTGTAAGCGCTACCGCTTCCTGCTGCCGTAAAGCGTTGCTTGACCAAGTTCAAATTAAGTGAGTGATAAATGAATCGATTAAATAGAATTAGCCATGTGCAAAGTGAATTGTTGTAGAGCTAAGGAAAGTTGTGTGTTGCAACGCACCAGATATTTTGTTTAGGTTTTCCTGTACCGAGCTCATAGTTCAATTACCTTTTCTTTTACGCCGTTGCTACCACTGCACATTTGTATGAATACAGTCCACTTTTACCTTTAATTTTGTCGTTTATTTTTCTCACATTTTTCTGCTTCAATTTTCTCTCTATTTCTTTTATTAACAGACGCCAGATTGAGCGTAGCCCAGACACAGGCCACACAATTTACGCCACAACAGCCTCTGATCAAGATCCGTTGGCAACCCTTGATCTTCTTAAAATCCCCTCGCCAAAATTCAAGGGGACCCTAATGAGTTTGCCTAAATTTCGTGACACCTTTTTTTCTGTGTTCACAATGTTTTTTCAATGAGACTGTTTCACTATTTAATACTCTAGGCGACTGGGAATACCTATTCTGTCATTAACCAGATATCCCAAGAAGAACAACACTATGAGTTAGCCTGGAAGGCCGTTAATTAAGGGTATAACAATCTTCGCATGCTTACAAGCTCTTACCTGAATGCAGTTCCAGACCGGCGGGGCGACAGTTGCACCTAGGCCTCTTGTGTGGCCTATATCAACCCATCAACGCTTCAGTGGCCTTACCATTCATTTGTTTATCCTTCCTCATTAAATTTATTCCGGTCACCCCTCATATTTCCTCTGTTGACTTCAGAGACACTTTCGTCTTGACAGCGAGACGCGTTTCGACGTGCCTGGGAACAGTCATACCTCATGGTACGTCCAGGCGGACCTCGTGGCGGAGACTTTATTCATTTTTGCTTCTGTACTAGGGCAGGTGCAAAGGTAAGGGACACAGATCGTCGGGCTAGGTATTCTGCTCCTTCTTCTTATACCTTGGAGTTGTCACATCACTGCCTAAACTATTTTGGTCGTCCGGCTGGGTTCCAGGCACCGTCCCTTGGAGTTTTCTCATCATAGCCTGGTCCATGCGGGTTTCTCAGAACCGGTGATCTAACTACATAAACAAACAAATGAGTTCAACAGGTCTGTTTCCTTATTTGATGACTGTACCTGAACCCTCGACGAGGGTTACATCAGTCATGGAAGTTGCGGTTTCGCTATTATGCAAGAGACCGGCCTCTGCAGCATCCACAGAACTCAGACCTGCGGAGGTACGGCAGGTATTAGGTCGTTAGCCAGTCTCACCGTAGAGAGCTGTTGCCCGTGTGTTACTCCGCGAAGGTGACCACCTGAGGAATCCTGTACCATCCGGGAGGAGTTCTTAATCTGGTTTCCCACCTGATCTAACAACGTACTTGAGTGGGACGTTTCAAAAGGACAAATCAACTATGACCACGTTTCTTAGCCATCACCTTCTTCGCGAACTCTGCAAAATGGTTATAGGCTTGTTTTCGTTTGCCCTACCAAAAACCGTCGCTCACTGATGTAGAAACTACAGTGGAGCAGCTTGTGGTTTCTTGTTTCCTCACGACTGGAGGCACAAGACGTGCATAATGGAGAGTCTTTCAGAGAAAAGAAGTGGAGCCGCGCATTGAAGTCGCCATGTCCCGTGAGGAACTGGCTCGTCCATTGGTCTGGCTCAACCCATTTTCTTGAAAGACGTTCACGGATGTTGGGGAAGAACTCATACGTATCACGTCCCTTTGACGAGGATTCCCATCTCGCTTGAAATTTTTCTAACGCCCATTCGTCGAGGGCGGCAAGTTTTCTCCACTTGTCAACCATGCACATTCACCTGACCAGCGATTACCTAGAGTGCTTCTGTCGATGCAGTCTTATAGGCGCAGCTCTCTGGGATTGGGCCAATACTTTCTTCTGATTGACTGTTCATTTGCTACCCCAGTCAACGGGGCAGTAGCCAATCACGCCTAGATATATGGCCTTATACATGAGGATAGTGTCGTGGTAACACACACACCAAGTGACCTTATTAATTGAACGCAGTGAGGCAAACCTTGCAATGTTAGTGCCTTTAAGGGACCATATTCACTTATAAATACTTGACGTGCTTTCCAAGAAGGAGCCTGCGGCGGCCAAAGCGTCTTGAGGATTGGCTATTTACTTTTCCTTACAAGAAATCAGTTGGTTTTTTTCCTCAGCCACCTGTATCTTGACATGGTCGCACCATTGGCATTGGGTGACAGTGCGAACCAAGGTGTGGGTTTTTGCCTCGATTTGGCCACTGGCTCTGCACAGTTCAGCACAGTCAGGTTGTCCACATACAGCTCGCAGTCAGTCTCCACGAGCCTCCTAAGAAGACCTTCGAAGAAGGCTCTCCAGAGTGCTGGTCCAAGGAGGCATTTCCTTCTCGCTTGCCATTTCTCTATCGCCCTTTCGTCGATGGAGACAAGTTTTTGTTCTGTGAGTTCAGCCCAAAGCGGGGGAAGATCCCGTTTCACTCTCCATTTGTCAACCATGCACTCAACGGCCAAATCAACTGGTAACTGACCAGGACCTGGAGTGCTTCTGTTGATGCAGTCTTATAGGCTTTGGTGATCCACAGGAGCGCAGCTCTCTGACAACAGAGCAGTAGCCAATCACGCCTGGATAGATGGCCTTATACATGAGGATAGTGTCATGGTAACACACACCCCAAGTGGCCTTTGTAATTGCACGCAGTGAGGCAAACCATGCGATGGCAGCACCTTTAAGGGACTGGAGGTGTTGGTTTAATTCCCATACTCTAATGAGCGAGGGGCGTACTGTTTAAACCACTACCTGGAAAAACACGTCCACGCAGTCACAGAAATGCTTTCTCTACCAGGCATCAGAAAGTGCGTCAGCCTTCAAAACGCTCAATGCCCTGAATGAAGCTGACTTCATTCTCTTTCATATGTCCATGCAAGGTTTGGACGTCTGCACAAAAGAGAGGAGGAGGCCTCGATAGATCCCCGACCTCAAGGCGCACATTAGTAGAAGGGAATTGATGTAATCGGCCGGAAAAAATGTTTAGGACTCTACGGGTCAGTAAATACCGAAACTTAATTGTTATGAAATTTAAATGGCTGATAAAGTGGTAAGTAACAAGCAAAGATATAGTTAGAGTATTACGGTACGCGTCGTTAAATTATTTCTTTACAAAGACTGCGGGTAATTTGTTAAACATTTAGCCCGACTATAGTCATTCAGGTGGTTGTGTTTCTCGTTAAGGGACCAGGTCGGTCACAGGCTGCAGACTTCTGATGAGTTTCCCGACACAACATGTTCTCCTCGTCGTTGGTCTCGTCAAGTCGAAGAAGAAGATCCCTAGCCGAGTAATAACTTCTTTGTTTCCCTTTATTCCCCGCCCTTCCGACTCTTGAATCCAGGTTGACATGAAAAGGAGAAAGTATATGGAAAGGTGAAGGGTGTGGATGGCGTAATGAAGGGAAAACTTGGAAGCATCGAGGCTACAAAGTCGAGGCTCTTCTCCGAAGCTCCAGGGAAATAAGAAAGCATATTTTCCCGCCTAGCTTCCCCCCTCACCACCGCTTTTCTCACTCCATGCCAACCCGAGTGAGCCTTACAGTCAAATATTTAGCTAACACCTCCGTACCACTTCGCCGCCTTCAGGCTCGACCGTTCCGGACCGGAGGGAGAAAAAAAGTACGTTCAGCGAGGGAACGCTTCCTACTTTCGTTTCATTTCTTCAATTCCCATTTTCGCGCCCTCCTCCGAACACAATTTAATTCATCTTTTTATGCTGCACGGGCAGCAATGGGACGTAACTCGACGAGTTACTGCGGGGACTCACAATCAACTTCTCTTATTACCATAAAACAAGAAGAAGGAAAGCGCGAATGAGGCTCCCCTACTTTCTACAACTTCTATATACACCGCCATTTTTCCTTCTGCAACTCCGGTCCACCTTCTCCTTTTTACGAGGACGTTTACGTTCGTAATTTGTTTCGACAACCTTATTTTGGTCGACCCCGCCTGAATTACAAAATGTAATTTGTTGCTGTTACGGTTTTTGAGTTCTCCGCCGAAATTATAATTTCTTGGTTATAATTCTCAAGTGCATTCTCAAACAGGGAAAATTCGCCAGCTTTTCAGGCTTTGGTAGTCAACGTTACAGTGACCATGCCATATTAACTATTACATCACTTGCTTACACGTCAGGTTCATTACAGCTAATAAAAGTTCCTTCCTCAGCTGGGACAGCAGATCCGCGCGCGCCTCTTGGACGAATTTGACGATTCCTGCCTCGTTGTACCCTCCTCCTTTTACTCTTCAATCATTTCTTCATCTCTTAAATCAAACTTCCCTCTCACCGGTCATAGCCTGCAATGCTGTGGCAATATGTGTAAAGGATACAACCAGAAAGTCGCCTGGTAGTGTTTGGATGAGTCGATATCTTGGTCCAGCAGTCAACATTTTGATGCTGTGTTCAGAGTGATTAGTTATATCTCAACTCCCTCGTAATTCAAATCTTGATCAGTGTTTATTGAGTTCCCCGTGTTTAAACTGTCCTAAAGGTTGAGTCGACAAATAATTTGTGTGTTGGAACTTATTTTGTGCCGGTTATTGATGTGTCATTCCCTACAATTGTAAATTGAACTAAATTTCTGTATTAGTCTTCCGCCTCTCCGTTCCTCCCGAATTCTCCTTTTCCGTATTCTGCACACATACTTCTTTTTTATGCTCTTATTGCAAAAACTTGAGTTACACAATTAAGTAAGTTTGTTTAAATCAAACTTCTTCGCTTTTTCCTCTTTTTGAATTCAAAATATGGACTGCCCAATTTCCATAATTATCAACCAAGATCTGCTCCTTCCCCAACAGCTTCCTCTCATTTATACCCGCAAAAGCTCCCTTTTCCCTTCAACAGGCCACCTTTCACATGTTAATCCGTCCTTAGGCTATTGGCGAAAGTAAGTGTCATTAATTTATATTCTCCTCGACCTCTCCTTTTCACCACGTTTTGCTTTCTTTCACTTACTCGCCTTTATCATAAAAGAGTAATCAACCGCCTTCCATTAACGAGTTGTCGCGTCCTCTAACCCCCACCCCTAACCTCTCCGCAGCTCCTGAGTCGGACCCCTGAACGGAATACACCACCTCTCTCAGACGGCTTCTAGAGCATTATAAGGAGCTCTTCCAATAACCGACCCTCCTTTTTCCCCCTTTCGTTTTTCCTGCATCTTCGCTCATTTTTTCTGAAAGAAAGTAAAATGAGAGGGAAAAAAAAAAGGATTTTCTTTTTCCATCTTCCTTTGATGGCCGATCACTTCGCTCTTTTTGCTAGGGACTTGCACTTCTAAGTAGGTTCCAAGATAATTATGATGCTTTCAGGGTTCCTTCATAAACGGTGGCATTTTGAGCGTGGGGGGGCGGGGAGTAACTTGTATGTAGGTAAATGCTAGTATTTAAGAAAAAACATCTTATTACGTGGAGGTTCTATTTCAGAAACCTATCATCATGCACCAAGGTATAAAATATGAAGTCAATATAATGCAGGGTATTCTAAAATATCTGGT
Source organism: Pachypeltis micranthus (assembly GCA_020466155.1). Taxonomy (NCBI): domain Eukaryota; kingdom Metazoa; phylum Arthropoda; class Insecta; order Hemiptera; family Miridae; genus Pachypeltis; species Pachypeltis micranthus. The sequence goes on from CM035769.1 coordinate 19,429,164, forward strand.
GCGTTGCAACACACAACTTTCCTTAGCTCTACAACAATTCACTTTGTACGTGGCTAATTCTATTTAATCAATTCATTTATCACTCAGTTAATTTTAACTTGGTCAAACAACGCTTTACGGCAGCAGGAAGCGGTAGCGCTTACAGTTCCAGAGTTTATTGTGCTGCTCGTACTCATTCCAGAACCATTACTGAGGAATTGGTGCACAAAGGATTAATGAGGCCTGGAACACGATTGTTTTGAAGAGGATAGTAATCATTTTTGCAGAGTTATCGAGTAAAACTGCTAGAACTGGTAGTAAGCGAAACGGCGGTAGTTGAAATTCAAGAATTTCTGGAGTGTATCTCATGAGTGTTTTTCAAGACTCACCCTATAAGTATTGGATTGGACTACAATACATTTTTTTTTAAACATTCTAGTAACATTTTAGCGGAGTTTATAAGGAAAAAACCGTGCTAAAAACACTTTTCGTCGAATACTTTTATAATTTATTGTGCTCCTGTCGACATTTTCTCACGAATGGGAATTTTATAGTATAATTGCCTTATTGAGAGCTATCAATATAAAAAATTTAATCAAAATGGTTAGAGCTGTTTTTGAGAAAAAAATGGTGTTTTGATCACTATGATAACTATAGTTTACTTTCGGTGGATTTCGCTCATACCCTTATTTTGACGTCCCATGGTAACCTGCGGGCTAGATATCAAGTTTGAGGTGATTTGGTCAGGTCGTTTTCTCTAAAAACCACTCTAAAATCGATTACGTCGAAAATGTTGGTAATTTATTGTGCTGCTCTCGTCATTTTCCCATTAATGGGAATTTTATGGTATAGTTGCCATATTGAGAGCTATCTATATAAAAAATTTAATCAAAATCGTTGCAGCCGTTTTTGATAAAACAATATTTGGTGTTTTGATCTGTATGATAACTATAGCCAACTTTCGGTGGATTTTGTTCAAACCCTTATTTTCGCGTCCCATGATAATCTGCGGGCGAGATATGAAGTTTGAGCTGATTTGGTACGGTGGTTTTCTCTAAAAATTGTTCACAGACACACACACACACAGACCATTTTCCCAAATAGTGTTTTTCGGACTCAGGAGGGTCTGAAACGTAAAGATCTGAAGAAAACTCAAAAAAAAATTTTCAGCCGATCACATAACTTTCCTTTCTACTTTGTAGAGCAAGGAAAGTAAAAACCGTGGGCGACGCTTTGTAAACAATGGGACGGCTGTGCAGAATGTAAACTAGCAGTGATAATTGAATGGACATAGATGGCAAGCGAGATGGGAATCCTCGACAAAGGGACATGAAGCCTACAAGTTTTCCTTCAGCCCCTGGGAAAGTGTTGGCAGAAAATGGGTGGACCATCAGACGAGCAAGTTTCATACTGTACAAGGCTATTTCGATGCGCAGTTTCCCTTCTTTTCTCTGAATGATTCTCTCCAGTCTGCACGTCTTGATCCTCCAGAGTTGGGACGAAAAAAATCGAGTACTGCTCCATCGCAATTCCTACGCCAGGAATGAGCAATCGACCCTGCTTGCCTCCAACCATTTTGCCCGATAAAGTGGTCAGGTGGGAGTCTGGATTAAGCCCCCAACTACGGTGCAAGATTCCCCAGGATCACTTCACTTGAGCAAACACGGTCTATCAGGGACTACTTAAATGACAAAACCTGTCATAGCTTCCACAGATATGGTTGCAGTGGGTTGCTGAGCAAGTGCCTAGGCTCCCGTGTGATAGTATAAACTCAATCGTGGTTCAGCCATTCGCCACGAAAGAAAACAGGCCTATCTGTGTGTCTGCCTGACAATCTATCTCTACTCAATACTTCGGGCGTGGTGAGGCATAGAAGAGAAAAGTTGTGTAATGCACCGCACCTTGTATTTTGCACGCTTAATAGTAAAACGTCTGTCGAAGCAGCGCCCGCTGGCCACTTGGTTGGGAATATAAAGTTCAATCTCCCAGAACTGAAAGCCCCCTCAGGCAACAAACACTTATTTCACCACCCGCCGAGAATCCCATAAACAGCCCCTGACCCCCCCACGAAAAATGTTCGCTATCGCTTCATCCAAAACCGCTCGAGCTCTGATTTGTAGTCCAAAGCCCCTCAGGCGAGAAACCGAACATGGGGTTAATGTACAAACGGAGCAACCCACTTGGACGGGCTCCGAGAAACAGGTGATACATCAGCGGTCCCAGAGGAGACGTCTGGCGGAAGACTCGGCATTGAGATGGGCTGGAGGGGACGTGAAGAACGCGCTTCCTCGGACAAATAATTGGCTGGCAGTTGGAGAAACCTTCTAACGAGAAAGCCCATCTTCAGTAACAAGGCCCCCCTCTCCCCACAACCCATCTCCTCTGTCTCAATCCTCCATCCCTTGGCCTTCTCTTTGCCGGTCGTGTGGGGACGGACTTTTATCTGTCAGCTTGGAAAATCTCTTCGTAACAAGAAATTTTATAACTCCGGAGGGCTGAACTGGTGACTATTGGGCCTGGGAGGGTCGGGGCGACGATAAGTTAGCGATGTAAGAGGAATCGAGAGAGGAAGCTTCACTAATTGGGTAACTCCTGCGTCCTTGATACTTTGGAAAACAATTTTTTCTAGCTAACAAGTCCTTCATGAACCAAGGACGTCATTTCTCCGTCCTTTCACCCCAGCTCTACACCATCTTCGTCGTGAATCGCCCATCACGTCCTCCAAGACTCATATCTCAGAATCAGTTTCACGCTAGTGCCGAAGATAGTCCGCGCATTGAATTGCACGTTTTACTTCCTTTTGATTATAACGAATTTTCATCCTAAGTGAAGCAGGAGATTGTCTCTAGGTGTGCCTAAGAAAGGCGTCAAGCCAAAAGTTGAACTGTAATTATGTTCACCTATTCACCCATTTAACTGTATTCATTTCGCCCGTTTTCCCTCTTTCAATTTCCCCCTGTAAGAAAAGTACAAACGAAGAAATATCATAAGGTCTTGTCCACGAACACAGCACGAATGATACGTTTTGGTTTATAATTCATTCTGAATAATAACCCTATGTTTTCAGTCACGAAAAATTTTTTACAATCCCTGTTAACGCCAGAAAGGCGAAACGATAGTTGACTCTTGTTTGAGTTTGTTTCCTTTTTCTTTTCTTTTTTTTCTTTCTTTTTTTATCCTCGCACGCTGTTCCGCCTTACGTCCGACGTTATCGCCCCTCGACTCTTCTCGACAAGAAGCGCGTCGCCTGTGACTCAGTGCCGCAAACAACGCGATAGCGGCAGTGTCGATCGAAATCGCTCCACGTCGCATCCAAATTTCGTATAAATCGACGAATCTGTAAGTGAGCACGTCTCGAACTCTGGTTAAGTTGACGAACCAAATTCGGCAAATCGAAATCTTGCCGTATCGCAAATCATCTCACCGCTACTACGACTCTACCACTACCATCGAAAGGTCAGATCCACCCATTTCGCTGGACAGATAAACTTTTTGATTTCCCTTTTATTTATTTGTATCTATCGTGGAAGTGTTGTTATTTTCTTGAGTTGTTTTTCGTATTATACTTCGTTTTTATAGTCATCAAATTTTCTCCCATCTCACGCACCACAGGTGAAGGTGTTCGCCTAGGTTATTTGGGTAACAAATCGAGTAGACCCCACTACTTTGCGCGAACATAATTAATGGTAGCAGAGCGTGGTTTATTTAATTTACATCTTGCGTTGCGTTGAGATTATCGATATTGGAAGATTTTTTTTTTTACTTTGTTCCCAACGTCTACTGTTTTCGTCCTTTTCAATAAGCTATTTTTATTTTCTGCCGTTGGAGCTCGAATTTGATTAACGTTTACGATCGTTTACTACCACACGATATTCATTCTTGATTCGTTTTTTTTTTTCACATATCTTTGACACTCTCTGTGTATGTTTGAAGTTTGTATTAGCTTGAATTGTGTTAATCCGAGAGTGGTTCATACTGCGATTCAGTTGAAATTGTAGCCCCAAGTAGGACTGGTAATCCCTTCCTAGTGTCCCAAATTTTCCTGTATCCTTCAGTGACTACTAATCCCTACAGCATGGCGCAAACCGAGTTCACAGCACAGATCACTCCCCTCCGTCGACAATGGTCTTCGGCCAGTCTTGAGGTACAATCGTGCTACACTGTGGGGAAGAAGGCTCTGCGCGACCCGAAATTAGTTTATGAGTTCACCGGTCGTTACAGGGTTCTGGAAAAATATTACTCTAAATTTGAGGATCTAACAGACAAGCTAACTGATATTTTTGAAAGTCATGGCAAGAGTTCAGAATTTCCGGGAGAAACTCAAACTGGGGATAAGGGTGTAATTGACTCAACCAGAAAGTGTTACTTGGATTGTCATGCGATGTACGAGGAAATCACGAATCCCATACGCCCATCCACTACTAATCTAGCCACTATCAACGCCTCCACTTTGGACGCACGTTCGTCATCTCACTTACCGAAATTATCTCTTCCAAAATTTAATGGCGAATTACTGCATTGGCCTAAATTCAGGGGCACTTACACTTCAATGGTACATAACGTCGCCACGTTATCCGTTGTAGAAAAGTTCCATTACCTTTTATCTTCCCTCAACAATCCCCCTTCAAAATTTGATACTTTACGTTTCAAGACATGGAGATTCCAAATGTTCGACGCAAGCGCCGAATCCTTCCAGGCTTTTGACCTCGGAATTTCCGCTCCTTGCCTAACGGGCTCCTGTGGCGAGGTCATTGTTCCTCTAAAGGTCTTTGCGCCCATGGAAATCCCAAATCGGCGGATATTTCCAACGGTGGTTTTCCCATCCTTCCCCTCTCCACCCTTCTCAGATCCTTCTCTACAACAGATACCTTCTCCCAAATATTCATTCTGCTACGAAGTGTCGCCGAAGTGAGTCGTCCCCAGCTCTCCCAACACTTGTTGCCTAACACCTTTCGCGATATGGCCGTCTCCAATTCTCCCAACGGATAACTCTTTCACCTCTCATCGACTTCTAGTTCGGCTTTCTCCCTCCTTCCGAGTACAACCAGTTTACACGTCTTCAGAGCCCTATTTGTTCGCGATTCCATACTCAACTCATCTCCCGTGTAAGTCACCTCTTCTTTGTACAATCCAAGTCTTCAAACCTTGTGATATTCCAGCTCACCAATTACAAGTTTGTGCTCAGTAAATATCCGTCTCCGAGTTTCATTCACGTCTATCCTGGTCCAAACACCAAATTTGCAATGTCCGTCCGCCATCCGCCGTCCGGGCCGTTTTGTGCCTTTAACGTGGTCTAAAAAATTTGTTCCTTCGCAGAAAAATCCGATTTGGTATCTAGTTGTGCCCGCCATCTCGGCAATCCGATTGGACGAATCCCAAGGTTGTTATGGGCAAAAAATGGTTGAAAAAATTAACGAAACGCAGTATAACGCGGAATACAGCGGAAGTCAACGTTTCGTCGTTAGTACTCCCTCCCTCCCGTCATATCAAACTCAATCACTCGCCCGCTCGACTTGCAACGCCCTTTTGACTAGCAACGGGTTTGCTGGAAGCCCCCGTTCCAATTTCCCTGACTCTTTTTGCCCGACGGGGATACACCCCTCCATCGGATCATAAATGCCTACAGATGTTTACGGGCCTGGCGCCGGGGGAATATTTAGTTTCCGTAGTTCCATTGTAGCCAGGTCATGTTTCGTATGGTTTACTAGTATTCGATGCTGAATTGAATGGGATGGGTCTCGGAGCAGTAATAATAAGTCAAGCTGTTCATGAGAATAATAAACCATTGTGTAATAATTTGCAGGGTTTTATTGTCTTCCTTCACAACAAAATGCGTTGCTATGTTGACGCGTCACTCTTGATGACGTTCCCAACAATATTGCCATATACACGTATATTTGTATTAATGGGCATGTTTGTTGGGGGCTCAGTCAATAATGACACACGTGCAGGGGTAAAGTTTCGAAGTTTTCCTTGTAACCATGCCCTACAGTGGACAAAAAAGGAAACAAAACTTTTCAAGTATATCAAGATTTTCCAAAATTTAGATTACGCCAATAGCAAATTCAATTTAAAAGAAAGAAAATCCAAGAAACAAAAGAAATGATCAAAAGAAAGACGCAAAGAGACAGGAATAAACTAGAAACCAACGAAGGCAGCCACAGCAAGGTAAATTCAAATTTTATACCTTTCTAGTAACAGTAACTTTAACATGTACTATGCTTTTTTTTTTCTTACTGTGCTATTCCACCGACAAATTTACAGAGGATTACAGAGGACCCCCATTCATCTACACCCCTAACACAATACACCTTTTGATCTTTTAGTTTGCCTCCCTTTCCAGGAAAATCCCAACTAATCGACACCTCCCCCCCTCCCCCGACACTGACTTTCCAGTTCGTTTGGATCTCGGATGAACCATTCCTTTTTCTACCGACGTTCACATTTAACACTTAGTACAATTCTTGAAGTGCCGTGATTTATAGCAAGTTAAGGAATCTAATGGGCCTACTATAAGTTCCTACCATTTTGTTAATTTATTATACACGCCTAGTTTTCGCACAATTTAGTTTGAGGTTTAGGTTATGAGGTTATTTTTACGAATTTTGCAAAGGGGTTAGCGCTTAATTTTCCTACTATAATGGACCCTTTCCGTTTTTTGTTCAATACTTTTCACTCGAGCCTATGGTTGTTGATAGGCTGACTACTATAGTGCGAGTGGCGGGGGGGGGGTTGTCTGTTGTTATATAAAAACTAAAGTTAATTAATGCTGCTTTCGCTTATTTATTGTTTGTTCATGCTTCTCCTTGTTTGTTGTTTAAATTGTATGAGACGCTGCAACTTTGGGGTGGAGGATGCAATTACAACAAAACTTCAGCCACTGTTTACTGTTTCCAATTACATGTGGAGGTTTAGAAGAGATAAAATATTAAGGATTGGGTTAAGACTGCCAGGGTATGTTCGAAGACACTGACATCGAAGAGGACTCCCTATGGCTTTCTATAAAAGCTCAACACAAGTACGGTGTACGGCCCATAGATGTAGCGATCGAAGGCTCTCACCAAGAGCACACGAGCAACCAGCAAAGACAAATACTTCAAGCGATAGAATGATTCGGGTTCATTAATCGCGAGGTGCCCTGGTACAAGAAAAAAAAAGGTTGCTGTGGAAACCGATGGGTAATGGCTCGACATTCGTACCTCGCGGAAGGTTCGGATTAACTAAAGTTGCCAGTCTGAAGGTGTTACGCCGCGGTAAGCGTGTTGTTCAAGTCTCAGCGCGTGTGAAGCATCTTTCTGGCCTCCTTGACACCGCCGCTCGTGAATCACGCGTTTCTTCAACCCCATTATCTTCATCCTCTTCTTCTAGCACTCCTTCCAACGCACGTCTTCTCTTAACTGGCTTCTGAGTTTGGTCTTAAGCAAAGCACCTTCCTAAAACCAAGATGTACTTTTCGTCACAACTTGGGAAAATCCTTTCAGAGCCTCTGAGATTGGAGAAGAATGAACGCTCTACGACAACTCTTGCGACAACTGCGATGATACACACCCAGTGGAAGCGGTGCGAAGTTGTCTCAAAAAAATTGTTTTCAAAAAGAAACTTACCAAATCGTTGAAGCTACCTTTGAGAAAAAAAAAGAGTGGTGTTGTGATCACTGGTTGTTTAGAATTTATTTTGACTTCCTATTTTGAACTACAGACTAGATATGAAATTTGGTTCAGCCATTTTCTCACTATCGCGCTCACAGGTCATTTTCTCAAACGGTGTTTTTCGAAGTCAAAAGCCATTAAAATGTGAAGATCTGAAGAAAAGTTCAACAACAAAATGTTAACCGATTACATAACTTTCCTACAAAGAGCGATTGTCTATTTCCATTAAATTTGAGTTACAATGTATGATCGATTTCGACGGTTAGGTCATCATCAGTAACAAGCACACAGAGAGAACATCTTATGTACCAAAAAGTGAAACGTCGATCTGGTTTTCTCAGTGACACGAGAGCGGGGTATGTTGGCGGCTCTTTACACTAAGGTAAATCAAGCCATTACAGAAATGAAGCCATCAGTGGAGGAGCACTCTGAGAAACCAGCCCATTTAAACATTAATCTGAACCGTTACTTTTGATCATTTCGAATTGTTCAAGCACATCCAACATGCGTTCTTTGGGGAAAAACTGGAGAAATTCAATGTATTGCCTCTCTATTAGATCAAAAGTGAAGAAATGGCGGGATTCGTTCAAGTGATTTGCAAATGCTGAACCACCCTTGCCATCCCATAATCCTTCTCCTGCTCCCTAATTCTTTCCTTAAATTTCCGCCCTGTTTGTCCATACTCTAACCCGCAAGTACAATTTAATTTATACACCTCGCTTCTATCCTAATTTGTATTTTATCTTTAACTGAGCCTAATGAAGATTCAAGACTGATTTGATTTTTAAAGCCCACCTTATACCCTCTGGATGATGGAATTTTAGATATTTTGCCCGAAACTGCCAAACAGTATGGTACGGCATTTAGATGTTCTCTCTGTGTGTCCTATTAAGTTGCATTCTTGTTACTGATGATGACCGTTGACATCGATCTAACATCGTAACTCAAATTTAGTGGAAATAGACAATCGTTCTTTCTCCGTTTTACTGTTGAAACGGGTTTCCACAGTTTCGTCGCGAGTAATTTAGCGCATTTCCTTCCTACTTCGTGAGACCAAGAACAGTAAATTATTTGGTGCGTAGCAACCTCCGTAAATTCGACGACCTGCTGCATATACGCGAGCTATATCTTCGTTCAACGCTTTTCTACAGGAACATTTATGGAGAACAAAATGTAGGTATTAGTTATTCGACAGTACTCCGTAAGTTTGATTGAAATCGTTACAGCCGTTTTTGAAAAAATTGGAAAACCTTATAACTCCGTTCAACAGATAGATACAGAAATCACTGAACACAAAATGTGAGTATAGGTAGGTTAAAGACATTCTGTGAGATTGATCAAATCCAGCGTCCCAGTTACTATTACAAAAATGTTCAAAAAATTCATTATTTTCGACACATTTTTATTTTTATTTTTGTTCAATGAACATTTATTGAAAACAATATATAGGTATTAACTATTTAAAAACATTCTGTGAGTTTGGCGAAAATCTAAAGTTAACGTACCTGTTAGGTGAGTCCGTCTCCTCTGGCTGGTGAGTTCCTGGGGGCAAGCGCTTTCAACGTAAAGACATCATCGTCTGGCCGTTAAGTCAGTACTGGAGTCAGTCAGTTGGTCGCGGTCTTTATATACAAAGAGAAAGTTAAACGGGATGGTGGAGCATCGGAGAAGGGGGTGGAGGAAGGAGGTCATCCACCTCTGGGGAAACCCACTAGAGGTGAATGGAACTTCTTGAATGGTCTGTCAATTGTGGATTCTAAGTCTTTCTTGTATAAAGTGGTCTGTAAATCCGTCAGTTGGTTGTTTTTGTTTGTGTAGTGTTTTGAGTGGTGTGAATATGGTGTCGCATTTTGTATTGATTTGTTCATTTATGATGTGTGCATTGAAGTTATTTTGTTTATAAATGTCCACGTTTTCTAATGTGTTCAGTTGTTGTCCATTGTATTGTTTATGTGGTAAGATGGTGCAGTCCTGTATTTTGGTAGGTGCATGTCCAGTTGTCTTGAGGTGGTTGGCAAAATTTGAATCGTCTTTGTTCCTACTGAGAGATTTAATGTGTTCTGAATCGTCTGTATTTTTCGTCCTGTCTGTCAACAATTGACAGACCATTCCAGGAGATCCATTCACCTCTAGTGGGTTTCCACAGTGGTTCATGACCTCCATCCCCACCCCCTTCACGACGCTCCACCATCCCGTTTACCTTTCTCTTCGTGTATAAAAACCACGACCAACTGACTGACTTAATGGCCAGACGATGGTGTGTTTACATTGAAAGCGTTTGCCCCCAGTAACTCACTAGCCAGAGGAGACGGACTCACCTAACAGGTACGTTAACTTTAGTAATTTGCCTACTGGCGGACATAACCCAATTGCTTCAATAATTGGTGAAAATCGTAGAAGCCATTTAGCAAAAAAGCATAAAAAACCTATTTTTGCTATTTTTCCTTAACCTTTGGGTGTCGGCCAGTGACGGATCCACGGTTCTACAGTCAGTTAATTTTATGATGGTCAACGTTTTTCCGCTACAATTTTGTTATCGTTAACTAATGATTGACAAGATGTTTCGCCTAATTTCCCGACACGAGACTGCGTCACTTATGACGCGGATATGGTAAAGACTAAAGAATAACCATCCTTAGTTAATCATGACGCCGGCTCCCTCTTTATTGAATAAACAAGCTAGAACGTTCTGGTGCAATGTCTGAAAACGTTGAAAATAATCCCGGAAACGTCTGTCGGAGAGCGAAACCTTGGAAATGTGAGTTCCAAGAAAAAGGTGGAGAAACTCGCGAGGGGCGAAAAAGCGTCGTTGTTGGTGAGGGCTTTGGAGGTAAGAACGTGAGCATTTACAAAGTAGATATTTATTGAATTAACTAGGGAGGTATCCCTGCGATGAACGGAGGTCATGCGAGCGGGCTCATCAGAAAGCAGTGGTTCAACACGGCGGAGGTACGATCAAGCCTCTCTAAAGAAGACTGGCTAACAAGTGTACTTATGTTACACGGCTCGTCGAGACCTCTGTGCTCAAAAGTGTTACTGAAAATGCCTAAACTCAACGTGATCGAGCAGGGAAACGAACATGTTTTATCCATTTCATTCTCATTTCTATGGATCAAACCGAAATTTTTGTCAATTTGTTTACTTTGTACAGAGAAGTTTCTGTGTATTATTTTATCCCGATGTTCTGACAAATCCAGCAGCATTATAGAGAGTCTTTCCTCATGTAGACTTTACCATTTTTGACCCAGGTAAATTTGTAGTTGTATTCTTCGGCGTGCTTTTTTGCTCTCCAACGTACTTATCGATTGTATGATGTGAGATGTTCATTTATGAACGAAAATGTATCCGCAAGGAAATCTTTTTTGAGTTCATTTAATGAAACTCTGTTTTTCTTTATCTGCTTTACTGCCAATATTTTTACTTTCCTTGGCTCTACGAAGTTGTAAGGAAAGTATGTGTAATCGGCTGCAAATAAAATTTTGCGTCCTTTAGGATCTTTAGGTCCCAAGTCCTACTGAATCAAAAACACACTGTTTGAGAAAATGGTCTGTGTGTGAACGCGATTGAGAGAAAACCAGGAGCAGAACCAAATAAGCTCAAACTTGATATCTGGCCCGCAGGTCACCACAGGACGCCAAAAGAAAAGTATAAGCAAAATCCGCCTGAAACTAACTATAAATATCACAGTGACCAATACAATTTTTACTTTCCTTGCTCTACGAAGTAGAAAGGAAAGTTATGTAATCGGCTGAAAAAAAATTTTGAGTTTTCTTCAGATCTTTACGTTTTAGACCCTCCTGAGTCCGAAAAACACCATTTGGGAAAATGGTCTGTGTGTCTGTGAACGATTTTTAGAAAAAACCACCGTATCAAATCAGCTCAAACTTGATATCTCGCCCGCAGGTTACTATGGGACGCCAAAATAAGGGTATAAGAAAAATCTACCGAATGTTAACTATAGTTATCATAGTGATCAAAACACCAAATATTGTTTTCTTAAAAACGGCTGCAACGATTTTGATTATATTTTTTATATTTACAGCTCTCAATAAGGCAATTATAGCATAAAATTCCCATTAGTGGGACAATGACGAGAGCAGCACAATAAATTACCAAAAATTTGGACGAAATCGATTTTAGCGCGGTTTTTAGAGAAGACCACTGTACCAAATCAGCTGAAACTTGATGTCTAGCCTACAGGTTACCATGGGACGCAAAAATAAGGGTATGGGCAAAATCCACCGAACGTTAACAATAGTTATCATAGTGATCAAAACACCAAATATTTTTTCTCAAAAACGGCTCTAACGATTTTGAATACATTTTTTATAGCTCTTAATAAGCTCTTAATAATAAGATAATTATACCATAAAATTCCCATTGGTGGGAAAATTCCTTATAAACTCCGCTGGAATTTTTGTAGAATGTTAAAAAAAATTGGTTTTGTAGTCCAATCCAATACCTAAAGGGAGTGTTTAAAAACGCTCATGAAATACATGGGGGTCACTCCAGAAATTCCTGAATTTCAACTACTGCCGTTTCGCTTACTACCAGTTCTAAAAGTTTTTACCCAATAACTCTGCAAAAGTAATTACTATCCTTCTTCAAAAAATTTGTGTTTACAGCCTCATTAATTATCTGTGTACCAATTGCTCAATAATAATCCTGGAATGAGTACGAGCAGCACAATAAATTCCGTAACTGTAAGCGCTACCGCTTTTTGCTACCATGAAATGTTGTTTGACCAAGTTCAAATGAACTGAGTGATAAATGAATTGATTAAATAGAATTAGCCATGTACAAAGTGAATTGACGTAGAGCTAAGGAAAGTTGTGTGTTGCAACGCACCAGATATTTTTTTTCGAAAACGGCTATAACGATTTGAATTAAATATTTTTTATGTATAGCTTCAAGTAACACAACAATATCATATAACTTCCATCCGTGGGGATATAACGACAGCGGGATAATAAATTACCAAACACTTCGTCTATAATAGGTTAGCGCAGTTTTTTCTTTATAAATTTCGCTTAAACGTTACTAGTGTCTTCAATACAATGCATGTGGTATTCCAACCAAGTGGTATACGACGAGTCTTTAATACCGCTCATAAGACATATAGAAGCTACACCAGAAATTCCGGAATTTTAACCTTGCCGTTTTGCTTACTACCATTTCTAAAAGTGTTTACCCGATAACTCCGGAAAATTGATTATTATCCTTTTAAAAAAAAAACGAGTTTACATCCTCAGTATTTCTCTGTGTGCCAATCGCTCAATAATTGTCAGGGAATGAGTACGAGCTGCACAATAAATTCAGAAACGGTAAGCGGTACCGCTTTTTGCCGCCGAATGGTGTTAATAGGAAAAGCCATGAGCACAAGTGAATTGACGTAAAGCTAAGGAGAGTTGTGTGATGCGGTGAACCTGATATTTTCTTTCTTTTCAACGTTGTACTGTTGTGCTACTATCACATTCACTCTATTTAGTTGAGTAAGCGCACGGAATCTGAATACTTTACTTCTGTTCTCTTTAATAATGAGAGCATTCAGCACACATCCCACCTCCATTAGTAAGTTTGGTAGGTCTTCATACTTAATTTACAGAATTCCTTTTAGTTCAAGGTCTTTTACCACTTGTTCCATTTTGTTGATCAAGTATTTCACTTGTTTTTTTTTTCTTTGTTCTCAGTTCGCAATATTTCATTTTCCTCGGTAGCCTTTTTCAAAACCTGAAGCAATACCGCTCCGTAACACGTCGTCCAGTTTATCAGAGTTGAATGAAAGAGATTTTTTTACCTATGTCATTTCCTTGTTGAAAATCTTCACACGGCACAACAATTCATCCTGTTTCGACGGATTTGTTTACCTCCTCCTCCTTGTTACCAGACTCCTCAGGCCCTCACTGTGATCAGACTCTTGTAAACACTTCTTTGTTTTGATCGGCTCAGTTTTTGTTTTTTATTCATTTTAAAACATTTGCAAATAGCGCGTTTCCATGCACTTTTTGCCATAATTTTCTTTCCTCACTCCTATACACAGGTAGTAATAACTGCGTAGACAAGTTTTGAAACTCAGGGATTTTTCAGGGGATATATCTCCGGCGCAATCATCGCGCTTGTCACTCATAATTAAATATTTTGTGATACGGAGACTTGTGGAAAATTCCCCACTTGAACAAGCAAGCGGGGAAGACTGATTATGCCGTAATTTCCAATAGCATAACGCAGAAGGGCAGTCTGGGCGAAACTAACCGTTCGATCAAATTCGTTTGTTTTAACGCAAGCAAAACCGTTCTATCGGCAGAAACTGGATACCAAATTCCTTTACAACTCTCATCGACAAGTATTGCAAGCTTTTTGTACGTTTACGGATTTGTTCTGAACGTTTACAGAAATTGCTCGGAATTTATAAGTTTTAGATCCGTGACGAACCAGAGTCGATCACAAATATCGCAAACGCTTCCAAACGGGTTTTCGTAAAATCCTCTTTGAAATTTTAGAGGCGAGATTTCGTAGTTCAACGAGCATAAAGAAGAACCTGAAGATTCTTCGAGTACTTGAAGTTGTTGAGCTTTTTTCTCAACTCAGCGTGCTTCTTGTCTTTCTCGTTCAGAAGTATTTGTTTCAGCAGCTTCAGAATTTGTCTTCTTTTCTCGGTATCGTTTCATTCTCTCGAAAGTTGTAGCATCGTAAGGTTTCGAGTTCTTTCGACATTTCTTGCTTCTTTCTCGAGGCATCGCGGAAACGTATTTAAGTGATTGCGTTAATTCCGCCGGTAGGTAAATTATCGAAGTTAATGACCCTATTTGGACTGTCCGTCTTCTCTGGCGGGTGAGATACAATGAGCGAGATGTAAAGACATCATCGTCTGTCGATTAAGTCAGTACTGAAGTCAGTTAGTTAATCGTGGTCTTTATATGCAAAGAGAAAGGTGAACGGGATGGTGGGGGGGGGGAGAAAGGTGTCTGGTGTCATTCACCTTCTGGGGCAATCTGTTGGAAGTGTAAGGAAAGGAGTGGAAGGTCAGTTTTGTATGTCTTGAATGGCCTGTTGATTGTCGATTCTAAAGCTTTTTTGTATGGGTTATTCATAAATCCGTCAGCAGGTTGTTTCCATTCCATTGAAGTTTTTTTGTTTACAGATTTCCATGTTTTCTAGTATGGTTAGTTTTCATCCTCCGTATTGTTTGAGCACTGGCTAAGTGTGTCGTAGCAGTTCTGATTGACATAGGGGAAGCGTTTAACAACCTTTGGTTGGCAGCGCTTCTCAATTAGCTTAAAGGTAGGGGAATCCCCCACAACCTGTATTCGCTCGTCAGAAGTTAGCTGACAGACAGAACTGCTACGATCGAATCTTGACATGTCTCCATCACGAGAAAGATTGAGAAGGGGTGCCCACAGGGCTCGGTCCTTGGACCAGCACTCTGGAGAGCCTTCTTCGAAGGTCTTCTTAGGAGGCTCGTGGAGACTGACTGCGAGCTGTATGTGGACAACCTGACTGTGCTGAACTGTGCAGAGCCAGTGGCCAAATCGAGGCAAAAACCCACACCTTGGTTCGCACTGTCACCCAATGCCAATGGTGCGACCATGTCAAGATACAGGTGGCTGAGGAAAAAAAACCAACTGATTTCTTGTAAGGAAAACTAAATAGCCAATCCTCAAGACGCTTTGGCCGCCGCAGGCTCCTTCTTGGAAAGCACGTCAAGTATTTATAAGTGAATATGGTCCCTTAAAGGCACTAACATTGCAAGGTTTGCCTCACTGCGTTCAATTAATAAGGTCACTTGGTGTGTGTGTTACCACGACACTATCCTCATGTATAAGGCCATATATCTAGGCGTGATTGGCTACTGCCCCGTTGACTGGGGTAGCAAATGAACAGTCAATCAGAAGAAAGTATTGGCCCAATCCCAGAGAGCTGCGCCTATAAGACTGCATCGACAGAAGCACTCTAGGTAATCGCTGGTCAGGTGAATGTGCATGGTTGACAAGTGGAGAAAACTTGCCGCCCTCGACGAATGGGCGTTAGAAAAATTTCAAGCGAGATGGGAATCCTCGTCAAAGGGACGTGACGCGTATGAGTTCTTCCCTAACATCCGTGAACGTCTTTCAAGAAAATGGGTTGAGCCATACCACTGGACGAGCCAGTTCCTCACGGGACATGGCGACTTCAACGCGCGGCTCCACTTCTTTTCTCATAAAGATTCACCATCATGCACGTCTTGTGCCTCCAGTGTGGAAGAACCAAGAAACCACGTACTGCTCCACTGTAGATTCTACAAAGGTGAACGACGGTTGTTAGGAGAGCAGACGAACTTAGCAGCACTGACCTCGCCTAATTCCCGAAGAAGGTGGTCACAGTTGATCTGTCCATTTGAAACTTACCACCCAAGTAAATAGTTAGATCAGGTGTGTTCTTGAAAAGGTAGAGAAGCAGAAAAAGAGTCAAAATTAAACCTAGTTAAAATTATTTAATTAAAATTGAGAAAAAAATAGAGAAGAAATTTGGGATGAAAGAACTTGTAACTGAGAGGAAAATAACTGCACCAAACGAACAAACTCAATAAATTAAACACTTCTTTTACGAGAAAATTAACAGTTCGGCTTTGGTAAGAAAAAATTGAACTAAAAAAAAAAGTCTGTCCGTGATGCTGATGGAGTTGATTCTTCTTCCACTGAATGTATGAAAACTTCACTTGGTGGTAGAAGTGGTGCACCAATGGCCGAAATAATTGGAATGGTGATGATCCATGGAAAAGGTAGTGGGATGCTGATGACCGAAAGAAGGCATCTTGACGAGCGCTCGTAGGATGCGGCTGAGCTGATGATGGCAGAAGAAGCAAGTGAAGACGTGCGAGCAGCTCCATGCATGTCCGACAATCGAGACCGCGTTCGATTCCTTCATTTCTCCCCTGCTGTCGTGGTCAGGTGCGACCCAGATTAAGAACTCCTCCTAGATGGTACGGGATTCCTCCACTAATCACCCCGGCACGGTCACACACGTGCAACAGCTATCTACCGGAGGACTGGCTAACGACCAAATACCTGCCGTACCTCGGTAGGCCTGAGTTCGATGGATGCATATTAGCGAAACCCCAACTTCCATTACTGATATAATCCTCGTTGAGGGTTATGAACAATCATCTAATAAGGAAGCAGAGCTGCATTGTTTATGTAGTCAGATGGTGCAGTTCTGTATTTTGATACGTTCATTTACTGTTGTATCGAGGTGGCAAAATTATAGTCGTCTTCGTTCCTACTTCAAGATTAAATGTGTTCTGAATATCTCGTCCGTATTTCTGTTTGTCCTATGTGCGCTTTTGTACACGCACAAGTTAGTTTCGTATACTCCACTTTGGTCGAGTGGGGTAATAATGCCAGTTGTATGGCTCGCCCACAGCATCTCACCAGGCAGAGATGACGGATCCACCAAACAGTTACGTTAACTTTAATACATCACGAAAATGTTCTTCGTCCCAGATTATTATATCGTTACGTAACGGTCGAGAGATCTCGTTCGCGAGTCAGTGTATTTAAAAAATAAACAAGTGAATGTACTGCCGCTGTTCAATTACTCACTGAGCATGCCAAATCTTTTATAAAAACAAAAAAGCATGTTTTCTCGACACAGTTTATTATACAGTAACGTGACGGTCGTAAAAATTTGATTATTGGATCGGAAGAAATGGAAAATTAATCGTTATTAAAAGAGAAAAATGTTTATTGCAAAGCGGGTAGTGTGATAGAATAAGTTTGGGTAAATTGGAGTGTGTTGTATAGCGCCTAGGCCGCACTGTAGTAATTGTTTTGCCGGAGGATTGTGGATTCATTTCCGATATTATATTCCAAAACCAGGTGATCTTGTCAGGGCCCCAAGAAGTGATTTGTACCGATTTCTTACTGAATATGTCAGTAATTAATCTTTCATTGGAGCTGTGACCTGAGAGTGATGTAAAAAAGACGAAAAAAGACGATTAACGAAACTTTGTTTATCGGTAAGAGGTCTGAAACTCTTCCTTACGCTCGATTAGGCGTTTAATCCTTGCTGTGCTGCCCTGAGCTATTTAATTTCTAAGTATAAATTCTCCAGTACGATACAGGTGGAGGAAGTTCTTTAACTGAATGGAAGCTGTTCAAATTCAAGTCTGAAGTCAGTTCTGAAACATTAATTCGCATCAGTTCAGCTTCTTGGTGAACAGCGTTGCACATTTCTGGTCGATCTACTGTGCGGATAGGGTAACAAGGGGGGGGGGGAGACAAACAGAACGCTAGCGACTGAACAAAAAAAAGAAGAAAAGCCCTACGGAGCGAATGGGAGCGCTGATTTATTAGTACAAATTAGCCTCTGCAGGCGGCAAAGCTCCATTTGCAGTAATGAAAGGCTCATAAATACGCGAAGCCGGAACGGAAAAATTTGTTTTTCACGGGCTCAGCCAAAAGATCATCAATTGTGGCAACAGGCGAACTTGAAAAGTGCGGAAAAGGGAACCGAATGAATGACGTTCGTCCGGCTGGCGCGTTGCTGAGAGGGAAACCGGAGTTTAATTGACGTCGGGAATTACGAACACGGGATGTGACAAATGAGATTACAATTATCCTCCCGCTTTGAATTCACCTCTTTTGGAATCAAAAGAGAAACAGAAAACGAGGAAAAACGAACGCCGGGGCTCATTTTGAAATTTCTCAAAATTAATTTCTCTTTTGTCGTTTGAGCGATGGAAGCGTTTCTGCTCTGAATCGTTTTGTGCAATAAAAAAGAGACCCGTTGTGTGATTTCACACTTCCTTTGTGCATTGGAGGTTTTACCGCAGACCTTTGAGGCCTTTTGAGGTCATGTCGTAAAAATGAACACTGGGAGTCATAAAAGGCGTTCGTCCGGCGCCAATTAACGTCAACCGCACGATCGAGCTCTGATATTTCCCCGGGCGCGTGCAAAATGTTTCTTCTCGGGTCTAACTGTGTGTGACCGCAGCGCTCTCAAGGGGAAACACGACCTATAGGAGGGTTATCGAAGTGATTAGGTCAAGTCTGCCAGTAAGAGCGTGGTCTAGGTCTGTGCGCGCCAATAACATCCAAAGAGCTTGCCCGCAGTGCAACACCTGACTCACAGTCAGGGGTCGTTACAATGTCGTTTGGCTCATCCGGCAGTTGAAGTCCCTGCTACTACCACGAGAGACCTGAGTCGACTCGACAAAGGAGGCAAAACCCGTTGAACCTGACACAACGAAGGAATGCAACTGCCACGGGTCCACGACCTTGCTCTCTGGGCACCGTTTGTCAAGAACCCCCTCCACTTTGGCAAAGTTCAGCTATACGATTTCAATTATACGAACACACGAGAGAATGAACCGCGACCCTAAAAACTAATGTGCTGTGTGCGATGATCAACGAGTCTGAGAGAAAACGGCAGAACGGCACAAATATCACAAAGAGTCTCCAAAACCCATGAATGAAATCGGCCAAAACTAACTATAGTTATCGTAGTCATCTAAACGCCAAAAAACTCTCAAAAGCAGCTGCAAACGATTTTGATTCAATTTTGTACTGGGCTGAAGTTAGCTACATATTCATAATCGAAAGTTTGACCGTTTGCCCAGCCGTCCTGGGTGGTCGCAGCGGCACGAAACATACTTAGAATCAGCAGAGAAATGTCAAGATACCCCTTTTTCGGTTTTTTGAAATTTGGCCTAGATCAAAATTGGCCACCAATGAGTTTGACCGTTTGCCCTGAGAAAATCTCTTGTCCAAAATATGAATATGAAACATATTTAGAATCAGGAGAAGAATATCTAGATGGATCTTTTTCAGTTTTTTGAAATTTGGCCTAGTTCGAAAATGTCTATCTTATAAAAGCTTTGACCGTTTGCATTTCCTCAGGGCAAACGGTCAAACTCATTGGTGGCCAATTTTGAACTAGGCCAAATTAAAAAAATCGAAAAAGAGACATTTAGACATTTCTCTGCTGATTCTAAATACGTTTCGTGTCAGCCGCTGCGACCACCCAGGACGGCTGGGCAAACGGTCAAATTTTCGATTATGAATACGTTGCCAACTTCAGCCCAGTAATTTTGTGTGGGGGACATTATCATGACATTTCCATCCATGAGCGCAGTAAGTTATCAACAAATACCGCTCATACGGTTTTAGGGATGTCAGAAAAAAAAGGGGGTAGTTCAATAAACTGCTCATACGGTAAAAGTTTAATAACGCCCATTAGAAAATTAGGAGCGACCACAGAAATGCAGGAATCCGAACAATGGCAGTTTCACTTACCAGCATTTCTCACAGTTTTTACCAGATAACTCTACAGTTTTACACAAACAGTTGACAATCATGAATCACTTATACACTGATTACTCAATAACTGTCGTGGCATAATTATGAGCCACTCGATAAATTCCGGAACCCAGAGCGCTACTTGTTTTTGCGTTCATGCAAACTGATAGATTCGTTCCTGTGGAGATTAAAAAGTTGCTAATGCGTGTGAGGCTGAGTAAAGGTGTGTTTGTGTGATGCGCATAAATTGTTTTCCCGTTCTTTTCTTTTGTTGGGCTCGTTATATTGATACGTCAATGTATTTACTGGGACATGGCAGCGTTATCAGTCGATTTTATTTGCTATTGGAACGGATACCTTCATCGATAATTCCTTCTTTCTATGATTTCCTAGCATTTAAATGTAATACCATAGTTACGATTCCACAGCATGCACAAACCACGGCGAGACCGCGGGAAATTGGTTTTAGACCTCACCGCCCATTCTAACGATGTTCTTTCAAACTTAAAGGCTTTGGCAAGCCGTTCAAAGGTTGCGCTGTTGCACGATTCTGCCATAATTTCTGTTCGTTAGTGCGGACATTTGTGTAAGCGTTACGTTAGTGAATTTTTCGTAACTACGCCGAATTCGAGATCGATGTCGAAACGAGCAACAATTTAAGGTCAATCTGCAACTGCAGTTCGATAAATTATGGAATATTGTTGGTCGTGAGGCGGACCACAGACTCCAAATTTACCGCCGATATTTGCTTAACCTTCCGATGATTTTTGCTTGCTACTTAATGGTGTCACCTTCAACGGCTGAAGTCTCTCATTAAAGAGGGAGCTGTCCAACTCCACAGCAGTGAAGTCACCAAAACACTTAAACGCCCTCTGTGAAAATGCCATGGAGAGTTATCAGAACTAATAAACCACAATGAAGTATCTAAGTGCTGAAATTTTGACTTGTGGCCAGAGATAAAAAAGTTGTACAAGTCTTCACTCAATCGTTCAAAAATTGTTTACTGTTTTAATGGTGATTCAGGATGAGGTGGCGTACAAGTACGTAATCGTTTCACGTATCTTCTTAACGTTTTAAGATAGAAATCTTACACTGGAGAGTTGCTATTTTTGAAGGTTGGCAGATAGTGCCAACCAACACTTCTGCCACACGTTAAGGTGGAGTCACTACTTTTAGGGTCTCGTTCACCAAAACGCCGCTGATCGTGATCCAACTGATCAGGGCTAGATAAGTTGTTCTAGGCTAGTCATTTTCGCGCCCACCACGCTAGCCGAAATCACTGTGGGATGCAGTTAGCATAGACGTGATTACGCTGCGATTAAGCCATATCGAGAAGGCAGTGGACTCATGAGGTTTCAATAAAGTAAAGAAATTGGACGTCTGTTCAACATCTTGTCCCGTAAACAAGCGTCATGTAAACGTAAACGGCCGCGAAACCGTGTATCCCGTAGATGCCCAATGCTCAATAATCTGGATTCGACTACTTCAAGAAAATGAGAACTGAGCAAGAAATAATAAAAACCCAAATTATGAGGTTACAACTTTTGCAAGCAAGGAACTTTAACAAAGAAGGGAGAATTGTCGTGTTCAATATACTAATGTTGGTGTAAAAGCGTGGTATTATTTAACATTTCCTACTTATCTGCTACTAAATCCACCCACGTAAGCCGTTTGTGTTTTCTAACACGGCAATATGACGACTGGTTTTTTCAGAAATTGCTCAGCACGTATTTTACGCAAACAACAACAATCGTAATACTTTTGTTCGCAACAGAATTTAAATTCATACTTCTAGAAGTCGTCGGATCCTGCTCATAGCCATTTGAGGCGCCGGGTGAGATGACGATAACCCAACATATTAGATTATCATCGTAGTGGAATAGCAACTGAAATAACTGAGCACTAGTAAACAGTATCTTTGTTTATTATCATTATTCCAAAATATACGTAAATTATTCACAATAATAGAAGCGAATATTCGACAGTGCGAGGTAATGGCGGACAAATATCAGAACGTGATAAAGAAAGATAAGAGCTAACCAGGGCAAACCGCCCAACTTTTCGGGGTTAAGGTTTGATCAGGGCTAGAGCTTAACCCAGTCTGGTGGACACCGTTTTTGTGGCGGGAGCGGGTTAGGTGCTGTTAATCAACTCTAAACGAGATCAACGCAGTTGGTGAATACGGCCCTAAGGGTGGTGAAGCAGCCCACTGGGATGGCGCCAGGTATGGGATATCGATATCGATAATATCGGAGTATCGATATTTTCCATGCAATATCTGATATTTTAGTATCGCTATTTTGAATTTGATAACATCGGAATATCGATATTATCGAGTTATTAAAAAATCATAATTTAAAAACCCTGTTACGGGGGGAAGGAAATTTGGAGATGCTTTTGAAGAGCTGCTGACTAAAGGCAAAAATTACGGCAATCGCGCCGGGGATTCGATCCACAATCCTCAACTAACGTCGAGAATTATGAATCGACCGTCTTACCGCAAGACCACGATGAACCGCTTGCCTTTGATAGGAGTCAGTCAGCACATCTCCCCCCTCGTCTATTAACCGCTACTCCTGGAGCGAACTCTTTTTTAGGGAAAGAATTTTACGAGAGTTGAGCGAATCCCCGGAAAATCCGATCTTTGATTCGAGAAAGGCTACAAGGAAAGTCTTCGTTCCCTCGCATTGTAGTAGTCGCCCATTCCACCTTCGCGCTGGAACTTTCACAGCGTCAGCGAATCCCGGACCCGAGAACTCGTCTCATTATTTTTCTCTCTTAATTTTTTAATTTTTCTCTCGGGGCCTCTTCTTTTTCTTGGAAAGAAGAAATTCGACCACTAGTTGGGCGCCATTGTTACGGGGGGAAGGAAATTTGGAGATGCTTTTGAAGAGCTGCTGACTAAAGGCAAAAATTACGGCAATCGCGCCGGGGATTCGATCCACAATCCTCAACTAACGTCGAGAATTATGAATCGACCGTCTTACCGCAAGACCACGATGAACCGCTTGCCTTTGATAGGAGTCAGTCAGCACAACCCTGTATGAAAGAAATCATTACAAACGCTAGCATATGGGTCTCCACACTGCAATTTCCTATATCGGTTTTTTATTTAATTTTTTTCAATAGTTTTAATAATTTACCGCCAACACCAGGAAATTAAATTAACGGAAAGCTAAATCTTGGAAAAATTGTATGAGAAAGAAAAAGCAATTTATTTACCGGAAGTATTTTGTAACAATAATTGGCAATACTTATTCTACTATCTTAACTAATATTATCAGAAGAAAAATTATCGTAAAAACAACAATGTATTCAAAGTGTCATCTTTTAGACGGTTTCTTGATGGCTCCATGATATTCCCGGCTTGGGAAAACACGCGTTCTGATGGCACTGTGGTTGATGTGGTCGTCAGGTACCTTCTTGCAATCGCAGCAAGCTGTGGAAACATTTCCACAGATGATGAATGATGAATTATGATATATATTTCCGAAATATTTACATATATATAAGAAAAACAAAACAGCGAAAAAAACACAAAGAGAAAATCAATATTAATTCCTGTCCTGCCATGGAAACTACCCCCCTCATGGATCATTGATCCGTGCCAAGGGGGGAAGTTGCAGTAGTGAATTACTTCTTATTCTATATTAATTTATAACATTTAGTTCCTCAAATATTGACCTAAGATTTTTCATAAACAACTAGTTACTATATACCTACCTACTATGCTTCAAAGAAAAACAGAAAAATAATATATGTAAAAAAAAACTAATAATTTATCAAACAGGATAAAAACTGCACATCATGGTATCACATTCCGAGGGAGTGGCAGCAATGAGGTACGAGAAGACTGACTTTTTGTAAACCATTCTGCTGACGGAATGAGGGTGGGCCAGAGAGCTCGATACGGTTCGCAAGATGTATGGCAGGTTGAGATACAAGTGGCGAGACGTAGATATTAAGCGGCTAGGTGGGATGGGTATCACTGCTTGGGTTGTTAATCTCACTGCACGGGTACTCTGTTCAGATGAGTTCGGCTTGTTGGTATCCAATATTTCAGGATGCTTCTGGAAGTAAAGCAGAGCGTGCTTTATATAGAGCTGCTTCATAGTAAAAACTTTGGCCTCGTCAAACAGCTCAGCACTAGGGAGGTGGGCTGGCACCAGAATGATAAAGGGCACTTTTTGACATCGGCTTCAGCAGGGGCTCTTAAATACAACTCTACCTCATTTGATCGTGTAGCACATCGTGGAGCTTTCCAGGTTTTCTGTGCAACTTTTCCATGTCCGCAAAACAATGAGTCCGAGGTACCTTCTCCTGCATCAGAATCGGAAGAGCTTTGTTGGCAACGGGAACGAAACTAATGATCACTGAACTTCTCGAATAGCTCTCCCTGCCACTTCAGCAGATCTAAAGTGAAGATTTTGCCACCTTGGACCGAGTAATGTGCTTGTAGCCATTACCACTAGCCTACATTTCTACTTGCTTTCCTGCATGTTTAGAAGAAAAAAAAGGCACCGATATTTTCCGATATCGATATTTGCTATTCGAAATACCGTTTGATATTGATATCGATATTTCCTTTCGATATCCCATCCCAAGATGGAGCTAGCAGAATATGGCTCAATCCCTGACCAGGCATCCCCCTCCTCCACACCCAGGGAGGGCGAGGCAATGGGTATCAGCAACGCAGCTGGAGACATCAGAGCAGGCTTCTCGATGATTCCGTTCCAGGGGATCTGGAAATGGGCCCAATGTAGTCACAGTGCCTGCCATCGTTCCCTCAGTTTCAACTGACTCCGTGCTGTCTTCCTGTCTCCCACTACAAACCTTCCTGCCTCCCGTGTTATCGCAGTTGCTATCAAAAAGTTTTTTTTTCTGCTGTGAACCCGCATTTTTATTGCGTTAATAGCTTAATTTCTTAAAACCAGTTTATCGCAATGAGTTGTCTACATGCGAAACATCAGGTGCTCTGCCGATGCGTGTCTTACAAAACAAATGAACTTGAGGGGTCTGTTTCTGAAGCATTGCAGATTGCCTACCTTCACGAATGAAAGCTAGTTGTAGAAGTTGTATCCCGTACATGACCTGTTGGTGAGTCAAAGGTTGTGAGAGTGGGGCCTTGCGTTCATTTGTTAATGCAAACTCACAACACAAATCATTAGAGCTTCCGATAGGTTTGAACATAAGCGTACAGCCAATGTTGAACAGGCTCTTGTTTATTCATCATACACCATTCACTGTGTAACCTTACGTACGCAGTTTCTGCATAAAATGTTTCGTTCAACCAACTGCACCCCGTTAAAAAAAATGCACAGTAACAAGAAATTGAAACTGGACATGAGCTAGCCCAAACGTGGTAGGTAGCCTACCTTGAAAACGCCAGGTGCTCTACTAATGTGTGCTCTAGAAACCAAATAACCTTATGCTGCTCCCAGCTCGAGCATATGCACCCTGCGCAGCTAAACACTCGTCGTAAAAGTTGACTCACAAAAACTTATCAAAACGTTCTACAAATAGTGCTAGTGCTGTTTCTTTCTTATAAATCTTGCTCGTAAAACATAGCATTAAAAACAAAACAGTAACAACAGTCTTCAATGAAACAAGGACAGAGGCAGGTTAGATGTGTTATACCATTCCTTTTAGAATTTCAAAATCTCAACTACGTCTCATACAGGACAGAGAAACACTGTGTTCGTTGTATACTGAATGACAACTTGGTTGTGCTGTGTCCTGTGCAGTTGTTGTGTGTGTTGGTAGTACTTGATCGGCTGGAGGAAAAGAAAGGGGATTTATCGGGCCCGCGGATCAATATCGTATTCAGGAGGAGGATTGAGGGTTCAAGAGGACTCAAACCCTTCTGCACCACATTACTTCAGGCAACTACTACATTAAGAGCTATTTTCCACTTCCTCCGATCACAGCCCGTGGCTTTTCACAAATGGATTTCTCCCAAATTTATCAAATTGTATTCATCCCTTCTAAACAGTTCTCTCTCAATTTCTCCTAAACGTTTACCTAATTCTCCCAAACATTTTTTTTGAGATGGACGAGCTTTGTAAGCATATCACCACACTAGACGAAGAGGAATATTGAAACAAGCTGGATGAATATGTAGAAATGTGTGAAAGTAGGGGCAGACGTTAAAAGACTTGAACTATAATTCGGGAAACAATACTATCTAACACGTACACCTTCTTGGTAAGGCAAATACGAGAATATATGTTAATATAATGTTTGGAAATAAGTTTGGTTAGA
The DNA here is from genome assembly GCA_020466155.1 of Pachypeltis micranthus. NCBI lineage: Eukaryota > Metazoa > Arthropoda > Insecta > Hemiptera > Miridae > Pachypeltis > Pachypeltis micranthus. The sequence continues at coordinate 19,455,328 of CM035769.1, forward strand.
TTAAAAGTTTAAAATATATACGTCTATTATTGTCTTCAAAGCTATTTCTTGTCCAGATTTTTCAGCTGTTGCTTCAAGAAAATGCCTCCTCCTCCCGGCAATCTGAAAACAGTTCCAGGAATACCCACTAGAGTGCCACACTGGGAAGGCTTCCATTTTGGTTTATTATTCATTCTGAATAATAACCCTATGTTTTCGGTCACAAAAAATGTTTTACAACCCCCCCTCAAAATTTGATACTTTACGTTTCAAGACTTGGAGATTCCAAATTTGCAATGTCCGTCCGCCATCCGGGCCATTTTCTGCCTTAACAGAGTCTAAAAAATTCGTTCTTTCACACAAAAATCCCATTTGGTATCTAGTTGTGCCCGCCATCTCAGCAATCCGATCGGACGAAGCCCATGGTTGTTATGGGCAAAAAATGGTTAAAAAAATTAACGAAATGCAGTATAACACGGGAACTACAGCGGAAGTCAATATTTTGTCGTTAGTGCTCCCTCCCTCCCACCCACTTGCCTCGCAACGGGTTTGCTGGAAGCCCCCGTTTAAGGGCGCCTGGCGCCATTGTAGTCAGGTCATGTTTCGTCTGGTTTACTAGTATTTGATGCTGAATTGAATGGGATGGGTCTCAGAGCAGTAAAACTAGGTCAAGCTGTTCATGAGAATAATAAACCATTGTGGGATAATTTGCAGGGTTTTTTACTGACTCAACCATCACATTGACTATTCCAATATAACCTGTTAAAAACTAATTTATGTGACTATAAACCAATATTTCCTGATTATTATTTCTTAGTCCTACATCAATATGTAAAGTGAATTGATTACACACACCGATGAAATGTAAAGACCTAGGGAAAATTCCATTTTTTAACACTTTCACTGCTAACGACCGAACCTCTGTGTAAGACCACAGCTAAACAACGCTGTGGTAAAACCGCGCCTGCATTAGCTGGATATTAGGTATCGAAAAAGGCCTAGACATAATATGTGATGACATTATTATTCTGGATATATGAACCAATAAGGAAAATATATTTTAATTGTCTTCGATTTGTTTCAAACGTGCCGCAAAAACTACATTATTTTACGATTATACCTACGAATAAATAGGTTGGGAGGTCAGCAGGTACCTACTAGAAATACATATTACAGACAAATACATCCATATCACAAAAGAATAATAATAAATTTATTGTCACAAACCATTCATATACATGCTTTCATATAACACTTATTCAAAAGTTATAATATAATATATTAGTAAACTTTTGGGAGGGAGCAGTCAAGGAACTTGTGGAGGGTTGAGGCTCATCCTGATTACGGGGTCTTTTGAGACCCCCTCGAGTTTTAACCATGTTTATTCTGGAAAATATCGTAGATAAATAGCATGATGGGCGAAGCATTGAAACATACATACGTATATAACATCTAAGGGGAAAGCACAAAAAGTAGGTCACTAGACAAGTGAGATGGGTTTAGACATCCACATACTTGTTTTCGATCCTCCTCTCAATATATTCCATAAATATATGCTCATTAGTAACAGTAAAAAAGAATGGTAAAGTAAAATATATAACTTACCACAAAAAAATTGCCAAAAACGCAGGAGAAACGCGTTCAGTTGAGGCTTTCGTCAGACTGAAAATAGAAAACCCTCGCTACCTGAACTCCTCGGCGGGTACTCCCCGCTCATTTACAAGGGTCATTCCCACTACTACCTGTATTGAAAAGGGCTTATGGAACTACTACCGTCTCAATACGGGCTTAGATTGTACGGGGTTTTCGCAAGGTTCGAGAGCGGTTTTACCGCTCTAGTCATGGGGAAGAACACGAAAGCGCGGTAATACCGCGCGTAGCAGGGAAGGTGTTAAATGAGATAATACTAACCTCAAACTATGGATTGCAGAAAGTGAAAATAAAATAAATTACAATAGGTTCATACGCTCATGAACAAAAAAATCACAAAGGCAATAGAAAATAACTAACAAAGGTTGTCAAACATCAATTTAGGGCACTGACTACCCAAAATTGATTTAATCGTTAATTTGTTCTGTATAGTCGTTGATACGTTTTAACCGGCGTTAGTGAAACACGACATTACTGTTTATAAACTTAAATATCATATTTAATAACTAAACGTTGATATAAAAGTTTTGTGGAGCTGGAGCTGACGATTTCCGCCGTTCCGAGAGTATCCAGATCATCGGGAACGGCTCTTAAGACTTCGGGCGGTAAATGAACCAGAAGAAGAAGACGAGAAGAGGTTATTAAGGTTATGTTTTGGCTAACGTGTACGATCTGTCGAGCTTTTCATTCGAATATTGTTTAATGTCGTCATTTTTGTTAGTATAATTTGATTGATAAGTGTGTCAGATAACTTTCTATATAGTGCCAAAACGTTTTCGATATGGTTTCGTTGTTGTGCAGCATCAATACGGCCCACGAAGATATCGTTCACGATGCCGAAATCGACTTCTACGGTCATCAATTGGCCACTTGCTCCTCCGACAATATGGTCAAAATATTCAGCATCAAAAACAACACTCAAACTCACGTAGCGGATTTGAGAGGACATTACGGGCCCGTTTGGCAGGTCTCCTGGGCTCATCCGAAATTCGGCAACATAATCGCGTCAGGCTCTTACGACCGGAAAGTGATCATTTGGAAAGAAAACGCGGAGTGGACCAAAATTTACGAGTACAGCAACCACGACGCGTCGGTCAATTCTGTCAAATTCGGCCCACAAGAGTACGGGCTCGTTTTGGGATGTTGCAGTTCGGACGGTTCGTTTTCGATTATTTCGTTGAACCAAACGACCGGCTCTTGGGAATTTAAGAAAAAAATGAACGCTCACGCGATCGGCTGTAACGCGTTGAGTTGGTGCCCGGACGGTAAGGGGCCGAAGCGAATCGTCACCGGAGGTTGCGACAGTTTGGTCCGTGTTTGGGAAGAAGGGCCTAACGGTTGGGAAGAAAAGGCGAAATTGGATCATCATTCCGATTGGGTGAGGGATGTGGCCTGGGCCCCGAGCATAGTTTCTACCCACACAACCATTGCCAGCTGTTCACAGGTGAGTCCCATCCTGCAAACACTTGACAACTCGGAAGTTCAGCTCCTGGGGGTAATCCTTGTACGCAGTGCCCTTTTTACTTCCCTTAGCCCACGAAGTTTAACTAAAACTATAATCAGCCAAAACTCCAGAACTGGGACTACACTTCACACGTTTCTTCAGCCTTATTGATTTTTATCGTTCTACTAACTCATCCAATATGTGCTTCTTTTTCTTCTTAGTTCGTAAATGAGTGAACCCCAACGCTATCTATAAAAATTATAGTGCTTAGCAACAGCCGATTGGATAACGAGCGTATAGTTGAAGAAGGGAAGAAAAAGAGATACTCCAGAGAGACAGCCGAAGCTGTGGGAACAATGGCAGTTGCTGTGGCCACCTGAGGGCCTATTTTCCAACTCCCACGGACTCGTTGGGAAAACGACACTCTCTTCCAAACCCAGGGGATTTTACTGTTCAAGGAAAAACACTGCTTAAACATCTGATGAAGCACATTACACAACTTTCCCCAGTCCCTGGTACATTCAGCGATTTTTGTCGCACTAATCCAACCTCAATTTATTTTAACTTTACACAACTGGTAGCGTTTAGTGTTCCAAAATGTGTTGGTTTACTTCACGACCGTAACTGAGTAACCGTTGAATAGGTAATTTTTGGGCTGGTGCAAATATTGGAGTCAATGAAATGACAGTTGTTGCAACTCTCTAATCACCTTATGATCATCCACGTGGGTAGCTTATTCGACTGTGCTTTATAGCTAGTTCTTTCCCAGCTCAACAGCTGGGCGTGAGCTGCACTTTTGTCATCCCTTTGTACTCCAGTACACGGACTATCCGATTATAGGACTCCATACTCATGTAAAACACTTGGTTGAGCAAAGGCTCTTATGTATACCCATGAGGAAACATCAGCCACCTCAAGAATTTTCGTTATTAGTGACTTGATGAGAATTACAGCTAGACTAAGAAATATAACCTTGTCGAAAAATGACAGATCGAACCTCCCTTACGTCAAATAATCAGAGTGTTGAAGTCCTCTGGTGTTCTGGCGACTTTCTGTCGAGCTTGTGATCACTTAGGTGTTACAGAGTGTACAGCTGCTGAGGCTGTAGCACTCCCTCTCCCACGCCCTTCTTGGTGGCTTCTGCCTACTGACTTGAGGCATGGACTAGCCCTCGCCCGCTTGATTAGTTGATGAAATATCGAATGCAGATCAGAAACAAAGGGCTGTTCCTCACCTGAAACCATGATTCAAAAACTTCACTTACTTTCTCAAACCTTTTTATTGTACCATCGTCCATCTTAGAAGTGAGCACAGTATAGTATCTCCATAAACTACACATTGGCCAGCAACCCAATCCAGACACTGTGGTGAGGATTCCGAATATTTTGCTCTTGGGGAAGAGCTTATGATTAAAATCACAAAGGAAGTCGATACTCGTCTTTCTTTTAGCACGGGTTTTAGGTAGTTTGGGTGTAATATTTACGATAAAAACGTCGCGATACCCTCACTGCAGCCACAAACGAGCCTATTGTAAGGGCGTCCATGATCTGAGGACCATGGCCCCCCTGCACCACCTCCAGGCCCCACAGCACTGGTCTCAATTAGTGTGACGTCATCTATGCGCCCCCACCACCCCCTCCCAAAGCGGAGAATATCCACAAATTCTGCATTTGCCACCTCTTCTAGCTGAAGAAAGGGCCTCCCAAACACACAATGGCGCGATGCTGCGAGTCCATCGCATACGCACACACATGCTCTGCTGTCTCTAGCCCTACCTCGCAGAACCTGCATACCTGTACCTCGCACTTTGCAAGGTGGTACCTCAGCAGACCTGTGAGAGGCCACATATGATCCTCATATCCTTCCTCCCCAGTGCAAGCACCTCCTTGGACCTCTCTCTGGAGAGCCAGATGAAGAGTTTTGACTGCCTAAGGCCAGGCAGCCCCAGCCAATGAGCAGCCCTGCACTATCCTCCCAATTGCCTACCTCTCTCTACGTAGGTGGCTCCTGGTAGTCCCGACAAAGGGCTCAGGGCCAATAGGGCCTTGGTAAGTCAGCGGTACAAAGGCTGTGTTGCAGTTGATGAGCATGTACCCTGTGGCTCCAAGTGCTTGTGTTGCCTTTGCTGCAGCTAGATGAGGTTGGAGAGATAGATCTCAAGGTTGTCTTACATTTCATGCGACAATCGTGAGGATGTCGCATCAGGAAACACCAGCTCCATGGGACCTAGAGGTGAAACTGAGAGGACATGAGACTGTTCATAGACGCCTCACAATTTGAGGCTGCAGTGGGGGTTTGTCTCAGTTTTTACCTGTATATGGGGAAGATTCAGGACTTACATACTTAGTGGGGATTAAACATAAATACATCAATTCGCAATACACTGTGATCCTTATATATTAAAACAATGAGTTTGCGTTAAGTGATGAAAGAACACTCTTCAAGGGCCATATGGGGGACCTAATGGACACAGTGAGGACTGAGCAGTTTGATTCCCTAGTTAATGGTGATAAAATTGGAATTTAAAGAAACCTCATGCTATGCACCCCCAGTTAAACCTAGCAGCTATTAGTTAATAGTTTCAAATTATCAAAGCCTTATCCACATGCAACGTCACAATCCCAACTCTTCATTTCATCCAATAACGTTACAAATCTTGCCACGTCATCGGGATCTATCCACACAAAATTTAATCAAAATCATTGAAGCTGTGAGATGAAAAAATATTTGGTATTTTGATCAGTGTGGTAACTACTAAAGTTAGTTTTCTGTCTTATCAATCAAAGGCTGAAGTGGTGGGACATTCATTTTCCATCAGTTCATACGAAGCATGTCCCTCTCTTTACATTTTGAGGCCTGCTGAATCTGAAGAAAAAGATTGCCACATGCAGTCCGTGTGTATGTATGTGTCCCGTCCTAGAGGGGGTTAGTGGATGCGAGTTTCGTCATTGGTGAATGGAGGTGTCCTCGGATGTGGTGGAACCTTGGGATCGAGTTTCTTGGTGGACCCCCTTGGCTGGAAGCTCTGTGGCCCTTGGTGATTATCTTCTGAATGTTGCCATGACCTCACAGAATCTGCGCCTCCTTCAAACATGCTTACTCCCAAAGCTGGCGTACGGGTTGATTTTTTTGAGATTGGTCATACAAAGACTAGTAAGTCTCGATAGAATGGATCACTCTACTGTGCATACTTGGCTTGGCCTCCCATGTAGCGTCACTTGTGCATACATTCATACACTGGTTCAATCTGTGGGAGGTGGTGTTCCATATCATTCTACGTCTATTCCGTTGTTCTACTGTAAGCACCTGCCTGCTTTGTAAGCATCTGGCTGGGATGTCCCATGCATTGTGGCTGGTCTTGGATTCGTTTGGGATCAGCTACAGTGGTGTGAGATGGCGACTTCATCTGCCCCAAGCCCAGTAAGCCTTAAAAGTTTTGGGGCTGCACTGCGTAGTTTGGTTGATGGTTGGGAACTGTTTAGCATGGGTGGATTAGCTTTCAGGGTATCCATGGAAAGGATTATCAGCACTTTCACGCCATTTGTGTAGCACCACTGCAGGCAGCGATGAGTGTAACTGAGGCTGGGAGTGTAACGTTGTCTATGATCGCTGTCGTGCCTGTGGTGACGAGTTTGAATCATTGACCTATGTGGTGCAAGAGTGTTCACGTACTCAAGCCAATCAAGTGTCGACACAGTCTGCAAGGAGGTTGCTGGTGCACTGTCGTCTGAAAGCTGTGAAGTGGGGAGAGAGAAGCACGACCAGGTTGTCTCTGGAGAAGACTTAGGCCTGTGTTGGCTCCAACCACTCTGCAGTAATCCTGCATGTCCAGGTAGTATCTTGCCTCAACTTGGCAGGCCAAGAGGCGCATTAAGTTCATAATTATGAGAGACCAAAGCGCACATACTTCATATCATTATTGTTATTCCTATAAATCCTTCCTGGAAACATTTCTCTAACGACACACTCATTTTTTCCTCCAGGATCGAAGAGTCATCATTTGGACCAGCACTTCGGGGCTTAATCCATCCAGTTTCGTACCTCAAGTCTTACACACTTTTGACGACGCTATTTGGAATCTCAGCTGGTCCATCACCGGGAACATCCTCGCTGTCAGCGGAGGAGACAACAAAGTCACTCTGTGGAAAGAAAATTCCGAGCGTCACTGGACCTGTATCAGCGACGTTAACAAAGTCCAAACCCATGACCAAAGGCCGATGTAAAACGCTAAGCCCCTCCTTTGCAATAATTCTATTTTTTCCGGTCTTTTCGTCGATTCTAATTGTAATTATGTTTACTAGATTTTAATTAAGTTGTCCCAGCGGCTGATGCGTTCCATTTTACCTTTTGATGGACTGAAAATATTAAGGGGTTCATTTATGTGTTTGTTATTTATCGTAACTCGTTAATAAACTGTGTTTTACACTGAACTGCTCAAATCGTCGTTGCTAAAGCAGTCTTGGAGATTTCTGTCTTGATCCAAGATAAAATTAATATATTCCGTCTGAATTGAACATAATTTTTTAAATTCACATTGACACCAGTACTCGTAATGCAATTTAATTTTGACCAAGTGTCACAAAATATTTGACACATTGCGCAAGTTAATGTACAATTTTTCCAAACTAAAGCTTTTACCTTGCTTCCGAGTGAATGAAGTCGCCATTTCCCAAAGTAGAACGATTGTTTTACAAATCGAAGCGAATTCTTGTCCAATTCATTGATTTCCAATTCGGAGTAAATGTTTCATGAGTTGAACTAAATCTTTTCAGAATTAAATGCCCCGCAACTGGAAACAAAAGTAAAGGTGTTTCTAGTTGAAGTGAAGATTGTCCTAAATGACTTCATGAGTCACGTTAAAATAACCGTTTTCCAATTTAAGGAAAAAGTACTCAAACACGTCAAGTATAACTTAGCTTAACTCTACGTAAATTCACTGGTTTTCATGGGTTTTGCTACTAATTCAATGTACTAGGTAAAACATCGCCCTGAACATTATTTGCAATTCGGAATGTCTGGAGTATCCCCAGTATATATCTAGAGAGTTATGAAAGGCTCATCATATAGGTACTTAATTGGACTACCACCTGAATTTTTCTGAAGATTCTAATAACGACTTAATGTTTGGTGCTGCTCTCCTAATATTCCTACGGATGAGAACTTCATAATTCTGTCTTGCTATTTGAATCTGCTTGTATACAAATTTGAATCACAATTGGTTTAGCCGGTTTTGATTTTTTTTTAAATATTTGGTGTTTTGATTACTATTATGACTACAGTTAATTTTGATCGATTTTGCTGATTTTTACTTTCCGCTACCCCAAAGGGAAAGGAAAGTATAGTAATCGTGTCAAAAAATATCTGGTGCATTGCAACACACAACTTTCCTTAGCTCTACAACAGTTCACTTTGTACATGGCTAATTCTACTTACTCAATTCATTTATCACTCAGTTCCTTTGAACTTGGTCAAACAACACGTCACAGCAGCAGGAAGCGGTAGCGCTTACAGTTCCGGAATTTATTGTGCTGCTCATACTCATTATAGGACCATTATTGAGCAATTGGTACCCAGAAAATATATGAGGCTGTACACGAATTTTTTGAAGAGGGATAATAATCACTTTTGCAGAGTTATTGGGTAATAACTGTTAGAACTGGCAGTAGGCGAAACGGCGGTAGTTGAAATTTAGGAATTTCTGAAGTGAGCCTCATGTACCTCATGAGCGTTTTTAAACACATACACTTCAGGTATTGGATTGGACTACAATACCAATTTTCTTTAACTTTCTACTAACATCCCAGCGGAGTTTATAAGGAAAAAACTACGCTAAAAACGCTTTTCGTCGGAAATTTTGATTATTTATTGTGCTGCTCTCGTCATTTTCCCACGAATGGAAATTTTATGGTGTGATTACCATATTGGGAGCTATCAATGTAAAAAATTTAATCAAAATCGTTAGAGCCGTTTTTGAGAAAAAAATTTTGTGTTTTGATCATTATGTTGACTATAGTTAACTTTCGGTGGATTTTGCTCATACCCTTATTTTGGCATCCCACAGTAACCTGCGGGCTAGATATCAAGTTTGAGGGGATTTGGTACGGTCGTTTTCTCTAAAATCGATTACGTCGAAAGTTTTGGCAATTTATTGTGCTGCTCTCGTCATTTTCCCATAAATGGGAATTTTATGGTATAGTTTCCATATGGGGAGCTACCAATATAAAAAATTTAATCAAAATCGTTAGAGCCGTTTTTGAGAAAAAAATTTTGTGTTTTGATCATTATGTTGACTATAGTTAAATTTCGGTGAATTTTGTTCATACCCTTATTTTGGCGTCCCATGATGACCTGCGGGCGAGATATGAAGTTTGAGCTGATTTGGTTCCGTGGTTTTCTCTAAAAATCGTTCACAGACACACAGACCATTTTCCCAAATAGTGTTTTAAGGACTCAGGAGGGTCTGAAACGTAAAGATCTGAAGAAAACTCAAAATATTTTTTTCAGCCGATTACATAACTTCCCTTTCTACTTTGTAGAGCCAAGGAAAGTAAGAATTTGGCGTTTCTTCAGATCTTTACGTTTTGAGGCATACTGACCGAGTCTGAAAAAAAACTAATTTCGGCGCGTGGTCCTCGTGTGTCTGTAGTTCGATTTGCGGGAGAACGGCTGATCCGATTGAGCTGGTTTTTTTTCGTAGACTCCAAAGTAACGTTATGGGCGATTTCGGCAGATGGAAGGGGGGGGGGGGACAAAAATTTACCAAAAACTAGGGTTTTTCGTATTTTTCTCGAAAACAGTTCTAATCATTTTGATTAAACATTCAAATTATCTTCTACTAATCAATACCTAACTTTTCTTCTTCATAAAAGCCTCCAGGCAAATAAGATGAACTCACGAATAAAGGTCTATGATTCAAAAATAGGTTTTTTACTCTTTTTGGCAAAACGGCTTCAACGATTATCTCCAAACATTCAAGATGTTTTCGAATAGTTATTACCTACATATTTTTATCAGTAAATGTTCCTGTGACGGTCCATTGAACAGAGATAAAAATCAAAATGTGTCAAAAATAACGTTTTTTCTAACATTTCCGTGAATTCCAGGGTAACTTTTTCACCAGATGTGATAAATCTTAATGGAGTGTCTTTTAGTCACCCATACCAACATTTCGTTCTGTATAATTATTTCTGTATATATCTGTTGAACGGAGATATAAGCCATGTTAACTCAGAAAAGGAGATTTGTCGAATATTAACTGATCGGTATTCCAATTTTCTCAAAAACGGCTCCAACGATTTCAATCAAACTTTCGGAGTACTCTCAGCTAACCGGTCCCTACATTTTGTTTTCTATAAATGTTCCTGTAAAAATGCGTTGAACGAAGATATAGCGCCCACATATGTAGGTGGTATTCGAACTTAAAGGGATTGCGTAATGTTGTGTATTTGCTACCCACCGCCCATTTTTTCTTGTTGTCTGATGATCTGCAGTCTAACTATCGAATTGGAGTTGAATTGTTTTAATGCTGCTGTTCACATGCACATGGACGATTTTTCGAAATGGTGTTTTTTGAAAGCCATTTTTGGCATTCCATGGTAACCTGCGGGCGAAATGTAATCTTTTGCTGATTTGGTTGAGCCGTTTTCACTCAATCGCGTTCACAGACGCACACACAGGTCTGTTTCCTTATCATAATGACTGTTCCTGAACCCTCTTGAGGAACAGTAAGACGTCATTGAGGTTGCGGGTTTGCTGTCATGAAAAAGCCTTGTGCATGCTCAACATCCACTGAACCCAGTCGCCTATCTCCCGGTGTCACCCCACAGAGGCATGACCCCGGGAAATCCTTATCATCTGGGAGGAGTTCATAATCTGATTTCCCACCCGATCTATTTACTCGGGTGGCGCGTTTCAGAGACAGATCAACTTTGGCCATGTTTCTTGGTAACCTTCTTTGCAAACTGATCGAAATGGTTTGACTGCTCTTCCACAGACTTTGCCGACACACACTAACCATTTTCCAAATTTTCGAGCTCAGTCTCAATCTAAAATGTGAAGAAAACTCAAAATACCTTTTTTAAGCTTTATACTTTGTAGAGCCAAGGAAAGTAAATAAGTATAGATTTTCAAAATGAAAGAAAATTTTTCCCTCAAATAAAGTAAATCGAATTAAACCTTTTTACTTTCCTTTAGCCTTTATCGAAATTATGGGAGAATGACAGAACCGAATCAGCTCAAATTTCATATTACCCTACAGACCACCATGAAACTGAATAATTCGAGTATGAGCAAAATCGGTATATAACTAACTACTGTTATAGTAATCAAAACACCTTTTTGTTGTTGTGTAAACAGTTAAAATTAACACGACAGTACCATAAAAGCCTCATCCGGGGGAAAATGACGAGATCAGCTCCAAAAATTATCAAAAATGTCGAAGATACCCGGTTTCAGCGCAGTTTTTCATACAAATTCCTCTCAAATGATACGAGCATTCTCATAAAAATTAAGGCGGTAGTGCTATCAATTACTGATGTGTTGAGCAGTTCTATGACGCTCTAGAAATGCCGAACTTACAACCATCACCATTTCCCTTACTACCATTTCTCACATTTTTTACCCGATAATTCCACAATAAAAACAACCCTCTGAAAATTCATGTTGACAATCTCATGAACCCACAGTGCACTAATCTCTTAATAACGGCTGTGGCGTAACGGGCATCACAAATAATTTCGAAACTTAGAGAGCTACGACTTCCTGCGTAATACGTGAACTAATGCATTACGAGGTTAAAACGAAGTGGTTCAAAAATGTATTGGATTGAATATCTAAACCCATGTAAATCGCTGAATGTAAGTGAAGGCGAGGAAGGTTGTGTGATGCGTTGAACCATGGATTGATTTGAATACTTAATGAAAAAATTGTACAACCTGCTACACGTATGGATGCTAGATCTTCGTTCAACACATTTCTACGCAATGATTTGTGGAATACAAGGTAGCAGAGAGAGAGTCCTGTAAGTTTGATGGAAATCGTTAGAGCTGTTATTGAAAAATTCTCTGTCCTTTTCAAAATAACTATCCCTGACCCCTCTTGGGAGAGTTATATTAGTCTCATGTCACGGAGGTTCCAGTATCACTTGCTCAGCATTCAACGAATCCAGACCTGTGGAGGTGTGGTAGGTCTTCATTTAGCCATTTTTCCAGTAAAGTGCTGTTGCCGCAGTGGTATGATCATGGGAAACCCCGTACCGTGTGGAAGAAGTTTTTAATCTGGTTTCCTACCGGATCTAGCTTTTTTTTCCTGAGGGCATGCGGGACAAGTCTCTTTGTCACTGCTGCCACATGTGTGCCTATTGTGACACTGGCCCTTTCTTAGTATAAGGCGTGGTACGTACCCACCCCCCTCAGGAAGCTCCGCTATAATTTGTGGTTCAATGGGATAGATCGTTTGGGCGTCTCTCAATAATAAGTCCTTCCTTTCCAACCAATAAGTATATTCAGTTCTGTCCAATTAATAGCCCACAGGTATCGATAGAATAGGCCGAGTGCTTCGTTGCGCGCTGTGGACCCGATTTTCCTAACCTTCCTGATCGCGGCAATGCGGTTCCCCCTCTCCGTGTTCTTCAGCAGCTATCTTCCTCTTCAGATTTAATCGGAGCTGCTTCAAGTGGCTCTGCCTGATAAAAAGAGCTCCTGGTGTTCCGAGTCACAGTCAGAGAGAGAGTCACATGTCCTCATGATCAGGCAGTAATGGGGGTGGTTAGGCGTTTTCCCAAGGTAGGTCCTCATCTTCTCTTCTTGAGCGGATAGCGAGGAGGCGCGACGGGTGGTGGTGCAAGCAGGTGGGAAGGTACGCTTGTGGTTGCTGGGCACGGAGCGATCAGGTTCTTGGTGACTGGAGTGTGGTGGAGCATGAGGCGCTAGGCTTGAGCGGCGGTGTAGGGCCTGGTTAGGCGGCAGCGATCCGACATCTGTGTAGGAGGCCCCAGAGTGATGGTACTAGGCAGCTGAAGTGAAGGTGGGCGTCTGTGGAAAAGTGTAGGCCATGAAGCACCGAACCTGGGTTGTGGGCTGGTTGGCAGGAGGCTGGCGACCATGGGAAGCATGGGCCACGGCGCGCTGTGCGAAATATTCGAAGCGTTTGACTGCCAAGGCAGGCCATTCACATAGGACCTACTCTGCCGTTTCGTCCTCCTCGCCCCAAAGTCTGCATTCCACCACCTCTGAGATGCCTATCTCGTTGAGGTGATATCTAAGTGGGCAGTGCTCGGTGAGGAAGCTTGTCAGAACTCTTAGATCCTGCCTAGAGAGTGTCAGCATCGCCTTCGCCCTTTGACAGGAAGGCATAACGAGCCTTTCGCTTGTCTTAATCGTGGCTGGCAATGCCAATGGGCACTGTTTTCCTGTATCTCCCATCAAGCCACCAGACGATTCAGGCGACTCTTCATCATACCCACGTATGGCTCAGGCCCGATGGGTAGGGATCAGGCTTTTCGTTTCTCTCATGCCCCCTATGAGCCAGTATCCAGATAAGGGAGAGCCTGTTATGGGTGCCGAGCTGCTTGAGCGCATGAAGGCATTCCCATGCCAACTTAGACCTAAAACTATAGGCTGCAATAGCCTTTAAGGAGGCCTGGCTGTCCGAGAATATGTAGATCCGCTTGTCCTTGAGTCCTTTAGTCAGGATCTCTTCCGCGCAGATCTTTATAGCTAGGATTTCTGCTTGAAATATCGTGGCGTACTCTCCCAGTGGCTTGGAAAGACTGTAGTTGAGCCCTACAATGCCCAGTCCAGCTCTGCCTTTCATAACTGAACCATCGGTATACCACTGCAGGGCGCCCACCTCAGTCTGGAAAGTCTCCTCCTCCCATCGTTCCTGTGAGTAGAGCTAACACTGAAGGGCAGCTGAAAGTTCCTCCGCTCTTCTAGCTTAAACTGTCTAGTTTTTCCTTGGAGGCTCGCCTTGACCTTGGTGGAGATATTTCCTGTCTGCAAAAGCCTTGCCGCTCCCAGGTAAGCAGTCCTCTGAATGTGTATATGGAGAGGTGATATGTTCACAAGGACTTCCATTGCAGCAGTAGGGCAGGTACCCATTGCCCCTGTAATCACAAGACACGCCTGTCGCTGCAGTTGTTGGAATTTTCCCTGTAGTGTCAGCCGGCCCTTATAGAGCCACTCCATATGGAGTTATGCCCCAGGATTTGCTGCGCAGCCTCCTACATGCCCACAGGGCTGTAGTTGCCTTGTGCAGTGCATATTTCACATGCGGGTTCCATGTGAGCTGCTTGTCCAGTATCACCCCGAGGTATTTCCACCTCTGTCTTTATCTGGAGCCTGGCTCCTTGCATGACGGGTGGTACTATGTCAAGGCTTCTTTGTCTAGTGAAAGAAACTGTGGTGGTCTTGGCTGGATTTATGAAGAGTTTCCTTGTCACACCATCTTTGAATGATATCTACAGCTCCTTGCATCCTTTCTGACACTGTAGAGGCAAATTTGCCTCTCACCAGAACTGCGAGATCATCTGCGTATGCAACCACTTCGTAGCCTTCGAGCTGCAGTGGGAACCACTGTGATGCTGTCTTCCCCTAGCCGGGCCGTGATTTCCCTGCAACATCTAACTACCTACTGGAGTCGCAAGTTTCAAAGAGACACGTCGACTGTGGCTACTTTTCTTAGTCATAACCTTCTTTACAAACTGGCCGAAACAGTTATACGCTTGCTTAGTAACAGCCAAAGCTGGTAGGTTTTGGCTGCTCTTACAACTATCACTCACTGTTTTAGGAATTACAAAGAAGCAGCATGTGTTTCCTCTGCTCCAGTGACGCAAGAAGTTCATGATGGAGAGTGTTTGAGAGAAAAGAAGTGGAGCCACGCATTGAAGTCGCCATGTGCGATGAGGAACTGGCACGTCCAGTGGTCTGGCTTAACCCATTTTCTTGAAAGACGTTCACGGATGTGGGGGAAGAACTCATACATGCCATGTCCCTTTGTCACGGATTCCCATCTCACTTGCCATTCATCTAGCATGGCAAGTTTACATTCAGTAGAGGAGTCGACACGGAGTTCAGCCCAAAGTAGAGGAAGCTAGCTTTTCACACTCCACTTTCCCACCATGCACTCAATGGCCATGTCAACTGGTAGCTGGCCACTGATCACTTGGAGCCCTTCAGTGGATGCCAACATTTGGCCTTGGAGGTCCAAAGGAGCACAGCTTTCTAGGATTGAGCCTTTGACTGACTGTCAGTGGCTGCTACTACCCCAGACAATTTGGCGGCAGCTCAATGGCTCGCCTAGGTAAATGGCCTTGTAGGTTAAGATTATGTGATGGTAACACACACCCCAAGTGGCCTTGCTAATTGCTTGTAACGAGGCAAACCTTGTGAGGGTAGTGCCTTTGAGGAGCCAATGTCTGCCTAAAACTATTGACAGTTGGCTATTTAATTTTCCCTCAACTGGAGGCTTAGCTGGATTTTTACCTCAGCCACCCTGGGTGACACTTCAGAGCACTTGATGAATTTGGTGGATCGACTGTGCACAGATCAGCGGTCAGGTCGTCTACATAGGTATGTGGCTCACAGTCTGCCTCCATGGCGACAGGAAGGGCAGGTCGTTTTTTACTTAACACGGCCCGAGGCAAGGGAAGTCGTGTAAAACAAAAGTTAGGTTTTCTTCAGATCTTTACTACTGATGTCTGTAGAACGGCTGAACCTATTAAGCTGGTCCTTTTTTACTTTTCTTGGCTCTACAAAGTAGAAAGGAAAGTTATGTAAATTTTGAGTTCTCTTAAGATCTTAACGTTTCAGAACCCCCCATAGTCCGAAAAATAATATTAAAGAAAATGGCCTGTGTGTGAACGATTTTTAGAGAAAACGACCTACCAAATCACGTCAAACTTCATATATCTAGCCGCAGGTTACCATGGGACGCAAAAATAAAGGTATAAGCAAAATCCAACGAAAGTTAACTATAGTTATCATAGTGATCAAAACACCATTTTTTTCCTCAAAAACAGCTCTAACGATTTTGATTAAATTTTTTATATTGATAGCTATCAATAAGGTAATCATACCATAAAATTCCCATTTTTGGGAAAATGGCGAGAGCAGCACAATAAATTATCAGTATTTTCGACGAAAATAGTTTTTAGCGCGGTTATTTTTTCCTTATAAACTCCGCTGGAATGTTACTAGAATGTTAAACAAAATTGGTGTTGTTGTCTAATCCTATACCTATCAGGTGAGTATTCAAAAACGCTTATCAGATACGCGGGGCTCATTCCAGGAATTCCTGAATTTCAACTACCGCCGTTTCTCTTACTACCAGATCTAAAAGGTTTTTACCCAATAACTCTGCAAAAGTAATTAATATCCTTCTTCCAAAAATTATTGTTTACAGCGCCATTGATTCTCTGTGAACCAATTGCTCAATAATGGTCCTGGATGAGTACGAGCAGCACAATAAATTCCGGAACTGTTAGCGCTACCGCTTCCTGCTGCTGTGAAGTTTTGTGTTTGGCCATGTTCAAATGAATTGAGTAAGTAGACAAAGGCATGTTGAAAGTGAATTGGCGTAGAGCTAAGAAAAGTTGTGTGTTGCAACGCACCAGATATTTACTTTCCTTGGCTCTACAAAGTAGAAAGGAATGTTATGTATGTACTAGGATATCCTTCACCTTCTCAGAGCGAATTTCGTAGCTTTAACAATTAACACCGCAGAAAAATATCTGGTGCGTTGCAACGCACAACTTTCCTTAGCTCTACGTCAATTCACTTGTGTACATGGCTTAAAACACTATTTGGGAAAATGGTCTGTGTGTCTGTGAACGATTTTTAGAGAAAACCACCGTATCAAATCAGCTCAAACTTGATATCTCGCCCGCAGGTTACCATGGGACGCCAAAATAAGGGTTTGAGCAAAATCCACCTAAAGTTAACTACAGTTATCATAGTGATCAAAACACCAATTATTTTCTCAAAACGGCTATTACGATTTTGATTAAATTTTTTATATTGATAGCTCTTACAATACGATAAAATTCCCATTTGTGGGAAAATTATGAGAAAAGCGCAATAAAATACCAAAAGTTTCGACGAAAATAGACCGTTTTTCCCTTACAGGCTCCGCTGAAGTGTTACTAGAATGTTGATCAATGGCTTTTTCTACTTACTCAATTCATTTATCGCTCAGTTAATTTGAACTTGGTCATTAACACTTCACAGTGGCAAGAAGCGGTAGCGCTTACAGTTCCGAAATTTTTTGTGCTGCTCGTACTCATTCCCGGACAATTATTGAGCAATTGGTGCACAGACAATTAATGAGGCTGTAAACACGAATTTTTTTGAAGACGATAATAATCACTTTTGCAGTGTTATTGGGTGAAAACGTTTAGAACTGGTAGTAAGCGAAACGGCGATAGTTGAAACTCTGGAATTTCTGGAGTGATGCCTATGTATGTCATGAGCTTTTTTAAACACTCACCCTATAGGTACTCGATTGGACTACAATACCAATTTTTTTAAACATTCCAATAACATTCCAGCGGAGTTTATAAAGGAAAAACCCTGCAAATTATTACACAATGGTTTATTATTCTCATGAACAGCTTGACCTAGTATTACTGCTCTGAGACCCATCCCATTCGATTCAGCATCGAATACTAGTAAACCATATGAAACACGTCCTGGCTACAATTGAACTACGGAAACAAAACGTCTGATGATTTTGCACCGTCGGGTCGAGGAAATTGGAACAGGGGCGTTTCGAGCGAACCCGTTGTGAGGCGAAAGGGGAGTTGAGCGGACGAGGCGGGTGGTTTTTTATTGAGACGGGAGGGAGAGAGGGACTTCAAACGACGAAATGTTGACTTCTGCTGTAGTTCCCGCATTTTACTGCGTTTCGTTAATTTTTTTAAACCATTTTTTGCCCATTACAACCACGGCCTTCGTCCCATCGGATTGCCGAGATGGCGGGCACAACTAGATACCAAATCGGATTTTTGTGCGATAGTACGATTTTTTTAGACCACGTTAAAGGCACAACACGGCCCGGACGGCGGACAGACATTGCAAATTTGGAATCTCCAAGTCTTGAAACGTAAAGTATCAAATTTTGAGGAGGGTTGTAAAACATTTTTCGTGACCGAAAACAGGGTTATTATTCAGAATGAATAATAAACCAAAACCGCGCTAAAAACTCTTTTCGTCGAAACTCTTGATAATTTATTGTGCTGCTCTCGTCATTTTCCCACAAATGGTAATTTCATGGTATGATTGCCTTATTGAGAGCTATCAATATAAAAAATTTAATGAAACTCGTTAGAGCTGTTTATGAGGGGAAAAAAGGTGTTTTGATAACTATAGTTAACTTTCGGTGGAGTTTGCTCATACGTTTGCTCATACCCATGGTAACCTGCGACTAGATTAGATATATGAAGTTTGAGGTGATTTGGTACGGTCGTTTTCTCTAAAAATCGTTCACAGACACACTGACATTGAAAAAGTGAACAATAATGGTCCAGGATGTAACAGTACGGAACAATAATGGATCAGTACGTGCAGCACAATAAATTTTGGAACTGTAAGCGCTACCGCTTTCTGCTGCCGTGAAGTTGTTTGGCCAAGTTCAAATGAACTGAGCGATAAATGAATTGATTTAGTAGAAAAAGCCATGTACACAAGTGAATTGACGTAGAGCTAAGGAAAGTTGTGTGTTGGTACGCACCAGTTTTTTTCCCCCCTTCAAATCCTGGTAAATACTATTATCGACTCTTTTGAATGTGGCAGATAACATGCGAAATCAAAATTTGACCAGTTTCTGCTGACGTTGGGTCAAAAGTGAAAAGTAGCGGACGCACATTTTTCGTTACCTTTACAACACCCCATTTTTTGGCAAAACGTACCCCCATCTACTCAATATGTCTACATTTGATGGAAATTTGAACGAATTTTCGTCGATTTTACTGCTTAGTGGACAAGGAAGGGGGGTAGGAGAGTACATGCCAACTCTTCTATCTTGATAAATATGGACAAAAATGTAGCCGTTATTTTCGTATTTCATACTCCGCAGAGAGCTGATGTTTCAATAAACAACGAGGGAACTTTCAGGAACAGTATACCGCAACTTTCAACCAATAGGTCATCGTTTTGTGCCCTCGGCTCTTGAGGAGCAAAAATTGCGTTTTGCTTCACAAGAAATTTTTATTTTTATTTTTTAATGATTTCCCCTAGCGCAACAAAAGAAACTGCCACTACAAGATCTAAAAACACATTTGTACTGTGTGCAGAAAATGGTGGTCTCTAGAAACGAGGTTTTGGTCGAACGACGAACTTCTTAAGAATGTTCAAGAACCGTCTTTTCGATAAAGAAACAAACCTGAAAATTTGCCACTAAGTCAAGTTGTGAATCAGAGAAGAACCTAATCGACGTCAGTAACCCACGCAAGTACCTCGTGTAGGAATATTGTTATTCGAGATCGGCTTCGTAAACAACTCTCGCGGTAGCTGGAGTTTCGCAATTCGTCGGTTTTTGACTTAGTAAAATATTATGAGACACGAGACGATTAGCGCCGCTTGTTGTCGCTCCTCAGCGACGTAACTTGGTTTGAACAACGATTTTTATCCCAAAAATATCCAGTTACAAAAGATGCAAATAGCTCGTCCGTCTGAAGGCCGTTTGAGCAGTTAGTTGGGTGGACGAAGGAAAACCGCACGTTGTCAACGCGATTGTACTGCCACTGCAGGGCGTTCCGCTGCCCCTCGAAAAAATGTGTTTCGTCGAATAATAAGCTTCGAAACTTTCAAACCCTCGTTACATTTGAAAAATTGAATTTATTTACCCAACTTACCTACCGCTCAACTTTCCTAGACCCCACGTACACTCACAGTTTTTTTACAGGTTCAGCGAGTAATTCGATTTATTTCATACTCAGTTCATTTGGAACTTGGTATAATACCTCACGTTTTAAGTAAAAACTGGTACCGCTTAAACTTCCAGAATTTATCGATCCGCTAACTTTCGTACCGCGACCTGCATTGAGTGGTCAGCGTACAAGTAATTGATGTGACTGTCAACCCGACTTTTTTCTGGGAAGGTTGGGATTTAGAGTTTTGGAATTATAGGGGAAACGCTGTGAAAAAGGTTAGTCTAAAAAAACTTAAGTTTGAATTCCGGAATTTCTGAATTTGCTGTTATCTCATGATCATTATTAAACGACCACTTTAATTTTTCTGAAAATTCTAGTATCATCCAAGTGGAATTTATAAGGAAAATATCTGGTGCGTAGCAACACCCAACTTTCCACCGCCCTTACAAGTTCGAACACCAGCTGTATATTCGGGTTCAACGCATTTCTTCAGGAACATTTATGGCGAACAAAATGTAGGTTCTAGTTCGTCAAGAGTACTCCGTGAGTTAGAGCCACTTGAGGAACATTTAATGAGAACAATATTTAGGTATCAACTATTTGAAAACATCCTGTGAGTTTGGTGAAAACCGAAGAAGCCGTCGAGCGACACACAAGAAGCGTAAAAAACCTATTTTTGCTTCATAGGCTTATATCTTCGTTCATCATGGAGGTATTTGTGGAGAAGTAATGTTTCGTACTAACTAGTTCAAAAGGACTCTTGATCAAAATCGTTACAGGCGTTTTCGAGAAAAATGAGTTATTGGTAACTTTTCGTCCCCCTTTCGCATCTACTGAAATCGCCCGTAACCTTATTTTCGCATCTACAAAAAATAACGAACGAAAAACATCTGGTGCTTTGCAACACACAACTTTCCTTAGCTCTACGTCAATTCACTTTCTATATGGTCTTTGAACTTGGTCAAACAACACGTCACAGCAGCAGGAAACGGTAGCGCCTACAGTTCTGGAATTTATTGAGCTGCTCGTACTCATTGCAGGACCAATATTGAGCAATTGGTACACAGATAATTAATGAGGCTGTAAACACAAATTTTTTTGAGAAGGATAGTAATTACTTTTGCAGAGTTATTGGGTAAAAAGTTTAGAACTGGTAGTAAGCGAAACGGCAAAAGTTGAAATTCAGGAATTTCTGGAGCAACCCCATGTATCTCATGAGCGTTTTCAAACACTCACCCTTTAGGTATTGGATTGGACTACAATACCAATTTTTTTAAACATTCTACTAACATTTCAGCGGAGGTTATAAGAAAAAAATCGAGCTACAAACGCTTTTCATCGAAAAAATCATTTATTGTGCTGCTCTCGTCATTTTCCCACGAATGGGAATTTTATGGTATAGTTGCCTCATTGAGAGCTATCAATATAGAAAATATAATCAAAATCGTTAGAGCTGTTTTTGAGAAAAAGATTTGGTGTTTTGATCACTTTTATAACTATAGTTAACTTTCGGTGGATTTTGTTCATACCCTTATTTTGGCGTCCCACGGTAACCTGCAGGCTAGATATCAAGTTTGAGTGGATTTAGTACGGTCGTTTTCTCTAAAAATCGTTCACACGCACACACAGACCATTTTCCCAAATAGTGTTTTTCGGACTCAGGGGGGTCTGAAACGTAAAGATCTGAAGAGAACTCAAAAAATTATTTTCAGCCGATTACATAACTTTCCTTTCTACTTCGTAGAGCAAGGAAAGTAAAAAATTTAAATAACGCAATTTTGGCAGTTTTATCGTAAATATGCTGTGTTCGGTATCGTTTTCTAGGTATTTTTAGGCGCTGGGTCGAATGGGACACACAACGATATTCGAACGATAGCGTTGCAACACACAACTTTCCTTAGCTCTACAACAATTCACTTTGTACATGGCTAATTCTATTTAATCAATTCATTTATCACTCAGTTCCTTTGAACTTGGCCAAGCAGAAAGCGGCACTCCCTCCCTCAAGTCTCACCAAAATCACACCCACCAGCAGGACTCGTAACGATTACTATCGCTGTATTGACCAGTTCTTTCAATTAGTAGACATTAGCTCACTATAATTATTGTGATTTCACTGTTTTCTATCTAGACACAGTCGTACACCTTGGAGACTCGTCCCATACGACCGAACATCTATGAATTCCTAGAGAATGATACCAAACACTGCGCAATTGCGATAGAACTGCCAAAATTGCGTTTTTGTTAATTTTTGTCAACCACATTTTGCCCGTATCAACCATGGGCTTCCTGCCGAGCAAGCGGGCCTTACTAGACGGGGGAGGTTGTAAAAAAAATGTTCTTGGCCGAATGAATAATAAACCAATAGATAGATGTCGAAAGTTGAATGATGATAGGGGCTGAGGAAAGTTGTGTGATGCGTCGCAATAGATATTTTGTTATCAGAAGCGCGAAGATCTGAAGAAAACTCAGTTTTCAGCCGATTACATACATTTTCTTCCAGCTTCAGGTAGCCCAGTAAAGTGAAAACGAACTGTAATTTGTTCGAAAACGAGATAAAGATATTTTTATAGTGAAATTCCGTTTTCATTCGGAGGTTGATGCGGAAACACGTTTTCTGGAATTTACGACGGATTTCATAAAAACGCTCCGAAGACGTCGTTTGTCAATTGAAGCGCCTCCATTCTGCAGCGGCCTCCGAGTTGGTTGCTCGTACGAACTGGAAAAGAGCCCAAGGTTGAGAAACCCGCCAGCAGCGATCGATTTTGTTGCATCGGGGGCGGCAGGCAAATGGAAAGTCGTTCCAAGTTCAAGAATAGTCTGAGTCTCCAGCCGATAGCCCCGTCCGCCTCGAGAGGCGGATTTCTTCGAAGACTCCGTCAACTGTAGAGTCGCAGCGTAAAACTAATTTTCCCCGAGATCCAAATAGCTATCTGAATGGCCTGGCACGGGTCTCCGAAATGAAGTCTGCGGTACAAACGTATTAGTTCGTGACCTATGGCCCTATAATTTGATAGGCACGTTTACGGCAAGGTGGATTTACAGTATAATCTTGGCGTACATATAAATCTGTGCGAACATGCAATAATTGCTACTGGAATGACTCTCATACAAAACCTGAGATACCTCACTCTTCTCATTTCTTACTCTGCTGCTTGCGGATGCGACGTCAACTTTTTGAAAGCTTTCTTCACAAAAATATGTTCGATGGCCTTGAACGTTTTAAATACGTGTGTGAGGAAACAAGTACAGAATATTACATCAGGGGGTGAACAAAACGAAAATGAATCTGCCGTTCCCCCACAAATCGAATTACAGTGGACAGTTCCAAAAGGCGACATCAAATTGCCATCACAAGAGCTGCACAATAAATAAAAGTGGTCCCGAAAATCGATTTCACGCAAGCCGTGATGATAGTCTAACAAGTAGATAGTTACCCACAATATTATAAAATAATTGGGAACAACCACATAAGTGAATGGATTCCAGATTCAAACCGCTGTCATCCCTTTGAGTAACACCATACTCTCCTGTTGGAGTGGGCTCATTGGCAGCCTCTCGCCCAGCAGAGACTACTTCTGGGAACAACACGAATAACAGAGACTCTCCTCCCCATCCATGTTGAGATCGCTGAGGTCCAAATGAGGAAAGCAGTTCGATATTTTGTGGATAGCAAGTTGTCGCTTAGTTCCCACATTCAGGTAAAGCTGCCATATGCCTGATGGCACATACAATTGCCCTCATTGGTCACTCCACCTTCTTATATGGGGCAGAAGTGTGGGCTCGACAGGCCAAACATTGCCTCCCATAAGAATAGAATGGTAGCAAAGGTAGGTGAGTCCTATTCATCACTTGTTCATAGAATACTGTTTCTCAGATTGCAGGTTAGTGGTGACAGGTGTTACCCTAGTACATTGCCTGGCAACTAAGAGGAAGGAGTGGCCTTGGGTAGTGCTAGCAGAAGAACAGGAAAACAGTGACTCCTGCAGCTGGTGTTCACTGGTGTGGCGTCCCCAGTACACCCCCACCATTTTCACACAAAATTCCAGACGATCTTGAGGTCCATCCCTGCAACCTCCTCTGGCCACAGCTGATTAGCCCCAAGCACTCTGTGGTGCACTGCAACCAGCCTCTAATACCTGCGCTGTACATGCTCCACATACCCAAGCTCCACCTTAGAGAATCTGGAATTCTGTACTCCTGACGTACCAATCATCCATATACTATCTCCTTGCCCAGTGCACAGACCGCCATTAGGCAGCCCTGCACTTCTCCTACCACTTACCAACTGCCTCGATCAAGTGACCCTTGGTAGTCCCTGTAAAGAGTTCAGGTCCCACCGGGAGAAGCACAGATCTGACTGAAACTCTTAAGAGATGAAAAGGGACGCAGCCAAGAAGGACTAGGCAGGTAGCTGGCTCCAAGACTTGAGCCATGTCTCGAATTAGTACTTCACAAGACATAGAGCGTTTAGGGTGCACTGGACTGAATCAGCAAAGCGCCCATTCTGGCAATGTATGGTGGAAGACCTGGTCAGCCTGGTCAGGCCTGTTTCCTTATCAAAAGGACTGTCCCTGAAGCCTCATCCAAGTTATATCAGTTGTGGTCAGCCAGCTCACTCCAGCAATTCTTCTCAATGCCACATCGAATTCGCGGAGAACTGAGGCTAGAAGAGGTCGATCTGGGAAGACGACGATGAACAGTGAAGAAACAGAGTTAAGAACGCTCCTAAAGCTTTCAAATTGCTGGGCAGCGTGCAAGCATGCATGGAAATAGCAGCACACTGCTAGATTCTTGAGGGGGTGAAAGTACCGGGAAGATGGGCGGCCATAGCAGAGAAGTGTGAGACCCAACCTCATGCAATGTGCTACACAGCATGGGTTGGTGGCTCAACAAGCAGACGTAAATTCATGGGGCGACTAGGAGCATACCCTCCCTGCTACGTCCTAAGCAAATCTCTCTTGGCCCAAATAAGTTTGAAGACATGATAATTGAATTTTCTTTAGATCTTCACGTTTCAAAGCCCCTGGAATGAAAAGAAGAAAAGAAAACATTTGAAAAGACGTGTGTGAACAGGATTAACGCTTTTAATCAAACTTGAGGTGTACGCTTAGACTTGTAAGACATTTGTCGCCATTTATTCGACTAATTTCTGAACATTTGACAGAATCATTTATTTATTCGACACCCGCGACTGTGAACCAGTTCTACAGTATCATAAATCTCCAGACCAAACCGCAGTACATCACCATCTCTTATGTTCCAGGGAAGATTGCCCTAGGCTTGATCAAGTTAAGCCCGAACAATCTCAATGCACGGATGTCAGAAAGGCAAACGGGAAATGCTGGAGACAATGTCATACTCGGCCCCAACGTCTATGTCTACTTCCTGACTGTGCACAGTCGATCCACCAAATCGAGGCAAAAGCCCGTCAAGTGCTCCAAACCAACCTCTCATATGAACGGAAAATTGCCGTGCTAGATGCTTGGGCATTCGATAAATGGCAACTGGGATGGGAATCCTCCTGAAAGGGCTGGGATACGTTTCAGTTTTTCTCCAATATCCGCCAATCCTTATGGGACACGGCGACTTCAATGCACGGCTCCACATCTTTCCCTTCAAAGACTCTCCATACTGACGTCTCGGTCCTCTGGTGTGAAGGAAACAAAACACTGGCAACAGCTCCCCACTGGAAGACTGGCTAAATGACTATCTGTGGTACCTTCACAGGCCTGAGATCGGTGGATGCTGAGCAAGTGCCCGGGCAAGTGAATGATAGTGAAACTGCAACCTCCATGACTGATGTAATTAAGTAAGTCCTTATGAGGATACAGGAACATTCATTTTGATATGGGGCACTAACCTGTCATGTTCCACTCCATCGTCATTGCTGTACTTTCCAATGCTTTCATCCTCTTGGGACCCCCCATTTATGTGCGCTACTTCAAGTCTGCAAATGACTTGACCAGATCAGACAGACATTCCAGTTACTCCTTGACGGAGATACCCCCTACTTGAGCGCCATCCTTAGAGGATATTCGCATTTAGAGAGTCATGTTAATTACAAATGACCAGGAATAGTGTAACGTATTAGCTCCTTTCTTGAAATTGCTTCTTTCGTTTTGTCTTCAATCTAACCTAGATGCACATTCAAAAAAGTATACGTGTGAAAAGTGTGGAAATTTCCACGATTCGCCTCATTCATAGAACATAATACGGCAGATCCGCTCAGACTCAGTTTGAATCTCCCGCCAACGCCTCAGAGAAGGAAATAAAAATACGAGCGTAGGGGTCTCCGTTGCATTGTGGGACGGCAGAAGACGCCGATAGAAGACTCTAAACGACAGCCAATGGGAAGCCTCTGTTCTGTGTCGGCTTCTCCTCATTCAAAGCATTATTGAACAAGGAATCTCCTATCCGCGCCTACACTTCTCGCTCAAAGGTAAACTCCTGAGAAATTTTGTCGCTCGACCTTTTCACGTTTTATTCTCTAATCGCCGTCATTTCCGGTATTTTAACGTATTTAGTGACCTTAAAATATCCCATTGGAAGCACTAAATCGCGGTTCGAGTCGAAATTCGTTGTGTTACAACCCATATGTCCTTCTGCGGTCCCACTTGATCGACTCACGATCCTTCGAAATTTGTAATTTTCGATTCATTTTTAGCACCGAATTGCAATTTTTGAGCCCGTCGTCACGACATTCGACGATTAATTAGGCACAATCCCTCCTCGAGCACACTCAACCGCCTACGCACAATACATCACGCCCTTCGCCAGTTTACGACCACTTATTTTTCAATCAAACTCCAGCCTTCGATTTTTTTTCCGGCCCTTTCCAGATTACGTAGAAAATTATCCTACTTCGAATTACGTTTCGTGACGTTCGTTTCGTGTTTTGACTTTTGCAGATGGCTGACAGAAAAGCGGTTATCAAAAATGCAGATATGTCGGAGGAGATGCAGCAGGACGCAGTGGACTGCGCCACCCAGGCCCTTGAAAAGTTCAACATCGAAAAAGTGAGTTCGTCGCAAATTCAGTTAATTCGTTACTACTCGTTTTTTTTTTTTAAATCTATTCGTCGTCCCAATTTCGTTAGTTTAAAAATGACTAGTTCGTAGTCTGATAGCAGAAAAATATCGCGTATCATAAATCAAAATATTGCAATTTCGAAAAGTGAGTGATTGTTTCCGTGCTCAACAAAAAAAAATCTGGTGCGGCGCATCACACATATTTTCTCAGCCCCACGTACATAATTTATTTAACACTCGCTTGATCTGAACTTGAGAAAACATGACTTAACGTTTGACGTAGACGTTGTTCAACCCCCCCCCCCCCTTTAAGACATCGGAGTTGTATTAGGGTGGTAATACGTATGACCATTGTTACTCAATAACGTGTAGAATCGATGTGACCGCCTACACGATTGTTTGAAAAGGGAATTCCGGAATTTCTGAGGTTCCTCCTCACTATCTTATAACTATTATTAATCATCCAGCTTATTGAGCTACCACTCTGATTTGGAACACTATAGTCACACGAACGAGATTTACAAAACTACTAAAATCTGTCTACGTTGAATAATTTATTGTGTTGCTCTCGTCATTTTCCCACAGGTGAACATTTTGTAGTCCTGTTGATTTCTAGCTGTCTACTAAAAAATTCAAAATCGTTGGAGCCGTTTTTGAGAAGAAAATATCTGGTGCGTTGCAACACACAACTTTCCTTAGCTCTACAACAATTCACTTTGTACAAGGCCAATTCTACTTACTCAATTCATTTATCACTCAGTTCCTTTGAACTTGGTCAAACAACACGTCACAGCAGCAGGAAGCGGTAGCGCTTACAGTTCCGGAATTTATTGTGCTGCTCATACTCATTATAGGACCATTATTGAGCAATTGGTACACAGAAAATTAATGAGGCTGTACATGAATTTTTTGAAGAGGGATAATAATCACTTTTGCAGAGTTAATGGGTAAAAAGTTTAGAACTGGTAGTAAGCGAAACGGCGGTAGTTGAAATTCAGGAATTTCTGAAGTGAGCCCCATGTACCTCATGAGCGTTTTTAAATACTCACACTTTAGGTATTGGATTGCACTACATCACCAATTTTCTTTAACTTTCTACTAACATCCCAGCGGAGTTTATAAGGAAAAAACTGCGCTAAAAACGCTTTTCG
Source organism: Pachypeltis micranthus (assembly GCA_020466155.1). Lineage (NCBI taxonomy): Eukaryota > Metazoa > Arthropoda > Insecta > Hemiptera > Miridae > Pachypeltis > Pachypeltis micranthus. The sequence goes on from CM035769.1 coordinate 19,483,450, forward strand.
TCGAAAATTTTGATTATTTATTGTGCTGCTCTCGTCATTTCCCCACGAATGGGAATTTTATGGTATAATTGCCTTATTGAGAGCTATCAATATAAAAAGTTTAATCAAAATCGTTAGAGCCGTTTTTGAAGAAAAAAAATATTTGGTGTTTTGATCACTATGATAACTATAGTTAACTTTCGGTGGATTTGGTTCATACCCTTATTTTGGCGTTCCGTGGTAACCTACGGGCGAGATATCAAGTTTAAGTGGATTTGGCGCGGTGGTTCTCTCTAAAAATCGTTCACAGACAGACACACAGACCATTTTCCCAAATAGTGTTTTTCGGACTCGGGGGGGGGGGGGGGTCTGAAACGTAAAGATCTGAACTCAAAATTTTTTTCAGCCGATAACATAACTTTCCTTTCTACTTTGTAGAGCCAAGGAAAGGAAAAAAAGTAGTGTTTTGATCAGTATGATAACTATAGTTAGTTTTGAGTCGAGTTGGCTGACACACGCAGGCCATTTCCCCTAAGGGTGTTTTTGGACTCAGAAAACTCAAGGTTTTGTTTTTCAACCGGCTGCATGCATAACTTCCTTCGTACTCCGAAGTACCTGGCGCAACTTCGCTCTTCGTAGAAACTGTTACTGCTTGAGGTTCTGGGATGCCCCACCCCTCCCCCACCCTACTTATGTCAGGACATTTATTGAGTAAACTGCGCATGTCATTGTGGAACTGTCAAAGTTTTTTTCTCCCCATTGTTTTAGAAGAGTTAAACGCTGAAAAAAAAAGTCAATGAATCGACAGTTGTTGGAACTCCGGACTTATCGGATTGCTTTAAGTATTACGACCATTGTTGAACTTTCATCGTCAGATCATTGGGCTATCGTGTTTTATTTATATACCGCTAAATTTATAGAGAAGGGATCTATAACTACTGAAATCCATATACGTTTTTTTCGGACGTTTTACGGATAAAAAATGTGTATATTACCGACTGTTATTTGGGGCTGATTTTTGTCGATAATTCATTGGGCTGTCCTCGTCATTTTCACACGAATATAATCAAAATCGTTGAAGCAATTTTTGAGAAAATTTGGGGTTTCGGTCACTCTGATAACTATAGTTTCGATCCTATCTGTATTTTGGCGCCCCAAAGTTGAGGTTTTTCAAAGTTCGCCACTTCTCTCTAAATGGTGCTCGCACTCGCAGGCTAATTTCAAAGCTCAGAAGAAAACACGAGTTTTTTATCCAGCCAATTCAGTAAGCCTTCAGATCAGTCTTCAATGACTTCTAATTCCAGAAACCATCATTTTGGTAATTGGTCTGTATGTTGGCAATTGTGATTTGGAGAGAACGGGTGAGCTTAATAAGCTCAAATTTGATATCTAAACTACCGATCAACTTGGGGCGCCAAAATGAGGTTTTGTGCAAAATCGGTCGAAAACTAACTATATTGATAGTGACCAATACACCAACCATTTTTTCTCTCAAAAGCGGCTCAAAAGATATGCATTGAACTTTTGCTTGGGGGAATAATTTGAAGCAGCCTCAGTAATGTGAGAATTCGCGCGTCGTTGAGCTCTTTTTTTCCATCGTTTTCCCTTTAATTACAGAATTTTAAAAGTAAACGTTTCCCAAAAACAACGTGACTGCCTCGTAATTTACCTTACACCGCTTAATGGGTGAAGGTTGTGACATGAGTGGGAGTAACCCAATAAATTTCGAAACGTCGAGCACCACCGGTTTTTCAGGTCTTGCAAGCACCTCGACAACTGATTTGAATAGTTAACTGTGCGATATAAATCGCTGAGTATATAATGCATAGTTGCGATCATTTCGTGATGAAAATAGTCCGGAGGCCACAAAAAAACGGTAGTGCTTGACTTGACTGTGTGGAATTTATTGGGTTGCCCCTGTGCTGTCCTACTCTCCTTCCATTCTTTTGCACCACCTCCATGCATGTCCCCTTGCGTTCACTCATTTCACCTCACTTTAGTACCTGAGCTCAAGTACTCCATTGTTGTACTCACTCATCACCCGATCTTTGGCCTCCGAACACCTACCCTTTTTTCACCGTTCTATTGTCTAGCCCTTGCATTCGCTCAGCTCTGCCACATCCTCCTGCTCCCCCTATCCTAACTACCACCTGCCAATTGAGTAACCTTACTTCGAGGGTTATTCTGCTGTCGCAGCGCGGAGGAGTGCATGCTGAAAGGCTGATTCCTTTACCTGGTGCATCCGCCCAACCCAACTGTTTTGGTCCTTTTAATGTAATGTCGCGGGGAAGTCTGAGAACTGCTCCTTCAGTCGTCGGAATAAGTTCGAGTCCTACGACAACGGATTTCCCCTTTTGTACTTTCGTCCCCCCAGTAGTCACACAGTCATTCCGCTATCAACTCCAGTCCCAGTAACAGCTCGCACTCTCCTTCCGCGCCTGTCCATGCGTATTCCAAGTAGTACCCTTTTGTACATGAGCTCAGCTCCATTTATTGCACATATAATACAGTCCCCCAAATTCTCCCCGAGTTTCTTTTCATTTATCTCTGCAACTCCCGCTCTCGTGCATCCAACATACGATGTGTGGGGGTATCATTTTTAGATACTGGGTCGAATGGAACGAGTCTCAGAGGTGTACAATTGCGTCTGTACTGAAAACAGTAATTATAGTGAGCCATGATCTACTAATTGAAAGAACTGGACAATACAGCTGTAACCGTTTCATCGTTTGCACTCCCTCACATCTCAGCTCGACCTATCACGTCTGTCTATTGCCTACATCCGCCTGGAACATGTCATTTTAGTCGTTCCAATGTAGTCAGGTCGTGTTTCGTATTGTTCACTGGTATTTTTCGACGCTGAATCGAATGGATTGGGGGAGGTGTGAGACTACGTCTATACAAATACGATGACAGCTGAATAATGGTTTTAAATAATCAGCGACATTGGACTAAATTCCAGGATTCGAAGTGTTGGCTGTTGACCAACTTTCTACTCTTCTGAGCCCTCTGTAGAAAAAATGTTAGCGCTTTCTTCAGATCTTAACGTTTCAAGAGCTGCTGAGTCAGAAACCCCAATTAGTCAGACCGTTTTCCCGTATGGTGTGTCTGAACGCGATTGAGAGAAAACTGCTAAACTCACTAGACTCAAATTTAGTTCCAGTCAACATGGGGCGCCCAAAATAAGGATAAACCAGTTCTAAACTAACTATAGTTATCATAACGCTAGATTTTTTTCTCAAAAATGGCTGTTACGGTTTTTATTTAATTATTTTTGTGCGGACGGCTTCAAATAACACGACATTACCATAGATTTCTCAAAACTTCGAGACACGGCACGATAAATTACCCAGTTTCGACGAAAATCGATTTTGGCGCAGTTTTTTCTTCATAAGCTCCACTCAAATGTTACTGGAATCTTCATCAAAATTGAGATGGTAGTCCAATTAAATACTTGATGATGAGCGTTTTAAAACGCTCACGATATGCAGGAGCTGCTCCTGAAATTCCGGAATTTCACCCAGAAACAGCATTTCTCACAGTATTTACCCGATAATTCCTTCTCAATAAAACTGTGTTTACAGTATCATTAATTATCTGTAAAGTAATTGCCGAATAACGGTAGGGGAATGAGTAGGAGCGCCACAATAAATTCCGGAGCTGTATTCGCTATTTCTTTCTAACGCCGTGGAGTTGTGTTTTACAAAGTTCGGATGAACTGAATGAATGACTACGTTCGTTGCGTCGTTCCTAATATTTTTTCAGGCTGAAGGGACTTTTCCTGAATCACTTGAAGTTTCCGTTGAGTAATTTCCCAACTTCTGCCCAAATGCCTTTCAATTCTAAGTTGCGATTAGATTTGTTGAAAGTGCGTAGGTCGCTCCTGCGAGTCATTTTATTTTGTTACAATATCTCTCTCTCTCTCTCCGCACACTGCGTGATTTACGCGCCACGAAATAATAATTATCGCTTTTTGCCCGCTGTCGTCAAAGAGTAGGCCAAAAATGTTCCTTCTCGCTCTCCATGCGAGGAAAAGCTAATGTTTATTCAATTACCCGAAATTCGTCACTAAAATTACCGTAGGCGCGTCAGTCGTAAACAGTTCGTGAGGAAGACTAACGCGGCTCTTATTAAATTTTTTTGTTTTAAAAGTATATTCCTTTCTGGAGGTTTGGCGAGGAGTTGACGTTGCACGAATGAAATACGTCACTTACACGAGTTCAATTAAGATTTACGGCGGTGGCTGAAGGAAATAGTGAGGCTGAGACGAGCGTTTCGTCCTCTGAAAGGAAAAGACATTGACTGCTTGATTGGAGATGCGCCTTAATTATGTCCGTCTTCGCGAGGCCCATTTATTCCACGTTATGTAATGAACGTGATTATAAAATTTATGTTTGAGGTATTTGCTATTTTTAAAAAGAGCTTCAGACGCGCAGCCCCTCCAAATGAGAGAATTTTCGTGGATCTGCGAAAAACTAGCATGGAAATTTACGCAATTCACTAATAAGCCGGTCTCGTTTAAAAATTGTCAGGAAAAAAAAAACTTTAATGGAACGATTAAAGCTGTCAATGCAGATAGGTCGGATTCGATATATTGGAAAAGAAATATCTGGTGCATTGCAACACACAACTTTTCTTTTCCTTATCTCTACGTCAATTCACTCGGGTACATGGCTTTTTCCACTTACTCAATTCATTCATCACTCAGTTAATTTGAACTTGGTCAACCAACGCTTTACGTTTAAGCGTCCATTCATTCCCGAACGAGTACGAGCAGCACAATAAATTCCAGAACTGTAAGCGCTACCACTTCCTGCAGCTGTAAAGTGTTCTTTGGCCAAGTTCAAATGAATTGAGTAAGTGGAAAAAGCCAAAAGCCATGTGCCCGAGTGAACTGACGTAGAGCTAAGGAAAGTTGTGTGTTGCAACGCACCAGATATTTTTTTAACATTCTAGTAACATTTCAGGGGGGGGGGGACCGCTTTTCGTAGAAAATGTTGATAATTTATTGTGCTGCTCTCTTAATTTTCCCACGAGTGGGAATTTTATGGTATAATTGCCTTATTGTGAGCTATCAATATAAAAAATTTAATCAAAATCGTTAGAGCTATTTTAGAGAAGAAACATTTGGTGTTTGGATCAGTATGATAACTATAGTTAACTTTCGTTTGATTTTGCTCATACCCTTATTTTGTAGTCCTGTGGTAACCTGTGAGCGAGATATCAAGTTTGAGCTGATTTGATACGGTCGTTTTCTCTACATTATACATTACCTTAAAGCTGAAGGAATCAACTTGTGCGTTTCCCCAACAATCTCCTATTTCTTTTCAGTTATCAAACAATTTTTGTAACGTCATACGCTCGAAGTGGATGTATTGTTTGAAACTGTAATATGCGAAGGATTTGCTTTTCAGGACGAAATTCCTCTTTAATTTCAATATTTTCCTAGAAAGTCTAATTTTGCGTTCAACAAATTATGAGCTGTTTGGTGGTATCCACACTAAAAGTGAATATTGATCAAAAGTTCAGGGCACAACTGAAGAGCTTTTGAACAGGTTAAATTAGCTGGGGCATTGGAGGAGAGGGGAATCTGCTGTCTTTGTATCAGTATATGTTAGTTCATATTCACGATGATAGTTCACATGACACTAAGAAATTTGTCTCTGGAAAATAAACTCGAGACAATGGGACAAAGGGCTTGACTCTCTGAGGAGAGCGAGCGCATTGGAGGCCCCTGAGAACCCGGCAATTGTTTCAAGGGGAGAGCGTTAAAGGGATTTTCCAAATTTGTTTGGAGCGTGAACCGCTGTGTTGTGTAAAGCTGTCCCTCGTGCCATCTTGGGCTTGTTCCAAACAGCATTTAGAAAATTCATGAAATCTCAGGCGCAGTGAAAGATGTTGGGTGGTGGTTATGGTTCGTACTATTTTCTAATGGGAATTGAAAGAGATGACTTCTGAACAGTTACGCGGCTGATTATCTGAAGATTAGCGCATCAGGAGAGCAGCAAGCCTTGAACTTCCTTTTCGCTTAATATTTTTTGTTACGCTGACTTGACTAAATTTCGTTGTTTTTGGTTTCTCTTGCTTCAGGACATTGCGGCTCACATAAAAAAAGAGTTCGACAAAAAGTACAACCCGACCTGGCACTGTATCGTCGGTCGTAACTTTGGCAGCTACGTCACTCACGAGACTCGCCATTTCATCTACTTTTATCTCGGCCAAGTGGCCATTCTTCTCTTTAAGAGCGGCTAAACTCTTATCGCTAAACTCTCCCCACTCCTTTCACCGCTACCCCATTCTCCATACTCCCACCCCTCACACTGACACCCCATTTCGTTTCCCCTCCCCCTCCCCTTCCCTCACTCCCCCCTCCAGTATTGCCCATTCTCTCTCCTTTTGCACATTTTGTTCACACTCTCCACACTGGCAGTAAATATTCCTTTTACTCATCCTTTCCTCCTTCGAACTAATACTTTTTCTCAATTCGTAAAATTTTGACATCTTGACGCAATTTTTATTATTATTTTTTTTTTTCTTTCATTTTTTCATTTGTGACTTAGTATTTTAGTGGCAACCCACCCACGTGAACCTTTTCATTTTAATTTTGTTAATTTAAAAATATTAATTTCTCGTGATAGAAACCCCTTCATTGGGGCCACAGTAGGCCTATTGTAAGGGACCACCTTGTGGACGTCCTCAGTCGCCTAAAATCTCATACAATTTTGTTGTTTGTTGATGTTAGTTGTTCCACGCTCTTCCCTGTTGTGGTGCCTCCGGTCGTTTCTATTGTTAAATCTTAAGTTTCGTGTACAGTATTCAGCAAAACGTAAGAACATTTATTTGGTAATTAACGTCAAATCGTTGGTTTTTATTTTATTTTTTTAAACAACCTTTTATCGTCTCAACTGGTTCACATTCAGGTACTTATTATAAGGTTCCTCATTCCACTCACTACCCGTCAATATGTAAATAAATTATGTTTGCCATTTAAGTTTTTTATATGATTTAATTTAAATAAAGAACCGTAAGCTACTTTGATTTCATTCTCATTCCGTAGTTGATGTTTTGATTAACCTTTTGTGTACTGTGCAGCTGAAAAAAGTCATGTGAATGAAAGCTGAATAAATCGTATCTAACAGCGTCTGTGACATGTGCTGAAATTATGAGGGGATGTGTGCCTTCTCTGTACGCGCTCATGTTGTGTGTTCTACTCGGTTTCATAGGGGAATACGCGCGGCAGGGATGGACCAGCGACATTTTTTAGAAGGTTCGATTGTAAAGTTCCAGGATTATGGAAACGGCGAAAAAGTGTTTTATAAAACCGCAGGTGCGAGGGCCTGTAACACAACTTTTACGTGAAAACTGGTGGCGGACAAGGTTCCGAATTTTACGTGCTGCTCATACAATCAGTGCTCAGGAGATTCATGAGACGTGATTTTTAGAAGGATCGTGTTCACCGTTTAGGAATAATCTGGTAGGAAGTGGAACGACGAAAATTGACATTTTCTAGACGATTGGAGTGAGACGGGAGGTAGCGCGAGAAACGATTGCACGCCTGAGAGGAGCGGTAACATTCGCTCTGTTGCCGCTCAAGTTCTTTTAAGTAGTGAAATTGCCTCACTACATTTACTACGCCTCGGAGAATCGTTCCATTCGACTCAGGATATCAACATATTAAGGAAACTATACCAAACAGGACGTAATTGCCATAAAACTGCCAACATTTCGTCTTGGCCCATTACAACGATGGGATTGCCAAGCAAGCGAGCACAACTTGTGCGGCGAAAATTTCCTGAACGAAATATAAGTGCAATATTCAAAATTAATAACCAAAAACTGCACTAAAATTCGTCGAAATGTTGAGTAATTTATTGTGCTTCTCCCGTCGTTTGGAGCTATCAATACAAAATATCTGGTGCGTAGCAACACAAAAGTTCGAACGCCAGCTACATATGCGGGCGCTATATCTTCGTTCAACGCATTTTTACAAAAACTTTTATGGAGAACTAAATGTACGGACTAGTTAGCTGGGAGTACTCCGTAAGTTTGATCGAAATCGTTAGAGCCGTTTTTGAGAAAATTGGAATACCGATTAACAAGTATCCGACAAATCTCCTTTTCTGAGTTAACTTGGCTTATATCTCCGTTCAACATATATATACAGAAATAATTATGGAGAAAGAAATGTTGGTATGGGTAACTAAAAGACACTGCATTAGGATTTATCACATCTGGTGAAGAAGTTACCCTGAAATGTACGGAAATGTTAGAAAAAACGTTATTTTTGACACATTTTGATTTTTATCTCTGTTCAATGGACCGTCACAGGAACATTTATTGAGAACAATATGTAGGTATTAACTATTTAAAAACATCCTGTGAATTTGGTGAAAATCGCTGAAGCCGTTTTGCCGAAAAGCGTAAGAAACCTATTTTTGCTTCATAGGCCTATATCTCCGTTCACCGTATTTTCATGGAGATGTGTATGGAGAAGAAAAGTTAGGTATTGATTAGGAGAAGATAATTTGAAAGTTTAATCAAAATCGTAAGAGCCATTTTCGAGAAAAATGCGAAAAACCCTAGTTTTTGGTACATTTTTGTCCCCCTTCCCACCGGCCGAAATCGTCCATAACCTTATTTTGGTGTCTACAAAAAATAACAAACAAAACAAAAAAGAACCAGCTCAATCGGATCAGCCGTTCTCCCGCAAATCGAACTACAGACACACACACACGGACCACGCGCCGAAATTAGGTTTTTTAGACTCAGTAGGGTCTGAAACGTAAAGATCTGAAGAAAACCCAAATTTTTTTTTTGGGCCGATTACTATACTTTCCTTCCCTTCGGGGAGCGGAAAGTAAAAAGGTGTTTCATAAACGAGTATTTGAACGATTTCACTTATAACACGTCAATCTGCTCTGACAGTACAAAATTCTCTTTCACTCGAGTACATAAACCATTAGCTCGTTTTGCTGTTTCTTCAGTACACTTTGAAACAACCGTCTGAAGAAGAAATAATCGTTTAGAACACTTTTTTCGTAACTCGTGCGGCTAAGAAAAGTCCCTGAAGATTCTCCTGGAAGAGATGGTGCGACAGCCCCGTTGCAGGCCGTAGATATTATGGTTCTAAATGGTCGTTGTGGCAATAAGTATCAGTGACCTCAGTAGATATGCCCTCCAATGGCCTTTAGGGGCGATTCCACTGTCAGCACAGTATTGCGTTGTATCAAGCGATCATTCCCCAGTGGCCTATGTAGACATGTCTATTGAAAGTTGCTCTCTCAATTCCCCTTGTGGCACATACAGATAATAATTTTTTACCTGACATTCTCCTCATGACCTCTATAGATTATTCATTTTAACACATTCAACCCAGCCCAATCTAACCTTTCCTACCTAAAGACCTCCAGTGGAAGATACCATTTCATTAAAACCATGCGTTTTGCTTGTAAATTACTGTGCAATAGTATTAATAAATTTGTTAAAAATTAATTCAAATATTTAAAAACCTAAGAAAGTAAAGAAAATTCAATAATTAATTACCTTAACTGCAATATATTTAGTAATAGCTAAATCCAGCGGCGAATGTTCCTGAAGGTGCCTGGAAGGGTACTGAGAGACAAGACCTGGGGGAGGGGCCCAAGCAAGGCAGCTAACAAACATAATCGCCCACAGCCTGTGTTAACAGGTACTTCTTGTCATTCGCCTCGTGGCCTCTATGGATAATTTGTTTCGCAATATGTGTTTCCCCTGTTAGTCTCCTTATTGTCTCTGTAGATAGTCGAGTGTAAAAGAAACTTCCAATCATACGCCTGGTAGAAGAAAATAATTTCCTAAAAGCTAAGTTCAGTTCTGTAGCAAACTGAACTCTCGACATATTGACTGATAGTCAAGCGTCATGCAAGGCGCTGATGAACTACTGCTCAACGTCAAAACTGGTGCGAGAGTGCAGGATGCCGTTGAACTCCTTAGCAAGCACGTATAGAGGGGATTATTGGAAATAAGAGGGCGGACCATCTGGCTAGACGCGGTTCATCTACAGTACCTGTCGGGCCACCGCCCCATTGTGGGATTTATCTGTCACTAGTCAAGAGGACTGTGACGCCAGAAGACTGCATCAGATGGTCTGGAATGCTGCAGGAGTAAGACGCTCCAAAAGTCTTGTCTCAGAGCAATCAAGTGAGATAAGACACAACCTTCTGAGGATGGAGAGGAAGGGCTTAAGGCAGATTGGGATCATAACCGGGCACTGCAGAATGAACAAACACATGTATGTTATGAGTATAGCTGACACCCCTTGATGCAGGTGGTGCGGTCTGAATGAGGAGACTCCCTACCTTGTCCTGGCCCAGTGCCAGAGACTTGAGAGGGAACGACTTTTGGTCTTTGGCACCACTTCTCCCAGGATGTATACCAACGAAAACTCTTTCAGGAACTGCCTGGCTTTCCTCAGGAGCCTAGGCACTGACCTGTAAGACAGTAGGACTGACGCAATATGTCATCTGGCCACGATGCACATCCCAAATTGTGGGACAGTCAGAAGATTATATATAAAGTTCAGTTCTACTAAACGAAGTTTCGTATTAAAGTAGCTCCTATGACTGATACGGAATAGCACTTCCACACTCGTCAAGAGATAATTTGGTAATAAATGAGAATATCCCCAAAGACATTGATTGCTGCAGTGCCATACAGATGCTCAGTAGATAATTTGATTCTAGGAGGCACTTACACCACCTAGATGTACAACCAATTCCTTATGAAGAAGTGATTCCTCGGCCATTTCCCTCGTGAGATTATTGAAGAAGTGTTTTCTCTGTCAATCACCTCATGGCCTGCAATGACAACTACGTACTATGTAGCAGTTACTCTCTCATTCGTGTCACGGTATCGGTTAGATAATTAGGTTGTAAGAAGTGATGATAGCTTCTGGGGGGATATTTCAAAGTTATCCTCATTTGAGTGAACAAGACGCGTATATCGACATTTCTACTTATTAAAGCACTTTTGAAAGTCAGACTTCGAAATCGCCTTTAGCGTATTTGTCGTATTAATTTCAACAGTCTCATTATCAACGGCATTTTCAATCGAGGACAGTCAAAAGTGGCAGGGAGCTGTATCTGAACTGCATGGAGGCTGGCTGAGCTGCACAGCGCTGTGTTTCGACAAATACTGCTGCACAAGGTCCGATATGTCAGTCGCCAAAATTGCGGTCGTTTTCTCCTGATTGCATAACGCAATCTTTTCAAAACTTTAACGTACTCTTTGTTGATTGTCTGGCCTTTAGGAGCATATGCGTGGTGCATAACGCCCTCACAATTAAAAAAAAATCAACATTGACTTGGTATTCCTTCGACTTTGACGAGCTTTTTTCGGTCGAGGCTCGGACGGAAGCTTCTACTGCGAATATAGTTGTTTAGTTTCAGGATCATAACCATAAACACGCGATTCATCGCCAGTAATGACCTTTTTAAAAAGTTTTTATCACTATTGATCGTTACCAGATTGTCCAGAAGATTTCTAATCGAAGGTTTTTCTGCTGGACTGAGCAGCAATATTGCACACACACGATCATTCTTCGGTTAAAAGTCGCCTAACTGTCGTTTTTGTTATGTCAAGCTCATCTTGCAGGTCTGTCACAGTCGAGCGACGATCTGGTTCGACTGCGAAATGCACACGCTCGACATTATCCGACGATGTTGGACCAGAAAGAGGTTCGCTCTCAACAGATGTACGACCACTTTTGAATCGCCAATACCACTCTTTCGTTTTGCCCATACAATCGCCTTTTGCCGCATTTCAAATGTTACTGCGCAACTTTTACCGAGATTTAAGCAAAACTTTATGAAAATTCGCTGTTCGGGTTTTTTCTGCCATTTGCTGCGCGGGAGCTAAGGCGTTTTATTGGTACCTCGGGCTGTTCACCCGAACGTTATGAGGTGCTGGGGACGTTCGTATCCTCCAAAGGTTGCCTAACAGGTCGGACACTTTTGGGACAGACCTCGTATAACGTTGATATATATAGCTCCAGATTTAACTACTGTACAATTTTCATCTACTGGAGAATGACGAGAGCAGCAGAAAAATGACAAAATTCGATGAAGTAGCTCAGTTTTTTGGCCCAATCGTGGGATTGCCCATTGGTTAAAAAACCTCAACAGGACAGTGTCGCACACTGTGGGGTCCCTAGACCAGTTTTCACTTTTTCAGGCTTTACTATGCCCACGACTCACAGTGTGTCATTTTAGAAATACGTAGAAAAAGTACTAAATTCCATATACATTTTAATATTTATTGAAGTTTACAGAACAGTTTCAAAATACAGAAAATATGAAATTTAAACATTTGTTATGGTAAATCCTGGTGAAATAGTCTGAAGCAGGGCTTCAGGCACAGTCCTGGTTTATCTAGGGAGAATGCACAGAAGTAAGTAGAATCTTTGCGAATTCCATTTTTGTAACACTGTTTACAACGTTTGCGTTTTCCCGCGTCAACTTCATCAGGAACGTGCATGTTACAACTCAAAGGCATTTCAGGTAATGGCTTGTAAGGAAGAAGAGCTTCGCAAATTGTCATTCTGAAGTCGTACCCGTTGATTTCACGCCCAAATTTGTAACACAACAATTGGGAATTCATCAGCATCATTTGAAAAACATGAATCCCTCACTTTTTATACCAACGCAAAGTCAATAAGATAGCAGTTGGTCGTGTCTGGCAACTCCTGACATAAACTTATTATATTCAACAATTATTCGGGGTTTTTTCTTGGAGCCTACTTCAACCATATCTCCTGGAAACACTGATGACAACACCAACACATCTCGTTTGTCTTTCCACTTTGTTATGCATACCCCACTTTTTGTGTGCCTAGAAATACTTTCACCCCGTTTCAACTTTTTTACTTTCCTTGGCTCTACGAAGTAGAAAGGAAAGTTATGTAATCGGCTAAAAAAAAAAATTTTTGAGTTCTCTTCAGATCTTTACGTTTCAGACCCCCCTGAGTCCGAAAAACACTATTTGGGAAAATGGTCTGTGTGTGTGTGTGTGTCAGTCAGTCTGTGTGTGTGTGTGTGTGTATGTGTTCACCCTGCAGTCGGGGGTCCAGAATACCGCTGACGTATTCCCTGCGTGTCGTATGAGCCGACTAAAAGGGACAGCCGGGTGGGCCCAGCTTGAAAGACAACCTCACCTCTATGAGGTCCCCGCAGGATTACATCCAACGAGGCTTAACTGTGGCTGGGCGTCACAGTGTATTCTGTCGCCACACTGTGCTCACCCAGCAGTTGGGGGTCCAGAATTCCACTGCCGTACTCCCTGCGTGTTCGTATAAGCCAAACTAAAAGGGACACAACTTACACTTCATTCACATACATGACACACTGGGAACCCCTACCTTTAGCTGGGATCGCAGAACACACCCCCCGCAGGAAGGGGGACAGAATTCTCCTGCCGTATCCTCTGCGTGGTCGTTAAATCCGGCCTTAAAGGGGCTTAAAGCTCACGACACTGACATACACAACATATTCCAGATACAAAATACACTGCAACGGCTTGCGTGGCAGAACACATTGACTTAAAACACTCATAATGAGCGAAAGACAGTCCTGGAAGTAGCTCACTAACACCTTTGAGCGATCCCCTATATAGGTGCGGCCTTCGGAATGAGGAGGGGGAAAAACCAGGTTTGAGCGTTCCTGGGGCGGCTGATAGCGTGTGTCCCGCTCACCACATCACTAGTGGCCGAGGGCTGACTCTGAGCAGCAGCCGAAAAATCCCTCATGCGTCTTAGTCCCGGTGGGTGGCCGGACTGGCAGCTGCGGCGCATGTGGGGGCCTCCCTTTGACCCTCAACAGACCAGCGAAAGGGGCTAGAATCAATATGCCTGAGGGGGAGCTTCCAGGACACTGCCTCAAGCACCTCTTGCTCATACCACTAACACACACACCAAATGAACTCACAAGGATACACTACACCAGTCTGCTTCTTTTTTCTCCCCCCCCCCCCTCAATTAGTAAAAAACATGACAAAGTCAACTAAATCTTCAGCAGGTAATAAAAACGCCACCTGCGCCTCTTCCTCGGGCTCGCCAAGCTCGACCCCTCCCTCTTCGGACGATGAGCAACCTACTCGTCGTCCAAACAAACAAGGGCGGAAAGAACCGGGCAAACCGCGTTCATCTCCCCTTCTCCCCCTATAGTAGCCCGGGCAACTCGGCTACTACAAGCACTCGACATCCCGTTGACCCTAATCTGTCGGACATGGAGCAGATTTGTGCATATGTCCAAATCATCCACGGCCAACTGGCACGGATGAGGGTCAACGCGACAGGACCTATGCGGGACCTCGTCACTAGTTGCCTCTTCGAAATTTCGAAGCTGGCAATCAAAGCTAATGCCCCCTCAATGACATCGCCCCCTGCCACTCCCCCCCTGCGGGAGACTGTGGCGGCTGTCGTGAGGGAAGAGCTGCGTAGGGCAATTGCCCAGCAGCCAGTGCCACCAGCCCCCCAAACTCAAGGAGCTTTAACGAGCTTTAATGAGGGTAGTACCCCAGGCCCCTCATATGCGGCAGTAGCCGCTACTGCGCCTTCCTCCCTCCCTCAAGAAGCTGAGGCTGAATGGCAGTCTGCCAGGGCCAGGAAGCGCAGGGGGAAGCAGAAAAAGGCCCCAACTAAGCACGACGTGCAGGCCGAGGGCAGCGCCCCGCCTACGCCTCCGCCCAAAAACAAGGGCAAAAATAAAAATAAAAACAAAAATAAAAGCCTCCACCGCCTACCAAACTCCCCTAAAAACCCACGACAAAACGTGGTAGTGGTTGAGCATACATGTAAGGAAGGAGAGGCTGGTCCCTCCAACCCTGATGCAATGGAAGCGCTTATGCGGGGTGTCCCTGCTACGGACCTCCAAGCTCTAAGCGTCCGAGTGCTAGACATCCGCACCGCAGTAGGAGGTGGCGCCGTCATTGTAACGGAAACGCCAGAAATGGCCAAGGCGCTCACAAGCCACATTTCCACGAAAAAGGAGTTGAAGCTCCAAGCGTCAGCCCCCCTGGGTCGTTTCCCACGCCTGCTATTGTGCGACGTGCGGACCGACCTACAAAAAGAGGACTTGGCCCAACAAGTTGTTGAACACAACCCTGCGTTAGGCTTGCAGCCGCAGGACGTCAGGCCTCTTTTCACCAAAAAGCGTGGCAGACAGAAGGATTGGGTGATTGAGGTATCACCCAGCCTATACAAAAACTAGAGGGGGCAAGGCACCTCCAAATAGCCTGGCAGCGGTGCGCCATACGAAAGTACCAAGCCCCAACTCAGTGCTACAAATGCCAGCGCTATGGCCACCTGGCAGTGGCCTGTACAAGACCTGTTGTGTGCGCCTGGTGCGCCTTGCCACATCTGAGTAAGGAATGCAAGCGTGATGCTCCCCTCAAGTGTGCCAATTGCGTCGAACGCAAAATCCAACAGGTCGCACACTCTACACTAGACGCACGCTGTACCATTCGTCAGCGAGCGATTGCCCTCCAGGAGTCACGAGTGGATTATGAATAGGTCAAAAACAGTTCGAATCCTTCAGCACAACACCAATAAGAGTTCCCCAGTTATGGCTGAGTTGCTGCAAAATGCACTCAAGAAACGCTGCAGTGTTCTCGCCATACAGGAACCATACATAGGATCCAAAACTCTTGGTCTGGGATCGCAGGCACGAGTGGTGGCTGGAGCAAGAACGGGAGCCAAGGCAGCAGTGGCCTGCATCGACCCATGGACATGGACATGCTCGCACTCACTCACCTGAACAGCCAGCACTTGGCCACTGTGCTCATCCGAGCCGGTGGCTTTGAGCTGGTTGTAATATCATTCTACAGGCAATTTGGCGCACCAGTTGCCAACAGCCTTGAACCACTCGAGCGGGCTCTAGCAGGCCTATCAGGACGACCCTGCGTAGTCTGTGCTGATGCAAACGCCAGATCACCATTGTGGGGATCCCCAACCCTGGATGGGGCGGGCGAGGCGTATATAGAGCTGCTCACCAGGTACAACTTGGTTGTTGCCAACGACCTCATGACTGAGGCGACCTATGATGGTCCGGGAGGAAGGTCGTGTATAGACGTCACAGCCGTGTCTCACACCCAGCTACTCAAATTGCAGGGTTGGCGAGTCGTACCAGGTGCAATGCAGAGCGATCACATGGTTATTGACTTTGCCATTACGGATGACAACATCCTCTGCAAAGACACGCGTGAAAAGCGATTCCGCACAAAAAATGCTGACTGGCCACAATTCTTTAGGGTACTGGAAGGTGAACTGCGTGCCGCAGACACCGACCTAATAGTGCAAGCATCCACACCTGAAGAGGTGGACAGCAAAGTGGACACATTTACCACAGCACTGCACTCTGCTGGGCTCTCTGTACTTGGCCAACAGAAGCACAGGGCGATCAAAGTCCCATGGTGGACTGAGGAACTTAATCCCCTCAAGCAAAGTGCAAATAGAGCCAGAAGGATGTACCAAAACACTCGTGACCCTGATGCCCGAGCAACACTCCGAACTGCCTTCATCCAAGAGAAGAAGGCCTTCCACCGCGCCATCAAACGAGCCAAACGGCAAGGCTGGCGAAATTTTGTGGAAGCGGAGAGCTCTGAGAACCCCTGGGGCAGACACTACCAGTCCTCCATAGGAAAAGCAAATGTAGAGCAGGTCTTAGCTGCGATGCAAAATGAGTCAGGCTGGGCCTGCAGCATCGAACGTTCACTGGAAACCCTCCTTGAGAAGGCGTTCCCAGATGACCAAGTAGCTCGAGACACTGAAGCCCAGAGGGCAGCAAGGGAGCTGATCATGGACCCTCCGAACGAGCCCGACATCCCACTGTGGACAACAGGCGACCTCGGCAGGGCCCTTGCGACCTTAAAGCCCAACAAATCTCCTGGGCCAGATAAAATAGAAAGCAATATGCTAAGGAAGGCTGAGCGGACAATCTCCAGCGGCCTCCTTAATTTATTTAATGACTGTCTGCAGGTCGGACAGTTCCCCACTCAGTGGAAGACTGCGCGTGTTGTCACTCTTCAAAGGGAGGCGACCGCAATCAGTCAGATCCGCGATCATGGAGACCACTCAGCCTTCTTTCCATATTAGGCAAAACACTAGAAATCTTGATGTTGCAGTCCCTCGAAGGAGTCTTTGGCCGCAACCTCACAGGCAGGCAATATGGGTGTACCAAAGGAAGGTCCACGCAGGATGTCATTGTCGAGATTCGGCGTGTTTCCCTGCTGGCACCGGCTAAGTACGTCGTAGCAGTTCTGATTGACATCAGAGGAGCGTTTGACAACCTTTGGTGGCCAGCGCTCCTTAATGAGCTCAAAGGTAGGGGAATCCCCCGCAACCTGTACTCGCTCGTCAGAAGTTACCTGACAGACAGAACTGCTACGATCGAAAGCAGGCATGTCTCTGTCCGGAGAAAGATTGAGAAGGGGTGCCCACAGGGCTCGGTCCTAGGACCAACACCCAGGAATGCCTTCTTCGAAGGTCTTCTCAGGAAACTCATGGAGACTGACTGCGAGCCGTACGCCTATGTGGATGACTTGACTGTGCTGATCTTTGCAGAGTCAGCCCGCCAAATTGAAGAAAAAACCCACCACGTGCTCCGCACTGTCAACCAATGGTGCGAGCATGTCAAGATGCAGGTGGCTGAGGAAAAAACCCAGCTAATCCTCTTGAAGGGGAAAGTGAATAATCCACCCACAATACGCTTTGGCGGCCACAGGCTCCTTCTTGAAAAGCACGTCAAGTATTTAGGAGTGAATATAGGTGAGAGGTGGGGTTTCAACCAACACCTCCAGTCCCTTAAAGGCACTACCATTGCAAGGTTTGCCTCACTGCGTGCCATTACTAAGGCCACTTGGGGTGTGTGTTACCACGACACCATCCTCATGTATAAGGCCATCTATTTAGGTGTGATTGGCTACTGCCCCGTTGTCTGGGGTAGCAAACTAACAGTCAATCAAAAGAGAGTATTGGCCCAATCCCAGAGAGCTGCGCTCCTGTGGATCACCAAGGCCTACAAGACTGTATCAACAGAAGCACTCCAGGTGATCACTGGTCAGTTACCAGTTGATTTGGCTGTTGAGTGCATGATTGACAAGTGGAGAGTGAAACAGGAGCTTCCCCCGCTTTGGGCTGAACTCCGTGCGGATCTCACCACAGAACAGAAACTTGCCGCCATCGATGAATGGGCTCTAGAGAAATGGCAAGCGAGATGGGAATCCTCGTCAAAGGGACGTGATACGTATGAGTTCTTCCCCAACATCCGTGAACGTCTTTCTAGAAAATGGGTTGAGCCAGACCACTGGACGAGCCAGTTCCTCACGGGACATGGTGACTTCAATGCACGGCTCCACTTCTTTTCACTGAAAGACTCTCCATTATGCACGTCTTGTGCCTCCAGTGCGGAGGAAACAAGAAACCATGTGCTGCTCCACTGTAGTTCCTACAACAGTGAGCGACGGTTGTTGGGAGGGCAAACGAACTTAGCAGCTTTGACTGCTACAAAGGAAGCCTATAACCATTTTGCAAAGTTCGCAAAGAAGGTAATGGCTAAGAAACGTGGTTATAGTTGATCAGTCCTTTGGAAACTTGCCACCCAAGTAAACAGTAAGATCAGGTAGGGAACCAGATTAAGAACTACTCCCAGATGGTACGGGATTCCTCAGGTGGTCACCTCCGCGCGGTAACACACGGGCAACAGCTCTCTACGGTGAGACTGGCTAACGACCAAATACCTGCCGTACCTCCACAGGTCTGAGTTCGGTGGATGCTGCAGGGGCCGGCCTCTTGCATATTAGCGAAACCGCAACTTCTATGACTGATATAACCCTCGTCGAGGGTTTAGGTACAGTCATCAAATAAAGAAACAGACCTGTGTGTGTATGTGTGTCCGTGAACAATTTTTAGAGAAAACCACCGTATCAAATCAGCTCAAAATTCATATCTCGCCTGCAGGTTACCATGGGACGCCAAAATAAGGGTATGAACAAAATCCATCGAAATTTAACTATAGTTATCATAGTGATCAAAACACCAAATATTTTTTTTCTCAAAAACGGCTCTAACGATTTTGATTAAATTTTTTATATTGACAGCTCTCAATAAGGCAATGATACCATAAAATTCCCATTCGGGGGAAAATGACGAGAGCAGCACACTAAATTTTCTAAATTTTCGACGAAAAGCGTTTTTAGCGCAGTTTTTTCCTTATAAACTCCGCTGGAATTCTTGTAGAATGTTAAAAAAAATTGGTATTGTAGTCCAATCCAGTACCTACAAGGTGAGCGATGAAAAACGCTCATGAAATACATGGGGGTCACTCCAGAAATTCCTGAATTTCAACTACTGCCGTTTCGCTTACTACCAGTTCTAAACGTTTTTACCCAGTAACTCTGCAAAAGTAATTACTATCCTTCTTCAAAAAAGTCTTGTTTACAGCCCCATCAATCCTCTGTGTACCAATCGCTCAATAATGGTCCTGCAATGAATACGAGCCGCACAATAAATTCCAGAACTGTAGGCGCTACGGCTTCCTGCTGCTATGAAGTGTTGTTTGACCAAGTTCAAATTAACTGAGTGATAAATGAATTGATTAAATAGAATTAGCCATATACAAAGTGAATTGTTGTAGAGCTAAGGAAAGTTGTGTGTTGCAACGCACCAGATATTTTCTAAGTGACATTAGTTGATGGACTACTTTTTACCTTGATCGAGCAATAGCTTTTGAATTAGGCCTTTAGAGGAGGATAGACAATAGAGTTCACACCCATATTTATGTCTTTTATTTTTAATTTATTGGCGAAAGCGAAGATAGCTCCTTTCCAGGGTCACACACATTCTCCATGGTTGATTTGAAAAAATCAATCGAAGTTCCAATCTTTCGCAGATTATCATTTTCTTTGTTATTGTCAAAATTCGACACTCTTAGAAGTAGAAGGAATCTATTCCTACTCATGCACTGGGCGAATAATATGTTCTGCAGAAATAAATAATGGGTTCTCCAATAGTCATTTATGCGATTCATCCGAATCATCCCTGTATGGAACAACAGTCCAAGAAATATCTTCAGCTCTTCTATCGTCGCATCTTTCCAGCGAGCAATTATTGTCTCACTTGTGGAAGACTGATGAAGAACAAGGACAGCATACTTGTTCAGTTTTTCCAGAAAGGAATTATTGAAAAAAGCGTTGAAAACACAATGGGAGTAGGAGTAGGTGTAATCTAGAGTTGTCTTTTGACCGTAAATCTTATTTTTTGAATGTTTGGCCGAGATGTGAGCCATTTCGCGTTTCCAGTATTATTATCTTCCTAGGATTTTGATGATTCGTCCGTTATTAATTCCATAGGGGATGTTAGTGATGGACAACATACAACTGGAACGGAGAGATCAGTTGAAGTACCAGGAGTTGGCGATGGTACTGTATCAACTAATGGCGAAGGAGGAGTAGGACAACGAACAGGTAGATCGAAAAAATCAGCCGATGTTCCCGGAGTTGGCGAAGGTATCATTTCCACATCCTCAAATACAATGGGAAGGGATGCAATGTCAAAATTCATCGGTTATCTCGTGATCTTTTTGAGGTGGCTCACGTAGATCAACATTGGAAGGGAGAAATAATACTCGATCACTCACCTCCACTTTCTGATCAAGGGTCTTCTTCATACTCTACATCGTAATCCGAGTCCTCTTCCAAAAGTCTTAAGAGTTCCTCATCACTCAGTACTTTTTACTTTCCGCTACCCGAAGGGAAGGAAAGTATAGTAGTCGGCCCAAAAAAAAAATTTGGGTTTTCTTCAGATCTTTACGTTTCAGACCCTACTGAGTCTAAAAACCCTGCAAATTATTACACAGCGGTTTATTATTCTTATGAACAGCTGGACCTAGTATTACTGCTCCGAGACCCATCCCATTTGATTCAGCATCGAAAAATACTAGTAAACCACACGAAACATGACCTGACTACAAAGGAACTAGGGAAACTAAATATTCCCCCGGCGCCGGGCGCTCGTAAGCGTCTGTAGGCATTTATGATCCGATATAGGGGTGTGCGGAGCAAGTGGCCCTATCCTTCCTCAGCCCCGTCGGGCAAAAAGAGCCGGGAAAATTGGGACAGGGTACCTCGAACCGAGCGAACCCTCGGCAATTGGCACGTTGCGAGTCGAGCGGGTGGGCGGGTGGTTTTGATGAGATGGGAGGGAGGGAGTACTGACGACGAAACTTTTACTTCCGCTGTAGTTCCCTCGAGTTCTTTCCATTAGTTGACTTTGGCTCACTACAATTACTGTAATTTCCCTATACGCAGTTGTACACCTTGAAAACGAAACGAGACACGGCGTATTTGCAATTATACTGAGTTTTGTTAATTTTTTTAACCATTTGTTGTCCATAACAACCATGGGCTTCGTCCGATTGGATTGCCGAGATGGCGGGCACAACTAGATATCAAATGGGATTTTTCTGCGAATGAACGGATTTTTTAGGCCACGTTAAAGGCACAAAACGATCCGGCCGGCAGACAGGGGACGGGGGACGGTGGACGGCTGACGGACATTGCAGATATGGAATTCCCATGTCTTGAAACGTAAAGTATCAAATTTTGAGGGGGGGTTGTAGACAAGTATTCCTGACCGAAAACATAGGGTTATTATTCAGAATGAATAATAAAGCAAAACTCAGAAAAAACCGGATTCTTGAACCCTAACGACTAGGATTACCAAAATATGTATGTTTCTAGTCCCACCAATAACCAATACTTCAGTATTTCAGTGAACGTCGTTTTATGCGAAAGAACGGACTTTTTAGACCACGTTAAAGGCACAAAACAGCCCGGACAACGGACGGACGTTGCAGATTGGGAATCCCCATGTCTTGAAACGTTAAGTATGACATTTTGAGGGGAGATTGTAAAAAAAAATTCCCGACCGAAAACATAGGGTTATTATTCAGAATGAATAATAAACTAAAATAAAATTAATTCGGGACAATCATCATGAAAATCAGTGAATTCACGCAGAGCTAGGAAAGTTGTCTGGCTACCTTCCTGTAATAATATCCGTTTTAAGTTATTCCCGATGGCACAGTATCCTAATGTGTTAGTTCAGTGTTGGACGAAGAAGTCCAACAAGACCATTGGATTCAGTATGGTGAGCTGATGAAATGGATCTGAACTGGAGAGTTAGATTAAACTCTTGAGAAGTTCCAGAATGTTGTGCGAGCTTAATTAGTATGCTTGTGCATTACGAGAATATTAGTCACAAACTTTGACCCTCCTATGGAGCAATAATGCTAGAGGTTTGTTCGGTATTGGTGTAATGTTGTATTTTGGTTTCCACTGTGTCTCACTTACAAGTTTGGTAGATTTCGCAGTTGGTAATGTAGGTCTGAATTTATCATGATGAATAAGGGTTATTGGTTTATTATTCATTCTGAAAGAACGGATTTTTTAGACCCCGTTAAAGACACAAAACAGCCCGGACGGGGAACGGCGGACGGACATTGCAGATTTGGAATCCCCATGTCTTGAAACGTTAAGTATTTTGAGGGGGGTTTTAACAAATTTATCGGGACCAAAAACATAGGGTTATTATTCAGAATGAATAATGACCCAATAAGTTATGGGCAGAAAACGGTTAAAAAAATTAACAAAAACCCTGCAAATTATTACACAACGGTTTATTATTCGGATAATCAGCTTGACCTAGCATTAATGCTCCGAGATCCATCCTGTTCGATTCAGCATCGAAAAATATCATAATGAAACCCAAAAAAGGTCGAAAAGAACTGAATCGTAATATTAAAATAAACAAAAAAAACGAAAGTATCTAGAAAAAACAGAATTTTAATATGAAAACATGCACGCTAAATACTAATATCAAAATTTAACCAAAATTGATGAAAAAAACCAAAATGAGAATGAAACGAAAGAATCTAAAAATATCTGGTGCGTAGCAACACACAACTTTCCGCCACCCCTTTAAGTTCGAACACCACCTACATAGGCAGGCGCTATATCTTCGTTCAACGCATTTTTACAGGAACATTTATAGAAAACAAAATGTAGGGACTAGTTAGCTGAGAGTACTCCAAAAGTTTGATCGAAATCGTTAGAGCCGTTTTTGAGAAAATTGGAATACCGATAAATTAATATTCGACAAGTCTCCTTTTCTGAGTTAACTTGGCTTATATCTCCGTTCAACATATATATACAGAAATAACTATACAGAACGAAATGTTGGTATGGGTGACTCAAAGACACTTCATCAGGATTTATCACATCTGGTGAAAAAGTTACCCTGGAATTTACGGAAATGTCCGAAAAACGTTATTTTCGACACATTTTGATTTTATCTCTGTTCAATGGACCGTCACAGGAACATTTATTGAGAAGAATATGTAGGTATTAACTATTCAAAAACACCCTGTGAGTTTGGTGAAAATCGCTGGGGCCCATATCTCCGTTCACCGTATTTTCATGGAGATATGTATGGAAAAGAAAAGTTAGGTATTGATTAGGACACGATAATTTGAAAGTTTAATCAAAATCCATAGAGCCGTTTTCGAGAAAAATGGGAAGAACCCTAGATTTTGCAGTACTTTTCGTCCCCACCCTTCCCATCGGCCGAAATCGTCCATAACCTTATTTTGGTGTCTACACGAAAAATAAAGAACAGAACAAAAAGAACCAGCTCAATCGGATGAGCCGTTCTCCCTGAAATCGAACTACAGACACCCACACATACACACACACATGCACAGGTCTGTTTCTTTATTTGGTGACTGTACCTAAACCCTCGACGAGGATTATATCAGTCATAGAAGTTGCGGTTTCGCTAATATGCAAGAGGCCGGCCCCTGCAGCATCCACCGAACTCAGACCTGTGGAGGTACGGCAGGTATTTGGTCTTAGCCAGTCTCACCGTGAGAGCTGTTGCCCGTGTGTTACCCGGCGGAGGTTGACCACCTGAGGAATCCCGTACCATCTGGGAGTATTTCATAATCTGGTTTCCTACCTGATCTTACTTTTTACTTGGGTGGCAAGTTTCAAAGGACAGATCAACTATAACCACGTTTCTTAGCCATCACCTTCTTTGCGAACTTTGCAAAATGGTCATAGGCTTCCTTTGTAGCAGTCAATGCTGCTAAGTTCGTTGCCCTACCAACAACCGTCGCTCACTGTTGTAGAAACTACAGTGGAGCAGCACATGGCGTTTTCTTGTTTCCTCCGCACTGGAGGCACAAGACGTGCATAATGGAGAGTCTTTCAGGAAAAGAAGTGGAGCCGCGCATTGAAGTCACCATGTCCGTGAGAACTGGCTCGTCAAGTGGTCTGGCTCAACCCATTTTCTAGAAAGACGTTCACGGATGTTGAGGAAGAACTCATACGTATCACGTCCTTTTGACGAGGATTCCCATCTCGCTTGCCATTTCTCTAGAGCCCATTCATCGATGGCGGCAAGTTTCTGTTCTGTGGTGAGATCCGCACGGAGTTCAGCCCAAGCGGGGGAAGCTCCCGTTTCACTCTCCACTTGTCAATCATGCACTCAACAGCCAAATCAACTGGTAACTGACCAGTGATCACCTGGAGTGCTTCCGTTGATACAGTCTTGTAGGCCTTGGTGATCCACAGGGCGCAGCTCTCTGGGATTGGGCCAATACTCTCTTTTGATTGACTGTTGGTTTGCTACCCCAGACAGCGGGGCAGTAGCCAATCACCTAAATAGATGGCCTTATACATGAGGATGGTGTCATTGGTAACACACACCCCCAAGTAACCTTGCTAATGTAGCCGCAGTGAGGCAAACCTTGCAATGGTAGTGCCTTTAAGGGACTGGAGGTGTTGGTTGAAACCCCACCTCTCACCTATATTCACTCCCTAAATACTTGACGTGCTTTTCAAGAAGGGCCTGTGGCCAAAGCGTATTGTGGTGGATTATTCACTTTCCCCTTCAAGAGGATTAGCTGGGTTTTCCTCAGCCACCTGCATCTTGACATGCTCGCACCATTGGTTGACAGTGCGGAGCACACATGGTGAGTTTTCTTCAATTTGGCGGACTGACTCTGCAAAGATCAGCACAGTCAAGTCATCCACATAGGCGTCACGGCTCGCAGTCAGTCTCCATGAGTTTCCTGAGTAGACCTTCGAAGAAGGCATTCCAGAGTGCTGGTCCTAGGACTGAGCCCTGTGAATACCCCTTCTCAATCTTTCTCCGGGCGGAGACATGCCTACTTTCGATCGTAGCAGTTCTGTCTGTCAGGTAACTACTGACGGTGAGTACAGGTTGCGGGGATTCCCTATCTTTAAGCTCATTAGGGCGCTGGCCGCAAGGTTGTCAAACGCTCCTCTGATGTCAATCAGAACTGCTTCGACGTACTTGGCCGGTGCCAGCAGAAACACGCCGAATCTGACAATGACATCCTCGTGGACCTTCCTTTGGTACACCCGTATTGCCTGCCTGTGAGGTTGCGACCAAAGACTCCTTGAGGGACTGCAACATCAAGATTTCTAGTGTTTTTGCCTAATATGGAAAGAAGGCTGAGTGGTCTCCATGATCATGGTCTGACTGATTGCGGTCGCCTCCCTTTTGAAGAGTGACAACACGCGCAGACTTCCACTGAGTGGGGAACTGTCCGACCTGCAGACAGTCATTAAATAAATTAAGGAGAACCGCTGGAGATTGTCCGCTCAGCCTTCCTTAGCATATTGCTTTCTATTTTGTCTGGCCGGGAGGGGATTTGTTGGGCTTTAAGGTCGCAAGAAGGAGCCCTGCCGAGAGTCGCCTGTTGTCCACAATGGGATGTCGGGCTCGTTCGGAGTCCATGATCAGCTCCTTGCTGTCCTCTGGGCTTCAGTGTCTCGAGCTACTTGGTCATCTGGGAACGCCTTCTCAGGAGGGTTTCCAGTGAGCTTTCGATGCTGCAGGCCCAGCCTGACTCATTTGCATCGCAGCTAAGACTTGCTCTACGTTTGCTTTTCCTATGGAGGACTTGTAGTGTCTGCCCAGGGGTTCTCAGAGCTCTCCGCTTCCACAAAATTTCGCCAGCCTTGCCGTTTGGCTCGTTTGATGGCGCGGTGGAAAGGCCTTCTTCTCTTGGATGAAGGCAGTTCGAGGTGTTGCTCTGGCATCAGGGTCACAGTGTTTTGGTACATCCTTCTGGCTCTATTTGCACTTGCTTGGCAGGGGATTAAGTTCCTCAGTCCACCATGGGACTTTGATCGCCCTGTGCTTCTGTTGGCCAAGTACAGAGAGCCCAGCAGAGTGCAGTGCTGTGGTAAATGTGTCCACTTTGCTGTCCACCTCTTCAGGTGTGGATGCTTGCGCTATTAGGTCGGTGTCTGCGCCGCAGTGCCTTCCAGTACCCTACAGAATTGTGGCCAGTCAGCATTTTTTGTGCGGAATCGCTCACGCATGTCTTTGCAGAGGATGTTGTCATCCGTGATGGCAAAGTCAATAACCATGTGATCGCTCTGCGTTGCACCTGGTACGACTTCGCCAACCTTGCAATTTGAGTAGCAGGGTGTGAGACACGGCTGTGACGTCTATACGCGACCTTCCTCCTGGACCATCATAGGTCGCCTCAGTCATGGGGTCGTTGGCAACAGCCAAGTTGTACCTGGTGAGCAGCTCTATATACGCCTCGCCCGCCCTGTCCAGGGTTGGGGATCCCACAATGGTGATCTGGCGTTTGCATCAGCACAGACTACGCAGGGTCGTCCTGATAGGCCTGCTAGAGCCCGCTCGAGTGGTTCAAGGCTGTTGGCAACTGGTGCGCCAAATTGCCTGTAAAATGATATTACAACCAGCTCAAAGCCACCGGCTCGTATGAGCACAGTGGCCAAGTGCTGGCTGTTCAGGTGGGTGAGTGCGAGCATGTCAATGGACGGGTCGGTGCAGGCTACTGCTGCCTTGGCTCCCGTTCTTGCTCCAGTCACCACTGCGTGCCCTGCGATCCCAGACCAAGGGTTTGGATCCTATGTATAGTTCCTGTATGGCGAGGACACTGCAGCGTTTCTTGAGGTGCATTTTGCAGCAACTCAGCCATAGCTGGGCAACTCTTATTTGTGTTGTGCTGAAGGATTCGAACTGTTTTTGACCTATTCATAATCTACTCGTGACTCCTGGAGGCAATGGCTCGCTGGCAGATGGTACAGCGTGCGTCTCGTGTAGAGTGTGAGACCTGTTGGATTTTGCGTTCGACGCCAATTGGCACGCCAGAGGGGCATCACGCTTGCATTCCTACTCCAGATGTGGCAAAGGCGCACCAGGCGCACACAACAGGTCTTGTACAGGCCACTGCCAGGTGGCCATAAGCGCTGGCATTTGTATGGCACTGGTGGGGCTTGGTACTTTCGTATGGCGCACCGCTGCCGAGGCTATTTGGAGGTGCCTTGCCCCTCTAGTTTTGTATAGGCTGGGTGATACCTCAATCACCCAATCCTTCTGCCTTCCACGCTGTTTGGTGAAGAGGGCCTGACATCCTGCGGCTGCAAGCTAGCATGAGGTTGTGCTCAACAACTTGTTGGGCCAAGTCCTCTTTCGAAGATCAGTCCATGCGTCGCACAATAGCAGGCGTGGGGAAACGACCAGGGGGGCTTACGCATGGAGCTTCATCTCCTTTTTTGTTGAAATGTGGCTGGAGAGCGCGTTGGCCATTTCTGGCGTTTCCGTCACAATAGCGGCGCCACCTCCTACTGCGGTGCGGATGTCTAGCACTTGGACGCTTAGAGCTTGGAGGTCCATAGCAGGGACACCCGCATCAGTGCTTCCATTGTATCAGGGTTGGAGGGACCAGCCTCTCCTTCCTTACATGTATGCCTAACCACTACCACGTTTTTGTCGTGGGTTTTTAGGGGAGTTTGGCAAGCGGTGGAGGCTTTTTATTTTTGTTTTTATTTTTACTTTTGCCCTTGTTTTTGGGCAGAGGCGTAGGCAGGGCGCTGCCCTCAGCCTGTAGTTGGGGCCTGTTTCCGCTTCCCCCTGCGCTTCCTGGCCCTGGCAGACTGCCATTCCGCCTCCAGCTCCATGAGGGGAGGAGGGCGCAGTAGCGGCTACTGCCGCATATGAGGAGCCTGGGGTACTACCTGGCTCATTGAAGGTCCTTGAGTTTGGGGCTGGTGGCACTGGCTGCTGGGCAATTGCCCTCGCAGCTCTTCCTCACGACAGCCGCCACAGTTTCCCGCAGGGGGGTGGCAGGGGGCGATGTCGTTGGGGGCATTAGCTTTATAGCCAGCTTCGAAATTTCGAAGAGGCAACTAGTGATGAGGTCCCGCATAGGTCCTGTCGCGTTGACCCTCATCCGTGCCATCTGGCTGTGGATGATTTGGACATATGCGCAAATTTGCTCCATGTCCGACAGATTAGGGTCAACGGCGTGTCGTGTGCTTGTAGTAGCCGGGTTGCCCGGGCTACTAGGGAGAAGGGGAGATGAACGCGGTTTGCCCGGTTCTTTCCGCCCTTGTTTGTTTGGACGACGAGTAGATTGCTCATCGTCCGAAGAGGAGAGGGTCGAGCTTGGCGAGCCGAGGAAGAGGCGCAGGTGGCGTTTTTATTACCTGCAATTGTGTTATTTGACTTAGTCATGTTTTTACTAATTTTGAGGGGAGATTAAAAAGCAGACTGGTGTAGTGTATCCTTGTGAGTTCATTTGTTGTGTGTGTTAGTGGTATGAGCGAGAGGTGCTCGAGGCAGTGTCCTGGAAGCTCCCTCAGGCATATTGATTCTGGCCCTTTCGCTGGTCCGTTGAGGGGTCAGGGAGGCCCACATGCGCCGCAGCTGCCAGTCCGGCCACCCACCGGGACTAAGACGCATGAGGGATTTTTCGGCTGCTGCTCAGAGTCAGCCCTCGGCCACTGGTGATGTGGTGAGCGGGACACACGCTATCAGCCGCCCCAGGAACGCACATACACACATACACACACACATACACACACATACACACACATACACACGGACCACGCGCCGAAATTAGGTTTTTTAGACTCAGTAGGGTCTGAAACGTTAAGATCTGAAGAAAACCCAAATTTTTTTTTTGGGCCGATTACTATACTTTCCTTCCCTTCGGGTAGCGGAAAGTAAAAATTGAATCATATTAAAACCAAAACGTCGGGGAAATTGGAACGGGGGGCGCTCGAAGCGAAGCGCGTCGTCGTTGGGAGGCCAAAGGGGTCGTTGGGAGGGAGGCGAGAGCCGCCTCGAGAGCGGTTGGTTTTTTAAAGAGACGGGCGGGGCGGAGGGACTTCAAACGACGAAACGCTTGTAGCTCCGCGTTGTACTGCGTTTCATTAATTTTTTTAACCGTCTTTTGCCCATTACAACCACGGGCTTCGTCTCTACAACTAGATACCAAGTCGGAAGGCGAAAGGAAAGTATAGCAAAGGCACAAAAACAAATTTGGGTTTTCTTCAGATCCGACTGAAGAAGTTTCAGACCCTACTGAGTCTAAAAAACCTAATTTCGGCGCGTTGTCCGTGTGTATGTGTCTGTAGTTCGATTTGCGGGAGAGCGGCTGAACCGATTGAGCTGGTTGGATTGGCTATTTTTTGTAAACACCAAAATAAGGTTATGGGCGATCGGAAAGGGGTTGGGGGACGAAAATGTACCACAAACTAGGAGTTATCGCATTTTTCTCGAAAACGAGTCTAACGATTTTGATTAAATTTTCAAATTATTTTCTACTAGTACCTAACTTTTCTTCTCTATACATATCTCCATGAAAATACGGTGAACGGAGATTTAGGCCCATGAAGCAAAAATAGGTTTTTTACGCTTTTTGGCAAAACGGCTTCAACGATTATCACCAAACTCTCAGGATGTTTTCGAATAGTTAATACCTAAATATTGTTCTCAATAAACGTTCCTCTGAATGTCCATTGAGCAGAGATAAAAATCAAAATGTGTCGAAAATAACGTTTTTTCGACCATTTCCGTAAATTCCAGGGTAACTGCTTCACCAGGTGTGATCAATCTTACAGAGTGTCTTTTAGTCACCCATACCCACATTTAGTTCTCTATAATTATTTCTGTATATATATGTTGAACAGAGATGTAAGCCACATTAACTCAGAAAAGGAGATTTGTCGAATATTAATTTATCGGTATTCCATTTTTCTCAAAAATGGCTCATACGATTTCGATCAAACTTACGAATGACTCTCAACTAACTAGTACCTACAGTTTGTACCGTATAAATGCGCTAAAAGAAGATATAGCACCCGCATATGTAGCTGGTGTTCGAATTTTTAGGGGTGGGGGAAAGTTGGGTGTTGCTACGCACATTTTTTTTCCGGTTAGACGCTTAAATTAGGTTATGGGCGATTTCAGTAGATGCTAAAGGGTGGCGGGGGACGAAAAGTTACAAAACTTTCGACGCGTGGTCCATGGGCGTCTTGCGTAGTTCGATTTGCGGGAGAGCGGCTGAACCAATTGAGTTGGTTATTTTTTGTAGACCCAAAAATAAGATTATGGGCGATGGGAAGGGGGGTGGGGACGAAAATGTACCAAAAACTAGGGATTTTCGCATTTGTCTCGAAAACGGCTCTATTTGCAAATTATCTTCTACTAGTCAGTACAAAACTTTCCTTCTCTATACATATCTCCATGAAAGTAGGATTTTTTACGCTTTTGGCAAAACAGCTTTAACGATTTTCACCTAACTTTCAGGATGTTTTCGAACAGTTAATACCTAAATATTGTTCTCAATAAATGTTCCTGTGACAGTTCAGACTAGCGTTTTCGTATTTTTCTCAAAAATTGTTCCGAAGATTTTGATTAAACGTTCAAATTATTTTTTATTAGTTTGTACCAAACTTTTCTTCTCTATAAATATCTACACCTGCTCCCACATTTTGTATTCCGAGATTATTGATGTTTCGATTAATTAAACGAAGATATAAGCCATGGTACTCGGAAAACGAGTTTTGTCGAAAATTAATTTTACCGCTTTCCAATTTTCTCAAATTCACGGAGTACTCTCAACATTAACGTTTCTGTACAAACGCGTTGAACGAAGATATAGCTCCGGTATACACAGCAGGTCGTCGAATTTACGGGCGTTGCGGAAAGTCGTGTGTTGCTACGCACCAGATATTTTTCAAGTATCAAACCACTCACGTCGCACACAAAAAATATGGCCAATCGGGAGGACACAGGGAATTGTAACATTCGATTCGACAGTTTCAATTAAGTTCTGTTAGTTCGCTCCTGAATCTCAGAAATGAATCATGAACGAGGAAAAAGACATGCACGCCGTTTCAAAGACCTAGATTTAACATTTCACGGCTGGGAAAGAAACACCTACATGTCCGCAGTTAGTCGCACTTGTATATATCAATAAGTCTCGTCGAGCAATCCTAAACTCGACACCAACACACCACCTTGTATCGTACCGTGGAACAAACAACGCGCCAACTCAGATAGAATGCATTTATTTACAATTTCCACTCCATCAATTTCCAAGTATGCAGCGTTAAGAATTTTCGGCAACCATTTCTTTTCTTTTTTTTCTTAAATAACAAACTGGTTGCGCAGGTCACATAAAAATATATATAGGCAAAATCGTCGAGATAAAAACGAGGAAAGAAAAAATAAATCAGCACGACGTAAACTAGAGGCAGCGTTAAATTATTATTTGTTTTTTTAAATTTCTTTACTTCCTCTTCTTCATTATTTTTACAACAGCACACTAAACAGCTTCTAGAACAAATCAGAATCCAATTAATTGAACGGGTTAATTAATCCTACTTATTTTTAACGAGTCAGAAAAACACAACGGTGCAACTTGTTACGTTTCAACCTTCAACTTGACCCTCCTATTTTTTTCTTTAAATTTTCTATGTACAAAATTTAATCTTTACTTTGAAACTTACGTTCGTTTATTGACTCGTTACTCTTAACAGATGTTCAAATCGAAGGGTGTCGAGGGGAAGAATCGGGGTCAATTGATGCAACGCGGGGGGGGGGGGGGGGGAGGACAGGACGAAATTTGAACTAAATTGTTACGAAACGAAGAGAAACGTCAATTTTAACGAGAGACGAAAGTTGATTCAAAAGGCGGCGGCCTCCGGAGGATTTTGTTTTTTTCTCCAATTAATAGAAGGAAGACGAAAAAAAACGACATTTTCAAACTTGACGCCCGGAAGAAAACAAAACCAGGTTTCAATTCCTACAAACTCAAAAAACGATGCACTTTTTTTTCCTTAAAATTTGAAATCAATTAAATTTTCTACGATATATCACAGTCCTGGGAGGGAAGAAGCTTCTTCTCAAATTAGAAGCTCCCACGCCTCAACAAGGTTAACCTTATAATTACAATAATTTTTTGCTGTTTTTTTTTCTTCATTACGAAACCCCTTGTCGGGGGAATGAAGCCGACATACGACATCGTTGCGTTGCCGTTGGCCTACTCGCTCTCACCGAGCCCCTATTATTGAAGAGAGCGCATGACGAACACAACAGCTTTTTTTTTTCGACTTTGTGATTTTTATATTTAGGAGGTTTTGGTGAGTTGTGGACGAGAGGGGGGACAATGGGCGATGCTGACTTCAATCTGAAACAGATCCAAACGAAATAACTTGTCAGTAATAAGTTACAGTTAATACTATTAGTAGTGACCTCGATCAACGCTATTTTATTTCTGAATAATACACTCGTGTTTTCCGCCAGGAACATTTTTTACGACCCCCCCCCCCCAACTCGCTCAAAACGTGAAGTTTCGAGGCATGGGGATTTTCGTCCTTGGTCCAGGCCACATTTTGCCTTCAACGTGGTACAAAAGATCCGTTCTTTCGCACACAAGTTCCATTCAGGATTTAGTTGAGCCCGCGTACTTGGCCATCTGATTGGATGGGACCTGTGGTTGTTATGGGCAAAAAAGGGTTTAAAAAGAAATGGTCAAAAACGAAAATGTGGCAGTTGTATTGAAATTATTTTGTGTTTCTAACGTTAACGTGCCTGTTGGGTGAGTCCGTCTCCTCTGGCTGGTGAGATACTGTGGGTGAGCGCTTTCGATGTAAAGACATCATCGTCTGGCCTTACTAAAGTCAGTTAGTTGGTCGTGGTCTTTATATGCGGAGAGAAAGGTGAACAGGACAGTGGAGCATCCAGGAAGGGGGGAGGAAGGAGGTCATGCACCTTTGGGGGCTAGAGGTGAAGGGAAAGGAATGTAAGGGCAGTTTTTTTGGTTATCCTAAATAGTCTGCTGATTGTCAATTCTAAGTCTTTTTTTGTAAGAGTGGTCTGCAAATCCGTCAGTTGGTTGTTTTCATTTGTGTAGTGCCTTGAGTGGTGTAAATATGGTGTCGCATTTTGTGTTGATTTGTTCATTTATGTTCTGTGTAATGGGACAATTCTCTTGGTATGTCCAGGCTGGACCTCGTGGCGGCGTCAGGATTTTGGATGGCTGGGACGGAGGATTCTTTGGTCTTTTCTTATTTAGTTTTGTTTCTCCGGGCAGGGGTGGAGATATCGGCACACAGTCCCTCGGGCTAGGTACTCTACTCCCTCTTCTAGTCACTTGGAGTTTTCCCATCATTGCCTAATCCTGGCGAATATTCAGGGATTAATGCCCCTCTAGCCCATCCCCGCCTCTAACATCTAAACATTTAGAATACACATCACACGAACACTCACACATACACACACTCTGAATAACTTACATTTATACACTTAAATTAGATTCATACCGCAGGAGGAGTACTGGATATTCTGCCCTCTGCTTACATCTTATCAGACCAAATGGTGGGAGGAGGGCGAGTACTCTTTATTCCTCCCCTCCAACCCATCAATCCTATGCTATGCCTATCCTACTATCACAGGTTGATACCTAGTCTAAACACTAACACACACACACACCCATAAACTGCCTATCTACCACCCATATTGGGGCCTGGGCCTCGCCGTTTGTGCCATTTCTCAGCAAATGTCTCCATCTTGCTACCGCCGTTTGGCTGCTCCACTAATACGTTCAGCGGCCCTTCATAGCGGGTGCTTCCTAAGAGCAACTCCCTCTCCGTTAGATAGAGACTGCATTCCCTTATTGTAATACCAACTGCGTCCTCCCATGAAACCCGTAGGAGCTGACAGTCCCACTCACAGTCTGATGTGTGATCCTCGATGGCATGTCGAACCATGAATGACTCACACCCGTCAAAAAGGGATGACAATTTCCAACCAATCTTAAATGCTACTAAACTTTCAAAAAGCTGGCAAAAATGTTTGCTCCAACGCTTAAGATGCCATTGGAGAGGATCTGCATTTATTGGGAAGGATAATAAAACGTGTTTTCTGTACTCACAATTCTTAGGGTGTAGAAAGGCGAATTAGGCAACGTATGTGTACATTTTCCTGTAACAAGGACAAAAACAACGATGTCAGTCAAATTAGACGTGATAGTAATCCAGCAGATAGGCTGAGGCCCGATAAACCATCAAAAGGCACAAACCTGTCTTCATTAGTTCGACAGAGGTACTCTCTTTCTATCAAGTTCTCTATTCTCTTCTTAATTATGACTGGAGAAGGGAGGAAACGGCTTTTCAGCTGTTCTGTGACTTCAGTGACGAGAACGTTGTGCTGAAACAAAGAAAAAGCGATAAATGTCACACATAAAGGGCTCAGGGCGGATATTTCATTTCTAAATCTCGATCCCTTTTGCGCCAGTCTCATTTAATTCATACTTGCGAGGACGGGTTCAAGGCAATATAATAGGATCTAGGAAAATTTCAGAAAGGCGATTCAGCGGCGTTGATGCTCAATGGCAAAGCTCGAGCTCGCAAGTTTCATTTCAGTAGTAAGCGTAGTACTTCCCACTGGTTGGGATTGCCACATAGTGTGATAATCTTCCGACGCGAATTCGTACAAAAATGCCCATCCTTTCTAATCTTTAGGTAGTTTCCTCTGTACAAAATGCGCATTCAATTTTAGGTGATGACTGTCTTTCTTACTACGTACAGCTAAGGAAAATAAAAAAGTTTTTCTTAAAATCCACGTTTTGAGACCCCCTGAATTGAAAAAAAAAACAAAAAACACATGCAGTATGTAGCAAGTTGTGAGAAGCGTCTCACCAGATATTTAAATACCAAGTTGTCTAGCGTAGGATTAATTTTTTATGGTTCTCCTACATAACCTCCAGTCAATTAAACAATTAGATTTGGGTCGAAATAGAAACGAAAACGAAATTTTGATTTAAATAAATAGGCAAACGAAGGAGGGGGGGGGGGCACTCACTGCCATGCGTCTTCGTGCCTTCATTATCCTAACGATAGCTGCTTCTATTTCATGTTTTCGGTCTTCATCGACTTTATTCCTAGTTTCTTTCCTTTCTGGTTCTGATTCTCCTTTGGCTGCGACAGTTTGGATCTTCACCCTGAAAAACGCAATAATAAAAATAAAGCACACTCAAAACGTGATTGTAGAACCAAAATGTTGGGAGACGTTATCTTCAACTTTTTCTCACAAAATGTGATTAAAAGAGGAGGCTTCACAAGAGAAAATTTGAAAGAAAATGAGGTAGGACGCACAAAACGTTTGAAACTGACACTTGTCGCTCAATTTCGCAGCTTACGCGAGAAGGGAAGTATCCACGTATATTAGAAATTTTTGGACACAAGACAATACCTCTGAAATAAAGAGTTTCTCGAAGGCGATTATTTGTAACAAACACAACATTATAACGTTGGAGTGTATCGTGACGTTATAAATATATTTCATACGATAAATTCCTAACAATTGACGAGCAACTTTTTGCTCGATTTTCCATAATTTTTCTGCACCAATTTTCCATCATTTTCAAATTACACATTTCTTCTTTTTTCCAATTTTATACGGTTCCAAATAAAAAAAATAAACAAAAAAAACTTGACGCCCATACAGGGTTTGCCCAGAAAGTGTTGTCAATGAACTTTTTTTTCTGAGACTATTCGCGCTAGCGAGTGCTTTACCAGCTGGGATCGTGGTGGTGGAATCTGGCAACAAGATCCAACAAGTGTAAATTGCCCACTGGTTGTTGTAGAGCGGAGTGGCACACGTCGAACCTCCCTTGCCACAAGATGAAAGGGTGTCCAAGTCAAAGGGATCGGTCCATCGTGAGTTCGTTCTGCAGGGGGCAACCGATAAATTTTACGCAGCGTAAATCGCGTCTGCCCAGACACCGCAAAAACCTGGAAGATACCACCGTTGTTCTCCAGCCTCTCTATAACCCCAATGTACCCCCTCCTTCAGACTTTTTTCTACTTCCTCGCCTGAAAGCTCCGATGAAAGCATGGCATCTTGTGGGTCGGTTCACAACATTCAGAAGGCTTGTTCCAGCCCTAAGAAGGCGATTCAAGAACAGGACTACTGTGTGACATTTGATGAGTGGAAGACCCACTGGAACCAGTGTTGATGCAGGAGGAATGCACTTTGAAAGTTTCTGAAGATTCTTACGCGTCCCACTGTTCCAAGCTCACTGACATTACTTTCTAGACAAACCCTTTGTAAATGTAATAATTGAAGTCATTTAACAGAAGTTGGCTAATTCTCAAAACAATGGCCGCGAGTACGTTTGCCCGGTTCTTCGGTTCGCGATCGGAACATTGAAGAGCGTCACTGATACTGGTGATAGATACAACTTTCACCACATGCAACTGTCTAGCGCTATATTCTTCAAAATAAGACTTAAATCGTTCGACTAACCATCGAACTATATTTGAACACACTTCTTCAATTTTCCGTTGTAACCGAACTGTCGTCCTTCAGTTGTCAAGTTGCCGCCACCACTTGCGTAACCATTTCTTGCCGTATCCGTTTGTTGCGTATCTATTTTATTTCGCGCCCATCCGTCCAGCTTCTGCTTTAGTGGGGACTGCCCTCTTCGCGTTTATTTGTTTGTTATAATTTGACCAGCAGAGGATAGGCAAATTAATACGGCTTTGTTTCGTCGATTCAGAGAAAAAGGCTTGCGAAGTGTTGTGGATTGGTGAATGAGTGTTGGTTCATCTCTGACCAATATGCGTGCCCTGAATGTGGTGCATGGAGGCATGACAGAGTTATTTGAAGCCATCAAAGCAGCCTACCTCCCCCCCCCCCCCAAATTCGGATAAGTAACTTGAGAGGTGAGTGATACTTCAAGTTATTTTTGTGATCGCAATATCTGTTCTGCCGCATTAATCGAGATTCATTTCATCATCATTTTTGGGGTCGTCAATGTTTTTTCCATTAGGCGCGCATTGTTTGTCCACATTGACTCAGTTTCGCACGCTTTCCATTGTTTACATTCTTCCCATTTCTTTCACACGCGGTGTTTACATTCACTTTTACGACAAAACTTTGCTCAACTCTTACTGCTACTGTTAGGCTCACCAGTATCAGTGACACTAGTAAACGTTCTCAATCGCGAACCAAAGTTCCACGGCCATTGTATTGGGAATTTACCCAGAAGTTTTAACGTAGTTTTCACGCTACTATATCGCTACAGCAATCCTCACAATATTATTGGAATGTTACTACATTAGATGTTGTTGAACTTATATCAGGTGTTTGCTGCGTGGTGACGAGTTGTGTTGTTGTCGTTAAGGGCAGTTGATTGTTCGATCGCGAATTGTGAAGTCATAAATTTACCTTCGTTTGATTCTGACCATCTTTCTTACAATATTAAACCTACCGTGGAACGTCGGATTCAAATCGGTTACCTGTGAAGTTTCGAAGTGAAGGAATCGTTGACGAAAAACACGTGCGGCGCTTCGATTTCCTTGGTTTTTGGTGTTTTGATTAAAATTCTTTGCGTTGCTTTACCCATCGCTAAGGACTGCAAAGCTCTTATCAGGTCTTTTTCAGGGATATCTGTTTCGTTTTGTAGTTCCTGCAAAGAAAAATAACGTTCTTTAATTCAAAAAACACGAAATTTGTAGCAAAAAATAGTTAATTACAAAACGCGATCAAATAAAAAAATCAATTAAGTCGCACCATACCACACTTGCTACCCCTTTCTAACTCTCAATCGTTTTCCACATTCCAAAGGAAGTGTTGCAGTAGGTGAGAAAGCTGTAGTTCAGAAACGTCGTGCTGTATGGACTCAGCACTCTCAAGGCGCTCAGGGAGAACAATTAGATCTCTCCTCGAGGTGTCCCTAAAGTGGGTCACCACGCTAGAAGTGCATGAGGCAAGTAGTTGACTATTC
This sequence comes from Pachypeltis micranthus, assembly GCA_020466155.1. Taxonomy (NCBI): domain Eukaryota; kingdom Metazoa; phylum Arthropoda; class Insecta; order Hemiptera; family Miridae; genus Pachypeltis; species Pachypeltis micranthus. Next base: position 19,521,609 of record CM035769.1, read on the forward strand.
CTGCTTAAATATTCTGCCGTGAAGTCGTTGAGATACAGTCGAAAGAAAAAGGAGAGAATTACAGTCTTTGTAAGTCAGCCTTCACTTGCTCTGAAGGTTATTTAGTTATCTTGTCTAAGGCCCTAAAAATCAGACTTAATATAATAATGGACATTTTCTCAAATGAATCTTGTAACCAACTTGAAACTGAACTGTGAACATAAAGCAGCCTGAGACTGGACAGAGTTCATTATCGTTTGAACGCAACTCCTTGAACTGACAGACCCAGCGCACTTAGGTGCTACCTAAGAATCTTGCATGGGCGTGGGGTCTATGGACGCAGGTGTTGCTTCAGTCGTAAAAGAGACTCTCAGTCACAGCCGCTAATAATAAGGGGGAAGTATCTACTCAGTCACCCCCATTTTACGAACGTGTAGCTATCCCCATAGCAGAACATAATAAGACAGCAAGTTCGTGTTGATTCGAGTTGAGTGATTTTTACTCAGAGTGATTTACTTTAGTGAAAATGGTCAGATTCCTAACTGACTGGAACGATTGGGGATACCAACACTTAATATATATGGACTCACTATTTTTGAACACTTTAGTCTGTTGGTATAAATTGCAAATAAATGTTTAAAATGATACGGTGAGTTTCAATATAAAATATACGTAAAGAACAGCCTCCTCCTTCCACAACAGTGATGACTCTCACATGAACTCTGACACGTCATATTTTGCACATTCGGTAACCCGTTGCTTCTCAGTTAGTCCAAACCACTTAATTTTGGGTCCAGCCTCACCCTATGCCACCTGTCTCCACCCTGTCACATTCACTAACAGTGGGTGTCCAACATTATTCAACTTTACTGCCCTCTTTCTTCGTAGCTGAGCCAACGTTAGGGTCTCTTCGCTAACAAGTGTTGCTTCAGTTTCACAGGATACTCTTTGCTGAGAAAAGTTTTGAGTTAAGACTAAGAGCGTTGTGGCTGAGCCCCCCCCCCACCATCATCATCTCCCTTGCTACAGCCCACGCTCACTTATTAGTGCTAACGGCAAAGATTTGAGAGCCGCTCGAAGTGACATTTCCTACATTCAGCTCTGTGCTGAGGAATGAACACTTTCAGTGCTAAGAAAAAAACATCATGCAACCAATAATGAAATAGGAATAACACTCACTTCGTACGTGAGACGTTCCCGCTGATTGAAGAGCATCAGAACGCACATTTGATAGGTGGAGACCTGGATGATGTGCTTTCTGGGGGCGCTGGTAGTCGAGGGGATAGAAGATGAGGCGCCGTCGCGACCCGCCTCGTCCTCTTCTCTTCGAGCGCCGTAGAACACGGCATTCAAATCAGCTGACCCTAACGGCGGCTGTAACGTCAGTTGTCGCCCGCTGTGTTTGGCGAGATAAAACCTTCAACAAAACAAAATAATAGTAGAACAGGCAGCCGGGCTAACGTTCGTTCCAGCTTTCATATAGTGGGACTAACACTCTGATTTGGGGAAATATCGATAACTATAGAGACTGATAGAACTACAAAGCTCCTCGTCCTAAACATGAAGGTAATATATTGCTTGCAAAACAAAAAAAAAAGAACCAAATGGACAAAGAAAACTGGCCAGATATGACCAGAAATTGTATTGTGGGTGGACGAGATGACAGCACAAAATGGAGTGGAATGGGATAATCTTGATATACCAATGATGCAATTTAGGATACCTTGATTAGTGAAGTGCCCAATCCATAGCAATCGGTGCAGCATTAATATGGGACCAAAGGGGGTTCTGCTCGTCTTTCGGGTTCAATAGACTAAAAGCGAGCTGAACTAGCAAGGCAGTTTGCGACGAATAGGCCAAAACTTTGGCAGGCCAGAATACAGGTTGGAAAGTCAAAGGTCTCCAAGTTGGAAATCATTGGAGCACTCGATGTTTATATTGTCAGAGCCTGTCGCACGAATTTTGAACGTTTTGGTATAGTTATCGCCCATTACAACCTCATTGTCGTGTGTTGAGGTTTGGCCGCAGTTTTCCACGAATGACCTGAGGCAAACGGTGGCAGAGCTAACTGAAGGTGAGGTGTCCATCTAGAATACACTCGTACAAAGCTATCAATTGGTGATGTGGTTGTCACAGAATCGCTCTTCATTATTCTCTTGAACAGCGTGATTGGGACATTGCCGAATGTCACGCTAGACAATATTTTCGATAATTTTCTGGGTATCTTTTGACATCGAACTAGTCAAAGGTACAAAACATGGCCTGAATACAACTGGACAACCTAGATCTGCCTTGCTGCTGTGGTCAGTGAGTTGATGTTGCGTGGTCAAAGTTGAGCTATTGACATTGCTGGGTCACATCTTGCCAATTTCCTTGCGTCGCATAGAAAATGTCGATAGCTAAGTTCGCTGGTTCTATTTTGTCCGATCGCAGATCAACATCAACTCGCTGACCATCAAAGCGCGACAAGGCAGACGAAGATTCTTCAGCTGATGGCTTCCCTGCCACCCACTGTCCATTCGAAATCAACGAGTCTTTTACACTGCTTCAAGCTTCCCTAATGACTACATACTCCATGCTGCCTGTTCTTCGCACTTCAGGAGCCAGGTACTCACCTGGTGAGTCGCATTTTGATCACTCTTTTGCAAGTTGCAACTGAGAATCCCCTGCCTACAAACTAAGATAAGGAGTCAAGAGTAGGACATTTTTCTTTGTTCGAGTTCGTTTCTGAATAATTTTTTTCAACCGCTTTTTGCCCATAACAACCATGGGTTTCGTCCAACTGAATTGCCGAGTAAGCAGGCACAACTAGATCCCAAATAGAATTTTTGTGCAAAAGAACGGATTGTTTAGACCACATTCGAGTCAAAATATGGACTGGATGGCGGACGGACATTGCATATTTGGGATCCCCATGCCTTGAAAAGTTGAGCGATTTTGTGGCTTATGCAGGCACTCACGTCCCTCATTTATCCTGACACAGCCGGGTCTTTTGAACATTTAGTTTTTGATTTTTGTGGGATGTGTTTAGGATTGTCTTCGATTTTAGTTTGTTCCCATCGGAAACTACATCAAATTTAGCGTGAAAAACTAAATTAACTGCACGGACGCTTTCCGAATGTTGACTGCGGCATACAAGGAAGCTACAATGAAGTGTGTACTGGATGCCCGAGCACATCAACAACAGACGGAAGCATCGTTGAGTGCAGAAAACAACAAAGGCCAATCGTAGAACCACCGTTACAAAAGTTGCTCATGCCACTTGATTTCCCCAAGGAATTGGGCATGAGACTAGTCGCTGTGCAAATTCGTGCCAAAAATACCTCAATTCCGACCAAAAACTGATGACGAACGAAGGGTTTAAGATTATGACGTGAAAAAGCTCAATCATCGCAATAGAAGCTGCCGCTTGATCCAAAACTGCTAATAACCCCCCCCCCCCCACCAGAGTTGAAGTGATTTTTTATAATAATTTCTACGAAGCTCCTAAACTTGAACATCTCAAATATTGACGCACACAAAAACACAAAAATATTAAGTAAACGAAAAGCGTACCTTCTAAAAACCTCAAAAGCTGCCAAAGGTGCGGCGGGTATATTACAATTGGGCGTAGCATTATGTGTCGGCCAGAATCCAGTGGTGAGAACTCTTACGCTAAGATCAACTCCGTGAAGATTGGCCTGGAAATCGAAACGAAACATTGCTCAAATGACGTGACAATAAAAGTTGTGCTTCTAGGCAATAGTTAAATTCTTATCGTGGGTTTCTTCTCGACTCGCATTCATTTGTTGTGTTTTCTTCTCAGGATAGTCTCACAGCAATGGTTTCTGTCTGCAGGGCTCATGACCAGCCACACCTGGAGTGCACCTTTGTCATTCTAGTCTTCACACTAATGTCAAGTCTACCAGATTCATGAGGTAGTTTTGTGCTCTCTCCCTTTCTTTCAAAGTCAGCAGCCTCTATATGATATTGACTGTGACGACTTATCTATCTTCTCCGACCCACTGACAGAAATTAATTGCGTACACGTCCCTGCTCTATGGAATCCTCTCTTTGGCTGAATTACTTCCTTCCTCCTCTCACCTTGGGCACTGACTGGCTTAGATTAATAATTACTAATTTCCAGAGTATCATTCTCTTTAGTTACATACTTCAGTCCATTCCACCACGCCCATCCTGCTACGCTGTTCATCTCCTCCTCTTCCTTCTCGCCCTCCATGCGACAATCTTGTTCAAGCTCCTCCCCGCTTCCTCGACATTTATTTCTGGTACCGTGTCAGTACTCTTCATCTCACGTTTTTTTTACACTTCACGAGTGTCCATTCTGTTGGCCACTTATCTATATGCGTTCTCCTAATTATTCCACCTTTCCCAAAGTGTCAAAAAGTGGAATCATTAGTTTGAGAGAAATTGTACTCAACTTGCAAGATTTCCAAGTTATGCTTCTGATGTGTTTACTTTTCCTTAGCACTATGAAGTAGGAAAAAAAGAGAGTTTTTTGGGTTTCACCATACACTTACGTTTCGAGGGCCTTCAAGTACGGAAAACGCCATTTGAGAGACAGAACATATGAACCAATTTGGCTCAAATTTGGACGCCCAAATAAGGCTATGGGCGAAATTGGTACAAAACTATGTTCAAAACGGGTTGAACGACTTTGATTAGATGTTTATGCGGACAGATCCAAATAACAACGCTAACCTAAAATTTACATTCGTGGGAAATCTGCGACAGGAGCACGAGATCAATTGACAAACATTTCGGCGAAAATCGATCCTGGCGCACTTCCCCCTTATAAATTCGTTTACATGGTACTTCCGTTCATAGATGTTCATTGAGTATAAAGGTAAGGTATTGGTTAGTAGAAAATACTTCGGTAGTTTTCGGTTCATTTTAGTTCTATTTAGATTCTTCAAAACGTAGGGATTTGATGAAAATCCAATTTTGTGTTTACTGACTGCAATAGTTTCCATTACTCTTTGCATTGCAAAAAGAGAAAATAAAGAATATGATGTAGTGGACTCCGTATTCGAGTTTTCTGACTCAGAGGGTCACACAACGTCTAGACCTATTGAAAACTCGACGCAGTTCCTCTCTACACGACCATTTGTAGAGGAACGGAGGCCTATTTCGGGTTGAACTAATCGAAAAAAAAGAAAATTTAAAAAAGAAAAAAAAAGAACCTCAGTCTCCGTAATGTGAGTTTTGAATTCTTCCATAATTGTGTTTGAAACTGTCATATCTTTGAACATTCCTTCCAATTTCGAGGTAAACTGACAACCGCATTCAGTCTGAAATAAGAAAACAAGTTTATAAGAGCGACGAAATAAACCGAATCGAAAAATACAAACAATATGAGGGCGAAGATGAGGGTTTTTCACCTTAAGTTTGGAAATCATGTTTTTTTCGCTATCGTCGGACACGGATTTATTGAGAAGTAGCCGTTTCGCTAAATGATTCTTATAGTAACGCTCGAAAACGTCTTTCTCTTGAAGGAATCTGAAGAGCACCATCGTTTTATCCAACACAGTTTCTATTTCTTGTTCAGTCATCTAAAAAAAATCAAAGACGTGAATATCATGAAAACTACGCAGTACCTACAGACTACACATCATATAATTGTACAAGAGTAAGCAAAACAACTTGATAAGAAGTTGGGAGGAGGGAGAAACGCAGCACGGTAACAGAAAGTAGATGAGCGAAGGTTCATTTTTGTCGAGCATTTATCCAACACGAAGTCATGGAATGAGCAACACTTAAAAATTTCACTGCAAAAAGGGTTGGTTCAAAAGGGGTTACATTTAACAACAAACTCTCAAGCAAATATCAATGCAGATCAAAAATAAGAAAGATTTTGTTGTCAACGGGAACTTTCGTTTAGTACCAGGTTCTTCACATTTCTCGCCCTTCCTTCCACAGAAGGGGGTTTAAGGCGTGTTGGGGCGCGAGGCTTTCTGAGCCAGGTGGGGATAGAGCCAGCGGACTCTGGTTCGATTCCCGATCAGGCGCCCCCCTCCTCCAAGCCAAGGGGAGTAAGGCAATGGGTACTGGCGGCAGCTGGGACACTAATCGGCCCGACGGCCCGATCGGCCCCCAAACAGGCTCGCTGGAGAGTTAGGACATGGACCCAATGTGTGCCAAGGCGAAATGCCATTGGTCCTGCAGCTCTGGCAGAGTCGTATAGCCTGCATCTGCCTCCATGGTATGAGTGAGTGAGTGAGGGGGTGTAAATCTGTTAATCTGAACCACTTTACAGGCTGACTTCCTGCCCTAACGCTGTTTGATTCGAATTACGACATCCTTAAGCCTTTTTAATGTTTCGTACAGTCCTTCCCTAGGACACGGCAACTTCACAACGAAGTGGCCTCGCATCTGACGTGGATTGAAGCCAAAGTTTCTCACGTTATACTTATTACCCCGGGCACTTCATGCCATCAGCCCTAAGCTGCAACGGTTCACAGGCTCAAATACGGGTTGAATCTCCCTTTCTTCTGGTGGCCTCCTGAAAGGTAGCTCCAAAGGTAATGTTAGCTCCTGACTAAGCTCTGACGCTCGATAGGCTATTAGCGTGACTAGCAGTTGTAGACCCCAATCTTTTTGATGGTCAGATATCATTTTTGCGAGCCGGTCGTAGACTCCCCGATACATCCGTTCAACCTGACCATCGCTCAGAGGCCACAAAGGAGTTGTATTTATCTGTTGTACTCCAAATTGTTTCAAGACTTCCCTTACCAACTGTAATTGGAAGGCCCTGTCAACAGAGGCAACTGTTTTGGCCCTGGACAGAGTGCAGCTCTCTTGGGATGCTACACCGGGAAAGGACATGTTGCATCTCAAGAGCACTGTGAGAGAACATGCCATGAGAACGCATCAGACTAACTAGAACGCTATGGGAGTGACACAGTGACTGGAACGCATGAGATAATAAGTAGCCTTATGGAGAGGAAGTACTTGAGGCAGATCGTGAGAACCATCACGAAACACTGCAAAATGAAAACACACATGTACATGATGAGCATAGTCGACACCCCTCGGGGCAGATGGTGTGGCACAGATGAGGAAATTCCCCATCACGTACTCGCCCAGTGCCAGACACTTGAAAGGGAGCGATTTTTGGTCTTTGGAACAATATCTCTAAGAGTGGACATCAAGAAAGACGCTAGCATGAAATACCACTCACTCCTTAGGATACTGCTCATTCCAAACAACAGACAGCCAGAGTTATTTAAAAATAAATGAAATAAAGTAAATAAAAAAAGCGTACATATAATACACAACTAATACGCTGAAGAAAACTCACCCCTTTAACGCCTTTCTTCAATTTGTCGTCAATAAAAAGCGAAAGGTATTCGGGAGATTTCGGATTAAGATTAAGGAAGTGTTCGAAGTCTGCTGCGATCATGTGTTTGAATAATTTATCATTCTTGAACGAGTTATGTAGGAAATGATCTAATTGATCCTTCAAATCTAACAAATTCTGAAAAATAAAAACACGATTAATGCTGAAATGATCAAAAGTTAAGCGCTAGTTCAACATCAAATAAACGGCTTGTTGGTCGTATCCAATTTATTCATTTTTCGTTTCATAAACAATTCGAACTACCCTCTTCCCTATCCTCATCCCGCAGCGTAGATACCTCAAACCATTAGGTTTTAAGAGTTTCCCGCTTTTTACTTTCCGCTATCCAAATGGAATATTTCAATATTCCACAAGTCTATTTTCTTTCATAACGAACGTTCTTGAACATTAACAGGAATGTTGTGGCGTGAAACCGCTCACAGAATGGTTTTGTGAAAGAATTGAAAGTGGCGCAAGAACTCAGCAGCAGTTATCAGGAGCGTCGCGTGAACGCGTTTTGCTGTTTTTCCGGTATTTCACGTATTTGAAACCCTACCCACAACTTTACCTAAGTTATTTCCATTTCTCTATCTCTCTCTCTCTCTCTCCCCCCCCCTCTTTGCAGTTTGCCGAATCAACCCTCCAGCTGTCAACTGACGAAGGCATAAAGAGTTTCCCTTTATTTATTTTGTTTCGGCCGTAGGAATCGTAAGCATTTGATTTACTTGGAAACTCGTTTCTTTTATATATTTTGTTTGTTTTCTTTATATTTGTGGCCCTTATCGGAGTGCTAATTTAATTTCATAAAATCGCTGGTTATAATTACATTTGTAATAATTCGTTTATTCCCTTTCATTTTCATAAACTTCGTGTTTACTGTAAATTTTGGTTATTGCTGATCTTTGTGTGTCCGAGTGTCATCGGATTTGGTTGTGGGTTCATCCCCTGGCTAAAGAATAAGTGTTAGACCGGGCACAAATAACGAACGAGTTAACTTGGTTTGTATACACGGTCTATTATTGGTTGATACAAGAATATAGATGCAAGATTAATAGTTGGCGTACAGACGCAAGAATAATGTTCGAACAGACGCGCGCGTCACAGCAGCACACAAAAACACTTGGGCCAACATGACAACACTTAAATTGCCCAAGTAGGGCCACCAACACAACACCAAACTGGATGGAAATTTTCCCTTCGAGAACAACCCTTCACTGTCAAGGTAAAACTAGAGGGCTAGGGTGAGCCTGAATGATTTAATTGAACTGAACTTGAAGAATACAGATTAAGAAAAAGGAAAGGGCTAGGATGGAGCAGGAGTGATTTAGGGAAGATGGCGTCACAAAGAAAGTAACAGCATGGAGTAGTCGAATACCTTCTGCTCGGCAGAACAAATAAGTATTCGTCACAAAATGAAATCTTTTCTGGAATTCTTCAGTTTTCATAATCTGTACTACAGCTAAACGCCGTGGTGACGCTTATGCGTCTGTTTTCCACCCCGGAATACAATAGAACCCCAATTACATTTGTGAAACTCACAACACGCCCAAATGACCATTTTGACCCAGTTTGCAGTCATTTCTGGAGACAACCCTCTAAGCTTAAGGCCTGTTTTCTTATCAAAATGAGAGTTCCTGAACACTCTTGGGAGAGTTACATCAGTCGCATCTAATGGAGGTTGCCATTTCACTTTCATGCAAGAGTGTGGTCGCTCAATCGACATCCAAGGGACAAGAAAGATCAATCAGTGGGCCAATAGATTAAAATTTAATTACAAGTGCTCATCGATTCAAAGCAATAAGGCCTGCCTAGCTTGGTGACTGTGAGGGGACGCCAACACGGCGTATTAGCCTCGTTAAGTTGCTACATATTTTTCAGCCAAAGCTGAACATCTCAAACTCCACCACAATTACAACAAAAACTAAATTAATAAAGAATATCTGGGTTCATTCTGACCAAAAAAAAATCGATAAAATTGTACTATTTGATGTTCGAACTGCAAGCATTTGCTTATTAAATTTCGTAAAAAATAATAACAATAAACATGTTCAGTAAACTCACTTGAACGAAGGTGACTGCGTTTGTGGTTGGCTCTTGCTCTTCGACCAAGGCTTTTCCCTGTTCCCTCAAATACAAGCTGACGCACTCGGACATTGTTTTAAGACCGTCAGGTACTCGAGAAAATAATTTATACATACACGCCAAATCGTCGGTCTTTTTATGCATCAGCATGTGAACCACTCCAGAATTCTCCATCTGGAGGAAAAAAATTACGTATGAAGGTTCGTATAGGACTAAAGTGATCACGAGAAAACAATTGTGTTGCATTTGGAGGCGTTTTTTATTTCTAAGTTGAATGGGTTTATATTTCAGAAATACAACTCCTCCCCATGGCTCAAGTCCTAGACTTTGGGCGGTATTCATTGTTTCCACTCACACATTCAAGTGGAAGGTTGAGTGAATTGATAGAATTGCAGTGTCAGCTCAATTGAGGATGAACTCGAGGGAGCTCTTCTTATACGAGGAACATCGACAAATTAAGAGTACTAAGGCCCGTGCGGGGGGAATACATGCGGGGGGAAATTTTTGTTTCCAATGTTCGTCACACTGAGTGATGTTGGAGGTCCTCCTGAACACAACGAGCACTGAATGACCTCGGTAGTATCTAAACTGCGTTCGTGGTGACTGTTTGCGTGAAACATGTCGATAAAAAATTCCGCCGAGTGTGAGGTGCACTACGTCATCCAGTTCCTAGTCGCAGAGCGTAAAATGCCGAGGGAAAATTTTTCACGGATGAAAGGGGTTCATGGCGAAGGTGTCATGAACAGAACGAACGTTTTCAAGTGGTGTCGTGAGTTCAGCGAAGGAAGAACGAATACTCACGACGATCAGAGGAGTGGGGGGCTTTCCACCTTCACTGATGAGTTGGTGAAACAAATCGAAGACCGCCGATTGACAGTGGATGAACTTGATGCAATGTTTCCACAACTCTCCAGATCTCTCGTGAACGAAACAATCAATGAAAGTCTAGGATTCAGAAAATAGTGCGCCTGTACTCGCGACTTTCTTGAGCGATTTGAATAGGAGAGGATTTCCTTTGCTCCATTGTGTCTGGAGATGAGGCGTGGGTGGCTCGTTACACTCGACTCGAAAAGACAATCATCCCAGTGGCAACACACGTCTACCCATTTCGGGCAAAAAAATCGTAGCCACCATGTTTTGGGACCAACGACGAATCATTCTGGTCGATTTCCTGCCTGCCCCAGGAGGAGGTAGTTAATCCAGTTCGATACTGCAAAGCCACAAACAGCTCAAGAGACCGGTCCATAACAAGCGGAGGGAACTGTTGACAAAGGGAGTGAGCTTGTTGCGCGTCAAAGCTCGCCCTCACACAACCAACGTCACCAAAGAGCTGTTGGAATCATTCGGTTGGGACATTGTGAACTACCTTCCGTATTCCCCTGACTTGGCTCTTTCCAATTTTCATCTTTTCACCTTATCGTGAGGTCCTGAACTGGCGGAAAAAGTTGGCGGGATAATTCTTCAAAGGGGGTAACAAAAAGCTTGTGCGAAGGCTCAAAACTTGTATAGAACGGGAAGGCGATTGTGTAGAACAAATAAGTGAGATAATAACCTACAAACCTACGGAAATCTAGTACTCTTACTTTCTGGACGTATCTCGTATTATCAGAAGTAGAAACCTCTGCGTCGAAATTATGGGAAGGTTCTTAATAACAACTATTTTCCACAGTATTTGATGCCAATTCATGTTATTCTCCACATTCAGATACATTCCCATTAATCAGTTAAGTTGTACTTCTATTATTCCCCAACATTCCTTACAGTGATTACAGAAACGATGGAGAAGTTTTGGTTTTTATTGTAAAATCAAGCCTTATTCTCTGCATGCTTTTCTAGAGCACTGATTGACACCAGTACATTGACAACAGTGTATTTTCAAAAGGAAAGGATTATCAGCATCACGAATATACCATTTTGTCAGCGTAATCGTCGCACGATTCCGAACATGATAATTATTCTGACTCCACACGGATGGTTTAGTTTCCCCCTCCTCAAGCGTTGCGTGTACAAAATACCTCAGAGAATCGTCTAAATGTGAAGAGGGTAATATGACCTTCAACGTGCAACCCATACCAGTTGTGCGTTCGATAACTAGCACAACACTTATGCCAAGATAAAAGGTAATATTTTGGGTTTAGAGCTGTCATGGAGGTGTAACTTAATATGCGCATCACGAGATATCACACTTCAGAGCCCGCCCTCGGAAAGGCAACCATTTACAGCGCGCTATCCTGAACATTGTTTCATGTAGATCAAACACAGAATGGCAACGCCAATACCTGGGATAAGGTGTACACAAAACGCTTTATTTTGTTTCAACTCGTGAAGTAGCCCGAAGAGTGGGAATGTTCAGAGGTTCCTCAGCCCTCCCTACTCGTCCTCACCTCACTCCATTTGATTTCACTACGCAAGGAAGAGCAAGTATGTGGAAGAGGTTGTTCGGGGTTCCACATTCGTCCTCGCCACACCTCACTTCACTCAAGAGTACCACGATTGCAAAGGGGTTTTAGTACCATGAGGAACAAATTGCATGAGAATTGCTCCACGAGGATATCTCGCGAGAATGTGGATACGTGTTTGCGCCTAGTCCAACTTTAGCAAGCATAGGCCACGAGGATGCTGCCGGAGAGTGTGGATGCGCATCCTTTGCCTGCCTCACTGCTTAGCGAACAAGGTACTGCATTTGAAGAACGCCGAACACAAGACGCCTTTGCACAGCATTGACCAGTCTTCGTAGATTTGGTAAACTACAATGGAGGAAGAAGGACCAGGTACAAGACAAAAAAACTGACTACCCAACACAGCCCCTAGAGGTTGCTGAGGAAAGCGCCAAAGGGTGGTTAGGTAACTTGTCGAAATACTGTGATCTCTTAACTGTGACAATGAAAAAAAAAAACACTTCCAACCCCTCAAAAATGTACACCCATACAAATGAATACAACTCACCTCAACAATAGTTTTCATGTGCTTCTTAATTAGCTCAGTCTCAACCACTTCAACGATGTAGCTTTCGGTGCTTTCGTCCAAATAACACTTCGCTCTTTCGGCCTCTTCGTTTATGCGGGTTTCAACCTTCTTAATGTACACCGAAGCGCTGTTTTCGGCCAGAAATTTTTGACTCTCCATTCTATAGAATTCCGCCGACTGAAATAGGAAAGGGCGCTCGAAGTCCTCTTCGTAAACGGAACGAGAATTGATGCCGAGGACCATCAACATTTGGGAGGCGTTTTTGATGCTGATTCTGTCAACTACTTCTCCTCTTCTTTCGCGCATGACAAGCCCCAAAAGAGTGTCTCTCAAATGTTCTCGAATACAACCGTATCGAACAACCTGGAAATTAAACATATAACCATAAGCAATTAAAACTACGCACTTCCTCAAGACCACTCAACAGTAACGTCAAATCAACATACAGTCTTACACAGTGGGATTCACGCAAACCGCCCAGGGTCGTTTCGTTCCCTATTTTTAAATTTCGACTCTACACCTCTCTATCACAACGCTCAGAAATACTTATTTTTTGAAAATTAATAGCCCTTTCAACACAATATTTTGATGTTTAGATGCACGTTAGGATTCGCAAGTTCAAACGTCACTACTAATTGATTCGTTGTTAACTGGCACGAGTTCAAATTTTGTAAGTACAATGCATCATTCAGAATAATCGCCTTTGTTTTAGGTCAGGAAAATACTTCCACAACTCCCAAATCTGGCGTTTCACACCAAAATCTCATTCGGTATCTACTTGTGCCCGCCTACTCGACAATCCGATTGGACGAAACCTATGGTAGCTATGGGCGGAAAGTGGTATCAAAAATTATCCGAAAACAAAATTTTGGCAGTTTTGTCGCATTTACGTTGTGTTCGGTATCATTTCCTAGGTATTTTTCGATGGTGAGTCAAATAGAACGGATATTGGAGGTGAACGACTGCGTCAAATCACAGTAAATATAGTGAAGCAAATTCTACTACTCGAAGGAACTCGGAAAGCGAAAGTTATCGCTTCTCCCTAGCCCAGTTTCTGCAGTGCCACTCGTCGCATCCCAACCACCAGTCAGTTTAGTGGTCACGTCGTGCCTATTGCATATCGCCGCCTAGAAAATTAGTTAGAATGCGGCATTAATGACAGTAGTAGTACTTGAATTTGGATGGTTTTGTTGAATCCCGAACAAAAATGGTTAAACCAGAGCACGACGGACGAAAGGAATAAATAAAAATTCGCGACAACACAGTTGTTCACACGCACCCACCAAAAAAACGTGAAACTATAGATTGATTTCGAGGTGAACAGGAAATAGTCAGAATAAGGACAGTTGTGATTAAAAAAACTGTTCAGTGCCAGAAGGGCAGAAAGAGGTTTCAGGTGAAGATACTAGCAAGAAGGCAGCAGAGGCTCTCCTCACATGGTTATCCTTAGCGCTCTCTGGATCTGTCTGCCGAGTGCAACTCAACAAGAAATAGATTCAGGACGATAGTTTAAATATAACTAACAATAAATGAGGAAATAAATAAGGTTAAAATAAAGAGGGACAGGGAATAACAAAAGCGTTGTAAGGTAAATTTTCTGACTCAAACAGTATCGTTTACAAGTATTGGTAAAGCATTGTCCAGACTGTAGACCATTTAACCAAATGTAAATGAACACGTGAAATCAAGTAATGGAAACTGATAGGCAACGAAAGTGTGTCGCCACCTCACATGTAAACAGATATGTTAAATTACAAATAGCACTTTCGTTTCTAAGCGTAGGACGGTTTTATGTATAATTGCACAATATCTGGCAATGACTAGTTCTGCCACCATAATGGCATTCCCCCCATTCAGGGACACTAGTCAGGGACCAAACCGACATTCACACCACTGTTGAACATTACGTTCGCCTTGCACTCTCAATCGATAAATCAAACCTACCGAAATGTGGGAATTCACAGCTAGTCGAAAAACAACAAAAAAAGGGCAGTGGGGTGAGGAGATGGCAATATCGCATAGAAAGCACTTGGGCAAACACCTTTGAGCCACTCGACAACTGATGATTACAACAGATATTTGACGAAGCGAGGGATATTCCGTAATCAAACTGTTTGATTCCGTGATGTCAAAGTTCAACAGTTAATGTGATTCATATCGAAACTAAAACGACGGTAGAATGAGCTAGTCTGAAGAACAGTTCAAATTAGTAGCTCTCGATGAGTGAACGCTATGGTCAGAACAATGCAAATCACCCAAAAGTATTTTTCGATTCTGAATAGAATGGGATGGGTGCAATGAGCCGATTTTGATGTTTGTAAGTGTCAAGGTTATAATTTGCTTAGTTAAACCGTCGCTCATCGATTTATTGTTGACACCCGATTTTGAGGGTGCAAATGCTGCTCGCACTCATCTTTTAAATCTGATTAGTTAACGCGAGCTAGTCTACACACGCATGTTGGGCCTATTGTGACAATGTAGATACCAGCCACTTTTAGGATGCTGGCTTTCGCCCACTCGGCTCTAGTTTGGGGTTCAATGAACCCCTGAAAACAGTAATTGAGTAGCTGCTATCAAACGACATTCAACTGCATCTGATTTACTCATATAGTGGAGGCGATACCTAAGAGAGCCATGTCCAGTTTGGAACCTAGTGAGGACTCTTTAATTCTTGTCCGATCTGGGTGAGCATTGCTTTCGCTTTTGAACAGGAAGAATGATGAGCCTTTCTGCCTGTCTTAGTAGTGGCTGGTAGTGTCAGTAGCCATTTTTCTCTGTTTCCCACCGAGCCCCTACCAGTTTGGGTGACTTCGTCGATAATTAAGGACTCCGTGTCACCTTTCTGTGAGCCTTTGTATTACCTCCGTGGCTTCTATCTAAATAAGGGACAGCTTATCATGGGCAAAGAGTCGTGCGAGCAGCAGTTGGTCTATAGGAAGGTTTCAATAGTTGTACAGCAGTAGGGGCTGGTGGGGTGGATACCCTGGTTGGGTTTGACATCACACGTATCGCCCTTTTTTTCTTGACATTTCCAGACTGGTTTGAGCAAACTCCCCTTGCTAATTATATTACATTTTGCATGCATAAACATACACGTTACAAACCTGATCTCTGAAGATAATCAATCCGAGGTTGTAAACATTATCGACGTCGTTCTGTTGGACGAAAACACGGTCCATGTACATCAAAATGTCGCGAATCATGACCATTGACGTTTGATGGTCATTCCACGCCTGGTTGAGAGTTTGAAGGAAGTTGTTGTTGAGCGATTTGAGGACGTCTTCTCTGACCTGAAAATCCAAAAGCGAGCGTCATGAGATGATTTTTATTAAAAATTATAGATCAAGACGTTGCTGTCGATTGAAGAAAACCTAGTTGAGTTTTGGAAATAGCCTAGAGAAACGCTATTAGATCATTTGGCGTTTTACGATTTTAATTTTACGTTCGTCAACTCGCATCCTCGAAACAACACACGCCCCTACTAGTGGCATTCTGAGCACTGTATACAGTTTGTCGTATCTTTGATTCGAACATATGTGAGCGCAACTTCCGTATATGTGAGGGCGGGAAAGACCAGTGACTGCTGGAGGGGAAATAAGGGAAAGTCAACAGTGGATCTTAGTATGAGCTCTGATATACACTGCCTGACATGCTGGTGACGTTGGATTTCCAGGATAAAGGAGAGCAACCCACAATTCCTTAAGACTGTGGGAGTAAACGCTTTACCTTACGACAAACACACAAGATAAGGCCTTCTGATGAAGAGAGTAAGTACTGAAAGCAGTTAGCAGGTGTGGTACAGATAAGGAAACTCCCCACAATGTGCTAGAGACTTGATAAGTTGCAACCTCTTCAAGGGTGGACATGAAAGAAGACTCTGGCAGGAAATACTGGAAGCTATTCATGGGCCTGTGAGACAGAACTGGCACAATAGGACTTAAGGCTCTAGTACTTATCCCAAATAAGCGTCAGTCAGAGAAATAAAACAAGACTAGGGACTATTGGAGAAGAAATAAGGGAAGGCCAGCGGCGGATTTTAGTTAGTATGGGCTCTCAAATACACTGCCTGACATGCTAGAGACATTGGATTTCCAGGACGAAGGAGGGCAACTCACAATCCGTAGGCTTCTGGCTTAGGTAACATATTCAAGCTGTGGCCCCTGTTATTCAATTAGTGTAACTACTTATACATCAATTTTGGAGAGGATCTTGAAAGTCCAAAAATCATAGCCTTGGTTGAGTTTTCATAAGACTAAAGTTTGTGACTGTATCCTAACCTTACGTATTGATAACAGAACTACTAAGATCGTGCTGCATAACAGCAAATTTGTGATGCATTCTGATCACAATCGAAGTTACAATGAAGAACCAGTTTTCACAAATGCGCAGAGTACCACTGCAATTCAACTTAATGCAAAGTTTGGCAAAGCCAGCTAAGAACCTCTCGGAGGCTTCCATGCTGCTTACTACACTTCCCCTGAAATTGTTAACAAACGTAAATATGTCAATTAAACAGCACCGGGTCGGGCCCGCAGACGAAACCAACAAAAAGGAATCAATGAGAAATCGTTTAACAGTCAAGAACTGCTCCACAATTCGCACCTTGACCTCTTCTTGTCAAGTGGCAAGGGGCACTACAAGGCCAAATGGAAACGGCAAGACAATGAGAGGCTTGCCCTGGAAACAAACTCGAGCATAATTAAACAGAGATCAACATGCCATCTACAAACTCAAGTGCACGTCTTTTCTTCGGTAAATTGTCCGGTCAAGAATTTCTCCAGCAGATGATTACCAAATTAAGTAATTTCGCTCTGTTAAGAATCAATAATCGTCAGTTGCTTTTTACCTACAAAAAGCCTCAGGAGAAGGAATGTCAGGAAGCCTCGCGTTATAGGAAAAAATGAATTCCACTGAATTGAGAAAACTTGGAAAATTTCAGTCCCGCTTTATCGTTGACTCTCAGCGTTTCCAGAACAAACTTTGTTCTGCATGTGGCCAATGCTTTACTTCGTTCTGTACTTTCCATACATCAACAAATTTTGAAATTTTCAAGAATTTCATTTCCTTATGGCATTTGGCCAGCATCACAGGATGTGAAAGTTATTATAAACAACAGTTATTTGTAAAAAATGAAAATTAAATTTATACTTAAACAAATCTTTACCAAGATACTGCACGTTTGATCAAGATCGTTAGGGCCGTTTTTGAAAAAATGTTCGGCTAATCGCATTTTCTGATCATCTTAGTTCAACGGACAGTCATAGACATAATTATGAGGATCAAAATGTGGTGAGGTTATAGGTTGCTAGATGACACTCCAATACGTTAGAAGAACACGGTTTTCGGGCACATTTTGATTGGTATTTCTTTTCAATGGACTCTCAGAAGAAAATTTGTGGAGAACAATATATAGGTATTGATTAGTTGAAGATGCCCTGTGGTTTGATGAAAATCGTAGCAGAAGTTTCTCCAAAACTAAAAAAAAACTATTTTTGCTTCATCTAACGTTCCCCAAATTTTGACAGGAATATCAATAGATACCAAAAGTTAAGTAATTTCGAGGAAAATGCGAAAACCACTCATTTTCGGTACATTATGACCCCCCCCCCTCTCAATCCCAATCTACTCAATCGATGAAAATCCGCTCATAATCTTGTTTTTTCGCCTTCAAAAAGTAACGAACTAAACAAAAAAAGAACTAGCAAAATCAGTCACTCCAAAATTAATGGTTTTGATTCAAGAAGCATCAAAGCGTAAATATATGAAGAAAACTATTTTTGTTTTGGTCGCAATACTTCCGTCGAGTAGCGAAAAATAAAACTTATAAACCCAAAAAAAAAATTCGTTAATTATAAAATTGATCGTAAAATTGACATTGCATAAGGCGAATTCATTCGTGAATATTAGTGAGCAGTACTATGACTCACTCATTAGCAGTATAGGGCCATATTAATCTGTAATTGTTTCGCCAACGAGCAACAATTTAAAAACTGAGCAAGATTGTACCACCACGGCCCAACATCAATATATTGCACTACCTACCTATGCGTTAATCCACAAACCCACTATGTGTTTCACCTGTTTCCCAATTACGTAGAAAAAATCCTCAAAACTTCTTCTCTTTCATCAAACGAACAACATACAAACGAAACTATGACAGGTCGTTATTCAATAACTCACCTTGGTCTCAAGATGATTAGTAACAACATCCTTGAGCCCAGTGTACAGCCGCTCCCCATGTTTATGCAACACCATCGTGTAAGCATTTCGATACAATTCTTCAAAGCTCAGCCCAGAGTTATTCTTTTTCTGTATCTCTTGAATAGCGTTCTTGAGGAGAGCCCAGATGCTCTCCACATACTTCTCGTCCATGGTCATCTAGGAGAGAAAAACGATTAACGTGAGACGGATAAATGACAACACCATAAACGAAACGATTACATGTGCAAGTCATATAAAAAAATAATAAAATAGCAAAAATTGTTGGTAATTTCGAAGTTTTTCTTTCATGAACAAGCTACCAAATTGCGCACGTCAGAAATGTTGGTGGAGGGGCAAATTACATTACAGATTACTGCCGAGTAACTAATGTATAAATGAACATCGACTGTGCAGTAGAGGTTCTCGTACATCTTCTTCAAATGCGAATGGTCTTACGACGTTGAGGTTTGTTATTAAAACAAACTAACGAAAATAAAACAACATTGTGTTAGGAAACGACAAGGCAGGAGTTTTTGAGGTGGAGCAAGGCTGCGTTGAATTAATAGTAAGGGCCGAATCATCAAATTTAAGTGCGAACAGTTACAGTCATTTGCCGCTCAGGAAGCAGCCACAATGTAAATCAAAGAGTGACTGAATATATTTAAAGATAGGAAGCAGAGAGCTGGAAAGGAGAACCTTGGGAGGGGAGGGGAGGGGGGGGGGTTACCTACGACGAATTTGAGTCAAAATCAAATTTGGAAACTGCAGTTCGTTCATCCATATTTCCCAAAGGAACGGAGTTCTGGTTTGGGATGCTCCGACTGCTGGGTTTACCTGTCGATTAACCTTGAAGCTGCCAAAAACAGTACACTGCGTGACCATGGTCCCAACCCTTCTTGTCCCAACTCCCTCTAACAATCAATTTTAAAAGTGTAAGCTGCTAGTGTACATTCTGATGCCAAGAAACTTTACCCTTCTCTCCTGCTCTCATCAGCAGCAGCTCTCCAGCGGACTTTTCCATTCCTCCCATCGACCCTCAAATCCCCACCCCCTCCCCCAGCTAACTAAATACAGGATTAAATCCACAAACGCTTCTAGAGCAAAACTAGTACAATCCAATTTTTTCGTCTAGTACATTTCCCTCTATCTGGTGAATATCCACTCTCATTCTCGTAACTCTTAAATTACGAATTTACGCTCTGCACTCTCGCGAATTTCTTGTGATTGGTTAACTAATCAATGTTTTTAGTACTATACAGTCCTCTCTCACTAGTCCAACAGACTCAACTAACCCTGTCGCCCGAATTTGATTTCCATTTCTATCTGGCTTCCAACAGATGTTGGTTAGGGCAATCGAACTATTTAGGCAAAACACGGGGCAAGGGTTCTTAAATGAAGCTTGCCATGTCTAGAAGGGATCTTCCCAGATAACTTTCAACTAAATAGCGAAAGAGCGATTAAGAGAGAAAAAGAAAAACTGAGCGAATAATAAGCTATCTTTCAGGTCCACGCAAAAGAAAGGGCTGACATCTAGAAATTTAGTGGCTGGAGATTCGATATAGGATTTTCACGCTGCAGAAAAATAAAATAGTGGGAGGAGGGATAAATAAGTAATTAAAAAACAATATGAATCATTACCTCATTTCAATTTTAAAATTGTACACCTTTTACTTATGTACACGACAGCAGTTTGGACTCCGGAATTATTCTGGTTATTATCTTACAGCTGAAAAAAAACCACTATGACCACTGTAGTTAAGTGTTGGGCCGATTTCGCGCATACCCATATTTTGGCATCCATGCGATCTGCAGGTTAAATATAGAATTTGAGCTAATCTGGTTCGGCCAAGTTTCTTAAAAGGCTTAGAAAGAAGATAAAGATCTGAAGAAAACTTCAACAAATCAGCCACTTTTCTTTCTACTTTTTAAAACTGCGATGTACTAAAAATAAGAAGGCGTGGGAGACTGAAAGAATCATACAAAAGGAAATTGAATAGAAATGAATAGAAATAGTATGCCGAACATGGCACGTATTAACTTGGAAGATAGGTTGGCATTTTCTTGCCCTTAAACCTCTGTGGATCAATCTAACCAAAAATTAGTTTATTTTCGACTGCCCTTATTTTAATCTTCGGCCGAATGTTCCACGGTCGTTAGGATTCAGGTGACGTTTTGTCCATCACCGATGATGTCGGGATGGCCTTGGGTCGCTTTCAGCTTCACTGAGCACCATATTTCGATCTTGAACGTTTTCCTCGTCAATCCTATAACGCTCTTATTTTGGCACTACCGAAGCCGGGGAGAAGTAAACGTTAACGCCCCTAGTACCCACTTCCCCCAAAACCCTATTTCTGTCTATTTTCCTCATCAATCGAGGAAAAGAAGGACATGACGATCGATACGAAGGGACACATCTTGACTACAAGAGAACCCCACCTACAGAAAGGAGGGACGTAAAAAAAAAGTACTTCCGGATTTACGATCAATCGAGACGTGGGGCCTCAAGGGTAGCGACAAATCGTGTCGAATACGTTACCGAGGGCGTCCATTGCGGCTCTTCGATGAACTTCATGTGCCATAATCCAAATTTGTTCGCGGGAATTTTAGCGGTCTTTTCGCCCATAACCACCGAGTAGCTCGAGACTGGCGAGACATGCCACTCAGTTGAAGACCGAAATTGAAAACGCGAAGCACGAACCGTGTAAAAGACGAAACTTCATCTCGATAAACTAATAATTTGGAAAAGAGGTAAGAAAAACGGGGGGAAAAAAGTCGAGTATTGTTTGGAAGTTGAAGTGTTACTGTCAGGTGTCGGTTAGCATGGAAAAAAAATAACATGCAACGAACTCACAATGATTTTGGAGGGAGGTAGTACCTAAATACCCCCAAACTTTCTCGATAATTTATTCGACAAACAAACAAAATTTGGAGTGACAAATGTAACGTAAACATACATTCATCAACTCCACGCACATTCAGCGATTTAACCACTTCAGCAACTAATAAAATCTGTTTTTATGAACTTGGTAGAGCTTAGCTCAATGTTCAACCGACACAATGGTAGCGCTTAAGGTTACGGAATTCACTGATATGTTCCTACTAATGCCACAATCATTATTGAAGTATCAGTGTAGACACGAAATTGTCAACACAATTTTTCGGAGACGGTTCGCGTTTACTGTTCTGGAATTATCAGGTTACAACTGTAATAAATAGCGCTCCTAATGAACCTCTCACTCCATGAGAGGTTTCATCAGGCTACCACCCTGATTTTTCTGAGAACAATTAATATCATATGAGCGGGACGTATGTTGAAAATTGTACTGTCGTTTTACGTACAAAAGCCCGGAAAAAACATAAGATGCGACGCTTCACACAACTTTCATTAGTGACTAACAACAAATTTGTTTTTCACCGTTTTTTTTTTTAACGGTGGATGCAGGCGATACCCTCAGTGCAGCCACAAACGGGCTTAGTGTAAGGGCGTCCATGATCCTCAGTTTATGGCCCCCATGCACCACTCTCAGGCCCCACAGCACTGGTCTCAGTGTGGGTCACCTATGCGCCCCCACCACCACATCCGCATATCTGCAAGTTCTGCATTTGCCACCTCTTCTGGCTGAAGAAAGGGCCTCCCAAACACACGACGAGTCCATCGCATACACATGCTCTCCCCCACCTCGCAGAATCTGCATACCTGTACCTAGCACTTGCCAATAATTGCATGATTTGAACAGGCCACATATGATTCCCATATCCTCCCTCCCCAGTGCAAGCACCTCCATGGCCCTTGAGGTCCCCCAAGAGTTTTGACTGTCTAAGGCCAGGCAGCCCTGCATCTATCCACCCATTTGCCAACCTCTCCTTGTAGGTGGCTCCTGGTAGGCCCAACAAAGGGGCCAGGGCATCTGCGCGGATCCCTTGTTTGCCAATCCATCAGCCTGTTGTTTTCGGCCTGTTAATAACACCGTTCTGAATCACAACTGGTGACTTTTAAGGTTCCGAAATGTATTGTGCTGCTCCGACTAGCCCCACGACACTTATTAAGCAATATTCATGAAACCACGTTTTTTTTTTTTTTTTTGTAAAAGATCGTTTTCCCCATTTTGGAATATCGGGTATGAACTTTCAGAAATGGTAATAACCGAAACGGCGGTGGTCGGAATTCCGAAATTTCAGTAATACTCGTAGCTCATGTACTCGTATCTTATTAGCGTTATTAAACCTTCATCGTGCAGGTATTTAATTGGACTACCACGACAATTTTTCTGAAGATACTAGTAACATTCGAGCGAAATTTATCAAGTTTCTGAAAATATACAAAAAATTTAATCAAAATCGTTATAGCCATTTTTGAGAAAAAAAATTAGTGTTTTGACCACAATGATACTGTAATTAATTTATGGCGGATTTTGCTCGTACCCTTATCTCTACATCCCTTGGCTACCTGCGGGCTATATATAAAGCTTGAGCTGATTTAGTTCAATCCTTTTAACTCAACTGCGTTCACACTTCACCATTTTCCCAAATGGTGTTTTTCGGACTCGGTAGGCCTCAAGACGTAAAGATCTGAAGAGGACCTAAACTCATTTTTTCGGTCGATTACATAACTTTCCTTTTTATTCCTCAGAGCCAAAGAATGTTAATATTTAATAAAAATCGTTGAGCCGTTTTTGAGGAAAAAAAGTGGTGCTTTAATCACAATTATAGTTAGTTTTCAACCTATTATACCCCCTCATTTTGGCGTACCACGGTGATCATCAGGCTGCATATGATACTTGAGTCGATGTGGTGCAGCCGTTTTGTCTCAATCGCGTTCATCCGCGCTCAGACCATTTTCTCAAATGGCATTTTTCGAACTCGAAACCTCACAACACAAAGATATAAAAAGAACCGATTACATCACTCCACTTTCCTCTTACTACGCGAGTCTCTAAGTAAAAACGTTCGAGTGGCAGTGACAAATCATCGTGAGAGCAGTATAAGAGCGTGAAAGACCACTTCTCAATCAGTCATTACGAAATATGTGAGAACGAAATTGCTAATAAGTTGTATAAGACACCTAGTGCGATGAAAGTTGTATGGCGAACACACACACGGACTAATTTGCCAATTTCTCGGTCAACTAAGTAATTTTTCTTTCTATGGCTATGGAAAACTCACATTCACTAAGATTAAAAGGAGGCCAAACTACCGAACATTTCGCATTGCGCATCTCAGCTGACGGAAGCTGAGCTCTCGTTCAACAAAACGGAAGAAAAAAAAATTAAACCGTTTGAAGAACCGCATTTTCTGATATGTTTGGTGTTCAACGCCAAATCAGTATCATTTTTTTGTCCCCGGGGTTCCCACACCTGCCCTAACAGGACTCCCTGGCTCTTAATGGCAAAGTCTTTGTTTCCCCAAAGACAGCAGAAATTCCACCTCCGCAACGGGTTTCCCTGAAGTGGGTTTTTTCCTTTCTTTATTTTCCCTCTCCCCAACAGACAGCTCCACCCAAATTCATTCACCTACGAACAAAATTCACACTCGTCTCCCTGTGCTCACTCAGACACATTCCTATGGCTACTCTCAGACAGTTTGCTATCTCCTTCCGATACAGTTTCCCTCATACTACTAGTCGTCCTGTTGTGTCGCCCTTATGTACACAAACTCTACTCAATTCATTGCACATAATACAATCCTCCTCACGCTCACTGAGTTTCTTTTATTTCGATCTTCAACTCTCGCCCTCTCGTGCGCCTAACATTTGGTTTACGTAAACGTCCAAGACGCTGTTTAAGGAATCATTATGGTTAGCAAAGAATTACAAAAAACACAGGAATCGTAAAGCTTTTGAAAATTGTTTAAGCGTCCCATTATCGACGACTGAGATGTGATTCAGTAGAGGGAAACGAATTTTCAGTTCACTTCAGAGCAAACCTTTTGTACTTAGCTCTCGTTTTCAACTTCGTAAAGCTCTACTAACTAGAAACGAAAACTTGTATTTTTCCGTTCTCTTCAGATATCTACATTTCCAAGGCACCTGAGTGAAAAAAGCATTTTGAGAAAATTGAAAGACAATGGCAAGACCAAATCAGCTCAAGTTGAATGTTTAACTAAATCAATCCAACAATGAACGTAGCTATTGTGATCATAACACCAAATAGTTTATCCATCACAAACGGTCATGACGATTTCGATTAAATTACCAAAGGTGAAAATTTTCGATTTTAGTTGAATAATCGGCTGAAAATTGTGTTTCAAGTTTTCTTCACAACCAAATTTTTGTTTCTAATAGGCAGCTTTAACGAATTAGACTACATGTATAGACAGCACCAAATAACACAACGGAGCCATAAAATCCTAATTCGTAGGAAAATGGCCAGAGCAGCATAATAAATTATCGAATATTTCGGAAACAGATTTTGGTAGTTCTTTCCTCGTAAATAACGCTCATAACACATAACAGCATTCTCAGAAAAATTAAGGCGGTAGTCGTATAAACTACCTATGCGATGCGTATTTAATAACGGTGATATGACCATTAGGAGCGTCCCCAAAGCCTCCGTCGTTTCATTCACTACCAACTGTCAGTTTTAACGGAATAAATCATAAATAGGTGAGACGAACCTTTTCAAAAGAATCACGTTCGCGGTCTCATGAATCACCTACGCATTTATTACTCAATCATGGCCATGGCGTAAGTACAGAGCAACGCAATACATTTCGAAACTTTTAAGCGCTACCACTTTCCACTTTCCGTACCAAATATTTTGTTTTTCTTCATGTCTTCACCTTCAATGGCTTCAGAGGAGAGAAAAAAAAACCGGCTTAAATTTAGCGTGATCGATCCAAAAATAATCGTAGTTATCATTGTGATCAAAACACCAAATAATTTCTCTCCAAACGCGCCTATAGACAATTTCGATTCAACTTTCTGCGTGGGCAAACAACGAGAAAATGATTAAAAATCGATTTAGGTACAGTTTATTCGTCATAAATCCGGGTCATACGCCTCAAGTATCGTTACAGAAATCACATTGATAGTTATCTACGTAAATGATGGTGGTTTAATAACGGCGATAAAATAATTCGGAGAGGTCCTGGAGTATACACAAATTTAATGGTTCGTCGCGAACGGAATGTAATAACTTCGGGATAGAGGGATGTAAAAAAGCGTAAATATACAATGATCTTAGGTTGCGATAGGGGGGACTGTCGAGAAATGGATTTTGGCGCACAATTCTTGCACAAGTTTGCGGTCTAAATGTATGGTCCCGCTTGCACGAGCTCCGGCGAGAATTGGGTAAAACGCCTACTAAATGGAAAACGACATTACGTTATCACGAAAGCATTCACAGCTACAAACGATGTTCGGCTTTTCTTCATCAATGAAACCTTTCAACAGTGAAAGAGGCCAACGGAGGTGATGTCAGAACATGCCCCGCGGCAGCCAGCCGTTGCTATCGAAGTTCACGTAAATTAGACTTTCCAACGGACACGATGACTTCCAACAATCACAAAGGCTCCTGGCTTCTATTGTTGAACTTCCTTGAGATGAGACTTTCTCTCGGAATTCTACCCGATATTTTTTTCCCCTCCCAACAAACGATACTTCCCGCGAATAATGAGAAACCCCACGACGGCGCAGGACCTTTCACTGAGGAGCCTCAACATCCTCCTACTTTCATGATTAGAAGCTCAAGAGCTTCTTCGAAGCATGTGAGGGTCATTAAGCCCGCATTTCACTAGAAAAACTACACGAGGAAAACAAAAGGAGTAAAACGAAATATCTGGCGCGACGCATCGTGCAACTCTCCTCGGACGCTCGAAAATTCGAAATTCGCTACCAACAGGCGCTGTATATTCGACAGAACCAGGCACGGTACAACATTTTTTAGACAAATTTGGAAAACGATCTTTCCCCTGCCCCACGCACGATCAGCAATTTTTATTTTAATTCTACGTAGAAACTGGTACCGCTCGCATGTAGTTCCGGATTTTATCGGGCTGCTGTAGCTTATGGCACAACCGTTCTTGAATTATCTACGTCAGATAATGGATTTTTCTGGCGATTGTGTTAACCGTTTTGGAATTATCTGATAAAACCAGTGAGAAAGTTCACTTCGCTTCACAGGTCTATGTTTCTGTTTACCGGGTTTTCAGAGATATTTATCGAAAACCAAAGTTAGGTACTGAGTCAGAGAAAATAATTCGAGTCTTTAACCAAAATCGTTGGTTCGAGAAATGGTGAGGACCCCCTCCCCCCACTCATCACTTCCTATCAACAGAAACGGCTCATCACTTTGTTTTAACGACAAAATAAGGCGTAAGAAGGTTTAATGGAAAATCATAAATACGAAAAAAGCACTCAATCAATTTAGCCATTCTCCTACAAAACGAACAATATACACACGGAAATTCGGAATTTGACGATACAACTTTTTTTCAAGTCGATAAGTAAACATGGCTGTGGGTTATTATGAGTGTATTGCTGGTTGTTAGGAAATACATTAATTGCAATGTGATCCAAGTCAAGAGGTTTGAAATGGAAATCGTTTTCTTCAGACTTGGAGGTGTTTCTTTCTCTCAATTGTGTGACAAAGCTCTTCAGCAGTCTTGAAAACCTGTCTGAGAAACAACGTGAAATTAAATTACTTCCTGTCGTTTGGGATTAGTGATGGGGGGGGGGGAGCTTTTTGAGCCTAACTTATGACTTCCACGAAGAGCTCAGTAACGGATGAGAAGGCTGCGTACTGTTCCTGGATGGCCTCTTGTATACAACGCACTGCACGACGCTCGACCCACATACATTTCAAACATACGCACCAGTAGAAATGAAAACACGTCAAAACATTTCAAAATTACAGGTCAATGATTCTCAGGGGATACTAACGATAGAATCTCAGCACACTTAAAGCTCAAGCCTAACTCAACTAAATAGGAGAGTCGAGCTGGCAGTTGTCTGTTATCACTCAGTTCATTTGAAAACACAACTTCACATTTTACGTAGACATCAGCGCTCAAAGTTACGGAATATATTGACGCCCATTGATGAACATTCAGTGTACTAGCGATTCATTACACTGAAAACACAATTTTTTTAGATACGACTCGTGCTTATTGTTTCGGAATCATCAGGTATAAACTGTGAGAGATGGTAGAAAGTAAAAATGATGTATTTGGAATTCCGGAATGCCGTATGACCGTAATTAAACTCTCATCGCATATTGGACCCGGGTGGGGGGAGGGGGTATCATTTGAACGGGATTTGAGAGAATAAAACTGCGTTAAATTAGATTTTCTTCGAAACGTTTCATAATACATTGCTCACGTCATTCCCTACAGACGAGAATTGTATTCTGTCGTGTTATTGAAAGCTGTACATACAAAAAATTTAATATAAATCGTTTTAGGCGTTTTTCATTAGAAAAATGTGATGTTTTAATAACTACTACTACTCCCAACTTCGTAGGGCTATGGTAAATAAAAACCGATGTAGCAGAACCCAGGGCAATGCGAGTCCCATTGCACCCTTAGTCGCTTATCCACTCCCCAAAGCCTGTACCCTGCAGGGTTTTAGATGTTAATACCATTCGGAGGTTCGACAAGCAGTTTATATTAGCTATAGAATTCGTAGAAGGGCATCTGTGCAGGGCTGAATACACCCAAATGCCCAGCAAAGCTCAGAGCTTGTGGCACATTATGGTAACGCTTGGTTTATCTGCAACTTTGAAAAATATGTCAGGAGGAAGAAGGTCAAACATTTTCACCACAGCACCGGTAGGTGTGGTTTACACCACCCCCTCTGTTAATAAGAACCCCGGCCTTAGTACTCTGGCTCGGTTGCTGCAGTTCTACAGAAGGGAAGAATTCCGGAACCGAAGTTACAGAGAATGAAAGTAGAGGGGAATTTTCAAGAAAATAAAAGGAGCTTTGAAGTGGCATTACTTCACCATAGTTTTCCGGGTTCGTCACAAATTTTAATAGTGAAGAGATTTAGGCAGAGAATGTTCGATCGGAGGTTTTCAGTCGACAGATAAGGTCTCTTTTAATCCATAAAGACAACATTCAGTAAGACTCTAGGCTCTGGAGAGTACGATAGGAGTTGAGAAAAATGCCAAAAGCTGTCAGATGTGAGATGGATGATTTTTCCGTTAGAAACCATCAATTCAGTCGAAAGCCCCATTTTGCACGTACAATAGGCACCACATGACATGTTTTAGACATTTCGCTTATCCGTGCATTTCACAGCGACACGACACCTACACGACAGATGTCGGTAACGCAATTATTCATTATTTCGTGACAACTTGAGGGCTGAACGGGCTGACGAAAACGCCCATATTTAAACGCACAGGTGCGCGGTTCACATATAATCACAGGTTGTAAGAAGAAGCGAGGAAATGCTTTTGATAAAATCTGAAGAACACAGAAACAAGACGAGAAGTAGGTAATGACCCTGAACCTGAACCTCAAGCCGATGCCGATGACACACCAGTCAAAAGAGAGAGGGGGGTTCATTGATCCCCGTTTTACCATCGGCCTCGCTTCCACTTTGCGTTACTTGAAATAGATTTGACGCTCAATTTGAGAAACCTGAATACATTCGACGTTCCTACTCAAAAGGGGATAAATTGATGTTCAAGGGAGATTACCAAGTCGGTACGAGAAATTGTTTCGTTTATACAACTGAGAATACCATAGTATTAACGGTCATCAGAAGAGACGTCGTGAGAACCAATTAGACAGCTTTGTAAAGGGGGGGGGCGGGGCCATAAAATCTCGAAAGCAAACTCAGGTATTAAAGAGTATGTGTTAGTTCCGCCGGTAAGATCAGTCAACCTACCTATTTCGTGAGTCTTCCCTGGCTGGCTAACGCAAATAAACACTACGACCAACAAATTACAAAACTGGTACTAGGACAGAACTTTGACGACACCACAGCGAAATCCCACTAATCCAAAATGGTCATCGGGGAAAAAATGTTTTTATATTTCGCGAAAAATTAGCCTTGAACTGGACCTTTTAATGAATGAATAATCACGGACTCATGAAATGCGTATACGTTAAATAAATATCTGAGACCCAGTAAACATTCAGCAATTTTTATTACCTCAACAAGCCCAATCCAACTTTTAATTTAGTTGATTTAGGGGACGGAAAACCCGATGCGCAGCAGATGAGCCCCTGAGTAGTAGGTGGAAGCTTGGGAGACCTCTGCCGCGGCTTACTGGGATCCTTCCGAACCTTAGGGAAGGCAAAAAGTCCAAACAGTTCTGGGTGGAGGAAAAGCCGTAAGCGCCATCGAAAGATGGGGCGGGGCGGGCCAGCGACCATTCTGGCTTCCAGGGTTGTTTGACCCAAACATGCGCATTATGGGTTAGGTCCACAACAGGTGGCTGCCTCTTCAGGGCAAGGTATGTCGAACAAAGCAATCCAACTCCTACCCAGGGCTAGGCCTGAAAACGCTGGAAAATGAGCTTGCCCTGCGGACATCATGGTGGTCGTGGAGTTGCTAAGGGGTAGTTCTCACATCCTAAAGTTCGTTTTTAAACTGCGGGGTCTGAAGGATGTGGGGGCCACCTTCCCAGTATTTCCCGGATTGGCAGAATCGTAACTGTCAAGATGATTTTTTGAGAAGGATCGTGTCCTCCGTTTTGCTACTATCGGGTAAAAACTGCGGAAGAAATTGTAATAAGTGAAACGGCGGTGGTTGGAATCCCGGAATTTCTGGGGTAGCTCCCACCTTATGAACGTTATTAAACCAAGCAATTTATTGGACTACTACACAGATTTTACTGAGCATGCTAGTACCACACGAACGGGATATATAAGCAAACAATGGCGCTAAAATAATCTACTAATAAACACATTTTCCCACGAATGACAATTTTATGGTACTGTCGTGTTGTTTATAATCGTCGATACGAAAAAAAATATATATAACCAACATCGTTAGAGCCATTTTTAAGAAAGAAAAAAGATCGCTAAAAAAATGTTGATCACTATGGTAACTATAGTTAGTTTTTACTATAATTTCTCGGGTCATAATGATCTATTAGCTAGGTATCGAATTTGAAATGATTTAGGATAAAAGCAAAGAATATGGACTGCTCCCTCTGATGAGGCAATATATCGATATATCACGACCGAGGTCAGGTTATCGATATACCCGACATCGTAGGCTTGACTCGCCATGTTTGAAATTAGAAATAACGACAGCTGTACGATTATGCCAATTATTTAATGTTCATTATGTAATACCCCGTTATACAATTATTTTAAATGTACAAAGACTATGAAAAGGAGTTAATTCAATGAAATTAAGAATAGGTATATAAAATAAATATCAGATAACTAACGGATTGATATCGATACATGCAGTCGTAGCGTTATCAAGCGACCTATCGATACATGCAGTCGTAGTGTCATCAAGCGGTCGGTCCATATTCTTTGTTTCACCCTGATTTAGTTCAGCCGTTTTCTCATTTTCCCAAATGGTGTTGTTCTTCCTACTACGTGCAGCTAAAGAAAGTAAAAATAGAGGCCCTTGCTTGAATGAAGTAACCACTCGTTAATCTCTGACAAGGAAATCCATCCATTTCTTTCGTCGCGTCTTCTGTATTCCGTTATTCGCTACTGTATTTATCGTTTTGGGCCACAACTCAAACGTAAAACTAACATATTTTTGGCTTATTCAGTTACGTGGAATATGGCGGAGATCTTTCAAAGCGGTTATTATTTTAAAATCTATGTACGTAAGTAGAACCAAATCACGATGGAACAAGGAGTTGCGTGTCCGTTCAACTGTCATTGTCATTGAGTATCTCGAGGAGTTGAGAGATAAATGAAGAAACTCTCAAACTCGAGATACACCAGTTGTAGGAGGAAAACATGTAGAAAGGACGCGTAATTCGGATAATTGAAAAGGTCTCCCTTCCAATTGGTTCAGATTAAGTGGACTCCACAGCATACATAAACGAAAAGATATGTTAAGTACGAAACCCTACCTCATCTTCATCTACACTGACGGAAATATTACGACGGAACCACCAAGAAACGTTCTTGACAAAAATGGGGAGCTGAGAGAGAAGTCAACCCCCGGCGTAAACTATACAGCTAAAATATCACAACTTTCCTCAGATCAATGTACATTCGGCGGCTTTTATGAGTTTAGCTACTGATTGAATCAACTTTCTCTAAGTTCATAAGAACTTGGTAACACGTTCTACGTTGAAACTGGTAGCGCTTCGCCGTTCTCGAATTTATCGAGCTGCGGCTACTTATGCCACAACGTATTGGTTTTTGGTGGGACTAACAACACGATTTTTCTTGGGAAGTTCTAATCAAGAGTTCTGGAACTCTGACATGGACTGGGTATTCAAACAACACGACATTAGTGGGAATACTCTGTAAACCTAATTGACAAATAGGGAGGCTAGGTTTTAATTAAAATAGAGTATTAACGAACGGGAGCTATACTCATACAATAAACTTTGAATAATAATCTTATAACATAACTGTAACCTTCTCGGTAGGTAATCGTAAAGGAATAAGTCTCTTCTTCATGCTGTCACAGTAGTTCGTACCTACTAGTTCCGTCACATACCCTATTTTCTGAGGTTGTTCCTGATAACCTAATGACAATCCAAGCTTCCGTCGTACAGGTTCCTTTTTGGACTTACCCTGTTTGGAAATGCTAGTGTCACGTGATTGAGGATAAAATTGCGCTGAAATTTATTGTGCTGTTCCCGTTATTTTCTCACAGGTGAGAATTATATGGTACTCTGTTGCCATTTGACACTGCCCATACAAAAAAAAGTAATCAACATCGTTGTAGCCGTTTTTGAGAAAAAAATATTTGATGTTTTGATCTCTAAGAAAAGTGGCCCAGTAATGTCCTGAAATTCTTCTTTTTTTATTCATAGTCAGTTTGAGCAAACGTGATGAAAATGGTACATAACTAAATCGAAAATTCGAAACTATGGTAAGAAACGGAAAAAGGATGACCACGAAACACTCGGGAACCCATTGGGTTGCCTCTAGTTATGACGAATTCAATTTCTATCGTATAACTAATTTATTAAACTGATGTTTCGGTGTAAACGCTAATGTTGATGGGTTCCAGATCATAAGTAAAAGACTAAAAAACGAGTTAGTGAAGGAAGCAATACTAGTGCACATGCATTTTGCAGGTAGTTTATTGTCTATCGTCGAGGTTTTAGCTTGAATGCACGAGCCAATCGATCTGGGCTACAGAAAACACTCCAAAACTGGTTGAAATATTTGATAATTCATTGAGATGCTATCGTCACTTTCTCAAGGACGACAATGCCAACTCATGCAAAAAAAAAAATTGGTTCAAGTCGTTACAGCCGTTCATAAAAAATCGTAAAAAACATTGGCGTTTCAAACGCTGAAAATTATAGTTAGTTTCGAGTTGATTTGGGCATGTTATTGTGGTGCAGCAGATTGATTTGTAGACCATATGTAAAATTGGCTCTACAGTTATCCCTAAATGTTCACATTTCTCAGAAGTCGTATCGTATCGACTTAGGGGGGCTTTGAAACTTTAAAAGTCTAAGATAACTCAAAATTGTTTTTGATGCAACTACAGAACTTTCCTTTCCACTTTGTGGCCCTTAGTACAATAAAAGTTGGGCAAATGATGATTCCAAATGATCAAATTTGAACTGTAACTAGGATTATTCTGTAACTAGACTTGGGGTTAACAAAGAACTAAACTCGCCCAAGCTTTGAGTCAACACAGCGACTACTCGCCCCAGTACGGATTCAGTGTGGTCTTTTCATACTTCACGAGAAAGCGAGAAGTGATACATAATTAGTTAAGGCACGTGCTTGGGACATGAACTAACAGAATTGCAGATGACAGCGGAAAGTACTTCGAGAATGAATTACTTTAAACGTAACTGGGACCTACTTTTAGAGAATTCGGCCGATCAGTGGAGAGATGACCAACAGACTCACAGGGTTGGTTCAAACATTAGTTTAGCGGTAGGACTATCGGTATTCTCAAGTATCACAACTGCCAATAAGAGATGCTTTTCGTGTCTGTACATGAGTGCAAACTCATTGTGAAGAATCTCTTTGTTGTGTGAGTGCAAATATAATTATCAGTTGATCATCGGGAACCGCGTTTGAAACAATGACATTGACAAAGGTGGCGATTCGAATTGTACAGTTCTGATTTCGCGTGGAACTAGCGAATTTGTAAATATCGCAGGTCAAACTTGAGGAGCGATCGGCGAGCTATAGGAGGCACCGGGTCGCACTTATCGAAAAATCAAACACCCGCTCGCACGACATAAACACACCGCTCTAACTACCAAGTGGGGAAAGATATGAGACAATTAGAGTGGAGGAAGCTCGAAAGGCAGGATAAATGAATAAATAAAAGACAAGTTATTACCGGAAAAGCGCGTATCCGCATCTTCCCTTCTTTCTTCGATATCCCTCCTTTCATCATCTTGTCGCCTACGTTGAAATGTGACGGGCTCGAGACGATAAACGGAACCGGGCTTGGGACCGCTAGTACGAAAAATAAACCTTTACAAGCTTCCGATAAAACTTCTGCCGGAGGAACTTAATAATTTCAGCTGATCGTCCAGCGCCTACTCCATACAATTGAGAGGGGGGAAAGGAAAAGGGTCAATCGAATGCAGACGACCTGCGAAACCACAACAAAATCGGATTTTGAAGGGGTTTCCGAACTGAGAGCTGGGTGGTTGAAGCACAGTGGCCCGGCGCGATACTCAAATTAACACAATCATCGTGAAATCACTTGAAATCCGGCGTTAATTTCTATAAACGAACCAGAAAACCACGTAGGACGGCTGTCGACCACTTGCCATCAGCCATCTTATGAATGTGGCCGATACACAGTTTTGCCGAATTCAACTTTCAATTATAATTTTTTATGCAAATCAATAAACCAACCTACAGCTCGGAACAAAAATCCTGAAGCTACGTTTTAAAGCCAAAAATTTCGCACTAATCCGAGATCATTATTATAAACCCAGACAAACCATCCATTTGTCGTCATCTCGTCAAGGAAGACACCTATTTGTTCTGTTGGCTGCACTGTTATCACCGCCCCGCTTATTTTCAACTCGAAGGAGTAGCCTGCTTGCTTGTGAGAGAATTTTCATCCATTTTCACTGAAATTAGCCTTTAGAACTTTGCGGTTTCTTCAAATATGGTCAGTCCATGTAATATTCAACAGTTCAAAATATAAAGTTACATGAAAATACTTTAAGTGACGTGATGTGAACGAATGAACACTATGTCGCTCTTGAAGCGCTGCAGGAGATACGAAATTGCGTTGCAGAAAATCGGAACGACCAAAACAGGTCCCGTCGTGTTCCATGGGTGAAATACTCAAAAAACTATCATCGACGTACAAATTTTGTGGACTATAAAATTTTGAAGCTCCCGACATCTCCCAAGCGGTTTTATTTGTCGAAGTTCGTTACGTTCCTCACTCAGGCCCACATAAATTTATCGATTTATATCGATCTAATAACTAATTGACGTTTAAATTATTGGGTTGCACCTACTTATTTCACGATCAACCAGACTAACCAAGAAATGTGGATGTCAATGTTGTTTTGCTTGGAAAGGGGGGTCCTGAATCATTTCTAGAGCTGAGGGAAAACGCTGCAAACATAATTTATCTATAGTTTGTGTTCCGGAATTTCATGGGGTGCTCCTAATTATTTCATACCCGCCAATAAACTTTGTAGAGAAACCGTTAGACTACATACAAGTATCTAGTGAGAACGTTGGTGTCATGTGCGCACAAAAACGGAAATGTGGTTCAGGTTCGTTTTCTTCTCATATTGAGGTCTCAGAAACGATCCTGAAATCGATTCACGGAGAAGCTTTGTATAATTTATTGTGTTGCTCCCACCATTTTGTAATGCATAAAAATGCCACATTATCTTTAGGAACTGTCCACAACAAATCCTCGATCAAAGTGCCCCATGTTGTTCTACAGACTGAATGTTACTTTGGGACCGTTCTCTTTCAACCGTTTTTACTCATATATCTTACAGATTTATAGGTCTGACGAAAGCTTAAATACCCTTTCAGCTGATGACATAGCTATCTAGAAGAAGAGTTCAACATGAAAGTGGCCTCAACTTCCGTTGTTGCCATGACGCGGATTTCATGATTTTTCTTCATTTTTACTTACCGCTAGCCGAAGGGAAAGGAACGTATAGTAATCGTGTATAAAAAAACAAAAAAACTTGGGTTTTCTTCAGATCTTTACGTTTTGAGGCCTAATGAGTCTAAAAAACCTATTTCAGCGCGTGGTCATTGTGTGTGTGTCTCTAGTTCGATTTGCGGGAGAATGGCTGATCCGATTGAGCTGGTTCTTTTTTGTTTTGTTCATTATTTTTTGTGGACACCAAAATAAGATTATGGGCGATTTTAGCCGGTGAAAAGGGGGGGGGGAGACGAAAACGTACCAAAAAATAGGGGTTTTCGCATTTTACTCAAAAACTGCTCTAACGACTTTGATTACTCTTTCAAATCATCTTCTGCTAATTAATACCTAACTTTTCTTCTCTATACATATCTCCATCAAAATACGGTGAACGGAGATATAGGCCTATGAAGCAAAAATAGGTTTTTTACGCTTTTTGGCAAAACGATTTCCACAGAACTCTCAGGGTGTTTTTACCTACATATTGTTCCGAATAAATGTTCCTCTGAAAGTCCATTGAGCAGAAATAAAAATTAAAACGTATCGAAAATAACGTTTTTTCGAACATTTCCGTAAATTCCAGGGAAGCTGCTTCACCAGATGTGATAAATCTTATGAAGTGTCTTCTAGCATTCTTCTAAACCCAAATTTGTTCCCCTCAACTATCTCTGTATCCATCTGTTGAGCGGAGATATAAACCAAGTTAACTCAGAAAAGGAGATTTGTCGAATATTAATTTATCGGTATTCCACTTTTCTCAAAAAGGAAAAGGCGATTTCGATCAAACTTACGGAGTACTCTCAGCTAACTAGTACCTACATTTTGTTCTCTATAAATGTTTCTGTAGAAATGCGTTGAACGAAGAAATAGCGCCCGCATATGTAGGTGGTGTTCGAACTTAAAGGGATTGCGGAAAGTTGTGTGTAGCTACGCATCGCTCGTTTTTAAAATAAAATGTGTACTGCCCTCCATTACCTGATTTTGCTGGTTGTGACAAATCGTAACTCTTAAGCTCACTCTGGTCTTGTTTATAAGATTTTGAAAGGTCTATTTTACTATGAAAATTCGCTAATATATTTACTTCCTCGCAACAGAAGTTTTCTTCTTCTTAATAACATATTAGCTATTAATTCAATGAATCGTGTTCTAAGCGAAGAAAACGTTACTGTCCTGAAAGTCGTTGATACAATAGGGAGAACCGATAGCATGAAACTTCCAACTGAGTACGTTCTACACCATAAAGACAGTTTCCTCCTCTGGGGTACAACTTTGTTTGTTGACATTTTCATGTTTTTCCAGCATGCGTCTTTTCTGGCAGTAAAGTTTACTGACTTGTTGCCAGGTGCACCTTAGTTAGCTGTTGCCCTTATAAAATGCAAGCTGGTTCCTCTGAATCTTATACTATCTATCTCCTGATATTTTAGTTTGCTTACCTGGCCAACGTTTTTCTATTTTAGTGGAGGATGTGGTGAATCTGAAATGAAAACTGCGTTACTTTCTATTCCAGCAGTATGGTTTGCAATTCTGCAGGTTAAACTGACATATTACTCCATAGCCTGAAAGTTCCAAGACCTTTGTACAATGAGCGACTACCTAGGCATTACTTCTGCAGTGTTTGGATTCTATTACTACAGCCAATTTGGTACGCATTCGGTATGGATGCTCCTGGAGCGTGGTCATTTGGATAATTTAATGTCCCAGTAGAGAACCATCACTGTTGAGTAGCAAGACTTGTGACCACAAGATCTACTGTAAGTAGTGCGTATTTACCGTAAGTGCGTAAATACCTCGGAGGTTGATAAGCCATAGGTTTTCCAACTGACCACAATTTCCACGCACAAGGGGAAATAATAAATGAACTTGCCGCGAATATTTATTCAGATCTTTTTTTTCGTTAATTGCTACAGAAAATTTCATCAATAAAAAGTGGCAATATTAATACTACGAGTACAAAATACTTGTTAACTTTCACTACGCGACTTTATTCTACGGTAAGTTAGACATTGGACGGACAGGATTCCTTTTTTTATTACAATAACAAATTACAACAACAAAAATGCATCAACGGACTTCAAAGCAATTCTTGTCTTATGCTCAAATAAAATAACAATAATTATGCACTGTAAGAAAATAAACTGCAGCAGATACGTTCACTCACGCGCCACGTAAGAAACTGAATGACAAATTTGGGGATAAATGGCAGTGGTTAAGGGGAAGGGGAGGATGCTGCTAAGCGAATTTAAAAATAAAGGCAATCTTTCGATAGTTTCATGAAAAGTACCATACTGTACCTACAAACAAACGTTGAAAATGATTTTCAGCAGTCTATACGATACAATTGAGACCAAAATGAGAGCTCGTCGTATGTCTACTGACATAAAAGTTCGAGCACATTAGGTATCCGCGCTTACACACAAAGGTCAAAAGCCGTCAAAACTGACCTAACAATCAAAAGTGAGTAATAAAATAAATATGGGGGTAGAAAACAAAATGCCTGATGCCTGGGCTGTAAATAGTCTACATTGCGACAACTGAATAGAGATTGAGGGGTGGTTCAGATATTTTATTTCTGGTATTCAACCTCACTCTTTATACTGCGCTACGATATGTACGGGTGTACACAGACCAGCACAAAAAATAGTGATCCTCCAAAACAAGAAAACAATACTTTCGAATGCTCCTCTATTCTCTGCAAATTTGTAGATGCTGAAAAGGAAAGGAGAGTTGTTATTGCACAAAGTGATTCTAAGAGACACAATTGAATTCCTGAAACCCAATAAAAAATGTCTCGATTTTCTCAAATTATGAAGACTGCCGTGAATCACTTTCAACGCTGAAACGAGTAATAAATACATTTGAATACAGCGCAATTTTTGATATGCATTGAGCAAATAGTTTTGGGACCCTGGTAATTTTTAGTTATCAATGCAATTTACGCAGAACATGTCTTCACTTTACAGGCAATATTCTGGGCAAGGAGGGGAAATTAATAGCTCGATCGGTTCTCACAACACGCGAATACGCAAACAGCTCCCAGAGCCTGGCATAAAGAGATTCTTCGTTGCTGGTCAGGTCACTATTTTACAGCTAAGCTTTATCGGCGGGGCTCATCATCGTACCTCATTGCACTCTCGTTTTATAAAACAATTACGACCTTTATCACCACAAAACTCAAAACAACCCCCACGACCAATAGTTTCTAGTATGGCAAGGCGCTTCTTTGAGACGGCCTTACGACGTTGTTGAATCAACCGTACACCCAATTTGCGGGAACCCACTGATGTTTGGTGGCGATGGTGTTCAACGCTTCGACGACTTTGCGGAAAGTGACGTCGAAATCTTCGTTTATGACGACCATGTCAATGTATTTTTGAAAAGTTCTTTGGAGCATTGAGCTCTCTTCAACGGTCCTCTTCAGGTCGTCCTCCTGAAACATGCAGAACGAATTATGTGATTGACGTTAAATTTAAACAATCATGACGTTATGCACTAATCGTCAGGGAGAGAGAGCGAGGGGAACTTTAAAACAACTTTCCCAACAATTTTCACTCATTCTCCCTCGAACTTCCCAGGGACATTCAAAGAGATGTGATGGTACCGGTCTTGGGTCCACAGTAAGAAAAATCTCCTTCCTTGTGGCAGCCTAGGAGCGCCTAATCACCCCCTCTAGGGTCTGAGCATAAGTCAATCAGACTCAGATCTGCATTCATCGCTCTGAGCTTCTCCACGCAGATCTGAAACAATGTCTCTGGAATGATCTTCGAGACCTCGTCTGTCAACAGCTGGATCTTGAAGTTTAGCTCTTCTCAAACTCTCAAGTCGGCTATTGCGTGTATGCACGCTATGCTCCTAACCCATAACTCGAATGCCGTTTTAATTCAGAATGCGTCGCTGCTCCACACACCATCTC
The DNA here is from genome assembly GCA_020466155.1 of Pachypeltis micranthus. Lineage (NCBI taxonomy): Eukaryota > Metazoa > Arthropoda > Insecta > Hemiptera > Miridae > Pachypeltis > Pachypeltis micranthus. Next base: position 19,561,302 of record CM035769.1, read on the forward strand.
GATTAATGGGTGACACCTAAACAGAGGGTAACATTGCAGGCTCCTCAGTGGTTGGAGGATCATGGGTGTCGTAATTGTGTCAACGAGAATGGGGGGAAAAAAAGTAACAAAATGTTTCCGTCATTTGCACCACATGAACGAAAAAAACTTATTTTGGGAGCTTTACCCATTAGATACCACACCACGTTTTTTAAACAAACGACCTTCACTCCATTTTCCAACTATTATCTTCCACCATTTTTAATTGATGGAATTTAAAAAATATTTTTCAACCATCGACTTTTTACAGTTCCTAACAATTTTTAGTCGAATTCCCCAACATCATTTTTCAACCATTATCCCCCTTCCATAATATTTTACTGTTCAAGTGTATCGGACTTGTCGACGATTATCAAACACTCACCCAATTTCATTCGAATTTACTCCATTTTCCAACTATTTTATTAACGCTAATTGGTTTTCAACTTCCTCTTTCATTTTCTACTTTCCAAAGATGAAGTAAAAACCTTGAGTGCAGCAGGTATAGGTACATGTCAAATTAAAATACCTGTAAAACAACTTTCAACAACCCCAGCAAATTCGACAACCTGCTACGTAACTTCGTTCAACACATTTCTACAAAAATGTTTAACTGGAAAAAACGTGTAGGAATGACAAATTAAGACGTTCTGGGAGCTTGAAGAAAGTCGTCAAAGGCCATTTTTCGACAAAGGTTAAAATAAAAACGTTTTTGCTTTATTATTCTTTCTGAATAATCCGCAAATGTTTTCAGTCGGGAACATTTTTTTACACCCCATTAAAATTTGATGACACTTTACGATTCCAAATCTGCGATGTCTGTCTGCCACAGTGTGGCATTATCGTGGCCTTTATCCATTCTTTCGCACAAAAATTAAATATGGGATCTAGTTGTCTCGTCAATTCAATCAGACGACACATGGTTGCTGTGGGGGAAAAATAGTTTAAAATATCAACCGAAAACGAAATTTGGGCAGCTTTAATGCAACTAAGTAGCGTTTAGTAACGTTTTCTTGGTATTTTTCGATGCTCAGTCGCATTGAGTCGAAATTCAGAGACGTAGGACTGCGTCTAGATGGAAAACTTGGAGTTGTAGGAACTCAAAGGACAAGACGGGCGAAGTTATCGTTTCCATTCGACGTGAGCTCATCTCTTGCACTGCCTCCTGCCTCACTCCAACCGACTCCAAGTCGTGCCAATTGCCTAACGTCCCCAAGAAAATGTCATGTTCGTTGTTCCGTTATAGTCAGGCCATATTTCGTATGGTTTACTAATGTTTCGATGTTTCGGTGGGTCTTGTAAGTGTAAGACTTGCGTCAAACTGATACCCAGGAAAGTATCGAAAATGTTTATTGCAACGTCACGTCTTGTATAGCATTTGGCAATGGCCCAAATCATGCTGTGCAAGAGTATTATAAACCGTTGTGTAATAATTTGCAGCGTTTTGCTTCGTAGTTCGCCGAATTTTCGGAAAGACATTTGTGTACATCAAAAGTTAGGTACAGATTAATAGCGCATAATTTGAAAGTTTACTAAAAAGAGCCAGTTCCGATGGATATGTGAAGACCCCTAGTTGACTGTTGATCGGAAATTGCCCATAAAATTATTTTCGCGCTTTCATAAAATCAGGAACAAAAGAGAAAAAATAGGCCCAATCAGTACACTGTTCTCCAACAAATCCAACGCTAGACACGATACACAAACCACGAACCGAAATTAAGTTTTCTTCGATTTAGTAATGTTGTATATTTACCCCAACAGAGCGCTCTTCAAGCATTATATGATCCACCTACCGTGATGTAACGTCTTTCATAACCGTGATGTAACCTTTTTCATAACCTGATGATTATCCCGTTCTATTCTACGCGTGCATTTATCATCTTCCTAATTACCATTAAAATATACAATAAGTAAGCTCCACTTTTTTTAAACGATAGCAATATTGCCTTTCAATATAACATACCGAAAAGGGACCACATTAGATGAGTACGAGACCAAAATAAACTCCAACTTTAATTAAATTTTGATTAAAATTCGATTTTTTTGAATGAGAATTAAGCCTTTAATGAATAAGACGAAACCTAATTGAGTAGAAAGTAGAATAAGGCGTTGAAATAGACGGGCGGAGCGTTCGCAGTTGAACTAATTCTGTTATAACTATGGTACACAAAAAATTGTGCGATGCTTCACATCATTAGCACTCTCAATTATATATTTCTAAGGTCAATAGAAATTAAAGTACTACTTTTAAACTACGGAAAAGGAGCTACATTAAACGAGCACGAGGTAAAAATAGTCAACGAAATAAAAATTAAACTATCAAAGCTCTTACCTCGTACAGAGATGCCAACGACTCCAAAGTCCGAGCTCTCCTGGAACTGTACCTTATGGAACTCTGGCGATCAAACTAACAAGCCACATAACAAAATGCGATTAACGAAAAACAACCATTCACAAGGGTTAAATACAGAATTAAAACAAAGGCGGGGGAGGGGGGGGATGCAGGCACTTCAGAGGAAAACGTTAAATACGATATGAGGAGCGCAATGAGGAACAATGGTCATTTTCGCTTGGACATATGAAACCTGAAAATAATTGTAATAGAGCAGGTTCTTTTGAGTAGATTGAACGATGTTCTTTACTTTTAACTACTGCACTTTGGACTAGGGGTAACAGCGCATGAATCTTCCTTTTCAACAGATTTCCTTAACTTATCTCAGCTACAGACAGTTCCACAGCAGCTCTTGTTGTTGCCATCAGACAGTTGGCCAGTTGACATTCTCCCTATTTTTGTGCATTTAAATTGTACGTGCTGTAAAACTGACAGTAAACAGGGTTTTCCATGCGCTTTATCAAAAATTAATTAATTTTTTCGATACGATTAGAATAGCTTCATTGCCTACGAACATTTGCTAAAATGGAGGACATAAATCAAATTTAAGCTCAAATTCTGATTTCAACGCTCAACCAGACTGTTCCCCATTGCCAACGATCTAAGCATTCGATAAGTCCAAATCAACAAAGCACAAAATCGAGCAAAGGAGGGGGGCAACAAAAAAGTTAAAATAAACGGTGGTAATGTTCTCTTACAGTCAACGTGCGATTTGAAGCTCCCGTGGATCGACCAAAGTCGTACATTTGTTTCAGAAGTTCCATGCCAGGGGCGGCTATGAACACAACGTAGGGGTTGAATTCTGACGAATTATACAGAATTTTCAACGCCTGAAAAAGCAGAATGAACTTGTTGAGACATTGAAACTAAACCACGGGGGAACAATAGCCTGAATTAAGAACTTCGAATTTTTACAAAAACTTTTAAGTCGAACGTAAATAAGAAAAGAAACAAAATGTAAAATGTATCGACAATTTTCGCTCAATTACCATACTCAGGTCATCCTGCTAACTGAATGCTACAACGGCAGTTCCTCCTCTCCTCTTTATTTTGTTGAAAACACAAAACTATCAAAATTTTGGCGTGAAGAGATTACGTCGTTGCTATTTTTTGATAAATAAAATACCAAAACACCCAGCGACTTCCTACGAATTTAGGTTGAAGAAGAGTAACGAAAGCAGCAGAATTAATTTGAATATACACTTCACTATAAAATAACATTCATTTTATTACAAAATTTTCAATTCGATTTGAAACGTAATTTACGTGAATTAAAACTCATTTACTAAACAATTGAATCCTATTTAAATGGACAGATTAAAACATTGTTCCGCTTCAGCAAGACCAGCTTTTGTAATCAGCTTCTGTAACATTGAAAGAGGCAGAAACCAGCAGAGTTAAGGAGGATGAGTGGGAAGAATGCAGTAAGAAGCTAACTAGTTTGGAACGTAGAGAAGGGGAGTGGATGAAAGCAACGAGTTAGCTGTGAAGGGTACATAGCTCAATGGGCAGCGGATCATGGAATTAGTACGGGAAAAAGGAATGGAATAGAAGTCATTATTGCGGGGGATGTGCAGGCCAACCTGAGCAAGGAGGCAGGGAGCATCGAGCTGGCCCGTGAGGAGACTATACACTCGCTCGATATGATCGAAGTGACAACCATAAACCTGGCTGGTTCCAGATGACGGAGCATCTTACATTTCATTTAGATCATTATTCAAGTCTTTTGCACTGGGCCATTTTGCAGTGCCCCATGATGATTCCCACTATCTGCCATAAGCTCTTCCTCTGCATTGTCAGAAGACTAGGGGTTATCTTGTGTATTGGTGGTCTTGAGATGAAGCTTTTGGAGTAACTCACTCCCGCAGCATTCCAGACAGTCTGATATATTTTCCCACTGTCCCCCAATGAGGAAGTGACCTTATAGGAACAGTAGATGAACCAAATCTAGTCACTTGGTCTGCCCTCTCATTCCCAAAGATACCTCAATGTCCACGACACACTGACACTTATTAGAGCTAGCTAAAGAGTTGAGCCGCATCCTCTAGGTTTGTTTTGTTTTCAAAATGAGCCATGGAGGTTGGAGGTTGCAGCTTCCACCATCTGGGTGGAGTTCTTAATCTGGTTTCCAGTTCAACTGTAACCACCTTTTTTTGTTACAACCTTTTTCGGAAACTTTTCATATCAGTTATAAGCTTGATTAGTAGCAGTCAACGCTGGGTTGTAGGAGTTACTGTGGCGCATGGTTTCTTGTTTCTTTCACACTGTAGGCGCAATGTGCAGGATGGAGTCTTTGAGAAAAATGTATTGGAGCCATGCATTGAATTCGCCATGTCCCGTAAGGAACTGGCTTGTCCAGTTGTCTGGTTCAACCCACTTTCTCCTAAGACGGATGTTGGGAACAAACTCTTACATGCCACGCCTGTTAAACAAGGATTCCCATCTCACTTGCCATTTACGTAATGCCCATGCACTCTCTCACAGGCCACAATGTGCCCCAGCAAAGCATGGCAGGGTGCAACTAGTCTTCTATGAATTAATAGTCGGATAGGCTTCTGTTTTTCACAGTTAAGTACCCTACTTGTACAAGGTTAACAACCATTACTTTCTAGATCTCAAATTAAGTTTCAGATACACCTAAATTGCCACATCAACCTCTGTGACAATAGGATTCTTCTATTCCAATCTATATTTTCTTATAGTTATAAGTTTTACCATTTCAGGGGTGAAAGACACTGAGAAGCCAAAGACTCCTGCACATCATTATAGCTGCCCACACGCATTCCCTTGAGGAAATGGGTGGTTCATTAGATGCATTCAGGGACATAATTGTTCCCTCCCACGTTCTCACGTAGCCCTATAACGATGTTTTCTGTAACATTGACCGATTCAGTTGTCATCCAAAACGGGTTTGTCCTAGAGCTTTTTGCCTACAGTTCAGTCTCCCAAGCAAGTGGTAGAATGTGTGAAAATTATATTATAATAACGTTACAGTATAATAATAATAATTGGTGTTCACGATTGATTTAAAATAACTATCAATCTCTCTCTACCTAAGCATGTAGATACTCGTAATTTAAGACCAATTTTCACCAATAAAACACCCTCGTTTAAAATTACCTACCGCCGGATTGCAGTCCAATATGCACATTTTTCCTTGTCGAATGACGTCTCTAATAGACTCAATGTTAGTGCCGTACAAGTGACCATTGTGCTCGCCATACTCAAGCAGTTGATGGTCGGCAATTTCCTTTTCGAAATGTTCTCGAGAAACAAACCAATAGCTTTGACCGTTTTCTTCGAGCTCTCTGGGCGGTCTAGAAGTCACTGAAATCGTAAAACAAACAAAAATTGTTAACACGTGTTACGGTAAGCACGCTGTTTAAAATGCTTGAGTGCTCAATGACTCATTCCACCACTTTGAAGATGGTTTGGTTGTGTTAACGCGCATCAGCTGATTTGATGCTCACAGTTATAATTTGAAAGGTGGTTTGTGCTGTTAAGATGGGTTCGGAAATGTTGGGGAGCCGATAGACACGGCTCCTGGAGCGGACGACTTCAATGAACGGATCTTTGAGAGTTGGGGCAAATCCCTGAACAATCTGATCAAAGATTCGAAGATCGCGTAGGTACATTGAAGCTTTCCAAAGGAAAGGGCGCCTACTTTTCTTTCACATTGTAGTAGGTGCATCACCAGAACTATACCAAGTGAGAGGTGGGGCTACAAGCAACACCTCCAGTCCCTTAAAGGCACCACCATTACTAAGGCCACTTGAGGGTGTGTTACCACGACACTATCCTCATGTATAAGGCCATATATCTAAGCGTGATTGGCTACTGTCCCGTTGTCTGGGGTAGCAAACTAACAGTCAATCAAAAGAGAGTACTGGCCCAATCCCAGAGGTCTGCGCTCCTGTGGATCACCAAGGCCTACAAGACTGTATCAACAGAAGCCCTCCATGTGATCACTGGTTGTAAAGTGGAGAGTGAAACGGGAGCTTCCCCTGCTTTGGGCTGAACTCCTTGCAGATCTCACCACATAACAGAACCTTGCCGGGCGTTAGAGAAATGGAGGGCAAACGAACTTAGCAACATTGACTGCTACAAAGCAAGCCTATAACCATTTTGCAAAGTTCACGAAAAAGGTGATGGCTAAGAAACGTGGCCATAGTTGATCTGTCCTTTTGAAACTTGCCACCCAAGTAAATAGTTAGATCAGGTGGGGAACCAGATTAAGAACTCCTCCCAGACGGTACGAGATTCCTCAGGTGGTCATCTCCGTGCAGTCACACACGGGCAACAGGTCTGAGTTCGGTGGATGCTGCAGAGGCCGGCCTCTAGCATATTAGCGAAACCGCAAGGTCCATCACTGATATAACCCTCGGCGTCATCAAATAAGGAAACAGACCTGATTAGGCACCTCAAACTTCCCGATTCACTCGAAACTTCGCTGTCAGGAGTCTGAACAGAACTGTCGTCTCATCATCGTATCGTCCATCGCCTGTGCTCACGCTCAAACCACCCAGTACCCCGTTTATGGAGGTAAATCTTTTCTTGACTGTAATTGGAATGGTATTCCAATCACATTCGACAGTTATCATTTATCCTCCTGATACACATGTAAAAATAACACCAGATTAGTTATAAAGACTCATTACTAATGTGTAGCGCTTACTCGGAATGACAGAGCCATATTTGCTAGGGTCGCTGTTGATGAGACGATTTTTAAGGGTGCGTCTCCCAACACCCAAGCTTCCAACAAGCGCCAGGGTCCTTCTTTTGAACGGCGGTATTTGTGCCACTTCCTCGTAAAGAAGCAGTTCAGCTTTGTCAAATTCGTGGTTTGACTTCGACTTGTACAGAAACTTCTGCTTTTTCTTTGATATCTGAAACACAAAGGTGATTTCAACAGGGACGTCGTTGGAGCCAATTATAGTTATAAGGAGACAAATCATATTATCACCAGATGCACGAAGACGAAAACATGTGGAAATTTATAATTATTTTTCTTCTTTTTACTCGATTTTCCGACTATTTTCAAAAAATGTTCTACATGTACTCCCACATCTCAATTGCTGTCAAAGTTGCATAAGAATCGGTTCCACTTCTTGTTCAACGCACTACAAAAATTGTTAACAAACCAATGCGTATTTACCCTCGTCCCGCAAACGCTGATTTTGTGAACATAATCAGCTTCTGGAGCGACGAACGCCTTCCTTCTCTCTTCCAATTCTTGAGAAGGAATAAGTCCAATTACTCCGTCTTGCGCTACTTTTTTCGCTTGCCACCAATTAGGGTCTTTGGTATCCAAAACCTGCACAAAGTCATATATATATCGTATCACAAAGAGGAAGCTACAATCAAACAACATGTATCCTGGGAAGAGGTTCATGATGACTGATGGCTGGAGAGAAATATGATATAATAGTTTGTGTTGTAGTCTGAAATTACATTGAGACACTCAGCAGTAAATGTTGAAAATAAAAACACTCGTAATATTTTCTCAAAATATTGTTTTTGAACTCTGGGGGCGAGGCCAGCGTCCCGTGACAACGCCACATGCGGTCTGTATACTTTCTCTCTCAACCGCTCCCTGGAGGATAAATAACCTCGTCTGTCTTTGGCCAGCCACATCTCGCCAGTAGAGCATCCCCGCACTTGCTGGCTCTTGGCGGCCCCTACGAAGGGTTCAGGTCCCACTGGTATCAATGCAGAACCGCGAACTGTCTGTTTAAATTCCTAGCTACCCGCATTCATTCCAAATAGATTAAATTCACTCTTATGTGCCATGTACATCCACGTAGAACATTCGACAAACTTCTACCAAAAGCAAAGCCAACCTCAGGCCTTACCAACCAACAGATCTCGCACAGTGTCGATACTGTGACGGCCCAAAAAATGAACAGAATAGCAGGAGAGGGAGGAAGAGTGAGAGAGAGCGAGATTGTATTTATTTCGTTAGTTATCAGGATAGGTCTCTCTCCCCAACCTTCTTTGAGAAACAGTTTTATTCCTACCACAATCGAGTTTAGTAAAAGAGAGAGAAAAACATAAATCCACCAATACATTTGCTCTTTAGATTACTTCAAAAAGCATAGGTTCATGATACGAATTTTGAAAGTCGCAACTTGTAATCATCATCATTAAACTAAATACCTTTCAAAACAACTTTCCTCCGCCTTAGCTATCAAAGTAATTGGGTTAGTTCCGCCAGTAGGTAAATTACTAAAGTTAACGAACCTGTTTGGTGAGTCCGGCTTCTCTGGCTGGTCAAATACTGACGTAACGGCGAGACGATGATGTCTTTACATCGAAAGCACTCGCCCACAGTATCTAACCAGCCAGAGAAGACGGACTCACCGAACAGGTACACAACTTTAGTACATTCTAGCTGCTAGTCCAATATATTTCTCATACTCATTTGGTAAAACGTAAATCGACGCTTCTAAAGACACTTCTAGAATTTACTGAGCTGCTGCACGAAAACTGCGTGATGACTCGATATTCATTTATAAACCAACACATAAACAATACGTGGAACTGTCAATACGATCTTTTTTGGAAATTTTTGTGTAAGCATTTATGAAATAAAACAGAGGAAACACTGCGAAAAAAGTCAACATAACGTTAGTTTTGAATTCTGGAATTTCTGTGGTTCCTCCTGATAATTCATGACCGTTATTTAACCTCCATTGTATAGATATCTAATCGGACAAGCACCCTGATTTTTTTGAGATCGCTGGTATCATATGAGAGATATTTATGAGAAAAAAAACACTGCTCAAAAATAGCCTTTTCGTCGAAATTTTTAGAAAAATTATTGTGCTGCTCTCGCCATTTCCCCCTCACGTAGGAGAATTTCATGGTACTAACTGGTCATTTAGAACAGTCAGTAAAAAAAACGTAATCAAAATCGTTAGGCTCGTTTTTGAGAAAAAAATTGGTGTTTTGATCACTATAATTAGTTCCAGACTAATTTTGGCGTCCCACGGCGATTTGCAGGAGAAATATCAACATTGAGGCGATTTGGTTCATCCATGAGTTATACCATTGGGAAAGAGCCCAATGTATACCTGGGTGTCAGGCTGGAAACGCCGACTTTGTCAGAGAAATTATAGTTTGAATGGACTAAGAACGAATTACCTGAAGGACGTCTCCTTGTTTGAAAGCCAATCCAATTTCCTTGCAAGGAAGGAGGCTGTCTTCTAGCGGATCGTAATCAAACAGCGCCTTGATGAACGTCTGTGAATAAATAAATGAATGCCATTTGAAACAATTAATCGAGTATGGACAAGTTCATTGAGGTAGCCACCAAGTTCAGGAATATCTCGGAAATGTTCATCGGGTCCGTGGTAATGTTGGCGACTCTCTGACAAAGAAGGCAGTGCTATGATTTTGATATAGGAATGTACTCTGGGTCGCTAGAACACTGATTTTATATTCAAAACAGTTCTAATTGCACCTCGATGACAGCCACATTCAGGACTGTGTAAGCAATTGATCCCTAAGCCTTTAAAAGGACCCGGAATGGCTAGTTTTGTGTTGGCCCGAGTGATTTGTGAATATTCATGCTACTACCTTGCGACAGCTTGGAAAAAATTGGTTAGTCGTTGGGATTGTTTTTGTTGTTTTCCCAAGTTTTTAAAATTTTCTGGGAAAACGAGGAAGAAAATTCCCTCCAAAATATGTTGAAGTGCCAGAAGGGAAGCTGGTTTCCCAAAGGCAAACCTTGATATATATCTGTCAAGTAGTTATCAACCCCAAAACAAGATGTGAATAACCCCTGAGGTATAAAATGGAGTTGCCACAAACACTAGTCAGTTACATCTAGAGAGAAAGAAAAGAATAAGAAGAAGAAGAAGAAAAAAGAGAAGAGAAGAAAAAGAAAAGAAAAAAAAATCAGTTGCAGCAAATTTTGTTAAACTCTCACTGATCAGGCCTTTTACAACTCAGTGGAGTGTTATACAGGTAATTTTGAACTGACCTGACCAGATCACAAGCTGTAGTGTGAATATTACCTGTTGAGGCTTGATAGTTTTCGAATTCTCCATCGACGGGGCCACTCTGAAGGTTATCGCATCTTTGGAAGCTGCTACTTCGGCCCGTAATTCTTCGGGGGAATGCACCCCGATGCCATTCACTTCCATGATGATATCTCCCGGTTTTAACAATCCTTGCCGTTCGATCGCGCCGCCAGTGAGAATCCGGGCGACAATGAGATTGCTGTCTTCATCCAACTCAACCGTCAGACCCTGCCATAAATACAAGTCGAGTGATGATCCCGCAGGAGAAATAAGAACGAACTAGAAGGCTGGCAGTATTACTAAGGAACTTACCAAAGGTTCGTTGGGAACTTTCCTCAACCCCACGACTCGAATTGCTTGAGTAGCCATAGCTCCTGTGTGCTCTTCTTCAACTAAGGGCAGTTGGCTCCCTGTGCTCTCCCACACTGACCCTCCGTTTCTACTTGACACAGCCACTGTATCGTGAGTGTCGAGTATCGCCTTAAAAACGGAAGAAGAAATACAGAATGCCTACGTTTTAAAGAATATAGTAAACACGGAGAGTCAATTGTTTAGTTTAGCGAATGCTGTACATATTGAAACTAATAATAGGTTTTTAAAAATGTGAAGGGGCTCCTATCCTAACATTTCCCTTTTGCCTCTCATAGGAGTATATTGTTAATGGGTTCGTAGCACAGGAAAAGGCATAGATAGATTTACCTGAAAAAAAATCAGCTAATTCTGTTGGTTCCAGTGAACAACTCACCTATTCGTGTTCTTAATTAATTTTCATCCATTAAGAACGTACATCTATGAGAAGTAGATGGATTTGCCTTCACACAAGCCTTGGTGGATGTGCACAGTATGGGTCACCTAATAAACTGACCAGGATAAACTAGAAAGTCATCAAAGCGAGTTATGTCACTAGCAAAACGTACGTTGGGGCTAAAGGTGTTCTCACACTGCGGTACCCGGGGGTTAGAGTTTATCTGCGCACGCCACCAGCTCCGAGCCTTGACGATTCTCTAGAGAAAGTTCTTAAACCTCAGCTGAATCTGCAGCATAAATATGCCAACAAGCTTACTTAAAGGGTTTTCAAGAGCTACTCATCAGGAGGCCAGTTCGCGAATTTTGCATTTTCATGGGCTACGCAGTCTTTTTTCGTTTTGTGGCTTGTAAAGGATCTAGGACCCCTGCGGAGTCTCAGCCCTTTCCCAGCTGCTGTCAAGAGGGAACTTTTTTGCCACGCTGATCGGGCCTTTCTTAGGTTTGCCCACAGTGGGTCAGGTGCTCGTAGCCCACAGTGAAGCCAACTATGAGTGTGTTGACATTATTGGTTTTTCTATTTCCCGTCTTCTTCCAAGCACATCTTTCTTCTATTTCCCGTCACTGTGAATCAAAGTGACAGGCCGATAGATTCATAATCACAGGTCACATTTTAATATCATACTAAAGAGGAGTTTCTGATTTCATATTTCATCAAGCGGGGGATTATTGTTTTCTTTTAAATTTGTGATCAATTTTAGTTTTTTGGTTTACTCATTAACTTTGGTTCCCGCCCAACTTCCACTTGAGTGAGCTTCAATCGCCAACTTCAAGAGTGAAATTTCCCAATACATTACTGGCGTTATGTTTTCACTCATGTTCCTCACATCTGCTGACTAGGTGTTCAGTTCATTACCTTCGATTTGGTGCCAATTACAATGAATGAAAAATTAAATGCGGAGACGCTTCTGATATTGACTGTGGCATAGATGAAGCTACTTAGGATCAAAACAATGTTTAACGGTGGTGAAACATCTTTGTGCTGATCTCGAAAACTCCATTAGCAATTTGCGTTCTAAACGTTTCTGAACAGGTTTGGTTACAGTGTGTGTATGTTTCGTACATATGTCACCCTGCAACAGCCAGCCTTTGTCCACTCAAGCGGGCTCTAGCAGGCCTATCAGGGCGACCTTGCATAGTCTGTGCTGATCACCATTGTGGGGACCCCCAACCCTGGATGGGGCGGGCGCCTCGCCTCGTATATAGAGTTGCTCACCAGGTTCAACTTGGTCGTTGCCAACGACCCCATGACTGAGGCAACGTATGATGGGCCGGGAGGAAGGTCGTGCATAGATGTCACTGCCATGTCTCACACACTGCTACTCAAATTACAGGGTTGGTGAGTCGTACCAGGTGCAATGCAGATTGGTTATTGTGGTACTGGAAGGTGAATTGCGTGCTGCAGACACCGACCTAATAGTGCAAGCTGCCACACCTGAAGAGGTGGACAGCAAAGTGGGCATATTTACCACAGCACTGCACTCTGCTGGGCTCTCTGTACTTGGACAACAGAAGCACAGGGCGATCAAAGTGCCATGGTGGACTGAGGAACTTAATCCCCTCAAGCAAAGTGTAAAAAGAGCCAGAAGGATGTACCAACACACTCGTGACCCTGATGCCAGAGCCACGCTCCGAGCTGCCTTCATCCAGGAGAAGAAGGCCTTCCACTGCGCCATCAAACGAGCCAAACGGCAAGGCTGGCGAAATTTTGTGGAAGCAGAGAGCTCTGAGAACCCGTGGGGCAGACATTACAAGTACTCCATAGGAAAAGCAAACGTTGAGCAGGTCTTAGCTGCGATCAAAATGAGTCAGGCTGGGCCTGCAGCATCGAAAGCTCACTGGAAATCTTCCTTGAGAAGGCGTTCCCTGACAACCAAGTAGCTCGAGACACTGAAGCCCAGAGGGCAGCAAGGGAGCTGATCATGGACCCCCCGAATGAGCCCGACATCCCATTGTGGACAACATGCGACATCGGCAGGGTACCAAATACCTGCCGTACCCCCGTAGGTCTGAGTTCGGTGGATGCTGCAGAGGCCGGCCTCTTGCATATTAGCGAAACCGCAACTTCCATGACTGATATAACCCTCGTTGAGGGTTTAGGTACAGTCATCAAATAAGGAAACAGATCTGCATTACGTATATATATATATGCTAATCTGCGTTTGAATGAAGGGAACGCATCGCCTAAATAAAGCCTCTGCTCGTACATCGTCAGCTCAAACTAACGACATAGCAACCATCGCATTCCCCAAACTTGAACCACTGAGACTTTAGTTCCCTATTCGCACCAGTGAAGCTAGTAATTCAATTTTCTCTTCCCCAACAAGTAACAAACATACACGCATACGTCCTCCTGAAATAGGATTTTCACAATTACGGAGACTCCCAAATAAAACACCGGGGTTCGGACAATTCAATTTTTTTCGGGTCCATTTCAACACAATTTTTTTTCCTACTTTCATTTTAAGTTAATTTAATGGGAAATGGCGTTAAAAACGTCAGAAAAAGCTTAATAACACGAAGCATTAAATTTGTTGAACGTTAATTACAAATTGACTCAGAAGCCCACAGTTGCGCGTAATCTGTGAATGCACATACATTGTTCCGAATCACACTCAGCCCCGATTGATTAGGATAAGCGAGGCTCCGTTGTCCTTTTCTTGAGGTTGAGATAAAAAACCCTGCAAATTATTACACAATGGTTTATTATTCTCATGAACAGCTTGACCTAGTATTAGTGCTCCCCCATCCCATTCGATTCAGCATCGAATACTAGTAAACCATACAAAACATGTCCTGGCTACAATGGAACTATGGAAACAAAACGTCTGATGATTTTTTGTCGGGGAAATTGGAACGGGGGCGCTCGAAGCGAACCCATTGCGAGGCGAAAGGGGAGTTGAGTGGCGGTGTTGTTGGGAGGCGAGCGAGTGCGGGTGGTTTTTTAATGAGACGGGCAGGGAGGGAGGGAGTACAAACGACCAAACGTTCACTTCCGCTGTAGTTCCCGCGTTGTACTGCGTTTCCTTAATTTTTTTAACCGTTTTTTGCCCATTACAACCACGGGCTTCGTCCGATCGGATTGCCGAGATGGCGGGCACAACTAGATACCAAATCGGATTTTTGTGCGAAAGAACGAATTTTTTAGACCACATTAAAGGCACAAAACGGCCCGGACGGGGGACGGACATTGCAAATTTGGAATCTCCAAGTCTTGAAACGTAAAGTATCAAATTTTGAGGGGGGGTTGTAAAACATTTTTCGTGACCGAAAACATAGGGTTATTATTCAGAATGAATAGTAAACCAAAAAGCACCTCTTAGAATGATGGACTTCTATAATTTAGCAGATGTAGGAAAAAGCGCGCAAAAACGCGTCGCGGAGAGTTACCTTGAAATGTGGTTTAGACAGAACTGTGGCTAGTTCCCTCGCGCTTTTGTCACTCGAGAGTCTGCAGGCGAGAGCGATGTCTTTGGAGAGTTTAACAGTTTCGGTTGCTACGGGCTTCACGTCATCGAGCTTCGCAGCTGCCCGTTTTTCTAAAGTATCTTGAGCCTGAAACAAATAAAACTAGTCAATACAAAGGGAGCAAGCATTTCTCCACAAATTGACGCGATGAAAATGTATTCGCTCGCAACGTTCAGCAAACTTCTGAACTCTTCATTACGAAATTAGTGGCGAACTAACCATTTTGTGCCAACATTCACAAAGCGTGTAAGCCCTTCGTGTAAACTTCCACAAGCTCGACGTAGTAAAAAGGTAAATTATCTCATTTACTGGCGAATATTTCGCGCGATTGTAAAATTTTAGAGGGAAAACATCGCGAAAAAGTTAGTCAATAAAAAAAAAAGACGAACTCCGGAATTTCTGAGGTTGCATTATTAAACTACTACCTCATTGGATTAACCATTTCTTTAGTCAAGAACGCCAGTGACATGAGCCAGATGAGAAAAAACCTGCACTAAAATCGCTTTTCCTCGAAACTGTTGCTAATTTATGGAATTGCTCTAAACATTTACCCAAGCGTGACAATTTTGCATTTTCGTCGCGTTACTTGGATCTGGCCACACAAAAACTTTAATCAAAATAGTTTTTCTTGTAAAAACAACTCTCCTTAGCTCTACGTCAATTCACTTGTGTACATGGCTTTTTCGACGACAGTCGGATCTGTATCCCACAAATGTTATCAAATAACACTGGGGAACAATGTGAAACAAAATTTTTGTTGTTTTCGATTTTAAGGCTGTTTTAGAGTTATTCAGGCATGTTACATTCAAGTCCAAAGTCAGTTTTTTCTATCACGCTACAGCTTATAGTAATGAGACCACTTCCAGCAGGGTGCTGCTTAGATGATGAAACAAGGTACGCTCTCCTATCGACTGAACTTTTATTAGGAATATTTAATGGTCCACAGATTCGGCAACTCGTTAAAAACTAACATCTCATCGAAACAATGGCAGAACTCCAAATGAATGCTTGGTTGGCATTCAAAACCCTCATCAAATATTTTCTTGGAAATACTAGAGCAGCGAACTACATTGACATTGTCAACTAACTATTGGAGAGTTCCAAAAGGCTAGGTTGCAATAAGAGCATCAAATTGCATTTTCTACAAAGTCATCTCGCCGATTCCCTACAAACCTTGGTGCAGTCAGTTATGAGCAGGGAGAGCGTTTCCACCAAGACCTGCAAACGATGGAGGCTCGGTATC
This sequence comes from Pachypeltis micranthus, assembly GCA_020466155.1. Taxonomy (NCBI): domain Eukaryota; kingdom Metazoa; phylum Arthropoda; class Insecta; order Hemiptera; family Miridae; genus Pachypeltis; species Pachypeltis micranthus. Next base: position 19,577,251 of record CM035769.1, read on the forward strand.
AGGGTAGATGGGATGAGCACATGATGGCTGACTATTGTTGGAGCATCAAGCGAGATTGTCCACAAACTGAACACTCCAGAAAGAGTTGTAGAAGAACATTTTTACCGTAATATTAATGTCCCCGTATGAGAAAAACATGTTATCCTTTCTACAATGACGATTTCACTTTATAAATATCTGGTGCGTTGCAACACACAACTTTCCTTAGCTCTACGTCAATTCACTTTCTACGTGGCTTTTTCTATTTATCACTCAGTTCATTTGAACTTGGTCAATAAGACTTCACAGCGGCAGGAAGCGGTAGCGCTTACAGTTCCGAAATTTATTGTGCTACTCGTACTCATCCCTGGACCATTATTGAGAAATTGGTACACAGAGAATTAATGAGGCTGTAAACACGATTTTTCTGAAAAGGATAATAATCACTTTTGCAGAGTTATTGGGTGAAAACGTTTAGAACTGGTAGTAAGCGAAATGGTAGTTGTTGAAATTCCGGAATTTCTTGAGGGACCCCCATATATTTTATGAGGGTTTTTAAACTCTCACCTATAGGTATTGAATCGGACTACTACCGCTAATTCGTTTTAACATTCTAGTAAAATTTCAGCGGAGTTTATAAGAAAAAAATCGCTAAAATCGATTTTTCGTCGAAAACTTTGATAATTTATTGTGCTGCTCCCATCATTTTCCCACGAATGGGAATTTTATGGTATAATTATCTTATTATGAGCTATCACTATAAAACATGTAATCAATATCGTTAGAGCTGTTTTTGATTTTTTTAAATTTGGTGTTTCTATCACTATGATAACTATAGTTAACTTTCGATGGATTTTGCTCCCATGGTAACCTGTGGGCTAGATATTTAGTTTGAGCTGATTTGGTACGGCCGTTTTCTCTAAAAACCGCGCTAAAATCGATTTCGTCGAAAATTGTCGTAATTTATTGTTCTGCTCTCGTCATTTTCTTACAAACGGGAATTTCATTGTACAATTGTCTTACCACGAGCTATCAATATAAAAAATTTAATCAAAATCGTTAGAGCCATTTTTGAGAAAGAAATGTATTGTGTTTTGATCACTATGATAACTATAGTTAACTTTCGGTGGATTATGTTCATACCCTTATTTTGGTGTCCCATGGTAACCAGCGGGCGAGATATCAAGTTTGAGTCGATTTAGTACCGTCGTTTTCCCTAAAAATCTTTTACAGACACACATACACACACTCACACACAGACATACAGACCATTTGCCCAAATAGTGTTTTTGGGACTCAGTGGGGTCTAAAACGTAAAGATCTGTAGAAAAGTTATTTCAGCTGATTACATAACTTTCCTTTCAACTTTGTAGAGCCAAGGAAAGTAAAATATCTGGTGCGTAGCAACACACGACTTTCCGCCACCCCTTTAAGTTCGAACACCAGCTACATATGCGGGTGCTATATCTTCGTTCAACGCATTTTTACAGGAACATTTATGGAGAACAAAATGTAGGGACTAGTTAGCTGAAAGTACTCCGTAAGTTTGATCGAAATCGTTAGAGCCGTTTTTGAGAAAATTGGAATACCGATAAATTAATATTCGACAAATCTCCTTTTCTGAGTTAACTTGGCTTATATCTCCGTTCAACATATATATACAGAAATAATTATAGAGAACGAAATGTTGGTATGAGTGACCAAAAGACACTCCATTAGGATTTATCACATCTGGTGAAAAAGTTACCCTGGAATTTACGAAAATGTTCGAAAAAACGTTATTTTCGACACATTTTAATTTTTATCTCTGTTCAATGGACCGTCACAGGAACATTTATCGAGAACAATATGTAGGTATTAACTATTCGAAAACATGCTGTGAGTTTGGTGGAAATCGCTGAAGCCGTTTTGCCAAAAAGCGTAAAAAACCTATTTTTGCTTCAGGGGCCCTTATCTCCGTTCACCGTATTTTCATGGAGATATGTATGGAGAAGAAAAGTTAGGTATTGATTAGGAGAAGATAATTTGAAAGAGTAATCAAAGTCGTTAGAGCAGTTTTTGAGTAAAATGCGAAAACCCCTATTTTTTGGTACGTTTTCGTCTCCCCCCCCCCCTTTTCACCGGCTAAAATCGCCCATAATCTTATTTTGGTGTCCACAAAAAATAATGAACAAAACAAAAAAGAACCAGCTCAATCGGATCAGCCATTCTCCCGCAAATCGAACTACAGACACACACACACACACATACACACGGACCACGCGCCGAAATTAGGTTTTTTAGACTCAGTAGGGTCTGAAACGTAAAGATCTGAAGAAAACCCAAATTTTTTTTTTGGGCCGATTACTATACTTTCCTTCCCTTCGGGTAGCGGAAAGTAAAAATGTGATTTAATAGCATTCGTTCAAATAAAATTACAATTTGTGAACAGTATATTCAGTATAATTTTTCATCTACTTTGTTTCGTAAGGATATTTTATGACAATTGGGAGAAAGAGGGTATTCTGTATAAAAAGTTGATGCGCTGGACAAAAATCGAGGTTATTTTTGGATTCAGAGGCCAAAAGTGAGTCAAAAAATATCTGGTGCGTAGCAACACACAACTTTCCGCCACCCCTTCAAGTTCGAACACCACCTACATAGATGGGCGCTATATCTTCGTTCAACGCATTTTTACAGGAACATTTATGGAGAACAAAATGTAGGGACTAGTTAGCTGAGAGTACTCCGAAAGTTTGATCGAAATCGTTAGAGCCGTTTTTGAGAAAATTGAAATACCGATAAATTAATATTCGACAAATCTCCTTTTCTCAGTTAACTTGGCTTATATCTCCGTTCAACATATATATACAGAAATAGTTATGGAGAACAAAATGTTGGTATGGGTGACTAAAAGACACTTCATTAGGATTTATCACATCTGGTGAAAAAATTACCCTGGAACTTTCGGAAATGTTCGAAAAAACGTTATTTTCAACACATTTTCATTTTTATCTCTGCTCAATGGACTTTCAGAGGAACATTTATTGAGAACAATATGTAGGTATTAACTATTCGAAAATATCCTGAGAGTTTGATGATAATCGTTGAAGTCATTTTGCCAAAAGCTTAAAAACCTATTTTTGCTTCATAGGTCATTATCTCCGTTCACCGTATTTTCATGGAGATATGTATGGAGAAGAAAAGTTAGGTATTGATTAGTAGAAGATAATTTGAAAGTTTAATCAAAATCGTTAGAGCCGTTTTCGAGAAAAATGCGAAAAACCCTAGTTTTTGGTACATTTTCGTCCCCCCACCCCCTTCCCATCGGCCGAAATCGTCCATAACCTTATTTTGGTGTCTACAAAAAATAACGAACAAAACAAAAAAAGAACCAGCTCAATCGGATCAGCCGTTCTCCCGCAAATCGAACTACAGACACACACACATACACACACACATACACACACACACACACACATACACACACACATACACACGGACCACGCGACGAAATTAGGTTTTTTAGACTCAGTAGGGTCTGAAACGTAAAGATCTGAAGAAAACTCAAATTTTTTTTTTGGGCCGATTACTATACTTTCCTTCCCTTCGGGTAGCGGAAAGTAACAAGTATTGAAATTGTGTTCCCCAGCGTAATTGGAAGAAAAACTGCGAACCTGTCCTAAATCCAACTTGAACTCATTTCACATCTATTAATTTAAATTCGTAATAGCTCAATTCTACTAGCAACCTTCCATTCACCAGATCAGGAACCGGACGGCGAAGGGGCCAACTGGGGAAATCAGTCGGCGGAAAAGGGATCTGTAGTGGAAACTGTTTACTCTCATTTCAAACAGCGAAGTGATCCAAAAGCTTCGGAGGCGCATCAATTCTCGGTCTTGAACAGGTTGGACAGCTCGTTTCATTCCTCAGTTCGGCTCTGTTCTAATTTAATGGCTTCATTGTGACTACCCCATCTTTGTATGAAATCTCCCCAATAAACAATTCTCAATGGAAAAGGGAACAGACGAAGTTTCGCCGTGTTTTGGGGGGTACTGCTCTTCATTTTGAGGGATTTACGAGAGATTTTTTTATTTTGCGAAGCGAAAACTACAGCGTTTAATCACGCGTTAGCCTTCAAACGTCCGCACAATAACGTCAGATTTGATGTTAACCGGTGTTCGTACATGCAGCGACGTTCGTTGTTTCAAATTGAACGGGTTGTGTAGTTCGTTAACAAGAAACATGTTCTGATTAGGGTACATGGAAGGACTTGACCGCCCTTTTTTACTTTCCGCGACCTAAAGGGTAAGGGAATTGTTGCAATCGTGTCAAAAAAAAGTTGGATTTTCTTCAGTTTTGAGCCTATAGTTAGTGGTCAGTGGTGCTCAAAGTGGTGCGAGAGTGCAGGATGCGGCTGAACTCCTTAGCAAGCGCGAATAGAGTTAATGTGTATAGGATTCCTGGACACAAGGGGATCATTGGAAATGAGCGGACCATCTAGCTAGGCGCAGTTCGTCTACGGTACCTATTGGGCCACCGCCCCATTGTGGGCATTGGTGTCACTGCCTACAACAATAAGGTGTACAAGATATTAAAGCAATTGGGTTACATCCGCCAGTAGGTAAATTACTAAAGTTAACGTACCTGTTAGGTGAGTCCGTCTCCTCTGGCTGGTGAGTTACTGTGGGCAAGCGCTTTCGATGTAAAGACATCATCGTCTGGCCATTAAGTCAGTCAGTACTAAAGTCAGTTAGTTGGTCGTGGTCTTTATATACGAAGAGAAAGGCGAAAGATCCATCATCCCTTTCACCTTTCTCTTTGTATATAAAGAACCACGACCAACTGACTGACTTTATGGCCGGATGACGTCTTTACATCGAAAGCTCTTGCCCACAGTAACTCACCAGCCAGAGGAGACGGACTCACCTAACAGGTACGTTAACTTTAGGCGTACAAGAGGTCTGCATCGCCACGCGGATGCTCGCTGTCGTGGTAACCAGTTTAAGTCGCCTAGTCATTTAGTGCAGGTCTCTTTGTGTACTCATGGGGAAGCGTCATGACGCTGTCTGCAAGCAGTTTGCTGGTGCACTGTCGATTGAGGGATGTTGAGGGAGAGCGGCACTACTGGGTTGTCTCTGGAGAAGCACTGAAGCCTGACATCGTCGCCATCGTTCCCGACCAATTTGCAGTGGTCCTGGATGGTCAGGTAGTATCTGGCAGCCGGAATCTGGCCTTAAATATGGAAATACGAGTGTCGGGGGCTCATGGAATCGACGCAGGTAACACCAGGGTTGAAGGATTGAGTGTGGTGCAAGAAAAGTGCTGAGGAGACTAGTCTGGGTGTGAGTGGCCATTCTCCAAAGTATCACCACCACGTGTTGCTTTAGTCGTGTGGTTGTGGTGGTCGTTCTATCGTGAAATCTTCTTTCCTGCCCCGTCCCAATCCTTAGTTTCTCCTTTTTGGGAGCCCCCGCCCCTTCGAGACAGAAAAAAGTGAGTGTGTCTGTGGTTCAATTTACGACCTGAGCTGGTTCTTTTTTACTTTCCTTGGCTCTACGAAGTAGAAAGTTATGTAATCGGCTGAAAAAAAAATTTTGAGTTCTCTTCAGATCTTTACGTTTCAGACCCCCCCCCCCCCCCCCGAGTCCGAAAAACTTTATTTGGGAAAATAGTCTGTGTGTCTGTGAACGATTTTTAGAGAAAACGACCGTATCAAATCCACTCAACCTTGATATCTAGCATCCAGGTTACCCTGGGACGCCAAAATAAGGGTTTGAACCAAATCCACCGAAAGTTAACTATAGTTATCATAGGGATCAAAACACCAAATATTTTTTTCCTCAAAAACGGCTCTACCGATTTTGATTAAATTGTTTATATTGGTAGCTCCCAATATGGCAACTATACCATAAAATTCCCATTCATGGGAGAATGACGAGAGCAGCACAATAAATTATCAAAACATTCGACGAAATCGATTTTAGTGCGGTTTTTAGAGAAAACAATAGTACCAAATCAGCTGAAACTTGATGTCTAGCCTACAGGTTACTATGGGACGCAAAAATAAGGACATGGGCGAAATCCACCGAAAGTTAACTATAGTTATCATAGTGATCAAAACACCAAATTTTTTTCTCAAAAACGGCTCTAACGATTTTGATTACATTTTTTATATTGACAGCTCTCAATAAGGGAATTATACCATAAAATTCCCATTCGTGGGAAAATGACGAGAGCAGTACAATAAATTATCAAAATTTTCGACGAAAAGCGTTTTTAGTGCGATTTTTTCTTATAACCTCCGCTGGAATGTTAGTAGAATGTTAAAAAAAATTGGTATTGTAGTCCAATCCAGTACCTAATGGGTGAGTGTTTAAAAACGCTCATGAGATACATGGGGCTCATTCCAGAAATTCCTGAATTTCAACTACTGCCGTTTCGCTTACTACCAGTTCTTACAGTTATTACCCAATAACTCTGCAAAAGTAATTACTATCCTTCTTCAAAAAATTTGTGTTTACAGCCTCATTAATTATCTGTGTACCAATTGCTCACTAAAGGTCCTGGAATGAGTACGAGCAGCACAATAACTTCCAGAACTGTAGGCGCTACCGTTTCCTGCTGCTGTTATGTGTTAAATAAATAATAATAAATAAAGTGTTGTCAATTTTTTATGTCATCATTTCCAGAAAAAACGCATTGGGAACATTAGTCATGTTTTTTAAATATTTTAAATAGGAACAATACTTCAATTCTGACTAACAAAGAGGAACTTGCAAATGATTAATTAAAATTACTTGCAAAGAGGAACTCACAAAGGTTGAGTAACAAATTTTAAAATTCCAATGAAAATTTCATTCTGAACTAGCAGTCTTAAGAAAAGGGGGACTGAATGATCATCAGTCAACTTCAAACAAGTTTCCCGAAATCTTCTTCGGCGGGTTGATCGGCTTTATAATGTGGTCCTGCCGGTATCATAAGATGTCCTGAACCGCTGGCCATGTCCACAAATTTTCATTCTTGGCCATCGTGGAAACCCAGGGACTCCCCACTTTCATCAGGGCCAGACAGCAAACGCCCTGGGTACAGTTTTTTTCCGTACTTGACCAAAACGAATTTCTCTTTGCAGCTGGGGCCATAGTCGTTGTTTACTGCCATCGAAGTGGGGACGTTTTCTCCAGCCACACCATTCTGAGGGTCGAGGCAACTATGGTGCTCGTTGGCTGGCTGATCGATGGTCTCGCCGTGCTCGTTGTTGGTAATGTTGGCTTGGTCCACAGGTTCTGGGTCACCAAACTCCAACAAACTCCCGCTAGAGAGCACTACAGGACGTAAAGTAGTAATGGCCTATAGTTGTACCCCCATGTACAAAGTTGTACCGTTTTATGGTATGTGGTAGGAAAGGCAAGGGGGAGATTTTATGGGGTGTTTAGGATGGCAAGGGAAAATTGGGGGGTTGGGAGATGGGCTCTGCGCACCATTTACCGGGGGATGTATGTTGCGATTGTGACGTACGCTGCAGGGGACTGGTACGACAGGCTGACGTCACACACAACGAGGAGGCTTTCCAGCGGGCAGAGGCTCATGGTCATCGATGGCCTCTGATGCCTTGAATGTGGTAGCTGGGAAGCCCATGGACCTCGAGATGAAGAGGAGATGAGCAGGCTACCAGCTGGGGTCTAAAGGGAGGCTTATCTGGGGGACAAGAGAAATTATGGGCGGGCGGTGGATGAGTGCAGGAGAGGTGGAAGGGAAGTAGTAAGGGAAGATATACATACAGGTGGTTGCAGAGTATTAGGGATAGGATGGAAGCTGGGTGGATGCGATTCAATGATCACTCCAGCCAGCTAATAACGGGACATGGGGGTTTTAGGGAAAAGCTTCGAGGATTCAGGTTGGTTGGTGATGGGGTATGCGAATGTGGTGGGGTGGGCACTGCTGAACACGGGTGTTCAAGTGCCCGGGGTTTGAGGTTGAGAGAGTGGCAGCAAGGGATGGGGTTGTTGGTGATGATGGGGAATGGTATTGGTCGATGGTTAGGAAATAGGGGTTTGGGTGGTGGAGGCGTTTTGGGAGGGGAGTTGAAGCGTAGGGAGGGCGGAATGGTGTGCCCTGTAGGGGGTGTTTGTGTGTGTATTGCTGTTTTGTGTATATGTGTTGGGGGGGTTAGTATAGGTTATTTTAGGTGAGTTAGCGATGGCTCCGGCGGTGGATGAATATCAAAGAGTCCGCCCCTGGACCATCGAGAATGAGTGTTGTGTGAGTGTATTTATTGTGTGCGAGGAGAGTGGCGCTGGTTGGAGTGAGAAGCTGAAAGGGGATCGCAGTTCAGGTCGGGATCATGGATCGCAGCCTGACACCCTTCTTTTTGGCAAGTCCAATCCCTGAAATCTCCACGGTTGCAGCGTAGTTGCCAGTAGAACGCCTTTTGGCAATTCCGGCACCAGGGCCTGCCACCCATTCAGGTCCTTAGGCTGCTCAAGTCGTAGCCAAATTGAATGGGTACCACGGGGGCTTCTGCTTGCAGCTGGTAGCGTGGAGCCATTTAGGCGTGCCGCTGACGGCCGTGAAGCCAAGGGTTTGGCTTCGTGGGGGCCGGGCTTCGCTGGAAACTCCCCGAAAATCTATGCGGAGTGTGGCAGGGGAGGTAGAGGCTGCAGGGCTAGCTACTCTCCCCAACCGCCGTTTAAACGCTCGATTACACTTGCCAACCTAATTATTCAGATAATCGTGTTCACTTTTTTTTGGTATTATCAGGTGTAAATTGTGAGAAAAATGTTAACGAAACGCAGGGTAGTCTCTGGATATGTGAAATGGCGTGATCTGAGAAGAGTGTGATTTCTAAGGCTGATTGGGAAAGTGAGATGATTCATGGGGGCGAGGAAAACCCCAGCTGAGCGGGAAAACTCGTTGTCCGGCTCGAGTACTTTACCTCAGCTTCAGAACTGAGGCCTCAGGTCATCGGGCTCGAGAGCTTGGGAAATCCTAATAGGTTTGAGCTGAGTCGAACTGTCTGAAAAATCCTAAAAATAATTTAACGTTCGATCTAATTCATTTTACGAGGCGTCACGGCTTATAACTCCTCTCAATGACTGATACTGAAGCAGTTGTGCAGAACGAAATGTCAGTATAAGTTGCTAGAAGACACTAATTGACGAATACACTGACGCAGTTAGTCGGAAAATTACAAAAATGTTCAAATAAACTTTATTTTCATTCATCTCTGGCCCATAGACTGTGGAGAACAATATGAAAGTATTAACTATTCGAAAACATCCTGTGATTTTGGTAAAAATGGCCGTTTTGCCTAAAAGTTGTAACGTACTTGGGGAATTCTTTTACAAATCACCCGCGTACAGAACGCGAGCGAAAGTCGTGCCCGGGCCCAAAAGAAACGAACAAATTAAATACACTCAATTATACTCACTTGATGAAAATAAACAAAATAATGCCTCTCAGGAAAATACTGGGAAATGAAATTATAAACCAAATAGAACCCACTTGAATTTAATCAGGAAAAAATAGAAATGAAATGAAATGAACTCCTTTTAGAATGAAACAAATAACCTATGCTCGGATTGTAGTAAATGACAATAAAGGGGCAATGGGGAAAATTAAACACCAATCTCTGATCGCCTACCTTACTTCACTCAATATAAAGGGAATTAAAATATTTGATCACTGGCTTAAAAAAGGGGAAGATTCGTCAGCGATGTCGGTAGCCATTATCAGACTAACATGCGGCTCCTCCGCTAATATAAACAGTGTTGCCACCATCGGCAGTCTGCCGCCAACCATTACAAAGTTTAAGCCCTATTTTTACTTAACACGCCTATATTTCCGTTCACCGTATTTTTATGGAGATATTTATGTAAAAGGAAAGTTAAGTAATAACTTGTAGAAGATAATTTGAAAGTTAAATCAAAATCGTTTAGTCGTTTTCGAGAGAAAACCCCTAGTTTTGGTACATTTTCGTCCCCCACGTCTCTTTTTTCGACCGAAATCGACCATAACCTCATTTTTGCGTCGTGAACAAAACGAAAATATCTGGTGCGTTGCAACACACAACTTTCCTTAGCTCTACGTCAATTCACTTTGTACATGGCCTTTGAACTTGGTCAAACAACACTTCACAGCAGCAGGAAACGGTAGCGCCTACAGTTCTGGAATTTATTGTGCTGCTCGTACTCATTCCAAGACCTTTAGTGAGTAACTGGTATACAGAAAATTAATGAGGCTGTAAACACGAATTTTTTGAAGGATAGTAATTACTTTTGCAGAGCTATTGGGTAATAACTGTAAGAACTGGTAGTAAGCGAAACGGCAGTAGTTGAAATTCAGGAATTTCTGGAATGAGCCCCATGTATCTCATGAGCGTTTTTAAACACTCACCCATTAGGTACTGGATTGGACTACAATACCAATTTTTTTTAACATTCTACAAAAATTCCAGCGGAGTTTATAAGGAAAAAACTGCGCTAAAAACTCTTTTCGTCGAAAAAGTTGATAATTTATTGTGCTGCTCTCGTTATTTTCCCACGAATGGGAATTTTATGGTATAATTGTCTTATTGGGAGCTATCTACATAAAAAATTTAATCAAAATCGTTAGAGCCGTTTTTGAGGAAAAAAATATTTGGTGTTTTGGTCACTATGATAACTATAGTTAACTTTCGGTGGATTTTGTTCAAACCCTTATTTTGGCGTCCCATGATGACCTGTAAGCTAGACATCATGTTTGAGCTGATATGGTACGTTGGTTTTCTCTAAAAACGGCGCTGAATGCGATTTCGTCGAAAGTTTTGGTAATTTATTGTGTTGCTCTCGTCATTTTCCCACAAATGAGAATTTTATGGTATAGTTGCCATATTGAGAGCTACCAATATAAAAAATGTAATCAAAATCGTTACAGCCGTTTTTGAGAAAAAAAATATTTGGTGTTTTGGTCACTATGATAACTATAGTTAACTGTCGGTGGATTTTGTTCAAACCCTTATTTTTGCGTCCCATGATGACCTGTAAGCTAGACATCATGTTTGAGCTGATATGGTACGGTGGTTTTCTCTAAAAATCGTTCACAGACACACAGACCAGACCCACAGACCATTTTCCCAAATAGTGTTTTTCGGACTCAGGAGGGTCTGAAACGTAAAGATCTGAAGAAAACTAAAAATTTTGTTTCCAGCCGATTACATAACTTTCCTTTCGACTTCGTAGAGCCAAGGAAAGTAAAAAACATGACTAATGTTCCCAATGCGTTTTTTCTAGAAATGCTGACATTTTGAAATAAAAAATTGACAACACTTTTTTCATGTTAAAACTGCAAATTTTGGTCAAAAAAGGATTTATTTGGGCAGTTTTGACAGGAGAATGTGTTGGCAGGTAGAAAAGGAGGACAACAATGCGCCAGGCAGTGAATTCATAGCCTTCAAGCCCAGAAAACAGGAGTGGCCCATAGTTGTACACTCCTGGGTACATCTATGTGCCACTGAAAAAAAATTCCCCCTCCTTACCTATTCAAGATAGCATTTTTTTTTTAATGCATGAACTGAAAGCTGAGATGTGTAGGAATGCTGAGTAAGCTCCACAAAGATGTAGACAATTTTTTGACGGAGTTATTCAAGAAAAACCTTGAAAAGTGGCACGTAGTTGTACCGTTTTACGGTAGTTTCCCATATTACCCCCAAATATTTTATTTCCTTAACTACTCCCAACCTATCCCCTTTTCTCCACGATTCTCTGCAAATTAGGTTGGAAGCGTCAAGTGTAACGAACTGATTACCCACGGGGCATCGTGGCATACGTAGGAGCATTTCAATAATTTACGGTGTCTTAAGCTCCGCCAGTTTCTAAGTAGAACGTTGAGCTACATCGAACGAATTGAATTATTATGAAACTAATTGATAATCATTATTACAAGGAAGGTTTGTGTGAAGCAAATCCCTTGCTCATAAACCACCACAAAACATTTCCGTTCAAATCGCCTAATTCCGAATTATTGCGAGTTGCCCCCCCCCCCCCAACCACGCCATTCATCAGATCGTTAGAACGTCCGCGAATTCTTTAACAAAACACGCAAACTTTCCCGTTCAAAACGAGACGAGGGAAGTTGTGTGATTTTCTCTGACTTTGTCGCTTTCCAAATATTTCGAATTTCCCCGAAGGCGCAGACGCCACGCCCACCGCATTCCACTTGACAGACGCAGACAGAAAGGGAGCATTCCTTTAAAATTCGTAACCACAAAAGACGAGACAAAAGGTCGATACTCAGCGAACGACAAAAGGCAGAACGAAAGGTTCGAACGAACAACAGACAAAATTTACCTGAGAAGCGTCCCGTCCGTCAAACGGCGTTCCTTGTTGACGTCGACGACTCGAGAGGAAACACCAGTTGAGCTGCGAAGGGCCGTGTCTGTCGAGACTCCCGTAGAAGTCGAACGAATATCACTAAAGAGCCTCCGCCCTCGGCTAATTAACGAACGAGGGCAAGCGACTGTTTCCGACCGCGTTCTAACAAATTCCTTCGTTTCAAGTCAATTTCAGAACTCGCGACATAATCGACAAATCGGCTCGTCGTCGTGTCGTATCACTGTCGAAATAGAAGCGATAGGTTTGATTAGAGGGGGGTGGGGTGGATGAGGAGTGGAGTAGAAAGAGGAAGCGTAGCCTGTGACGTCACAGACAAACTCGTCCCACCGCCGACCCCTCCACTCGAAAGGTGTCTCGCGAAGGGGAAAAGTCAGTTGGGTACAGTCGACGCAAAAAAGAGGCGTCGGAACTGTTTGACCTGCCGAAGTGCGTTCGCGCGGAACGTCTCGGTCCGTTACACAGGCTGTCACTGCTCCTTCGTTCATTGTTACACACGTTACATTCCAGGCACTTCGTGCAACAGATTGAAATTAAGTTGTTGAGTGTCAAAAATACTTACAGCACCGGATTTACCGGTGTAACGGCGATTGTGTTGAAAAAAAGTTGCCAAAATAAAAGTAAAATCGGTCTGGAACTAACTATAGTTATCATAGTAATCGAAACTCCAAATATTTTTTTCTCCAGAGTACCACGACATTCTCCTTAGCGTAATAATAACGAGAGAAGCATAATAAATTATAAAACAACGTTTTGTGGACTAAGTTTTTCTCTCTTTAATTCCATAATTATTATTACCTCGACAGTTCCATCAATTACCCATACGGTGGTTTTTAAAAGAAGATCGAAGCGTAAGTGGCAGTAGCTCAATAAATTCCGGAATCACAAGCGCTACCAGTTTCTACGTAGAACGTTATGTTAACAAGTTCCTACGATCTTAGTAAAAAGTCGATTGGATTTGTAGTTAGAATGAACAAAAGGGAGTGTGTTGTTGTTCCGAATAGTAAACCTGTTTCCGGCCAGGAATTTTTTTACTTTCCTTGCTCTACGAAGTAAAAAGGAAAGTTATGTAATCGGCTGAAAAAAAAATTTTGAGTTCTCTTCAGATCTTTACGTTTCAGACCCCCCTGAGTCCGAAAAACACTATTTGGGAAAATGGTCTGTGTGTGTGTGTGTGTGTGTGTGTGTATGTGTGTCTGTGAACGATTTTTAGAGAAAATCACCGTACCAAATCAGCTCAAACTTGATATCTCGCCCGCAGGTCACCAAGGGACGCCAAAATAACGGTTTGAACAAAATCCACCGAAAGCTAACTATAGTTATCATAGTGATCAAAACACCAAATATTTTTTTTCTCAAAAGCGGCTGTAACGATTTTGATTAAATTTTTTATATCAATAGCTCTCAATAAGGCAATTATACCATAAAATTCCCATTTGTGGGAAAATGACGAGAGCAGCACAATAAATTACAAAAATTTTCGACGAAATCGATTTTAGCGCAGTTTTTAGAGAAAACCACCGTACCAAATCAGCTGAAACTTGATTTCTAGCCTACAGGTTACCATGGGACGCAATAATGAGGGTATGGGCAAAATCCACCGAAAGTTAACTATAGTCATCATAGTGATCAAAACACCAAATTTTTTTTCTCAAAAACGGCTCTAACGATTTTAATTACATTTTTGATATTGATAGCTCTCAATCAGGCAATGATACTATAAAATTCTCATTCGTGGGGAAATGACGAGAGCAGCACAATAAATTATCAAAATTTTCGACGAAAAGCGTTTTTAGCGCATTTTTTTCGTTATAAACTCCGCTGGAATTCTTCTAGAATGTTAAAAAAAATTGGTATTGTAGTCCAATCCAATACCTTAAGGGTGACTGCTTAAAAACGCTCATGAGACACATGGGGCTCACTCCAGAAATTCCTGAATTTCAACTACTGTCGTTGCGGTTACTACCTGTTCTAACAGTTATTTTCCAATAGCTCTGCAAAAGTGGTCACTATCCTTTTTTTAAAAAATCGCGTTTACAGCCTCATTAATTATCTGTGTACCAATTGCTCAATAATGGTCCTGCAATGAGTACGAGCAGCACAATAAATTCCGGAACTGCTACCGCTTTTTGCTGCCGTAAATCGTTGTTTGACCAAGTTAAAATTAACTGAGTGATAAATGAATTGATTAAATAGAATTAGCCATGTACAAAGTGAATTGACGTAGAGCTAAGGAAAGTTGTGTGTTGCAACGCACCAGATATTTTTCTCACATTTTCCCTTCAAAATGAAGCTTTTTACGTTTCAAAGCATGGGGATTCGTCCGTCAGCCATATTGTGGCTTTAATGTGGTCTGAAAAAAATCCATACTTCCGCGCCGAAATTCCGAGTGTAATCTAGCATGATTGTTATAGTCAAAATATCTGGTGCATAGCAACACACAACTTTCTGCACACCCCCATCTTTCGACGACCATCTACATATCCGGGCGCTATATCTTCGTTCAACGCATTTCTACAAGAACATTTATCCAGAACACAATTAAAGTACTCGTGAATTCGATGGAAATCGTCAGAACCGATAAATTAATATTCGACAACTCTCGATTTTCTTGCTGTCATGAGAGAAGAAAATACAGTTGCGGAGAACAAAATGTGCGTATAAGCAGCTAAAAGACAATCCATAAGATTGACGAATCCAGTGACGCCGTTACTCGGGAAAATACAAAAATGTTCAAATAAACACTATTTTTGACACATTTTCATTTTTATTTCTGTTCAATAGACTGTCAGAGGAACATTTATGGAGAACAATGTGAAAGTATTAACTATTTGAAAACATCCTACGATTTTGCTTAAAAGTTTAAACCCTATTTGTACTTTCCGCTACACCAAAAGGATCGTGTCAAAAAGAAAAATTTGGGTTTGCTTCAGATCTTTACGTTTTGAGGCCTACTGAGTCTAAAAAACTTAATTTCGGCGCGTGGTCCGTGTGTCTGTAGTTCGATTTGCGGGAGAACGGCTGATCCGATTGAGTTGGTTCTTTTTTTGTTTTGTTCGTTATTTTTTGTGCACACTAAAAACTAAGAGTTTTCGCATTTTTTTCAAAAACGGTTCTAACGATTTCGATTAAACTTTCAAATTATTTTCTACTAATTAATACAAAACCTTTCTACTCCCTACATATCTCCATGAAGATACGATGGACGGAGCTATAGGCCTTAGGTTTTTTTCTCGCTTCTTGGTAAAACGGCTAGCGCTTATCACCAAACTTTCAAGATGTATCCGAATAGTTAATACCTACATATCGTTCTCAATAATTGTTCCTCTGCCAGTCCATTGAACAGAGATAAAAATCAAAATGTGTCGAAAATAACGTTTTTTCGAACATTTCCGTAAATTCCAGGGTAACTGTTTCACCAGATGTGATAAATCTTATGGAGTGTCTTCTAGCATTCTAAACCCACATTTTGTTCCCCGTAACTATCTCTGTATCCATAAGTTGAACGGAGATATAAGCCATGTTAACTCTGAAAAGGAGATTTGTCGCATATTAATTTATCGGTATTCCAATTTTCTCAAAAACGGCTCGGACGATTCGTATCAAACTTACGGACTACTCGCAGCTAACTAGTCCCTACAATTTGTTCTGCATAAATGTTCCTGTAGAAATACGTTGAATGAAGATATAGCACCCGCATATGTAGAAAGGCTGTTGCCTGGGGTGGGGGAAAGTTGTGTGTTGCTACGCTCCGTTCGTTACTTAATTGGCCAATATTCCCGTTCACCGTGTTTTCATGAAGATATTTGTAGAGAAGTAAAGTTAAGTATTGACTGCCTAAAGTTAATGTGAAAGCTTAATCAAATTCGTGGAAGCCGTTTTCGAGAAGTATGCGAAAAACCCTGGTTTTTGGAACATTTTCCTTCCCCCCCCCCCTCATTTCCCATCGACCGAAATCGCCATAACCTTCTGGCGGTTATTGCAGAGTTCTTTTCCTTAGCATTGGCATCGGGATTCCAAATCTGCAATGTCCGCCTCCCGTCCGCCGACCTGGCCATACTTTGTCTTCGACGCGAAAAATCCGTTCTTTCGCACTAAATCTTCATTTGGGATTTAGTTGCGGCCGCCTAATCGGGAATCCGATCAGACGAAACGCATTTTGTTACTGGCAAAAATGGTTTGAAAAATTAGTTAAAAACAAAATTTTAGTAATTTTATTGCAATTAGGTCCCAGTCATGCTGTGCAAGCGTAATAATTTTATTTTTCTTTCTTTTTAACAGTAACCCTACAAGAAGAAACTTCAATGAGCCTGCTCCATACTATGTTAACAGGTAATTTACTCTTCATAATACGTTCATTAGTGTTAAAGTCTTTCTTTTTGTTCACATAAGTAAAAATTATTTTAAAATATATCAAAATTGTCACTAACAAAAATTTTACTTCGGTCCCTTGTTTATTGTTGCATCAACACTTCAAAGGTTGGTTCCTCAAAACCGGCTTTGAACACTTTCGGTACGGACAGCTCCAAATAACCTGACAGTACCCTAAACATCGCATCTGTGGGAAAATAGCTAGAGCAGCACAAAAAATTATTATGTTTAATGAGATTTTTGAGCAGTTTTTGCTTATAAATCCCGCTCACCGAGCTCATTTTCAGAAAAATCAAGGCGGCAGGCGAGTGCACTATACAATGAGGGTTTAATAACGTTCGTAAGATAATTAGGTGGAGCTCAGTAAATTCTAGAATTGTTAAGTGCCACCAGTTTCTTCAGTTGAGCTATGTTCAAATATTTCGAATGGAAAACTGAATTTATTAATTACTAGAGTGATCAAAATGGTTGAATTCATGTGAGGTCGAGGAAAGTAGCTAAATAGTATCTACATTTCGTACTTGATAAACGTATTATCAAGTGAACTGGGACTACAGAAAGTTGTGTGTACTGATGTTTTTCCATTAAAGATCGATAATTCCTTTTTCTTGTTCAAAATAGGGTGTGCCTTAAGCTATATTCATACGTATTTCGTTGGTGGGCATTACAACAGTATCCGAGAACGTTATTAAATGATAAAATGAGATTTTGAGGAAATGGATAGCAGTGGGTGTAGATCGAGGTACAATAACTTATCGATTTGTTGAATCGATGTGGATGGCCCTTTCCAGAACGTTCGAGGCTAAATCACTATTAAGGATTTGCGCGTCATTACTACTCATTGTCTAACTTCATCCACTTCACGGTGAGCTGTTTGTAAATTGGTACGTTAATAATCAGTCATTTCTCTAGTTTAATCGGATACGGAATTTGGAGATTTGTGCGGTATTTTAGCGATAGTAGATTGCGCTACAGAGAATGCCGTTGTTTTCGGTATTTTCCTCGGTGAAGCGGTTGAGATGTAGAAAAAATGGAAATATTGTGTTCCGAGGATGTAATCACAGGTATTTCAATGGCTCATGTTACAACTACATTTGAGAATGTTTAACGATGCTATTTAGTACCGTTTTGAAGTTTAGTTAACGAATCAGACGACGGTGAGTATAGATCGAGGTACGACGTTATTCGATTTATGTTGAATTCTTAGAAAGGCTTCATTTTAAAAGTGTTCACAGGAATTTCGTTGGTTGATAGTACAACAATGTCCTAGAACTTACTCTGTCTGTCCCAGTCACAGTTAGTAATCTCTCGTTTACCCTCTCACTCCAGTTTGACTGTCCTGGGACTTGCACAGTGTACTGTGTGCTCTCACTCTCCTTGCAACTTGTTACTTCGAGCTCTCTCCTGTGATTATCTAACCAACCTGCAGCCCAGTGAGTTGTGGTTATCCGTACTGTATGGGCATTAATGCCCATCGCCACCTTTCAGTACCTCTCAGCGCCTTTCAATTTTCTGCTGTTGTGATGACGCATCAGGTTCTTTTATCCTGACGTCACGCGCAGCTACTCGTACCAACGATGTCATCAATAAACGGTCAGTGCGGTCGACCTGTTAAACACTAACCCCATATCCCCCCATACATTAATTAAAATATGGTGTCATAATTCTAATTTTGTGTCAGACTCTACTATTAAAAATTCTCGTCAAAAACCGAGATCTACATCAGATTAAAAAAAAAGGGATGGTTTTCTTGTTAAGAACCGAGAAATCAAACCGCTATCGGATGACGACGTTTTATTGAACCTATGATGCATCGCCGCCATCAGCCACGAGGTTAGTAATTAAAATATCTGGTGCGTAGCAACACACTACTTTCCGCCACCCCTTTAAGTTCGAACACCACCTACACATGCGGGCGCTATATCTTCGTTCAACGCATTTTTACAGGAACATTTATACGGAACAAAATGTAGGGACTAGTTAGCTGAGAGCACTCCGAAAGTTTTATCGAAATCGTTGGAGCCGTTTTTGAGAAAATACGAATACCGATAAATTAATATTCGACAAATCTCCTTTTCTGAGTTAACGTGGCTTATATCTCCGTTCAACATATATATACAGAAATAGTTATGGAGAACAAAATGTTGGTATGGGTGACTAAAAGACACTTCATTAGGATTTATCACATCTGGTGAAAAAATTACCCTGGAACTTTCGGAAATGTTCGAAAAAACGTTATTTTCAACACATTTTCATTTTTATCTCTGCTCAATGGACTTTCAGAGGAACATTTATTGAGAACAATATGTAGGTATTAACTATTCGAAAATATCCTGAGAGTTTGATGATAATCGTTGAAGTCATTTTGCCAAAAAGCTTAAAAACCTATTTTTGCTTCATAGGTCATTATCTCCGTTCACCGTATTTTCATGGAGATATGTATAGAGAAGAAAAGTTAGGTATTGATTAGGAGAAGATAATTTGAAAGTTTAATCAAAATCGTTAGAGCCGTTTTCGAGAAAAATGCGAAAAACCCTAGTTTTTGGTACATTTTCGTCCCCACCCCCTTCCCATCGGCCGAAATCGTCCATAACCTTATTTTGGTGTCTACAAAAATAACGAACAAAACAAAAAAAGAACCAGCTCAATCGGATCAGCCGTTCTCCCGCAAATCGAACTACAGACACACACACACACACACATACACACACACATACACACACACACACATACACACGGACCACGCGACGAAATTAGGTTTTTTAGACTCAGTAGGGTCTGAAACGTAAAGATCTGAAGAAAACTCAAATTTTTTTTTTGGGCCGATTACTATACTTTCCTTCCCTTCGGGTAGCGGAAAGTAAAAAGGAAGAAAAAAAACGGCTACTAAAAAAATATGGGTGATACTATAGAACCATAACTCTTTAATTATGAAGCAGATGATTTGAAGAGTGGACAGATTGGTTCCAAGCTTTTGGACTGTACCTCACCGCATCAAAGAAAAACAATGAAAAGGACGAGGTTAAAATTGCGATCATGCTGAACCAGTTGGGCAAAAGAGGCATCGAAATATTTAATACGTTGAACGCAGGTAGAGAAGCAGCACTAGATGGAGATGCGAGTAAAACTGCAGTGCTCATAATTTATCAAGGCGTAGTTGGAGCCATTGCCGATCACTCCTCGCCTAGGAGATATGTACTGCATTAAAGGTTTAAATTCAAAAGACTTTTTTGGCAGAAAGGCGAACCCTTAATCGAATTTATCACAAATTTAAAAACGGCAGCAGCCACTTGTGATTTCGAAGAGCGGGATAACATGATCCGAGACCCGATTATCTCACAAATATCGGAGGAAGACCTATTGAACCGACTTTTGGATGTTGGAGACGAGCTGAACCTCAAAGAGACGACCAAGATCTGCACAGTACTGTACCATACGAACTCTCCTCATATCATTTATATACAGTTAGGATTGTGTATGAACGTTCCAGCCTTGAGGGCAGAACCAAGAGAAGTTTCTGGAAATCCCGTGGGAAAATCATCGAACGCGTCGTAGCCCTCAACTTAATTTCAACGAAATCCTGGCCGATTCTCCTGCAGCTTCCCACGCGCCCCTCTTCAGAATAACATATACGAAAGGGAACGGAAAAATAAACCTTCCTCATGTGAAACCCCGTCATCCCGAAATTTGAACTCAATCGTGGGACCAACCTTCGTTTCGAAGGTCCGACAACGGTTCGCGAAATTCGTGAGAATTGACCGATCGTCCGCCGTTTGTCTGGGCTGTTCAACTCGAAGATTTTGGTCGTTGGCCTGAAGCTTCAAAGTCGCCTGTAATAAAAGGCGTTGCGGTGTGGCATCCATCTGTGTTGGTTGAGTAAAACAGGAACAACAATCCGGTTAAAAAACCAGTGACGTCCAAATGATAATTTAATGAATCCCCTACTCTATCTTGAATATCTAACCTCCCCGTATCCAAACATCAAAATCCGCTTATATGAATTGTTTTTACGTTCCTTGGCCTTAAAGTGTAGGAAGGAGAGCTACGTGATGGGCTGAAAAATAAGTTTTGGGCGTTCTTCAGTTTCTTTACGTTTCTATGGCGTTTCAAACCGAAATATCTGGTGCGTACCAACACACAACTTTTCTTAGCTCTACATCAATTCACTTTCTTCATGGCTTTTTCCTCTTAATCAATTCATTTATCACTCAGTTCATTTGAACTTGGCCAAACAACACTTCACGGCAGCAGAAAGCGGTAGCAGTTAGAGTTCCGGAATTTATTGTGCTGCTCCTACTCATTCCCGGACCATTATTGAACGATTGGTACAAAGGGAATTGATGATTCTCTATACACGATTTTGAAGAGGAGCATAATTACTTTTGCAGAGTTATCGTGTAAAAACTTCTGGAGTGACCCCCTTATATCTTATGAGCGTTTTCAAACCCTCAACTTATAGGTATTGGGTTGGCCTACTACACCCAATTTTTTTTTAACATTCTAGCAACATTTCAGCGGAGTTTATAAGGAAAGAACCGCGCTAAAACCGATTTTCGTCAAACATTTTGATAACTTATTGTGCTGCTCTCGTCATTTTCCCACATATGGGAATTTTACGATATAGTTTCCGTATTGAGACCTATCAATATAAAAAATTTAATCAAACTCGTTTTAGCTGTTTTTGAGAAACAAAATATTTGGTGTTTCGATCACTATGATAACTATAGTTAACTTTCGGTGGATTTTGCTCATACCCTTATTTTGGCGTTCCATCAAAACCTGCGGGCTAGATGTCAAGTTTGAGCTGATTTAGTACGGCCGTTTTCTCTAAAAATCGTTCACAGACACACACAGACCATTTTCCCAAATAGTGCTTTACGGACCCCGGAGGGTCTGTAACGTAAAGATCTGAAGGAAATTCAAAAAAAATGGTTCAGCCGATTACATAACTTTCCTTTCTACTTTGTGGAGCCAAGGAAAATTAAAAAAACACTTTTAAGAAATTGGTCAGTGTTTGAGAAAACGATCGAGCGAGGACGGCTCAAATTTTATGTTTAGCCTGCAGATCATCATTGGACGCCAAAATGCCAACATAATATAAGCAAACTCGGTCCTACATAACTGTAGTTATCATAGTGATCAAAATACGAACCACAAACGGCTTGTATGAACAATACCATAAAATTCCTATTTGTGGAAAAACGACGAAAGTATGCACAATAAATCATCAACAATTTTAGCGCGTTATTTTCCTTATAAAGCCTGCTCATGCGAAACTAGCGTTCTCAGAAAAATCAGAGTGATATTCCAGTTGTCTACCTATATTAAAGAAATTTAATCATTGACATAAGCAACCTCAGAAGTTCTGGAAGTCAGACTAACGTCGTTTTGCTACCTTTTTCCAGTTTTCCAGCTATAATTCCAGAACTGTAAACACGAATCGTCCAATAAACAATCACGTTGATAACATCATAAACTCCCTACACCCTGCTTACAAGGTAGACTGTTCCACTGGCCATGGTTACTATAATCTAATAAGCGTTAGGCCAGGTTGACGGAACTGAATAAAATTTCTATTTATACAATAATTTTCAACGTGCTATATAATAGGTTTTATATAATTTTACGTGAAAACATCAACCAAAACTTGATTCCGTAATATAACATAAGTAGGAGCAACTCAATACATTCAAAAACGTTAAGATTACTCCTTGTTTCTCGCTACAGAACGTTGCGTTGAATTCTAACTCACATACGAGGCAAACATTGGATGTGTTCCAGTTTCTGATTCGTATCAAATTTATTTTAAAACAAGCGAGGTAAATTGATAAATGAACTGATTAGTTACAGTAAATTGTTTTACTGAGGGTAAAAGAAAACGGTAACTTGAAGTTTATAAAGGTCAGTTTTATCAAGAGGAAGGTAGTTGCTCGGTGAACAAAGATTAACTTGTCTCCGCTTTTAAAAATACGAAACAAAACCGAGTAAACAAATACTTTCCGAAACAGCTGGTTCTAGTAAGGAAACGGGCGTTAGGTTCCATTTCTTTGCGCCATTCTACAACGAACTTCACCACTTCTCTCGTTAACCGTTTTACCAATCCGCTCGCAACTTTTCGTAATTATAACCGGTAAAAAATAATTGGCACTGTTCAAAACTTCATTAAATAATGATTTGTGGCGTGAAAACGTACAACTTATTTCATGGCAAGTTCTTTCCTTTAAATACTCCACGAGCAGAGTGTTAATATATTATTTTGTGCGTTTCAAGTTTTGACTCGAGATCTCAAGCAAAAAGTACTTACATTAACGATCGACCTGACTAGAGGGTCTTCTATCAGACTTTTGAGGAAAATGATATCAATGTCTTTGGCTCCAGTTCGCTTCTCTAGGTCATAAATGTTCTCCTTGATGTGGTCCATGGCTTCTGCAACGAAAAAATACTATTAGAGTTGTATATTTGATAGAGTGTGAACGCGATTAAACGAGAACGATTGAACAACATCTGATGACCATTTGATCAGCTCGAACACCTTCAGGATGCAAAAATAATGCGATGAGCAGTCTGTAGAAAACAAATTACGATCAGGGTTCAAAACGCCGCATGTTTTTTAACGGCTCAAAAGATTTCGATGTGATCAGTTCTAACATAATAGTACGGTATTCTACAATTTTTATTTGTGGGGAAGTGATCAGAGCAGCACAATAAATTATCGAAACTCTCGAAGAAAATTGATATTAGTACAGTCTTTTTAAAATAAATTTCGCTCAGGCATTTGCGTTCTCACGAAGCTCACGTGGTGCAATAAGCCGTTTACACGATGGAAGTTTAATAATGGGAACGAGATGGTTAGGAGTAGCAAAAGAAGTTTCAGAATACAAATTACTGTAGTTTAACGACCAACTTTTCACCGCGTTTTCCTATTAATGAACAGTAAAAATAAACTTACGTAAAAAAAAAAAAAAAAAAACGCTGCAAATTATTAAGCATTGGTTTATTATTCTCTTGCACCGCATGATTGCACAGCTTGATTCAGTCTCACACCTCCTAGATCCATCCCATACGATTCAGCATCGAAGTGATAGTAGTAAACCATAGATAACATGACCTGACAACTGTTCACGATACTGAACTCGGTCTGACGAGTCCGCCCAAGCTTTCATATTATTTATGAATAGTCCGCGAGTTTAGTGAATCGAAGCAAGAAGCGCCACACTCCTGATCCAACGCTCACAGTTTTCGAGCTTTATTCAAGTTCTCTGCCTTAACCCCACTTCGATTTCTTTTCGCTCGTTTCTTTCTAATTTTGTTCTATTTCTCTAGGCCTTAGGCACACTCTATTGCAAGAGAGAGAGAGAGTGACTGACTAATTTATGTACCTATCTGTACATTTTTGAGCCTGAGCAGCCCACTCTTACAAACATACAGAAAACTTTATAACAAACAATATTCAGTATCTTACAATTTAAATAAATATCATCCATCAAATTTTCATCAAATATTTAAACATTAAGTTATCAATAAACAATTGAAATTTCCGATACTAAACACTTTGGATTAAATATGATAATAATTAACTAGACTGGAGAACAAGTTTTTCCTTGAACAGTTTTCTCAAGAACTTAACATTTTTCTGTCCCCGGAACAACTCCTGGTTCTCATTGACGATCCTACTGGTTGTGACAATAAATGAATTACTCATTTTCTTAGTTCGGTGTCGAGGTATTTCTAGCGTGTTAATACCAGTTGTAGTGCTACTGGTATGAGAAGACGTACTGCCCAGCATATGGAATTCTGATGCCATGCACTTTGGTCTCTTTGTTTTCGGTAATTTATAGGTAAGTGAGGCTATGTTCAATTGGCGCCGCTGCTTTATTTTCAACTTAGTTGCCTAAAAAATGGCGTGACGTGTTTATCATACTTTAGGTCATAAATGAAACGTATCGCTGCATTTAAGGCTCTTTAAATGGAATAAAAGGCTGCAAATTCGGGACATCTTATTCGACTCTACTAAGTCGTAGCCCGGATTTCAATTCATTCTGCTATTGTGTACTCAGGGATTTTAACCTTCGTTCGACTGCTTCTTCGTTGGACCTGCATTCGCCAAATCCCGGCCAGACTTTTAGTTTAGTTTTATTAAGAACTTATTAATTTTTAGAGCCTATATCTTTTTATGATTTTGTTTGGATTGAGAAACAAGGCTCAATTAATATCCCTTGAACCCCTCCTCATTTCGTACGACAACAACAACAACAACAACGAAATAACGAATGACGAATCGAACCGGGGGATGGTTGGAGTGACACGGGAGGCAGTGCGGGAATTGAGCGCTGGCCAGGGAGACGATAGCTGTCTCTATATTTTCCCAGCGAGTTCCTTCAATTAGCCGCATTTGCCTCACTGTGATTTCACTATTCTCCATCTAGGCACAGTCATAAACCTTCGACACCCACCCTATTCGACTCAGCATCGGAAACGATACCGAAAACGACGTGATTGCATTAAAACTTTAAAACTGTCGTTATTGACTATTTTTTAAATCATATTTTACCCATTACAACCGCGGGTTTCGTCCTATTGGAATGCCGACTTGGTAGGCACAACCATTCTCCAAATGGAATTTTTATGTGAAAGAGCAGATTTTTACATTTCGCTACCCCAAAGAAAAAGGAAAGTATAGTAATCGTGTCAAAAAAAAATTGGGTTTTCTTCAGATCTGAACGTTTTGAGGCCTACTGAGTCTAAACCTAATTTCGGCGCGTGGTCCGTGAGTGTGTGTGTGTCTGTAGTTCGATTTGCGGGAGAACGGCTGATCCGGTTGAGCTGGTTCTTTTTTTGTTTTGTTTGGTATTTTTTGTAGACACCAAAATAAGGTTATGGGCGATTTCGGCCGAGGGGAAGATGGGGGGAGGGACGAAAATGTACTAAAAACTAGGGTTTTTCGCATTTTTCTCGAAAACAGCTTCAACGATTTTGATTAAACTTTCAAATTATCTTCTACTAACTAATACCTAACTTTTCTTCTCCATACATATCTCCATGAAAATATGGTGAATGGAGATATAGGCCTATTAAACAAAAATAGGTTTTTTTTCGCTTTTTGGCAACACGGCTTTAACGATTGTCACCAAACTCTCAGGATGTTTTCAAATAGTTAATACCTACATATTGTTTTGAATAAATGTTCCTCTGCCAGTCCATTGAACAGAGATAAACATCAAAATGTGTCGAAAATAACGTTTGTTAGAACATTTCCGTAAATTTCAGTGTAATTGCTTCACCAGATATGATAAATCTTACAGAGTGTCTTTTAGTCTCTCATACCCACATTTCGTTCTCCATAATTATTTCTGTATAAATATGTTGAATGGAGATATAAGCCAAGTTAACTCGGAAAAGGAGATTGGTCGAATATTAATTTATCGGTATTCCAATTTTCTCAAAAACGGCTCTAACGATTTCGATCAAACTTACGGAATACTCTCAGCTAACTAGTACCTACATTATGTTCTGGATAAATGTTTCTGTAGAAATGCGTTGAATGAAGATATAGCGCCCGCCTATGTAGGTGGTGTTCGAACTTACGGGGGTGGCGGAAAGTTGTGAGTTGCTACGCACCGCTCGTTGCTTTCCCTGGCTCTAGAAAGTAGAGAGGAAAGTTATGTGATCAGCTGAAAAAACAATTTTGAGTTTTCTTGAAATCTTCACGTTTCAGACCCTCCTGAGAAACACTATTTAGGAAAATGGGCTATGTGTGTGTGTGTGTGTGTGTGTGTGCCTGAACGATTTGTAGAGAAAACGACAGTATCAAATCAGCTCAAACTTGATATCTCGCCAGCAGGGACGCCAAAACAAGGGTATGTACAAAACCCACCGAAAGTTAACTATAGTTATCATAGTGATCAAAACACCCAAATTTTTTTATAAACTCCGCTGAAATGTTACTAGAATGTTTAAAAATGTACATATATCTGGTGCGTTGCAACACAAATTTCCTTAGCTCTACGTCAATTCAATCGGGTACATGGTTTATTCCTCATACTCAATTCATTTATCACTCAGTTAAATCAAGTTCTCAGTTAATTTATCACTTAAACTTGGTCAAACAACGCTTTACGGCAGAGGGAAGCGGTAGCGCTTACATTTCCGGAATTTTATGGCTGCTCATCTTCCTTTCTTGAACTTTCTTGAAACTTAATTTAGCCAATTTTGAGGAGGGGGGGGGGTTGTAAAAAAACGTTCCTGCCCGACAATGTAGGTGTACCATTCGGAGTTAATAATAAACCAAAAGGCGCGAGGACAGTCCCATGAATCATTGACGCACTGGCTACTCAATGAAGATCCGGTATACGGATCAGTTTTTCATGTAGAACGTTAAGATGTGCTTTACCTATTTCTCATAAAGTGACTGAAAAATATTTTGTATTAGTTGGTCGAAACATGAAAATTGCTGAACGTACGAGGGGTTGAGGAAAGATGCGTGGTGCATCACACGATATATTCTACCGTTCAAACAATTATTCTCATTACCGAAAAACAAAAATAGTAGTTGATATTGATTTGCATCCTTAAAACGATAATAGTGACGCATTGAAAAGGGGAATGTTTGAACTCATATTTAAGAGACAACGTGTTCATGTCAAGCAGCTCGGTTCGAACAATATACGTGGTAAGGAAGGTTGAATGGGTTCAATTTTCGAGCTCATTCCATCGAAAAAACATTCGATTCAGGTTATGGGGTTCAAAGCTTCATTGTTTTATTACAGGAATGATGTTGGCGAGAAGAGCAGGATGTTGAAAACACATTTATCAGTACTAGTTGGATTATTTCATCATCTGGCCCTCCAAATATATTCAGATTGCTCTCACCGGGTTTTCAAAACAATCTTTCCAAGAAGGCATTTATTTTGCAAAAGGCACTAGTTCGGGACCTACTCGGAAACGGGTTTATTTATTTAAATGGTTGTACTTCTTGGCTGAATTCCTTTAACCCTCCTGTTGAACCTGACGAAACTTTCACCTACACTTCCGTCGTTTTCCCCTTAGACCTACCCTAAGAGCTAATAATATCCCACCGTCTACATCCCGAGCGGTCGCAACAGAAGCATCTCGAAATACTAACATCGCTTTCTGAGGAGGTAAACAACTATCTGTCGGAGAAGATGGGATTTACAACGTCTGTTTTCTCGCAGCCAAGCAGAATTTATTGTTCCTATTCGCCATAAATTTTACGAGATTTCGTTTCAATTTTACCAACCGAATCCGGCACATTTTCATTTTAAGGGATTTCCACGTACAACTTGAGTCATCTCGCTGTGCTCTTGAAGGTACGAGGTAAGAGGCTTATGCGAACCTTAATGACCGGCTCATTACTGGACTTGTGCTGACACGTTATTCAAGTACACTTTGGAAAGATACGAAGTTCGCATGGCTTCAGTGTGAGGAGAAGTTAACTGTCATAGCGTGGGCGAGCAGCGTAAAAATATTGACTGTACGAAGGCTGTGCTTTCTGTGGTCAGGGATTCCTGACCGATTTAGCCTTGGAGGCTGCAGAAATCCATCAATCACTGTTACTGCCAATTTCACGTCCTTCTTGTGTATTTATGCCGAACTGTCATACTTGCTTGCCGTGATATTTCTCAGAACATGCTTAATAATAGCCATGTATTGGTTGTACAGGAGTTCCCAGAGCCATACATCACGTGCGATCTCGAAAGGTCTTTCAATTTTTCAGTGGGATTCCCTGTCACCACTCCCCCTGCTCTTAGTTCACCTTTGAAGTCATTCCGATCTCAATCAGGAGTCAAACCTCTAAGTGTTGCGTGTGACTGAACTAACATTGTCTCGTTATGGTTATCAACTTCACTCCATTCAATTTTCTATTTTTTTGTTGCAACGAACATTGACTGTCACAGAAAATATTTCATAGGGACGCGTTTTTTTTGTGGGACGTGGGAGGAAGAGTGTGCTTAGTGTCCCATGCACATCAGGCCAGCCCTGTTTCTCTCTGGGATGGTAGTTCTTCATCCTTGTCCTCTTCGCCCTCACAAGAATACTGCAGTGTGCCACCACCACCATTCTCATACATCCTCCCATACGCCCAGCAGTGTAAGCCTTCATCTACGTGGAATGTTGGTCCCCAATCAGTACGTTCCACCCATTGTGGCTAAGCAGATTAGGCAATGCACCAGTTTTCTGCAGAATTCAACATGATGAAGACGATTGTCTTTGGAGTGAGCTGGTAAACGGGTCCTCCACCATGCTCCTCCAGCCTGACTGGAGTACGTGGGGTTGGTGAGGAGAATCACCATTGGCCTGTTATGCAGTCATTTCAGGCTTGCAGCTCTGTTATTTCTGATTAGGTACGCCTTCAATTCTCTCTCACTCATGAGGAACTGGGTGAAGTAAAAATCCTACTCATCATGGAGTAGCCTGAGCCAGTTCTGGAGCTTCTGGGCTACATCCCAATCCTATTCCCACAGTGCTGTTCCTTTTCTTCTGGCAGCTATACTCCGGTAGCCCTCTTGATGAGTACAGCTCCTTCATCATCATTACCATTGGGTGGGGGGGGGGTCGAGTTAACGCTCACTACCCTCATTGATTAGGCAGTTGTATTTGTGGCAGTGAAATTCTACCTCATTCAACGCCGTACTGGCCTCCGATTCAAGGTTTATAATTGCCGAATGACAAAAACGTAGGGCACTACCTGGGTGGAAGTGGGGGGTTTGTACGATCGCCTACAGTTTCTCCAAGTGACAGGCAGCAGTTGATTCCACGCTGCCAGAATAGCCAGCGGCAGATTGGCCGATGCAATGGTGCAATCGGTTGTGCTTGAGAAACAGACTGAATGAGAAATATTCCTTTAAAAGGAAAAAGGAGCGTCTCGAATTCTAGGGTTAGAGTGAGAGCCTTTGTGTATGATCGAGTACTTCGAAATGGGTTCAAACAGCGCAGAGCACAGTCTTCAAACTACGTCACCACCTGAAAGGTGTCTTTCTAAAGCGCGGATATACGTCCAAAACCATAAACATTCTTTTTTTCATTTTTCTAGAAAATAAATTTAGCTTCCAAGATGAAAGGAGTCGAGAATCGAGCCTGCCAGCGCTCATTTTGTGTGTTTCATCTGTTCACCTCCTACGCCCAGAGCCCTCCCATACATCGAGTAAAAAAATAAGGATGCGCGAAACTCGTTTATCTTTTGATCGAACCTTAAAGTTTGTTTCGAATCAAAAGTAGAACCGACAGAAGCTCTGCGTAAACTTAACAGATTAGCATTTGTAGTATTCTAGTTTTATATTTCCAGGTGTAAAAGAAAAATAAGCTATTAACTTCTAAACTTCAGAGTAGAGCTTTGATTTCCGCTCCCAGCGCCGTTTCAAGTTCACAATCCCCCGCTCGGGATGGAAGTTTCTGTACCGCCCGGCCAGAGCTCCCATCAGGCATCGAACAAGAACTAAATTGAGTGCCGTACTTTACAAGATAGAGAGGGTGGTCTTTGCAGACTGCACATAGCACGACTCTAGTCCATGCCCCCGTACATTTTGTCGAAATTACGAAATAGGTTTTTAGTGTCCCAACTTCAATATGGGCAAAAGTACCTTGAGGTAAAACGTAACGCACGTGAAGAACTGAAGAGTATACGTGCTTTGTAGATTTCTCTTAAACATTTCTACAACTGCAGCAACTAATACAGCGTGTAGTTCCGTTTTTGTGAGCGATAGGAGCGTGTTTTTCCTGGAATTCCAGTCGACCATCCGGAATTTATTACGATTCTCCTACTTACGTCACACCGTTATCGAGTGACCACATGATGACATGATTGTTGAGAGAAAATTCGTGTTAATTGTTTTAAAATATTTCGAACATAAACCAAGCCCCAAACAAGTTGGTGAATTGGCAATATTTATCGGATTACTCCTACATTTTTACTTTCCTTGGCTCTAAAAAGTAGAAAGGAAAGTTAAGTAATCGGCTGAAAAAAAAATTGAGTTCTCTTCAGATCTTTACGTTTCAGACCCTCCTGAGTCCGAAAAACACTATTTGGGAAAATGGTCTGTGTGTGTGTGTGTGTCAGTCTCATTTTTAGAGAGAACCACCGTACCAAATCCACTCAAACTTGATATCCAGCCCGCAGGTTTTCATGGGACGCCAAAATAAGGGTATGAACAAAATCCTTCGAAAGTTAAATATAGTTATCATAGTGATCAAAACACCAATTTTTTTCTTCTCAAAAACGGCTCAAACAATTTTGATTACACTTTTTATATAGATAGCTCTCAATGAGGCAATTATACCATAAAATTCCCATTCGTGGAAAAATGACGAGAGCAGCTCAATAAATTATCAAAAGTTTTTAACCAATAACTCTGCAAAAGTAATTACTATCTTCTTTAAAAATTCGCGTTTACAGCCTCATTAATTATGTGAGTACCAATTGCTCAATAATGGTCCTGGAATGAGTACGAGCGGCACAATAAATTCCGGAACTGTAAACGCTACCGCTTCCTGCTGCTGTGAAGTGTTGTTTGACCAAGTTCAAATGAGCTGAGTGATATATGAATTGAGTAAGTGGAAAAAGCCATGTACACGAGTGAATTGACGTTGAGCTAAGGAAAGTTGTGTGTTGCAACGCACCAGATATTTTGTAGATGTTCAAGCTTTATATGATAGAGATTTATGAGGAAAAAAGTATACTAAATTCGATGTTTGTCGAGATTTTTCTCTTTGCTGCCGATGTTTAGGTAGGAAGGTAGGGCTTTGTCATTTGGTATGGCCCATACGAAAAATGTAATCAAAGTCGTTTCAGCGGGTTTTGAGAAAAAAAACGATTTCGTGTTTCGGTCACTATGATAACTACAGTTAGTTTTCAACAAACTATCCTTTTTTTGGCATACGCTGTTGATCTGCAGACTAAAAATTCAATTTGAACTGATTTGGTGAAGGCGTTCTCTCTCTTTGTTTCGTTTATAGAAACGCAGGCTATTTTCTCATATAGTATTTTTTGTCGGAATCCCTTAAAACGTAGAAAACTAACAAAAAAAATTTTTTAGTTGGGGGAAAGAAAAAATAATAGAGACAGAATAAATGTTAGAATTATAAAAATTAAATAAAATATAAATTAATCATTTTTATGGGGTTTAACCTCCAACCCCCATCGCAGCTGGCAGGACGATCTGAAAGCCTTGGCATTCCATGACATCTGTGGGAGTCCAGATAACACACGGTACACAGAAGCTAATCAGATGACCTCCTCCACCCACGACACACATCGAGCTCACTTCAAAGCACCAAACGAGGGAAAATACACACATCACGACAAAAGAAATGAAGAGCGAGCCGAAATTACCTGAAGCTCTTGGAATGGAGGAGTAAGAAGTTGGAAATAGTGCTAGGGAGGGTTTTTGCTTGGCAGAATAACGACAATCAATTGAGGCACGACCCAAAGCGTCCCGACATCATAGTTGTGAGGGAGCTAAGCGCGACAACTGCCTTATCCACTTTAATGAATCAAAACTCACTTTTGCGAGACTTAAGTTTTTCCCAAAGACTCTGCGTTGTCACCAGCGAACGAACAACCGATAAGTTCCATCCGTAGAAACTGATAGCGGCCAACTAAACTGGGGTTATCTCGAGGCGTCTAGACTTCTTCCCTTCTCTGCCTCGGCCAACTTTATTTATATTTAAGGTCCCTCAAACCCCTTTCGCCTCGACTCTGTAAATCGAAAAATTCCTTTTCTAAATAACGTGTCGCTTTCAAGAAAAGCCAGGAATATTCGTGAACCGTGAAACAATAAATAATTAAATTTTCCTCCCCTCGAAGGCCAACTTAAATTCTTCACTTCTCGATCAGCCTGCTGCTCAATGTGTAGAAACTGTTGGTACGGAAACTCCGGTTTTGATAGTTTGTGGTTCTCCCCCTTTCCACCAGCACAATAAATTATTGCTAATGCATAATGAAGAAACAATGGGGTCAAGTTGTGCAACCCTAAACGAGCGGTGCGTAGCAACACACAACTTTCCGCCATCTCTTTAAGTTCGAACACCACCTACATAGGCGGGCGCTATATCTTCATTCAACGCACTTCTACAGAAACATTTATCCAGAACATAATGTAGGTACTAGTTAGCTGAGAGTACTCCGTAAGTTTGATCGAAATCGTTTGGCGCCGTTTTTGAGAAAACTGGAATGCCGATAAATTAATAGTCGAGAAATCTCCTCTTCTGAGTTAACTTGGCTTGTATCTCCGTTCAACATATATATGCAGAAATAATTATGGAGAACGAAATGTGGGTATGGGTGACTAAAATACACTCTGTAAGATCTATCACATCTGGTGAAGCAGTTACCCTGGAATTTACGGAAATGTTCGAAAAAACGTTATTTTCAACACAATTTGATTTTTATCTCTGTTCAATGGACTGTCTGAGGAACATTTATTGAGAACAATATGTGGGTATTAACTATTTGAAAACACCCTGTGAGTTTGGTGAAAATCGCTTGAGTCGTTTTGCCAAAAAGCGTAAAAAACCTATTTTGCTTCATAGGCCTATATCTCCGTTCACCGTATTTTCATGGAGATATGTATAGAGAAGAAAAGTTAGGTATTGATTAGTAGAAGATAATTTGAAAGTTTAATCAAAATCGTTAGAGCCGTTTTTGATAAAAAGACGAAAACCCCTAGTTTTTGGTACATTTTCGTCCCCCACCCCTCTTTCCATCGGCCGCAATCGCCCATAACCTTATTTTGGTGTCTACAAAAAATATAAACAAAACAAAAAAAGAACCCGCTCAATCGGATCAGCCGTTCTCCTGCAAATCGAACTACAGACACACACACACACACACGGACCACGCGCCGAAATTAGGTTTTTAGACTCAGTAGGCCTCAAAACGTAAAGATTTGAAGAAAACCCAATTTTTTTTTTTTTTTACACGATTACTGTACTTTTCTTTCCCTTTGGGGTAGCGGAAAGTAAAAAGAACCTGCGTTAAAATAGGTTTAGAGCTAATTTTCGAAAAATATTCGCACTAAAATTCATTCCACGGTATTCCGTAAAAAATCGTAGTTGATAACGTATTTGGATATGTAGTATGAGCAAGCGTAAAACTTATCACAGATCAAAGGAGGAAATTCCTTCATTTCTCTGCCTGTTGAATCTGTTTGGTGTGGACTAAAAAAGAGAAGAGTGGTCCAGAATCTTGACTCGTGTGCTGTCACGGTGCGTGAACTACAAAGTATTCCGTTTCACGTGACGATATACGATACACCCGACATACGATGCGCGGTTCGACTCGTAAATAGGCGTGATAAGTGTCACTTCCCACCAAAACTAAAGTGGGACACGGTGAGATTATAGCAGATATTTACGGCTCTCACAGCGCGGTGATGACCGTCTTTGAGGGATTTCACCAAATTAAACCAAAAGTAACCGGGAACTGTTTTGAAGCAACGCAAGCTTGTTAGATTTTGAGAACAAAATAAATGAATACGTTATGGAACTCCTCTCTACTTATTGCGATCAAGGTGAGTCAGGAGGGCAGTATGGGATGGATGTAATCTTCGTTCAAAGCCGCCCCTTTTTAATGCCTCCATTGTTCTCATCATTTTCTGCCTTACTTCCCATATATCTCGAAGGGAGACAATTAAGAATTGCCTAGCAGGAACGGGGAATGATAACTCGTAACTAGGACCAACAAATTATCTGAAACCTGTACAGGCGGGCATATTGCGCAGTTTACGGGGGAAACCTTCGCCGGTTCCTATGAAAAGCAAAAGCTCGAGATTCATAGAAGTTTTCCGAAAAAAGAGTAGTCGATTTGAGTTTTACTTCATAAGTTCGCTCATCCAAGACTAGGACATGGGTGGAGGAAACGTACGGGACGCAAATTTCTAAT
This sequence comes from Pachypeltis micranthus, assembly GCA_020466155.1. Lineage (NCBI taxonomy): Eukaryota > Metazoa > Arthropoda > Insecta > Hemiptera > Miridae > Pachypeltis > Pachypeltis micranthus. The sequence continues at coordinate 19,611,844 of CM035769.1, forward strand.
GTTTCTATTTTTCATTCCAAATTAGATTGCTTGAGCAGCGATTTTATTTCATCAAAACCGACGAGCGTTATCAGTTTCTTATTTCAATGTACAATCGTTGAAAACGTTGAATATTTTTTTCCGGTAGACACACGGGCTTAACATGGGTTATGACTAACGTAACGTGGGAAAACGTATTTCGGGTTACATCAATTAAGTTATTTTAGAGTATTTCTCACCTTACCTAGGGTTACGAATTAATAAGAAAAGTTCTCTAATCGCTGAAAACTATTCCCTTCAGATCTTTTGCACAAAAAAACACCATTTGTGAAAATGAAATGCGTGCGTGTGAATGTCTAGATCTGGCCGCGATGGAGATAAAGCGGCAGAATCAAATCAGCCCGAATCTGGCATTCGAACTGCACTACACCAACAACTTTTCTCACAAACGTCTCTAACCATTTTAAAGAAATGTGCTATTTGGACAGCTCGCAATGACACGACGGTAACGTAAAATTGTCGAACGCAGGAAACTAATGAGAGCAGTACAAAAATGATCGAATATTACAGAAGTTTTTTGCTTATAAATTTCGCTATGTAAATAATCGTCGTTTTGTTGACTGTTCTTTTCACAACGTTCCTCTATAATTCCAGAGGTGTTAACATGAACCTTCAAAGGTGTTCACTATACTTTTAGTTTGTGAATGAAGTTCAGGGCATAAGTAGCAGTACATCAATAAATTCCGGAACTTGAAGCGTTAGCAGTTTCTAAGTAGAACGGCATGTTTTACAAGTTCCTACGACCTGAGTAGCACCAGATATTTTACGGTTTTCCAGAATTTCCTACAATTCCAGAATTTTGTGTCATGATTAAGGACTACCAAAGTAACAGTGAACCTTGAGCATTACCAATTTCTATGTAGATCGCTTAGCTAAGTTCTACCAAGTTCCTACAAAGAGAATGAAAAACGGATTTGATTAACGTGAGAGAGAAAAAAATCGCTGAACGTTTTGGCGTGAGGAAAGCTGTGTGCTGCGTCGTACCAGATGTTTGATAGGACAAATGAGCCACTGATCTGAAGGTGCGGAAGTCTGAAATATTATTTGTTTAGAAACTCGCATAAGAGATCGGCCACTGAGAGGTTAAATTAGGCTGGCTACTTACAGGCGTGGTAGAAGGCACCACCTGATTTGGACTGGGTGCCTGCCCCAGATGTCAGGGACTCGGTACGGATGAAGTATAACTTGGAGGTTCCGTTTCGGGTACGAATAGGAAAGATCCAAATGGGAAGGGGGTGGTCCCACTCTTGAGGCTGCGATACAGATACAGACGGATCAGTGAGAGGTGGCCTAGCACGTGCTGGAGTTCATTGGCCCAGGATCTGGACAGCGATACCACTAAGTGCACTCGTAACAGTTTTCCACGACGAATTCTTCGGAGAGATGGTGTGCGTGCAGCACCTTCTGTGCAGGGGTCTGTAATGGAAAAGGATATGCATTATGTCAGACAGTCAGGCGGCACTTGAGGCCCTGAGTTCCTATACCATGTCGTCCAGCCTGGTTTGGGAATGAATGGGTTGAAGACCTTGGAAAAGGAAAATATATTAACACTGTGTAGGGTGCCAGGTCCAAGTGCACTGGGACGAACCAAACCCCTTCCATTCAGCGGGGGGTCGTCCGGGGCATTTGTGCTGACTGGGCACCTCAAATGCCCCAATTCGCTCGAGACTTCACTGCCGTCAGTTGTAACAAAGCCGGTTCCCTCGTCGCCCCGTCGTCCACGCTCGCGTTCGCTCCCACCCAGTTTCCTGTTTGTGGTGGTAAAACTTCCTCGAGTGTAATTGAGAATAAAACTCTGTTCCAATTGCATTCGGCTTGATATCGTACTAACTCCCCAACTTTCTTAGCGCGGTATCGCTTCAATATTAATCCTCCCCCCCCCCCGTAACACAAGGATATAAGGGCATGGGGGAAGCCGAAAAATTGGCGATCGAACGATCTGCACTTCATCCTGGTGGAATGTCCTTTGAAGGGACCACCAAAAGCCATTTGATCAAGGAGCGTGGCAAGAAGGAGGATAAGTGCAGGGCTGCTTATCAGCAGGATGTGCCTGGCTGTGTGGAAGTTAATTAAACTGTTCAAGGAGTGAATGAGATAGGTCCCAGTCTGGAGAGAAAAAGGTATACAGGTGGTATATGGCCTATTAACAGGTCTCTGTCAATTGAGGCCCAGACTGGTAGGTCAGAGGTACAGAGTTGCAGATTCTGCGGGGCGGCGCTGGAGTCAGCGGAGCATGTACTTGTGAGGGGCTGCAGTCCGCCTCAGAGTGCTTGGGGTGCCTCAGCTGCAGCTGGAGGAGCGACCTGGATGGGCGATGCCACAGAGAACGCCTGTCGACCCATCCAAGCTTGGAGACAGACAATATAGCACTTATCAACATTTTCTCCACTAGTACACTAACCCAGCAGTACAAAAATCCGATAGTCGTACTTACTCTTCTTGGCTAACGTAGTCGTGACACTTGATGCCTGTAAAACATGACTCAGTGGTTACTGGACCTTTGCAGGCAGTTTTGGGACGCGATTACTGTGAAAACGCTGGCAGTATCTTCCATGAATGTCCTAGATGCTCACGTCGAAGAGTTTGAGTTTGATCTTTTCCACCAACTTGAACTGCCACGAGCTCAAATGGCTTACGAGGGTTTGTAGAAATGTTTCCATGTCGCACCATCGCATGAAGAAACCCTAGACCACAGTGCTCTAGACATCTCTTTGGGACGTGGGAGCATTGTGCCTGATATCGAAAATAATGATTTAACTTTATCAAAAAGTTTTTTCGACCACAGATTTTAGTCGTGTCTTTTCTATTAATACTCTTCTTTTTTTTGGATTGAGCGGTTCAAACGGCTGCATAAATATTTACGTTGCTGGCCGGTCGCGCGAAATTGGCCGCTGAGTGGTCGGATGATTTATAAGTGGAAACGACGAAGGCGAATCGCAAGTATATTAGGGCGCCACTCTCATTGATGGCGTTCTTTTGAGTGAAGGCTCATCTGCCCACTCTAAAAATATCCATTTACCGTTGACGAGCATCGATTGAGGCCCCGAAGGAAAACAGTGATGCTCAAACGCTTTTCAACGTAGTAATGAATATTGGCAGAGGAATGGGAAAAGAGGGGACTCAATGTCGTAAACCGAGTGCCGGCTAAAAGCTCTAATGATCACAGGACGTTCCGTTATTTGTTTTATAACGACGTTCCTTTTCTGTCCACTTTTTACTGTTTGTTACGTTTATGAACTCGTTACAAGCTATTCGTTGGAGCTCAGAATTTCAACAATCTATCGGATACGTCTATTGGAACGCTAAGCTATTTCTTTCTTTCAATCAAACTTGACTGCAAACAAATAATACGCGTTCGTACGACGGACAGTAAGAAATGATGAGGAAACAACAAGAGTGAGACGTTGAATGAAATCAAGGGAAAGACGGAATGTAGCGAGTAAATAACAGAACATCGGAATTTAAACTGCACGCTAATGAGATATGAAGACCTGAATGCCTTTGATCGTTGAATAAAGTCTTTGACATTTTCTGAAAATTGAGTACTGCCCTTCAAACAACTTGAGCTTGAATTCAGAAACGAGGGTGAAGAGAGCAGACGAAAGGAGGTAGGCCAGAGGGTGAATAGAACGCTAATGAATAGCTGGGGGAGGGTATTGTTATATTATGAGAACATTTTTTCTGTCATGAATCAGAAACTGCTTCTTGTGAAATCACAAGAATTGTATCAAGCAAAAAGAAAACATAAATCTTAGCAACCAACAGTTTGGCAGCACATCTTTTCTTCTTCTTTAACGTTTTTCCAGCGTTCTAAAACCTTCGATATTTCATTTTCTCAAATGTTGCTGCTGATAACGTAGGACCGTGATTCTTCAGGCTTCCGCACGACTTCTTTATTCTATTATTTATTATATTTATTCTTAAATTTGTTATCCTTGAGCTCTTGCTCTGGATGTTTCAGTACAAAGTTCTAAAGCGATTGGCGATTGGACTGTTGTCCTTGGCTGCTTCTCATTAAGAGCTCGAATGAAGTGTACCCGTTGCGTAAAGAAGTCGAAGTAAATTTCGTTATGTATTCATCGATGTCCTCCCATTTCTTTTATCAAATAAATCGAAAACGTAAATCAAGGAACTCAATGGGAATGAATCCCTCAGACTCAGGGAAGCCCTGAAGCTGTCTCACAAACTAATAGAAAAGGCTAAGAAGAAGATAAGCTCGCTAAACAATAGAAATCATGAAATAAAATGTTTTGTAGCAACAACTCAAAACTTCAAAAATCAAAGAGCCCTAGTCTGATCCAACTATCGTCTCCCTGGGATTGGATGAAACTACCCTCTCAAATGCTCACTGTTACACTCTAACACTATACAATACCTAAATACTTCACGTTGACTATATATACGAACATATATGTAAAATTTACAAAACATAGCGTAAGTACTGTACGCATATACCAATGGATATAAGAAGATACAGTTAGCAAACAAATAACAAACTGAAAAATATAAAATGTTTACAATGTACAAGCATTATTAACGGGGAATAAATAAATTATACAATTTTATGGTTAATAAAACGATTTACTGCGAACAAGACTATCTAATAGTTATCAATTACAATCTTCTTGAACTGTTGCTTAAATATCTCTACTGTGCCACGAGAGGGTGAGAGTTGAAGATCGAAATAAAAGAAATTCGGTGAGCGTGGGGAGGACTGTATTATGCGCAATGAAGTGAGTAGAGTTTGTGTACAAAAAGGGACGACTCGTAATATGCATGAACTGGCACGGGAAACTGTGTCAAAAGGAGATAGCGACCCTATCGACGGAAAATAAATTGAGAAATGTGTTTGAGTGAGTACAGGGAGACGAGTGACTTTCGCGATAGTTCGTAAGTGAAAAAATTTGGGAGGAGCTGTCTGTTGGGGAGAGGAATGTGAAGAGGAGGGGGGATGCTATTTCCGAATTTCCAGCCAAAGCGGGAAATCCGTTGCTAACCACGGTGGTCGAACTCCCGCAGGTACGAAGGTCTTTGGGGAAACAATTACTTTGCCATTAAGGGCCAGGGAGTTCCGTTAGGGCAGGTGTGGGAACTCTGAGGTCAAAAAACTGATACTTACTGATTCGGCGTTTTGCGTCAAACAGCCACCCTTTTGAAACAGATCTGCATGCTCCTAACACATCTTTGTTCCTTGAACTACAAAAGATCTTGCCAATTTATTCGCTCGAAGAGTGAAGTCCAGGGAACCCTCTCCCTGCTCTGAGTGTTGCAATGCGAGAGAAACCTGGACGACTGGTGCACACAGACTGAACCTAGGAGCCTTTGTTTTTTTTTTGTTTTTTTGTTTTTTTTTCATTTTGAGGGCGAGAGTGGCGATATGTAGCCGTACACGTTCTTTTATGTACAACTATTCCAGCTTTTTTTATAGGATGGTAGCTTACAAATGAGCTGCTCGGAATGGGAGAACCCGAAAGGAAAGTTCCAACACTGACCAGACGATCGATGAGTGTAGTAGCAGGAAAGGGGCAAAAAGGAAGGTCACTTGTGAAAGATGCAGTTGGAAGGTTGTCTGCAGTTTCCGCCGTTGTTCGATTTGTTCTTTAAATGCATTTATTAGAAACAAATAAACATTCCTCTTCGAACAAAATCGCGGATACAAAATAAAATACAACGGCAAAAAGTACTTTTAATCACTTGTTATAGTTCAGTTCATTATTCATTGTTATATTCAGAGCAGGGCAGTTTCCTGGACCATGCGGTTCAGTTCTCCTTCTGATCTCCGGAATTGGGAAGACAGCAGGTGCCCCAGATCAGAGGCAATAGGTCCAGGTGGGAGGCATTAGCAAATTGTAAAAAAGGGTTTTGTTGGAATGGCTGGCTACATACAGATCTGAGTTGATAGGCTGTATTTCTCGGGCGTTGAAAGAGATGAGTCACATGGTCCGCAAACGTGAGCCCTTTATCTAGGATCATTCCCAGATAACAATGGGCATTGTCATTCGGGATCTGGGTTTGAGATTCAGGAGTGTTGGTTCTGAGTATCTTGTTTTATAGGCGTAGCTGACGGCTGCCGACTTGTTTGACACACCATGCCAAAATGTTGTTTCAGCCTCCGTCAGCCACACCATTTCCCAATTCCCCAACAAGCAGCTGCAGTTGTATGTGAGCATTCTCTCCATCCCCGTGTTGCGAAATAGAAGAACATGGATATCACTGCCTACTGATAAAGCAAATGCCTTCGGTGACATGCTTGACAAACGGTTTCAACCACTCGCCAGTTCCACATCAAGCAATATTGAAGCTAGCGAAATGAGCTGTTTTCAAGACCCCCTCCTCCATAACCAGGTTCCTTAACGCGAAAAGCACCGCGACCTTATAGTTCAGCCTCTCCTGAAAAATGGCACTAGAAAACGGCTCGCTCACCTTGCAAAGGTGAACAACGCTTATTACCCTAAATAATGGGGCACCCCTAAACTTGTATGATACACTAGATAGATAAATCAAAAGACCCCGGCTGCTGTCGCATTTTGGTAAAATTCTGGAGCGACTGATTCTCCCGCACCTACTCTGAACACCTTCTACCAGATCAGCAGTTCGCTTCCACAGAGGGGACGCAGGGGATCCTTTGATGCAAAGCTGGTGTTTGACAAGGTCAGGCACAACCTGTATTGGTTCTCAGTGAGAGAAACTTTGTTGTTGGAGTGCGGAATGAATACACTTTGGTCAGAAAGGTGCCACAAGGATACCTGTACATATTTTACTGCCACGATCTACCACTTCCGTCGAAACCTCATTTCTCTTCACTCTACGTCGTTCGAATGAGCAGATATCTCAGTCTGCAGTCGATGTCTCGATTTGAGCTCTCTGTTGGGAGCTAGCAGGGATTCGAGATCTCATGCACAGAAAAACGAGTTCGTGCAATTAGTTACGATTTCTTTAATTTCAAACTCATAGTGGCGTTCAATGAATTGTGTTCCCAATATCAATTATCGGGTTTCCTCTCGGACTGAGTCCCTCAGAGAAATCATCAAAGATCGATTACAGTGCTGGTTTAGGAGTTATCAGCTCAGGCTGCAGTGCGTCAAAGCCATTGGCCGCTGTGGGTGCCATACATAGAACTGAAAACCAGGTATACATTGAACATTAGCACGTCTCCCCCAAATGGAAGCTGGTGGTCGATAAATGGCAAGCATTACTGCGATAGATAGTCTCCAGTTGTAGAAGGACACACAATGCGGTCTCCACTGGGCACAGAGTTGCCCGATAAGTAGCTTAAAAAAATCTCCCTGCGATCAGCGACTCATCAATCTCGCAAGACTCTGCCGACAGAGGGTTTTTTTGTCTCTTTTTTTAACGAACAGAGGTGACGAGCGAAAAATCCAAACCGGGGTTTCGTCTGCTCGAAATAGATCGCGGGCAAAATGAGATATTTTCCGCCGGACAGCGATCTACAAATGAAGCGGATGACGTTTAGTCACGCCTGAATCAATATTTACGCGAACTGTTTCAAACAAGGCTGTAAATTCCCTTACTTCAGAGCCAGATCTTAACCCGATAGAGTCCCTTCGAAACGTCACACAAATGATTCTGCTTAATATATTACGTTGGTCGTAATAATCGTCAAAACCGCATTGAACGCATTGATCGATCCCTGGTTGTTCCGTAACAGGACGCATTCATTGAATTGTGTATCCATTAAATTCATTTTCACGATCTCGCGAGCTAATGAGATCGTTTTCAGCTGACATCAAAGCTAACTAATCAACAATTTACTGGTTGAGTGGAAAATTTGTTTTACATCTGGCCTTTGTAGAGAAAAAAAAATCCGGAATCCAACTAAAGGCTTGGAATGAGTTAAGTAAACGCTCAACAGGAGGGAAACGTATTTGCGGTCGGGCGCCGTGTTTTTCTTACTGAATGAAGACAAGAGCAGTATCTCGCGAGAAAATGCTTCGAATCGACCGAAATATCCGCTTCCAAGAGCGTTAAACCGTTGAGTGATAACACCGTGGTACCAAAACTTTCTGTGCTCGTTCTGGAACTGACCACGGGTTAAAATTCGAGACATAAACACAGTCGAGCGTTACTAATCGTCAAGGTTGTTCCTGTATCTCCCTGTTGGCCGGGATATCGCACTTGTATGCAACTTTCTGCAGCCAGGTTGCACCGACAATCATTTGTTGACAAAATGACGGAGTTCCAAAGGCGAATGAATTTGTTGTTTATTAAAGAGTCCCATAAATTCCGTCTTCATTTGAGCATTAAAGTTATAAAATAAATAAACTATTAAATAGTGGTAAACTTGCTCTAAGCCTTAAGAGTATAATTGGTACGTATAATAATAGCTAAAATCGAACAGCACTGGAAAAGTCAACGTAAGAACGCAAAGGCACCAGAGACTTTAACACTTGTCAAACTCAGCTGTTTTCTGGAAGTGTCAGTAGAGTGGCCGACAGCAAGGTAGAAACAATTGTTAGACACACCATTGATTACCTGTTCCTCAACCCTTCTGAGAGAGTTATATGAGTCGAAAGACGTAGAGGTTGCGGTTTCGCTATCGTGCAGGAGCCTGGCCACTCGCTCAGCATCCCCCAAACCAAGACCTGTAGAGGTACGGCAGATTCTCATTTAGCCAGTGAAGAGCGGCAGCCTGTTTGGGAGGAGTTCTTCATCTAGTTTCCCGCCTGACTATTTACTTGGATGGCAAGTGTCAAAGATCAACGGTGACCACATTTCCTTGCCATGATCTTCACAAGCTGGGCGAAATGGCTATAAGCTTGCTTAGTGCCAGTCAATGCTGTCAGTTTGGCTGCTCTTCCAACAACCGTTGCTCGCTACTGGAAGGAACTACAGTGAGACATCACCTGGTTTCTTGTTTCTTTCACACTGGAAGCACAAGACGGGCAGAATGGAGAGTCTTCGAAAGAAAAGAGTGCTGCACATTGAAGTCGCCATGTCCTGCATGGAACTGACTCGTCCAGTGATATGGCTCGACCCACTTTTTCCTAAGAAGTTCATGGATGTTGGAGAAAAACTCAAACGTGTCACGCCCCTTCGCTTGCCATTTATTGCCAACTCATCCAGCATGGCAAGTTTCCGCCCTATGCGACGTTCACCCCAGAGTGGGGAAAGCTCCATTTTCAGTCTCCACTTGTCCACGTTGCACTTAATAGCCAAGTCAACTGGTAACCAGTGATCACTTGAAGCGCTTCAGTAGATACTGTCCTATAGGCCTTGGTGATCAACAAGAGCGCAACTCTGTGAGATTGGGTCAGTACTGTGATTGACTGTGAGTTTGCTACTATAGACAATGGAGCAGTAGCCAATCACGCCTAGGTAGATGGACTTGTTCATGAGGTTTGTATCGCTATTTCGAAGTCAATGTTCGTTCTTCTCTCACCACAAAACTGCCAGGTTTCAGTGACACCACTCCACCTGCTTCACTTTGCTCACTGAGCAATCAACTGTTATACGTCTTCTCTTCTAACTATTCTTCTTTTTTTCCATAGTATTTTAATTTTGATAAAAACAGTACAATACAGTCTATTTGCACTTACCAGAAATGCCTCGTCTGAGGTTCAATAAATTCAACATTGAAAAGCAATTAGGAGTAGTATAAACAGTTTTTGAAGGAAGAAAATTTGGTGTTAAATAATTTCAACGACAGCCCAGGATGTTATGGGCAGAAAGCGGTTAAAAAATTAAAATGACGTTTCTACCGCAATTACGTCGTGTTTGGTATCGTTTTCTAGATATTTTTGGATGCTGAGTCGAATGGAACTATTTTGAGAGGTGTACGACTGCGTTTAGACGAAAAATAGCGAAATCACAGTAATTATAGAGAGCCAAAGCCCACTAATTGAAAGAAAATGTAGTAAAAGTAATCGTTTCATCATTTTTACTCCCTCCTGACTCATTGAAACCACCTGCCAGCGCAACTCAGCCCACAATACCCTCGTGCCAATTGCCTACAGGCTCCTGGAATAATTAGTTTTCGTCGTTCCGTCGTAGTCAGGTCATGTTTCGTATGGTTTACTGGTATTTTTCGATGCTGAATCGAATGGGATGGGTTTCGGTGGCGCGACACTATGTCAAGCTGTACAAGAGAATAATAAACCGTTGTGTAGTCTTTGCAGCGGTTTTTTTGTTTTGTTTTGTTATTTTTCGTAGTGCCGAAAATAAGGTTTTGGGCGATTTCAACCGATGAGAAAGGAAGGGGAAGGGCTTCAACGATTATGATTAAACTTTATGTTGGGTTTTTTAGGCTTTTTGGCAAAACGGCTTCAACGATTTTCACCAAACTCGCAGAACGTTTTTAAATAGTTAATACCTATGTATCGTCCTGAATAAATGTTCCTCTGGTAGTCCATTGAGCAGAGGTAAAAGTGAAAATGTGCCTAAAACATTGTTTTTTTGAACATTTTTGTAACTTCCCGAGTAACTGCATCACTGGATTTGATCAATCTTACGGAGTGTCTTGTAGCATCTTATACCCACATTTTGATCTCTGTGATTATTTCTGTATCTATCTGTTCAACGGAGATTAGCACGGAAAACGAGACTTGTCGAATATTAATTTATAGGTATTCCAATTTTCTCAAAAACTCCAACAATTTTAATCTGACGTACGAAGTACTCTCAGCTAAGTACCTACATTTTGTTATCAGTAAATTTTTCCGCAGAAATGCGTTGAGCGAAGATACATAGCCTGTATATACAGTAGGTCGACGAATTTACGCTGCGCTCTAGATATTTTACTTACTGAACTCACCGGGTTAAACGAAGGTGCAGTTTTCGAATAAAATGGGAGTTAACTCCCCTGCATAAACCTTACTAATGCAATTTAAAGTTCGCGCGATTGATTTTGGAACATGAACATCTCCAGAGAACTAGCCGGTTATGTATTCACTTTGTGAAATCAAGAAAACGCGAGATAAAAAATACGAAAAACTGTATCTTTCGTCACCTGTTTTAGATTTTGCGATGCTTTCGGTCGAAGAAAGTAGCGCTCTCCTCTCGCGAACGCGTGTCTTGCCGAACAAAACCATCGCGGCTACTAAGAGCCTTTTTGGCGGCCTGTTCCTCTGTTGGCTCCCACCATCTCCTCTTCATACTCCTCTGCCCCTTTAATGAATCGCCTCGCGATTCGACGGCCTAATCTAATCTTCTTTTTTTTAATTCCCACAGGGTGGTGAGAAATTCTCGACGCTGAGGATTTTTATTCTCGAACTTCCCGTGTAGTAGCAAATTGATCTGGAGACGTGATACTTTCAATGGCAGATTTAAGAGTGATACCAGACACGATGGCCAACTGCCGGAAATGCGGATTCTGAACAGTACCAACAAGTAGGCGGAGTATTCCATTCAGGTTCCTTATTATTTGAGCGTTGGTTGAGAAGATGTGAATACGGTCTTCGCACGAGGGCTTTTGGTAAAGCTTTGACAGGATGGTTTTTATTCCGTCTAAGCAACTCGAAGAGTAAAAAATGTACTGTTGGTACAAAATATCAGGTGAGACGCATCACACAACCTATAGCAATTGATCCAATATGTCACTGAGTTTATATGAGCCTGTTTGAACTGGACGTTCTGTGGCGTTTTGGAATTTGTTTGCGTTGCTCCTACTTATTATGCCGTACCTTTAGTGAGTGGTCAACTTATCTGTAATTTATGGGACTGTCAACGTGGTTTTTGGTTTATTATTCATTCAGAATAATACACATTTTTGCTGCCAGGAACATTAGTTGTATAAAAACGCCCCTCCCCCTTAAAAATTTGACACATCATTTTAATGTATGGAGATTCCAAAGCTGCAATGCCCGTCCTCCACCGTCCGTCGTATTTTGCCTTTAACGTGGTCTAAAAAGCTGTTCTTTCCCTGAACATTCCATTTGTGATCTAGTTGTACCCAGCTACTCAGTAATCCGATCGAAGGAAACCCATGGTTGTGCTACAATAGAATAGCGATATCGCACTAAGTGAGTTAAGGAGTGTGTACGATATCCACGGTAATTGGAACAAGGAGTTTTATTACACTGATGGCTCGGTGCAGGGTGGCCTGGCAGGGGCAGGCATCTTTGGGCCGAATATTGGAGCCGCGATCTCATTGAGGTGTCTCTGCAGTGATGGTATGTGTGCAGCGCCTGCTGCAGAGAGGACTGAGGAGATTCACATTATGGTAGACAGTCAGGCCGCTCTCATAGCCTTAGCCTCGTATTGTTTTACGTCGCGGTGGGTCTGGGAGTGTCTGACTACGCTGAAGGCTGTTGGCCAGGGACAGTGTGTAACACTGTGTTGGATGCTGGATCATCAGGGAATAGAGGGAAACGAATGGGCCGATGGGCTGGCTAAGAAGGGAACGGCGCAAAACCTGTCGGCCCTGAGCCCTTCGTTGGGACCACCAGGAGCCACCTGCGTACAGAGGTTGGCGAATGGGAGGATAGATGCAGGGCTGCTCATTGGCAGGGAATGCCCGGCCTTATACGCTCAACACTTTTCATCCGACTCTTCAGAGGGAGGGCAAAGGAGGTGCTCGTACTGGGCATCATATGTGGCTTGTTTACTGGTCACTGTCCACTGAGGTACCACCTTGCTAACATTGGCAAGCGTGAGGTACAAGTATGCAGGTTTTGCGAGGTGGGGCTAGAGACGGCAGAGCATCTGTTGTGTCTGTGGTGGTCAAGTGTTTGGGGGGTCTTTTCTACAGCCAGAAGAGGCGGTGAAGGCAGAACTTGCAGATGTCCTCCGCCTTGTGCAGGAGTGGTGGGACGTGTAGGTGACATTGCACTAAGGGAGCCAAGTGCCTGGGGACCTGGGGTGAAGCAGTGGGTTAATGGATGCCCTCACAATAGGCCTGCTTGTGGCTGCAGTGAGAGTGTCTCCAGCACCTACTTATATAATTTAAAAAACTCAACGCGACGATCGCTCAGTTACGACTGACTACACCAAAATTTCGAGCAAATCAAGGCAATTTGAGGTGCACAGTCAGCACGAATGCCCCAGACAAGCCATCGAAGAGTTCGTCCCAGTACAGTTGTTGAAATATTAGCCGAAAACGAAATTTTGGCAGTTTTATTGCATTTACGTATTGTTTCCTAGGTATTATTTGATGCTGAGTCGAATAAAACGGGCCTCAGTGATGCAGGACTTCTTCTCAGAGGACAATAGTGAAATCACAGTAAATGTAGTGAGGCGAATTCCACTATTGGAAGGAAATACTAGACAATATAGCTAAAGTTAGCGTACCTTCCTGGCCCGGCCCATTTCCGGCACTGCCTCCCGTCCAGCGCCAACCACCCGTCAGTCCAGCTCGTCACGCCGAGAAAATTGCCTAGTGTTGCCTAGAAAATTCCAAGTTCGGTCGTTCCGTTGTCAGATCATGTTTCCTATCTTTTATTAGTATTTTTCGATGCTGAATCGAATGGAACGGTTCTGGACGCAGACCGCGTTAAGATATGCAGTGATGCTGGGCAAGCAAATAATAATAAACCGTTCAGTTATAATTTGTAACGTTTTTTGTTTTTTAAGAGAGGTTTATGTTTAGTATTATGAAGTCGCAGGGCGCTGTGACAAATCGAACTAACTTCGGGAATTTATCGGGTTGCTCCTAATTATCTTAAGCCCATTATTAAAACTCCATCGTTAAGGTTTAACATTAAATTACCCGCAAGATGATTGTGAGATTAGTGGCTTCACATGACGGGATTTACGAATAAAAATCTGTACTCAAATCGACTTTTGTCGACACGCTTGGTCAGTTATTGTGCTTCCCTCGTCAGTTTTCCCGGAGTGAAAAGTTTATTGTAACGTTTGTCATTTGAAGCTGCTCCAACTGGCTGCACGCGTTTTTGAGAAAAAAATGTTTATCGCTTGATAACTATGACTACGTTTACTTTTGGAACTAATTTGCTCATACCCCTACTTTGTCGCCTCGCTTTGACCTGCAGACCAAATATCAAATTTGTTTCACAGACACACGGACTGTTTGTCTAACCTCGAGACAAATGGTTTATTTTTGAATCCACGTCCCTTGAAAACGTAAAAATCGGGAGAAAACTCAATTTTTTCGAAGTAGAGTTATGAAGTATACTGAATCGAAAAAACCTCATTTCTGAATTTTTCATGGTTTTTCAAATCACCGAAAGTAAGGATTTGAGCAATTTTGGTTTCACGGGATATGGGGGGGGGGATGGGGGCAAAATGTACGAATAACCACTCTAACCAAGTTAAGCTGAAAGTTTAATCAAAATATCTGTGGTCATTCATATTTGTGGTCAGTACTTAACTTTTGTTCTCCGTAAAAGTTTTCTCTGGCTGCTTGTTGAACGGAGATATTATTAAAAATATAACATTTTTCACAATTTTTGAAGTCACGGCAAATGCATAACTGAATTTCGTCCACCTGACGGAGCAATACGTTCTCACATTTTATTCTCCAACACTATCTCTGACTATACGTTGAACGGATGTACAAGCCAAGACAGATCAGAAAATGAGATTTCCCGAACATTAAAAAATCCTTTTTCTCACTTTATCGAAAACGGATGTTACAAATTTTTGCCCAGCTCAACATAGACATTTTTATCTTACTCTCCGCTGAATTACTTCTCTATTATAGGCCTTGCTAAATGCCAAGGCCTTGGTGAACTGATTTCGTGGGTACTATTTTCGGGCCTAGAAACATTTTCCACGCCACTCGTTCCATCAGCCTTGACTTGAGCCTCTACGAGACCACTGCGGACAGTGGACGTGGAATCTTTCACACGAGCTCAGTGAAAAACAAATTGAATCAGTTGGCAGAGAGATGAAAGCTGATGAGCGCACAAGGGTTCGCGTGACGCATCGCACCTTATGTTATTACGATAGCTCAGGACGCTGTAGGCTTCGGGTACCCTTCCGTATAGCTGTAAACATCGACTGTCGCACATACCTTTTCTCGTAAACTTCCTCTGAGTGGCAATTTTCGACGGCGTTCTAACGTTTGAAACTTGATAATGTTTACGCGTCGACATCTCGCAATACCGATAGACTCAAGATAAGGGCGCGTCGGATTTTTCGTTATTGGAAAGCACCAGCTACGGAGGAGCACGAAGCGGCACTACTCGATTTTGTCCCAGGCGCAGCTAGTTCCAGCAGGGGATCACGCGAATGAGCGATATTTCGTGTAGCCCCTAACAATAAACGACGCTTGCTCCCATATCGATTTGTTTAAAATGTTCGCCCAAAAGATTGTTTTTTTTGTACGCCCACTTAAGAAACGGCGCAAGTGTATCAAATAGATATACAAAATGCTACAGTTTTCAAGGGTGGAATTTACGTCTACTTAATAGCCAAGATTTTTATAATTCTAAAGCTGAGATTCAAAATAGTATTCAATAAACCCAAACAATATTTCGATTTAGAATACATTTTATTTTTAAAACTGAAGCGCGTTACTGTGATAATATTTTTATAATATCCCTAGCGTGCCTTTTGTTAATTACGATCATGTGAGTAAATAAATAATTCTGACATAGAAATCGTGGCAAAAGGGAAGTGTTTGCGCCTAACCACAGCAGCAGGGGAGAAATGAAGGGATTTGTTGTTGGAAACTTATAACAATCGAATGCGGTCTCGCTTGTCGGACAGGAGTCGGTGATTCATCGTCCACCACCAGTCAATTGCATGGGGCTGCACGCATCTCGCTTCTTCCCTCTTCTCCACCGTCAGGTCAGCGGCATCCTACGAGCGCTCGTCTTTGGGTCATCACCATCCCAATTATTTCGGCCAACATTGGTGCACCAGTCCCACCAGCATACCAAGTGAAGTTTTCCTACGTTCAGCGAACGGAAGAATTTATCATCAACTCAAACATCAGCATCACAGTTAGACTTTTTTTTTATTGTTCAACTTTTCTCGTCACAGCCGAACTGTTAATTTTCTCGTGGAAGAAGTGTATGATTTTTCAAGTTCGTTCATTTAGTGCACTTATTTTTCTCTCAGCTACAAATTTCTTCTTTTTTTCTAATTTTAATTACAATTTGATTTAACGACTTTGACTAGGTTTAATTTTTTATTCTTTTTCCGCTTCTCTACCTTTCCAAGAACATAAAGAACCCCAAAACGTGACATGCGAATTGCGGTAGCTTCAGCAGTATAATTTTCTTAATCGCTTTCACTACGTTTATTTGCGAGTGTACTTCATGCTCGCCATCATGTTCCAGTTGGCATTTACCGTCGACGGTCGGCCTCGTGCTAACATCGAGCGCCTTAGAAACGAGCTTGTGTGTGTTGTTGTGTATAGGTTGATGGGGTCTTTCTGTTGGTTGAAATCAGAAGAGGATCATTTTTTTCAAAGAGCCTAGACACAGATTTGTCAGTATTTGAAGTTTTGAATTATCGTTGGGTCGCCTTTTTTCTTATAGACAAAGTTACAGGGAATAGAAACAGTTTAGTGGGAAGCGAATTTACGTTTTTCGGGGCTGAATGGAAGGAGATGGCGTGCTGTACACTTGATGCTGTCAAATTGATTCAAAACATGCAGAACGTTACTTTAAGTTATTGCAAACAAACATTTTGGTAGTTCGCGAACACATTATGCAGTTGAGCTTCAGAACAATTACTAAGTCTTAGTTTACGTACAAATTGAAATTATTTTGAATTTGATGGGGTCTTATAATGCTCACCTAGGGGCCAATATGGAACCTCTTCCCTTTCTAACTGGAGACGTATTTTGGCCATTTAAAGGGTGTAATTGTAACTAAATTCACTGCTAGTTAAGTGCAATTGAGAAGTTGAGTGGCTGATTTATTTAACAGAGTGATACAAGTTAGGACCACAGGGCTCCCTTTAAACCACAATACATACAAGTAGCACAACTCATTGCGTGTCAGCATATCATATTGGAGTAACAGAGCTATGGTAAATAATAACGATGTATTACATAATAAATATAGATAACGTGCTGATAAGTAACATTATAATATGAAATAGCAAAAGAATAATAATGAGTAACCCAATAATATTAATTGATAAGAGTCGTGAGTAGGACAGTAAAAACCACGATAAAAGTATAAAAATAATACATAATCTCAATGATAACATAATACATGTTGTTGGGCACGAATGGGGGAGCTTGAAACTGAAAAATAAATGGGCGTGGTGAGAGTGAGTGACGACTGTATTACACTTGACAGAATAGCGATATCCGGTTGAGTATGATTATATAAAGGTGCACAAGGGACTTTCAATACGTGAACTGGTAGCCAAGAGGAACTAAAGTGGAAAGAGAGAGAGAGAGAGAGAGTAGTGTTGTGAGTAGCACGAGAGTGTCTATAGCGAGAACTGAGAGACGAATCGTTGGGAGAACTGGTAGACAACTGTATTACGAGAGCTGAAGGATGACTGACTTGGAAGGAGCTGTCTGTTCTGTTAAGAAGAGGAGTCTAAAATTGAGGGGTGGGAAAAGATAAATGGGGAAGTCCAGGACAGAGGGATATCCGTTTTCAGTCGGTAATAACTGAAGAGGTGGACTGTCCATAGGTAACGAAAGGGCTTGAGGACGAAAGTTTTTGGGGAAACGATGGCTTTTCGTTAGGGCTAGTGCAGACATTTTGGAGGTCAAAGACGTAGTAATATAAATTAAGGTAATACTAGTAAGTAGCAACAATAGTAATAAGTACTAATTGAAAACATACGTACTTATTTCCCTGAGTCAAAAATTCTTATGAGCATCGCGTTAATGCAGTGGTGTCTAGAGAAGTAGCTGCCAAAGCCTAGCACTCAGCCCAAGTAGGTCATCGGTTAACCCCTATCTTCTAAATCGTTTCCCCCCACAATCTCGGATTTCCATCAATTGATGATTAATCAAAGTACTATTGCCAACAGAGATTCCGAACTTCAACCTCCTCCCCTTCGGCCTTCACTAATTAGCAGTACCCCTAGCCCCTGAAAATCTTCCAATGACGATCTCTGAAGCTTCTTCTTTTCCGTCGTTCAGCCAATCATCAGTTTCATCCCTCTTGTCGTCCCCCACGACTCCAAAATCCGTTTCTCACTTGTATTGAACGAACGGTGAATTTTGTTATAATTACACTCTCTACAATCGGAAAATAGGGACGTCGTAGGGGCTCCTGGTTGCTTTTTAGATGAATTTTATTTCTTTCAAACCTGAATTAAATAATGTTGGGGGAACTAGTGGAATTTTCGACTGCTTAAATTTAAAGTAGCGTTCAGAAGAAACCCTTAGCTTTAAAAATAACAGGTATTCTGAGAAATGGAGCAGGAAATTGCCGATCGAGAGTGCGGCCGTATGTGAAATATGAAGTGACCCTATAACTGGCGTCCAGCGGCTTCTAAAATTGGCGCAGTTCTATTTTCGTCGTTCAACTCACGAATCGTCATCGCTCAGAGGTCTGACGCATCGTCGAATGACGTTGACCACTTTCGAGATGATATTCTTCCAGCTTGGCAGCTTTTCCCTCTTCCTGAATTCTCAATTTCGTGTACGAAGGTCATAAAAAAAAAGGGACGATGGATTGAAATATCACAATCGAAGCTCATTTCCGACATGGAAGTTGAATTTATCATGCGTGGGCGATAATTAACGGTTTTGGGCAATAAAGCATGGTTGGGAAACTTCATAATGCGGCGGAGGCTCCCTAAAAGTGGTGAAACTAGCTCCGTCTCTCCAAAATGAAGGGAAATTGAAGTCAAAGTTAATTTTTTTATCGTTTGTGAAAGCTAATTTCTTCAAAGCCTATTTTGACATCCTGAACGAATTCGTTTGGTTGTAAATATATATAATACGCTCTGAGTAAAATAGTGTTTTTTGGGCTAAAAAAATGTATTAAAAAAAACGGCCTCACTTGCATTCGGCGATTCTCTTGATTCTAGAAACTAATCTAATCATTTTTTATTAAGTAACCAAGTTCGATATGACAGCGGGAGGCTAATGTGCTTCCTGCATTTATTGCGACGCTCCTACCTCTGCCACGACCGTTATTGAGCAACCAGTTCACAGGTAATTTAAGAGGCTGTCCATGTGGTTTTTGAGAAGGATCGCGTTCATCTTTTTGGAATAGTCTGATAAAAACTGCGAGAAACGTTTGAAATTCTGGAATTTCTGGATCAGCTCCATTGCATCTTTTGAGCGTTGTCGAATGCTCGTCGTATAGGTTCTTGATTGAACTACCACGCGAATTTTCCCGATGACTCCAGTAACGTTTGAGCGGAGTTTATAAGGAAAAAACTGCGCCATTTCCATCGAAATGTGTGGTAATTTATTGTGCTGCTCTCGTAATTTTCCTTCAGATAATAATTTATTTTGTGGTATTATGTTTAGAGCTCTCCATACAAACAATTTAATCAAAATCGTTTGAGTGGTTTTTGAGGGGAAAAAATGTAGTGTTTCGATAGTTAGGTTTGAGCGGATTTTATTCATATCCTTATTTTAGCGTCCCATGGTAACCTGCGGGCTAAATATCAAGTTTGAGCAGATTTAGTTAAGCCATTTTCTCTCAATCGCGTTCACAGACAGGTCTGTTTCCTTATTTGATGACTGTACCTAAACCCTCGACGAGGGTTATATCAGTCATCGCGTTCACAGATACACACACACACACTTTTTTTTCCCTAAAGCTTACCGTACATGGGACGGTGGCACCTTTAAAGGCGAAAAAGTAAGGAAATGGGGAGGGCGTCTGGACTACCCTACGCCGATCGATGGGATAGAAGGATTGGGACGGAGAAGGAAAGAAGGATAAGAGGATGTTCCACGATGAAATGACCACCAGTTAAGGTACCACTGGAACAACACGCGATTGGTGATACTGTGGAGAACGCCTGCTAACATACCCAGCCGACGCATCTCCTCAGCACTTTTCTTGCACCTCACACCACGCCAGAACGCGGTCAATACTGCAACCCTGACCTGCCTCCACTCCACGAGCTTCCGGCACTGCGATACGAAGATCCATCCTGTCGTATTTGCGCTTCCTGGCTTGCTATGTTAGCACAAGATCCCGGCTGCCAAATACTACCTGGACATCCAGGATCACTGCAGACACACTGGGACCAACTGCGACGATGCCAGGCCTCATCCTTCTCTAGAGACAACCTGGTAGTGCGGCTCTTTCTCCACTTCCAAGCCCTCAGATGGCAATGCACCAGCAACCCCATGAGTAAGGGGGCACACCTGCCCCACATGATTCAGCGTCTCAAACAGGACATCAATCATGCACGACATTACGACTTCGGCCTCTTGCACACCTCATCGCTGTAGGCAGTGGCGCCACACAAACGGCGTGAAAGTGCCGGTAATCCTTCCCATGAATGCCCTTTGAAGCCCACTCCATCCACACAGAAGAGTAGGAGGAGGTTAGGGCACTGCCTGAGTACCTGTCCATCCACCGAACCATGCAGAGCAACTGCAAACTCTAAAGGCTTACTGGGCTTGGGGGCAGATGGAGTCGCCATGTCACACCACGGCAGCTGAACCTGGAAGAATCCAATACCAGCCACAGTGCCTGCGACATTCCAGTCAGATGCCTGCAAAGCAAGCAGGCGCTTATGGCGCAAGAACGAACACACACACGCCCGCATGCACAGACGTTTTTTCCAAATCGTGTTTTTCTCGTTCAAGTAGGCCTTAAAACGTAAAGAGTTGAAGAGCATTAAAAAAAAAAATTTTTTTTTCAGCCGATTACATAACTTTCCTTTCTTCTTCGTGGAGCCAAGGAAAGTAAAAACCCTGCAAATTATTACACAATGGTTTATTATTCTCATGAACAGCTTGACCTAATATTACTGCTCCGAGACCCATCCCATTCAATTCAGCATCGAATACTAGTAAACCATACGAAACATGACCTGGCTACAATGGAACTACGGAAACTAAATATTCCCCGTAAAAGTCAGTAGTATGTCACGGGTGAGCGGAAGAAGTGGCCTTAACCTTCCTCCCCCCCTTCGGGAAAAAAGTGTCGGGGAAATTGGGACGGGGACACGACGTTGCGAGTCGAACGGGCGGCATTGCGAGGCGAGCGGGCAGGTGGTTTTAATGAGACGGGTGGGAGGGGGAGTACTAACGACGAAACGTTGACTTCTGCTGTAGTTCCCGCGTTATACTGCGTTTCGTTAATTTTTTTAACCATTTTTTGCCCGAACGGATTGCCGAGATGGCGGGCACAACTAGATACCAAATGGGATTTTTGTGCGAAAGAACGAATTTTTTAGACCACGTTAAAGGCACAAAACGGCCCGGACGAGGGACGGCGGAGGGACATTGCAAATTTGGAATCTCCATGTCTTGAAACGCAAAGTATCAAATTTTGAGGGGGGGGGGGGTTGTAAAAAATTGTTCGTGACCGAAAACATAGGGTTATTATTTAGAATGAATAATAAACCAAAAGCACAATTTCCCCCCGATAACGTAACTTTGATTTCTGCTGTGTACAGCTAAGGAAAGCATAAATTGTGGGTTGCAGTTCTCCCTCTTGAGCTCCCAATGTCTCACCTCTCATGTCCAACGAATTAATGTATTTTGAACTGTGGATACGCTCCCAGTTTGTAAAGATTCGTCGAAACTCAAACGCGATACGGCACAATGATATGGTCCCATGTTTCCTGTAGCACAAAAACAGAACATTTCTGATAAGAAATGGGAGTACCCGCAAAGCACAGTTCTTTTCTAACAACCGGTGGCAAATCTAAATGTAACATCATTTTGTGAGTCCCGTTTAAATGTGTTAAATACCATCGCGTTTACGAAACGTTCGTCCAAATGAGATTTGGAGCTTTGAGAGCTTAAGTCAAAGTAGATTGGGCTGGAGTTGTTCGCTCCGATCAATAAATTGATTCGGTTCGAGCCGACTTGAAAAGCGTCTTGTTGCAACAAGTGGCTTAAAGTGGATGGTAGTTTAATTTGGAAGTTGAAGAATTTCATTTGGGTGGACATCAGCATTTTCCTCTGAATACACCAGTAAAGGCTTATGTACCAGTATAAGCTAAGCGTGAGACAGACATTTTATGTCGAGTTTTCAGAGTGCTTTGTAACAATCTCACTGCCGCACCAACCCAAGACATATTTGGAACACACCTGGCTCCCATTCCCGTACATTTCATGAATGTGGCAGATTGAGACAATCGGAAAGGCGAACACAAAGTTAAAAACTGACTAAAATAGATTAAAAAATAATAAAATAAAAACCAACTTTTACCACCTAATTCCATAAATATAAAGATTAAAATTTTCGAAAAAATCATCTTGACGGACTCATTAATAACCTATACAACAGTCTTCCTGCATCTGCAGGAAAATGACGAGAGCAGCACAATAAATTATCAAACAATTCGATGAAAATAGAATTTTGTGTTGTAAATCCCACTTACAGGTATAGTACACTAGCTTTCTCAACCAAAATCTTATCGATATTTCAATTCGTCACCTACGCAGTGGCAGGTTAATAACAGACATCCCTCGAAATTCCGGAATTCAAACTGCTATCGTTTCTTTGACTAACTTTCCCCCATTGTTTTCCCCTATAAATCCGAAACCGTGTACACGAAGGAGTTCATAAATTACCAGTGACATAAATAAGGGCAACTCAATAATTTCGGGAACTTCCCATTACCATTCGGATTTGCTGCTAGAGGGATAAAAATTCTCGAAAGCACGTAGGGCTGAGGCGTGTTTGATACGTTACACCTGATATTTCTCGTCAAACTCAATACGAACGTACTTATTTTATTGTCTAGGTATGATCAAGGCACCTCAACAAAATTCGTTAATAATTGGGGTCATCGATTTTTTGTTCAAATTTCCATAATTAATCAACGTGCGGAATACTAGTGGCCCTGCAAAACATGTGATGAATAGTGAACATGAGGTATGTACAAGCTAACAATCATCATCTTCGGAAAATTACTCTCTCTGAAAGGTTGTAACAAATACGCACAGAGAGAGGAGTCGCTTAGAACGAGTATAACTTATAACTATAAGCAGTACAATTTATAATAATACGCATAATTAATATTTATTTCTTATTTTTATATATTCAGCATTAAATTTTACAGTTCACATAATTAAGGCAATAATCAAGTCCTTTGGTATAGGCTATATTACACAATCCGTCAATAGCTCTGAGCAGCTTTTGGTTTATTATTCATTCTGAATAATAACCCTATGTTTTCGGTCACGAAAAATTTTTTACAACCCCCCCTCAAAATTTGATACTTTACGTTTCAAAACATGGAGATTCCAAATTTACAATGTCCGTCCGCCGTCCCTCGTCCCCCATCCCCCGTCCGGGCAGTTTTGTGCCTTTAACGTGGTCTAAAAAATTCGTTCTTTCGCACAAAAATCCCATTTGGTATCTAGTTGTGCCCGCCATCTCGGCAATCCGATTGGACGAAGCCCATGATTGTTATGGGCAAAAAACGGTTAAAAAAATTAACGAATCGCAGTACAACGCGGGAACTACAGCGGAAGTCAACGTTTCGTCGTTAGTACACCCTCCCTCCCTCCCATCTCAACGTAACCACCCGCCTGCTCAACTTGCAACGCCGCCTAATTGACTCCCCTTTCGACTCGCAACGGGTTCGCTCGAAGCGCCGCCGTCCCAATTTCCCTGACCCGACGGGGCAAAATCATCAGATATTTTGTTTCCTTAGTTCCATTGTAGCCAGTCTCGGAGCAGTAATACTAGGTCAAGTTGTTCATGAGAATAATAAACCATTGTGTAATAATTTGCAGGGTTTTTATAACGGCTTCATTAATTACAGTACGGCTTACACCTGACACTAATTCATTACATTGGAGCGCACGTTTTTTTTGTTTTTTTAGAAGAATAAATAAACTTTATTTGTGTTAAACACTATTAAGTGCGGTAATACAGTTGTATACTAACTATTTAACACTGGGAGAGGTAAACTATGTTGGAATATCGAATGTTTATCAATCGATATATAGAGCTAATCGAATGAGCTCTTCAAATAAAATCAGTTTCCTATTACCTCTGACATGTGCGTATGTCTTTCTCCAAATTCCCCTAATGTTCTACATAAGCGTTCGTATATGAGTATTGAGACGGACCCGATATTAATAATTCAACAGGTTATGGGCCCAGGTTACGTGAGTGCTTTTCTTTAGGCGTGTAGTCGGTTAGAATATCGTGAAATCTTTCGGCGCATCTCTGATTTGGTAGTTGGCTCAACAGGTGGAACGGAAAACGGCTTCCGCGAACTCGGCAGCAGCTGCCCTTATGCAGATGTATCTACGGAAAATTTCGGAAACTGGAAATTTCGTATACAAACGATAATGGAGGAGAAAAAAAAGTCAAATACGTCCTAGATATAAAAACGGAAGACTTGCCAACCGACCCGGCAAAAATGAAGGATTTGTCTGAGCAGGATGCAGCTGCCAGATCGATTATTTTGCAAAGCATCACGGATCGACACATTGGGTACATCAATGACGAAAAATCCGCTCGAGATATGCTTAAGAAATTAGGCGAAGTCTTTGAAAGAAGGAGTACTTCCGCTAGATTCGTAACCACGAAGAAATTATTGAATATGAAATGTCGCCCGGCGGACGATTTACAAGAACATTTCAACAATATTAAATCTACCATTGCCGAAATGATGTCAATGGGCAGTAAAATGGATGATACTGACAAAATCTGCTATATTCTATTTTCGCTACCTTCTCAGCCATTATCAATGCCATCGAAACCATGAAAGACGAACTCTCGATTTTTTTTCATAAAAAATAAATTGCTGGATGCTGAAATGAAGATGAAAAGCGACAATCCCATTTGTGAATCATCTAATTCAGATCAAGCCGCGTTCTATTCTCAAAATTTCCAGCATCGTAGAAGTAACAATAATTGGGATAGTCACCGCAATTTTCGTGGAAAATTTCGAGGAAGTGGAAGATGGAGCAATAATAATAATCCTCGCGGCAACATTAGCCATTTTCGTATTTCTCAGGGTCCTCGGCTAGTGGGCAGGCGCAGAGGCGAGACACTCATGAAGACCGCTATCACAAATATCAGATGAATCTGATCAGTACAGGTTTATAATAGATAGCGGTTGTAGTTTTCACAAGGCGAAACAAGAACTAATCCACGAGATGAGTGATGTCCGTCAACTAGCGGAGCCAATACAAATAAAAATAGCAAACGGCCAACTTATAACCGCTCATCAGAAAGGTATCCTTCGCGTACAATGCCGAAACAAAAACATAAACATCCCAGCACTTATTGTTCGCGATCTCGTACATTAACCTGCTCTCAGTGAAGATGATAATTAAAAACGGTTTCAACGTATTGTTTACAGAAGAAGGAGCTGAAATTTACGATAAACGTAATAAAAACTTTTGGATTCAGTGTGATACAGTCGGAGGCCTGTATTATGTCGATTTCGACCCCGCTTCTCGAGCTGAATTCAACTCTACAATCGAAATACCCAATAAAGGTAATTGTTCGAATAACCTGTGGCACCTCCGCCCTTCTCATTTAAATAGAAACGGTCTGAAATTGATGAAACTCCCTGTAAGTAGAAATGTTTGTTCATCGTGTATGAGTAGTAAAGCCACTCGACTGCAATTTCGTAGGCTAAATGAACCGAAATCGATAAGAGTAGGTGAACTTATTTATAGCAATTTTGCTGTTCCAGTAAAAACCCCTACATTTGACAGAGAACGATTCTTCCAAGTTTCATGGACGATTTCTCGCACCATTGTGTCCTCTATTTATTGAGAAATAAATCAGAGGCGGAAAATAATCTGATTAAGTATGTTTCTAGGTTGGAAAATGAAATACAGATGAAAGTTTGTAAAAGTTTGTAACATGATGGAGAGGGTGAATTTCGAAGCAATCGACTCAAAAACTTTTGTGAAAATAAAGGAATAAAACTGCAATACACGATGCCGTATTCCAGCCAAATGAATGGAGCTGCTAAACGATTAAATCGCACTTTACAGTATAAAACAAGAACTTCACTAAATGAGACTCGGTATAGCTGTTGGGGGCAGGAGTGGAGATTTCGGAATCCGAACTACTCTGGAGGGAGGAGAGTTTCAGTGTGCATTTATCTCTGGTAGGAGGAGTCTCTCGTAGACCTTCGATAGTAAGGGGAGAAGACTTATGGCCCTTCAGGCAGGGTATCGGGCGAGTTTTCCCCTTCTTTTACCATTACTTCCTGTGCAAATTTCCATTTGTTAGGGAAATATGCTGTTCTGTGAATGGTGTTATAGGTCTGAGTCGGCTTCCGGGTGAGATGAATTAGCTAAGGACGGGTGATTGCATCGAATCCCTGCACTTTTTTAGGAGGAAAATGTCTAATGGCGGCTTCGACCTGGGATGGTGTGAAGAAACATGAAAGGGGGGAGAGCTGAAGAGGGCTTAATTCTCTCATAATTTCCTCTTTGAATCCGGGGAAACTGCTATTATTATGCGTGAATTGGTGGTGCACCAAGATTTCCGTGTATGCCTCGGCTTTCTGGAGTGAAGTGCAGAGCCACGTACTGTTGTTTCGCAGGGGTGGAATTTTTTCATATTTGAAAAAAAGTTCAAAATATCTGGTGCGTAGCAACACACTACTTTCCGCCACCCCTTTAAGTTCGAACACCATCTACATATGCGAGCGCTATATCTTCTTTCAACGCATTTCTACAGGAACATTTATAGAGAACAAAATGTACGTACTAATTAGCTGAAAGTACTCCGCAAGTTTGATCGAAATCGTTAGAGCCGTTTTTGAGAAAATTGGAATACCGATAAATTAATATTCGACAAATCTCCTTTTCTGAGTTAACTTGGCTTATATCTCCGTTCAACATATATATACAGAAATAATTATACGGAACGAAATGCTGGTATGGGTGACTAGAAGACACTCGATTAGGGTTTATCACATCTGGTGAAGAAGTTACCCTGGAATTTACGGAAATGTTCGAAAAAACGTTATTTTCGACACATTTTGATTTTTATCTCTGTTCAATCGACCGTCACAGGAACATTTATTGAGACCAATATGTAGGTATTAACTATTTGAAAACATCCTGTGAGTTTGGTGAAAATCGCTGAAGCCGTTTGGCCAAAAAGCGTAAAAAACCTATTTTTGCTTCAGGGGCCCATATCTCCGTTCACCGTATTTTCATGGAGATATGTATAGAGAAGAAAAGTTAGGTATTAATTAGGAGAAGATAATGTGAAAGTTTAATCAAAATCGTTAGAGCCGTTTTCGAGAAAAATGCGAAAAACCCTAGTTTTTAGTACATTTTCGTCCCCCCCCCCTTCCCATCGGCCGAAATCGCCCATAACCTTATTTTGGTGTCTACAAAAAATACCAAACAAAACAAAAAAAAGAATGCCTGATTCCCGCTGCAGGGAAGATTTAGCATTAGGAATTCCATGGAGAGTTAGTGTGACAGGGAGATGGTCGGAACTGAGGTCTGTTATTACTACGGGTATGTTTCCCCCAGGAAGAAGTTCAAGACGTCTGGAGTTATATTTTGGCGATCAGAATACACCGTGCCTGAAAAATAGACGACCTGCAAGGCGAAAAATACTAGAAGAGGCGCACTTCGTTTGATATAAAACATTCAACACTTTTAGATTTCCAATTAACAATCGGAGAAAAAAAATTTGACGCCCACGAAATAGTATTACGCTGAATGAAGTACCTTTGGGAATTTATGGTACACTTCGAGTGATTAACCAATATTTTATTCTCTTCGTTCAATTTGAATTAATGAAGCCCTTATAAAAAGCTGGTGAGCTCTACTGGTCCACCTCAACAGTGGAGTAGAGTGCGATCTTAACGGGACACCCTTCAAAACACGAATGTTTCAAGTAGAAATTGTAGAAGCAGTTCGAAGAACGACGAGAAGTTCGTTGCAGGGCTACACAAATGGGGAAAGGCCCGGGCTCCGAGGTGGTGGTGCTAACAGGTCGATAGAGAAATCGATGAAGTGTATTACGTGAACGCCTTGTTTAACCTACCTGGTCTCATCGGCCAACCAAACATAATCACCGTTGTTTGTTTTTACTTTCGGCGACCCGAAGAGCATGAAAAGTGCGTTTTCATTACAATTACACGCTTTGAGCCTTGCTGAATCGTAAATTTAGGCGCTTGGTCCGTGTGTGGAGAAGATCTGGACCGATTAAGCTGATTCCTTTCTTCTGTTTTGTTGAAAGCACGAACTAATGGCACCTTCTACCGATGAGAGGGAAAGATTGGGGACAAAATGAGGTTGTTTCGTTTACTTTCCCGCAACAACGTTTCTGTGAAAATTTGGCCTGTGAAGTAAAAAGTGGTTTTTGTAGTTTTGGAAACATTTTTTAGGCATCGTAGGCCTTTTTTTCCAAAACAATACAACAAAATTATCAGTTATTCAGTCAGATGACAAAAGTAGGGTATCGATATTTTGAAAGTTTAATCAAAACAGCTTGTACTGTTTTTGAGAAAAAATGCGGTAACCTTAAAGCAGCTTAATCGGCCGGTCACTCGATTACTGCATCGTACGATAAATAGAGAATTCGTGTTTTCTGTTAACCATGGAAATGAAAAATAATTATGTTATGCTCCCGAATTCCAAAGTATGTGCCTAGTTTATTGATATTACCATCGAATGAATTTAACTGTCTTCCGGTCTAATTCCACAATATTCCGGGTCATCCGAAGACCTTTCATGGCGTTGTTTTCCTACATCATTTCTGGGTGTTTGGGACTGATGCTACCCTTTTAACGCTTAGTAGAAAGAACTAGACAACTGAATTATTCGACTGGCACAAGGAGAGGTTTAAATATCCACTCTGCTCTCCGCTATAATTCGTAGATATCGAGCCATGGAAAAGGATGAATGTCACAGTCCTGTACATTTCAACTCAAACGACTGGTTCAATCTGTTTTTCACTCTCTCGGAGGAACTGGTCTGTCTTAACGCTTTGGAATTTATTTGGTTGCCTCTACGCCAACATTCAGTTGAATGGGTAATCCATGAGACGGTCTCTGAAGCAATTGAAACGTAAAAATCTGACGGAAACTTTTTCATAGGAATCAACAATTAAAAAGTCGAGTAAACCTCGATGATTGTGATGAATTTACTGACCTGCAGCGAAGGAATCGCTCACCCTGCGCTCTCTGGAAATGCCGAGGCGTTGAAAACACGAGCAACCCCTCCTCATGACAGTCAAGCGTCGCTGGTATTTGCCTACCCAGAGCCTGTCTCCGTCGAGAGCGTTAGTTGAACTGAGTGGCTGCTCGAACCCCAGGCGCAAAACTCGCCGGAGCCATAAATAAATTATAACCGATGATTGTGGAGCCCGTGGCATCGAACCAATTGCTGTGACGTGTCGGTAACCGTTGGGATCGTTCTTGTTCTTGTGTATTGATTTAAGCGTACCGACCTCTTCGTTTTCGTGTTAGGAAAGCAATCTCCCATTTATCGTTGTCGTTCATAGCTTAAAGAGAATCCACGTTGCTCAGGCATCACTGCGGATAATTCTAAAAAGACCCTCAATAGTGCCACATCAGTTTTAACTGCAACATTCGACTTCTGCATTAGCTCTCACCATGATCACTACGACATGACATGTCGCCCGACGCCAACTTAAGCCATCTTGTGCCGAAGAACCGTAATGCACTGACACTATGCATCCTCTTGTATCTTGGGCCGAAAAATCCTTGCCTTTGTAAACCCGTTCTTCAAAGTGTTTTGTTGGCAACTGAAGTCAATATGGTCAGATACGATCTCAAAGGGCTTTCAATTATTGCCCACAATTCCTAATGCCCCTATTCATTCTTTTCGCCCTGAGATCAAGTTCAATCAAGAGTGATTTCATTCTCTACCCGTGTATTTCATTCAGCACATTTTGATTCCATTACCACCAATTCGCGCTATTAATTTCGAAGAACAAACATCGAAGTGTCGCGTGTGGTTCTGAACTCCCATTCTCTCGTTCAGTTGGGCATATCAATTTAATTAGTATTTCGATATCAATACAGTCCAGTTAGCTCTCTTCTACATTCTATTCCTTGGCCTTTTATTTTTTCTCTTGCACAGAGCAGTGAGAAGTTCACTTCACCTAGTCACCACTACAGCCATAGATAGAATTGAGCCTTCCCGTCCATCAACCGTGACTCTTTAAGCACCCCTTCTTTTTTCTGGTCGGGAAGACCTTCTTCACTTTTCTCATTTTCTTAGAAGTGCCTTCAACTTCTCTTCGCCACGAAAGTATGCGCCACTACAATTTGTGTACGATAGTTATGTAATTGGCTAAAAAATACTAGAGATTTAATGTTTCAAGATTTTAAGACTTCAAATTATTGGAAAATATGTAGCGTGCAGCTTAACATGAGACGGTAAACTAAGGGAATGAGCGATATTGGCTCAAAAGTGACTATAGCTATCATAGTGATCAAAACACCAAATTTGTTTTCTCAAAAACGGTTCGAACAGCTTTGATTACATTCGTTGAGAGAGAGAGAGAGAGAGAGAGAGAGAGAGAGAGAGAGAGAGAGAGAGCGACAACGGGTCTCTGGGTGGTGAACTGATGTAAGCGCAGAGTAGAGCCGAGAGAGAGCGCTAACTGTATGACTTCTCTGGCAGACTGGCATTAAAGAGGTGACAAAAGTAAAGGGTGAGAAGTGAGATACGGAAGGGGGTATAACGATACTTGCTGAAGCTCCTGCGTGGAAAAGTGTGCTGTCGGCTTCAGAAATTCTAAACTCCTTGAGCTGGCAGGGCTCATAATATTGAAAGAAAGAAGTTGATTGACCAGGGAAGTTTGGAATTTCACGCGGCTTAATTGACCTTTGCTCGACCTTGAACGATTTTGAGTGATCAGTGATCTTTTGTACCAACCCTCCTTGAGCTGAGCCGAACTCAGTGCTAACATAACATTTTCGTGTTCCGGAAAATGACGAGAGCGTCACAATAAATTAACAAACATTTCGATAAAAATCTATTTCAGTGTTTTTTTCCTTAGAAAATGCACTTACATAACGTTAGCAAACTTGAAATGAGCTCGCTGTAAGGTAATGAGTACGTTTTACTAAGACTCGGCAGTAAATCAATGGTAGCTCGCTCTTGTTCTCAGAACTCCATAATAAATAACACTTTTTTCCAATAATTCATACGCTGTTTTCAGCAAGTTCTGAATCAAAATTTAAGCTTGTTCGCTGACAGTAAATTCTGGTAAAATAGGCATTTCCTGTAATCAGCGAGATCTATGAATTATTTTTTCAACTTTTTGTAACAGTTGTGTCTTCACTAGTCAACACTACAAGTATGGTATATATCGTCATTCATACTTGTTCCTCGACAGTCTGTTGAACAGAGGTTTCAACCAAATGTCAGAATCAGTGTAGACCTACCGTTCGACTGAAATTGCAATGGAATGTTCAAATCCATTGGAGCTTTGGAAGTTTCTCCACCAGGCAAAACGTCCTTGATTATAGTACATCCTCAGTCAGATGAGAAGCAAGAAAATACCAACACGATGGGCAATTATGTTTACATTCCACTTTAGAAATTTGATCTTTCAAAAAAGAAGAGCATTCTAAACTAGAAGATGAAGAGGCTGAGTGACCTCACGTTAAACCGATTTGTAATTCATTATGCTTTCATTCCTGAAGATGAGTGGAAAAGCTTAAAGAGTCAGCTCAAGAAGCGTAAACAAATCGTATTGACTTTTGAAGGTTTTACCTTCTTCGATCTTAAAAGTGAGACAATAACGCCAACAGAACGAAAAAAAACTAGAGTGGTGCGTTTGTAGTCAGTGGCTAATTCTTGATTTGAGCACGTTATTCCGCCATTCTCTTATTTATTATTACTCTTATTTTAAAAGGCGTAGGGGGGAGGGTGCGAATACTCAAACTCATCTATATTCATAAATACGTATGTTTCTTTCTCCATAATCATATCTGAAAAACGGAGATGTAACTCCATTAACGTTTCTGCAAGCACGGCTGAGACAATTTGAATCAAACTGGGGTACGCATGGCCTCTAAAGGCGGCCACTGACGATCGTTCCAAGTGGAGTGGCGCGGCGCGAAGTCAGGCGATATTGGAATGACGGAAAGAAAAGTCGAAAGTGGGGTTCATTCACGATCGCTCCACTCCACTCCAATCTACCGTTCTATCTTTTGAAGTGGTGTATCAAAATTGCCTATTACCTGTATTATCATTTGATTTATTAATGATAGTTTGAAAAGCGTCTTGCCGCAAGATGGACGAAGAAGAATCTCTTCTTTTGGCCACAGTTGTATGCTTGTACGCCAAACAAAGAAGACACAAACGGTAGTGGGTGAAACAATGGTTGCTCAACAGAAGATAGCACACACACGTAAATTTACTTCAAGAGCTGCGGTTAGAACCATCTGACTGGAGAAATTACTTGCGAATGAATGAAGAGGCCTACTTTCAATTACTCCATTTGGTTACACCAATGATTAAAAAAGAAGACACCGTCATGAGACAGTGCATTACTCCCCGTGAGAGGCTCGCTTCTACATTACGATTTCTGGCAACTGGGATGAATTTTGAAGAGCTGAAATCTGGGTCACTCGTTATCCACAAGCAGCTATGTTCCTTGTATAAATCAATTACGGAAATTACGAAATCCTTGTTGGAAACACTCATTTCGCGGCGAAAAAACGTATATTGGGGAAAGAACTGACAGATTAAACACAGGGCAAAAGGCGATAAGTGAGTTGTTCGATTGTGAATCACAGGGAAGTGCCCGGTTTCCCCACTCACGTTCGTTCCATCGCGCCATCTGTCCGGTCGCGTTTCCTCATTCACGAGCAGTTGGAGTGATGCTGTTTTGGCGCGGCGCGATGGCTTTTGGACCGGTTGGAATTCCATCTCGTCCCGTCACTCCACTCCAAACCCGACGAGTTTCGCCATTCACGTCGTTCTATTGGAGCGCTACCGCGCCATTTGGCTTGTTGGAACGATCGTCAGTGGCCACCTTAATAGACATTTATATAATAACCCATTGAACGTAGATAAAAATCAAAACTGGCCAGACTTTAGGTTAAACGAACTTTTCAAATGGGTCGTAAGAAACCCATGTTTTTTGAACTGCTGAGGAATTCTTCACCGACATCCTTCACAAACCTACATTGGTTACTCTCCATAACTGTTTCTCTAACCACCAATTAAATTTCTGATCACAGAAACTAAATTCTTCGAACAAAAAATATTTTTCCTTGGTTCTTTCTAAAGCATAAAAAATGATTTCGCGAGTTCCTATTTCACACATTTCAATTCTGACGTGCTACGTTTCTTCAAATACCAAAATCTAGTATGGGCGGGTAGTATACCATTCTGCAAGTATTTCGCGTTTGGTGTACACCTCATATTCCTCAATGCTATGAAGAGGAGTATTTTATGTTTCTTTTGTTTTTATATAATTTAATATATTGTCTTTTTACATCTTCGGAGGTGTGATCGGCCAAACTCTTGGCTTGGGTGCAAGATGTTTCAACCAGGTGCCTGCATTGGCCAAGATTATCTGCCCGATAGTAATCAAAAGGCAACCATTCTAAGAAAACCGTTCTGTTGCAACTTTCCTCAAGACATTTTCAACGAAAGGAGCTGTCCGTAGGAGATAAGAGTGTAATATTGTCATAAAATAATCAAGAGCTACCCCGGGAATTCCAAAGTTCAAACATCTTACGCGAACCACTCTACATCAATCAAGTTGGCATTCCCTCGGATTACCTATACGTTGGTTTTTGCAGCGCCCCAATAAATTTCAGAACTGAAGGCGCTATGAGTAATATACCTAAAGATGTTCGGTGGCCACTAGGCTGAAATATTACTCCCAGCCGTGCGTTTCTTGGATTCCTAGCCGTCTTTTAATCTGTTCCCTGGTCCTGATACATTCCCGATTGCAACGAAAAGTACTGTTTGAATTACGTATGATCTCTAGAACGTCCTGTTTTGTGAGTGTGTGTGTCCGCGAACGAAGCCAAATAATTTCAAATTCGATATTTGCCTAGTAGGTCAACATGGAACGCCGAAATCGGGGTTTGAGCAAAGTCGGGAACCATAGTAACTATGGTCATCAAAAACCACTCCGTAAAATTACGTCGATAGTTCCTTAAATTACTCATACGCTGACAGCTCAGTGAAGGTCGTGACATAAGAAGGAGTAACGCAATAAATTCCAACAGACGTTAAGTTCTATGCAGAGCGAAATACATGCTTGAGCGCTGAAAATCTCCTAAAGTACGTGGGACTGTGAGGAAAGTTGTGCGATGCGTCGAACCAGGTATTTTGCCAGCAAATATACAACGTAGTATGACCTATATAGTATTTTCTGCGTCATGAAACTTCTGAAAGTCGATAAACTCGAGATCAAAAGTGGTTCAACGGTCGGAGGCCAGTTGATGGATAGGAGCAGCAATAAATTGGTTACTTCGGAGGCCAAAGACCGGGCTACTGCGATAAGACGCCCCTCTCTGAGTATCGCAGCACGCGACGCTGTAGCGGCCGGCCATTCCGTCGACGTTACTAACAACATTAAATCCAGAACGTTCAGATTGAAGTTGACCCTTTTCCACGTCAACTTTTACTTTCTACGACTTCTCTAAACATCTACTCATATCACAATGCATCAATAGTTTGAAAAGTAGCTAATGGTATAATTTCACTATGAAATTTTCATTCACAGAAAATGATGAGAGCAGCACCATAAATATACCATGTACCGTGTGTAGCAAACCAATTTCTAAACTGAAACTTTTCTTTCTATAACTTGTTTGCTCTGTTACGCTTGATCAAAGTTTGCCAAAATACGCTTGAACCAGCCACCTTCCAACCACCAACTTTGAACCAGCTCTTGAATTTTTCGGTTAAGCCCAAGATTTCCTTTTTTTTCTGGAATTTTCAAAATCAAATTAGAATTACACCAATTCGTCGATGAAGTTATAAGGTTTTCGCTATTGGTGTCAAAACCTGTCATTAACGTAACATATACACCGATATTTCAATAAAATTGACGTCTGTCTCGAAACGTTTCTCAGTTGTAGGTTTTCCATTACGAAACATCCTGCTTTGAGTGAGTGAAGGAAGAGGGTGTCAACGCCGAAGCGTTTCGTTAATATCAACTTGTCAAATCTGTCTTGTTTACGTAATAAGCCTCGGTCGACGATGTTGTGAGTGCTTTGTGCGTGATAAGCCCCAGCAGTCCACCTCAACTTGGATCCTGCTGAGACTCGCTGTCTCTCCCAGCAGACACGTTGAGTAGAAGGCACCTAGTGACTCGGATTATAGCCAGTAGTGTTCTCTGCGCAGTCTGCAGCGTCTCTCCAGGCCACATCTCCGATTTTAATCGTGAAAACCGAAACTGCGGGCCATCAGCATCCCCTGTTTGGATTTTTATGAGGATCGTGTACGGGTCATCAGCTCCCCAAATCCACGACTGGATCTCAGTCTACATCATTCTTCTAAATTTCACTGTGAGTAAAGCCCCTATTCTTCTGAAATGAAACCGCGGTCGAGCCTTCAACTTAAAGCAAATTTTGGCGAAAATGATTTTCTTTTGCGGCTCCAAGTGCAGCGCTTCTTGTCTTCCGGCTTCAGACCAAGTTTCCATCTTCCTCCAGTAAATCGTCATAAGCGCACTCGTGCGTGCTCCCCACGTCATGTCGAAACGGTCAGAAATTTTATTTGATTGTGTTGATCAACAACAGCAAGGACGAAGAAGATGGTAACCACAGGAGGAGGCTACAATCATATCAGGGAAGGGTGAAAGGCTGATACGTAGACAGAAAATGACCAAGGTTGTTGAACGAAAAAAAAGGCGGTCATGAGTTGGAGAGGGGAAGGGAAACCCATGGGAAAATTTTCCCATCAGCCTTTCAGCCTTCCCTGATATGGTTGTAGCCTCCTCCTGTGGTTACCATCTTCTTCTTCGTCCTTGCTGTCGTTGATCAACACATAATCATAGAAGGACTTTTAAGCGACACAATTTCTAAAGCGTATTTTGTGAAAACTATTTCTACGATTAAGTTCAAGTATTTTAGAAAGAGCTCCTTATTTCACTTTGTGATAATTTTATCAATTTGCGTTAAAAATCAAAAGAGACTTTACATACTAAACCTACTCTTGTTACCTCGGATGTTTGGTATTAACAATTTGCGAAAACTACGTCTCTGGTAGATAACAGAGGATACATGTTAATTAGCGAGTTGCTTTATATCAGTTGCCACCCACCTGCTGTCCTGGACTGGTGAGAATGAAATCCTGCACCTGGGGAGAAATATCAAGTACTCTTACCCTCTCCTCGGCATCATTAGTAGTTAGGTTGTAACCGGAGGGGAGGAATATTCAAGTACACCCTCCCCCTCTCCACCCGAGGTAAGAAAGTAATTTATTGAGGATGTATGTAAGTTATAGTGTGAATGCTTCTATTAAATGTGTGTGTTCTATGGTGTCAACGTATCTGTTTTTTCACTTTGCTTTGGGAAGGGAAAGTGAGCGGGAAACTCCAACAGCGAAGCAGAATGCCTGGCTGGACGTCCATTCAGTTCAGGCAATGATGGGAAAACTCCAAGCTGGGAGAATAGGGAGCAGGGTACCTAGCTCGACGAACTGCGTGCCTTACCTCTCCCCCCCCCCGCCCTAGTCATGAAATAAACGAAAATAATCTAAAGAATCAAAATCTCCGTCTCAGGCAACCTAAAACCTGGCACCGCCACGAGGTTCAGCCTGGATATGCCAAGAGGGCAGGGGGCCTGCTGTTCCCAGGCACGCTGGAAGGTGTGTCACTGGTGTCAAGATAAGAAAAGGGGTGACCGGAATTACTGGGTGAGGATGGACAAGAAAAGAATGAAAGGCTATCGAAGTGCTGATGGGTTGCTATAGTTGCCACCAACCGCAACTAGGCTAGGTCTATGTGTCGATTGACCTTAATTCGTCCAGTTTGTGGGCACCTGTGTTAACATAGTGAGCCAATAATTAAACGAGCAGACCACAATTCTCAGACCCCTAAATAAGTCTTTATTTAATCCTGTCACTGGCGTAAATCGACTTCTTTTACCTATTGTAAACTGTTCCACAAAGGTGAGTTTCAATCTGAGTTGACTGTTTGGTATTTGTCCCTTTACCTGAGACTGAGATGTTTAATACTGAAATCTGATCTTGAGCTATTCTTTCAACTTTCGCAAGGAGCACTTTTATTTTCTAATCGTTTAACGTGAAAGTCGGCTGAACATCGATTTTTAATCACGCCTAGCTAATATTGTTACGCGAAAGAGGAAGGATATGCGGCTGGGTGTCTCTTCTCTCGTAAGTCGTATCACCAATCGAGCCGCTTGGAACAGCGCTTGTTTGCAGAAAATCAAGCTTTTCGGAGAGAAAAAGGTGATTAATTCCCTGGCTAATTTTCTTCGGACACATCCTGTTTTCCCGTTCCGCCAAGTCTCCCGCTCTCTTCCCTAACGAATTTCCTTAGAATCGCCGAACTTCCTCTGTTTCAATGAACAGACGAGACTCCAAAGTTGTCAAGTCGGTGGATTTGTTAATTTATTTTCGACATGCCGTTATGTAGGAGAAGACATTATTCTTAAATTGTAGTTCTTTTCTACCAATATACTTTATTTTAAATCAGTTTTGTGTTAGCTCAATTTTGCTTCTTTTTCTTTTTCTCTCTTCTGAAATATAACTTTCCTTTCTTGAATTTACTATATTTATTTTTTATCCCGACTCATGGGTTCATCCCCACAAGCTATTTATTTTCGTACTTCTCGTTCATGTTAATTTTACACAATGCAACGAGGTTTTTGTTCGGTTGAATTAGAGTTGTGTCCATCGGTTTCGTTTCTGTCATTCATTCATGGTGTCTTTTGTGTGAAAATGTTTTACGTGTTCTAGCTAACTAGGGGTTTTTAAATTTTCCTAACAACGGCACAAACGATTTTGATTAAACTTTCGGGTTATCTTTTCACAGTTAGTACAAAACTTTTCTTCTCTGTAAATATCTCCATGAAAATACGATGAACGGAGATACGGGCCTAAAAATATGTTTGTTACGCGTTGTGACAAAACGGCTTCGAACGATTTTCACCAAACTCGCCGTATGTTTTTAAATAGTTAATACCCGTTATGTCTAACATGTGATCCTAACACAAAGAACCGTTATGCGACGCTGAGTCACCTCATCGCCGCGTCAGCAAACCCTTCATCATTTCCAGAAGTCGCCAGAGTCGAGTCAACGCCGGATATGAAGATGCCGACTTCAACAACTCACATCAATAGAAACCCTCATCTGGCAGAACTGCCGATGTCAGCTTTTAGTATATATAGCTGCGACTCCTTTGTAACCATGTTCATACGTCCGTACTGAGTTGTCAAGCTCAGAGTAATTAGATAATTTACCTATATGTTTTTCTCAATAAATCTTCCTTTGGAAGTCCATTGAACAGAGGCGAAAATCTGAATGTGTCGAAAATAATATTTTTTTGAACATTTTTGTAACTTCCCGAGTAACTGCATCACTGGATTTGATCAATCTTACGTCGTCTTAGCGTCTTGTAGCACCCTATACCCACATTTTGATCCTTGTGATTATTTCTGTTATCTATCTGTTCAACGGTTCTCACCAGATAGTTTCGCCCATCAGTACTTTTACGTGTGAGCAATTCAATCAGACCTTCTTTCATTTTTTCTTAATAAATGTCTTCCCTTATCTGCCCTAAAAGTGACTTTTCATGCTTATATTTACTCTATTGTAGCCTACTGCATTCCTGTATGGGGCAGGGAATATCAAACTACTTTTAGATCAGTTGAAGGGGCAATAAAGTCGGTATTATGACTTATATTTAAAACTGGATATGGAAGCCTTTGCAAACCAGTGTTTATCAAAATTGGGATACTCCCCCCCAGACTTACTTATATTTTATTTTACTTCAATACTTCTTCGAGTGTCAACTTCCAAAAATACCTCGATTGCATGGGATAACTAGGCATCACTCGTCTATTATGGTACCGATTTCTTAACCCAAGTATGACTTTTATTTAAGGCAGGACTTCCTCCAAGCATTAAACTTATTGAAAAATTTAGTCAATTTAAAAAACGTTTCTTATGCCACGGTATTTGAATGATTTCTCTATGAATCTTCCTTCAGTGAGCTTTTTTCATTGATGCATTCAAGTATTTTCTTACTTTTGGTTTATTATTCATTCTGAATAATAACCCTATGTTTTCGGTCACGAAGAATTTTTTACAACTCCCCCTCAAAATTTGATACTTTACGTTTCAAGACATGGAGATTCCAAATTTGCAATGTCCGTCCGCCGTCCGGGCCGTTTTATGCCTTTAACGTGGTCAAAAAAATTCGTTCTTTTGCACAAAAATCCCATTTGGTATCTAGTTGTGCCCGCCATCTCGGCAATCCGATCGGACGAAGCCCATGATGGGCAAAAAAACGGTTAAAAAAATTAACGAAACGCAGGATAACGTGGGAACTACAGCTGAAGTCAACCTTTCGTTGTTGGTACTCCCGTACTCGTTAGTTTCCGTAGTTCCATTGTAGCCAGGTCATGTTTCCTATGGTTTACTAGTATTCGATGCTGAATTGAAAGAGATGGGTCTCGGAGCAGTAATATTAGGTCAAGCTGTTCATGATAATAATAAACCATTGTGTAATAATTTGCAGGGTTTTTACTTTCCGCAACCCCAAAGGAAAAGGAAAGTATAGTAATCGATTCAAAAAAAATTTGGGTTTTCTTCAGATCTTTACGTTTTGAGGCCTACTGAGTCTAAAAAACCTCATTCGGTGTGGTCCGTGTGTGTGTGTGTGTGTGTGTCTGTAGTTCGATTTGCGGGAGAATGGCTAATCCGATTGAGCTGGTTCTTTTTTTGTTCGTTATTTTTTGTAGACACCAAAATAAGGTTATGGACGATTTCGGCCGGTTGGAAGGGGGGTGGGGGGACGAAAATGTACCAAAAACTAAGGTTTTTCGCATTTTTCTCGAAAACGGCTCTAACGATTTTGATTAAACTTTCAAATTATCTTTTACTAATCAATACCTAACTTTTCTTCTCTATACATATCTCCATGAAAATACGGTGAACGGAGATATGGGCCCCTGAAGCAAAAATAATTTTTTTACGCTTTTTGGCCAAACGGCTTCAGCGATTTCCGCCAAACTCACAGGATGTTTTCAAATAGTTAATACCTACACACTCTTTTCAATAAATGTTCCTGTGACGGTCCATTGAACAGAGATAAAAATGAAAATGTGTCGAAAATAACGTTTTTTCGAACATTTCCGTAAATTCCAGGGTAACTTTTTCACCAGATGTGATAAATTCTAATGGAGTGTATTTTAGTCACCCATACCCACATTTCGTTCTCCATAATTATGTCTGTATATATATATGTTGAACGGAGATATAAGCCAAGTTAACTCAGAAAAGGAGATTTGTCGAATATTAATTTATCGGAATTCCAATTTCTCAAAAACGGCTGTAACGATTTCGATCAAACTTTCGGAGTACTCTCAGCTAACTAGTCCCTACATTTTGTTCTGTATAAATGTTCCTGTAAAAATGCGTTGAACGAAGATATTGCGCCCGCCTATGTAGCTGGTGTTCGAACTTAAAGGGATGGCGGAAAGTTGTGTGTTGCTACGCACCAGATATTTTTTTGTTATGTTTGTTATCTTTTGTAGACACCAAAATAAGGTTATGGGCGATTTCGGCCGATGGGAAGGGGGAGGGGGACGAAAATGTTCCAAAGAATAGGGTTTTTCGCATTTTGTTCTCAATAAATGTTCCTCTGACAGTCCATTGAACAGAGATAAAAATCAAATTGTGTTGAAAATAACGTTTTTTCGAACATTTCCGTATATTCCAGAGTAACTGCTTCACCAGATGTGATAAATCTTATGGAGTGTCTTGTAGCATTCTAAACCCACATTTTGTTCTCCGCAACTATCTCTGTATCCATCTGTTGAACGGAGATATAAGCCAAGTTACCTCAGAAAAGGAGATTTGTCGAATATTAATTTATCGGTATTCCAATTTTCTTAAAAACGGCTCAGACGATTTCTATCAAACTTACGAATGACACTCAAC
Source organism: Pachypeltis micranthus (assembly GCA_020466155.1). Taxonomy (NCBI): domain Eukaryota; kingdom Metazoa; phylum Arthropoda; class Insecta; order Hemiptera; family Miridae; genus Pachypeltis; species Pachypeltis micranthus. The sequence goes on from CM035769.1 coordinate 19,652,961, forward strand.
TAACTAGTCCCTACATTCTATTCTCTATAAATGTTCCTGTAAAAATGCGTTGAACGAAGATATAGCGCCCGCATATGTAGATGGTGTTCGAACTTGAAGGGATTGCGGAAAGTTGTGTGTTGCTACGCACCGCTCGTTTGCTACTTTTCTCTACGTCTATAATTGGTTTCTTTGTGTTGTTGATCATTAGTGTAATGTTTGTGTACTATTAATTTACATGCAACTCCTGATCTCCGGGCAACTTCCTTAAATTTTGGAGATCCGAAAATGCCAAAATGTTTTTGTTCCTTATATTAAGTAGTACCGATAAAAAAATCAGATTCATGTTGTTTATTCCAGCGTTGGAGACGCTTTAGTTTGTTCTTTAGCATTTGACAGCTTTCGGGAATGAGAACGAACGATCGTCACGGAGTTAACTTCTCTCTACGGCACCTACTGCGGACAGAAGTGTAAGGCCTTGAAAGAAAGAAAATTCGCCGGGGGAGTATAATAATGGCCTTAGTGCCACCTGAAGAGGCCACCTAATCAAAGCCGAGAAACGTGGCCGGGCAACGTGTAATGAAAGACGAACGACTAATACAAAAGACAGGCGAAGCGTTACGTAAGTCGAATAGAAAAACGGTAAATAATCGGGAGGACTATTTTCAAAAGAGCTCCCGGCCGCGCCTTTTCCTTCCTTCCCTCTGCCACCGTCCTGAGGCTACACCTTCGATCTGAAGGAAGTGGCTCTATTTTTTGAGACGGCCGCCACTAAGTCGTTCTTGTGAATTCCAAGTTGGTTCATGATCGTTGAAGAGAATAAGAATCACTCATGAGAATAGGGGGATCTGTCCGCTTCGAAAACAGGTCATAACATTCTGCCTACCAGTCCAATCTGCACTCAATTACATTATGGTTCTGTGTGAATGAGACCGCGTATTGGCATCTAATAAAGATAACTACGGGATGTAAATGAAATATAAAGAGGATCTACAAATACAAACTGGGAACTAAGTGGGAGAGACCGAGAGACACCTCCAGCAGCGACAAGTTGAAAACTGATGGTATCGAAGTTACTCGGAACTTCTGAAAGCTGCCTAGTCAGCACAAAAGTCCCAGACTACCGTTCGCTACATCAGAGCGTTTCCTGGGGAATTCCAGTTCGTGTGACTGCACTGCAAAGTGAATGCTGCTTTCAACCAAACAAACTGAGCCTAATCTGTTCTACGAGTATTGGCAAAACGTGGATTAAAGGCCCTATATAGGCCAATGTGCGTAGTGGAAAGTGAATTTAAAGCCGATAGAAATATTTGGTGTGACGCATCAGACGAAATTCCTCATCACTGCGCACATTTAGCAATTTTAATGGTTTCAGTTACTAAACCAATCAATTTCTCACTCAGTTCATACGAAATTTTTCATTCCAAAGACACCAAAAAAGGAGTGGCTAAATGAAATAAAATTAAGGAAATGGGGAAGGCGCTCCAACTACCGTAAGCTGTCTCTATGGATAGAAGGATTGGGACCGGATAGAAAGAGGGTTCCACGACCACCAGTTCAGAGACGACTGGAACAACGCGCGATTGGTGATATCTCAAAGAACGTGCGCTCTCACACTCAGCCTCCTCAGCACTTTTCTTGCACCACACGATGCTCGAGGACATGGTCAAAGCTGCCACCCCCATGTTACCTGCCTCCACTCCACGAGCTTCCAGCAGTGCCATACGAAGAGACATCTTGTCATATCCGTCCACTATTTAGACAGTTGCTTTCATGCATCAGCGCCCATTTGTACTATCGGCAATTCCACCTTTGTATGTTGGACCACCATGCTCTAAATAGTGGGCGGTGTGGGGGTGGGCAATATTCAAAGGCGGAATTGCCACGTGGAAGCGTTGCTATTTTTGGAGGTTGGACGATATCTCGCTAGATGGAGCCAACCCATCCCGTCACTCGATTGCAAGTTGCCGATAGTCCAAATTGGCTCCCTGAATAGTCCTCGGAGAACGCCCGCTCACACCCAGTCTACGCGACCCCTCAGCGCTTTTCTTGCTCCACTCCCCGCACCAGAACATGGTCAAAGCTGCAACCCTAATTTCGCCTACCTCCACTCCACGAAGTTCTGGCAGAGCCATACGAAGAGCCTCCCTCTCATATTCGCGCCTCTTGGCTTGTCAAGTTAGAGCAAGATCCCAGCTGCCTGACCATCCAGCTCAGACTTTTGGTACCAATGGCGACACATGTCATGCCTTAGTCTTTCTCCAGAGACAACCCAGTAGTGCCGCTTCGTCTCCACTTCCCAGGCCTCAGATGACAACGCACCAGCAACCCATGAGTAAGCGGACACACCTGTGCTACGTGATTCACCTACTCAAACTGGTTACCACAAATACAACAACGAGCACCCACACGTCCTCACACACACACATACACATGGGCCACGCGTGGATATTAGGTTTCTTGGATTCGTCAGGCCTCAAATGATATGAAGAAAACTCTTCTTTTTTTTTACACAATCGCAATACTTCCTTCACCCTTTGATGAGCGCAAAGTAAAAACTTTCAGCAATCTAGCTTAATAGTTCCAACATTGTGTTCCGCATTGTACGAAGAAATACTATACACTACGTACATAGCATATCACCCAATGAACAAGGGTTGCCGAACGTTGTGTGAGTCGCATACATATGATATTTTTGATACACACAAGAGTGACCGCTATTTTGAGAAAGGTGGAATTTTGATGACCTCCGCCTGAAATTTGGTTTTAAATGTCAAACAAATGACCCCCTGAATTTTTTCAGATTTTTTTCATAACAAAAACCTACGCCAGCAGCTCGATTTTTGTTTTTGAAATACGCTTTTTTCGCCAATATCAGACTTTTGATTATAACTTTTACAAATTCATTATCAAACTGTGAAACTTATTACAGTTTTTGGTGTCGTTGAACTCGCATATGCAGCCAAAACAAGTCGACAGCAACAATTTTTGATCGTTTTGAATCTCAAAATCGTCAAAATCATGTCAAAAAATGCCAATTTTTCAAGATTCTTTGTAAAATTATGAAAATTCGTATTTTTTACGTATTTCTGTTAGAATTTCCATTCAAGTCAACGAAAAGAGCAAATTTTTAATATTAAATGTTTTGTTCTTATTTTATTGGTATTTGGATCGGTAAACTATTTGATGTGGAAAATTCGCGCCATCTTTTGAAATTAAAAAATGATATATATATATTGAATTTATTCATAGTTTATTATCGTAATTTTAACAACAATTTTAATATCCTCCGTTAGGTTAGGATATCAAATAGTTTAGTCAACAGATTATTGTGGGATTTGTTGTTACCACTCGACAACTTCCCAAAATATGTTTTTTGGCGTACGGTCGTTGTATCCGGTTCATGGTACTGCCTACCGTCGCCTAGAAAACGTCGTTCCGTTGTAGTGGTCATGTTTCGTATCGTTTATAAATATTTTTCGATGCTGAATCAGATGGGATGGGCCCCTGAAGTGCTCCATAAACGTTGTCGTTTGCATATGAGTTGTCATTGATCATAGCCATGTGTGTTCTTAATATTTTTCGACGTTGGATTGAGTAGGCAAGGTCCCAATCGGGTTGTGCAAAAGAAAAATGAACTGTTGTGTAATAATTTGTTTGGTTTGTTCTTACTCATTTGGCAATCAACGTACCAAGAAGCAACTAACTATTGTGGCTTGACGCTTGTGTCAATTCTATTCACTTCCCATGCCAGAAATAGTTCTATTCTCTCAAACATAAGTTATCACACTGTAAGTTATGAAGTCTTGAGTGGTGACAAAAACTCATTTTAGCAGAACACTCAGCACTCCCCAAACAGACGCCACCTCGTAGCTACCCTCACAATCACGTCACGTTCGGGAGAGCTCATACTATATGTACTGCCGTCCTTAGGGGTGTGACGGAAGGCTGTGAATAAATCAGGTGTGGAGCCCATAGGAGGAACTAGATGAAAGAAGCCAACATCGTTTCTTCTCGTGAGCTCTGAAGTGAGCTTTGCCGTGGAACGGCTTTCGTCATCTCCTCGCTACTAAAAAATTCCCTTTTTATTTCATCCCATAACGGTTACCTAGTGCACACTCTTCTCTTTCCTATGCCGCGCCTTAGCGAGCGGTCACGAGCCAGTAGTTAAGCTAGGTCTCATAGCTTCAGTCGTAGCTCGGCAGCTTGACGTAGAGTTACCTTTCCTGTGTTTACTTTTCAAACTACGTAACCTACAAAGCACCCAAGAGTAGGCAGTAGTTGAGCTATATTTCCCTCTTCGCGTTTTCCTACCTATGCTTTCTCTCAACTCCTGGGTGAAAGTACAAAGCACCCAAATACTCCGTCAGGCTTCTTGTAATTAGACTACCCTTTCCACGTTTCCCTCTCAAGTAATAGGTCGAAAGCTCACGTTAATACTCAGCCAGCGGTAGAGCATCTATCGAATATCCAACTTTGACTGTCCGTTATTAGGGATATCCTAATGTTTCACCGGTCCATGCCCAACTTCCTAAAGAATGGCAGGTATTTCCTACAAGAGTCTTCTTTGATGTCCACTCTTGGAAGAGTTGTACCAAGCACCAAAAATCGGGCCAGAACACAATAAGAGTTTATTCATCTGTACCACAACACCTGCACCGAGGGTTGTCGACTATCCCCACAACACACATGTGTTTTTTTCATTTTGCAGCGTCCCGCTCAAGCCCTTCCTCTCCATTATCAGAAGGCTACGTCTTATCTCGTGTGTTGGCCTTGAAATATGGAGTGCCTCCCTCCTACAGCATTCCAGACAGTCTGATGCACAACTGGATTCTCTCCCTGTTCTCTTGAATAGTGTCGGAGATGCCCCTCAATGGAGGAGTGGCTCTACATGTAAAGTAGACGAACCAAGTCTGACCAGATGAGCCGTCCTCTCATTTAAGTTATCCCTTTATTCCCGGGAAGTCAATAATTGTTAACTTTATTAGAGCGTTTACGTTGAGCCGCATCCTCCATTTCCTCATCAGTTTTGACGTTGTGCAGGAATTCTTCAACGTCTTGCAAGACGCTTGACTATCAGTCGTTATGTTGATAGTTATATCGCTAGCAATGATAGCGAAATCTCTACTTGAAAAACCGTTGGAGTGACACCCAGGACAATGTACGTCCCACTCACTCCAGAGCCAGATGTGTAGACGTCGATACCAATAGTGAGCCGAAATGCCACAGGCTTCGACCATCATGTCGGTGACCATGCCGAGCTCAGAAGTTTCCAAGTTCCTGAATATAGCTACATGCCCATTACTCGGCTGGGGCACCTTAGCTATTCCAAGCTTAGTGAGTATCGACGCCACCTTCACAGCCTTTGCCTAGACCAATATATCAAGGGAAAGAAGGCCAAATATTTTCTGCATATTATACTTGTAGGTGTGGTTTTCGTCACCCCCGCTTTAGTAAGTACTTTGGCTAGGCTGCTGCAGTTCTCTAGGATGACAGTTCTGTGACACATGAGATGATTGGTCTCACGGTCTCATAATACCAGCAGGCCATTCTAGACTTTATGCCTCATGTTCTTCGGCACATTCTTTGACACGTCTACAGGGAACCTCGCCTTGTATTCACATGTGAAATACCTCGGGTGGGATACTGTACAAGCAGTTCACAAGGACTTATACACGCGAGATATGCGCTGCACCAGGCAACTACATCTCTGTGGGTATGGACTGTATTTGCCCCACTGCTGCAATGGAAGTACTCTTGAACATCTCACCTCTTCACGTACACATTCAGAGGGCCGCATACCTGGGAGCGGAACACTTTTGCAAACAGGAAATGTTTCCACCAGGAACGACTAGACAGTTCAAGCTAGAAGAGGCAGCAGTCCTTGCTACTGACGTTATGCCAGAGAAGAAGAACTTTCACTTGCCGTTCCGAGTTAGCATCCATCACGGGAACGATGGGAAAAAGGGACGTTCCAGACTGAGGTAATGAGAGCTACAGCTAGAGTGGGCATCATAGGGCCCAACTATAGTCTTGCTATGCCGCTGGGAGAGTACACCACGATATTTCAAGCGGAAATCCTAGCTATAAAGATCTGTGCAGAAGAGACCCTGACTAAAGGACTTGAAGGCAAGCGGATCTACATATTTGTGGACAGGCCGCCTTAAAGGCTATTGCAGCCTACACCTTCAGGTTCAGACTGGCATGGGAATGTCTTCAAGCGCTTCAGCGACTCGGTGCCCACAATAAGCTGTCCCTTATCTGGGTGCCGGCTCATAGGGGGCATGAGGGCAACGAAAAGGCTGATCCCTACCCATCGGACCTGAACCCTACGTATGTATGACAAAAAGGCACCTGAATCGTTTGGTGGTCCGATGGGAGACACAGGAAAGCAGCGCCCATTGGCATCGCCAGCCACAACTAAGACAGGCGAAAAGGCTTGTTACGCCTTCCTGTCTAAGGGCGAAGGCGATGCTGACAGGATCTGAGAGTTCTGATTAGCTTCCTCACCGGGCACTGCCCACATCCACATCCTCGTTACCACACAAAAGGAACGCTAATGACCCACTAACAATCCAGTCAATGAAACTTCATTTTCATACTCAAAACTGTAAAACTAGTTCGTTACTATTCCACATAAAATCTCAACATCACGACAGTATTTGGGTGCTTAAGGACATTCAGTGAAGAAATGCCTCATTTAGACGTGGAATGATGAATTTAACTGAACATCCACGCTGTAGTCGTTTTTGAATCAATCAAGTCCTAAGCCACGTGACAAATAATTTTCAAGCCAGTCTAATGTGCACTTGCTCTTCAACTCAGGATTTGGTCCTCCCATTGACGCGCCAAAATGCAGATGCAACTGCCTGGTAAGTCTTCTGGATAGTCGGACAAGGAAACCTTTAACTGACTGCTCTGGTAACATGTGCAGTGTTAGAATATCCTGAGCAATTCACCAGGTCTGATAAATGCCTCGTTTAACAACGAGATTTTTGTCGCTAAGAAATTAATTTTAGTTGCTCAGTCAGGCTAGTTCTTCCTTGTCTCAGGTACAAAAGCAAGTAACTTACGACTCACCTGTCGTCGACTGAAAACGAGGCGGCGGACGTCGCAGGCAGCTGAGACACCTAACAGACATTCGGATTAGCCGACTCCGCCGCCACCGTTGGTCGGGTAAAACTGCTCGACTTAACGCCACCTCGCGATTGTGCTCTACCGACACGTCGGTTTCTAGGGGCAACGCATCCAAGAGCCCTCTCAGACCCCCTCTCGGTGCTCTCGGACTGCAGTCCATCCGCCCGCCTGCCAGCCCCGGCAAACGAATCAACTGTTGAATTGCCAATTCGCTTTGCACGTTCGGGAAATCCGTTTGAGCAGCCCAAACATCCGGCGAGGGCACAAAAAGCATCGCCCAACCTTAATTCCAGGCCACTTAGTATCCTATATTGCGGTTGTCAAGCTCAAAACTACGCTTGTGAATTGTTTCCTAGGAAAGAGAGAACCGAAACAGTATAAGACACAAGTACCACCAAACTTCCATAGAAAATGAAGATAGTGCAAACATCAAAGTAAAATGCCTATTGTCGAAACACACTCGCACTGAAATCCCTTTCACGACATTCCCTAACGAATCGTACATTTTAATGTTTTTGTATATATCCAATCATACTAAAGTCGTTTCCACTGCAGTCGTTCTGTTGGAACAGGATCACATTCAAGTGTTCCAGTGGCATGTTCCTACATTCCATTTTATTGATTTTGATTTATTATTCATTCTGAATAATAACCCAATGTTTTTGGTCGGCAAAATATTTTTACATGCTTGCTTGAATTTCGGAATTTCTGAGGTCGCACCTAATTTTCTCATTGGACTCTCAATACATGTGAAACTGGTTGTGAGACACTAACTGTAGGGAGAGAGACAGAGGGAAATAGAGTTGAGTTGGAACTAGCGCAAGCTGAGAGTTGGTTGGGAGAACTGTATCCTGAGAGCTGATGGATAACTGATTTGGAAGGAGCTGTCTGTTGAGAAGAGTAATCTAAAACTGAGGGGTAGAAAAGATTGATCAGAAAGTCCAGGTGAAAAGAAAACCGTTCTCACTTGGAAATTACTCTGGAGCTGGGCTTTCCACAGGTACAAACAAAAGGGTTGAGAGTACTGTTAGGTGCTAGTGCGGATATTCCAGATTTCCCTTGACCTGGACTTTCTCATCTATCTTTCCCACCCCTCAATTTTAGATTACTAATCTCAACAGACAGCTCCTTCCAAGTCAGTTATCCTTCAGCTCTCACGATATAGTAGTCTCCCAGTTCTTCCCAAAGAGTCCAAAGAAGTGAGCCGATAAAGAACAACTTGTTTGTTCTGATCTAAAACAGAATTTTGAACACCAAATTCATCAGCTGATTGCATCTTGGGGACTTTGTTGACAGTCAGGCTGTTCCCCTTCAACCTGACTGTTTCTCGTTTCGAGCAAGCTGTTTTCCCCGACGAAGCAGACAGGACCTGAAGAAGTGATTCGATGAGTCGCAAATGTAGCACAATCGTTTTTGCTTATTTTTCCTTTTCGTGACCACTTTGTACACTTTATCAGTTGGGGCATCGTCGATAGCAACGTGCTGAATAGGTGCTGCAGGCACGGCCAGTTGGGCCACTGCTTCCAACTTCAATGCAGAAAGTAAGGCATCTCGTATGTTGTCGGGCCATTGGAGTAGCAGTTTTTCACGCAGAACATGATCCTCCAAACCTCAAACAAACTGTAAAGCGATCATGTGTTCACTGGATCTAGCATGACCTGATGAAAAACTGCAATGTCTTCTTCAGCTCTCTGCCAACGGCTGTGTTTGGTATCGTTTCCAATGTATTTTTAGATCCTGGGTCGAATGTTACGAGTATTAGACGTGTACAACTTGGGTATAGTGAAATTACAGTAATTATAGTGAGCCAAAGTCTACTAATTGAAAGAACTCGCAGGACAATAACTATGTACTGAGGGGGGGTTTGGAGATGTTCAGGGATTCGCTGACTCAGGCAAAAATTACAGCGATCGCGAGCTCCGACCCATTTCCCAACATTCCACGATGAACCGTCGTCTTCAACCACTAGACTACGACCGCGAGGGTGCCTTTAATGGGAGTCAGTACATACATACGTACATCTCCCTCCTCACTGTTAGCCGCCGTTGCGCACGACTTTAATGAACGGACTTTTGAAAGTTGAGCGAATCCCCGGAAAATCCGATCTTTTGATTCGAGGAACTAGGAGGCTTCAAGGAAAGTCTTTTCATTCACATTGTAGTAGGCGCGTCGTCCATTTTTCCCTTCGCGCTGAAACTTTCACAGTGTCAGCTAATCTTGGACTCGAGAATTCGTCGTTCCGTTGTAGTCAGGTCATGTTTCGGGTGGTTTACTTGTATTTTTCGATGCTGTATCGAATGGGATGGATCTCGGAACTGTCAGACTCCGTCAAGCTGTCCAAGAGAATAATAAACCGTTGAGTAAAAAATTGCAGCGTTTTGTATTTAAATGTGTTTACTTTTTAAACACTTATTTATTTATGAAAATTGTAACCGCCCTGTGACGGCCGTGTGTCTACCCCAGAGTCAGTGGAAGGAAGAGGTATTGGGCATTTTGAGATGAGTGAATATCTGGTGCGACGCATCACACAACTTTTCTCACCCCAACCACTTTGTTTCTCACTCGGTTTATTTAAACCTTGCAGAATACAATATTCCACACGCACTTATAGTGCTGGACGTCGCGGAATTTATTGGGTTCCCCCTATTTATGTCACGACAGACCCCTTTATTCACTACATGGTTTATTGTATTTAACGACATTTTTTGAGAAGGGTGTTTATTGTCGTGGGATAGAAGGAAAACGCTGAGAATAAATTTATTCAATAATTGAAGAAGTTGGAATTCAGAAGTTTCTCGGGCTGCTCCTGATTCCTGATTATCTTATGGCCAAAGTTAGACGCTACCTACAGAGTTCACAGGATTTCCAACCTGTCAAATGAGCGAGATTTATGCTTTTCACCGAAATTTTCGATAACTTATCACGCTGCTCTACTAATTTTCCTACAAATAAAAATACTTTATTTAATTTATGTACCGATACTGTATGTGTGTGTTAGAACTGTCTGCACTTTTTTTTTTTTAATTTTGAGAAAGATTTCTGGTACGATCCATCATCACACATACATTTTTTTATTTGTCTAGCTACTAATCTAACATCAGTTCCTTTGAACTTGGTAGAACCTGGTAGCGCTTAAAGTTCTACAATTTATTTCTCTGCTGCTACTTATGCCATGGCGTTCAGCGAAAAAATCAACGTGTAAGTAAATGATGGGACTGTCAACATCTTTTTGTTGGTTCGTGTTTACAACCTGGTGGTTGCATAAGAAATTCGTGCTGACTTGATTTAGGCATTCTCTCTCTCTCACTCTCTCTCTCTCTCTCTCACACACACAAATTCAGACGCATGTACCCGCACACAAACATTTTTCTCAAATGATGATTTTCGTCTTCGGAAGCCCTTAAAATGTCAAGATCTAAATTTGTTCGAGTTTTTTTGTTTAGACGATTACTTTCCTACCTATTCCGTAGGGCAAAGTAATCGCAAAAGTGAGAAGCGAGTAACGAGAAATGAACGTGTCTTCCCGTTCCGTTCTCGTTCGCGACACCTGTGACGAGTACTTACTCGGTCCGCCCAGTTCCGCCTGGCCGTCACAGTTCGAACGCAGCTCCTTCTCCCCACCTTCAGTAAGCTGCGAAGCGAGAACCGAGTGATAACCCCCGTCCCTTAGTTCGTTTTATTTATGTGATTTTTCGTTTGTATTCCCCCGTTTATTTTCGTCCCTCTGTTTGGTAAGTGATCTGTTGTCATCTCTCTGCGTATTAGTTTTTCGTCTCTCCAATTTTTATCTCGTTCATCGCGGGGGGGAGGTATTTAACTGCTCAATTAGTCGTGCGATAAGGTGACGACACTCCCTTCCCTTTAGGCGTCAACTGTGTTCTGAATAATTCAACGCTTTCGTTGTGTGCCATTAGGTTTTTAGGCCGCTGCTTTACGACCTCCTATTAATAAAACTGAAGACTCGCGGGTTATGAACTTTCGAGAGGTTTCGGTCTCAAACTCATCGGGTGATTAATGACTCAGGACTCCGTGAGATTCTAGTCGATTATGTCATAATTGATATGATGTTGGGTGACAATGTATAGCCGCTTTAATTCAGCCGTCAAAATAGTTGTTTCTCCACTCTAATATTCTCCTCGTCGAAGTGCAATCAATGCATGAACCTCCAACTCGATTAAGTCCTAGCGAATGATTGATTGAACTATTTTGTTAATACAACCAGGGTGTATTTAAGATCACAGGGATATTCGTTCATCATCCCAAGAAAAATTGGGAATAATCTAGAGGGGGAAGTAACATTTTTCCCATCTTTCAAAATTCCTGTGCATTCGATTGTGCCGAGAGTACCCCAGAAGTGTAATCAACATGGTTAGACCTTCGATAAAATGATAAAAACGATCATTTATTGTTCGGCTAATCTCACTTTCCGATAGCTTGACTTATATCTGTATTCAACGGATCAAACAGGCGGTTACTGAAGGCGCTTCGTCAGTTTGATCAATTTCAGTTGTGCATTTACTTTCAAAAACGTTGATTACGCGATTTTTGGTAAATTATTCGTACTTCCGTTCAACAGACTCAGAGGAAGAACAATGTAGAATACATTTACATGTAGGTATTGATTAGTTATATCACCCCCGAGCGTTTTATCAAAAAAGTTGAAAAGAAACTTGTTTTTGCTTCATCGGCCTATATCTCCTCACCGAAATTTTGCCGAGCTATTTGCGGATCACTAAATTTAGATATCGATTAGTAGATTATTTGAACGTTCAGTGTAAGTCGTTGGAGCCGGTATTTGAAAAAAAAAAACTCCCCTTCCTGACCTGACGACGAAAAGTGCGCGTAAGTTGATGTTTGTGTCTTTAAAAAGTACAAAAAGAAACGAAAGATGAACGAGCTCAAGCGGTTCAGCCATTCTCTTGCGAAATTCCTCGACACACGCTCCTTTCTTAGCCTTTGTTGAGGAGACCCTGGCTTTTTGTACGTTAGTGCAGGAGGTTTGTACCAAAGCCGAGATTATTAGTTCATCCATGGGAAAGTTGGGTGGGGGATGAAAATGTACCAAAAACTTGGGATTTTTCTCGAAAACGGATCTAACGGTTTTGGTTAAGTGTTCAAATTGTCTTCTAAGAATTAGCTTTCAAGATTTGCTGACAAATAAATGATCGTTTGTCTCTTTTCTAAAACATTACTATCACGACTTATCGATCAAAGTCGCCGAGTGCGTTCAGCTAACATTGTGTTCTCCATAAACGTTTCTCTAGAGGTGCGTTGTACGAAAAGTGCGCTTTATTTGCGGCGGTTGAGGAATGTTGAGTTGATATGCGCCTTTTCAGGATATAGTTTCGCTTAATATAGTAATCCTCGCTTAATTTTGTTCTCAGGTTCGTTTTACTAAGTTGTCAAGATGATGAGCAGTTCGCCCCCTGGTGTTGCAACCACCACTACAGTTACCACATCAAACACGACCGTTCAGACGAATATCAGATACGATCCCAATTATGTTAAAACAGTGCCAGGAATGCTCAAGTGCGCTCAAATCGTAAGTTTCTTCTTTTCTTGTTCAAAATCTTGTGTTATCAACTACGTTCTACATTTTAATTCTCGTTTCCAGTCAAATAGCTCGATATTTTATATGAATGGTACGTGAGATGTATTGCACGAAGCAGAGTGGTGTAACTAAAGCCCCCTCTCGAGATTCTCACGGATTTTCCTTGCGATGGCCATTCGCTGAAGTGGGGCAAGCAAAGACCAGGCAAATTTTTATATAGAGAGCTCCTGGATAGTTGAGATTACAATACAGATAAAATTCCCATCTGTGGGGAAGTGACGACAGCAGCACGATAAATTACCAAACATTTCTACGAAAAAAGAAGTTACTCCAGAAATTCCAGAATTACAACACCCCACCGCTTCACTTACTACCATTCCTCACAATTTGCACCCAACAGTTCTGGAACAGTGATGTACTAATGTCGCTGGGAACAGTGATGTACTAATGTCCGTACTAATGTTGCTGGGTCCTAGACGGACTACTGCCAAAATGTTGGCGCTTTCTTTTTTTTGGTTTTCTCTTTTCAACTCCTTTTTTTTGTTTCAAACAAAATAATAAAATTCTTCCTTTTCTTTTTTGAAAGGAAATTGAGGGGATTAGCGAATTACTGGGAAGTGCGGTTGAGCTGAGCCACCTGTAGTATTAACATTGCCCACTAGAGTGCAGGAGCTTCTCCCAGAACCGCTTCCTTCCGGTCAATTTCAAACTTTCATGCCACACGCCCCTCTCTAGCGGTTCAGGGGGGGGGGGACATATTCCTTCAGCTTAGATGAATGTCATGTACCTCCATCTTTACCAATGAGTGAGGTGAGTTTACATGTTCCACCTGGACTAATTTGTGTGACCTTGACAGGACCTAGAAATTCTGGGTATAGCTTGGCAGTGCAGAAATCTTCTGTTGATGACAAGTTGAATGAACGTCGAAGGACCAAATCACCCGCTTCAAATTATCTTTCCTGTGGCTTAAGTTGCAACAACGACTTTGATTGGAGCTGGACTTCAAAAGATGTTGTTCGACAAGATGATGGAGTTCCTTGATTTTTTCCATGCACATTCCCCATTCTTTAGGCACATTGAGTGATATCAGGAGTCGTAGGACGGGCAGCTTTATGGTAGGACCTTTGAGGATCAGGTACCCGTCCAAAATTGAAGAACGCTGGCAAAAATTTTGTTGAGCTATGAACAGCTGTGTTAAGGGCAAACTGAAGCTCACCGATATAGTGGTCCCTATTGGATTCGTTCTCGTTGGATCGTGTTTACAGTTTCATTAATTATCCGTGTACGGATTGCTCAATAATGATCGTGGCACAAGGAGGAGCACCGCAATAAATCCCGAAAGTTCCAATAAACTGAGTGGAAAATAAATTGAATTAGTAGCAATAGCCATGAAAAGGGGAATTTACGTAGAGCTAAGGAAAGTTGTGTGCAGCGTCGCACCTCATGGTTCGATCTGTCTTCGGTAGAAGAATGTGGTCACAGAAATAGTTAGGGAAAACAAAATGTGGGTATAAGTTGCTAGAACACCCTCTGGCAGGTTGATCAAATTCGGTTGTGCATTGTATGTGAAAATATCTAAAACTATTAAAGTTTACGTATCTGTTAGGTGAGTCCGTCTCCTCTGGCTGGTGTGTTGGACTCACCTAACAGATACGTAAACTTTAATAATTTGCCTTCTGGCGGACATAACCCTATTGCTGTAATATCTAAAACGTTGTTTTAAAAAAAGTAACTTTTCGGTCATTTTGGTCGTTATTGCCATTCAACATAATGTTAGAAGAACGTGGGGAACATTATATCAGTATTGACCAGTTGAAGATGCCTGGGTTGGCTGAAAATAGTTGCAGCCATTTTTCCGAAGAGTAAAAAACTTCGTTTTGCTTCGTAGTTCACCGAATTTTCGCAAAGATACTTACGGAAAACGAAAGTTAGGTGATTTGTAGAAATTAATTCGAGAAAAATGCGAAAACTCCTCGTTTTTTGATATATTTTGCCCATAGTACATTACTTTTGTTGTGTAAAAGAGTAGATTTTAGCTTTTAAATCAAGTCACAGGCAAATTAAAAACTAATAAAATCACAAATTTCGTATATCTCAACAATTTTGATCAATTTCATAATCGCTACACAGAGTCAAAATAACCCGTCAAAAAACTGGTCAATACGTGTAGGTACCTTACTAGCTCAAAACAATAGACCTATTAATGTTGTACTCCTTTCATTTCTTGTTGCAGATCCTGAATTTGCTAGTTTTCATTTCCGTCACCTTTTCCATGTACTCGACCGTCGGCCAATTGAGTTACATGAGTTTCATTTGCGGCTTCGGTTTTTGGTGTACTGGCATTATGTTGGGCCTGTATATGTTTCACGTCATTGAAAAATTCTACACCATCCCATGGCTGAAAATCGTAAGTGTTATTACGTTATTATTGCTGCAACTATCCTCGGTCGGGTTATTTAGTAATTTTATTTTCATCCTAAATGCACATTTGATATGCATTAATTTGAATGTCAGAACTTCTTTGGGATTATATCCGTGTGAATTGCCTCTGGGGTTTGCCGCGATGGAAGAACTAGCGCTTTGCTCTTTCTCAAGATGTTCCTTTTTACTCTCCTTGGCCCTGCAGAGCAGAAAGTTACGCAATCGGCTGAATACATTTTGAGTTCTCTTCAGATCCTAACGTTTTAAAGCCGACTGGGTCCGAAAAACACTAACTGGCCAAATGCGTGTGTGTCTGTGAACGCGATTTAGAGTAACTTGATATCTAGCCTGCACATTAGCAAGGGACGCCGATATATGATCCGAATTAACCCAAATTGTCAAAACTAACTACAATTATCACATAGCACTGACTTTTTTCTCAAGAACGGCTTTAACGTTTTTGATTAAATTTTTTGTATATCAACAATAAATAACGCTACAAGACCACAAAATTCTCATTTGTGGGAAATTGACGAGAGCAGCACAATACATTTCGAGGGAAATCGAGTTTAGCGCAGTTTTTTCTCATGAGCTCCGCGCAGATGTTACTAGGATCTTCAAAAAAATTGGCGTGGTAGTCCAATCAAGTACCTATTGGATGAATGGTTTGATAAATCTCATAAGATACTCCAGTAATTCCAGAATTTCAACCCCCACTGTTTCACCTACCCCGGATTATTCACCCGATTACTCCTCAACCATGAACGCTTCTTGAAAAAAAAAGTCGTTTAAATCACCTGTGAACTAACTGCTTAATAATGGTCGTGACACAAGAAGAAGCAGCTCAATAAAGTCCATACCCTTAGGTGCTTATGCACTTCCCCTTGTCATGTAGAACGTCGTTATAAATAGAATGAAAAACAGATTTGATTAGATCGCTGAATGCTCGTGGGGCCAAGGAAAGTTGTATGATGCGTCGCACCAGATATTTTACTTTAATGTAGTTGTAAGAAGTAGGGCGGAACAGTTATGTGATGGGTTGAAAAAAAAACTTAGTTTACTTCAAATTTGTTTACATTTCAGAGTTTAGAGAATCCAAACATATGTGGTGTCACGCATTACACAACTTTCTTCAGCCCCATTTGCATTCAGCCATTTGTTGAATTTTGTGGAATTCGGCTGAAAGTTCGTTTGTTGGACGAAATTATAACTTGCATTTAAATGTTCACTTTTCTTGGCACTACGGTGTAGGAGGGCGATTCAAGCTGCAAAAAGGTTTCTTTCGAATCATTACATTTCTTAGGAGCTTCTTGGTCAGAAAAACATCATTTGAGAAATGGTCTGTGTGTGTCTGTGAACCTGATTGAGAGAGAACGAAGGAAGTGAAAATAGAGGAGCGTTCAACAAGCAATGGTGGCCAGTTCTTCTGAATGAGCTAAAAAGGTCTGGGATTTCCTCGTAATACTTGCTCGTCACTATGATACAATGCAGACACGCCTCAGTCAGGGGAACGGTAGAATACGGGCGCTGCAGGGCTCAGTTCTCGGACCAGCGTTCAGAAACGCTTTCTTCGAGGTCTTCTTTGGAACCTCATGGAGGCTGACAGAGCCATACGCCTAAGTGAAAGTTTTTAATTGCTGATCTGTGCACTGTCGATTTACCAAATTGAGGCGAAAACCCATCGAGTCCTCCACAGTGTGTCACCGAATGGTGCAAGCTGGTCCCAAGGAAAAGACCCTATTATCTAACCTTTAATGAACTAATCCTCTTAAAGGGCAATTAAGTACCCAGCCATACGTTTTGGCGGGCACTGGATACTTCTTGAGAAGCAAGTCATGTACAGGGGGGGGGGAGTGTAGGTGTAGGGGTGGCGCTTCAGCCGACACCTGTCCCTCAAAGGCACTATCCCCTCAAAGTTTGCCACATTACAGGCAATTAAGAAGGCTCAACAATAATTTGTCAAAACTTGACTTATCTTGGTGAATTTGTTGGCATGAACTTTCCTCACCTCACTCCCATTGTAGGCACTTCAGTGATCGTAGTCTCGTGGTCATAGATGAAAATTCATATTCCAACGAAAGTCGGCCATTGGATCTGAGCTCAGGGTCGCTGTAACTTTTGTCTTAGTCATCTCCGAGCATTCCCAAATCCCTCGTAACAAAGCTGCAGAGTCAAACACAATTACGCTCAAATTTCGCCCTCTTGAGTTGATGGCTGTAATGTTTGCCTCACAATTGGGCTGTAGGCCAGTGGCTAAAAACGTGAGTCTGCTACTAGTCATTTTTGGTCTAACCTCAGCAATGCAGATTCCAATACGTCCAATTTTGAATCAAATCTCGACATATTGAGACGTGAAATTTGTATAATGAATAGGTGACGTATAGTACTTTAGAAATTCTTCTTCTTCTCTCTTCTTTAGGGGCTTTCCTCGTTTTCATCACTCTTTCGAGCAGAAATGGGCTAAAATGGTAATTCACTATATGCTTCTTCTTCTAATTAGTAATTTCAACACAAAAGTGCATTATGAAGGCAGCAAATACCATCCCGTAGTTTACTCAGAGGATCCAGAAGCGACGCATTCCATTTTCAACTGTCAACTATTCAATTTTTTTCCTTCAAATTCGAGAAAACACCATACCATCGACTCTGCTCTTAAAATTCCACCTATTGAATGTGGAGGTACATTTTGTTGTATAGTCTAGAAACTCGTCCACCAGGTATTATATTAATAAATCAATTTTTGAGCCCATCTCTGCACGAAACGAGGAAATCAAACATGGAAATGTCTAAAGTACCCCAATGGTCACCATAAATATCAAGTTTCGACGTCGTTAGCCAATTGTTGGCTAAAATTTCATCAAATTTGGTTTTGTCTGCGAGTCGACGCCCATCAAATTTGTTGGCTGTTCCTTGATGAATCTGACGTACGAATTTCGTGTGTTTTTCTACTATAAACTTCTAATGTCGTCTGGAGGCTTCGACAAATTCGGACATTTTTGTGGAGTCGCTATTTTCGTAGTTCGTACTCCACACAGAGCAGAGCACTGCTTTTTTTTACCAAACATCGAGGGAACTTTGAGACAAAGTAGTCAGCAACTTTCAACTAATTGATCAACGTTTTGGGCAATACGGCTCACTAGAATTAATTGATTCTGTGGAGGGATTCTAATTGTTTTCGCAACTTAACTGAAATAATCGTTCAACTTCCCACTTACTACGCGTTATTTTAAAGGAACTCGGTTTTTGCGGACTGTGGACGTTGTTACTCATGATTGGCTCGACGCTGTGTGTTTCTTTGATGACACACGCTTCTGTGTTCGGCGTCGTTGGGGTGAGCGGACTTACTGTTTTAAATAATTTTCGTCTTATTCAAATTTTGTATTCTTCAAATATTTGTAATATTTAACAAATGTAATATTAATATGCATTATTGGGGGGTGAACACACTAAAATAAAACCCGGCATGTCCATTCGTTTAAGAGCACAAAGTTGCGCTTGCTTCTCGTGTGCACTCAGGAATACTTTTCTTTCATTTGCTCGGTGACTGCACATTGTTTTTGACGTCCATCGTCAAACCCAATCGCTTGTTTGTGGGGGCTGGAGGGCTAGCTGCTTTAAATCATCCAGCTCCTCCATTGTCTCGATTGGCAATACAACTAATGGTGCAAGATGGGCTGGTGTACCTCTCGTCTCACCTTCTTCAGACACTGCTGGTGGTTGAACCGCTTGTGGTAGTTTGAATACACCGAATGCGTGTCATACACTGCACCGCGATTACAGTATTCACAGAAGATTCATTTTTCCCTCATTATTGATTTGACCGCAGGATTGTTGATTTAGTGCTTTTGGGTTTTTACTTTCTACTGCCCAAAGGGTAAGAGAGGGAGGTATTGTGTGTGGTGAGTTTTCTAGATTGTCTTGCACCCGAACTGTTTTCATCACAAAAAAAAAAGGTGGAGATTAGCCGGGAGGTTGCAGTCCTATTTTGGTGTCGCCTGTAGTCTTCCAAGTGGCTGGTGTCATTGGTGATGTGCAAAGGGCATTCCTGTCAGTGATTCTCAAGATTCAGCTAACAGTGCTTTCCCTGGCCCAGAAGAAAAAGAAGCTATTACGTATGGTTGCCATAGACATGGATAAAGCTTTTGACATCGTAAAGCCATCAGGCCTTGCACAATTGCCTCTGTGGTGTGGGGGCTCCTGATCGATTTGTCTATTATGAGAACTCTCTGTACCGCGGTGTGATGGCCTTATAGGTTGGAGGGGAGATGGCAATGTGGTGTGGCGTTGGCAGGGAGACTCTCTGCCTCATATACTCTTCAATGTTGTGATTAATACTGCACTAGGAGTTAGCATTTGCATATTGCTGGTTGTTCTTCAAATGCATGCGTGAATCATGATAAGTGCGGCTCAGTATCCTTGGTGCCATCCTAACAAGGTTGTAGTGGGAAGGTCATGGATGCCAGTTTTCGTCATTAGTGAATGACCAGGTCTTGGCTGGAGGCGTCCATGAGATGTAGCGGTCCCTTGGGATCGAGTTTCTCAATGGTTCTCCATGGCTGGAAGCCACGAGGACCATGGTGAATAAGTTGCCAATGCTCCACTGAAGCCTTAGCAGAAACTCTGCCTCGTTCTGATGTACATGCTCCCAAAGCTGACCTACCAGCTGGTTGGCCGTCCAAAGGCCAATAAATCTTGATAGAGTGGTGAACTCTGTTGTGCGTCCTTGGCTAGGACTGAGGCCTGACCAGTCTGGATGTCCAGGTAGTAACTAGCAGCTGGGCTCTTGCGCTTCTTGGCCAAGTTATGACTGGACAGATCTCATTATAGCTGTGTCAGAAGCTAACGAGTGAGGCAGGTAACGTCAGAGTCGCAGCAGTGACTGTGTCATATCGTGGTTTATGTGATGCAAGTTAAGTTCTGAGGAGATGTATTGGCTGGGGGTGTGCGCAGGCGTTGTTCATGGTATCACCACTCGTGCCTTGCCCAGGTCGTATGTGAACTGGTGGTCGTTCTATCCCTAGAGCCAGCATAGGGTAGTTGCCCCCCCCCCCGCATTTCCGTAATTATTATTTATTTAGCATCCTTTTTTCAGATTCAGAATGTGTGTGTGTGTGGAAAGAAGTTAAATTTGTCAGAGGCTGGTTGGACCAATTGAGCTGGTTCTTCTTTCCTATTGTATTTTTGATTTCTCGAAGACGCAATTAAAGGATCGTGTGATTCAAGATGCCTCCAAACGTATAGATTCGATGAAACGTTTTCTTCCAATCCCCCCACCAACAACTATTTTTCCAGTGTTGCTCCGTGGACGTCCAACACCACGAAAATGTCATTGTACAGGAAGCTTCGAAAATCGCTCAAGAGAGTAAACAAATCAATCACTCTTTAATTTGGAGACGACATTTTTTTAACACTCCTGTTATATGAGTCATGTCGTACCAAGTGATGAGGGGGAGTAAGTACGATATCGACTGGGTGCAATTGAAACAAGGAGTTTTATTAGCGAATGGAATTCATATACATTTTACCTCCACAACAGTGAACGGGACGCCTCGATGAGGCAAAAGCCGTTTTACGACTGTCAACATCGAAGTTATTAGTGAATCGCAGCATTTGAGGTGCGTAAGCTTATATCAAAGAGTTTGGTTCGCCCCGGTACATCACTCCGCCCTTGAAGGTACTCATGAACACTGCAGTTTCTTGCCATTTACTGTAATCAGAGTGCTTCTGTCAATCCAACAAAGTGGAATCTTAATTTTGAGCAGAGAGAGAGAGGGAGAGAGAAAGTTAAAGAATTTTGGTTAAAGTTCTAAAAAGATTAACAAATATAAAATTGATCGAAAAATAAGCCGACACTTGACAATATTGTCTCTGGTGTATAATGTTCTGAGGATCGTACGTCTTCATTGCACACAGTCGCTACATCTACAGTTCAGAGAATCGGCTCATCTCTTGGCGAAATACGATTCTCTCAGTAAGGGGAGTTGAAGCTTCCCACCTATTCAGAGGACACCCTCAGGTTTTCCAGAGTTGGTAGTTCTGTGCGAAAATGCTGTGACTACTGTGCACTGATCAGATGCTTTCTTGGAAACAATTGTGGCGTTCTAGCTCATGGGACGAAGAAGCGTGTGAGCTGTGATGCCTGTGTTGACAATATTCACGCGTGTACATCGAATGGCAGTTTTTGAAAATGTCTTAAGTTGCCAGGCAATTCAAGTAGGCTCTTCGAGCATCCAGGCTGGGTTTGAGGAAACGTGGGCAGTTTCTAACCCTATGATTTTGCCATGGATAAGGTACTGTCATCGCCAGACCTTTTTGATTTCCCTGGACTCATTGGGGTCGTTCGGGAACATACACACGGGAAGATGTAGATCGTCAGGAAGGTTTTAGAATTGAGACATTGCCAGAGTTGCGCTGAGGAGAGTTCCTTTGCTGCGATGCAAGGGGTGCATTGACCTGTTCTGTGATCGTATGAGCAAGATTGTAGCTTCTCTACATCTGTCCTGCTTCCCTCGAAGTAACCGTAGTCGATTGAGCACAAAGCTGTCGTCAAGAATGAACAACGTTGGAACAAAATAGTGGGGAGGGAGTGGATCTCAGCAGAAGAAAAGAAAAATTGAACGCCGGAGATCAAAAATTCCCATCACATTTAAGAATTTTCAAGTTACCTGTCTATCTTGAATAATTCTGAGTGGCCAGCATCGCAAACTAATGTGAAAGTTTAACCATTTGTTGGGCGCCAATGTTATCGTGATATCGTACTGGGTGAGGAGGGGAAGTAAGTACGTCTTGTTACACTCCATTTCGTGATGCTCTTCGAGTTCATTTGCCAAAGTAAGATTTGAAAATGTCGACTTGATCGAAAAGGGAAGGTTACACTCAAAGTGTGACAATTAATTAATGAGACTGATTCCATAAAAGCTGTATGTTTAAAAATGATTCTACAACTCTGCCATCGCTTTCAAAGTAGTCCCCTTGGGCAGCTATACAACGATTCCAGTGGGTTGTCCATGCTTCGTAACATTTCTGGAACGCTTCGACTGGGATGTCTGCGAATATCCTCGTCACGGCTGCCTGGATGTCCATAATCGACTCAAAATGGGTTCCCTTGACAGCCGATTTTGTTCTAGAGAACAAAAAAAGTCACAGGGTGACATATCGGGAGAATAAGGCGGCTGTTGCAGCATAGTAATCCCTTTGGAGGCCAAATACTGGGACACGCTGAGAGTCGTGTGGCACGGCGCATTGTCGTGATGAAGGATCCAGTTACGTGCAATGTCTGGGTGCACCCTGATGACTCGTATTCGCAATCTTTGGATAATAGGCTTGATTTACGGTTTGCCCCAATGGAACAAATTCTTTATGGACGATTCCGCAGCTATCGAAACATGCAAAAATCATCGTTTTCACCTTTGAATTGCTCATGCAAGTTTTTTTCAGGCAGGGGCCGTGTAGAGACAACCATTGTGAGCTTTGGCGTTTGGTTATTGGGTCGTAATGGCAAAATCAGCTTTCACCGTCTGTAATAACTCAATCATGCAGCGTGGGATGGTTCCCTACTTGTTCCAAACAGTCTTCTGTGACGGTCTTTCAATGCTGCTTTTGCTCCTCAGGAAGGTTATTTGGAACCATCTTTTTCATCCCAAAATCGTCGGTTTTGTGAGTTCATACCCAGTTCCCGGGCCAACATTTGAACTGTTAAACGCCGATCTTCACGGGTTAGGGCGTGCACACAGTGCACATTCACGTCAGTCAGCATCTCGACTCGTCTTCCACGCCCCTGCTCAAGTTCTTTATGGCATCTAAAGATCTGAGCACGATTGAGAGCCCTATCACCGTCCACTTCTACAATTTTAGCGTATTAATTACTCAAATCAGTCTCATTACTTACAACAACGTCAACTTTGTAACTGGCCCTAAAATTGGTTAATTGGGTAAGGGATCCGGGAACAGCGAGAAAATCGCCCTATTTGTTTAGATGTGACTGAAATATAAGCAAATTCGACTGCCCACTTTCGGTTTTGCGTTGTTCTGTTCCTCCCTCACGACCGTTATTTTCTGTTCGCAGTTCTTTGGGTACATCAATATGATAGCGTACGGCTACGACGCTTTCTTAAAATTCAAAGGTGTTCAAAACAATGAAATAGCCCAAGGCGAAAGGACTACATCTAAAACGACGTCGCCCACCACCGTTCCCCCCGCGTATTAGCCCTTTTTTACAGGTTACTCTCGATTGCTCGTCTCAATTCGATTTCTTCGTCTTCTCAATTGTCCAGGTTAATATTTTCTATTTGTTGACCTTTAAACTGTACGACTTCAATTACTTTGTACCTAAATATTTCACTGGTGCTTTGGTATTACTTATTTACCTCCTTACGCGAATGGAACTTAAGGTAACTATTTATTTGACTTAAATTATTTATGACCACCTCACATTTATTGGTATTGAGAACTTTTTATCTTGTTTCGACTGTTGACTGTTAACCCACCAATGTTACTATTAGGTTTGTTCGTAGTTGTGTTAATTTTTTGTACACCCAAAATTTTATATCATTCATTTATGAGATATTTGAAACTAGAGTGTTATTTGTCTATATAATCTATAAATTTAATGTAAACGTAAATTAGCTCTTCACCTACACTGTGGTATAAATTATCGGTACTAGTGTCGTATGCTGCCCACTTGTGTTATGTAACTGACCCCTCTGTTGTGCTCCTGACAGAGGATGTTGAGTAAAGTAACTGTAAAAATAACCTGGTCGATAAACCAATAATCTCGTTCGCGTTTGGATCAATTCTTTACGGTCTGATTGTTGTAGCCTGCCCAGGTGAAAATACGTTATGGTTACGGTGATTTTTTTGTGATTGTGAAATTACTTTGTTGCTGAATTGGAGAATGTCAGAAGGAATTTGTCACCTGGACGCAGAGCTTTCAAGCTACAAGTTTCTAAAGGTGGTTTTCAAGCAGTCAGGGTGGGGTTGCCATGAGCCCCCTCCAGTCTCTTGTGGAGTATCCTCACGGTGCGTGTTGGGACAAGCAACCTCTCCCGTAGTGTCCTCATAGAGCACGTTTGCTTAAGTTGAAGGAAGTGAAAACACACACATCCACACTCACAAGTCAGGTGGAGCTATGAGAGGACGAATGAGGGACCCCATGCAACCCCTTCCACATTCTTGCTCCTTGCCGTGTAACAAATTCGTCGAACGAGGAGGGCCAAGGAACCTCATCGCATTCTCATTCCTCGGGCTACTCCGTAAGAGTCTGGAAGAGCCTTAAGGATCCTCGAAGAACATTGCTCCTTTGCAGACAGTCTGTTTAAAACTGAATTCTATCGTACAAAATCGCTAGCGTCTGTTGATTAATTGAGTTTATATTTGTAACTCTCGACTGAATAGATTGTTTAGATTATTATCTTTGAGGATCCTCAAAGTAGTATC
This sequence comes from Pachypeltis micranthus, assembly GCA_020466155.1. Lineage (NCBI taxonomy): Eukaryota > Metazoa > Arthropoda > Insecta > Hemiptera > Miridae > Pachypeltis > Pachypeltis micranthus. The sequence continues at coordinate 19,677,484 of CM035769.1, forward strand.
TTCCTCAGTGCATAGTGAAGTCAGACGAAGTGAAGGCGATAACGATCAGAGAGGACTGAGGAAGCTCTCAACATTCTCGTTCCTCGGACTACTCTGTGAAGGGTCTTTACAAATCTTGCAATTCGATTTTAGGCTCGTCTCAACCATCTCAGGTGGTAGTTTGCAGTAGAGCTCTGCTTAACTGCCCTGATGTATGAGTGTGCCAGGCATAGTACGATTTGGACAGTCTCTTGCCCGATTCTCTTCTTCGCGACTAGACTAAACTCTCAATTTCCCTGAACAATCTGGTCAGGCTCCGAATTCCTCATCACTTCAGTTCAGTGGGGCTGTTTACCATTATACCTAAATTGGATGATCAGCTCACCATTATAATTGCTCGAGAGAGGATTGCTCCTATAAAACAGGAAACTGTTCCTCACCTACCCAAACCATATCATTCCCTGTTCTGACAATTCAGTAGGCCTCTCATGGCTTACTATTGCAATGTCGTTATTGGCAAACTTGTAGGCGGGCCACGATATCGTTGGTCCCTGACATGGCCCTGAAGGGCACTCACCCTGCTCAACTAGTTTCGAATAAACTCCGGTGGAACGGCCGTGAATGGCTTCTGTGGGCCATCAGAAGAGCTCGTCTAGACCTTAACTAGGCTCCAGTAGCTTTTTAAATTCGAACTAACGAGTCCGCTAATTCTGTTCTGGCTGAAAACTGATTTAGTTCGTATGGCCCCTTCTGACGAGTTGTAGTGTGTTGTTTGCAATTAGGTTTGAGCTGCATGACTCCCAGGGTTTTTAGGCACAACAGAGCTTTATGCTGCAGACCAAGGAGCGTCCATAAATATAATGTTGTCAGAAATATATATTTTATATCATTCCTTAGTTTGAAATTTATTTATTTGTGTAAAAGTTACCCATTTTTATTTTTAGTTTTTTGTTGCTTTTGTGTAGGGATATTTTTTATCGCTTTATTTTCGGCATACAATTTATTTTTATCCTTTTTCCTTAATTAGTTATCAACAGGGTATAATCAATAAGTAGTAACGACTGAATTAATTTAAATTTTTTGATCCGTAAAAATCTTTAGTATTCCTCGAAATAGCACCCTTGTGCTCCGACACTACGCATAAAACGTGATTCAGAACTCGCTTTCTGGGATCCCCTCCAGAGATGTCGTCATGGCTTCTTTGACGTCTTCTCCGAGTAAAGAGAAAGAAGTCTGGTAGTGCCACAACTGGACTATACAGTGGGTGGGGCAACGCTGCAACCCCGTGCTTGGCCAAAAGCTCACTCATGAGTGGCACGATGTGGCGCGACGCTTCGGCAATATTCAGCCCCACACGGAGGACGCAGTTGAGCAATGTGCCAAGCACGTCCACGCAAAATCTAGCATTTAGTTTGTTCAAGGGGTGCGCCTTCACTTTGGCCGTATTTTCATCAATAAGTTGATGAGCGATCTTCAACAAGCTCCCGACCCTTCCGAAACAGCTTATGCGACTCGAACGCACATGGCAGCATCCCCTTAGGCGTGAGCATTCCAAGAGCCTCTGTTGCGGTTTTCCTGAATTTGACCAAAAATTTAACGTTGTAGCGCTGCTCGAGATTTTTCTCATCGGAAGTTCACAAAAAATTAACGTACTTCCGCCAAGCGACTGGGAAAAATATTGATCTCTTCAAAAGGCTCCCCACCACCTCCCCTGGTCGCACCACTTTTACCGTTCCGTTGGCACTTCAGAAATTCAGTCCTACCACTTATTGATCAAACCTGGTATTTCGCTGGAATAGGCTGCACTTCACGCCGATACCGTCCAAATTTTATTTTATTTTATTTTTATTTTTTCCTTTTCGCGAGCGCCTCAAGTCCAGTATTGTGTAATTTCAAAGAGAGTACCGATCTATAAAGCGACACATTGTTAGAGGGGTTAGACAGAAAAATGTTGTAAGTCGGGAGTGTACTGCACTAGTTCCAAAGCATCAACGTATTTTATTAGGCGGCGATGTTCGTCTAAACTGCCACTTACTCGTTTTATTGGTGAGACGATTCGATGGATTAATTGTATTTTATATCACGAATTAAGTGTATGACAGTAATTTATTCTTCTGTAGTACGACACATTTACGTATTAATGCTGCTAAAATGTTTTACGTCGGAAATATTTTTGATGTCAGAGAATATTTATTATATCCTCACTAGGGTTAGTTCATAAGCACTTGAAGTCTAGAAATAAGGTGAAATTTACTTGTCGTTAAACATATCGAGCTCGAGTGCGAAGTTCAATTAGTGATAACGAAATAAATGCCTCTAAAAATTAATTTTTTTTTTTGTTGAAATTGTTGATTACTTTTTGAAGTATCATGATTTCTCCGTCATTTATTTTGTTTTGAAGTAAATAGTTTCACGGAGGCTGACTGTAATCGAAGTTTAACACGTTAAGTGCGGGACGAGAAATATTGACCTCGCACTTCTTTCTAAGTAGTTTTGCTTAGGGCTGGTTTATCAATTCTCAAGTTAAAACTTCGAAGTAAACGATATTCGGTGAGTGGAAATAGCGGGATTATTAAACGCGGATGACTGACTGACATCCTAGCGCTAGCCTGCTATCTAAGTGAATTGATGAACGGGTCATTGGGAGATTCGAAGATTTGCCTTTACTCGAGCCTGCAAATGACGTTCATAAACCAGTCATAGAGGGGAGGGGGGTGTTAAATTGTAGTGTAAGAGATAGAAGCAACACTCAAGCACTCTTGAGTTCAAGGCACTGTGCCCTACTCGACCTCGAGGTAAATATGTACGCTACTAATTGATCCCGAACCGTCAGGATGGCGCAGGACAATTAGTTCTCCATGAATTGCCCGATTCACTTCTACAAATCCGAAAATTCGATATTTACCGTACTCCTGAGCCACCTCAAGTTGATAGTGGACGAAAGGAAACAGTTTTCTGACCAGAATTGGTTATATTTTGCTGGATATACCGTTTCATTTATTCATTGTGCCCGTGGCTCGTTCAATAAATTCAAAACTCAATACTGCAGCGCTGAATTCACAGATTTTTTAATGTAAATTGGAACACGCCTGAGAAATAACCCGCCAATTCCATTTTTCTTGTGCAAGCCGTAGATGGCTCTGTAATATGATAATGAAATGGCCTCTGGCGGCTGTACATAATCATCATACTGGTCATACTCTGAGAAAATGATTAGACTCAGAGTGAATGATAGGTTTCCATGGGAAAAAACTCAAAAAACCTGGTCAGGTCAATAAGATTCGCATTGCGTCAGTGAAACACTGAGTTCGAGGTCGATTCGTCTCGTCCGCGCACTTATTTGATGTGAAGTAAATATGCTAAACGTTAGGTGTGCACTGAACGTGTTAAATTAAGGAGGTTTTTTTAACTGACTGCAGGTGCAAAACCCACCCCCCACGCCCTGGTTCCCCATTAGGGGAGGATTGAACAAAATGTGTGGTATTGTGTTGTGCCTGTAGCTCTGTAGGTCTTCATTGAGCTCTGCTTCATCTTCCTGTCAGTTGTGTTGTTGAGTTGAGCTCAACGGGGTGGATCTTTGCGTTCATTCAATTGGCTGTGAAAAAATTGAGAATAATTTGAGATCGAGCTCGGAAGAGGACAGATTATTCTTTTGTTAAATGAGTGAGCTGTCTAAGGGGTTTATTTGATTGGCGATCAATTGTGTCTTCGCCCTATTGCGTGTGTATTGATGGAAATTACTCACTTATGTAGACCCACGTGATTTTAATGAATGAAAGGAAATTAAAATGAGTTGGTTTGTAAAAGGTCAAATTGATTGAATCGTAAAACGTGACAATGGGAGGAAACGCACTCGACAGTCAATCATATAAACGCCTTTGGCAGCTCATCTTATTCACACAATATCTGTGTGAGGGGTTATTTATAAGAATTTTTATTTATTTACCTGAAAGCCAGTAGAATGAATGCAAAAATGTCTGCCAGTGGACTGGATTGTCCTATGAATCCTGTTCTTGTTGGAGGCAGAATCAGTGGAAACATGGAGGCTGACGTGGAGCAATTCCAACCAAATTGTAGCCCTTACTTTACAATGTACATCAAATAAAATGCTCAAATATCTTCACTTACTGACAACACTAAACGTCTTGTGCTTGCTTATCCTATGCGAGTCTAAATCATGCTTCTTAAACTGAGCTGAGAAGCTTGAAGCTCTGCTGCATCTTTAACTCGGGGGCAGAATCAATGTGACAGAGGAAGGAGATGTGTGATCTGTTAATACCGCACCTTATCCACTATTGGCAAGTCACATGTAGGGCTCTAGTGGCTGTGGAGCCAGCTGAAGATGTACTGTATAAATGCAAGGAGATGGCAGAGGCGTTCCCATTGGGATAGACTTTTCCTACATCCAGAACAGGTAGTGGGTGTGTTTGAAGGATTGTGGTGGAAGATGCCACACTAAGAACTAGCAGCTCATTGGAATCTGAGGACGACACAACTGGTGGGGTGCTTGTCATGGTAGCAATAAAAAGATAGCTTTTTGGCTAACATTGTCTTTCCACCCCAGTTTGAGGCTTCTCAACCTTTTTCCCAGGGCAGCCCATTTGTATTGGCTCCCATTATGGAGTCTATGGACACTGCTTCCTTCCTCCATCCACTGCTCAGTAGCAGCGGGCAGCCACCTGTACCCTTTCAACCACTGTGGACTCTGCCACCTCACTCCATGCACTGCTCAGTTGCAGCGGGCAGCCACCCCACTATAGAACTTATGCACTCAGCCTCCTTCCTCCCCTGTTCACAATGGTGATAAACCCTGACGTCTCAAGCTGATCGCTACCTGCCTTGGAATGCTTGGAAACCTGTGTTCTAAGTCTCCTCAATCTTCCGTCCACAACAGGAAAAGTTTTAAATTACTTCTGTGCAGTGTTAGCCTTTACAGTAACTCGTTCCTTGCCACTCTGACACGTGAAACAACCTCCAGAGTTGTTAGCGCGATATCAATAACGACTTCCTGTAGATGGTGACAATATGAGCTGTAGACAACCCCACATTAAAATGTGTGATATTAACTGTAAAAACCTCTTTCATTATCGCTGATCTTAAAAAAAGGGTTTACCTATGAATTCAACTCCAGACTCGTTTGTCGTTCATCTCCGTGGAACTGTTACTTTTAATTCAATTATACCTTTCCGTCAATTCTAATTTATGTCCAATAAGTCGCTTTGTGTCGTAGCGTCACTCGCTCCATCACACGAACTGAGTAACTTTTGTAATCAATTTACTCCGCTTTCAGCGACAGACATCGCCAACAAGTGAACAAAACTCAAACGCTGAAAGGGCGGAAGTTGATTCATTAGAGGGTAAGTATATTTTTATTGACAATAAGTGAGGAAGTGAACCTTAGCGTTAGTAATTAAATAAAGTACTGCGACGTAAGATGTGGCCGGCTGAAGGGAATCTTGAATTTCCGAACTTATTCGATGTAAAGGGAAGACAAATGCCTGAGAAAATGACAAAATAAAAATAACTTTGCCACAAGCCCCGAAAATTTCGTTCCGACGTTTTGTTACAAAGTGCGACAAAATTTTGCTTTGTTGAGTTCAAAATGATTTGACCGGTTTTTCTTGTTTTGCTGTAGGTAGATGTTAAGATAATAATCTGTAATGGATGAAAAGCTTGAAAAAAAACCATCAAACAAAAAAAAAAATACTTTAAGCTTAAACAAAGGAGACGCTTTGTGTACGTGTAGCTAGCAATATTATTTTAAATAGGTGGGTCAACCTTTTGGCATGAATCCATTAGGCTCTGACTCACGTAAATTTGTTTAGATGATCGATGTACAGCTTGTTATGTAGTCGTCAGTGTGTAGAATTAGCGATGCGTGCTTTTTACTTCTCGCTAGCCCCTTTTAACTCTTGCAAATGTGTTTCCATTTTATTCACGATAGCTATTTGACATTTTAGGTGACTAATGAAAACGTGTAATGTAATGAGGTTTTAGAGCGAGACATGAGCTCCCTGTTTTTTCTTTGTGCGGCGCTACAGATCTTTTGGAGTCATAACCTCTACTACTTTCCTCTGGTATGTGCTCGTTTTTTTTGTATAAAATCCACGGAATTGAGCAGTGTCATGTTTTCCTTTTAAGGTTATACCCGGTAGAGTGGATTTGTAGCTGTTTGGGTCTGTGACTGCACTTTAGCCCTCTGACAGACATCTTGAGCCTTTATCAGTCGTGTTTATGAGTTTATTGTGGTATCAACCACTCGCTCAAGAGAAACTGCGCCCAGGAAGGTATGGTAGGACTTTGTCGATTGGCCAGCTTCCTTTCCACTCCAACAGAATTTTGTGTATTCTGCTGACTGTGACTGTGTGTAATTGATTCTTGTAGCTCTCATTTGTGCCAAATCTTTGGAATCTCATCCAAAGGGGGTTTAGCCACGGTTGACTGGGTGAAACAGTTGACAGTTTGCTTGAGGAGGTCAAGGCTGGTAGGTTTAACTGCTTATCCGACGACCAATGCTCTGATAGAAACTTGAGTGGAGCAGAGTGGGACTGGGTTGGTTCTTCCAACCTCTTAAAGAGAAAGACGTAAAGTCACTGATTCCTATAAGAGCCTTGCTTGGCACCTATTTTCTTTAAACTTGCTCAAATGTTGGTGGAAAACAAGTTGAACACCGCACATCCCATCGACGAGGATTGCCATTGCATTTCCTAATAGTTCAGCTGTTAGTTTATGTTCAGTGGGTGGTTCATCAAGCTCAGTCCTTAAAAGGCTGTTCAGGGTGAGATCCTATGACCTCCTCACCTTTAAGGCTCTTCAGCTATGCGAGTGGGTGATATAACCCATCCGAAACCTCTCAATTTTTGAGGTGCAACGTGAACAAACCCCTTCAACGTCTTGGTTGAAGATTGTGAATGACCAGAGCTCTCTTATGGCCTCCTGGCGGCTCAGGGGTACGTAAAGCTGTGTGGACTTGTGTGCTGTCTGTAGTGTCCTGCTCACAGTACCTACAGAAGAAATATTTCCCCTCACGTCGTCAAGGTAGCTTCGGAAGTATCCAAAAGTAAAAATGTCCCTCGCAGTGCTCCCTCACTACCCAAGAGTGAATGTTTGTGGGAAGACAGTACAACTCCCCCGTGTTTCGTCCTTTTCAAGTAAAGGCTTCGACCCTCTGCCATAATTCGGTCAGTAGGTGCAAGCCACTCCCTTCATGCCACTGCAGTAATGTGCCAATTAGCTGAAACGTTTGTAGATGGGGTCATGCGAGTTGCTGTCGTGTTGTGACATTGGCCTGATTGTTAGACCTGTGGTGTGGTTCACAATGAGAGCAGTTAGCAATTACCACCAGTAACGTCAGCCTGAATTTCCCAACGATGCACTTCTTCTGTCAACTTTTCAACATTTTTTCTCAAATTTCGAATTATATTTAATATAATCGTTTCGGTTAGATTTCCTCATCTATTTCAGCAATTTCTCAAGATTTTTAGTAAATTTCTACACACCTCAGGGAATTTTCCAACGATTTTCCATTTTACTTTCCACTACCCAAAGGGAAAGGAAAGTATTGTTTCGATTTTCAATTCCCCTACGAAGTGTAGTAAATTCACTGATTTATTTTAACAGGTTTCCCAACTTTTAAAAAAGCTATTTCTGAACAACTTTTACCGGTTTTTTTTGAGTTTTCGGTAAATTTCCTCATTTTTTGTGTGCGAATTTCCTTACATTTTTAAATCTAGTTAAGCCCACGTTTCATCATTTGAGGGCATTTTCCACGAATGTCACATAAATTGTGGAACATTAGGAAGACGTTCCCGACGACAGATGATGGATTTCTGAACTTTTTTTCTTTTCCTGCACTTTGTTGTCGATTTGATTGCTGTACGAGGGTTAGATGTACTGACTGTAGCGACGTACTTGTTAGTATCTTTCACAGCATGTTAGTATTACTGCTCTTAGGCTAGTTAGAGCAACGTTGCTGTTTGTTGCTTGTAAATTGCGCTGCTTTCTGCTTCGCTTATGGCTCGTTTCTTTGTTTACCTCTTGATATAATTTGCTATGGTGCATGTTAGACGTTTCACTATAAAGTAGCGGCTTGTATTCATTTTTCGGTTTGTCACGTTCGACCACAGAGCAAAATGCCCTTAAGTCTGGCCAAAATCTGGAAATTCGACTGCTTCCTGAATGACAGCTCCCCTTTTGATGAAAACCCGAGTTATTCTACGCTAGACACTGCTGTTGAGGGAAGAGCGAGCTTTCGACCGCACACAGGAGTACACGACAGCTCGCTCTACCTGAGCGTAAGAGGGCGTCCACTTTGGCCAGACTTTGGGATGTCTTGCCCCGCTTCACATCTCCCACGCCATCCCCCCACCTCGTTCTTCCCGAGCTCAAGTTTTCCGGGCATTACTTTCCTCGGCTCTCGAAATATCCAGAGCTTTGGTCTTTGCATTTATTGAACACAAAGTTTTTATGGAAGGCCGCAACCCTTTGAAGGCCCTTATAGTTACGTACTTGATACAATACATGTTTATGGTATCTTATATTTTGTATTAAAGACAGCGGGCTCTTTACTATTTGTTGAGAGTTGTATCCGCTATATTCACCGCAACGTTAACCTAATACGCGTAATGGGCGTATTATTTTTATATATAGTTCACGTATATTTATTTAAAAAAGTGTATTTTATGGATGTGAATATGGTCTATACTGTGTTATTTATGTTAGTACTTAACATTAGCTGTGTAACCTACATATCATATGTCTAACTCGTGTGTTAACTACTGAGGGATGTGTAATGATCCAGTCTCAATTTAACGCAGTAGTGTTTTTGGAGTGAAATCCGCTCTAATGGCACCCCAGTTGTGTCGAAGTTCATCGTTATCATTTGATGAAACCCCACTTTAACAAAAAAAAATGGCGCTCGTCAGCAGCGTGTTTTTAACAGCATCTTGCCCTTCACTTCTGCCTGATGAGTCCGCGCGGTTAGGGCAAATAAAAACGGCAATGGATTCCCTGCAACCCGCCCTTTTGAATCACTTTCTCAATTTGGGCTGACAAAAGTGAAAAGTAATGGTAGATTTCCTAGTACGTTCTCAGCCGAGGCAAGTGTTTCAGGTTAGGACTAACTCAAACTGCGTCGTATTTCCTGCATCATGCCCTCCTGAGCAACTATTTCATGATGGGGCTTCTCGTTTTGGGTTAGTTCAAATGATAAAGGTGAACAGAACACCGCTTCATCCTCTAACGCAATTCTTTTGCTCCTTTCTGTTCCTCACAGAGTTATTTTACCTCCCACACTATGAGCTACAACACGATCCTCAGTTCAACTGTATGGGGCAGCAGGCAACCTGTAATTCGGAGGTAATTTATTAACTTTACACCGTATTTGCAGTTTTATAGGAGTTAATTTCACTAAAGAGTTGCGTCTTTATTTATCACCTTCCACTTCCCTGTGATTCATATTACTACTTAGAAAAGGTAATGACGATTTAAAAAAAGACCCTTGAAGGGCCGAGCAGTTGAATGTAATTGACTATACGTTATTTTTCAAACTACGTTGTGATAAAGCTGTCGTCCTTTTGGTGTTACAGTCTAATTATACTATAGCCATTCTATGTTAATTCATTCGGCTAGACGCTGAGCAGCTTAATGTATTTTCATTGTTCTTACGCTCCGGTTCTCTCGTGTAAAGTAGCGGTAGATTATCTTGCTCAAATCTGAAGTATTTTACAAACCTTGTAACAGTCGTGTAGTGGTTTTATCCCTCTGGGAATGAAACTTATTATTGGCGCTGAAAATATTGCGCACTTAACTCACCTCGTGAGGGTTCACATTGTAGCACGCCTTAGTCGCTCGATCGACTAATGACAATTTTCTGGTTTTATCGATTGTTACTGAACGTCACGAATTGATAATATATGAGGTAATCTATTCACAGAAACATAATTGACGGTTGTTGCGTATTTTTGAAGATGCTTGTATTAATAAAGTGTATTGTGGACTGACTGTGTCTTCGTGACGCTCTTTGCACTTTACAGAGCCCTAAGTTACAAGTTGAAATTGGGTAGCTGAGTTGATTGATTCCGAGAGCTGTAGACGTTGAAAATAGCGATCCTGAGCTCTAAACCGATGTGCTAATTGAGTTCTCGTCCTTTGAGTCATCATGAAAAAGTTAGTAAATAAAATGGCAGTTGAATTCAAGAATTTCTGTGGTCGCTCTCAATCATTTTATGAGCTTCATTCAACTTTAAACGTATAGACAAGTTATTGGACAACCATCATGATTTTTTTCGAAGCCTAGTATGATAAAGAGTGGAATTAATGAGGGAAAAACTGCGCTAAAATCTATTTTCGTGGAAACTAGTAATAATTTATTGTGCTCGTCTCGCTATTTTCTAACAAATGAAAACTGTATAGCAGTGCTGTACATTTGGAGCTGTGGTGGGGAGGATGGTGTTTTGACCGTAATAACGCTCATGAGATAATTATTAGCAACCTCAGAAATTTTGGAACTTCAACTACCGCCATTTTTTCGCTACTTGTTCGGCTCAGCTCTAGACAAATTTGTTGGTTGCCCTTGGCCCGAATGGGAAGCCCCTGGGCGCTAGTCTCTACCTGACGAAAGTTTAATTAACCTCTACTGCTAACAAAAGACTTGAAGGATAATTAATGAAGTAATGAGGTTTCCGCAGCATTTACCCTTCCTTGGGCATTCCTGCTTACAGCCCCCTACAACGTCCTAACAACAGTTCATAATTAGAGACTCGCCATGTATAGCAAACTAGCTCAATTGTTAAACCCAAGGTATCAATATAGTTCGCTGCCTCTATCTCGTTCATCTCATTCATCATCAATTCAAATCTTTATTTCTCCTCTTTCTCTTCCACCCAAAACTACTATTTCTCACAGTTTTTACGCGACAATCCTGAAACCATCATCATATGTTTACTAACAACCACTTCCCATCTCGAAGGAAACACGCTGAAATAATAACGAACAGGAAATCGCGAAGACCAGCCAACGACTTTGAAAGCTATCGACCTATAAGTCTTCCGTCAATCTTCTTGAAGATATTCGAGACACTTCTCCCATACTTATCCAGTTTGGATTTTGGCCTCTCCATTCGTGCCAACAACAACTCTACAGGGTTGTAGAAGAGATTCTCGAAACGTTCAAAAACCAAAAATGTGCCATGGACTCTTTATCGACACAGTGATAGCCTTGGGCGGTGTCTGGCACCCCAGTTCACTGTTCAAAATAAAACCAAGGCTACCAGATACTTGATATCGGCTCATTCTATACGCTGGTATGAAATCACACATCCCACGTTGAATAACAGTTGCTAGTTAGTTGCTTTCATTCTGTAGCATCAATTTGGACTATTGGCAACTTATAACCGTGCGATAGGAGGTTGGTTGGCTCCGCCTAGTTGCAATGGTTACACAGGAGGAGTTTGGACGATAGTCTGCTCGAAGAAGCATCTGTTGCTCGTCACGTGGGTCGATTGTTCAATAACACTAGTTATGCTCTTAACTAAGGAGAAAAAAAATGTCGGCTTCCCATGAAAAATAGTTTATTTGCAAAAAAATATAGTTCGTTTATATGAAAATAATTAAGTCTTCATGTGTGAATGCAGGAGTGTATGAGGAGGGAAAGGGAAGATTTGAGGGGTTGAGGTTGCTGGCATTGGCCCCACGTATTACAAACAGGCCTCATACGCCCTCGTAATGAAGAAAAGCATAATTTCGCTTTAAAATGGCTCAACAGTGTGAATACAGAAATAAAAGAAACTATGTTAGGATAAATATTTGGATAATTTATTGTGCTGTTGTCATCATTTTCACAAGAATTCAGTTGTCAAACTCATTAGAATAATTTTTAAGAAAAAAAAAGTGTTAGTTTCAAATCGATTTCGCTCATATTTTGGCGTCGCACGTTCATTGGAAATCAAATTATTGCTGATTTCATTCCGTTTTTTTCTCAAATTGGACCAAAAGCGGACTCACACACGGCATAAATGGTTTTTTTTTCAGACTCAGAAGCCTTTGTTTGAGGCTGCATGATTGGGGGGGGGGGGGAGAGAGAGAGAGATTGAAATATAAATCTCTTCATATAGTCATATTTTGTTAAAAACTAATTGAGAAAGTGCGTGTGTGTGAACGCGACTAAGAGAAGAAGGCTGAACTAAATCGACTCAAATGCCGTAGGTAACCTGCAGATTACCAAGGGTATCAACAAAATTGGCCCTGCTCGGACTATACTTATCATAGTAACAAAAACACCTTTTTTTTTAAATTACTCGAACGATTTTGATAGAAATGTTTATGGGTAACTCCAAATGGCTCCGTGGGAGTTGCGGACATAGAACTACGGGTTGCGAGGAGTAGATCAAGAAAACCGTGGGATTTGCGGACGAGCCTTGGCCGCAACTCGGCAGCGTGGGGTTTGCGGACACGCTCACGGAGCACTGACGGCGAGTGTTTTGATAATGGAGATCGAGTCAAAGAGCACCGATTATCACCGAACTGTAAACAGCGTATCAGGTGGTCAGTCTTTCGATAATGGAGATAGTGTCGACTTCTCGCGGAAAACAAGCGATTGTGTACGACGGTTTCAAGTAGACTACCATTTTAATCAATGTTTGTGGCGAAAAATCCAGGATATCGGCATGGTAGTCGATTACAAAGACGATGAAAAAACGCGACTGGCTTGTAGAATGTGCGCTGCTTTAGCTCTTCTTCCGCCCGATTACATACAGCTAGGTTGGTTTCTGATTTTAAATGAAGCACCCGTCACAGAAAACATGAAAAAATTTTTGGATTATTTCGAGAAGCAGTGGTTGGAAAATGAGAATCAGCCGCCAGCCCTGTGGAATGTTTTTAGACAGCGACATCGCACCAACAACGCTGTCGAGGGTTGGAACCGAAAACTTAATTCGATTGTAGGCAGCAAACAACCAAACGTTTTTGTTTTTTTGTCCAAACTGAAAACTGAGGCATCCGAGGCCGGGTTCAAATATCGGTCTATTAAGTTTGGTGAACCTGGAACCAAAAGGAGAAAAACCTACGTCCAAATAGACGAACACATCGAGAAGGCTGCACAAGATTTTGCCGAAACGAAGGACCTCTTCTCGTACATCAAAACGTTAGCCCAAGTACAACAGCTAGAGAAAAAATAAGAATGCTGCCAAATTATTTCATTCCATAATGGCGTGCTTTGACTGACCACGCACTAATTCAATGTGTGACACAAATTTTTAAACAAGCCTGTTTCAGAAAACAGCCAGTCCTAAGCCTGGACGAATTGTGAAGGGAAATTTCCGTCCGCAAACTACACGGTTCTCTTTCCGTGCAACCCTTTCCACCCCTCGCAACCCAACCGTGTCCGCAACTCCCACGCCACCCTCCAAATAACATGACAACACCATGAAATTGTCATCCCTGGGAAAATTATGAAAGCAGCACGATCAATTATTCAGCAGGGAGGGGCTAACAAACAAAAACCCGTCAACTGCTAAATCTCACAAATCCCTGATTCATCAATTCTCCAGTTGAAACGTCGAGTTGATTGTCATCAGTCGACGGCAGTTGATGAGGGGAAATAGTGGCAATATCAAACGCGGACGATTGATAGTGCAAGCCGGCTGTCAAAGCGAATGGATGAACTGGGAAGATATGACTTATTCGACCTTTAATCGGGCCTGCAAATGACATTGATAAACTAGCCCTAAGGCTGAATAAAGCCAACGTTCGGGTGTAATAAGTTAAGTTAGTGGATTTTGAATGAAGCGGAGTAAGTTGTGAGATTCTCCGCTTCAAATGTATCGCCCGAGCGTAAATGTAGGAATGACTGCTGACAATAAATGATTTAACTCGTTAAGAGAGTTCAGGTACAGTCATAATAATAAGAAAACATTGCAGTTGACAATAAATAAATTAATTCCATAATTATTAGACAAGTCGTCTTGAAAGTGACAAATCTTTACTCCAGTAACTCTCTAAACGATCAAAAAACGACCAAGATCTAACCGATTAGAAAATTGAATGAAAACTCCTAACCCAGCTGGTGTCCTTAGCATCAGAATAGGACACACTTATTTTATTCCGTCACCATGTCCTTCTTTTTTTTGTAGAAGAAAGAACAACCGGTTTAAATACACGTTCAGGCATCAGTTGATTGTAAGCCCTTAATACATTCAAAGCAGTGGTCTCCAACTTTGGAAATGTAGCATCGTTGGTGGGGAGCTGTCGAATTATTTCCTCTTGCCATCTAAGACAATTAATGCTTAATTCAACCTGCTCCCGATAACGTTCCTCGAGTGAAGGACCAAACCCACAGCCACTCACTTCAGCCTGGCTACGTTTTCACATCGTCAACCAACCTGGCAATCGATTCGTTTTCCTTCCTTACTATATGCGCGTCGATTTTCCGTCGTAAAACCGCGTTAGAACAGCAACCAATTGTACTTGTGACACTTCGTTAACATCACGAGGTCGAAAATGGTCTAGCAAAATTTCGAATGATGTACCAATGGAACAGTCAGTAACAGTATCTCGCGTATGCGAGTAGACACTGTATTAGACGAATACAAAAACACTAGTTCAACTTCAAATCTATCAAGATAGTAACGATTTGTGTCGTCCTGAATTCTTCTTTGGTATTGAACACAGAGCCAAGTAAATCGCCAATTAAAGCCAGGATAAGGCTGTGCTGAAAAGTAAGTGCAAACTCGTAACGCAGCTGGTGTCAGTAGCGAAATACTTTAATATAACAACGGGATACTCTTCAATTGACGCAAACGATCAGGTGTAATGAGGTAAGTTAGTGGATTTTGAATAAAGCGAAGTAAGTTATGAGATTCTCCGCTTCAAGAGTACTGCCCGAGCGTTCGGTTGGGGGTGAGGGAGGGTGTGGTTGGGTGGTGGTGGGAGGGGTTGTGTGGTGCCGGGTGGGTGGGGGGACGCGCAGATCACAACTTGTCGCGGTTTGCTCTCGAGCCTCTCGCTCTCTGTCCCCCCTCACCACCCAAAACGGCCTCAGTCGCCCTCGGAATCGCGTTGTATTCACTTCGCGCAGAACTAAAACGTCGTTCGCTCCGCTAAATCAACCGTTAAAATGTCAATTTTTCTCATAATTTGTCAAGATTTGAAGAATTGGAAATGTACGAAAACCAATTGCGGGTGCGTACTGCTCCTCTCTACTGTTCTACATGCAACAAAATAGGAAGGAAAGTTGTATAATCGGCTGAAACGTTGAAGTTAGCAGAGCGGATATTGCCGATCACGAAAATAATTTAAAATATCACTCTCCTCTCAAGTTACGTATCCGAATTTTAGGGGAAGGGAAGGGAGATAGGCGGCTTTGATGGCTTCAAATTCATTCATTCTTCCATGAACCACATTTAGGACACGCATACTCGTCAGAGATGAAACCGACACTCGTACACCAATCCAACAACACTTTGCAAGCCTTTTTCTCTGAATCGATAAAACAAAGTCGTATTAATTTGCCTATCCGTGGCTGGTCGGATTACAACAAACATAATCGCGAAGAGGGCAGTCCCCACTAAAGCAGAAGCTGGACGGACGGGCGCGAAAAAAAAAATGGTTACGCATGCGGCAAGCCATTCGGTTACAATGGAAAATTGACGAAATAGTTCAACGGTTTGTTGTTAGACAGTTGCCATTGGTAAATGTTGTTACTGGCAGCAGTATCAGTGACGTTAGTAAACGTTCAGAATCGCGAACATCGCCAACCGGGCAAATGTACTCGCAGCCATTGTTTTGAGAATTAACCATTCGTTTATTTCCACTACACATTCTTTCTTTATTTGTAAGCCGTTAATATCAGAGATCCGTTTGCATTTTGTGTCATTATCGTATTTCCACAATAAATATCTGGTGCGTAGCAACAAACTACTTTCCGCTACCGCCGTAAATCCGACGACCCGCTACGTACACGGGCGCTATATCTTCTTTCAACGCATCTCTACAGGAACATTTATTAAGAACAAAAAGTAGGTACTAGTTAGTTGAGAGTACTTCGTTAATTAGATACAAATCGTTCGAGTCGTTTTTGAAAAAATATATATTAAAGTTATTTCTCCGTAGTTGGAGAAAGTTTTTAAAAAGTTTTAATTTTTCTATTAACACAAGTTAAGGAGAAACAATTTTGTAAATGACAACTTGGAATGCACTGAGTGGAACGGACGACGCGCGCAGACAAACGGTTACAGCTGAACTGAACTTCTCGACCTCGCTGCCCTTGTCTGCTGGTGTCAGCAAGATAGAGGCAATTCCGTACATAATTTTAATATTCAACGAATCTCGTTTTCTGAGTTAACAAGGACTATATCTCCGTTCAACGCACACATACAAAAATAGTTGCAAAGAACAAAATGTGGGTATGGGTTGCTAGAAAACAGTCCAGATTGATGCAATCCAGTGACGTAGTACTCGGAAAATTACAAAAATGTTTTTAAAAACGCTATTTTCGACACATTTTGATTTTTATCTCTGTTCAATGGACTGTCAGAGAAACATTTATTAAAATAATATACGGGCACCAACTATTTGGAAACATTCGTAGAGTTTGGTGAAAATTGTAGGAGTGGTTTTGCCAAAAAGCGTAATAAACCTATTTTTGCTTTTTAGGCCTACACCTCCATTCACTGTTCTTTCATAGATATTAATGCAGAAGGAAAATTAGATGCTAACTAGTAGAAGATAATTTGAAAGTTTAATCAAAATCGTTAGAGCCGTTTTTGAGAAAAACGCGAAAACCCTGTTTTTGACACATTTTCGTCCCACACCCTCCTTTCCCATCGACAAAAATCACCCATAACCCACAATTTGGCGCCTACAAAAATTCACGAACAAAACAAAAAAAGAACATTGGTTCACATTACGCACTATTCAGTTCCCGTTACTTCCAAGTTAGTTCATTTCTCCTACCTATTTACCTTCGCTGTAAGTCTCATAATTTTATCTTCTACTTTGAATTAGTTCATCTTATTACTCGACAGTTCATTATCCCTCTGTTGTACAATCCTTAGCTACGTAGCAGAAAAGAAAATTACTAGGGTGAAGTTGGCCACGTATTCATAATCGGTAGATTGACCAATAAGGCTTGTATAGTCGCAGACATGAACATGAAACGGATTTAAAATATATAGGTTACATACTTTACGTAGAAGTTGTTCTTCAGATTTAAAATTCGCTTTATATTCATGCGTACAACTTCTGGTCAAAAGCAACTTTCGATTATGCACATGTAGTTATGTACTGCCCGGTAGAAAGTTGTGTTATCGCCTTAAAATAACACTTCTTCGGATTTTGACGTCTCAAAAAATCGTCTGTGTGCGTCGTGTGAACACTTTTGAGAGAAAACGGCTCAAGCCAGTCGACCCAATTCGGTATTTAGTCAGTTGATCATCGTGCAACAAGAAAATAAGAATGCCAGCAAAATCGATCCGTAAGTATCGGTAGTAATCAAAACACAACATTTTTTTACTTTCCGCTACCCGAAGGGAAGGAAAGTATAGTAATCGGCCCAAAAAAAAATTTGGGTTTTCTTCTGATCTTTACGTTTCAGACCCTACTGAGTCTAAAAAACCTGATTTCGGCGCGTGGTCCGTGTGTGTATGTCTGTGTCTGTAGTTCGATTTGCGGGAGAACGGCTGATCCGATTGATTTTGTTTTAAATCGAAACTGGACAAACCAATTATGACCCAATGTTTCACGTGGACAGCTTCAAATAACAAGACAGAATTTTGAAGTTCCGTGAAAAATGCCCAAGCAGCACAATTAATTACCAAACATTTTGACCAAAATTGAATTTTAGGGGCGTTTTACTTTTCAAGGCTCTTTGTAGTAGAAAGGAAAGTTACATCATCAGCAGGCAACACATTTTGAGTTTTCTTCAGACCTTTGTATTTCTAAGGCTACCGAGTCCAAACAACATTCGGGAAAAGGGCCTGTGAACGCGATTGAGAGCAAACGGCAGAACTAAATTGCCTCAAATTTTATATTTAGCCTGACAGCCACTACGGAACGTCAAAATAAGGGTACGTGCAAAGCCCACCCTCAACTAACTATAGTTATCATAGTAATTAAACGCCAAATTTTTACTTTCCTTGGCTCACAAATTAGAAAGAAAAGTTATATAATCGGATGAAAAAAAATTTTGAGTTTTCTTCAGATCTTTACGTTTCAGACCCTCCTGAGTTCGAAAAACACTATTTGGGAACATGGTCTGTGTGAACGATTTTTAGAGAAAGCGACCGTACCAAATCATCTCAAACTTGATATCTAGCCCGCAGGGTACCATGGGACACCAAAATAGGGGCATGAACAAAATCCACTGAAAGTTAACTATAGTTATCATAGTGATCAAAACACCCAATTTTTTTTTTCTCAAAAACGGCTGTAACGATTTTGATTAAATTGTTTATACTGATAGCTCCCAATATGGCAACTACACCATAAAATTCCCATCTATGGGAAAATGACGAGAGCAGCACAATAAATTACCAACAGTTTGGACGTAATCGATTTTAGAGAAAACCTCCGAACCAAATCAACTCAAACTTGATATCTAGCCCGCAGGTTACCATGGGACGTCAAAATAAGGGTATGAGCAAAATCCACCGAAAGTAAACTATAGTTATCATAGTGATCAAAACACTTTTTTTTCTCAAAAACAGCTCTAAAGATTTTGATTAAATTTTGTACATTGATAGCTCTCAATAAGGCAATTATACCATAAAATTCCCGTTCGTGGGAAAGTGACGAGAGCAGCACAATAAATTATCAAAATTTTTCTCTCTAAAACGGCTCTAACGATTTTGAATTTCGACTCAACGTAACACGACAGTACCATCAAAGTCGATTTTAGCGCGGTTTTTTCTTTATAAACTCCGCCCAAATGTTTGTAGGAGCTTCAGTAAAATTTACGTGGTAGTCGTATCAAGATGAGCCTTTAATAACGCTCATCAGATAAACAGGGGCTACTCCAGAAATTCCTGAATTTTAACCACTGCCGTTTTACTTACTACCACAAACGTTTTAAACCGATAACTCTGGAAAAGCGATCGTCATCCTTCTAGAAACAATCGCGTTCGCAGCCCCATTAATTCTCTGCCAACGTGATGTGGTGTTCTACCTAGTTCAAATGAGCTGAGTGAAAATTACATTGAGTTAGTAGCAAAAGCCTTGAAAACCAGCGAATTTACGTAGAGCTAAGGAAAGTTGTGATGCGGCGCACCTGGTATTTTATACATAATGGGGTTCACATCAATACCTGATTACGAGACTTGATTTTACGTTAATGTTACTAATCAATTAGGAATTTCGACGTTTCAGTTACTGCCATTCCCTATAATTCTGAAACGGAGAATACTATCCTTCTCAATAAATATCATGTTAACACACGCATAAATCTTCAGCGCACTAATTGTCCAATGTTTGTGGCATGAGTAACAGCACCGCGATAAATTACAGGACTTCAAACGCTATCACGCTACTTAAAATAAGAAGTTTGTTTTACCACGTTCAAATGATATCAGTGGAAAAATGATTGGATTGGTGGATACAACCATCAAAACAGTTGAATGTACGTAACTATAGATGACCTCGCGCACTAGATATTTCCCTATAAATCTCGCACACGTAGAAATTCCGGAATTGAATTTAACGTCATTCTGTTGACCAACTTGTTTCCCCTTGTATACCCAGAACTGTTAACATGAACCTTTTCAGAAAAATCGTATCGACGGTCTCATCAATACAACTGTAAGCGCTACCAGTTTCTTGGTAGAAGGTTGAGTGTAACTGCATGCCTAGGAACTAAGGCCTATGATATTGTACATGGGATGGAGGAAAGTAGTGTGACACGTCCTCTCGATATTCTAATGTTAACACACGTTGGTTTTTAAGGAAGGTTGTGCCATATGTAGCAGCAGCTTAATAAATTCTGGAACAGTAAGCGTTACCAGTTTCTGGGTAGAAGGTTGAGTTTAACCGTGTGCTTAGGAACTAAGGCCTATGGTATTGCACATGGGGCGGAGGAAAGTTGTGTGACACGTCGCCCCCGATATTCTAATCTTAACCAAGGTTTGTGAATGCAAAATTTGTTGTAAATATAAACATTTCTCAAGATTTTCTTTAAGCGTCTTTCTGAATGCCGCCCTAAATGCCTTCAAATACGGCTACGATATTCGCCTAACCTGAGACTACATTCTGTTCTTAATGCACTTTTTTGTAGAAATGTGTTACAGCGCCGACGTAAAAAATAATCAAATGATAACGTGTTACCATTACTCCAAATATTTTAAACTGTGGCAGTTCCACTCACGGGAATTATGGGAGCAGGAGATGTTCTGGACTGAGGTGGGCGCCCTGCGGTGGTACACCGATGGTTCATTCATGAGAGGCAGAGCTGGACTGGGTATTGTTGGGCCCAACTACAGTCTGGCAAAGCCACTGGGAGAGTACGCCACGATATTCCAAGCTGAAATCTTAGCTATAAAGATCTGCGTGGAAGAGATCCTGTCTAAAGGACTCAAGGGCAAGCGGATCTACATATTCTCGGACAGCCAGGCTACATTAAAGGCCATTGCAGCCTATAGTGTCAGGTCCAGGCTGGCATGGGAATGCCTTCATGCGCTCAAGCAGCTTGGCTTTCCCTCATCTGGGAAAAGCCGGTTCACAGGGGGCATGAGGGCAATGAAAAGGCTGACCACCTTCCGAAGAAGGGCACAGAAACCCTACCCATTCGGCCTGAACCTCACGTAAGTATGACTAAAAGTCACCTGAACCGTTTGATGGCCCGATGGGAGATACAGGAAAATAGCGCCTATTGGCATCGCCAGCCATGACTTATACAATCGAAAAGGCTTGTTACGCCTTCCGGCCTAAGGGCAAAGGCGATGCTGACACTCTCCAGAGCTGAGGGTCTTGATTAGCTTCCTCACCAGACACTGCCCACTCAAGATGGGCATCTGAGAGGCGGTGGAATGCAGACTGTGTTGAGGGGGACAAGACGGCGGAGCACATCCTATGTGAATGCCCTGCCTTAGCAGTCAAATGCTCTGAATATTTTGCCCAGGGGATTATTGAGCCCCATATCACAGCGGAATCTGCGGCGAAGAACATACTTGGCTTCATAAAGGGGGCGGGTATGTACAACGCCTTCTACTAAGGAAGGGCCTGTGTCACAATAGGCCCATGTGTGGCCGCAGTGACAAAGGGACCATGTCCCGCATGCCCTTGGGGGAAAAAAAACTGTGGCAGTTCACTTTCAGCAATAAGCAATGTTGAGTATATCAGCACACATTTTTGTTTAATTCCTTGATTGTGGCTCTCTGATGGTGCCATCAGATAAGGCAGGAGAGGACTATTGTGGGGGAGTATGATGTAAAAGGTTTGCTACATGCTATGGACGGGAATTGGAAGACACTTTGCTAAGCAGGGAAGGTATTACCAGACCTCCGACTGAGGTCTGTTGTGCCAAAAGGAAATGATATTGGGAACCAAAAGCCACTGGTAATTGTATTGTTGCTAGCTCTGAGCTAATCCTTACAGACAATATTGAGTAGACTAAACGGATTATTGAAGTCAACAAAAGGTTCAGAGTCCGAGTCAGTTTTGTGATCTTTGGCTGCATTACCTAAACCAAACTCTTGTCCCCCTTCAACCGGCTCTTTGTGCACTTTTTTAGTTCTAAGTTTTTTCCCCCGGGCAGCTGGCACAAAACCACTATGGAACAATATCACATTATAAATATGTTTGTACACGCCAAGTAGCGAAGGAGCTTTGACGAAAAATTGGTCAATATAGGCCAGCAAATTGGACCTTCCTTTGAGCACCCCGACCATGTTGTACAAAAAAGTCCCGTTGTAGAATTTGTGTATTTTCATGTCGCTGTACGGGGAGTGAAGGGCGGCGTTCAACATACTGATGAATTCGTAACAACTTTGAAGGCGAGCAAACAAATGGATCACTAAGCTCGAAAAATGTTTGGAGCACCGGATTTGCCGATCAACGTGAAAGTGTGAAATCAACGAGTCAAAAATCACGATACAGTCGTTTTTTTGGACGGAGAGAATGGCTTTTTGTAAGCTGTCAGTTGTTAGGGAGTGCTCTGAGGGTTTCCACTTTTCTCTGCTCTTGGCGATTTTGTTAACCAAACTCCCGTACTTCTTTATAAAAGTTTTCCTCTGGCGGTGGAACCCGATGTTTTCGTCAACGACTAAAAGGGTGACCATCATCATGATAACTGCGTGAATATGGTGGTGCTGCAGTTCCTTCGCGTCAGTGTTGGCGACCCAGTAAATAACAGTCACCAAATATAAACGCCACTCGTCGGGAATTTGCTCTGCAGACAAGTCAACGCCTGTTATATCATTGACTACTTTCCGTCTCTCTTCAACGCTCAAATGGCCGATTTCTTCCAAATGTAAATCGCCGTGTTTGTACTTGTATGGAACACTCGATAGCACTTCGTAACCATATTTACAACCAGACATTCGATGCCAAACCTGTATATTAGTTGGGCCAAATATCAATCCGGCAATGTGCAGAATGAGACTTAAGTACTGTTTACCGGCAAATAGCATCGAGTAGCATTCTGGTTGAGGGTTGGAGTAATACGCCTCGAGGTTGGCCATCGAAAAAATGCTCGGAGGAACGAGCCCTCGACGTGACCTGTCGAGAAGCCACTTGGGCAAATAAGAGGCTATTTTTCCAGTCAGCTCTTCTGTTTTAATTGGCTCAATTTTGACATATTCTGACGGGGAAACTTTACATTCGCTTTCTTCACCTTCGCTACTGCAATAGCTATTGGCTTCGGAGCATGACTTGACACTCCCCTCCTGTTCCTCAGCCGCGCATTCGACCTCATCGCCAGACTCAAAATCCGACGACTCTTCAGAGGAATCCAAAATTGAACACCCCAGGTCTTCCTCGAGGTTGAAAAGAGAGTCATCGAATGGTTTTATCTTGTCAGTTGAAGGCAGATATTCGTGCAAAACGGTCGTCAATTGAGTGTAACCCTGCATAATTTTCATTATTCGATGCTTCAAAACTTCCCTTCCCCTGGATCTCATGCATGAGAGAATCTGAAACAACAAAAGATTAGGGTGATATAACAGTACACAATCGGTTTCACGAATACCGTTTGCCACTTCCCAGCGAAATGATACGTGTATCTTTGAGCCCGATTTCTAACATGTGTCCTTCAGATACCTTCTTAAACATCGAATAACTTTTCGCTTTAAATGCCAAAAAGTACACATCTGTGCCACACTTGTGCAGCTTAATATGAATACTGATGGACTTTTAAACCATTCTGGGCATATCATGATTTGCTAATTTAGCGTATTCCTCACATTTTGTAAATGCCATGGTGAGGGGTATATATATTTGCCAAAAAATAAAAATAAAAAAGACCTGGTTATCCCGAAACGAATATTTAAAAAATATTTTTGCTTAGTGGATAGAATTGAGGGTACGCATCATGCAACTGATAAACGACCCTTTTCGAGGGTTCAGGAACAGTCATTTGATAAGGAAACAGGTCAGTGGGTACACATCATGCAACTTTCCTTAGCCCATGCAATAGTTTAGTTCTAGCGTCAAATCCAAGATATTTTTCACTCAGTTGACGTGAACTAGTAAAACATAACCTAACGTTCTAGAAGCGCTTTAAAGTCTGGAATTTATTGGTATGCTGCTACCTATACCACAACCTTCATTGAAAAAGTAATGTATAGTTAATTGATGGTACTGTCAGTATGATAGGTGAACAATTCTGGAATTATACAGGAAGCACTGCAAAAATATCTGGTTCGACACGTCACAACACTTTACTCAGCCCCAGCAATCGGCAATTTTTATCGCTGCAGGTATTGACCGAATCTGTTTTTCATTCGGTTTACACGCATTTGGTAGATAGTGGCTCAAAGTGCTAAATAGGAACTGGTAGAGCTTAAGGTTTTGGAATTCAACAAGCTGCCCCTTGACGATCATTACTAAGTAATCAGCGCTTAAGTGATTCAAGAGGCAATCAACAAGATTTTTTTCTGAGAAAGTTTGTGTTAACTGTTTTAAAACTATCAGGTTAAAACAGTGAGAAATAGTAGTGGTTTCCATACCAATATTTCTGGAGATGCTTCTAATTGCCTGAGAACTCACTGTAAAGGCTTAGTGGATAGAATTGAGGGTAAAATTGAGGGTACAGGAACAGTCATTTGATAAGGAACAGTCATTTGATAAGGAAACAGGTCTGTGGGTACACATCACTCAACTTTCCTTAGCCCATGCAATAGTTTAGTTTTAGCGTCAAATCCACGATATTTTTTACTCAGTTGATGTGAACTAGTAAAACTGCTGCCCTGATTTTTCTGAGAACGCTAGTGTCGTTTAAACACAATTACGAAGACAATTAATAGATTTAGCTTTAATCTATTTTTCATTCAGTTCATTGGTAACGAGTAAAACATAACTTAACGTTTTACGTAGAAACTGGGA
This sequence comes from Pachypeltis micranthus, assembly GCA_020466155.1. NCBI lineage: Eukaryota > Metazoa > Arthropoda > Insecta > Hemiptera > Miridae > Pachypeltis > Pachypeltis micranthus. Next base: position 19,701,987 of record CM035769.1, read on the forward strand.
CGACTCCACAACCATTATTTATTAATCAGAGTACAGTGTAAACAAGATTTTTTATAAGGCTGCCGTTTACTGTTTTGGATTTATAAGATAAAAATAATGAGATATGGTAGCACGTGAAACAGCAGTGGGGTGAATTCAATAATTTCCAGGATGGTTCCTAATAACCCTAAAAGCGTTATTAAACTCTCATTGTCTAGATAATTTATCGGAATACCACCCAGATTTTTCTGAGAACGCTAGGTTTATTGAAACAAAAAACCGCGAAAATCCATTTTTTGACATATTTGGTCATTTATACTGCGGATCTTGTTATTTTTCTAGGAAAGAGAATTTTATGGTACTGTTGAGTCGTTAAGAACTATTCACACACAAAATTTAATGAGAATCGTCCGAGCAGTTTTTGAGAGAGAAAAAGTAGTATTTTGATCAATATTGTAACTATAATTAGGTTTGAACCGATTCAATTCATCCCAATGCTTTTTACTTTCCTTGCTCTACGAAGTAGAAAGGAAAGTTATGTAATCGGCTGAAAAAAAAATTTTGAGTTCAGACCCCCCTGAGTCCGAAAAACACTATTTGGGAAAATGGTCTGTGTGTGTGTGGGTCTGTCAGTCTGTGAACGATTTTTAGAGAAAACCACCGTACCAAATCAGCTCAAACTTGATATCTCGCCCGCAGGTCACAACTGGACGCCAAAATACGGGTTTGAACAAAATCCACCGAAAGTTAACTATAGTTATCATAGTGATCAAAACACCAAATTTTTTTTTTCTCAAAAACGGCTCTAACGATTTTGATTAAATTTCTTATATTGATAGCTCTCAATAAGGCAACTATCCCATGAAATTCCCATTTGTGGGAAAACGACGAGAGCAGCACAATAAATTACCAAAACTTTCGACGAAATCGATTTTAGCGCGGTTTTTAGAGAAAACGGCCGTACCAAATCAGCTGAAACTTGATGTCTAGCCTACAGGTTACCATGGGACGCCAAAATAAGGATATCAGCAAAATCCATTGAAAGTTAACTATAGTTATCATAGTGATCAAAACACCAAATTTTTTTTCTCAAAAACGGCTCTAACGATTTTGATTAAATTTTTTATATCGATAGCTCTCAATAAGGCAATTATACCATAAAATTTTCATCCGTGGAAAAATGACGAGAGCAGCACAATAAATTATCAAAATGTTTGTCGAAAAGCGTTTTTAGCGCGGTTTTTTTTCTTATAAACTCCGCTGGAATGTTAGAAAGTGAATTGACGTATAGCTAAGGAAAGTTGTGTGTTGCAACGCACCAGATATTTACTTTCCTTGGCTCTATGAGATAGAAAGGAAAGTTGTGCAACCGACTGAGAAAAAAAATTGGGTTCCCTTGGGGAAAGTGATCAGCGTGTGTTTGAACGCGATTGAGGGAAAACGGCAGAACCAAATCAGCTCAACTAGCCCGCAGGTCACCATGCGACGCCAAATAAGGGTATGAGTAAAATCCGTCCAAAACTAACTATAGTTATCACAGTGATTGACACACCAAAATGTTTATTCTCAAACATGGCTACTACGATGATGATTACATTTCTTGTATAGACAGCTCCTAATGAGATGACAAAACCATAAAATTCTCATCTGTGGAAAAATGAAGAGAGCAGCAGATTCTGGAACTGTAAGCTCTACCACTTTCTGCCACTGTGAAGTGACCTAGGTCAAATGAACTGCGAGCGATATTTATGATTAACAACTTTACCCCATTATCCTACAGTAGCGCGACCTACAATATACAAAGTGGAAGTTGACACATTCAGCCTAGGGATTGGTCGATCAGCATCCTCCAGGCAGGGCACGCGGGCTGACCAGCCACCAATCGGGGGCCCTGTCCTATTATATTTGTTTGCAACCTGGCTTGGACACTCAGGAACAGTCGCCTCTGGAGTTACCTACTAGTGCGTGCACTATAGTTAAGTCAAGTAATTATTGAGTTTTCTTTACTTTCTTTGGTTTTCTAATGTATTAATCAATTTACAAAAATGTATTAATACTCTTCAGCACAGAATTGCCCAAACAAGGTCATGTTCCCTTAGCTCTATCGAGAAAGCCCCTGGGAACAGGTTTTTTCTTACCTTCTGGTAGTTCAATTAGCCTACCCATAACAAAAGGTTTTACGCATTATTTCCTCTCTGAAACCGACAGCGGATTTTCCCCTTAGGACTTTCAAAAATATTCACTTCTCCTTAGATTCATCTAGACACTGCTCCTTTGTATATTACAAATTTTGCTTGTACATATTAGTAAACAATTCTTGGTATACATCATTTGCAAGTCTTTTCAGCAGTTCCATGTCTGTAGGAAATAAAGTCCTGATATAGATATCCTTGATTTAATTTCAGTGTTTGTAAAATAAACATTGTTTTTTTCAAGATGGTTTTAGTTTTTTCTGTTTCTAACTCTTGATCCTTTTTTATGTAGGTAAGGTTAGAAAATTATTTAAAAAATCAAAAAGTTCGGTATTGCTTGTTTTGCCTAACTGAAAGTGAATGTCCTTGGGTCTAGAACCTTGTACTATCGGTGTCCAATTTAAAATATCAATTTTAACGAGAATTTATGATAAATAAATCATTTTAGCAACATTAAATGGTATTAGAGCGATGAAATGGTGTTTTTGACTTCAACTTTTTAGGTAGGACAAGTAAGATCAGGGCCGCGGGTTGATTGTGTTAGTACATGCCACCTACGACCACACAAACGGTTGCTCACTTTTTGAACGGCTGAATCGACAGTCTCCGATTTGAGCCACCGCAACACGCCGATGATTATTTTTTGAGTGTGCGTCGCGTTTCGCCCTTTTCCCAACTTGATTTGCCCTAAAAAAGGGCTCAACTGCGACCTTTTCAAGTAGTCGTTGCCGAGGATCACTGCTAACAATGGCAATTTACTGCGATCGATGTCCAAATGACGAAGAAACTTGTCCATTCGAAAAATTTTACAATCCAACGGAGTTCGGGTTCCGGCGGACAGATCCAACATGGGCATAGGAACGTAAAGGACGTCGAATATAAAATAATCGGAATCGTTGCTCAGGACGGGGATTTTCAATTGTTTGGACAATGCGGCAATGTCACAGTCGGCCTCGAGATCGCTTTGGAGAACTGTGACTCCCATTTCCAAAAGCTTGTCTTTCATCGCGGGTCTGATAAGTAACGGGAAGCACCTGCTATTGCAGTTCGTCGGATTCAAGTTGTGAAGGGAAATCACTTTTTGAACGCATCGGGATTTGATTGTGCTCACTTTTCTCTTCTCGACGCCCCCGTCGAACACAACAATCGGAAACACGTTGTGAAACTCTAAACGTTTAAAAAACCTCTCGATTTCGTGGGCGAGTTTGTCGTAGTCGCCTCCGAACGCTGATGTGTGAACGAGTGTCGCGTTGTAAATGTGAGCGACTAAACTGTTAGCGTCTACTATTATGGCACAGTTAGCAAGTGTCACCGGTTCGAAATATACGTGTTCTTTCGAGTATATGTAACTCGTCAACCCTCGGACACCCATGTCTTTGGAACTACTCGCACTTCCTAACTATTTACATACCGTAATCTACCTAATCACAACATAAACACCAAGAAAATAAAGAAGATAACAAAAGATAACAGTGCACAAGCCAGAGGCGAAGGAACAATGAACGAAATTGTGCCCATAGAAGAGCTATGTCCTATCTCCAGTAGCTCGGGTTCTGGAATCTTTCAGTCCCACGTATTTTAGGATTTCCCTCCATACCTTATTTCGTATATTGTCCCTGTCCTCTAAACGGCCCCCCAGTCTTTGTAGTCCGGTTCAATGTCCATATTGGGCATTTGCATAAGAAGTGAACAACTGTTTTTGTTTCCCTGTGCGAGCATTGTGCTCATACATAGGGTTGATCCTGTGTATTGGCAAGTCTGTATGACATACAGGCCTCGCGTGCCCTCTCAATATGTACTGTAAAATTTATCTTATATTAGAACTGAATTCCGTTCTTAAAGAACGTAAGATTAGTCAACAGGCCCAAAGTCCTTCCCCTATGAGGGTACAAAAAGTGGAGGGCAATTGGGGGGAAGGGAATTCCAGAGCCTCGCCCCAGCAATCCTGAGAGACTTCCATAGAGGTCCTGTGAGGTGAGGAGCCACATAGACACAAAGGCCGACCAAAACAGCACTGGGTCCCCTCCCATTAGTCAGGACAAAAATGAATAATAGGATTCTAATTTTGAAAAATTCGTTCATTGAATAATGAAGTGGATGATTGAGAAGTAATGTCATGATGGTATTTGTTTATCTAACCGCATAATGGCCAGTTAGTATACCTATTAATCGTCTTGAGCTTTATTCCATGTTTAAGCCCATTCCATATTTTGTATTGCAGGCCTCTCTTATTGTCAATGTCGTCCCTGACTACCCAGAAGTTTTTGTTGACGTCCTTCTTGATTGACAGTCAGCGTGAGTTTCCCCCAGTGTGAGTTCCTTTGCTCTGTTTATAGTGTCCTCAGCTATGAGGATTAGGCAATGTTTTTATTTAGGATTGGTTGTCAGTGAATATTGTGATTGATTTGTTACTAGTGAGTTCCTTTATCAAATTGTTGATGCAACCATTTATGGATGGGACCTAGGGAAACTGTTGTGTGTAGGTAGTGTGGTTGATTCCTCTCATTCCAGTGCTGGGACGAATATCTCCATACCTGAGTGCCAACATATTTGATCCTTCAATCAGTCCACCTAACATATTATATTGGCATCATCTTCTTCAGATGTTTTGTTTTCCCATGAACATATTTCAGTGTTGATCTTGGTCAGGAATCTGTACATTGGTATCCTATTATCCATTGGGTAGCTTGCCACCCCTATGTTGTGTAAATATATCCCGGCTGAGCCATGTCCTGCCCTGTTAGCCTGTTTCCATTCAGTGTATTTTTTTCAGTCTGAGGATTCTCCTCATGGCTTCTTGTTGCACCTCCCATTTGTCGGGCAACACTCCCAGTATTGCCACCAAAATGATGGTCGATGTACTGTGTCATTGTTATTAGCCTGTCCAGTTTGTTCAGTGTGCAGCTCTTAGTTGCTCTGCTGTTACTGCAGGATTGGACAATCCTTGGTCTTAGAACTGCTTAGTGGACCCCTTTTGCCATGCATGGACTCCACAGGGGTGCTATTATACTTTTCACTTGGTATAGTAGGGTCTGCCCTTTGTCAGTTTGTTTGTTTATTTGGTCCTTCCATCTAAGTCTTCTATCTAGGAGACCCCAGGATATTTGTGGTAGGAACGGTTGCATTACCTATTGTCAGTCAGTGTATTTCCTATTGAAGATTACTGTATTCTGAATTTATGGATCAGCCTCGGCCCCAACTCATTATTATGTGCAATACCCCACAAACTGAAAGACAGTTTGTGTCTTCCTAGTGTGATAGTTTCTTTCCACTTTAATGAGGAAATGAAGATTCCTTGTGGTTGAGCACTAGATCCACCTGTTGAGTACATCACATCAGATTCATTTGCCACCTTTGTTCTGTTGATCCTATTCTGGAATCGATATTTTGTTTTCCTATCATCTAAGCGGAAAACTGCTTCCTCAATATTGTTATGCAGTTCCATTACTGCAATTTTGTTCTTCGTCAACCTCAGAACTCCTCTCATTGCTTCTAACCTCCCATCTAGCCAGTAGTGTACCCAGTATTACTGCCAAGAAACTATGAAAAGCGGCTGAAATTGGCATTATTAACCTATCTAGTGCTCCATGGACTATTCTGGGTTGTGGCAAGGCCTGACAAAATTATATAAACAGCCCCCAGGAGGTGGGATATAAGCTGTAAGAGTCTGACATTTCCGTCTTGGGCACCCGTGTAGTTCATGTCATAAACTACTATTGTTTATGTTATTTTACTTGCTGCCGACGGTATGTTAGAAGTGTACGATGGAAGGGTCTGAGTCGCCGCCAATAATCATTGTGATAGAAGGTGACAGTTCATTGAATCGAGAGAAATGTGCCGTTTGTTCCAAGCAATTCTGGGACGCCTTTTCCCTCAAAGAACATTTCCGTAAGTCCCATCGTAACGCGAATCAATTCAAATGCGAGTACTGCAACTACTCCACCAACTACAAATGCACTTTGGCGAAGCACATTAAACGGCATTTTAACGTCAATCGAGTTCGTAAGAAAGAGTACACTTGTCCACTTTGTTACTCGTACAAAACTGTAGACCGCCCTGCGATGACCAACCATTACGTCAACGAGCACGACGTTTCAATCGTCAGCACGGGTTTCCAATTTGAAGACATCGACGCGTTTTCCGTTTGGAAAAAGGAAACGGAAAAACAGGCCGCTTGTCGTTTTACGATATTTAGCGGAGCGAGAAGCTCGAAAAACTGCCGAAATCGAGTATTTCGATGCTACAGAGACGGCTTTTACAAATCTCGTGGGCAGGGGAAACGGCGTTTGAAAAACAAAGGGTCGAACAAGATTGGTTTCTTGTGCCCGGCTTCTATCAACATCGCCGAAGACCTCAACACTGGAGCCATTCGAGCTACTTACCGTTCCACTCACATTGGCCACTTGGCTGAACCAGAAAGACTGATTCCGACTAGACGAAGCTCCTCTAAGAACAACCCTTTGAAGTCGAGCATTAGTGATAATACCGTTAAAGAGCTCTGCGTGTGTGAGGATGATTTGTCGACGATGATTCAACTTGGAGTGTCAACTAGCGAGTCCTCAATAGACAACCTCAATGAAGCCAAGTTGCAGCTATTTCAAGATTTAGGCAACATTCTTGATGAAGCAACTAGCGAGCCGGATGTGAATAATATTCGTAGCGCTCTGCTACCCATCCAACAGAACATTAAAGCTACCCACTCAGATTCATTTAGTGGACATTAAAAGTACAATTCAAAATTGATTTTGTACCAGTGTCAAATAGAACCAAAACATCCATCTCTTCTTTTTGCACTTTTTGGTGGTTTGCGCCCCAGACAAACTGTTCTGCTGCTGTTAGGGCCAGAACAGGTTGCGTGTTCCCTGGCCTCAGAAAGAGCAAGTAAATTGTAATCAAAGTTGGTTTACAGGGGTAAAGGGAAAGAAACTTGAGCCCTGCTCTTCAAGGATAACAGGGTGACACAATTCGATTTATTTTGAAGCACTAGGAATAATCTTTTAAAATAACAGCTCACCTGATGTATCGACGAGCTCTTTTCAACTCGTACTTGTTTGGGTGAGGTTCTATTTGCAAACTTGTCGTGGTACTGACCATCTCTTATAATTACATCGCGCTTCCAAAAGGCAGATGGAAAGGGACAATTTCCATAGGGACCTTCTCACGTCAACGTTGATCGCTTGCTCTAGTACTCACAGTACTTACAGCTTCGTTCACTAGAAGTTTCTTCAAGCGTTATAGAGCAGCTAGAAATCGTCTACATTTTTCATCGCCAGTAGTGTTGTGATGAAAAGTGTGCTATCACAGTAACTCTCCTGAAGGGGCTTGAGCCAAAGTGCAGGGAACTACGGTCAAATGGAGTTCTTACTAAAACTGTAAGTTATGAGTAGGAATGACTCGTCAATTCCTTGACAACTTGACTACCAAGTCTCACGGTAACTGCAACTCCAGAAGCCTATTGCTCCATCATTACCTTCCAAAAGCTCAATGTTGATAATGTAAGGTGGGTTTTTACCCGTGGAAATAAGACTACTTCGTCTTAACTCGTCTTTTATAGCTCAATGTTGCCTTCTAGACTACATATGCCATTCAAGGTGCCCAGTGTTACACCGTTGCCCTTGAGAAAGGCCCCCTCTCTGGGTTGGTACGATGCATCCCGAGAAAGAACTAAATCCACCTAAACGTTTCACTTTTCAAGAAACGTCGGGTAGACTTCCTTAACGATGATGTGACAAACATTCCCTTCGTTATCTCACTAGGAAGTTTCAATTTTTATACGATAACAAGTCGAGACTACTTTTGCATAGGAAACGCTTTATTGAAAGCGTTTTCATACGATCGTGCAGTTTGCATGAAAACACCTGACGTGCTTTCACCATAATCTTTCTCCCGTCTCACCATGCTGTGTAAATACTAAAATCTAAGTAGTCGGAAACCTAACTATTTGATTCGTTAGGTTACCAGTCATGACGGTAACTAAGTCTGCAGTTCCAAGGGCTTAACTTATTACGACACTATCCTACTAATTACATTTGAATGACAGGACTATTTCCAATGACTAGTCAAACCACGACCACTAATTACCACACACTGACACGCAATATCATTTTAACAGTTATATTCTCAAAGGTACAACCGTCAGCATTTTTGCAAACTCTTCGTTCCGTCCTTCTTTTTCCTGAAACAGCATTAAATCATTTGTTAAAGTCGTTCACAACAAAATTAACTCTTTAGGACATTCGTAAGATTCTGAGCCACCGAAATAACCCAAAAGAGACAATTTGGAAAAATCAGCGTGAATCTGATGTAATATTTTTGTTATCCAATAAATCGTATATTTTTTCAATGGGGGATCCCTTTTTTACTTACCGCTACCCAGAGGGTAGGAAAAGTGGTGTGAGCACTTTCGTAAAAAAAAAAAAAAGACGTTTGAGGGGCAACCGGATCGATAAATAAAACTTCATTTGAGGGCTGTTTGTAGCTCAATTTGTGGAGGAACGGCCTGTTTTCACTTTCTAGACCGAAAACAGTGAAATCACAATAACTTTAGTGAGCCAATGGCTACTACTTGGATGGAAGAACTCGCGGGTAATCGTTTCATCATTTCCACTGCCTCCTGGCTCGCTCCGACTGCCTGCCAGATCGACTCTTTATGTGATTTTCGTCGTTGAGATGTAGCTGTGTCATGTTTCGTATAGTTTACTGGTATTTTTTGGGGCTGAATACAATGGGATTGGTCTCAGAGGTGGGAGACTACGTCAAGGTGTAATAATTTGCAGCGTTGTTACGTTGACTTTGTCAAAACTGTAGGGCTCTCGAAGTTTGGTGGTTGATATTTGTAATCAATTTCCATTAGGTATTCTCTTAGCATTTGTGCATTTCTTTGACTCTTCGCTATTTTTGGTTAGTAGTTTGACAAGTTTTCTTCGCTTACTGACAAAACTTCACACGATTTATTCCATTTTTACCCATTGAGTCCCCATTGTTTTCTCAATATTATAACACAATTGCTGCTTACACTTTCCCTCGTGATATTCACTCAATTTTCAATTAACCCTTTTCTTTTGGTTGCTATTAAATTACCCGACTACTTTGGACGAAATTCCGACGATTTGAGGTTAATTTTACCACCCTCCTTGTCTCCGTTTGCCAATTCCTACTTTCAAATTTTTTAATCCATTTTCAATCGTTCGTTTAAACAATTTTACGGCTCTCTTTTCTTTTTACTTTCCTTGGCTCTACAAAGTAGAAAGGAAAGTTATTCCTCCAATGTTCGATTGTCGAACGATTTTCGGTTAATTTCCTCAAGCCATTTTCTAAAATAACCCAAGATATGCGATATTTTTTACTGATTGTACTCAACGTTTCAACTTTTTTTTAATACTCTCCACTATTTTTTTGTGTGTTAATTTTACTACAATTTTAAACCCACTTCCTGGCCAATTTTACATAACTTCACATAACTTTTTACCTAACTATCTCGATTTTTCAATAATTTTTGCTTCATCGCGTATCAGTCCTTCCTCGATGCTTGAGACAATACCCCACGGTTTCCTACAGATTTGAACTCAATTTCCAATTAACTGTTGTTTTTATCAATTTTCAAACAACTTTTGGTTATTTAATTTATATTCTTTATCAATCGTCGAATCGCCCTTTTTTCGTTGCTATCAGACTGGATAAGAAGGAAAAGATAAATTACCGCTCGATAGTCCAGCATCAGCGATTTGAAGGCCATGAAGTCTGAAAATGTGTACAACATTTCAAACACTTCCCCGTCGAGGCAATCTTTGTTGTCCCTGCGGGAAATTAAACATCGTAACTGTCAGCTCTAATATAAAATCTGAGCAGAAATCAAATAAATCAATGTGGTAGTTCAATTGCAACATCTCATTTTTACTTCCCTTGTCTCTACGAAGTAGAAAGGAAAGAATCGGCTGAAAAAAAATTTTTGTAATTATCTTCAGATCTTAACGTTTCATACCCTCCTGAGTCCGAAAAACACTATCTGGGAAATGGTCTGTGTCTGTTTGTGTCCGTGGACGTTTTTTAGATTAAACTGCTCAACTACATCAGCTCAAACTTAATACCTAGCCCGCAGGACATCATGACACGCCAAAATAAGGGTATGGGCTAAATACACCCAAAACTAACTATAGTTATAATGATCAAAACCAACAAATAACTCTTTTCCTCAAAAGCAGCTCTAACGATTTTGATTAAATTTTTCACAGCACTCGATATGGTGACAATACTTCAAAATTCCAATGTGAGGGAAAATGACGAGAACAACACAATAAATTACTAACTATTTTGACAAAAATCGATATCAGCGCAGTTTTTTTCTTATAAACTCCGCTGAAATAGTACTAGAATCTTTAAAAAAATTGATGGAGTAGTTCAACAGGGGCTAATCCAGAAATTCCGGAATGTCAACTAAAAGCTTTCTAAAAGGTTTACCCAATAACTCTGGAAAAGTGATTTTTATCCTCTTCAAAAATACCGTGTTTACAGCCTCATTAATTTTCTGTGTACCACTTGCACAATAATGTTCCGGGAACGAGTACGAGCAGCCCAATAAATTCTGGAACTGTAAGAGCTACCGCTTTCTGTCACCGTGAATTGATGTTTGACCAGGTTCAAATGAATTGAGTAAGTAGAAAAAGCCATGTACACGAGTGAATTTATCGGTATTTTAACTGCACGTAAGGTTCAATATTAACTCGACCCGTGAATAACTATAGCTATCATAGAGACCAAAATACCAAATGCCCACACGCTCTGAATCACTCTAATTTTATTACTCACATTTTATAGACGTACAGGCGAAAATGTTTGACGTAGGCTTTCTGCAGAATGATTGTTATTGAGAAACGTAAACAGTAACTTCACTAATATCTCCGTTCATTGGGCAGTCACAGAAATAGTTGTGGAAAACAAAATGTGGGTCAAGTTGATCAATTGATTCCGTGAGTTATGTATTTAACGGGGAAATTTTGAAAAAGCCAACGAACATCAATAACAGTCAGTGGAACATTTACGCAGAACAGTGTGTAGGTATTAATTAATTGAAGACAACCAGAGAGTTGGATGAAAATCGTTAGAGCTCTTTTTCCAAACCGTAAAATAAATGGTGCGGCGCACAACTTTCCTTAGCCCAACGTAAATTCACTGGTTTTCGGGGGGTTTGCTGCTAATTCAATTTATTTGTCACTCAGTTCATTCGAACTTGGCAAAAAATAACTTCACAGTTTGGGTAGAAAATGCGCTTACAGTTCCGTTATTTATTGTAGCGCTCCTACTTGTGCTACTACCATGATTGAGCAATTCGTACACACAGAATTAATGAGAGCGTACACAGAATTAATGAGAGCGTACACACGATTTTTTTTTTTGGAAGTGTACTTATCACTGTGAGAAATGGTAGTAAGTAAAACGGCGGCGGTTGAAATGTCAAAATTTCTGGTTTATTAGAAAAAACTGCGCTAAAACCGATTTTCGTCGAAGTGTTTGGTAATTTATTGTGCAGCTCGCGTCATTTTTCAAAAAATAAGAATTTTAAGGTATTGCTACCTTAATAGGAGCTGACTATACAAGAAATTTGATCACAATCATTAGTTGTTTTAGTTGGAGAAAAAAATTTAAGGGTTTCAATTACTATGATAACTATAGTTAGTTTTGGGCGGATTTTACTCACACCCTTATTTTGGCGGTTCATGGTAACCTGAATAGTTCACAGGTGAGACTGGTTACGTCATTTTTTGAGAAGGATCGCATTCACCGTTTTGGAATAATCGGATAAAAACTGTGAGAAAAGGTACTAAATGAAACAGTGAGGGTTGAAAGTCTGGAATTTCTTGAGTAGCTCCTATATACCTCACGAGCATTGTCAAACGCTTATCGTGTACGTACTTGGTAGAACTACTCTCCTCAATTTTTGTGAAGATCGTATAAAAACTGCGATAAAATCGATTTGTATTGGAATTTTTGGTAATTTATTGTGCTGCTTTCGTCATTTTCCCACGTACAAACATTTTATAGTATTGTATCATTTAGAGCTGACTACACAAAAAATTTATTCTGAATTGTTAAAGCCATTTTTAAGAAAGAATTTAATGTTTTGATCACAACGATAACTAGTTATTATAGTTTTATTTTAGCGACCAACGGTAACCTGCAGGCTAGATATCATGTTTGAGCTGATTTGGTTCAGACGTTCAGACACTAACACATGCCCTGTTTCTTAAACCTCCTTTCTACTTATTCATAGAGCCAAGAAAAGTAAAAATATTAGGTGCAACGCATAACACTACTTCCTTAACCCTACCTACGATCCCTGGTTTTCATGGCTTTAGCTACTAATACAATAAATTGTTCACGCAGTAACTTTACACTTTAGGTAACCAGTGGTAGGGCATAAAAGTACGGTATTTATTGTGATACTCCTACTCACGCCACAATCATTATTGATACGTCGGAGCGTAGATTTATTAGTCAACATGATTTTTTCTCGAAGGATCGCATTTAACATCGAACTGCCTGTTTTCATCAGTCCCATCTAAGTGTGTGTAAGTTGAATTTTTCTCGTGATTAACTTTCCCACAGAAGGGTTAGTTGCAGTCTGAGTTTACAGATCGTTTGATGTCTATCCGTAATTTTGCGTATTGAACCGTATAATATTCAAGTCCACACTTTTAACATTTCGAGAAGGTATTAAAGTAATTGGGTTAGTTCCGGCAGTAGATAAATGAGCCAGACGATGATGTCTTTACATCAAAAGCGCTCGCCCTCAGTATCTCACCAGCCAGAGGAGACGAACTCGCCGAACAGGTACGTTAACTTTAGTCATTTCGAGAAGACTCGTCAGAACTCACTCTAATTCCGTCAGAAAGGCTTCCATGTCAAAATCGGGAACACTGCTCTTCAACCGATCTTCAATGTTTTTCTCGATTGTGCACACCTGCGCAAATGATTTGTTTACTTTCAATAACAAAAGGTGCTTAAATCGACGAGTGAGATTAAGTAAACGGGAGACTTACGTATTCATCGAATATTTCCATGTATGACAATTTGTTTTCCTCCCCTCCGACAAACTCGAGGCAGTACTTGTCGAGGAAATCGCGCTGAAGTTTTTGAAACTGTTTATCTGCAATAGGGAAACAAACGCAACAGCATTCATTGACAACTTGAAACTTCACTGGAAAAGAGTAAAAGTTGTTGGAAAATTGTGTATACTCTGCGGCTTATTTAGCGATGAACCGTGAAAATTGGCTCATTGTTTTGAACTAATTAATACAATTTAATAATTAATGTGAATGGGCACTTCCTGTCGATCACTCCCCACCTCCTTGTCAGCCTGTTGGATTGGGTCTCCCAGATATGAGTCTGTTCTGTTATTATTCAGGCTAAGTGTTTAATATTCAACAAACGTATTCTACCTCAAAACTCATACACTATAACATTATTGCGACCACCCCTTTTCACAACAATAAATGAGATCTATTTATCATTCCTTAACGTTGTTGTTATAAGAAATTTCATCTGAAAGTGACCATTCCTGGGATTAGGAGGAAACGTTGACCTCCCCCACACCTTTCCCTAATCATCACTATGCTTCAAGTAGTTTAAATAAATACTCAGTAAGATCATAAAAACATTTGTCCCAAGAGTATCTTGACATTTGACTTGTAAAAACAGTTTGTAATAGCCTCCTGGTGCTGTTAAATGTCAACATTGTACGTTGTAATCAGTTAGTTTTAACGTTACACGAAATTAATACCGATGAGAATATCTTCAAGGAGTCCCACAATCAGATCAAAGTAGTTCAACTTCCCCAACGAGTGGTTGGCACATAAGTTGTCATCGCCTTCACAGCAACACATGCCTGAAACAAAAAAAACTTACTGTCGCCGTTCTCCATTGACGTATTTCTTACAATATGGTACAGTTCTGGCGTGTCGTTCAATATTTTTCTTTTTAATAAACCAGTGATGCTGTTGAATGTCACGCAAACAGCAGTTATTTGGATCTCAGTGAAAAGGAGACACTCCAGACTGTTATTATAACTGCTGATTCTGTGCATTCCAGCTGTATTTAGGTAGCAGTTGAGCATTATCAAATAAGGGACGTCAGGAGGATATGTAGATAAGGATGTATTCACATATAAAGTCACTATTCATTTATTGTTCGTGACAGTGCAATATGTTGGCACAGTCAGTAGGGCCCCATCATGTCATTGAGCTCATAAGAGCTTTCAAAATAATTAGCCAGGCAATGGGCATGCAGTCGGGCGCTAAGGCCTCTGCTCTGTCAATCATTAGAGAGCGTAGCACTTGAAAGACTATGGGCAAATGACAGTGTGGACAATGCATAATTTATTGAGGCCAAAAAAATCTTTTTCTCGTTTTTGGAATGGATGGAGAAACATTTTCAAATGAAAAGCATCAATGGCTGTAATGCACAATGGAACACAACCCACTGTGTCCAGATTTTCATAAATTTCCTTTCAACCAAGTAATATCAAATACTCAAATCCCTCACAGCCTCTGCGGAACTAAAAGCTTGGAAGTGCTCTGAGCTTAGCAAAACGTAGAAGAATTACTTGTGTCCCAGCATGCATATTCAGTGCAAGTTCTTACATCATGAAGAAGCGACGCCCGAGTATGTAGTGGCACAACTCCACAACTACAACAAAGGGGGTTGGTGCACCGGGAAAAATTATGACTTTCCTGTAAGGCAAGTGCGGGCCTTTGTGGAGGTCAAAGGCCCAGCTAATACGGCATGCCGAATGGTCAATTCGTGTTTCGTATCGTTTACCAGTATTTTTCCGATTGTGGGTCATATGTGAAATGGTCGAATATGGGAGTCGCACGTTGTTTGCATATGATTTGTTGTTTTCCTGATTGTTGATATAGTTATGTTATATACTTAG
This sequence comes from Pachypeltis micranthus, assembly GCA_020466155.1. Taxonomy (NCBI): domain Eukaryota; kingdom Metazoa; phylum Arthropoda; class Insecta; order Hemiptera; family Miridae; genus Pachypeltis; species Pachypeltis micranthus. The sequence goes on from CM035769.1 coordinate 19,717,086, forward strand.
CATTTTTCGATGGTGGATTTAATTGGATAAGTCTCACTGTACTAGAGGACAATAAACTGTTGTGTCATGATTTGCAGCGTTTTTTTTCTTTTTACTACGACTATCAAGATGAGCTTAGTTATGCTGTTTTTATCTTTCGTTCTATGATGAACATGAGATCAAACGTGAGAGGGAACAATCAAATGTACACAGTATTCCTCATATTACTGGGGTGTTTTTTCTCTTTTTTTTTTTGTATTTTTGACGATCATTTTCTTGTCCATTGGCGATTTTACTGGTCAACAGGTCGTGGGACCTGGAGATCAAACTGAAAGGAGAGCCTAATCAGAGCTGCGATGACGATGCTTTGGGCAGTTACTTGATAGCTAGTCACGACTGCTATTGCTGGCCAATCCTTAGCGCTCAAGTCATTCTTAATCTAGAATTGAATCACTGAGCAAACTGCAAAATTAATGAACTGTGGAATGAAACGGTTCATTCTTCACTTTAGTCAATTTTGCGTTGTCCCTCAGTTCACTCTTCATCACTTTTCGCCTCTTTTAATAGTTTTGTGTGCTTCTTGCCACCTCCGACTCAACAACTTTTCCCCTGCCCCCTCGCTTTTTTTCTTATATTGTTCGACCAGCCGAATCTGGCAAATTTTCGAGATTGGCCACTAGGCTCAGAATTTTGTGTATCGGTATACGAGTATGCGAGACAGCTTGAACTTTAACAAATATGTATGTCCTGAATGTGATGCGCGTGTGAAGTTCACTGCGAAGTTAGTTCGCAAGATAGCTCGTGAATTTCTTGTTTAAATTTATTTTCTGTTGCATTTCGCGCGCAGTCATTGTTAACGTTCGTTACTATCTCTTATCAAAGCCTGTAACATTATGGCCCAGACGTGGGCTTTTAGCCCCGTTTTAAATTATAAAAACAAAATAATAAGGTAGGTGGTTGCATACTACGTAGATGAGTCTTTCTGGCATGGAAATTACTCATCGTTTAATATAATTTACTCTCAGCACATCAATTATATTCTGCTTTCAAATCGAGGGCACACATAGCATTTTAGGTTGATTTATAGAGAAGCTGCGAACCTGTTCAATATTTATTATCTGTTTATATTTGATATTAAATTTCTAACGACCAACCTCTGGCATCACAGTTGTGGCGACTATTGTCGTTCAAATCCATGTTTTCCGACGAAACAATCTCTGAATTAATTAACCAGAAATAGATTAATTCTCGAATGATTCGAATTTTTCGTATTTGCCCAAAAGTCAAATTTCAACACAAATTAAGAATGCTCATATGCGACTAATCAATTGTGTGACAACCAACAGATGATTGTTGCTATGACAACACCCTCGGAAGGTTCCGCGATTTCACGAGTTTCATTGTGTGACGTATCGTAGAACATTTTTGAGAAGCAAAAAACAAATACTAAGCGTAGTTAATGCTGAACTGAAGTCGAGCAAATATATCTTCTTGTGCGTAGGAAATTACTTGTTCCAGAAGAAAAATCTATTGGTGAATATTTCAATACACCGTGATTTAAAGTAGCCTTCCTGAGTAGCTTCGGCTTTTCGCCGACTTCTACCGAAGTATTCCGAATCGCAAGATTTCTGCGCGTTGTAGTCGAAACTATCTTTTTAGGTCAAAAGTTAGTAATTCAGATTTTGTAAAATAACAGAATGTAGATCGAAAGTTGCTATGGTTCTTATTTGAGCGACAAGTGCCGAGATAAGGCTGAACAGTTTAGGTATAAATGTCCATCGTGTGTACTCGGCCGAGCTCGGGTAGCTCCGAATGTGCTCATCAAAGGGTTCATAAGATCTCCGCGAAGAAAAACATAACCTGAATGAAACCTCATTGTTTCCTTAACGCGTTGTTCAATTTTGAGTTCTGATTCGTTTAGCGGTTTTGAACGTTTTATCGACGATTTGAGAATAAAAACGAGTGTCCGTAGCATCTGTGCGTGAGCATCGTCTACTACTGCACGTCGCTCTGCTCTACTCTCACAACCTTATTCGTAAATCAACAGTTCGCCGCCCGGAACTTGAGCGCGAAGTACATGAAATTCGGAAAATTGATAGTCAATTGCTTTAAATTTCGATTAAAGTTTGGATATCAACCGCCCGGTGCTTTCCGATCGCTCGAAGGCTGGTTCGTTCGTCGCAACTTCAAAATGGATATCACTTTCAAACCGGTGTCGACACAGTGTGATTTTCTATCCACTGAAGAGTCGATGTTTGTGATGCGACAATGTCATTCGGAACCAGAAACTGACGACGAGCGCGAAAGCCCCGACCGGGGGAGTGACTTGGTATTATGTGAAAAACCTGTAGATGAGCAGGTAATTATGCGTAGCGTAAGCAACTAGTCATTGAACGTGGTCGTGTTAGCCGTTAAACCCTTTAACAATTTTTCCCAACTGAATGATAACTTATTTAAGGTTGCGGTACAATTTGGTTGCAGTCCAGCTGTTCGTATGAAACGTAGCGTTCATTGTCACTAGGATCTCACCTCCCCCTTTCATTAACAATTTTGTGCTTACCATTACCTTGTATGAGTAATTGGAAGTTTAGAACGCGACGAATGATTCTCGTAGAATAAGAAAAACTGTAACAAGCACTAGGGCTCGATACATTCGTTCCTAAGTGCTGAGAACGAAACCAGATTGGTTTAATTTTCATTTCTTATTCCAAATGTTTTCCACTTTTCAAAAGAAGTGTTGCTATGAATGAAGAATCTATAGTAACTACTACTTTCAGACTGGATTGCTCGTCTTTGGATTAGAGAAAGTCATCAATCTCAGGGCAGCTAGGAAGGGGAACAACCAGCTTCATTTCCACACCTCTGCCTAAAGTGGACCACCGACCAGAAGTTCCCAACTATCCTTTGCCTTGATAGGGGGAAGGTCTGTCATGAATCAGCTGCTGGGGATTGAACGATAATACTTTAGTTCTCTACCTTTGGACTGTGCTCTCCCTATCTAACTCTGATGGTTCCAGCCTGACACTGTTTTGTATGTTACTTCAAGCATTAAAGAAATTGGGTTGTGTCCGCCAGTAGGCAAATACTAAAGTTAACGTACCTGTTAGGTGAGTCCGTCTCCTCTGGCTTGTGCCCACAGTAACTCACAAGCCAGAGGAGACGGACTCACCTAACAGGTACGTTAACTTTAGTACTTCAAGCATGTTTCAAGTGGTCGTTCCTTGTGGTCAGGAATTGAATGATGTAGAAGTCCCTCCTGGGGTATTCCCTTTGTCTATGACTGGGTACGTTCAATAAGTGTGGGGTTGACCTCTCTCCCCAACTCAGGTCCCTCCACAGGCTTGGAGTGATCAGAGGAGATCCTTGTGCCAAGCAATGCGATTCACCACATTCTTATATGCTTAATAACTTATAAATATACTGTAGACCTCGATTTTATAAATAGGATCCGTATAAAATTGACAAATGCCGGGATGGCTCTACCATTTTACTTGTAAACATTTCTCTTTGTGTTGGAATTCTGATTACGTTTAGTAAAAGGCATTTAACTCTGTTTCTTGTAACAATCCTTTGAGAGGTTATAAAATATTATTTTTCATTGTTTTCAGAGCGATGCCGATGCAGTAAAACAGAAAAGCCAATCTCCCACATCCGAGTCTAAAGCGCTTGCTAAACCTGTTGAAGAAGATCCAGCTGCTACTGAAGTTGACACCAATTCTTCGAACAAGGTAAGGGAGTTAAAAAATATCGAACTGGCGATTAACTCCTAATTTCGATGAGAGCCAATGCTCATGCTGACGGCTTTCATTTTTGATCTTATTAAGCACTCCCTGAGGGGTGGTAAACTCCAAACTAATTGCAGGAGAACTCTGAGTCTTTAGTTTAGGTGTGTTGGTATGAACAAACATTTGGACAGAAATATAGAAAGCTAATGTACGAATTGCCAAAAGCATTTGTTCTTAGTATCCAGTATAGGATGAGGGATATGACACATGTGGTTGTGTGAATCTATTATCATTTGCCCATTCCACATGGATAAAGTCTCTCTTCATTCTACCGTACTGTAGTAGGGCACAGTGGCTGAGTGTGTTGGGGCATGAGGCTGTCCATGCCAGCATACTCTCATCCAAACCCAGCAGGGTGAGACAATGGGTCCTGGTGAGACAATTGGGAAACTGGAGCGAGCTTGTTGGCGAGTCTGCTCCAAGGGAGATAGGAAATGAGCCTCACTTGACCATAGCTTATGCCACTGTTCCCACAGCTTCAGGTCATCATCCACTGTTCTCTATTGTGTCTCATATGTCTCATAATCCTTTAGATATCAGTGTCGTATCTCCGAATAAATGATTATTTTTAAATTCAAGTTCATTTTAATTAAAAAAGTAGGCTGATTTTATTCTGTAACTTCAATGAAAAACTACGTTTCTACTTACAGTTCTAGACCTACCAAGTAGGAAGGGAAATTATGTAATCAGCTGAAAATTATGTTTTGAGCTTATTTCAGATCTTTACCCTTCCGATGTTCCTGAGTCTTAAAAAGGTGGAATAGCTATTTAAGCGTGGGCTGCTATTTTTGGAGGTTGGACAGATGTACAGCACAATTGGCTTGCACTCTGACACCCACTTGTGTCTTTCCTTCGATTTACGTGGAGTTTTTCATCATTAGACCTATGAGGCTCAAAACATGGGTTACATATTGCGAACGTTTGAAGTGGAATTGTTGCATGCACGGGTTGCTATTTTTGGAGGTTGATGATATCTTGTTAGATGAAGCCTGCCAACCCTGCAAGTTGCCGATAGTCCAAATCGACGCCAATGCGTGAAAGTAGACGTCTAAAGTAGTTGGGCAGTACGTGGGAGAGCAGGGAAGGAGGATGCCTTATTCTTGAGGTCGTTACACTCTGCTTGTTCTCAGTATAGTTAATTGCGGTTTTGAATGTAGTAATAAAGTGCGTACAATTCTGTAAGCACGCAAGTATTGAAACGACTATTGAGGGACACAGAACATGGTGAAAAAACAACTAAGAATTCATTTTGTTAAATGGTGTTTTCAAAATTTTACACCTTAGAACGTGATGACCCGAAGGAAACAAAAAAAAAGTCAGCCACTTACAACCTTCCTTTTTACCCTGTAGGGCTAAGGAAAGTAGAAAAGATTAAGAAAGCTTAGAAAGTGTGCTCACTTCAATATTAGAACGAATATTGAGCAGAGCTGAACATGGTGTTATCAATCGACAAGACGTATGACAACTGAGTGGATTCTTGGCACAGATTTCTACTTATATTTTTTATGTTTACCGGAGGTTGTGACCGTAGAATGTAGGTTCCAGCAGTGAGCTTGCTGGCGTATTGTGCTATCTGTCGCACTTAACAAAGAGACGTAGACTGTCACTGCCCACACAGAACCTCACAAGCAGCTGGAATGCCTCGTGAAACCTTCTGTGGTCAATTACAGCCTCAAAGAAGGTTAATTTCGCCAGCGCAGCTACAGTTCCGCACAAACTGCAAGTGTGCAGCTTCCATTGTCGGTTCTCCCTACTCGACTTTTTCAGAAATGTACACGCGATTCATCTCACTATTCTCTGGAGCATAATTTTACGGATAAAGGGTCTGTTATTGAATTATTACAGTTTTATAAGCTGCTCCTCAACGCAAATACGCTCCAACACACTGTCGATGAGAACCAAACGAACGAATTGAACTACTAAATGCTACGTGAACTCCCAATTAATACATCTCGAACCCTTAAAGAATAGCTTGATGGAAGTGAAAAGTTGAAAGGGGATTTTTAATGAAGGGGAGAGCCTTTCCTTTCTCACGAAATGGGAAAAATCTGTTTGGGAGGGTGTGTGGTGCTGGAGGGGGAGGAGGAGGGGGGGGTTGAACGTGCGATTAATGATGCTCTTCTCAAAACCAACTGAGCCCCTCTCTCTCATTGCTCTTGTGGGTGGTTTCGCCATTAATTATTTGTTAATTATTCCAGCGTTTGATGAGTCGACTTTGAAATCGTGCGATAAGTGTCGGTTCTAAACGTAATTTTTCATCATTTTGGTCGTTATGGGATCGCTTTCAATTAAGTCCAATGAGAAGTTGGGTCTATTTTTTTTTTTAAAGCAGCAGTCCATTAAGGAAAATTAAAAACCGCGGACGATTAGTTTTCCTGCTTTCGGTTTTTTGCTGTGTTACTTCATCACAACTGATCAAAGGTGGGTCCCTTCAAGGTGACCTTGATGTACACAGCAACATTCAAGTTCAACTTTGTGCAGTATACTTTCAATTTGCCATTAGTTTGAAAAAGTGTGATGGACACGCAATGAAACCAGAGGAACGCATCCATTTAAACGCCTCTTTCAAAAAACGATTAGTTGAGATTGTTTCATAGTGTCAATAGTTAATAGGCCTTAAGGAAGAGGAATTTATAAGAAATATTAACGTAATATCAAGTCTCGTAATGAGGTCGTGACGTGTGGCCCATTCATTATGTATCAAAATGGGGGGGTTTTCGCGTCATTCATCGGATTTTGGTTGAGCATGGAGAATGTATTTTAGTAATCAATACATCCATCTGAAGTGAGATTGAGAATTTTCAATTTATAGTGACGAAACTGCGAACAGTAATTATCCGTTAGTTTATCAAAGAAATCGGAAGACCCTTGGTAGGTACCATATCAACCAAACTGCCCACTTATCTGTCCATTTTGCCAATTTTTTCCTCCAAATTTCATATTATTTAAATCCCGCAAAATGTTGTATTGGAATTTTGCTAAAATGATTTATTTATCGTGACTTCTCGTCGTTCGCCGCTCTCGGCCCAAGGAAATTCACGGTCAGTTAGGCAAAACTTGCAATACCTAAATTTCTTGACTTTTCTTCTTCTTACTTTCCTTGGCTCTACAAAGTAGAAAGGAAAGTTATGTAATCGGCTGAAAAAAAAATTTTGAGTTCTCTTCAGATTCTTTTCAGAAACTTATGACGAATTCGATTTTAGCTCGGTTTTTAGATAAAACAACCGTACCAAATCAGCTCAAACTTCATATCTAGCCTACAGGTTACCATGGGACGCAAAAATAAGGGTTTGGGCAAAATCCACCGAAAGTTAACTATAGTTATCATAGTGATCAAAACACCAATTTTTTTTTCTCAAAAACGGCTCAAACGATTTTGATTAAATTTTGTATATTGATAGCGCTTGATAAGGCAATTATACCATAAAATTCCCATTCATGGAAAAATGACGAAAGCAGCACAATAAATTACCAAATTTTTGACGAAAAACGTTTTTAGCGCGGTTTTTTCCTTATAAACGCCGCTGGAATGTTAGTAGAATGTTAAAGAAAATAGGTATTGTAGTCCAATCCAATACCTAAAGGGTGAGTGTTTAAAAACGCTCATGAGATGCATGGGGGTCACTCCAGAAATTAGACTACAGCCGTTTCGCTTACTACCAGTTCTAACTGTTATTACCCAATAACTCTGCAAAATTGGTTACTATCCTTCTTCAAAAAATTCATGTTTACAGCCTCATTAATTTTCTGTGTACCAATTGCTCAATATGGGTTCTGAAATGAGTACGAGCAGCACAATAAATTCCAGAACTGTAGGCGCTACCGCTTCCTGTTGCTGTGAAGTGTTGTTTGACCAAGTTCAAAGGAACTGAGTGATGAGTGAATTGATTAAATATAATTAGCTATGTACAAAGTGAATTGACGTAGAGCTAAGGAAAGTTGTGTGTTGCAACACACCAGATACTTTTTGTAATAGTTACCTACATAAAAAATTAAGGAAGCGTTAAAAACAAACTAGAACATTTTTTATTTGTTAAAGACTAAAATTAAAACTTGCACGTGTGGGAATATAATAGTACTTATTTTTCGCTAAACTCGAAAGACTTGCAAATTGGAAAATATGCCAGGAAGCGTTGATAATATGTACCAGAGGTATTTTAAGTTAAGAAGTAGAAAAATGTAAAATTTGAAAACATTCACGCGTTGGCTTATGAACTACACAACTTTACAATTATTGGGATTATTTTTATAGCTCTACTGAATACATAAAATAATCAATAATTATTTATAACCATGAAAATATCTCAAACATGGATCTAGGCATAGGCCTGGATGATTGGGACTCTCTGTTAGCGGGAGGCTGATTGAACTACCAGGAGGTAAGCAAACCCGTGCCCAGTGAGGGGGGGGGGGGAGGGGCTTTCCCCATAGAGCTAAGGGAACATGACATTGTTTGGACAATTCTGTGCCGAAGAGTATTAATAAATTTATTAATAATTACTTAAAATATATTAGAAAATCAAAGAAAGAAAGGGAAACTCAACAATACCTGTAATATATGCCCTAATAGCTAAATCCACTAGCGATTGCTGCTGAAGGTGTCTGGATTGGTGCGCAGGTCTCAAGTCAGGACTGGAAGCCAAGTTGCGAACGAATATAACACTGCCATCTTGCTGAATGTGTTGATTCCTTTATCGAAAGTCTTGTACCATTACGCATGCTGAGAGGGCTTGAATTTCGCAGTAGCATAATAGGAATACCTACTATCAATTTTAGCTCGTGGGGTGGCAGGATTTAGGGAATTGAAAAATTCTTGTGGTCGATGTTGCACCCGGTGTCAACAGATTTCTAACATTAAAAATCACCGGGCTTTTTCCATAATCGTATTGTGTATCTCATTTACTGAGTCGTTTGTTGGTGACAAAATTGCCCTCGAACAGAAAATTTCTTTCTCCAAGATTTTCACTGTCGGGACAGGTGATATCTGTAAGTGTTTCTGGGCTGAGAACAGTTAGATCCATATCCTGGGAATCACAATACTTGGTAGCTGTTAGACATTGGAGCGGGTAATATGCTGTCTCCTAATTAAAGTATTTTTTGCCAGAAATTGCCACGGTTTTATTACTTAAATGTGCTCTCGTATTGGTGCGCAAATTGATTGCCACAAAGGTGATGACTTGAGGCACGATTTAATAACGTCGGCACGTGTACCTTTTGGTACAGCCGGTAGTGTTACGGGTTGAAAGTTACGTCCTCTGTCATATAGCCGTGGAGTTTTTGACATATTTTAATGTGCTGTCCACTGCTTCTACGTGAGCTCTATTGCTCATTATGCACTCACCCCTAATAATCTACGACTAGTCCTGTAAAAGCTTTCCTTTCATACAGACTGTTGTTCTTAAGACACAGCCAAAGGCAATTTAAAGGTAAAGTGAACTGCATTCCCGTCAATAAGGTTGCAGTGATTCCAGAAGAGGAACTACCAGCACATTTCACACGCGTACTCACAGTCCATCTCTTAAATAGTCTGTCAGTTTTTGATTCAAAGTCTTTTTTGTATAGGGTGGTCTGTAAGTCCGTCAGATGGTGCATTTTGTGTTGATTTGTTTGTTTATGATCTGTCCATTGAAGTTTTTTTGTTTATAGATTTCCACCCTTTTCCATTTCCTTCCCCTTCACCTCTAGTGGAGCTGCATAACCCCCCCCCCCCCAACTATGCTCCACCATCCCGTTTACCTTTCTCTTCGTATATAAAGACCACGACCAACTGACTGACTCTAGTACTGAGTTAACGGCCTGACGATGATGTCTTTACATCGAAGACGCTCGCCCACAGTATCTCACCAGCCAGAGGAGACGGCCTCACCTAACAGGCACGTTAACTTTAGTAATTTGCCTACTGGCGGATTTAACCCATTTGCTTTAATACCTAATCAACGAGTATTGAAACGGTTTTAAGTACGAAATAATTTATTCGGATAAGAATTACTACAAAGGTACGGAATGTAGTCCGATTTTGAGAGGCATTTCTATCTACTATTAAAATGTTAAAAAAGTAGGTATAGTGACATAACTACAATAAGTGGACGTATGGTCTCGCAAGGTTTTGTGTAGATTATTGTAGAACATTTTTTTGTTCTATCATCGATACTTTCCGCAGCGGATGCGATGAATGACATTTTATGGTTAATTTTTTTACACCTTTGGTTTTAGTAAGAATTTCTGAGGTTCTCTAATTTTTTATTGTAATAAATATAGCTTATGTTACTCGGTGATAGTGTAATAGCATTTTTGAAATAGGTCTAGCAGTTTTAATGTTTATTCGTTACATGTAAACATACAAATCTTTCCTCTTTATAATATTAGTGTAGATGTAGCAGCCTCTTTGTAAAGAATGCAGTAGTTATCAATATGTTCCAGATACGAGCTTCGAGCAGATCCAGATCAGTATCTATCAGTAGATTGTCAAAGGTCAGTTTGGCAATCGTGTATGAAGAACTTTTAACCGTAGCTCGCCTAGTCAAGTTGCGCATCGGAGGAATTAGCTCAGGCTCATGAATTTAGATCAAATGCCGTGTGAGCGCTGTCTCGTAGATTGGAGCCAGTTAGCCCTAGTGGGACGCGGTTCCAGGGAAACGTCCCACGAGGAAGAGCTCGGTTGGTTGGCGGTTGCTCAACTGGAGAATGTGGCCAGTGTCGGGAGATCGACCCTTCCCGGTTAATTTCCCTTCTTCGATAACAATGTTTACCAAAATACTTCAGAGACCCTTAGCACCCCCTCGCGAGCCCTTCGTGAGCCCCCACTTCCGATCCTCCTCCGATTAATGAAGGGAATTAATACGACGCCGTCGGAGTCTGAAGTTGAAGGAGCTTTTCCCTTAAATTAGGTCGTATGACTTTTGAGATGAGATGAGCTCAAGTCATTCGTTTCATATTAATAACTGCATCGTCGCTTCAGCTACGCTTCTGTTGTAGTTTGGGAACTTCGAAGGAAAGTTGAGGGGGGAAAAATAGGCTCCCCGGAGACTGGCTGAGTGGTACTTCCGCCCTTATTAACCTATTTCTAGTCCCTCGCCTCTACTTGCCTTAACCCCTTCCACTACCTGTCGTGGTCTTTCTCGTTGCTCTCCAGAGAGCGTCAGAAAATATCTCCTTACAGCATCAGGTTGAATATTAAACCCCATGAAATTTATCCTGGCGGCGTCTCAAACGTCATTTAGCAAATTATTTCAGGCAATAAAGCTTTAGTCGGTGTATCCAAAAATGTAGCGTGCAAATTGTAAGTATAATTTTGCATCCTAATCTGTTTAGCTCATTATAGATGTTTCTTTTCTTAGTCCCTATAAAGTAGGAAGGAAACAATGTATAATCTTCCGAATTTTTTTTTAGTGCGGATGGTTTTATGTGTGGGAGCCCAACAAAAACCTTTTGTCATTTGCCACCCAAAATTGTACTAAAAACTACAAATTATTATTTATTTATCTCTTTCACAGCTTGACCGCAGTCTCATACCTCTGAGACCGATCCCTTTCGATTTAGCATAGTAAAATACCAGTCAACCTTACGGGACATGACCTGACTACAACGGAACGACATAAATAAATATTCCAGGCGCTTGTAGGTAATTGGCGCGACGTGGCGAGCCGAGCTGGCAGGTGTTTTATTGAGATGGGAAGGAGGGAGTACAAAACGATTAAATGATGACTTTTGCTGAATTGTTCCACGAGTCCATTGAGTTAGTATACTTGGGCTCACTATAATTTCTGTGATTTCACTATTTTCAGTCTATGCGCAGCTCTACACGAATTGTTCCATTCGTCCAAGCATCGAAAAATACGTAGATAACGATACTATATAACTTCCCAAAATGGCGTTTTTGTTAATTTATTACCATTTTTTGCCCATATATACATTCCAGTGACGTTCGCCCAATCGGGTTGCCGAGCAGGCAGGCACAACTAGATACCAAACGGGATTTTTGAGCGAAAGAACGGATATTTTAGACCACCTTAAAGGTACAAAACGGCGGACGGACGGTGCAGATTTAGAATCCCGATGTCTTGAAACGTAAATTAGCTCATTTTGAGGGGGGGGGGGTGTTGTAAACACATGTTCCTGACCGAAAACTGGTGTATCAAACGGGACCAACGGAACCAAAACGATATATTTTTCAGTCCCTACAGGATAGGAAGGAAAGTTTTGTAGTCGACTGAAGAAACGAAGTTTTCTTCAAATCTTTACGTTTCAAATGCTTACGAGTCCCAAAAATACCGAGCGGGAAAATTGGTGTGTGTGTGTGTCGTCTGCGAATGCAATTGAGAGGAACGGGTGAACCAACTCGCTTCAAATTTCATACTTAGCCTGCAGATCACTGTGGGACACCAAAATAACGGTAAGAGCAAAATCGTTCCAAAACCATCATGGTCTAAGCACCAAATATTTTTTTTCTCGAAAACAGCTATAAAGATTTTGATTAAGTTTTTGTATGCACGATTCCAGATGATGTAACAATACTACATTTTTATTCGCGGGAAAATGACTTGAACAGCACAACAAATGTCGACAAAAAGCGATTTAAGTGCACTTTTTTTCTCTCACAAATCGCTCATTTGCTACTAGCTTAATTGAAATTCAGGATGGTTGTGAAATGAGCTACCGACCATACTATGCCAGTTTAATGGCGGTTGTTAGATAATCTGGAACAACCACAGAAATTCCGGAATTCAAAGTAACGTAGTTTTGTCGACGCAGTGTTCGCTTGCAATTCCGGAACTGTTAGCGCCAACCTTCCCTGAAAAATCAGGTAGTCAGTCCCATCGTTCATTTTTAAATGAAGTTGGTGACGTAAATAGGCTCTATTCATTCTTGAACTTCAAGCGCTAGCAATTTCTGCGTTAATTTACGCTAAGTGTGATCAATTTCATACGCACTGAGTATAAGTTTATTGGATTAGCACTTAGAGCGATAAAAATCGTTGAGGGAAATTGTGTGATGCGCAGCACCAGCAGTTTTTAAGGGCACCAGATCAGGATCGCTCGCCTACTTTCCCTTCCCCTTCACGGACGCCCAACATCCTCAAAAATCCCTGAATTACGATTAGGAAGTCTAAGCGAGCTTATCAAAATTGTGTGGCGGTTAAATCTTAAAAAGTCGCTCTGCCGTGTGTACTTTTATGGGACTATAGGGAAAGCAGTGAAAATCAAAACATTTTTTGCGCTTACATTGCTAACGCTGAAGCCCACGAGATAATTATGCGATTCCTTATGAGTGATTGGAAACGTTGAGGCTGGCGGGCGCGAAAGAAACCTTTACACAAACGGTGGGTACAGTTTTCGTACAATTACGCAACCACTAGGATTTTATGTCTTTTATTTTATTTTTTTTTTGCGATGATAACTACGTTTGATTGTGCTCGTTGATGGTTTCGATATAATGGCCGCGTCAATTGCAATTGACATCATCACTTAGTCACTGAGGTTATTAAAACGTGTGATGTTACCAAGCGTTAGATTTTGTAACAGACGTTACCATGCCCGAACCCAACACAAATTTCGTGACGCTTCTCCGTCACATATCCCGCGTTACATTTTCGAGTTTATGTAGCAAAGTAAAGACATAAAATGTCAAAAACGGCGAACGTTCGGGGCATTACATAGTTCTTAGTCACGTCAGGAATTTTATAACTAGCGCACAAGTATAGTATGTGGTTTTCAACTTTTGAATTCTGGAGTTGTGTAGGTAGCGCCTATCTCGTAACTGTTGTGACACCATCACCTTGTTGGTAACTCATTGGAGTATCAACCTGATTTTTTGAAATTTGTAGCGTCACGCGGGATTTCTAAGGATAATCTGAATCATTATTTTGATCGTTGATTGTGTTGTCCATCATCATCGCGAATTTTATGTTGCGGTTTAGTTTTTTGTAGCCCCTGTGAGTTAATACCACTTGAGGAAACGGCGGGTGTGTGTTTCATTTTGAACGCTATTGAGAGAAAACGGATGTACGAAATCTGCTGTGTATCTTGCCTCATTAGCCAGCCATACACGAGCAGATATCTGCGACAGATATCGCGTTTTTAAACGATATCTGTGGGAAAGATCTGTGCATTAGTGGGCGTTAAAAAATGACGAAAGATGTGAAAATCGACCAGAGATATCTGCGAGAGTTCAAATCTGGCAGATGGTAGTCGGGCGTCCCCCTTAACCTGCAGACTTCTCGGAAGCGATGTCTGGTTCAAAGAACTGTTCGATTGGATCGGGCAGTCACTTAACGTTAAGATGTTCTGTTGTCCACGAGTGTTTCCCCCTGTTTTCACATAAGTAATTCAAAACTCGTAACTGCAAACATTCGTAGGAAACTACAATTTTCGTAACTACAAAAAACGATCTCCCCACAACCTAATAAATTCGTAAATACATTATTACTTGTGGCACCTACCCCCAGTGGCATACTTACCCAGAATTGGGTATTTTGAACACAGGGGGGGGGGGAGTTTTCAAATTTATTTGTAGTTTTTTATTTACAAAAAACCAAATGAATTGAATTACGGGAGCCGGGCAGATGAGCTAGCAAAATGTTTACAATCCCGCGGGTTGTTCTCCCTAAGGTGCGTCAACAACTTCATGTGCCCGAACTTTCTCCTTTCCGAAACCCATGACTTCTCCCAAACTTGTCTTTTTTTTGGCTTAGCCGTTTTATGGGCAATAAAAAAAATACTCGCCGCAAAAGCCGCTAATTTACGCGTTTTTTTTACTACGAACAGTCACTAACCCCATGGCATCAACTTACGGAATGTGTGACCGATCTGGAAAATATTTCGGATTCGACCGATAACTCGAGTCTGCCAGACGAACGTCGGTGACAGACCTGAATCTGTCAGATTTCATCCCTCAAACGAACAGATGACATCGGGCACTGGTCAGGTGACAGATCTCGGGCATGAAAGATCGGCCGATAAGTTTTTCGTGTTAAGGGGCAGCGACCGATCTCATCGGTCACTCCAGATCGTTAGCGATATCTGTCAGATGAGATCGGGCGACCAAATCTGCCGCAGATATCTGCTCGTGTATGGCTGGCTATTGTCGGGGCCGTGACCTCGGAGGTTTCGATAAAAAACGGAGTTTTACTATAACAGTTGGGTTTAACAGTAATGATAGCGATTCTAGCGAAGTTAGGCCCTAGAAGTGAATCAAAACAACGACGATTCGTCAAATCGGGTAATGAAGAGTGAATTTAAACGAGAAATTTGAGAAATACGCGAGGGGCTATGTGAAGTTGAAAAACACTATAAATAGTTACAAATATTATTCACGTTTGACATTAAGCATCTGAAAGATCAAATCGACGTGCATATGCCAATCCACGTGCATATGCCAATCCACAACACTCACTAGCCTTTTATATTGAAACGATGAATCGAATTAGTCTATCCATAGCCGGTCGCATCACACAACTTTCCTCACGTCCGTGTACACTCCACAATCTTTATGGCTGTACCTACCAAATCAATTAACTTTTACTCAGTTCACGATCGCTTGGTAGCGTATAATGTAGTACGTAGAATCTGGTAGCGCTTTCAGTTTCCCCATTTACTGAGCTGCGTATACTTAGGCCGGCATCTTCAGCTAAAAAACTAACGTATATATAATTGATGGGACTGTTAACATGATTGTTTTGGATGGTGCATGTCTCTTCTGTATTTTTGTATTATTTATCATTGTATTGGTTAGCTCGTTTTTCATAAAGTAAAGTAAATGATGAGGTAAAATCACGGTAGAATTAAGCCGGTGCGAAGTTGGCCGTTGACGTTTCGAACGGGAATACAGCAAGCATAAATAATTCGCGTTAACTTTTTCTCCCACCAAATGTAGCTGTACATTTATCATGCACTCTACTTTGAAATGACCGAAAAAATAATTTATTTGAACCAAAAAATATTTATGTTGAAAGGAAATAAAAATAAATAAATTTAAAAAAGGAAATGAAAATAAATATGGGAAATAAAAAAATTTAAAAATATTATCCTAATTGGTTATTAAATAGAAAAACAAATTCCTATAAAAAGGATATGGTTTTGTGTTACACGGCGGGTGCCAAATGTATTCTACTTCTTACTAAAGGAAAGTGTTTTGTCTAAATATCTATAGTCTGTTCTAATTTTTCGATTTGTTGACAAGAACTTAAGTTGACACCCTAAAAGCCCGTCTAACAGCCCATATGATGAAACGCAATATTTGAACCAACAACTTACAGTGTTCGACATGCGCCGTCGGATTCGGTGGAATTTAGATTTTTTTCGAAAGCAGAAAACACCAGAGCGGCGCAAAGTTCTGAGTTGTACACATAATTTCTACTTGCCAGGGCTGAAAGAGGCACAATTTCTCGCTAAACGGGGCGCTCCGACATAGTTTCTGATCCTATCCAGGAATCAAAATTGTTGACACCTTGGAACTATGGCTCTAGTTGGTACATCCCTCATAAGTTCGTCAGTCTCCGGAAATGAAATTATTTTTATCGGTTGAAATATCAAGTAATTATCCTGATTAATTGGTTCTTCAAAGACTAAGTGAATTAGCGATCAGGAAGAAAAGGACGAGATCTTACGACTGACTCAATTTAACAGATTGCACTCTCTTCGTTGTTACAAAGCCGCTTCAATCTTTTGTCGTTGAAGGATATACAAAAAATCTTCTCTTTGGACGCGGGGAAAAAAAAAGATTTCGTTCGCTGCTGTTCGCCGTCCATCTCATTTGGTCACGAGCTTTCGTCAGTTGCTCCTGCTTTGTTGATGGTAATAAGCTGAAGGATAAAGCTCTCCGTTAGGATGACAAAGCAGTTTCCTCGAGTATTGCGGTTGGCTCTAGCGACCGAGGGGAATGAAAAGGGAGAGTGGGAGACTTGAATCTCCAGTATTTCTCTTTGCTTTTATACCTCCAATTACGCCTTGTACTGGTTTTTACTGTCGGGCGTTGGTCGCGTTTATATTACCTTCTCTCTGAGCGTAAAGAAGAGGAGATTCTGATAAGATATTGGAGAATTGGTTGAAGTTGTGTTGTATCGTCGAATCGAAATATTACTTTTGTTATTTAACTGTGGTTAATTTTGAGCCGATTTCGCTCATGCCCTCGAGCGGGCTAAGGGCCGTTTTCACCAACTGTGTTGATCCCGTACAGACTCGATTAACAGTACTTAATCGCCTCCCCCTGCAAAACGGGTTTCACCAGATTAGGTTAGGCTTTAACCCCAAAAAATTGGGCGGTTAGGTCTGGTTAACTCTTATCTTTCTTTATCATATCCTGATATTTGTTCTCCATTACCGTGCTTCAACGAGTATTCTCTTCTATTATTGTGAACGTTGAATATTGTGAATAATTTACAACGAGACACGCTGCTGGCTATCCTGCCGGCATACCGCACCACTTCACATTTGGCCCTCCAGATGGTCGCGGGCATGCCACCCCTGGACCTGGCGCTCGATCTAGCGGTGCTCCGGTCCCACATAAAGCGAGACTGTATCACAGATTACCGCGGGCCATTCCAGGCCCTCCTCCCTTCGCTACAACAGGAGGGGTCTGCTGAGAGGAAACTCGTCCTCGCGCAGGAGACACTCATTAATAGGTGGCAGGCGAGATGGGACGAGGGTCCCACCGCGCAGCACCTCCACAGCATACTCCCCTCCATCGAGGGGAGGTTCCGGATGGGCTAGTGGCGGCCGTCCTTTGCAGGAGTGCAGCTGCTCTCCAGCCATGGAGCCTTTAACGAGCGGCTGCATTTCTTCGGACGCTGCCCCATCAGCGCTCCTGTGGAGGCGCTGTGGAGAACGCATCCCACGTGTTCTTTGCCTGCCACCTTTATAGCAGTGCCAGAGTGCGCGCTCAGTTCCCTGAGGCAAGAGGAGGCCAGTTCCTCTCCAGCAAGGCGGATACCCGCTGGTTCCTTGTCTTCGGGCAAGCGTGGGCGAACTGGTGGAAGGGACTGGAATCATGGTGCCCCCCACTAGACGAGTGAGACCACTCCCGGGTCGTTGCCTAGCGCAAGCACAGCGCAGTGCCTCTGCTGCGGCGATATATGACCGCTGCAGCGTGGAGGCAAGCGCCCCTCGAAGGAAAATGAGCCGGTAAGCCAAGCCAGGCCTGGCTCGTTTCCCCCATTGGTGTGAATAATTTACATATGTTTTGGAATAATAATAATAATAATAAAACAAGATAATGTTAACAAGTGCGCAGTTATTTCAGTTGCTTTTCCACTACGATGATAATCTAATATGTTAAGATCGTCATCTCACCCAGATGGATACGAACGCGTTCCGACGGCGTCAAGACGCATGAATTTAAATTCTGTAGCGAACAAAAGCGTAACGATCGTCGAAAACAAGTTGTTGTTCGCGTAAAATGTGTGTTGAACAGTTTTAGAAAAAACTCTTAACGTCATATCGCCATGTTAGAACACCCAAACGCAAATGGCTTACCTGGGTGGATTTAAAAGCAGATATGTAGGGAATGTTAAATAATGATACACTTCAACACTCGCGTTAGTGTATGACACAACTTATATTATACGCGATCATTCTCCCTTCCTCATTAAAGTTCCTTGCTTGTAAAAGTTGTAACCTCACCATTTCGGTTTTTATAATTTCTTGCTCAGCTCTCATTTTCTTGTACCGCTTACGATTTTTCCTGTTCGCGCAAAGCATTCTCCCCGGACTAATTTGGCTTTGTCCTGCAGCTTTTGCAGTTGGAGTACGTGTATTTTCACTTTATTCTCCTCACCAGTTTCTGCTTCGGCAGAGGTTAATGCGGCCACTTTTGCTTCTGACCATTATTAGAAACAATAATTTGATATAATTTGATCAAATCTGGGTTGTTGAAGGAGGGGCATCTACGGTATGTACAGTTATGGGGCCGTTTACGTTTACATGTTGAACATTCGCCTAATTTCCTTACATAACTGCAACCTCATTAGTTCACTGCCTTCTCTAAAGGGATTAGAGTTGATTTACTTATCTAGCCGTGACTAGTTGGATCACGATTTTTCTGTTTTGGTGTAAACTGCCTTAAGTATAGAGCTTAAGCCACTTTCCTGCGTCCACATAACGAACTCACCATTTTTGCAAATGGTATTTTTCGGATTCAGTAGCCCTCGATCTGATTTTTTTTTCAGTTGTTTACATAATTTTACAAAATACAAAAGTTGAGTTTTCTTTAGATCTTAACATTATGAAGCGTGCTGAATTGGAAAGAATGGAAATTTTCGGTGCAAGTATGTGTCCGTGGTTCGATTTGTGTGAGAACGGCTGGGCCGACCACTGAATAATATTTTTACGTTTTCGGTCAGGTAAATGTTGTTCCCCCCCCCCCCTTCAAAATTTGATACATTACGTTTCGAGGTATTGGGATTCCAAATCTGCAATGTCCGTCCGCCGGCCTCTTGATGGAGATTGTGACGTACTTGAGGAATTCCTTTACAGAATTACCCGTGTACAGGACACGAGTGAAAGTCGTGTCAGGGCCCAAAAGACGAACAAGTTAAATATACTCAATTTTACTCACTTGATGTAAATAAACAAAATAATGCCTCTCAGGAAAGTACTTGGAAATGAAATTATAAACCAAATAGGACCCACTTGAATTTAATCAGGAAAAAATACAGATGAAATGAAATGAACTCCTTATAGAATGAAACAAATAACCTATTCTCTGATTGTAGTAAATGACAATAAAGGGGCAGTGGGGAAAATGAAACACCAAGCTCTGATCGCTTACCTTACTTCACACAATATAAAGGGACTTTAAATACTTGTTCACTGGCTTAAAAAAAGGTAGAGATTCGTAAGCGATGTCAGTAGCTGTTCTGATGAAAATGTGGCTCCTCCGTCTTTATAAACAGCGGCGAACTGCACGGGTGGTAGCCACAGTGTTGCCACCATCGGCAGTCCGCCGCAAACCATTACAAGATTGAAAAATCCGTTCTTTCGCACAAAAACCACATTTGATATCTAGTTGCGCCTGTCCGCTCGGCAATCTGATTGGATGAAACCTACGGTTATTATAGCCTTAAAATTATTTCAAAACATTAACAAAAACGTGATTTTGATGCTGGATCAAATGGAATAAGTCCCAGAGGTGTACGACTGCGTCAAGACCGAAAACAGTGAAATTACAGCATTTATTGTGAGCCAAAGTCTACTGATTAAAAGAACCCGGAGGGGTGTGGGGGGTGCTGTGAAAGTAATCGTTTCATCTCGACTCGTCACGTCGCGCCAATTACTGACTTGTGCCCTTTGGCGCCTGTTATATGTAGGTTTCGTCGTTCCGTTGTAGTTAGGTCCACGTTTCGTATCGTTTACTAGTATTTTTCGATGCTGAATCGAATGGGATGAGTCTCAGAGGTCTGAGAATACGTCAAGCTGTTCAAGAGAATAATAAACCATTGTGTCATAATTTGCTGTTTTTTATTTTTGTTCGTGATTTTTTTAAGGCGAGAAAATTATAATTCGCGATTTTATTCGCGTGAAGGGTGGGGATATATCGCATTGTATCAGATACGAGGGAGCTTTCGCATTTTTCTCGATTATTTCTGTACGATTTTGGACTTTATGAGTATTGTTTTGGCGACAATAGGTGATTTTCTATTAGCCCTTGCACCTAACTTTTGTTATCTGTCAAAATTCGGTGAATTTAAAAAAAAAATCATTTTGAGATTGCATAACGACCTGCTAAATATAAATGTTGAGCTGCATTTTTCCGGTCATTCTCTTGCAATCTATGAATGCTGTTTAATCGAGTAGCGTTTTTTCGTGCTCAGTTGCTGTTGAAACGTAAATATGCGAAAAGAACCCTTCTTTCTTAGCCGATTACATGACTTTTCTTTCTACATGCATATTTACGTAAACTTGGTTGGTTATTTTGGTTTCTGGAATATTCAGAACTGAAGTTTACCCCCTCTTCGATTGTATCTTTAAATCAAGAAAATCGAGCTCGTAGCCCCGTATTTCTTTGGCGATTATTATATGCTTTCTGACGGAATGGAATTTGTTAAAGAAATATGAGAGTTGTCTATCGGTAACATGGAAGAGGACAATGTTCTAGGTATCCAGTAAAGCATGTACCAGTTATATACCAGTATGGTGTATTTCCTGCGGTGTGAGGAAATCTGAGATGGGGAAGCGTTTAATATTTAGATTTAACTTTCCTTTCTGGCGCACGTTTTTCAAGTTATTCGTCGTAAAAATACACTTAGGTCGGCAGTTTTACAATGGAGTTTGAAAACGATTATTCTGCTCGCTCCACAGATACCCGAAGCAGTATTTACCTTTGTCTTGCCAATGGCGTGGCCGCGCACAAAGTTTTCACCTTGCGACGAAGTTTCCCATTGCACCGACTATACGTGCGCTTTCCCACTTCTTCCGCATTAGCGGTTTATACGCATTGATTTTCAAGAAGTTGATGTAAGTGGTCACGAAGCTCCACTTGATGCGGGAGGGTGCCGTATGCTGAAGAAGTAAAATTGATGGTTTACGCAACCATTTATCAACTGAAACGTCTTGGAAAGGGACACAAGCTACATTTCATTTTATCTCTGCCGTAGCGCGACTCACGACTCCCACTTGCCGCGAAGTTTGACCTCGTAAAAATGGTTAAAAAAAAGAAAAAAAAGTGAAGCGAGATACAGTTTTGCGTGTCGCCGAACCAACCGGCTTCATTTTTCCCCAGTTCTGCAATGCGCACGTCACGTCTGTTGAGCTTGGGTGAGAGTTTACGATTTGCCTTCAGTTCGTCTTTTGATTACGGAGCGTCTTCTCTTCCTTTGGTCGGTTAAAAAAAAGGACGATAACGGTTGTAGATGGGAGAATGAGAGGAGGAGAGAGAAAGAGAGAGATATGAACGTATTTAAACAACCAGGGGGAAGTTAAGACCTCTCTTTCACCTCCCCTGGCAACAATAGGTTGTACATAAATAAAGTTATACACTGCATATTTCAAGTTTGCCAAAATTCACGTAATTTCGTTGTAGGTACCTCGAATTAGCACATGGCCAAGTACATCCAGATTACTAGTAACCTTATATTTTAGTTTAAGAATTTTTTAGAATAATTATTGTGAAATTGTGCTGATTAATATGAGAGAATTTTTCTGTTTGGCCTGAATAGGGTTGTAGAGTGAAAGATTTACTGTGTACTATTGTATTTGAAAGGTAGTGGGAGCTTACGATTGTTTTGTTTGTTTAGAGATATTTGAGCAGTTCGTGAAGACGCGAGTTTCAGAAATTTTAATATTTTGAAGAACATTTTAGCTATCGTTAGTTTTTTCTTTCCCCTATTTTGAGCCAATGAAGTTTACTGAACGCTGGTGTAACAAAGGCATAGCCTCTCAGTCTGCAAACGACATGATTGAAGTGCTTTTTGCAGCCTGCTGCTCGCTGGAGCATACTCAAAATAGAGTATAATTAGAGGTTGAGCCAACTGCACCCTCACGTGTTCAGGATAGTAGGCCAACTTACGCATCTGTTACGGCCTTTTGTATACTTAGGATATTCGCTACCAAGACCCCCAAGTTCTTGGATTCTAGACGTAGAGTCTCTAGTGTGGCATTATTCAAGGACGATTTTCGGTAAATTTTCTGTTTTATAAAATGAAATGCCGTGATTGTGGAGTTGAAGTTAACTAATGTTTTTTTCCCCTTTCCACTACCCAAAAGAAAGAATCACGCAAAAATTAAGAATTATCAAATGATGATTTGTTAATAATTTACCTCTTTATTTTTGAAAGTGCGAAATACGAGCAATTCCCGTCGTCGGAAACCACAAAAACGGGGGTTTTTTACATTTTTCTCGGAAACGTTTCAAGCAATCTTCTACTAATCAGTAACTAATTATAATTCTCTAAATATCTCTGTGAAATTTAGGAGGCTTAATCAGATCTTGGGATATGTGTCCCCGGAAAAAACTCCTCTGAGTGCACAGTTAATGTGGGGAGGGGGGAGAGAGATAGAGACTGACTGATTTATTTATATGTCTGTAAATTCTTAGGCCGAAGCGGCCCACTCTTACAAAAGTACCAAAACATAATATGAAAAACAAAATTTTAAGAAAATAAAAATGTTACTCATACAACAATCAGCCTAAATTTCACGTACGTATTAAATGAATGTCTTCTTTCAATTTTCCATCAATTATCAAACTATTTAAATAAACGTCATCTTTCACATTTTCACCAAATATTTAAACATTAAATTATCAAAACAATTTCCGAGGTCGATTGAAATTTTCGTTATATAAGTCCTCTCTGTTAAGTGTGGTAATAGTTGACTAAACTCGAGAACAAGTTTTTCCTTGAACAGTTTACTGTTCATGGGACAACCCCTGGTTTTCGTTGGCGATTGGCGAATAGTGTCGAGGTATTTATAGTGTGACCAGCTCTGGTGCTACTTGTATGAGAAGGCGTGCTTGTTGCCAGGGATTTTGGTTACCACGTTTCTAATAATTTATACGTCGGTGTGGCCATAGTCGATTGACGTCGCTGCTTCATGTTCATCCAACCTAGTTGCCTAAAAAAAGGGCATGACGTGTTTATCATACTTTAGGTCATAAATGAAATGTATCGCTCCATTTCACGCGCTTTGAAGGTTATTCCATCACCCCTCTCTAGCATATCTGTAGATAAACAGGAACGATACTCAAAATAAGGTAGTATCAGTGTCTGCACAAGGCCAACTTTCGCGTATGGAGGAAAATGGTGTGCGAACCTCTTCAATTTTCAACTCTGCTCATTCGAGGGCGAATTTTTCGTTATCATGACTCCCCAGATCTTTCTATTTTGTCCTGGTCGTCAAGCACGGCCTCGTCTATTTGAATTCGGCAAACCTCATCAAGATTAATTCATTTAATCATGCGTGAGCTCTCCAAAATCAATGCCTTACACTTTGTCGGGTTCAGCGCTAAGTGGCTTATTGGTTCTGTTTTTCAGAATAATCTGAAACTGACAACCTTACAGCTGGTCAATTTGATACTAACATGGCATGGGGAGCAGCGAAGTTTACTTTTAACAATCGCACACTATTACATTCATTCTACAATCCATGACATGAAGTGAAAGTAGAATTGTTTATTGCTTTTTTTCATTGTTTTTTGCTTGGATTTCCAACTAATTCACGGCGTCTTCAACTATTTCACAATTTCGAGTTTTCCTCGGTAAGTGCCTTAACCGAATTAAATCAACCTGACGTTGTGCTTTCTTGCAACCTATACCCACATTTGGTTCCCTGAAGGTTTTTCTAATTAATTAAAAAATAACTCTCACTGTTTGGACCCAACTTACGCCGCCTTCTCAGCTGACGAATACCTACGTTTTGTTCTCTATGGACGTTTTAGTAGAGGTGCGTTGGACGAAGGTGCATCGCCCGTACGTGTTGCAAATTGTCGAGTTTTGTGGGTTGCGGAAAGTGCCGTGATGCTACGCACTGCACGCTTTAATGAAAATGACGAAGTTTATAAAACCCAATATACCACACAGAACTCAATGATTTTTAGATTGCCACATCGTACTCACGTTGGTACGTGGGAATGATACGGTTGATAATTAATAGTTGGGTGGTAAATATTTTGTAGGTAACAATTTTGAAGTGATTGTGATATAGTCTTATGCGTTCAATCTCCTGGTCGTAAAGATGAGGGATGACGTCTTCTTCTGAGTATTACTCTTGCAAATTAAGTATAAAAAGGAAAGTAATATATCTTCATCTTGCACAGCATCGTCAAGTCACCGCATCCGCATTATGGGGTCCGGTCACGACTCGCGATGCTCACGAGCTAATAATAACATTGAAAAACGAACCCGATCTTATCACGAGCATACATTTTTTACAATAAGATTCTCGGTGGTGATGTCAATCCTTTAACGTTAATACGTAGAATCGAGGTTAAGAATGACGCGTAGATCCTCCCAAGATCTTCTCGCCGGGTTCCGATGACATCAGCCCATTACGGGGGTTTTAAGGGTTTCCGAATGGCGTCACAAGTTGCAAGCTCCCTCGTGCCAAGTCCGAATGCCGAGCCAAGTCGAAACCCATTAGGCAACAGGCGAAGGTGAGGCGAGAAACCATCAATTCATAGCGGTGTTACTGAAGAGGAGCAGGAGTTGGGTTGCAGGGTCGGGCCCCTCGGATCGAATCCGAAGGGGCTAATCGTTTGCCTGGACCATTAGTCAGCGCCAGTCGTTGAATGGAAGGGAAAGCCCGACGTGGAGGGTCCTTGAGAGAGACACGGACGTTTCCCGGGTGAGCGAAAATAAACGAAAAGTTGTCCCTGCAATTTGAACGCATCCGTCGCCGTTTTTTAATCGCACTCGGGGGACTCATTCCCGAATGAGCGATAAATATGATTAATTCCAGTGATGTTCCCACGTCCCCAAATGATTTCGCAGGTGTAACTAATAACTTGAAATATACAGCACATTCTGCTTAACTTTGTATGAAGTTAAAACATGTACACAAATATGCTGAAGAAATGTTCTGTGCAGCGTATGCTGTGATGTAAAAGAATGTATGGGAGGTAAGAAGGAGGGTTTGCCCCCAGTGTCCTAAATGAACCAAAAGCAGTTCAGCACATGCGTCAGGTCTGGTCCTCACGCCTCTCTGCGATGGCAGTTGTTCTTCCTTGTCTGAAAATCCTTCTTGATCTAGTTGCTTAACGTGGTGTTTATCAGAACCTGCTTAATAACAGCCAAGAGTCAAAAGATCCGTACATTGTTCACACGAGTTCTCGAAAGGGCTTTCAGTTTTCCAGTGGAATTCCAATTTATAACTAATTTCATCGCCTCTATTACTTTTCCATTTCTTTGTTGCACTAGTCAGGTCTGGTTCGTTATCAATATGACTCTTCCTGAACCCTCGGAGAGAGTTACATCAGTTGGAAAACACTGACTAATCAGAAGACGTTCACAGATACGCTTTTTACGGGACGTAGGAGAATGATTCTGCTCATAGTGTCCCATGCATTCCCACCTATTGGACTGCAGATCTTAGTAGTTAGGTTTATGCCACTTCTGGGATAGTGACGACAGACCCCCCCCCCCCACGGCACAGCTGATGTATGACGTCACCCCCTCCTCCAGTTATTTCTAAGGTGACATCATGCCCCCACTATTGGCGCAACTTCTGAGTGGATCTACGTCATACCCCAACCAACTATTGCGCTAATGCCTAAGTACCTCCTACCCCAATTTCCCCCACAGCACATGTGTTCACGCTAAATAAATCCCGAGCACACGTGGAGTCCTAAAATAAATCGCTAGGTATTTTTACTGAGGCATAAATGCGCAAAAAATTGTCGCCCTACGCTTCTAGCCAACATTACGCAAATTACGAGTTCCACTCTAAAAAAAGATTGCTTTATCGTTACTATTGCAAAATAAAGTAAGCGAAATTAGGTTTTTAAATTTTTTTAATTTCCGCAATTAGATCGGTTTTAGAACGAAAATGACGTAGGGCGTTGTTAAATTTATGCGTTTTTTATTTTTCGAAATTAGATCGGTTATACTACAAATCACGGCTGGTTAGCATCCAATAAATCCAATAAAGCAATCTTTTCGACATTTTATGTTTTTACTTTGCTACATAAACTCGAAAATGTAATGGCCAAAAGCGTCACGAAAATTAACCTTTGAGGCCGATTGGACAACACAACGTTTTAACACCAGTTGCAACCGCAGTCCCTGTGGCGTAATGCATCAGTCTCCTAAACCGGAGGTTGTGGGTTCGTGTCCCACCGGGGTTACGATTTTTTTGTTGACATTTTATGTCTTTACTTTGCTACATAAACTCGAAAATGTAACGTGGGATATGTAACGGAGAAGCGTCACTAAATTTGTATTGGGTTAAGTGCACGGTAACGTCTGTTACAAAAATGAAAAATATTTTTTGTGTTGTAATTTTATATTTCTTTATTGAAAATAAACAAAATTATATTAAAAGAAAAAGGCATAAAATCTCCCTCGTGGTTGCGTACTTGTACGAAAGCTGTACCCACCGTTTGTATTAGTGATTTTAAATTTTGACATTTTAAAGAAAAAGACATAATTTTCGATAGATTTTAATTTTTATCTCTGCTCAATGGACTTTCACAGGTTTTTGTATAGTTTATTAATTGTTGTTGAAGTTTGTTTCGTTCCTAAGAACCTAGATGAGGCTTTTGTGAAATAGGGATCATCGAATCACATTCAATTCATAGCTTGGATTTGGTATTTTATATTGATAACTCCCAATAATTTTCTAATATAAGTATTTTCTCAGTATTTTTGGAAGTTTTTATGAAAATGTTTCAAATATTCTTTTCCTGAAAACCGGACATGCTGAAAAAAAAAACGAAGCTCAGATTCGTAATTAGCACGCACCATTTACTATAGGGTTCCTAAAAAATCTTGAAACACTTTTTTATGAAACAAAAACAAATTGTAGGTCGGTGTATTGAACCAAAAATAGACACGTTCAGACAGGGACCAGGAATGGAAATTAGGTTTCTTGGTTTCGGTAGGCCTTAAAACGTAGAGATCCGAGGAGAATCCAACTTTTTCTTTGGCATGAGCGCTATTTTAGTGTGGATCTCGTAATGTGCGTAATGTTGGCTAGGAGCGTAGGGCGACAATTTTTTGCGCAATTACGCCTCAGTAAAAATACCTAGCGATTTATTTTAGGGCTCCACGTGTGCTCGGGATTTATTAGTACTTATTAGTAATTAGGTACTTAGGCGTTAGCGCAATAATTTTTGGAGTATGACGTAGATCCACTCAGAAGTTGCGTCAGTTAGAGGGGGGGATGACGTCACATGTAGAATGGGAGGGGGAGGGTGTTCCAGATCAACTGTAGTCGATTGGTGAGGGGGGGGGTATTCTCAGAAGTTATATGGATGGAGGGGGGTATGACGTCACATGATGATGCGGACGAAGGGTGGGGGTTCTTACGTAATATCATATCGGGTGGAGGAGGGGGTGACGTCATACATCAGCTACGTGGCGAGAGTGGGGGTGGGGGTGGGGTCTGACGTCACTATCCCAGAAGCGACATAAACCTTAAATACTGATCTTTGTCCTTGTCGTCTTCGCCTTCACGAGAATATTACAGTGTTTCACCATTCTCATACATCCTCCCACAGTGCCCAGCAGATTGAGAGGTTCATGACTGATCTTAACTCTTCGTCTTCATTCGTGGTCCCAGAGTTAAATTCATTCCGGGTCAGCAATCTGTATCCTTTTCTGGCTCTATACTCTCTGGGCAAAGTGGGCAATGTACCTACAGTTTTCTTCAGAACCTAACCTTTGGCACGAGAGTGTGGCATGGTAATCATAACCTACCATTGTCCTGCAGTGCAACAGTTCGCGCTTGCCAATTCGGTTTAAGGACGTCCGAAATGCCCTGCCTTGTGAGGAACTAGTTGAAGTAGGATATCGCTTCTTTCACGTTTTTTATTTATTCCTCATGGTTTTTATATGCCTTGGTGAGGTTTATTTGGCAATGTGTAAGATCATTTGTGTACTGTGTAAGTTGTGACGTTGGTTGGATGGGGAAAAATCGCCTCATCAGGAGAGCTGCTCGCCATTCGTCCCCCCCTTCCCTTCCTGTTCCCTTCTTACGAAATGGTAAAATAGCTCAATAGTTGGGAGATAAATTGGGCATTTCCCACTCCGAAAGGAGAGAAATAAGAGCGCATACATTAAGATGAAATGAGTGAAGAAATTGGAACTAACAGAGCAACAGAGATTCGAGAGAAAATCCAATTTTAGTGATAAAGGGATAATTGGACGTCGAAAGGTGTTATGGAAACGGGTTCATTAGATTAGGGCTTCCCTAGGGCCCCCTGCGCGACGCAAAGCCGCGTTTCAAGTCCTTCTGGGTAAAATTCCTTCGATCATTCGCTATGGTGCGACAAATGATCTCATTAAGCACACGCTTATTCTGGAAACATTTTACTGAAAGAAATTATAGTAGTTATTTTTGTGGTACTAACCCCCTTAATTTATAACTGGAGAGTTTTTACCGTTCACAGACGTTCGAAACGTGCAGTTTAAGCTAGTCAAGACATGCGCAGAACTTACGAAGAAAGAGGAGCTTTTTTCACTCACCGCATCGATGTTGGCAATAGATTATCTGGCCCCAGGCCTAAATCCAGGGACGAGACAGCCTTCGAATTCGCCTCTGCGGTCGTCCAATCAACCGGCTGCGTAGTAGAGGTTTTATAATAACGACACGATTTTAGTATGGTTTTTGGCGAGTACGCGTGGATTGCATGTGGCTTTGATTGCAATTGAACGAGAGGAAGGGAGGGAGGGAATAGGAATTCCTATAATTTCCTTCACGAGGGAGCTAGTTATCGCCTCAGGTTTCTAAACGAAGGTTGCGCATAAACATCCCTGGTAAATATACAATTTGATAATAGCCTGGTACAAATCATCGTGAACCTTTTTTTTTTTTTTATTCGGCTCACGCGACTGACTGAATTAATCGTCATTCTGTGGTTTTAGATGAGTACACGTAAGCTTTCGCCTTTTCCAGACTGAATACAATTTTTCAACGCTTCAGAGTCCAATTCTTATCCGCTCCTCTGCTCGTTCTCACTTTTCACTCGCCAAGTCTACAACATTTTCAGCTCATTACCCAAATAGTTGCTTCCCCTAATCCTCACCGTTTGAGTTGGCTGGCTTCCCAATTCCGCTGCCGCCAACCCTGCTTCTTTTCGGATACGAGAGAAGAAGTAGGCGACTACTAAGTAAGTTGTTTTGGAAGGTGTGACTAAAGAGGTGGAGAGGAGAATTAAGAGGTGTACCGGTATCTCTGGGAATAAAGTGTTTGGAGAAGGATTTCCAGGGGAAAATACTTTTAAAAAAAGGGCCTTTAGGGAACCATTAGGGCAAGATTTCGGGGCGCGCAACTTGTCTTGTAGCGCCAATTCTGGAATTAGATATTGGGAGCGGAATTACGGGAAGTGCTATTGAGTGCGATGAAAAGTGCATTGAGTAAATACAACTGATAACTTAAAAAAGTACAATAACTTGTGTCTTATTGTTCGAAATTATTATAGTTTTAAACTTATTGATTACCACGAGGAGTAAGGTAGAGACAATTTCAAAAATACCGTCAGTTAGAGTGTTGGTATTGACTCCTACCCTCGTCTCTATTTCTATTGTGTTTACACTATGCCAGCTTGTAATGTAGTCCATTTTGTTCCAATCAATTTTTACGGATTCGTGGTTCGCCCGCTTTTCAATTTCTTGCCCGTAGACTGAACAAAAACATTATTCAAATAGAATAAACGAGAAATTTCGACTTTTCAATGGACTGCGAGAAAAAAATGTCTGTCGAGAACAATATACAGATATTGACTAAAGACACGCTTTTGGTTTATTATTCATTCTTAATAATACACCTATGTTTTGTTTCAGGAAATTTTTTTTTACGTTTCAAGATATCGGGAGTCTACATCTGCAATGTCTGTCCGCTGTGTGCCTTTAGCATTTTTGAAAAAATATCCATTCCATGGTTGTTATGGGCAAAAAGTGGTTAAAAAATTAATGTGGCAGTTTTATTGCAGTATCGTTTTCTCGGCCTTTTTAGACGCTGGGTCGAATGAAACAATCTTCAGAGGTGTACAACTGCGTCTAGACGAAAAATTGTGAAATCACAGTAATTATAGTGAGCCAAAGTCTAGTAATTGATAGAACTCGCGGGACAATAACTACAGCGAAACTGATTGTTTCATCGTGTGCACTCCTCACTCCCCCCCCCCACCAGGTCACATTAAAACCACCTGCCAACTCGACTCGCGACGTTGTGCCAATTTCCTGCAGGCGCCCACACGTCGTTTCGTATCGTTTACTGGTATTCTTCGATGCTGAATCGAATGGGACGGGTCTCGGAGGTGTGAGACTAGGTCAAACTGTTCGTAAGAATTTGCAGGGGTTTACTTTCCTTAGTTCTAGACAGTAAAATTATGTAGTCAACTGGAAATGTGTTTTTTGAGTTTTCTTCAGGTCTTTACGTTTTGAAGGCCTACTGAGCCTACATTATTTGAGAAAGTGGTCTGCGTGTGGAACCAAATCGTCCCAAATTGCGCATTTAGCCTGAAGGTCGGGGTGGGACGACAAAATGAGGATACGAGCAAAATCTTCCTACAACAAAGTATCATTGTGATCTTAACGCCGAATGTTTTTTCTCAAAAATTTCTCCAACGGTTTTGAGCAATTGTTCTGCGTGAGAGCTTTCGATAACGCAACAGTATCATATCATCCGCATGAAAATGACTAAAGTAACGCAATAAATTTTAAAATATGTCGACCAAAAACTAATTTAGCGCAGTTTTGACCTTACGAATTCCGCTCAAATAGTACTAGCAGAAAAATTTGGGGTCGAAGTCAAATTATTGTTATGTGATGGAAGTTTAATAATGCTCTTATGATAATTAGGAGGAATCCCAGAAATGCCCGAATTCAAACCAGCAGCACTTACCAGTTCTCACAGTTTTTACAAGATAATTCTAAAGCAGTAACCAGTATCTGTTCGTGGACTACCCCAAAAACCTCGGTCAATGATCCGGGTTTTACTCCGTGCGGTTAAAAGACTTCCCCGTTACGGGTTTCCCATGGACTCTAGGTATATATGAACTCTCTTTAGCCCCTCTCGTCCACGTTTGAGCAACCTGAGTCTCGAGTCTTCCAAATTTACCGTCGTGTATCAGCACCGTGACACTTGCCGCGTCTCCATGCCCCAGTGACTTCATTCTGAACTTTCTTCACCGTGATCTCAGGTGTTTTTTACGTGTTTATCTATCAATCTGTGTAACTCCGAACGTTACTGTCTTCTACAGTTCCCCCATTAATTCTTGCGTTCCCTCAAGTTCATCTCTTCCTATTTTGCATTAAACACACTCACAAACCACCGTTTTACATGCCAGTTCTCACAGTGTTTTCAAGATAAGTCTGAATCAGTACAGTATCGTCATGAATGAAAATCTTCTTGGCAGTCTCATGAATTATCTGTGTACTGATCGCTCAATAATGGTTGTGGCGTAAGGAGGATAGCCTCAATAAATTCCAGAAGACAATGCCACTTTCTACATAGAGCGTTAAGTCATTTTACGAAGTTAGAATGAACTGGGTAAAAATTTGATTAGATTAGTAGGTATACATGTGGCTAATAAAAATGTACTATTTTTAAAATTCTTACTGCCGTTTTCGAAAAAAGAGTGAAACACGCGCACTGTAGGGACTCACTGCTTCGCCCTCGGATAAACTGTTTGCACAAAATATAGGCGCTACTTATTATGCTGCCAGATTTTAATTAAAATCGATCACATATTGAGACATTTCATTTTGTAATGCGTGTTTTGAGTGAAGCCGAACGACTGAGTTCCCGCCTGAATAACAGTGTTGCTGCGGTCTCAAGCTCTGACCCAATACTCCGAGTTTCCCCCGAATGCGAATCTTTGTCTTTGACCACCAGACTGCAATCACTGGTTTACCTACAATAGAAGTCAGGCGGCACATCTCCATTCTTACCGTTAGCTCCTGCTGTTGGAGTGGTTGCCGTCAATGAACGGATCTTTGAAAGTGTGAGCGCGAATTCCCAGAAAATCCTATCGAAGATTCAAAGAGCGCGTAGCTACGTGGAAATTTTAATGCTGAGTCAAAGTGGAAGACGACTTGGAAAAGGCCTACTTTTTCTGTGTTTAATCCGCATCAGCGAATCTCGGCCCCATTTCACCGTAGCTTACGATCTTCTTCTAGTTTTCTTCTTTTCATCAGTAACGACCACGTCGGAGGACCATTTCACTCTCCACTTGTCAACCATGTACTCAATGGCCAAACCAACTGGTAACTGACCAGCGATCACCTGGAGTGCTTCTGTTGATACAGTCTTGTAGGCCTTGGTGATCCACGGGATCCCAGCCCTCTTTTGATTGACTGTTAGTTGCTACCCTAGACCATGAGGCAGTATCCTTATACGAGTACATGAGATTAATGTCACGGAAACACACACCCCAAGTGGATTAAGTAATTGCACGCAGTGAAGCAAACCTTGCAATGGTAGTGCCTTTGAGGCCTGGAGGTGTTGATTGAAGCCCCACCTCTCACCTATATTCACTCCTTAATACTTGATGTGCTTTTCAAGAAGGAGCCTGTGGCCGCCAGAGGTTGTCAAAGGCTGCCCTGATGTCAATCAGAACTGCTACGACATACTTAGCCAGTGCCAGCAGGAAAACACGCCGAAGTTCAACAATGACATACTGCGTGGACCTTCGTTTGGTACACCCCTATTGCCTGCCTGTGAGGTTGCAGCCAAAGACTCCTTCGAGGGGCTGCAACATCAAGATTTCTAATTTTTTGCCAAATATGGAAAGAAGGCTGAGCGGTCTCCATGATCACAGGTCTGACTGATTGCAGTCATTAAATAAATTAAGAGAAGATTGTCCGCTCAGCCTTCCTTAGCATATTGCTTTCTATTCTATCTGGCCCAGGAGATTTTTTGGGCTTTAAGGTCTCAAGGGCTCTGCTGAGGTCGCCTTTTGCCTACAATGGGATGTCGGGCTAGTTCAGAAGGTCCACGATCTCCCGTGCTCCCCTCAGGGCTTCAGTATCTCGAGCTACATGGTCATCAGGAAACGCCTTCTCAAGGAGGGTTTCCAGTGAACTTTTGATGCTGCAGGCCCAGCTTGACTCATTTTGCATTGCAGCTAAGACCTGCCCTCTGTTTACTTTTCCTATGGAGGACTTGTGATGCCTGACCCAGGGGTTTTCACAGCTCGCCGCTTCCACAGAATTTCGCCAGTCTTGCCATTGGGCTCGTTTGATGGCGCGGTGGCAGGCCTTCTTCTCTTGGATGAAGGCAGTTTGGAGTGTGGCTCTGGCATCAAGGCCACGACTGTGTTGGTACATCCTAATGGCTCTATTTACACTTTGCTTGAGAGGATTAAGTTCGTCGGTCCACCATGGGACTTTGATCGCCCTGTGCTTCTGTTGCCCAAGTACAGAGAGCCCAGCAGAGTGCAGTGCTGTGGTAAATATGTCCACTTTGCAGTTCACCTCTTTGGGTGTGGCAGCTTGCACTATTAGGTCACTGTCTGCAGCACGCAGTTCACCTTCCACTACCCTAGAGAATGGTGGCCAGTCAGCATTTTGGGTGAAGAATCGCTTTCACGCATGTCTTTGTAGAGGATGTTGTCATCAGCAATGGCAAAGTCAATAACTGTGTGATCGCTTTGCGTTGCACCTGGTACGACTCACCAATCCTGCATATTGTGAGGCACGGCTGTGACGCCTGTGCACGACCTTCCTCCCGGCCTATTATAGGTCGCCTCAGTCATGAGGTCTTAGGCAACAACCAAGTTGTACTTAGTGAGCAACACTATATACGCCTCCCCCTCCCTCCAGGGTCGGGGATCCTCAACATTAGCATTACAGGCGCTAAAATCATTTTGCAGACAAATCGTATGGTACAGTCACGTTAACTGGAACCGGAGCTCAATAAAAGTCGTGATATAAGCACGGGAAACGTGATCAGTTCCTGTGTTGAGCTAGGTTCTATCAAGTTCATACGAACTGAATGAATAATAGTTTGAATTAGTCGCTGGAGTGACATACATCGCTGCTACAGGGCAGAGTAAAGTAGTGCAGTGCATCGTTGTGTTAATAAGCTCTGATTTTGAACGCTGAAAGTAATTTTAAAGTAACTCCAAATTTCACTATCACACAGCGAAAAACGTCACAGGCAAGAAATATTTAGGATATTTCAACCTGCCTCACGCTCAGTTCTTCCAGATCTTAGAACGAACTTCTTTCGCCGATTTAATTCTTGGTTAAACTGATGAGCATTTTCACCTATTGAGACACATCAGTTAAATGAAGAGCCAATAGCCCGCCAGGATCCTTCAGTGACTCCACTCCTGGAAATTCCTCTTGACCTCCACGACTCTTACGCTCTGACAAACGTCTATTTCCTTATCAAATGACTGTTCCCGAACGCTCATAAGAGAGTTGTAACACGAGTCGGTGAATTTCAAACAATGTTCTCCGCAAGGTCCGCTCACACTCAATCACTCTGGAGCTGCCTCCGTTATTCATCTCACACTGCTCTCAGTCCCCGACCAACCTGTTCAGCTCTATCACTTACCTGATCCGCCCTTCAAGCTTAGAAAAAATACTTGCTCAGTTTCAAGTGTGTATATGTAGATAAGACTTTTCATCAGTTCAGTTCAAGTCCAGGTGTTACATGGGGAAATGTAGAGTAATGCTCCAAATCTGAGCGTCTGAATATTAACCCCACAAGTTATAAAAATGTGTGGACTGTATGTAGGATGGGGAAATGACAATAAATTATGGGAAACGGTTAACAATAAATAATTTACTTAATAAAAAACTAGAACACGGAACGGAATGTTTATTTGGCAGTTAAAGTTGTAGCAGATCGTGCGGAAAAAATGGATCGGACTGACCTGGAATCAAGACAGATGTCAGAATGTGGACCTTGTAAACGAAGGACTCCTCTGTGAAAGAAGGGCTGCGGAGTTGAATTTGCACAGCAAATAGTTCTGTTCGAACGTCGAAACTAGCAATTGGAATACTCGCGAACAGCAGTGGCCACCAAAAAACTCGAAAAAAGGAGAATTGGGAGAATGTCTCGAACTGTTCGGCAATGGCAGTAAATTGCAACTGGTCACAAGTTTGTCCGCGATCAAGCGCAATCACAGGCCCTTGGTCGAAGCAGGTAGTTCGGCGATAAGGATAAGTTCCTCGGACAACACAAGGCAAGGGGGGTTTGTTGGCGAGTCTTCTTTTCTTTTTGGGCGAGCATGTGACCCCTGATTCAGCTAGCTTCACTCGAACATTAAGACATTTCAACACCAAGTTTACAACGAAAATTTTTTGCAAACGTCAGAAAAAAATATTTAGGGTTTCTCTCCCTTTAAGGCATTGTCAAAGAAATATGTAGGTGTTGAAAACCTGGTGAATTTAGATTCAAAGCCTTTCTGCTGAAAACATGCCGATGTAGCCAGCCCTAGGTTCTCTCAATCAGAAGTGGGCTGTATTATACAATAACTATACCTCGGATCCGACCGATTTAATTTCTCCACCATTGGCTGGAAACTATGCCTCCGCCGATGCCGAGACCTCGCCGACCTGAAAAGGAACGGAAAAACAAGGAAATCAAGGGACTCTCCTTCTTTCACGTGACGGACGCTTTTCCCCGGCCAGGAAACGCTGGACTTAGCAACGGGAACCAGTTCGTCGTGCCATAAAGAAACGTAGCGGAATCTTTTCTTCAATGTCACAAAAGGGGGTAGAAAAAGATTATGAATATGCGCAATTAAAACGTAAAAAGTAAGGGCTTCGTCTCGATCGACCGCTCGCTGGAAAGTTGAAGATGGTGAGAGGAAGGGTTAGGGTTTAGAGAAGTTAGCTGGCCTCTGTGGAGGGGAAGAATGCGATTAGGCAGGCCGCAGCTTACATTTCCAACACTTGCTTTTTGTTAAAATTTAAAAAGAGCTTCTGTTCCTTCGGAGACCTATATATTTGTTCTCAGTAATCTACAGAGATGCTCGTAGAAATCGATTACTGTTGTCAATGGAAAGTATGTTGCAAGTTCAACCAAAATCATTCTGACCGTTTACTATAGAATAATATACGATGGCTTCTTGCTCGTAGTTTTTTGTTTGTTTGAATTCTTAGAATAATTATTTTTCGTAAGTGCCCCTTCTCTCTCCACGCGAATTGACGCTCTGATGTTTTTGTCCAGTGAGGTCAGTACACGTTGATCATTCGCATTCTCGTTTCAGTTTCTAGGGACTGTGGAACGGAAGTTGATCCACACTACACACACGAGACCTAATCTGTTCGCGCTTGCACGCACCCTTTCAGACTACAAAGCCCTATATTTCCGCTTAAATTGGCTCATAGATTGGGCTTATCAAACTTCGTGACGTTACGTGTCAATTTACCCCCTCCTCCCCCACTTTTCCTCTTGTTGCCTCCATCTCCGCGCAATTCCGCTTCGTTGAAACTTGCGGATTTCAAAGCGTTCGGGGAATTCTGGTCAGAGTCGAGCGAGCGAACGGTAATGGGGGCCTAGCTTATAAGTTATAAATTGAGGTGTTTAATAAGCGTCTTTTGTCCAACAGAAAGTGGAAAGTAATTGAATTAGTAACTGAAATCGGTAGGGGGATTGCACTGAACGTTCTCGGTAAACTTTCAACGCCGGCCCCGGTTTAGTGGAACTCCTACGGGGTAATCATCAACTGCCAACCTTTACCACAGAGTCCGCAAGTTATGTCAGAGGAGCATTTAGGCTGCGGAGAAGTTAGTCGGTCGGCTCATCTGATACGTAGATAGGCTTTCCATGTGAGCTCCCCTGCCTTTTCCTGTTTTCACCGCTCAGTCATCCCCTCTAACCCTCATTTTATCTCGATGGCATTAAATTACTTCTCCTATTTCGTGCTCTTTCGATGCTTTAAATTAACCTACAAAGGGAACGTAGGTATTTGCATCGACAAGTCCCATTCGTCCTCTGGCCTCTGCTAGTAATTCGATAATATTTAGGGATCGAATTTACCAGGCTGAAGTGAGATTTATGGGCTTGTTGTCTTACGTAAGACATTATTCTCTTTGTACTTCCCTCCACATTAAGGGATGGGAAATATAGCAATCAGCCCAAAACAATCCAGGCACACCGAGCCAAGAAATCGAATTGGGCGCGTGGTTCGTGTGGTTGTCAGCTTTGGGAGAGAATAGCTGAGCCAAAGCAATTATGTCTTCATTTGAGAAATTTCCTAATCAAGCTATGGGCTGATGGGCTATGGGAAGCTATGAATGAGGTCACTGCCCTTAAACCAAATAGAGTTCCCAAGGTCGAGCAGCCATGACTGCTGGATTTTCACCAGTCGTTTGATCTTACGGCTGCTGAAAAACTATGTCGACCAATCTCACTTTCTTTCGAGGTTCTAAGCCCAGGGAAACACAAGGTTTAGGATTTCCAATGCCAACGACTGATTTCTCAATCGTTCAGTGGGTTTTCATGTCACCCCTTCTCTGCTCTTGCCACCTCGCAGCTACACAGTCGCTCATTTCTTATCTGTTCTCACACCGCTTCGACTGTTGAAAGACCTCAGTCTCCCTCTTACTTACCTGTTATTGTGAATATTCATCTCTTGTAAATCTCTAGTGATTATCTAACCAACTAGAGTTTTTCCCTTATAATACTCATCTTATTTACCACTGATACTCTCGTCCAGACACAATTCTCTCTTTAGCTAGGCAATTGTGACCAGTTGGTTGGTCATCTAGATAGGTGGGGTCAGGGTTCGCTCGGAGACTTGCTGCTACCCAGTCAAGGATTTCCTTATGGACATACAGCTCCCTGGATGACAGGCCTGCGTCTGTGACTTAATTAGTTCACTCCCACCACGCCTCCAGCAAGCTCCTCGTGGAGGTGAGGTTTTCTTTATCGGTAGAGGCTAAGTCGACTGTGCTTCCCATTTCCCTTTCCTGCTTTTTAATCTTATATGTTAGTTGAAGACAGTCCCGAGCTGGAGATTGCTTGGAAGGGAAGCCCTTGATGTATTCTTATGTCTGGTCCTTCATTCGCCTGTTTAATGGAGACAGCAGTCCAACCTGAGGCAGTTGGAGAGAGCTCTGTGGCCTTAACCTCTTTCATGCCAACTGGATATAAAACTATAAAACATGGGAAGCTTTCTAGTGAAACCACAGCCACCATGAATCCACCTCCTTTGGCTTCTCACGACATTATGTCTGTGGCCACAGGCATAAGCCTCCCATCGTACCATTTGAGCTAGCAGCAGCATGAGCAACCTAAAGACCTGAGTTGGTAGCAGGCCCTAGTGCTGGAATGCCAAAAGGCGTTCTCCCTGTACCTACGCTTCATTCGTTTATGGATGCAGAGAATTGGACTTGCCCTTATCCATCACATGAGAAAGGGTGTCCAGGTTGTGTGGGACCTGAACTGCGCTCCCATTGAGACAGGTAGTTGTGCCCTATGAGTAGGCCTTCACGCTGTGTAGCACCTCCCACAATCCCTGCTTAGACGTGCCGCTACCTGGAAAACCCCAGACACAGATTCCCTAGTTGACTGGCCCTCGAGTGTGACATGAAAATCGAGACTTACATAAAATTACTTTTGCCACACCTCCAACAGGCACCTCGTGGAGGTGAGGTTGTCTTGACCTTGAGGTTCCTTACCCAGCAACAATTGACATCGGATTTCCCCTTCTTCTGGACTTTGCCGAATTTTCTTTTCCCTCCTCTCAATTTACTTTCTTCTTCTCAACAGACAGCTCCTCCCAAACTCATTCGCCTACGATTACTCCCAATGAGTCGTCCCACAGCTCGCGGTACTCACAACTCAACTCTATCTGTCTCTCTGTCCCTCACAACCAGTTCACATGTATTGAGAGTCCCTTGTTTGTGTTTATATAATCATACTCAACTGGATATCGCCATTCAATCAAGCGTAATACAGTCCTCACTCACGCTCATCATGTTCATCTGTTTCTCAGTTTCAAGCTCCCCATTCGTGCGCCCAACATAGGGCAAATGGGAGACGAGGATGCGAGTTGGAGGAAAGAAAGGTTTTATTGAAAATATATTTTAGTTCTTATGCTTCTGCCAATAAATTTGATGGGCGCACGAGGGAGTGAGAGTTGATGTTCGAAAATAACAGAAACTCGGTGAGCGTAAGGAGTAAACTGTATTAAATGCAATGAAGTGAGTAGCGTTTATGTACAAAAGAGCGACACAGAAGGAGGACTAGGAAATAGGCGTGAACTGGTGGGAAACTATCGGAACGAGACTGTAACTGGGTACAGGGAGACGAGTGACTTTCGCGATAGTTCGTAGCTGAATGAAATTTTGGGAGGAGCTTTCTCTTGTGGAGAGGAATCTGAAATTGAGGTGAGGGAAAATAAAGAAAGGAAAAAACCCACTTCAGGTAAGTCCAGTAGCCACCGGAATTTCCGCAGGTAGGAGACAATGATTGGGGAAGTCCAAAGTCAAAAGACTCGAACTGATGTAACTTGCACCCAACAGAATTATTTTAGCGGAACTGTTTATTTTTCGTCTAGTTATTTCCACTTCTGAGCGTATTAGAAGTTCGACTCAAGTTGATTGTTTCTAGTTGTAGTTGTTGACACTTTTTTAAATTAGTTTTTACATCGCATTTTGTTACGCTTCAACTGTAATTTCAAAGCCTGGGGCGGATCTCTGATTAATAGTTAAAGATGCTTCCGTCGTAACTGCGTTTTTGTTTGTTAGGTCTCGCAAAGCTCGCGTTGTAATTAGAAACAAACTTTATTTTCTCCCAACTTTTAAAATCCAGCCCGTAATTCTGGGAATGTTCTTTACAAAGTGCACCTCGGTGAATCGATGTTTGGTCGCTCGGGTTCGGAATTGAAGTGGGATAAACTCATTCAAACTCTCTAAAAGTGCTCTTCCTCCGCGCTCGCGCACACAGTCCCACTTAAAGTTCACTTAGAGGTTCCTGTACATAGAGTAGCAGGTTTACTTGCGACGCAACTGCTCAATCGATTCCGTAAGTGCCGTAGGTGAGCTCTAATGTGGTACCCAACGGAACCTAGAGAGCTGTTGCTTTTAGAGGAAGCCCGAATGTTTCGTCTTGAGTGCTCTGATTAGCTCCTTCCATTACCTTCAGATCCTTCGTATTCGCGTCTATTAGAACTCGTTAATCGTATTGGAACTTTAAGGCGACGCTTCGCGCCTTTTACCGATTCGGTTGGAAATAGTTTTAAAAAGTTCGTTCGGTTGGCTCTTAATTTATTCGGGGGAAGGTTAATGACAAGTTAATCATTGTACTAATTGCTATACAGAAGTGTCGGTGACCTCACTATATCCAAACTGTTGAGGCTCAGCTACTATCCAATGATTTTTGGGAAATTAAGATCCTGGGCCAATCATCTGAAAAGTACCTTTGGATTTCACGTTACACAATAGATCGTGATGCTAGTTCATAAGTTACCTATACAGTAGAAGTTGAGTAACATGCATGAGATAATTAGGAGCAGCTCCAGACGTTCCAGAATTCAAACCACTGCTTCATTTACTAGCATTTCTCTCAATTGTAACTCAATTATTTCCCAAT
The DNA here is from genome assembly GCA_020466155.1 of Pachypeltis micranthus. Taxonomy (NCBI): domain Eukaryota; kingdom Metazoa; phylum Arthropoda; class Insecta; order Hemiptera; family Miridae; genus Pachypeltis; species Pachypeltis micranthus. The sequence goes on from CM035769.1 coordinate 19,757,995, forward strand.
GGTAAACACGAACCTTCTCAAAAAAAAAAAAATTATGCATCACCTATACTCATAGACTGACTTCTAAGTACAGATTGTGGCGTAAGAGAGGAGCAAACCAATAAATATTGGAACACTAAGTGTTGGGCGCACGAGAGGGCAAGAGTTGAAAGTAAAAGAAACTTGATGAGCGTGAGGAGGACTGTATTATGTGCATTGAAGTGATTAGAGTTTGTGTACAAAAGGGCGACACAAGGGAAAAACTCGTAATATGCGTGAACTGGCGCAGGAAACTATCGGAGGAAGGAGATAGCGAACTGTATAGGTGGAGAATTGAGGAGGAATCATAAAGGAGCAAAACGAGCCAGGTCCTATTTACTAGAAGGCGCAGCCTTGCGCTGCAGGAACTCAGGCTGGGTGGTAAGTTGGTGAAGGTCCAGCATGAGATCAAGTACGTGGGAGTTTTTCTTGATGGGAAGCTCACTTGGACCACACACGTAAAAAAAGCCTTACAGCAGGCATCGGTGGTGATGTGGGCAGCTTATAGAATGGTGGCGAAGACACGGGGGCTGGGGCTGTACACTGCAGTTGTTAGGCCTGTAGCCACCTATTGCCCTGGTCTGGTGGATTAGGGTGGAAAATAAAACCTTGCAGTTGCAGTTGAATAAACTACAACGTAGGGGATGTCTGGCCATTACAGGCTGTATGAGAACATGCCCTACGGCATCACTGGAGGTCTTGTTAGACCTAGCTCCACTCCATATACATGTTTAAAGGATGGCGTTCTTCTAGGCTGTGCGTATGTTGGAGTTGAGTCTGATCATGCGGGGGAGGAGGAGTTCCTGTCATTTGCATGTGGTAGACTCAATGCCCGCGAGGTTCAACTTCAACCCAATGGGATCACTGGCCACAGTGTTCCAGGCTGAGGTGGCTGTGGTTACGGTCTGTGTGCAGCGACTGCTGCAGAGGGGACTGAAGCAGCAGAGGATCTACATCATGGTGGACAGTCAGGCCACTCTCAAGGTCTCACGTTGCGGCAGGTGTGGGAGTGTCTGACTGGACAGAAGGCGCTGGCCGAGGACAACAGTGTAACACTGTGTTGGATGCCAGAGCATCAGGGTATAGAGGGAAACGAACGGGCTAATGGGTTAGCAAAGAAGGGATCGGCGCAGATCCCTGTCAGCCCTGAGCCCTTTGTTGGGACTACCAGGAGCCACCTACGTAGAGAGGTTGGCAAATGGGAGGATAGGCGCAGGCCTGCCCATTGGCAGGGGCTGCTTGCCCTTATACAGTCAAAACTCTTCATCCAACTCTCCAACGGGAGGGCCAAGCAGGTGCTTGCACTGGGGTGGAAGGATATGAGGATCATATGTGGCCTGTTCACCATACCAATGTTGGCAAGTGCGAGGTACAGGTATGCAGGAGCTAGAGAGCATGGGTTGTGTGTATGCGATGGACTCGTGGAATCGTGCCATCGTGTGTTTGGGAGGCCCTTCCTTCAGCCAGAAGAGTTGGCAAATGTAGAAGTTCTGAAATAGAGGAGGAGGAAAAGCCACGTCAGGGAAATCCGTTGCCGTTGGAAATAACCGAGGAGGTGGAATTCCCGCAGGTAAAAAGGGGATAAGGGAAGACAATGACTTTACCGTTAGAGCAGGTGGGGGCATTCCGAGGTCAAAAGTCAAAACCCAGACTGATATGGCTTGCGTCGAACACTAAGGTTCATATAATCGAGTGAAAAATTAGTTAGATTAGTTGTTTGAGCGATTAGAATGGATTATGAATTTATGCACAGCTGAGGAAAGGTGTGTTTTGACATTTTCCTTGTTACGATTTGAATTAAATTTATATTGTGAACGTTTCCGGATGACATTTTTATCCGTGGTCAGCAGCTCAATTATAAAAAATCACGGCAAAAATCGATTTGAGTATAATTTCGTAATGATCGGATTCGGGTCAACAGTAATTATCTTCTTTTCTTGAATAATGGTGTTATATTATACAAAAGGTCTGCTCAGTTCATCGGCTACAGACAACCATTTTTCGCCATGGCCCTCTCCTTTGCTTCAGCTTCGCTGGCAGTACGTTGACGTCCCGAGTGGAGCCTGTGATCTCACCGCAGGTTACAATCGTGCCCGTGACGTTTTCCCTCTTACGTCCGCTCGAACTAAGTTAGCATTCTCACAAAAACCGCGCTGGTAGTCGAATGTGTTCCCTGTACGACGAACCTTAAACCATTGTCGTAAACTAATTAGGAGCAGCTCGTTAAATTTCGAAATTTAAATGACTGCCGTTTCATTGACTTTTTCCGCAGTGAACACAAAGTTTCCCATAAAATACAGTCTCATAAAATTATTCATACGCTGGTTTCATAATAAATTCCAGGACGTTGAGCGTTGCCTGTTTCTTGCAGTTCTAACATGCTCATGCGAACTGAACGAAAAACGTATTGGATTAATGGCTACTGCAGTAAAATCGACGATTGTACAAGAGGGCGAAGAAAGTTGTGTGACGCGTCTAGCCAGATATTTTTTGTTCTGTGATTTCCTAGAGACGTTCTTGAGCGAGAAAGGACAAAGAGTTTTGTCTCGTTTTTATTGATTGGGAAAAGATATTTACGGGAGTTGGAGAGAATCGTGAGATCAAAGATTTTACTTGGAACGTTGAAGGGACTGTACAAATGAAACAAGACGTCAATGTCTAAGAACAACAAAGTGGAGTGGGCGATTTTCGTTCGGCCGGTGGATGTTGCCGTAAATAACTCTGGAAGCTTTCCAAAGCGTCCGTAGGCTAATTTATAATTTCGAAGGTACATTGTTCATACATAAAACAAGGCTTCTTCGCTCCGACGTACTTTTCGCGTTCAAAAGGGAATCTGGAGAATGTCAAGTGCCCGAAAGAAGGTGCGTAGGGAATGAAAATTGTGCTAATTGGAGTACAATCTTTTTTGAAGTACCGGGAGAGGTGGAGTCCGGAGGTCCTTTCTCATCTCAGAGCGATGGTACATTAATCCTCTGACAAGAATCTTACGATCTACGAACGGAGTTTTATCAGTTGTTTTTATAAGTTAACTAGTGGCCTCTTCTGGCTTTGTAATATTAGTGTGGAAGAACGTCATATCTAACCAACGCACCTCCAGATACGCGGAATCAATTGATTATTCATTGTTGAAGTTACTTAAACGTTCTCGGCCTTATTTAGTACACCTTGGGTTGCTCTTCTGGCGTTCACTGTACTACGACCTATGTTCGAGCGACAACGTCTTCCAGACATGATTATAATTTCTGTAAAAAATGTAATGCTCGGCAATACACTTGAAGACTATACGTTTAATTATGAATAAATTGCACCAATTATTAATAAGTGCTGCAGTCAAAAATATTTCACGTACTATTCTTTTGATTATAAAGAAAAGCAGTCAATACACAAGGTAATCAATTATTATATAATCAACAACAACAAAATCCCTATTCTGTTCAGTTATTTCTTTAACTTGTGTACTGATGGAGTTTGGAGATGCTTTTGAAGAGCTACTGACTCAGGAAAAAATTACTATCCACAATTGTCGAGAATTATGAACCAATGTCTTAACCACTAGACCACGATCGCCCGGTGCCTCTTATAGGAGTCAGTCAGTACACTTGAGTACAATTTTCGAAAGTTATTCGATTAATCCGACGGCTGCTAATCATAAAGTGATATAGGGCGAAGCGCAGCTTTCGACGCACAATTTATAGGCTTTGCTATGTCCCTTAATTATAAATCTGTAATATCTTCGGAAATATTCATTTAAATTACATGCTGTGCGCGGCCATATTGTTATATATTAAACGGGTAATGTAGTAAAGGTTCTTAATTTTATAAGGATTAATGCTGTATTGCTTCAAATCTCTTCATAAGTAAGCCCTTTTTTCTCGTGAAATGTAAAAGGTAAAAAATGGTTATTGTGGGTTGTCCTTAAGGCCGAATTAGCTGGGTCTTTGAGCTCCCAAATGTCCACACTGGCCCTAACGGGATTCATTAGGCCTAACTGAAGGTCAACGTTTCCCCAAGCACCAACCCCCTTTGTTTACGTATAGAAAGTCCATCTCTTCATTTATTTCTGATTGACAACGGATGTCTCCCTTTTCTGGGCTTTCCAAAAATCATTGATAGCTCCTTCCAAGTCATTTGCGCATCAGCCCTCGCGAACAACAGTCGTCTTCCCAGTTCTCCCAATTCATTCGTCTCTCAAATCTCACGCTACTCACAACTCAACTCACTCTCTCTCCACTTAGTTTCCCAAACCACCAGTTCACGTGTACTTAGAGTCCCCTTGTTCTCGTTTATATACTCATACTCAACCGGATATCGTCGTTCAGTCATGCGTAATACAGTTCTCCCTCACGCTAACCACGTTAATTTATTTCTCAGTTTCAGGCTCCCCCATCTGTGCGCCCAACTAATACTGTAATACGTTATTTTGCTTGTCTCGTGGGGTTCAGCCAGCGTTTGCAATGTTAGCTAAAAAAATGTGTTAATTTGCAACCTCTAAATGTGTCAGTGTTTCTCGATAATATTATGCGTGTATTATACATATAAACCTTCCTCTTAAATCACTCTATCTATTTTTTTAAAAACTCTTCAAACCCCGTTGCGTAGTTTTAAAGATTTAAGCAAACATAGGGACAATCAGCGACAGCGATTTTGTTTTATACCATGTAGTGATTGTGCAGGTACAGTATTTTAAACAGTTTTACGTACACTGAGTGATAAACAATTGTATTAGTAGCTAATGCTTTAAAAACCGCCGAATGTGAGTAAAGTAGAGAAAGCAAGCGTACGTCGTAACAGGAAATCTTTAGTGGGGGCCAGAAGTCATCCGTACACAGTGAATGAACTGTGAATGGTTTTCGGAATGCATTCAAGTTTTTCGACAAATAACTTGTGAGGAACACAATAGAAAGCCTTCTCCACCGAGAAAACCAGCAGAAGCATAATGATCGCGATACAACTGAGAATTTAGAGCAATCCAACTAGCTATCAATCGTGAATTTAACTAGTCCTCATGTAAATTACGCTGAAACTGTTTAGTGACCGTTTGGTCATCTGTATTTTCAGAATCTTTTCATTAATATTTGAGCCAGGAGGAAATTTCGGTGGATATATTTTCTTATTGTTCAAAGGGTGACTTCAGCCACCTTTAGGTATGATGTGAAATGTGAGGTGAAAAAGAGGAACAGATAATTAAGTACGAGCTTGATTGGATTGATGGGAGGATTAGTGATGAATGTTAAGCGAGAAGGAAGTTATATTCGCAACGACGAACGAGGAGAATTAAGTCACACGCGATGCTTGCAGGGGTTTCTCCAGGAAATGCGAACTAATGACGCGAGAGTCAAATGAACTGTTGATAATTAGAGATGAGAGTGACGGACACTTTGAAATGGAGTCCACCAGAAATGGTGACTGTGGGACGACGAATACATGATCATTATTAAGGCTATGGTAAACACCGAGATCCATTCAGCACAAATACAAAGAAAGGACGTGAAATGTTTGAAAGTATGGCGATATTGTGGCGGTTCACAATTAGGTCAGAAATCTTCAACCTCAGCAAACACGTACATTTTTAGCTTCTACCAAACAGGAAAACTCCACATGGATTGGACGCCACCCGACTCCTCTCCAATATTTCGGCCATTCGACGTCTGGCCACGTTTTTACAATGATACCATCCATCGGCGCCCAAGCAGTAAGGATTGGTGGCATGGTAACCCCAGCCTGTACCCGCGCAATACATAGCCACTACAGATAACCTTGGGAGGCTGGCGCTCGCTCCAATGGAATACAAGGCCGCATGCAGTTAGTGACTGTTGGTGCCTCACCCCTCACTCAGATCAATGAGCCAGTAGGCCACCAATGGCCTGGCCCATCTCACCCATTTAGTTCCACTGCCTTCACGATTTGTCAACCGGTTTTCCAACAGTTTTGTCTTGTTATACCGTTCCTTGTGCCTGCTTGATGTGTATGGAGATTGATGGTTTCCATCTGTCTTTGTTGGAAATCTCACAGATTACTGACGTGGTTACAAACATACTCATTTTGCTTCGTGGGCAGAATGTATATCATCAACCTACCACTTACTCTGATGACTGTTAAGGAAAGAATACAATCAGGAAGTTGCCTGCAGTTGAGTTTGTGCTGCCATTCAGATGAATCGAGTAAACAATGTATCCATTTGGTTTCATCGTGGTGGAATCTAGGAGGAAAGTTGGATCTTTGTGAGATGAGTTGAGGGGTAAACGATGTGCTCGGCTCAGCTCTGGATGAATTAGTTGGTTGCCTTTAGCCCTAATGGGAAAGCTCCCGGGCGTGGTTTTTCTTATCAGTTGGTAGTTCAATTAGTCTCTCCTGCTAATGTAAGGTTTTAAGAATTATTTCCAAAGCCGACAACGGGTTTTACCCACGAAACTTTTGACGTCTCCCTCAGCACCATTCCTACTCACAGCCTACCCTCCCGACTCAACTAAAAAAAACCAATGACTTATTCTACAATCAGTGCTCATAGTATTAAAGTTCTCATTCATCAATCAATTCAAGTCTATATTGCTCTCTCCTTCAAGATTTCTAAGAAAATACACTCATTTCACTCGAAATCCCAAGTACATGAGCACTGTGGGTCATGAGCAGGAATAAAAGCTGGCTTTACCTCGCAGAATTGTTCAAGCCTTTAGTTATGAAGCCTTCATCAGTAATTTTTATCAGCTTTTATGACTTGGCTTTCCATAATTTCTTCTCTAGTGATCTAAATTGTAACTACATGCCAAATTAATCACATCTTTTGGATGGACACAGGGAAAATTACGTTTGTTTAGGGTGTCAACATTGAGTGGTTGACAATGGAGGGTATTTAAGACGAATACCCGTATTCGGCTTCATATTTGGAATCTGCCGATAAGTTACAGAATTCATTTTAAGCAACACGTGATAATTTGTTCTCAAAAATTGCAGGAGCGAAATGTATTCACAAATTATCAAGTATCGAGCGTGATACAGGTTTACCCATTTTGTTTTATAAATTGACCCGAATTTCAACCCTTTGAGTGACAACTGAAAGCCTTGGCGGTGCGAATCAAAGGGAGAGAAAGGTGGAATTTTGATGCTAGACGCGTTGAGTGTAACGAGGAACGGTTCATAATGATTCGAGGACGACCCTTTCGCATTCTATTAACAAAGACCGAACAAATAGCCGTCCGAAAACCGTCTTGTGTAAACAATCACAGGGTTTTGTGCGTTATTTATGAGAGAAATATTGAGTAATTAACAGAACCTTTTGTCTCGAGGAAATTATGCGGTAACACGAAGGGCACCGCTGTGCATGCAAATAGAGATGAGAATATCTTGTATATAAAACCTCCTGGTCCGACGAGGATCCTGGACATTATCAACTGCTTCGGATAATTAGAGCGAAGTTCTAGTTACGAATACGCGGATTAGACTGGAATTTCCTGGTAGTTTTCTCGTGTTTTGTCGTAGACGATTCAGCATAAAATAATCGTTACTTATAATATGAGATCTCTGACGATCTGTGACCTGATTTAGGCTTTTTCCGACCTTACTCTACTGAATCCGAAGTGCAAGAAAAGTAACGACAGGGTGCAATACGCACGGCAGGGGTATTTTCAACATGCTAAGTTGTAGAACCTCGGGTGAAAACTCCATGAAATTGCAACAAGTCAAAGTCTGAACTTGTGGAACCTTTTTTTCTGTCTAACTGGGCGTACATGAGCTACCTTATATCTTTGTATTGTGTTCTCTGATGCGAAAAACGCAAGACGGCCTTGATGTCCAACCCCGCAACCTCCTCCAGGCATAGCTGAGGAACCACAAGCACTCTTGAGGCGTACCGCTGCCATGCTCCACTGACTCCAGCTCCGCCTCGCAGAGTCTGCAACAGGTTCTACAGTAGTGAACAGGCCACATACCATACTTTCTCTCTCCACACTGAGGATTTTTCTTGTTCGTTCCCTGGCGAATTTAACAAAGAACCTTGGCTGCCTTCGACCTGGCACATCCCGCCAATAGGTAGCCTTGCACATCTCCCGCTTGCCAAACTCCTTGATCAAGTGGCTCTTGGTGGTCCCTACGGAGGGCTCAGGTTCCACTGGGAAAAGGGCAGATCCTTTCCTCGCCAGATTGGTAGCCTCCTCATTCCCTTCTATCCCTGGCACCCAACACAGTGTTGATGTTTTTTCCTTTGCCAAGGTATTCAGGCCAGTCAGGCATTTCCAAACCAGACCCTACGTGATGGTATAGAAAACCAGGGTCTTAGGTGCAGCACATAATGTCACACACTGTCACTAAGATCTCTGCCTGGAAAACTGTAGCCAGCACACCGAGCGGTATCACGGTATCTGGATGGGTTCCTAAACTCCTGCGCTGGCTAGGTCATCCCTCACTGATCCGTCTGTATAATATTCCATGTCACCAGCCTCAAGAGTGAGACCACCCCCTTCCCATCTGTATGTGTCTTGAATTCGTACCCTGAAGTGAAGCTTGAACTCAAACTTCATCCGTACCGAGTACCTGAAATGCAGAGGAGCGGCGCCTTCTACCCTGCCTGACAAGACCCAGTTCCAGTATACCCAGCAGGACCTCTAGCCACCAGACCAGGTTACCATAGGCAAAACGATTGTCCTGTACATCCACAGTCCCCATATCTTGCCAACCATTTTCTCGATGGCCTACTTCACGGATGGTGTTTGCATTGCTGTCCTGAAATGTGTGGCCTACGTGAGCTACCTGTCTAGGAAGACACCCATCCACTTCCTGTCAGATCGTCGCCACCTCCCTCCTGGTGAACGAGACCAGGTTGGCTTTGTCTGGATTGACATATCCAGTGGCATAGATCAAAGTTTAAACGAACGCGATTTCTGAATGCATCACGGTAGTGGGGCGCGGGGGGCGTCGTTAGTAGCGCCTGCGTTGCGGATTTTGTAGTAGCTATGAAACAGTGGAGTGGAGAGCATCACGCTTTTGCCATCAAGGCGTACATGTCGAATGGATTTTTGCTGTCTCAAGCACGCCGTCCATTTAATCATCGTTACGGCATTCGTCGATTACTTCATGGACCTTCAATCAACCTAATTCAGTCATGGGTGGTGAGGTTCAAATAGACCCAAACCAGGACCTACACCAGCGGTAGCCACGGACGAAAATATCGAACGTGTCATGATTGTGGCCTTATTTCTTCGAAAATCTACGTGGCCAAACTGTGACTGTAAATTCGGAGAGATATGCCCAGATGTTACATGACTTTTTTAGTCTAGAACTACAGAGTAGTTAATTTTTCAACCGGAACACATGGTTCCAGCAAGACGGGGCCACAGCTCATACTGCTAATGCATGCGGTGCGGCAGTTATTTCCTGAAAAAACATAACCCGAAACGGTACCATACTATGGCCCCCTAGATCACCCTATTTAAGCCCTCGCGACTTTTTCTTATGGGCATACTTAAAATCTCTTGTTTACAAAACAAATCCCAGCACTTTGCTACAACTTCAAGAAAATATTCGAGGTGAACTCAACAAGATTCCCCAGGCACTCTGTAAACGCGTTTTTGAAAATATGCGTGCTAGACTCGAAGAGTGTGTCAGCCTGGATGGCCCCCATTTGGAGAACTGGTTTTAAAAAAATAAAATCCGCATTAGTTGTGATTTAATTAAAATAAACAAACTTTCCATTAAAGGTGTATTTTTTAGGAATACCTCTGCCCATTGCACTATCTTGGTACAGAGTTCATAGCGAACTGCATCCGCTCGCCAATCATTTGTGAAACCTCAGTGACACTTGCGCTGTTTTTCGGCTCCGATGTGTATTCCAGATGTGCGTGTATTTGATGAGATGGCAACACTTAAAAAATTGGACGCTTAATAGAAAAAGGGGCGGGTAATTTGTACGAAGACACAGTCGCTTTTTGATTGCGCTGGAGACTCTAAATCTTCTGCTCCGTGCGACATGATTTACTAGCGCAATACGATTATTCAAACTCATGGGAGCCAGAACATGCGGAAGAAAAAATATGGGAGTTTCTTCTTTTAATCATCCGCTACTAAGAAGGCGACTTGACAGATCTCTCCGCCTACAGGACATCTGTCTGCTCGTGTTAAAAACCGTTCGGATGTCACTTCCGAAGGTGAGACGTCAACTTTTTTTTTCTCATTTTGCTAACTCAGAACTCGTTTCAAAACCGTTTTCGTTCCATTTCGAATTGGAGTTTTCTCTCTCGTTCCAGACTCACAACAAACAAATCTCTTCGGAACTTTTTTTTCCTCTCCGTCAGTCAGCAGCGATTCGTTTCCCTCACGAGCTCATCGGAAGCCCGTTGTCTGGAGCTCCACACGTCTGCTGGGCTGTCAACAACAACGACGACGACTACAGTTTCAAATGGCGAACTAATCCACAAAAGTTGGTGGACGCCTCACGTTATTTTTGATAGGGATACCGTCCATTTTAACTCTCCTTTACATCCACTGCGTTAGTATTGTGTTTACACCGTTTTATAAAATGCGCGGTCATTTACGCTCTCCCTCGTCTTCGGGGCCAGGTCTTCTCGAGTATTTAAATGTTTCACGTCCAAAGGAAACTTAATACTAAAGTTAACGTACCTGTTAGGTGAGTCCGTCTCCTCTGGCTTGTGAGTTACTGTGGGCTGTGGGGAAACTTAATACATAAAAATATAATATATTTTTCCCGATATTTTTCATGCGCGTTGATGAGTGCCGTGCTCTGTCCTCGCTGCGAATCATCGAGTCAAATTGATAAATAACCGAGCTTCATTGGTGAACATTTCGACACTTGAGTCGACGACTCACGAGCGCCATTAACGACCAATTAAGAGTGCAATTAGAAACAAAGGAAAAGGCTTCCATTCAACTTCCATTAATGAAGACTCAGTAACACGGAAACTGCCGTTTTTCTTTCTCTCGCCAAACGGATCATTTCCCTCAAATGGGGCAAGTGCCGCGCCTACCTAAAGCTGTAATGAACAAAGAACGGGTTGAAGGGCTCAGAGGGAAATGGAAAGCAACGAGAGAGAGGAATCTAAAGGCACCGACTGTAACCGCACGCTCCCACGGGCTCAGGAGAACAAACGTTTACTGAGTAAAATTCCAACAGCACAAATGTTTCCCAAGTTTGAAGAAGAAAGGGAAAAACATCCGTTTCATGTTGAACCTGGAGCGCAATAAAACCCCGGTTCAAGTTAATGTGCCACGGCGCACATTTCCTGAGAAAATGGGGTGTGATTCACCGCACAATTTTCCTAGCCTCAAAGTAAACTCTACCGTCCGTACGGGAAACTAAAAATAGAAACAGGTAATTTAAAAGAATCTTTCCTTTCAGACACACCCTTCTTTCTAGAAGTGCTTACAAGAATTCTATAACACATTAAGGGGAAACAAATTCACTCAAGGGACAGTTAAACAACTGAGTGACGATGTGAATTTATTAAAATTTAGGCAAGGTTAAGGAAATGCGCACGAGAGCAGTATTGTCTCTGAAATTGATGCAAATTGGACTAGTGGGGCAACAGTGGGTGCGAGGTGGTGGTTAGGGTATCGCAGTGAAGTGATGATTATGACTACCATTAGGAGGGCTCTTTCTTTCATCATTCCAGGAAACATTAAAACTCTGAGCTGTGTACAGAACGAGGCAATGGTGTTCTTTTCAATGTAAAGCAAAAATGCTGCAATTATTACGCCACGGTTTATAATTTTCTTACACAGCTTGACGTCGTCTCACACCTCTGACAACCATACCATTCGATTCAACATCAAAAAATACCAGTAAATCATACGAAACACGACCTGGCTATAATGGAACTGTACTGCCCAAGGAATGGCGCTATCGAGAGGAAGGACTGTTCCTGAGCAACAGCATTCTCCCCCTTGAGAGAAGGCTTCGCTATCGTTTCTCCTCCTTCTCCTCTGTTAACCAAATCACCGGCACGAGGAGTGATAATTAGAGAAGGTACCGGCTCATGAACCGAAGTCGAGTTGGTGGGTGGCCCAAATACGGAGTTAGCCGAAACGAGAGTGCTTGCTGAGCAGAGAACGACCGCTGAGCCTTCCATCCAAAACCCAAAGTCTCCCTCAGTGACCAGGTCCCCCGAGGATTAGGTTGCTCTTCAGTAGTAATATATTTGTCTAGTCTCCACACTTCTTCTTCATAGTCTCCCATCGCCTCTTCCTTCTCTATCACTTATTTCCTTGCACCTTTCCTCATTTTCAATTATTCTCGTTAATCCTCCTCAGTTTAACATTACAGAACGATAAAAACTAAATATTCCAGGCGCCTGTAGGCAATTGGCACGAAGTGATGAGTCGAGCTGGCTTTAATGAGCCGGGGAGGGGGGGGGGAGTGCAAATGATGAAACGCTTACTTTCGCTGCATTGTCCCGCGAATTTTTTCAATTAGTGGACTTTGGCTCACTATACCTCCTGTGGTTTCACTGTTTTTGTTTTAGATGCTGTCATCACCTCTGAGACTCGTTCCATTTGCCATTTGAAACACTCATTGCGATAAAACTGTCAAAATTACGTTTTTTTAAACTTTTTTTCTCCTAAAAACCATGGGTTTCATCCGATTGAATACCACATGGGATTTTTGTGCATTGCATGTTGGAATGTATATACTGCAGTCAACTATCTGAACTGGAATCCATTGGCACATCGATCCAGCTACTCCCCTTCCTTCCTTTACACTTTCATATAGCTAATTACGTCCATTGATGCCGCCCAGTCAATTACATTCATACTTATGCACTTTGAACGTCCACGTAAAATAATAACCTGCCATTTATACCAGCTGGTTGGGTTGAGTCCATAAATCGCTCCCTATCAAGTCTCTGTTCTGGACATTGGAGATGGCAGGGCTTTCTCATCTGTACCACACCGCCTACACCGAGGGTGGTCACTTATCACCTTAACATTCATGTTTTTGTTCACTTTGCAGTGTTCCATGATGTTTCGTGTTTTTCACTATCATCAGAACGTTCTTGACAGACTGATGCGTTTTCCTGGAATATTATCCCACTATCTTCTAATGGATGCCAATGGTGAAGTGGCCCTTTAGGAACAGTAGACGAATCGAGTCTGACCAGACTCGCTCCCAGTGACCCGTTCATCCCCAGGAATCTAGTAAACTCTATTAGACTTTGCTGAAGAGTTGAACTGCATCCTGCACTCACTCACGAGTGTTGACGTGCAGCAGTAGCCTCGCAGGTCGTTATGTTGATGTATAGCTTTATTGATATATGCTTTTTCCATGTACCATGATGACCCGAAGGATAAATCTGCTTGAAGAAGCGTTGGAGTGGGACTCTGGACAATGTCCCATTCCTCCAGAACCACTTATCCACCCTCCAGGGTTTTAGATCCATCCGTGTTGATCCCATTCTAAGGCCGAAACTGATAACTTTCGTTGTTCCATAAGCTTCCTTCTGATTGGGCTTCGTATTTTCTGTCGAATTCGCACTTGGGCGCTATCGTGTCACTGATCATGTCGATCTCTGTGAAGGCTTCCAAGTTCCTACTGTGACACCTTAGCTAATCACTGGAAACCACATGGAGATAAAGCGTAGGTGCCGGTCTGGTGCTGGCTAGAGAGGGGTTTAGTCCACGAGGCTAGGTACCCTCTCCAAAGCCATGGGCGTATGCCCGGCACTTACACAAATGTGATCTGCCATTACTTCCTGTGGTCTTCTGTGATTCGTTCGTTTTCCCCTGCGTTCAGCTATTCCAAGCCTAGTTAGTCTGTAGCCGTTTGCTAGGCTGCCACAGTTCTTGATGGCAGATCTCTCCCATCATACAATCGACCCATGTGACATGATTTGTCCTACAACTGCCTCATAAAGCTAACGAGTCATTCTAGGCCCCATGTTCTCCCACGCATTCTTTGACACATTCACAGGGGTCGCTTCTTGGTCGTATGTCTAGTGTGCTCTTTCCAGGTTAGTTTTCGATCCAGTACCTCACCCTGTGATGTGTCTAGTGGTTCTGTACTACAATAGTTCGTGTCTGGGCCCAATATACTTAATCAGACAAGAACTCACTTAACTCACCTGAGATATGAAATAAATAAATAACTCTTCTTGAGGATAAAACAAAGAAATGAAACTACGCACCCAATAAGACCCACTTTGAATCTAATCGAATAAATAGAAATCAAATAAATGAATCGAACTCCTTTCAATATTTAATCAAAGTAACATAATTTGCTCCAATCATTATGGAGACAATATCGGGGCAAGGGGTTAATAAACAGGGGTTTGCTCACTAGTTTATCAAACAATATTGTTAGGAAGGTCGTCAAGAGTGACGCGTCTTGTAAAGGAAACGAATAAAACTTATCAGCCGTATCGTGTTCATTTACGAGATTTGTTAACATTTTATTTGTTCACACTTTGCTCATTGTGTTATAACAATATTCATGCGAGGAAGGAAAACATTGAACTTAAAATCTGATCTGATTCATACGTCGCAGGGGGTGTGAAAAATCAGAATGGGAATAAAGAACTCGTAGCCTCGCAAATATAATCGCACGCCCTTCCCGTACCAAGGAAGGATAGCCAACGACAATACAGGCTATCCTTCACAACCCCATACTTGGCCTGCTCACTGAGCTGAACTGGTTAGCCCATTACTTCCTGCGGTCTCAATCCAGTTTTCTTTGTCTAATGAGTGGCACTATGACCGTCTTAGCTGGGTTGATGGACTACACACCTCCCTGCACCACGCACAAAGTATCTGCAGGGCTGCCCCCATCAGGTCAGATAGCACACTTTGCACCCTGCTCCGAATGAATACAGCAACATCATCGCATAGCCTTGGGGATACAACTCCGCCTCGTTCAATCTCCCAAGAATAGGATAGCAAGGATAGGACCGCTCCCTGAGGACATCTCACTGTCCTCGTCCTCAGCGAAAAGCTTCCTTGCGAGGTCTGAATGTACCTCGATAATTCTAAAGCGGTAAATTCGAACCTTCTCCAAAAAATCGTGTTGATACTCTCATGACTACTAAATAAAGGTCGTGGTACAAGGAGGAGTAGCTCATTAAAATCTGGAACGTCACGTCAAGCGCTAAACTCTTTGTGTAAAACTCTCCATCACCTCTAAGGTTCGTGTAAACTGAGTGAAAATTAAGATAAGTTGCTGGCGCGGATGTACGCTGGTCTGAGGGAAGTTGAGTGATGCGTCGCACTAGAGGTGTATATAGTTTGATTGAAGATATACATTTATACAAGTTATGTACTATAATCCACAATCCGCTGGCCTCTTCAATCTCTTCCCGTACTTCCATCTGCCCGCTTATTCTGAACGTTGTGTGGTCCGTGTAAATAAAGTGTTTTTACTTTCCTTGGCTCTACGAAGTAGAAAGGAAAGTTATGTAATCGGCTGAAAAAAAAATTTTTAGTTTTCTTCAGATCTTTACGTTTCAGACCCTCCTGAGTCCGAAAAACAGTATTTGGGAAAATGGTCTGTGTGTATGTGAGTCTGTGTGTGTATGTGTGTCTGTATACGATTTTTAGAGAAAACCACCGTACCAAATCAGCTCAAACTTGATATCTCGCCCGCAGGTTACCATGGGACGCCAAAATAAGGGTTTGAACAAAATCCACCGAAAGTTAACTATAGTTATCATAGTGATCAAAACACCAAATATTTTTTTTCTCAAAAACGGCTCTAACGATTTTGATTAAATTTTTTATATTGGTAGCTCCTACTATTTCAACTATACCATGAAATTCCCATTCGTAGGAAAATGACGAGAGCAGCACAATAAATTATCAAAATTTTCGACGAAATTGATTTTAGCGCGGTTTCTAGAGAAAACCACCGTACCAAATCAGCTGAAACTTGATGTCTAGCCTACAGGTTACCATGGGACGCAATAATGAGGATATGGGCAAAATCAACCGAAAGTTAACTATATTTATCATTGTGATCAAAACACCAAATTTTTTTCTCAAAAACGGCTTCAACGATTTTGATTACATTTGTTCTATTGATAGCTCTCAATAAGGGAATCATACCATAAAATTCCCATTCGTGGGAAAATGACGAGAGCAGCACAATAAATTATCAACATTTTCGACGAAAGGCGTTTTTAGCGCGTTTTTGTTTTTATAACCTCCGCTAGAATGTTAGTTGAATGTTTAAAAAAATTGGTATTGTAGTCCAATCCTATACCTGAAGGGTGAGTGTTTAAAAACGCCCATGAGATACATGGGGCTCACTCTAGAAATTCCTGAATTTCAACTACTACCGTTTCGCTTACTACCAGTTCTAACAGTTATTTTCCAATAACTCGGCAATAGTGATTACTATCCTTTTTTTTTAAATCGTGTTTACAGCCTCATTAATTATCTGTGTACCAATTGCTCAATAATGGTCCTGCAATGAGTACGAGCAGCACAATAAATTCCGGAACTGTAAGTGCTACCGCTTTCTGCTGCCGTAAAGCGATGTTTGACGAAGTTCAAATTAACTGAGTGATAAATGAATTGATTAAATAGAATTAGCCATGTACAAAGTGAATTGACGTAGAGCTAAGGAAAGTTGTGTGTTGCAACGCACCAGATATTTTTAAAACTAATTTCTCGGGGTTGAACTCCTAACTTACATATTGTTTTCCTTATTTTGAATCAAGCAAGCGGTAGATAATCGAATACGAAATGGCCTTGGCCATTGGTAGAGATGTCCCTAATAGTAGCCTAGTTATAAATAACGTTCGTTTGTTCCACTTATTTGCTATCACCAGATGTTTTTTATGTCCTTACCAACCATCCTAATAGTTGTTCAGAAAGTGGAGGACCATATTATTTGGAAATGGTAGGAATTTACTCGAAATACGGAGCTCATGTGCTGGCGGTGTGTCGGTAGTCCGGTACTCGGCAGCACCGACGTAAAGGGTCGTTTTCGTTCGTTTTCCCCTGCGTTACCTAAAGCCGCCGTCAAGTCTAGTAATTTCAGTTAGTTTCGTGTTAAGTGCGAAACGTCTTCGAGAAAGCAAGTTGAGAAGAGGGGAAATTAGTCGTACGAGAGGAGAAAATTGTCTATAACGACGTCGTAAGACCGTAAGCTGTAAGTTGAGAGGGGTCTGGGTCGAGTAAAGCCGTATCAAGATCGCATGGTTGGAATCAATTTGACAGGAGACGGTCGGTGGAAGAAGTGCAATTTTGGCGTCACGAGGTTCTCAGCAGAGGGGCGCCTGCCATCACGCCATTGTCACGAAACTTACGGCACAACACGAATTGCCTCCGTCGACTTGCCTCATTCGCATACTCCACATACTGCGGGGATTGCGGGCATTATAACGGGTTTCCCATTGGAATTTCGTCAACGAGAGTTCGTGACTTTACGGCTAATTTGAGGCGAAAAGAGCGGAAATATTTTGTACCGGCAACAACTCGGGACGACCCCGGTTCCAATTAGTTTTTCCCCTATTTGAAAAATGTCGTCTTGTCAACGTCTAGCGAGTGAAGAAACTCTCGATTCCTCCGACGAATCCCGGCTTCTCGTTATCCCTTCAAAACGGAACATTTTCCGACAATTTTACGCGTTTAGGTTGATTTTACGTGTCGTTTCTCTCAGACGCCTCTGTCAAGTTCGTTGTCGCAGCACGTGAGCGTTCTACATCTGTGGGCAGCTCTTGTGTCAAATTGACTGTCGAATAAGTCCATCGGCTCAAGAGTCAGTTTCACGATGTTACACTTTGAATCAACATTTGTATTCGCGTTGACTTTGTGAGGTCGAAGCCAACCAAAAGCGGCTCACAGAAATGTTTAGTGCGACGCATCTCACAACATTCCTTAGTCCCAAGTACATTCGGCGATTTTCGTGGATTAGCTACTCACCCAGTGCATTTCTCATTTCGTATGAACTTGGTAAAAAAAATACCTTCACGTTGTACGTAGAAAGTAGCACTCAAAGTCCGGCATTTACTCGTATTGAGGTGCTCCTACTCATCCAACGACCATTAACGAGAAATTGCGAGGAATCATCGAGTAAAAACTGTGAGCATTGGTAGTAAGTGAAACTACGATGGTTTGCATTCTGCAATGTCTGTTGTTGCTCCTAATTCTTTTATGAGCGTTATTCGCAGAGCGACTTTCCACTGGGTCAGTTCAGTTTTGGCCATCCAGTGGGGAACCGTTCCACTCAATTTGAATCTCGGTGGTCAGGTTACAGTCCCAACAAGAAATAGGCCTTTGCGGGGCGTGAAGTCAGCCGATTGTTCCTTCTGGCTGTGGAAAGGAGAGATATAAACTTCGGAGGAGGGATATGTCCCTGGAGAATCTTCTTATTTGTAGAAAGAGGTTCTTCGGCCGCCGCTATTTTTGCAAACACCCTCCACCCTCCCTCTCCGTTCATAAATTCTCTCGGTGAATAGTATCTCCCGTTGGTGGGAAGTGTTTAGACTGTTTTGTTGTCTCCACGCCTCGTCCCTTCCGTACATCACTTACGAAAAGCATCTGCGTATTTTTTTTCTTTCTCCCCGGCCGAGCTGCCTATTAATTCTGCCGAGACGCGACTTGTCCACGTTTGGTAATAATCCTCAGGTTCTGGAGACCCCTAACCGGCCTCTTCTTCGTCTGTATCTTCTATTTGGGATTCACATGAAGGAAAAAGGAAAAATAAAATAAGATTCTCCTCCGGCAGTTTGATAGAGCGTTTCTAATCTTAACGTAAAAGCCGACACCGATCCGAGGTGTATAGTGCAATACCAGGGGCTTGGAGTGATTCTTGAGGATGATGTCATGTCCTTGGAAGACCTTGACCACCTCGACGACGGTGCCAAGGGGCTTCGCTTGTGCCTGGAAACGATTTAGCTTTGCTAATGTGTTTCATTCGGGTGCTTCTTTGAGCCGACAATGATCCGTTAGCTTCGTTAGCGTTGATAGTTATCGTTAGGAACTACTTGATGTTCGTCAAGCTCATCGTGGGGATGGTGCAAGAAGATGAGTCAGAGTGGAGTGGAATAAGTTTATAATTAACGATGACAATACAGAACATGGGCTTTATGCACACGTGCTAATCCATTTGCCAAAAGAAACAATATTTTTGGGCTTCTTCACCCCCTCGAGAATAATGTGGAGTGCAGCCATATTCTATTCCTTAAATCTCATTTTTATATCCTTGAATAAGTATTATTCGTTCACAGCAAGTTACAATAATTTGTAAAAATATATCCGCTAGGGACCAGCATCAATCTTTCATGGCTGGTGCACCGCCAGGTGTGCACTGCGTGTACCTCAGCCAGCCCTATTGCTGTGTTTGTCCCTGTTGTGGCCAACTGCACTTCCTTGTGGGACACCTATCCTCAAAGTTCAAACGAACTCATCCTTGCCTGTCGATCATTTATTTCGTTCGTAAAACGGCATAATGGGCGTGCAACTGTATCAACCCACGAATTTTGAGGTTTATTGATCTGCATGGGTGTCTACTCAGTGAGAATATTAGCTTCAACATGAGAGACCAAGATCATCGCAATTTGGAACCAGTGGAGACATCTGGCAGATTCGGTCTGTGTTTGGAAGAAGCCCGTTAGAAATTCTTCGTTGTTCGAGTTGTATCAATCGAAAGTGGAATAGTTGCAGTTGTAGAAACCTGCTTAACAATCAAATTATCAGCCTTCGTCAGCCACTGAGTTGAAGAAGACGAGAAGTACGTGACTAATCGGTTGTTTGAATAAGACGTAATTATGAACTTTCAAATCAAAAAGTTTCCGAGAACGGAACTACAATTATCGTCTAATCAACGGGCGGGAGAAAAGTGAGAACAATATCGTAATCAGATGACAAAGCTGGGGGTATCGCTAACGACCAGCGCAACGACTTCCTCAATATTCCATTACTGCTGACAGCCTCCTGATCCATCGTCACCTGTTAGTAATTACAGTCTATTCATCGGCTTAATACAAAGGCAAACCACAGCACGTTTCAGCGTGACTGCCAATTTCATTTTACGCGTTACGACTACGTTGTCGGTTTGGAACAACAAGAAAATGAAGAACTTGGAAACTGTTGGTTCTTGGACTCATAGAAACATGCGATTAAAACTGAGTTGTCACATGCTCTCTGTCTGCGCGCGCAGTTAGTAAACAATCAGATGCTTGTCATTTGAAGGTTGAGTTGCCATACCGATCGACTTTGAAAAAGTCGAGAGAAACGTTTTCTAATGTAATATCTGGTTTGATGCATCACACAACTGTTATTATAGTCTCAGTCTTCTCAAGCTATACAGTGTGCAGTTATGCATTCGCAGGTGATATCCCCGTATACTTTGCACGACCATTTTTACTTTCCTTGGCTCTACGAAGTAGAAAGGAAAGTTACGTAATCGGCCGAAAAATGTTCTGTCTTCAGCCACACACGGGCATATTGGGACGCTATCCCCTACTAAATGCAAGACGTCGTACACACCAGGCCCCCTCAGGAAGCCGAGTATGTCCTTCGCCGTAGATTCCGCTTTGGTTTGAGGTTCGATGATGCCAAGGCAGGGCAGTCGCATAGGATGTATTCTGCCGTTCCATCCTCCTCCCCGCACAATCTGCACTCTGGTGCACTCAGAGTGGGCAGTGTCTGGTGAGTAAGCCTAGTTAGGGCTCTGTCTGAAGAGTGTCAGCATTGCCTTCATGAGCCCTTTCGCCTGTCTTAGTCGTGGCTGGCGATGCGAATTTCTGTGTCAGCCATTCAGGAGACTTTTCGTCATTCCTACGTTGGGCTCAGGCCCCATGGGTAGGGATTAAGTACCCCGTTTTGCACGGCAGTCTGCCTTTTCATTGCCCTCGTCCCCTCTAATAGCCGGCACCTATATAAGGGAAAGCCTATTGTGGGCACAGAGTCGTTTGAGCGCTTGAAGACGTTCCCGACCATCCACGCAAAGACCAGAAGAGACCATGACCATCCATTGTGTTATCCCTGTGCGCCACGCTGCATTTATATTTAACCTTCCCTTCAACTCAACGGTTCCTACTGTCCATAGTCAAGCTAAATACACAGTTGTCTTCAGCTTCCTAATTACTTAAGGAACCTTTATTTCACACGTTTATGTCACGCACTAATTTCTTAGTAAACGATTGTAACATAATATAACGATCTTCCTTCACCTAGTTTTCCTCTATTTTCCATCCATAACTACTTTAATTGGATTTTGGGTGTACCCTCTCCGAATTTTCTATGTTCGCTCTGCTTGCTTCCGCCACCAATCTGAAAGTCCACATGGCAGCTTTCCGTTCGAGAGTATTAATCACTATTCACGTTTGGTCCTCTCAGCCGTAGTTAAGCTCCCATCGGCACACTTTCGTTCGGCTTTCTTCTAGTCGTTCCACTGCGTAAGGTAGAAAGTACGCAACTCCTTAATACGCCATCGGGTATCGATACAAAAAGCGATATAATTTTCCAGCCCCTTCCAATTTTCTTCTTCGGAGCCGACTACCGTTGGATTCCTCGCTGCGTGACTGACATCCATGATTCGAGTTCCGAAAAAAACGGCGTTTGTCTGGGGGCCTCCTTCGCCGTCGTCTGCTCCAGAACGTTCTTCAAGACGATTTTCACTTCCCACGTTAACGCAATTATTTGCCAGTCGCCTCGTCATAATTCCAGAACTATCCGCTCCTTTCCAATCGATCGCTTCGACTCCGTTTCCGTCAAACGGCTTTCCCTCGCTCTATTTCTGCGTTATACTCGAATGGCGGGTCATTTCTGGGCGCAGTGAGTCGAAAATGCGTGATCCTCGGAGTGGCGCTGATGAAATGGAAGATTTCGTAGCTAACGAGACTTCCTTACCTTGATCTTTCCTACTACATTCCGAAGAATGCTTTCTAAGCGTCGATCTAAAATGTCTCAAAAATTGTAACTTAAATCACTCAACTTACCAACAACTGAGTGAGGAGCACGTAGTAATTATGTTCTGGAAGCTCTTCGTTGTTTTTGAGCTCATTGTTCGCAACAAATACTTAATTTTGACTTCTAACCGCCCAAACGGATCGGATGTATAGTAATCGGAAAAAATAAGTTGAATTTCCGTAGGATCTTTACATTTTAAAGGGGTCCACGCGAAGTGTATGTGTCTCTACCAAAAATTAGGGTCTTCCGCATTTTTCTCGAAAACGACCTTAACGCTTTTTTTTATTAAACATCTGTACCTTCTACTTGTCAATGTCGAGCATTTGTTCTTCGAAAGTATCTCAGTGAAAATCAAGAGAAAACCTTTTTATATTACGCATTCCTCGAGAACATTTGATGAACTGTCCATCGAAAAATTCGTGTTTCATACGAAAACACTGCAAATTATTTCACAACGGTTTTGAACATGTTTCAGCTTGACTATGTCTCACACCTCCGAAACCCACCTCTTCCTATTTAGCATCGAAAAATACCAGTTAACGATACGAAATACCTAACTACTACGAAGCGACGAAAACCACGAATTCCAGACGCCTGTTGGCGCCGTCAGGCAATTGGCACGTCATTGCGAGTCGAGCTGGCGGGTAGTTTCAATGAGACAGGAGGGAGAGAGTACCAACGATTACTTTCGCTGTAGTTATTGTTCCGCGAGTTCTTTCAATTAGTAGATTTTGGCTCACTTTGGCGATTTCACTATTTTCCGTCTGGACGCAGTCGTACACATCTGAGAATTGTTTCATTCGACCCAGCAACTGAAAATACCCAGAAAACGACCCTAAACACGGCTTGTTTGCGATAAAGCAGCCAAAATGTAGTTTTTGTGCATTTTTAAACCAATTTTTGCCCATAACAACCATGAGCTTCTTTCGATCGGATTGCCGAGCATAGGTATTAACTATTTAGACACATTCTGTGAGTTTGGTGAAAATCGATGAAGCCGTATTGCCAAAGAGTGTCGTAAAAACCTGTTTATGATTTTCAGGTCTACATTTCACTGTTGTTTTGTACTAATTGGGAAAAGATACTTTGAAAGTTCAATCAGAATTGTTAGAGCCGTTCCCGAGATAAATGCGTAAAACCCTAGTTTTTCGAACATGTTTCTTATCGACTGAAATCGCCCACAACCTTATTTTCGCATCTATAAAAAAATTAACAAAATAAAAAAAAGAACCAGCTAAATCCAAAATCCAACTCAATGGGTCCAGCCTTTCTCCCGCAAATCGAGTCAGACCACGCGCCAAATTAGGTTCATCAGACTCAGTAGGCTTCAAAACTTGAAGATCTGACGAAAACACAATTTTTCTTTTGGCACAAACACTATACTTTCCGTATCATTTGGGTAGCAGAAAGTAAAAATCACGGACAAAACAATAAACGCTGAAAATTAATAAACAACAGTTTATTATTCTTTTGCACAGCTTGACGTAGCCTCACACCTCTGAAAGCCACCTCGTTCGATTCAGCATCGAAAAATACCAGTAAACGATACGAAACATGACCTGACTACATTGGAACGACTAAAATTACATGTTCCAGGCGCCTGTAGGCAATAGGCCTAACGTGACGAGTTGAGCTGATGGGTGGCTGGACTGAGACGGGAAGTAGTGCAAACGATGAAACGATTACTTTCGCTGTATCGCCTAGTTCTTACAATTACTAGATCTAAGCTCGCTATGATTATTGTAATTTCACTGTTTTAGACGGACTCATATACCTGTGGGACTCGTTCCATTTGACTTGTCCTCTAAAAACACATAGAAAAGGTGCCAAACACTACATACTTGCGATAAAACGCGGGCAAATGAAGTTTTTGTGCATTTTTTAAACCAATTTATGAACAAACATGGACTTCTTCCGATCGGATTGCTGAGTTAGGCGGACGCGACAAGATACCAAATGGGGTTATCGTGCGAAAGAACGAATTTATTGTCCACGTTAAGGATGCATCGGACGGGGGTGGGGTGGGGGGGGGGGGTGTAAAAACTTTTTTCTAACCAAAAACGTAGGTGTATTATTCAGAATGAATGATTAACGAAAAACATCTCACAACTTTACTTAGCTACACGAACAATAACGCAACATTTTTGTCCAGTGACTATTCAAATCTGTGTAGTTTATTTTTATTTTTTTCCATTCAGTTCATACGAAATATGTAGAACGTTGAGCAAAGGTTCTACGTAGAAACTGGTAGCGCGTTAGGTTCCGGAATTCATTAAGCTGCTCCTACTTACGCCTCTACCATTATTGAACAATCAGTACATACGTGGTTTATGAGACTGTCATACCCCCTGAGTAGTGGAAGCTTGGAAGACCTCTGCCGAGGCTTACTAGGGTCCTTACAAACCTCAGGAAACGCAGAAAGTCCAAACTGTCTTGTTCTGGGGTGAGGAAAAGCCGTAAGTGCCATCGAAAGATGGGGCGGGCCAGCGACCATTCTAGCCTTAGGGTAGCTTGACCATGGTACCACCGGAATGCACAACCCGCGGCCTCGCGCCGGTGCATTCTGGGTTAGGGCCACGACAGGTGGCTGCCTCCGCAGGGCAAGGTATGTAGAATGGAGCAATCCAAGTCATACCCAGGGCAAGGCCTGAAAAAGCTGGAAAATACCCTTGCCCAGCAGACATCGTGGCCATCCAAAATTTTATTTTCAACTGTCGAAATGATTTTTCCGAGAAGGTTCTTGTTAACTATTAAGTAAAAAGACGGTAAGTAAGAATTCCTCAATTTTTTGGGCTCGCTCATAATAATTTCACCAATGTTATCAAACTTTCATGATGTCGACAGTTTATTTTACTACCACATTGATTTTTCTGAGACCGCTTCTGTTATATGAACGGAATTTATAAGGCATGCTAAATTTATTGTGCTGCTCTCGTACACTTCTCATAAATGGAAGTTGCGTCGTGCTGTCGTGTCGTTTAGAAATATCCACACACAGAATTTATCAAAATCGATACAGCCGCTGTTCGGCGCAGGGAAAATTAGGTGGGTTTTTTGACCTCCAAACACTTAATGATACTGTGGCCCTATGGAAAGTCATTCTCACAATTGAACTCTCTCTCTCTCTCCCTCCGCATAGTTTCCGAAGCAACCAGTTCACGCGTATTTAGAGCCCCCTTGTTCGCGTCTAAATGCTCACACTTCTCACTCACGCTCAACCCGTCCATTTATTTCTCAGTTCTTAGTTCAATAAAACGAATTTGGTGTTTTGATCACTAATTTTGCCCAAACTTTTATTTTGGCGTCCCACAGTAACCAACAGGCTAAATATGAATATGAGCTGATTTGTGATTTGGTTCAGCCCTTCTCTTTTAGTGTAGATCACAGACACACTGAATAGTCTCAGATATACTTTTCAAGATTCCAGTGAATGATAGCATTTGGATAAACTCAACATTTTTCATTTTTAGCCAATTACGTAATTTTCTGCCTAGGTCGTTGCACAAGGAAAGAAAATGTATCATTAAATCGATTTTCGAAAAGTTTGGATTTGGTGTTACTTTCATAATTTTCAGAACTTGAAGCACAAATAAAATTCAATCGTTCGTAAAATACTTCGCTTAAATCGTCACCAGCGTGTAAGTGCTATTCATTGTAACTTTGACGAGTCACTCAAGCGTTCCTTCCTCACATTCGAGATGCTCTTAGCTAAAGTTGTCGGGAGCTGCGAGTGCACGAATAGTGCCGTAGGTTAGTTGAGAAAAAGGCAAGTCGAATGGCATCCTGAAGAAGTAGGTCCGATTCGACACGACCTCGCCAGCCATCTTCCTCTTATTTGCCAGCGAATTAGGCAAAATCCTTCGAGGTCTTTCGTCTCGAGGTAAGATATAAAGAAATCCCCCGGAGCAAGGACGGGCTGCCGGAGGTACTGACACAGTCAAGTGATTAGGTCTCTTTTTCGGCGATGGGTAGAATGGTGTGGTAGGGGGCTCTTTGAAAAGAACGGATATTTGAGGAAAAAACTACGGACGATGGCGCAACGAACAGCCGACCGTGTCGACAGACGGCTTTACATAAGGCCGTTAAAGAAAATTCCGACAACACTATTCATTTGAGAGCTATAACCTCCCCCCCCCACCACCCCCCAACCACAATCCTCGGTGGAGAAATGTGCATTCTCACCGTACGAACTAATACCGTCGGGATTTACTTCTAAGCCTTGATGTGAAAACAGGCAGGTAGCGACGATTTTCATTGGCTGTGTCGCAACGGGAGAGAAGCCTCTCCATTAAACCCCCTGTATTTCGCGGTATATTTCTAATGAACATTAAACCTAGAGAGCAATCAGTTATAAGCCATTGAACGGTTGTTTCGCATAATCGTAATATAATTATCAAATTATACCCGTCCCAAACCACACGGGGTTATTTCTCAAAATGTCGATGCTATTTGGGTATGTAGTGTTATTCTTAGTAACGGTATATATCTTATAACTTAGTATTCTTAGTAACGGTATATTAGACTTTTTCCTACGAGTGCACTACATTGGGTTCTAAACATCACACAGCAAACATGAACTTATACCCTAACAGTAAACCGTCCAAAAATTGACGCTTTGAATCCTCAGGGGGAGCTAGTTGCCTCAATCTTCCAAATTGAAAAGCAAGTAAAGCTCGAATTAGGGCTCTTCTAGGTTAAAGAAATGGTTGGGAATTCCAGAGGTAGCCACAGCGACGCGGCAGTTAGTTGACAGACGATAGAGGGAAAGTTTTGCTGGATTTGGAAATGAAACTTGCCTAACGGAGAAATTATATTGAGGAGCTGTTTCATGATGAGAGAAGTGAGCAGAGGGATCTGAATGCGGAGGAGGAATCCGGTCCGGAAATAACCAATGAAGAAGTGTTGTGGGCACTAAAGAACTCGAAGGGCGGCAAGTCACCGTGGCTTGATGAGCTATGAGATTAACCTAATTAATCAGTTCGTTGCAATCCCTAAGGAAAACTATGCTACAAAATCCGACGAATACAGGACTATAAGATTGATGAGCCACACGTTAAAGTTATTCACGAAAGTCATTCTTAGTAGAGTATACAAAAAGCTTGACAGCAACATAGGAATTATGCGATTCGGCTTCTTTAATGGAGTCGGCACTAGAGAGTCGTTGTGTATTAGCACAGCGCTGTCAGGATGTTAATAAAGATGTCTTTTATTGACTACGAGAATTCTTTCGATGAAGTGCGGCATGATACGAGTATTTTAATAAGAACCTTTTAACAAAAAGGAATAGACAGCTCGTATCACGATTGAGCAAGGCCAAACAGATGATATTGAAGTAAGACGTCAGGGGTGTATACTCTCTCTTCTACTGTTCAATATATCATGAATGAGGAGATGAAAGATGATACAGCTGGAGTGGTTATAAACAGGATCCCTCTTAATAAGGTATGCCGACGATACCGTTCTCCTCGCAGAGAGTGTTGATGACGTGCAAGGAAGGACCCAGAAGATTTGTAACACAATTGGTAGTTTCTGATGTCATTGTTGAAAGAATTTTCAAGTATAAGTGTCTGGGAATGTGGGTAACCACCAACAATGATTCGACTACAGAAGTACACGCATTTAGATAACTAGAAATGCATTTGTAAAAATGAAGGGGTCTTTTTGTAACAAATATGTTTGAGTATGCTCTGGGCCTGCCGTTTAACATTGGCTACCAGCTTCAGAAAATAACGTGTGATGGGTGTAAGATATTGTGAATTTTGATTTGAACAACCGGATACAACTAAAAAGGGCGACAGGGGAGTTTAAAGAGTTTAATCACAATTACCGGATCAGCGTAAACCAAGATGCCGTAAACGAAACCGGTCAAAGTCAGTTCGGTGACAAAACCCTGCAAATTATTACACAATGGTTTATTATTCTCATGAACAGCTTGACCTAGTATTACTGCTCCGAGACCCATCCCATTCAATTCAGCATCGAATACTAGTAAACCATACGAAACATGACCTGGCTACAATGGAAATACGAAAACTAAATATTCCCCCGGCGCCCGTAAACGTCAGTAGCCGGAGGAAGTGGCCTTGGCGCCCAATCGGGGGGGCGTTGCGAGTCGAGAGTCAAGCGGGTGGCGTTGGGCGGGTGATTTTTATTGAGACGGGAGGGAGGGAGGGAGTACTAACGACGACTTCCGCTGTAGTTCCTGCGTTATACTGCGTTTCGTTAATTTTTTTAACCGTTTTTTGCCCATTACAACCACGGGCTTCGTCCGATCGGATTGCCAAGATGGCGGGCACAACTAGATACCAAATGGGATTTTTGTGCGAAAGAACGAATTTTTCAGACCACGTTAAAGGCACAAAACGGCCCGGACGGGGGACGGCGGACAGACATTGCAAATTTGGAATCTCCATGTCTTGAAACGTAAAGTATTCAATTTTGAGGGGGGGTTGTAAAAAATTGTTCGTGATCGGAAACATAGGGTTATTATTCGGAATGAATAATAAACCAAAAGGAAACAGCTCACACGAGGTTGCAAAATAAAAATTGATGGTAGATGATGATGATTGACGATAGCGATTTGAGTTCCTAACAGAGATATCCCCGGTGATGAGATTAAATTATAATAAAATATTATTAAAAAGAATAGAAGCCTTCGAAATGTGGCCATACAGAAGGGCCCTTAGAATATCGTACATGGACAGAGTCACCAACAGGGAGGTTCTGCAGCGATTCTCCAAGGAAGCGGAGTTAATCAGCGAAATTAAAATCCATAAGTTGAAGTACCCGGGTTACATAATGAGAGGAGAGAGTAGCGAAGTATGAGATGCTTTGCATGATAATGCAAGGCAAAACAGAAGTTAAGCGAAGTGTAGGAAGTTGAAGAATCTCCTGGCTAAGTAATCTGAGGGAATGGTTTGGCTGCTCATCAGTGGAACTGTTTAGGTCAGCCGTACAGAAAGTCAGGATGGTCGGAAGAATGGATGAATGAATGAATGATTTATTCAACAACCAGGGAGAATTAGGGCCATTGGGCTCTTCCATTCTCCCTGGAAAACAAACATAACTGCATTTCCTCAGCTTTTTGCTCATATAAATAGTTTTCTTATAAACACGTGTAGTGTACTCGCAGACTCGCTTACAATATGCAAAATAACCGCTAATTCATTAACACATTCATACCAGATAAATTACTTTCACTTCAAATAAATAACTAACACTCACAGTCGCACACCATTCATACCAGCTGGTTGTGGGTGAAAAACCCCAGCCAGCCTCGAGCCCACACTCCTACGGACCTCCTCTGAACTCGACATGTAGAGCGTTGGACAGTGGATGTCCTGATACGGCCCCTAAAAATTAACAGAAAGGCAAAACAACCCATAGTTACACATAAATCAATAAAAAAGAAAACAATTCGTAAACAACTTAAGAATAAAATCACTGAGCCTCAGCCTAATCATATCACCGCCTCCCCGAACTCCCCGAATTCACTCGCCGTCATTCATCCATCCATCCTTCCATACAGTACACTGAAACACAGACACGTAATCTAAGATGGTAAGAAGGGTGAGTACTCAATATTTCTCCCCTTCTTAGTCTAAGGCCTTTACACACTATTCATACATAAACTTAATACTTAAGAAAACTACAAATACTATCACTAGACAATGAAATACTAAGAAAAGCTAACAACAAAGTACAGTACATTTAACATTTACAACTCTTCTCCAATAAAGTCATTTTGGACGAGGTGTTTTCGAAACTTGTCTCTGAATACCTCTGTTTTTAGTCGTAAATCAAACAATTCCCTATATTCATTGTACAAACGTGCTCCTTGAACGGCAAACGATCGGTTACATAAACAGGTTCTATGCAACGCAATCTGCAACAAATCTCCCACATTCCTTGTGATCTTTGAATGCACATCTCGCATATATATACCTACTCAGGTACTCTGGTTTCCTGAATTTCAATACTTTGAAAACCATAGCTGCAATTGCCAGCTTATTATTTTCTTTTATGGTGAGCCAGCCTATCCGCCTATGAACAGGTGTAACATGTTCATCAACACGAAGTCTTAAATAAAGCGAACTGCTGTGTTTTGCGCTTTCTGGAGTCTCCTGATGTGCTCACCATTCAAATCAAACATGGCCACTGTCCCATAATCTAGGATCGGGAAGATCAGCGATTGCACAAGCTGCTGCCGTACTCGCGTCGGGAAGTCAATTGCAATCCTACGCAACCGATACACGCCCGAAAACACTCCTCTATACATGTTTGTAATCTGCAGCTCCCAGGATAGTATGTTCTGAACTACGACCCCTAAATTCCTCACATCCTCTACGGATTCTAGGACGGTTCTCTCGTGGCATACACCTGGCTGCGGGCTACTGTCGAATCGGGCCAGTATTTTAGGGTTTCCAAGATACATAACCTTCGTTTTAGACGTATTTAATCGCATTCCGTGTGTTGGAGAGTTACACACAAACTGGGTGTGCATGCGCTGGTCTATCGAGATCTGCTAGAACAACTACTGGTCGATTACTTCTTTGTGTGGACTGTATAATAGGTACTTGTAGTATGTGAATTTCGTAAAGAACAATAGATTGTGTTGCACAAGTTGGACAGAATGCAGTACGCACCATGCAGCTCCAGACGTAGAGTTTCCCTGGCCAGGGAGAAGAGGAAGCGGTGATGCACTGCCACGTGATTGGGACAATTAGAGAAGCAAAACACAACGAGTTCCGAAATTCACACACAAACAAATTGCGTCTGACAATTGACAAAATGCCTTTTCTTAACAGATTAATAAACGAAATGATCACTAAAAAGGCAAATGATTGGAAATTAACAAAAGGGAAAATGTAAACGAGCGGGTGGACTTGGCGGGAGGCGACTTGCACGAGAGGCAGGAGAACGCGGAATGACAAAACAAAAGGCCGCAGCGAGAGCGCTCGTAGGCGCGGCGAAAACACGATCGAACTAGGTCGGTCTGAGCTCAACGGCCAATACACCGTGCTCGTTACACCAACCATTTAAAGCCTGGAGATCCGAGTTAAGGCCGCCTATCGCAGGTCCAATATCCTCTACCATACACGATTGATACATCTGCAAATCATCTGCGTAAAACATGTGTTTAGTTGAAGCCGAAAACAAGCTTGGGAGCGAAGCAAGATATATTATAAACAGTAAGGCCGACAGTGTCGACCCTTCCGGAGTGCCCAGACATGTGTCTCTCCATGCGGTCATTGTACCATCCGGTCCCTTAACCACAGGCGCCACTACGAGCAAGTTGGTCTTTCCCGTGTTCCAAACAAAATAAACAACAATACAACACAAATACAACACAACACACAAATACAACATAAATATTTCTGATCAGGCAAAACATGGAACGTGTCGTGTCTGAGATGATTTTTGATGGCACAAAATACTGTGATTAGCTGTCAGGAAACTTGTGGCTTACCAGCTCGTTGTTGTTGCCCAGGGAGTGACTAACGATACTCTGACGACTTCTTCCGTCAATCTCACGCTGCAATCAACTGAAACGGTTCAGATAGAAACTGCGTCAGACCACAGCGTTGGCGGGATTAAACTGTGTTCACTAATGATCACCAAGAAATGTCGTGGGTACTCAAAGCGGTGCTAGGAAAGGACCTGGCAGCCCCTCTGACGGAAGGAATAGTCTTATACTGGTTTCATGACATTCAAAGAAATGGCGAAGTGTTTAGACAATTAACGTGGTTGATGGGAATAGGAAAATGACGTGAATAGCACCAAAATGTTGGAATCACGCGGATACTAAATATTGACTCTGTCCGCATTAGAATTCCCCATCCCACGTTACGTCTTCGAACTTAGTTCTTTCTCTGAGTCCTCTGTTCCCAACCCCAATTACCTCCATGACCGATTGTCTCAACTGCTGCAAAGTTCCCCTGGGCAATGGACAAGTTCGACCTTCGAACATCTCTCTCAATCACCCTTCGACCTTATACCAACAGTTCGGTCGCGAGTCCCCGTTTTTTAATTCGTACTTGATACTGAACTCTTTCTCGTCTCTACTCTGATTTTATTACAGTCCATTCCACTCCCATCTGCTTAACGAGTTTTTTCTTCGTCTTTACTTCTCGCTCTCTCCCTCGAAGAAAACAGCATTATTAGTCACCTGGGTCTTTTCCCATTTAACCACTCCACATATTGAGTTCGTTACACTACCTTGATTAAACTAACCGCATTATTTAGCTCGCTCATATGAACAAATTAGTTTTTAAAAGATGAAAGCTAACAACAAAAAATTCTTATTCCACGTAACCCGTGTATTTTCGCAACGCTTAAAGGGAGCTGGGTTGCTATTTTCCTAATGAACCCTAGAGAAGTACTTTAACGTCGATCTCCGCTCTTTTCTGAATGTGAAAAATCGCTCCTTGAACGTGTGTGTGGGGGGAGGGGGGTGATCCCGACTGAAAGGATGAAACGATTTCTATGGAACCTGTTACGTATCCCCGATATGCTGTATCTCGGAACACATATATTTCAATCTTTGAAAAATAGCTCCGAGAGCTGAGCTCCCGAGAGGCAGTTTGATGAATAGCGAGCGTCTCTTGGGTTGCTCTACATTCGCGTTTGATTCGATATACGGAAAATCTCGCTAGATAAGTATTCATTCGATGGAGCCTGAGGTAAGTGGGGCCTTCGGACGTATTTTGTCAACAATTGGACAACATCATGAGCCTATAAGAACTTACAAAATACACGGATAATGTTCATCGCGTCGTTTCAAAATAGCGAGTGAATGTACGAAACAGGTCATGCTCTCACCCCTGACGGTATCAAAATTAGCGATGCATTCAATCCCATCACGTATCACAATCCAAATTGCCCAGTTCTGTAAATTAGTTCTTCTCGTTCATTCCCGATTTTGTCGAAATTGCTGTTCCCCTAAATGCCTTCCGACGTAAGAACCCATTTAGACAACATCGGGGATTATTATTAACGCTTATGTCTACGCGCAATTGTCTGCAGCAGTTTGCAAGGATAACCGTGTTAAAAGTGGCGAAACGGAAGTGAAAGTTATGAACGGAGGTTATATTTCGTTTATTACGTTCATCAATCATTTACTTCAGTTTCTCTTCGTATAAATCACAGTTTGAATTATGAGGGCGTAAAATAGTGACAACCTGTAGAACTGAATTATCGCTCTATTAATATTCATTGTGTACGGCACGCAGCGACGACGCTTGGGAAATATAATCCGAGAACTTGAATTTTAAGAGAAACGGAGGAGCCTCAAGACGATTTTACTTCTACCAATTGGCATCACTTACTACACAACATCACCCGGTTCTCTTCACTCTAGCAACCAATTAAATCTGTTTTCATTCTGCGTGTAACAACGTCCTACGTGACAGCCGCGCGTGGGGGGTGCTTATGGTTGTGGAATTTATTGTGCTGTTCCCATCGCTGATATGAGCATTATTGAGCAATAAGTTCACAGCTGATTCAAGCGGCTAACTATGTTGTTTTTCTTCAGAAGGATCACGTTCACCGTTTCGGAACTGTCTGGTAAAAACTGTGAGAAAGGGTGTATGTGAAATGGTGGGAGTGCTGGAGTATATCAAAGCGTTATCAAACTATCATCGTATTTGACTAACACCTCAATCATTCTGAAGATTTTAGTAACAGTTGAGCGGAGTGTATAAGGAAAAAAACTCGCTAATATTGACTTCGTCGAAATGTTTGGTAATTTATTTTGCTGCTCTCGTCATTTCCCCACGGATTGGAATTTGTTGGTAATTCGGGTCATTTGGAGCTGTCTACACAAATAACTTGAAAAAAGAAAAAAAGAAAGAAAAAAAACAATTTTTCGGGAAAAAAATTCAGTGTTTTGATCACTAATGATGATAACTAATGTTAGTTAGATGAGGCGCGTATCTAAATTGGTAGTGCGAACTTTCTGACCGGGTTCCATCATTCATTTCTTCAGCCTTAGGAAGTAGGAAGGAAAGCTGCGTAATGGACTGAAAAAATGTCGTAGTTATGAGTCGTGTGCGGTGTTGAGTACTTCACAGAAACCTTGATGACAAAACATAAACCTGTCTATCGTTATATCGTCACAAATTCTTGAGAGCATAGGAATGACTGCTGACAATAAATTATTTAACTCGCCCAGAGAGTTCAGGTACAGTCAGTTGGCAATAAATAAATAAATTCCATCATTGCTCTAAGTCGTCCTAAAAGTGACAAATCTTTACTCCAGTAACTCTCTAATTAAATGATCAAAACAACGACCAAGATCAAACTGTTTAGAAAATTGAATGAAAACTCCTAACCCAGCTGTTGTCCTTAGCACCAGAATTGGAGGACACACCTATTTAATCCCGTCACCATGTCCTTCTTTTTTTTGTAGAAGAAAGAAAAACCCTGCTTTATTATTCTCATGAACAGCTTGACCTAGTATTATTGCTCCGAGATCCATCCCATTCGATTCAGCATCGAAAAATACTAGTAAACCATACGAAACATGACCTGACTACAATGGAACTACGAAAACTAAATATTCCCCCGGCGCTAGGCGCCCGTAAGCGTCTGTACGCAATTGGCACGACGTTGCGAGTCGAGCGGGTGCGTGATTTTGATGAGACGGGAGGGAACGTAGTCCTAACGACGAAACGTTGACTTCCCCTGTAGTTCCTGCGAGTTCTTTCAATTAGTTGACTTTGCCTCACTATAATTACTGTAATTTCGCTATACCCAGTTGTACACGTCTGATACTCATTCCATTCGACCCAGGATGTAAAAATACCTTGAGACCTCCGTTTTGTTAGTTTTTTAACCATTTTTTGTCCATAACAACCATGGGCTTCTTATCCGATCGGATTGCCGAAATGGCGGGCACAACTAGATACCAAATGGGATTTTTGTGCGAAAGAACGAATTTTTTAGACCACGTTTAAGGCACAAAACGGCCGACTGACATTGCAGATTTGGAATGCCCAAGTCTTGAAACGTAAAGTATCAAATTTTGAGGTGGGGTTGTAAAAAATTATTCCTGACCGAAAACATAGGGTTATTATTCAGAATGAATAATAAACCAAACTGGTTTAAATACACGTTCAGGCATCAGTTGGTTGTAAGCCCTTAATAGATTCAAAGCAGTGGTCTCCAACTTTGGAAATGTAGCATCGTTGATGGAGCTGTCGAATTATTTCCTCTTGCCATCCAAGACAATTGATACCTAATTCAACCTGCTCCCGTTAACGTTCCTCGAGTGAAGCACCAAACTCACAGCCACTCATTCGATTCGTTTTCGTTCCATTTACCGTAGGCAAAATATAGATTGCAGACATTTACGAAATATGCGCGTCGATTTTTCGTCGCGCGTAAAACCGCGTTAGAACAGCAACCAATTGCACTTGTGACACTTCGTTACCATCACGAGGTCGAAAATGGTCTAGCGAAATTTCGAATGATGTACCAATGGAACAGTCAGTAACAATATCTCGCGTATGCGAGTAGACAATGTATTTGACGAATACAAAAACGCAAGTTCAACTTCAAATCTATCAAGATAGTAACGATTTGTGTCGTCGTGAATTCTTCTTTGGTATTGACCGCAGCGCAAAGTAAATCGCCAATTAAACAACCAAATCAACGACCAGAATAAGGCTGTGCTGAAAAGTAAGTGCAAACTCGTAACGCAGCTGGTGTCAGTAGCGAAATACTTCAATATAACAACGGGATACTCTTCAATTGACGCAAACGATCAGGTGTAATAAGGTAAGTTATTGGGTTTTGAATGAAGCGAAGCAAGTTGTGAGATTCTCCGCTTCAGAAGTATTGCCAGAGCGTTCGGTGGGCGGTGAGGGTGGATGGGGTTGGGTGGTGGCGGTTAGGTGGTGGAGGGTGGGTGGGGGGACGCGCAGATCACAACTTGTCGCGGTTTGCTCTCGAGCCTCTCGCTCTCTGTCCCCCCTCACCACCCAAAACGGCCTCAGTCGCCCTCGGAATCGCGTTGTATTCACTTCGCGCAGAACTAAAACGTCGTTCGCTCCGCTAAATCAACCGTTAAAATGTCCATTTTTCTCATAATTTGTCGAGATTTGAAGAATTGGAAATGTACGAAAACCAATTGCGGGTGCGTACTGTTCTACACGCAACAAAATAGGAAGGAAAGTTGTATACTCGGCCGAAATGTTGAAATTTCTTTCGATCTTCGTATTTCATAGCTTCTGAGTTTCATTTCTTTCCAGTAGGCATTCTATTATTACTTATTAGTCATTCAAATCGTAGAGATCGATTTGTTTTAGTTTGGATGTAGCTTGCCGTGCATCTTCTCATAAGCTTCATATCTTCTCTAAAGTTCTATTTCGGTATACGTTTGTCCTGTTCGTGGGGTTCACCGGTACAGTTCACGGCGATAGCCGTTCACTAAAACGGTTCACGATAACAGGTCGCGGTAACAGTTGAGCCCGTTTGACCTAATGCAAAGCAATGCGCGCATGCAACGAAAGAATGTTGTCGCCCCAGTTGTGCTAGCCGAGTAGCAATTCAGCCCTCTTTGCAATTGGTTCACCTTATTACTCGAATTTACTCTCAACTTGAGGTGTACGAGGGCAAACAGATACGCATGCGAATAAGACTACAGAGGCGTTTATTTTTCTTCCGAATACAGAACGTTAACTGAGCGCTGACTGCCTTGAGCCGACAGTCAATAAGAGGGGGAGAACAGGAACAATCCTGTGTTCATTACATTCCTCCCAATTTAAATACTTTCGAGAGAAAAACACATTTAAAAAAATACGAATGAAAATGGCTCGAATACAACTGAATTCACAAAATAATAATAACACTTTAGTGACAATAAAACAAAAATAATGTAATCCAAAATAAAATAGCATACTTTTCGTGTTTCGTGAACTTGAGCGTATATCTTTTTATTTAGTCTAGGTGACTGTCGCGGTACAGGGCGCTCATTATGTTCACCAGCAGTGACATTTTGATTGCCGTACATCATAATCCTGATATGATACCACGACTCCCCCGACTCCAGTATTACCATCCGAGTGACAGAGCCCAACAGCTTTTCACTACGAGCTTTTACTCGGGTTTCCTCCCTCTCACGATAGTCTCTCGCTCATATCGCATGCCTGCATTTCGTTTTGAGCTAATTTAAAAAATGATGTTTTCCTCATGGCAACCATGGATTTCGTCCGATCGTGCTGGTGGGCGCAACTAGATCCCAAATCGTATTTTTGTGCGAAGCAATAGATTTTTACTTTCCTTGGCTCTACAAAGTAGAAAGGAAAGTTAGGTAATCGGCTGAAAAAAAATTTTCCGTTTTCTTCAGAGCTTTACGTTTCATGACCCTCCTGAGTCCGAAAAACACTATTTCGGAAAATGGTCCGTGTGTGTGTATCGGTGAACAATTTTTAGAGAAAACAATCGTATCAAATCAGCTCAAACATCATTTCTCGCCCGCAGGTTACCATAGGACGCCAAAATAAGGGTATTTACAAAATCCACCGAAAGTTAACTATAGTTATCATAGTGATCAAAACACCAAATATTTTTTTCTCAAAAACGGCCGTAGCGATTTTGATTAAATTTTTTATATTGATACCTCCCAATATGGCAACTATACCATAAAACTCCCATTCGTGGGAAAATGACGAGAGCAGCACAAAATATTACCAAAATTTTCGACGTAATCGGTTTTAGAGTGGTTTAAGAGAAAACAACCGTACCAAATCAGCTGAAACTTGATGTCTAGCCTACAGGTTAACGTGGGACGCAGAAATAAGGGTATAGGAAAAATCCACCGAAAGTTAACTATAGTTATCATAGTGATCAAAACACCAAATTTTTTTTCTCAAAAACGGCTCTAACGGTTTTGATTAAATTTTTTATATTGATAGCTCTCAATAAGACAATTATACCATAAAATTCGCATTCGTGGGAAAATGACGAGAGCAGCACAATAAATTATCAAAATTTTCGACGAAAAGCGTTTTTAGCGCTGTTTTTTCCTTATAAACTCCGCTGGAATGTTAGTAGAATGTCTAAAAAAATTGGTATTGTAGTCCAATCCAATACCTATAGGGTGAATGTTTAAACACGCTCATGAGATACATGGGGCTCACTCCAGAAATTCCTGAGTTTCAACAACCGCCGTTTCGCTTACTACCAGTTTTTTAACCAAAAATATCCAAAAGTTTTTAACCAATAACTCTGCAATGTGATTACTACTCTTCTTCAAAAAATTTGTGTTTACTGCCTCATTACTTATGTGTGTACCATTTGCTCAATAATGGTCCTGGAATGAGTACGAGCAGCACAATAAATTTCGGAACTGTAAGCGCTACCGCTTCCTGCTGTCGTAAGCGTTGTTTGACCAAGTTCAAATGAACTGAGTGATAAATGAATTGAGTAAGTGGAAAAAGCCATGTATGCGAGTGAATTGACGTAGAGCTAAGGAAAGTTGTGTGTTGCTACGCACCAGATATTTTTTTAGACCAATATGGATGCTCCGCCCGTTGTTCGTGAAAATAAATAAAACTCGTCCCGTACGTTTGTGTCGGCGTCTGCAGTTAGCGCCGAGCTGCTCTTCTCAGCGGGCAGACTTCCCTTCGTCCACTTCATCGTCAGTTCGCTCTCAACAGAAGTCAAGTCCCCGGAGGTTTCACCAAACGCGCACGTTCGTCGTTCAAAACAATCATCAGTGATCACTGATTTCAGATTTACTATGCAATATAGCGGGTTTCCCCAACATGGTTTACTATTAAGACATAATAACAAACCGGGAATTCCTCGAAACGGAGTCGTAGCCGTTAAAAGTAGACTCGGTGCGTCGCGGTTATCGCTCGCCAAACAAACACCGTTTTGCGGACCGGACACTGCATATAACTTAATAATACGAGTATTACGGCTGCATATCACTTTGTCTTGAATTGTTCGACGAATTTCGCTCACTAAAACGCAAAAAATGCGGGGTTCATTTCGGCTGTTCAAAGAAACGAGAAGGTTATGATTTTATTTGGATAATTCGTAATAAAATGATTCTAACGTTATGATATGTCACCTGAGCATTCGAATACACACTGAATTCGTTAGAGGATCAACTAAACGGTTTATGTTAAAGACAACAAGTAGGAAACAGAAATGAGGAATACAACAAACTCATAAAATATACTGATATCTGTATCGTTGAGGGAATAAGTGACAACAAATGAGCAATGAAACCAGATTAGTGTATCGTTCCGCGATTATTCACTCTAGAAACTAATCAAATTTGTTTTTCGTTTAGATTATAACAACGTAGGAACTGGTTCCAGAATGTATTGAGTCGCTCCTACTTGTACCACAACCTTTATTGAGTTACCATCAGTTGTAACGTACTTGGGAAATTGTCTCACAATTCCCGCGTACAGAACACGCGTGAAAGTCGTATCTGTGCCGAAAAGAAAAGAACAAATCAAATACGCTCAATAATACTCACTTGATGAAATAAATAAAATAATGGCTCTCAAGAAAGTAACGGGAAATGAAATTATAAAGCAATTAAGACCCACTTGAATTTAATCAGCAAAACTCGAAATGAATGAAATGAAACAAACTCCTTTTAAAATGAAATAAATAACCTATGCTCGGATTGTATTAATAACAATAATGGGGACAATGCTTAGGTGGCGGTCAGTGTGGCCACCTCCTGTAGCCCGCCGCGAACCATTACACAGTATACAGGAGGTTATGGAGACTCTCAACAAGCTTTCGGTTTATTATTCTTTCGAAATAATTATTCTTCCGAAAAAATTATGTTTTCGGTATTAAAGCAATTGGGTTATATCCGCCAGTAGGCAAATTACTAAAGTTAACGTACCTACGTGTTAGGTGAGTCCGTCTCCTCTGGCTGGTGAGTTACTGTGGGCAAGCGCCTTCGATGTAAAGACATCGTCGTCTGGCCGTTAAGTCAGTATGTTTTCGGTCTCAGGTTTTTTCAGGCTCCCTCGCGTCTCAATAAAAAACCCTGCAAATTATTACACAATGGTTTATTATTCTCATGAACAGCTTGACCTAGTATTAGTGCTCCCCCATCCCATTCGATTCAGCATCGAGTACTAGTAAACCATAGGAAACATGACCTGACTACAATGGAACTATGGAAACTAAATATTCCCCGGCGCCAGTCGCCCGTAAACGTCTCTACCGCAGTTGGGCAAAAAGAGTCGGGGAAGGAAATTGGGAGGCTGGGCTTCCAGCTAACCCTCGCTCGGCAATTGGCAGGGCGTTGCGAGTCCAAAGGGCGTTCCGAGTCGACTGGGCCTTGAAAACGATACGAATCACGGCTTATTTGCGATTATACTGCGTTTCGTTAATTTTTTTAACCATTTTTTGCCCGTTTTTTAGTTGAATCTCACTACTTGAAGGAACTCAAGGGGACAATTTATCGAAAGTTATCATGTAGTAGTTATTCGGAGCCGTTCACTCTGAGAATTTAATCTAAATCCTTGTAGATATTTCTGAAAATAAGGAGATCGCTATAGTTAGTTTTGAGTCGATTTTGCTTGCGCCGTTATTTTGGCGTTCCGTCGTAACTTGAGCTACATATGGCATTTGAGGCGATTAATTTTAGCCGTTTTCTCTCAATTGCGTTCACAGGCACGCAGAGCATTTTAGCAAATAGTGCTTTTTGGACTCAGAGGCCGTTGAAACGTCCAAATCTGAAGAGAATTCAAAAAAAGGGAAAAATGTCTTGCAAATCAAGTCAACTAGGTGTATCAGACAAACTAGTTCTAGATAAATAGGCTCGTGTACCCCAACATTCGCGGATTTAAACAAACGGATAAAAGAGGTTGGTAAATTGCCGAGTTAGGACGATGCCCTGTCCCGAAATTTAATCTTAGGTTTGTCCATTCTGAAAGTTTAGCCGTTTCAAACAACCTTGGAGTAACCCGATTTAATTATTGACAATTTCGTTTTATCAGTTAAATGCTGTTTGAAAAGTTTGGTGACACCAGAGCGCGGTCGTGTTTTCTGTTCCGTTTCTCGTAAAACCGATGTGCTTCCGCGATTCCCCTAAATGAAGTGATATTAGCCGTGTTCCTCCAGTTCGCGGACATACCTTTATTCAAGATATTCCGGCGTTTTCGACAAATTCCACTCCAAACTCCAGCAGGGAATGTTTCGTCAGTTTGAAGACTTCAGAGGTGAGTCCTTACACAACATGCTATTCTGGTACGTTAGCCTTACTTATTATTGTTATCCGTTCATCTTGAAAATAGCTCAATTCGAACCCGATTTAATAGGAACCACTCCTTGAAATATCTAATCTAACAATTTACCACGCCCCCGGTGTCATGAACTGTAGTGATGTGACAGAGCAATGCCATCTGACCCAAGCCGCTGGTGTGGGTGATCAGTGTGGGTTGGGTGGGCGCTGGAAGAGACTGAGTTTGTTACGTTGAATGTGGAGTAGCGGACATATTTTGCCCTGGTGTGCCCTCCAGTTCGTTGAAGTCACATAAAAGGAGTCTGATTTAACTAAGTTGAATTTTCGTTTTCGTGAAATGAATTGATGTTTACTTTCGGAATGGGTGTGGAAAGTATCGTAGCCGTACGAATAAAAAATTTAGTTGCATCAAATTTGGTTTTTTCCTGCAAGTCTTACGGTTTTACGGCTCGGTTACTTGATGCGAATCCACCATACAAAAACACGACCGCGCTTCAAATTATTATCCGTGGGAAAGTGACTATAGAAGCGCAATAAATCATCGTAGATTGCAAGACAAAATATACGTACGAATGGGTGACCAACTAGTTACCCTCCCCTTCAAACAAGTTAGCGGTCGCAGAAATCGCTAATGATGCAGTGGGAGACTCGTTAACTACATCCGAATTGTGTGTACAGAGCAGGGTTAGGCAGACTGAGGATGGAGCAAAATGAACGCAAATGAATTCGCTCGTATTGTCTTCGTCCAACATCCTTCGACGTCATAACCCCTGATTGTTTTCGAAGCGGTTGGTGTTTACCATTTGCGCAAAGTGTTTACTTTCTGATAAGAATAGGGTACGCGAATAATACAGGGAACATGTTTTACAAGTCCCTCTCCAAAAGTGGCCACTTAAAGTTTCAAAGCATCCTTACTATGGACTAAAAAATTCGTTCTTCCGCGCGAAAATCACATTTGGTATCTAGTTGTTCCCACGTGCTCGCCAATCCGATCCGAACAAGCCCACGGTTGTTATGGTCAAAAAATTGTTTTAAAAATACACAAAACCTCAATTTTGCCAGTTTTATCGCAATTGCAACGTGTTCGGTATCATTTTATAGCCCCCCCCCCCCGGACAAGTCCCTTTGTCACTGCGGCCACGTATGGGGGCCTATTGTGACACTAACTCTTTCTCAGTAAAAGGTACATATTCGTTCCCTTTAGGAAGCCGAGTACGTCCTTCACCGCAGAATCCGCTATGGTTTGGGGTTCAATGGTCCCCTGACCGACATATTTGAAGCGTTTAGTTGCCAAGGCAGGGCATTCACATAGGATATGCTCTGCCGTCTCATCCTCCTCGCTGCAAAATCTGCATTCCACCGCCTCTGAGATGCCCATGTTGTTGAGGTGATATATGAGTGGGCAGTGCCCGGTGAGGAAGCTTATCAGAACTCTCAGATCCTGTCTGGAGAGTGTCAGCATCGCCTTCTCCCTTTGACAGGAAGGCGTGACGAGCCTTGTTGCCTGTCTTAGTTGGCTATGCCAATGGGCGCTGTTTTCCTGTGTCTCTCATCAAGCGACCAGACCGTTTAGGTGACTCTTCCTCAAACCCACGTCTGGTTCAGCAAGACGGTCAGCCTTTTCATTGCCCTTATGCCTCCTGTGAGTTAGCA
Organism: Pachypeltis micranthus; assembly: GCA_020466155.1. Lineage (NCBI taxonomy): Eukaryota > Metazoa > Arthropoda > Insecta > Hemiptera > Miridae > Pachypeltis > Pachypeltis micranthus. Next base: position 19,800,746 of record CM035769.1, read on the forward strand.
CCCAGATGAGGGAGAGCCTGTTACGGGGGCCGAGCTGTTTGAGTGTATGAATTCATTCCCATGCTTATACCTAAAACTATAGGATGCGATGCCCTTTACGGCGGCCTGGCTGTCTGAGAATATGTAGATCCGCTTACCCTTGAGTCCTTTGTTCAGGATCTCTTCCACGTAGATCTTATGGCCAGGACACTTGAAATATCGTGGCGTACTCTCCCAGCGGCTTAGCAAGACTGTAGTTGGGCCCTACAATGCCCAGTCCTGCTCGGCCTTCCATAACTGAACCATCGGTATGCCGCTGCAGGGCGCTCACCTCAGTCCAGATGTAGGTATTTTTAGATGCTGGGTCGAATGAAACCAGTCCTAAAGTTGTACGAGTGTGTCTAGACCGAAAACAGCGAAAGTACAGTAATTATAGTGAGCCGAAGTCTACTAATTGTAAGAACAAGACGATACAGCGAAAGTAATCGTTTCATCGTTTGCCTTACCTCCCGTCTCAGTACAACCACCTATCAGCTCGACTCGCCACGTTAGGCCTATTGCCTACAGGCGCCTAGAATATGTAATTTTAGTCGTTCCATTCTAGTTAGGTCATGTTTCGTATCGTTTAGTGGTATTTTGAGATGCTGAATCGAATGGGATGGCTCTCAGAGGTGTGAGGCTACGTCAAACTGTGCACGAGAATAATAAACTGGTGTGTAATAATTTTGTTTTGTCAGTGATTTTTACTTGCCGCTACCTAAAGGGTATAGTAATCGAGTAAAAGAGAAATGTATAGTGATCGAGTCAAAAGGAAAGCTGCTTTTTCTGCCGATCTTTACGTTTTGACGCCTACTGAGTCCGAAAAACCTAATTTGGGCGCGTGGCCCGTGTGTGTGTGCCTGTAGCTCGATTAGCGGGGGATTCTCGTTATTATTTTTTCGTGTAGTTGCGAAAATAAGGTTATGGGCCATTTCAGTCGATTGGAAAGGGGAGACAGGGTTAAAATCTACGAAAAACTGGGGTTTCACTAATTTTTCTCGGCACTAACGATTATGTTCAAACTTTCAAACTATCCCAATTAGTACAAAACTTTTATTCTCTTTTTCTAAATATCTCCAAGAATGTACTGTGAAATATAGGCCTGAAAAGCAAAAATAGGTTTTCAACTGCTTCAACGGTTTTCGCCAAATGCACAGAATGTTTTTAAATACCTATATGTTGTTCTCTCTGACAGTCCAAACAGAGATAAAAATCAAAATGTGTCGAAGGTGTTTTTGAACAGTTTTGTAATTTATCGAGTAACTGCGTCGCTGGATTTGATCATCTTATGGAGTGCCTTGTTGCAACTTGTACCCACATTTTGTTATCCTCAACTATCTCTGAATTTATGTGTTACCCGGAGATATAAGCCCATCATAGCTCGGAAAACGAAATTTGTTGATTATTAATTTACCGGTTGTTCGAATTTCTCAAAAACGGCTCTAACGATTTCGTTCAAACTCACGGAGTTCTCTCAACTAACTAGTACCTACATTTTGTTCTAAATAAATGTTCCTGTAGAAATGCATTGAACAAAGATCCAGCGCCCGTTCATGTAGCACGTCGTCGAGTTTACAGGTGTGGCGGTAAGTTGGGTGTTTCTGCCCACCAGATATTTTGAAGGCGCGAACAGACCGTCAAGGGGGGGGGGGACCAAAACCAAAATGTACAAAAACAACATTTCTGCTCATTTTCTTCCAAGAGCTTTTCATTTAAATTGTATTTTATTTCTTAGTAATCAGTTCATAGCTTGTGTTATTTGTGAATATCAATACGAAAGTTCAGAGGAATGGAGATGTGAGACCAAATGCAAATTTTTAAATTTCATGAAAAAAAACTGCTCAAATGAATTCCCTCATCCTGACTGAGTGTCTTCTTGCATGGTGATATCCTTAACTATTACTGTGGTTGTCTATTGAACGGAAATATAAGCGAAGACAAAAAAGAAAATGGGATTCAGCCCAAGTCTGGTCGTAAAAAATGTACAGGTTTTACGAAAAGTTGTGTGTTGGTCCGCGCCGAATATTTCAATTTGAAAATGTACCTACACCTACTACTTCTGCATTAGCCTGTGTTTGAATTTATTTATGATTGGGATAAAATTGTAGAAAAATAGAAGGGAATATAAATTTGCTTCGATGTTATTACGTTCTTAGATGTATTAGTCTCACTGTTATTTACCCAATACTTGATGAAATTACCCAATTTCGTTCGTTCCATGGTTAATGATAGGCAGACTAGTCGAAAAAGCGACAAAATTGCTGTAAAAGTCAAAACTGGAGGTTAGTGCAGATTGTTGAATGCCACGGATGGTGGTTTCACGGAATGTCTAGAGTGGACTGAGGAAAATCTCAATCAAAGACCTACAGTTGTTTCATCTTACTAACCACTTTAATAGCTATACCGGATATTTACTTAGATTATTGCAGTTCGCGGCCCCCTGACACCACCAGTCGATTGATGAGGAAGGAGCATTTCAATCCTGTGGGAAAATTACTCGAGAATCTAATTTCGGCGTTTGCATTCAGCGATAGTTTCAGACATATAATTTGGGTGGCAAGGGTAACATTTGAGCCTACGGACCCTCTCAAGACGGAATTACGAAGGGCGTTGATTGAATATTGTCGAACGAAACCGTTTTCCGACCGTCAGGTCGATGTCGCAGTTGTTAGGCCGTGCTCAGGAAGTGGTGTTGAAGAATGAGTGGGGAGGGGGGGGGTAGAGAGGCCCCTGGAATGGAACGATGTTTCCCCGGCACACAAAGCCTCCGCCAACCTTCGGAAATCAAATAAACTCAACCTGTTCGGCCATTCGAATGCGGTTATTTGCCGACGGCAACAAATATCCCTCTGCGATTCAGTTCGTTTAAATCCTCGGCGAGCGGTTGAAAGAACATGCGCTTATTGAATTGGCACAACCTGCTCTCCGCATTCTCCGACTTCATTTGTACTTATAAATAATAAATGTCGGGGAAGGCTTCAAAGTAGTTACACTTGAAAAATCGATTCCATTTTCCTCCAAAGAGCGTGTTCTGATTGTTTAAATTTCCATCGGTTTTTGCGGATTTTCTTGAGAAATGAAACTAGTGAAATCTTGTCGAAAACAAACTTGACGTGTGGATTTCCCCAAAACATTTTTGTTTTCGTAAGAAGATTAAAACGGAATATCTGGTGCTACGCATCTAACAACTTTCCTCAGCACCGCGTGTAATTCAGCGATGTAAATGACTTCAGTTACTAATCTAATAGATATTTTGCTTATTTCTTTTCGAATCTCGAACTGTGCGGGAAACGCTGCGGAAAAAGTTAGGCAATAAACGACGTCACTTTGAATTCCGGAATTTCTCAGCTTGCTCTCGATTATTTCATGGCCATAATTAAGTCCCATCGTATCCTATACGCTGATTTTTTGCGAGAAGGCCGGTGTCAGCGAGAGTTATGAGAAAACGTTGAATCTAAATTTCGTCGACCTCTTTGATAACACATTGTGCTGTTTGCGTCATTTTTCCAAGGATGAAAGTCCTTCTCCAGTTCTCTTATGTTGTATAGAGCTGTCTATACAGATGAACAGCAGTCTAACTGCGATATTTGGTTAAGCCGTTATCTCATCACCGCGTTCGTTGACTGACGCGGACTGGTTTCTCCAATGGTTTTTAGTTACTCAAAAAAGGCAAAATATGGCCAGGACGGCGGATTGACATTACTTTGTAATCCTCATGCTTTGAAACTTAAAGTATCAAATTTTGGGGAAGTAGGCTGGGGGCTATAAATAATTTTGCGGACCGTAAACATGCGTGTATAATTCAGTGTGAATTATTATTCAACCGTGGGGTTGGGTTACGATCCATTTTCATTCCCAGTAATTCTGAAAATGTTTCAACCCCTACCCTCTTTGACGTTATTACGTCCAAATGCGCAATGTCCGAGCCATATTTTGCATGAAATGTTGTAGAGACAAGGAAAGTGAAAAGTTATTGTACAAATTTTCAAAACAGTTTTCCATACTCGTTTCACAGACAGTTCTCTAACCAAACAAAGATTTTAGATGTTGGACGTACGTTTAAAATTGGTACAAAAATGAATTTTTTATTTTAACTTCGAACAGTTAAAACTACAGGAATGCTTCAAATATCATTTAAAAAACTGTTTTCCCTTTTTCTCGGGAATAGCAAAAAACGTCTGTTATGTGGTTTATTTCGGCGCATTCTTTTCGAACAAATCGAATGAGACCATCCGCCAACGATATCTCGTGACTCATTTCAGTCATGTTTTTGTGTGATGTCCGCTCAATTTTTGTTTCTGTACAATTTTTAGGGCCAATTTCACCAAAACCGCCGCAATCGTGATCAAAATAATGAAGGTTAGACAATTGAATCACGGTCGGCCTTCTTTCGACGTCACCATGCTGTTAGTTAACCGCGCTTACAATACAAAGGTTAGACGAGCCGTTATTTTAGCCACATCGAGAAGGCAGTAGGCTCAGGCTATTACAGTTGATACCGCGTCGTAAAGAATTATTTAAAACGTCCACATAACCATACATCCTGTCGGTTCTTAACAGTCTAGATTTAGACAAATTATAATTTCTTATATTGATGAGAAGCCAAAGTGGGGACATTAATCGAAGCTAAAACTGGCGAGAAGCGTGAAGTGGAAATGCCCGCACTTAAACTGCAAGACCTGCTGGAAACAGCTAAGTTAGTCCAGGAGAATGCTTAGATTGAAAAGGAAAAACGGTACAAGAAAATGAGAGCTGAGCAAGAAAAAGTAGATTGTACGTGAGAACTCGTGGTCTTGGGGTGAGATTGACCTATACTTACTGATGGTATGAGCTGACCAGCTCTCTGGCTAATAGTTTTCCTTCTAACGTGCTAAAATTACTATTGTAGTCATGCTATATCACAAATTTTGTTGCATGCATACCCAAACATACATCCGAATGGCGATTCCTGTCTCATTGTGGAAAATAATAAGTAAAAGAAAAGCAAATTGGGAATCGAATTACTTAGGGGAAGCTTGAAGAAATGGGCGGACATGGCAGGTTTTTGAACTTTATTGATCAGATACATAAACGTTAACACAGTGCGGAGGCAAGGCCGACTCAAAGAGATTGGTGACGCCTCCTTCACTTTTGTATTAGCGCCTTCTTACTTGACTGTCACTCTAATCTGAAGAAAAACATACAGGAAGATCAATAACACAATTCTTACGCAAAGAACAATTTGTATTTGTTATGGAACGTGATATTTTTCGGCTTGGTGAGCTTGACGTACCTTGGAGATTCACCTGTCTGACTGGTATTCCTAGTGCACTTCTCCAGTAGCTGATGAGGCTAATGACAATCGGGTCAAATTATTGAAGCCTTGAGACCTTCTCCGTATCCATTTGGGGCGCCGGATGAGAAATAATAGTAATCATCATCATAGTCTTCGAAAGCTAATTGAAATAAGCGCGCGAGTGTACAAAGCAATAAACAAAAGTGTAAAACAGATATCAACCGCGCAAAGAAAAATCAGGTGCGACGCATCACACAACTTTCTTTAGCTCTACGTCAATCGGCTTTAACTACTAATTCAATTTATCCCCCCTCCCTCGGTAATTTGAACGCGGTAAAAAATCATTCACGGCGGCAGAAAGCGGTAGCTCTTACCGTTCCGGAATTTATTGTGCTGCTCGTACGCATGCTCTGACCATTATTGAGCGATTAGTACGCAGAGGGTTGATGTTGCTGTTTTCCAGAGTTATCAAGTAAATAAGTTTAGAAATGGCAGTGACTGAAACGGAGTTAGTTGGAAGTTCGGAATATCAAGAGTAGCCCCTGTATGTCTTATGCGAGTTATTTAAGACAAATAGCATAGGTACTAGGTTGGACTACCACTTGAATATTTTTTGAAGATCCTAGTAACATTTGAGCGTAGTACTCACTCACTCACTCATCAGGGAGGCAGCTGCGGGCCATACAACTCCGCTAGCTGCAGGACCAATGGCATTTCGCCGTGGCACACATTGGGCCCATGTCCTATCTCCCCAGCGAGCCTGTTGGGGGGCCCGCTTAGTGTCCCAGCCGCCGCCGGTACCCATTGCCTCACCCCCCTGGGTTTGGAGGAGGGGGGTGCCTGGTCGGGGATCGAACCAGAGTCCGCTGGTTCTATCCCCGCCTGGCTCGGAAGGCCTCACGCCCCAACGCGCTTGGCCACCGCGCCCCCCTGAGCGCAGTATATAAGGAGAAAACTACGCTAAAATCGATTTTCGTCGAAATGTTTCGTAATTTATTGATATGCTCGCGTCATTTTCCCACAAATGAAACTTTTATGGCATTGTCGCCTCTGTAGGAACTGTTCATATGAAAAATTTAATCAAAATCGTTTATTCAAAATTAGTGCCGTTATTGAGAAAAAAAAATTTGGTGTTTTGATCACTATGATAACTATAGTTAGTTTTTGGCAGATTTGGCTCATACCCTCATTTTGGCGTCCCGCGGTGACCTGTGGGCTTGATATCAAGTTTGAGCTCATTTGGTTGAGCCGTTTTCTCTCAATTAATTTTCACAGGCACACACAAACATTTTTCCATAATTGTGTTTTTCGGACTCAGTAAAGGCCGAAACGTAGAGATCCTAAGAGAACTCCAAATTTATTTTTCAGCTGAACTTTCCTTTCTACTTCGTTCAGCCAAAGAAAGTAAAAACAGTATCAGTGCTAACCGCCCAAGTTGGACGATTAAGATCTTAACGCAGTTTGACACTGATAACAGCTTAACCGAAGATGCCATAATCCAGCGGTTAGGACTGGTTAGTCAACGTAGACCGAAACTCGCGGTTTATAAAGTTGGTGAAAATGGCCCTTAAATGCCACGATTTATTTGAGTTATGTAGTGTTTTTCAATACCCGCTATCTTTTTTCCCTCGATGCATTTGACAATTCGCTATTGTGTTCTCAAGCGTCTCACTAAATCGTACAAGGGGGCAATAAAAATGTAGTTTCACCGTCGCGAATTGTATTTATCCCCGGTGCAAGTCTTTGCACGACTTTGACAGTTATCGTCGTTGGAACGGTTTCCCCGGTACATTTTTTCGCTGTCGAAATCCAGATATCCTCTCCATTTTCTCTCTAATAACAATCCGCCTTTTACTCTTAAATGAATTTATATCGCCGCAAGGAACGGGAGAAAACTTTTCTACTGGCGACTGGATGATTGAGAGCGATATGTAGCTACATCCCCGTCAAGCCTGTTGGAGCTGGCCCAAAATTTGGCATAAGCGAATTTATCAGTCCCCCCCTTTTTTTTAAGCTCCCGTCGGCCTTTATCGCTTTTACTTGTCAAGACCTCGTATTTTCCTAACGTAATTATCTTTTTTGATGAATTTTCACGCAAACTTTTTTCAGGCGGAAGCTGTTTGTCACGAATCTGGATCTCCTGAATTTAAGGTAACATTACGGAGTAATCATTTTCGTTTGTACTCGCAGTAAGATCATATTCACTTTTGGCATCCGCCGCTCAAGACAAAGTTCGCTATCGCGGAGATTTTAAATTTACCTTGAGGTGGATGAAACAAGGTCACACACTCAATTCACAGAAATGATTAGTTACAAGTCTTTAAACGACTATACATTAGATATATTTATTTTCGCTAACTTTTCCCAAAGATTCTACGATTTTGATGAAGCATTTGTTTTCTTTAATTAGCTTCCTTTTTATACACCGCAGTTACAATGCAATTTCAACCAATCGACTTTACTTTAAACCTAAAGTTTTATACGTACAGGTTGGAGGAATTGTAAGATGAAACTGTTTACTTCTGGGTAGTCAAAATTGGAAGGGTTAGAAATCTCTCTTGGTGAAAGTAGAATAGGGCGTTCCAAACTCATTGCAGGTGCCTGCACGAGGGTGTTTCGACGATCTCCAGTTCGAAGTATACTCAACTGGTGGTATTTTTATACTTCTTGTGCAGGAAAAAATAAAGGGAAAAGGGAAAATAATAAAATGTATTCTTAGTGGGGCAGAACCCTAGAATTTAGGGGAAGAAAAAGCAAAAAACAAAACAATTGTGACACATTCTAAGGGAACTATATATATTAAATAGTAATGGAACTTCATGCATAACCAAAAAAAAAAAATCTGGTGTGTTGCAACACACAACGTTTCTTCGCTCTACGTCAATTCACTTTGTACTCGTACATGGCTTTTTTCTACTTACTCAATTCATTCATCACTCAGCTCATAAAACTTGGTCGAACGACACTTGAAAGACAGCAGAAAGCGGTAGCTCTTACAGTTCCGGGGTTATTGTGTTGCTCGTACTCATAACTTTTTTTATGAAGCCAGAACCGCACGAAGAACGCCCCGAGAAAGGTTCCATTTGAACCTTACAGGAACCTTATTTGATCTTGCCTAGTAATTCATGGACTGTTCACTCCAAGGTGGCCGCTTCTACATTTTTCTCAACAGCGAGCCGTCAGGGTCACTCAGGTACTCAGACTGGTTCAAACCCACAATCCTATCTCCTTTGCAGGCCACACACACGTTGTGGCGAGGCTACCCCTCTGAAAAATCATAATAATAGATTTATCAAGATTTAGATATGGATGCCCTTTGCCATAATAACTCTCTGACCAGTCTTTCGAGCGCTCTCTACATCTTCAATTGTTTCCGAAATCAAGGAAAAATCACGAGCAAACTTTAGGGAGCTCGTTGGAAGACCTTCCATCGCAATGACCACTGGGGTATTCTCGGCAGTGTTTCTTGATAAAAAGGGCAAATAATAATGGGCTCAAAATACACCACTGCTTGAGTCCGCACACCACCGCGTAACATTCAAGGAAACCATCCCCAGCCCAGACGTCTGAAGCCTCCCGTGCCATAACTTCGTTTGCTAAAAGCACCTGCTAAGGAATGGAAAGCTGTCCGACGTCGATAAACTGCCAGAACCGTATCAATATGGATGGAACAGTTTCTGGGAGTTGATAATGAAAACGTATCCGCTTCACTCTACCGAAGCTGTACTCCTCACTCCCAATTAAATGTCTCTCAACGAGAAATTTAGCCTTGTAATTAACAAGACTACCAATTCACTTTTGGAGAAGCGACGGTTCATTGTGGGCCCAAAGGGAAAACGAAAAGGAAAGGGAATCCACTCCCAACGTGGACCGAATGAATTAAAATGACGAACCTTGCTCTCTGGTCGTCATTTGCGTTATATTAGCCCAACTTCTCTCGAAGGTGCAGAAGACTCCCAATGAGTTTTAATGGCGCCTTCCTTTTCAAAGCTCCAAACCTCTTATTTTTCCTCTCTCGCTCCCTCTAATCCGCAGCAATTGATATGAATTTCGAAGAGGCGGTTTCACGTCTGCTCTGACCTTCTATTAGGGCTTTAAATTTATTTATACGTCAGGAGTTATCTTTACCCTGAGCCGTACATTCCGTTTTATTTATCCGATGAGTTTCGGTAACGATCCCAATTTGAGAAAAATATAATGCGAACTTTCCTCAGCTCCACGAACAATCAGCGATTTGTATCTCTACCAGACCAATTCAATCTCGTTCCTATTCATTTTTACTCAACCCTTCTCAAAATTTGATGCATTACATTTCAAGACATTGGGATTCCGAATCTGCAATGTCTGTCCACCAGGCGGTATTTTCTCTTCGACGTATGCTAAAAAAATCCGTTCTTTCGCTTAAAAATTTCGTTTGGAACCAATGATTGTTATGAACAAAATATCTGGTGCGTTGCAACACACAACTATCCTTAGCTCTACGTCAATTCGCTTTGTAAATAGGTAATTCTATTTAATCGATCCATTTATCACTCAGTTGCTGTGAACTTGGTCAAACAACACGTCACAGCAGCAGGAAGCGGTAGCGCTTTCAGTTCCGGAATTTGTTGTGCTGCTCATACTCATTATAGGACCATTATTGAGCAATTGGTACACAGACAATTGATGAGGCTGTACACGAATTTTTGAAGAGGGATAATGATCACTTTTGCAGAGTTAATGGGCAATAACTGTTAGAACTGGCAGTAAGCGAAACGGCGGTAGTTGAAATTCAGGAATTTCTGAAGTGAGCCTCATGTACCTCATGAGCGTTTTTAAACACTCACACTTTAGGTATTGGATTGGACTAAAATACAAATTTTCTTTAACTTTCTACTAAAATCCCAGCGGAGTTTATAAGGGAAAAACTGCGCTAAAAACGCTTTTCATCGAAAAGTTTGATTATTTATTGTGCAGCTCTCGTCATTTTCCCACAAATGGGAATTTCATGGTATTATTATCTTATTAAGAGCTATCTATATAAAAAATTTAATCAAAATCGTTAGAGCCGTTTTTGAGAAAAAAATTTAGGTGTTTTGATCACTATGATGACTATAGTTAACTTTCGGTGGATTTTTCTCATACCCTTATTGTGGCGTCCCATAGTAACCTGCGGGCTAGATATCAAGTTTGAGGGGATTTGGTACGGTCGTTTTCTCTAAAAACCACTCTAAAATCGATTACGTCGAAAGTTTTGGCAATTTATTGTGCTGCTCTCGTCATTTTCCCATAAATGGGAATTTTATGGTATATTTGCCATATTGGGAGCTATCAATTTAAAAAATTTAATCAAAATCGTTAGAGCTTTTTTTGAGAAAAAATAAATTTGGTGTTTTGATCACTATGATAACTATAGTTAAATTTCGGTGAATTCTGTTCATACCCTTATTTTGGCGTCCCATGATTACCTGCGGGCGAGATATGAAGTTTGAGCTGATTTGGTTCGGTGGTTTTCTCTAAAAATCGTTCACAGACACACACACACAGACCATTTTCCCAAATAGTGTTTTTCGGACTCAGGAGGGTCTGAAACGTAAAGATCTGAAGAGAACTCAAAATTTTTCTTTCAGCCGATTACATAACTTTCCTTTCTACTTTGTTGAGCCAAGAAAAGTAAAAAAGGTTAAAATTTTTTGTTGCAGTTCCACTGCTTTTATGTCGTATTTGGTAACGTTTCCTCGGTACTTTTTGATGCTGTGTCGAATAAGGTGCGGGATGGCGGCTAGAATTGACAACAGTGGAATCTTAGTAAATATAGGCAATTGTTGTAGTTGAAGGTCTCATTTCCTCTCAATGTCTCCCGTCTCACTTAACCAATCGTCATTTCGTACCAATTGCCTAACATGGCGTAAAAAGTGTTGATTTTCGTTGTTCCGTTGTAGCCAGGTCATGTGTCGTATCGTTATTTTTACGTTTTGAGGCCTACTGAGTCTAAAAAACCTAAATTCGGCGCGTGGTCCGTGTGTGTGTGTGTAGTTCGATTTGCGGGAGAACGGCTGAACCGATTGAGCTGTTTCTTTTTTTGTTTTGTTCGTTATTTTTTGTAGACACCAACATAAGGTTATGGGTGATTTCGGCCGATGAGAAGGGGGGATGGCGGACGAAAAAGTACCAAAAACTAGGGGTTATCGCATTTTTCTCGAAAAAGGCTGTAACGATTTTGATTAAACTTTCAAATTATCTTCTACTAATTAATATCTAACTTTTCTTCTCCATACATATCTCCATGAAAATACGGTGAACGGAGATACAGGCCTCTGAAGAAAAAATAGGTTTTTCACGCTTTTTGGCAGAACGGCTTCAACGATTGTCACCAAACTTTCAAGATGTTTTCGAATAGTTAATACTTACATATTGGTCTCAATAAATGTTCCTCTGACAATCCATTGAACAGAGATAAAAATCAAAATGTGTCGAAAATAACGATTTTTCGAACATTTCCGTAAATTCCAGGGTAACTGCTTCACCAGATGTGACCAATCTTACAGTGTCTTTTAGTTGCCCATACCCAAATTTCGTTCTCTATAATTATTTCTGTATATATATGTTGAACGGAGATATACGCCAAGTTAACGTAGAAAAGGAGATTTGTCGAATATTAATTTATTGGTATTCCAATTTTCTCAAAAACAGCTATAACGATTTCGATCAAACTTACGCAGTACTCTCAGCTAACTAGTCCCTAGAGTTTGTTTTCCATAAATGTTTCTGTAGAAATGCATTGAACGAAGATATAGCGCCCGCCTATGTAGGTGGTGTTCGAACTTAAAGGCAATGCGGAAAGTTGATTGTTGCTACGCATCGCTCGTTTTAATTATATATAGTCCTCTTAAATTACTCGTGCACGAGGTTATTAAAATATAGCAAGTAAAATTTCGAAACATGTAATAGAAAAACGAAATAAATAATAAAATTGAATTACTGGGATCCTTGCGCTTGATGATCGCTACAAAGAGATTTTACATGTGGCTCCAATTGCGGTTTGCGGAAAGTTGTGTGTTGCTACGCACCGCTCGTTTTCGATGCTGAATCGAATGAGATGGGTTCCATTAGAACTTTACAAACATTGTCTTATGCTTATGAGTTGTCGTTTCTCAGACAACTAATAATTTGTTGTTTCATTAATATAGCCGCATTTTGTTGTCAATAGTTGCCGATATTTGATAAAACAGGATAAGTCCGAATCATGCTGTAAAAGAGAATAATAAACCGTCGTGTAATAATTTTCAATTTGATCTAGTTTACCTGATTACTCGGCAATCCCATCAAAAGAAACAAACGGTTGTTGAGCACCTAAAATAAAATTCACCATTTTGCCAAAACAGTCCAAACGGAAATTTTGGGAGTTTTATTGCAACCACGTCGTGTTCGTTATTGTTTCCAAGGTATTTTTCAATGCTTAGTCGAATAGGCTGAGTCTCAGGGACGTAGTACTGAAATCACTGTGTATACTACTTGAAGTAACTTGCAGAACAGTGAAGCGAAAGTTATCGTTTCTTCCTAACCCGGCTCATTTCCTGCACTCTATCCCGTCTCACTCCGACCACCCGTTAGTCAGAATCGCCACGTCCCGCCGATTGCCTAGCGTTTCCTGTAATATGTCACTTTTCATCGTGGTCAGATCATGTGTCGTATCGTTTACTACTATTTTTCAATGCTCAATCGAAAGGGAGGGGTCTCGAAGGTATGAGGTTGGATAACCATGCTGTGGAAGAGAATAATCAACCGTTGTGCGTTACTATGTTTTGGTTTATTATTCATTCTGATTTGAAACGTTTTCGGCCAGGGCAAATGTCTTACGACCCTCTCTCAAAATTTGATACTTTTTGTTCCAAGACATCAGGATCTGCATTCTGCATCTGCCGTCCGGTCCGTTGCTGCCTTTAAGGTGTTCCGAAAAATCCGTTCTTTCGCAAAAAATTTGATACCTAGTTGTGCCTGTCTGTTCGGCAGTCCGATCGAACGTAGCCCATGGTTGTTATGGGGAACAAATGGTTAAAAAACAAAAAACGGGATTTTGGCAGTTTCATCGCAATCACGTTGTGTTGGGTATAGTTTTCTTGCTATTTCTCAATGCTGGGTCGAATGAAAGTCTCAGAGATGAACGACTGCATCTTGACCAGTGTTTCCCAACATGGAGCATACGCCCCTCAGGAGAACAATATAGAATTGTTTTCCACATGACTTAAACCCTTTCGCTTCGGGTTATTTAAATGCAATGTAAACTATAAATACACGCCTTCGACACAACCTCTTTAGGATTCACCGAGGAGTGCGCCGCCAGTCTCGGGAACCCGAACGTTTAAAAACTCGACAAACAAATCTGTTACACCTAATTGGCCATAATCAACTTCTGACAAGTTTTATAACAGCCATAAAACATTTACCAACGTTTCCATCTTCATATTTAGCTGAATGTGGATTTAGTAGTAAATGATTTACTAATACAAAAAAAGAAATCAACTGGATATAACGCAACGTGGAGACTTCAGATTAATCCTTACTAAATTGGAGCACCGTATAAAATCTCTTTATAGCAATCATCAAGCGCAAGGATCACAGTAATTCATTTTTTATTTTTTTATTTCGTTTTTCTGTTACATGTTTCGAAATTTTACTTGCCATATTTTAATAACATCGTGCACGAGTACTGTAAGAGGACTGTATATAATTAAAACGAGCGGTGCGTACACACAACTTTCCACAATCCCTTTAAGTTCGAACACCACCTACATATGCGGGCGCTATATCTTCGTTCAACGCATTTCTACAGAAGCATTTATAGAAAACAAAATGTAGGAACTAGTTAGCTGAGAGTACTCCGTAAGTTTGATCGAAATCTTTAGAGCCGTTTTTGAGAAAATTGGAATACCGATAAATTAATATTCGACAAATCTCCTTTTCTGAGAAGTTTACTCATTTATTTTATTTATTTTTTAGGCTTATATCTCTGTTCAACATTTATATACAGAAATAATTATAGAGAACGAAATGTGGGTTTGGGTGACTAAAAGACACTCCATTAAAATGAAGAAGTTACCCTGGAATTTACGGAAATGTTCGAAAAACGTTATTTTCGACACATTTTGATTTTTATCTCTGTTCAGTGGACTGTCAGAGGAACATTTATTGAGAACAATATCTAGGTATTAACTATTCGAAAATATCTTGAAACCTTGTTGGAAATTGCTGAAGCCGTTTTGCCAAAGACAGTAAAAACCTATTTTGCTTCATAGGCCTATATCTCCGTTCACTGTATTTTCATGGAGATATGTTTGGAGGAGAAAAGTCAGGTATTGATTAGTAGAAGATAATTTAAAATTTAATCAAAATCGTTCAAGCCGTTTTCGAGAAAAATGCGACAAACACTAGTTTTTAGTACATTTTCTCCCCCCCCCCTCCCTTCCCATCGGCCGAAATCGCCCATAACCTTATTTTGGTGTCCACAAAGAATAACGAACAAAACAAAAAAGAACCAGCTCAATCGGTTCAGCCGTTCTCCCGCGGTGGACTACGCGCCGAAATGAGGTTTTTAGACTCAGTAGGCCTCAAAACGTAAAAATCCGAAGAAAACTCAACTTTTTTATTGACGCGATTGCTATACTTTTCTTTCCCTTTTGGGGTAGCGGAAAGTAAAAACGATATTGCGCATCAACACCAAGCGCTTTTCCAAGACGTGAAACGGACAACCCTGAAAGGAATACCTTTCGTACTACGTCCCCTTGGCTTCTTCCCAGGGTCCTGGGACGTATGGCAGTAAATTAATGAGGGGGCAAGCCCAAAGGGAAATAATTTCTGGGAAATTTGAAAAGAAATAAAATAAAATAAATGGAGAATAAGATAAGAGGTGCATACGCATTAGGCGAAGGTCGAAGCGCAAGTGAAGAAGGAGAAGGGCGTGGGTTGCGGGTTGCCCGACTCCGCTCCCCCCATGTTGATTAAGCGCCTAAACAAACATTTTATAATAATTTCCAGCTAAAACCTATTATTTATATTTCTTAAGTAACTGTTTGTTAGGGGCAATAGGCCTTTGAGAGAACAGTAAAAGTAAAATATAAGAAGCCTCCAAACCTGCTTTGCTCCTAACTATATTTACATAAAATTTAATAAATGAAAAATAAATTCGCTTTCTGGTAAAATAAAATAAATCAAATCGTCCAACCTTCTGAAGGAGGAATTGTGGTCCGTGTACGGTTCCCACCTTGCGTTGGCGATAAGATGCGTAGTCTTCTAAAAGCTTTATTCTTGTGGATTTCTTCGCTTGAGAGCTCCAGCAAGGAATGTATAGTTGGTATTGGGACAACCGGTTGCGCGGCAGATAGGCCCCCTAGTAGTGGGTGGAGGCTATGGGGCCATCTGTCGCAGCTTACTGGGAGGTCAAGGCTTACTCCTAACCCCAGGGAGGTCAGCAAGCCCAAACTGTTCCACCCTGGGATAAGGAAAAGCCGTAATTTCCATCAAAAGAAGGTGCGGGCCAGTGATCATTCAGGCTTTAAGGGTTGTTTGACCCAAAATGTAATCACGGGAATGCATAGCCCGCGGCCTTGCGCCTTAGCATTATGGGTTAGGTAGGTAGAACGGAGAAATCCCACTCCTACCCAGAGCAAGGCCTGATAATGCTGGAAAATGCCCTTGCTCGGCGGATGTCGTGGTGGTCGGGGGGTCGCTGGAGAGTAGCAATTCCATCCCCTTCTTCCGTTTGTAAACTGCGGGGTCTGAAGGTAGGGGCCACCAGGTCGGTACTCCCACAGACATCCCCGAATGCAGAACAGTAACTGGAACAACCTGACAAGAAAGTTTTTAGAAAAGGAAAATGTTCACACCGTGTCGCGTGGGCAGAGGAATATCGAGACCTCTGGTCGCGGCTGACTTGTTCTTCACCATAACCATATTTGAACAAAATAAATATCACTCGTTTATGTAGGCAGGAGCAGGAACTTTAATTGTGGAGGCCCTGTCTTAGCGCGAGTGCCTAAACAGTAACAAATAACTTTTTCTTTCCTTGGCTTTGCAACGTAAAAATATCTGGTGCGTAGCAACACACAACTTTCCTTAGCTCTACGTCAAATCTCTTTCTACATGGCTATTTCTACTTACTCATTCATTTATCACTCAGTTCATTTGAACTTGGTCAAACAACACTTCACGGCAGCAGGAAGCGGTTCATTGTTTAGCAGCGGTTTATTGTGCAGCTCGTACTCATTCCAGGACCATTATTGAGCAACTGGTACACAGATAATTAATGATGTTGTAAACTCGAATTTTTTGAAGAAAGATAGTAACTATTTGAAGAAACACAGTAATTACTTCTGCAGAGTTATTGGGTAAAAACTTTTGATGATTTATTGTGCTGCTCTCGTCATTTTTCCACGAATGGAAATTTTATGGCCTTATTGAGAGCTATCAATATAAAAAATTTAATCAAAATCGTAAGAGCCGTTTTTTAGAAAAAAAATTTGGTGTTTTGATCACAATGATAACTATAGTTAACTTTCGGCGGATTTTGTTCATACCCTTATTTTGGCGTCCCTTGGTAACCTGTTGGCTAGACATCAAGTTTCAGCTGGTACGATTGATTTTTCTAAAAACCGCGCTAAATTAGAATTCGTCGAAAGTTTTGGTAATTTATTGTGCTGCTTTCGTCATTTTCCCACGAATGATAATTTTGTAGTATAGTTGCCATTTTGGGAGCCATCAATATAAAAAATTTAATCAAAATCGTTAGAGCCGTTTTTGAGAAAAAAATATTTGGTGTTTTGATCACTATGATAACTATAGTTAACTTGGTGAATTTTGTTCATACCCTTGCGTAACCTGCGGGCGAGATATCAAGTTGAGCTTATTTGATAAAGTGTTTTTTTTTCTAAAAATCGTTACAGGCACACAGAGCATTTTCCAAAATAGTGTTTTTCGGAGCCACGAGGGTCTGAAACGTAAAGTTCTGAAGAAAACTCTTTTCAAAAAAATTTTTTTGCAACTGTATAGCCAAGGAAAGTAAAAATGTTAAAAGTGGGACATGGCACGAAAAAGGTTGGAAAATAACAAATAACTGTTCTGTACCACCTTAGAGGTGTGAGAATACGTCAAGCAAGAGAATAATAAGTCTCGTAGTGTTCCGTATTGTTAAATCGGGCTTACATTCAAGTAAATAGTGCCGAGTAGTTTAGGTTTTGATACAATAAATAAACGAAGACCCTCCCTCTCGCTATCTTCCCTTCTTCTGCAGTCCCTTCGGCGGGTTGCCCTTCGCTGGACGTTCGCGTTTTCCGCCGCGACGCGGACCGCCTCGTCCCGCCCTCGACACCGGCGGCCCCTCTCCCGGTTTCCCCCCTCGCGAGCGCCGGCGCCTGTCCGCCGCCCGCACCTCGTCGCCGCCAGTCGACTGTCAGTGCCGCGGTGTGAGAGCGACGGTGCGTGTCATCCGAACCTGAACCCGCCGCTGTGCCTCGTTTTTCTTCTCGCCGCGAACTATTTTTTCGAAATTTTTTCCGCTCGACGCTTTCGACCCTCTAAAACCTCCCTCGCGAATGTTCCGCCGATTTCAACCAAACTGCCCGATCGTTCGCAAATAAAAGAATTTATCCGTTTATTTTATTTTATTTTTAGTTGTGTTTTTTTGTAGTTTCGTCGGAAATCGTTTGTTTTATTTGAGTTGTGAGCCGTTTGAATGAAAATAATTTAAACATTGAGGGAGCGCGACGGGATAAAATAGCCAATTTTGGTTTGCGTTTGTTGTTTTGAAGTGTAGAATGATGCAGCACCCGGCGCCTTGGCTCGCGTTGGCTCCGTGGGGCATCGCACTCCCGCTGCCCCCGCATCATCACGGTCTTCTGCCTCCGCCGCCTCCGATCCCGCATCCGGCCTTCATCCACATACCCGCTCCGCACACTCATCCGAGACAGGTAATTCTCAACTTCGTCATTTACGACTTGCTTTTGAAACCAAAAAAGTCCGGTGTCACGTCGTTTGGACTAATCGGATCCTCCAAATTTAATTTTCACACAGCAAAAATATCAGGTGCGACGCGCCTTACTCTGTATAAATTCGCTATATGTCATGGCTTATCCTGCTAATTCAATCCATTATTCGCACAGTTCATTTAAACTTAACAGTCGCAGAAAGGTGTATCGCTTGCAGTTCCGGAATTATTTGTGCTATTCGTACTCATGTCCTGACCATTATTGAGTGATTGGTACATAGAGGGTGATGTAGAGACGATTTTTTTTTGAAGAGGATAGTAATCACTTTAGCAGATTTATTAGGTAAAAACATCTAGAACTGGTAATAAGCGAAACGGCATTAAAATTGCTGCAGTAACCCCCCACACATCTTACGAACGTTTTTAAATATTCACCCTATTGGTATTTGATTGAACCACTACGCGAATTTTTTTGAACATTCTAGTAACATTTCAGCGGAGTTTATAAGGAAAAAAAACGCGCTAAAATCACAAATCAAATTTTACAGCCTCAATATAACAAATGTGATCAACATCTTTCGAGCCATTTTTGAGAAAAAAAAAATTTATTGTTTTCATCACTATGATAATTATAGTTAGCTTTCGGTGGATTTTGCTCACGCCCTTACTTTGGCGTCGCATGGAAAACTGCGGGCTAGTATGAAGTTTGAGCTGATTTGGTTCAGTCGTTTTCTCAAAAATGGTTCACATAGACACACAATCATTTTCCCGAATAGTGTTTTCCGGACGGTAGGGTTTGAACCGTAAATATCTGAAGAAATAAATTTTCTGATTACGTAACTCCCCTTGCTATTTCGTCCAGAGTTATCGGGTAAAACCATTTAGAAACAATAGTTACTGAAGCGAAAGGTGGTTGAAACTCCTGAATGTCGTACGAGCGGAATGAAACGCTCATCTTGTAGGTTTTCGATTGGACTAGCGCTTCGTTTTTCCAAAATTTTTGTCACATTTGAGCGGAGTTTATAAGGAAAAAATTGCGTTAAAATCGATTTTCGCCGGAATATTTAGTAATTTATTGTGCTGCTCACGTCACTTTCCCACTTATGAGAATTTTATGGGATTGTCGTCTCATTTGAAGTTGTCCGTAGAAGAAATTTAATTAAAATCCTTGAAGATATTTTTGAGAAAAAAATTTAGTGTTTCGATTAATATAGTTGGTTTGAGCGGATTCTGCACGCACCGTCCCATGGTGACCTGCGGACTAGATATCAGGTTAGAGTGGATTTACCGCCCCAATTGAGTCTGAAACGTAAAGGTATGAAAAGAACGCCGAATTCCGACTTTCCGTTCTACTTCGTGTAGCTAATGATGTAAAAAAAAGTTATGCGGCTTCATGAACTATGGAACCCCCTTATTTCGAGGTGCGTCTGTAGTAAACTTTACTGGAGAAAGACCCAACCGTTTTTGCGTTCATTAAGAACATTTGTTGGCTTCACATTATTTTGCACAATTTGATAAAATATTCTTTGAGTTTGTACGACGCAAAACCAAATCAGTTCATTTTGTTGTTCAACATTCACATCAACATGACTAGCAATAATGAGGGTTTGAGCAAAATTGGTCTTAAACTGACAATAGTTATCATAGTTATCGAAACATCAAATATGTTTTCACAGGAACGGCTCTAACGATTTTGATTAAATTTTGCGTGTCGACGCTCCCTCTTATAACATTTTCGTTCGTATTTAAAATTATAGAATTTTTCTGGAAAATCGATTTTTGTGCAGTTTTTTTCATCTTGGTTTCTGGAAGTAATTTTTGTGTGTGTAATACAATAATTGACCCACTTCATCGTAGTCTTGTGACAGTAATAAAATAATTATCGACATTTCCCGAGTTTCTGACGGTGTCTTCCCTAAAACTCTGAGCAGCTACGAACGTACCTCTTAAAAAGCGTTGTGGGTCCTATAAGTTATTCACGTACTGTCATAAATAGGAGCAGCCCTATACATCACGGAACCTTAACCACCGCCAGTTTCCTTATTGAACGTTGTGGTAAGTTCTGCTATGTTAATTTATTGAAGAACAGATTTGGTTAGTCCCTAGAGCGATAAATGCGATAAAATTACGGTATACGTCGAACCACTTATTTTTTGCGGGCTCTTCGTTATTTTTCAAAGGTGCAATCGATTGGCACTGCATTTTTGCGCCGTATTCTAAACACTCTTTTTGATGCATTTATTTTGAATTCCGTATAGTTGCTCTAAATTTGAGTTCGTTGCTAGTCCATGCAACAACGATCCATGGTTCTGCGAATGAGAGATAAAACAATAAGAGTTCGCTCTAATAAGCCTAAATAAATATAGGGTCATCGCCCCCAATCGAATTTCCCACATGCAAGTTTCGATTGATAATCTCCCGCCGACCCACAAATTGAATTTTATTTTCTACTCTAAAAGCACGTGTGAAGTAAATCAGAATTGATGTTTATTCCCCGCTCCTGAATAGTATGAACTGCATGCAATTGGCAAAAGTTGCATTCTAATGCACGAGAACGGCTGAATCGATTGAGCTCGATGTTTGTTAACTTTTTTTTACAAAGCGCTACAACAGTGTAATCCAGTGTCTGTTGGTGGGAAGTGGTACAGGACCAAAATGTACTAAAAATAAAGACTTTTGACATTGTTTTTGAAAACGTTACTCTCGGTTAAGAATCGCAACTTTCACTACTCAATAAATAACTTTTGTTCTTGATAAACACCTTTGTGACAATTCTGTGAGCGGAGGTTTTAAAAATTTTTGAAAAACCGCTTCAACCATTTTAAACTTGTTATGCCATTAAGTAACAAACATCCCACTCCCTCAGACCTACGTGGATTCAAGTAATCAAATTTGTTATATGAGCTTTTGATCTACGCACAAAATAGTAGCACCCAATGTTCTGGAATTTATTGAGTTGCTCATGATTATGCCACGACCACTTTTGAGTGATCAACGCACAAATGACTCATGAGGCTGTCGAAGCGATTTTTCTGTGAACGCTAGCAGCATAAGAGCGGGAATAATATGGAAAAAACTGGGCTAACGTCGAGTTTCCTTGACGTTGATAATTTATTATGCCGCTCCGGTCGTTTTCCCACGCACCAAACTTTTATGGTACTGCCGTATCGTGTCGAACCTGTCCGTACAGAAATTATAATCTAAACCGTTACATGCCGGGTTTGGAAAAAAGAAGTCGTGTTTAATCGCTTTGATGAGTGTGGTAAGTTAAGGAACGATTGGTCGTACTCTTATTTTGGCGTTCGATGGCGACTTAAAGGCTAAATATGACATTTTAGCTCATTTGGTGCGCGCCGCAGGCCACTTTCTCAAACGGTGCTTTGTGCATTCAAAATCCATTAAAACGTAAAAAGTAAAAACGTCACGAAAAAACTTTCAGAGTGTTTTACAGAAAGACATCATTCAGTAAAAGTGCTCAGATTGTGCTGTAAACTTGTAATCTCCAGGACCGATTCGGTAATTGACAGAACGTTTAGGTCGTCGGCGTAGAGTGTTGATGAATCATGTTGTGAGTTGCCTAAAATTTCTGTTCAGGTTCCAATGGATCAATTACAAGTTGGTACGCGCATTGAGCGTCGTGAGGAGTGGAAATACAAGTTCGAATAGTTCAATAAAAGGTTGGAGAGAACTACGTGTTTGAGGAAAGTAGTGAGATGCTTAACACCTCTCGGTTTGACTTGAGTAACGAATAACGACCGGAAACTCGAACTTTTACAGAAATCCCTTTTCCAATACCTTTTTCGAAATCGTTCCTCCAATTTTCCACGACAGATGTATCATTATAATCAAGAAAGCACGCCGCAAAACTCGATTTTCACATTTCAAGGCTTCAGTTTCTCAATGTTCGCTTCTCCGTCTATAATCGTAATTATCGTCCGACTCGTTCGCAAGTATTCGATAAATTGCCATCGATTTTGAGGCCGTTTTGTTCAAGGTTGGCGTTCACTTTAACTGAAGCGTTCTTTGTGTTTCGTTTTACGGTTCTTGAGTTTTCCTTCATTTAGATGAGTAATATTACAGGAACCATTAGGTTTATGGATCGTGGACGGTTCGAGCTCGAGGTTGTTCTCTATTTCGCTGTGTATTTTGACAGGAGCGCGCGACTAATAACGTTTCATTAGAGGTCGATCGAAGGGGCTGAATTACTTACGTTGATGAGGTTTGGTACGGCGGGCACAACGCATTAAGTGAACTGTTGACGAGAAATCGATTATTTTTTTAAATTTTGCCGCGTTATGGTAAAATACTGGAAGAAGGAAAATATCAAATGAATGAGATTAACACACAAGGATTCCCGAACGTTTCTCGATAGCTGTGTGAATAATTTTGAAATCCACATCACACAACTTTCCTCAGTCACACTCTTGCAATATTGTGATGTGCTACTTTTGAAAGTTTCGCACTTTTTCTATCAACTACTCGGTAATTTCATCATCCATTTCGCTTGATGATTTTTGTAATTTTTACACACGTGTCGTCATTCGTTGGGATCAAGGCTGATTCGCTGTGGCAGATTGAGTTCTTGACGAGCATTATGTAATTTGAGCCGATGTCCCGTTCTCACTCGATCGTGCTCATATACGTCTAAATACATACCGTTTTCACGAATGGTGTTTTTCCAAATAACGGGAAACTCTCAAACTTTTGTTCCCGATTCGCACCGTTGCGGAAAGTAGTCATCAAACATTCGTGGCTGAAACCGTGCGTTAATTTTAGTTCGAAGAACGGAACTTTATCGGAGAAATTCGGAAGTGGAAGTGAATCTGAAATGAGAAGAGGTTCGGGGTTTCTCCAACTATCGGAATACTACAAAGAAATCCTCGATTCGATCCCGTTCGGACATGACCGCCTCGGTGGTTTTCAACTCTTATATTTACAATTCTAAGAACCTCCAGAATGTTGACGTTGCTTCAGTCACGCGTGCGGCTCCAACGTGGATAGTCGCAAAAACGTTTCCAAATTTGAATAAGGTATACATTGCTGTTATTGCGTTATTGACCTACGCTCGGCATTGCCCAGTTATATGGTCGTCCAATAACCGACGTTTATTCCCGAATTTCAAGCTCGTTGCTTCGTAGTAGACACTGCTTCACAACGATAAGTCCTAAAATATCTGGTGCGTAGCAACACACAACTTTCCGCCACCCCTTTAAGTTCGAACACCACCTAGATAGGCGGGCGCTATATCTTCGTTCAACGCATTTTTACAGGAACATTTATCGAGAACAAAATGTAGGGACTAGTTAGCTGAGAGTACTCCGAAAGTTTGATCGAAATCGTTAGAGCCGTTTTTGAGAAAATTGGAATACCGATAAATTAATATTCGACAAATCTCCTTTTCTAAGTTAACTTGGCTTATATCTCCGTTCAACATATACATACAGAAATAATTATAGAGAACGAAATGTTGGTATGGGTGACTTAAAGACACTCCATTAGAATTTATCACACCTGGTAAAGAAGTTACCCTGGAATTTACGGAAATGTTAGAAAAAACGTTATTTTCGACACATTTTGATTTTTATCTCTGTTCAATGGACCGTCACAGGAACATTTATTGAGAAGAATATGTAGGTATCAACTATTTGAAAACATCCTGTGAGTTTGGTGGAAATCGCTGAAGCCGTTTTGCCAAAAAGCGTAAAAAACCTATTTTTGCTTCAGGGGCCCATATCTCCGTTCACCGTATTTTCATGGAGATATGTATAGAAAAGAAAAGTTAGGTATTGATTAGGAGAAGATAATTTGAAAGTTTAATCAAAATCGTTAGAGCCGTTTTCGAGAAAAACTGTCCCTGTCGAGCCAGAATTTAGTATCAAAATAACGGTGTTCTCTAGCACGCATGAACGACGTGTTATACTTCTGATAGACATGTGAATGAACTGCAGTTAATGCCACAGGAATTCCCCCAAAATTCCTGCTGATTTATGTACTGCGCAATTGACATACTCTCCTGGGTTGGCTTTGTCTTATGGTTATTTAATGAAGTTGGCGTATATATTTCTGGAGGAACGTTGCAAGTACATTTATTGATTTGAAAACAAGCGAATTCCGGTTAAAGAGAAAATTGAAATCTGTAGGGGAAAATTGAGAAGTATTTACTAAAAAACACTTTCAAAATTATTACACAGCGGTTTGTTATTGTCTTACACAGCTTGACGCAGTCTCACCCCTCGGAGAGGGTGCAAATATACAAAACATGACCTGACTACAACTTGACAACAAAAGTTGACGTTGGCTAGGCGACCCTTGGCAATTGGCATGACCTGACTGGTCGATGGTTGGAGTGAGACGGCAGTGCAAAAAAAGAGCGCAGCGCAGGCCAGCGGGAGATAGACAAATTTCGCTGTATTGTCCCGTGAGTTCCTTTATGCAGTAGAATTTGCCACGTTAAAGGAAAAATATGGCATGGATGAACGCTACAAATTCGGAATCCGATTTGAGGGGGGGGGGGGTTGTAAAAAAAATGTTGCTGAGCTAGAACATAGGTGCACACTTGAAAAATTCACCGAAAAGGAATCTCCGAATGTCCTTAAAGGCAGGGCCGTCATGAATGTGTCCACGTGTTCGAGAGATTAATTATCAACTATCAATAACCCATTTTTCCTATCTCATGCTTTCGTGGCGCCACATTATCCAACTGTATTTATTGTCCAGCGATTTCTTTTTTGTAGTTCTATAATTACTTTGATTTCACTTTTTTCCGCCTAGACGCAGTCATACACCTCTCAAAATTGTTTCATTGGACCCAGCATCTAAAAATACCTAGAAAACGATACCGACCACGGCACAATTTTGGCCGATAAAACTTTGTCCGATCGGATTGCCGAGCAGGCGAGCACAATGAGATACCAAATGGGGGGTTTTGTGGGAAAGAACGGTTTTTTAAACAACGGTCAGCGGATGGACGTTGCAGATTTGGAATCCCGATGTCTTGAAACGTAAAGTATCAATTTTTGTGGTGAGGGGGGGGGGTATAAACACCGAAAACATAGGCGTTCTATTCAAAATGAATAATAAACCGAAAGGTGTCTTCGCGGAGTTCGCCTTCGTCTATTTTCCTAGATGCGCTTTGCAACGCGTTCACGAATTTCCCTGTTTGGCCATGAAAATCCCTAGGATATAATAGTTTATATCCATTTGTTAGTGGAAAGCCTAGCGATTTGAAATTCCGCGAAAATATAAACCCTCTTGAATTTCCTTCGTGCACTCTCTGGTAGTAAATTCAGATGTAATCGCCAGGATTGGAATGAGAAACGTAAGAGATGAATTATCGACAGACGACACACATTAATTAAACGCCTTTTGAAGCTCATCCTCATTTATTTAACAGTCGAAAAATGGGACAAAAGATACCTCTGGTCACTAGGCTTCGGTAAGGAACTGGTTCGAACAGAAATACAAAGGCGGCCAATGAACTAAAACGTCTGCCACTCGTTCGACTCTATCGCCATCGCCACTCTTTTTGAAGGTGGATCAGCGGCAGAGGAACGACTTGTAGTGGAACTCGATGTAAACATCGGTAGTCACTTAGCTCCTTTGCAAAGGCCTTTCAGAAAACTGTATTTACTCCCGTTATTTTCCTTACTATCGCCACTGCTAACTCATGCTGGTATTCTATTCTCTTCATAGACATAACTTGGTACACTAGTAGGAGGCGCCGTGTTAAGTTTGGCTCAAGCAAATCACGAAACTCGTATTTGCTTCTGGCAGGTTTAACGTATTTTTAAAGAAATAATTTAGCTGGAGAGAAGCTGTTAGTTTAATCTGATCTTTAGCGTCGGGGAGTAGTAGAGCAGTCCGGTTCGGTAGTTTGGGTGCATTGTACTCAATACGGTATAGAGACCATTATTGCTTTTGGTCAGCTCTGATTTCAGTAGCTCTCAAACTTTCAACTAACTTCATTCACAACGTTTCACTCCAATATCCGAGGACCCCACGCGTAACGATACATTTCCCTATAGTCGCAATCTGCGAAACATTTGCTGCATACTCTCTACGTCATTTTCAGCATTCACTTATGGAACGACCGGCAAAACCCCGTCGATAGCTCAGGTTGACGGTCGAAGGTCGGAGATCGCCTAGTAATAATGCGCTATCGGGGATTCCGCAAGGGAAATGTAACGAGGGAACAATTGCAATCAAATAGCAATTTGAATAAATTAGAGCGACATCGAGGGAGCCTCTCCCTCCTGTGAACCAAATGAATAACCAAACAGGGGCGAGGGCATTCGAGAACTTCGCTGCTACGAGCTACCAAAAACATCGTCGATAATCAGATGCCTGCTGTCTTTTTTAAAAATAGTTTCCCTCGGAATAGAAGAAAATGTTATCACTGCGCCAATCAATGTTAGCTTTATCGAACAATAACTACTTTTTTAGCCGGACGGCGCCACTAATGCCCCATCCCCTACCACCATCCACTCCCAAGCCGCATCTGACAAAAACCCCGAACCTAGTTAACAATAGACTTTTTTGTATTTGCGTTTCTGCTCTTACATAATTCTTTTGGCCTTGGAAGTAGGAAGAAAAATGACGGTTAAAATATCAAGTGCACCGCATCACGCAACTTTCCTTAGCTCTTCGTCAATTTAGTTCTCTCCATGGCTTATTCTACTGACTAAAGTTAACGTACCTGTTAGGTGAGTCCGTCTCCTCTGGCTTGTGAGTTACTGTGGGCAAGCGCTTTCGATGTAAAGACATCATCGTCTGGCCGTTAAGTCGAGTACTGACTTAACGGCCAGACGATGATGTCTTTACATCGAAAGCGCTTGCCCACAGTAACTCACAAGCCAGAGGAGACGGACTCACCTAACAGGTACGTTAACTTTAGTAATTTGCCTACTGGCGGACATAACCCAATTTATTCTACTGAGTTCCTTTGAACTCGGTAAAACATTAAAATAAAATTAGCGATAGCGCTTACAGTTTAGACATTTATTGCGCTGCTCTTACTCATGCCCGGGCCATTTTCGGGCAATTGGTGCACAGAGAGTCAAGGATAGTAATCCAAAGCTAGTTTCCTGAATTTCTACGGTATAATTTAACAGCGTTATTAAAGACTGACTGTATGGTTGGGGTACCACCTGAATTATTGTGAAGCACTTTTAAGCGGAATTCATAAGGGAAAAATTAACGCTAAACTCCATTTTCGTCGAAATGTTTGGTAATTTATTGTGCTGCTCTGGTCATTTTCCCACTGGTGGGATTTTTACGGCGTTGTCGCCCTATTAGGAGCTGTCCTTATAAAAAATTGAACCAAAATCATGGTAGCCGATTTTGAGAAAAAAAAATTGGGGGTTTTGATCACTATGATAACTATAGTATGTTTTGAGTGAATTTCGCTCATACCATTATTTTGGAGTCCCATGGTAACCTGCGGGCTAGATATCAAGTTTTTCAGACTCAGTAGGTCCTGAAACGTCTCAGATAAGACTCCTAAACAAAAATTTTTCAGCCGAATACATAAATTTCCTTTCTACCTCACAAAGCCAAGGAAAGTAAATATTATTTCATTTTTATGTTTTCGCACAGTAAACTAATTGTCGAATTTGATCAATATGAAGATGTGTGTTCTAGCAAACTATATCCCATTTCGTTCCCCAAAGCTACTTCTTTAATGTTTCGTTGAACATTAAATGGTAGTTTTTAAATATTTTCTCATCAACAGCTCTAACGATTTTGATTAGTAGTATTTTAATATAATAACGACGACGTATGGGGGACTTATGTGAAATTGAACGTGCAAACTATTTCTCCGTAGTCTTCTTAAGTAGGAAGGACAGTTATGTAATTGGCTGCAGTGTTTCAGTGTTTAGAGGATTTTTTTTTTTTTTAGTGCTTTCACCTAGAATAAGTAGCAGAGTATGGGTAGCCTTCCCCAAGCCTCTAATGTGAGCATAGTACTGTGGCGTCGAATTTTAACTCTCTAAATAATTGCTGGTGTGAAAAAATAGTCTGTTGGTCGATAGCCGTTTTTGCTGAGCTAGCTTTCCGCGTCACAACCTACAAGTGGGTGAGTCTTCGAGCGAGTGTGACACTCTGGTGTTTGTATTGGTCCGATATATGTGAGTGGAGGTACCGATATTGATGGTGAAGAGAGGGAAGTGTACACTTGGGACTGAAATGCTCTATTTACTGCCATTCACTGATTAGATAACATAGGCTCTCCTGCGTGAGTTTGAAATGGATGAAGATGATCATAGCAGATGTGTCGTTGGTAGTGTGTGGGATGGCGACCTCTCTTTGCTTGTGATTAATTTGAAGGTGGCCGTCACAGGTCGCTGCAGATGAGAGTGTTTACCGGGAGCTACGTGGCGTCTCACGTGTGAGTGATTTACTGCTCGTTGGGACGGTTGCATTAATTTAATGTGGGATGTGGACTTTGATATTATAGCTAGAAGTGAGGTTACTGTTCTTCAACTGTTCATTCAACATACACTGAGTATAGGTGTGTGTGAGGATTCAGACAGGAATATTGCAGTGAACATATATGTTTTTAAAAAAACAATGATGGAAAACACACCTATCCCATCTGAGGGTCAGGCCCCAAGTCTGGACAGAACTCCGTGTGCGGATCTCACCACAGAACGAAAACTTGCCACCATCGATGAATGGGCATTAGAGATGTGTCAAGCAAGATGGGAATCCTCGTCAAGGGTCGTGAACGTGAGTTGAACCAGGCCATTGGACCAGCCAGTTCCTCACGGGACATGGTGACTTCAATGAGTGACTTTTTTTTGGAAACGGTGGATGCAGGCGATGCCCTCACTGCGGCCATAAACGGGCTTATTGTAAGGGCGTCCATGATCCCCAGATCATGGCCCCCCTGCACCACCCCCAGGCCCTACGGCGCTAGTCTCTTTCGATGTGACCTCACCTGTGCACCCCCACCATCATCCTCATGTTTTGCATTTGCCACCTCTTCTGGCTGAAGAAAGTGCCTCCCAAACACACAACAGCGCGATGCCGCGAGTCCATCGCATACATGCTTTTCCATCTCTAGCCCCACCTCGTAGAACCTGCATATCTGTACCTCGCACTTGCCAATATTAACAAGGTGGTACCTCAGCGGACAGTGACCTGTGAACAGGCCGCATATGATCCTCATATCCTTCCCCCCCAGTTGCAAACACCTCCTTGGCCCTCCCCTTCGAGAGTCGGATGATGAGTTTTGACTGTCTAAGCCCTGGCAACCCCAGCCAATGGGCAGCCCTCATCTATCCTCCCATTTGCCAACCTCTATACGTAGGTGGCTCCTGGTAGTCCCAACAAAGTGCTCAGGGCCAACAGGGATCTGCGCCGATCCCTTCTTTGCCAACCCATCAGCCTGTTCATTTCCCTCTATACCCTGATGCCCTGGCACCCAGCACAGTGTTACACTGTTGTCCTTGGCCTGGGCCTTCAGTCCAGTCAGACACTCCCACACCTGCCACGATGTAAGACAGTATGAGGCTTGAGAGTGGCCTGACTGTCTACCATGATGTAGATCCTCTGCCGCTTCAGTCCCCTCTGCAACAGCCACATCTGCCGTGGCCAGCGACCCCAATGGGATCGCTGCTCTAATGCTCGGTCCAAAGATGCCTGCCCCTGCAAGGTCACCCTACACCAGTGTAGATGAGTGGCTTTATTTTTCTCTCAAAGATTCTGCAGCCTGCACATCTTTCGCCTCCAGTGCGGAGGAAACAAGAAATCTCAACAGTGAGTGAGGGTTGTTGGAAGAGCAGACAAACCTACCAGCATTGACCGCTACTAAAGAAGCCTATAACCAATTCACAAAGTTTGTGAAGAAGGCCATGTCAACAAAACGAGGTCACAGTTGATCTGCCCCTTTGAAATTAACCACCCAAGTAAATAGTTGGATCAGATGGGAAACCAGATAAAGAATCTCAGATGGTACGGGATTCCCTAGGTGGTCAGACCTCTGTGCAGTATAACGTGAACGACAGCTCTCCACCGGGAGACTGGCAAAAGACCAAATACCTGCTGTACCTGCTGCGTAAGTCTGGGTTCGATGGATGCCAAGCGAGTGGCCAGGCTTTTGCTTGAACGCGAAACCTCAACTCTCCATGACAGTAGACTGATACAAACCTTTTCGAGGGTTCAAGAACAGTCATTTGATAAGGAAACAGACCTGTCTGGAGGTTCGAGAACGGTCAATATGATAAGAAATAGACCTGTGCTTAGTGTATATTCTATTAATTTTATTATTTGCATGAATGGTTAAGTAAGGGCCTATAATTATTTGTGTAACCATGAAAATATCTCGGACAAAACCACAACCTCATTTCCCCTCTCTTTTCGGTCTGTCCCTGTTGTAGTTAAAACTTTGCTACTAATATGATAATAAATGGCCGGTAAAGTAGTTGAGAGGACTTTCCGATCCACATTCCGAATCATGTTTCATGGAGTATTTGATCAAACGTTTAATCGAATATTTTGGCGTCGAAAGGAGCCTTTAGTATCATAACTTAGAATTCCTCCCGTGGAAGTTTCCCTTTGGTATTAATTCCATGTAACTCGGTTCGTTCCACTTTTTCGCGTACGAACCCCTTGGAATGAACCGGAAACTGTCGCTAATTTTACTCTCGTACGCGATCCCACTGCATCCCTCAACTTTTGTTGTAGTCAGTCCACCTGGTGCTGTAGGGGGCCTCAATCTGTCGGTTTATAAAGGCAACTATTTATAGCCCCTCGCCGTATATTTATGTCCCGTATCGTGTTTAAGAGACTCTAAAACATTAGGATTTACTAACGTCGTTGAACATTCGAAAACTCGAAGCTGTTCCTCGCCCCTGAAATAGCAGCTGTAAGCTCGTCTTCTGTCCTCGCTTTGGATTTTATAGAGCTCTCGGCAGGTTCTTCGATTTGCACCAGAGGCACTCAATTTGTATATTCTATTGGGAGATGATATTGATGATGTCTTTTAGTCAAATCGGGACTTGGCGGCGGTGTGTTGATTTTTGATCGCCTATCAGATATATTTCCCTGACGAGTTGGAGTGTTGTGCTTGTCCTAGTCGTACAGCTCGTAATAGGGTTATCTTTTTCAATAAAATCTTGTATATTTGACGTTTTTATTTCAACGTCGCACTCGTGCATTTTTTTAGATGTTGATTTATGTGATTGAGGGTGGATGTGAGTTTAGGGATTTACATTAATTTAAATTGTACATCGAGCTTCTACGAGCTTCTAATTGGGTTGTACATATTTCAATGAAGCTTCGAGCAATGTCACTTGTTCCACGAATGATTGAGAGTAGGTAACATTTGTGATTTCAAAAATGTTGGGTTAGTGTTTGTGTTTGATAAATAGTGTTTGGCTCTGGTGTCAAAACTTCCGTTAATACTGAGGGCTGTGTTCTCTAACTCCTCTCGCTCTATTCACCCTTTGTCCCGCAGTGACTCCACTCGTTCCTATCCCTAACAGTCAATGCGCGCCAGTTCAGAGATAGTGTGATGTTCATCGGACTCCTAGGAGTGTAGACCTCAAATCATCTATTTGATCGGATGAAGAGGAAAATTGGACAAAAATGCGTGTGATTCCTGTGATTAACCGCTTCCCTCCAAACTGACTGATACCACCTTTTACTGATTTTCCACCAGGCCCTGTTCGCAGTACCCCACTAATGGGTACTGGATAGAAAGGGATTACCTCCATCGTTCTGACAAGATTAGCAGTTGGATGGGTACAATTTAGATCACTCGCAAAGATTATGGAAAGCCAATATCAAAGAGGAATCAGATGCGCCGCATTACATAAATTTCCTCAACTCTACACCTATTCACCTCGTGTTTGTGGCTTATTATTTTTCACTCAGTTCATTAGAAACATCACTTCACGGCCGCAGGAAGAGGTAGCGCTTACAGATCCGAGTTTATTGTGCTGTTCGTACGCATCCCCCGGCCATCATTGGATAATCGGTACACAGAGAATCAATGAGGGTGTAAACGGATAATAATAGCTTTTTAGGTAAACGGCGTTGGTTTAAATTCCGGAATTTCTGGAGAGCCCCTGTATATTTTAACAGCGTTATTAAAAACTAATCGTATTGGTGCTTGGTTTGAGTACCACCTGAATTTTTCTGAAAAACCTAGTTACATTTGAGCGGAGTTAAACGAAAAAAATTAACACTAAACTCGATTTTCGTCAAAAATGTTTGGTAATTTATTGTGCTGCTCTCGTTATTTTCCCTCATATGGGAGTTACGGTAACGTCATTTCATCAGGAGTTAACTATATAAAAATATCTGGTGCGTTGCAACTCACAACTTTCCTTAGCTCTACGTCAATCCACTCGTGTTAATGGCTTTTTCCACTAACTCAATTCATTTATCACTCAGTTCATTTGAACTTGGTCAAACAACACTTTGCGGCAACATGAAGCGGTAGCGCTTACAGTTCCAGAATTTATTGTGCTGCTCGTGCTCATTCCACGACCATTATTGAGCAATTGGTTCACAGATTATTAATGAGGCTGTAAACACACATTTTTGGAAGAAGGATAGTTATTACTTTCGCAGAGTTATGGCGTAAAAGCGTTTACAACTGGTAGTAAGCGAAACGGCGGTAGTTGAAATTCAGGAATTTCTGGAGTGAGCCCCATGTATCTCATGAGCGTTTTTATACACTCACCTTCTAGGTATTGGATTGGACTACAAGACAATTTTTTAAAAACATTTTACAACATTCTAGCGGAGTTTATAAGAAAAAACCGCGCTAAAATCGAATTCGTCGAAGATTTTGATAATTTATTGTGCTGCTCTCGTCGTTTTACCACAAATGAGAATTTTATGGTATAGTTGCCATACTGAGAGCTACTAATATAAAAAATTTAATCAAAATCGTTAAAGCCGTTTTTGAGAAAAAAATATTTGGTGTTTTGATTTTGATCGGTGGATTTAGTTCATACCCTTATTTAGGCGTTCCATGGTGACCTGTGGGCTAGATATCAAGTTTGAGTGGATTTGGTATGGTGGTTTTCTCTAAAAATCGCTCACAGACACAGACCATTTTCCCAAATAGTGTTTTTTTGGACTCAGTAGGGTCTGAAACGTAAAGATCTGATGAGAACTCAAAATTTGTTTTTTTCAGCCGATCATGTAACTTTTCTGTATACTTGGTAGAGCCAAGGAAAGTTAAAAACGAAGAGGGAGTATCTTTTCTTCATAGTTGAACCTTCATCGGGGCCATCATCAATGTTACTATCCAACTTGAACCCCCCAGAGAGCAGTGTTGCCAATTAACGAGCGTTTTCGTCTTACATAAGGAATAAAAAAGTATTTCTTAACGAAGCTAAGCTCAGCTGTCATTGTTATGCGAACGTCTCTTCATCAAGCCCTCCAATCAGTTGTTAAATAAATGGTTGGACGTTTCTTATCAACTGTCAACGCGATGCAACTTTCGCCTTTACCTCATCTTTCAATCAGTCGTTTGCATTTGTTTGACATTATTGAAACCCGCGATAGGAGCGATTTCCTCGTGTTTCATCATATGTAACGCAGTCATTTGTAGTTTATCCCTCAGATTTCATTCTTCTCTTCCCTAAAATGCACGTTACCAGTTTTGTTGGCAAAACTTGTTTAGGAAGTTTTGCAACGACTTACTCCGTGAGGGGTGCTGACGTTTTATAAAGCAGTAAGCGTTAAAACAGCAGCGTCACATTATCTGCCTAATTATTTCCGCTATTTTGGCTCCCGTGTATGTATAACAAATAAATACGTAAATAAAAAAATAAGAGAAGGCTTAACTTTCTCAACTGGGATTAATTGTGTCGAGGAAATAGGTTCGTATTCCACAGCTGGAAGCTAAGAGGTTTGCGTTATAGTTTGATGCCTCCGGAATTGATTGAAGGCTTCGAGGTGGCCTTTTTAGCAACGCCTTCTGAAGATACATATTATTTAGTTATCAAATTAGTTTTGGCTGTTAGTACATTTCACGTAATGTAGTATTTTAACTATATTATTTATAAATAACTAAATAAATAGTAAAGAATGGCGTTCTTTAATTGTACATCAGTTAGTTTTCACTATGCTGTGCTGTCAGCTTTTATAGTAATTGCATATTGTAAAACTTTGGTTTGGTTAACCTTTTCGTTAAATTTTGTGGTGGAAGTTTTTAAATTGGTTCAACTGGTCTTTCAATTTTAAAACAGGAAACAACATGGTATTAGCAGCTTTACTGAAGCGGTTCATAGTGTCGACAGGATTTCCAGCTCGCGGAACGAGTGACCGACGCTGAAAGTACCGATTAGTATAACAACCTGCACTATTGCCGAGCGTCAAACGTGTAAATTATTGCTCTTCCAACTGCGAGTTATACTCGCGACCTTCGGTCAATTTTCTCGTCGGTAATTTCGTTTTATTTCGAGTTATGTATAGTTGGCAACGTCGTTGTCACGTTCTTCGGCCCCAAGAAAAGGGAAGATCGTTTTTTTTACGGCTGTCAGCGCTCGGGCGATGTCAATCGCTTTTTAGCCAATTTTTCTAGACCGCGCGCTCGCTGCCTTTTCGGCGCTGAATATTTTATCGCCCAACTGTCGAAATAGACTTTGTTTTCTTTTCCGGGGCCGTCTTGTCTAAAGAAAACGGGCAGCATCCGTTGGTTCTTTTGAAACCGTCCATCTTCACAGTTCCTAGCCGGTTGCCTAAACGGGCACTCGGATGAGAAGAAAAAAAAGTGGTGCTAATAGTCGTGGATAAATTTATCTGTTTTGATTTATTGAGAAAATTCTCTTTCATGTTGGTGCGCTAGAATAAAGGTGCGCGAAATGTTCACGTGCGTTCACTTTACAGGTGCAAATCATAGGAACTTTAGTTTTACAAAATCTTCGTTTTTAATTCACGTTAGTTGATCCCGTTCTTTATGTACGTTTTAACCCCCGTAAGTCTTCTGTCGTCATTCCTTTCTTCAAAGCATCCCAATTCACGACAGAGGTCCTCCGAATCTTTAATTCGCCATTTCAGTCGTCCTCTTTCCCTCTTCTGCCCTCAGATCGTGCTCAGTCAGCCCTTCATCAACTTTACTAATCGTAATTCGCGCTAACTAATTCCAGAGGCAAATCCCAAACTGTCTAGTGTGATTGTGAACTATCTTTCTGTCCTCCCTGGTTATTCGTGCATATCATTGATCAGTATTTCCACTTCTTGACTATTTCCTCGCCGTTATTAATTTCTTTTTCTTCGTTGTAAGGCACGAAGGGTGTCTTTAGAGCCACCCAGGACGCCCTCTTCCAGCGCCAAAATTAAAAGCTACATCTTATAGAATGCTTCTCGATCTAAGAAGAAATGTCCAAGCTTTATGCTTGGTTCGATAGGCATTGTCAACTGTTTCGATTACCCATTGATGTATCGCGTTAAATTATACGCGCATGATGGTCATCATATCCGTGCTCTCGACTGGAATTAACTTATTACTCAGACGAAAGAGAGATTGATTGCATTATTTGATCAACCAGGAACAGTTAGGGCCATATATTGAATTCTGAACGACTTAACGCATACTGGTCCTATGATCATATTTTTTTTTAAAACGACGAAAAAGAAAATAACTCGAAAACTTCTCAATTCACGCTCACGTTGCCCATCTGTCTCCTTCTTTTCTTTTCTTTAACGTACACGGCACAATACGTTGTAACGTTCTCATTTATTCGTCCATAACTACGCTCAATGTCCGTCGATGCAGGCCAATATACTCGCTCAATAATTTATTTATTTATTGTTATTAGCAAAATTGTACTGGGTGCGGCATAAAGGTCGGACGTTTTTGAAAAAATCATAACTTCGGTAATTTTTACTCAACAAAATTTTTCTTCACATATTTAGATTCACAATTTAAAAGCATTTTAGAAATTCATGTGTGGAGTATCACATCAGTCAAGTGGCGTTCCTCGTTCGCGATACACTGCTGGAGTCTTTCTTGGAAATTTCCGAAAACTTTTTCCAAAGTTGTGTTCGAGACCGACAGCAATGTTTACTCTTTCACTTTTTGTTTATTAATTTAAGTTGACCTTTGTCACCGTCCGCGTCTCACAGCTGGTCACCGTCACCATTGGCTCAAGTTGATTCGCACTTTGTTGTTTACGAAAGGTGAACAACAAGACCGAAAGAACAAGGCTTCCCCTCCCCTTCAAGAAAGGAGGTGCGGAAATGCTGCGCAGACACCATCATTACCTCGTTTGCGATCAAACTGACAACTCCCGTCTATTTTTTACCCGCGTCGCCGAACGTTTTCGCCGTCTCAATTTCATTTTCCCAAAATCGCCTTTGGATCTTCGGTTTCGGTTTGGATACGTTTATCCTTGGACTACCTGGAACGACCCCGGACTCCAACGAAAGCCACCAGACCAAGGCGCATCAACGCTGTTCTCGTCACCATCTCAGCTTCCACGAAAAGAAGCTCTCCACTCAAATTCCTTTGTAAGCTAAGTCTTTATTTTAAGGGCCCCTTTAGGTAGGATATCTTTATTTTAACCTCATTTATACAATTTCAATAAATCTTTCCTGTGTTACGCTTGAAGTTCATATCTCGCATTTTGTCTCATTTCACTCTGCTCCTGGTAAATGAAATACTGATTCTAAGTCAAGTTTTCTTTGAACTCGACCGTTTAGAGGCCAGGGAAGAGACATTCTGATCCCAGTGGTAACAGACAAGTTGCTCTCTCAACTGCGACGATTTCCACGCGAATAGCATCCTTCAATTCCTCCAATGCTCGGGGCTTGTGCTGGTAAACACGTGCTTTGAGGTGTCCCCCCAGAAAAAAGTCACATGTGGACAAATCTGGGGATCGAGGAGGCCAATGAACGTCACCGAACCTGGAAATAAGGCGGCCAAGGAAAAGAGGACGAAAACGCTCATTGTTGCCCTAGCTGTGTGAGCGGTTGCCCCATCCTGCTGGAATCACATACGCCGGATTGCAATACGTTTTTGTCTCAATTCAGGTGTAAAGAAGCCGGTTATCATCTCGACATAGCGTTCGAAGTTGACGGTAACAGCAATGCCATTGTCGTTATCAAAAAAGTAAGGGCCGATGATGCAAGTTTGAGATATGGCGCACCAAACGGTAACTTTTGAGCTATGCAGCGTGTAATTGTCGGGGATTTTCATCAGCCCAATAACGACAATTTTGCCGATTCCATTCCACTTCCATCTCACGGGACAACTTATAGGGGTGAAACCTCATCTCAAGATGCAAAATACGCCCAACCGGTCGATCACTGAGGCGAAGTTCGGCAGCATGCAGGCGAGCTGATCGACTCGCGCTGCGAATTAGTGCTTGTCGTACACTTTCACTGTTCTCTGGTGTCCGACTCGATCTTGGAGCTCCTGGTGGTCTGTTCCTCATTCATGAACCTCGTGTGCGAAGTCCTTCAACCCAACGAAGAATGGTGTTTCTGGAGGGAACCGCCCGATTTCGGTGGATATTAAAATGACGACGAAACTCACGCTGGACTGCAGTGACGGACTCGTTATTACGAACGAAACTGTCGTAAGCAAAAACGCGGTGCTCTACTGTCCACAGGTCCATGAGTTCAACTGGTAAAAAAATTCTAAGACCTCCCGATTACAATGGTCCCTCCCCCACTTTCTAAGAGTCACAATAACGCAAAATATCTGCGTGCGACGCACCCCACAAACCCACCGTATCGTTAATTAATGGAACTGCCAACGTCATTTTTCTGGGTTCGTGTTCACAGTTGTGAAATCATATGTGAAACTCTGTGGGGGAAAAAAAAACAAACAAAAAAACAGAAAGACGTTAATTCCTGCGGTGCTCCAGACTAATGGCCATTGTTAAACTTGTTGTTATAGTTAGCTTATTGGACTACCACTCTGATTTCTCTCAAAACGTCATATGTAAAACGTATCATATGGGCGGGATTTGTAAAGAAAAATGTGCGCTAAAATATTTTTTGTTAAAACTTTCGACAGTTTATTGACCTTACGTCATTTTCCCACAAATAAAAGTTTTGTCCTGCCGTGTATTTGGAACTGGTTCCTAAGAAAAATCTAATGAAAATCCGAGAAAAAAATATGGTGTTTTGATTGTTATAATGTCAATATTTTAGGATGCGATACACAGTGAAGACCGTCTCGATAACAGTTGATTAAATCTGCCGCGCTTCTGAGGTTAAGTGGAGGGGAATTGTTTCGTCACCAATGTGTCAGGCAAAGCGTTCAGTTTTGTATTGACAATATGTAGTCGAAAAGGTGATCTTGGTGAGGTTTGTATTGTGTTGGGGTGAGTCCGATACGAGGAAAGTGTCTAGTTACTATTTACTTCCGAAGGATTTAAAAATCCAAATGGATATTGTTTGGTTCTGACTCTACTCCTTTTGACCCCCCCCCCCCAAACTTTAGTTGATTCGGGCTGCCCGCACAGGTGCTCCAATTTAAAAATTGTTTTCCAGTTTATTTATTCAAATAACATTTTCGCCGCCACGTTCCGCCGTCGCTTCTATTTTCCGCAATGTTTTCTTTGATGTCAACTCGACTTGACGAAACAGTAGAGTCTTCAGCTGCTTGGAAAAACCCCCGGCTTTTCCATTTATTCTTTCGCTTTATTTTTGAGATATCTCGCTTGTTATTTACGTTTTTTTCCGGCTCCTCAGCTTCTTCGTTTGGACGCGGATGAAACTTGTTCTAGACAACCGATCCTTTGAAGGGTCTTGTAAGGACTCGGTTTCCTTTCACCGCTTCTCCTTTCCTTGTCCGGTTGATGTATGTTTAGTTGAACAATTCGTTGTTTGCGAAGTCTTCTAAAGTTCCCCTTCTTCCCCTTCCTCATGGGTGAATCCCGTCTTTTAGCTAGTGGTAGTTTCCTTCCCGGCCAAATAAAATCACTTCAGCAGCTCAGTTGGTAAACTTGGTTCAGTTCGTATTTTCGCGGCCTCTTTCACACACTCACTTCACTTTTTCTCGTATCAGTGTATTCAGGCCAACTTCTTATCTTCCAAATAAAACGTGACTTTTGATGGAGGGGGATGTCAAAGCCGATTTTTTCTCTTTTTTTAACTTTACGTCTTTGATGTGCCTCATTTTTTTCCTCTCCCGACCGCCACTGATCAATTCCTGGTTCCCGGGTTATGAAAGGGTTTTGAAAGTCGGTCCTAATGTCAATTCCACCGAAGCCAACTCCCCCTCCTCATCGTTTTCTGCTTGAGTTGGACTTTCGCCCGAAGCCTCTGGGCGAATGCTATTCCGAAACTCGGTTAGGAGAAAAAGGAGGGAAAACCCCCTTTTCGGAGATAATCTCAATAAATTTCTAACTCCGAAGCCGAGGTGGGAAAAGCTATACTCTTTTGTTCGGAACAGAAAAGCGGACTTGGGAGTTGGATAACTTGAGAAACGTTGCTCTTTCTTGTCTGTTGAATTTTACAGTGCGTAGACAGCTACTTTTGTGCGCGCATTGTTCTCCGAACATGTAACTACCGATGAATGTAGTACCCATTCGCTTTTGCCGCTTGAAGGGTTTACTCTTCTTAGCCCTCTCTTTATTTTTCAAAGTTTTCGGCGTGCCAAAATACTGACTATCTGGTGCGACGCATCACACAACATCCCTCAGTCTTACGGTTTTTATGGCTTTAGTACTCATTTAATCTATTTTTCATCAACTTCGTGTGAACTCGATAAACTTCTGTCGTTACCTAACGATCTACGTAGTCCCAATATTTATTGGACTGCCGTAATTTTACGAGTATGATACGCTTCA
Source organism: Pachypeltis micranthus (assembly GCA_020466155.1). Lineage (NCBI taxonomy): Eukaryota > Metazoa > Arthropoda > Insecta > Hemiptera > Miridae > Pachypeltis > Pachypeltis micranthus. Next base: position 19,840,764 of record CM035769.1, read on the forward strand.
TTGCAAAACCAACCTATAGGTAATTGATGGGACTTTCAACGCGATTTTCGGAGTGTTTTTGTTTGGCACAGGCCGAAGTAGTTGGGATCATGAGCTTGGGCCTTTTTCCTTCATGTTATGCCGCGAGGAAGTCTGAGAACTGCCCATTCAGTCGGCTTCTCCTCCAGACAAAGGTTCGTTTTAACTTCCAAGCGACAATGGACTTTCCAAAATATCATTCCCTCCTCAATCTACCTCCTCCTCCAACACACACACACAGCTCTTCCCAGACATACTCGACATTCCTCTATCAATTCTCAGCCGCATCACAGAGTCTTCTCACTCGCTCCCCTCGGTCCAGTTTCCTGCGTAACCAGTTCACACGTATTCGGAGTCCCCTTGTGTCGCTCAAACTCATACCACTATTCATTTCACGGGTATACAGTCCTTCTCTCACCCTCGACGAGTTCCCTTTTGTTTTATTTAAACTCCCCCTCTCCTGCACCGAACAGTTTGTGTTAATAAGATTGTGACGGTACAAACGGAAAATTTATTCGAAGTGGGGATGAACCCAAGGAAAATTCTATTAATTGACCCCCACCTATATTGGTAAAGTGGTAGAGCAAATAACTAAAATTGATTCGAAGATTACAATGTTGTATTAAGAAAATAATCAAAATAAAATTTCATCTGCAAAATCGGTACATATCAACTCAGGGTTTTGTCACAGATACACCTAAATCGGTAAAATATGGTAAAGTATTTCTTATTTCCGACGTCCGTGGATTATAATTCTAAACAAATTAGCAAGGTACTTCTCTAGATTTTTGCGTGAATGAATATCCGGGAAAGTGAGACAGGAAGGGGCGTCGACGAAGTAGGTGAACGCTTTCCGCTGGTAACTGCCAGACAAACAGGAACTTTGAAGTCTTTGGCTCCGACCTAAAATGGTGCGTGAAGTGTAGGTCTGTCGTACTTGACGTCCACATGTATATATCCAGGTGTATATACAACACCTTCAGTTGAATAGAATGGGCGAGGCAGAACACCTCAGAGATGCGAATCCGTGGTGAGGACTTGCTTTCGGCGGATCCTCTCCAACATCTCGTCTCGACGGACGTATCTGGAGCCAAACACCACTTGAAAAAAAATTAACTTCGACGACGGCGAAATATAAAGGCACGGTAGAACGAGAGGATGCGACGATGCTGTCAAAACAAGGAAATCGGAAGAACGTGGTCTCGGTTATATTTTCTCCTACCGCCTGCAGGTAGCAGCAACTGACGGGATGAATTATTGATGTAGCTTGGTATCATCTCCCGAAATGCAATATTAATATACCAATAATTTTCTACAATACTTCTTTATTAGAGCTTTCAGAATAACCTCAAATAAAACAATAATTGCACGAAGCATTGACTACTATCAGACGGGGAAAATTCGCACCGAGAACCGCGCAATCACAATCGTCGCGGAACTTAGAAATAATTCATGCTCAAGATCTGGAAATATAGAGGTAACACTGCAAAGAAGTATTAAAAAAGATGTTACCGTGAATTTCGGATTTTTTTGGGTCAATGGATTACCTTATGCCCGTTTAAACGTTCTTCGTACAGACAGTTCATTGGTTTTACTCTGACTTTTGGTTTATTATTCATTCTGAATAATAATCCTGTTTTCGGTCAGGAAAAATTTGTTACAACCCTCCCTCAAAATTTGATACTTAACGTTTCAAGACATAGGGATTCCAAATCTTTCGCACAAAATTCCCATTTGGTATCTAGTTGTGCCCGCCATCTCGGCAATCCGATCGGACGATGCCCATGGTTGTTATGGACAAAAAATTGTTTAGAAAATTCACAAAACGCAGTATAATCGCAAATACGCCGTGTTTCGTATCGTTATCAAGGTATTTTTACATCCTGGGTTGAATGGAATGAGTATCAGACGTGTACAACTGCGTATAGGGAAATTACGGTTATTTATAGTGAGCCAATGTCAACAATTTGAAAGAACTCGTGGGAACTACAGCGGAGGTAAACGTTTCGTCGTTAGTACTCCCTCCCTCCCGTCTCATCACAACCACCTGCCCGCCTGCTCGACTCGCAAAGTGCCAATTGCCGAGGGTTCGCTCGGTTCGAGGTTCCCCGTCCCAATTTCCCCGACTCTTTTTGCCCGAGGGGGTGGAGGAAGGATAGGGTCACTTCCTCCGCACACCCCTACATCGGATCATAAATGCCTACAGGAGCTTACGGGCGCCTGGCGCCGGGGGAATATTTAGTTTCTGTAGTTCCATTGTAGTGAGGTCATGTTTCGTATGGTTTACTAGTATTTTGCGATGCTGAATCGAATGGGATGGGTCTCGGAGCAGTAATACTAGGTCTAGCTGTTCATGAGAATAATAAACTGTTGTGTAATAATTTGCAGGGTTTTTGTTAGAACGATAGTGTCATGTAGGCGCGATTTATGATTAAAAAACTACACAAAGTTCACTTTTTGGCGCAAATGTGTATAATTAATTGTGCTGCTTTCGTGTTTTTCCTATCGATAGATATTTTGTACAGCCACATACAGAATTTGATCAAAATAGCTTTATCCGTTTTGGTCTGATGTCGCTCATATTGTCTTGTTTTGGCCCCATGTTGACCTCTTAGCTTAACATGCTATTTAGTCGAGCTGTTCTCTTCAAAAATCGTGCACAAACCATTTTCGAGCTCACTAGACGTAAAGATATGAATGAAAGATATGAAATGATTTCTTTTGTGTTTGTACGATTACGTCACCATCCTTCCTACTTTCTAGGGCTAAGGAAAGTATAATCGGCGTGTGTATGAATCTGTAAATACCGAATCATTTCAAGTTTAATCCGAACTAGGAACGTATGAGGATAATGGTTCAAAAGTAACTATAGGACTGCCCCCCCCCCTCCCAAGCTGCTGTAGATATTTCGATAGAACGTTTCGTGTGGTAAATCCAAACAACGTAGCTTTCACAAAAAATGTTTGTCAGCGGAGTATTCGTGAGTTGCAGAGTTAATAATCAAACGAATCGATGCTCGAATGGCATCAGTTTTGTGATAAAATATGTTGATGTTAGTCCAATAAGTACACCTACTCAGTGGTAGTTTGATGACGGTTATACAATAATTAGGGACACCTCGCCTAATTTCGGAATTTTAACTGTCGCTTCTTCAACTAACTTCTTTTGGCACGTGTTCTTCTTTCGATGCCAAAACGGTAAGCGCGAGGCTTCTCTAAACAATCGTGTTGTCAGTCCTATAAATTACCTGTATGTTGGTTACCCAATAGAAATCCTGACTCGAATCGGAGCGATGCAATAAATTGATGGCTATCAGTTTCTACGTTAACTTTTAAATTCTATCGAGTTCGTATAAATTGTGTGAAAAACTGATTGGATTAGTTCGTAGAGTGATAAAAAAAATCAAAACTCCTGTTCTTTCTCTTGCTTGGAAAGTGTTGCGTTCTTTCTTCGTGCTCTGAATATTGATATGCTTTTAGAGAGTGAACGAATAGAAAAACGGGGGCTGTAGAGGTTACTGGGTTGTTATCCGATAAAAATCGCACGTCCAAACGAGCCCTATGTTGCGATTTGTCGATATCGTGGGGTTTCACGGTCAAGTTACTAATCTATTTCAATTCAATTTAGTGATATCTACTGGAAGAGTACTTCCCCCTTAGTTGGTGTCTCAAAAACTTTCGTCTCCTCCATTCTTATCGCGCAAGCAGCGATTTTGGTCGTCGAGCTCCAAAAATGTAGTTACTAACCGAACGGAAAGACGACGAAAGTTATCGTTACACGATTTCGATCAGGGTAACAGCTGTTACGAAGGAACCAAGCAAACGACGTTCTGATGGCACAAGTGTTTGAAATGGTCCTGGACGTTGCTCTACTTCGCTGCCCATCTAGAATTTCTAGCGTGCGAGTATCCGCCTCGTCTGTGGCAATTAGGCTTCAATTACATATGTATTAGGACGATTCGACGATCGACCGTGCAAACCAGACGGTCAAATTTGTAAATGATTTTAACAAAATGGACTCGTCGTTCTTAACTCGACAAAAGACGGATGTAGAGTGCAGTTTAGTTTTCTGAATGTCGAGGAAAGAATTTTGTTTAGATTAGAGAAACCTCATTTAGCGCGTCTGTGGTCAAACTGGCGGGAGAACGGCAGAACTGTCCTGCTTAGAGCTGCTTCCATCACTGTGAAAGGAGAAGCGGGATCAAAATGTCTCCCAAATAGGAGTTTTTTGGATTTCCTGCAAAATGGCTGCAGCGAATTCGACTGTACTGGAAACTTAGGTTCTATTAACGTAGGTTTTGTTCTCGATAAGCATTACTACGCGCACGTTAATGTGAATCGTTGGACGAAGTACTAATCATAATTCAAAACGAGTTTCATTTCACTTCTGAACGAAGTCAACTATCGACTTTATTCCCTGGAACCAACTTGCCTAACCGCCCCTCGTTTACAACTACCAACTTCCAAAATTTAATAAACTTCTAAATTCTTCTATCAACTTTACTAAACCTTTTAATCCTGACACATCAAATTTAACCCGACAATCGAAGCCCCAATGGAAAACAGGCCCTTTCGCACGCCCTTGGCAGCCCAATCAGAGCTTGCAACGAAATAATTATGTCCCTGGACCCTCAACACCTCATCAAACAAGACCGTTTCAAAGACAACCATCATACGGACAATCGAAAACAAATAGATCCACTACGAAAACTTTCACATGATTCAAGCGCCACAAGCCGGGAGCCCGAAACCACGAAATGTCTGTCCCAAGTGGAACTTACACTCCAGGAATAACTTTTTCCCATACGATTTTCATTTAGGGTTTGAACATCTTGCGATTGAGTCGCCAGAAACTCAACAAGAAGAAAACAGTCATTTTGTTGAAGAATCCCAGGAGTCTTAAGCTCGCCTTCAGACTCCTCCCCTTTAAAACGAAGGCTATGCTGTCTAATTATATTTGACAGGTCCAAATTGACCCTACTTCGTCCTTCCAAAGCTAAATCTAAGAACCATGGTCGAAACTGGTTCTACTCGATCCTTCATCATATCTGAAGTAGCTCTAACAGATCTCCAAAATAATAGAATCCGAGACTGGTACAGTCCGAACAACCCATGGTTTTACGCAGTTTACCGAACGAACCCATGTGCCCTGTGGTGATCTTTTCAATCAAAACAACCTCTACTTTCTTTCGTATGCTCATTGGCCTTGATAATTTGAATACCTTAAAAGCCCTAGTGAACCTCGACGAAAATTTACTCCAAACCCCTCGCGTCAACATCCCTTCGGAATATTACGTTATTGGGGATGACAACACCGTGAAAGAACCGAAGAAAAAAATTTGTTGTTCAAATCAAACTCTCAGCATGTCTTCAGCCAGCCAATACACACTCTTCTCTACAAATTTTTCTCTGACAGCACGTTCATCGTAATAAAACCAAAGATGTGTATAAAAAACGGGTTTCCCGTGTGTTCAAGTTCTCCGTACTTGGATCTGATAACTAATTGTCGTATACTACTTACTGGGCGCACGAACGAGGGAGCTTGAAACTGTGAAATAAATGAACGTGGTGAGTGTGAACGAGGACTGTATTACACTTGACAGAATAGCGATATTTGGTTGAGTATGAGTATATAAAGTGGAGGGAGAGGGAGAAAGAAAGTTGAGTTGGAAGTAGCGTGAGCTGAGCGACGAATCGTTGGGAGAACTGTATCACAAGAGTTGAAGGAAGACTGACTTGGAAGGATCTGTCTGATGAGAAGAGGAATCTTAAATTGAGGGGTGGGTAAAGATCGATGGGAAAGACTAGGATAGGGGGAAATCTGTTGCAATTGGGAAAAACTGAAGAGGTGGACTTTCCATAGGTATCAAAAGGGCTTGAGGACGAATGTGTTTGAAGAAACAATGACTTTCCGTTAAGGCTAGTGCGGACATTTTGGAGGTCAAAGACCCAGCCAATTTGGCCAGCCGAACACTACTCAAGAACCATATTCCTGTAACTATTTCCATTATCATTTATTGAACGGAAGTATTATCCAAATTAGGTGTGTCCAAAAATGGGGTTCTCCGAACATAGAACTTTCTCTAATGGATTTGACCCAATGTCTACTTTTTACGTGTTATATATAGTCTTCTGACTATCCCACTGGTGGGATGTGCACTGCGGCCAGATGACCTATTGTGCCAGTCCTAATGTCTTACAGGTCAATGCCTAGCCTCCTGAGAAAAGCCAGGTAGTTCCTGAAAGAGTCCTCGTTGGTATCCATCCTAGGAGAAGTGGTGCTAAAGACCAAAAGTCGCTCCCTCACAAGTCTCTGGCACTGGGCCAGGACATGGTAGTGAGTCTCCTCACCCGTACCACACCACCTGCATCGAGGGGTGTCAGCTATATCCATAACATACGTGTGTTTGTTCATTCTGCAGAATTATGGTCCCAACAATCTGCCTTAAGTCCTTCCTCTCCATCTTCAGAAGGGTGTGTCTTATCTTGCTTGATTGCTCTGAGGCAAAACGTTTGGAGTGTCTTACTCCTGCAGCGTTCCAGATTGTCTGATGCAGTCTTGTGGCGTGTTCTCTCACAGTCCTTCTTACTAGTGACAGAGAAATCCCATGATAGAGCGGTGGCCCAATAGGTACTGTACATGAACCACGTCTGGCCAGATGGTCCGCCCTCTCATTTCCAATGATCCCCTTGTGTCCTGGAATCTAATACACATTAACTCTATTCGCACTTGCTAAGGAGTTAAGCTACATCCTGCACTCTCGGACCAGTTTTGACGTAGTGCAGTAGTTCATTAGCGCCTTGCATGACGCTTGACTCTCAGTTCTGTTGCTACAGCCTTTCTCATGTATTAGGATTGCCCCGGCGATAATAGCCTAAATCTCTGCTTGAAAAACCGATGGAGTGGGGCCTAGGGCAATATACAGCCCACTCCTTCCAGAGCCACTTATCCACACCCCGGATCCTGTTCCCTCCGGAGTTTTCGATCCATCTGTAATGATGTTGCAGCCACCTTCATCGCCTCTGCCTTGCCATAAATGTCCAGGGGGAGAAGGTCGAAAAGTCTCTCCATGGTAATGGTGGGTGTGGTCATCACCCCCGCTATAAGTAGGCACCCCAGCCTATCTACTTTGGCTAGGCTGCTGCCATTCACTGCAATGGCAGCTCTATGAGATTATTGGTCTCACTATGGCTTCGTAGAACCAGCAGACCATTCTGGGCTTTAGGCCCCATGTCCTCCCGCACATTCTCTGACATGTCCAAAGGGCCAACGTGTTACTAACTGTATTTCGTTATGCAGATGTCGCTTTTACGTACGTAGAATGTACATTTACTAGAAAAGTAAACAAATAATAAAGTTCCAGGCGATAACCGAACCCTCCCTTTCTACTTCGTGAAGCTGAGGAAAGCGAAATGAATGTCTGGTTGCCTAGATGGAGGGAGGGGGGGGGGGATGTAAAGAAAGCACCACAGAAGGGCAAGGCATTCATGGTGTAGAAGCAAGCCAGGGAGATACGTAGATCAATGAACATGCGCAATATCGGTTCGGCAGAACAACGCGCTGGTCACGGTAGTGATTTATGCTTAACCCGATTATGAAGCTGTGAATGTAAGTCGGAGCAACGGAAGCATGGTTGTCCTGGAGGGGGGGGGGGCTATTCTCGTCAAGAGATACTCCAGAGAATATTTGAGATTTATGTTCGTTCTATTTCGTAATTTTCCAAATCTTCAGTTTCGTCCGGTCTTTGTCTTGGTGTTTGCCTCATCGTTGTGCCATCAGCGGAAGCGAGTTTCTTTTTTGTAAACCGACTCTCGGAAGAAAAGGCTCAGTTAATGTATTATTTGTCGTAACTGCGCTACTACCGAAATGTACCAACTCAAGTAGTTCATCGTTCGTCTATAACCAAACGAACAGGCTTATGAATTTATCAGGCGGCCTTCGTAATTTCTTCCGTCATCGCACTGCGACTGTTTTTAGGGCGAGGCCTTCTTTGATATTTTATTGAGAAAGCAGCCTCGGAGAACTTTGCTACGATATCGTCCCTTTGAGAAGTTCCCAGAATGACGGTTTCGCGATTCGAATGGTTGACGCCAAGTGCTCATACACTTGTCAGTTGTGTATGAGCAGCAGCTGTGGAAAACACGATTGATGATATGGCGAGAGCCTGCGTTCGAATTTCTTCTGCAAGTTGTCAAAAACCGCATACGACAACGTTAAGGTTCAAGGAACGGGTCTTTGAATACCTACTGCATTCAGAAAGACATATTCATATACGTACATTTCGAAAACCTTAAGACAAGATCACATTTTTATTCGATTTCGCATTCAACCAACCTTCAACCAACAAGAAAAAACTAGAATCCATAAACAAGAAGAATGATCGCGAATTGAAAGTAGCTGACGCCCAACTTGAGTCCTACTTATTCGTCAAAGCTTCCTGGTAAAGCTTTGCTAACGCTCATTTGCATTTTAGTTGTCCTCAGAGATGAATGTGACGATTTTTACTTTCCTGAGCCCTAGGAAGTAGGAAGGAACTTTTTAAAAGGAATTTTCAATAGTTTTCTTCGGACTTCCGCGTTTTAAGAAGTTCTTGAGAACGGCTGAACTAAATCGGTTTCAATTACCTTCAAATCAACAAAAGACGCCAAAATAACAATATAAGCAAAATCGGTTCAAAACTAACTGTAGTTATTATTGTAATCAAAACACCAAATATTTAAAAAATATGGTTTCAAAAACTTGTATGTACTTTTTTGGTTAACAGTTTTGTATGGACAGCTCCATGTTACAAGAGCAGCACAATAAATTATCAAACATTTCGAAAAGGTTTTAGGGCAGGATAATGCGATCCTGAAAAAATACCTGACATTCACCAAAATATCAATTTTTCCCCCATAAAACGACTGGTTACGTTTTTGGTTAAATTTGTCGTATAGACGATGTGTAGTCAACAACAACGTGCGCCACTTTGAACGTGTAATACTAACCGTCACTGACGATGGGAGAAAGAGACGTTCCTGACTGAGGTGGGCGCTCTGCAGTGGTTCGGTAATGGGAGGCAGAGCTGGACTGGACATTGTAGGGCCCTACTACAGTCTGGCTAAGCCACTGGGAGAGTACGCCACAATATTTCATGCCGAAATCCTAGCTATAAAGCTCTGCGCAGAAGTGATCATGATTGGAGGACTTAAGGGCAAGTGGATCTACATATTCTCAGCCAGGCCCCCTTAAAGGCTATTGTACCTTACAGCTTCAGGTTCAGGCTGTCATGTTAGTGCCTTCAAGCGCTCAAGCGGCTCGGTGCCCATAATAGGCTCCCTTGTCTGAGTGCCGGCTCATGTGGGGTGTGAGGGCATCGAAAGGGCTGACTGCCTTGCGAAAAGGGGTACAGAATCCCTACCAATGGGTAGGGGCCTGAACCCTACGTAGGTATGACGAGAAGTCACCTGAATCGTCTGGTGGCTCGATGGGTTCCATATCCCTTTTCGCTCACAGGAAAGCAGCTCCCATTGGCATCGCCAGTCACGACTAAGACAGAAAAAAGGCTTGTTACGCCTTCCTGTCTAAGGGCGAAGGGATGACACTCTCCAGACAGGATTCTGAGAGTTCTGATTAGCTTGCTCACTCAACAAGATGGGCATCCCAGAGGCGGTGGAATGGAGACTTTGTGGTGAGGAGGACGAGATGGCTGAGCACATCCTATGTGAAAGCCCTGCCTTGGCAGTCGAGCGATTTCAACATTTTTCTCGTGGGTTCATTGAATCCCGAACTATTGCGGAATCTGTGGCGAAGGACATACTTGGCTTCCTAATGGGAGCGGGTATGTACAACGCTTTCTATTAAGAAAGGGCTAGTGTCATAATAGGCCCATGCGTCCTGAATGCCCTTGAGACGTAAGAGGGAGGGTCTGTTCCTAGTAGCCCCGTGAATTTACTCGTTCTTGTTGAGAACAAACCCCGAACCGTTTAACGCATTGAATCAGGTTGGATCTCAGGCCTCTCCGCACTGGCAGCTCTTCTTTCTTATTCTCTTCACCCTCACGAGAATCTTGCTCCCATACTTCAGCATTTTGGGAGGTTGAATAGCGGTCTTTCTGCCGTGTCTTCATTCTTGCTCGCAACATCGAAAGACTGGCCTTGGATCACCATGCTTCAGCATCTTCTGGCTGAGCACTGCTCTGGCAAGTTCAGCAACGCGCCTCCAGTTTTCCTCTGAATGCAGCTCGAAGCGGACGAATGCCTCTGGCGTGAGCTGACCAACTGTCCACTGCGCGCCACCAGCCTGCCCACTTCTGGCATGGGAAGCGTCATCCTCTATTGCTCTGCAGTCGTCACACTTTGTGAACTAGACGTTGAGGCCATTGTCTCTACTGGCTTTTAGTTGTTAACGGCTAGAATAGTCAGGGAGCGAGCGAGTAAGAGGCTGTTAGACGCCAGGAATACAAATCAATGTCGTATGATTTGCGAGGCATGAATTCGCTCCTGTTGAATGGCGTATAGTAGGTGTCTCCAAACTTTTTAAGGGTAGAGCCATATACCGGAATTAAAAATGTCTGGCGGGCCATAATGCTAACGGTAAAAGACACCGTAACATGCCGCGCTTCCGCCATAGCCTATTGTGCGTTGTAGCTCGAATCTCTGTTTGATTCAATGGGCCCGTGTCGTGGTGCATAACATCAGGCCTATTGAGTTACTGCACATGCATTTCTTTATGACGCAGTCAAAACAGCTTGGTGCTTGCTCGGCTCCTGTTGATATTGACACAAATTACAACAAAAACGTCGATACATTACCGAGCGTGTACATATTATTATAAGAATTGTGTATAAATGTTCTAGGTTTTGCTATTACGCTTGTTTTATTTTTTTATACAACTTAAAATGCGATGTATTGAAAGCGAAGACCGCGTGGCTCTGGCAGACCTGGTCGAAATCCTCTCCCGGCGCACAGCATCATGATCGTTCCGAAACCAGAACACCGTTTTCCTCAGTTAACCATGAGTGACTTCTCCTCAGGTACTTCAGATTGCATGTCTGATACCCGAATAATGCGCCTAATATTTAAAAATAATTGCGACTACCGGGCGATAATCGGCGAGCTAGCTGCAGGTGCGTTACCCTCGACGTTTAGGTGGTCTTTAAAGTCGCTCAAAAAGGATATTCTCGCTTCCGATTCTTTTTACGGTCACTCTCCTATTCATTTATTCCTACTTATGCGACGCGTTCGGCTACTTTCGAGCGTCCTCGGATTTCCATAATCTTCTCATTCTCGGTTTTCGCGCTCCCTTTATCAATCATATCCCGGGCCCGAGAGGCTCTTGACGATGGAAGATGTACCGTTCAGGATGTTGATGACAAAGAAACTCTTAGCGACGGAGCGCGGGGTGAAATACAGTTATTATTCACTCGTGAGGTCACCTGGAATTCTCTACCGCTTCAATTCCGTGGATTCTTGTCGAATCTGAGTGAGTAATCAAGTTGTGTCGGTGGCTTGGTATTTTTAATTTGTGAGCTCACTCAAGAAGATGTGCGATTACGAGGGAGCGACTACGTGATTTATTACGTCTGGTCCCTTCGCTTGGGGAACCCTTGCTTTTTATCACTCCTGAATGTGAAATTCCCATTGAGAGCACCAAATTATTGTTATTATTGTATCGAGAATTTTAATTCCCTTAGCTGTACAAAGTAGAAAGAGAAGTTGTATATGGGGCTGCAAAAAAAAAAAACAACTTTTTTCATATTTTCGCATTTTATGAGGTTTATAAGGCCACAAAACACCATTTCTGAAAATCACTGCGTGTTTGTAAATGCGATCTACAAAGATCCACTGAAATTGGATTGAGGTTACGAGCTGAATCGATGCACATGCTTGTCATAGTGATCAAAACACCGCGTATTGTTTTCTTAAAAACTGCTCTGCCGATTTTGATTTAATTTGGCGCTCGATCAGCCAAATAACATGAAGATAGTAAGAACTCTACATCCGTGGGAAAGTAACGATAGCACCACGATAAACGTTTCGACAAAATTCAAATGCCCTTCTTCCTTACAAATACTGCACGCACGACAATGGTCGAACAAATTGTTAGTTGTGCCATAATCTGTCTAAACGATGAATGTTTATTAATGGTCGTCAGATAATCAAAAGCAACTACTAAATTCCAGAATACGCACTATAATCGTTTCTTCGATAACATTTTTCCTTCTTTCCCCTATAATTCCGATATTGTGAACCCGTGTTCTTGAAAATATCGCGACGCATCACACAATTTACCACTTTATCAAAAAATTAAATCTGTTTCAATTCAGTACTCGGGAGCTAGAACGAACTTCGGAGAGCTACCATAGCACAGTTAAATTATGAGATTGTTTCGATTTTTTTGACACGCTCATGTCAATAGTTTTGGAATTACTGGAAGTCAGTGTTGAAATTATTTGTCGGGTTAACAACAATAATTAGAATTCTAGAATTTCGTGAGATGTATGTGGCAGTCATTAAAATGCCATTTTGTGGGGAACTGATTGCTATGAGCACTTTTTTTAAAATTGGTTGGTATATAGCCGGAATATATAATGAACTACCTGCAGTAATATCCAAATATTTGTTATTTACGAGTGCTAATCTCGTCTTTGTCCTACATCAGGTGCGACGCATCCCACAACTTTCCTTGGCTCTACGTAAATTCACTGCTTTTCGCTATTTAATTCAATTCGTTTTTGGTTAAACACGGTGGTCGAAATTGATAATAGCAACACTTTTAGAATTAATTGTGGTGCTCCTGTTTATGCAAATATCATTATTGAGCAATCAGTACACAGAGAATTAATGATACTGTTAACACGATTTTTTACGATAATAATCACTGGTTCAGAATTATCGGATAAAAACAGAGAAATAAATGAGACGGCGGAGGTTTCCAGAGTATTTCCTGTACTCGCATATCATATGAGAGTTATCAAACTGCCATCATTTAGGTACTTGATTGGACTGGCACGTCAAGACTAATGAGTCTATTTGACATGTGAGCGGAGTTTATATGCGAAAGAAAAAATTATGCTGCTCCTGTCATTTTCCCAAGGATGAGAGTTTTATGGTATTGTTGTTATTTATAACTGTCCATACAGATGACAGTTCAGGCTGGGGCTATAGACAGCCATGGGATGTACGAGGGGAAGTCCAATCCCTGGAACCCCCATGGAGATAAAGCGTAGGCGCCGGCAGCATGGAGCCTTTAGGGCATGACGCTGTCGGTCGTGAAGCCACGGGTTGGTCTCGTGGGGACTGTGCTTTCATTGGGAATCCCCCCCTCCCCCCCTTCAATTGGAGAGTTGTCTAGTGCTGGCAGGAGAGGGGTGTAGGCTATGAAGCCAGGTACCTATGTCCAACGCCAGGGACATATGCCCAGTGCACACCTACCAATGTCCATACAGATGATTTCATCAAAATAGTTAGCGCCGTTTTACAGAAACAAAAACATTTAGTGTTTTAGTTGTTAGATTAGTGTTAGCGTAACTATAGTTAGTTTTGGGAGGATTTTGATCACACCTTTATTTTGGGGTTGGTAACCTGTGGGCTAGACATCAAGTTTGAGCTGATTGCGTTCACACAAACACACCATTTTCCCAAGAGATCTGAAGAGAGCCGTTTGTTTGCAGGTGATTGGATAACTTGACTTTCTACTTTGTAGAGCCAAGGAAAGTCAGTATTACAGTTATGTAGCATGATCCTGTTCAAACAGAAAATTACTCCAACGATTGTCCAGTTGTTGGATCAAATTAGAGGTGATTTGATTTGGCCGTTCTATAACTATGGTGTTCACAGACACACATAACATACAGTCACAGACTCAGAAGCCCCAGAAGCGTGAAGATCCAAAGATTCAATCCGATCTTTTCGCCACACTATGGAAAGTAAAAATCGTGTTGACGGTTCCATGAATTGCTTATGCGATGAAGTCTTGGGCTCCAGAGATTGGAGAGCTGTGATGTTTAGTACTGGCGAATAAAAGGTGACAAAGGACATTACACAAACGGCTTTCTGGATATGTGAACTGGTGCGAGCAGAGAGCGAGTGTGAGAACTGAGAGATGAGAGACAGTTCGAAAGTCGAGTGCCTGGGTAAGAGCTGAGAGTTGGAATGCCTTTGTCAAGTAACAGCATGGGAAAGCCTAAATACATCGTTAACTTTTAAAGTCGGCTCATAAATAGTGTCAGCAGGTTTTATTGATGAACTTAGGTATTCCTGGGTTGATGAATGCTTGGGACAAGACCTTTTGTTGGGGCCAAGGGCACTTATCCAATTCGGCCAGAGCTGAGCCGAATACGTAGATTTTTTATTCTCAACTGCTGCTCTAACAAGTATGATTAACGTTTTTTTGGTGGACAGTTCCAATTGACAACGTTGATTTAAAGTAGTTTTTGTTGGTACCTGGAGGAAATACATCCACAATTTCCTCTTACTGTCGTCTTATGAAATGACTAGCGATAAAGCCTGTTGATTTACATACGCTGGAGAAGCAAACGAAAAAACAAATCTTCCGTTGAAACCAAACTAGTTATTTACAGTTGAACTAGTATTGTGAGAATAGTTTTGAATGAATGCGCTGAAAGGAGGAACAGTTAACCCGCTTCAAAGCTACAAACAACTTCAGGCTCGATCGAAAACAGACTACTGTTTGAGAATTTGCAGAGTTGAGAATTTTTGAGACGTCCGCCTCATTTGAGAATTTGCAGGCTCACAATGTCCTCTTGCTTGCTTGAACGCGAACTACTAACAATAAATAGGAACTATCTTCGTATAATGGAACCCAGCTAATCTTCCTCCGGTTGGGAAACCCCGACTAAATAAAATCTTCAGCGTGATTTTTAAACGTCGTTTTAAGCTCATTTTCACATTTGAAACGGCCAATTCAAACTTTTCTCATTGAGCCGAAGATTGGGCTTGTGGTTGCCGCTGCTTTTTTTAACTCGTGAGGTAGCATTAAATCGTGAAGTGAGGAGAACGCGGTTCAAAAGACGAACTTCCATTCCTTCAAGTTTCGATTAGGCCTTTATTGATTTCCTGGTACACCTGGAGAAAACAAACATGTACTTGTAATTTGATAGGTAAAAATGGCCTCCAGTTATTCTACACGACCTTTTGACCTATCAACAACGTAAAACGGTGTTCTTACAGAAAGTTCGTTAAAGCCGTGAATTGGCAAAAATCGTTAACTTCAATCGCTGAGTGAATTGGCGGAAGACGCTTCTGTTCTCTACATACACTTTTTGTACGTCATTTTCGTGAGTTGCAGAAATTGTCGACCACTCCCATCCGCAGGACCGTTTTGTGTCAAAAATGTCTCGCTTTTCTCGTAAACCTCTATTATATAACTTTACCATTTATCTTGTAATAGTCTACGTCTGTAGTTTCTTCTAAATTAGCATACCTGTAAAACCCCGTTAGTGTCGAAGGGTAACGACATTCAAAACTTTGTAAACACGCCTCGTATTGTTATTAATGTATGCTTAAATATTTCCGTGACCGGTCCGTTCGGCTGACATACTCTTACAAGCCAAAGGAAGGAAGGCATGTTAAGTAATCCGGAAAATATTTTTTCGACGGTTCCTTCAAGGGCTTCCACGAAAAACGCCGTGTATGTGAAATCAGTCTGCTCAAATTTCGTGTTAAGAGTCTCAAGATACCAAAATAAGTTACGAGCAAAATCGGCCCAAAATTAACAATTATAGTTATCACAGCGACCAAAACACCGAATATTCTTTCGACTTTGAATAACTTGTTTATGTGGAGAGTTGTTGTGACTATATAACAATGTTACACCATTTTCATCCGTGGAAATATGAATAGACAAAAATTGTCGACTAAAAGCGGCTTTTTGAGCGGTTTATCCCTTATAAATCTCTCTTATATGATATAGCTCTCTGACTCCTGAAGACCTATTGTGTGAGTCCAAATGTCTCACAGAGTAGATCTTTTTGATGTTCACACTAGGAGAAGTAGTACCCCCAGCAGTTTAACCACGGTCTACGGTTTACTTCGGTTTTAATTTGTTTAATTTTCTATCGCTGATCGTGTCATCTACTCCATTATAGGTGTTGGTAACAATTGGTTTTGCTTGCATACCGTAAATTAATCAGCCTGTGGCGTCCTTGGTAAACATCGAACTTACTTGATTAGTTAGTAGCAATAACAAGTTAACAATCAGCACTTCCCAACGCTTTCACAACTTGATTAGTGAAGATCGACCAATCTCTTCAACTCACCAAATGTTAAATAATCCGGAATGTTCGGTGATTCACTTCGCACACTGAATGGGGCAGAAGGCAGAAGGAGCTTTGCGGCGTTGTGCGAAAGTTTGAAAATGGAGACCGAAAGACGGCGTATCCGGATCGCAGGGCAGACTAGGAGCTCCCATCGAGGCGATCGATGTTGCCATTCACCGCGTACAGTCGCGGTTGATTCAATGAGCGGGCGTCCGATTAGGATCTCACGATGACATCAGAGCTTTTCGACTTGCAGATAAAAATGGACCGAAAAAATATCTTGGCACGCGGATGTTTCCTCCCACCTGTGGCTCGCGGTAACATCCTTCACATCTATATCGCCTTTCCAAGCCAACAATGTCTAGTGTCTACGCATATTTCGAGAGTTTGATTCCCGCCCTTTACTCCCTTGACATCTAATTATACCACAGAGTACTTATAATAGCTGTACATCTTCCTCATTTGCTTCATTTCGCTCTTCAGTGTTTTGATAGAGTCACAATAATTAAACTATTTCTTTAGGATGACGTTTTCTTTCAATCGACTACGCTCCATGAGAGCTAGCATGATTCAGAAGGTATAAATAACCTATTTACAAATCAATTCCGAGTCAATATAGACGTCACATACGTTTGAAAATAGTGATAGGTCTTCGGATATGATAAGACAAAAAAATATCTGGATTACACCATTTCTTGAGACTCACTATCTTGAGCTATTTTTGTAGCGTTACTTACTAGTTAATCCAATATATTTTTCACTCTGTTCGATTGAACTTGTTGAACATAACTTGACTAGTTCCTGAAACTATGGAGCTGGTCCTCCTTATACGACGACCTATACTGAAAAATCGAACTGTAGATAGTTGATGCAACATTCAACGTTTTTTTTGGGGGGTGGTTGATGTTCAAAATCCCGAAGATATAAAGGAAAAACTGCCAAAAAGTAAAAAGCCGACTGTGCGTTTTTCGGTCTGTAGCTTCGTTATCCCGTTTTATTTTAAAAACACAAACGGTGGGTACAGCTTTTGTACAAGTACGCAACCACGATGGACATTTTATGTCTTTTTCTTTTAATATAATTTTGTTTATTTTAAATAAAGAAATATAAAATTACAATACAAAAAATATTTTTCATTTTTGTAACAGATGTTACCGTGCACTTAACCCAACACAAATTTAATGACGCTTCTCCGTTACATATCCCGCGTTACATTTTCGAGTTTATGTAGCAAAGTAAAGACATAAAATGTCAACAAAAAAAATCGTAACCCTGGTGGGACTCGAACCCACAACCTCCGGTTTGCCTTATGCATTATGCCACAGGGACTGTGGTTGCAACTCGGGTTAAAATGGTGGCTTGTCCAATCGGCCTCAAAGGTTAATTTTTGTGAGGCTTTTGGGCGTTACACTTTTCGAGTTTATGTAGCAAAGTAAAGACATAAAATGTCAAAAAAATAGTCGAAGAAACAAGTTCGTTTGAATTCTGAAATTTCGGAGGTTCTTCGTTATTTTTGGCCACTACATTTTTTAAAATTTAATATACTGTATAGTAATTTATGATAAGGTTTTACGTATAATTTATTTTTATCATATATATTATGCATTATTTATTTATTATATCTCATACGAAAATATTTCTCTTTGTTATTCGTTACATTCTCTTCTTACACATTTCTCGTGATTTTCTAATCTACGTCTTTACTTTTGTCGTACAATGCCGTCCTCTTACTCATGTGTTCTTTACCATGAATCCTTTTGTTCATGTTAGTTTTATATTTCTCTCTCTTCCACCTCACAATACTTAATAATTTTCTTCAATGCATCCTATTCCTTATAAATAATATTCATAGGCTCTACCCAGAGTTCCTACATAATGCGTTGTTGGTAGTTCAATTCGCTACTTGCAGAAAGTAATATCGGTTACATAATAATACGGAACCACCCACAGTATTCCAGAAGCGTTCTCGTACCATTTTTCGTCAGCATTTTCTGGATGCTCAATAAATATCGCGAAACGAGCAATTCGATTTAAAGAATTTCGGATGTTAAATTCTATCAAGCTCTAATAAACTATGTGAAAGCCAGATTGAAATAGTTGGTAATGCAAAGAGATTGGCGAATGGACGTAGGAGTGAAAAAAGTTGCGTAACGCGTTGTATCAATTTTTTTTTCCTGCAAGGTACAACAAACGTTTTTATGCCGTGTGGAAACTTTGCCAGCTACTTTATTCTCCTACTGAGGGGTCGAAACGCGGAGGCTTTAGAGATTAGGTTGTCAGGGACGTCACTTAGCTCTAAATAAAAGCGAAATCTCAATCAGCACCTCCCGGCAATAGCGCCTTCAAAATGACGAAATGGGACGGGAATTGGGGAAGCGGGAACTCTGATGTAATTTATAAGGCGTTTCGAAGCCTTCTCAGCCAAATCCGTTTATAATGACGGCTATAAACTTCTCAACAAGCTCGGTACATCATGCTGCCGGAAAACGTTCGTCAACAACGCAAGAAGCACGATGGGCACGAATCCAGATACTATCGCTACTTCATTGTTGGTGACTTGGCCGTAGACAAAGACCCCCTAGGCGACAATGCGATTCTGTACAATGGTGATGAGACGTGATTTGCGGATAAAAAACAACGAAGCAATAACCGCTTTTTGTCCTCAGCGGGTTCGTAGAAAAAATAATTTGCGAAGTAATTAGGACTCTGAAGTAGACCGGCGGTGTATTGCGCTAACCAACAAATTCAAATAGCTCCCTGAGCTGTAGCTGTGCATTGTTTCTCACTGTACGCCGGAGAAACGTTAGGGGAACTGCGCGCACTTGAAATAAAATTACACGGTACGGTTGTTTCTCCAATTATCTGCCGCACGGGCAGACAATACATGATTTTCAAATATCTGAAACTTTCAGCTCAATGTAAATTACACGCTTTTGATCGTTCTACTAATTAATTCAAGGTATTTTTCACCCAATTCACGTGAACCTGTTTAAAACATAAAGTTGTTTATAAAAACTGGAACTGCGCAACGTCCCGCAATTTATTATGAATCCTCAACTCATTTCAGGGTATTGATTGAATGATCAGAGCTTGGATAATTCATGTTAAGTGTACGGGAATTATGGGGAAACCACTGACGCATCACGAAACTTTCTCCGACGTAATTGTTTGGTAACGTTATTAAAGTCATGCTGGTTGTGTATTGAACTTCGAAAACGATTTAGGCAAAAAACGCGGGATTCATAAGGAAGTCCCCGTTGTAACACTGATTTGGCCTAAATTTCAGCGTTGGTCATTTCCCTACAAATGAACAGTTTGTATTACAGTTTTGTTATCTTTAGCCAACCAGGTAACAACCAATAGATAAAAATCGTGACGGTTCAATGATTGGCTAATCCACTGGAGAGGAGGTGCAATGAAGAAACTGTGGAGGTTCTCATTAGAAGATTTTCCCATGGCTTCAGTGTTGCTTATAACGGCAAGAGGAGAAGTGACTCAGTAATTGGCTGCTTGCACTTTGAGGATTCAGTTTGAAGAGACTCACGATTGTAGGGGAAAGCAGCTTCGAAGAAAGAGCATGATTCTGTACCGACTGGCTCCCATTAAAAGGCACCCTCGCGATCGTGGTCCAGAGGTTAAAGACGATGGTTCATAATCCCGACGAAAATCGGGCAATAATGGATTGGAGCTCCTCACGATTGCTGTACTTTTTGCCTGAGTCTGTGGATCCCTAAACATCTCCAACCTCATTACAATGGTGTCAGAAGTGGAGGTTTAACCTCTAGAGTACGATCGCGAGGGTGCCTTCAATGGTCAGTCAGTACAATTCGGGTCGGGTGGCACCATCCTCGGCATGTGTAAGGTAAAATGACTCAAGAACCTAGCAGTCAGAGCAGCTTGAACGCAGGAACTTTATTTTGGGTCATAGCAACAGCCTTTGGTTCGACACAGGACAAGCTGCGAACTTCAAGTTTGGTTTTGGCTTAAGCATAACACGCTCTTTTGTGCTGAAAGCTACGTATCTTCGCGTGTGGCACCCCTATTGCCCTCAACACTGAAAGTAGGTGGGTTTATAGGGCTGGAAATAAGCATGATTTATTGCTCAACCTTCTTGGAAATTGTGCCGTTCATAGCCCAACCCAACGATGGCAAAGACGTTTGGGAATAATACCGTAATTTATTCCGATATCATGTGACTCTTCATTTCTCATAACATCCCCAGGTCCAATTCCGATATAATATCAGAGAGTATCTCCAAATGGGGAAATGGACCAGGCCACTTGTGACCTACCAGCTTGTTGGAGCGAAGAGGAGGGCAAAAGGTCTTTCCTGCCCTGGTCCAATGGGCGTGCCACTTGTCCAGACCACGTTTCCAGCTGGCTTCGCCTTGCCACCCATGCTTGTGCAAATATGGCGAATCTACGCCTGGAGAGGAGCGCAACTGCACTCTCAGTAGGGGGAATGAGCGTCCTTGCTTGCCCGTCACCATAGAGTGGGCAGGAAAAAAGGACGTGCGCTGCGCTGCGTCTTTGTTGACGTCTCCTCCACACAGGCAGAGGTCGAAGGTGCGCCGTCGGAAGTAAAATAGGCGTCAGTTGAAGGCTCTATGCCTCCAGAGTAGCTGGACCGCTGGAAAAGGGGGATGCCATCCGTCTGTTTCCAGGCAGTCCCGGACCGAAGGAATGAGAGAGTGAAGATGTCTCGCCATTGGGCTCGCATCCCATCGTGCCTACCATTGATCGAGGGTTGCATCGTCTGCTCGATTGAGGCGGTGCTCAGTGGAGGCCTCAAGTTGGAGAGCAGGCACCTGTGACTCAAGGGCTCCCCAGTAGCTGTCCAGGGCTCCCCAGTAGCTGCCCAGGGCTCCTCGTCGGATGTCAGTCCGCAGAGCAGTGCGATCCAGGGCCAGGTCTAGGGGGAGAGTGCCAGGTGGGATGTGGTTCAGTACGCTGGCAGAATAACTAGGAGAAGATCTCTCTGTATTGTTCGAGCCCACTGCCGATCCTGTTCCGAGGGGGCGATCCACCAAGCTGCAGCAGTGATAGCACGATGGGGAGGAAGATTGCCTGGTAGTAGTGGCAGCGGGCATGCGAGGACGCTCCCCACGTTGGTCCCCAGAGCGATCTGACCTGGGCAGTTAGAACGGAGCACTTGGCCCGAAGAAGTCGAGGTTTACGGTGGGGCTGCCTCTGGGAGAAAAAATGATGCCCAGGTACTTGGCTGTTGTTCTGGGGGTGACAGTCATTCCAGGGGCAAGCTCTAGTTGATGGGGGGGCATATAGAGATTTGAGCGGAGAGCCACAAGCTGTGTTTTTTGGGAGGCCGCCAGATGTTCACACGACATCCATATATTTGTTGAGTAAAATTGAGATAACTGATAGCCAACCGTGAGTCAATGCTCTCACAAATTAGCACCTACGGAGTGAAGTGAGATTGCTCTTTTTTTCGATCATAATACTAGACGGAGTCGAATATATTTAACTTCATCGATAGCAGTCGAAGAACTGAATAAACATTGACACGGATCTCGAGATAGTGATATCGACGTCATTTGTTGGATAAACCAAATCGAAAGTTACCTGAAGCTGAACTAATGATAATTCTCACTCACCTCAAGTGACAACTATGAATATTCAAACGACTGCGGATTGTACTCGTGAAATGGCTTATATTCCGCATTAAATTTGAGTGGAATTAAGGCTTATTTATTGAATGATCGGAAATGTAGTATTTTAAAAATACCAGAGTGAGAGGACGAATATGGTAACAAGGAATGCGGTTTCCATAATTATTAAGCTGATTTCAATTATTTTGCTGGTTCTGCGTTGAGTCAATCGATTTATATACCTCACGTTACGTGATGAAACCCATTATGTCAATTCGAGTTAATTAACGCGGTACCGTTTCCTGTATTGAGTATGCGGTAGGGATTCATTACTTTGAAAGTCATCAAACCACGGAGCCACCGTCGTGTATGAGAGTCGTGTCTCTTGCGGTTCAAATCGCAATAAAGGGCTAATCAAGGTGCCTGTAACTGGAACCGAGGAAGACGCGTCAATATTTAGACTGGCAGGAAGTGGGCGTCCACTTCCACAACCACTTAATTAAACGTTTCGGGATGCGACCAGTTTTGATCGATTCGATCAGCTGAGCCGACTGGATTGGAAACGAAGGGGAGCCGACGACATGATCGATGGAGAGAGGCGCGTTGGAGGAAAGAAACCGCTTGAATTGGCCCCGGTGTTGGCTAACTGGATGGCAATTTTTGCGATCTGATTCACTGGGTGGTAGACGTTAGTAGGTGACAGGCGTTGTGTCAAAAAGTATGAATTGACCCCATCGTCGTTCTAACGGTAATTAATTGCTGTTTGATGTACACGATTGTCCTGATTGGTTTGTAGAAAGAGTTAATAAAAGTTCAGTAGTCAAATGGTAGCTGATGGACCGAATAGAGCTTGATACAACTAACGCTGGAATGTTCTCCGTGAAAGTCGACGCCAGTTGTGGAACTTAGTTACTATTCCTGAAGGGTGTCTCTGGCTGTTAGTGTCCTATGGGGTGAGCGCTTTGTATGCAAAAATCATCGTCGTGCCATAAGTTGGGGCCTGAGTTGTGTGAGTCTGACATGAACTTTTATAAGAAGCTCACCCCATGCTAAGAGAAATTAAGGTTGATTGTTGGCTATAAACTTCCTGTAATAATTCACTGGTATGATCCATATTAGAAGTTGTTTTTACTCTCCTTAGCCGTAAGGTGTATGCTGAAATTGTTTTTTGAGGTTTCATCGGAGAAAAAGACGTTCGAGAAAATGTACTGTTTGTGTGCCTGTAAAAGCAATTAGAACACTTTCGAATGAAATCGACTCAGATGACACATTTAGCGCGTACTAAAATAAGGGTATGAGCGTATAATTATCGTTGTGATCGAAACACCAAATTTTTCCGTGTTCATTGTCGCCAGAATTCGTTCGGTACTGGACGATTCCCGCGGTATCCCACCACACCCAAATCGTAGTTTGACTTTCCTTAGCCTTTTGAGGAAGGAAGGAAAGTCATGAAATCCAAAAAACGAAGTTGTGTTTTCTCCTAGTCTTAACCAAGGCTCAACGGTTACGTCTGACTAGCAGCTACGCAAGCTGTATACGCAACGGGTTTACCAGGGAAAAAACACTGGCGTGTTTTTGTCTGATTTTTGGTTAATTGTACTGCAGTCATTTTCACTGTGATGAATTCACAGTGTAACGTGTGGAACTGCCCAAACGCAACTTTCTCAACATCGCCTTAGCTATTTTAATTTACGTTGCCCAAAGGGTAAGGTGGGGTGAGTATAGTGATCGTATCAAAAGTTGACTTTTCTTCAGATCATTACGAGGTCTTCTGAATCTGAACCGTTGTGTGTGTACGTAAGTGTTTGTGTGCGTGGGCTTTCTTCTCCATACTTATCTCCATGAAAATTCGGTGAACGGAGATATAGGACTATGAATCAAAAATATGTTTTTTACTCTTTTTGACAGAACGGCTTTAACGATATTCACCAAAGTCACAGGATGTTTTCAAATAGTTGATACATATATATTGTTCCCAATAAGTATTCTTTTGACACTCCATTGAGCAGAGATAAAAATGAAAATGTGTAGAAAATAATGTTTTTTGGACATTTTTATGATATCCCGAGTAAACGCGTCACTGGATTTGATCAATCTTACGAAGTGTGTTCTAGCAACCTATACCCACATTTTGTTATCCGTAATTATTTCTGTATCTATCAGTTGGACGGAGACATAAAACCAATTTCTCTCTCGATTTTTAAAATTTTCTCAAAAACGGTTCAAACTATTTCGATCAAACTTACGGTGTACTCTCAACGAACTAGTACCAACATTTTGTTCTCCATAAATGTACCTGTAGAAATGCGTCGAACGAAGGTACAGCGCCCGTATATACGGCAGGTCGCGGAATTTACGTGGGTTGGGGAAGAAAGTTGTGTGTTGTTACGAACCAGACATTTTGAGAAAAAAAGCATGTATTTAATTATCGAAGTGATCATTTTGCACAATAGGGTTTTACAAACCTAACTTTTCTTCTTCCTTGGTAGCTGTTAGAAATGACGTCGATAGAAGTAAAGTAATGAAAATAAAAATCGAGGTCGAAAAAATGCGGTGAGTTCATGGAAGGGCACCTTTAGGAAGAGATTTGTAGTCCGTAGGCGTGTACTCGTACGAGTATGAAGAATTTGGTTTCTCACGTAGTTGTGTTGGGGGAGGAACGTGGAACAGCGAGGCGTGGTGATGCGAAGAGCGAGAAGATAACTTAGCAAGAAGTCGATAGCGTTATTTAATACTTTGAGAAGCGATGCGTGATCCACCTAGAATCCCCAACTCAAGATCGCGTTCAGGCGACACTTCCTCGCAAAATATATCATAGTCGTCGTTCCCGCGCATAACAGGAGCTCATGCATTTTCACGAGGGGGCATGAGAGCACAATTTAATAGGATGGCCATGTATTGCAGTGCACGATAAATCAGAGCTTTCGAATTCTCCAGCGTTCCTTTTCTTCAAACCAGAAGGCGGTGTAGCTTCCTGGTGTGCTGTTTGTAGCTATCGCAGTTTACTCACCATCCCCTTATCGGACGTTACCAGCGGAAAACTATGGTAGGAAATTATAGATGTTATGCGAGGTTTAAATAAATGTGTCCACATCTCATTTGATCACATTGACACACAAAAGGTGACGTTGTGGTAGGTGTGGGGAGACGACGCTAATACAAAATGACGCAAGGAGCTCCTAGGAATGTAATTACAGACTATGCTGGGGAATCCATCAATTGAATGCACATCTAACATGTTCGGTCGGCCGAATTAGCTGGTTTATTTTTGGGCTGCGAACGTCCGTGCTTGACCCTAAGTCATGGTTTCCCCGAGCACCGACCCCTATTGTTTGTACCTGTGGGAAGTCCCACTCCTCAGTTATTTCCAAGTGACAACGGAAGTCTGGTGATGAAAACATGGCGTGGAAATAAATCCCGTCAAGACGATGGCAATGTTGCTTGTGTAGCCAAAGATTCTGGCAAAGAATCTTGGAATCATGATGCAAAGCAATGTGTGCTGTGGCAACCAAGTGATAGCCAATGCAACACGGAATTTAGGACCATCTACCAACTACAGCGGGCAGCTGCATACTTTCCACAGAATGTAAGGGTCCAGCTTACTCAAATCCTCACAATGCCTCATTTAGACTACGCTGCTGCTGCATTGTGTGATTTGAAGAGCGAGGAACTGAGTCAGTTGCAGAAGGCCCAAAATGCAGCACTCCGTTTCGCGTTGACGCTAGAAGTGGATGATCACGTCACCCCTCGTGGTTGAAAATGAGAGAAAGGAAGAGACTGCAAGTAGCCACAATGGTGTTTAAAATAGTTAAAGTAATAGTTTATTTAATGTTACAACAGAACTTTTATTATGTTTCGAGGAGAGTGGAAGAGAGGGCCTCATGGACCTAACTCTTCCCTGATTGTTAAATAAAATCTCAATCTCTCTCTCTCTCTCTCTCTCTCTCTCTCATGTTAACGGTCTCATCAATTACATATACGTAAGTTTTTTTAGCTGAATATGGCGGCCTAAGTATACGCAGCTCAGTAAATTGGGAAACTCAAAGCGCGACGTTTTTCTGCGTAGTACATTACGTTATACGCTACCAAGTGCTCATCAACTTAGTAAAAGTTAATTGGTTTGGTAGGCGCAACCATAAAAATTGTGGAGTGTCCGCGGGGGCGAGGAAAGTTGTTTGAAGCGTCGCACAACTTTTGCGCCACCCCCAGCCCCCCTCCCACCAATTAGTGTCTCTCACCCAGTTGACGCGTATTTAGAAGCCTTTGTTCGCGTTTACATACTCACACTCAAACTGATAGCGCTATTCTGATTCTAGTGTGATACAGTCCTCACTGACGCTCACCACGTCCATTTATTTCTCAGTTTCAAGCTCCCCTCTTCGTGCGCCCAACGTAAAATTTGAGCCTACAGATAATGTCCCACATCTAGAGTTATGTTGCAAAAAATAATAATAGAATTTTCCGCGTTCCGCAGAAACCTAGTGACTACTCCGGCTTTATCCATCAAGTTTTTATCTACACTATTCTTGAAAAAAAAAACAGAATCGCAGACACCACATTGACGCTGTCAGCTAGGCTGGCACGGCTATCATTAGATGCTGGTTGAAACCTTAAACGCAACTGGTAGGTATCGTTGGGCTCGGGTGGTTTGCTGATGGGGAAGTAACAACCGTTGACTTTTTGTTAACCGAAGCTCTCCATGCTGCGGCTGAAGTGATCCGTTAAGAGCGATTAAAGAATACTATTCGGAGGTTTTCGCACGACGCCTAGGTGGCTCCCACGTTCAGTCATCGCGGGGCTGTGATGTGATGGAGGTGGCGGAGGGAAATTCCGTGTGAAATATCAGGTGCGCCGCATCATACAACTTTCCTCAGCTCTACGTCGATTACTCAATTTATTTATCGCTCAGTTCGTTTGAACTCGGCCAAACATCACTCTACGGCGGCAGAAAGCTATAGTCCGTACCGTTCCGGAATTTATTGTGCTGCGCGTACTCTTTTTCCTAGACCATTATTGAGCAATTGATACACAGAGAATTGATTAGGCTGTAAACACGATTTAAAAAAATAGAATAATGATCTTTTTTCCAGAGTTATCGGGTAAAACCGTTTAGAAATTATAGTAAGTGAAACGGCGCTAGTTAAAATTCCGGAATTGCTGGAGTGGCCCCTATATATCTTAATAGCATTTCTAAAAGCTCATCGTATAGGTATTTGATTGGATTACCTCAACAATGTTTTTGAAGTTTCTAGTCGCATTTCAGCGGATTTTATAACGAAAAAAGTGCGCTAAAATCTATTTTCGTATAAAAGTTTTGTAATTTATTGTGCTGCTCATGGGGATGGGAATTTCATGGTATAATTGCCATAATGGGAGCTATCAATGTAAAAATTTTTATCAAAATCGTTGAAGCCGTTTTTGACGAAAAAAATATTTGGTGTTTTGATCATTATGATAACTATAGTTAACTTTCGATGGATTTTGCTCGTACCCTTATTTTGGCGTCCTATGGTGACCTGCGGGCTAGATATCAAGTTTGATCTGATTTTGTTCAGCCGTTTTCTCTCACTCGCGTTCACAGACACACGTACCATTTTCCCAAATCGTGTTTTTCGGACTCAATAGGGTCTGAAACATGAACTTCTGAAGGGAACTCAATTTGTTTTTTCGGCCGGTTACATAACTTTCCTTTCTACTTCTTCCAAAGAACTTGTTTTAGGGAGGGTATGTCGAACAGATGGATGTTATCCACTTGCATATCGGAAGCTTGAGCACTATCAGATTGGAATACGCTGCTTCCGCAACGTCTTACGAAGGCAAACAGTTGTTCGAAATAGGTCACTCAGAGATCGACGACATATCCGCGGGGACATGTGGTCAGTTAATCGGTTGACTATTGATGGATGAGGTTTGTATGGACAAGGGGCCCGACAATTAGACGGCAGTTGATCACCAACTGTTTCTAACAACATTGAGTCTAGTAACTGTTCTATGACGTGTGTACGGAGTTATTTAATCAACTGGGTGAGATGAGTGATTTGCATTTGTGGATTGTTCATTGCCCTAGTACCCTTTTTGTCTCGGGGGTTTTTCCTTTTCTCATGTCAAAGGTCGGAGGAGTATTGCTCTAACCCGACACGATTTCTATTAAACTCTATTGGAACTTTATTGAGTTGCTTCTACTTATACCGCATCCATTATTCATGAGGCTGTCCACTCGGGGTTTCCGAGGAGGATCGCGTTTACTGTTTGAGAAGCGAGAAATCTTAAGCCGGGTTTACACTATATAGCTGGAGAGCTATATAGCTCTGTTATATAGCATAGCTATATAAAAAAATAAGCTATATAGCTCCGTCAGCTACATATAGCTCTGCTAGATGTAGCTCTGCTAGAAGTAAATTTTTGATGCTAATTTCTTGTAGCAGAGCTATACAGTATACAGCTGTTCAGTTCCTAGCCAGATGCCGAAGAAGAAGGTAGTTCTTGCAGCAGCTGCTGCTGTAGCCGCAGCTACTGTGATATTTTCAACACAAAAAAGAGAAAAAAGATATTGGATCAAGCCCTCACTTCAGGCTAGGAAACGATACCTTTTGAAAGACCTTAACGAGGATGATATAGACAACTTGAGTTATGAAGTTCGTTGTGATGGAAGTTTTAAAAACTTTCTCCGTATGACAAGTGGTGATTTCGAACATTTGCTTATTGCAATTGGACACAAAATTGCAAAACAAGATACGTCTTTCAGAGATGCAATTCCTGCTCGTGAAAAATTAGCAATAACTTTACGATTTCTTGCATCTAGTCGGCAACTTTAGCGTCCCATAGCACCGGGTAGTCCCTAAACAGTTCTATCAACTTTATAATGTTGTCTTTACTCCAGTCGAATTGACTCAAAAGATTCTCCATCGTTCTCCACAATTGTACAAGCAGTACGCAGGCACGTGAACAATGCACTCGAAGGACTCTGACCACAAGCTGAGTCGAAAACAAACGAACATGCGACATCAAAGGTCCCGCGGCGGCATTTAGGGAGGGGGTAGCTACATGTAGCTCTGCTACAAACAAAAATGCACGTGTAGCAGAGCTACATGTAGCAGAGCTAGAC
The DNA here is from genome assembly GCA_020466155.1 of Pachypeltis micranthus. Taxonomy (NCBI): domain Eukaryota; kingdom Metazoa; phylum Arthropoda; class Insecta; order Hemiptera; family Miridae; genus Pachypeltis; species Pachypeltis micranthus. The sequence continues at coordinate 19,869,753 of CM035769.1, forward strand.
ATTGCTCAGATTCCCTTTGATGTTTACCGAAACTTTTGGATAGCACGATATCTGCTATATAGCAGAGAAAATAGGGTTAAATTTGCTATATAGCAAATCTCCAGTTTCACTTTTTGAACTTGTAGCCGAGTTATATAGCTGAGCTTTATATAGCTGTGCTATATAGCTCTGCTACATAGTGTAAACCCGGCTTTAGTAATCGGAACGGCGGTGGTTTGAATTCCGGAATTCCTAGGATTGCGCCTAATCATCTTACGTGCGTGTACCGGTAATGTTGAGTGCACAAGAGCTTGAGAACAAAATAAAAGCGAACTCGGTGAGCGTGGGAGAAGGCTGCATCAAACACGTTCAAGCAAAATAGCCGAATGAATGCACTGAAAGCAGAGGATACCCTTGTGAGCGCGAACGAGAGCATAGAACGAATGTCCCTTTTTGAGTTCCAGAGTTGAGTGGTGGGAAGTGGAAAGGGATGAGGGAAGAGCAAAACCAACGGAATGTTTTGGAGGAAAGAGGGGGAAAATGCGTAGTTGGGCTTGCAAGTACGACTAATCCCCTTGTTGGGCGGCTAGCACCTCAAAGGAAGGTCCCCAACCGGGAAACCTCCAAGACTGAGCGAGCCGCCAATTGACCAAATGGCGAACAGGTCGTTCATTTGTCTATGACCCCGATTTTTCTGAGGACTAGCGGAATTTATAAGGAAAACGGTACATTTTTTTTGATAATTTATCGTACTGCTCTCGTCGCATTCCTGCCGATGAGACTTTCATGGCACTGTCGTGTCATTTGGAACGGTACGTGTAGAAAATTTCACCAAGATAAAGCTGTTTTAGAGATAAAACAATTAGGTTTGTTCACTATGATAACTGTTGTTGGTTTTGAATCTATTTCGCTCATACCCGTAATTTGGCGTCCCTAGGTGTACTGATGGCTACATATGCACTTTGAGCCGATATAGTATTCACAGACCATTTGTCCTAAGGGTGTTGGTTCATTATTCATTCTGAATAATATAATACGCCTATCCATCGCCCAGGAAACTTTTTGCAACCCTCCTCGAAATTCGACTCAATCCAAGGGGATTCCAAATCGGCAATGGTTGTTATGGCCAAAAAATGGTTTAAAAAATTAGCCGAAAACGAAATTCTGGCAGTTTTATCATTTACGTGGCATTCGGTATCGTTTTCGAGGAATTTTTTGATTGTGAGTCGAATAGCATGGGTCTGGGAGGTGTAAGACTGCGCCTAGATGGACATCAGTGGAATCACAGTAAATATGGTGTGGTGAATTCTACCACTTGACGGAACTCTAGGGACAGTTATCGTTTCTCCCCAGCCGGGGCTCATATCTCGCTTTACCTCCCGTCTCGCCCCACCCATTCGTCGTTCGCGTCGTCGTGGCAATTGCCTAGCGTCAATTTTCGTTGTTCCGTTGCAGCGTTCATGTTTCGTGTCGTTTACTAATATTTTCCGATGCCGGATCCAATGGGATGTGTCTCGGAAGTGTCTGCGTCTAGCTGTGCCAGAGAATAATAAACCGAAGTGAAATAATTTACGTTAGATTGTTGTAGTGCACTGTATCGCTGGAGTAAAAGTGGTTAATGTACAGCAGACTTGACTCACCCAGTGACGTCTTCTGGCTGGTGGTGGTGTACTAACCCTGGCCGGAGAACGACGAGGTGAAATACCTTCTGAGAGCGTTGACGGAAAGACAGAGTGGCGAAGCTACGTTTTTGGTGTGAACTCGAATTCGGCTCGAAAAAACCCTAGTTTTGCTAGAATTTAACGATAAATGTGACATAAACGCGAGATTTCAGAGACACAGGTTTCGGCTGGCTTTTTTGATAACAACTAACCTTTTGTATTACACTTGAGGCGGGAAGTTCCCTTGCAGCATAGCTGTGGGGCAGCTACTCGCTGAAATACCCTGGAAACGTAAAGAACCGAAGAACACTCAAAACTATCATTCCAGCTGATTGCGTAACATTCCTTCCTACTCCGCAGTGCTAAGGGAAGTAAAAAATGCGAGCTAAGGGGACGTGACATATTATAGTAACACACATTTCGGGTTTTATCTCCGTTCAATGGAATTATAGTAGAACGTTCTCAGCATGCCCAAGATCCAAAAATTAGATATGCACCCATTCGTTTCTTAACCAACCAACCACATCGATCGATTATGAAAGAAGCTCTTGCCCCCAAAATCGGAAATACGTCGACGGTTGGATACGAGATATGTCGCTCATAGCTCTCCTGCCTCCATCGATAGGACACCTGTCAAGTTTTGTACCCTCAAAGCTGACGTTTCCCTTCGATCGCTTCGAAAGCCGGATTTACAATTTACAAGTTTTTTTTTCTCATTTTTATTCACTCACTTCGCTTTTCGGCCCTTCCCCACGTCAGTTGCAGAGACATCGAAAAGGCGGACCGGACTGGTTTTGAATGATCACCATCAATAAACGGCAATGGCCAACTTTTCTGTGAAACTTGGAATTCACAAGTTGAGCATATTTCCAGTGACGTTAGTGGCTATTTAATATGTCGCTCTTGATATTTTCTTATAAATTCAGCTCACACGGCTAGCGTTCACAGAAGTATCGTGTTGGTGTTGTCCAACATGTCACCTACACTTTGGTAGTTTAATGCTCGTTTAATGCCGTTATTCCGCGATTGAGCGGAAGTTTTTTCTGCTGTCTCTACCTGTGCGAAGTTGAAAAGTTATGTAATCAGTTGAATGTTTTATTTTAATTCTCGGTACAAAACTAACTATAGTGATTATGGTTAAGGTAATTAAAACATTTAAAAAAAACTTGTATGGATAGTTAGTTCCATGCGACGTGATTTTTCTGAGGAGAACAGCTCAATAAATGATCAAATTTCGACAATAGTCAATTTCAGTGCGTTTTCCCCGCATGTACAACTAGCGTTCTCAAAAAAGTCGTGCTGGTTGTCCAATACCTTAACTATTCGATAATATTATAATTAAGGTCATAGCAGGGCTTTGAAAGCGTTTGTGTAAAAATGCGTTGAGTGCCAGTGCAGTGCCTGTCAATGTGTATAGCGCATCCTCGGCTTTACAAGAGCAATAAGGAAAGTTTAGTGACGCTTGTCAATTTTATTTTGTCGAAACTCGGTTTCTCTAGCTCAATAATCCGTTCGCGATTAATTCCATCGGAGGGCATTAAAAAGCCAAGGAAGCTTTGCTGCTGTGGCGGAGGAGGAAAGCTGAGAGATAAAAGCCGCGATGCCGGTTGGGCCTTTCCCTCCAGCTCCTCAGCAAATAGCTGAGCTGTGGGGCGATCTTGTTAGTTTTGCAGCCGAACAAAGGCTGTCGTCCCGTTCCACTCTTCCCTTCTGCCATCTACTGTTAGCGCAATGTAATCACTTTATAAAACGGTTTTCGGAGTTAGGCTCGGGCTTTCTCTCTCATCACTCCAAGAGCTAGACCTCCCTGGGCGTCTTGTACTGTCGGCTGCTCTTCTGTGGCCCTCTATCGCCTTTGTTGTTCCGCAACGTCTGAACCTCAAGTTTGGCTTCCTCACAATTATCGGGCGCCCTTCCCTCATGAAAACGCCCTTGAAAACTGTTGTTCTCTCTAAAAAGACTTTCTGCTGGGTTGTGAACGAAATTGCTTTTTTTTTTTCTTTGCGTCGCCCGCTGATTGTCTGCAACAGCAACGAATGAACGGGATGAAGTCGGCGAGGGAATATGTATCCCCATTCGTGTGGTGGACGTTGTATATTCAATCTAATAATATTGGCTCCTTGGATCATCCATTGCGCAAGCAGTTGACGCTGACCTTGAGCTTTTTGTACCACCTTCATCCGATGAGATCGAAATTTCAAGTGTTATCTATATATATTTGGAAAAAAACAGGACGATCCCAGCCCGGAGCAAGATTCAAGCAGTTCGGACCGTGGCAGTTCCTGGCGTTCGGTTCTCGCCCGTTTTCTGTTCAGTTCACAAGAAAGAGATCGTTGCGACCAGTCAGGGGGGGGGGGGCACTTTTGCATGCTCTACCTCGACTATGACTTATATACGAAAAGTGTTACTTCTAGTTACCATCTAAACGAGGGGGGCTATTGAACAACAACAGATATTACTTCACTCTCCTGCACTGATAGTGTGCCTTCGCATGATAATTGCATCTGATATCATTTTATCATGTTAAAAATATTGTGTGTGTTACTAATCTGCCGTTACAGTATTTCGATATTGAGTCTTGTGAATACGTATAATTGAAATAAGAAACAGTTCTAACGAAACATGTGAGAATTAGCATTGGTGGTCTGTCTAAGTTCTGGATCTTTTTACTTCCCTTAGCCCAGCGGAATAAGAAAGACAATGTTAGTGTTATCACCTAAAAGGTAATAAAAAAGTTTCCCCCAGGTCTAAGACAAGTGATCCTGGATAATGGTTTGTGTTCATGTGTCAGTGATAGCCATTTACATAACACTGGTGAACCAAATCTGCTCCAGTTTTGTAATCTGTCGTTCTGCCAAAGTAAAAGTTCGAAACAAATCAATTTAAAACTAACTATAGTTATCACAGTGATCAAAACGCCAAATTTGATTCCTCAAAACCAGCCATTGACGATCTACACTTAATGTTGAGTGTTGAAGTCCCAAGTGATGTGACGGGAAAAAAATTCACTCTTGCGAAGCTTACAAGTTAACGTACCTGTTTGGTGAGTTCGTCTCCTCTGGCTGGTCAGACACTGTGGGTGAGCGCTTTTGATGTAAAAACATCATCGTCTGCCCGTAAAGTCAGTACTAAAGTCAGTTAGTTGGTCGTGGTTTTTATATCGCAAGAGAAAGGCTAATGGGATGGTGTAGCGTCGATAAAGGATAGTGGAGGATGGAGGTCATGCACCTTTGGGGAAACCTGCGAGAAGTGAAGGGAGACGAATGTAAGGTATATCTTAAATGGTCTGTTGATTGTTGGAACCCAATTACTTTAATGCCTTACGAGAGCAGCATAAACAATTAACAAAAATGTATAAAAATATCTGGTGCGTTGCAACACACAATTTTCCATAGCTCGACATCAATTCACTTTGTACATGGATTTTTCTACTTACTGAATTCATTTATCACTCAGTTCATTCGAAATTGGTCAAACAACACCTAACGCAGCAGAAAGCGGTAGCACTTACAGCTCGGGAATTTATTGTGCTGCTCGTACTCATTCCCGGACCATTATTGAACAATTGGTAAATAGAGAATTAATGAGGCTGTAAACATTATTTTTGCGTGAAGAGGATAGTTATCACTTTTGTAGAGTTATTAGGTGAAAACTTCTAGACGGTTAGTTGAAATTCCGGAATCAGTGGAGTGACCCCCTTATATCTTATGAGCGTTTTTAAACGCTTACCCTACAGGTATTGGATTGGACTACTACACCAATTTTTTTAACATTCTAGTGACATTTCAGTGGAGTTTATAAAGAAAAAATCCCGCTATAACCGTGACCTTTGGTAATTTATTGCGCTGCTCTCGTCACTTTCCCACGAATGGGAATTCCATGGTATAATTGCCGTATTGGGAGCTCTCAATCTAAAAAATTTAATCAAAATCGTTCGAGCCGTTTTTGAGAAACAAAATATTTGGTGTTTTGACCGCTATGATAACTATAGTTGACTTTCGGTGGATTTTGCTCGTACCCTTATTTTGGCGTCTCATGTTAACCTGCGAGAAGTTTGGGCCGATTTGATACGGTGGTTCTCTCCAACAATCGTTCACAGACATTGAATAAGATGTTTAATGTTATTTTAAATTTTAATGTAAATGTTAACTCAATTTACACACACACACAGAGACCATTTTCGGACTCAGTAGGGTCTGAAACGTAAAGATCTGAAGAGAACTCAAAAATTTTTTTTCACCCGATTACAGAATTTTCTATTCTACTTTGTAGAGCCAAGGAAAGTAAAAATAGATTTGCCATAGTTTCCTCATAAATTTTGCTAAAGTGCTAGTATTGTAACAAAAACTATGCAAATTACGAGTATTACGCAATCGTTATTATACTCTTGCACAGAAAGATTGATCCCTATCCTATTTTGTCTAACACCGACAATTATTAAGAACATAACGTGTCTATATCAACAAGTCAAAAAACGATGATGTGTGACGAGCACCTCCTAGACCCGTCCCGTTCGATTCAGAATCGAAAAATACCAGTAAAACCACACGAAACACGACTGAAACACGGCTAACAACAAAAATTGGCGTTTTCTACGCTACATTAAGCAATCGGTACAATGCGATGAGCCGAATTAACTAGTGATTGGAGTGAGACGAGAGATAGTGCGAGAAATGAGCGCAAGCTGGGGTGATAACATAGGTTTCGGTATATCGTCCCGGGAGTTATAGTGTTTCCTCATCGTATTTTCTGTGATTTCCCCTTTTCCCATCTAGACGCTGTCCTATACCCCCCGAAACCCGCCCTGTTTTACTCAGCACCGAAAAATACAGGAAACAATACCAAACACGATGTAATTGCCGTGAAACTGTCTAAATTTCGTTTTTTGCTAATTTACCTCAGTACCTCTTTTTACGAATAACGACCGTGGGTTTCGTCCAATCGGATTGCCGAGTGGGGGGTACGTTAACGGCAAAATATGGTCTGGACAGCGGAGTTGGAATTTCCAAGCCTTGAAACGTGTCGAAAAAACAAAAAATCCTGGCCGACAACACAGTGCGTTATTCAGAATGAATTATAAACCAAAATCGCGCTGGTCGTCCGAGATGTTACCTACACGATTACAGTTGAGCAATGGCCGTAAGATAATTAGGAGCAACCTGAGAAATCCTGAAATTCTAACTAGAGTCGTTTCTTTAACTGAATGTTTTCTTTTGGTTTACTATTAACACGAATCTTCTCATACTACCCATACTCTCATTCATGATCTTACAGCCTTGCACGGATGATGTTTGAAGAATGAGCATGGACTGAATATTGATAAGTGTTCAGTGGTAACTTTCCGTCGAGGTGTATCCAGCCTACAGCATGACTACTCGATAGGAGGGGCGTTGCTCCGGCGTGACACCCCGGTGCGGGATCTCGGAGTTTTGGTCGATTCAGATTTTACGTTTTCGGCACACATTGGTGAAATATGCTTGGGAGCAATGAGAAAACTGGGCTTTCTCAAAATAAATACTAGGGATTTCAAGGGTCCAAACGACCTTAAGATGCTATTCGCCTCCCTTGTCCGTACACCTCTCGAGTTTTCCTCCCCTGTGTGGTCACCGTGGTATACCAGTGCCAAGAATACCTTGGAGCGTGTTCAGCGCCACTTCCTGCGCTATGTGACCTATAGGAGAGGCGATAGTTGGGAAGAATTTTCCTACGCAGTGGCGCTCAGGAGGGAAGGCATGTCCTCTTTGGAGAGTCAGCGACGTGAGGCGGACATGCTTCTCCTGCATGGGTTGACAGTGGGTCGACTGGATTGTCCGTATCTGCTTTCCAAGTTGAACTTCTACGCCCCTCCATACGCTACGCCCCATCAGCCTTTTTATGTTTATACCTCTTCGACCAACTATCTCCGCAGTAATCCCATGGTGCGCTTTCAGGAGGACTTCAATAGGTTGTCACACGGTGTTTCGGAGGACCTACTGTTGTTGTCGAAAGACTCTTTTATGTCCAAAATTCGACGGCTATTGTGATCTCCATTAGTTGGCTCGGGATTGCTGCTGATTGATTTGTGCTATTTATTGTGGTTTATATTGTCCTACTTTTATTAATTTTTGTTTCTCACTGTTAAATTGGGCACTGCCCGTATATGTTATAAATAAATAAATAAATAAATCAGTAAAGGTTTCGACATAAGTAAGCATAGCGATAAATGCTAGTACTCGCTATAGAACTTTGCGTTAAGTATGAACATGCTGAGTGAAGAGAGACTGAGCAGTAAAGCTGGATGGGAGTGTGGGAGTGGGGCTACGATAAATTGTGTGATGCCAGATAGTTCTTATTAAAATTAAATTATTTGGATGACTGCGAAATAATACATATATATTTGTCGCATTGGTTTAAAATTTAGTAGGGGATTGTTCAGTTGGGCAGTAAGTTGCTGCGAATGTGCTTGCAGTATAATACTTTAATTGTACTTGGAATTATTTGAAATTTATTCCTAGAGTGCATGCACATAGTAAGATTCAGTGCAGGTTTGAGTAATTGACGGTTTGAGGACGGTGTTCTTCTACATCAGCTGTTGACTACTGCTAAGTTTAACATGCAGCTTGATTTAATTTACTTAGCCCAGTTTTTTCCATCATCTTTTCGTATTAAAGTTCATATCAGAACAATTTATTTGCTTATACAGATATTTATTTTATTTATCTTGAAACAGCCATTATATGGTTATTATTTAGTTTTTCACTATTTTGTATTATTCGACGACTTTGTTGTGGTGGAAATAGTCTGGTCAAATATGTTGATTCCTTTCTATTTTCTCGATGAATAGTTTCACACCAAAACCATTTGCATCCCATGGAATCGCGCGAATCTCGCTCTCTCGTGCATCGGGAGTGCGGAGAAAGGATGACTTTGTCGTGCATCCCCCCCGATTATGTTCTGCCAATCATAGCTAGTCCTGTACTCTCAAGATTGAACTATAAGATCGATAACTATTGTACGGTATTAGTTGTGCTCATTTGGTCGCGAAATAATAGATGTCCGACAACCAGAATGGAAATTCGGTCTCCCTCCGTTCGAGCCCCTCTAATTGCCTCGTGACTCCAACAGCAACTCCCCTGTCGAGCTCTAATGACCTTGACCCCCTCTTTCCCTCCGCGAATGTAATGTCAATTTAATTCGTCAATTGGATTACATGATTTTCGTGGCGGGCGTTTGGAACGTAGTTACTCATTAGAAGTGGATTTATGGTATCACGTTGAGGACGTGACCACTCTTCAATGTGCCTGCAAAATAATATTTAGTTATTATGAAAGACACCCGTTGTGTTGATTAGGAGCGTGGGAAGTCCCGCCAGGTTTTCCAATTTATCACTCGGACGCAATAGAATTTATTCGATCCTATCACTTTTCCCGAAGACTCAACCTCGCTGTATAAAAGGTGAAAGTTACAATTATTCCTCGTTGTTTTATTTAGATTCTCGATCGGTATTTAAATCGCTTTGATTGAATGATGCTGTCACAACTGGCGCTGGGAAATTGGAATGGAAACCTCCCTCCGAGTTTTTTCTCACGGCCCTCGTCTGATTTTTTTTAATCTGTCATTTCTCGTTCCTACTTCCGTTCTCTAGTCGACGCACTTCGCGGTCCGTTTAGCTGTGGATATTGAAAGCCAATTTTTAGGAGTGCGGGAGGAGAACGGCAGGATGGAGGCAACCACTTCCGCGACATTTACGTTCAATTATTATTATTATTATTTCGCCGCTTCAAGAAAATTACTGTATCCTTTTCCGAGTTGGTCGAGAGAAAAGGCATTAATCTATTTATTCAAAGTTGTTGGTTATGCAACCCTCCTTTGATTTTGGAGTGAGAGAGAGCGACTAAATCAATTTGTCAGAGTTTGGTCGTACTGGTACCTTCTCCACTCGACCAGAAAATACATATGATAACAATTAATCGTGCCTTTGTGTCAAGCATCATTCATCATGCGTATTTAATAAGTAATTCTTAATAACTAATAAGTTCAGTGATTGTGTTAAGAGCACAATTGGAACCTGCGGTGACAAAGGAAGGGAACGGGGTTTAGCTCTTGGATGCTTCAGTCGTCAAGAACCACAAGAGTGAAGTCGAAGGCACCTGAAAAAGGAGGGAACGAGCAGGGAATGCGCAACTGGGATTCATTCTCATTATTATTCCAATTTCCAATGGGTGACGGGGCCCAAAGCAGCTAGTTGTACACCCGGATCCATTTTATTACAATAATGCAGTAGTCAGGCTACTTCCTTTGCAGTAGGTGTATTCCACAAGCTGCGTTTCCAGTATGTACAGTAAGCCTCTCTCGAGCCCTGTAACCCAGTGGAAGTGGAATAATAATGACAATGAATCCCGGATCGAGTCGGGGATCCCAGTTATGTAACTAGCTCGTCTCGTCCTATCTTAGGTGGCATCGTCTTCCATCTTGTGGTTCTTGATTTTCGAAGTATCCAAGAACTGAACAACATTCCGTTCCTTTGTCACCGTAGGTTCCAATCATGCCCGTAAAATCTCTACGCATGTTGTTGCTATTAAAAGAGAGCTGGAAATTACGAGCCTAAAAATGGGGGAATGGGACTGAATACAATACAGTGGATGTATCGATATACACGTTCATACACTCCCGAGAAAAAAAGAGAGTTCAGGCAGAACATGTGAACGAATGAGATTTCATGCGGTAACCTCCAGATAGTGCAATGCGTAGCTGACAAACGATCTGAATTGCTACCAAGTGACTGTGAAGCAAAATGTGGTGTCAAGAAGAGGGGTGAGCAGAGAGATGGGATTGCAGGAAAACCCACTGAACGATTGAAAGTATATGACCTGGCAGCTTGTGTGATAGGAAATAATGTTTTGAGAGATTGAGGAAAAACATGTAAGAAACTGATTGATTGGCAAATGAGTGACATGGGGTCTAAGCTCACTCTGTAACCTCAGGTCGAGGACCGTGACCCTCTTATTAATTGCTCATTCTTGCAGTGCTGAGTCAAACACCGAAATTTAATAAAATCAAAATTGAAAAATAACTAATTTCGTAGAGCCTTTTAATATCAAATTTTAATTTAAGTTAATTCTCTTTTGAAATTGGGGTTCTTGTGCTCATCCTGGAAGGTTGTTATAAAAAAAATAGGACTTTCAGGCCACATCTGTGGTTCGCCCATCCTGCTTACCCCGATCTGTCCAGCAGGACCCGGGAGGCTGGGATGCAAGGGGCCAGACGAACGAGATGTGGCCAGCATGCTCCTCAGCCCTAGTTTGCATGGGCAGTCGTTGAACGTGCACCGCCTAAAGAAGTGCAGGTTCACGTTGAAAGCCCCACGACCGGATAGCAGTTGTGTGGTGGCAAAGGTCCATCCTCGCCTGGTCCCGCTCAGACGTGAATATGGCATATAAGTGCCGTGCCTGTGGGTCTGGTCCCATCATGCCTGCTAGAGGGTCAGAAGTTGTAGATCCCACAGCAAGTGACCACTGTCCTGCCGAAGCGCCAGAGTTAGGAGCTCCAGCTCTCCTAGGTAACATGGGCCTCCAGGACCACGTGATCTGGCAGAAGGTCCAGGAGGAGGGGGGAGCACTCGCATGTGCTTGTAGGGGGAAATGCGAGGAAGTGAGTATGACCTGCTGGATGGATTGCGCCTGTAGACGATCTTGCTGAGACAGGGCGATCCACAACACGGCCGTGGCATATCGCACTATATGGAAGGAGACTGTTTTATAATAGAGGCCCCTCATGCAGGACCCAGAAGGGACTGGAACTGGGCATTTGTAGGAGTGCTGTACATATGCCCGTAGCCTTGGAGAGGGTTGGTGGCCTGATACCCTCCCCTACCAACACCTAACCTCGGTCAACCTACCCCTCAGGCAGAAAATAATGCCCAGCAATTCGCCATAGCACTTGACGCCACTCTAAAGCCAGGAGATAATTCCATTTGGTGGTTGCTGTGGGGGGGATTCACTGCAGCGCAAAGGACCACGAGCTGTCTTTGCAGGCGCCAGGAGGAGGTGCCTGAATGTTGCCAAGGCCGTTTAATGTTCAAAGCGCAAAATTATACATCGAGCCTGCTTAGCTGTTTGATTTGAAAAAAAAAAAAAGTTAAATATAAATCAAGAAAACGTAGTAACACGAATGTAGAACATTTATTTTTATGAAGTTCGAATGCTGGTTCATTAAGTCTTATAAAACTTGGTGTGGTTGACTTTATTTCGTTGAAAGTGATTGAGAGGATCCTGTGGCCCTACTTTACCATTTACGTTGAACTGTGTGTGTACTTCCCGGGAGGCTTGCGAGTTTTAACTGAACCCTTGCAACACTTACATCCTCATTTTTTCTCCGTTCTTAATATTGCTGGAAATGCACTCTGTTTATTTTAGACTTTAAACACTACTTTCTCAATTTAATACGTTGATTTATTTACAATGGCCCATCAAGTACGGGTGACAATCTTATAATCTGTTCATTTGCCGTTTCCATTTGTTTACGTTCTTCGGCTACTCAGGCTTCGGAGAAAACAAGAACGCTGAGTCACGTTTTGGTGGCCGACTGAGATAGCTTGTTTTTCCTAGTCAATTTTATTGACAGCCGCTCTGATCGTTGGGAGGAGGGACCCTTTGATCAACTCTCTCGTAACCAGATATTTATCCGAGATTATTGGACTTTATTTTCGTTCTCCGCTCGTTCCTTTTTATTGCACTTTTTCAGTTGAAGGGTCTCCGGACCGGGAAGGCTTATTTCTCCCCTTGAACCGGCTCCTTTTTATGACCGCCTTTCATTGACTGAGGAAGGGGATCTTTGTTGACGCAAAAGCTACCTTCTCTTCTAATGAAATAGACGATAATGAGTTTCTCCTGTTGACTGTTTGAATCTCTTTGGTGTCGTTATTTCACCATTTTCAGGTTAGTCTTTTGATCCCGTAGCAGTAACGAAACAACTCAATCGGTTTAGCCACTTTCTCGCAAGTAGCATTGGTTCTATGACTCATGGGGTGTCACAAAACGAAACGATCTGTCGAAAAATCTTTTTTCTGGAAGAGCGTAACACTGGCCTTTTGAGATGTGGAGGGGTAACGTGCTTGATATCTAGCGATCGCTAAAATAATTGGAATAGCGACAGCCAAACGTCGATGACGCTATATCAGCAACAATAAACATCGATTTTTTTACAAAAAAAACCTGCATCGTTATCTTCAATTTATTTGCAGTTGGATTTTGTTTATTCGTACAGCATTTAAGTGGTTGTAAATTGACAACATTTTCCCCAAAAAAGACTTCGTACATGAACTGGTTCTCAGTTACTCCTCAGGCTTGGGCCATGAAAATGAGGGCTCCACCGCTTAAATGTTAGAATTTGTCCTAGTAGTTGATGGCGGGAATGCACAAGTTGGTTAAAGAGTTGGTACGTACGGGAAGAAATAAAAAATCTGCGACCCTCGGTTAAAAACTAACTATACACGGTGATCGAGACTGTTGGGCGCATAAGTAGAGAGAGTTGAAGATCGAAATAAAGAAATTCGGTGTGTGTGAGGAGGACTGCATTATGTGAGTAATGAACTGAGTTTGTGTACAAAGGAAGACACAAGGGTAGTACGCAGAACGCGTGAACTGGCGCGGGAAACTGTATCGGAAGGAAAGTGCTAGCTGTTCTGGGATGAGAGTTGATAGCAGAATCATTTGGGGAGAGCTCTGTCGAGGAGAGAAATGTGAAAAGGAGGGGAAGAAATCATATTTCGGAATCCCAGACGAAGCGGGAAATCTGTCGCCGTTGGAATACCCGCAGAGGGGGGATTTCCATAGGTATCAATAAGTTAGCGGTCGAGGACGAAGGTTTTTGGGGAAACAATGACTGTGCCGTAGATGGCAGTGAGAATTATGAGGTGAACAAACCCGATACTGATTCAACGTTTTGAGACATCAAATATCTTCTTTCTCAAATACGGCTACCACCATCTACGTTAAATTTTGTGTGAGCTGTACTGTAGAACAAACGACAATACGAAATCCGTAGGAAAGTTGCGGAAGCTGCACAATAAATTATTATTGATTTTAGCGCTGTCTGTTCCTTATTAATCCCTCTCATATGGCACTAGCGTTTTCACAAAAATGATGTTGGTAGTCTACGCAACAACCATTTATTGACTGTTACAAAATAATTTATGAATTCAGACTATTTTTAGTCTTTTTTTCCTCGTAATTTAGAAAACTGTACACGAACGTTGTGACGTATGTAGGGGTCACTCAATGAATTAGGGATTCGATTTCTATATCGAGCGTTCAGTTAAGTTCTACTAAGTTCACTGGGAAGTGAGGTAAGTTGAGTGATGGGTATTGACGTGTCGTTCTTTTCGGCAAATAGGTTTTTATCTGTACGAACGAGGAGTTTATTTTTCATTCGCCCAAATCAAGTATCTAGATTTTTGCACGATTTCGTTCCACTTCAAACTCTGAGTGTGAGAAGGTTAGGTGGCCTTAGAGGCATCAAATTGTGTTTCTTCCAGTTCGTCAAAAGTATAATGTCCACTGAGCTCTGAGCGTCATCTCCGCTTGAATTTTTTGTGTCTGTTCCGTAGATCCGCTTTACACGCATAACTTTTACAATTTTTGTCAGATATCGCAGTCATTTGCAGGGATCATTCGAATTCCTAAATGAATGTCGGAGTGTGCGCCGTAGAGGTGCTCGCGTAGCTTCTAGTTTTCATTAGATTTTAGCCCAATTTGCAGAAATGGTGCAGTTGAGCTCTCAAATGGTTTCGTTAAGTTTCATCCAGCGACTGCGCATAATATAAAACCCCACAACTATCTAACCCATAATCGTGGTTGGTCCCTAAACGATATTTTATGAATTTCCGCCCGCCGCTCATATTCTTCTCTCGTCTTTTTCTCGGTGTTTTGTTGTTTTGGCTCAACGCGCTAAATTCCCCGTAGCGAGAGTCAAACCAAGACCCGAGCCGTTTCGTGAAAATGTACTTTAATTCGACAATCTCGAGCTACCTCGCCAGGGGAGCTGTTATTTATTAAGACCGCCCCGACGATTTCACGGTCATCGTAGCAGACTCCGACGGTCGGGATTTCCTGCATATTTAAGGGACTTTTTCCGACACATTTTTTGAAACTTCAAATCGAGCGGGGTCAACGTCAGTTTTTCTCTCTATAACGCAACTACGTGACGCACGTGTGACGATACGTTATATTATTTAAATCGTAAAGAAGTTCACCGCGGATGTTGAATTCGTCATTTCATGGATTTTATTTTGTAGCCATGTACCATGTGCCCATTTTAAAGTTGGACACAACCAAATTACTCTCAATTATTGTCAAAGTGTCCTCATGTGATTGATATTGGAGTTCACACGAGCAAGATGGAAATTCGTCTATAGTAGCCAGGTGGTTGAATTATCACCAGGTTTGGTGAAAAAGGACAATTGTTTACTTTTCTTCGACTCGATCGACTGAAAAAAAAAATTGTATGAGTTCTAGAACTTATAATGTCGGAAAAATACCGTTTGTGAAAATGAAATCCCAACGTGTAGCGCCGTGGCATGTAGTGGCAGTCCTAATGTCTTACAGGTCCATGCCAAGCCTCGTTAAGGAATGCCAGGTGTTTCCTGCTATAGTCTTCTTAGCTGTCCACTGTTGTAGAAGAAGCACCGAAGACCAGAAATGGCTCCCTCTCAAGTCTCGGGCACTGCGCCATAACGTGGTATGGAGTCTCCTCATCTGTGCCGAACACCTACACCGAGGTGTCTCGACTATGCCCACTACATGCATATGTCTGCCTTAGGTCCTTCCCTTCCGTTTTATCTCGTGTGTTTCCACTAAGGATTTGGAGTCCCTCACTTCCTCAGCATTCTAGACAGTCCGATGCATATCCTCCCAAATCCTCTTGAGAAGAGACAGAGATATACCGCAGTGGGGAGGTGGCCCTGTAGATACAGTAGACGCTCAGAGTCTGGCCAGATGGTCCGCCCTCTCATTTCCAATGATCCTTTTATGCCCAGGAATCCAATAAACGTTAACTCGTCGTTGCTAAGGAGTCCAAACATAAGGGTGAGCGAAATTGGGTCAAAACTAACTCGTCATACTGATCGAAACAGCGAACATCCCCCCCAACATATTAATTTTGATTCAACTTTTAAACTTTTAATGTGAGCAATTCCGCATAATATAACAGTACTGAAGAATTTTCATCCGCGGAAGTATAGTGAGAGCAGCGCAATAAATTACTCAACCGAAAAACAAAAAAAAGCGGGAAGTGTTGGCATATGAAAAAAATATAAATTAACAATAATCCATAGTTTGATTGTTTTGATCGGTCGATTCAGCTATTTGTTATCATTTTTGGAGGTTAGGGCAGCTGTGACAGAACAACTCTAACCTCAAATCCGTGTTCAGCGACCTCAAAAACATAGGGTAAACTTAGTGGCATGCCTAGCACCTCCCACTTTTTTGGTTTGTCTGGTTGTGTTATGAAACAATCGCACGAAAAGTGATTTCAGTGCAGTTTTTTAATAATGAATGTCGCTCGAGTGTTCCATTTCCTCTTCTGTATCCTTCAAATTAGTAATTGAACTAGACGCCCATATCTATGATTCCAGTTATTAAAGCACTCATGTCCCAGCGGCATTTTTATTCATGATATCATTTGGCATGATTCATCATCACCTTTTAAAGAAAGTTGTTATATATATAGTCTTCTGACTGTCTCGCAATTTCGGAAGCGCACCGCGGCCAAATGACCTATTGTGTCTGTCCACTGTCTTACAGGTCTTACATGCCTCCTGAGGAAAGCCAGGTAGTTCCTGAAAGAGTTTTCGTTGGTATCCATCCTGGGAGAAGTGGTGCCAAAGACCAAAAGTCGCTCCCTCTCAAGTCTCCGGCGCTTGGCCAGGACATGGTAGGGAGTCTCCTCATCCGTGCCACACCACCTGCATCGAGAGGTTTCAGCTATACCCGTAAGATATATGTGTTTGTTCATTCTGCAGTGCCCGGTTATGATCCCAACAATCTGCCAGACCTTCCTCTCCATCCTCAGAAGGTTGTCTCTTATCTCGCCTTGATTGCTCTGAGACAGGAGTTAAGCTGCATCCTGCCCTGGTCCAGTGCAAGAAGTGGTCAGATCTGAATCACTTCAGTTAATTTTGCCTTCGTTTAGTCTACGCAAAGCCTGAAGTAGGCATTTTGCGATGCCAGTTTCAATTCTTCGCCGAGTGTATTGTGACTGCATCTTTCGTACCCCTTGTAAATCGCTATTCTATATGTTTATCAGTTATCGATAGCAAAGAAATTGGGAAAACTGGATATATATACGCTTCTCTCGTCCTTGCATCAATTACCTGATTTGAACTCGCGGTTTTGAGGCACTTCATTACTACGTCCATACGCACGCTTTATTAGAGGTTTAAGTGTCCTCTCCTGTTCTGAAACAGTAAACTTTGTCGCCCGGTTGTCAATTACTCGCTTTGAGGGACAAATTTCGAATGATTCTCGCCAGGAGAGACGCCGGTGTACAGTTACAAGTCTAGTTCAACTCCTGAATTAGCTCCCTGGTATAAATCAGCTCTCGAAGCGAGCTGGTATTAAATCCAGCTACGCAGCTACGTGCAGTTCCAAGCTGTCACCGGCATTTCACTCGAATAGGTTTTGCAGAATTATCTATACTCGTATATTGCCGTTTATGTAAGTTTTAAAATAGTACTAGAAAACACGAAATATTAGCGTGTAGTCTGTCGCTAATGGGTCTGTAATGGGTCGTAGTCACGGAATTTACTTGCGGACACTAAAAAAATGCGAGATGCGTCGCGCCCGACGTTTTGTTATGACGTTGAAGCAGTCTGGATGACACGGTCGCTCATAAGCTCGTGCCAAAACTTCGTGTTTCGCGGACTTACCGTCGTTGTAGATTAGTTCGAAGTTGCCGTTAATTGGTTTCGAAACCGCGCTTCCGCCCAGTGGCAGTTGGCGATGAGGATGAACTTATAAAATTTGTTGTTCGGCACGTATAAGTTAGCCGGCCGCGCTACTTAAAATAGGTTTTAATGCCCGGACTAAGATGGCAGCCCTCCGCTCTGCTCCATTCTTAGCTGTTTCCGCTAAGAACTCCCAACTTAATTGATGATATGATCGCGAAGATCGTTAGTCGACTTTTAACAGCGTGCCAAGCAACCTTGTTGTTTCGTATCGTCTTCGAACACCGCTTCCTATTGAAGAGTCGGCAGTGAGACTGGCACACTTCTTTCGCGCTTACAGTCGTGCCATAAAAGCAAAGAGGAGAAAATCTTGGTAAAACCTATTCAAACCTAACCCACAACACAATTCTCAACTTCAACGTTTGAATTTGACATCATTCGATAATTGTAGGCGGCAATAGCATACAAAAAGTCACAACAAACGTTGAATGTCGAAGTTCTGGAAATTGGCTTTCCGTAAAGTGGCACTTCTTTCCCCATCTTCGATTGCGTTTTAAGGATTTTGTCCATCAGCCGTAGTTGAGAATAATCAAAGAGCGTATAGAGGGCCTTATGGATATCAATTTCTTACCTTCCCGTGTACTCATCCTGTTCTAAGTTGAAAGAAGTGGCGTGAAAGAGAAAGTTTTTTATGATAGAAACTACGACTTTCTTTCCTCAAATAATTGTTTATATACCAAAGTAGGTAATTCCGTGAGTAAGGGTATGGGGTGGGAAAACGCAGGCCGGTTGCGTGACTGTGTGCTACGCTTTTTGGAAGATAAGCGTCGAGTAACGCATGTTCCAATGTAGTCACCAAAGTAACAACCTTAGCGAAACTTGTGCAGCTCAGTTTTTACGCAGCTCGTGGACCATTCGGTTGTTTACTACAAAATTACTTGAATGAAGCGAAATACCTTCTAGTGCCAAAAACGTTGACTTCGTGTACCAGTTTCCGTGTACTGTTGGATGTTTGTGGGCGACGGGAAATGTAGCGTTGCTTAAACTAGGTAAAGCACCACTTCACCGCTCCCAAATTTATTGCATTGCTCGTACTCACGCCCCGACCATTACTGAGCGATTGGTGTACAGAAAATTAATGAGGGTTTGAAACCCGATTTTTTTAAAAGGATGGTAACTAAGTGAATGGGTGGCGATTGAAACTCCGGATTTTCTGTAGTAGGCCCTGTATATCTTTAGAGCGTTGTTAGAGACCCATCGCGTAGGTACTTGATTGGACTACCACCTGAATTTTCCAGAAGACCCCAGTAATACTAGAGCGGAGTTTTTAAAGAAAAAATTACACTAAACTCGGTTATCGTCGAAATGTTTCGTAATTTTTTGTGCTGCTCTCATCATTTTTCCACTGATGGGAATTTTATATAATTGTCGTCTCATTACGGGCTGTCTATATAAAAAATTTGGTGTTTCGATCACTATGATAACTATAGTTTGGGCGGATTTCGGACTCAGTAGGGTCTGAAACTTAAAGATCTGAAGATAATAAAAAATTTAAAAAAACTCAGCCGATCACGTAACTTTCTTTCCTACTTCGTAGAGCCAAGGAGGGTTTTAAAAACATCAGTTTCTTAATTATCGAAATAATGAATGATGCTCTTTTTAAGCCTGGACGTGCCATGCAAATCTTTCCTTATACAGTCATAACTTCATCCGCTCCTGACAGAAAACCTCGATTCAGGTTGCATATTTGAGGGGGCTGAGCTACTTCAAAAATTCAGGTGTATCTGGTGGTGCTCTGCTCAGAGGTATCACGCCATGGATCAGCAATTATTATACCGGAGTAATATACCTTAATTCTTTGGATACTTTTGAGTTGGAGGGGAATACAAATAATATCTTGTAGTAATGCAGATAGCACTTGGGCTTATTGCCTCATTGACCTCACGGGCGTCTGTTTTTATTTTGTCTTGAGATGCGTACGTAATTATTACCTTCTTTAGAGCTGGTGAAGGAAGGAAAGTTATGTACTTATGTATTCGACTATTCTAAAAGTATTTAATTTTGTAACATTTTCATGTAATTTGTTTTCCAGTAATGACTCTAACTAAATGTTTGGTACGTTGTGTTTCAGGTGAATTTGCTCACAAAAACGAATCATTTGCTATGTACAGAAATACGGAAATAGGTAAGATTTTCAATAATTTTACGAGCTTTTGGGTTGGGATTCACTCAACGTTCCTTACAAAGAAAATAGGCGTGAAAAGCTTAGTTGTGAGGCATGTCCTCCCAGTTCCACCCCTAGCTCCCGAGGAGCTGGGATGGTCTTACGCGACGTCTTATTACACGCAAGACAACTTTGAGGTCCATTTCTGCTAACTCATCCGGCTAGCTATGCGATATCCTGGTATATTCTTTAATTATAAATTGAATGGAACCAATGGAGTAATGACAGGCGAAACCTATGTCTGAGTTGTCACTATTTGAATCCCTATATTACGCAGTTTCCCCACGATGAGGATGATCTGTATACGATCTACACACGGTCAAACTGATGCACATTAGCCCTGGTGACCTTCCACTTAATGTAACTGTTAACAAAAGGGTGGTTGTTCTTTTTTAATCAATAACAATATTCTCCACTTTTTAACAAGTCATTGCCAACAACACCTGTGATAACTGGGGCAACCAAAACAATAATAACTGGGTATCATCATTATCCCACATTATCCCCCTCTTCTTTAATTGGCCTGACGTTCGCAGATGCTAGACGGTTAACATGTAATCGTCGTTTCGTGTTACCAAGCTTCACATCAAACATCGCATCATTGATGCGTTTTTCGATGACCCACGGACCGGTCCAAGGAGGCTTGAGCCTTGGTCTTCCTTTTTGGGTCATACACACAAACCCAGTCGCCTTCCTCAAAGGTGGGTGATCGAGCCCTACGATCGAATGTGGCTTCGTTTCGAGCGAACTCCCGTACTTGTTCCAGGATTCTCCGAAGGTCAAAGGCAAGTTCTGTTTGTTGACCCGCTTCGTCTGTTGGTGGTCGGATCATTTACTCGGGTGAACGTAAATCCCGCCCATATATTAGCTGAGCAGGAGAAAGGCAGTTGTATGGTGGAGTGCAGAGCGGTATGCCATCAGGAACAGAGGCACTTTGGTGTCCCAATCAGTTTTGATTCTTGTTCACGAACATTGCCAGGTATTTCGTAAGAGATCTGTTCAGCCGCTCTACAAGACCATCCACAGTCAGATGTCGTCCGTGTACGATGTACTCCAAGGAGATCAGACAATTCTTTGACCAATTTGGACTCGAAATTTCGTCCTTGGTCTGCGTGAATTTCTAAGGAGACTCCGACGCGGCAGAAAACTTGCTCTACCAATGCTGAGGTCCTGCAGCCGCCTCCTGGTCAGGTACACAAATAGCCTCAGGCCACTTTGAAAAATAATCGACAACATACCGGTTCCCACGCTTGGTGAGAGGGAATGGTCCCATAACATCAACTCCCATTCTCTCAAATATGGCGCCAACTGCCATCTGCTGAAGTGGAGTTGATTTGGTTATTCCTGGTCCTTCATATCGCTGGCATTCTATACATGACTTGCATCCAGCTCTAATATCAGATGTCATTACCAGGCCAATAATACTTCTGGCGTACCCTCCCAAGTGTCTTCCAGAAACCAAAATGACCAGCGGTGGGTGCATCATGGGTATTCTTGAGGACGTCTTTTACCATTGCTCGAAGCACCACACATTGTAGTTTTCCCGAGCCTCTCTTCTCCAACCATCGATGAAATAGTTCCCCATCTCAAAGCCTCTGAACCTACAAGCAGTGCCGGTTGCTCACGTCCCTCATTATGAGCTTATACCTACGGGACGGAGAAGAATGTTTGACAGCACGTAGCCTGTAAAAAGAAATCCCTGTAGGCCTCTCTGTAAATCATATTTTTTAATCCTTTCTACACAATTAACAATAGCTGCCAACATCAAAGCTCACTCCCCCTCATCACTCATGCCTTGCAACCCCCAATTAAAATTTACACCCTCAGATAAAGCGTTGAGCATCAGATAAAAGAAAACTTTCACACACAGCTCGGCTGATTTTCCGACGATTATAAAAATTAGATGATCGTTTAAAGGGAGGTTTCTTTTGAAATGAAGTGTATGATTACTAAGTGTAGATGATGAGTTTGGAATATACGGTTTTGTTCAAGTAACTTTTTGAATTGACTAGAAAACTCTCAAAAATGGCGAGTTCAGATTAGTGCGATTTATTTTTATTGTTTTGATTAACTTAAGAGAGTAAGTTTCTGTGTATGGATTGCACGCGTTTCCAGGACGACCAGTCTCCGGCCCGATGCTTTTATTATTGCTGAGCTATGGCACTTCATATCTTGATTCCACACTGTCATTGGAAAGAGGATCGTTAAGGCTGCCAGACCTTAAGAACGGAAATTGATTTTGCATTTCAGTAGCGTGAGCAGTTCACATCAAGTTGGTTTACTTCTGACTAGGCTTTGTGATGAGCTTCCGAATGCTTCGCGAACGTTACCAATCGATCTCATCGGTTATATTTTAGTGCCGACTTGGCACTACCGACTCGATGCTAAAATTTTGCAATCCCGCGCGGTAATAAATTTTTGAGTGCCGCTGACTGCCCGGAGAATTTATGGATGTTGTTACTCCCATTGTCGGCCATTTGTGAGGCCTGCGAGAGAACTTGGCGCTCCGGAAGACTATCGCCCTTTTCGAATTGGCGTGAAACTTCCCATTTGAGCGCCGGGAAAACGTTATTCCCCAGCATCTTCTTATTTCTCGTTTCCAGCGGCGGTATATCGTCGTTTCGGAGCGGTTCTTCCTCAATTCGAGGTATTATGCGGCTGCTAGGGCCTCTCCATCCCTTTGTAGCTCTCTTGCTACGCTTGGACGGCGGTTTGCTCGCTTTTCAAGTGGGGAATCCTTCCCTTCGAGCGGCTCCTCGGGATGAAAAGGGGTTTCGCATCTTCTTGTTACGACGAAGCTTTTGACGAGAAAGCGCCTTCATCTTCCTCCCATTCAGCTTCCTCTAATGATTCCGTTTGATGGGACACTTTTATATTTTGTCGAGAGCAATGTGGCATCATTTGAGAAACGGATAATTTTCATCCTCAGAACTGTAGATGTTGATGCCTGTAATTTGATTGACAGCAACTGAAGTCTAGAACCCCGATTTACGCATTTTTCCAAAAATGCTTCACCCGAAGGAAGCGTAAGTTATAAAAACTTCTTGTTTTACACTTTCCTCAGCCTTATGAAGCATGAAGGTAAGCTATGTGAATCAGCTTAAAAAAGTGTTGGGTTTTGTTCAGATCTGCACGTTTTTAAGTCTGCTGAGTGAAAAAAAACATTGTTTGACTTGACATTGATTTTGTGGCAATTGAACGCAGTTGTGCAATAAAGTAAAATGTTTGAAAATTTGAAGATAAAATGGTTGAAAAAACGGGAAAAAGTCGTAGAAAATCAAGTAAGAAAATTGGAAGGTGGGGTAGAGAGTGAATGATACAAGTGGAAATTATATGCAGGGGAAGAATTATTCGTGAGATCTGTGTTGCAAGATTAGTGATGCAATTAGTTGATCATAAGTGATTCATGAGAGTTCATAGTAACACGGAAGAAAGAATAGGAGTCCATGCGAAACGTCAGGTCTAAGTCTTCGGATAGTTGGCTTATTGAGGAGAGGTGACTGAGGAGCAGACTGGGGCACTGATGAGTGATTAGAGGGTGGATACGGGTAAACTCAGTCAACCACCCTGTGTGTAGCCATTGTGCGACTCTGAGAAGTGAGTTCTGGAAATACCACCATCTTCACGTTCGGTATGTACTAGAAATGTTGTGAGAGATACAGGGGTATGATCTGCACATGTTAGTTATTAAAATACTAGATGACACGGATATGCAGGGTAGACTTGAACTTTCAGGCAATAGACTGGTTTCTTCTGTTCAATGCGTTTCAATTCAGATTGTTGTCCAATGCAGCGAAGCCATTTGTCCTATTTTTCGACTTGCCTCGTCCAACGAGAAGAGGGCTGTGTAAAAGCGGTCGCGGGGCCTTTAGTTCGGTTTCCAATCTGATGTTGATCTTCCCTCTCCTTCTCACCATATTTCAGGTGATACGCCAGACTAGTCCCCCGCGTTAATTACTTTTGGCCACCACGAAGCTGCAGGCACGGGGGCTATAAATAGGTTTGGAAATTATATCCATCCAGGCTCTCAGAAAACAAAACCCCGGAGGGGTCCCCCTTCATTCTCCCAGGCTATTTACAACGCTGTTAAGCCTCGTTCTTCCTTTAAACAAAAAATAAAGTACTGCGGTACGTCGGGTTTTGGCGCTACCGTCAATTTCACGTTCGGGAAGAAAGTGTTAAAATACTTGAGGCCGACGGCCTCAAGTCTCGCGAAAGGTGGCAGCGGCAGTGATTGGCCTGCAGAGCGGCGATGGGGGAAGGAGCACGTGCCAAATGCCTAGACCCTTGGCGGGGATATTACAAAAGAGCGTGCTAGACTCGTGCCGTTTGCCATCCGACGGGGAGAACGAGGGAAAACATTGAAATACTGCGGAAGAACGGACAGGAGCCCCTCGGCTGCTTCTTTTTGAGCCTCCGCCAATTCGCGCTTCTCCAAACGACCGGGTCAACTTTTTTAAGGCTCATCTACAATTAAAAGCCTCATAAATCAGTCGTCAGGGGTGCGGTGAAATATTAAGCAGATGCCGTTGGGCTTTGAGCCTCTAAACAATGACCTCCCTCTCGTGATCGTCAGTAAATTAATGTTAAGTCAGCTTTTCAAATGTAAACCCTTTAAATCACCGAACGACCTAATGTCGTTTGACGACGTTTTAAAAGCCAATTTTCGGGATGAACGAAGAACAGTTCCGTTCCCTAAGTCGCCAATGATTTCGTATGAAAATATCTCAATTTACGCGCTCCCACAATTAATCTGAATGTCGCTGAAAAAGAAGTCTTTCCAATCGTGTTCCAAAAGTCACGTTAAGAATTCTAAATTTTTGATTTAAATTTCTTCGTCTCTAGGCTTCGATAGGAGAGAGCTAGGAGGGCTGTCGTGAAAATAGCTCTTATAATTTCTTTGGGAACACCCAACTTTTCTCCACCCCTGTAACATCGAACGCCAACTACTTATGCAGGAGCTATATCTTCGTTCAACGCATTTCTACTGCAACATTTATATTGGACAAAATGTAGGGACTAGTTAGTTGAGGGTTCTTCGTGAGTTTGAAATCATTACAGAAACGATTTTCGAGAAAATTGGAATACTGATGAATTAATGTAGGACAAATCTCCTTTTCTGAGTTAACTCAATGTACGTTCAACGTGTACATGCAGAAATATTTTCGGAGAACGAAATGTGGGTATGGGTGGCTGGAAGGACTGTCAGAGGAACCTATGTTGGCTTCATACACCCAAATCTCCGTTCACCGTATTTTCATGGAGACATCTATGGAGAAGAAAAGTAGGTATTGATCAGCAGGAGATAAGTTTAAAGTTTTATCAAAATCGTTAGAGCCGTTTTCGAGAAAAATGCGGAAAACCTAGTTATTGGTACATTTTTGTCCCCCACTCCACATTCCTATCTACCGAAATCGCCCATAACCTTATTTTTGTGTCTAAAAAAAAAAAATAACGAACAAAACAAAATAAGAACCAACTCAATCGGTTCAGCCGTTCTCTCGCAAAGACACACAGACACACACTCACAAAGGAATAGGATGTTCCACTATAGAACGACCACTGAGCAACACGTGGGCGGTGATGTGGCAACCCTGATGTTATCTGCCTCTACTGCCAGAGCTTCCAACACTGTCATACGAAGATCTGTCCTGTCGTATTCGCGCTTCGTGGCTTGCGAAGCTAGTGCAAGATCCCAGCTGCCAGATACCCCCTGGAAATCCCAGATCACTGCAGACTGGTCGGGACCAACAGCGACGATGTCAGGTGTTCTTCTCCAGAAACAACCCAGTAGTGCCGCTATCACTCCACTTCCCATCCATCAGATGATAATTCACTACCAACCTGCTTGCAGACTGAGTCATGGCGCTTGACACGGCCCCATTTAGTACACGAACACACCTACACCACACGATTCAGTGACTCAAACAAGTTACCGCAGGCATGGCAACAAGCATTCACAACATTACGATCCCGGCCTCTTGTGTACCTGTATAGTGTAGTCAGTGATGCCACGCGAATGGCGTGAAAGTTCCCGTAATCCATGCCCTCTGAAGCCCACTCCACGCACACAGAAGAGTTGGGGGAGTCAGGACATTTACGTTCCAATATAGGTATGTGTGGAGGAAGTACCGGCCTCATCGGCCCTGACCTTCCCCCGCCCCATCGGGCAAAAAGAGTAGGGGAAATTGGGACAGGGACTACTTCCAGCGAACCATCGACCGCTGCGATATCTGCAGGGGCCCATTGCTGGACCCCGGCAGAGGCACCTGCCTATCCATGGTGCACCGGCTTGCGCCGTGGGCTGTGCACCCCCGCAGTACCATTTTGGGAAAAATATCCCTTAAGGCTGGAATTGTTGCTGTCCCGCCCAGACTTGCGTTCAGACTTACGGCTTCGGGGACCTCCGCCTTGGAGGGGTTTGGACTTGCCCCTCCTTGCTGAAGGACCCCAGGTCCCTGGTACGCAAGGGCCTACCCCCGACCAGCCACGCCCAGCAGCTGGAAGGGGGGAATGGGCCCTGCAAATGCCAGTTTTCCGTCCCCTGGGGGGGGTTTGGATTCCCTCCTGACCCCCGCTCCCACCAATCTCCCATTCATCCCACCTATCACCCATATAAATTACATCCATCCATCCTCACTCATACTCTAACCTAGGATCATTCACTCAATAAGTTACATTCTTACACCAACCATACATTTCACATTCATACCTGCCGGAAGTGTGACGGGGGGGGGGGGAGT
Source organism: Pachypeltis micranthus (assembly GCA_020466155.1). Classification (NCBI taxonomy): domain Eukaryota; kingdom Metazoa; phylum Arthropoda; class Insecta; order Hemiptera; family Miridae; genus Pachypeltis; species Pachypeltis micranthus. Next base: position 19,896,282 of record CM035769.1, read on the forward strand.
CAGGACTGCCTGAGTTCCCGTACGTCCACTGAACCGTGCAGAGCAACCGCAAACTCTAAAGGCTTACTGAGCTTGGGGGCTGATGGAGTCGCCATGTCACACCACCACAGCTGAGTGTAACAAATCCAATTCTATACACAGTGCCTGCGACATCCCAGCGAGGTACCTGCAAAGCAAGCAGGCGGTTATGGCGCAGGAACGAACACACACACGTACCTACCATCCAGATCCATTTTTCCTAATCGTCGTTTTCGTGTTAACGTAAAGAGTTGAAGAGCATAAAAATAAATAAAAAATTTTGTTCAGCCGATTACAATACTTTCCTTTTCCTTTGGGTAGCGGAAAGTATAAAAAAAGACCAGAACGTCAAATTGTTGTTTTTCTAATTTCTCAAACTGCTAACATTCTGTTCTGCATACACCTTTTCGTAGAAATGCGTTGAACGAAGATGGACTTTACGGGGGTTTGCGGATCGTTGTGTGTTGCTGCGTCTGGTCTCCTTACCTTATAGGGGCGACAGTGCGAGATCGGCAGTGCAAATAACAAACACCCCAGTCGTTTCTGTATCGAAATGAAATATTAATTTCGATTGCTGCCCCAACGGCTCTCTTGTTATCAAATATTCATATTTCCCTATCAACGCCCCTCCCCCCGAAGGCTGAAATTCACGCAGAACATTTCGTTTAACGTCCGGCGGCAGTAAACCCTCCCACTCAATTCATTTCACTGTAGCGCTCTGCAGCATTAATTATCTCAAATTATTATCTAGAGTCCTAATAGCACTTTCGTTCTTCAGTACTGCACGATTTCGTGTTTCACGGCCTTTCTTTCCCTCTCTCGTCAACTTCCTCCGCTCTTGTGGGCGGTGCACAGAGCTCAACGCCGCTTTCTATTATGGTATGCTAATGTCGGTATTTAAGGGAAACGTTTTTAATTCCACGTGGTCATCTCAAGCGTGAAATGGCTCCATTACTTTCCTCGCTCTGTTCCTCCCTAAAAACGCTGTTAATGGCTAACATTCTCCTACACTAACTAGTTGATACTCTACGTTTTTAGCCCGCGTTTAACGTTGAGATACAACCAACCGACTGCCCCGAATAATTTCGAGGGCTCCGTTTTCACTGTTTCCGTGGAACGGTATGAATTGAATTCGGCTTCAATGACATCGCCGAATTAAAATCTCCCCACTCTCGCTAAACTTACTCCGCTATTGAACACGAAGTAACCAAGTGTTAGCGACTTCGCCGAGTCGTCAACATGAGATAATTTTTCCGCCATCCGGCTTTGATAAAAACCTTGAAGGGTTAAGTACAATCTTCCAGCGGTCGCTTCCCCTAATTTGATTATCCTTTCGTTTTTACTTTCCTTGGCTCTACGAAGTAGAAAAGAAAGTTATGTAGTCAGCTGAAAATTAAATTGTGAGTTCTTCTCAGATCTTTATGTTTTCAGGTATACTGAGTCCGAATCAATCAAGTCCTAAGTGTAACAATACCGCCACGTTTTATTCGCTTGCACTAAACTCCACGGCCCTCCAATCTGTTGCGCTCAACGCATCTCTTCGGATTTTCACGATTCTATGGCTTCTGAGTCCGCCAAATATCGTTTGAGATAACGTTCTTTGAGTGTATGTGTGTCTGAGGACGCCATCGTGGGAGAACGGCCGAAGCAAATCACCTCGAACTTGATCCAACCCGTTAGTGAACAACGGACACTCGAATAATCGTTTGAGTAACTTTCTGTTTGAACAGGTTCATGCTGCGTCACTGTAATGCTGACATTTTACTTTCCTTGGCTCTTCGAAATAGAAAGGATAGTTATGTAATCGCCTGAAAATAAACGGCTCTCTTCAGATATCTTGGGAAAATGGTCTGTGTGTGTTCGCAATTCAGCAAAAACGGATCAACGAATCTGCTCAAACGCGATACCCAGCCCGTAGGTACGCCAAAATGGCGGCATGAGCGAAATCCGCCCAAAACTAACTATAGTTATCATAGTGATCAAAGCACTAATTGTTTTCTCAAAAACGGCTCTAACAATTTTGATTAAATTTCCTCCTAGTGAGATGAGTATACCGTGAAATTCCCATCCGTGAAAAATGACGAGAGCGGCTCAATAATTTATCAACCATTTCGATAAAAATCGAGTTTAGCGTAGTTTTGGTTTATCAACCCTATGTTTTCGGCCCCACCCCCACCCCACCCCCACCCCTCAAAATCTCAATATTTAGTTTTCGTCGTCCCGTTTTAGTCAGGTCATGTTTCGTGTGGTTTAATGCTTGTTTTTTTCAATGCTGAATCGAATGGAATCGGTCTTGGAGCAGCTCATGGGAATAATAAACCGTTGTGTAATAATTTGGAGCGTTTTTTTTCTTGTAAAGTCCGCTCGGAATGTAGTAGAGTCTTCAGAAAAATCTTTGTAGTACTTCAATTAAGTACCTGTATTATGAGCATTTAATAACGCTTACATGATACATAGGGAATGGAATTCTGGAATTTCAGCTACAGTCGTTCACTATCATTTTCCAAGGTGTTCACCGGATAACTCCGGAAAAGTGATTATTATCGTTCAAAAAAGACTGGGTCTGCAGGCTCATCAATTTCTGCGTACCAATTGCTCGATAATGGTCAGAGCATGAGCAGCGCAATACATTTCGGACCGGTAAGCGCTACCGTTTTCGGCCACCGTGAAGTTACGTTTTACCAAGTTGAAATGAACTGAAAGTTGTGAGATACGTCGCTCGTATACTAAATACATTTACTTTTGTTAGCCATGCCTAGTAGGAAGGAAGTTCTGTAATCAGCTGCCATATTTTTTCGCCAGTTTTCTTTTACATAAGATTTTACATTTTAAGGGCTTCCGTGTCCGACAACACCAATTTTTTTTTCTCCTTTTTTCTTTTAAACGATTTTGATTGAATTCTTTTCTGATAAATTCCAAATAACATTACCCTAATATGAAATTTTCGGTGGCTGTAAAATGAATTAGTACCGCTAATATGTGGCCATTTCGAAGAAAATCAATTTTAGAGGAATTTTTATTTTTCGCTACCTAAAGAGTAAGATAAGTATTGCGACCGTGTAAAAAGAGTTGAGTTTTTTACAGATCTATACGTCTTCAGGTTCACCCACGGAATCCGAAAAACCTAAGTTCGGGGCGTGGTCTGTAGTTAGATTTGCGAGAAAACAATTGGACCGATTGAGCTGCTTCTTTCTGTCCTGATATTCGTTCATAACAATGCGCCTTCATTTTTGTTGTACAACCCCCTCTCGAAATTGGACAGTGGAGTGGAGGTCCATGCTGATTCTTTTTTAAAAATTTAATTTTTGAATAATAGCTTTGACTGTCCTATTTGTCCTATAGTGGGAATGTATTTAAAGGGTGAGTGTGGTATAGTAAGTGTAGGTGTGTGAGTTGTTTTGTGTATTATATAGGGGCGGTTCCGGGAGTGGAGGAATATTAAGTAGCCCACTCCCGGCCGTCTGGCGTATATGTATTTAAGGGTTGGGTGTATTCATTGTGTGTATGTATTAGGATGTGGATGTGTTAGGTTAGGATAGGTAATACAGTGTACCGGCCGAATGTCGAGAAGTCCGCCCTCGGTTCGGACAATGAATGTATGTGTTGTGGAATGGAGAGTGCGTTAGGTGGAGTATAATCATCTTTACTAAAGTTAACGTACCTGTTAGGTGAGTCCGTCTCCTCTGGCTTGTGAGTTACTGTGGGCAAGCGCTTTCGATGTAAAGACATCATCGTCTGGCCGTTTAGTCAGTACTGGAGTCAGTCAGTTGGTCGTGGTCTTTATATACAAAGAGAAAGGTGAAAGGAGTGATGGAGCGTTGGGGAAGGGGCGGGGAGAGGTCTTGTTGGTCAGTCTTGTTAGTAGTACCTTAGCCGGACTGGCTGTGTTAGGTATTAAAGAAATTGGGTTGTGTCCGCCAGTAGGCAAATACTAAAGTTAACGTACCTGTTAGGTGAGTCCGTCTCCTCTGGCTTGTGAGTTACTGTGGGCAAGCGCTTAGTCATCTTTGTCCATGGGATGGACAGGGGGCAAGTCCAATCCCTGGAATCTTCATAGAGATGAAGCGTAGTTGTCGGCAGAACGCCTCTAGTCAATTCTGGCACCGGGGCCTGCTATCCATTCAGGTCCATAGACTGTTCACGCCACAGCCAAATAGAATGGGCTCAATGGGGTGCTCTCGGGGCTGTGGTGGAGTTCCCGAACGTTTTGTAGAGTGTGGTGGTGGATTGGTAAAGGCCGCAGGACTAGGTACTCTCCGCAACAGCCCCAGCTCTTGGACCACTCGAGTATACTTGTCTTATTTGGAATGAGCACCGTGGCCTCAAGTCCTATTGTGCCAGTTCTAATGTCTCACCGGCCCATCCAACTCCAAAATCGCTGTTTTCATGTCTCTGGCGCCAGGACAGGATAGGGAGTCTTCTCATCTGTACCACACAACCTGCATTGAGGGGTTCCCACTATCTGACTTACGTACTTCCTCTCCATCATCAGAATCCTACGTTTTATCTCGTGTGTCGGTCGTTTGATAAAGCGTTTGGAGTGCCTCACAGCATTCCAGACAGTCTGATTCTTTCTCCTGGCATATTGTCTCATTCTCCTCTTGACAATTGAAGGAGATACCTGTAAGTACAGTGGACGAACGGATTCTGGCCAGAGGGTTCTCCCTTGATTTCCAGTGAACCCCTTATGCCCAGGGATCCAGCAGGTATTAATTCTATGAGATTCCAATTATTGCCCCCAGTGATAAGCTTGAAAAACCGCTGGAGTGGGACCCATAACCACTTATCCACATCCCAGAGCTAGTGCCCTGTAGGGTTTTAGATCCATCGATGTAGATGTTCATTACGTTAGGACGCCAAAATCGACAACTTCTGCAGTTCCAGGCCTCCTTCTGGTTGCATTGGTCTCAAACCTCGTACGTGGGCACTTCATGTGCTGAGCTCCGTAAAAGTTTCTAAGTTTCTGAATATAGCCAGGCGCCCATTAGTAGCTTGTATCCATTATAGTAAAAACGAAATTCTTGCAGTTTCATTGCAATTGCGTCGTGTTTGGTATCTGTTCTAGGTGTTATTCGATGCTGAGTCGAATAGAACTCATCTCATAGGTGTAGAATTGCGTCTAGTTATGGTTAATACTATTTTCCGTTTCTAAATCAAACGGAATGGGTCTCAAAGGTGCTCCGCAAACATTGACGTTTGCGTATGAACTGTCGATGCTTGACATAGCAGAGTTAAATGTTTAACATTTTTCGCACGGTTGAGCAACAATTCCCAGCCTCAAAGGCGTTCATATGTTTACCGACAAGTTCTGTGATTATTTGGTCAGTCGCTAGCCCACGTAGGATTGGCTACAGTGAATTCCACAGCTTTTTGTTAGAAGGTCCCTCCTTACCTTTTACGTACCTAAATAGACGAATTGTATGGGCACGATGAACTCTTCAATTTCGAAATTCCAAATGTTTTATCAAACGGGAATTTTTGAACAAATCACAATTTTGTGAATCGTTTACTCGACAGCTTTTAAAAAAACGTTAGCGGCCACCGCACGTGAAAATTTGAGTGGTCCGCGAGATTAAATTACCGAAGGAAGTTTAAGTTCAGGAATGGAACTATCAGGTGCGATGCATCACACAACTCAGCTCAGCCCTACGTTTGTTATGCGTTTATATCGCTATCGTAACTAAAGTAATCTGTCACTAAGTGAGTATAGACTGGGTGGGATATTCGAACCGGAATTTACTGGGTTGCTCCTACTTATTTCACGACGTTCATCGATCTACGTATAGGTCAAGAATGGTACGTTTCGGGACAGCTCCCAGGAATCTCCACAGGTATATAAATATTTGGAAAGTTGCGGTTGAAGGGTCATCTCATGGAGTCTAGACGTCTTTTATGAATCGTACAGGCGAATTTGTTCATCGAGATAAAAAATATCTAGTTAACGATGCTCGGGCACTCATTTCCTCCGCAACAACCCACTTTAGATCTCAATGAGGTGCCTTGGGATGCGGAGGATATACCGGTGTTTTGTGGGCTTTCATTATTCTCGTAGAGTAGAGAACATAAACCACCGTCGCTAACTTATAAATGCCGAGTAATGGAGGCTCTCAGATCTGAGTAAACTGTGTTGCACACCTTAGCGAATCTTCGTTATCCGCGCTTGTTCACTTCGAGTCGGTTGTAAAAACCCTGCAATTTATTACTGCGAGGGCATAACCTTCCGAAGTAAATTGTTTTTTTATTTTGAATTTACCAGTTCGAATGAACCGGTGTTTGGTGTTTATGCCTCGAGGGTCGCTTTTACTCACGCTACTGAGCCAATTCTTCGTGATTTATATAGCAATGTTGTGCTGCTCAAGATACACCTTTGAGAACAACGTTGGCCGAGTCATTTATGGGGGCAGGGTTACGAAACGCGTCACTTGTTTATCCTTCCGTTGGAGACTGACGAGGTCAAGATTAAGTTAAAACAACACTTCGCCAACTTGGGTACAATCTTGGCGGAATGATTCCTCTCCGCCCATTAGAGCATAATCATGATGTCCGCATGTTACCTCGCAATTATGTTTAGCTTTCTTGCTCTTCACTCTTATCACATTCCGTGTCATATTTGTACTGCAGCTTGGGAAGTGCCGACATCAACTCGACAGTAATTTCATTCGTGTTGGCGAAAATAATCGAATTGTAAGCGGAAGTAAAGTTTTTCAAAACTAGTGTTTGAAGAATCCTCTTCCCATCACGTTTCCTAATCAGGTCAGGAAAATCGTCCACTTGTAATCGAAATACAATCGCTCTTTGTTGTTCCGGACATGAAAACTTGCTTTGTAGTTTCGTCGAAGATGAGCAGTTGCTATCAGTTCCGTCAAATCTAATCCAAACGTGGCCTCAAGTAGTGACAGTATCCTCGTACGTGATTACATGGAATTTGAGCTGGTCACGTATTTGCTTCGTTGACTCCGCTCTGAGAGCAATGCCGTTTTCTCATCACTTGGAACCAACGGAGAATTAGTTGCTTCTGAGGACGTTGAAAAGTTGATAGACTGCATTTTTCTATGGGATCGCGCCTGGCTAAACTTCGCGTTTATTGATTTAAATTATTACTACTACGTAATGTCTAGTTTTACTTACCTTGGATCTACGGAGTAGCAAGGGAAGTTTCGTAATCAGCGAACTTTTTTTTTTTTTAGTTTTCTTCAGATCTTTACGTTTCAAACCCTACTGAGTGCGAAAAACACTATTTGGGAAAATGGTCTGTGTGTGTGTGTGTCTGTGAACGATTTTTAGAGAAAACTGCCGTACCAAATCAGCTCAAACTTGATATCTAGCCCGCAGGTTACCATGGGACGGCAAAATAAGAGTATGAGCAAAATCCACCGAAAGTTAACCATAGTTATCATAGTGATCAAAACACCAAATATTTTTTTTCTCTAAAACAGCTTCAACGATGTTGATTAAATTTTTTATATTGATAGCTCTCAATAAGGCAATCATAACGTAAAATTTCCATTCGTGGGAAAATGACGAGAGCAGCACAATAAATTATCACAGTTTTCGATGTAAATCGGTTTTAGCGCGGTTTTTTTCTTATAAACTCCGCTGAAATGTTACTAGAATGTTAAAGAAAATTGGCGTAGTAGTCCAATCCAATACCTATAGGGTGAGTGTTTAAAAACCCTCATAAGATAAATGGGGGTCACTCGAGAAATTCCTGAAGTTCAACTATCGCCGTGTCGCTTACTACCAGTTCTGAAACTTTTTACCCAATAACTCTGCAAAAGTGATTACTATCCATCTTCAAAAAATCGTGTTTACAGCCTCATTAATTCTCAGTGTACCAATGGTTCAATGAGCACGAGCAGCACAATAAATTCCGGAACTGTAAGCGCTACCGCTTTTTGCCGAGTTCAAATGAACCGAATGGTATCTGAATTGAGTAAGTAGAAAAAACCATATACACTAGTGAATTGACGTGGAGGTAAGGAAAGCTGTGTGTTGCTACAAACCAGATACTTTATCGCTTTTTTTCCGTGTACAAAATGCAACGTCACGCTGACCAGTGGGATAATTCAATTTGTATTTTTTCGATTTCGGATCTAAACACAATCTGAACATTTTTTTCTTAGAAACAGCTCTAATGATTTCGAATGTTTAATTCATTTTTTATTCAATTTCATATTTGTGCGCAAACAACTGAAAGGTAAATTAAAGCAGCAAAATAAACTATCAACAATGTTGCCGACATGCGAATTTAGTGTTATAATGTGTGATGAAAGTTTGATAAAGTATAAATCCCACTTATAAGACCCTATCAGGAAGTCTAACGAGCTACACGATGAGAGTTGGATGACTACGAAATTAGTAAAATAATTAGCAACCCCTCAGAGATATTCAGAATCATAACTTTTGTCGTTTGTTGAAAAGTCGCCTTGAGTTTCATGAACGCAACGGCTCGATGAACTTCTTGGTATGAATAGGGATAATTCTATAAAATCTACTAGTTGAGAAATGTGTACACAGCGTTGAGCTAAGTTCAACATGTTTATGTATACTAATTGAAAACGGGGAGGAATGTTCCTGCTTCTGAGGAATTTTGCGTGATGAATGGCACCAGATATCTTTTATTTTCCTTAGTCTTACATAGTAGGACGGAAAGCTTAAGTAATCGGCTGGATAATATCGCGTTTCGTCAAAAGTTTTGATTTATTTGTGCCATTCTCGTCGTTTCCTCGTGAATGAATTTTACAGTACTGTTATATCAGTTGATTCTATCCGTAGAAAATATTCAAAGTCGCTGGAACCGATTTTGAAAAAAAAAATGTACTGTCGTTAGCTTTCTGACAATACCTTTATTTTGGCGTCCTCCGTTGATGGGCTAAATATCAAATTTGAGCTGATTTGGTGCAAATGTTTTCTGAATAGTGTACACAGGTACACACACAGACCATGTATCCAAGCTGCATTTTCGGATTAACAACCCTCAGAAAGGTTAGATCCGTAGAAAACTAGAAATTTCGTTTTCAACGTGCCTAAGGCAAGAAAAGTAAGAAGTGTGGACCACTTTTGTCGTAACGTAATTGTAAATTCTGTCTCCCGTGGGAACCCTCTATGGCTAAGTGGTGTTACGTTCTATTTCATCCTTCTTAGTCACAACCGACTTTGTCAACCAGGGCGCGATTCTTCGAAAATTGAGCGAATATGTCGCCGACTACGAGCGAATAATATAAAACTCGGGATCAATTCCGATTCGTTTCACTCCTGAGCGCAAGGTCTCGCAAAAATTGAGTGAAAGTACTATCGATAGACTGGACGAGATGCATTAATGGACACGCATTCGACGTCGAAATACTTCGCGTGCGACGCTAAAGCGGTGAAACGAATCCGGTATTCCTTAGCGGTCCAGTCAAAGTGAATGAGGACAGAGGGTGAAAACGTGAGGCGCGAAATGACAATATCTTGTTTTACGATTCTATGTCAGTCATGTAGTAACTTGCAAGGTATAGTCTACCTTGGCGAGTAGCATGGAACGATATTATGGGTTCAGTGTGTCTATGTGCACTTACTGACAAACAGTGCGCACAAAATGAACAAGACCCGCGTTTATGTGTTGTGTGTTGAGGGAAAGTTTGATGATCATACGATGTGACGTTACCGGTGGGGTTAGTTTGCCCCATTATCTTGATCTGATATGGCGCACGATTAACTCGACAGAGGTGGATAAGTGTTCTGACTGTAGCCCGAACGACGTCTGCAACCAGGTATTACGACGACCGGTAGTTTCCTCGGGAAATGACAAGAGATGGAGAAGGGGGAAAGAGTCTTCCTAAATTACCTCAAACCGCAGGCATAAAAAGGAGCAATGATGAGGTTGAGCTACTAAGCTTATTACCGCCACGAGTTCCTTTAATCATCGCTTTATGCAGGTCAAGAAAACGAGACGGTCAAAAACGTAAGTGAGAGCTTAAAAACGGCCGTTCCTACTCAATCTCCTTTAAAATCCCCTCTCCTTCCCCTTTTATTGCGGCATTTTCGCGAGCGAGCTCGTTGGTAATTACAACCCCTATCACACAGTACGAGATTTTACTTGCAAAATAAGAAAGCGAATCGCGTTTCGCCGCTCGGGAAGGAGTTCACGGTCTTACGTGCTTTGAGTTCCAAATGGGGTCTTCATCAATGCAAATGGAAATGGTGAGGGCGTTTTAAACCCATTAAATTCCGACATTTCTCACGACCAACGTCTCGGCTACTGAGGTTTCCGTGTTTAATTTCTGGAGATGGATTTTACAAACGAACTTCGTGTGAATCGCGAAGAAAAAATTTGATATGGCGTTCCACAAGGCGCAGTTTCGGGTCTGGCTTTTCATTGATTCAGCCTTTCATTGTCGTCAACTGTCAGATCTGGGTGAGAACGTATGAACCGAATGAGTTAGGTTTTTGCTTTTCGGAGGAAATAAAAAACAAACGACCGAAATGAACGCGCACAGTGGTGGTTTTTGGTTTTGGCACTTTTTAGTCATTGCTGTAACGTTTTTGAGTAAACTTTCATTTCTTTCACTCATCAGTACCGAAATTTGTTGAATAGTTATCTCTGAAGTGTTAGGGCATCGTGCCGTTCCATGGAGGGAGTATGTACGATAACAACTGAACGTGATGTTTTATTCTCGATTACAGCTCGCACACTCACCATCACACAAGAAATGTGTGGGAGCGAACGGGGGCGACAGAGCAGACTGATGTCATGTAGGGACGTTTGAGGTGCCTGGTCAGCCTAATGCCCCGGACAAGCCTTCGCTAAATCGAAGATCTCGGTACATCACTCCTCCCATCACGACGTGGCGCTGTCAATACCCAACTCTACTTGAAATAACCTGTTTAGCGATGTAGGTCCAATGTTGTCTGGCCGTTGTACCACATGTATTGGCCGTTATCTGATATAATAATATACTAATTGCCCTGACTCTGGTTTCGTGGCAGCGTCAGATAGTGGTCAATATAATTAACTGCGGCTGAGGCGGTGGAATCAGACTTGCAGAGTGGCCGCGAAATTCATCTCCTGGTGGAGGGTCGCTCTTCGGCGTAGCGTGTAGCGGAGCGAGTTTGAGTGCAGTGGCAATCTCGTATTGATAGGATCTCCAGGGTCTGGTTAGGTGGCTGGTGGATGTTGTGATGGTGTGGTGGTGGGAGGAGGGGCTTATAACAAACAGCCTGATGTTCCTCCAGCTCTGTCCTCTGGTTCCCATATTTGTTGGCGCATCGCAAATGATCTCCCTCGATTCCGACTGAAGCTGGGATTCTATTACTCCGCTACGTGCTCTTAAGCCGCGGAATATTGATGCACCGATGGCGTTGAATAGTAAAACCTGCGGTTTTTGCGACTCCATGAATCTTTTTATGATTAATCGCTCTTTCATCAGCGTGTACCTGTTCCAGTACGTTGGTGCTACTGAATTCGACTCACGTACTCCTCCTAGGAGTCCTGGTGAACTAGAGAAAAAGAAATAAAAAATGAATCGCGCTCCAGTCACAATTTTTGACCTTTAGGGGATGATATCCACCACGTGCTGTGATACAACGGGGTGTGTTTTTTAAAATAGCCTTTGGCGGTTGCACTCTCATACCTCGCGAACTATACTCTGTACAATAGAGCTACGTATTAAATATAAACCATGTCCGCTCTCAAAATATATACGGATTCACAAAAAAATTTAGTTTCTACCAAACTTCCATCTTAATACGTATCTCTTCGAGGGGAGAAAAGTATGCATTTTTTCAAGTCTTACAGTCTCCTAGGTCGGGATATCCATTTAACCGGTGTGTGTGCCATGCTGTCTGAGCGATTGAATTGGTTCGTTCTTTGAAGAGGCCAAAATAAGGTTAACAGCCTTATTTGTAGGTAATTTGAGGAAGTAGAGAAGGGGAGTGGACGGTGCCATCACAATTTACAATTTTTTGTGTGCAAAACGGCTTTAACGATTTGGAGTACACTTAGTCAAGCTACATCTGTATTTTATCCCACATGAATATCTGTGAAAACAGTGCGAGCGAAGATGGGGGCCGTGTCTTCTATTCGGTTAAGGCAGGTATTTATTGGTTCATCCCAAATGGGAACTGTAGCGTTAGTGTTACCAGATTTTGTAATGTCCTTCAGTTGGATGGTTTTTTCGTGTTCAGACTCTGTTGGGTGCATGAAAAAGAGGGAGAGAAATAGACAGGCGAATCGAACGAAATATAGGACTGTATTGATACACTTGTTTACCACGATAGAGCTTGATTGCACAGTGACTTGGTTCTCTGAATAGGTGAACTGGTGGTGAGAGTCAGTAGAGCTGGGAGTAGCACGAGCCCTGAGAGATGAGGGCTGATCTGGAGACTTGAGAGATGGGTGGCTATCGTGAGAACTGGGAGACGAGTGCCAATCATGAGAGCTCATAGATGACTGATGGTTGGGAAGAGGAATGTAAATTAGGGGGTGGGAAATGATTACTTTGGGTAGTCCAGAAAAAGGGGAATCTGTTGTCACTTGGAAATAACTGAAGAGCTGAACTTTCCCACAGCTACAAAACAAAAGGGCTGGTCAGAAAGGTAGGCTCTGTGATCGAGGAATGAGTCTCGTTAGGGTCAAGTGTGGTCGTTCCGATCTCAAATCCCAACTAATTCTAGTCTGTGCACCAGACGAGAACGCCAGTATCGATGTTGACGACTATTGAATCAGCTACATCGTTGACCATGTTCGGACTGAGGTCGAGTTGTTGGTTCAGGGCGTTAGATAGTTATTTCGTCAGGTCTTACGTATTGAGGTCTTCAAGATAAGGCTTCCATTGTTGTTCAGCACGCTTTTTTTGTATACTATTTCGAAGCCATACGCGTGCAACGTCGTTTTTCCAGTTAAACAGTCTTGAACTTGGTTGTTTGTGAGAGTACAGCCGTTGCAGGGGTCGGTAAAGATGGTGAATTTTTGTCCGCATAGGTAAGGCCTGAAGTAGTGGGGTGCAGGGCTGCACAGTCAAAACTCTTCATCCGACTCTCCAAAGGGAGGGTCAAGGAGGTGCTTGCACTGGGGAGGAAGGATATGAGGATCATATGTGGCCTGTTCACAGGTCACTGTCCGCTGAGTTTCCACCTTGCAAATATTGGCAAGTGCGAGGTACTGGTATGTAGGTTCTGCGAGGTGGTGCTAGAAACGGCATAGCATGTGTTGTGCATATGCGCGATATCGTGTGGTTGGGAGGCCCTTTCTTCAGCCAGAAGAGGTGGCAAATGCAGGTGCAGTGCAGATGTCCTCCGCTTTGTGCAGGGGTGGCAGGGGTTAATAGGTGACGTCACACTAAGTGGGACCAGTGCCATGGGGCCTAGGGGCGGTGCAGGGGGGGGGGGGCACGCTCTGAGGATCATGGACATCCTTACAACAAGCCCGTTTGTGGCCCCAGTGAGGGTATCGCCTGCATCCACCGTTTCAAAACAAAAAAAAAAGGGCTGAAGTAACCTACTGCCCAAACTATCACGATTAGTTACTTTTCAATGGAACAGTGCTTTAGTTCTGCCTCATTCATGGTTCTGCTCGCGTAAGCGATGGGGAGATCCAAACCATTCGTGGTTTGACTAAGAGCCGCACCTAGGGAATGGTGTCGTTACTTAATACAGTTTTGCTGAAGTTCGAAGCAGCGCTGGTGTTCTGGGTCGGTGGGGTCAATTTTGACATATTTTCCACGCTTTTGATCATCGGTTTGATGGTTTGAGCGACCAATTAACCAATTAAACTCGGGAACCCCTTGATTTCTTTGACAGTTTTAGACATGGGGTAGTTTGCGATTGCGGAAATGTTATAAGAGATTGGTTTCACGCCTTCTGGAGTCACGATACGCCCAAGATACGCGACTTCCCGTTGTAGAAAATCCGTCTTATGGAGATATATTGTGAAATTAGCTGTCAATATGCTCTTTCAGGCTGGCCCTGAATACTTTGATGTCGTCGAGGTACACACTGCAGTATTCGTTAGGAGGATGTTGTCATCACCCCTCGCACTCCGAAGTTTTATGGGACGCGTGTCCGTTCAAGGTGACGTGTCCGGGTACTAAATGCCGTTTTTGCTATGCTGTTAGAATCCACCTCTATTTGGTGGAATGACGATTTTAAATCGATAGTGCTAAAGTAGTGGCATCTTCCTAGTTCGCAGCAACGAGCTACGGGTCCGACAGTAAGGTCTCAAAAATATCGGTTGAAATTTGACGATAGTTATCATAGAAATGATTACACCAAATTCACGATTATGATTCAATTTTGCTTGTGGGCAGGTCCAAATAATGTTCAATTTTTTGTCAGTGAGAAAATAACAAGAGGGGCGCGAAATTATGAAAAAATTTAGTTTCTTTTGAATCCTGCTTGCTTTCTCAACAATGGAATGCGTGTTGGTAGTGCAGTAGTTGTTTTCTCGAATGTGTTTCACGCTCCAATAAACTTTACAACGTTGAATTTGAAGAAAATTATTATTTTGTTGTTTACTTGGCTCGGTCTTTGTTAGTTCACAAGGTGTGGTTGCCGGTGCTGAGCCTAGTTTCGCGATAATCTGTGGAAATTCGTTGCCTGTGGGGACTGCAGGGGGTCGAATCATTAATGGAGTTGGGCATTGGCCCTGCGTCTGCCAAATGGGCGTATCGGGTTATTCTGACTGCCCATTGTTCTACCTAGTAACCTCGTCTCAGCCAACTGTGCTTCCTTCAGAGATAATTGGAAGGAAAGCATTTCCTTGTTCAGTTTATAATTTGATTCAGGTGCAGGCTTCTATTCATTTGCACCCTTGTTTCGCTCCCCCTTCCAGTCAACGATCTCCACTATTCATTCACCCCTTCATTCTCAATCTCTTTTTTCCTTCCTTTTTTTTTCCTCCGCGACTGAAAATTCGAAGACGCTAAATGAAACTCGATTGAATATTCTTAATTGATTGGATCTCGAAGGCGAGCGAACTTTGTTACTTTAATCGCTCGTAATAGCCGGACCCTTTTCTCATCTGACTCTTAAATATTTATAACAATCGACTTATCGATTATTTCTCTTATATTCCCTCGAGCCTCTTCATATAATAAGAGCGCTTTCCTATTATTACTTAATTTGAATCCTGGAAAGTTCCCGCTCCGATGGTAGGGTTTTCACAGTAATTACGTACGAAGACAAAAGCGGCAATGGGCGTACATTTCGATCTTCCAAAGGACCATTACGGGCTCAGTCAGTTGCGATTAACTCAACAATGAACCTTCTTATTCATCTCTGCGCTAGTAAATATGAATCAAAACCTCATTATTCTTCGAGAGGTTTAAATCTCGATTTCCTTTGTCTTGAATGACCGCCATTTTTTCGCTTAAATCTAGTATTTCGCTCAGAATTCCCGCAAAAACGTGTCTGTCTTTAGTCGGTCAGTTTGTTGGGGAGAAGTAGATTTGCAGTGGCAATGGCGAACCAAATTATCAGCGTGTTCCAGGTTTAAGCATATCATACCTAGGTATTTGCCCCTTTGATGTTGTCTGGTGTGATGCATCATAATACCTAACTCCAAATCAGTAAATTCGATGACATGATGCGCGTACAGTCGCTGTATCTTCATCCAACACAACGCGTTTGAAAAACGCATTGTATACACCAGTTAGCTGAAAGTACCTTTTTTTAATGAAAAGTGTGTTAATTCTGAGAAAATGTGAAAATGGAAATTAACGATGTTCAAAAAATCTTTCTGATGTTGTTCGAAGCGGACTGTATTTATTATGACGTATGTCACTGGTTCAGGTGGTTTTCGAGGAGTATCAGGAGGTTTATGGAAAGGAATAAGGTCCTACCTTTGTACTATGGCGGCGATTCGTCGATAGGGGGGCCCCCAGCAGGATGTCTTCCTCTTCCAGCCGATTATGATTCCGAGACACAAAATTAAAGTTAATCGGAGGCAGATTTCCAAACCGGTTCACAATTAAGGTTTTCCAACAGACGAAAATGTTTCTAATAAGGAGAAAACAGGGGAACACAAGGTGGTCGGACAGCGTTTTGAGCACGAATGAATAATGGAGGGGGTTAGGCAGGAGAGGAGGACAGGATCAGACACTGATCGAAACACCCAGTCCAACAAAGAGAACCAGCCTCGAACATACCCCCCACGATCAAAGCAGGGGTCTTTGATACTTATGTACGTTAACCAGAAGGGGGGAAAATGTTTAAGTAAGAACAAACGAAAAAACACGAGTGCAACGTAACAATACGAAAAAAAATCAAATAGCTGCCGGATACGAAAAAAACAAGAGCAATAAATTAACACGAATAAATATCTAAACCTACATAACACAACGAACGAAAACGATATTTAACTAATCTCGGGGCAAAAGAGCCACCTTATTTGCGGGCCGGACAACGCTACCGGTAGGTGTTCGAATTCGTAGGACTCTATTGGTGCCATCCCGACCCGGCAAAAGTTGCTCAATGCGTCCCAGGGGCCAATGCGCAACAGCGCACGTTGGCATACCCATTGGGGAGTACAAAACCAAATCTCCAATGGCCGGACTTGGAACTGTTGCCGTCCATTTTGGACGCTGCATCTGGGTGTGCAGATACTCTCTAATCCAACGCTTCCAGAAAGCCTGTGTCGTCTGCCGAATGAGCTGCCATCGATCTAGCCTACCTTGTGGGGCGCTCAGTAAGTCAGGTTCAGGCCTACTTAACAAGGGTGCCTGAATGAGGAAATGACCTGGAGTCAGCGCATCAAAACCGTCCTGAGGGGTGGTGGAGATATCATTTAGAGGGGCGGGAATTCAAAATCCCTTCAATCCTGGCGAGAATTGCAATAAATTCCTCCAAGTAAGTTTCTGTTCTCCTACACCTCGGTTTAAGTGAAATTTAATGGATCTCACGCCCCTTTCCCATAGACCACCGAAGTTTGGGGCATATGGAGGTTGGAAGATCCACTGAATTTCCCGCTGTGCCAGATACCGTTGGACACCTGGATCTGAACTCTTCAAAAAACTGGCAATGTCTGAAAGTTCACGTGCTGCCCCGCGGAAATTGCGACCCTGGTCAGAATAAATCCTAATCGGGAGTCCTCTGCGCGCGAGAAACCCTATCAAACCCAGCCAAAAAAGCCTCCGTCGACAATGTGGATAGAAACTGATGTGTATGGCCTTTGTCACCATACACACACGAAAATAATGAAATAGCTCTTCTGACAGCGGGCGTTCCTGGCGGGTGCTTGACTTGACGAGGAAAGGGCCGGCGACGTCAACGCCGACCTCAAGAAATGGCCGTCCAGGTGTGACACGACTCGAAGGAAGATCCGCCATCTTCGGCTGTACAGGCCGCGCTTGGAATTTATAACATCGGAGGCATCGAAATAAGCGACTCCGTATCAAGCGAGAAGACTGGAATCCAATATTCCTATTCAGCAGAGAAAGTATAAGACGAGGCCCGCCGTGACCCGAACACCAGTGATAGTGATCACAAATGAGACTAGCCAGAGGGCTATTCCGAGGAATCAGCAATGGGTGCCTTACATGATAAGGGATTGGTGCCTGTGTCAATCGACCTCCCACCCTGAGGTACCCTAAAGAATCGATGAATGGCGATAGACTCCTGACCGAGTTCGGAGGCGGTTCACCTTTGCTCAGGGCTGAAAAGACGTCCCCAAAAAACTCTCTTTGTGAAACGTCAACCAAGAGAAGTCGACTTTCCCTATACTCAGAGCATGACGGGGGGCCGAGCAACCATGCCGATCTCGGTTGTCTCTGCACTTCATTTTCAGATTATAAAGAAATCTGATCACGTAAACACAGCTCCGAATGGATTTCAAAAAGGTCGAACAATTCTGCGTAAGCTGGATGAATGGATTGACCTCCTTTAGGCCAATTAACGCCGATTCCACTTCCTTTAGCTCCAACTCTTCAAAACGAGGTCCAGAGGGAATCGGAACAGGCCACGCATCAAATGACTCCAGGAGAAATGGGGGGCCATGCCACCAACAGTCCATTGACAAAAACTGGGACGGCAGTAAACCTCTGCTTGCGGCATCAGCAGGATTCTGGGAACCCGGAACGAATCGCCACACCGCCTGAGCGCAATTTTCTGTGATCTGAACCACCCTGTTGGACACAAACACCTTCAGTCGATAAGGGGGGGTGTGTATCCACGACAAAACACATGAAGAATCTGTGAAACAAACAATCTTATCGACAGCAACTGAAGACGATAGGGGGACTGTGGACCGCACCAACTCCGACAGCAAAACCGCTGCACCCAGCTCCAGCCGAGGGACCGTCCAAGTTTTCAGGGGGGCGACACGGGACTTAGTCTTCAGAAGGTTGCAAAAGATACCATTGGGTGCTTCAACTCTTAAATAAAGAAGGGCTGCCATTCCTCGAGTGCTTGCGTCCGAAAACCCGATCAACTGCACTTTGATCCAGTTTGGTTCGAGAATGCACCGAGGAATGAAGAGATGTTCAAGGAGAGGCAGCTCCAATAGGATTGTACTCCATTTGTCCGCAACACTGCCATACAATGGATCATCCCACCCGACCTTCTCCAACCATACCAATTGTAGCATGTGCTTCATCATGAAAGTGACTGGACCCAAAAAACCATTTGTATCAAAAGTACGTGCAATCTGAGATGCAATACTTCTCTTGGTACAAGGCCCCTCTGCCGGGCGGATTTTGTACCGAAAAACGTCATCACCTGGATCCCACCATAGCCCCAGAATTTTTAACGAAGGATCGTCACACTCATCCAATCCCTTTTGCACTGTCCCAAAACCGTTCAGGAGCTCAGGGTGAGAGCAGGCCCATTTATCAAGCCGAAAACTCGCCGCCCCCAGCAACTCAATGAGCTCCTGCATCAAGACCCTAGCGTCTTCGACAGTGGACGATCCCCAGAGGATGTCATCAACGTACGTACCCTCCTTCAGTGCTTGTGCGGCCAGAGGAAAACGTGCTCCGTCTTCCATAACAAGTTGCTGAAGGGTCCGAAGGGCAAGATATGGGGCACTGGCATTTCCGAAGGTAACTGTTGTCAGTTCATATTCTACCATTGGGTCATCCGGAGAAAATCGGAAAAATATGTGCTGCATTGCACAATCTTCCTCATGTAGGGCGACCTCACGGTACATTTGTTTGACATCACATCTGAGTCCAACCTTCTTTAACCGGAATCGAGTAACGTTTTGTCCGATGTCACTTTGCAATTTGGGGCCTACCAGCAGGAGTCATTGAGGCTCTTACCATCCGGATCCTTTTCCGCAGGGAGAGAACACCACGCGGATCCTCCAGCACCTCCGTCTGAATGCTTAACTACACCATGGTGAGTCATGATGTAAGAAGAGGATCGCTTTGCTGGAACGAGATGTCCTTGAGTCAGGTAGTCACGAATCGTTTCCTTGTAGAGCCGAGCATATTCTGGATCTCGTTCAAACCGTCTTTCCAACTTTAACATCCGGTTGTAGGCCAAATCCCTATTTGAACCTAACGAGGGTGGAATACCGTTTTTAAATGGTAACCGAACAACATACCTGCCAGACGAGTCGCGAGAAACTGTGTCGTTGTAGAATGTTTCACACCTTTCCTCGTCGGGAGATAGGGGGACAGGAAGTGCGATCTCTTCGCGTTCCCAGAACATTCTAAGAGTCCGCTCCAAGGAAGGTTCACGTATAGGATCGACGTGGCTCGCGAGCAGTGTTGGGAATGACGGCATGGACGTCTGAGGTACTACACCCAAAACGACCCAACCGAACGCTGTGAGCATTGCCGATGGATTACCGTTAACTCGCAATGGATTATCTGACATGATATCCAGAAAAGCCTGAACCCCAAAAAGAATGTCGATCGGTGCAGGCTTATCAAACTCAGGATCTGCTAGCTGTAGAGATTGAAACCGTTTGACCAACTCCCCTTCTACGCGAGACGAAGGAAGATCTGTGGTGATTTTTGAAATCACGGCCAAATCAAGATTTAGCTTAGGCTCTGTCGAGAAATGAGGGGCGACCTGGGCCTGAATCATACCGTGGACCGCAACGAGAGGGGACCCTCCGACTCCCGAAACGTTGAAAGGGCAGGATGTCCTTCGAAGCCCCAACCGAGTGGCCATCGAGTTTGTGACAAAGCTCATCGTTGAACCCGAATCACAAACTGCTCGACCGACATGCCACTGATTGTCCGCACCACGAACTTGAACACGCACTGTACCGAGAAGGCACACGTTCGAGTTCTGGGAACCGTAGCTTGCCAAAGCAACTGAAGGGCCGGGATCATCACTCATGACTGGGGCTGGAACCGGACTAAAATCTTGAGATGGGGGCGGAGGATTTTGTTCAACCGCCAGCACACGTTGAGCTGCTGAGTGGGCTCTGTGCAAGTACGAGTGGTGTTTCTTGGAACCGCATTGAGTACATGAGTTTTTCGAGGAGCAGTTCGCCACAGCATGAGATCGAGATAAACACGCCCAACAAAGCCGAAATTTTCGAACTATATCCGAACGACGTTCGAAGTCAGCTTCCAAGAATTGTGGACACGTAGAGATCCGCTCATGGTTCCCGTTGGGTGAACAGGGACAGACCAACTGCTGCTTATGCATTTTATCTGCAGCGCTCGAGGTTTCCGTTGCTACGAAAACCCTGTCCTTCCGTGTAAACCGTGAACCAATGTCATTTTTTTGAGCATTAATCGACGAGTGATCGATAGGTGAATCAGCTAACTTAGAGACGAGACATTGATCCCTCATGAATCTCACAAAGTTGGCGAACGTAGGGAATGTGGTTCCCAAGAATTTGCCCTCAAATTTGTTTCTTAGCCGATCGTCCACGAGTCTAAGGCCTAAATTTAACAGCAAGAAGTCACCCAGATCCGGAACCTGCAACGACCTCAAAGCTCCAGCACTTGTGTCCAGGATGTCCACGATACGTCCGACCGAGTCTATTGTGGTGTACTTTGGAGGTTTCAGATTTAGAATTTTGTTCACATGGTGCTGCGCAACCATACGAGGTTGGGCATAGTGAGTTTTTAATAGATTGTACACAATGTTGTAGTTGTCAGGATCGAATTGAACGGTATTTGCTAGGCGCAATGCGTCACCCTCTAAAAAGGTCAACAAGTAACTGAATCTTTGTGTGTTTGTAAATCCCCGCACCTCATGAACATTGGAATTGAACAAGGCCAAGAAGGAAGAGAAGTGCTCAATATTCCCCGAAAACTTTGGAATTTTAAGATCAGGCAGCAAGGCAGACGGGTTCACAAATGGCTCCTCGGCCCTCGTACTGGACCGAGCATCACAGGAAGATCGAGGGCAGTGCTCTCCGCCTAGCACCCATCACCTTGAAGTACAAATCTTCGTACGATTCAAGTGACCTCAACGTCGAACACGCATTCAGAATGTATACCCTTAAAATCGGTCATACCGGCAAGCACCTGGAGAAATGTGGGATAATGACGTTCCAGTGTTTCACATCGTGCCTCATACGTATCGAAATCTGTTGGCAAATGCGATACCATAGCATACGTATTATCTAAAAAGGTTCTGTAACGATGTACTTTACCGGTCAGGACGCTAAACTGCTTTTGGGCTTCCGCTGCCATGACTCTAGATGAACCAAAATATATTACCGCACGTATTCACGAAAGAAACAAATGACCGAAGGCACGAAATACGTGAAATGAGTACGCGTTAAGTCCGGAACGGTACGCAATAACAACCGACATATACTAATTGTGAAGCGAAATAACCGACTAATGAACCGACAGAATCAACTCGGCCTCACCTCCGATTGATAAAAACGTGTCAGAACAGAACGAAGTGCGATAACTAACGACCTCCCACGTCGCCTATATTTCTCAATGAATTGTTCCGTAGAAAGAAGCCGACTCCTCCGAAATTCTATGAATGGTTTCCCATCTGGCACGCTAGGACCAAAAAAGGAGTATGTTCGAAGCGGACTGTATTTATTATGACGTATGTCACTGGTTCAGGTGGTTTTCGAGGAGTATCAGGAGGTTTATGGAAAGGAATAAGGTCCTACCTTTGTACTATGGCGGCGATTCGTCGATAGGGGGGCCCCCAGCAGGATGTCTTCCTCTTCCAGCCGATTATGATTCCGAGACACAAAATTAAAGTTAATCGGAGGCAGATTTCCAAACCGGTTCACAATTAAGGTTTTCCAACAGACGAAAATGTTTCTAATAAGGGGAGAAAAACAGGGGAACACAAGGTGGTCGGACAGCGTTTTGAGCACGAATGAATAATGGAGGGGGTTAGGCAGGAGAGGAGGAC
Source organism: Pachypeltis micranthus (assembly GCA_020466155.1). NCBI lineage: Eukaryota > Metazoa > Arthropoda > Insecta > Hemiptera > Miridae > Pachypeltis > Pachypeltis micranthus. Next base: position 19,918,572 of record CM035769.1, read on the forward strand.
AGGATCAGACACTGATCGAAACACCCAGTCCAACAAAGAGAACCAGCCTCGAACAGATGTATTTTGTCTGCAATCTATCATGTATCTCCGTTCAAAAGATATTTAAAGAGATAGTTATCAGCAACAAAATGTATATAGACAACAAGGGTTAAAATACATTGGTCGTGCGTTTACTGTGTAAAACTCGAAGCGTTTAGAAAACAGGGTTTCTGTCGCATGTCCATAGTTATACCTTGAACAGACTTCTGAGCACGAACTTCCTACTACGAATTGTCCTGTACTCCTTTCTTTAAATGTACTGAACCGTACCAAACACAAGGGTAGGTATTCCCGGAGATGACAAAATACGTTCTGATTTGATGGTTTTTCCCTATACCCCTCCGCCCTGATCAAATTTGTCACCCCTTACTTTTGCCACCTCCTTATGTCAGCTCTAAACTTGAACAGTCACGCTATTACACTCTCTCTTCCCCTTTCCCTCTCGGCCATTGAACCCGTATCTCGAGAACGTTTAACTATCTATTGCATTTCCTATGAACACACACCTTTGTTGTTTGTCTCACTATCAACTAATCATTCGCTTTATTCAAGCCCATGTTTTTACTCTGATGCATCTGGCAGAGCGGCAGAAAAACGTTTATGCTGCACAATGTACATATATTGACCACTTGAATATTGTGGACTCGGACGCTGTAGAAACGAAGTGGTATGGTGCGTAGCAGGAGACAACTTTCTGCAACCTTGTAAACTCAACCGTCCTTCCTAGTTACAAGAGAGTAAAAAACCCTGCAAATTATTACACAATGGTTTATTATTCTCATGAACAGCTTGACCTAGTATTAGTGCTCCCCCATCCCATTCGATTCAGCATCGAATACTAGTAAACCATACGAAACATGTCCTGGCTACAATGGAACTACGGAAACAAAACGTCTGATGATTTTGCCCTGTCGGGCGCTTCGAGCGAACCCGTTGCGAGGCGAAAGGGGAGTTGAGCCGCCAGCCCGCGAGGCGAGGACGCCCTGCCTCCGGTTGTTTTTTATTCAGACGGGAGGGACGCTGTAGTTCCCGTGTTGTACTGCGTTTCATTAATTTTTTTAACCATTTTTTGCCCATTACAACCACGGGCTTCGTCCGATCGGATTGCCGAGATGGCGGGCACAACTAGATACCAAATCGGATTTTTGTGCGAAAGAACGAATTTTTTTGACCACGTTAAAGGCACAAAACGGCCCGGACGGGGGACAGCGGATGGACATAGCAAATTTGGAATCTTCATGTCTTGAAACGTAAAGTATCAAATTTTGAGGGGGGGTTGTAAAAAATTTTTCGTGACCGAAAACATAGGGTTATTATTCAGAATGAATAATAAACCAAAACAGCGGCTTCCTCCTCAACCCCACTCATCGTATTTTCTCGGAGATCTTCATTAAGGACAAAAGTTAGTAATTAGTAGAGGAAAGGTAGTAAATCAATAGCTTTATAACCATTTTTGAGATATCATTACGTTTTCACGCTTCCACAGAATAACGATCAAAATTAAAAAGAGTAACGCGTAGACTCACAGGTAACACAACTCTGCATTTTGTCAGATTTTGATCGTTGTTTTGAACCTAAGAGGTGATTCTTATAGGGGTTTTAATGCTGAGCACGAATGTCAGTTCAGTTTGTCCCTATCGCATCCAGATTTTTCACAAAAGTAAACTAAAAAGGGGCTTACTTTGGTGCCTACAACGTGATCCAGTAGACTGAGAATTTATAGAAAGAGAACGTTTTTCGCAATCAACTTCACTAATTTGTTACAAATTTTGTTTATTTACTGCATGTACATGCAACTGAATAATTTCGGTTGACTTCTGACTGAGAGGTGCCGCTACAGTCCCTCTTCAAATTCCAGACAAAGTCAGTCATCATATTAGTGTTCCATTTTCCTTCCATCGTCTTTTGGTTTATTATTCATTCTGAATAATAACCCTATGTTTTCGGTCACGAAAAATTTTTTACAACCCCCCCTCAAAATTTGATACTTTAAGTTTCAAGACATGGAGATTCCAAATTTGCAATGTCCGTCCGCCGTCCGGGCCGTTTTGTGCCTTTAACGTGGTCCAAAAAATTCGTTCTTTCGCACAAAAATCCAATTTGGTATCTAGTTGTGCCCGCCAACTCGGCAATCCGATCGGACGAAGCCCATGATTGTTATGGGCAAAAAACGGTTAAAAAAATTAACGAAACGGAGTCAACGTTTCGGTCTCATCGAAATCGCTCGCTTCGACTGGCAACGCCGCCCCCTCTGAGAGGCGAGGGGCAACGCTCGCCCGCCGCCGCCCGCTCTACTCGTTGGAAGCCCCCCGACTCGTGTTTCGTATTTCGTTTTCGTCTTCACCTCCACAAATGACTGTTTCGCTCGTCTCAACTATTTCCGTTAGCAAAATATCTGTTATCTTCGATTGAGCTTTTCATTATTCGTTTATTTTTGGTTTATTTATTTAATAGTTCGTTTCATTTTTTTTGGTTTTAATTCGATTCAATTTTTTAGATTCTTTCGTTTCATTCTCATTTTGGTTTTTTCATAGATTTTTGGTTACATTTTGATATTAGTATTTAGCGTGCGTGTTTTCATATTAAAATTCAGTTTTTTCTAGATACTTTCGTTTTTTTTGTTTATTTTAATATTACGATTCAGTTCTTTTCGACCTTTTTTGGGGTTTCATTTTGATATTTTTCGATGCTGAATCGAACGGGATGGGTCTCGGAGCATTAATGCTAGGTCAAGCTGTTTATCCGAATAATAAACCGTTGTGTAATAATGTGCAGGGTTTTTATCCTGATGAAACCTTTCCCCATGTTCCTCGCTGTTTCCGGGAAATATTCAAGATGCGAGTGAAGAAAATGCACTTTTACACTCATGCTACAGCCAAACCTTCGAAACGTTGTGAGCATATCGTCCACCAGTTGCTTGTAACTGGGATCTTTTTTGCTACCCAAGAAGCCTTCGACAACTGACTTGAAACTGACCCACTAATTTCTGTCAAGAGCGGATATGCGTCCTTTAAACTGGGGATCTTTCATGAGTTTGCGCATTTGTGGACCCACAAAAATACCTGTTTTTATTTTCTCGGACGTGATTTTGTGGAATTTCATTGCAAGGTATTTGAAGCAATCCTTTTCTCGGTCCAGTTTGGTAACAAATTGTTTCATTAATCCAAGCTTATTGTCCAGTGAAGGGAGCGAAACTTTGTTTGGGTCGATCAATGGTTCATTTATGATGTTTTTAGAACCAGGCGCTAAATCTGTTCTCTCAGGCCACGTCTTCCTCTTCCAATGTTGACCCCGAGCTCTGCTATCCCACTCACACAGAAAACAAGGCATTTTAGTGAAACCTCCTTGTTGCCTCACAAGTATCCCAATGATTTTGAAATCTCCACAAAGCAGCCATTTATGCTCTTACTATTTAATGTTCGTCAACAAGGCCTTCAAGTTTTCATACGTTTCTTTCATGTGCACAGAATGTGCCAGTGGTATAGAAGCGTACTTGTTCCCATTGCGCAAAAGAACTCCCTTCAAACTTGATTTAGAGGAGTCAGTAAAGAGTCTCCAATCGGTGGCGTCGTATTCGATTCGAAAAAAACCCCATCACACCACCAATATCACCACAAAAAACCATTTCTCCCGACCCTTCAAAGAAGGGCAGAAGGTATTTTTCTCGATGACGGTACGAAGCAAACGTGGTTCCTGGGGCTCACAAATGTTTGGATTTGAGTCTTGAACTGAGAACTTCTGCAGCATCTTTTGGAAGAGATGTCTCACCAAATCATTGAGTTCACCTCGGGAGAATAGTTTGGGGGAGCTGGAATCAGTGGGCTCGTAAGGAGGATCCTCTGTTTCCACTTTTTCATATTCAAGACGGATGTCTTCATCTTAAAGAACTATATCTTCTAGATTCGTCGGTGGATCAGGGGCTGGAAGTGTCTTATTATGGCACTGGTCTCATAGCTGACGGTAAATTTGGATAAACCAGAGATTTCTTGTTGTTCGATGACAATCCTACCACTTTCGTCGTACAAAAATAGCAGTCGTTGACATGATTTTGAGGTTCTCTCTATATCATGGCGAAAGGCATTGAATTATTCTTACCTTTGGTCCAAGATCTCATTTGTTCAACACGAGTGCGACACGCCATATGAGGAGCCCATGGTTTGTCCCTATCGCCTAGCTTCAGCCCAAAATAGGCCTGGTAGGCTTTCATCACGAAAGGAGTAATCACCTGTTTCTGTTTTTCGGTCATGAAAGAACCACAGATGAAGCAAAAAACATTGGGATTGTTCGCGCACTTACGCCGTTGGCTCACATTTATTCTCAAACAGTAAAAAAATACTCGCGTCCACTTCGAAAGTCAAGAGAACTTGTCAAAACTGATTGAACAAGGGTCAACTAGGACGAAGGAAAAGTGTGAAGAACAAAGTTGAACCATGTGAATCACAGAACCACCGCCATGACTCAGGGTTGCCACTTGTTTCTACCCAAGCAAAATATCTCTCTGCAGTACCTAATATGAGAATTGCGAAGGATCTAGAAGCGATAGCGAAAAAACTCCACTACACAACGAGCTCTGTCGTGGCAGCCGCATCCACGAACCCCTTAGAATTAGTAGCACCATGTAAGACGTCATTTAACCGAATTTCTTCGGCAGAAGCGGAAAAGACGCGCAAAAGTCGTTAACGCTAAAGTAAAGGCTTCAAAGCCGCTTACTTCGAAGGCTTACCGATCAAGTTTCGCTGATCCGTGAATCCGGGCGGTTAATCTTCGAGAATCGTGCTCCAAGAAGCAGTCGTGAAGACGAGGGAGGAAAGGTGTCGAGTGATCACTTTTGAAAAGGAGTGGCCACTACTGGATCAATAATGACAGCAACGAATTCGAAAGTTCGTGATGTTCGAGAACAGGCATAGCATGTCCAATTCGAACTAGGAATTTTCCAAACTCGGAGTGCTCTGAACAAAAAAAGAGGATTGAATTGTTCAAACCAATATAACATTTCTTCAGAGAAAGTCGAAACCTCTGATTAGGAATAAAATTGTACAAAATAATTTTTTTGTTAAAAAACATTGCGACGATTTTCATTTAATTTTTGCTCGAAAAGTTTAAAATGCCGTTGACTTGTGCCGTACAATTTTTATCTGCGGGAAAATAACGAGAGCAGCACAATAAATTATAGAAATAGGGAACAAACAGCAATTCTAGTGGATTATTTTGTATAAATCTCGAACATGTGACACTGGCGTTCGTAAAAAAGTGAAGATGGTAGTCCAATAAGCTACCTCCATCAAAAAGCTACTCATAAAAAAATCAGAATCTAGCTCTGAAATCCCCGAATTACATTATTTTTAAAACTGTTTTCGCAGTGTTTCCCTTGTAATTCAGGAACCACGGCCAGTGTTATCACGAATCACGGCAAATAAATCACATCAACAGTACCAATAGTTATTTCACCATTATATATATTATTACAATAGATAACATCATATGTACAAATGCTTCAGTTCCCTTTAAGAAGATTCTTGTACCGGGAGTTAGCAATTAATTTTAAAAAATGGAGGTTGTGACACAAGTAGGCCCAATATATAAATAGCTATTGATTGCTACCAGTTTGAGCGTAAAAAATGATGTTATGTTTTACCAAGTTCGTACGAGTTGAGTGAAAAATCGATTGGATTCGTAGCTGCTCATGCGAGGTTGAGGTATGTGTGATGATACCAGATATTTTTTGAAAAATATTACTGTTGGGCGCGCGAATGGGGGAGCTTGAAACTGAGAAATAAACGTACATACAAGGGAACGAGGGACTCTCAATACATGTGAACTGGTTGTGAGACACTAAGTGAAAGGGAGATAGATAGAGTTGAGTTGTGATTAGCGTGAGCTAAGAGGCGAATCATTGGGAGAACTGGGAGACGGCCGCATCGCAAGAGCTGTTAGATGACTGTGTATTGGGAGAAACGGGAGACGACTGATATTCCCCCCGTATATTTTAGCAAATGGAACTTTCACAGTCATCTCTAAAAACAACTGGGAGCAGCGATATCAAACTGTTTACCCCGCTATCAATTCCCGTTCTTTTCGTTTTCATTATTATCGTTGTGATTGTTGTTGCTACCTTCCTATTTATTATTCCCGTTTTTGCGCTCCGCAGTATTTTTAATTCCCAATCCCAGTTCGTTTTCTTTCGATCACCGCCACATCTTAAGGACTGGTTCAAACGTTCATTATCTCAACATTTATTTTTAACCAGCGATTTGCATTGTGTTGTGCCTGGACCAGAGAGACTCTATATCGAGATAACTCATATTTTGACATAGATTACGCTGTTCATGATGAACGTACATTCACGCTTCAACCCATCACCAAGAAGCTGTTATTTATTTCGAAAGGGTGCCATATCCTGAACGTACACAGGTGTTCATGTTGTCTATCACAAATCCGCCTAATTGGGTGCTCATCCGGGCATTAGACATCGAGTGAATCCATCTCGCTAGAACTCGTAGGCGAATGAGTTCGAGAGGCACTGTCTATTGTGGAGAGGAATGTAAAAAGAGGAGTGGGAAAAGATAGTTGGAGAGTTCAGGAAAGGGGGACATTCGTTGTCACTTGGAAATAACTGAGGAGCGGGACTCCCACAGGTACAAACGAAAGGGTTGATAGAAAGGTGTTTGGCGAAACAATGACTTTCCGTTAGGGCTAGTGCGGACATTTTGGAGCCCAAAGACCCAGCTAATTTGGCCTGCCGAACATTTACTATAAGAAATCAGTGTAGAGGGTTCCCTTCTGGTGCGCTCGTTTTTGGCATGATTGTGCCCATTATGGATTCTCAAATTAGTTCAGAAGTTTCTCAATTCAACTTGGAAATGCTGTACGTACATTGAGTATCCTAAGAACTATCGAATTATAGTATGCTGTTTGTGGCATCACTCTTCCATTCCTCTTCCCACGAGGGGCGACCAGTTGAAATATACTCGTATATTCCGTAGTAGGGAGAGAGGGAGTGGGAGGACTGAGATTCTTATAAACTTTTTTGTGACACGATTTCGTTCCCTCCCAGCGTGACGCTTTCTGCTGGCTATTAGGTGGAGGCTAATGCACGTTCTATGTTGAAACAATTTTCCACAGTCAATGCCAAATCAAGTGGCGATCAATTTGACAAAGTATCGAACAAACTATTTCCTTCTTATTGTTCCGTGCAGCTCTAATCAGCTGTTGAACGGATATGTAATGGTAAAAACATCATGAGGTTATCGTTGCATTTAAAGATCCGTTTTTCAAATTCTCGGAAATCAATCTGACGATCTTGATAAAACTTTCGGTGCACTTAGAGTAACTAGTACTATGTTCTCTGTACATGATTTGGTAGAAATGTTTTGAACCAAGGTACATCAGAATGTAGCGTGTCATGAAATGTAAGGAGTAGAGGATTTTATTGAGTGATCTCAACGTTGCTTTTGGCTTTCGTTGCGGAAAATTACAGTGAGTCTCCGGACCAGCGCTCGGATTGCCTCTCATTTTAGCGTCGGTTATACAATGAATTCTGTCGTCATCCAGAATTTCTCTTCTCTGCCCGGTCGGCCCTTTCCAATATACGCGTTTCGCGTCCTTTCGAGTCATTAAACTCGTATAATTCAAGTTCTGTTTCTACGTGACTATTGAAAGTTTGCCGAAATGAGCTGTTGCGAGAAGAAAGACGGTCCAACGGCCTCCAGGAGTCTAGTCAGCTCCGGATGGAATGGGCAGAATTCATTATGAAAAGGGAGAGGACTCCTCGCAGACTCACGACTCGCTGACTACCGACTGCCGCTCCTTAGGAGACCCGTGTTGACGTTGTCGGCTCTTCCCAAACAACCTTGGCCAACTTGTGCCGTTTGAATCTCTCTCTCTCCCCTTCGGTTAACGAGGCTGGTTGCTTGTTGTTAACTCCGTGAAACGCCGGAGGTGACCCGTTTTAAACCCCGTATTTTGTTTTTAATTAAATTAGTTGAACGGTGCGCGCACAAACGCGCGCGGAGATATTTCATTCAGAAGGTCATTAACCGGAGGGATGATTAGGGGGTTTGAATTATTCATCAGCCAAACTGAGGACCGTGTCGACCGGCCTGTTAATAAACCGAGGAAATACGGTCGATCCACCCTTTGCCAACTTTTAATCGGACGTCAAATGTCAAACTTCAATCAGGCAGTAATTGCGGCATGTACTACAGGCGACGTCATTAACCTGTTCACTCAACTGTTCAATCTTGTACCTTGCGTTAATTTCAATGAAAATAGCCCCCCCCCCCATCATTCAATTCGACGTTTGGAATAGCTCGGAAATTCCCCTGTAATGTACAACTATTGTAAAATTGTGAACCGATCGTTAGGAAGTAACATCAAAATATTCGGTGCCATCCTCCCCCCTAGGTGCATCTTGCGATATTCATCGCTCTATCAAGTACTCAAGTCTGTTTTTGAATAAGTTGGAATGAACTTCGTAGAACCTTACTCGACGCTCTACATCGAATCATTAGCAGTGCCTAACGTTTCGTAGTTTGATGGGCTGCTCATTTAAAAAAGCAAAGTACCGTCATCATATCGTGTAGCTTATTGGACTACCGCTTTGATTTTTACTCTCGAATAAGGTTTTGGGCGATTTCGTTCGATTTGGAAGGGGGTTGGGGGACGGAAATGTATCAAAAACTAGGGTTTTCCGAATTTTTCTCGAAAACAGCAGTAACGATTTTGATTAACCTTTCACGTTATCTTCTACGAGTTAATACAAAACCTTTCTCTTCTATGATTATCTCCATGGAAATACGGTGATCGGAGATATAGTCCTAAAAACGGAAAATAAGTTGTTTACGCTTTACGCAATTTCCCGAGTAACTACGTCACTGGATTTCGTCAATCTTATGGAGTGTCTTTAAGTAACCAATACCCTTATTTTGTTCTCCGTAATTATTTCTGTATCAACCTGTTGCACGGAGATATAAGCCATGAAAACGGATTTCCAATTTTCCGAAAAACGGCTATGAAGATTTCGATCAAACTCACGGAGTACCCTCAACTGACTAGTACCCACATTGTCTTTTCGATATTTCCGCAGAAATGCATTGAACGACGATATAGCTCAGATATATGTAGGAGGTCGTTGAGGGTTGCAGAAAGTCGTGTGTTGGTACTCACCAGATATTAATCGAAATTCATATGAAAAAACCACTAAAATCTGGTTTAGACGACATTTTAAATTGTTTATTGTGCTCTCGTCGTTTTTCCAGCGATGAAAATGTGAAATGTTCATTCTCTGTTCAAATCTTCATTATTCGCTCACATTCTTCGCTTAAGTTCAACTCAAATGCTTCGCATTTTATGGAGTATCAGGTGTCTTCGTGTTTAGTTAACAGATCCAACGACATAAGTTGACATTTCTCGCGCCTGAAAGGAGCTACTTTGAGAATAAGAACAGTACCAGCTATTTCATCAATTAGCGTTTGGTTCGTTGTCGTAAATTGCTTGCTCTACCCCGTCAGCGCGTTGAACATAAATCTCTCTTAAAAAACGAACATCTTTGAAGTATAACGTCGTCGTTCCCTTTATTCTCTTTCTCCTCGATTTCTATCTTTTCTCCCCCTTTATCCGCCTTTTTCCTCAGTGATTGGAGCGAGGACTCATCATCCCGTAGCATAATGGCAGCCCTTCCTTCCAAGCTCGTTGGCTCCCATCCCGTTCTGAGATGTCGGCCCACAACCCCTAACAATGGCAAACGGAATTGTCATCCGCGCCCTGGTTCTTACGTGATGCTTCTCCTTTCTGTACGGCGTTTTTAAATGATTAAAGCTGAATTTCGCGGGCGCCGTTTCGATAGGGCGGGGAATAGGTTAAATTTCGGTGTAAAAATATTTGAAATTGCCAGTCACAGAACTTGCTTGATCTCTTCATTCTGGGAACCTCCGTAAGCAATTAAGTGGCCGGCAGAAGTCTTTCTGGAGGTTTTCAGGTAAATCCGATAGCTATAGAAAAATAAAGGAGTCTGAGAGGTTGGAATGAATGAGATAAGCGGGGCGATGGGTCAGGTTCAAGGTGACAGCTGTTGGAATTAGCTCATGAATGTTCGATTTTCAAAATGCTGAGTACAAAGTAAATAAATAAATGCTAACTTGATTATATGTGCCAGCTAAACGGTTCAAACGAGGCTACTTCAGAGGTGAATGAGACTATCATTCTGATTCAAGCCGAGTCAAAATATTGTAAATATTCAAAGTACACTTACCAGTTCTAAGTTCTTTTAGTGATAGTAAAAGGTTTAAAGTCAATTAAACACTACGAGAAATAAAGAAATATCACTCTGTACTTGTTGTAAGGCAAATCAGTTTTCGATACGACGCAATACCTAAACGGAAGCGATGTGAGAATAAGAATGGGGGACGAGGCGAAGCCGAGACACCATCGGGAACCGAATCACCTGAACATCTGGTAATCACCTACTAGAGTGCGTCACACATTCCACATGTGAGTCAAGTAATACATACGAAATATACCATGCACACGTAATCAACAAACATTCAGGGTCAATTATTCGTCCGAACAAATAGTACTCCAATTCAAAAGAGCCTGGAGGCTGAAAGTACTAATCACTCGGATCGACTTTTGATTGAACCGGCTTTGGTTGTCCAAATTCGGACTATGCCTCAATTTGAGGACCTTATTCCGACAATATGTAAATACGAAAAATAAATACATAGTGCTGAAGAGTAAGTACGAACTAAATAGCAAGAGAAAAGCACATTACTTTAAACAAAAAGATTGAATAAAGTAAACATTTGTTAAATAAATCCGTGTGAAGATAGAATGCGGAAAGAATTTACTTACCAATTCACCTGTATCATTGGTAAGAAAGGGGCATAGTAGGCTACTTCACTTTTATCGTTTTGTTTTATTGTAGAAAACAGTTAATGATACGTGGAGTTAAAAGTTCCCAATGTTCATTTTGGAGCCGAGAGAAATGTTGATTTATGATCAGTAGAGAAAATGTATGGACTTTCTTGTCAGGGACCATTCGTTCGTTGGGGAGCGTTCACAGTCCACCCCGTCGTCTTTAGGGACCCCCTGCTTCTCATTTAAAGCGCGTTTCGAATCTCAACCGCAACGAATTAGAAGAGGGTTTTGCCGCCCTAATGAAGTTGGCCCCTCTGGAAACTCTGATGTGAGCTTCCCCCCAATTGGGAACTGGAATGAACCTCAGGCTCCGTCCCTGTTGGACCTCCCTCAACTCGTTACCATTCAACTCTGAATTTCTGGAATGTATTTGTGACTTCGTGTGAAATTAGAATGTTAATCATTCATTCGTGGGGTAGTTGAGGGGTGTGACTTGGGAAGGAGGGGTGCGGGGCGTTGTTGTAGTCACCTCGGAGGTGTCGTTGTGTAAAAACGTAAGATGCTATGTTTTCGGTGCTTGGAGAGTGTTCATGAAGACAACGTATGGAATTATGAACACAAAGGTATGTTGAGGATTGCCTTCAGAGCCTGTCCCGACACTGTTTCGCGCATTCCTTCAGTCGAGGATCGTGCACGCTGCAATCTTAGATATTAAAAGGTGATCTGTCTTCTATCTCCACTGCTCAGGTTAAACCAAGGGCTTCAAGATGACAGTAGTATCGTTTCCTTAACCAACTCTGCATACTCCCCTTTTTACTCTTGATAGGTAATAAATAACAGAAAACAAAAATATGTCAGCGGTGACAGGAACTTGCAAAATGATTGGGTTAATTCCGCCAGTAGGTAAATGATTAAAGTTAACGTGCCTGTTCGGTGGATCCGTCTTATCTGGTAGGTGAGATACTCTGGGCGAATGCTTTGGATGTTAAGACATGATCGTCTGGCCGTTAAGTCAGTGCTGACGCTCGCCCACAGTATCTCACCAGCCAGAGAAGACGGACTTACCAACTTTAGTATGCTAAAGGTTTTTTAAAGACTTATTTATTATCCATTAACTCAAATCACTCTTTCCCCTTTTTACTTTCCTCTACACCAAGGGAAAGACCGTGGGAAAGGGAAAGAATCGGGTAAAAAAAAAGTTGGGTTTTCTTCAGATCTTTACGTTTCGAGGCCAACTGAGTCTAAATATCTGGTGCGTTGCAACACAACTATCCTCAGCTCTATGTCAATTCACTTTGTACATGGCTAATTCTATTTGATCAATTCATTTATCACTCAGTTCCTTTGAACTTGGTCAAATAACGCTTCACAGCAGCAGGAAGCGGTAACGCTTACAGTTCTGGAATTTATTGTGCTGCTCGTACTGATTTCAGGACCATCATTGAGCGATTGGTACACAGCAGTGATGAGGCTGTAACCCGAATTTTTTGTGGAAGGGTAGTTATCACTTTTGCAGAGTTATTGGGTAATAACTGTTAGAACTGGTAGTAAGCGAAAAGGCGGTAGTTGAAACTCAGGAATTTATGGAGTGAGCCCCATGTATCTCATCAGCGTTTTTAAACACTCACACTATAGGTATTGGATTGGACTACAATACCAATTTTTATTAACATTCTACTAACATTCCAGCGGAGTTTATAAAGAAAAAACCGCGCTAAAAACTTTTTCGTCGAACATTTTGATAACTTATTGTGCTGCTCCCGTCATTTTCCCACGATTTGAAATTTTATCGTAAAATTTGCCTTATTGAGAGCTATCAATATAAAAAATTTAATCAAAATCGTTAGAGCTGTTTTTAGGAAAAAAAGTGTTTTGATCACTATGATAACTTTGTTATTTTTCGGCGGATTTTGCTCATACCCTTATTTTGGCGTCCCATGGTAACCTGTAGGCTAGACACCAGGTTTCAGCTGATTTGGTACGGTTGTTTTCTCTAAAAACCGCGCTGAGATCGATTTCGTCGAAGTGCCCTTATTTTGGTGTCAAATGGTAACCTGCGGCCTAGATGTCAAGTTTGGGTAGATTTGGTACGGTGGTTCTCTCTAAAAATTGTCCACAGACACACAGACCATTTTCCCAAATAGTGTCTTTCGGACTCAAGGGGGTGTGAAATGTAAAGATCTGAAGAAAACTCAAAATTTTTTTTCCAGCCGATTACGTAACTTTCCTTTGTAGAGCCAAGGAAAGTAAAAAAACCATTTTCTGCGCGTGGTCTGTGTGTGTGTGTCTGTAGTTCGATTTGCGGGAGAACGGCTGATCCGATTGAGCTGGTTCTTTGTTTGTTTCGTTCGTTATTTTTTGTATACACCAAAATAAGGTTATGGGCGATTTCGGCCGATGGGAAGGGGGGGGGGACGAAAATGTACCAAAAACTAGTGTTTTTCGAATTTTTCTCGAAAACGGCTGTAACGATTTTGATTAAACTTTCAAACTACCTTCTACTAATCAATACCTAACTTTTCTTCTCCATACATATCTCCATGAAAATACGGTGAACGGAGATACAGGCCCATGAAGCAAAAATAGGTTTCTTACGCTTTTTGGCAAAACGGCTTTAACGATTATCACCAAACTTTCAAGATGTTTTCGAATAGTTAATACCTACATATTGTTCTCAATAATGTTCTTCTGACAGTTCATTGAACAGAGATGAAAATCCAAATGTGTCGAAAATAACGTTTTTTCGAACATAATTAAATAAGTTAATTCCAGGGTAACTGTTTCACCAGATGTGATCAATCTTACAGAGTGTCTTTTGGTCACCCATACTCACATTTCGCAGTCCATAATTATTTCTGTACATACATGTTGAGCGGAGATATAAGCCAAGTTAACTCAAAAATATCTGGTGCGTAGCAACACACAACTTTCCGCCACCCCTTTAAGTTCGAACACCAACAACATATGCGGGTGCTATATCTTCGTTCAACGCATTTCTACAGAAACATTTATTCAGAACTAAATGTAGGGACTCGTTAGTTGAAAGTACTCCGAAAGTTTGATCGAAATCGTTAGAGCCGTTTTTGAGAAAATTGGAATTCCGATAAATCAATATTCGACAAATCTCCTTTTCTGAGTTAACTTGGCTTATATCTCCGTTCAACATATATATACAGAAATAATTATAGAGAATGAAATGTTGGTATGGGTGACTAAAAGACACTCCATTAGAATTTATCACATCTGGTCAGAAGTTACCCTGGAATTTACGGAAATGTTCGAAAAAACGTTATTTTCGACACATTTTCATTTTTATCTCTGTTCAATGGAGTGTCAGAGGAACATTTATTGAGAACAATATGTAGGTATAAACTATTTAAAAACATCCTGTGAGTTTGGTGAAAATCGCTTGAGTCGTTTTGCCAAAAAGCGTAATAATCCTATTTTTGCTTCATAGGCCTATATCTCCGTTCACCGTATTTTCATGGAGATATGTATAGAGAAGAAAAGTTAGATATTGATTGGTAGGAGATAATTTGAAAGTTTAATCAAAATCGTTAGAGCCGTTTTTGAGAAAAATGCGAAAAACCCTAGTTTTTGGTACATTTTCGTCCCCCACCCCCCTTCCCATCGGCCGAAATCGTCCATAACCTTATTTTGGTGTCTACAAAAAATAACGAACAAAACAAAAAAAGAACCAGCTCAATCGGATCAGCCGTTCTCCCGCAAATCGAACTACAGACACACACACACACAGACATACACACAGACATACACACAGACATACACACAGACATACACACGGACCTCTCTCCGAAATTAGGTTTTTTAGACTCAGTAGGGTCTGAAACGTAAAGATCTGAAGAAAACCCAACTTTTTTTTTTGGGCCGATTACTATACTTTCCTTCCCTTCGGGTAGCGGAAAGTAAAAAAGGAGATTTGTCGAATATTAATTTATCGGTATTCCAATTTTCTCAAAAACGGCTGTGATGATTTCGATCAAACTTACGGAGTAGTTTCAGCTAACTAGTCCCTACATTTTGTTTTCCATAAATGTTTCTGTGGAAATGCGTTGAACGAAGATATAGCGCCCGCATATGTAGGTGGTGTTCGAAGTTAGAGGGATTGCGGAAAGTTGTGTGTTGCTACGCACCGCTCGTTAGATTGCGTCTCCTTATTCATCTTACGTAGTTCTCTTTTTCTCAGGTCAAATAGTTTATTATAAGTGTTGCATAATCGAGCTCCATGGACATCAGTAGATCTATCGTATTGGCAGATTAGTGTCTCGGGATTCGCATAAGCCTTGCTTACAGTGCACATCTTTCGTGAAGTGAAAAATATCGTTGTAAATAGTCGGGATGTTAAAACCTCTGCGTTTTAAACACTCAACTCGCTATAGCCAGCTTTTTCCTCTCCGCTAGTTTCAGCCAGCTCATTTTTCGATAGACGGGGGGAACTAGTTAGCTGTTGGCGCACGTACGTAGGGAAGTCATCCTCAATCCTCTGCAGCGTATGGATGCCCCCGTTACTCGGGGTTACAGACGTTCGTGACATGGGTGTCCTAGCTTAGATTTTGCTGAAAAGTGATTCCCAAGTTGTTGTCGGAGGTCGCCATTTCAAGTGGCGTCCCATCGACAGCATACCACGACACCGCGTCTCAAAGAATAGTCAAGATCTTTTCGTTCTTCCTCTTCGTTTCGGGTTCTTCTACCGATTTTGATTGAACTCTCAATTTATCTTCAGCGGTTGAGTGCCTACTTTTTGTCGTGGGTGTTTATGAAACAATATCTCTGTGAATGTTCGATGAAACAACATTTTGGGAAAATAGCGCCAATGATTTATTTCGAAGTCGTCGGGGAGCAAACTCCTCATACTCATTCCGCCCTCTATCCAACGTTTGAAAATCACTTCAAGTTATACAAACGGTTTTATGTCACAACGTAAGAAAGGGGTTGATGATATGATAAGAAATTTTGCTGCACTCAAAGTTCACGCCCGCGTGAGTTGAGGAATTCCTTCAAGTCGTGACTGACTTAGCGTTTATGGGTACAATTTTTGTATCAGACTTGAGTCAACTTCACACTACAAGTTAGGCCTATGATTAACGCCTTAGCTCTCTCTTCGGTTTAGTAACGTTACTGATTTTGAGATTTACGGCCTTTTGTGTTCACGACAGCAACTGTAGCCTGCAGGAAGGCCCTGTTCAAACGTCGTAGCCAGTTTTCTACTTTACCACGGAGTTGGAAGGGAAGTTATCTAATCCATCTCAAAAAAACGAACTTGAGTTCTCTTCGGATCTTTACGTTTCAATGGTCCCTTGAGTCCGAAGCCCGACCATTTAGTGACGATAATAAGATCGTTAGGAGCGACCCCCTAAATTCCGAATTTTCAAAAATTGCCTTTTCATTTACTTCCATTTCTCAGAGTGTATACTCCATAATTCCAAAGGTCGTGGAATTAGTTGTAGGAACGCAATAAATTCTGGAACATTAAGCACCACCAGTTTTTATGTCCGGCGAATTAAAATTAATTCGGGTAGTTGTTAGAACGATTAGTCGCCGTGCTGGGGAAGGTTGTGTGATGCGTTGCAAGACATATTGAAACTATTCTTCGAATTTGAATAATATCTTCAGTAGTTTTACCATACTGCTCACTTATTGATTTGCTGATTTAGTCCTCACTGTTGTAAATTGGTAGACGTAATTACGCTCGTTCTAATACACTTTTTTCTCTCTTTTTTCCAGGTGAGTAACCAGAATCTGTTAGCCGCGGTTGAGTGGGGCCTCTTAATAATAACTGTCAGTCTTCATCGATTTGCTGGGTGAGTTCAGGTTCCGCTCGTGCACGTTCATGTTTCACTACTTCGTTGTCTATTCGGCTCCCCCCCTTCATGTATTATTTACGCGGATTGGCTTAGCCAATATATCGTACTCCCCTTTTTTTGCGGTGCTCAGAAGAATACTCTCCGTTCGTGAAGCCTTTTTTTGCTTTCTATTCGTTCTGAGTTGATCGTGGACTTGCGATGTTCGTCGCGATTTGGGTCGATTTAATGCGATTTTTTAGCTCCCCCTTTCAAACAAATAAAATGTATACTTCTGGGGAAGTATGATATCGGTGGAAAATATTATCTAATTTTAAGACGAAATTATACCAAGAATGTTTTTACTTTCCTTTGCTCTACGAAGTAGAAAGGAAATTTATGTAATCGGCTAAACATTTTTTTTGTAGACACCAAAATCAGGTTTTTCGCAATTTTTATCGAAAACTATTGTATCGATTTTGATTAAACATTCTAATTATCTTCTACTAGTTAGTACAACACTTTTCTTATTTATACATATCTACATGAAAATACGGTGAACGGTGATATATGCCTGTGAAGCAAAAATAGGTATTTTACGCTTTTTGGCAAAACGGCTTTAACGATTTTCACCAAACTCGCAGGATGTTTTTGAATCGTTGATACCTAAATATTGTTCCCAATAAATGTTTCTCTAACAGCCCATTGAACAAAGATGAAAATGAAAATGTGTCGAAAATAATGTTTATTCAAACATTTTCGTAAGTCCCAGGGTAACTGCTTCACTGAATTTGATCAATCTTAGAGTGTCTTCTAGCAACCTATACCCACGTTTTGTTCTTCGTAATCATTTCTGTATCTATCTGACGAATGGATATATAAGCCATGAAAACGAGATTTGTCGAATAATTTATCTTTTAATTTATAATTTGTCTTTTCTTCATGGGCGGTTACGGGGCTGTGTACGTGTATACACTTTTTTATGGTATGGGATGTTGACCAGACGCTGAATTACCTTACATTAATGTAACCTCATTGGTCCATTGCCTTCTCGATCTGGCTTCAAATCAGGGCATTCCTCAGTTATTTCGGTTAGCGTGGAAACAGGTTAGCTTTGATTTACTTATCTAGTCTTAATCAGGTTGATCACAGTCAGTGCTGTTTTGGTGAAAACGGCCCTAAAGTCACTCAACTTTGGTTTTAAAAACTCGATCGTACGCGTTACTCTTGAAAGTTGCTAAACGGAGACTCAATGAGGAATGAAAATGGTGCGCATTTTTGGAAAAAAACTCCGGCCTTCTCGATTCAGTGCCCAGTTGGGATTAGTATGGTTCAGCAAACCGTTTTTCCTTTCTGTTACTGGTTCACGAACCTGGCAGTTGCTGTTGAACGCCTTCAGTTTTAGTTTTTTCATTCTACCGCATAGTTCTAACAAAAAATATCTGGTGCGTTGCAACACACAACTTTCCTTAGCTCTACAACAATTCACTTTGTACATGGCTAATTCTATTTAATCAATTCATGTACTACTCAGTTCATTTGAACTGGGTCAAACAACGCTTTACGGCGGCATGAAGCGGCAGCGATTACAGTTCTAGAATTTGTTGTGCTGCTCGTACTTATTCCAGAATCATTATTGAGCAACTGGTACACAGATAATTAACGTAATTGCTTTTGCAGAGTTATTGGGTAAAGACATTTAGAGCTGGTGGTATGCGAGACGGCAGTAGTTGAAATTCAGGAATTTCTTAGTGACCCCCATGTATCTCATGAGCGTTTTTAAACACTCACCCTTTAGGTATTAGATTGGACTACAATACCAATTTTTTTTAACATTCTACAAAAATTCCAGCGGAGATTATAAGGAAAAAACTGCGCTAAAAACGCTTTTCGTCGAAAATGTTGATAATTTATTGTGCTGCGCTCGTCATCTTCCCACGAATGGGAATTTCATGGTATAATTGTCTTATTGAGAGCTATCTATATAATAAATTTAATCAAAATCGTTAGAGCCGTTTTGACAAAAAAAATTTGGTATTTTGATCACTATGATAAGTATAGTTAAATTTCGGTGGATTTTGCCCATACCCTTATTTTGGCGTATCATGGTAACCTGTAGGCTAGACATCATTTTACAGCTGATTTGGTACGGTTGTTTTACTCTAAAAATCGCGCTAAAATCGATTTCGTCGAAAGTTTTGGTAATTTATTGTGCTGCTCTCGTCATTTTCCCATAGATGGGAATTTTATGGTATAGTTGCCATATTTGGAGCTACCAATATAAAAAATTTAATCAAAATCTTTAGAGCCGTTTTTGAGAAAAAAAATATTTGGTGTTTTGATCACTATAACTATAGTTAAATTTCGGTGGATTTTGTTCATACCCTTATTTTGGCGTCGCATAGTACTTCCGGGCTAGATATGAAGTTTGAGCTGATTTGGTACGGTGGTTTTCTCTGAAAATCGTTCACAGACACACAGACACACAGACCATTTTCCCAAATAGTGTTTTTCGGACTCAGGACGGTCTGAAACGTAATGATCTGAAGAAAACTCAACTTTTTTTTTCAGCTGATTACATAACTTTCCTTTCTACTTCGTAGAGCCAAGGAAAGTAATAAACCGTTTTGTACATTTTGAATTTGGGCGTTTTGCCATCCCGTGTCCAGGCGGTACCTATACTATTTTTTTAAGGTCAAGTGAAATGGAGGTGTTGGGTGCACGAGAGGGGGAGCTTGAGGATAGAAATAAAAATGAAACTCGGATAGCGTGAGGGCTGTATTATACGTGCAGAATTGAGTTGATTTGGTGTACAAACGGGCGACACAAGGGTAGTACTCAAAATGCGTGAACTGGCGCGGGAAACTGTATCCGAAGGAAAAGGGCGAGCTGTGTTACAGGGATGAGAGTTGATAGCGGAGTGACTGTGTGACTACTGAGAGCCGAGTGTCTCTGGGAAGAGTAGTGGGTCTTAGAGAAGGATGTAAATTGAGGTAAAGTACAAAAAGGAGAAATCCGTTGTCGTTGGAAGTGAACCTGAACTTAATCCCTTTGCCGGAGGAGACGCCCACGAGTGAAGGTGCAGTTCTCGGACTTCCCCGCGGCATCACATGAAAATGGCTGAAACCGTTGGGTTGGGCGGACGCACCAGGTAAAGGAATCAGCCTCTCAGCATGCGTTGAACAGGCGGCATGATAGGAAAGTGTGCGAGAATCCGAAAATCTTATTAAAACACAAATTCTGTTAAAAATAGATATCGTTTTCACAATTGCCCTGTAAGTATGAATAATTAAATCCGCCTTATTGAATTTGTTGGTTTCGCGCCCGCGAAAATCTCGTTGTTGATGACCCTTCTCTCTCTCTCAGCCTTTAATTGCGGCGCCGCTTGTGGTTTGTTCGCTAACACTTACGATATCGCAAATCCCTCTCAAATAGAAATTGGGCGGCGTGAGATCTCACTTCGGTTGCCGCGCGATGGAGCGGTTATGCGAAAGAAGAAATTGTTTTCATTCGGCTTCGCGTTAAAACAAAATTAACAATTTTGTTGGTGTCCAAATGTATTCGTCTATTTTTATCCTTCTCTTCTACATCGCCGTATTATTACAGAGACATTTAATGAAATCGAACGTGAGGTACGATATTTAATTTGTGGTACGAAATACCGAGAGAATTTAATGAAATCGTTGAAGTAATTACATACGGTTTACACCTCTCAAAGAGAGATAAAAGCTGAAAGAAACTCTTGATGGCGCTGATGATGGCTTAACCGAAGAAACTGGTTTAACGCTCACAAATACTTGTCTAAAAGTCTTTATCTCATTTCCGCAGAAAATACTGAAAACTCTGATCTGTACGACATTGTGATTCCTCACCCTTGTCGACTGACGCTGCTCGTCTTATCTTTTCACGCCTTCACAAATACTCAGCTCGACTGGCTGCAGGAGCGCGCTTGTTTTCTTCCTATTTTTTGGCAGCCATAAAAACGAAGTATTTAATTAAGAAAACGAATGACTGGTCCATTTCCTCCCTTCAGTACAAGCAGGGCTTACAGTGGGGAATAGCGAGAAGTATTTACATTGTTCTGTAGTGACTAATGCTTTCCTTTATCTGTGGCGATGGAAAAGATAAGTTCCGCGATGAAACGTCTAACAATTATTATAAGGTCGCCTTATATGGGCGGTGGTACTTCGGAGAACGCCCGCTAGCACACATAGCACACAAATATAACAAAAGAGCAAGATTATTGTTTCCAATTTTTTCTGTTAATCATTAACTAATTTTCATACTCTTAACTCTACAAATATATCTGTGAAAATTTGGTGACCGAGGGTTTACGAAGCAACGATAATTATTTTCTTATTTGGAAAGACGGCTTCATTAATTTCCATCAATCAAACTGACTGGATGTCTTCAACCTGTCAATAACCGTGTATTCATCTCCATAAATGTGTGTGTCTGCCAGAGGGCAAGATAACGAGCAAAATGTGTAAAAAAAAAACGTGGTTTTTCTAATTTTTTTTTAAGTTTCTACGGTAAATGAGGTACTACGATGTCTCCTCACATATTGACTATACTGACGTTTCGTTGTACGTAATTATAGTGATATCTTCCCGATTAACAATATGTGCGAGATAGAACGGAAAATGAGGTGTTCTGAACATGAATGGTTGTGATTTTAATAGTTTTGTGAAAAGCTTCTCCAGCTCTTCTCCTTTTTTTATCAAACCTAACGTTTGCGCGCGTATATACCCAACACACGTTGAATTTCATTGGTTGTAGAAATGTTTAAAAAAATTGCACAAATATAACGATTAGACGTAGTTTTCGGAGCAACTCAACACTTGTTCAAGTTGAAAGTTGCACGTTTTTCTAGAAAATGTGTGAACGCACTGAGCAAATGTAAATTTGCGGATGGCTGTCGGATCGTGGTGTCCGTCAATGTGAGTTCGTATCGACGGTCACGTCCATCACGTAACTATTCGATTTCCTCGTCCCTTTTCGTTCGTCACTCCGGCTCAACGATGAGGGTAGCTGTTCAATAACGGAGTGCCTTAGCAATTCGAACTGATTCAACGCGTAAACCACCAACGCGCGTACGTTTACTTCGAACTAGAGGTGTTTGAGCCTCAAGGGAAAATTACCACTTTGACGACAAATTGTAGAAGTGCATAAACCGAACTTCGTGAAATGGAGACACTGTACCAATTATTTCTTTCTTCGGTCGTTACTTAACTCCATTTTTAGTTCGTCTATAATTGAGCAAGTGAGTGTTGTACGACTATGATACTTATCCCGTAGGGTAGATTTACAGGTGATTGGAGGGAATTGTGAGGCATCAGTTTGTGCGGATTAGGAAAATAAATCCAAGATGAAGGATAAATAAAATGAATCCCTTCCCACCTACTCTCCGACAGAGTAGTCGAATTATAAACCTCAAAAAAGTGCACGTAAGAATGACCCAACTAGATATACAGCAACGAGAAATAGAGTGGTATCTGGAGCAGAAACGTGAAATAGTACAAAATAAAAAACTCCGTAATCAAAGGCCAGTCCTCGGTTGTTGGTTTCCGTCCAAGAGCGTCAAATAGAAGATTCACAGTCTGCATCTTTTTGGCATCCAGACAATCATTCCCGTCTGGGTACCGGAGAGAAAAAAAAGAAGAAAATCAAACTCGACGCAGAGTTGGGGCAGTCACTACGAACGGTTCCCGCTGAGAACAAGTAAATAAAAGGCCACAATTCCCTTAAATCGAGAGGAGGAATAATTAGGAGGGCACTCTGCATCAAAGGGTATTAACGGAACTAGTGGACGCTCCCGTTACAACTGAAACTGAAGACATAGTTTTAATGTGAAGGGTGGGATTCTTTTCCAAGATGATTAGCCAAAAACATCCTGCGATACATATTCCACGTACATCCTTCGATTTTTGTTCCGTTTGTCCTGTACGTGGTGTTTTCAGAAATTTACCTTTTTTATGGCCTAATCTCTTCGGTGTAAAAAAAACTCGGTGTTTCAAAAACTAAATCTCTGGAATAAAGAACATACCTTTCATGTTTTTCTTGACGGCTAATGTCACACTGCATGGATGCGAGTGCTGCTGCTAGTAGTCAATCTTACCCCAAAATTACCATCTCGCAGGTGTATCCATAATTCCACCCTTATGCTGCAGATGCTGCAAGGTCTCATCTCAACAACCTTACAACACTTTTAAACTTAATGGGGCAGATGTCGTTAGTTGGGCAAATTCAAGGCCTTTTGCGAATGCTGGCCCTTCAGGCGCTACAACGGAATCGTGGCAGAGAGACGCGGAACACTCGATCATTCGGATTCATCCAAAGCATGAATGTACTTGCGAGGGACTGTATGTGGGAGATCAGTGGAGTGAGCAATTCTACCAATGTGGCCAACCTTACAAAAACATGCGCATAGCTCAGTTTTAGGCGAAAGGCTGTTAGTGGGTAATGTTTAACTGTCCAATTGGCATTTAACAAAAAGTTGCGAAAAAACATCATTATGCATGGCTGCTCGCCGTGTGCCGAGTTGGCCTGATTTATGAAAAGAAAGAAAAAACACTAGTTGATTGGTATATAATTTAGCGTCGTTCGATAACAAATGCAATAAACTCCCACACGTAACAACACGAATAACATATTTTCTATTCGTTAACACGAATAACATATTTTCGATAAATTCGCGTACTAATATTTTTCTATAAGCTCCCACATAGCTCACGAAATTGCTGAGGGCAAACCAGTCTCGGCCATTCAGGTACTCCTTAAGGGGCATCATCCTCGCAGAAACTAGGCCAACATAGGACACACTGCAAGGAAATTTATAACGTCTTCCTTTACCCTCATATTACACAGTGCAAAGTTGTAATTCCTATCCGGCCTACCTGTCATTGAGTTCAGATTTAATAGTTCTCCTCTGGCCTTCACAATATTACCTATCATCTAGCCCTACTGAATACCCACATAGTAGAACTGTGATGGAGGGAAACACTGTCCTAGGTGTAGGTTCCGTGGGGGCCTTAGTGGTTAGAAATCTTCCTAGAAAGGATAAGGCGATTGCTCGCACGTCCCTGGGGAGATCAAGCTTCACTGTCTGTACTGATTCATCGTATAGAGGTCAATTAACCGGCGTTCAGAGTCAATCGAAGTGGAGGCAGAAGGTTCCCTCGCTGTGTTGCCATTCCCCCGGCAGTCCTCTTGCAAGTTGCACAAAAATCATATGACCAGAAATAACACATGTGCCTGGTCATCTAATAACAAACTGAAGAGTCGTCACTTGCAAATTTCAACACGCCCCCTCAAGTAGAAACTTCAGTTAGGAAGAAAGTCCAGCCAATTCCTTCCTTCCGATTTCTTATGTGAACTGCTGTTGCCACTGCTTCTGCCCAAAACGATTATGGCAATTTGGAGTAGTCTGACAACATAGTACGAACCATGTTCAAAATCGTTCGATGAGCCCTCTCTGAGATACCATTTTGTTGTGGCGTGCCAGGAACAGTAAATCGCCTACCGATACCACTTTTCTCAAGGTACTCTTTGAATTCCTTATTGTCATACTCGCCGCCATCGTCCGACTGCAAGTATTTTATTTTTATTCCTTTCGTGTTTTCCGCAAACTCTTTAACACTTGATTGAAACGCTTTTAAAGTTTCGCTTCAATTCGGACGGACTGATCGCTAAAATGAGATCTGATCTGGTTTTCAAATCTGCGTACTCCCATTTCGCTGCTTCGGCGTCTTCCGCGGGCCTCGCAAGTTTGCCGCTAGCGTAAATCCATCCGTCACTCGTTATAAGAATGGCTTGTATTTGAAGACGCCATGTGTCGAAATTATTACGACCCAAAAGTTCGATATTCTGGAAGCTCTTTTTCTCTCAATTAACCAAAATCCTACACAATCGTCCCTGGGCTCATAACCTCTTAAAGAAAAAATTAACGTACTCGACGATGTCACGAAACGAACTATAATTTTTCATAGACAAAAATCATATGACCAGAAACAACACATGTGCCTGGTGAACCAATAACAAACTGAAGGGTCGTCACTTATGAATTTCAATACTTTATACCCCTACGATACTGAAGGCTGTGATGATCGCTATGTCCAAACCTTTGGTAGCGTGTAGTCCAGGCATGCACACCTGTTTATTTTCTTTCAGGGACAGATGTCTCAGCAGTACTTTCCACTAGCGGGATAAAAGTGCGAAGCAGAAATGCTTAATTTTAGAAAAAGACTATGTTTTTAGAGTGAAAAAGCGTATCCGCCGTTAAGGGGGGGGGGGGAGTAGCACGTCAAGATGGTGAAGCTCCCTGTCCGGACTCTTGCCGTAAACTGCCCTGGCGTTGGAGAGGGTGTACCCTTCCCCTTCCGTCTGACGAGGTGCGACGCAAGAAGATCGCACTGATAATCTTGACGTAGGTGGGAAGGCGAACTGCTACATATAGTATTCAAAACTTGGGTTGAAGAAGAACAACATTCACTTCGACGTCATTACGCTGCTGTTGCCTAATGCTGAGTAGACCGGTTTACCCGATAACCCCAGCAATATGAATGGAAATTCAACAACTGGAACTCGCATTGAATTATCGTCACATCGTCCCGAACCGGTTGTACCCTCATTCGACCAATTCCGACAAATATAACGCGAAATATGTGAGCCATTCGAGAATGAGTTTTCTTGAATGCAAATAAGGTCGAATTTATAATCTTCATCTACTTGGAAATTTCGTGACGTATAACTCATATATGAAACAATATCCTAAAAAAGGTGAGGAAGATCGGGTCGGGTCCCAGGAGACGGTGGCAGTAAAAGTGAAGAAGCTTAGGTTTACGGTCGCCAAAGTTTCGGCCCAGCGTTTTATGGACTCACCCCCCCCCCCCCGTTCATCTATCCCATCCACATCAAATTTTATTTCATTTTATAAGTGGTTCCAGCGTAGAGCCAACTCTAGCAGCTGGGAACATAATAACGCAGGCCAAGACGTTTTCGTTCGTTCTTTCGAGTAACAACGAACAACGAGGCATAAACTAAAGATGGCAGCGTCAAAATAACTTTTCGCAAGTCATATTTGAAAATCAAGTTTAGAAATGAAATGCCTTATGCTTTATGATGATTAGGTGTGTCGGGGAAATACACCCTCTGCTAAAATACACATAACCCCTCGATGACCCAGCTCAAATCTCATTTTCAAGGGATCTCACTTGTTCCCCCTGTAAGTCCCAGCTTAGCTAGTTATATTCCTAAAAAGCTCCTTAATGACAGTTCATTTGTGCGATAATATGACAATTAGGTTATTCCTTGTCTCTTATTTGTTTGTCCTTCCCTCTTTTTGTTTTATACTATCAGAAGGGAATATCCATAAAACCTTAGAGGCACCGATGTTCATGGATTTGAGAACCGACAGCACGGAGGTACCAAGCCTCCTTGTTCACGGAAGCCATGAAATAGAAGCTATTTTGAATATTTTACCGCTCCTCATTTACATCCAAAGGACAAACAGCATGTCTGGGAGAGTACACCACGATATATCAAGCGAAAACTCTAACCATAAAGATCTGCGTAGAAGAGATCCTGACAAAAGGACTCAAGGGTAAAAGTATCAACATATTCTCTGACAGTCAGACTGCTGTAAAGGCCATTGACACCTTGAGATCAAGGCTGGCACGGGAATATCTTCAGGGGCTCAAACGTCTTGGTGTCCATCATAGGCTCTCCCTTATCTAGGTGGTAGCTCATAGACGGCACGAAGGACGTGCCTCGCAAAAAAGTGTACAGAAACCCTACCCATTAGGCCTGAGCCCTACATGGGAGTGACGTAGCGGGAGGTGGCCCGATGGAGAACGTAGGAAAATCGCACACATTGGCATCGCCAGCCACGACTAAGACAGGCGGAAAGGCTGCCTTCTTGTTCAAGGGCGAAGGTAATGCTAAAACAGGCAGGGTCTAAGAGTCACTAATCACTAAGGTACCACTTCAACAAGATGGGCATTTCAGAGGTGGTTAAGTGCAGATTGTGCGGCGTGGAGGACTTATGTACTATGTTACTCCTTCCCTTTGGCAGACAGGCGCTACGAATATTTTTCCCAGGGATCCGTCAAACCCCAAACCATAGTGGAGTCTGCGGCGAAGGACATACTCGGCTTCCTGAGCGGGGGTTGGTATGTTCGACGTCTTTATTAAGTAAGGGACGGCGTTACAATCCCGTGTGCCCTCGAAAAACTCAGTTCATCAGCTCTCCCCAGCGCGGAATGTACTGCTGTGTGCTTCCATGTCGTCGAGCGTCCTTTTCATATTAAAACAGTGGCCAGCAAAAATGTTATGAACCCAATCCCAACACGACTTTTGTGTGAGCGCAACTTGGAAATAGCAAGACTTGCTATACTCACTTGCTTTTATACTTAGTATAAAACAGTTCCCAAGTAGGTTTTCGTCACATTTTTCGATAATTTACTGAGCTGCTGTCGATTGCCCACGCACTACGTATTGCCATTCAGTTGTTTGAAACTGTAGGCTGCGATCTGCTTAGTACCTAGAAGAAGAAGAAGAAGAAGAAGAAGAAGAAGATAGGAGGGAGGCAGCTGCGGGCCATAGAACTCCGCCAGAGCTGCAGGACCAGTGGCATTTCGCCGTGGCCTCGTTGGGCCCATGTCCTAACTCCCCCGTTGGGGGCCCCGCTTAGTGTCCCAGCCGCCGCCAGTACCCATTGCTTCACCCCCCTGGGTTTGGAGGAGGGAGGTGCCTGGTCGGGGATCGAACCAGAGTAGTGCTTAGTGCTTAGTACCTATTAGGAGGAAAAATTCATCCCTCAGTGGCTGATTCGGCGATATAAATTTTTCTTTCCGTAGCGGCTCAACCTTAGCAGTGCCCATCGCAAGATTGAAGAGAAGTGGTACAGGAGGTCTTCCCTGCCGAACAGTACATCCTAATGCCGCGCTCCTCTGACAGAGAGCTCACATAATTGACGAATCGAACGAGACTATCCGTAATGGCCCCTCGCACACAGACCATTTTCTCTAATGGTCTCTTTGGCACTTAAAAGACTTAATTGTGAATAGTGAATTTTTACTTCCCTCCTACCATTGAGTTTTCTGCGGATATTTACGTTTTCAGGCCTACTGAATCGAAACCCTAAATTTCTCCTGTGGTCCATATATGTACAGCTGGTGGGTATTTGTTCCTGATTTTTTGAAGGAGGGAAAATAGGATTATAAGCAGTTATGCTTAACGCGTTGGTGGGGGAGGGGGTTGTTTAATCTTTCATATTATCGTCTGGTAATCAGGACCCTACATACATATTGGCCGATAAGGCAAAAATAGGTCATTAATCACTTGTAGGGAACTTGAACGGTTTTCACCAGATTCACAGGATTGTCTTCAACTAGCCAATACCTGTATCTTGTCTTCTGTTAATATAACTGTTCCTCTTGACAATCCACTGTATTGACTGACAACCTATACCCACATATCTCCATAACCATTTCTAAAGGTTTCGAACGTATATAAGCCGCGATAGCTCGGAAAATGGAAATTGTCGAATATTAAACGGTCATTTTTCTGATTTTCTTAAAAGCGGTTTAAACGATTCCAACTGACTAGTTCTTACGTTTTGTTGTACGTAGGTGTTTTCGTAGAAATGCGTTGAACGAGAACAGGGCGTTCTTATGGCAGATCGGCGAATTAATGGCAGTTGTGGTGGAAAGTGTGTACGTACTCGATTCATCCTTTTGTTCAGCCGATTATGTAACTTGCCTTGTCACTTCATAGCGCTGAGTAACAACGTACAGAAATCTAATTAGCTTCCCTTAAGTGCGTTCCATGTTAAATTCGAGATAGTTTTACTTCAAGGGCCACCAGGTCCGCAAGAATAGACCCTTAGACTACCTTAACGCAAGAACACTTTGTTATAACGTGCTCAATTAATCAGTTCGTTAGCGCATCAAGTGAAGATGAGCCCCAACGCGAATTTTAGGCAACGAACCTTTGGAGGCTGACGATGTCGGAGGTTGACGGTCAAGTAGCGGACCTGTTGCCCTTTAGAACTGGTTGCCGGTCGAGACTTCCTCAACGAGTTCCTCCCAGCTCAGCTCCTTTCTGTCTCGTAACGCGCCTCCAATTTGCCTTTTTATACAACACGTGAACGCCTTTCTCGATCTGAGCACGTTGGACGAGGAAAAGTAACCGCCAAGTCGGGCCGCTTCATTTACGGATGGAGAGAATTTGACAAATTTATTTGACACGCTGACGTAATTCCTAAAACCAGATGCCTAACTTCAGGATGCTTCGGCTTTTATTACGAAAATGCTAAAACATAAATACATCGCCACTCTTTTTTCTTTTCTTGACTCTGCGGAGTAAAAAGGGGAGTTACGTAATCGGCGAAAAAAATTTTTTTTTCAGTTCTCTTCGAATCTTTTTGTTTCTAACTCTGGAAAGTAATTATTCACTTTCTTTTCCTTTTAAAAAATAATCTTGTTTACCGCCTCTCATTGATTCTCTGTGCACCAATTGCTCAATAGTGGTCGGGGCATGAGTACGAGCAGCACAATAAAATCTGTAAACGGTAGCACTCTATGGCGCCTTGAAGTGGTGTTTCAAATGAACTGAGTGAAAAATAAATTGAATCAGTAGAATAAGTCGTGAACACAAGCGAATTGACGTAGAGCTCAGGGAAGTTGTGTGATGTTACGCACCTGATATTTTTCCTTTAAAACTAACAGTACTTCTGATCATAGTGATTGGGTTAGTGACGATAGCCGCACAATATACTATCAAAGATTTGCAAATTTTTCCTTACGAAACTCGCTCACATGAATGGTGTTCTCCTCAAAAAATCATGGGGGTAAACAAAAAATAATATGTTACTTAAATGCTACTCTCCATTGTAAATCTCCATCCCGAGTAACTTTTAATTTCTTTCACTGTGTTGTATTAATTGATGATTAGGATTGAATGATCATGTCAAAAACTGAAAATTTCGTGTACGCTTGAGCGCTGCGTTGTTGAGGACTGCACGATACATTTTCGTAGTTCCCTCTTGCGGGTTATGGATTTTGTTCATATCCTTATTTATTTTGAGTATTTATGGGCTAGATATCAACTTCGAGCTGATTTGATTCAGTCGTTTCCTCTTAAAATTGTTTACTGACACACATGTTTATACAAGAGGACGTTCCACGCTAGAACGACCACCTCTTAAGATACGACCCGAGCAACATGCGGATGACGATACCTCGGAGAACGCCAGCTGACACACTAAGCTGACGCAGCTCCATAAAAGTTTGTCGATGGCAAAAGGACGAGAGCAGCGCAACGAATTATCAACCGATTCTACAAAATCGATTTTAGGGTATTTTGTGTTATTATTCATTCTGACGGATGTGAGGCATTCAGGGCCACTTTGGTCAAAAACTGGTCAAATTTCGTTGTTCCAGCTTCTATCAAACGCTCCCTTATCCAAATCTGCGGATTCCCCCGATAAATTGCGCACAAAGAAACACCTGAGCTGGCGATACTTATTTCCTGCATGGACACTGCACAAAACCGCAGTTGGTAACATGATCTTGCAAAGTGGCAAGGTACTCAACTCTTTCGTAACAATTAAGGAAGTTGTGTTGAGACACAATCACATTTTTTCATGGGGACAATAGTTTTGTGTACGGCCCCGCAAGGCTGTATGACAAGGCTTTGATACGAGGCATATCCACAAAGTAAGTGTACTCGATTTTTTTAGGGATCAAAAAAATTTATTAAAACAAAAAAAAAGTGCTTACGTAGGTATACATTTAAGCTATTTTTCTACGTAGTCGCCATTTCTCTCGATGCAGGTAGTTAGGCGGGGGATCAATTTTTTTATGCCTGCCTCGTAGAAATCTGCCGCCACCTCCTTCGTCCACTTGTCGACCTCCCCCTTCACCTCCTCGTCGGTTGAAAATTTTTTTCCACCCATGTGCGTCTTTAGAGAAGTGAAAAGATGATAGTCTGAAGGCGCCAGGTCGGGGGAATAAGGGGGGTGGTCTAAAACATCCCATCCAAAAGAGGTGCGCTTTAGAGGTCTGCACTCGATTCAACTTGTGTTGTTCAGTCAGTTGTTTTGGGACCCATCTTGCACACAGTTTATGAAATCCGAGGGTTTCTGTTATTGTTTCGTGCAGCAAAGATCTGGATATTTCAGGAAACTTCGTAGAAATTTCGTCCAGAGTCAATCTGCGATCGTCACGGACCGCATTCTCAATCTTTTCCACAAGTTTGTCAGTCACAATCGACGGTCTCCCACTCCTCAATTCATGCACATTCGTACGGTCGTTCTTAAACTCCCTACACCACTTGTACACACTCGTACGATTCATGTGTCCTTCACCATAAATTGCCTTTACCTCATTAAAAATTTCAATCGGGGATTTCTCCTTAACAACGAGGTACCGGATGACCGCGCGTATTTCGCACTTGGCGGCAGAGTCGATCGACATCTTTCACTAGAAATGCTCCTGAGACCACAGTTTTCAACGTACTGACCTCATTTTGGTCTTGTTTCGGAGGGTAGGAGTCACGCTACACGACTGTGTGCCCAACATACCAAAAAAAATTCCCTACGGCCTACGGGAGCTTCAGTACACTTACTTTGTAGATATGCCTCGTATATCAGGGCCTATGAACACGGCATGGTTGTTGTCACGTGTGGCACGCATCGAATTATTGAGCAGCTGAACCTTTTTGGTTTCGTCTGTGACGTTTTTCACGTCCATATATTTCAGAAAACATTCGATGTAGCGCTCAAACCTATCTGTTTGTCCATCAATGTTTCCGAACAGTTGAACCGATGCATACTGAGCATCACCGGATAAAACTAGTTTCATTGGTCTACCAACGAAGTTTGACTTTTTGTTAATTAATCGGAGAACGATTTTAGAAAACTGTGCGACATTCATATTTGAGATTTTTAGAGCACTTATACAGCCAGACAGAAAAAGGAATATCTGGTGCGTAGCAACACCCATATATGAGGGCACTGTATCTTCTTTCAACGCATTATTTCGTTGGCCCTTGAATGGACCGTTTTTTCTTATGGAGAATCAATTTTCACCCTCGGAAAACGGCTCCACCTCTGATCGTGGCTGTTCATCAGTTTTTTTCGTGCTTTTTTCGTCAAAGTAAATATGCAGCTCGATAAATTACAGGAGTTGTAAGAAATTGTGTCCAGGACGACAGTTCTATAACGAAAGCGCGCAATTTCCCGTTCGCGGGTCTTTAAAAGTTTTGGAGGTCGAGAAATATATTTACGAAATTTGAATAACAACGCGAGTAAATAGACCTTAAACGGAGGTTTTAGGAGCGAAAAGTAGCGTGAAACTGGCGAGGAAAAAACAACCGGAAGGTTGTTATTTCGGAGCGAATGAAAATACGTGAGGGGAATACGGAAGGACGACAAAGACACCAAACCTACCTTTTACTGAACCGCGGCTTTCTAAGTATCGCTGTCGGTCTATTCAACTTTCAGTACGAGAATGTTGGGGGAACCTCAGTGAAACCGACCTGGGGGTGACATGATAACAATGGCGATTTACCAGGGGGGTTCATATATCTCTTGTTATCTCTACAGTAGTAGAAGAACAGTTCACACATCTCAACGAATCTAAAACGTTCTTCAAAATAGATATATTTATCACGTTCTTGTGAGTTGGCTGTGGTATTTGTTGGGCGTTGAACGCATAACCGCGCTGGGGAGTGCTGTAGTTCGTCCTATTTTCAATGATTGGGCCCAGTGGCAGAATTATCAGTATCATTCTGCCCTGAAGTTACTATTGACCTTTGGCTGTTCCTTTTGGGGAAAACAAGGCGGCTAAAGTCCTGTAGTTTCCGCGATCGTAGCATAAATCTCAGCTTGAAAACCCGTTCCCCTGGGTAATGTACCATTGCTCTTGAACCACTTATCCACCCACAAATTCCTCCTCCCCCCGTCCTTCCACACCCATGGCCAAATGCTGGTTAATGCCCTAATATTCGTACAGGGGCACCACCGTGCCAATGATAATATAGAGCTCTGTAAACGCGCCCGTCACTAGCTTGTGGTTCCTCAGGTGTTTGAAGCCTGGTGGAGGTCTATGCAACCTTTATTGCCTCACCCTTGACTAATATGTCGACAAGAACAATGTCAATGATTTTCTACATAATTAACGTGCCCCGTGGTTACCATTAGGGTACCCAGTTCGAATGTGGGGATTCGACTGATGTCTCATGAGTAGATTCAAGAGTGTTTAGTGGCTTCACGCTGTCTATTCAATGAATTCGTGTGATATCTTGCAGAACGCCAATAGGTTCTGGAACGTTAACGTATGCCGATTATGTGGACAATTGCTTTGCGTTTGTTAGTGCCACTTCAACACGACGTAACCCAAATATTAATTTATTCGGCTAAAAATAATTTCAATGGCTCATTTGAGAACATCACTATAATTTTGACAGTAGTAGGACACCATAATTTGACGGCGGCCTTTTAATAAACGGACGTACTGCATTTTTACGTCAATAATGTTTCAGTTAGGACGTTCACTCCAACCGCATTGTATAAATCTACTTATGAAGCACAAACCGTGAAATTTATAAGCCTCCCCCCCACCCTCCTCCCACCCACTTGAGAGTACGTCGTATGTAAATATGTATCCTCTCTGAAAACAGTCGTGTGCTTTATCTCATAACTGCGCTCGGGAATCAGGTTCAGCTCGGAGAAAAAGCACGTCCCTTCTGCCCCTTTGCTCGAGCTGCTTATCTTTCTACACGTGGCGGAGAGAACGTCGTTTTCATTTAAATGACGGCTGTATTTACATTTGATTTGTCCTCTTTTTTTTCTTTTCTTTTTCGTCCAAATTCTGAAGGGATCGGGAATCGGAAATTTATTTATTGGGAACGGCTAATGTTAGCGGTGAACCTTGGATGGAAATGTCGAAGGAGCTTTCTGAGGATGATAGCTTTTCTACTGTAGGTCATTGACAATTATCGTCTAATTTGTGTTGTCGAATGACAAATTATACAATACGTGTGTGCCCCGCTGGGAAATACATTAATTGGGCAATTTTATGTAAGTGGAATGATTCAGAAACAAATAAAAAATGCTGCCAATGATTACACAACGGTTTATTATTCTCTTGTACAGCTTGACGTGGCTTCACACCTCGGAGAATCATCCCATTCGACTTTGAATCGAAATACCAGTTAACCATACGAAACTTGACCTGGCTTGGTACGACATGTAGAGTGGAGCTGACGAGATGAGGGGGAGTGAAAACGATGAAACGATTACTTTTGCTGAATTGTCCCGCGGGTCCTTTCATTCAATTAGCTCTCTTCAATTACTGTGATTTCACTATTTTCGGTCTAGGCAGTCGTACACCTCTAGAAATTTTTCCACTCGTCCATTCAGCATCTAAAAATACCTAGAAAACGATACCAAACACGGCGTATTTGCGATAAAACTGCCGAAATTGAGAGCGTTTTTGTCAATTTTTTTAAACCATTTGGTTGCTCACAACAACAGGTCTGTTTCCTTATTTGATGACTGTACCTAAACCTTCGACGAGGGTTATATCAGTCATGGAAGTTGCGGTTTCGCTAATATGCAAAAGGCCCGCCCCTGCAGCATCCACCGAACTCAGACCTGTGGAGGTACGGCAGGTATTTGGTCGTTAGCCAGTCTCCCGGTAGAGAGCTGTTGCCCGTGTGTGACCGCGTGGAGGTGACCACCTGAGGAATCCCGTACCATCTGGGAGTAGTTCTTAATCTGGTTTCCTACCTGATCTAACTATTTACTTGGGTGGCAAGTTTCAAAAGGACAGATCAACTATGACCACGTTTCTTAGCCATTGCCTTCTTCTCGAACTCTGCAAAATGGTTATAGGCTTGCTTTGTAGCAGTCAATGCTGCTAAGTTCGTTTGCCCTCCCAACAACCGTCGCTCACTGTTATAGAAACTACAGTGTAGCAGCAAGTGGTTTCTTGTTTCCTCCGCACTGGAGGCACAAGACGTGCATAAT
Source organism: Pachypeltis micranthus (assembly GCA_020466155.1). Taxonomy (NCBI): domain Eukaryota; kingdom Metazoa; phylum Arthropoda; class Insecta; order Hemiptera; family Miridae; genus Pachypeltis; species Pachypeltis micranthus. Next base: position 19,953,300 of record CM035769.1, read on the forward strand.
GGAGAGTCTTTCAGAGAAAAGAAGTGGAGCCGCGCATTGAATGCACCATGTCCTGTGGGGAACTGGCTCGTCCAGTGGTCAGGCTCAACCCATTTTCTGGAAAGACGTTCACGGATGTTGGGGAAGAACTCATACGTGTCACGTCCCTTTGAGGAGGATTCCCATCTCGCTTGCCATTTCTCTAGCGCCCATTCGTCAATGGCACGGAGTTCAGCCCAAAGCGGGGGAAGCTCCCGTTTCACTCTCCACTTGTCAACCAAGCACTCAACGGCCAAATCAACTGGTAACTGACCAGTGATCACCTGGAGTGCTTCTGTTGATACAGTCTTGTAGGCCTTGGTGATCCACAGGAGCGCAGCTCTCTGGGATTGGGCCAATACTCTCTTTTGATTGACTGTAGTTTGCTACCCCAGACAACGGGGCAGTAGCCAATCACGCCCAGATAGATGGCCTTATACATGAGGATAGTGTCACGGTAACTAGATTCCTAATGGGATTTTTGTGCGAAAGAACAGATTTTTTAGACCACGTTAACGTCGCAAGAATGTCACGGACGGCGGACGGACATAGCGGATTTGGAATCCTGATGTCTTGAAACGTTAAGTAGCAAATTTTGAGGGAAGGTTGTACACAAATTTTCCTGACCGAAAACAGGGGCGTATTATTCAGAATGAATAATAAAATGCGGCACTTAGCTTTTTCGTATGTGTAACATAACCGTAATGATTCAACCAGATTGGCCAAAATATAATAGTTCGCTGCGAAATGGGGCCCATTAACCTCAGTTTTATTTTTACTTTTTCTTAGCCCTGAGGAGTAGGAAGGAAATGTTTTATTTGTGCCAACAGTACCATGAACTGCAGATACGTCGGAAGATGAAGAGAGGAGCACAATAAACGATTTCAGTGCAGTTTTTTCATAATAAATATCGTTCATATGAGTCTAGCGTCCTTAAAACCAGTAGTCCAATATGGTGCTTTAATGGTAATGAAATCATCGACGTCAACCTCAAAAATTGCGGGAATCATACTAACTTTTCCGAACCTTTCCAAACAAATCCTGTTAGTTCTGCCAGGTATCAGCCAGCGTTAGCGTAGAGTTTACCACCATTGTTATGATATTGCTATGACTGCCATCGGTGGCAAAGGTACGTTCTTACAATAAATAATGCTCCTCTACTGGTTGATTCGAACCCAAAACGTTGATACTGCAAGATATTGTTCAGGATGTGGATGTGGGTAAATGTTATGATTGCAACAAGGCACCTAACTAAGCGTTAATAGATTTTTGGCCGAACAGGGATATAAAAGGGTTTGTTTGGCATGAAGAGATCCCTGGGAATGACAGAGCGGGCCATCTGGGCAGACTCGGTTCGACTATTGCGGAACATCTCCGTCACTGGTCAATAGGATTGTGAGAGAATATGCTGGCAGAGGCAGTCCAAACGCTTCATCTCAAGACCATCACGCGAGATAAGACGTTAAGACGTAGTTTTGTGATGATGAGAAGGAAGGACTGGAGCCGAATAGAGAGAATCACCACGGGACGCTGCAAAATGAACATGTTATGAGTATAAGTGACACCCCTCGGTGCAGGTGGTTTGGTACAGATGGGGGTACTCTTTCTCATGTTTAGCCACAGTGGACATTAAAGAAAACTTTTGCAAGAAATACGTGGCGTTCCTCAGAAAGCTTCGCATGGACCTGTGAGACATTAGGACTTTAAGCGGCAGTGCTTATCCCAAATAAAGGACAGTCATAGTTATATGAACCAAAAGGGTTGAGCAGTAGTTGGACGTCAATTCACAGTTTCAATTATAATATTAATCGTATATCCATTACTCCCTACTTTTGTTGACCTCTCCACTAACAACTCACTGTGTTAGCTCATTGTTCACTTCACCTTCCTCCCTCAACATAACCTGAGCTTGGAATTAGTTGGAATAAATTGTAAATAAAAAGAGGCCGAAGCATTTCTAGAAGGGAAATGGGATTCGTTCGTTAGAATCAAAATTCGACGTCGGTTCGCGTTCCTTCAGAGTTTTTTCTCAAGTTCTGTCTTGAGTTTTCACACGACTCCCAACGGAAAGCCGGGAAAATCGAGTTTAGTCGGAACTTAATTTAAATTGGGTGGAAAGTTCGAAAAGAACAATGAGAAGTTAACGAAAAAAAAATGCGATGACGAGTTTCGCTTTCCTCCAGGCTGCTTGGGAATAAAAGTAATCGTTCCCCGAAATTACGAAACCGTGTTGTTGCCAAATCCCGACTCTTGTCGAGCTCACTTTTTTTGAACGGTTTTACCCAGCTCATCCCCCTTCCCTCCCCCCCCCCTCATGCCTACCAAAATCTTTATCCAGCGAAGTTATTTTTTCAGGTCAGTAAAACGTGTAATTTTCATCTGACTAAAATTTCTCTAAAAAAGTAGAAAGGTCGAGTCGGATGAAGGTAATGTACGTAAAAGGCATATTTCAGACCAATTGCGCCAATTTAATTTTCCTGTGTGAGCGGTGGAAGCTGTTAGTAAATATGCAGTTCAAACAACCTTTGCTGGTGTTGTGAGTTAGTTAACATGTGTTATGATTGCAGTCTGGCTGTCATTTGTGAGAAGTAGTCCGTCCTCGTCACACCGGAAATGGGGATCGCAGTTCAGGCCGTAAAAGACGGCCTTACACCCTTCTCCATGGCTGATGCGGGGGCAAGTCCAATCCCCGTACCCCCATGGAGATAAAGCGTAGGTGCCGGTAGAACGCCTCTTGGCAATTCCGGCACCGGGGCCTGCCACCTATTCAGGTCCTTAGGCTGCTCAAAGTGCTCCTGTGGCTTCGATATAGAATGGGTACCATGGGCAGCCCACAGCCGGCAGTGTGGAGCCTTTAGGGCGTGGCGCTGTCGGCCGTGAAGCCATGGGATTGGCCTCGTGGGGACTGTGGTTTCGCTGGAAATCCCCCCCTAGAGAAATGAGTGGTTTGGCTGGAGAGGGGTAAGTGCTGTAAAGCTAGGTACCCTCTCCTACACCACGGGCAATGCCTGCAGCACACATAACATTGTCATTTGTGAGATAAGCGCCACGGCCTGAAGGCTCAATTACCAGCTTTACCGTACCAAGCTTCCTTCTGAAGTGCGTCTATACCCGGTCAGAACCTTGTTCGGTATCAATACCTGGAATGGTTGGCGGAAAGGCAGATGGAGCTCGCATTCAAGTCTCCGGCAACTGCCCTGGATACATTAGTTAACTAATCAATCAGAGAACGCGTGCAGGATAAGCTCCCAACGATTACTTAGCTTCTATTTTCGTCGTTTTGATTTGACTATTAAACCGCTCAATAGACCTATACCTGGCGAATGAAATCTGACGAAGATGTGACTGATACGAATGATAGAAGGAAGAAACATTGTTAAACAGTGAGGCGTACAGCGAACTGTGCTAGAAACAACCACAGTAATAATTCGTTTGGTTCTCATGTGGCCAGTTCGCACGATCCAGAGACAATTCTCAAGGTGTAGCGTGTGACCGAACTTGCGCTCTTTTGTTCTTATCTCCTCGCGTTTTTATCTAGTTAACTGTGGCTTCGATAGATTACCTTTAACCGAGTCACATCAAAGTCTACGTTTGTCTTCCCCTGTGTTTCAATTCGTTTCTTGGCTGTGCCACGTAGAATTGAGCTGAGTTTGTGTACAAAAGGGTGACACGAGGATTGTACTTTGGTGTATCGGAAGGAGAGTAGTGACTTTCGTAAGAGTTCATAGGGGAGTGAGTTTGGGAGGAGCTGTCTGTTGTGGAGAGGAGTCTGAAATTGAGGAGTGGGAAAAAGGTGGGAATGTCCAGACAAAGGGGAAATCCGTCATCAATTGGAATTAGCTCAAAAGGTGGAATTTCCACAGGTAACAAAAGGGCTGAGGACGAAGGTGTTGGCGAAAATAATTACTGTGCCGTTGGGAGTCCCGTTAGAGCAGGTACGAAAATTCCGAGGTCAAAACACCTGGACTAATTCGACGCTTTGCGTCGAACAGCGGCAATTGCCTACATTTGCGTCGTTCCGCTGTAGTCAGGACAAGTTTCGTATCGTTTACCGGTATTTTTCGATGCTGATTCGAATGGAGTGGGTCTCGAAGGCGTGAGACCCACTCCATTCGAGAGAATAATAAACCGTTGTAATAATTTGCAGGGTTGCTTCATGAGATTATTACTGTACCAGTCGTGACAGCCCAACATGAATGAACTTGATATTCTAGGAAATTTTTATCACTGTACAAGTAAAACTGTGATTGTATGTACACCTCCCGTGGTAGTTCAATGCAACAAGCTATGCAACAACTGATGAATGTCGTTTAGAGTTTGTGCGAACTGTGTTAAATAGTGTATAATAATAATAATTTAGAAACTTGGATAGGTTCGATAATAGGTAAAAGTGTTTGCAGTGCTCATCAGGAGCTGTGGCTAGTTCAATCTTGAAAAATTAAATTTTTTGGTTCAGGTTCACAAAATAGTTACTACATAATTCTTATTTGTTGGACTAACCCTCCCAATACCCAACGTGGTGTGAAAACGAGTTGATGAACCGCTGCGAAATCCTCTAGGAACGTGGGTTAGCCACCAGCCAGCACGTTGCTGTTTTGTTTTGGAAACCCTTCTCTGTCATATTGAATGATAAATTTCTAGTTTGCAGTACTTATTGTGAGAGGAACTCATGGAATGGTCCAGTTAAATGCCCGAGCGCATTGATTCGTTGCTCTGGTTTGTTAGATGATGAGGATGAGGACAACAATGCGAGCGACCTGACCCCTTTTTAAAGTTTCGGCCCTCGCATGTAATGTTAGGGTTTCTTAGTATAATTTCCGGCAGGTTGAGGTGGCGTTTCCGCTGTATAGACCCACTCGTTTAGCCGCCGTTTGAGGTGTAATTTCCCCTCTTTCCACTCAGCTTCCGCTTCTCCCATTTGTTCCCTTCGCCTCATCGTTGCTCCTTTCGAATTAGCTCTGCAGCGATAGTGGCGATATTTCCGCAATGGAAACACAAAACCCATTTAATGTTGGGTTATGGCCCATCTGGGAAGCAGACCCTTCCCCCCCCCCTGCCATATCCCTACCTCTTCGGCCATAATCCTCCTGTAGAGCAAATTGTTGCCTTTACTGCAAACGACGCCGTAGTCGAAATTGAAAAATATAAATCGATTGCAGTTTACGATCGATCAGCCCTAGAGCCCTCTCGTAATCACCTCGTCAGGGCTGAGCGTCAGAAAAATTATGGCGAATCACCCAGTTATTGGCCTGCAGGTTGAGGTACTTGAGGTGACTGCTAATGGGCGATAAATCACGAATGATCGAAAGGCATCTATAGTGGTTGAGCGAAGGTCTCTAGCACCATAACGAAACTCTCTAGCCACCTAACAAAACTGACTGATGACTAGAAAAACCGCTTTTAAAATGTTAATGGGGGGCCTTGGTTTGACGTTGCACTTCGGCAAGTGAAATAATTTATACTTTTTCTAAAAGCTCCGAACTCGGAAACGTAGTGATTTGAAGAACACGCCCTTTTTACTTATCTCTGCCCTATGTAACAGGAAAGAAATCTTAAGAAATTATTTAATTGTTTGACATCAATTTTGCGAGTTTTCCATCGGATCATAGCATTTCAAGGGCCAGTAAGTCACGAAAACACCATTTGGGGAAATTTGGGGGTTCCGTGTAAAAAAGATTATTTTTATTCTGCAGATCACTATTTGACGTCGAAATAAGGAACCGAGCAAAGTAGGTTTAAAACTAACTGTACTTATAATAGTGATCAAAACACTAAATATTTTTTTCTCAATAATATGTTTGTATGGATATTAAATCTAAACCGACAGTAAAATTAATTCTCATCATGGAGAAATTGACGAGGTACAGGCGTTCATGAATAATCAGCCTGTTGGCATTTTTGTAATGGATAATCACGGGCAGTACTGTTTTGATGTCTAAGGTTCTTTCCAAATTTCCCGCCAATGTGTCTCTGAGAAGAGCGAGGGCGGCGGCAATTGACGGCAACATATTGTGCCCAGTTCTTACACATTTCATTCCCAATGCAAAGTGTACAAAGCGAATTTCATTTCGTCTCCCAACTTGTAAATGAATAAGGTGAGCTGCCGCTGGCAGTTATTTGATTGTTGTTCTTGTTTTGGGTGGGGAGTACGAACTTACGCCCTGGGAGTAGATTCGTTGTTCGCCTCGGTCGAGCTGAATTAAGGGCAATCACCGGGAAAAACTGAGGTTGGGACGATTGTCTATTGTTGTTGAAAACTATATCTTCACCTCTAGCCCTTTTCACAGCTCTACCTGGACACATCTTGGCCGCTTTGCTTTCATTCTGGTTCTATTCTCCCCCCACGAATTCCTCGCTCTCCTCTGCTCATATGATTTTCTCATAGTTTAACTAGCACTCATGTTGTGGTTTGTGCTCTATAATTTCCCATCCCTTAGCCTTGCACTCAGAGAATCATCGTCCTAACCAAGTGATCACACAATCAAAACTCTGTCGTGTTAGGCAAGTGAGTCGATGCAGTCCTATAACTTGTTCTAATCGTGTGTATATTTCTCTCCTTTTCTCGTGCATCCAACAATCGTAATAACTGAAAGACACTTGTGGGCCATTATTTACCCAGCTATTCGCCAGCCATGTTCATTGCAATGCGCTGCACACATCCGATCCTCAAACTGAAAAACGAAAACTGAACTGAATGTTCATAGCGTCGCGGGAGTTCTAGGTTCGAGGATGCTAGGGGCTTGGGCTTGGTGGACCGATGCTGCTTTCAGATTGCAGTTGGCACTCCAGCTTGTCGTTTAGGAGGGATGCAGGCGTAAGTTGGTCCTCTGCAATCGATACCTGTTTTCTCCTCACCACACCTCCCTGTTGAATGTTGCGTGAAGAGGCTTTTGCATTGAGTTACCCAGTACAAAAACTTGTGACCCAGATGGCAGGTCTGTATTGACTGTCTTGTGTGTATTGACATGGCCTTGCTATCTGGAAATGGCGCAATGGGTGGTGGACCTGTTATGGGAGAACAATGGTCAAAAAATTAACAAAAACGCACTTTATTCGCGATTATGTCGTGTTTGGTATCGTTTCTTAGAGGTATTTTTCTGTGCTGGATTGAATGGAACGAGTCTCAGAGGTGTACAACCGCCTCCTGACCGAAAACAGTGAAATCACAGTAGTTATAGCGAGGCAAAGTCTACCAGTAGTAAGAACTCGCGGGACAATACAGCAAAAGTCAATCGTTTCATCGTTTGCTCTCCCTTTCATCTCATTCCAATCATCCGTTAGCTCCACTCAACATGTCGTACCAATTGCCTACATGCGCCCACATGATCTAATTTTCGTTGTTCTGCTGTAGTTATGTTTCGTATCGTTTACTGGAATTTTTCGATACTGAAGCGAATGGGATGGGTCTCAGAGGTGTGAGAGTGTGCGCAAGCTCGAACTGTGCGTGAGAGTAATAAACAGTTGTGTAATAATTTGCAGCATTTTTATTTTTAATTTCTTCTAATCTGAGCAATTACAATGCCACGTTGGCGAACAATGGCTCACTTATCGTCTTTAGTTCGATACATTTACGCATTTTGGTTTCTCGTTAGATTCACTTCCTCAATTTTAGCAGAAAATGAATGTGAATCGAAAATCGTGCCACGTTGCAAATACTGTTTGACTGCGAATCGAAAAAAAAAACGCTTTCAGCGTTTCCCTTTGTGAGGTGTGGACTACCGTTCTCTTTTCCCTAATTGATTTCGTTTTTTCCTTTTGAGACAAAAACATTCAAAAGCTGATCGCTCTTGATCGAGTTTGTCCCAGGAAACTAGTAGTCTACGGAGATATTTTTACCTACCGAAGACCTGTGCGGGTGCCAAGAGACGAAACTCAGACAATTCTTGAGGCTCTTTGTCCACTGTTGTGTGGCACGTGATTCATCCTCTCGACCTCCAACCTTCAATTCGCCTTTTACGTTGATGGACGGGCTATTTTTTTCTTTTTCGTTGAAAACTTCCCAACAACTCGGAAAAATTAACGAAAGTCTGGCGAGTTATGGTAATTCTAGACTCGGCTCGTTCTTCTCGTACTCGTTTAATCGATTTTTTAATCTACGTTCCGCATCATTTCGAACTTCTTCTTGCGGACTCCTCGCGTGACGATTTCTTTGTAAACTATTAAGCGTTACAATCTGAAAGACTCGTAAAATGGGGTTCTCTGCCCATTTCTCTCCCGCAGGTAACTAATCTGAGCAGTTAGCGTCGAGTTTGGCTTTAATTAAGGCATTTTTTTTCTTCGGCGATACGCGTCGTATGAAAATAACTCAGTTAAACTAAGAACAGCGAGTTATTTTTATTTTTTCGTAAGTAACTTGACGTGCGCAAACAATTGGCACGTTATAATTATGTTAACAATAGATTGACCAAAACACGCAACACAATTTGATAGGAGGGAAAATATATTTGCCATTTTTATCCATCTTTTCCTCCGGAACCCCATTCCAAATGTGAATCTACTTCGCTGATAATGGCCTGAGAACTCGGCTGTTCATTCCTTAGATGCTTGATTTCCAAGTTACCATGGCCTGGTAATGAAATGGGCCTCACTTATCGTATCTACTTCGTCCGAGAGAATTCTTATTTCAAATTGGACAACCTGCGCACTTCGCGCTGCCTAACACTAATAAATTTGTCTGTACAACCGATACGGGTTGTTCAGTTTGATAAGTTTGTCAGAAAATAAACTCGAAATTTACGAAAAAAAATTTACCCTTTTCGCAACTGGCAAACAGCGTGAAATGTGGTGGATCGTGATGGCACTTTCAACTAAGTTGTGCATTTCTGCACACCAGATATTTCGATTTGATCATTTTCTCTCCAATAATCGTCTTTACGCCTGCAATTCTGTTCGGCGTTGGTCAAAATGAATTGGTACGAGACTGCGGGGTAACTCCAACGTATCCCTGCTAGTCAACCTCATTCTTTTAATTATCCGAGCACTGCTGAACACAAGGATTGCTATTTCCAGAACCGCCAACGGTCTTTTCCAAGTTTGAGCATTCAGTGGGTTTGCTTATCTTACTTTTCCCGCCTTCTTACAGGAGTAGGGGAGAAATGGGGGAGCGAAACCGGAAATAGGGGTTTTGGCCCAATTGGAGTGGGGGTAGAAAACGACGCCTCGTACTATAGCACAAGGTTTTTGGCCACGCCCCTCGATCAATCACGTTCTAGCACGTCATTTGTTATCCCCTCCACCATAATTACATTACAGTACATCATTTTTACACCCCTCCCCCCACCATCTCCAGCCTTCTCTCACAGGCCTGTAGTAGGAGTCCTCTACCCCCCCCCCCCGTCCTACTAGTTGAGCACTGTATCCACTGGGCCACCAATGACCCGTTGAAGAATAATGTAAACTTGTGGTGTAAGAGGGACAGATGTGACATCATCGTTGTGGGACGCTAGAGGCGAGTTTATACAATGCATGTTCACATGATCATTCAAAGGCATGACTCATCAACATGACATAATAGCAACTGCCCCAGGCTACTGCGTAGTATTCTCGGAAATTAATATTGACGCACAAATTATCTCTAACGTGTTTCGACTCGTCTATTGCGCAGTTTTGTCTCAGGCTACCACCACGTGATGACGTCCCCAACTCTATATAAGCTGAGCGGATTCATCCACCATTTTAGTTCTTGTTTGAATATTATGCGAAACTAACCTTCAAGATGAGTGAATTCAGTGCTATCAATGGTAATTTAGTGACGGTCTCGCTTGATAAAATTGTCGAAAAGTTCGTGGTTGGTGAAACTATCGATGTTATGTATCTGTGATTACTCCTCTATGAAACCGAACGATTCTGTTAGGCAGGAAAATCTCATTCCCGATTAGGGAAGAGTTTTCAATATCAGTGCACGTCTTTTTTTAACCCCCTATAAAAATATCTGGTGCGTACCCACACAGAACTTTCCGTAACCCCCCAAAAATTCAACCACCTGCTATACATGGTAGACGGGCGTTTTATCTTCGTTCAACGCATTTCTACAGGAACATTTATTGAGAACAAAGTTTAAGTACCAGTTAGTTGAGGGTACTCCGTAATTTTGATCCAAATCGTTGTAGTCGTTTTGGAGAAAATTGTATAAACTATAAATTAATATTCGACCAACCAGTTTGTTTTCAGAGATAAAATGCCTTATATCTCCGTTCAACTGATAGATACGAAATAGTTCCCAAGAACAAAATGTGGGTATAGGTTGTTAGAAGACACTCAATACGATTGATGAAATCCAGTGACGCAGTTACTCGGGGAATGTTCAAAACAACATTATTCTCTACACATCTTGATTTTTCATCTGTTCAATGGACCTTCAGAGGAACATTTATCGAGAACAATAGGTTTCAACAACTTCAAAACATTCTGAGTTTGGTGAAAATCGTTGAATCCGTTTTGATAATAAACGGAATAAACCTCTGTATGCTTCATAGGCCTGTATCTCCGTTCAACGCATTTTCATGGAGATATTCGTAGATAAGAACAGTTAGGTAACAACTAGCAGAAGTTAATTTGAAAGTTTAAGGAACATCTTCGGAGCCGTTTTTAAGATAAATGCCAAAAACTCTTTATTTTCGGTTTTTGGTACATAACGGTTCGATACATTTTCGTCCCCCACTCCCCTGCCCCTACGATGGAATTCGCCCACAACCTTATTTGAAAAATAAAAAATAAAACAAAAAAACCAGATCCCCCGCAAATAAAACTACAGACCACCAGAAATAAAAATCTGAAGAAGACCCAACTTTTTTGTGGAACTATAAATACGTTTCTCACCCTTTTGATAGCGGAAAGTAAAAAGGGATAGTCGAGCTATAAAGAACGACTTATCAACAGTCGGCTGAGCCATGTGCTGACACAAGTGAACCCCATGTTCGACGCAAGCCAAATCAGTCTTTGTTTTTTGACCTCCGAACGCCCACACCTGGCCTAACGGCAAAGTCATTGTCTCACCTTACCCCTTCGTACCTGCAGAAATTCCACTGCGATGTTATTTCTAATGTCCGCCGGTTTCCCTGAAGTGGTCTTCCTATCCTTCATCTCTCCTCCTTTTTCAGATTCCTCTCCACAACAGACAGCTCCTCCTAAATTCATTCACCTATGAACTCTCCCGAAAGACAATCGTCTCTCTGTGCTCACTCATTTCCTTTCGATACAGTTTCCCGCGCCAGTTCACGAGTCGTCCCCTTGTGTCCCCCTTTTGTACTCAAACTCTTCTCACTTCATTGCACACAATACAGTCCTCACGCTCACCGAGTTTCTTTTATTTGGATATTCAGCTCTCGCCGCTGTGCTATTACTTTTTCATTCCAAGCGATTATTTGTTTTGGATAAGTAGCGTAGTGTGAGAAGGCTTTTACTAATACATTGAAAAGGATGCTCGTGAACTCAAATCGCCAACTCCGATTTTGCATGCAGCCAAACCAGACCATCCCTTTAACCATCCACCACACAACACTTTCCTGATACCGGTATTTATTGTTTACTTTCCATTATCAGTTATCAACAGTTATGCCAACAGAGCAGCAGAAATTCCAGCACACTATTGTTCTTAAATCTGACCAACAGCGCTGTTTCCAGCAGCAACTACCGCCAACCACTGGAGGGAACTAGGTTGTAACCTCTTCCGGTTTGATTATTATATTTTTCTTCTATCATTATTCATCATCATCATCTGCCATCAACTTTCTTTTTGCGACCTCGTGTGTGCCGTTTCTTTTCGTCACCGAACTTATTTAACCGTCTTGTTTTTGCAAGTAAGATGCTTGTCGGCATCTTATACGCCGCTCATCTCCTCTCGTTCGGAATCTCACCACCATCCGGACGTGTTGGACAGCGACTCCCGACCATCCAACAGGGAAGACACCGGAACGGGTTTGAACGATTTTGCGCGCTTTCTCAGCGTTCCACAACTCGTAATTCCGAGTTGGATTTATACAAGTACCACATCATTTTTTTTCATTTTGTGTTTCCCCAACCGGTAATTGTGGATAAACTCTTGAACTCCCCTGTCGCCCTTTGTATCCGGTTGCTCAAATCGAAATTCACCATTTCTTACACCCATCACATATTAGATTCTGAAGCTGGTAAGCTGTGCGGGGTTATAGCCAATGTCAAACGGCAGGTCCAGAACATACTCAAACAGATAAGTAGCGTAGCGCGAGATGTTAACACTGGAACATGAGAAGGCTTTTACTAATACATTGAAAAGGATGCTCGTGAATTCTTCTACATATCATCGGGGAAGCATCGTGGATTCCTGGGCCCTGAGGGGAAGGCCGATTTTTTAATTTGGGTTGAGCCAAATCTTTAAGTTTACTTTTTTCGTGTTGTTCACGAGTGCGGTTAATGAGGGATTTCCTTGGACCAAGGGACTTCCGAGACGGTTACGTCTGTACCTAGCCTAAGGTTGGTGTTTCGTTACCAAATGTCAGCGACCTAGTTCATCGAATTGTATCAAGCTGCTGCTGCTGTAAACAGGTCGCCTGGCGACTTTGTTTCCTTTTTTCACTGTTTCTCTAGCTTCACGTGTTCATAATTTGTTATACACCATTTCAGTGACTGAACGCTTGTAGGAAGTAAGTTAATTCGTAGCTGCACTTGGCTCCTGTGTATCACCAATGAAACTCACGTTGTTGTGGTTTGCTCCATTGTATTAACGTGTTTTGGGAAGTTTTTCTCTTCAGTTGATGACGTATCGGCCAGCATTCAGGTTTTATTAAGAAGCTCGCGGGATAATTGGTTAGTTGAACGGGCTCCAACTGCGTTTGCATTCCGGGCAAGTTGCTCCAACAACCTCCCGTAGGTCTCCTTGAAACCCCCAGATCACTTTTCGTTCCACGATGTTCATCTTTGATGGAAACCGGTGCTGAGGCCGGCTTCAATCCTATTTTTCCGGTCAAACAGGGAAAGTTGGGCGACAATCTGAAGCGCGCTTCAAATCATAAGGTTGGCTAGTCGTTGATTAAAAGCCTCGATTGTAGAGGCCCGAAGGAAGTTGTATGGAAGTTAGTAGGCCTTAATTTACAAAGGGAATTCGAAGGGTTGGGCAACTCTTCGTTGAGACCGCATGTTGGCTGTTCATTGACTGACGTGTTCCGTGTTAACTTCTGGCTTGTCGCTTCTTCAATCGTTTCCGTGGAGTTCCATATCCTTTTTATTGAGTAGGTTTATCGATCGTTCTCCCTTGGATTCAGTTAATACGTTTATTTTCACTTGTTATCGTATAGAAAGAGGTTCCAAAGTTCCAATAAAATTGTATCGGTTAGAACTCCAGCAAAAATAGGGTTTGGAAGGATTTGAACCTGCACCCCGCGATAATCCCGCTCATGACCCTTCGGGCTGGACACTTGGGATCTCAAGCTCAGAACTTTCCCGCCTCCTATGCCTTTCCCACCCTTATGTTATTATTAGCTTGTTTGCCCTTCCTGAGGCTTTACTGGTTGAACCAGCGGAGTACCAACCTTTACCACTACTCCCTCTCGGAGCTGTAAATCACTTTAATGGTTCAGGGAGGAGTTGAAAACCCGTTTCCTCCTTCCACAACTATGTAGAGGGAAGGTTGTTGCAACTGAATTTGAAACTGAAGGTGGCGAAGGTGGATTCATTTTTAAATTCAAGTGGAAATTACTTTGACTTGCTTCTAGTTGAGAATCGATGAAGCAATTGCGTTGGTTCAATGTTCTTCATTAAACTAACCGGAAAGCTTCTACCATACGATATTATTCTCCCTAGAGATAGGTGGTGATTGCCACACTTCATTTAATCCCATCCTTCAAGATTTTCAGAACAGAACTATTCACTCTACTAACCCGGTGACTAATTTCGATGGCGTTTCGACAACCTTCAAAATAATTGTCGCTCATTTCACGTCTTAGTTTGTTTGTACGACAATTCCACGTTCCGTAGCCTTCAACTAAATTTTTTGTTGTTGAGTTTTAAGGGCTTCTGAGTACGAAAAACGCCGTTTCGGGAAATAGTCTGGGTAATGATGGCAGAACCAGATGGGCTCAAATTTCATGTTTAGCTTGCACATCGCCATTGGACCTCAAAATGAAAGTATGAACAGAATTGGCCCAAAACTAACTATAGTTATCGTGATCAACGCACCAAATATTTCTCTCAACAACACACACACACACGATAGCACCATAAAAGTTTCGTTTGTAGGTAAATTACGGGCGGAGCACAATAAGTTATTAAACATTTCAAAGAAAACGTAGTACTGTGTTTTCCCCCTATAAATTCCGCTGATGCGATACATTCTCAATAAAAATTGGGTTGGTAGTCTAATAAACTATGCATAATACGATCTGAGTTAAATGTTGCTCATAAGTGTTATATAATTAAATAAATAATGTAATTATTAACAAATAATATTTCTTATATTTGTATTAACATAATAAGCTTAATTCATAGCTCAATTATTATTATTAATGCTGATAATGCTGATTCTGGGAGGCATTGGCTTTTGCCGTAACGGCCATTTTGTTCTGAACCATTTTTCCTGGTAAAAAGATGGATATTAAATGAGTTCTTCGGTTCACAATCATTCTCCACCGCGTCATATACATCTTTACGTTAACAATAAGATGACGGATACCCAAATATTCACCAATAACATCTCTCACTGTTTTCACCTGATAATTTCAAAACAGTAACACTGTCTTTCACAACATTAAAAATATCAGGTGCGCCGTATCACAAAACTTCCCTTAGCTCTACGTCAATTCACTTAGTTGATTTGAAACATCACTTCGCGGCGGCAGAAAGCGGTTGGGCTTCCAGATCCGGAATACATTGTGCTGCTCGCACTTGTGCCGCAACCATTACTGAGCGATTGGGCACCGAAAATTTATGAGGGCGTAATCCCGATTTTTTTGAAAGGGTAATAATCATCCTCCCCCTTTAAAACGCGTTCAGAAAGTGAAACGGCGTCGGTTGAACTGGCGGCATTTCTGGAGTGCCCCTTGCTTATTTTATGCGCATTATTATAAACTTATTGTATAGGTACTTGGTTGAAGTACCATCTGAATGTTTCTGAAGAACCTACTAACATTTTAGCGAACTTTATGAGGGGAAAATTACGCTAAACTCGATTTTCGTCGTGCTTGCTCTCGTCATTTTCCCCACAGATGGGAATTTTATGGTAATGCCATCTAATCAGGAGCTTTCTACGTGAAAACTCGAATCAAAATCGTTCTAGCCGTTTTCGAGAAATGTATTCAAATTGTTGGTCAACTTACTTTCTTAATCCAGTGTTGCAGTCTCCCTATGTCGCATTAGTGTCTGATGTGGACCAACCATTCTTGAAAACCAACGCTTATAAAAGAAACTAAATGATATAATTTCTGTATATTTTAAACTTAAATGTATGGATAAGTAAGCGCGTGCATTTATTTTGACAAATTTCGACTTTTTTGATGAGCCGCATTTTTCTTAGTCCATACTTCAGAGAGAGCAGACTTACGGTTTTTTACGAAACATTGAGGGAACTATCAGAAACCTGATTAACCTGTTCGTCGCGGAAAGTAAACGAAAGAAACCTTTACACAAACGGTGGGTACAGCTTTCGTACAAGTACGCAACCGCTAGCATCATTTTATGTCTTTTATTTATTTATTTATTTTTTTATGCAATGATAACTACGTTTGATTGTGCTGGTTGATGGTTTCGATATAATGGCCGTAACATCTAACGCGTAACATCTCCCGCGTTACATTTTCGAATTTGTGTAGCAAAGTAAAGACATAAAATGTCAAAAACAATTTTTGGTGTTTTGATCACTATGATAACTATAGTTAGTGTTCAATGGATTTTTCAATGGATACCTGATTTTGGCGTCCCATCGTGGCCTGCGTGCTACGTATGAAGTTTGGGCTGATTTGGTCCAGGCGTTTTCTGTAAAAATCGTTCACAGACACACACAGACCATTTTCCCAAATAGTGTGATCTTAAGATGACTAAAAAAAAAATTGTCACCCGATTACATTAACTTCCCTTTTAACTTCGTAGAGGCAAGGAAATGGTGTTGACAGTCTAATGAATAACCAGTTCATCAATTATAAAACGATGGTCGTAGCACAAGCAGGCAATTGAATAAATTCTGGTACTTTAGGCGCTACTAATGACTAGGTAGAACGTTGAGCCGAACGTTTAACTGAACGAAAAACAGTTTTATTACTTGTTATGGCGGTAAAACCCGATGGATGTACGTGAGGTTGACGAATAATGCGTTGGTACGAGGAATGTTGTGTGACGCATTGCAACTGACTTAATGAAAAGTTTAGTTCTAAACACGATTGCAATCGGAAGCCCCCATCTTGATCTTCCTTGTGCGCAGAATCGTGAACAGAACCCAAGTACGTAAAAAAGGATTGGCACGCGAGGTTGTGCACTTCGGTCTAAATCTTGTCAGGCGAGACTCGCGGAGTTCGTTACCCTCGTTCCTCTCTGTCATCAGGTTAAACTCTGTTACTGAGCCGTTCCATCAGAAAATTGGACCAAACGAGACTAGTCGGTTCTGTTTTCTACTGCGCTTGTTAGAAGAGTGGACAACCTTGAAGAGAGGTAACGGATTGCCTTGAAAAAGAATTTCGTCATTTTTTTCTTTTTCCTCTGCGACAGAACAGTTTTTACTGGCTAATTAGCGCTAGGCCCTTCGCAAAGTTGTCGAGAGCTTCGATATTTTATGGTTAATTATAATTCTCCCTCTTCTCAGCCTTTCTGATCGAGAAGCAGTTTGAATTGACTGGTTAATTTACTGCCCGTTTCATCTTGGAAGTTTCCTGATGAACAAGTCGTGATAAGGTTCTCGCTTGAACCGACGAATTGACTTGTTTTTCATTTAGGGAAGTCGATTCAGGCCAATTCTTCTGTAGTCAAGTATTTGGAAAATTCATCCTAGTTATCTTCTCTCTCTCTCTTCAAAGCATACCTTTTTGCTTGCCTCCGCCTAATGACCTGGGAGAGTAGTGCGTTGGTCCGAAAAAAGTTGAACTGTTATCAAATCTAATTTCTAGATCTTTCCACCCCCCAACTTGACTGTGCCGTATGCTGTCCAAATACCGGTCGGCTGTGAACCCGGAAAGGGTCCCTCCTAAGTGCACTAAGTTACTGCAGAGTTGTGATTTCCCTCAAGGATTCTTCGGCGTAATTGGAATTAGCCCGGTATCGGAGGGTTCCTTGGCGTTTCTCTGCTGCGCTTACCTCAGACACCATGTTTGTTTGCAGTGTCGTTATTATTGTGGTCACTGTGGTTGGATTGGATTGTCAGTTGATGAAACTGAGAGAACAAAAGAAGCGGTTCGGCCTTGGAGCCAGTTGTCAGTTTCCTTGAGGCAATGAAAACAACAACTTGAGCGGCAGTCGTTGGTGTGAATGATCTTCGTCGGCCAAGTACTTTACTCACCTCGCTCCCCGGCCTCGTTTCAAGTGGCTTCCTGAGACCTCCGTGCCACTTGGCAGTCGAAACATGAGAAATGAATGAAAGCTCGCTCGGCCGTGAATTGAAATTGCTTTCCATTAGCCTCTCCATTTGACTCAGGGTTGTCGGCTTTTCCCCGGTCACTAGGGACGGTTTCAGCAATACATTGCGCTTTCAGGCCAACATTGGACCTAGTTGTGCTGTATTCTAACAACATTATCAAAATTCAGCGAAGATTGCGTAAGATGTGAAGCATCGTGCAGCTTCATCGACCAAAGTTTGATGTTACGCCATAAATGTGGGCACTGTATCTTCTCGTTCAACACATCTCTACAAAAGTGCTCACGCAGGACCAAATCTGTTGACTAATTAACCGAAAAACCACTGTGAGCTGAACCGAAGTGTTTCGACCAGGATAGACTTGAATGAATCTCAGAGACGGGATTTAGTTGAGCACGAACTTGTAATTGATGAGTTGGTATATCATTAGATTTGAAGAGGTGACTTGAGAAGGTTATGAGTTGAGTATATAAGCGCAAGTAAGGCTCTGAAGGCGTGAAACTGGTAGTACGGGGAAAGAAGGAGAAATCCGAATTAGAAGTCGATGAGAGGTGAAGCTAGTGTCTGTTGGGAGAATTGGAGACGACTGTATCGTGAAAGGTGTTAGAGGATGGCTGTCTTAGGACAACGACCGACTTTCGCGTGACTTCGTAGGACAATGAGTTTGGGAGGAAGCTGCCTGTCGTGGAGAGGAAACTGGAAGAGAGGAGTGGGATCAGAAAATAGGAAAGCCCAGTTCAGGGGAAATCCGTTGCTGTTGGAAATACCCGCGGAGGTGGAATTTCTGTAAGTAACAACTAGGGGTCGACGACAAAGGTCTTTGGGGAAACAATGACGTTGCCGTCCCTTAAGAGCCAGAGAGTCCCATTAAGGCAGGTGTGGGAATTCTGCGGTAACAAAACCGATACTGATTCGGCGTTTTGCGCCGAACACGAAGCGTTATGGCAGAATATGCTAAAATATCTATGCTTCAGTTAGATCGTACATTCACATATCACCGTTGAAACTAATTTGGATTGTTATATCACAACCTGGTAAATCCAGCTCAACTTGTGTAGAGTAGTCCTCTAGATTTTGGAGTTTATTTGGTTGCCACTATTTACCTACGTCACAATCTATATTGAGAAACCATTTCAAAGGTAATTAATAAAACTGTGAACGTTCTGGAAATATAGTGAAAATACTGAAAAAAAGTTGACTTCAATAACGACAACAATGCGTATTCTGGAGTAGCGTGGAACTTTCATGTCCGCCCTTAAACTGTCGTTTGTGCCTGATCGAACTACCAACACGATTTCTATGAGAATGCCATCTTAATCTACGCAGGATAGACGCACTAAAGTCGCTTCTCGAGAAACGTTTGATAATTTATTGAGCTGCTCTCGTAGCCTTCCCACAAATTAATGTTTCAAATGATCGTTAAAGTTATTTGAACTACCAACTAAGAAAATTTAATCGAAACCGTTAAAAGCGTTTTTGAGAGAGAAATATTTTGTGTTTGATCACTCTGGTGTGTTGCGATAACTTTCCTTCTTTGTTCGTAGAGCGAAGGATAGTGAAAACTAAATACCAACCCAACCGGAAAAATTATGTTTGACACAATTTACGCGATGCTCTGCTCAGGTTTGAACAATTCATAGATCATTGTATTTACAATGTAACCCTGCTACGCTCACAGTTCTCAGCCGATTCTCGTGAACCTTATGCGGTTCTACTCAGATTTGCATCAAATTGAATTGTGTTTCATTATTGTGGGGGGCACGAAGGGGGATGGATAACATTTTTTACTATTGTAGACCTAAACTGAATTATGCTTTGCGGAACAATGTCTGTTATTTGTCAAGGCACAAAGTTATTAGTTAACAGACCTGGGCTCCGCACTAATCTGGCTTGAGCTAAGCCAAACAGTGTATATGGTGAAATAAATCCGTTCTTTCCGGTCGGACGAGACCGACGTTATTGGCAAACAGTGTTTCAACACGTTATCCAAAAACTGTATTCAGGCAGTGATATTTTTCGATGCAAAGTCGAATAAGACGGGGCTCAGAGGCGTCGAACTGCGTTTAGATGGAAAACCGTTAAAACCCCAGTAAATATTGTGAATATCGATACGAGCAGCGTAATAAATGTAACTGTAACCGCTACCGCTTTTTGACACCGTGAAGTTACGTTTTGTCAATATGTAATGCTCATGATGGTATCGAGTTCAGATTCGGAACCAGTTTCTCGATAAAACTGACTGTCGGCAGAAGAGTCATTTTCTCAGAGGATCCAGCTCAATCACTCAGCGTCCATGGGTTCATTGCAAATACGACGTCTATTGGCCACTGAACTCACGTCATAAGAAAGTGAAGTTAGTAAGATAATCAGAAATAACCCAACTCTAGATTGCACACAACTATTGGTACCTTGGCTAACTTGTTTTTACGCGTTTTTCCTATAATTCCAAATTAGGAAACATGAACACACAAACAACACCCATGGCCCTTTCCCGTAACAATTTACACTTTGGTAAAGTTGACTTGTAAATTGTGAAGATCGCAAGAACGGCATTCCTTCGAACATAAGACACTCTGTGATCCAAACAAGAGCGAATAGCCGGCATAAGGGGTTCCAGAATTTCTGGTTCTTTCAATTTGCTCAGAAATCTCAGAGTTGAGCCGCGAACAAACTCATTAGATGTTGCTAGTCCTAAAAACAATTTGAAAACTTCATTCATTGTGTGAAAAATCAACGCGTTTATGCAGCCACTTGCTTGACCATTTGATTTTCCCTTCTTCTCTCAATATTATCATGAAACCTAGGAGCCAATACTTCAGTTCTAGGACGTCCAGCAAGCCAACTACATTTTTGACGCGCGAATGCTACTTTGAAGTTGGAACTTGAACTATTTTACTCTCCGAGAATTATTACCATTTCACAACTTGTGTTTGTATGAAAGAGAGAGCAAATCAGGTCATATTATTGTAGACTTCTATTTGGAATTGAACCACAAAGAAGTTGGGCAGCGTTTCGGTTCCTATACCTCTGGTCAAATTTATATCAATGTGTAAACGAGCTCCTTGTTATTTTTTTAATAGTTTATTCATCCAAATAGTGAACACTGTTCCATCAACTGTCATATTTCTCTCCCCACAAAATGATCTAAAACTCGTTCATAAAACATACTGAAGAACTCCACCATTTTCCAAGGGGGTGTGACGTCAGTATGACTCAAAGTAATTAGTGTAATTGAACGAAAAGTACGTCTACAAAAGTTGTTTGTTGTGACTGACTGTCTAAAAAACATCTACTATACGAAATGATAGATTTATTTGGAACGCCGTAAATATTATTCTTTTATGTAGTCCACAATTTTTAAGTATAAAAACATAGATTTTTTTTTCATCACTTTTAATAATCATCAAGTGCCTTCCTCTACCAGTATACACAAGAGATGACGATTGGTATATTCTTAATCTAACGATTACTCGACAACACACAACTCCCGGATACACCTCATACTGATTTTAGTGCAGCGCTTTCATTATTAATACGAAAGCGAATAGCGTTCTCATAGAAATCCTATCGGCAGTGAAATAAGCCATCTACGTGATGAAAATTATGAATTAATTTCTAACACCCCAGGAAAGTCCGTAAATTAATGTACTGTCGTCTCAGCCTTCACTTCTTCCACAGTTGAACGCAGTGCAATTTGTGTGAAATAAGGATTGGGATAGTTCATAGCGATAAAAAAGCTGCCAGCATACGTGGCTGAGGAAAATTGTGTAGGGTATCGTGCCATTTTTGCACGTTCTTATTCCTCTGTGATGTCTATCATGATTTCATTAAAAGTACAACGAAATATTAGAATTACCGCTCATGCTCTTAATGTGAGTTTGGTGCAAGTTGAAGTGGCAGGTGGCTAATCGAGCCTTTTTTTTTGCTTTCAGGTGAGTCGCTGGATGAACCGGTTTTCGCAAAGTACGGAGGCGGTAAGTTGATAACCCATGTCTTGCATTGGGTGACGATAACGACAACCATTCATCACCCGTACCTCTCTCATTCTCTCTCTCTAGGGATTCCGTTAATCCCAACCTCTCCCTCGGCGCTCTTCAAGTGAGGGACGATGTTGACGAGAAGTGATGGAACTCTGGTTTCTGAAGGGGTGGGGGGGGGAAGCCTTCCCTTATCTCCAGCTCATTTCCCCTCGCTTCCTGCCACCCCTTAAGGGCGGCTAATAGCGTGAAATTTATATTGAGGGCTGATGCGATGCCTCAATCGACTTGCCAAGTCGGAGATAAGTTGCGTTACTCCCCTCCCGTAGCACCTTCTTCTAGAGCCGGTAACTGGTAATTATTTACGGGAACTTCGATTAGTTGTGGGATGCCCTTACTGAGGAGCGAGAAGTTTTTGGGGACTCGTGATTGAGAGGAGAAGGTCACGCGAAAGCTATGTTCTTGTAGGAGACAGACTATCGATGTCTGATTAGCCTTTTCAGCGTCTGTTACTACTACAACGATGACCGTACGATCACGCAATGATAAGCTTTTGACGGTCGTTAACCGCCCATTTTGCTCAGAGCGTCTAGTCCCTTGATAGGACGAAGTGTGTGAGAGGTTCAGCAGGGCAACAGCCACGTGTTACTCCAATTCACTTTTGTCCACTCTCCTCGTCCATCAATAGTTTTACATTTATGCTCGATTATCCGAATTTGCCACCCACCGATCTCGTTTGACGTTGATAAACTGTTGGCTAATCAGTCATCTGGATTCGAATAAAATCCTAACGAAGCATCTAAAAAAATTATTATTGACATTATGCTAAACTGAAAACTTTGCGAATGAAATGAAAAATTGTTTGGTATGAGTTATATGCACCACTGTCTACATACAGTGAATTTGATTTACTCTGGCAGGAGACTACTGGGGATGTAATGAACTCATTGAGCACTGAAGATTTTGAAGAAGACGGCCGTTGCCCATCTCCATTTTGCAGGTCTTGGTGGTCTTCCATCAGCTAACCAGTATCTGAAAACTTGAATCTTATGATTATTCATTCCACAATAATTGCAAATAATTTTCTCGAGCGAAGTATTATTATTGGAATTGAAAATATTGGTTCTGGTAGTCAACACATCATCATTTTGCTCTACATTTTTTTAATTCAGAGCTCTTTCGTGAGCGCCTAATTGAGAAGTCAAGTTTTTAATTGTTCTCGCAGTCTTAGACAACAAGACTGGACTTGAATGAAAAATAGACGTTTGACAAAATTTCTATTATTTCGCACAGGAGGAACACACCACCAGGAAGCCTACATGTACAGTTACTGTTACTAAGTTTCACTTCTTCTCTGAGGTGATTCGACAAATTTTTAAGTTTTGACAACAGCCTGGGTTTCATCACGTTTAGAACTAAAACATGGCGTCCATGACTCAAACGACAATGGTAGTTGTGCTGTGGGCATTGCCTGCGACATTGGAGAGGGTACCTAGCTTCACAGCCTTTACCCCTATGCAGCCAGCACCGATCATCTCTTTAGGGGGGGTTTCCAGAGAAACCACGGTCCCCACGAGGCCAATCACATGGCTTCACGGCCGACAGCGTCACGCCCTAGTGGCTCCACGCTGCGGGCCGCGGGATGAAGCCCCCGTGGTACCCATTCTATATGGCTGCCCCTTGAGCAGCCTAAGGACCTGAATGGGTGGCAGTCCCCGGTGCTGGAATTGCCAAGAGGCGTTCTACCGGCACCTAAGCGTTATCTCCATGGGGGTACGGGGATGTGATTTGATTTGTCCCGTCGAAAAGTTGGTGAAGCTGTTGCCATGCGTCGTATCCTTTGGAAAAACGGATAATTTTATGAATTGTTTTCATTGCCGGGATTATTCATTGTGACAATCATCGCTGTACTGTTTACAGTGCCATATTTTTGTCATTTCGTAGGCAGCCAGCTCCGCAACAGTCACTTCATGCAATGTTGAGGCAGGCTCTTTCAAGGTTCCTTCAACAACCTCGAATGCACTTGGCAGACCTTGCAGTAAAGTAGTCATTTTAAATTTCCGAATTGTCCAATTCACTTTCCCGTACGGGTTGCACGCTTTGACCTTTGGTAAATCCATTGTCAATGTCCACTTCAATCACTATCACTGTTCAATAATTGTTCCTTGTTCACTATTATTAGAAGAAAAAAAAGTAATGTTTGTTTCTTTTTCCTAATAATTTTCAATACTGTCAAGTAACGGCTAAACTGCGGTCTGGTTGACTAGGGTGGAAAACAAAACAGTGCAGTTGAAGCTAAATAAACTGCAGTGTAGGGCGTGTCTGGCCATTACAGGCTGTATGACAACATGCCCTACGGCTGCACTGCAGGTCTTGTTAGATTTAGCTCCATATGTTAAAAGTACAGTAAAGTAAATACATGTTTAAAGGATGGCGTTCCTCCATGCCGTGCGTATGTTGGAGTTGCGTCTGATAATGCGGGGGAGGAGGAGTTCCCCCCACTTGATCCTTGAGAAGGTGAAGGTGGAGAGGCCCGAACTGCATATGGTAGACTCAATACCCACGAGGTTCAACTTCGTGTTACGCTTTCGGATACTCATTCATGAGCGGGGGAAGGGGAGTTCCCGCTTTCGAATCAGGGGCCCTGGTATACTACACTAATGGCTCGGTGCAGGGTGTTCTTGCAGGGGCAGGCATCTTTGGGCCGAGAGTCAGAGCGGCGATCTCATTGGGGTGTTCCAGGCAGAGGTGGCTGCGGTAACGATCTGTGTGCAGCGGCTGCTGCAGAGCGGACTGAAGCGGCAGAGAATCAACATCATAGTGGACAGTCAGGCCACTCTCAAGGCCTTAGTCTTACATCGCGGCAGGTGTGGGAGTGTCTGACTGGACTGAAGGCCCTGGCCGAGGACAACAATGTAACACTGTGCTGGGTGCCATGGCATCAGAGTATGGAGAGAAACGAACGGGCTGATAGGTTGGCTAAGAAGCGATCGGCGCAGATCCCTATTGGCCCTGAACTCTTTGTTGGGATTACCAGGAGCCATCTACGTAGAGAGGTGGGCAAATGGGAGGATATGTGCCGGACTGCCCATTGGCAGGGGCTGCCGGTCCTTAGACAGTCAAAACTCTTCATCCGGCTCTCCAGAGGGAGGTCCAAGGAGGTGCTTGCACTGGGGAGGAAGGATATGAGGATCATATGTGGCTCATTCAAAGGTCACTGTCCGCTGAGGTACCACCTTGCAAATATTGGCAAGTGCGAGGTACAGGTATGCAGGTTCTGCGAGGTAGGGCTAGAGACAGCAGAGCATGTGCTGTGTGTATGCGATGGACTCGCGGCATCGTGCCGTTGTGTGATTGGGAGGCCCTTTCATCAGCCAGAAGAGGTTTGCGAATGCAGAACTTTGCGGATATCCTCCGCTTTGTGCAGGGATGGTGGGGGCGCATACGGGACGTCACACCAAGTGAGACCAGTGCCGTCGAGCCTGGGAGTGGTGCATGCTCTGAGGATCATGGACGCCCTTACAATAGGCGCTTGTGGCTGCAGTGAGGGTATCACCTGCATCCACCGTTTCAAAAAAAAAAGGTTAAAAACTGATGTGGCGCTTATATCCGCTTTGAGCTCGCTCTTTTTACTCCCCTTAGCCCTCCGAAGTAGGACGAGAAGTCGCGTAATCGACTGCCTTTTTTGTAGTTATTTTTTCCCGTTGACGTATCGTCCGACTTGAAGGATGCTGGGGAAACGTCCTCCCGGAGGCATCCTCCCGACTGTACCTTCAGAAATTGTAATATTTTGAACCGAATCTAAAATACCATGTCCCCCTGTTTTTAGTGCTCCCAAAATGCTTTCTTCCCCCATTGACTTGACACAAACCCAGTTGGAATATCAATTTGTTTTCGATCGCACGACCAACACACCTGGCAAACTCAGGCGTCCCCTTGACAAGTCCGCTCTGGTTTCAGAGATGGATACTCTCAGTTTAGGGGTTGAATGTAAGGGCGTACTTTATCCCCATTTAACTCTGTTTCTGTTAATAGAACATTCCGCTGCGAATCAGCATTTTAGGAGTGTTCCTTCGCCCGTCATTCTGTCATGTCTTCAATATCTTACACGTGTCAGTTATTTATAGTTGAGTTATGGATAAACTACGCGCCACATCTAACCTTTGTAAAACGTAACCTACAAGGGTTACCTTGTGAGTCTGAATTATTCGTAGTCAAAATAGTAACCGTGGAATCGTTGGGCATAATAAAGGGAAGACTCGCAGCGCTAATCGGTTAAGTTGCCGAACGACACGGCTTTCGTAGGGGCTATTTAAAACGCGAGACTCCTTTGTAAAGTTGGTTCCGGTTGGCTACAAATTTGTAAACGTCTTGCCGCCGTATTTCATTATTCCTTTTATCCGAAAGGTAAAATGCCCGATGGTTGAGACAAATGTGTCTCGGGTGTTGTTTCATCGCGCCAAATGGCGTCGTTCTTGGGCTCACTCGCTCAAATTGAGGTTGTAGTCGGCGACAGGCTGAATATAAAATCGAATATTGTTTATTCGTTTCGGAGGGAAACCTGTTCGATTACGTCGCGCGGCTTGGGAGAACTGGACATTCCTTAGGTGGAAACGAACTCACGGAGAGACGCAGTGTCAAGTCCGTCCCTGGGATTCCCCCTCCAAATGGGAGTCCCCGAAGCCAAACCTGATGCGGCTCCGATTTATCCGTAATTAATCGGAAGAACAGGTTGAAGGTGAAATCCCCAACTGTCGCAGGAGGAACGAGGAAAAATTAATTATAACGTAAAGTCGCTAAATAAAGAGGTATTATTCAGCGAACTGTGAGTTTCCCGCGTAAACCCTTATTTTATCGATTAATTTATAACTCAACACAACTTTCGAACTATCCGCACATATTTGGATTTCGTTGACAGTGCAGAAATACTGTGCAAATTGATTCGGCCGGTTGTTGTATTGGACCCACATTGGCACGGTGGTACGTTTTACTCGTTCCCCGACGCTAAGGCAGGTGGAGATTAAGCCTTCAACCCATTCTTCCGATTAACTCCAGGTAAAACAGATTAGCTCCAAGTTTGGCTATTTTATTTGGAGAATTCGTCTATTTTTTCTTTTGGTAGCCTTCCATCGCTATTAACTTTGTTCTGAAATATCTGGTGAAACATTCATCGATTTGTACCGCTCTAGCAACTATTATTCATTTAGTTGTATGAACGTACCCTAACGTTCTACGTGAATAGAGGCGGCGCTTAATGTGCCAGTATTTATTGAGCTGCTCCTTTTAAGGGCGTAACCGTTGTTGAGTAATCACTGCATAGGTAATTCATGAGACTGCCAACGTGATTGAGAGGGGACGGAAAACTGGATGTGCGGCGGATAAGGCCCCGCAGGTAGTGGGTGGAGGCTTGGTGCGTTCTGTTTCAGCTTATTGGGAGCCTTCCTAACCCGACGAAGGTCAGCAAGTCCAAACTGCCCCACCCTGGGATGAGGAAAAGCCGTAAGAGCCATCGAATGATGGGGCGAGCATGTGACCATTCTGGCCTCAAGGGTTGACACAAAATGGTACCACGGGAAAGCGCGGCTTGCGACCTTGCGCCGGTGCATTAGAGCCCTGACAGGTGACTGCCTCAGCAGGGCAATGCAGGTAGAACGGAGCAATCCAACTCCTACCCAGTGCAAGGCCTGACGATGCTGGAAAATGCGCTTACTCGGCGGATATCGTGGTGGTCGCTGGAGGGTAGCAATCCCATCCCTTTCTTCGTCTTTAAAAAGCGGGGTCTGAGGGAGGTAGGGGCCACCTGGTCAGAACTCCCACCAACTGAAAACCGTGAAGAATGCTACTGAATGAAACGGAGGTGGTTTGAATTCCGGAATTTCTAGTTCTCCTCCTAATTATGGTAAAAACGTTATTGAACCGTTATCATTTAGGTACTTTAATGAACTGTCACACTGATTTTTCTGGGAATCCTAGAGCCACATCCAGATTTGTGAGAAAACAACTGCGCTAAAATCTGTTTTCATCGACATTTGATCATTTATTTTGGTCTTGTTGTCATTTGCCCACAAATACAAACGAAATGAACCAACATCCATGCAAAAAATATCTTCGAATGTATTATATGTAGCTGTTTTTCTCAGGCGTTCTGATCAGTAAAAGTATTTGATAGAAAGGTTGGTTGATTCAAGCGATTCATTGTCTAGAACACCTTCCATCAGGCAGCAGTGTGTCAATCATTCGGTAGACTCCATAGGATTCGCCGTAAAATCGGAGCGGGATTAATTAGCTCCTAATCGATTTATGATGTGATTGCCCGAAATTGTGGATATTAAGATCAAATATTATTACTACAAAATTAAAACAATATGCAGCGCTAGAGAAAAGTGCTAAAACCGAATAGCCATTTAAAAAATATCAGGTCCACTGCATCACACAACTTTCTTAAGCTGTACGTCAATTTACTTGTGTTCTTGCCTTTTTATACTAACTCAATTTATTTTTCGCTCAGTTCGTGTGAACATGGTTAAACACCGTCTCACGGTGGTAGAAAGCGGTAGAACTGATAGTTCCGGAGTTTATTGTGCTGCTCCCACTCATGCCCTGACCATCATTGAACAATTGGTAATTGGTAGACAGATAATTAATGGGGCAGTAAACACGATTTTTTAAAGTTATCTTACATTTAGAAATGGTAGTAACTGAAACGGAGGTAGTTGAAATCCCGGAATTTCTGGAGTAGCCCCCGTATATTTTATGAACGGAATTAAATGCTCGTCGTGTAGGTATCGATTTTTTCCGAAAAGTACAGTAATTTATTTTGCTTCTCTCGTCATGTTCCCATGTCGTTCTCGTCATTTCGCCACTAGCGTTGGTAATTTTATGGTATTGTCGTCTCATTAGGATTTGTCTACACACGAAATTTAATCAAAATCGTTAAACCCGTCTTTGTGAAAAAAATTTTGTTTTTATCACTGTAGTTAGTTTTGGGTGGATTTTGGCGCTATTTTCGCGTCCCACGGTGATCTGCGGGCTAGATATCAAGTTTGAGCTTAATTGGTTTAGCTTTTTTCTCTCAATCGCGTTCACAGAAACGCACATACCATTTTCCCAAATATTACTTTTGGAACTCCGTCGGGTCTGAAACGTAAAGATCTGAAGAGAACTCAACTCTTTTTCCGGCCGATCACATAATTTTCTTTTCTACTTCGTACAGCCAAGGACAGTAAAATAGTGATGTTCTGAGAACTAATTCCAACACCTGGGTGCTTGTGAGGAAGCTCAAATCTGTGTTGGAAACTTTTTTTCGGAGTCCAAGTTTCTGTTTTAAACAACAGGTTCGAAAAAATACACCACAAAGCTCACCACTTTTCACTTTACGGCTGCGTTGGGAGTTTTACTCAGAAGGTTGGAGGGTTGGTTTGATTGAAGCGTGCAATAACCACAGGGGGGCAATTTAATTTGTTTTTGTCACGACTTAAACCCCATTCCCTTCGGGTTATTTAAGTACGTTTTAAGATTTAGGTGCACAATTTAGCATAAAAAGTAATTTTTTAAACAGTAAATAATGGTTCGGTATAGTTTCGTTTGGTGTTACCAAAACATATCAACTGAGTGGTTAGAGTCGTCGACCCAACCTCTTTAGAATTCATCGCTGAGCGTGCCGCCTGTCTCGGGAAGCCGTTATACACCTAATAGCAAGCATCGAGCGTAGTCATCACTCTTAATTCTATTAAAAAGTCATATTTAAAATGATTTTATTTTTTAATTTCATTTTTCCGTTATATGTTTCGAAAGTTTACTTTGTTTTGATAAATAGGGCGGTGTTTAAGTGGACACATGTGTGTTTGATGGTTCGATGAGCACGTTGCCTTCCGTTCAAAAATCCTAATTAGTTTCTCGAGATCTACAATTATCGTTAATTGTTTCGAATTGGTTCAGTTTTCTATATAGTTTAGTCAAGGCTATGGTACTATGAGGCTATCTGAAGCACACGCCGCCTCTTCAAATGGGCTCAGTCTTCTCGGCGCTCATCTGCTCCAGAATCAAGATTCCGTAATTGCGATAAGGCAACGTTTAAAGGGAAAATCCGCTCGGCCGCCTGACTGGAGCGGTGGTGCGGAAATTGCGGCTATATCGAGTTGAGCTTTCGAAGAATTCTAATCAGCTCCAAGGAATCAAAAAAGGAAGTCGTTCCCCGCGACTAATTTGATTGATATATTGCCCAATTTCCATTACGATCTTCGAGTTCTATCGAAAGCCTTTCTTCTCGTTATGAAGAAACTTCCTTCGACGTTGGAACTTTACGAAATTCGTATTACCGAGGAGAGTTGAGGTTCTCTTGAACAGTTCTGCCGAGGAAAAGGGTTCGTTCCGATGCCGAGAAGTTCGAAGTGCCCCTCTAGTTTCACCGCGTTTGTGTCATATCGTCTTAAAAATTATTAGTTTTCAGCCGTTCGTTTTAACGATGGAAAGTATATTAACTGGCGAATGTAATCGAATCAGTGAAGCAATTGGAGCTAAGCATTAAATTGATAACTAACCACGTTCCTATTTAAGGGTTTTCTATGTGCATTGAAAATAAGTAATAATTCTTCCGAACTCATTAGTTGGTCTTCAGGTCTCCAGGGAAGTAAATTCCAACGCTGTCGAAGGGGGTTTATTCACAAGAAAAGGAGTATGAATACTTTGCACCACTGCACAATAATGGGGATTGGTGCAGCGAACTCTCTCAGACGAAGTGGCTCTGAAAGCCTGGGCGATATGAACGCCCAATCAGTAACTGATTCAAAAATTAATGTGTCCATAACTGACTCAAATGTTCAAAATTAATTTTATTCCAATTGGAGTGGAGTTTGGGCTATCGGATCTTCCGATGGGCTGCGGATGTGCAGAGGGCTTATGAAGAGGGTGAGGCGGGCGCAGCTCAAGTGGTGCTACCCTCGTTATTATACCACCAATTGGTGGTTGATTGGGTGGTGTCATGGAGCATTGGTGGCTATGGATGTAGCAGTGAGGGCAGTGGCAGAGCTGCGGCGGAGGATGGGGGTGCTGAGCTTGGTACAGACGGTGAGGAGCTGGTTGACTCGAGCAGAGTTGGGGCGTCCACCAGGTGGCTAAGGTTGGCGCGAGCAGGAGTGAGTAGATGTTAGGAAGTGAACGCGGATGTAGATGGGTTGTACTTTGATCTTATCTTTTATTCACGATCTGTAGCATAATTGATCACATACTCTCATATCATGTGCTGTGTATGGTGTCATTCTGGCGTCTTATTTTCTGAGAGTGGAAGGTTTAAAAAAAATGTAAGCCCCACCGTATAAGGAAAATTCGTCTCGGTATTAAAGCAATTGGGTTAGATCCGCAGTAGGGAAATTAGTAAAGTTAACGTTACGTACCTGTTAGGTGAGTCCGTCTCCTCTGGCTGGTGAGTTACTGAGGGCAAGCACTTTCGATGTAAAGACATCATTGTCTCGCCGTTAAGTCAGAACTGGAGTCAGTCAGTTGGTCGTGATCTTTATATACGAAGAGAAAGGTAAAACGGGATGGTGGAGTTTCTGGGAAGGTGAGAGGGAGGAAGGAAGCCATGTACCTCTGGGAAAACCCACTAGCAGTGAATGGAACGTCTTGAATAGTCTGTTAATTGTGGATTCTGTAATGGAAGCAGGATAGTTCCTGCTCTCCTCTCCTACTGACTGTCGGCGCACGGCAGTCAGGCTGAGTTGTCAATCTGTATTCGAAAGGAAAATACAAGTCTCTGTGCTCTTATTTGTTTGAGTTCAGTAGAGAGTAGGAGTTCAGTATCATATGCAACACTATTTAAGTTCTGAAATCAACAGTGTGAATTGGTGATGTGACTATAATGAACGAATGTACAGTTGAGCGCCGACTGACAGGACATGGATGAGAAGGGGGATACTGGTAATATCGTACACAATAATTGAGCACTACGAGCAATCCAAGTGGCCACTGCATGATTCCATAGATCTCCATTGGCAGTCATTGAAAGCGGCCAAGAAAAGGGTTAGCAGATGAAGAACTCATGGGGTTGAGAGAGAAAGGGTTACGAATTTTGGCGGTTTAGAAAACGAAGCTTTGCAGAAGCCGTTGATTTCTGAGAAAGTCCAGTTCTCTTTGTAATGGTTTTGGTTTGCACCAGACATGTTGTGACTAGATAAGATTATAAGAATTACAATAATGAAACAAAAATGAATTAAAATGATTAATTCTGCATTGTGTGGGTGTTTCCTTAATCATTTTAATGGTCAAACTAATGCAATATGTGTTAATTCCCAATTCCAAGGTTATTGCTTGCGTAGCGTGAAATGCTAAAAGTTTCATTTCTTAAATTTAGTAACTAAAATTAATTAATTTTTTTTAAAATTTTTGTGAATTCCGTTTCTTTAATACTTATTGATAAATTCAACGTTGAGTGTTTTCAGTTGCCATTTGTTACTATTACGTAGAAAAAAATGTTAATTCTGCCCACAAGCAACCACAAATAATGGTTCCTCCCGTGGTAACAAGCTTGCTCTTACGTTTTCATTTATTTCAGTTAATTTTGTAGTAATAAAGCATATTCATTCATACAGGGTGGTATGGAGCAAGATCGAGCTGAAAAATTCATGCGCCCTAGGCGGGGTAGTATCCTGCTCGGAAAAACCTCTCCATTTTGCGCAAATACCACCATTCCTTCAATTGGAACTACCTCAAAACTTCTTGTTTTTTATTCAGTTCTTGTCACCTGGAGCAATCTTAATTGAATATAATTAATTAGTCAATATGCTGTTAGTTTTTATCCAGGGCTCATTCCGGCCAAATACGGGTAGATTCAGTTTCTATTAAAAACGACAAAACTATGCTGTCTGGTAGGAGGAAAGCGCCTCCCTCTGTGATTTCCCTTTGAATTTTCGGCGCACATTGTGACAGAGTAACTATTGTGAAACGTTTCATGGAATAATTTCCATTTTTCCAAATTATCCGAGAAAACAAGAAAAATAACTACTTTCGTCAGACTCTCATCCATCGATAGTTGGTAGTTGAGTTGTGAGCTTGAGAGAAGAAGAGAAATGGGCATGATTCCACTAATTTGATCCATGGGGTAGCTTGAGGATGTTCTGTAACAAATACCCGAGTGTCGGGTTGGATTGCTGCCGCCCCAATGCTGAACTCAGAACTGCCGCCCTTGTCTTCGCTGGCTTGACGCGGCCAGCGATTCGACAGAGAAAAGTGATCCTTTCTTCGATTAAACTGTTGGCCTCTGCCGGAGCTATTTCTTCCAATTAAATAAAGCTCGCGCGCAGTCCAACTTCTAGAAGACGTCAGTTCTTCGAGACGTCTCGCTTGAAAATAACTACATTGGAAATCTATCCCTTGGACGGGGTTCAAACTTATTAGTGCCACTAGATTCGTCTTACCGATGTTCAGATTAGGATCTATTTAAGTCACTCTGCCGGGGCCTTCTTTTGTTCTTAAGAAACAGCTCTCTCTCTCTTTGATTCGGTCTTTTGTTGTGTCTACCGATAACAGGCAATTGCCTAAAACGAACTCGGGACGGATTTTATTTTTTTCCGTTACAACGGGGCTCCCTTTCTACAATGATCGCGTGATTGGCCGGGATCAGAAAGGCTGCGACGATGGACGCACAATCGATGTATTCAGGCTTCGTTGTTTCTAATCTCCTAATGAGCTTCTTGAGCAATTCTTACTTGGGAACTTTTGAAGGGACTTTAAATCCGACAATGCAGTAAGCAGAAGAGCCTCAGCTGCTGATACATCGTGCTCGAATTATCTCTTCTCTGTTCATGAGAAATTAATAAAACCTATTGACATATGCCGAAATTCAAGTGTAGCGTGAGATCCTGGCGAAAGGACTCAACGGTGTGTGCCTTGCAGGCCATCTCGGCCTACAGGTTCATATCCAGGCTGACACGAGAATGTCTTCGGGGGCTCAAACGACTCAGTGCCATTAACAAAAGCTCTGTTATTTGGTTATTTTCCCATAGAGGCCACGAGGGCAATGAAAAGGCAGACTGACTTTCGAGAAAGGGTACGGAATCTGTTGAGCATAGCAGAGACGAAAAGTCACCTAAATCCTCACCTGGTGAGAGACAGAAAGAACACGCCCATCGGCATGGTCAGCCACGACTAAGTCAGTCGAAAGGCCCCCTCAGGGTCGGTGCCTTCCTGTTCAAGGGCTAAGGCAATTCGGAAGACAGGTTCTAAGAGTCCTTACCAGCTTCCTCTCCAGACTCTCTTATGTAGCACCTCATTAAGATGGGAATTTCAGAGATTGTGTCGTGAGGAGGACGAAACAGGGCACATCCTATGTGACTGCCCTGCTTTGAACCAGTTTGATACCACCTCAACAATATTGGCAAAGCTGGGGTAGTGGAATGCAGATTGTGCAGCTAGGAGGACGAAGTGTCAGAGCCACCTTGTCCTAGGAGCCCCCAATGAACCCCAAACCGTAGCAGAGCCTGTGTCAAAAGACATGCTCAGTTTCATAAAAGAGGCTGGTAAGGTACGTCGTCACAATAGGCCCAATGTGTGGCTGAAGTGACAAAGGGCTAGTCCCTACGACATCTATGAGCTACAAAATAAAGACTTGAAAAAATAACATCCTAATGAACCGAATAAATCTAATTTCAGTTTGTAATATGTGCGGTGTGTGTGTCTTTAGTTCAATATACCGGAGAACGGCTGGACCGATTGAGCAGGTTCTTTTGGTTTATTATTCATTAAGAATAATACTCCTATGTTTTTGGTGTCACTACAAAATCTGCAGGCGTTGGCAATCCAAATCTGCAGTGCCCGTCGCGCGTTCAATCCATAATGTCTTGTTGTATGAACGTGGCCTAAACAATCCGTTCTTTCCGCAAAATCCTTAACGCTAGCCAGTTTATGCAGTTGTATTTCTATTACGTCATGCGTTTTTGCCATCCTCAGGCGAATGGTCCAGGTCTCAGAGGTGTAGGACTGAGTTTAGGTGGAAAATAGTGAAGTTACAGTAAATATAGTGAGACAAATTCGACTACCTGACGATAAGTAATAGTTTCTTCATTTGTACTCCCTCCCGTCTGACTACCACGTTTTGCCGATTGCCTACAGGCGCCTGGGATGTGTAATTTTCGTGTTAGTCGTTTACTAGTGTCAGCTCTAACGAGTTTATTTAACTTTCATGTATCTTCTACTAATCTGTGCCTAATCGTTGCTCTCTGCGAAAATACGGTGTACGCTGATACATACCTGTGAAGCAAAATAGTTTTGATGACTTTTGGAAAAATCGCAACAAACTCATAGGATGTTTTCAACTATTCGATACGTAAATGTTCCTCTGGGAATCCGTTGAACTGAGATGTCAACCGAAATGTGCCAACAATCGTGTTTTTAAGCATTTTCGACTGAAGTTGCATAACTGAATTTGATCAATCTGATGGAATGTCAGCAACCTACATCCACATTTATAGAGTGTTAGGGTCACGGCATCAACTCACGAAGCTAGCCGTGGAC
This sequence comes from Pachypeltis micranthus, assembly GCA_020466155.1. Classification (NCBI taxonomy): domain Eukaryota; kingdom Metazoa; phylum Arthropoda; class Insecta; order Hemiptera; family Miridae; genus Pachypeltis; species Pachypeltis micranthus. The sequence goes on from CM035769.1 coordinate 19,988,328, forward strand.
ATGATTATGCATTTTGACTTTGCCCTCGTTTCTCATTAATAGGATGCAAACAAACTGATGAGGTTGCAGAAAGCTCAAGTTATGCACTCTCGGCTACTTCGCGAGGGAATTCGATTTGCTTCATGTGCAGCACCACCAAGGCACCACAAGTTGACGGAGGCTCCTCTACATGGAATCTCCTCTCGCAGTGCAAGTGCTGCACGAATTTCTGATCGATATTTAGGCCACCTGCCACGTGATTGAAAACTCGAATTTCGCCCCTTCTTCTGAACAAAATCCCTAATAGGTGCGGTTAGGGCCGTCACGACCAGTCGGCTAATTATTTCTGATCAGGACTGTTCGGTTTCTGCAATGTCGTCGAACTTGTAAAGAATGTTCAGTTGTGAAGTTTTATCCGCATTTCATTAATCTGTCGACGTTGAAAGTTCTGTAAGTCTGAATCTAATGCCAAACAAGTAGAAACACAAATGAGTAAGTCAACAGGATTAGCGAAACGTTGATAAGTTAATTGGTCGCTTAGTCGCTCTGTTTTGCGATCTGAACCTTCGGCAAAGGCCGTTTCTTTCGTTGGTTGGATTTCCTATGATCCGCTGACTTTACTCTGAGGCTATTGCTTCCGTTTTCAACCGGTTTAAAGAGAATCCTGTGTATAAATGGATAAATGAGTCTTTGCCGCGATCTTTCGTTTAGTTTTCGCTGGTTCATTCAGTTTGAAGATCTCTGACGCCAATTTTCCCCTCAACCAACTTCTTGAGATATCGTCAATGGCCATTCAGCTGTTTAATCTCTCAATGACCGATCTGTCGAGCCACCTGACAAGGCACTTGAGTCCTTCAGCAAACAACGTTCCTTTAGTTTCTTTTTGAACGGCACGTGACACGTTGAAAATTTTTGGTTTACCAGGAAGTCATTAGCTATTCTGTCCATCACCGCCGAACTGCAAACTGCCAAATCCCAACAGTATTTCTATACTTCATTCATCATCAGCGATTCGTTCTCCTGTGACTGCCCACCCTGTGTGTAAACCTGGTCTTCCCAGTGCGCACTAATTTCAGAAGCAGTTCAGTTATAGCCGCGTGGGTGCTGAGAATTATATATTTTCTTTTATTCCCTGCTGTCTGTGGAGTCGCTCCAACTCTTAACAAATATGAATAAAGTCTATTTTTTATATACGTATTCCCCATTGTTAGGTGCACGAGAGGGGGAGTTTTGCGAACGAAATAAAAGAGAACTCGGTGAGCGTGAGTGGATGACGGTATTATACGTGCAATTAATATTGACTTGAGTATATAAGGGCGATGTAAGGGGGACGACTCGGAACACGAGTGATTTGGAGGAGAGAGTGAGAGTGGTGTCTGGCCCGAGACTAGATACAGAAATGTGTGTGAGCACTGGGAGAAGAGTATCTGGGCAGAGCTATGTGTGTTGCAGAAGGAGGTAAATCGAGGGAGAGAAGGACATTCTGGAAAGTACAAGAGGGGAAATCCGTTTTCGTAGGAAATAACTGAGGACATGGGCTTTCCGCAGGTACAAACAAAAGGGTTGAGGACGAAGGTGTTTGGGGAAACAATGACTTTTCGTTAGAGCTAGTGCATACATTTTGGAGGACCCAGCCAATTCAGCCTGCCGAACACCCACCTTACGTCATTCCATTTCTTTCTATTGTGAAAATAGTAGGGGTTGACAGAGGGAATTATCTGGATCTGCCGAATTTGCCTTCGCGAATATTTCTCCCTGCTCTAAAATTTGTAGCTTCTTTCGCTTGTTACATTCGTTGCTTTTTAAAGTGTGTGATAAACAGCACTTTTTGCCCCGCTACTGCTAGGTTTCCAATCACCCAGAAGAAGAAGCATGAAGAGAGAAGGACCTTTCCTCAGCTCACAAGGCGAGACCACGATTATGAACATCCTATGTGAGGAATGTAGGGAGTTGGTGTACGGCTCGAGTAGAAATGATGGTTGACATGGCTGGTATTCAAGTGAAAACCGTTCCAGGTCAATGCTGGACTTGGATGGGGTTACGTCGTCACGGCAGGCACAATAGGCTCCAGACAATTTTCCTCAGTATCATGTATATTCAGCAATTTTTATCACTCTGGAATGACTCCCGCCTGTTCCTTAGTTGATGTGCTCCTGGTAGAACCAGATTTTCTAAACAGAAACTTGTAGCGTGATGTGCACCAATAGTACTCGAAAGAGCGGCAGTTTAGAATCACAGGTAGCTCTCACACATTGGTCTATCTTCGAATTTACTGCCGATTGGTATTGCGCTCGAACAAACTAACGAACTTACAGGATTAAAATACGACCTTGGTCTCAACCGAACGAAGAGAATGGGGGATGTGTGACTTGCAATTAAACTTTCCCTACTTAAGTTCGTTTTAGAGCCTTCTCAATTCAATCTTCCAATTTAATGTTTGGTTTTTCAGTTCAACCCTTCCAAAAAGTCTGGTGTAGTACGTCACGCAACTTTCTTCGGTCCATGTGCTTTGAACGAGTTGTATCGCTCTAGCAACTAATCATCTTCTTCTTCTTTTACATGAACTTAGCTCAGAGTTCTAAATAGAAACTGGTAGTCCGGAATTCGTTGGGTTGCCCCTACCGAGTCAACTTATATTCAGTGACCAGTGATCCTTGAGCCCAACGTGAGAAATGCGCTGCGTTCTGGAATTATTGGCAAGCTGTCGTGAAAAAACGTGAAGCAAACGTCGGCAGCTTACATTCTGGAATTTTTTAGAACGTCCTTGACATCAATTTATCCAGTGTATAGTGGATTTTATTGGACTATCAACGCGCTGTGTGTATCATTCGAGCGGGGTGTAAATAAGAAAAACCTCGTGAGACTGATAAGCTCAATTTAATGTCAAGTTTAACGTAGATGAACGAGCTGGTATGCTTTGTAGATGACCGTATAGTTTGAAGTTGACTGTGCATGTTCTAAGCGCTTTAAAATACGGAACTGCTCTTTGACCGTTGTAAGTTGCTGCCAGGTAATTTAAATAATGAAAGTGGTAATCATTCCAGAGGTTCAAGTCCTCTAAAGAACTCTCCACGAAGCTGTTGCAAAAACTACATTCTTTTACGGAGAGTAGTTTTTCGAATCAGGGCACCGACTGCTAAATTCCATGCATCCGATAACTGTTCCAAAAACGGCTCTAAAATCGCGTTATTTCCACGCGTATGCCATCAAATGGATACGTTTTGAGGTTTGTAGGTAAAACACTAGTCATAACACTTTTATTTTGGTTAATAGCGCGAGAAGGAAAGCTCAAACAAACGTTACTCGGTTTAATATGCCGGTCGCGGTCTGGCCCTCCTTTCACCCATTGTCAAACCTCCTTCGACAAGGACCCGAGCTTGGCATAAATATTAATGCCCTACCCATTTTCCTCTTTACCATTCAGTTCCTCGATTGTTCTGATCCGAAGGTGGAAGACAGTGAAATCCGTGATTGCGGAGGGAGCAGTTAATTGAAGCGCTGTAGGTGTGTGCGAACCTTAGAATTATATTTATTTAGCCCTCGATGGTAAAATTGGCAATTGACTTGAACCTCCGGCAGGGGGGGGGGGGTCTTTGTGTTTGTTATCAATTCACTTCGTACCCGCCTTCGTAATTAAAGGCGTGTTTGTTGCCAGGTGAATACCGTAGAGATTAATTTCCTCGGCTCATTGCATAACGAAAAAAACCCTGCAAATTTTTACACAACGGTTTATTATTCGGATAAATAGCTTGACCTAGCATTAATGCTCCGAGACCCATCCCGTTCGACTCAGCATCGATAAATATCAAAATGAAACCCTAAAAAAGGTCGAAAAGAACTGAAATATATATTAAAATAAAAATAAAAACGATAGTATCTAGAAAAATAAGCAAATAATGAAAAGTTCAATCGAAGGTAACAGATATTTTGCTAACGGAAATAGTTGAGACGGAGCGAAACAGTCATTCGTGGAGGTGAAGACGAGAACAAGGCAATCGGACGATAAAGAGACAAATCGTAGTGCCAAAGGTTATATACGAAACACTAGCGCTTCCTAGAGGAAGCAAAAAAAAAAACTGGGGTCCGTAAACGTAAACGTTGCGAGTCGAGTCGAAAGGGGAGGCGAGTGGGCGGCGTTGCCAGAGCAGACGAAACGTTGACTTCCACTGTAGTTCCCGCGTTGTACTGCGTTTTGTTAATTTTTTAACCGTTTTTTGCCCATAACAATCATGGGCTTCGTCCGATCGGATTGCAGAGATGGCGGGCACAACTAGATACCAAATCGGATTTTTGTGCGAAAGAACGAATTTTTTGGACCACGTTGAAGGCACATCACGGCCCAGGGAACTGCGGATGGACGTTGCAAATTGGGAATCTCCATGCCTTGAAACGTAAAGTATCAAATTGTGAGGGGGGGTTGTAAAAAATTTTTCGTGACTGAAAACGTAGGGTTATTATTTAGAATGAATAATAAATCAAAAGTGAGGTTGTACGTATCCAACAATATGACTTCACATTCTGCGCTTAGATATTGTGCGCATTTCCCCCTTTCCGGCGCTTCGGCACAAAATGGTGTAGCGTGAAACGTCTTTGCGTCTGTCCAGTATTTATCAGAACAGTATTTGAAATCATTCAGCAAAATTGATTTACGATAGTTCTAGGGGAACTCATAAATGGAGGGTAGTAGTATTATAGCTCGGTAGCTCCCCTCTTTCTAATAATTCAACGATAATACAAATAAGGACGAGGGGTGCATAATAAATTAGCTAAACCCCCGACGGAAATCTGCTTAAATGCGGTTTTATTCCTGATGATCTCACTTGTATGACGCTAACGTTATCAAAAAATCAGAATGGTACAGGTAATAACGTCGAAGTTTAATGATGATCATAATATAATCAGAAGCAGCCCAGGAAGAAATTCCGAAATTGAAAACTGACGTCGATTTTTGCAATCCCAAAACTGTACATTTGAACGTTCTAAATAATATCACAAAAAAAACTTTCCTCTGTACCACCACGATTTGTACCACTTTAGCAAATCAAGGGCCCCGTTGAGCTAAGGAAAGTAAAAATGATGTTTGATCTTCAAGTTTTGGCGTCACCACCAGCAGGGCTATAAATTCTGGAAACGAAGTTCTACCAATTTCTACTTAAAACGTTAATTTAGATTTTACAAGTTCATACGAAATGAGTGGATAATATTTGGCGAGACGCATCACGCAACGTTCCTCAGCTCTACGTAAATTCGACGCTTTTCGTTGCTTACGCCTACGCTACTAATACAATTTATTTTTCACTCAGTTCATTTGAACTTGGATGTTCGGCGTTGGCCGAATTAGTTGGTGTAAATCTTGAGCTTGGGCCTTTCTCCAGTGCGTTTCAGGCGTGAAGCATTTGTGAGGGTACTTGGGGAAAGTCTGAACTGTATGTTCAGTTGGCTTCGAATGCCGACAAGGGCTGGAGGCTTATTTGCGCAGGCAAAGATGGATTTTCCCTTTTTCGAATTGTCCAGAGTATTTCTTTCCCACCTCTTGGTTCTCCTCCTCTTCTAAGGTTCCAGCTCACAGCTCTCACACTACTCACTCGCTCTCTGCTCTCGTCCCTACAAATCAGTTCAGCTGTTCAGGGGTTACCTACCTCCCTTTCGCCTAAATTCTCACTCACACTCTCATGTCTCTAGTTCTCCACGCTACGCTCACCACGTTCATCCATTTGGTTGTGCACCAAACACTTGGCAAAACATAAGTTTCACGTTGAAAGTGGTAGCATATGGCGTTGTGGAATTTGTTATGGTGCTCTTACTCGTGCCACAACCATTATTGATCAATCAGCGCACAGCGTTCTCCTTCCTCATTATGTTATGAGCTTTGACAAACTATCTTCGTATACGTAGTTTATTGAAATACCGCTTCAATTTATTATAGTATTGTTTCAGCAGGATTTACAAGGAAAACAATTTTGATAGAAATGTCCGATTATTTATTGTGCTGCTCACATCATTGTCCCACCGATGAGAGTTGTACAGTACTGTGTTTGAATCTGACGATGGCCAAAATGTAATCAAAGTCGTTGGAGAGGGTTTTGAGAGAAAACACATTTGGTCTTTTAGTCACCAAGACTATAGTTAGTTGTTTGCTTGTTCAAATCATTCAATCGCGTTCACAGTCGGGCAGAACGTTTTCTCAAATATTTTCGCGCAGTCGATGGTTTTTATCTCTTTATGAACTAAAAAACTCCGTTCGACCGGGAAAGCAAAAGTCATGTAGTCGGTCCCATTGATCTTCCTAGGTAGTGGCGTCATTAGCTGTAGCCCTTTAAATTCTGGAACATCAGGTTCTACGGGTTGCTGCGTGAAACATCAAGTTAGGTTTTCAATTCTATCGAAATGAGCAAGTAACGAGAATGTTCTTGAGGTCCAGGAAAAATCTGTGTTGTGTTGCACTCGATATTTCCATGATTTCATTATATCTTTTTCTGAAAGTCGCTGAAAATGTTCGTGTGAGTGAAAGTAGGATTCTATTGATTCCTAATTTACTGAAAGCAATTTAAATGTATTTCTAAATACGTATTGGAGTGTGTAAATAAGTTTGAAATTCTAGTGATTGTTGCTCTGTTGTGTGCAGTGGAATGGAAAATTCGCTGTAAATTCCCGATATGTTTGATTAAACAGTGGAGTGGTTTATCAGGACGAGGGTGGGGTGTGTTCTGATTAGCACAAGCCCAATTCCTATCCATTTGACTCTCGCTATCAGGGTTTTTCGTTATTACTTATGGACTGCTACTTGTTTGCGACCACGTTTTCATAGTTGCCCTACGGAATACCTCAATCATCTAACTACGCCCCGCCCCGGTGGCGCCTTCATTTCTCACAGCGGCTCTTATTATAAACGTCCTCCCGTTTCTCCGTCGCCGTTCGTTGCGTGTTAACAGCCAGTATTTAGTGATACTTTATCAACGTTTGCCCAAGTCCAACAACGGCATCTTCGTGACGTCGGTGAATGTCTAACGGAGTGTAACATGAAGACGCGGAGTCACATTTTTTCCTCTTAGAAGGAGAAGGCTTCTTCTCTGAGACGACAAATTCAATAATCGTAATGTTTCGTTATACCGTTTGAGAAAAGGTGCTCTTTCGTGGGTTACGGCTCCTTCTGATTGGATTAGCGCCCCTTTTAAGGTGTAACGTCTCAAAAGAAAATCCGTTCTTGATGTAACGGTTTTAGGTGAAATTCAGAATTCTCCTTACCACATCTGAAAAAAAAATCGTGAAATATCGCGAATAGTGACACTTTTTTGTGGCCCATGAGGATTCAGCAATTATCTATACCCAAATCAAATTCGTTTTTCATTCCGCTTTTAGCGACGTTCTACATAGTAACTGGTGGCGCTTTAATTATTGAGTGATCCGTGTTTCGGAGGGTCATGAAACTGTCAATATAGTTTTCTGGGAAGGTTGTTGTTCACTAGTGAAGTAATCGTGTACAAACTGTGAGAAATGGTAGTTAGTGAATGGCTGGGATTGCTCTCAATTATTCTATGAGCGTTACTGAACTTTCATTGTGTATTCTACCGCTCTGACTTTTTAAACAATCTTATGAGAAGGAATCACCCAGAAATATTGCTTTGAAATCGATTTTCTTCGAAATTGTGGATAATGTATTGCGCTCGTCCCGTCATTTTTCCAAGGACCGAAATTTTATGGTACTGTCTTATCATTTGGGTCATAAAAATGTTCCTATCGAAGTCTTTAGAGGTGTCAGTGAAACGAAATCTGTGTTTCGATCATTACGATAACTATTGTTAGTTTTGAGCCGATTTTTCGCATACCATTAATTTGGCATCCTGGTGACCTGCAGGAAATATCAAATTTGAGTCAATTTGGGTTGGTCGTTCTCTCGGAATCGCGTTCACACACGTACATACAATTTTTCCCAAAACGTGAAGCGTACACCTCGTGAAAGCTCAACATTTTTCCTTCAGTCGATTAAATATATTTTCTTCCTACTTCGTATGGTGGAGAAGAATAGAAAAATACGAATCGTGCGTGTACCAAACTCCTAATTGAAACATTTTTTATTTTCCTCGGCTCTACGAAGTAGAGGCCTCACAATTTGAAACCCTCTGTCGTGAAAGTGGTCTGTGGGACCGTGAACGCGATCGAGAGAGGACGACCGACCCAAATTAGGTCAAATTTGTTATGTAGACCGCTGGTTACCACGAGACGACAAAATTATTGTATGAGGAAAATCGCCCTAAACTTGAATGTGGTTGTCATAATGATCAAAACAGGAAACATTCACCAAAAACTGCTTACTAAATTATCTTGATCACATTTCTTGTATAGACACGTTTTTTATGAAATTCACGTCCGTCGGAAAATGACAGGACCAGCAGAATAAATTTTTTTTGCGCGGTTTTTTCCTTATAAACTCCGCTCAAGTGTTGCAACTCTTCAGAAATATCTGGTGCGTTGCAACACACAACATTCCTTAGCTCTACGTCAATTCACTTTCTATATGGCTTTGTCCAGCTAATCAATCCATTTACCACTCAGTTCATTTGAACTTGGCCGAACAACACTTCACAGCAGCAGGAAGCGGAAGCGCTTACAGTTCCCGAATTTATTGTGCTGCTCGTACTCATTCTCGGACCATTATTGAGCAACTGGTACTCAGGTAATTAATGAGGTGTGAACAACAATTTTTTGAAGAAGGATAGTAATAACTTTTGCCGAGTTATTGGGTGAAAACGTTTTGAGCTGGTAGTAAGTGAAACGGCAGTAGTTGGAATTCAGAAATTTCTGGAGTGAGCCCCATATATCTCATGAGCGTTTTTAAACACTCACCCTTTAGGTATCCGATCGGACTAGAATACCATTTTTTTTTTAACATTCTACCAACATTCCGGCGGAGTTTATAAAGAAAAAACTGCGCTAAAAACGCTTTTCGTCGAAAATTTTGATAATTTATTGTGCTGCTCTCGTCATTTTCCCGAATGGGAATTTTATGGTATAATTGTCATATTGGGAGCTACCAATATAAGAAATTTAATCAAAATCGTTACAGCCCTTTTTGAGAGAAAAAATTGGTGTTTTGATCACTATGATAACTATAGTTAACTTTCGGTGGATTTTGCTCATACCCTTATTTTGGCGTCCCATGGTAACCTGAGGACTAGATATCAGGTTTGAGGGGATTCGGTTCGGCTGTTTTCTCTAAAAACCACGCTAAAATCGATTTCGTCGAAAGTTTTGGTAATTTATTGTGCTGCTCTCGTCATTTTCCCATGAATGGGAATTTTATGGTATAGTTGCCTTATTGAGAGCTACCAATATAAAACATTTAATCAAAATCGTTAGAGCCGTTTTTGAGAAAAAAAAATTGATGTTTTGATCGCTATGAGAACTATAGTCAAATTTCGGTGGATTTTGTTCATACCCTTATTTTGGCGTCCCATGGAAACCTGCGAGCGAAATATGAAGTTTGAGCTGATTTGGTACGGTGGTTTTCTCTAAAAATCGTTCACAGACACACAGACCATTTTCCCAAATAGTGTTTTTCGGACTCAGGAGGGTCTGAAACGTAATGATCTGAAGAAAACTCAACTTTTTTTTTCAGGCGATTACATAGTTTTCCTTTCTACTTCGTAGAGCAAGGAAAGTAAAAATTGAGGTGGTAGTCCACTAAAGTACCTGTACGACGAGCGTTTAATAAGATATATAAAAGATATTCCAGAAATTTCGTTTCACTGTCTGCCGTTTCTCAAAGTTTTTACCCTGTAATTCTGAAACAGTGCTTATTATGCTCCTAAAAAATCGTGATTACTATCTCATTAATTCACTGTGTAGTGATTGCCCAATAATGGCCTTGGTATGAGAAGGAGGACTTCAATAAATTCCAGAACGTTAAGCTGTACCGGTTTATGCCACCGTGAAGTGGTGTTTTACCAAGTTCTAATGAACTGCGTGAAAAATGAATTGAATAAGAAGAAAAATCCATGGAAACCAGTGAATTTATCGTGATGCGTCGTTTTCCGTAATACTACATTTTATTAAGTGAATTTTTTCTACGTTTTATTGCTGTTTCGTCTGTTCGGCTGCAACTAAGTACAATTTTACTACAGTTACGATATCTGAGATTTTTCCAACAATTCAAGTATAAATTCTACGACAATGTTCCTCATTTCCGCACCTCCTTTTTCTCTCTCAATTTCGGCTTAGCTCGTTTTTTCCAATTTCATCCCCCAATCCCGGCCTCCAGAGCAGAGGGCAAGTTGAGCTGTGGACCCTCTTGTTGGTATTTCACCATCTCGGGTCGCCTGCAGCCAATCGATCTTGGGAGACTACTTCTGACTTCTGTCCCAGTCTTACCTGGTCGCACGAGGACGTGCTCACTTTACGTTGGGGGCGATGTAACTCCGAAGGAACTAGAGAATGGAATGGCGAGTGGTCGAGCATGGAGTAAGCTGAGCTGGACGTACCACAACTAAACCTCGATCTTTGCTTTTCTTATTGGTAGTATCTTAACAGGTCTGTTTTATTGTCAAAATGACTGTTCTTGAACACTTATGAGAAAGTTTAATCAGTCGTCAAGTCTCCTAACGGCTTACCTTTTGTGCACTTAACATAATCATTTTCCGTCCGACCTCTCATTTCGGCCACCTTGAAGCATTACAGGAGTATCGTTGGTCATTAAGCTCCACCACCACGCCAAGATCTGTCAGGTACGTGCACAAAGTAGTCAGAAAATGATACTCGTCGCCTATTAATTATTATTTTTCTCAAAACTAGCTCGAAGAATGCTTTCGGCTAACTAGTTAAGTTGAACGACGTGCATATCGTGCCGCCCAACATGAGGATTAATGAAAGTTGCACTGCAGATATTTACTCACGGTTTATCTCTTCGCCACTTTGCGTTGCTCGCCGCTACCCCAACACACCTGAACTACTTCGTTCGAAAAAGAGAGGACATTTTAATTTCCCCGGTTTAGATTCCGTTTCCTTTTAAAGGGAAAACTTTCCAAAGCCCATCGGATTGGCGTATATCCCCCTGTCATCAATAGGAATGAAAGGCCGCTTAGAACATTGAATCCCCGCTCTGAGGTTTAGCCGCATGCCGCCGTCCCATTCCATTCACTCGGCTCTCATTCCTCACCCCCGTTATCCGAGTCTCGACACAACCCCTAATCTTCTAACATCCTCCGTACGGGCACTTTCGACGCGAAATTGTCGTATAGTTCCAACGTGAACGCGACAAAGCTGTAACAAACTTTCGCGGTTCGTTCGTCTGGTTGCCAAGCTCTTAGTGTATGCAGATGAGTCTATCAAACCCGGGCGAGGGCTTCTATCAAATATTCGCGTCTTCGTGGCAGAAATCCACACCCTTTCTTTTTCACCTATTTTTGTCCCCCCCCCCGCATTCCCTTCCATACCATCTCAGCCCTCATCCATGCAAGCCCCCTTCCCTCATTGACATTATCCGCGGAGGAAAGCTGTGTATTTGGTAGCACCGTCGAAGAAAAGTTGATCGTTTCCTTTTTCCATGGGAAACTTGGGTCGTAGGTGATTTCCATAGCGCTTTGACCTATTTTCGTCGTACCACTGTTGATGTGCCGGCTGAAGAGAATTGAGAGAATTGAGCTACTAAGCGGCTTACCTGAATAAGCGGCTTTTGTCTTCGAAGGCTGGAGCAAATAT